>OX577872.1:6105000-8982500 GCA_951213275.1 Idaea straminata
AGGTTCGTCCCCAGCCCGACCTTAGTAAAAGGGTCCCGTTTTTACCCTTTGGGTATAATAATAAAATATATATAGAATTTTTATGCAACATTGACCCGGATTAGGTGCCGCCCACCAGCGACTTGAAAGCCATTGACGCCGATGCAGAGACGGCCCATAACCCACCGTTGTGGCGAAAAATTATAAGGAGTGCCGACCCCAACTGATATGGGAAAAGGCAAAGAGAAAAGAAGAAGAAGAAAGATTGACCCGGATTATTGTGATGACGCGAATATACTTTGTCGCAGTTAACAAATACAATATGACATAGTATCGTTTATGTAATATGTTATCATTTTAATAAGCCCTAGATTAATTAATTAATGAAATGATAAGTTCGCTGAATTTAATATTTTTACACAGCGTGTAGCATTTAATATTTATACATATTTTTACCTAATTATTGTTTCTAGTTAGTATTTTGCAAGTCAATTATTATAATTTATTTTTTATCACAGTTGCTCATAAAGTGGATCTTATTCAACCGCTTTTAGGCGCATAATCCAACGTATTACGCACGCGTGCGTTATTACCTCGACGCCACTAGTGTGTTATAATAAGTTATCCTGATAAGTTAAATTGGTATCTTACTGCTAATTACATGTTAGGTAGATAAAACATTTTTAATTTATCTGGGTTATACTGTTTTGATGGATAAAATAAAGTAGGTACCAAAAAAGAGGTTTTACTCCAGCAATAAACGTTGTCTATAAAGGTTGTCACAAATATTTTGTTATTTATTATTTTCTTTTCAAGTTCTTCTATTCGCAACTGTGATAAAAAACGTCGTACGATACACGTGTGTTGATTATTCCATTCTCGGTTCTATAGATGCACTCGCGTTCCGCTCGCGCGTCACAAAGCGCCTCGATGAAATGATCAATTTACCACACTTGTATCGCAATGGACTATAATAAGTTAATATAAGTCCTTTTTCGTCTGATATACAGGATTACCTAGTTCAGGCATATGTGTTATTTTTGTGCTCTTTAATATTTAGTGCTTAGTTTGTTATGTTAAATGAGTTTTAATAAATATATTTGTATCTTGTACACTAACATCCTACGGACTCACCTGCTCAGATACGTAATAAGTACAGCAATCCTGATCTCTATGCTTCCAACGGCACCTGAATATCTCTCCTAACACAGGATTGTAAGGCTTCTTTAGACCCTTTGGCTTCTTATACAGCCCCGATAGATACCAGCGGAGAACTAATTTGAATCTTTGGTATGGGTCCTCTTGATTTTGGGCTCTGAAAAATATAAGACATATAATTACAGGGTTGCGGGTTCGATTTCCGCGATAGATAAGTATTTATGCTTAGATATTTGTCTGTGGTCTAGTTGTTTCTATGTATTATAAGTATATATTTACAAAAGAGAAGTATATAAGTAGTATATCCGTTGTCTAGCACCCATAACACTAGTTTAGTTACTTAACTTGGGGCTAGATGGCGATGTGTGAAATGTCCTGCAATATTTATATTTATTTATTTAATTGGGCCTCTTTAGTTGGGTCCTTTTTGCGTGAGTATGAAGTAGACTATGTCCAGCACCTATTAGCTTAGCTTAGTCGACCGTGTCCAAAAGGAAAGAACTTGTCAATACTTCTGGAGCCAACTAAGCCGCGGGTTTCATCACGATGTTTTCCTTCACCGTAAGAGCAATGTCAATTAGCGCACATACATTTTTCGTAAGAAAAATCGATAGATGCACGGCCGGCCGGGTTTCGAACCCACGACCTTCGAAAAA
This sequence comes from Idaea straminata, assembly GCA_951213275.1. Classification (NCBI taxonomy): domain Eukaryota; kingdom Metazoa; phylum Arthropoda; class Insecta; order Lepidoptera; family Geometridae; genus Idaea; species Idaea straminata. The sequence continues at coordinate 6,106,794 of OX577872.1, forward strand.
ACGAGGTATGTACTACTCCTTAATCTATCTTCTATACATATAAAATGCTTTGTCCTGAACGACTGCCTGACTGACTGACGGATCAACGCACAGCCTAAACCGCACATCGTAGAGACCTGAAAGTTGGACGACGTTTGACGTTGATCCGTCATGCAGTCATTCAGGACAAATAATTTTATATGTAGGTATAGAAGATATAGATAGATAGAAAATACTTACTGAGCTAATATATCAGCGTGGTAGTAGCTATCAGCGAGCTTGTCCAGAAAGGAACGCGGCTCCAGTATGAATGTCGGCAGCACGACCTTGCTCAGGTCCATGCCAGGACGGACTTGCTTCAACAGGAACCATAGCAGCGACTTGTTCTCTTCACCCACTTCTTCGACTAACTCACCAGCCTGTTCAAAAGATACGCATGAAAAATATAGCAATTTATTTAAGTCCTTTGATTTGCATTACTATGCTTGTTTTCAGGAACTATGCTCTATTGGCAACGGATAAGCATCGTCATACAACCAGGTAACGGAGCCAACCTTTTGAGCACACTTCCTAGATTGTAAAGATGGCTGGCTGATAAATTGGAAATTAAAGATAGAAAATAAAGACGAATATCAACAACAATACGGAGTTATTAATACGTATAAATAATAAAATAGTTGATTGAATCCGGCGTTACTTTTCGGAACTCCATATCTGTAATGGAAGTATTAATATTTAGTTTTTAGTTCCGAGCCTAGTGCCAAAACACAAAATGCAAAGTGCACCGCCCTCCCGCCCACTTGAAGAGGCATGCAATGAGGACAAGCAAAAGTTAGTATTAGTGACACCATTCATAAACCACGACACGTGTTTCGCGTCTACACGACGCATCATCAGGATTGGACCCCGACCGCGCTATATGGGCGACAAACGTTAGATACGACGTCGCTCTCCGAGATGTTGCCGTATAAATAATATTCTATTCTAAATTGTAAAATTTTAAAACATTCGACTCACCGCCCCAACTTCCCTGTCCGGATCTTCAACATAATTGGCCTCTATTCTGGCTCGCACGTCGACTTTGTGCATCGTGCGGCGCGGTATGATTGCACCACGGGACGCGTCGCTATCCGTATCCGATGCAGCACCCGCTAGTTCTGTTTGTGTGATCACTAGCTTTAATAATGTCTACTGGCTTGGAATACTCTACTAGCTTGCAGTGGTGAGGGGTGAATCTTTGAGAGGAAAGGGCACCGGGGGCTCTCTCCATACAAACGTAGTCGACTGTTTTATCCCTGGATAATGGCAAATATTTTTGTTGCATAAAACTTATAACTGCCATGACCATGCCCCTATGTTTTGTTCTTTGTTGCTTCGTTGTTTGTATGAAGAGAGCGCCGGTACCCTTTTCTCTTAATCGATAAAGGTTAGCCGACAGGAATTGGGTTGAATAGACCCCTCGCTACTCGCTAGCGTGGGATAATTAAACAGCTAAAGTGCACTCTCTTGAAGATCACAGAAAAATGGGTGACCAGGAGTGAGAAATTACCCTCTTCCTATATAGACGCTATGCTTTTATATAAAGAATACTGTTTATCATTCGATTTGGCAACTTAGGGTAGCCAGAAGTAGCCACGGGACGCATCCATGACAACGATGACCATCTTGTTTTTTTCTATACTTGTACGACGAAGTTTTTCAATATAGTGAAGTTAAGACCAGGTGCTAATAAAGCTACCAAAATCGACCTTTGTTTTAAGCAACTCTAAGTAATAAAATACTCTTTTTTTGTTATTTGAATATAAATGGATATTGTAGTTTAATAACCATATTATTGTTTATTGTGGTTGAAAATATGATATGAACAACTTCGTTCGATAAAAAAAATGTTAGAAAACAGAGAATTATTAGATCGTTTATCGGGTTTTATTCAAAAATAGTTAACGTTTGTTTCTAAAAATGAATCAAATGATAGGTTTTGACCTCTAGGAACTTTGTGGATAATAATGCGAAAATGTTTTGCATATCGATCAAATATAACAGTTAACACGCAGCACGCTACGTCTTTGAGAGCGGGGGCTAAGGTAATGTATGGGCCTACAGACGGTACTGGAAGAGCGCCTTAAGTGGACACTGCACTGGTGTTTCACTAGTTCCCAAAACACGAAACCCTATACCCTAACAGAGCCTTAAACCCTTTAAAAAAAATACGAGTCGCGAGACACGCGTTTAGAACGAAGTCCCTATAGATAGATAGATAGATAAACATTTTATTTGTACAACACACAAAACATTGAAAATAACAAAATGAACGAGAAAGCTTATTAACTACGAAATTGTACAAACAGGCGACCTTATCGCTTAAAGTGATTTTTTCCTTAGGATGGAGAAGGTCTGTTTAGCTATACCTTTTTTTTTTACTTTTTTTCATATATGTAGGAGATTAGTTTCTCTTACGGTTTTTCGTAACGCGTTTTATTTTGTCTCAGGTTTATGGTTAAAGAAGTTTATTTCTCAAAAGAACAAAAACAGTTCACTTATATGAGAACTTTAACATAACATGACGATTTTATTTTTTAGGACAGCAGGTACTAGGTAGGTTAAGTATGATTGAGTACTTAAAAACAATATTCTGTAAGTATCTGAATATGGGTACGCAATTATTCGAATAAGGTACATAATCTAATATATAAAAATAAGTCGGGTTTTCCTTCCTGACGCTATAACTCCAGAACGCACGAACCGATATCCACGGTTTTGCATTCGTTGGAAAGGTCTCGGGCTCCGTGAGGTTTATAGCAAAGAATTCAGGAAAAATTTTAACAGAAAAGCGGGAAATTTGGATATGGCAAAACAACGTTTGCCGGGACAGCTAGTTTAGTTTTACGGGGCTGTTTCCGCACTTATCCTTATTATTTGGGCCATTTGGGCCGGGACAGCTAATACTCAATAAAATTATTAAACTTGGTTCAGAAAAATAATCTGTTAAATGCAGATATTCAAGGAACTTCGTTCTAAAACCCACATTAAAAATACTAACCATTACTAGAAAAAACATCATCGCTCCTACAACTGTGCAAAGTAACTTTAAACTCATTGTCAACTTTAGTGAAGTCCGACAAAATGGCGGAATCCACGGAATATTTTCTATCCAGCGCCACGCATGAGAACGGAGCCGGTTCGGAAAACTGTCTAGTTAATTTCTTCTGACGTTTTAGTAGGGAAAATATGCTCGATCGTCGACGTGTTTTGTTTGTATCTTTCATTTTTGATGATAGTATTATGTTGGTGTCAACTTCCATGGTTTTATGGTACCATATCTGGTATTCGACTTTTATATCTTATCCGGATCTGCTTTTCTAGACGTCTTCTCCTTTTAAAATCTTTTCCGTAACTGCTTTTCTAGACTTTTACTCGTCTTCTCCTTTTAAAATGTTTTCCGGATCTGCTTCTTTAGACTTTTTACTCGTCTTTTCCTTTTAAAATGTTTTCCGGAATTGCTAATCTAGACTTTTTACTCGTCTTATCCTTTTGTAAACTTTTCTGCATCTGCTTTTCCAGTCTTTTTAATCGTTTTCTCCTTTACAAATCTTTTCCGGATTTGCTTTTCTAAATTTTTTACTCGTCTTCTTTTTAAATGTTTTCCGGATCTGCTTTTCCATTAAATAATATCCAAGTTCTTCTCTTGAATTATAACTTGTGTTTTGTCCACTTCTTATTCAATTTTTGTTTCAATTTTAATTTTTATTCCTTCTTTTTGGATAATTTTATGTCTTTTTATTTGTTTTTATTATTAACACTTTTTATTTTGGTTGTTAATAAATTAGATTATTATTATAAACTTTATATAGACTTTTTTACCCGACTGCGAGAGAGGGCTGAGGGTTATGAGTTTGCTTTAAATGTATGTAGGTATTTGACCTTATAGGGTCTAAACTACTGGACCGATTTTGATAAATAACATGTATAATAGGAAGATTCGTCATGACGTCATGGGTATATAAAATGTAAAAAATCTAAATGTCAGATTATATTTGTGCCAAGAATAATTTTAATTGTATTTATGGAGTAAGATTTCATACAGTGTGTTACAAAAACCTTGTATAATCCCTCCTAAGTACATAATACAATTACTTCTTTTTGAATGGTTTAATGTCCCCCAAAAATCCTGCATACTTAAAACACACGAAAAAAACAACCTAATTTTTCAAACTTCTATGAAAGGCAGGCTCAAAATTCCGCCCAGTGTGGGGCGCAGGTTGGGATAAGCCGACGCGTTGGCTTGAAGCCGACGCACTTATCGCGGTAGGGCCCCAGGCTGTATATCATGAACCGTAATACCTAGACAGTTGAAATTTTCACAGATGATGTATTTCGGTTGCCGCTATAACAACAAATACTAAAAACAGAATATCATAGTACGGAACCCGTCGAGAGCAGGTCCGACTCGCACTTGGCCGGGTTTTTTTTGTGATGTCCTGGGGATGCCTACTACTACCTATCTCTTACTACGACTACTACTACTTGTAGTACTATCTCTTTCTGTTTCTTATTTGTATCTATGCTTTGTCGTGTGTTTGTTCGAATAAATTATATTCTATTCTACCTTAGAAGATCACAGGGGTTTGTTTCACACTGTGTGTATTGTTACTGTGTTCATTGTGTATTATATAGTGTATAGTTCTGCCAATCACAGGGTTGCGGGTTCGATTCCCGCCTCAGACAAGTATTTATGCTTAGATATTTGTCTGTGGTCTGGTTGTTTCTATCTATTATAAGTATATATTTACAAAAGAAAAGTATATAAGTAGTATATCCGTTGTCTAGCACCCATAACACAAGTGTAATTACTTAGCTTGGGGCTAGATGGCGATGTGTGGAATGTCCTGCAATATTTATTTATTTATCAGTTTGAGAAGTACCTTGAAGTCAATAGAAAACTCTTTGATCTCATATACCACACTCAACTATTCCGAAATAATAACAAACACAATTTCTAATGACTTCTAATACTTCATACAACTTTGTAAAACTAAATGAAACCAAACAATGTAAACAAATATTCAGAGATATTTAAATTATGGAGAAATAGAGAAACAGAATGTTTTCAAAGTTAAAATGTTGGAAAAGGCTTATAGTCCAGCAGCCCTCGAACGTTTTTTTAAGTGATTAATAACAGGCTGAATCTTCGTGAGCAGGTTCAGTTCGACGAGACGCCCAAGTTTCTTCCACTGACAATTCTTGATAGAGGTAGCTAATGTAGTGCGCAGGTTTAAAACATGTCGATTTCGTGGGGTGTCGAAATTGTCTAGTAACAGTAAATTTCTTATTTATATAGACCACTTCTAAGCGTAGGACTGGAAAAACGTACCACTAAATTAGTAGGACTATGTGACCATTTGATTGTCAAAATATTTACTAAGCTGCACACATAAAAAACACTTTGTTACTAATCATTTTATTGACCTCATTATTTCGACACATTCGGAGTGGAGGACTGGAGAGTCATACCATCTATTTTGTAGGACAATTGTTGTTCCGAGTTTATCATCCAATTACCTCGATATTCAAATAAGACTGTTATTAGACAATTTCGACACCCCACGAAATCGACATGTTTTATACCTGCGCACTACATTAGCTACCTCTATCAAGAATTGTCAGTGGAAGAAACTTGGGCGTCTCGTCGAACTGAACCTGATCACGAAGATTCAGCCTGTTATTAATCACTTAAAAAAACGTTCGAGGGCTGCTGGACTATTATCAAGAAATATCTGTAACTACGCGAGCTACGAGTCTGAAACTTCGCAAGGGGGTTCCTTTTAGGACGTAGGGGAGAATTAAGAGAGGATTTTTGAAAGTCGACTTCTAAAATGGGCTGTTAAAGTTTATGCTTATATAGTAACTATCATGTATAGAGCGGTGTTGGCTTAGTGGTAGATACCACGACTTTCACTCTGAAGGTCGTGGGTTCGAATCCCAGCCGGCCATGCACCAATGTATTTTTCTTAAGAAAAAATTATGTGCGCAAATTGACATTGCTCTTACGGTGAAGGAAAACATCGTGATGAAACCCGCAGCTTAGTTGGCTCCAGAAGTATTAACAAGTTCTCTCCTCTGGTCATGGTCGACTAAGCTGAGAGGGTAGTAGGTGCTGGGCAAGCCTACTCCATCCTCACGCAAAAAGGACCCAATTAAAAAAAAGAGTCTAGTTGCGGAAAAAAGCCCGTATGCATACATACATACAACTATGATGTATTCTATGTTTCTAGGAAATCAATAGAGACCTTGATTTAAAGAGATCTGGATTGACATATAGGATGTAAAGGCTAGACTTTTTATCCCGATATTCCTATGGGATTGGCAGTTACGCGGGTGAATCCTCGGACCGCGGCTAGTATTAGATATATTTCAAACTATAAATTCAATAACATAAACTGCCAACAACATACATCACGGTCCGATTGGCTGTCAGTTCAGAAACATCTGTTTTCATTTTAATATATAATACTTGTAGGTATTTAATAGGTATTTACCTACCTATACTTAAGCTGGGAACATATTACGCGGCTCACGGACGCGTCCGACAGCCGCGACTTATAGGCATCTGTGTAATGTAAATGAATGTACTTGTACTTGAACGGGCTGTTTTCCGCAATTAGACCCTATTTAATTGGGTCTTTTTTGCGTGAGGATGGAGTAGGCTTGCCCAGCACCTACTACCCTCTCAGCTTCGTCGACCATGTCCAGAGGAGAGAACTTGTCAATACGTCGACAACTCAGCCTCGGGTTTATCACGATGTTTTCCTTCACCGTAAGAGCAATGTCAATTAGCACAAATATTTTTTTCTTAAGAAAAATACATTGGTGCACGGCCGGTCGGGATTCGAACCCACGACCTTCAGAATGAAAGTCGAAAGTTTTGTGCAACAAAAATATTTATGCTAGTGCCATTATCCAGGGAGGAAACAGTCGACTACGTTTGTGTGAAGAGAGCCCGGTACCCTTTCCTCTTAAGACCCGAGAAAATTATTATTCTTAAAACAGCCGTTTTGAAGCTCTACGGTGAGTCTGCAATTATGCAGCCGACCTTCGTAAATTGGTGGATTTGCTATGAACTTGTGTGAGCACCACAGAACAGCACCAATGATAATTTTCACAATCTTATCTCAATAGATAATGTTGTCATACTACAATACAAACATACAGTATGAACATTTCAACATAGATATTGCCAAAAACATAGTTTTTTAACGAGTAAATCTAACAATTGACATAATCAATGTAAATATTAGCGCGGTTTCGACCGCGTAGCTCCCGATCCCGTGGGAATATCGGGATAAAAAGTAGCCTATGTCACTGTAAATGAATTAATGTATCCTCATACCAAGTTTCATCAAAATCGGTCCAGTATTCCACGGAAAATTGGAGATTTTTGGTCCCAAAGTTCAAGGCGCATGAGTCACGTACGTATTAGTAAGATGGAGTAGGCTTGCCTAGAACCTATACCATCCTCTCAGCTTAGTCGACCGTGTCCAAAGGAAAGAATACGTCTGAAGACTAATCCGCGGATTTCATCGCGATGTGTTTCTTCACCGTAAGAGCAATGTTAATTTACGCACATAAATTTTGAAAAATATTCATCAGTGCACGGCCGGATTCTAACCCACGACCTTCGGAATGAAAGTAAATAAAATAAATATTGCAGGACATTTCACATATCGCCATCTAGCCCCAAGGTAAGTAACTAGACTTGTGTTATTTTGTAAATATATACTTATAATACATAGAAACAACCAGACCACAGACACATATCTAAGCATAAATACATGTCTGAGGCGGGAATCAAACCTGCAACCCTGTGAAAAAATCGTCATTTTTTTAAAAATTTTCAATTTGACGGCGATTGTAAAGAAAAAACAGGTACGAAATTTATATTTTCATAAACTTATATGACTTATAAAGAATCCATATTTTATTTATTAATTTATTATTTAAGTGTTTTGATTTGATTTTTTAATTTAATTTGTATTATTTTATTTAATCTGTACTTATGAAATAATTCTATTTTTATTTTTATTTTTATTTATTTTTAATAAACCTTACATCAAATCCTATAAGGTAGGTAGTACAGACGGTTTTCACTAAAATAGATGTTAGTCTTTTAATTACATAAAACAGTTAAACGGCCATTTTGCGGCGCGCGGGGGAAAGGGATAGAGTCATCGCGCGACGCACGCGTGGGAAAGGGATAGAAGTTTTCAGGTCCTACTTCACCTTAAATTAACACGTTAACAGCATGTCATAATGACCTTGTATATAAGGTCACCGTTGTTTGTATGAATTAAACAATAATCTACGAATACTTGTTTCTAGTTCTAGCGCTTGATAAAGACCTTACTTTATATCTAGGTTACATGCCGGCTCAGTGTTGCCAGGTGCCGGATATTTTCCCGTACCAAAGTTGCAAAAATCTCGTAATTTCAGTACAAAATCTCGAACACGTATAATTTCATAAGGTACGAGGATGGTTCTTACGGAGAGAAAATTAAAAAAAAATGCTTGAAAATGTCTAAAAACAACACTTTTCTATACTCCCAATTCCCATACAAACGATTCATAATAATACTTAAAAGTCAATTTGAAATTTAACACCATCCCATAAAGTTCAAGTTTTAATGGAGGTTCCGGGAAGGCAAAACCACTGAGTGACGTTAGCTGTATCGTATAAATATTGATGTCAATCGTGTCGCGGTGTTAGTTGCCAAACTCTACATAAATGGCTGCACCGATTTGTATGAAATTTATCTTTTTTTATATGGCAAAATAACATTCCAATATTAGTAACTAGCAGTGCTCCGCAGTTTCACACGCGCAACTCCCGATCCCGTGGGAATATCGGCATAAAAAGTACCCTATAGCCTTCCTCAATAAATGGACTATCCAACAAAAAAGATTTTTTTAATTCGAACCAGTAGTTTCTGAGATTAGCGCGTTCAAACAAACAAACAAACTCTTCAGCTTTATAATATTAGTATAGATTTTAGAATTTTACTGCAATTCTGACTCCGACCTTCGACATCACCGTAACCTAAGCTTTTAACCAACCTTTAAGATCCAGATTAAAGTATTTCTTTTTGATTTATAATACCTATCTCTTTATGATCTTAGATTAGAATTAACTACTTAATTACTTATCTAGATTTTAGTGCATACAATATTTTACTTATAATTCCGAAATAATCTGATAATACGATGTTTATTACTTAAGAGGAAAGGGTACCAAACGCTCTCTCCATACAAACGTAGTCGACTGTTTCCTCCCTGGATAATGACACTTTCTTTAATCGTTCTTTAGTCTTTAATCGTCTAAGTACTGTCGCACACATAAAACCCACACACACCTAACTTTGTCTAAGTCGAAAGTGAAAAATTAAATAACCTAATGCATTAAAATTCAATCTCATTTTAGTTCCGGTGCAATTGCATAATTTTCTAATTTAAAGGAATGTTTTTCGGGTTGGGCAAAATATTAAACGGGGGTAAAGTATGACGATTTGGCTGTAGTAATTCTGTCGGCGATAGTTCATGCGCAAACCATCCCCACCAATTTCCGCCAGGGGCCATGATTCATTGTTCGACCTATACTGAGAAACTTGCTGAAAATAGACTGCGCTGGTACGGTCACATATCAAGATGCGGAGTAGGTACAGTCGGCTGCATAATTGCAGCTCCCGGTAGAGATCAAAAATTACTATTATTGGCATGTTTGCATTCTAATATTTTTGAGTTAGAAGACTTTAAACTTTAATTAGAGCAGGTGCATAGAATCTTGCTTGTGTTGAAAACATTATTTTAACAGCTGTTTTGGAGCGCTACGGTGGGTCTGCAATTATGCAGCCGACCGTACATCACGCCGTGAACAAGGCACTGAACATCCAACTGAAACCTAAGGGTAGAGGAAGACCACCCAATACATGGTGGACAAGCATCGACAAGTTGACAAGTCGCAGAACCTAAACCACTTAACCCCATGAGTTTCTTGTGCCTTCTCATTGGTGGGCGCGTTCCGAAGGCACACATCCTAACTTGGTTTTTAAGACGTTTCTATGTGATCTTTTTACTTAAGTATCCAAAAGAAGAAAATTTTGACTTTGACAACCCAGGATCGTACGATCATTTTTGATGTGAAAACGTCAAATAAATTGATGGAACATCTGCATTCTCAAAAAAGTGTGTGACGTCATGCGTCATGGTAACATGCCTAGGAAACAGAGTATTTAATAATAATATCGCTCATCTGGGCTTGTGTGTTGGTGTGACGAGTGACGAATAGAAGACTTATATAAAGGAAAAAACGGAAAAAATATAAAAGGAATAACAAAAAACAAAAAAAGAATACACCCTCCAAGTTTCATGTCTCTACGATCAGCAGTTTAGGCTGTGCGTTGATCCGTCCGTCAGTCAGTCAGTCAGTCATTTAGGACAAACCAATTTATATGTATAGATTTATGAGACAAAAGTAGGTATTTCCCTATAAATTTACCTTATTTTCCTACAATTAATTTATAATTAAGAATTCAATGTATCCTCATTCATCAGTAGTTACTAAGCATATTCGTTACAAACAAACAAAATCTTTCCTCTTCTGGCCCCCAAGCTTAATAAATAAATAAATATTGCAGGACATTCCACACATCGCCATCTAGCCCCAAGCTAAGTAACTACACTTGTGTTATGGGTGCTAGACAAGCGGATATACTACTTATATACTTTTCTTTTGTTTTATATACTTATTATACATAGAAAAAACCAGACCACAGACAAATATCTAAGCATAAATACATGTTTGAGGCGGGAATCGAACCCGAAACCCTGTGTTTGGCAGTCCGGCATGGTGACCAATGGTGCCAACTGAGTCGTTGAGGATACATTGATTAATTGGGAATTATATAGGCTACGTTTTATCGCGATATTCTCACGGGATTACGCGGGTGAAACCGCGGAGCGCTGCTAGTTAGCTTTATATTTCATTTGATTTGCTTAGAGAAATCTAAAAAAAACCTCTTGTAATATCAATGACCTCTTATCGAATATCCATTGAACTGCACCCACCATAGTGTAAAAATATTTTATCTATAAATAGCTACGCCACGCGGTTTCACCCGCGTAATATTTTTCAGCGCAACTTTCTTAATTTTTTATTTCATAAGAACCTTCTCCTGATAATAACAAACAGACCAAGAAATGAATTGGCCAAATTGGTCCAGGCGTTGTTGAGTTATGCGCTTACCAACACATTTTGCGATTCATTTTTATATTATAGACTAGCTACGCCCCGCGGTTTCACCCGCGTAATAATTTTCTGCGCAACTTTCTTAATTTTTTATTTCATAAGAACCTTCTTCTGATAATAACAAACAGACCAAAAAAAGAATTGGCCAAATTGGTCCAGGCGTTGTTGAGTTATGCGCTTACCAACACATTTTGCGATTCATTTTTATATTATAGATATAAAATGCTTTGTCCTGAATGACTGACAGACGCACAGTCTAAACAGCTGATCGTAGAGACCTGAAACTTGGAGGGTGTGTTCTTTGTATGATGTGGACATCCGATAAGAAAGGATTTTTCGAAATTCTACCCCCGAGGGGGTGAAAATGGGGGCAACGTATGGGACAACGTGATTGCTTGGTCCAATATACTTCAAATTTTGCATAAACATTCTTTAACAGAATCGAAGTAAGACGTATTTCATATTTTATTAAAAATCACCCCTTAACGGGGTTAAAAAGGGGTAGGAAGTTATTTTGAGGGTGATTTGCTTCGATATTGACACCTTATAGTCTAAGATCCCCTTAAGAACGACCTTCACCGAGTTGCTAAAATTTGATGAAAAGTATTTTATATCAAATTAAATCCTATATTTAATCATATATAAAATTGTCGTATCGCGGTGTTAGTAACCAATCTCCACCTAAACGACTGAATCGATTTGTATGAATTTTTTCGTGTCTATTCATTAGGTCTCAGAATCGAACAACTAATTTTTTATTTATTTATCCTTGTTTTTTTTTTGTTAATAGCAAAGAAACATTTACCGGGGCAGCTTGTCAAAAAATATCTTGCATATAGGTTGATTAAAAATGTTCAATCCAGAATGATTAATTATCTTTTTAATTTAAATCCCGATATTCTCATTGGAATCGGGAGTAACGCGGGTGAAGCTTCAGGACGCTGCTAGTTAGAGATAAAAAAAAACTAAACTTAACGTTAGAAATACGTCATAATTTGTAACGGAAATAGCTAATTTAACCTCTTTCTTAGAAGGAACGAAGTGTAACCTTCAAACAAAAAGGGTTATCTCAATCCGTTAAAACTGTGTCGACTTAACGTGAGATAAAACGTTTTATGACCTCACTGCAGCTGTGTCCTTGATATAATCTAGGTACATGAGCTCTTGTAAACTGGCAGCGCTCCGCGGTTTCACCTGCGTAACTCCCGGGGGAATAACGGCATAAAAAAATTAATTACTTTATCATACTGGACTGAATTTTTTTAAACAATACATTTGCAATATATTTTTTACGTTAATATATTAATATATGTGTTGTGGCGTATTTTATTTGATATAAAATACTTTTCATCAATTAAGCAGCTCACTGAAGGTCGTTCTTAAATGGATCTTAGACTATGAGTATTGAGCCTATTACTGTCAATTAATCAATGTATCCTCATACCGAGTTTTATCAAAATCGTTCCAGTAGTTTCGGAGTCTATTCAATTGAAAGTAAAAATTTGATTGTTTGTTTGCACAATTTGATCGATTGTTTGTTTTCCTCTGTATGATATTAGTATACCAATACATATAGAAAAAGAGCGGTGTTGGCTTAGTGGTAGATACCTCGACTTTCATTCTGAAGGTCATGGGTTCGAATCCCGGCCGGCTGTGCACCAATGTATTTTTCTTAAGAAAAAATTATGTGCGCTAATTGACATTGCTCTTACGGTGAAGGAAAACATCGTGATGAAACCCGCGGCTTAGTTGGCTCCAGAAGTATTGACAAGTTCTCTCCTCTGGACATGGCCGAGAGGGTAGTAGGTGCTGGGCAAGCCTACTCCATCCTCACGCAAAAAGGACCCAATTAAAAAGAGTCTAGTTGCGGAAAAAAGCCCGTATGCATACATAGGTTGATTAAAAATGTTCGGTCCAGAATGATTAATTATCTTTTTAATTTTAATCCCGATATTCTCATTGGAATCGGGAGTTACGCGGGTAAAGCTTCAGGACGCTGCTAGTTAGAGATAAAAAAAACTAAACTTAACGTCAGAAATACGTCATAATTTGTAACGGAAATAGCTAATTTAACCTCTTTCTTAGAAGGAACGAAGTTTAACCTTCAAACAAAAAGGTTTATCTCAATCCATTAAAACTGTGTCGACTTAACGTGAGATAAAACCTTTCATGACCTCACTGCAGCTATGTCCTTGGTATAATCTACAAGAGCTCTTGTAACAACCAGACCACAGAGAAATTTCAAAGCATATATACTTGTCTGAGGCGGGAACCGAACTCGCAACCCTGTGTTTGGCAGTCCGGCATGGTTGCCATCGTGTCAACTGGGTCGTCAGATGCTTAGATATTTGTCTGTGGTCTGGTTCTAAGTAGTATATCCGTTGTCTAACACCTATAACACAAGTGTAGTTACTTAGCTTGGGGCTAGATGGCGATGTGTGGAATGTCCTGCAATATTTATTTATGGTTTCTTTAAAAAAAAGATTTTGTTACGTAAATATTCCATTTGCATTCTCCAGAAATTAAATCGAACCTCACTGCAACTTCGTTCTTAATTTATAATTTTTTTTAGAAAAAAAACTGTTCTAAAATGTTTCCATTCGTATTTTTCTCAAATGAATTCGATTGCTTATTGATGATAATAGGCTGTTAAATTACTCTTCAGCAGTCGGATAAAAAATTAACACCGCTATACAAATATTAATATTTTTCACACGGCTACTGTAAAAAATCCATAGAATCATTTTCAGTCGGTTTTTTTAAGCAATAAATTCGTTTACACAAGTTTGTTTTCTATTATTTTTAATCACTTTCCGACACAATTGTTTGACGCACTATTTACCATAATTTTTGTACATTTTTAAGAGCAACTTTGCTTTGAAACTGATAGATAAATAATTTTTTTTTTTTTTTTTTGAAAAAAAAAAAAACAACAGAATAACGTCACTGGTTTTTTTCTAAGTTATAAATCAGTTCAAATAAGTTTTTCCTTATATTTTAATCACTTTAAGACACAATTGTTTGACGCACTATTTACCATAATTTTTGTACATTTTCAAGAGCTATTTATCTTTGGAACTGCTATACACATTTTAAAAAATTTCACAAAAAAAAAACAACAGAATAACTTCACTTGTACTTTTTTATTTTTCCTTATATTTAAATCGCTTTAAGACACAATTCTTTGTCACACTATTTAACACAAAATTTTAAGACCTATTTGCCTTAAGCAGGTTTTTTCGCGCACTTTTTTTATTTATTTAATTCGTTTCGGAACTGGTTATTTCGCGCATTTATTTTTCATAACGTTACCAAAGTTAGATTTTAGTTTATTTTTAACACAAAGACTGCGGATAAATATTATAATCTTAACACGATTATAATCCGCTATCAGTGATAAGGTGATAAGAGATAAGCGTTATCAACACGACCGCCTCCGAGAGTGGTTCAAACCGTACTGAATGTATGAGGAAAAATTATGTATGATACAAAATATTTTATGACCTAAACACTTGTTTAGTTTACTTTTGAAGTATGGTGTGTTATAATTGGTGGCGTACGCCAAAGAATAGTGAAAATCGATGTACAGAATTGCCGTTTGGCAAGAAGCAATAAATAATCGTTTCCCTATATTACGCTAGAAAATAATTTATTGTTTTCAGTTATTTTTTTTTGTGATATTGGTCAGCGTTTGACCACTATCACACCTGCCTGATGGCAGATGACAAAGTCAAAGTCAAAAAAAAATATTCCTCTGGATGCTTTTTACATTTACTTACTTATTTACATT
Source organism: Idaea straminata (assembly GCA_951213275.1). Lineage (NCBI taxonomy): Eukaryota > Metazoa > Arthropoda > Insecta > Lepidoptera > Geometridae > Idaea > Idaea straminata. Next base: position 6,121,859 of record OX577872.1, read on the forward strand.
TATTTACTTACTTAAAACAATAAATTATTTTGACGACCCAGTTGGCACACTGGCCATCTTGCCGGACTGCCAAACACAGGGTTGCGGGTTCGATTCCCGCCTCAGACAAGTATTTACGCTTAGATATCTGTGTGTGGTCTGGTTGTTTCTATGTATTATAAGTATATATTTACAAAATAAAAGTATATAAGTAGTATATACGTTGTCTAGCACCGCACAGAGTATTGAATATTGAGTATTGGGTATTATTTGTACATAGACCATATAGAAACGTCTTAAAAACTAAGTTAGGATGTGTGTGACGATGCGGTCTAAGATGTAGCACGCGGTGTCTAGAAGATACCTATACGCTCGGGACTTAAAAATAATAAGCAGTATTTCTAATTTAGGAATATTGATTTTATTAACACCCGAGGCAAAAACGTCGGGGTGTTATAAGTTTTACGTGTCTGTGTGTGTGTGTGTGTGTCTGTCTGTGGCATCGTAGCTCCCGAACGGATGAACCGATTTTGATTTAGTTTTTTTTTGTTTGTAAGTTAAATACGTCTATGTTTGATCGAAATCGGTTCAGCCGTCTGAAAGTTATGGGGGATAAAAGTCAGGATTAAAACTTCTGATATTTAATAGATATGAAATACTTATTTTCTTTTCTTTTTCTAACCTTTTTTAAAGAATATTCTTTTTTTTTATATTACGCTTGAGAGGAATTTTTTGTTTTTAGTATTTTTTTTACATACGTGGCACAAGGTAAGTGACGACGCGGTCTAAGATGTAGCACGCGGTGTCTAGAAGATACCTGTTCACTCGCGACTTGAAAATAATAAGCAGTATTCCTAAATAAAGAATATGGATTTTAAATGAAGTATTATGATTATCATTTTAAGATCATTTATTAAATACAAGAAATTATTAGTTAATCGTATATTAGTTAAAAAAAACCAAGCAAACTTTACATTGGCACACAAAAATGCCATGTTTATAATGATCCGGCCAATTTTTTTCTCGAACCCGTCCAGCTATTCACAATATTGAAAAGTTTAACACGAAACCACTAAGTTATTAACGAAACCACCAAGTTTTTCACGAATCCGCCAAGTAATTCACGATACCGCCAAGTATTTACACGAAATTGCCAAGTATTTACACGAAACCGCCAAGTTTTTCACGATATCGCTAAGTTTTTTACTATCCCCTTAAGTTTTTCACGAATCCGCCAAGTATTTACACGAAACCGCCAAGTATTTACACGAAACCGCCAAGTTTTTCACGATATCCCGAAGTTTTACACTAAACCCTTAAGTTTTTAACGAATCCACCAAGTTATTCACGATACCGCTAAGTATTTACACGAAACCGCCAAGTATTAACACGAAACCGCCAAGTATTTACACGAAACCGCCAAGTTTTTCACGATATCCCGAAGTTTTACACTAAACCCTTAAGTTTTTAACGAATCCACCAAGTTATTCACGATACCGCTAAGTATTTACACGAAACCGCCAAGTATTTACACGAAACCGCCAAGTATTAACACGAAACCGCCAAGTATTAACACGAAACCGCCAAGTATTTACACGAAGCCGCCAAGTTTTTCACGATATCCCGAAGTTTTACACTAAACCCTTAAGTTTTTAACGAATCCACCAAGTTATTCACGATACCGCTAAGTATTTACACGAAACCGCCAAGTATTTACACGAAACCGCCAAGTATTTACACGAAACGGCCAAGTTTATCACAATCTCGCCAAAAACTCCCTACTTACATACAAAGCACTGTTTGAGGTAATATCTATTTAGGAAGCTATTATGCTTTCTTTATGTATTTTAATTTGTAACCTTGTACAGATAATTTCAATAACAACGTTTCAAAACGATAAAATCTGATTTATTTACACAATACCAAACAGTAAGAGAGGTTTTATAAAAGGGTTATTGGTAATTATATAAGTACGATCGAAACCAAAACAAAAGACGATCTAGACCAAAACAAAAGACGATCGAAATCAAAACAAAAGACGATCGAAACCAAAACAAAAGACGATCTAAACCAAAATAAAAGACGATCGAAACCAAAACCAAAAGTCGATCGAAACCAAAATTAAAAGAATGATCGAAAGCAAATCAAAAGACGATTGAAACAGAAACAAAAGATGATAATTCGTTCGCGGTTTTTTTTATCCCTGGGTGCAACTAGCTTCAAATTTTAATTCTACACAATATTAAGGTTTCTAGCGAGAAATAGCGGTATTAAAAAGTTAGCAGAGCGCTTTTGGGTGAATACTAGATCGCTTTTTTTTCTAAACTACTTCTGAGTCACTTAATAGATGGCGCGCTCTATTACCACCATAGTCTCAAGTCAAGAGAATGCCACACGGTTGGGAAAAAGCAAATCCTTTGCCTTTAGATGGCACTTACGTCGGTTATCACGGCCATATAGCTCCCGACTTCTCTGGTTCCCTAACTCTCTTAATTTCAGTTTGGAAATCGTTTAAAATTAATCGTTCTTTTAGCACTTTCATCATCATATCAGCCCATACACGTCCACTGTTGGACATAGTCCATATGACGTCACAAGCAGCGGTCCTGAGCCGCCTCCATCCACCGACTACCCGCGACCACTACAATGTCGTCGGTCCACCGGGCAGCTGGTCTCCCAACACTCCGTTTCGCGTTTCATCGCGGACACTCGAGAACCCTTACTTCCCATCGGTTGTCAGTTCTGCGAGCTATATGACCTGCCCATTGCCACTTCAGCTTACTAATCCTGAGAGCTATTTCGCTTTATTTTCTTATACTTTATTTTTTCAGTTTTTAACATACATAAGTGCTAAATTATTTTTGAAAGTTTTGTTAGGGAACCATGTTTGAGGTCAGCGAGCTCAAGTCACACTGAAATCGAGAGCTTGTCTCAACCGTGTAGCCGACGGTTTTGCCAACGAAAGTCACCTTGGCAGATTTGCATTTTCCCAACCATCTGGCCCCGCCTTAATATCTTACCAGTCCTAACAACTTTCCCCGCGACATAGACATTCTGCGAAGTGAACCTTTCATCTCGCCTCTCACTCTTGCTCGCTTCGAAAGCAACCGAAGGTAGTTTCTCGTAGTTAATCAGAGAATACTTGTCTGGTATTGGTGCACGGAATGGGGTACGGCTAAAATATTAGGTACAGTCATAGAGAACTCCATAATAGATACCGCTTAAAGAACAACTGTTTTTAAGCTATTGCATAGCTTTTATCGCGAGCTTTTAACGAAAATAAAACCTAACACCCCGCCGCTGCCAGGTAGCTCGGCCGAGCGTTCGCTTAACGTGTATGTATATGGTACGGTCGCACGATGCAATAGCTTTACCGCGGCAGTTCCCGAGTGCCACACGTTTTTTTTTTGTTATTATAATCAGTTTTTTAGGGTTCCGTGCCACAAAAGGTACCCTTATGAGATCACTTTGTTGTCCGTCTCCCTGTCTATCCGTGTGTCACCACAGATTTTCTCAGGAACGGGTGGAGCTAGCAAGTTGAAATTCATACCAGATACTGAGGTCTATAGTCCCTATTGGGTGTATAAAAATCAAGGTCGTGAGTCAAGACGATAAAAATATATGGGCAATTTTTTTTTGTAATTATAATATTGTAGGAGTGTAGTTTTTCACGCAAAACTGCCAGATTATGTTAGTGGGGTAAAAACTTCAAAAATAATGAAGTTTTTTTTTCAAAATGCTCACCGATAATCCACATCAACATCGTCAGTGGAAGAGGACGTGTACTTCCTAAACCTCTCAACAGATGGCGCTGTTTTCGTTATTATAATACTTTCCGGCGTATCGCATATAACTTCGGAGCCTTCGACCAAACGGGGCCGTTTGGGTAGCTTAGTCTTAAGGAAAACGTCATCGTTTTCCGAATCTGTCTTTACACCTGAAGTTTGGTAGAATTAGTTTTATGTGTCTCAAGAGGAAATGGTACCGGGGGCTCTCTCCATACAAACTTAGTCGTTTTCTCCCTGGATAATGACACTAGAGCAAATATTTCTGTTGCATAAAACTTATAACTGCCATGATCATGCCTTTATGTTTTGTATTTTAAATCTTAATTTCTATGATAATTAGAACAAAAACATAGGGGCATAGTCATGGCACTTATAGGTTTTATGGCACAAAAATATTTGTGCTATTGTCATTATCCAGGGAGGAAACAGTCGGTCGACTGCGTTTGTATGGAGAGACCGCCTGTACCCTTTCACCTTAAATGCAGCTAGTAAAAACCAAAATGGCGCTCGACCAATCCTATTGTTATATTAATCACCTGACTCTCTCAAATCACTGATACGCCTCTGGGTCAATATTTTTGTCGATGGTGTTGAACTACGTCGTTTTGGAAACTGGGACATGAATTTCATAAAATTATCTTCAAATAAAGCCGGTGATATTGCTTTCTCTCTTAACTTCGGTAATTCAAAGCATCTGAGGATCGGTGATCTTTTTACATCTACCCTCATGGGGCTGGAAGCTAGACTTTTGGTTGTAGGCTTAGGAAATTTAGGTCCCGGTGTGTTTTTCATCGAAGACGTCCCTTGTCCATCTCTTTTGAGTAGAAAATCTAAGAAACCTTCCTTTTTATTATCCTTCGAATCTGATTCTGTTCCGGATGAATCGTGATCTCTCATCGTTTCTAATGATTCGATGAATTGTGACCACTTCGATGTTCTTTTCGGTCTCGAGTTTGCTTTTCGATCGAGCGATGCTACTTTTCGATCGTGCAAAGTGTCTTTTCGTTCGGACGAAGTGACTTTTCGATCGAGCGATGCTACTTTTCGATCGGACGAGGTGAGTTTTCGATCGAGCGTTGTTCGACGAGGCGAATAATCAGATATAGACATTAGAGGTGAACTACAAGAAGATGGATCGGATTTCAAGCCTAGTTTTATCGTAGAAATAGCGAACACACAGTGCAAAAGAGATATAAAAATTAAATTAGTTACCAATTCCGAAATGTTGTCAGCTTCTTAACAAATATACTTAAATAGGCAACACAACACAATTATCAATATTTTTTCAGCCTATACTATATAGGTTATTGATAATTCTAATTGTACAGGGTTTTTGGGAATTATATCGAATTTACATAACCTCACCTATTTCATTTCTTTTTTTTGAATTTACAAAAGTCGTAGAACAAAAGTTGTTTGTTTAGGTGTGCAGAAGTAGTCCTAGACGGCTTGCTAGTATCATAACCAATAACCCTGTATAAGAAAGCGATTAAGGGCCTTATAATCAACTTTTGTTACATTTATTGGAAATATTTGAAGTTATATTTATTCGATAATCAGATGAGTTTTTAAAACAAACATCATTCAGACTTTTAAATTTAGATAAAACTAATATATAAGTATAATCTTTAGGTTAATGACCTTTCCGTGTAAGCAACAGCTGATTTTCGTGTTAACATAACCTCAAAAATTTCGAATTTCCAAAAGTCTATAACAACACAATATTATACTAATAAATATTTTAGGAACTGGAGGGCAATTCTCGGGCGCGTGAGATAATGTCGAATTAGAGAAAACTCAATTCAATTCAATTCATTTATTCATTAACTCAATTCATTAACTCGAAAAAACATGGCGGATATCGATTGAAACAGAATTTTCGTATTCTCGAAATGTCAAATTAAAGAAATGTCTATGCCCAGCGCTCGACTTGCAATACGAACAATAGAGATTTCAGTGACATTTTCGTTAGACATTGCATACGACATTTTGTCGAACTCGACATCATCTCTATTTCAGCGAGAATCGCCCTCCTGTTTAGTTTAGTTTACCTCCCTACTAAGTCATATTTAATTATGTACATTCTAAGAAGTATTTAGAGAGTTACAACACTTTTTTCATATGTTGCATGCTCGCAATTCAATTCAATACATTTATTTCAGATAATTAAAATCCATACATGATCCATACAATACACATAAGTCAAGAACAAAATATACAAAATCAAGAACAAAATCAAATCCGAATATAAAATAAAATGTCATCATACGTAAATGTCAACTAAATTTAGTAATGTCAAAAAATAAAAACAAAACACTTTTCAAAATAAATTCAATAAATTAATTAAATGTCAAAACGATAAAATACAAATACAAAATAAAAGCAAATAAATACTGTCCAATAATAACAATTCACCAATTACATGTCCTGGTTTCTAAGAACCTGAACCATACAGCAGTGCCTGAGATAGTGGCTGTCGAACCTCAATGCAAATACGCTCAGGACACCGCTAGCGCTGCCCCGTATCCTGCGCACCAGGGACAATGGGCAACCTGTTGATGCTATACCTTTGTACACAGGTTTTTACGCAAATAAATATTCGTATGTGTGTAACAAAAGTTGTTTCGCTCTCAATCGCTTTCTTATATAATTACCTTCTTCTTCTTCTCGAATAGTGGTGTGGCTCACCTATTGTTCGAATTATCTAAAGTCGTAGAACAAAAGTTGTTCGCCTAGACGTCTAGGATTCCCCTTTCGTATTCATACCCCTTCGCTGAAGCAATATGCTATATATATATAATTTACTTACCGTGTTCATTAAAATGTTTCTCCAGTTCCTCGTGCGATAGGTTCGTCTGCGTCGCCGGCGTCTGCGCAGCTACTGAATGCTCAGGTCGAGACCGGGAACATCTGTTTACGATACAATGTAGCGTTGATTAACAATGCACGCAGTGGCGATGGGTGAAATTTATTTAAAGACAATTTATAAATATATATATCTTCTATATATATAAAAATGAATTGCTGTTCGTTAGTCTCACTAAAAGTCGAGAACGGCTGAAGGTCTAGGGAAGGTTTAAAAGCGAGAAAAAATCGAATAATTTCCGGGAAAACCCTAAAATCAGCCCTTTTCTATTTCCCCGATCTATGATCCCGTAGGAATTGACTCTAGAAAACGTTTGTATGGGACAAACGTTTTCTAGAGTCAATTCCTACGGGATCGGGACTTACGCGGGTGAAACCGCGGGGCGCAGCTAGTAATAAATAAATATTGCAGGACATTCCACACATCGCCATCTAGCCGCGAGCTTAGTAACTAGTCTTGTGTTATGGGTGCTAGACAACGGATATACTACTTATATACTTTTCTTTTTAAGTATATACTTCCCAGGTCTCCAACTAATCTGTCCATTAGTTTTTGCGTGAAGGAGTAACAAACATACACACAAAAATACTTTCACATTTATAATATTAGTACGATATATATAGGAACAACCAGACCACAGACAAATATCTTTGCATAAATACTTGTCCGAACCCGCAACCATGTGTTTTGCAGTCCTGCATGGTGGCCATTGTGCAAACTACAGGAGAAAACTACTTGGGCTATTGTGATGGGATGGTAGTGAGCTATGGATATTATGGCGTCTGCCGTAATGTCGTAACAAACACGTAAAAATAACAGGTGGAGACTCACCAACTCTCAGACTGGGCGACCCTAATTAGCTGAGCAAGATTACAGCAAGGGGGCAACAGGAACGTGAGCGGCTAAAGGATGGAGAGGCCTCACTGGATTTTAAACCATCACTGGTAGTCCGAACGAGCGAGTCAACTCAACGTTCGGTAGCCATTTGATCCTTTGAGCATTTCTGCTCTCAGCGACTCCACTCTGGACAGCCGATAAAGGCAAGCCAGAGGCGGGGGACCGCTTCCTCGTCAGTGTTCACTCTGACCAACCAACTAAGGCAAGCCGGAGGTGAGAAACGGTGGCTTTCCCCCGGAACACTCAGGACCACGGGGTCGCTACTGCCCGACACTTTGCCTCACCAACTAAGGCAAGCCGGAGGTGAGAAACGGTGGCTTTCCCCCGGAACACTCAGGACCACGGGGTCGCTACTGCCCGACACTTTGCCTCACCAACTAAGGCAAGCCGGAGGTGAGAAACGGTGGCTTTCCCCCGGAACACTCAGGACCACGGGGTCGCTACTGCCCGACACTTTGCCTCACCAACAAATGCAAGCCGGAGGTGAGAAACGGTGGCTTCCCCCTGGAACCTCGCCTCAAGGTGCCTGGGCATCTTATTATTGTTAAAGTACTGACCTGAGCATTGCATTGCTACACCTGAGTGCGAGCTCCAGTCCATCGAGCCAGCAGTGACCGGCCGCCTGCGACGGTGCGCGGAATATCAGGTGCGCTGTCGGCAGGGGCTGGACTACCGCTCCTAGGGGCAATTAAATATAAATATATTGCAGGACATTCCACACAGTTATAGTGCAAGTTTCACTAAGAGCGCAAAGGTTTTTTGGAACGAAGTACCTTATCGCGCGTTGCGAAAGGGGGCTAGACGGAAAAAAATAAGACCAAAAGTTGTAACGACACTTTTTGATTTTATTACAATTCCTTCACTAATTAATCGAATGGAACTTCGTTCCATCCGTGTGTCCCTGGACACCTCTCAAGTTTTATTATTTTGTGTCGGGGGTTTTTTAATTAACTTTGAAAATGTCTATAAAACTCACCAATAGTCTCGTTATGTGGTCCCCTCGGTGCCCAGATACTCTGCTCGAGAGGGTGGTACAATTTGAAGCAGAAACCGTCCTTCTTCGATGGACGCTCGATCACTTGGCACGATGTTAACAGGACAGTTCCTACCCAGTGGCTGCTCTGTGAAATTAAAACAATAAATAAATAATAAAATTTTTGTCCATTTATTTTGTGATAATTATTATCAAAGGTTGCCTGGAAGAGATCGCTTTTAGCGATAAGGCCGCCCATTGTGCCATATTGTTAGGTTTAATATTGTTTTTGTAACAGGAGTTTATGTTAGAATTAAGGTTTAATGTGGTACAATAAAGAGTTTATCTATCTATCTATTATTTTTAATTTTGTGTAATTTAATTTGATGTACCTAATTTTAAAATTGTGTATTAATATTATGTAGTTTTGATGAAGTTGAAGTTCATATTATTATTGTAACTAATAAACGGGATGTAATTGAATCTATAAGCAAATTAAATACATCAAATTCAAAAATACTTAAATAATAAATGAATAAAATAAAAAGACATATACATTTAACATCTATCTATCTATCTATATATGTAAAAATGAATTGCTGTTCGTTAGTCTCACTAAAACTCGAGAACGGCTGAACGGTTTTATCTTAGTCTTGAAATGTTCGTGGAGGTCTAGGGAAGGTTTGAAAGGCGAGAAAAAATCGAATAATTTCCGGGAAAACCCTAAAAACAGCCCTTTTCTATTTCCCATACAAACGTTTTCTAGAGTCAATTCCTACGGGATCGGGACTTACGCGGGTGAAACCGCGGGGCGCAGCTAGTTATAAATACAAAATATGAAGTGACCAGTTAGTCAAATAACCCGCCCCTTATCGTACGGCGTAAAGGTTTATTGTTTATTTTACCTAAATCGATAAATAAATGGGTACAAAAGTATATTGGTATTCTATCTATTGTTTGGTTACCATTAATCGAGCCTAGATGGCGCTTTGTGTAATCTCGTATAATATTTATTAGTTTGTATACCACACGCCAGCGATAATGGTCCTTTGAGCCGGTTTTGTACAAAGATCACATAGATACGTATTAAAAACTAAGTTAGGATGTCTGCATTCGGAACGCGCCCAACAGTGAGAAGAAAGCACAAGAAACTCATGGGTTTTTTTTTCATCACGCTCACAAAGGTCAATATCACAAATATTTGAAGGTATTATTTAAAATGGAGCTACTAAAGTCACATCCATGGATTCTTATCATTAAGATTCCAACAGTAGTGGTCCTTCGCGCCGGATTGGCCCGCAACAGTGTTTCTTTGAGATTCACCCACAGCATTAGTTCTTCGAGTCGGATTCGACCGTGGCAGTGGTCCTTCGAGCTGGATTCGAACCGAACGGCGACCTTTGGATACTTAACACTGCCAATTATAATGCTATATTTACCTTTACTTTAGGAGTCTTGTAAAGCAATAACAGTCCGGGTTTCAGCACGCACCACAACTTCGTCCATGATTTCAATGAACCTCGGACCTGAAAACCATTAAAACGACACCATTTTAAAAATATATACGTATGTGTAAAACAAAAACACTGCAATCTCTATGTCATATATGTTGGTACTTATTATTTGCTCTCTGCTGGCAACTCTGTTTGAGCTGTCAGTCTTAGAAATACATGTGTATACACGAACGCCGGTTTTAATTTGGAAGAACTTCCCAAATATCTCTAGTTTTCTCACTGACTGTCCTGACATTTAATGTCATATTTTTTACATATAATCCCATATTTTTGACATTTATTGCCTATTACAATTCTATCGACATTGAATGTCATATTTTTGACATTTAATGTCATATTTTTGACTTAATTTAATGTCATATTTTTGACATTTAATGTCATATTTTTGACATCTAATGTCATATTTTTGACATCTAATGTCATATTTTTGACATCGAATGTCATATTTTTGACATCTAATGTCATATTTTTGACATTTAATGTCATATTTTTGACATCTAATGTCATATTATTTACACTAAATGTCATATTTTTGACATTTAATTTCTATTACGATTCTATCGACACTCTATTGAAACACAATTGGGTTAGCAGACTTAGGCCCCAGTTCCGACGAGTCGCTAGTTCCAGGACTTTCAGCTCTGTGCTGGTTTGATAAAAGAACGTACCTTTAGCCAATCAGCGAGCACAACAACTGATGGATCTTCTATAGAGTGCAGTAGCGCAGACGCGGCACGTTTCTTCTCTCGCCTGTAGTGCTGTCGTTGAGCTTTATAACTCTCTTTTCGAGATAGAGCCGTGCTTGTCGGCCGCACGCTACTGACTGCTGTTTCTGATGACTGAAACATTAAATATTGAACAAGTTTATGTATACTAGCTTATGCCCGCGAATTCGTCCGCGTAAAAGTCGAAAGTGGACCAAGGAATCACGTTGTCTCATACAAACTTTGCCGCACCCCTTTTTCACCCCCTTAAGAGTAAAATTTCGGAAAATCTTTTCTTGTCGGATGTCTACGTCATACAAAGAACACACCCTCCAAGTTTCAGGTCTCTACGATCAGTGGTTTAGGCTGTGCGTTGATCCGTCAGTCAGTCGTTAAAGAATTTTATATGTATAGACTAGCTGTCCCGGCAAACGTTGTTTTGCCATATAAGTACAAGAAAATACACAAAAAAAAACGCGTACACTCATGGTAAACGCGTGCCGTGCAGTGAGCCGCCGTCAGTCGGTTTTTGGTTGCGCGTCAAAGAGGACGCGCACGCCCGTGTACGCTACATCTGGACGGCGAAATGGATAGACACACGTGTTCATCGAGTTTCAATAATGACTGACTGAGGCTCCTTAGACAAGATAGCCTTCTATTAGCGATGTCGCCAATCGATGGATTTAATTGTATGAAATTGACATTAAACATTGTTTAAAATTAGCTTGGTGGAAATTACCCACCATTTTTTTCTTCAATGCAAGACTACGTGACTTTACGTGGGCTTGTGTCAAATACCTACATACAAAAAAAGTCTGTCGATTGGCGATATCGCTAATAGAAAGAAATTTTGTCTAAGGGGGCAGGTTCACGACGGTCTGATCCTTCGCTGAAATACGTTGTATTTGAAAAAGAAAAAGTCTCATCAATAAATATCTGAAACTACAAGAGTCACAAGTCTGAAACTTCGCATGGGGGTTCTTCTGAGAACCTCTACGTTCTTTCATTAAGCACTTATTAACAGCACTAAGAAAAGATTGTCCATTCTATCCAATCCCATTTCATCAAGTATAATCAATATAAACCGCCTCATCTTATCTATGTCATAGTTTTGTGGTGAGGAGAGCGGTGTTGGCTTAGTGGTAGATAACTCGACTTTCATTCTGAAGGTCGTGGGTTCGAATCCCGGCCGGCCGTGCACCAATGTATTTTTCTTAAGAAAAATATTTGTGCGCTAATTGACATTGCTCTTACGGTGAAGGCAAACATCGTGATGAAACCCGCGGCTTAGTTGGCTCCAAAAGTATTGACAAGTTCTCTCCTCTGGTCATGGTCGACTAAGCTGATAGGGTAGTAGGTGCTGGGCAAGCTTACTCCATCCTCACAAACTCCTACTCCATCCGCAAAAAGGACCCAATTAAAAAGGATCTAATGGCGGAAAACAGCATGTTTACAAGTACAAGTCTTGTGGTGTTACCTTGTCAGATGATGTGCCGTCAGGTGGATGGAAAGTGCTGTCGCCGGACGCAGGGGTCGCGACCGCAGTTCCGGGAGACCGGGGCGGTGGTGTTATAGCGGAATCAGCTGGAAACGACAATCATGTTGAAAAACAATGTCTAGTCTTTCAGCAAGCAGAACTTGGCTAAGATTCTTCCTGGGAATATGAGCTAACTCCCGATCCCGTGGGAATATCGGGATAAAAAGAAGCCTTTGACACTCCCAATTAATCAATGTATCCTTATACCAAGTTTCATCTAAATCGGTTTAGTAGTTTCGGAGCCTATACAATGCAAACAACAATCAATTAAATCTTTCCTTTTCATAATATAAGTATTAATAAAATAATTCTTAAATGGATATACCAGGAGATAACAAAAGCTCGTTTTACGAGCTTTTATTTAGCTTCACCTGTCCCGATGTCTGACATCAAATCTTGTAAATTAAATTTGATCCACTTCCTGGTTACCGATTGAGCTAAAATTTTGCATACTAGTGTAAATGCCAAACATTGCCAAACATTCGTCATGGCAAGATTTGAACCTGCATTTATCTGAATACTCTGTGGATTTGAAGAGTTCTTATTTATCAGGGGGAGCAGACAATTAAGGCCTTGGCCGGCGGCCCCTAACACCACCCCCAAAAGTCATGTCCAGGCTGTTCTCCTTGTAGCCTACCATGCTGCATCCTCGATCTCATCTTCACGACACCATCCGGTGAGATGAGGTAAAATCCAAGCTTTATAGCGTAAAAATAAAAACATTTATAAACGAAATCCTAAGACTTGAGTCTTCATTCTAACAACCAACCATAAAAGCTAAAGCAGTTCCTTTCCATCCAAAGGTTGCCTGGAAGAAATTGCTTTCAGCGATAAGGCCGCCCATTTGTGCAACTTGTACTTTATAGCTATTACTTTACTTGCTTTGTGTATATCGTGTTCTATGTTCCTTACTGTGTTGTTCAAATAAAGTTATATATCTAACAATTGATTGTTAGAATGAATTATAGGGATCTTGAAACAATCCCTTTTTACAAAAAAAAACCTATATTCTTACTGTAATTGGGAGGTGTGGCAGGTGCTGTAGCCGGCAAGATCACGTTCAGGGGCTGGTTATGGTGCTTCTGTAAATTATGATAAAACGTATTTCAGACATCAGAAGTGGGATTCCATTAAAAAAATACATGCTCATTAAGACTCCACGAATGACCGCAGCCTTCTAACCGTAGGAATGACAGGCAGCCAGAAATTTTCAGCCCCCACTCGTTGGTGTTATGTTAACAGTCGGTTTCCTTCCTAAATATTCCATCAGCCATTAAATTTCCAATTCATTGCACGGGAGTCGAGCCCAAGTTTTATGGATTCGAAGTAGAGGCAGATGCCTAGGACTAGGCTAACACTGCTTTTAGGTGCTCCGTCGGACCCCGACTGTTGACGGAATACCAATGAGTTCTTAGCAGAGAAAACTTCTAGCTTCCTGCAATCTCCAGGTCGAAGGGCCTCCAAGAGTGGTAGGAGGTTGCAGTAATACATATTCCCATCATTAAAAAAATAGGTATTAACTGTGTTCCATTGCTATGCACCCCTATTAAAGATTACTATTAAAGACCCACTGCACTAAGTTTCAATTTATCCATGAGTCCACAGGTACGAGGTTACTTAATAAAATGTGTGGTGATCAGTGGCGCATTTTGGGCAAGGCCTATGTCTCCGAGGCCTCTCCCAAGAAGCCTACGTCTCCAGCGAGATTGGATTGACACCGGCTGATTATGATGATGATGACATGATAAAATTGAAAAATAAAAGCTTTTAAAAAATAACTCACTCTCCCAATGTAACTCGGTGTAGACGTATGGAACTGGATAGTTTCTGATCTCAGCGCCGGCGACGAAGGTGTTGTGGAAGGCGAAGACGGTTCGACTGCAGGAGATGAGCTCATGATGAGGGGATCACCACATCGTGGGGGGAAAGGGAAACGGGTGTTACGGCATTTACGTTCTAGAGACAGCTTGGGGTGTTAGGGGGGTACTGTCGTCGTATAAGTCGTATGGGTTTAGATGGTGTTAGGGGTTACAGTTATGCCAAATTCTTTTTATTTTCCGAGTTTTTGGAAGTATAATGAGTTAGGAGTTTCATAGATGGCACTTTAGTGATTTTTCCGATATTGCGTTAGAATTTCGTAACGTCAGTACTTATAATTTATTGCTTTATATATTTATTATTATTGCTTTTTTATTAATATCAAAGGCTATAAGAATTATCATTAGGTAAATATATTTATATGGAATGATTATTTTATAAAAATATATACATTTTTTTTACTATTAAGTTTTAAGGATAATCGGAATGTAATGGGAAGTATGGTGTGAAGGAAAATATAGGATTTTCCTGTAAAATGTAAAATTAAAACATATGATACACAATAAACATATAAAATACTAGCTGCGCCCCGCGGTTTCACCCGCGTAAGTACCGATCCCGTGGGAATATCGAGATAAAAAGTAGCCTATGTGTTAATCCAGGTCTCCAGCTATCAGCTCCAGCTATCTAGTTTCATAGCAATCGGTCCAGTAGTTTTTGCGTGAAGGAGTATGAGAATGAGAGAAATGTAATGCTTTAGGTTCGTGTGACGAATTGCGAAAATGACGACATGCGAAAATGACAAGTTATGAAAATGACGAGCCGCGTTTATGACGAGTTGCGCTAGTGTGACGAGTTTGCGTTTATGACGACCTACTACTAATACAACTCTGTCCCCTAGGTCACACTAGGTCTCTATTGAGCCTGTAGAGCGGGGTTACAGCTCTAATGAGGCTGTACAGCGGGGTTACAGCGACTCGCTCTAGGATTATATTATATCTACTAATTTACAATGCTATAACTGATTATACCTACTAGGTTTATTAAATACTATGAAAATGTATTATTGTGAAGTATAGGGGTGACTTTGTCTATGTGAGTGAGTGTGTATGAGTGAGTGTATGTTTTATATTTCCTGCTTTACATTATTTATGGAAAATACTAATTAGATTGTCCCCATCAATTGGCTACATTGCTGTGATAACGATAAAATATGAAATATGTTGAAAAAAAAGTAATTTTTGCTTTATAATATTTTTTTTGCTTTCCTCATTGCATGCCTCAAGTGGGCGGGAGGGCGGTGTACATTGCATTTTGTGTTTTGGCACTAGGCTCGGAACTAAAAACTAAATATTAATACTTCCATTACAGATATGGAGTTCCGAAAAGTAACGTCGAATTCAATCAACTAAATATGTTGAAAATAGAAGCTATAAGTTCACAATAACTTTACAATAGGTGTTTATTTCACATTCATATTTCAGGACATTCTACACATCGCCATCTAGCCCCAAGCTAAGTAACTACACTTGTGTTATACTACTTATATACTTTTTTTTTGTAAATATATACTTATAATACATAGAAACAACCAGACCACAGACAAATATCTAATCATAAATACTTGTCTGAGGCGGGAATCGAACCCGCAACCCTGTGTTTGGCAGTGCCAACTGGGTCGTCAAAATATTTTATTTTCGCAAAATAAATTATGTCTCAAAATCAAATCAAAAGTCAAAATAAAGAAACGAAACGCCATGACTGACCTTCGTGTGACTTCACGATTTTCCATTTTCCTAGAGAAAAAACAAAAACACGCGCAAGGAAAGGTGACGTCACAGATTAAAATGTATGGTGGCCGACTGTTTTCGGAGGACAATTTAAATTAATGAAGAAAAATGATTTTATATAATTACATAGCTTTTATCGCGGGCTTTGAGCGCGGCCACCGAATCAAGAAATTCCGTAACGAAAATAGAATCTAACACCCCCCACTCCGCCTACCATGCAGCTCGGCC
This sequence comes from Idaea straminata, assembly GCA_951213275.1. NCBI lineage: Eukaryota > Metazoa > Arthropoda > Insecta > Lepidoptera > Geometridae > Idaea > Idaea straminata. The sequence goes on from OX577872.1 coordinate 6,137,953, forward strand.
GAGCGTTCGCTTAACGTGTATGTATGGTACGACTGTACGAAGCTCGCACGATGCAATAGCTTTACCGCGGCAGTCCCAGAGTGCCACGCGTTTTTTTTTTTTCAATTAATTATGACTTTTCGGAAAAAATAATAATTGTCAAGGGTTTCTAATAAACATTTGCGACTTTTGATCAGTCAAGATCGCAATTGTATTTTCTGAAAGATGACTAATATTTTTCTTTTTAATTGTATCGGTTCAATGCGCATACGCTAAAAATTATACCCTCCTTTCTTCAAGTCGGTTAATTAGTGTGTTCACTAATTGCATCTAATCAGCGTCTTGCTGTTCAGTTTCTAATTTTGTTGTTATCATGCGAATTGACCTTACTGATCTAATGGGCTGATTTTTTTACCAATATTTCAGGCCGCGTGGTCCCCGGTATGGAATAAAAATAAATTCAATTTAAATACATACAATCTATCTAACTATACATATAAAATGCTTTGTCCTGAATGACTGACTGACGGATCAACGCACAGCCTAAACCGCTGATCGTAGAGACCTGAAACTTGGAGGGTGTGTTCTTTGTATGACGTAGGTATCGGATAAGAAAGGATTTTCCGAAATTCTAAAAGCTGGTCTATATATATATATAATTCTACTGTACGTGTGTATGTCACTGAACTCCTCCTAAACGGCTGGACCGATTTGAATGATTTTTTTTGTATGCGTTTGGGTGGCGCCCTGGTTGGTTGATAAGGGGCAAAGTTTGTATGGGACAACGTGGTTCCTTGGTCCATTTTCGACTTTTTTTATTTTCTCCATCCTAAGGTTGCCGGAAGATATCGCTTTAAGCGATAAGGTCGCCTGTTTGTACAATTTCGTAGTTAATAATATTAAAATAGTTTTGTGTTGTACAAATAAAGTGTGATCTATCTATCTATCTATACAGGATTAATTTTTGATATGGGCCTTCAAGGCCATGTCCTAAACTATAAGAGATAGCGAAAAATGCTGAAATTTGTTGTGCTTGAAAGGTGTCAAGGGACACCCAGATGGAACGAAGTTTCTTTCGACTAATTAGTGAAGGAATTGTAATAAAATCAAAAGGTGTCGTTACAACTTTTGGTCTTAATATTTGATGTGAAACATCTATATTTGACGACCCAGTTGTCACAATGGTCACCATGCCAGACTGCCAAACACAGGGTTCGATTCCCGCCTCAGACATGTATCTATGCTTAGATATTTGTCTGTGGTCTGGTTGTTTTTATGTATTATAAGTATATATTTACAAAAAAACGTATTTAAGTAGTTTATCCGTTGTCTAGCACCCATAACACAAGTCCAGTTACTTAACTTGGGGCTAGATGGCGCAGTGTGGATTGTCCTGCAATAATTATTTATTTATTAGTTTCCGTCTAGCCCCCTTTCGCAACGCGCCATAAGGAACTTCGTTCTAAAACTAAAAACTGCATCATTCAATTTTTGATAAAGTAGAAACGGTTCGCTCGTTCGGTAAATTACTCTATCGTTTTTAAAAAAAGACCGTAACATCCGCTATCTATCGAAGTTTCGGAATGATAATAAAACCAACGATAAGAAGTTTCCTTTCCTGATAAATTCATCATACTCTTTTGGTGTCAACTAAATAATGATTGATTATAATATGTACCTATTTATTATACTTCAAACATGTTCTAGTTTAAGATAAAGGGTACCGGCACTCTCTCCATACAAACGTAGCCGACTGTTTCCTCTCTGGATAATGACACTAGAGCAAATATTTTTGTGCCATAAAACCTAACTGCTATGACTATGCAACTATGTCTTGGTAACTATGTTTTTTTAAATTTTCTCATTATCATAGAAATTAAATTAAAAAAAAAACAAAAAAAACCATATGGGCATGGTCATGGCAGTTATAAGTTTTATGCAATAAAAATATTTGTGCTAAGGTCATTATCCAGGGAGGAGACAGTCGACTACGTTTGTATGGAGAAAGCGCCGGTACCCTTTCACCTTAAAAATTAACTTTGTAAATAAATACGAGTTGTTTTTCTGGAAAAAAAACCTCTTTAGTTGGGTCCTTTTTGCGTGAGGATGGAGTAGACTATGTTTAGTACTACCCTCTCAGCTTCGACCGTGTCCAGAGGAAAGAACCCGTCAATACGTCCGACAACAATTAAGCCGGTTTTAACACTATGTTTTCCTTCACCGTAAGAGCGGTGTCAATTAGCTCACATAAATATTTCGTTGGTAAATAATGGTGCACGGTCGAGAGCGGTGTTGACTTAGTGGTAGATACCTCGACTTTCATTCTGAAGGTCGTGGTTTCGAATCTCGGCCGGCCGTGCACCGATGTATTATTCTTAAGAAAAATTATGTGCGCTAATTGACATTGCTCTTACGGTGAAGGGAAACATCGTGATGAAACCCGCGGCTTAGTTGACTCCAGAAGTATTGACAAGTTCTCTTCTCCTAAGCTGAGAGGGTAGTAGGTGCTGGAAAAGCCTACTCCATCCTCACGCAAAAAGGACCCAATTAAAAAGGGTCGAATGGCGGAAAACAGCCCGTAAACAAGTACAAGTACAATAGTGCCCGGTCGGCCGGATTCGAACCCACGACTTTTATTCCGAAGGTCGAATCTCGGGTTCAATTCAGAGGTTTCGCGAGTGAAACCGCGTGGCATAGCTAAAAAGAACTAAAAGCAAAAGCTAGTAAACTAATAAACTTAGTCCATATATCCTTTATTATGCCATAAAGAAGACGGAATCAGAGCTTTATTGGCTTTGATGTACGATTTTATGTTGTGTTTATATTTTTTTAAGAGCTAAAATCGTTTACATGTTTGTACTGGATTTGATTTAACAGTATGTCTTAATTTTGATTCTCTACTACAAAGAAAATGGCAAGATACTTTTGTCGTAAGATAAAATCGATCATAACATTTCAAGGGCTGAAACAGTTTTTGTGAAACATAGTTAAGAACACTCATAGAAGATTCAACTTTCAGATAAAATAAACTGTTGTTCTATTTGAATGCTAGATTTTACTGTAAATATGGACTTGTACTTGTATTCGGGCTGTTTTCCGCAATTAGACCCTTTTTAATTGGGTCCTTTTTACGTGAGGATGGAGTGGGCTTGCCCATTACCTACTAAGCTTAGTCGACCATGCCCAGAGGAGAGAACTTGTCAATACTTCTGAAGCTAACTGAGCCGCGGGTTTCATTACGATGTTTTCCTTCACCGTAAGAGCAATGTCAATTAGCGCACATAATTTTTTCTTAAGAAAAATACATTGATGCACGGCCGGCCGCGATTCGAACCCACGACCTTCAGAATGGAAGTCGATGTATCTACCACAAAGCCAACACTGCTCTCAATCTATACTTATACTAGCTATTGCCCGCGACTTCGTCCGCGTAGAAATAGTAGATTTTGCGACTATAATTTGAGATTTAAACTATCCTATCTCTCAAGTTGGATCGAACTGCACATGGTGTGCGAATTTTATTATAATCGGTTAAGTGGTTTAGGAGTCCATTGAGGACAAACATTGTGACACGAGATTTATATATATTAAGAAGATTATAAAGCTGAAGACTTTGTTTGTTTGAAAGCGCTAATCTCAGGAACTACTGGTTCGAATTGAAAAATTATTTTTGTGTTGGATAGTCCATTTATCGAGGAACGCTATAGGCTACTTTTTATCCTGATATTCCCACGGGATCGGGAGTTACGCGGGTGAAACTGTGGGATGCTAGTTGTAAATATAGGCTATCCATAAATATAAAATTCAAAGGCATGACAGACAGATGTCAACGTAGAGCTAAAACCAATAGACAGATTGGGGTGAAACTTTGCATACTGATGGCTTTTATAACAATTATAACATAGATTTTGCTCCTATGCAGATGAAATTACAAATAAAAGCAAATTCTCTATGAAAACAGGTTGAGGCATTTCAAATAGTCTTCAAATATTTAATTATTTCGTTACGTGGCCCATATCACAGGGCTATGCGCGCGTGGAGCCGAAGCCGGCGCGTGTGTAGTCGAAGCCAACACGTAAATGCCTTTTAGAATAACAAGTTTAACCTATACTTATATTATAAAGCTTATAAGTTTGTTCGTTTGTTTGAACGTGCTAATCTCAGGAACTACTGGTTCGAATTGAAAAAATATTTTTCTGTTGGATAGTCCATTTAGAGGAAGGCTACAGGCTACTTTTTATCCCGATATTCACACGGGCTCGGGAGTTACGCGGGAAACCGCGGAGCGCTGCTAGTATCAAAGTATGATATAGACACAAAACTAGTGATTATCCTTGTCTACACTATAAAATGCAGCCAAGGACAACCTACAGTTTAGATAGAACTATTGATATACTACAGAAGAAAACTACTTGGGCTACTTTGATGGGATGGTATTTTGTTTATTATTTATATAAATACTTATTGAGTGAGCATAAAAAATATATCAAACACAAGTCATATCTTTCTTTATCTAATCATCATCGAGTTACATTTTTAAAGTGAGTGAATAACTACAAGTAAATGTTTTATTTATTTAAAGGTATAGCGAGAGCAGTGTTGGCTTAGTGGTAGATACCTCGACTTTCATTCTGAAGGTTGTGGGTTCGAATCCCGGCCGGCCGAGCACCAATGTATTTTTCTTAAGAAAAATTTATGTGCGCTAATTGACATTGCTCTTACGGTGAAGGAAAACCCGCGGCTTAGTTGGCTCCAGAAGTATTGACAAGTTCTCTCCTTTGGACATGGTCCACTTAGCTGAAAGGGTAGTTGGTGCTGGGCAAGCCTACTCCATCCTCACGCAAAAAGGACCCAATTAAAAAGGGTCCAATGGCGGAAAACGGCCTGTATACAAGTACATGGTATAGTGTTTATGCTTTTGTAACTTCAAAGTAATAGTAATAGGCCACCATTTGACCACTATCTCGCATGATGGTAACTATGGTAAGTGACGATGCGGTCTAAGACGTAACACGTGCCCATAGAAGATAAAATACAGCAGATAAAAAAAACTATAAATAATAAAATTGTCAGGGAAAAAAAAAGTTAGATGGCCTAATAAGCTTATTCGCTTTTCATATAAGAAATGGCTAAATCTTGCAATAAAACGAAATGAAATATTATAAGCAATCTATACTTTATCACCCGTGTTTTTCAAATTCTTCAATTCTATGCATACACAAGGTTTTTATTACAGACTGATAGTATTCAAATCAAGATAGTAATAGCCTATGTCCAGACATATATTAATGATTCTACACAGAAGTTCCTTGTGAGAAAAGGGAATTTTTGGAAAAAAAACCGTGGGATTTTCGCAAGTCAATCTACTGCAGCAACTCTGCTTAGTAGGTATTTCTATAATTAACTAGTAAACATTAAAAAGTAATCACTTAGTTTTATTTACGGCAGTATAATGACCTAGGCCACACTTACTAATTAAATTAAAAAATATATTATCGGCGTTTGTATGAGTGATGCTCGATTTACGAAATACAAAACTGTTAATCATTTTTTTATCAGTAGATCAGTAGATATGAAAATAACAATAATATGAGGAAACAACAACATATTTATCATGAAAAATGAAATGTTTAACATTTTTTTGATAAAATTAATGTTCTGATTGGAATCTTTTAATTTTTTTTGTAAAAGTACTTACAGTCGGATTCCGATTCGCTCATCAAAATGTTTGTCGGTATTTGTGGCACAAAACACTCACGATCACCATTACAACGCGTGCTAGACTAATTTATTACAATAATAAAGCGTAAAGTCCGTCGATTCACTAACAAACAGCACGAAAAACGTTTCTTGATGGTTTTGTGAAGGAATGCTTCGGTAGCCAACCAAATTGTCGTAATCGTGCCGCATTTGCGGTCAAATTACAATTGAAACTGTTCTCCAACGAACATCAGTTTATTGCTCTAATTAATGAAGTATGTAGATAAACAGTTTGTGGAGTATAACAACGTAACGTTGCTTTTTGTTACTTCGCAAGGCACAGAAATCGTCCTTTTTACCGATTTTGACGTGAGGAGTGACGTGACGTTTACTATTTTTTTATGATTCCCACGAGGTGGAAGGCAAAAAGCTTTAAGCCTATACAGCCTCGCCTAACTTGATTTCAATGTTACCTATTTAATTTTATCTTCTTTCTTGCCCTTTTCTTCTTTCTTATAACCTATTATTTCGCTTAAACCAGTGGCTCCTCAGAAAACGGAATGTGCTGTGTTGTCGGCGAACTGCAAATGGCAAGCTAAATCGAGAATTCTGGCCAATGTCAAACTGCTATGGTTGTGAATGTCAAACAAACTATTCTATCAATGTCAAAAAATATTTCTGTTAGTGTTAAGGTAAAAAAATGTTTATTTATTTTTCGTTTTCGAAATCGAATCGGATTTAGCAAAATTATGTTGATTTAATATTTTAAATTCACAAAATGTCTTCGTTTTTGTGTTTCGTGTGCCACAGCACAGTTAACGCTGATACTAACGAGGACACGCGTGAAAAATATAGAGAAGTTAATGGCATGAATGTAAGTGGTGAAAAAATAAAATAGTTTACTTAAAAAACCTATGATTCTCTAGAAATTAAAGTACTTGAACGGTTTCTACGTGATTTAATGTCTGTAATGGGCTACGATAACTTAAACCAATACGGGACGTTATTCTCACACTTTCTATGCGCAAAACCACAACCTTATATTTCAAAACAAATTTAACGCTAAAGAAACTTAGATCAATGCATAGTCAATGGTTCAATGTCTTTTTTTTATATTACAAGCGACACAATTGTAAATAAAGAGATAAGTCTTTACGAAATAAAATTGATCACACAAACTTAGGGCAATTGACTCTTACGCCGCGTTTCACAAACAGTACATAAGTTGCTCTTGGACAAGTGAATGCACTGCGCTAAATGCGGCCCTATGATTGATCAATATTGTGCTGCTCACTCTAGTATATAATTTATGGCTCTATGCGTTCGCGCGCACTATGCAATCTCATAGGGTTTATTGTGAATAGGGGTGTTAATCCCGTGGGTGCTTTTTTATATGCACGAAGACACTAATTATAATTATTGTGTCACAATGAAGTTAGGCGAAGTTTGGACATAACCACTCATTAAGCGATAAGGTCGCCTGTTTGTACAATTTCGTAGTTAATAAGCTTTCTCGTCTTTTTTGTCATTTGCAATGTTTTGTGTATTGTACAAATAAAGTGTTTTTCTATCTATCTATCTCTTCAACTGTTACATCTCACAAAAACAACCATATCTAAAATAAAAAACGTATTGCACTCAGGGAGTGCTGCGGTAAAGCTATTGCATCATGCGAGCTTCGTACAGTCGTACCATATACATACATATAAGCGAACGCTCGGCTGAGCTTCATGGTAGGTGGAGTGGGGGGTTTTATTTTCTTTACGGAATTTCTTGATTCGGTCGCCACGCTCAAAGCCTGCCATAAAAGCTATGCAATAGCTTTATATTAAATAAATATTGCATACATCCCACACATCGCCATCTAGCCCCAAGTTAAGTAACTACACTTGTGTTATGTTATGGGTGTTGTGTTATGGGTGCTAGACAATGGATATACTACTTAAATACTTTTCTTTTGTAAATATATACTTATAATATACAGAAATAGCCAGACCACCGACAAATATCTAAGTCTCAAAAAAGTTTCGGACCCGCAACCCTGTGTTTGGCAGTCTGGCATGGTAATCATTGTGCCAACTGGGTCGTCAAAGAATGTTAGATTAAAATCATGAGCGGTGTTGGCTTAGTGGAAGGTCGTAGGTTCGAATCCCGGCCGGCCATGCACCAATGTATTTTTCTTAAGAAAAAATTATGTGCGCTAACTGACATTGCTCTTACGGTGAAGGAAAACATTGTGATGAAACCCTCGGCTTAGTTGGCTCCAGAAGTATTGACAAGTTCTCTCCTCTGGACATGGTCGACTTAGCAGCTAGGGGTAGCAGGTGCTGGGCAAGCCTACTCCATCCTCACGCAAAAAGGGTCCAATGGCGGAAAACAGTCTGTATACAAGTACAAGTAGATTAAAATCTTATGTTATTTTGTCCACAGTTGTGCCCAGATTCACATCTCTGCTTCATTTGTTGCCATTTCCTGAACAAAATGTGTCTCTTTAAGTCCATATGCCTTAAAAGAAGTCTAGAGTATCCGGTATTATTTAGGTAAGATATTGATATTTTAATTTTTGGTTTCATTTGATACAGACTGGCCAAAAAGAGCTGAAGATACAGACACATGAAGGAAAATGAGGAAGGTTTTTGCAGCAACGGGGAACAACAGGCTAGCTACATAAAAATTAAAGTATTTTGGGGCAGGCAAAATCTAATCTCAAAATAGATCTAGAAGATGTGTAATAAAAAAAACAGACAGTATTTCAATCGTTTTGGTTCCGTATCCAATGGGTTAAAACGGGCCATCTATTATAATGTTGTGTGCTTACCTAATAAATGATTTTTTCTTTCTTTCTCTTCAGTGAAAAAGGCACAATAAATCTACAGAAAAGCGACACACAAGTAGCAATATTATGTCCTGAAGACATCTGCATCCAACATCTAAACTCTCGCTATCATTACGGCAACACAAATGACAATTCCCAATCAGATAGCGAAGATAAATACGTACAATTGCACAGAGAACAACAAAATAATGAAATAGAACAATATAATAGTGATTACATTAATAATGATAATATTTTTAACGATACTTTAACGTTAAATGAAGATAAAAACGCTGAATGTGGTCAGTGTGTTACTTTCGGTCAATGTAGCCATAAGTTTGGTGAAAATAGCCATAAATTTAATGAGAATTGTCTTAAATATGGTGAACACAGTCATAGATATGGTGAAAATAGCTATAAATTTAGTGAAAATGCAACAGGACATGATTTTAGTGAAAATAGTCATAAATATGGTGATAATGGTCATAAATTTATTGAAGATAGTCATAGATATGGTGAGGATAGTCATAGATATGGTGAAGATAGCCATAGATATGGTGAAAATAGCTATAAATTAAATGATATAATAACCGGTCACAATTTGATTCAAAATAGTTACAAATATGGTGAAAATGGTCAGAAATTTAGTGAAACCAACCACAATGTTGGTGAAAATAGTCACAAATATGTTGTAAATAACCACAACGTTGTTGAAATCAGCCACATAGACGCAAGCAGTCAAACCTACGATATAACTGCACAAATAGTCGTAAGAGAAAATGAATTATTCTGTAAAATACCTCAAATAGAACATATTGATAATCAACATGAACATAATAAAATCAATCAAGAAGATATTACAAATAATTTAACAGAAACAAGAAAAGATGTCGATTTTTATAACGAAGAGACTCATAATAGTGAAAATAGTCAAAAAGACTATGATGAGTATAGTGAAAATAGTCATGATGACAATGAATCAGTAGTAAATACAGAAATGGACAATGAAATTGAAACAACAGAAGAATTAAATACAGATAACAATTCAAAGGAAGAAACAATAACAGAAAATGTTAACAAAAAAGTAAAGAAGAAAGAGTTTAAGAAGATTGTTTTAAGCACAGGTAAATTTGATACTTTAAATACTTGCTGCGCCACGCGGGTCCACCCGCATAAGTCCTGATCCCGCGGGAAGTTTGGGGAAGTATTCTATGTCCTTCACCATCCTCTAAACGACCACTATGCTGATAATCATCCAAATCGGTCCAGTAGTTTGACCGTGAAGAGAGAACATAGTTTCGAATTTATAATCCTAGCTGTGGCTCTCGATTTCACCCACACAATTCCGATCCCGTGGGAATATCGGGATAAAAAGTAGCATATGTTACTCCCAATAAATCAATGTATCCTCATACCAAGTTTCATCAAAATCGGTCCAGTAGTTTCGGAGCCTATATGATACAAACAAAAATCTTTTCTCTTTATAATATTAGGATACAGGAATTTTTTTGAATTTTTTCCATGGGCCTTCAGGGCATGCCAGATTTCGACAAAAATCAAAACTGCATCATTACATTTTTGAAAAAGTCGTAACCCTAGCCGGGAATCGAACCTGTTTATTTTGCAAAAAAAAATAATTATCCTATATTTTTATAACAATCAATAGTGTTGCTGTTAGAGATCAATTCTTGGGAACAAACATAGTATGGTAATTCGATTGTACTTCTATATTACATAGACTATCGAAAAGAGCGGTGTTGGCTTAGTGGTAGATACCTCGGACTTTAATTCTGAAGGTCGTGGGTTCGAATCCCGGCGGGCCGTGCACCAATGTATTTTTATGTGCGCTAATTGATATTGGTCTTACGGTGAAGGAAAACATCGTGATGAAACGCTTAGTAGGCTCCAGAAGTATTGACAAGTTCTCTCCTCTGGTTGACTAAGCTGTGAGAGTAGTGGTAGGTGCTGGGTAAGCCTACTCCATCCTCACGCAAAAAAGGCCCAATTAAAATAGGGTCTAATTGCGGAAAACAGCCTGTTCAAGTACAAAGAGACTATCGATATGAGAACCTTTTTTTTGAAGTTGATTAAAAACATTGCAGAAGAGCAGAAAAAGGAGTTACAAGTGAACAGACAGAGCAAGAAGTATTTGGAAGCCGTGTTCAAATGTAATAGTTGTGCTATGGGATTCCTGTTGAAGGATTCATACCAGGCTCACATGATGAGGCATGAAGAGGTAATTTATTAATATTTATAATTCCGAACCATAAAGGGTAAGAAATAACGAAAACATTAATTACACAAGCACACTACACAAGACGATCAGAATAGTACATTGCGATACAAGTGTGGTATATTGATCATTGCATAGAGGCGGTTAATAACGCGCGGAACGTGAGCGCGTTTTAAAAAGCCGAGATACAATGATTAACGATAAAAAAATCACAATTTTTATCACAGTTGCGAATAAAAAAGATGACTTGTTAAAATAACAAGTCAGTGAAAGTTAACAAAATATTTGTGTATGTTTACAATTTCTTAGGCAATTTTTTTGTTAATTACACTCCCGAAAGGGCAGGCAAAAGACTTTTAACCTATACAGCCTCGTCTGACATAAAATATTTATTAGGGATTTTTCCATTCTTTTTTGCGTCGGGGGTTGAAAACAAAATATAATGAATGGTACGGAAAAAATATATTTAAGTGATGAAAAAAAAAACCTCAATATTTAATCATTTTTTTAGGACGTTATCACGTTAAATTGTCGTTCGTAAACCACCGACTTTATAGACAACGATTTTTGGTGGAGTAAAAACTCTTTGGTACCTACCTTTTTATCCATCAAAACAGTATAACCCAGATAAATTAGGAATGTTTCATCTACATAACATGTAATTAGCAGTAAGATACGAATTAACCTTATCAGGATAACTTATTACAAAACTAGTGCATATGGTAATATAACATGCAGTGCATAATACGTTGGATTATAAGCCTAAAAGCGGTTTAATAAGGTCTACTTTATAAGCAACTGTGATAAAAAAGAGTAACAAACACTGACTTGTTTTTACAAAAGTATAAAATAAAAACGAAATTATAAGGCGCCACCTTGAGGCGAGGTGTCGGAGAGTCTTCTTCTTCGTATCAACGGCGGCCAATGCAATACACCTTGATCAGAGCACTCCCGCCCAAAACTTAGCCACGGCAATCGCATTATCTGTTGCCCTGTTGAGGTCGTCTGCAGAGCAGCTAACAGGGCAGAGAGAGCAAGCCGTCAGGTGCGCCATCGTTTGGGCGGTCCTCCCACACTCACACAGAGTGTCCGATCCGGAGAAACCCCACCTAGCCATGTTCTCTTTGCAGCGGCCAACCTGGGTCCGCAGGCGGTTTAGGGACTTCCAGGTTGGCCATTGCAGGATTGTCGGAGAGTAGCGACCCCACAGTCCCGAGTGCTCCAGGGGGAAGCAACCGTTCCTCATCTCCGACTTGCCTTGGTTGGTTGAAAGATTTTTTTTTTAAGACGTATCCATGTGGTCTATGTACGGTCGGCTGCATAATTGCAGACCCACCATAGAGCTCCAAAACGGCTGTTATAAGAATATTTTCAACACGATCAAGATTCTAGGCACCTGCTTTAGTTGAAGTTTAAAGTCTTCTAACTCATCAATTTATCAAACAAAAATTATTAGAATGAAAACATTCCAATAATAGTCATTTTAGAACTCTACCAGGGGGTGCAATTATGCAGCCGACTGTACAATTGTATTAAGCATCCAAAGGAATAAAAAAAATGAGTTTGACTTTGGAACACTGACGAGGAAGCGGTTCCCCGCCTCTGGCTTGGAAACATTACAAAAATAATATTGCAGGACAATCCACACAGCGCCATCTAGCCCCAAGTTAAGTAACTAGACTTGTGTTATGGGTGCTAGACAACGGATATACTACTTATATACTTTTCTTTTGTAAATATATACTTATAATACATAGAAACAACCAGACCACAGACAAATATCTAAGCATAAATACTTGTCTGAGGCGGGAATCGAACCCGCAACCCTGTGTTTGGCAGTCCGGCAAGGTGACCATTGTGCCAACTGGGTCGCCAAATTTATTACAAATACATATTATTCTGGTTTTCAGTCAAACGGCGAACACCGTTGCAACATATGTAAGCTACGGTTCGCAAACCCAGCTGTTCTAAGATCTCACTTAGCGAATCACTCTGAGCGATACAGATGTAGGAACTGCCTGGCTATAGTGAGAGCTAGACAGAGAGAGACGCATTTGGTTGCCTGTAGGGGGAGCGAGACGGAAGGCGTCACCTGTCATCTATGCGGGAATGTTTTCCAGTGAGTACTTTGTCCGCATAACTCTTCGGAATATCAGGATAAAAAGTAGCCTATAATTCTCCCAATGAATCAATGTATACTCATATCAAGTTTCATCAAAATCGGTCCAGTTAGTTTCGGAGTCTATTCAATTCAAGGAAACAAACAAATATTTCCTCTAAGATTATAGATATTAAACATAGCTAAGAACACTCCAGACTAATTCACCTTTCAAACAAAAGAAAAAATCAAAATCGGTTCATCCATTCGTGAGCTACCATGCCACAGACAAACTTATATCACCCCTTCGTTTTTGCGTCAATAAATAAATAAATAAGTATAGATATAGCTATTATCTTATAATATAAAAATGAATCGCAAAATGTGTTGGTAAGCGCATAACTCAACAACGCCTGGACCAATTTGGCCAATTATTTTTGTGGTCTGTTTATTATTATCAGGAAAAGGTTCTTATGAAATAAAAAATTAAGAAAGTTGCGCAGAAAAATATTACGCGGGTGAAACCGCGGGGCGTAGCTAGTAAATAATAAATAAATATTGCAGGACATTCCACACATCGCAATCTAGCCCCAAGCTAAGTAACTAGACTTGTGTTATGGGTGCTAGACAAAGGATACACTACTTATATACTTAGCCAACTGGGTCGTCAACATTATGTTTTTCTGTTTTAACGACCCAGTTGGCACAATGGTTACCACGCCGGACTGCCAAACACGGGGTTGCGGGTTCGATTCCCGCCTCAGACATGTATTTATGCTTAGATATTTGTGTGTGGTCTAGATGTTTCTATGTATTATATGTATATATTTACAAAAGAAAAGTACATATAGTGTTTCCAATCGTTTATTTAACTTTTGACAGATCACGCACATTAATGACCACAGACTAAAAACGGTTTTAAAATAAATGGATTATCGATTATATTTATAAAACATACTATTTTATTGTGATTATATTTTATATCAAATCACGTAAAAACCTTTATTATTTTGCATTAAAATGCCCTAAATGTCTCTGTTTTAATGCATAATTAATTTGCGTAATGAAAACAGGTCCATCGTACTCGTACCTAGTAATGGGATCGAATATATTCGTTGCAAATTATTGAATCTAAAGTAATCGTTTGGACTTACTGTAGTTGGTTCAAATAAAAAGCATGTGAATGAACTGCGGTACCTACTTGTAAGGAACAACTACAAAATAATGAGTGTGTCAAATCGATTAAAACTTCTTCATGAATAAAATCGATCGATAGAAGAAATCGATTCGGTAACGGGTCAAGGTATCACTATTTGAGTAAGTATTAGAGCTGTCAAAAGTTAAATAAACGATTGGAAAGGGTTTAAGTAGTATATCCGTTGTCTAGCACCCGTAACACAAGTCTAGTTACTTAGCTTGGGGCTAGATGGCGATGTGGAATGTCCTGCAATATTCATGTTTATTTATTGTGTTTTATACGGGCTAGTGATGGGTAAGGTAAAAATAGGAACCCTAAGATCATTATCTTGTCTGTCTGTCTATCCGTGTGTCACCACTGATTTACTCAGGAACGTGTGGACCTTGCAAGTTGAAATCCAGATACTGAGGTCTATTGTCCCTATTAGGTGTATAAAAATCAAGGTCCTGAGTCAACACGATAAAAGATTTGGGCAAATTTAGATTTTCGCGAAAACCAAAATGTATCTTAATTTTCAACTTTGTTTTAGAGGAGCAAGTCATTTCCAACAACATCTAAAAAGGTATCACCAATCGAAGACCAGTTCAAGAACTCTGTCTTGCAATGTTTGTGGAAAAACTTATAATAATCAAGCAGCTTTAAGGACACATATGATGTAAGTAATTTATTTATATTGTTATATAATTCACCTTTCAAACAAAAAAAAACTAAATCAAAATCGGTTCATCCGTTCGGGAGCTACGATGCCACAGACAGACACACACCCAGACACGTCAAACTTATAACACCCCGTCGTTTTTGCGTCGGGGGTTTAAAAAGGAATTTAACATTCTGGCATAGTTTCACTCATTCAAGTACTCACCCACACAAACATCACACACGGGGCCTGGAGTAAGCCCGCGTACCAAGAGTTTTAAGACACTGGGGTGACGTGGGAGACTCCTGGCCATCCATCATACATGCATCACTCAAATACCTACTTACACAATATATACACTCAGCCTTTTCTTACACAATCTGTTCACGTTACACCTTTTCTATTTGTATTTTATTATTATCTTATATATATATAAAAGAAAGTCGTGTTAGTTACACCATTTATAACTCGGGAACGGCTAAACCGATTTGGCTGAAAATTGGTGGGGAGGTAGCTTACAATCATAAGACGGACATAGGATATTTTTTTCGATATTCCCACGGGATCGGGACTTACGCGGGTGAAACCGCGGGGCACAGCTAGTTATGTAATAGAGCTACTTTTGTCTTGTTCTGGATATCTCCATAATATTGTTATCTCAAATTAAGATGTACTTATATTTAGTTGTCGCTTATTGCCTTGGTTCGTTGGTGGAGGCCTGGAGACCTGTAAAACGGGTTATCACAAACCTTTGTGCGGGCTCCAGTCTCCACAATTTTATACTAATTACATTTTACTTTATATAAGTTAAATTTATAGGTTAAGGTTAAAATTGTGAAAGATAGCAAATTAAAATTATTATATTATATTATTATAGTAAACAGTCAACTGTCAATCCTATGAATTACAGAAGACCACAAAAATTAGCTAAGTGTTTCTTTTGATTTGCTATACCTACCACACCCGTATTGACAATCAACCCTATGAGATTGCATAGTGCGCCGAACGCATAGAGCCGCAAATAATATAATAAAAAGTGAACAGAGCAGCGCAGAATTGGCCAATCATAGGGCCGCATTTAGCGCTGTGTGTTCACTTATCCAAGAGCAACTTAAGAGGAAAGGGTACCGGGGTCTCTCTCCATACAAACGTAGTCGACTGTTTCCTCCCTGAATACTAACACTAAAGCAAATATTATTCTTGCATAATAAAACTTATAATTGCCATGTCCATGCCCCAATGTTTTGTTTTTTTTTTTGTTTTCTAAATCTTAATTTCTATGAAAATTAGAAAGTGAAAAAAAAACAAAACACATAACATATAAAAAAAACTCAATTTTTAATCATTTTTTAATACATTATTTCGTAAAATAGCCAACCATTTTTGCTGAGGTAAAAACTCTTTGTTGGTACCTACCTTTTTTTTATTCACCAAAACAGTATAACCCAGATAAATTAAGAATGTTTCATCTACCTAACATGTAATTAGCAGTAAGATACATATTTAACTTATCGGGATAACTTTATAGCACTAGTTGGCAATGTTAAACGCACGCGTGCATAATATGTTGGATTATGAGCCTAAAAGAGGTTGAATAAGATCCACTTTATGAGCAACTGTGATAAAAAATATTATTCATATTTCATCATTTTATTGGTATGTAATTCGTACTTAAATATAATTTCCAAAAAACACAAAAAGCTCGGTCATCCAGGTACTGTTGGATTATGAGCCTAAAAGCCGTTGAATAAGATCCACTTTATGAGAAACTGTGATAAAAAAATATTATATTTCAGTACACATATAAACAGAAAGTTCACCTGCGACACATGTAGCACTGTCTTCAGCAACCCGTACACATTAAATCAACACAAAAAGACACACAGCTCGGAGACCACAGAGCTGCACTACTGTGTATCTTGTAAAACATCGTATAAGACAAGGAAGAGCTTGTTGGCTCATTGGAGGACTGCGCTCGCGCATAAGGAGACTGTGTAAGTCAGTAGTAAAAGCCTAGATCGATTTTGTTTTCTAAAATTATAGCTTCGCACGGTTTGTGCATTTAGCCAGTGTCAAGTTATATTTTGCATCAAATTATGACCCGATTTTTCATAAATCGGGCCTAAAGTGTTTCAAAACAGTCAAAGTCCGCAACTACTCTTTTTTTTCAAATTGGGTCCATTTTACGTGAGGATGGAGTAGGCTTGCCTAGCACCTACTACCCTCTCAGCTTAGTCGACCGTGCCCAGAGGAGAGAACATGTCAATACTTCTGGAGGCAACTAAGCCGCGGGTTTCATCACGATGTTCTCCTTCACCGTAAGAGCAATGTCAATTAGCGCACATAAATTTTTCTCAAGAAAAATACATTGGTGCACGACCAGCTAGGATTTGAACCCACGACCTTCAGAATGAAAGTTGCAGTGTATTTATGTATGTATGTTCGGGTGGAATCTTGCAACTTAATTTTGATCGACTTCCCGGTTACCAATTGAGCTGTTTTTTTTTTCCAGGTTTAAATGTTCGATTTGTGATCGTACTTGCCCCTCCCTGAACTCTCTCCACGCTCACATCAGCTCCATACACGACAGAACTAAACATCTAAGCTGTGATGTCTGTCCGGCTAGATATTCTACTAGGAAAGTAAGTATATTGTTTAATTCCAAAATCACCTTTCAAACAAAAACTAAATCAAAATCGGTTCATCCGTTCGGGTGCTACGATGCCACAGACAGACAGACACACGTCAAACTTATAACACCCCGTCGTTTTTGCGTCGGGGGTTAAAAAGGAAATCTTATAAAAATCACTTTCTTGTCCGTCTGTCTGTCACCTTAAATAAAATAATTTAAAAAATGACAATAAAGATAAAAAATAAATAAATTAAAATGTCGCAACTAATGCAGCCAAAAAATTAATACCTACAATACAATAAAAACCAATCATTTATTATTAGTATTTATGCTTAGATATTTGTCTGTGGTCTGGTTGTTTCTATGTATTATAAGTATATATTTACAAAAGAAAAGTATATAAGTAGTATATCCGTTGTCTAGCACCCATAACACAAGTGTAGTTACTTAGCTTGGGGCTAGATGGCGATGTGTGGAATGTCCTGTAATATTTATTTATTTATTGTTTTTCCAGGCTTTAGTAAGGCATATGCTGAGTCACAAAATGCGGGTACCGAAGCAAACACCATTATGTCACGCATGCGGGGAACATTTTAAGGTAATTTATTTATTTATTTAATAAATTCAGTACACAAGAAAAATACAAAAAGGGAGTTTTGGCGGGAACGAGTTAACAACATGTCGTGCTGCAGTTTTATTTTCAAGAAACTGAGTTGTAACCCGAGTTGAATTGTATAATTCTGGTGGAATGTTATTCAATTTAGTTCTGTGAAAGTGCACAAGTGTAGTGAAAGTAAAAATCAGTGTCAAACATGAAGTTTTCTCGTTGCCTCCAAATCTCCTATTAAGGTTATGGTAAACTTGCCACCGCTTTACTATAGCCCCTGACTTGACGGACTATGACGACTTTGACTGTTTTGAAACACTTTAGGTCCGATTTATGAAAAATCGGGTCATAATTTGATGCAAAATATAACTTGACACTGGCTAAATGCACAAACCGTGCGAAGCCATAATTAATAGAAAAAAAAATACAAAATGAAGATTACATTATAAAGTTATTACTAAGGTAAGTCTAACCCTGTGAAGAGTTCTCTGCCGACAGACCTCTAGGGAAAGGAAATAACATAGCGGAAGGTAATTTAAAGTGTACAAACAGTTTCAAAGAGGAAAGCACCTTACTTGGCTATCTAACACTGAAGTGAAATTGGGCCGGCCATATTTGCCGTATGCCGGAAGAAAAAAAGTAGCCTATAGCCTTCCTCGATAAATAGACTATCCAACACAATTTTTTTTTTTAAATTCGAACCAGTTGTTCCTGAGATTAGCGCGTTCAAATAAACTCTTCAGCTTTATAATATTAGTATAGATTATTTTTTGCAAAATTATACATATACATAACATATAGTGTCCTATTATTTATTTGTACGTATAGTTAAGTGTATATTTATGTGTGTGTATATATATATATATATATTTATGTATGTATGTATAGGTGCGTATTTATTTTTACTGATTTATTAGTATTATTTAGAATATTTTATCTTCTATGTATATTAATATTTATTTTATTTTCCTCCTTATATTCCTATTACGTTATGTACAACCCACCCATCCCCTTCTTTAATTCTTGTCCATCCAAAGGTTGCCTGGAAGAGATCGCTTTTAGCGATAAGGCCGCCCATTGTGCCATATTGTTAGGTTTAATTTTGTTTTTGTAACAGGAGTTTATGTTAGAATTAAGGTTTAATGTGGTACAATAAAGAGTTTATCTATCTATCTATCTATTAACAGATTCGATTCCTGGCTAGAGTAATAATTTTTCCAAAAATCTAATGATGCAGTTTTAGTCAAAATCTGGCACGCAATTCCTTTTAGCATTTTTCGTTATCTCTTATTGTTAAAAATATAGCCCTGAAGGAACTATACTGGAACTTTAAAATGTATAGTAACATTCTAAAAAAATAGCTTCCCTCAGCTTTCATAAATTATCAAGTGAATTTTCTTACCTTCACACAGGCATCACACAATCGTTCAAATAAATATTCTCACACTACACTCAGTACGCAACACTTGTCACACACACACACACACACACATACATTTACATCCATACATACATATTTATAGAGCGTGAATTGATTAGGGTTTTGATTTTGATTTTTGTTTAAATTCATGTAATAGTTTATTGATTACTCCACGGTTTCACTGTAATTTCATAATTTATAGTAATCTTCTCTGGACTCTCGAGACACAGGACTTGTTCCTAGTTCGAGGTCCGTTGTTTATGCCAACTATTTGTATATCTTTTTGTTTAATAAACTAAACTATTAACTACTATTATGAAGGCCCACGTAAAAAATCATCCTGTATACTAAAACCTTCCTCTTTAATCACTCTATTTATTACAAACTAGCAGCGCTCCGCGGTTTTACCCGCGTAACTCCCGATCCCGTGGGAATATCGGCATAAAAAGTAGCCTATAGCCTTCCTCGATAAATGGCCTATCCAACACAAAACGAATTTTTCAATTCGAACCAGTAGTTCCTGAGATTAGCGCGTTCAAACAAACTCTTCAGCTTTATAATATTAGTATAGATAACCGCATCAAAATCCGTTGCGTAGTTTTAAAGATCTAAGCATACATAGGGACAGACAGCGGGAAGTGACTTTGTTTTATACTATAAATAAATAATAAATAAATATTGCAGGACATTCCACACATCGCCATCTAGCCCCAAGCTAAGTAACTACACTTGTGTTATGGGTGCTAGACAACGGATATACTACTTATATACTACTTTTGTAAATATATACTTATAATAAATAGAAACAACCAGACCAAAGACAAATATCTAAGCATAAATACTTGTCTGAAGCGGGAATCGAACCCGCAACCCTGTGTTTGGCAGTCTGGCATGGTGACCATTGTGCCAACTGGGTCGTCACTATGTAGTGATAAAGCCCGTTTAAAAAATCAATTAATATTTTTATGGCTATTTTTTTTATTTTCAGAGTACGAGCAAATTGAAACGCCATTTGAAAACTGTATGCGAGAAAGACAAATTAGAAGAAGAAATATGCAATTTTTATGGATAATAATCCTGATATTTAATATACTAGCTACGTCGCACGGTTTCACCCGCGTAAGTCCTTATCCCGCGGGAATTTTGGGATCAAAAGTATTCCAAGTAGTCCATTACTACCACTATGCCGATTTTCATCCAAATCGGCCCAGCCGAGACTCACGCTGGTGAAACCACGAGGCTAGTAATAAAATAAAAAAGACAAAAATCGATTTTATTGTTTTTTTATTTAAGATTGCATTAAATTAAAACATTTTAAAGCGAAATAAGCGATTAAGCTATAGCCATCCATACAAGTGACTATCAGTTTATTCAAAACCTTGCTACAATCGGTTAAGGGGCATTTTTTCTCAAAATTCTCTTCGTTTTTCTCTTCTTTGAAATTCGGATTCCATTTTTTCCTCCAAATATCACTGATGTCAGTCTTTTTTAATACTTCTTGAGAATTTAATTGACTTTTTTGGCTGTCGAATTGAGTTTTCTGACTGTTATTTTGACCGTTTTGGCTGTCAAATTGACTTTTCTGAGTATCAAATTGATTTTTCTGGCTGCCATATTGACTTTTCTGGCTATTATACTGACTTTTCTGGCTGTCATATTGAACTTTCTGGCTGTCAAATTGAACTTTCTGGCTGTTATGTTGACTTTTCTGGCTGTTATATTGACTTTTTTGGCTGTTATGTTGACTTTTCATCAGTTTTTCTTTGTCATTATAATATCTTTGTAGAATTATGTGTAATATATGAAATATGTAGCAGGAATTCTCTATTTTCTGTATATTTTCCGTTTCGTATAATGTATCTTTTGTCGTTATGTTCGTGTGTATGTTTTCTAGTATGTTTGTTATTTTCTCTATTGTGTATTTTTGTATATGTGTTGATTTGTTTAGAAGTAATATTCTTTGTATTGCTTCGTCTTTCTTTAGGAACTGTAAGTATAACACATAGATATCATTAGACATTGTATATAGCGCCATCTAGCCCTAAACTAAGCAACTAGGCTTGTATAATGGTACCAGACGATGATTGAATAACTGTATCGGTACTAATCTATTGTTTTAAATTAAATAAACTGGATTTTTATCCCATTTATTTTGTAACTTAATGCAAAAACTACTGAACCGATGGCGATAAACGTCGGTGTCTAGATAACTAAAGACCTGGATTAACACATAGGCTACTTTTTATCCCGATATTCACACGGAATCGAGACTAAAGCTGGTGAAACCGCAGGGCGGAGGTAGTCTTATCTATAAATAAATAAGTACTGCAGGACATTCCACACATCGCCATCTAGCCCCAAGCTAAGTAACTAGACTTGTGTTATGGGTGCTAGACAACGGATATACTACTTATATACTTTTCTTTTGTAAATATATACTTATAATACATAGAAACAACTAGACCACAGACAAATATCTAAGCATAAATACTTGCCTGAGGCGGGAATCGAACCCGCAACCCTGTGTCTAGTCCGGCATGGTGACCATTGTACTAACTGGGTTGCCAAACTAGACTTGTGTTATGGGTGCTAGACAACGGATATACTACTTATATACTTTTCTTTTGTAAATATATACTTATAATACATAGAAACAACCAGACCACAGACAAATATCTAAGCATAAATACTTGCCTGAGGCGGGAATCGAACCCGCAACCCTGTGTCTAGTTCCGCATGGTGACCATTGTACTAACTGGGTTGCCAAACTAGACTTGTGTTATGGGTGCTAGACAACGGATATACTACTTATACCCTTTCCAATCGTTTATTTAACTATTGACAGCTCTAATAATTAATCAAATAGTGATACCCTGACCCGTTACCGAATCGATTTCTTTTATCGATCGATTTTATTCATGAAGAAGTTTTAATCCATTTGACACACTCATTATTTTGTACCTGTTCATTACAAGTAGGTACCGCAGTTCATTCACATGCTTTTTATTTGAACCAACTACAGTAAGTCTAAACGATTATTTAAGATTCATTAATTTGCAGCGAATACATTCGATCCCATTACTAGGTACGAGTACGATGGAACTGTTTTCATTACGCAAGCTATTTATGCATTAAAACAGAGACATTTAGAGCATTTTAATGCAAAATAATAAAGGTTTTGACGTGATTTAATATAAAATATAATCACAATTTTATTGTATGTTTTATTGGTATAATTTTTATAGTCTGTGGTCATTAATTACGAATGACACATCTCTAAGTGGGCGGGGCCCGTCCATGAAGTACAGTATTCCCTGTAGTACATTGTATCAAAAATTAAATAATAAATATTGCAGGACATTCCACACATCGCCATCTAGCCCCAAGCTAAGTAACTAGACTTGTGTTATGGGTGCTAGACAACGGATATACTACTTATATACTTTTCTTTTGTAAATATATACTTATAATACATAGAAACAACCAGACCACAGACAAATATCTAAGCATAAATACATGTCTGAGGCGGGAATCGAACCCGCAACCCTGTGTTTGGCAGTCCGGCATGGTGATCATTGTGCCAACTGGGTCGTCAAAACAAAACTTTATTTATTACAATTAATTTACATTTACAATTATTACAAAACTTTATGTGCGTGATCTGTCAAAAGGTAAATAAACGATTGGAAACACATATCGCACCTCCGCTCAAATAGTGTCATATCTCAAAAAAGAAAACTGTCGAGAGAAAGGTGTCTAAAGTAATAATCTTTTTTTTTCTGGTTTTCTAGTCTTAATTTGAAAACTAATAGGATTAGCGATATGAACATTTCAGTAGATTTAGATGATTTTTAAGCTTTATAAAATGGTGTATTAGGTTTCCTGAAAATATGAAATAAATAATATTATTTTTGAGTTATGACACTATTTGAGCGGAGGTGCGATATATACTTTTCTTTTGTAAATATATACACAGAATACCAGACTGATCTGAAAGTTCTGACTAGTTAATAGATCAACGCACATCTTAAACCACTGGACGAATCGAGTTATTTGTCATACAGATAACGTAGGCATCTTTAGGATTTAGAAAAATTCAACCTCTTCGCGGACGAAGTCGCGGGAAAATAGCTAGCTGTATAATCTAGGTACCTACCTCATTTTCAGAATCATCATCCAAAACCGAGTGCAACAGCGAGTCAACAGTATCCAAAATTTCTTCTATAAATGACAGATATGTTTCTTCTTCGTATAGTTTTTGTATTAATTGAGCTAATACCTAAAATATGCAAGACATTAAACCTACACAGCGCCATCTAACCCCAAAGTAAGCAACTAGGCTTGAGTTATGGTGGCCAGACAATGGATAGAACCTATTTAAATAAAAGAGAAAAATACTTCTTAAGAGGAAAGGGTACCGGGGGTTTCTCCATACAAACGTAGTCGACTGTTTCCTCCCTGGATAATGACACCAGAGCAAATATTTTTGTTGCATAAAACTGCCATGACCATGCCTCTATGTTTTGTTTTTTAAATCTTAATATCTATGATAATTAGAAAATGAGAGCGGTGTTGGTTGAGTGGTAGATACCCTGACTTTCATTCTGAAGGTCGTGGGTTCGAATCCCGGCCGGCCGTGTACCAATGTATTTTTCTTAAGAAAAATTTATGTGCGCTAATTGACATTGCTCTTACGGTGAAGGAAAACATCGTGATGAAACCCGCGGCTTAGTTGGCTCCAGAAGTATTGATGTGTTCTCTCCTCTGGATACGGTCGACTAAGCTGAGAGGGTAGTAGGTGTTGGACAAGCCTACTCCATCCTCACGCAAAAAGGACCCAATTAAAAAGAGTATAATTGCGGGAAAAGCCCGTATACATACATAATTAGAAAATGAAAAAAAAACCAAAACATAGGGACATAGTCATGGCAGTTATAGGTTTTATGCAACAAAAATATTTGCTCTAGTGTCATTATCCAGGGAGGAAACAGTCGACTACGTTTGTATGGAGAGAGCGCCCGGTACCCTTTCACATTAAGAAATCTCTGAGACTACAAGAGCTACGGGTCTGAAACTTTGCATGAGGGTTCCTTTTAGGACGTAGGGGGGCGGTAGATAGATCATCATCTTCCTGCCCTTATCCCTGCTTAGCTGTGTAGCCTCGGCATAGAATACGGTTACCCCATATCTTCCCGTGGGTGTCGTATACGACTAAGGGATTGAAAGACCTTGTGCAGACCATCGTACCTGGGCTCCTCCGCGCGGTGGCGGGTAAACCATCGCAACAATAGCATTCCCGAGGAGGGTGGGTGTCAGGCAGGCGGCCGGCCGGAAAAATATTGCCAAAACATTATGCAGTATGAACAGATATATAAGATAGATAGATCAATTCTATCTAATTAGCACTAAGAAATTTTTGGAGCGCTGCTAGTCTGCTTCTATAACTATCTATCTATACATATAAAATCCTTTGTCCTGACTGACTGACTGACGGATCAACGCACAGCCTAAACCGCTGATCGCAGAGACCTGAAACTTGGAGGGTGTGTCACGTTCAATCACGTTGTCCCATACAAACTTTGCCCCTCTTCCTAAGTACGTAAGCATCCGATAAGGAAGGATTTTCCTTATCGGATGCTTACGTCACACAAAGAACCCTCCAAATTTCAGGTCTCTACGATCAGCGGTTTAGGCTGTGCGTTGATCCGTCAGTCAGTCGTTCAGGACAAAGCATTTTATATGTACCTAGGTAGTATAGATTCGAAAGAATACTTACCAATGAAATATCTCTAGTAATATCCTCTGTGTTTGATAACAAATGACAATTCGTAATATAATTAAATAGACAATGTCCTGATTGGTTCAGCCATACATTCGATTGTGATACTGGAAAATAATGTTTTATAAAGAACATAATAGACATAGTAAACACACTAATAAAAAACGTGTGGCACTCGGGGACTGCCGCGGTAAAGCTATTGCATCGTGCGGGCTTCGTACAGTCGTACCATATACATACACGTTAGGCGAACGCTCGGCCGAGCTACATGGTAGCGACGGGGTGTTAGGTTTTATTTTCGTTACGGAATTTCTTGATTCGGTCGCCGCGTTCAAAGCCCGCGATAAAAGATATGCAATATGTTTCCTGGGAGCGGAAAATTCACCCACAGGGTGCGGCCGGAAGACCAACACACTACTTCTCAGATACATTTTATTTTTTTTACTGTTTTTTGTAATTTCTTTTATTTGTAACTATATCTCTTACTGTTTCATATTTGTATCTATTCTATGTCGTGTGTTTGTTCGAATAAATTATATTCTATTCTATTCAATAGCTTAAAAACAATAAGAGATACATAGTTACACAGAAAAGTGAAACAAATAAGAAATAATAGGACATAGTTTCAGAGAATAGTAAATACAAAAGACAATAAATAATAAGTATCTGAGAAGTCGTGAGTTCTTGAAAACCCCATGAGTTTCTTGTGCCTTCTTCTCATTGGTGGGCGCGTTCCAAAGGCACACAACCTAACTTAGTTTTTAAGACGTGTTCATGTGATCCTTGTACCTAGGTATTAAGCATCCAAAGGAATAAAGAATTTTGATTTGATTTGATTCGTGTGTTGCTGGAATGGGTAAAGCCTCAGCATGTGCTGCAGATGCGCATGCACATCTGCAGCGCTGGTCTTCCGGCCGCACCCTGTGGGTGACTTTTCCGCTCCCAACTAACGGTTTGGTCCTCCTTATTTTCCTTTCACGTTATACAACCCCCCCATCCCCTTCTTTAATTCTTGTCCATCTAAAGGTTGCCTGGAAGAGATCGCTTTTAGCGATAAGGCCGCCCATTGTGCCATATTGTTAGGTTTAATATTGTTTTTGTTAGAATTAAGGTTTAATGTGGTACAATAAAGAGTTTATCTATCTATCTATCTTTGGTCACCAAAAGAAAAATATATATATTTGACGACCCTATGGCACAATGGTCACCATGCCGGACTGCCACAGGGTTGCGGGTTCGATTCCCGTCTCAGACATGTATTTATGCTTAGATATTTGTCTGTGGTCTGGTTGTTTCTATGTATTATAAGTATATATTTACAAAAGTATATAAGTAGTATGTCCGTTGTCTAGCACCCATAACACAAGTGTAGTTACTTAGTTTGGGGCTAGATTACGATGTGTGGAATGTCTGCTGAAAAACTGCACAAACTTCTTACTGCTAAAAACTTACTTCTCAAAGAACTTCTAGATTGTGAATCCGATCTATAACCAGTATCACTAGAACTGTCTGTGCCTCTTTCAATTTTATTCAAATACACTTTAACTTTATTCAATTCCTCTACAATTTTAAATGGTATCACTTCTTCTGTTTGAGCTTCATCAGAATCGGTTAAGTCTGTGTCGGAATTTCTACTTTGGTTATTAATTTCCTCGTTTTCATTTAAGTTTTCTATTGGTATGTTGATGATAGTGTTCTGTGTTAAAGCTGTTTCGTTGTTATTGTTATTTCTGTTGTTGTCTTGATTTCTGTTGTAATTGTTTTTTTGACTAAATGAGTCTACAGTAGATTGTATTGTTTCGTTATTGTCGGTACTGTTATTATCTATGTTTCTGTTATTGTTATTTCTGTTGCTATTATTGTATTGTTGCAATTCTTGACTAAATAAGTTTAAAGTAGACTGTGTTGTTTCATTATTGTTGTTTTTGTTATAGTTGTCTATGTTTATGTTATTTTTAATACTGTTTATGCTATTAGTGTTTTGTTGCAATTCTTGACTAAATTTTTTTGTGGTAGATTGTGTTGTTTCGTTATTGTCGTTTCTGTTATTGTTATTTCGATTTCTGTTATTGTATTGTTGAAATTGTTGACCAAAGAAGTCTACAGTAGATTGTGATGGTTCATTATTGTTGTTTCTGTTGCTATTATCTGCATTTCTGTTACTGTTTTGATACAGTGGACTAAATTGAACTCCTATAAAGTTTGCAAAAGATTGAGTTGCATCGTTGTTATTAAAATTGTTACTGTTGTTGTCTCGGTTTCTGTTTGCGTTGTTATTATTTTGCTTTGATAATGGACCTAATTCTTGTGTTAAATCTACAATAGTTTGTTTTTCTTTGTTTTTATTATTGATATTTGTAGTTCCTTCTGTTTCATCCTTGTTATTGTTAAAGTTATCTTCATTTGTTGTTGCATCCATTTTGTTATTCGATTCATTTCTGTTGTCATTAATGATGTCTTCCGTTAATTTATCATCATTTGTTACATCGCAAACCGATGTTTGAGAAAATAAATAGATTTCTCTTTCAAATTGAAATGCTGTATCGTTTTCTATGATTTTCATGGTATTGGTATTGTAATTTTGAGCTTCTATTGCTGTTTCTTGAGTTGTATCTTTTGTGATGGGACTTTCGTCTGTTATAGTATGATGTTTATTCGTAATGTTGGTATTTGAAGCTTTTGTATTATTGGTCGTTTTACATAAATCTTTTTTAGTAATATCTGTTTCTAAATTTAGAGTTTTTTGGATTCCAGGTATAGATTTAGACTTTTCGTAGATGTATTTCTGGTCTATCACTAAAAGTGGCTGACTTTGGCTGTAATATGTATTAGTTTGAGTGCATTCAGTGTTATTCCGATCTAATTTTTTGTAAACTTTTTCAAAACTATCTTTCATTTTTACATTCTCAGTGATTACTTTAGCTTTTGAAGCTATATTGTTTTTGTCTAAGAATTTACTGATGTTATTTTTTATTCTCGAATTTGGATCATCATTTTTTCTTCTTTTTGGACTAGGTCCATCTTCAATGTTGATACCACGTCTTAAGTTACTAGTTTTCGTATTATCTATTGTTGTAGAGCTATCAACTGTTGTCTTTTTGGTATTTGAATTAGGTGCTTCTTGATAGGTTTTAATAGTTTTATCAGTAGTTGTGTCTTTAATACTTTGATAATACGTTTCGTCGTTAAAATCCAAAGTTTTTGTTGCATTAGATGTGTCTTGAGCCAACATCTGAAATCACAAAAAATATTTAAAACTAAAATCCTAATAAAATTATAAATACGAAAGTTCAATGATGGAAAAACTACTAAATTGATTTCTATTAAAAAAAAATATATATTTTTTAAATAGAACTCAATTTAGTACTCAGTTTAGAACTTAGTTTAATTTATTAAGCTTATGCTTAATAAATTAATTTTCATTACCTCTTCGCTACATTTAATACTTTTATCTCTGTTATTGTTCATATTATTGGTGTTTTCTATATCATCAACACAAAAATCATTTAATATCGTTTGACTTTCATCTAGTTGCAATACTTCGTCAATCAAATTATCATAGTCATCATTATTAAGTGATATATTATCACCAGTAGTAAATATATCATTCTCCTCTTCATTTATCTCAATATACTCATTTTCTCTATCATTTATTTCAAAATTAGTGTTATTTTCATCATTTATATCAACTGTCACAGCTTTTCTATCATTTATTGAAATTATATTATCAATTTTGCTATCTATAATGTAGTTATTATCAAAATCCCTATTGATATTATCACTCTTACTATTATTAATCAAGACATCATTAAAATTATTACTCAAAATAGTATTATTAATCTGCTTATTTTCAGAATTAATATTATTATTGCTTATATTGTTATTTTTTATCGGAATATGATCGGAATGACTATCTTCTAGTTCGAAATCGTCGCTGCAGACACTGATATCGGAATCCGTGTCTTTTTTATCAAGAATATTTGATTTTAATTGGTTGATATATTCATCTATTGTGAGATTTTCAGGGACGCTTCGTATTATAGCCATGGATATAGCTAGTTTTAGTTTTTGGCCTATGTGATTGGCTGAAAAAGTTTCAAAAATATAGGATTTTGATCCCGAAATTCCTGTGGGATCAGGACTTCCGCGGGTGAAACCGCGGGGCGCTTGTAGTCTATACTTATATTATAAAGAGGCAAAATTTAATTGTTGGTTTGTTTATGTGCATTGAATAGGCTCCGAAACTACTGGGCCGATTTTGATGAAACTTGGTAAGAGGATACATCGATTCATTTGGAGTATTATAGGCTTTTTATACCAATATTCTGACTTCTCTGATTTCTCATAGCTGACGAAAAGCTTTTGACTGCCCACTCGTGCTCACGTCTCGTGACGAGTTTCTAGTGGTTCAGATATTGATACTCGTATGTTAAATGGGTAGGTACGGTCGGCAGCATAATTGCAGACCCACCGTAGAGCTCCGAAACGGCTGTTATAAGAATGATATCAACACAAGCAAGATTCTAGGCACCTGCTTTAGTTGAAGTTTAAAGTCTTATCTCATGAATTAATCAAACAAAAAATTTAGAATGAAAACATTCCATTAATAATAATTTTAGAACTCTGCGGTGGGTCTGCAATTATGCAGCCGACTGTACCTATTTACTTATTTAATTTTGGGAATCAATTTTTGACGTGATAACGTCTTATAAATTGATGAACACTTTCGACCAATGATGAACACCGTGTGCACTTTGCACTCACAAATAATGTCAAGGCGTTCTGTTATGCGTTAGCATCTATAGTAGTCTGTGATTGTGTTGACATGGTAGGTAACCATAGCAACGTATTTTCATCAATGTTTTCCTTAGACGTAATCACGTAAAATTATCGTCCGTAAACCGAACAGACAAATGGTTTTTTTTCTTGACCTACATATTTATCAAACACCACTAAAGAAAAACAGCCCTATTATGATAAGAGATAACTGGATCGAAAATGCAGTAAGTAGTAAGTTTAGGTAGGTAGGTACCTATTAAAAAAATATGTAAGTATAATAAAGTTATTTAGCAATCTAATTTTACAAATAACACCCCGTCGTTTTTGCGTAGGGGATTAAAAATCACTCACCGTAATCTTCAAAACTCATTTTTCTAACATCCTATTAATAATTCACAATCGGAACGATTCACTTATTCGTATTTAAAATAATAAAATCGTAAAATACAATCTCGATTTTGCAAAGCGTATTTCGCGCCACCCGTAGTATTTTAAATCCTCTTTGGCGCCACCGTCAACTTTTTAAATTTTCGAAAGAGGTTCTATATTCTTTCGTTCAAAAATAGGTTTATGAAAAAAGTTTTTCTTTTAACTTGACACAAGATGTCAAGAACACTCAGCCAATTAGTGTTTTTTGGAAAAATGTTTTTATTGAGTTTTCTCAAATAAATGGCTTTGTACACTATTTTATTTGGATTAAGTATATTTTTGATAGCTTTAGTCATGGCGGTTATAAAGAAAATGTTTTTCCATTGGAAAGAAGAACATAAAATAGAAAGATTAACTTTTACTACTGTAGAAAGGCCAGGTAGGATTTTTACATAAGCAATTTAGTTTAGACTTTGTTTAATTTTCTAACTTCTTAAACAGTCATAAAACCAATGTTACCAGTCTATTAAACTAAATTTCTACTAATCTTTTCAGCTGTCAGCGTTATGATTTACACAGGAAAATGCGTTATAAGGCAACGGAAATACACAGAAGACATTCATATCTATGATATTATTAGTAAAAGCGATATTAGTCTCACAAAACATGAAACTTTTGATGAAATGATCAATGATGTTACTCCTAAAAGTAATTTAGATGACACAATAAAATAAGGTACTTTATATTTTTAAAGAATTTCTTAAAGGGCTGTGGCTAATGATCGTCCTACCTACATGATTCATAAACCTCACAAACAATTAATCTATGTAGGCTCAATTTATGTAGAAAGTAATAGAAATAATAGTTCATTTGGACATTATGTAAAATTGATTCTATGCCACATTAAAAAAAGCTTTATTTTTTTAAATCGAGACGAATCAATGACATCAAACTTTATTCAGTCACAGGAGCGTACTGTATTTTATATGGTGTTTCTCCATTTCTCGGTTGTTTTTCTGTTTGTTTTACACCCTTCTGTCTTGTTCTTAAGAAACAGCGGACCCCATAAATGCTGTTTATTTTCAAAATGTCCGTTTCGGATAATAGATTCTCATTTTGTCCCAATGATTTCATCAATTTACCGTCGGGATCCTGTGGTAATTTAAAATAATTTTGTATTAATTTCAATAAAACCAAACAAAACGAAAAGACGAGAAACAAACTCAATATAAAATGGCCGAACCGAGAAAAAATCTTTATTCTAATCAACGATAATAGACAACGTTCAATGTTGCCATTCTAACTAGGATAAAACTACCTATCTATAGTATTACATGTTTTCAACATAGAAATGACAAGTTCGTGCCTCACGAACTTGTGATTTCTATGGTTTTCACAGTTTTCACTCATGCTTACAGCCTAGAAATAAACTTAGTAAAAGTGGAAGGGCCCTAAATTCACCTTATTTTTAAGCAATTTTTGACATTCCTATATTCTTTTAATATCTATGCCGCGTTACCATGCGGGAAATAGACACAGGAGAAATTTTGAATGTTTAGGGGAAGCGGACTGTATGGGAATAGAATTGTTAAATAATTGTAACAAGTACATGGATATCTAGTTAAATAGACTAATACGCGGGTTGACATAAGTGGAAATGGAAAGAAAGGGTACCTGGTGAGCGATCCCAGTCGGTAGGCTACTTGATGCTGTTGCTTGAGATCACCGCGGGCGCGGGCTGCGTTCACTACTTTATTCAAAGCTCACGAGACACAAATTAAAAACACAGAGGTACCACTTTCACTGTCCGATTCGTGTTTATAGCATAGAAAAGTTAATAAAAGGCGCGAGGCGGTTTTTACACGACCGCCATGTTTTTATTGACACCCCGATTTTTTTTTTAAATTGTACTTCCGGTTAGTCGCCAGTCGAGCGCGCTCTCGGCGCCAGCAGCGGCGGAAGTGATCTTCATTTCGCGTATGTTGCCATCCCAGTCTCGCCAGTTTAGGTTGCGGGGAAAGGAAAAGGACGGGAGATGTGTCAACCACGCGGAAAATGCTAAATATTAATAACAAATATGTAGGGAGTTTTGGCGGGAACGAGTTAACAACATGTCGTGCTGCAGTTTTATTTTCATGAAACTTAGTTGTAACCCGAGTTAAATTGTATAATTCTGGTGGAATGTTAAACAATTTAGTTCTGTGAAAGTGCACAAGTGTAGTGAAAGTAAAAATCAGTGTCAAACATGAAGTTTTCTCGTTGCCTCCAAATCTCATATTAAGGTTATGGTAAACTTGCCACCGCTTTACGTGCGTCTTACCCTCATCGCCCCCTGACTTGACGGACTATGACGACTTTGACTTTTTAAAATACTTTAGGCCCGATTTATGAAAAATCGGGTCATAATTTTATGCAAAATATAACTTGACACTTGCTAAATGCACAAGCCGTGCGAAGCCATAAAATTAATAGAAAAAAAATAACAAATAGCTGTAGATTTGAGGAGATATCAAATAAATAAGATAGTGGGAAATTCAAATATAGAATAATAAAATAATGACATTATGCGGCGCAAACAATCTGCTTTTATCAAAAACAATTTTAAGACACATTTAGATGAAACTTGCCACAAAAAATAGATATACCAGCGGACCATTGAGACGCTTCTAACGATACTTCATTTGTTGAATTATGTTAAGTAGTTTAGACGTTATGAGGGCACAGACAAACATATATACACACAAACATACATCGCGGTCAAAAACACAACCCTCCTTTTGCCGTAGTCGGGTAAAAAGCAACTTAATATGTTCATGACACTGGCAAAATGCGTAAGACGCACGAGATCACTCTCTGACTTACAGACAACTTGAAAATGAAAACGCGTCCTCTGCTTCAAGTATGGAATTTACTTTCCTCTGTCCTACTATTGTGCCTAGATTCACTAAAGTTTAAGTCGTCGGACGTGTGTAATTAGGAAGCGATTGCCATGCGAAAACAAGATTTATTACGCTCTAATCACACACGATCGACGACTTAAACCGAAGTTAAACCTTAGTGAATGTGTGGTCGAGTGGTCGTATCGTTTTAAACAACCGATCTGAATGATTTGGTGACGATCTGATGAAGATCTTCGGAGTGATGAACAGAATAGCTCTTCAAATGCAGTAAATTTCTCATTTCTATATATCTAACAGTGGATTCGTCCCTTTAACCACTAGGTGGGGATTGATAAAGCATTTAGAACCACCTTCTCATCTGAAGACTCCTCAAATTTCTCGCGAGGTTTACAGTTCGCAGAACTGTTAGTTTTTAGGGATAATTACCCAAAGGGTAAAAACGGGACCCATACTAAGACTGTCTGTCTGTCACCAGGCTGTATCTTATAATCTATGATAGCTAGACAGTTGAAATTTTCACAGATGTATTTCTGTTGCCGCTATAACAACTGTGGTTTAACAATTTCTGTTGCCGCACTTGGCCGGTTTTTTACCTTCTCTTTGTAAGTAGCAACAGTAGATATTCCACTTCTGCCATACTGCCTCCAGAACTGCCAAGCTGGATGCGTGGCGCTTTGATAATCATAGGGAACGTCTAAAGTTGCGTCTGCACGTATTTTCTCGAAATGATGAAGTTTATCTGTGGATAAGTTAAAGAGTCAAAGTTAAAGTTAAATTTTTGGAACGAAGTACCTTATCGCGCGTTGCGAAAGGTGGCTAGACGGAAAAAATTAAGACCCAAAGTTATAACGACACTTTTTGCTATAGTTGTAAGCCGTACGGCGTGTGCGTGGTTCTGTCTCTCCCTCTCTCTCTCTCTAAAAGAAAGCAATTACTAAAATTGAGCCTACTGATTAAGTTTATATTATCACTTAAAAATTAAATTCCCTCACTAATTAATCGAAAGCAACTTCGTTCCATCCGGGTGTCCCTTCACACCTCTCAAGTTTTTTGTTTTAAGATGGTCTGCTTTGGGAATCACTTCCAAATTAAATACTAACCAGCTCTGACATGCCTTAAATGGACTCTAATATACGAGTCTCTATCGTGTCTTGAGACTTCGAAGTAGAAGCCGAGCATGGCCATCACCATCATTGCTGTATGCTGACGGTGCTGTCCGCCTTCTAATAGTTCTACGCTGCCGAAATTCTGGGGAAAACAATGTTTATATTGTGTAGTTAAGAAGTTTTAAAAGATTTATTTTGTTTTAAGTTGAATGAGCACTCCTATAAGGCTCTGTGCAAACGGGCCACCGACCACAGCCACCAGCAGTTTTCATACATTTTGTTGTGGCTGTCACCGACTACCACCGACCACATGTGTGCACCGCGTTTTGACAAAATGTGAACTGCTAATGGATAGCCACCGGTGGCCCCGGTTGGTGGCCCGTTTGCGCAGAGCCTTACCAAACTCCTCTCTACTGCTCTTTTAGACTCGGTATCCACTAAAGCGGAGAGGAGAGGAAACAAAGCCTTAAGCAAGCAGCAGCAGCTTAAGCAGTGGAGACTGCTTTAAGCAATGGAGTCTCCACTGCTCAACCGTAATTTATCACTCACAGTGGAGAAAAACTGAGATTCGCAAGTAGCCCTTTTTAACCCCCGACGCAAAAACGACGGGGTGTTATAAGTTTGACGTGTCTGTGTGTGTGTGTGTGTCTGTCTGTGGCATCGTAGCTCCCGAACGGATGAACCGATTTTAATTTAGTTTTTTTTGTTTGATTTTCAATTGATTTGGCCGATTGCGATGATATTTGTACAGGAGTAATTGAAAGTTTTAAGAAACCACTGGGCGTAACTAAAATAAAAACAAAACTACAGCTAAAAAGGTTAAATGAAACGACCGAAAGGTTTTACCGATTTATTACAAAAAATAAACTTTGTAATTTAAAGTTACTGATAATTAAATCTATTCAGCACACAGTCATACGAAAAATGAATCTTAAAATAGTAAAAAGCTTAAAAAATTAAATGTTTATCAAAAATAATTTGCTTACATAAAAAATGAATCTAATGAGAACACAATCAACTTAACAGACAGACAAGAGAGTGATCTTATATGGGTTCCTTTTGTACCTCAAGTGCGCCTGCGCCGCTTCCTACTTCATAGGGCCGACACATTCCCCCTTATTCCAAAACGAGGTTTAAGCATAGTCCGAGATGTGGATTTAGGCACAGATTTACTCGTGAACTATAGTCTAAACACTATCCCTATAGTTTATATAGGGAACTATAGTCTAAACCCTATCCCTATAGATTACTAGCAGCGCTCCGCGGTTTCACCCGCATAACTCCCGATCCCGTGGGAATTTGCGACTATAAATTGAAATGTAAGCTATCCTATCTTTCAAGTTGGGTCGAATTGCACACGGTGTGCAAATCAAATTAAAAATCGGTTCGGTAGTTTAGGAGTCCATCGCGGACAAACACGTGACACGAAATTTTTATATATATAAAAAGATAGATAGATATAATAGATTATGTAGGGAACTATAGTCTAAACACTATCCCTATAGATTATATAGGGAACTATAGTCTAAACACTATACCTATAGATTATATAGGGATAGTGTTTAGACTATAGTTCACGAGTAAATCTAAGGTTTAAATCCACATCTCGGACTATCCTTAAACCTTGTTTTGGAATAAGGGAGTAGATGTCTTTGAAAGGCGGCCGGAATGTAAGCGGCTTATCTGCGCTGACCGGTAGCAAAATCTTCTGTCATTCCGTCCCAGTATCCACCGTACGCCTTAAATCTACTTAACACACAATCTTACGAAAAATGATTTTTAAAAATAGTAGGCAAAGGGCTTAAAAACTAAAATGTTTAGCAATAATTGGCAGTGGTTTAGGCAAATAGCTTAATACTGTAAAAATCTTTTACAGGTAACTTAGGTATATAATAGATGTCAAATGGCTTCACCGAATCTGATGAGAATTCAAAACAGGAGTAGCTTTTGGTTTAGCACACGGTCAATTTGATTCCGATGTCGAGAGAGTCAATTTTCCAGTTCCGCTTTCGAAATGTGGTTTCTATTTTCTGGTTAATTTCGAAGCCAATTGAATGAAATATTCCAAACAGTTCCAGTGTTTACAATCTTGAAAATATTTCTTCTATTATCGACGGCTCTATTTCTTCTATTTCTGCATTGTAACTCTCTGTTCTGGCTCTTTTCGCTTGGTTCCTCGGCTTGTAAATTTTCTTTAGAATAGTCGACCACATTTTCATCAAATCGTTCATTTTTCTTTCTAAAACCTCGCGTGATTGGTCTCCATTGTTATCTAGCCATTGTAGGGCTATGTCACATTGTTCGAGAATGAAATCTATCTCTCTAGGACTAAGGATTTGAGCTCTTGTATTCATGGCATGTTTAACGCCGTATACGTAACCTTCTAGTTGATTCCTTGCTTCTAAACGGAGTCTGTTCTCTCTATCTTCACTACTAAATATGTTAGCTTCAGCTAGCATTCGTCCAATATCATTCGGTTTCGATCTATGCTCATGTCTTATAGTTATTCGTTCAGAATTTCCCGTAATTCGATCTTGAGCAGTGACGCTTAAAATCCCGTTGAAATCAACTTCGAAAGTGATGTCAACTTTTGCGACACCTCTCGGGGCTGGTGGTATACCATTCAGATCGAAAACTCCGAGTAAATTATTGTCTTTGGTTAGGCTTCTTTCGCCTTCGAAGATTTCAATGGTCATACTGCTTTGATTGTCTTCTAGCGTTGTCAAATCTTTGGTCCTGGAGCAAGGTATGGCTGTGTTTCGATCAATAACTTTCAACATAACGCCTCTAGAAGTTTCTACGCCTAAAGATAATGGCACCACGTCGATAAGTAAGAGATTTTCGATGTTGCTGTGTTTTTCTCCGAATAAAACAGCTGCTTGAATCGCTGCACCGCTGGCTACAGCTTCCTCAGGGTTTATTGAAGCAATCAGAGGAACATTCCCGAAGAAATCTTGAAGCATACTTTTTACTTTCGGTATTCTTGTACTGCCTCCGACGAGCACTACGTGATTTATCGCTGATTTGTGTAATTTAGCATCTAATAGCACTTGCTGGACATACCTCAATGTGTCTTTGAACAAATCCGAGCACAATTCTTCGAATAAAGCTCTGGATATCTTTCCAGAATAATCTAAGCCGCTAAAAAGGGAATCAACGCTCACGACTGCTTCGGAAGCCGACGTCAAAAATCGCTTAGCTCGTTCAGATGCTGCTTTCAACCGCCTCAAAGATCTAGGGTTTGCAGTGATGTCCATATGGTATCGCTTTTTGAAGTCTTCAATGAAAAACGCAACCATTCTGTTGTCAAAATCTTCGCCTCCCAAACGAGTGTTTCCAGTTGTAGATTTGACTTCGTAGATTGAGTCACCGACACTTAAAACTGAGACGTCGAAAGTCCCGCCTCCAAGGTCGTAAATTAGGACATTGCTGTCCAAATTTTTGTCCAGACCATAGGACAGAGCGGCGGCAGTCGGTTCGTTGGTAATCCTCAGGACTTTCAACCCGGCCACGATGCCTGCGACTTTTGTAGCGTGGCGTTGAGCATCATTGAAGTATGCAGGCACTGTAATAACCGCAGCTTCAACCTTCATCCCCAAGTAAGCCTCAGCAATCTCCTTCATCCTGAAAAGTAGCATTGCACTTATTTCCTCTGGAGCAAACTGTTTTCTCTCACCTTTATACTCGACTAATATAACAGGCTTACCATTATCTTGTATTATTTTGTACGGAAAGTGACGCAGATCCATTTGAAGACCGATATCATCATACCGGCGTCCAATTAAGCGTTTAGTTCCGAAGACAGTGTTCCTTGGATTCAAACAAGCTTGATTTCTTGCCGATTCTCCAATTAAACGCTCTGATTCCGTGAAAGCAACGACAGATGGGGTAGTTCTGTCACCTTGTTCATTTGCAATCACTTCTACAATGCCGTTTCTCCAAAAAGCCACGCACACGCACGTTGTACCCAAGTCTATACCGACCGATTGCCGCCATGCTTCTGGTCCACAAAGTTTCAAACAAATGAACGGTTCCCGCCCGCGGCCATGCTTTTATACCCTTCGCCCAATGGGATTCGAGAAGTTTCAATACCCAGAACATTCCGACCAATCAGAGGTCGGTGCTAATAGAGTTTTCTTGAACTGGGTGGCCAGGTAAGCAAAAGCAAAAACCTTGAATAGACATTTATTTATTTTGAAGGTTATTTTGTAGAAATGTTTTACTTTTTAAAATGGAATTTGTCAATTAGTGTGTGTTTATTTCTTAGTATGTGTGCCTAATAAAATATAATACAATATTATGATTTCAAGCAATAAAAAATTACGTACATAATACAATATTCAATCTTGAAAACTTTATTAGATAAAAAATTACTGAATTTAATTATTTACATTTCTATTTCATATCGAATAGGTTATGAATGTTTGTCAGTGAAAATTAGACCGTAATACGGTCCACAAGTTATTTATAAAAAATGATTGGGTAATTGTATTAAAGTATTTCGTTCATAAAAATAAACTAAACAATAATCGCCATTTTTGAAGAAAAAAGGGTTGTATAAAATCTTAAAATCCTCACAATTGGCAATTTTTTCTTCACCTGGCCACCCCAAAGCCCTCGGTCAATACCCCGCCCATTGACGTCATACTACATCTATCCTTCACGCACTACGCCATAAACGACTATCGCTATCCTGCTCACACGTCACGTGGACATAAAAACAAAGATGGCTTCTTCTCGTCACGTGATTCGATGTAAACAAAAATATTTATTAACGAAATACGAAATTGGTGGGAAAATTAGCTAGATTTGATTGTAATAATAATTTAATTGTTTGAAATGTTAATTTAATATCGAAAATCTATCATTGTTTCGTGATAAAGAAGTTTTGACGCAGGCTACATACATAATAATAACAAGCGTCCTACTTTTTTCGAAAACTAGCTTCTCGAAATACTTACTTAATTTAGCCAGAGGTAAACTCCTTTAAAATCTAATATTGGAACGAAGTTCCTTATGGCGCGTTGCGAAATGGGGCTAGACGGAAAAAATTAAGACCATAAGTAATAACGATACTTTTGATTTTATTTCAAATCCTTCACTAATTATTGAAAGAAACTTCGTTCCATCCGGGTGTCCCTTGACACCTTTCAAGTTTTTTTTGCTAAAAATGTACCAATAACTGCTTAACTACTTCGGTTATGACAGTATGGAATAAGTTTATTTTGCTTTCCCCTACCAATAGGCATCGCACTGTATTGCATAATGCCAATTTGACCTACTTACCTGCTTCCCTCCAACACGGCCAGTAACATAGTCCGGAGAGTCATCAATAAGTAGAAAATCTTCAACATTTTCCGATTGAGCTTCTGTTATTTCTTTAAGTCGGACACAGGTGCGTTCTTTTAGTATCCTGTTTACTTCTTCTAAACGTTGACGGACATCGTTTTCGTCGTCTTAAAAAAAGGTTTTTTTTTACAAGCTTTTATATTTATTAATTGTGGCTTCGCACGGATTGTGCGCGCATATAGCTAGTTTTAAGTCATAAAAACACATACTTTGAATTGAATTATGCTAAATATTCGGTTTCAGACCAAATCAAAAATAAGTTATTTTGATGGTGGGAACAGATGAATATATTTATATTCAAACAGGTCAAAAAATAACCATTTTTTGGCTTTTTTGCCGTAGTTAAGAAAAAGACAAAATAAGGCCCGGGAATCTTTAAAATAAGGATACATTGATTCATTGGGAGTGAAATTGGAAAGATTTAATTCTTTATTTGTTCAAATTGAATAGGCTCCGAAGCTACTGGACCGATTTAGATGAAACTTGGTAAGAGGATACATTGTTTCATCGGAAATAACAGAGGCTACTTTTTATCCCAATACTTCAACGGGATCGGGAGTTACGCGGGTGATAATCTATACTTACATCCGAGTCCAGTTTTCAAAACGTATCTAACAAGACCGCCCGGCCATTTTCTATCCTTATAAAACTCTTTGTTCTGTTTTGTAAGAGTTATTGTTTGTGGTACAGATAGTTCTGTTCGCTTCTCTTTTAATTTCTTTTTGTCTCTAGAAAACAAGTTAATTTATTACCCTATCTTCTATCTATACATATAAAATGCTTTGTCCTGACTGACTGACTGACGGATCAACGCACAGCCTAAACCACTGATCGTAGAGACCTGAAACTTGGAGGGTGTGTTCTTTGTCTGACGTAGGCATCAGATAAGAAATAATTTTCCGAAATTCTATCCTTTAGGGGGTGAAAAAAGGGGTCTATGTTTGTATGGGACAGCGTAATTCCTTGGTCGAACCTACTAGTTCTTCGCAGACGAAGTCACGAGCAAAAGCTAGTCTATGATAAAAAGTTTCATCAATTATGGCTTCACACGAATCATGCATACTGCCAGAGGTAGTATGGAGTCTCTCATTCACTCTCTTTATCGTTTATCTTCGTTATTATGAAGAATTTAATGTATTATTCGTAATGAAAAGCACAGTGTTTACCTCGGGTAAAAGACTCATTAAGTCCCTCGAACTATTAGCAATCTTTGAACCTACAAGAGCAGTCGTCGCAGAGTTCGCATGGGGTTTCCTATTAGGATGTAGGAGAGCGCTAAAAATCTAAAAAAAATGGTAATTCTACCTTTATAGGGCTCATACGTTTCAAAACAAATATCTATGTGCAGATATTTGTTTCTGGTGGCCCTGTTTCTGTACGTATTAAAAGTAAAAATTAAATGTCCGTCCGTCCGTCTGTCTATCACCAGGCTGTATCTCATGAACCGTGATAAGTAGACAGTTGAAAATTTCACAGATTACGTATTTCTGTTGCCGCTATAGCAACAAATCCCTCCCCAAATGTAGTTTTTCGTTTGTTCTTAAGGCAGTTCAGGCATAATTCGTTATAATTATTCAAGAGTGTTTTATGGACTTCATTCTACCATTTTCGTAAGCTCTTGACTACGAAAAGAATGACGTTTGCTCATCGTTTGCTACCTGCATTTCGGCCAAGGGGCAGATTGCATCCTTTTAGAATGTTCGCGAAAGACAAAGCATTTTTTGCATGCAGTTCCTACTTTCAATTGATCAATGGGTTTGTTTGTTACTCTTACTAGTAATTTATTGGTTTTTTGACCCTAATTAGAAGACTCGGGGATATGTTTTGTCATCTTAAGGTGAAGGAGAACCTGAAAACCCCTATCCCTTTCCAACGCGCGCCGCGCGATGACTCTATCCCTTTCACCCGAGCGCCGCGAAATGAACGTTTTATCTGTTAAGACTCACATCTATTTTAGTGAAAAACCATCTGTACTACCTTATGGGATCTAATGTAAAGTTTATAAAAATTTAAATTTTGTACTTGTTTTTTCTTTTCAATCGCCGTAAAATTTAAAAATAAAAAAAAAATGATTTTTTATGATTTTCACGATTTTTTTTCTATCGAGGCAAATCACTCTAATCGTGTTTCGAAGTGTATGGGAATACAAAGCATTTCTTCACCTTTACGACAGTTGGAATATCATTCTATGGATTTTAGCGGTTGATACCCAAAAACTGTTTCTAAGACACTATCGCGCTTCTGGTCATACCATAAGTGATTTATGTGGGCATAAGTTTGAGTTTGAGTTATATTGAATTTCATTATCTATTTTGTAAAGATTGAGAACTCTCAACTTTCGATTTTTCAAGAATGTAAGTACCTAGTTGATTTAGTAAAAAAACCCCCGACACAAAATAATGAAATAGGATGAACCTAAAAAGCCTAAAACAAGCAAATAAACTATGAAAAAACAACTACAAAAAGAAAAAAAAAATAACCCCGAAATTATGATTCTACGTAAGTACATCTGATTTTTTTTGATTAAATACTGTCGCGTCGGGTGACCGCAACTAAATTGAAATCGGTTCATCCGTTCGGGAGCTACGATGCCACAGACAGACACTCACACACACACACACAGACACGTCAAACTTATAACACCCCGTCGTTTTTGCGTCGGGGGTTAAAAAGGGCCGGAGTTTTCATTTCATTGATTTGCTTTCATATTGTATTATAGATTTAGAGAGATAACCCGTTTTTACCCTTTGGGTACGGAACCTTAATAGTACATTGTTACCCTAGGTGTGAAAGTCTTTTACCCGAGGTAAACACTGTGCTTTTCATTACGAATAATACATTAAATTCTTCATAATAACGAAGATAAACGATAAAGAGAGTGAATGAGAGACTCCATACTACCTCTGGCAGTATGCACGAGTCGTGTGAAGCCATAATTGTTATTCTTTGTTGTTACCTAAAGCAAGGAGGTTAGGTTTTTGAAGTTCCTAATGCGTAATAATACTGATACTGGCTACAAGCACATTGCACAAGCCGCGCGAAGCCATAATTTGACATGACACCTGACAGTGAA
This sequence comes from Idaea straminata, assembly GCA_951213275.1. Classification (NCBI taxonomy): domain Eukaryota; kingdom Metazoa; phylum Arthropoda; class Insecta; order Lepidoptera; family Geometridae; genus Idaea; species Idaea straminata. The sequence goes on from OX577872.1 coordinate 6,180,627, forward strand.
AGCGATTTTCCCTAGGGCTGAAAGTTTTTCTTTCTACACGCTCTTTAGGCATCTTTAGACCTACTTTCGGAGTATGAGTAATGAAAAAATATAAACTTATCCCCTACAGGCTGGTTACCCCACTGCTTCTTTCCACTAGTAGGGCCACAATGACTTTCAGAATTGGGTTCAAATCCCGGCCGTGCAGCGATGGATTTATCTTACGATTTTATGTACGCTAATTGACCTCTTCGGCCGCATACAAACCGGAGGTTCGTAACCAGTTATAAAAGAAGAAAAAATCCTCTTCGTACGAAACTTAAGAGGTTTTTTAACCGACTTCAAAAAAAGGAGGAGGTTCTCAATTCGTCGGGATATTTTTTTAAATTTATGTTCCCCGATTACTCGGAGGCGCTTAGACAGATTTGGAAAATTCTTTTTTTTATTAGAAAGAAGATACTTCATTTCCTAACACGAAACCGACACCCGATCGGCCGCATTCAAAGTCTGAGGTTCGTAATCCGTTACTAAAGAAGAAAAAATCCTCTTCGTACGAAACCAGTTTCTAAATAATTGACCGGCTTCAAAAGACGATCGAAACGGAAACAAAAGACGATTGACATTGCTCTTACGGTGAAGGAAAACATCGTGATGAAACCCGCGGCTTAGTTGGCTCCAGAAGTATTGATAAGTTCTCTCCTCTGGACACGGTCGACTAAGTTAAGAGGTTAGTATAGGTGCTGCTCCATGTAATATCTCTACTCATGGGGTCACAAGAATTTTCAAACTTACCTATTAATATCAACATTGTCATCATCATTTTCTTTAATCTTTATCTGTTTCTTTTTAAATTTCTTTACTTTATGTTTTTCTTCTTTAGAATCAATCTCTTGTACTATCCTTTTTGGTTCATCATCATCTAGATCTCTATATTTTTTCACTTTTGTTTTTTCTCTTTCTTCCGGATCAAAATGAACAGGGCTATCTTTGTCTTTCCGTTTTTTTATTACACGTTTATTTTGTCTTTCGCCACTATCTTGTGGATTTTTAATTTTGAATCTATTATTTTGGTTTTGTAAGGCGGGCGCTATTTGCGCGTAGTTATTGATTTTAACATTCTTTTTTGAAACCATATCTTCTTCTGACTTCGATAATTCATCTTTTTTCTGCGAATCTTCTTCGATATCGGATTCGAAGTTTTTTAATGTAAGTTTTGGTTTGAGATTTATTTCTACGTTAGTTTTTTTATGAACATTAGCTTCTCCGATATTGCTTTCGAAATCTCCTTTATTGTAATTAGGTTTATGTCTTTTAAGCTTTAAGCTTTCTGATGTCACTATGGTTTCAGGTTCTCTATGAAACCCACTTTTGATGACACTCCTGAAAAGGAAATCTCAGACAAATATCATTTTAAATGTACGAATGTAAAAACGAAAAGATAAAATAATAGTGCTTTCAAAATATTTTTTTGTGTACAGGTAAAATTCCATTATGTGTCTTTCGTAACGTCTCTTACAAAAACTTAAAACCTTTTCGAAAAATGAACCTATTAAATTGTATTTTATAAGCTCGCGGTTTAACCCTCGTAATCCCGATCCCGTGGGAATATCAGGATAAAAAGTAACCTATGTTACTCCTAATGAATGAATGTATCTTCATATTAAGTTTCATCAAAATCGGTCCCGTAGTTTCGGAGCCTATTCAATGCAAACAATCAAATCTTTCTTCCTTTTGATATTAATATTAAGCATAATATATACATAGATTATTTAGAGATTAGTTAGAGATATAATAAATAAATTATAAATATTGCAGAACATTCAACACATCGCCATCTAGCCCCAAGCTAAGTAACTAGACTTGTGTTATGGGTGCTAGACAACGGATATACTACTTATATACTTTTCTTTTGTAAATATATACTTACAACCAGACCACAGACAAATATCTAAGCATAAATACTTGTCTGAGGCGGGAATCGAACCCGCAACCCTGTGTTTGGCAGTCTGACATGGTGACCATTGTGCCAACTAGGTCGTCTGGATATACTTGTTCATTTTAGCAGAGGTTCTGAAACACCATCTACCAAGTTCAATTGTGCATCTAAAGTATTGCCTCCACCCGCACAGAAAAAAAAATCAAAATCGATTGAGTCTGTACTTTGTGGATTTATCGACTATATGGGTAGGTACATATATTAAAAGATGAATTCCTTTTTCTTATAATTAAGGTAAGCTTACCGCGCTAAAAGGTATTTTGCAAGAATACCTACCAAACATCTTTAACATTGTCGTCAGATGGCCTAGAACAAAAGTTTCTCACTCAATTCTGTCTATTTTTTACTTACCTTTTCGTCTTTGTGAATTACAACTGCTTTTCCTACAGATCTTATAGATTTTTTTTAAATTATGCCTCTCTTTTAAATCTTTGTTCTTTTGAGTTATTATTCGATTGACCGGCCTATTAGTTTGGCATAATATTTATTTTTGTCCATTTGATCTTTTTTCTGTTAGTCGCCTACTTAGTAATTCTATCATTGTTACATAATTTAAACGATTCGAAGCAATACCTATGTTTATAATAAAACAGGCTGACAAATAAAGACCGTAATATTACGAAAAACAATTTATTTGGAAATTATTACCCTTACCTATGTCTTTCAAGCGATTTCCTGTTTGACGGCGGTCCTGTAGCACCAAATCTAAGAGCACCTTTTTCAACCGTCATTTTCTCTGTCGTCGGAGTTTCTTCAGCTTTTGTTTCTACATTTTCTTGTTTATTTTCATCGTCTTCTGACATACTGCTATTTCCACTTCTTAATGCCATGCCAACATACATATGATTCTTTTTATATCTTACGCCATGCATTGTTGATTGTGGGATAATAGGTCTGTGTTTGGTTGAGTATCGCATAGGTCCATGCTTGGTGGATTTGTAATTACCCCTACATCTAGGATCATAAGGCATCCAATCACACCTAGCGCGCATATAAACCACCATAGATTCAGACCCTTCGCAGAATTCAGTTAAATTTGTAACTGCTTTATCTACCATGCCTTTAGCATAGTCTGAGATTAAATTAATAATGCCTAATATATCTGTGTTTGTTTCTCGATCGTCTTGACTTCTGACATTTGCTTTTTCTTCGACTTTACAGTATTTAGTTCTGGCTTTAGATAAAGCCGATTCAGATACTTTGTATACGCTTTCTACTATGCTTTGTACTTGTTCTTCAATGCCCAGTTCTCTCAATGATTTGTTAACATCATCGTTTGAAAGTAGTTGCGGCGGTGGTGTTATAAGTGGATTAACTCTTAGACTTTTAGTAACAATTTCCGTGTCATCTTCATCTTCTTCTTCATCTTTTTGATTTGTGTCCCGTTTCCGTCTTGCAACACCGGGGTAGGATTGGCAAAGATCTATTTTCTCTTGCCTATCTCGTTTAAGACATTCAGCGCCGTAGACTATGTCAAACTTTTTAATGTCGTTCTCTGTTAAACCGACACGATTTTGCTGGACATTTGGATCCTAAAATTAAGTAATTAGAACCTATAAATACCTATTTCTGAAATTTAATTCTGGCATTGTATGTTTTTTTTGTTAAGAAATCTATACGAGATATCTTTAGGCAATCCATTCACATTTTATCTCAGAGTCAAAGGATACAAAAACTGCATATTCAGATTTTTTAGTTAAAGTTCAAGAAATCATTTAAACTTCTTGATTCTGAGAGCCCACTTGAATTCCCCCGGCATATTACAATCGCGATGTTTTATTGTTAAGTACGAATTGATTATTGTGAATCAATTCAAATACTAATATATTAAATCGAAAATAGTTTCCCCTATTATCTCCTGTACATCATTTCCTTTTGATATTTGTGGCCGATACTTTGGCATGTTTTACAGATGACACAAGTCCAATGATGAATAGATGACCTCACCATCATCATCATCAGATGTTACCTATATAGGGTTACACATTATAATATTAGTAGGACTTGCTGCGCCCCGCGGTTTCACCCGCGTAAGCCCCGATCCTGTATAAATATCGGGATAAAAAGTAGCCTATGTGTTAATCCAGGTCTCCAGCTATCTAGATACCAAGTTTCTTTGCAATCGGTCCAGTAGTTTTTGCGTGAAGGAGTAACAAACATACACACACACACACACACAAACTTTCACATTTATAATATTAGTAGGATTGATAACTATACTAGCAAGCAGTTTACTTCCAAACAACTTTTGGTCTGCGACTTTTATCAGAACTCTAATACATTTTCCAAAAAAATATTTAAGTGTACTGTCTGACCATTTTCTATGTCTATGTGGCACAGAGAGCACGCGGCGTGGGCGAGCGCGACTTCCCGCCGCGCCGGTGCTTTACCATACGTACTACGATTGATTCTGTGACCTATGTTGAGTTAAGTATTATTTGAACTGATAGATTTCATTTATTATTTTTAAACCGACTTCAAAAAAGGAGGTGGTTCACGAATCAGTTGTATATTTTTTTTAAATGGATGTTCGCGGATGTTTTCCTTCATTTTTAAGTCGGTTTTTATTTTGTTTTAGCTGTTTAGGTGGACTTGGTTTGATTAAGAAAACCTTACATGGTATCATCCAGTCCGACTTCCAAATACTTATATACGTTTTACAATACGCTGGCTCAGTAATGCGACGAAATGAAACTTTGCTTTACCTCCGAAACGACGATGTTTTTATTAATAAAACTCTATTTATATTTGACTTTGTAGTGTTTTTTTTTTATAATCCGTAGTATTTAAGATTTTCATTTTTAACTGTTTAGTTTACCTTTTTCTGTTTTATGTGATTTATTTTTAACTTTTTAGATTATTGTATATATTTTTAAAGTTTTTCGTTTTTATCTTTGTAATTTATTTTTGTTGATACCTACTTCATTTTTGAAGTTTTCAATTTTTTTAAATTGTATGGATTTTTTTAATGAATATGTACCTAGTTACAATACTTTTTATAATGAAAAGTCGTAGAGCAAAAGTTGATCGTTAAAATGCACAGAAGTAGCCCTCAACGGCTTGCTAGTATAGTTACCAATAAACCTGTATATAAATAAATAAATAAATAAATATTACAGGACATTCCACACATCGCCATCTAGCCCCAAGTTAAGTAACTAGACTTGTGTTATGGGTGCTAGACAACGGATATACTACTTATATACTTTTCTTTTGTAAATATATACTTATAATACATAGAAACAACCAGACCACAGACAAATATCTAAGCATAAATACTTGTCTGAGGCGGGAATCGAACCCGCAACCCTGTGTTTGGCAGTCCGGCGTTGTAACCATTGTGCCAACTGGGTCGTCTAATCAAAATATATCTTTCTCAAATATATGTATACTAGCTGCGCCCTGCGGTTTCACCCGAATAAGTCCCGATCCCGTGAGAATATCAAAATGAAAAGTAGCCTAAAGCCTTCCTCGATAAATAAACTATCCAACACAAAAATATTTTATCAATTCGAACCAGTAGTTCCTGAGATTAGCGCGTACAAACAAACTCTTCAGCTTTATCTAATATCTTTAAACGAGCAATTCTTGTATATATATAATTGGAATCTCGGAATCGGCTCCAACGATTTTCATGAAATTTGGTATATAGGGGGTTTCGGGGGCGATAAATCGATCTAGCTAGGAATCATTTTTAGAAAATGTCATTTTATTCGTGTTTTATCGAAACTTACTTTTTTTTATCTGAAAAATATGACTCTTCCTGACATCTATTGGCGAACTACTAATACTAATAATGCGTTGTTAAGTAACACGAAGTCAATGAGTGTTTGCTTTGAGGTTAGACCTACTTAGACTAAGTAAAAAAAAATAAAAAATACCGAGCAAAGCTCGGTCATCCAGGTACTAATATTAGTATAGATAACAATCTCACCTTAAAAATTATAGTTCGATGTCCATTTTTACTGAATTCTCTGTTCCCGAAATGCATAACACTATTGATGTCATATGGTAACATTCTCAATTCTACCGGCTCACTGACGTCTTGTGTGAACAGTTCCGTGGCACCTAGGAGTTGGAATCAGCCTTAGAATAGGAGCGGTGTTGGCTTAGTGGTAGCGGACCCCGGGCTCCCGAGAGGGATGCAACCGGGAACATCGCTCGGATGATGATGATGATGATGTTGGCTTAGTGGTAGATACCTCGACTTTCATTCTGAAGGTTGTGGGTTCGAATCCCGGCCGGCTGTGCACCAATGTATTTTTCTTAAGAAAAATGTATGTGCGCTAATTGACATTGCTCTTACGGTGAAGGAAAACATCGTGATGGAACCCGCGACTTAGTTGGCTCCAGAAGTATTGACAAGTTCTCTCCTCTGGACATGGTCGACTAAGCTGAGAGGGTAGTAGGTGCTGGGCAAGCCTACTCCATCCTCACGCAAAAAGGACCCAATTAAAAAAGGTCTCATTGCGGAAAACAGCCCGTTCAAGTACAAGTACAGCCTTAGAATAAATAATCCTACTAGAGAGTTAGTCACTTAAGGCCTATCGTAAGCAATCGTATTTTTGGAACGACGTTCCTTATCGCGCGTTGCGGAAGGAGGCTAGACGGAAAAAATTTAGACCAAAAGTTGTAACGACACTTTTTGCTATAGTTGTAAGCCTTGCGGCGTGCGCGTGTTTCTCTGTCTGTCTCTCTCTGTCATAGAAAGCAATTAGGTACTTGGAGTTTTGGCGGGAACGAGTTAACAACATGTCGTGCTGCAGTTTTATTTTCATGAAACTTAGATGTAACCCGAGTTGAATTGTATAATTCTGGTGGAATGTTATTCAATTTAGTTCTGTGAAAGTGCACAAGTGTAGTGAAAGTAAAAATCAGTGTCAAACATGCAGTTTTCACGTTGCCTCCAAATCTCCTATTAAGGTTATGGTAAACTTGCCACCGCTTTACTATAACCCCTGACTTGACGGACTATGACGACTTTGACTGTATTGAAACACTTTAGGCCCGATTTATGAAAAATCGGGTCATAATTTGATGCAAAATATAACTTGACACTGGCTAAATGCACACGTGCGAAGCCATAATAAAAGAAAAAAAAAAAAAAAAAAAATTAGGTACTTAAATTGAGCCTACTGATTAAGTTTATATTACATTATATTTGTTAATAATAAAAAAATATTATAACTTCAAAAAAAATTACAATTCCTTTACTAATGAATCGAAAGAAACTTCGTTCCATCCGGGTGTCTTGACCTGTCAAGATTTATTATTAAAAATTAAATGTAATAATATTACTGCAAGTCTAACAGTTAACTCTTTTTGATCACAGTTGCTCATAAAGTGAATCTTATTGAACCGCTTTTAGGCTCATAATCCAACATATTATGCACGCGTGCGTTTTACTTTACCATAACACACTAGTGCTGTAAAGTTATCCGGATAAGTTAAATTCGTATCTTACTGTAAATAACAAGTTATGTAGATGAAACATTCTTAATTCGACTGGGTTATACAGTTTTGATGTTGAAAAAAAAGGTAGGTACCGACAAAGAGTTTTTAGCCAGCAAAAACAGTTCGAATTTTAAAAAGACTTAAAGCAAACTATGGAATCAAATTGCATTATAAAAACTGGACCGAGACCACTAAAAAAATTAATTGCCGCCTTAACACACAAATATTTTGTTAACTTTTTATTATTTGAACAAGTCTTTTCTTTTACTCACAACTGTGATAAAAAAAACGTCGTACGATATGCGTGCTGCATCTTGGTTTTTAACACGGTCGGTTTTGCTCGCGCATCATAAACCGCCTCTATGCAATGATCAATTTACCACACTTGTATCGTAATGCTTTTAATCTTATTTCGGAGAATCGTGTTGAATAAGTTGGAACTGTGCGTTTCACGAGGTTCGCAAAGAATTAAGTAATTTTTGCGGGAGTACTATCAAATGACCGAGTCAATTATCTAGAATGGACGGGCTAAATACTGCTATAAACTGGACACCTTTGGGTGCTGGGCGACGACGTCGAGGTTGGTCTTGGCGAAACGACTCCGACCGCCTCGAGCCAGCTTGGCCAGAGGTGGCTCAGAACCACGACCAATGGAAAGAGATGAGGGGAACCCACTAGAGACCACCCACTAGTGTCCCACTGCTGAGACACTAGTGGGTGGTTAAAATAATCCATACTAGTGTAAACTGTTTACACTTAGTGACGAGCAATCATAAGTAGGGTTCATACGCCAACGACCTTGCTACACAGACTACTAAATAGTTACTACCGGCACCGGTCGCCTTCGTTGGCGAGCAATTGTTGGTTGATTATGTTTAGTTTTTCTCAAAAGTGCTGAGATGGAATTGTAGGTGCGATTTTTACCGAAATTTTGGTGTGACTTTGAGCCAAAAATTCCCTATAATTTTGAAGCTATCTTAAAATTAAGAATTAAAACTAGTATAACTTTGAAATGATAAGGAATTTTCGTCTCATATTACCCCAAAATATTGGTAAAGATCTCACCTACAATTCCATCTCAGCACTTTTGAGAAAAACAAAACACATTCGTTACAATCAACAATGTTAGTTGTAAGCGACGGGTATTTCTTAGGCGCGTTGCGTTTGGCAGCATAAATAGATTCAAGATCAGAACGTCATAGTGAGATAGGATTAGGAAACGGATACGAAACTGACGAATTGTTATTAAAAACAATTTTGTCCTTGAAGAAATTAAGGTTATTGGCAGATTAGATTAAACAAAAATAAAGATCTTGACACAAAAAAGTTAATTGCCTACGTAACACAAGTGAATAAAGAAAAACAAATTATTATCAGAGTAAGTAGGTACATATTTATTTAAAAGATAAAAATGATTTAGATAAAAACATTGCACAACAACGAAATACAAGTACAAGCACAACATAATAATTAAATTAAAAATCTCCTTCACCAAAAACAGGGCTCATAAAAATAATCAAAATATGGACTTATAAATAAAACATTTATATTTGATATCTACATCAAATTATGTACAGAGAATTAATCTTCGAACGATCGACAAAGAATGCACAGATTCTGTAATATTATAATCATTTTAAATTAAAACTTTGTGAATATGACACAACGAAAGTACGGGGTTCGCTGTAGGTTCTTCCGGAGGCATGCCAGCAGCCCCTGCTATGTCTAGATGAGTATATTTGACATTCTTATCTTCTAACCCTCCTACTTTAATAAGAAATCCAGCCGCAAGTTGATGATTACGATATTTTGCGTCCATATCTATTTGTACCAAGTCATCACCTTTAGATTTACCATTATTAACAGAGAAATCTTCTGGTCTTAAAACTGATACTTCTATTCCTTCACCTAATCTTGAACCACTGAATTGTAGCCTGCTTGAATGGTTAGTAGCTTTCGCGCTGTGGTTGTCTAAGGCAGCGGTAAAATTTCCGTAGCAAGCTCTCGCATGTCCAGTTAAAGTTGCTATGGTATATATGTGTGGGTTAAGTTCATTAACAGCTGTTTGGCCTGCTTTGAATAAAGCGTCAGCCATCGCAAGTCTACCTTCTGCATCCGTGTTAGTGACCCGAACAGTTTTACCACTTCTAGACAGGAGTAACTCATCAGCTACGTAAGAATTCGATCCGATACTGTTTCTGCAAAGACATAATACTCCAACAACTTTCAAATGTGGTGGTTTGAGTATTGAACAGGCTTTAAGAAAGCCAGCAACTGCTGCAGCACCGCATTTATCTCGTGACATGCCAGCCATCTTGCCTGTGATTTTAATATCAGCGCCTCCAGTATCATAGGTCACTCCTTTACCTACTACGAATAGAGTTTCTGTCACTCTAGCATTATCTGAAGGTTTATATTCTATTTCAACAACTCTTGGTCTGTGACGTATTGGATTTGAAGCTCTAGCAACTGCAGCCAAAAGCGGATAATCCTTAGCAATGACTGCATCATCATCAATTACATTAATAGATATATTACTATCACCTTGGAATGACTCTTTTACATATTCAACAATTTTCTGAGGCGCCATCCTTTCCGGATCACCGCCGCCTATATCCCTCGTGAAGATCCTTGCTTTCTCCAAAGCTATAGCGTTCCTGACAACTTTTTCGAATTCTTCTGATCGCTTTTCATGGGCATGGAAACCGATTCTAATGAAATTTTGCGTGTCTTCACGTTCCCTTTTCTGTAGAGGTACGTATAATGCCTCGAAAGCTCCCAATATAGCTACTAATTGGCCATCTGGAAAGGCTACGGTATTTTGAACGACTAATAACGGCTTTTTAGCTCCGGCTTCAAGCGCCCTTGTCATACCATTGTAGGCAGCATCTTTGACAACTTTAGCATCATGGTACGGTGTAATTTTACCTGTTGGAGAGAGAACAAGTCTCCCCCCAGATACGTAATCACAATTCCAAACTGTTGCTGCTTTATGTATGTGCTTATCTACTTTACTAATCCTGTCTAGAAAACTACCAATTTGTCTCGGATTAGGCACATTTAGTTCAACAGGATACAAAATCAATATAACAGCGTCATAATCGTCTGAAGATAAATTAGTTTCTATAAAAATATTGTCGTAAAGTTTGAATTCTTGATTTTTGGCAGCCATTTTAAGAATCACTTCACAGGAATTTTATGCGCAGGAGGTACGAAAGCAACAAGAAAAAAAATATGTTTTTTTGCTCGTCGAACAGACTTTCTTTAGCGACAGCAAATGGCGAACTGTATAATTCCAGAATCAATGTAAATAAATATAATTTATTATCATGAGTTTATCAGTGTTTAGTTAATGCTATCAAATGATAGTTACGTATCTACAAATAATTGCTTGTACGCGAGTTTAAAAATATTTTATCTTATAAAAATAATCGTTTAATAAGATAATCGTCTATAGGCATTGTATCGCAGGCTTAAAAACCAAAACCGCTAATTGATTCGGGTACCTTTTAAATGGGGTCATTTTAGACCCTGTCAATAAATTTCTCAAAATATTAGCTCTAGTGTCATTATCCAGGGAGGAAACAGTCGACTACGTTTGTATGGAGAGATCCCCTGGTACCCTTTCCTCTTAAGTTTTGTTTTTAGGGTTCCGTCCCCAAAGGGTAAAAACGAGACCCTATTACTAAAACTTCGCGGTCCGTTCGTTCGTCCGCCTGTCTGTCACCAGGCTGTATCTCATGAACCGTGATAGCTGAGATTTGAAAAATTCACAGATGATATATTTCTGTTGCCGCTTTAACAAATAAGTACAAAAAAATTTAGTATGTTTTTATTTTAGGTTATATTTACTATTTTAGGCAATCGTTTTTTGCTAATTATACTCCCAAAAGGGCAGGCAAAAGGCTTTTAACCTATACGGCATCGTCTGACATACAATATTTTTTAGGAATTTTTTGCATTTGTTTTTACCTTTAGGATTAAAAACAGAATAAAATGGTACGAAACCCTTCGACTCCGAGTTTGACTCGCACTTGGCCGGTTTATTTATATTTAATGTTATTTAAAATCGTGTTTACAATAAATAATTAATCATCCTATTTCTTTTTATTTAGTGTCTTGCTTCTTTTAGCAAACCCAACACTGAGTTACTGCCCATTTTGCATCACTGCGGCACACTGATCACCACGTTTTCAATGTATTAGACTTTTGCTTTTATTATAATTTGTTTTATTATTTATTAGTTGCTTTTTTATAGAATTACTAGCTGCGCCCCGCGATTTCACCCGCGTAAGTCCCGAACACAGCGCCATCTGTTGGGTGTATTTGCAACCTAGATGTCAAACAATATTGAAGAATTTTATCGATGAATAAACGTACATCGCCATCTATGAGAACTTCATAAAACTAAACAGTAAATAAACACTTGCTTAAGAAACCATTAATTGATACAATTTATTCGTTTACATTCACGACATAACGAAATAATTGAGATGATCCTATCCAGTAAGTTAGACCAAAATACGGGTACATGTGAAATTTGATTGAAATCGGTTCAGTAGTTTTGGAGTTTATTGGCAACATACATCGTGACACAAGATTTTTATATATACAGATTGGTCTTAGCGATTACATATGGATGTATGCGCCTTTGAGTGATGCAATAAATGGTTTATCTATCTATCTATCTATTAAGACTTACCTGGTTCAACATTTTCGAGCATTATTTCAAGGTACTGTTCTCTGTTTTTTCGATTATGCTCGAATGGGAAGCCGAGGGCTTTCATTATGATCATTTCTAGATGTGGCGTTTTTAGGCACTCGTACCCGAGTGTTACCAGCTGTGAAAAAAAGGGTGACTCAATTGGCTTATTTTTATAAGGTAGTTCTATTTAAAAAATTTGGTCGCCTGTTTGTACAATTTCGTAGTTATTAAGCTTTCTCGTGCTTTTTGTTATTTTCAATGTTTTGTATGTTATACAAATCAAATATCTTTATTTACCACAAAAAACTATGAAATAACAATTATGCGAATCTACCTCTTGCGTTCGTTGGAAAGCTGTGTTGCAAAAGGTAGGTTCTTCCACAAAAAAACTTGGTACCTATGAGGATACATTGATTCCGGACTGCCAAACACAGGGTTGCGGGTTCGATTCCCGCCTCAGACAAGTATTTATGCTTATATATTTGTCTGTGGTCTGTGTGTGTCTGTGGTTTTTTTAAAAAAAAAAATATTTTATTATTATTCTTTGTCTGTTAAACGTCCTGTGGGCTTTGGAGCCCCGGACCTTTGGAAGGCGTGCGTGGAGCCGAAGCCAACACGTAGAGGCCCTTTACAATAACAAGTATAATAGCAAACAATGGGGTGAATTCTAAACCGCTATTAGTAGTTATTCTTTCTGTTGTTTCAAACTTACATGTGGCCCAAGGAAGGAGTGTCCCTGAGTGTCAAACACGCATCGCTTCACGCCGGTCGGGTTGACGAATACCATGACGTGTTCATTGGAGGATGGTAACGCCATCACCGGAGCGAACTTCAGGCAGGTTTTGAACGCAAACATGGAGAGCGCCGTTAGAATGTTTAGCGATTGCTCATGATCTGATACGAATGGTATTACGTTAGCTGTTTGTTAGCATTTAACAACAATATTTTTTTTTTCTTTCATTATGGCTTCGCACGTGTGCATTTAGCCAGTGTCAAGTTATATTTTGCATCAAATTATGACCCGATTTTTCATAAATCGGGCCTAAAGTGTTTCAATACAGTCAAAGTCGTCATAGTCCGTCAAGTCAGGGGTTATAGTAAAGCGGTGGCAAGTTTACCATAACCTTAATAGGAGATTTGGAGGCAACGTGAAAACTGCATGTTTGACACTGATTTTTACTTTCACTACACTTGTGCACTTTCACAGAACTAAATTGAATAACATTCCACCAGAATTATACAATTCAACTCGGGTTACATCTAAGTTTCATGAAAATAAAACTGCAGCACGACATGTTGTTAACTCGTTCCCGCCAAAACTCCGTTTGTTAGCATTTAACAACAATAATTTAAAATAAACCAAGCCTAATCCATCTCCAACACACTAATAATAAAATAGAAAAAAAACACTAATAAGATACCTACCTAATCCTGATCCATTACCAACACACTAATAATAAAATAGAAAAAAAAACACTAATATTTTTTTTCTATTAATTATGGCTTCGCACGGTTTGTGCATTTAGCCAATAAAAAAAAACACTAATTAGATACCTACCTAGGTATTTGCTTTAACTAAAGGTAAGGTTCCATATAAGGTTACAAATCAATTGAGCGTTTACACAAATAAAAAAATACGATAAAATTCTTCGTTTTCCGACAATGAAATTGATAGTAGGGAAATATATCGTGAACTAGACGAGGGAAAAAAATATATAAAGCATTTAAATTAATGTGGTTTTCATTTTCTTTATCAGCATCTGACGCCATTACACATATAAGCACTTCGAGAACCTAACCTCCTTCATCATATCAGCCACAGGACGTTCCCTGCTGAACATAGGCCTCCCCCAAAGACTTCCAGAGCGATCGGTCGCATGCTCTCTGCGTCCAACGACTTCCCGCGACCTTAATTAAGTCGTCCGTCCATCTAGTCGGAGGCCGTCCCGCGCTGCGCTTTCCGGTACGTGGTCTCCAATCTGAGACTTTTCGGCCCCAACGGCCATCAGTTCTACGAGCCACATGTCCCGCCCATTGCCACTTCAGCCTACTAATTCTTTGGGCTAACCTCCTTGCAAACAAGTAATTTTTGTGTAAAACGCATTTACTCCTGGCACATGAGTAAGTCATGTGGTATAGGTAGGTGCTATCCTCACGTAAAAAGGACCCAACTAAAAAGGTCCAACAGCTGCGGAAAACAGCCCGTTTAATAAGTAGAAGGATGGACTCACCAAAATGATCCGGGTTCACATAAAATGGTACAGTTGCATTCGGCCATATCATATAATTATCCGTGGATATTGCTACAAAAATAAAGAAAATGTTTTTTTATCACAGTTGCTCATAAAGTGAATCTTATTTAACCGCTTTTAGGCTCATAATCCAACGTATTACGCACGCGTGCGTTATGCATTACCTCGACGCCACTAGTGTGTAAAAATGTATACGGATAAGTTAAATTGGTATTTTACTGCTCATTACATGTTAGGTAGATGAAACCTTCTTAATTTATCTGAGTTATACTGTTTTGTTTAAAAGTCTTTTGCCTGGCCTTTCGGGAGTATAACTAACAAAGATATATTGCCTAAAAAAATTGTAAACATAAGACTTATCACTAAATATTTTATTATTTATTATTTTCTTTTCAAGTCTTTTCTTTTATTCACAACTGTGATAAAAAACGTCGTACGATACACGTGTGGATTGATCATTTAATCTCGGCTTCTCAAAAGCGCTCGCGTTCCGCTCGCGCGTCGCCTCGGTGAAATAATCGATTTACCACACTTGTATCGCAATGTACCTACTATTAACCAACTGGGCCCATAGACTGGGCTGAATGACGCGGACAGTTATTTTTATGAATATTTTTCTTAAATTATACTAGAATATTTACACAAACTATCAACAAACCATAGTCCGTTAGTGGCTTTTTGAATACTTACTAGTTTTTGCACGCGTAGAAGTCAAAGGAATGTTTATACAAAATTTGAAGTAGATTGGACCAAGGAATCACGTTGTCCCATACAAACTTTGCCCCCTCACCCCCTTAGGAGTAGAATTTCGGAAAATTCTTTCTTATCAAATGCCTACGTCATACAAAGAAAATACCCTCCAAGTTTCAGGTCTCTACGATCAGCGGTTTAGGCTGTGCGTTGATCCGTCCGTCAGTCAGTCATTTAGGACAAAGCATTTTATAATTATAGATGTAACTTTTTTGTGTTGATTCCATTTATATTTTCATAAATAAACGCTTTTTTTGAATTCGTGTTTTGCAATCAACATCATAATATAGCCTATAGAATAAATGTCCCTTGGGCAAGATCGCTTTCTATTAGCGATATCACCAATCGACATACATTTTTAAGCTATTGCATAGCTTTTATCGCGGGCTTTGAGCGCGGCGACCGAATCAAGAAATTCCCCCCGCTCCGCCTACCATGTTGCTCGGCCGAGCGTTCACTTAACGTGTATGTATATGGTACGACTGTACGAAGCTCGCACGATGCAATAGCTTTACCGCGGCAGTACCCGAGTGCCACACGTTTTTTTTTGTTTTTTTTTATGAATTTGACACAAGCCAACAAAAAGTCACCTAGTCTTGCGTTAGAGAAAAAAAATGGTGGATGTTTTATGTCAATTTCATACAATTAAATCTATCGATTGGCGACATCGCTAATAGATAACAATCTTGTCTAAGGGGGCTGACCAGACGTGTCGACAACTTTTTCGAAGGTCGTGGGTTCGAATTCCGACTGTTCGAATTTTTCTACACAAAAAAATGTTTTTACGTTGAAGGAAAACATCGTAATTAGCCGAAGTTTAGTTGTCTCGAGTTATTTCCTCTGGATACCGTCGACTTAGCTGAGAAGATGCTTGACAAACCTCGCTAGCATGGGTAGATTTATTATAGTAAACTTTTTTGAGTGTTATTCTATGGTAGTTATAAGTTTTATGCAACAAAAATAATTGCAACAATAATATCATAAACCAGGGAGGAAACAGTCGACTACGTTTGTATGGAGAGAACGCCCGGTACCCCTCTTTATTTCAGATGTAAAGGTCGGACTGCCAAACACAGGGTTGCGGGTTCGATTCCTGCCTCAGACAAGTATTTATGCTTAGATATTTGTCTGTGGTCTGGTCGTTTCTATGTATTATAAGTATATATTTACAAAAGAAAAGTATTTATGTAGTATATCCGTTGTCGAGTGCCCATGACAGAAGTCTAGTTACTTAGCTTGGGGCTAGATGGCGATGTGTAGAATGTCCTGAAATATTTATTTATTTTATTTTATTTATGTGACCAGATAAATTATTTGGGTAATTACTTACCAGGATAATTCTGGGCTACATTCGTTAATTTTCCAAAAACACTAAAAATATATATTGAAAAACTAAATATAAGATGTACGACACGCATTGCAATACCCTAAATGTACAAAGGTTTATTACAAACCTAAAAATTTTACGATTTGATAATAATTCGAGCGAAACATAACACCTTTATTGGTTTATAATCAAATTCTCGTTACCTATTGTACAGTCAAAAGCAAAATCACCTTTCGAACAAAAAAAACTTGAGAGGTGCCAAGGGACACCCGGATGGAACGAAGTTTCTTTCGATTAGTGAAAGAATTGTAAAAAAATCAAAAAGTGTCGTTACAACTTTTGGTCTTAATTTTTCCGTCTAGCCCCCTTTCGCAACGCGCGATAAGGTTTACGTTCCAAAAACGAAATCAAAATCGGTTTATCCTTTCGGGCACTACGACGCCACAGACAGACATACAGACACGTCAAACTTATAACACCCCGTCGTTTTTGCGTCGGGGGTTAAAAAGTGACGCAAGACTTTTTAAACATCATAAAATATAAATATTACAGGACATTCCACACATCGCCATCTAGCCCCAAGCTAAGTAACTACACTTGTGTTATGGGGGCTAGACAACGGATATAGTACTTATTTACCTTTCTTTTGTAAAAATATACTTATAATACATAGAAACGACCAGACCACAGACAAATATCTAAGCATAAATACTTGTCTGAGGCGGGAATCGAACCCGCAACCCTGTGTTTGGCAGTGGCATGGTGACCATTGTGCCAACTGGGTCGTCATAACATTGTATAGAGTACTAGCTGTTGCCCGCGACTTTGTAGGCGTGGTAGTTTTGTTTTATGTATCAAAACCTTCCCCTTGAATCACTCTATCTATTACAAAAAAAAGCATCAAAATCCGTTGCGTAAATCGTAATTTTTAAAAATCTAAGCATACATACATAGGTACAAACAGATAGCGAAAGCGATTTGGTTTTTGACGAGCCAGTTGGCACAATGGTCACCATGCCGGACTGCCAAACACAGGATTGTGGGTTCCATTCCCACCTCAGACATGTATTTATGCTTAGATATTTGTCTGTGGTCTGGTTGTTTCTATATATTATAAGTATATATTTACAAAAGAAAAGTATATAAGTAGTATATCCGTTGTCTAGCACCCATAACACAAGTGTAGTAACTTAGCTTGGGGCTAGATGGCGATGATGTGTGGAATGTCTTGCAATATTTATTTATTTTAACCCCCGACGCAAAAATGACGGGGTGTTATAAGTTTATAATATGTAATGAAGATCCCGCCTACTACCAAACTTTCATAATCATTACACTATATAATATTATAAAACTGAAGAGTTTGTTTGTTTGTTTGAACGCGCTAATCTCAGGAACTACTGGTTCGAATTGAAAAAATGTTTTTGTGTTAGATAGTCCATTTATCGAGGAAGGCTATAAGGCTACTTTTTATCCCGAATTCCCACGGGATCAGGAGTTACGGGGGTGAAACCGCGGAGCGCTGCTAGTTACACTATAAAAAACAAAGTCACTTCCCGACGTCTGTCCCTACTACTTGTACAGTCGGCTGCATAATTGAACCGGTAGAGTTCAAAAATTACTATTATTGACATGTTTTCATTCTAATAATTTTTGTTTGATAAATTGATGAGTTAGAAGACTTTGAACTTTAACTAAAGCAGGTGTCTAGAATCTTGTTTGTGTTGAAAACATTCTTATAACAGCCGTTTTGAAGTTCTACGGTGGGTCTGCAATTGTGCAGCCGACCGTACATGTATACGGGCTGTTTTCCGCAATCAAACTTCTTTGGCTGGGTCCCTTCTGCGTGAGATTCTACTGGTCAGGGGGAGAACCAGCCCAGATCTGACACAAAATTTTCTCTGGCTTCTCAAAAATTTTTGAAGGCTTTAACGTAATCTATTGTCCTGAGTCTAATATCCGACCTTCTTCTTCTTCTCGTAAAGTGGTGTAGCTCAACTACTGAGAGTTTTCAGATCGCCTTAAGGCCTCTTACTTGACCTAACGACTGCTACTAGAGGTAGCAACCAGGACCAACGGATTAACGTGCCTTCCGAAGCACGGAGGGGCTCACGAAAATACATTTTTGCCGCACTACTAATTGGTCAACCATCGAAGTAATGACTGCGTCAGACGTCGCTTAGCCCGCACGACCGCAAACGATCAGCGATTGTCGCTTAGCTGTGAGCCTCTCCAAATAATATCCGATAGTTCCTACCATGTAGTCTAGTAGCACATAAACAGTCGTTTCTTCAGCCTCCATGTACGCTCTGCAGTGGGCTGTCCGCTGTCTGTCCCTATGTATGCTTAGATCTTTAAAACTACGCAACGGATTTTGATGCGGTTTTTTTCGTAGATAGAGTGATTCAAGAAGAAGGTTTTAGTATATAAAACAAACTACTACGCGTACAAAGTCGCGGGCAACAGCTAGTTTTATAGAGGCTGAGCATTGTACTTGTACTTGTATACAGGCTGTTTTCCGCCATTGGACTCTTTTTAATTGGGTCTGTAGTGTATAGACATTTATAGTTGTGGGTAGCTCTGTCGTCTCGAGCAGCGCGCGCGCGCGGATCGCGGGGCGGGGAGGCACTGACCTACCGACCGCCGCGGGGTGAAGACGTGGGCGCTTGCTGCGAGCCGATATCACTAATATTAATACCAGATTAATAGTGTTTATTACAAGTGGCGACGAGACAAATTGTAAGTGTTGTAAAGATTTTTACATTTAATAACAAAAGAAAAGAAAGGAGGATATATGTGGCCAAAATATTGGTTCATGCATGGCGACTAAGCTTTTATCAAAGTAATTAATGTGTAGGTGACTAAGTAACTACCCGCCGCGCCGCGTCGGGTTTCTTCATAGATGTTTGTTTCATTCAGTTATGCCTGTGGTGGGCGAATAACCTACAAGTTACATACCTACTTGTTCGTTCGAGCCTCAGTATTTATTACATTATAAAAAAAAGTAACTATAGGTACTCGCTTGACCGTGAGTCGCGTAGGTATACCTACCTTCGTTTGCGCTTTAGGTATCTAGAGTCTATGACCGTATATCAGTGGAGTGACATACCTACATATTAGTCAACACCATACTGGTCAAATATACCTGCCTTCTTACTAATATAAATGTTCTTCGATAACCACCGCAAGTACCTACCCATCGTGCGGTGATCGGCTTAATTTTTATTTAGGTACAACTTGCATTAAATTGCGGAGACC
Source organism: Idaea straminata (assembly GCA_951213275.1). Taxonomy (NCBI): domain Eukaryota; kingdom Metazoa; phylum Arthropoda; class Insecta; order Lepidoptera; family Geometridae; genus Idaea; species Idaea straminata. The sequence continues at coordinate 6,200,348 of OX577872.1, forward strand.
GTCAGGTATAGCATTAAATTGCGGACATACCTACATGGCATTAGATTGCGACTGAGCATTAAATTGCTGTAAGAGACTTATAGATAATAAAAGCATTAAATTGCGGATATCGATGAAAACTTAGTGTACAACTTGCATTAAATTGCGGAGACCTACCGGTATAGCATTAAATTGCGGATATACTTACCTACATGGCATTAAATTGCGAAATTTTAAGTTTAAATTTTGTGTTACTCCCTGAACCATTCGCCGCTTAGCGGCCGCGGGCTGGTTAATACTCACACACCACACCACAGTACTACACAATATGACAACGACTATGTGTTGGCCTAGGCGCTGAATGTGTGCTGCGGGCGTGGATAACTAAGTAGCGTAACAATTATAGTATAGGTACAGTCACGTACAGTAGACGCTTTATTACTAGCATTAGATTGCGATAGCGTATTATAAATCTATAAATATGCAACATAGGTACTTACCTTGTCAACAGGTAGCTCCAATGGCACAGTACACCTTAGAGAAGTTCGAATGTGAAGGAGAGGTTGGTTCAGTCTCTGTCCGTTGGGAAAGATGGAAAAGAAGTTTGAACATATACCTCGAGGCGGCAGGCATAGACACCGAGGCAAAGAAAAGAGCTAGTCTTTTACATTTCGGTGGTCCCGAGTTACAAGAAATCTTCTACAACATCCCGGGGGCTAATGCAACTGAAGGCGAACTTTTTAACATCGCGATAGGAAAATTAGACAACTACTTTGCACCTAAACAGAGCAAAGTGTATGAACGACATCTGTTTCGTCTCCTTAAACAGGAACAGGATGAGAAGTTCGAAAAATTTCTTGTCAGACTTCGACTACAGGCCAAGAAGTGTCAGTTTGGTGAAAAAGAAGACGAACATATCATAGATCAAATAACTGAAAAGGGTAAGACAGAAGAACTCCGAAAGAAGATATTGAAAACGGGGGACAAGATCACATTGGATGAAATAGTTGCAGAAGCAAATGCACTGGAAGCCATAGACCGTCAATTAGGAAACTTTGGTACGAAACCTCCTGCGGAAAGTCAGTTAATCAACAGAGTAGGTACAGAGACACGGAAGGAGAAGCCGAAAAACAGATTGGAATGTAGTAGATGTGGAAGTTCCAGACATTTTTCCCGTGACAACAACTGCCCCGCAAAAGGAAAGGCTTGCCTTAAATGTGGCATTTTAGGACACTTCAGAAATCAATGTCGGACAAGACAAATTCAGAAGAGGAAATTAGAAGGAGAAGAATCATCGAACAGTCAAGGAATAAAGAAGAAAAGCAGGACAATAAATAATATTGAAGAGACTGCGAACATAGGCACAGATGAAAGAAAAGTCGACTACATTTTCAATATCGAGAACGATGCAAAAGTCATGTGTAACATAGGTGGAACCAACGTGGAGATGTTGATAGATTCGGGCTGCAAGCACAATCTTATAACGGACCAAACCTGGGAAAGAATGAAGAAAGACAACGTTCAAGTTACTAATCAAGATCCGAATCCTAACAAAACGTTCGTAGCTTACGGGAGCGCTACACCGCTAAAGCTATTAGGATCATTCAAAGCTGCGATAAAACTTGCCGATATATCGCAGGACATCACAACATTCTACGTGATCGAAAACGGTACGCGTGACCTACTAGGACGTGTGACGGCAACCTCATTGGGAGTACTTCGGATCAATTTGGATATCAACCAGGTTGAAACTGAGGCGTTTCCAAAATTCAAAGACGTTTTAGTTACCATTCCGATTGACGATTCAGTAAAGCCCGTTGCTCAGCCGTATCGTAGGATCCCCATCCCGCTCGAGGAAAAAGTAGAGAGAAAACTGAAAGAATTGTTGAAAAGGGACATTATAGAAGTCGTGAAAGGTCCTTCTAACTGGATCTCGCCTATAGTCCCTGTGCTAAAAGACGGAGGGGACATTCGATTATGTGTCGACATGCGCCGAGCAAATGCGGCTATACAACGTGAAAACCATCCACTGCCAACGATGGAAGAACTGTTGCCAAAAATTCGAGAAGCCAAAATCTTTAGTAAGCTAGACATACGAGATGCGTTCCATCATATCGAACTTCACCCAGACTCCAGACACATCACGACCTTCATTACCAGCAAAGGATTATACCAATATAAAAGAATGATGTTTGGTATCTCGTGTGCGCCGGAGATTTTCCAAAAAACACTGGAACGAATTCTTTTAGGTTGCGAAGGAGTCATCAACTTTATAGATGACATCTTGACGTTTGGCAAAGATGTAGAAGAACACGACTTAAGGCTAAAAAAAGTTATGGCAGTGTTAAAGGAAAATAACGTGATGTTGAGGGACGACAAATGCATTTTTGGAATTAAGAAAGTCCACTTTCTAGGGCATGAACTGTCAGAAAAAGGAGTTAAACCACTAGAAAAGTACATCTTGGCTATAAAGGGATTCAGAGCCCCGACGAATATCGCTGAACTGCAGAGTTTTATGGGCTTAGTGAATTACGTGGGAAAATGGATCCCCCATCTAGCAACGGTAACAGAGCCCCTCAAACAACTGCTACGGAAAAGAACGGGAAGAAATACGGACATTCAAGATGACTGGGGAGACGCCCAAAAGAACGCATTTAATGATCTCAAAGCGGCACTCATGAAGGTACCAAATTTAGGTTACTACAATCCTCATGATAAGACTGTGGTGATTGCAGATGCAAGCCGTGGGTCTGGGTGCAGTGCTGGTGCAAATCAACAAGAACGGGCCGAGAATAATTGCATTTGGTAATAAAACCCTCAGCAGCTGTGAGCGTCGTTACTGCCAAACAGAAAAAGAGGCTTTAGCCCTGGTTTGGGCAGTCGAACATTTCAATATGTTCCTGTATGGCAAGGTGTTCGATCTAATAACGGATCACAAGCCCTTGGAGGTGATATTTGGCCCGAAAGCAAAACCATGCGCTCGCATTGAAAGGTGGGTGTTAAGGCTGCAATCCTACAAGTTTAAGGTAAAATATAGCCCGGGGAAGACTAACATAGCTGATCCAATATCGAGACTCTGTGAAGTGGCATCGAACCCGACGGCTTTATTTGAAGACCATGTTCAAGCTATTACTGAATCTGCACGACCAGTAGCCATCCCATTGCAAGAGATCTCTGAGAGTTCCCTTGGAGACGCAGAGATACAGAAAGTTAGAGAGGGCCTTTATAATGGAAACTGGGATGAAACGGTTAAAGCCTATAAACTTTTTCAAAATGAATTATGCTTTCATGGCGATATTCTCCTTAGGGGGACGAAAATTGTTATTCCAACCAAATTACGCAAAAGAGCTCTGGAAGCTGCACACGAAGGCCACCCGGGGATAGTCGCGATGAAGGGTAGATTGAGGACCAAGGTATGGTGGCCTAAGTGCGACAAAGATGCTGAGAACATATGCAAAGGTTGTAAAGGATGCATCCTAGTCTCTGCTCCCAGCGCCCCCAACCCATTGAAAAGAAGAGACTTACCTTCCGAACCATGGGTTGACATAGCAATTGACCTCATGGGCCCTTTACCTAGTGGAGATTATATCCTGGTAGTTGTGGATTATTACACCAGATATAAAGAGGTGAAAACATGCAGAACCATAACAAGCACCGAAATAATCGGAATGCTTAAAGACATTTTTAGCAGGCTTGGCAATCCGGTCTCGCTTACCTCAGACAACGGGAGACAATTTACCAGCGAAGACTTTAAGAGTTTCTGTGCAGAGAGGAACATACGACTCTATAATACCATTCCCTACTGGCCGCAACAAAACGGAGAGGTGGAGCGCCAGAATAGAGATATTCTAAAACGCCTCAAGATTTCTCAAGTAGAAAAAAAGAACTGGAAGGAGGCTCTTCGCGAGTACATGGTAATGTACAATAGTACACCCCACACGGTTACAGGAAAAACACCTGCAGAACTGTTTTTTAGACGACAATTTCGAGACAAGTTGCCTATGATTCAGGACATGACGCATTTCTCAGAGGATCTTGAAATGAGGGATAGAGATAAGGAACTAAAGGAAAAAGGGAAGGAATATGCGGATAGGAAGAGAAGAGCTGCTAGTTGTGAATTGGAAGTTGGAGATAAAGTATACGTCAAGAACATGAATAAACAAAACAAGCTGAGCTTAAACTATGAACCCGAAACACATACCGTCGAAGCAAACAAAGGAGGGGACGTAAGTCTTCGGAACGATGAAACTGGTCAGCTAATCAGACGCAACGTCGTACACCTAAAACGAGTGGAAGGACAATGGAAGGTGCTAGATGATGAGAATAATGCCAGTGATGCTCTACGAACAAATGATAATGGTGATGTAAATCAATAACAACTCGAGTGAATAAAATGATGGACATTAATGAGATAATAATTGATGAAGAGTGATTACACAATAAGTTGAATAAAGACTTACTGATTGTACTTGATATAGGTAATTGTCTATTAAATTAAAATATATTTTGGTGATATGAAAGTATTTAATTTGTACGTAAACCTGTAACCGTAACTGGATATTTAAATTAGGTTTGTTCATATTAAAAGAAAGGAAAAAAACAATAATAACAAGGGAGGGATGTAGTGTATAGACATTTATAGTTGTGGGTAGCTCTGTCGTCTCGAGCAGCGCGCGCGCGCGGATCGCGGGGCGGGGAGGCACTGACCTACCGACCGCCGCGGGGTGAAGACGTGGGCGCTTGCTGCGAGCCGATATCACTAATATTAATACCAGATTAATAGTGTTTATTACAGGGTCCTTTTTGCGTGAGGATGGAGTAGGCTTGCCCAGCACCTACTACCCTCTCAGTTTAGTTGACCATGTCCAGAAGAGAGAACTTGTCAATACTTCTGGAGCCAACTAAGTCACGGGTTTCATCACGATGTTTTCCTTCACCGTAAGAGCAATGTCAATTAGCGCACATAAATTTTTCTTAAGAAAAATACATTGGAGCACGGTCGGCCGGGATTCGAACCCACGACCTTCAGAACGAAAGTCGAGGTATCTACCACTAAGCCAACACCGCTCTAGAGGCTGAGCATTACTCAGCGCATGCCTCCTACACAGTTATGAAGTTCAGATCATAGTGGATTGGAGAGTTCTTAGCCTATAGCCTTCCTCGATAAATGGACTATCCAACACAAAAATATGGGTTCTTTCTCACCAGTACCATTAACAGTTCCATGATGGAACTACTGGACACTACTGGTGTTTTTTTGAATCACTAGTTCCATTTTAAAATAATCTAAAAATAACGGAACTAATGTTGAATTTTTATTACAAGTTCCACATTTATTATTTTAGGTAGGTACTTGTCAAATTATTCGAGAGTTTATAAACACTAGAGGTAAAAACTAAAGTTAAGTTACAAAAATGGACGAAGTCGTTTATTTTAGCTTACCGTGTTCATTGTTACGGATCCTGCACATTTCATTTGTTTTAAACTGCTTGCAACGGCACAAGCTGGTTTCATTTTTCTACAGCACATGTTGTAATACTGCCCTGATGATAACAACACTTTTCCCCTGCCCCTTTCAATTATTTGAATTGCACTCATTTACTACCCAACAAATATATTTTTTCAATTCCAACCAGTAGTTTTTGAGATTAGTGCGTTTAAACAAACAAACTCTTCAGCTTTCTAATATTACTAGATTTGTATTTGTATAATTATACCTACTCTTTTTTCCCCTTACCCTGCGGAACCCTAAAAAAACAACTTTTATAGACAATAAAGTTTATTTATAAAACATAATTTTAACATTAATACAAAAAAAATGTCAACATTTAGGTAATCTTAAGAATATAGTTTGGATATTACAAATACATTTTAAACCCTTTCATAAACAGACAGACGGACAAGAAAGTGATCTTAAAAGGGTTCCTTTTTTTACCTTTTGACGTAGGGAACCCTTAAAAGGACAACGGACTCAGCCGCACTGAGTTCATGAAACCATCTTATTTCAATTCAACATGGATGTAGCTAATCCAAACGTTAAAATTAACAAATTATACCTAACAAATACTTAAATCTACCCGCGGCTTAGTTGGCTCCAGAAGTATTGACAAGTTCCTCCTCTTCTCCTCATTTCTCCTCTGGTCATTGTCGACTAAGCTGAGAGTGTAGTAGGGGCTGGGCAAGCCTACTCCATCCTCACGCAAAAACGACCCAATTAAAAAGGGTCTAATTGCGGAAAACAGCCCGTTCAAGGTACAAGTACTTAAAACTACACCTTTTTTAATATTTTCCAGAAATATTCATGAAAACATACAAGAATAGGTAGTTAGAGTGCGCGCTAGATATCTTTCTGCGCAATCGAAATTGGAACTTTTCGATTATGTTCAAAAACGGATGTTTCCGATTGTAACGTATTTTTTTTTCAAAATGTTTTGTAATTTTAACCCTACTAATATTATAAATATGAAAGATTGTGTGTGTGTGTATGTTTGTTACTCCTTCACGCTAAAACTACTGAACCGATTGCAATGAAATTCGGCATGTAGATAGCTTGAGGCTTGGATTAACATATAGGCTACTTTTTATGCCGATATTCCCACGGAAACGGGACTCACGCAGGTGAAACCGCGGGGCGCAGCTAGTAACTTAATATATTTTAATTTTTCAATTTAATTTCAATCTAAAGCGTTTAGATATGTTTCCGAACAATCGAAATTGGAACTTTTCGATTATGTTCAAATTCGGATGTTTCCGATTATAACGTATTTATTTTTTATATTTTTTTTATTTATATTTTAATTTCAATTATAATAATTCATTTTCAATTTTAATTTCTAAAATATTATGTACTATGGATTGTTTGTAGTCCGAAATAAATGATTTTTATTTTATTTATTTGTTCAAAATTGTATGGACCACTCCTGAAATATCCCCTTTCTAACACAAAAAGAATCATCTTAATCGGTTGAGCTAATAAAATAAAAATATATATCGATGGTTAAAAGGAAATAGGGTATAACCGCCACAAACCAAATTGTTCAGGACAGCTGTTTAAAGTTTGAAATTGCAAAACAATGGTCACAACTGTCTTATTTATTATCGTAACGTAAAAATGAAAACAGCTTTAAAATCGAGAAAAATGAAAGCATTAATTGGTTTTTTTATTTATAACAGTAGAATGGCATTCAAAAGTCATTTTTGACAAAAATGTCGCTTATGGCCTATTTCCTTTTAACCGTCGATATACTTACGCGATTAATTGAGAACCACCTCCTTTCTGTTGCCGCTATAACAACAAATACTAACTTAAATAAAAACAGAATATAACACATCGAGCGCCAAAAGCGCCACCTATCGCGCGCACACAAATCTAGCGCGCACTCTAACAAAATTTATATTTATTTTCTAGTATAAAAAAACAAAATATTTTTTATAAATAAAATAAATGTTAAAGTGTAATTAAACATGCAAAAAGGTACATTTCACAGTTCTAAAATATACATAAAAAGGTTAAGGCACAATTAGGAACCAAAAGCAAAATGCGTTTCGCCTCTTATAAAACATGAATTATAAACTATTTAAGCGATTGACATTAAAAACAACATTTCTTTGCAATTTATTTTTTCATCAAAAAATGACATAATTCCATCCATTTCTTATGTAAAATAAAGTAAAATGAAGTATTAAAGCAAAAATATTTAGAAATCTTTATTTCTAAAATAATTTTTTGACTTGGCAATCGCACAGCGCAAAGGAAACGCTGCGTGGTAAGTGAACAGTCAAAGATGTGATACGCGTTATTCAAATACCTTTAATCGTGACTTGATGGCTATATGCAAAACCCGTGCGAAACCATAATTAATACTTATAAAAAAGTAGGTAAAGAACTCATTCATAATTTTCAAAAATCATGCATATCGGAATCATCCAATTAAAACCTCTTTTTCTTCTTTCAATTAAAATAAAGGCCAAGTCTCTAAACGCAATCCTTTCACCATAAAAATTTGGATTTACGTTCAAGTCAGTTACAATGTTAAAAATAACTTGGCAATCGCACAGCGCAAAGGAAACACTGCGTGGTAAGTGAAAATGCGGTCTAAGATGTCACACTTACCTAAATGATACCTTTAATGACTCCAAATCTGGCCATAATTAAATGTAATGACATAACTTGGTACTGGCAACATGCACAACTCGGACGAAGCCATAAGTCATTTAAAAAAGTTTACTTGTCACTTGATGACGCCAAATTGATGATGAGCCTGATTTACGAAAATTTAGCTTTAATTTGATGTAAAAATATATCTTGATACTGGCAACATGCACAAATCGGACGAAGCCATGAGTTATTTAAAAAAAAAGTATTTACTCGTGACTTGATGACTTCCAATTGATAATAAACCTGATTTTTTTTAAATTTGGCCATAATTTGATGTTAAAACATAACTTGATACTGGCAACTTGCACAAATCGGAGGAAGCCATAAGTTATTTAAAAAAAATGGTTGTCTATAAAGTCAGTTTACGGATGATAGTTTTACGTGATAACGTTAAAGAAAACATTGATGGTAACCATAGCAACGTATTATCGTTGCTATGGTAACCTTGTCAATAACATGACGCGTTCACGGAACATGACGCATGTTTTTTGTGAATGCAGGTGTTCGTTATAAGACATTATAACGTCAAAATTATGAATGAGCCTATTCAAAATTCTCAAAAATCATACAAATCTCATCGGAATCATCCAATTTAAACCTTGTACTGTCCCCGCAGAAGGTCTTGAACGACACATGCCTGTTATGCATCGTACGACAGTGTGATTTCACGTCTGAAAACTTCCTGAAACTCATTTTACATATCGGACAGTCCGCTTGATATTTCCTCACATTATGCATTGCCCATTCGTGGTCCCATTTTTGTTTCAAAGATTTGAAATGTGTTTCGCATATTAGACATTTGAATGTTACAGTTTTTCTGTGCCGTGATCTCGTATGGCGATGTAGGTCTGAGGGGGTGTAGAAATGCTTATCGCACTGCTGGCAAACGTGGACTTTTGGATGCATATGTACCTGTTGACAAAAATAAAAAATACTTATTGGAACTTAATTAAAAAATTGTCGTGGGTTCGAATCCCGGCCGGCCGTGCACCAATGTATTTTTCTTAAGAAAAATGTATGTGCGCTAATTGACATTGCTCTTACGGTGAAGGAAAACATCGTGATGAAACCCGCGGCTTAGTTGGCTCCAGAAGTATTGACAAGTTCTCTCCTCTGGACATGGTCGACTAAGCTGAGAGGGTAGTAGGTGCTGGTTAAGCCTACTCCATCCTCACGCAAAAAGGACCCAATTAAAAAGGGTCCAATGGCGGAAAACAGCCTGTATACAAGTACAAGTAATTAAAAAATATTTACTTTATTTTTTTTCCGTATTCCGTATTCGTAATAGTACTTTATTTATATTCCGTTTTTAACCCCCGACGCAAGAACAAATGGAAAATACCCTAAAAAATATTGTATTTCAGATAAGGCTGTGTAGGTTAAAAGTGTCTTGCCTGACCTTTCGGGAGTATACTTAACAAAATAAAATTGCCTAAAAAATACTCAAAAATATTTACTTTTTTCTGTTTTAAACACAAATATTTTATTAACTTTTTATTATTTTAACAAGTCTTTTTTTTGCAACTGTGATAAAAAACATTGTACGATACGCGTGTGGATATTGATCATAGCATCTCGGCATTTTGAACACGCTCGCGTTCCGCTCGCGCGTCATAAACCGCCTCTATGCAATGATCAATTTACCACACTTGTATCGTAATCAATACATATAAAATGCTTTGTCCTGAACTACTGACTGACTGACGGTTCAACGCACAGCCTAAACCGCTGATCGTAGAGACCTGAAACTTGGAGGGATGGGACCTATCGGATGCCTACGTCATACAAAGAACACACCCTCCAAGTTTCAGGTCTCTACAATCAGCGGTTTAGGCTGTGCGTTGATCCGTCAGTCAGTCATTCAGGACAAAGCATTTTATATGTAAAGCCTACCCGCGCTCCGCGGTTTCACCCGCGTAAGTCCCGATTCCGTGGGATTATCAAAATAAAAAGTAGCCTGTCGTGTGTGTGTATAAGTATAGCCTTCATCTATACTTATATTATAAAGCTGAAAAGTTTGTTTGTTTGAACGCGCTAATCTCAGGAACTACTGGTTCAAATTGAAAAATTATTTTTGTGTTGGATGGTCCATTTATCGAGGAAGGCTATAGGCTAATTTTTATCCCGATATTCCCACGGGATCGGGAGTTACGCGGGTGAAACTGCGGAGCGCTGCTAGTCGATAAATATAACACAAAAATAATTATTCAATTCGAACCAGTAGTTCCTGAGATAAGCGCGTTCAAACAAACTCTTCAGCTTTATAATCCTACTAATATTATAAATGTGAAAGTCTCTCTCTGTGTGTGTGTGTATGTTTGTTACTCCTTCACGCTAAAACCACTGGACCGATTGCAATGAAACACGGTATGTAAACTGGAGACCTGGATTAACACATAACTTTTTATCCCGATATTTCCATGGGATCGTCATCATCATCCGAGCGTTATTCCCGGTTGCATCCCTCTCGGGAGCCCAGGGTCCGCTTTCCTGCTCTTACGCCTCCACTTCGCACGATCTTCAGCATCCTGGTTTGTAAGGCCATTTGCACGCATATCACCCTTTACGACGTCAAGCCAGCACTTCTTGGGTAAAGCCAGCACTTCTTGGGTACAAGCCAGCACTTCTTGGTGGCAGTATAAGTATAGATAATTAAATAAATATGTATATCTTACCTGTTTAATGTGCCTCTCTAAGCTGATCTTTGCATTGAATTTCTTCTTACAAACGTCACAAATGAGAACCTTCACGTTGTGAACTTTAGAGTGTTTGGTGAAATTGCTGGAGTCGCTGAACGTCTTCTGGCAGAGCTCACAGCGATAAATCGTTAGACCTGAAATAAAAATTAAATTAACTAGCGTTTTACGGCTTGTGCATTTAGCCAGTGTCAAGTTATATTTTGCATCAAATTATGACCCGATTTTTGATGAATCGGGCCTAAAGTGTTTCGAAACAGTCGTCATAGTCCGTCAAGTCAGGGGCTATAGTAAAGCGGCGGCAAGTTTACCATAACCTTAACAGGAGATTTGGAGGCAACGAGAAAACTTCATGTTTGACACTGATTTTTACTTTCACTACACTTGTGCACTTTCACAGAACTAAATTGAATAACATTCCACCAGAATTATACAATTCAACTCGGGTTACAACTAAGTTTCATGAAAATAAAACTGCAGCACGACATCTTATTAACTCGTTCCCGCCAAAACTCTAGTTTTGTTTCATTAACTAAAACCTTCCTTCAATCACTCTATTAAAACTCACCTCCATGATCCCGCATGTGGAATTTATAATGTTCCGGCTTGTGAAAGTCTTCGTAACAATGCTGGCAACGAAGCGCCCTGCAACAGAGAAATTAAAATAATAGCAGCGATCCGCGGTTTCACCCGCCTAACTCCCGATCCCGTGGGAATATCGGGATAAATATTTACAAAAGAAAATTATATAAGTAGTATCCATTGTCTAGCACCCATAACACAAGTCTAGATACTTAACTTGGGTCTAGATACTTAACTTGGGGCTAGATGGCGATGTGTGGAATGTCCTGCAATATTTATTTATTTATTCTTAACCCATGAAGGAAGGAATTCCTTCATGTTCCTAACCTAATTCGACTTCAAATTAACCTTAAAATTATGTTTCTAACTAACGTGAAAACAATATTTACGGGCTCGCTTCATAAACGACCCAGTTGGCACAATGGTCACCATGCCGGACTGCCAAACACAGGATTGCGGGTTCCATTCCCGCCTCAGACATGTATTTATGATTAGATATTTGTCTGTGGTCTGGTTGTTTCTATGTATTATAAGTATATATTTACAAAAGAAGTATATCCGTTGTCTAGCACCCATAACACATGTGTAGTTACTTAGCTTGGGGCTAGATGGCGATGTGTGGAATGTCCTGCAATATTTATTTATAAAGGCCAGGTCACTTACTTGGTATGTTCCCGCTTAACATGTGCATCTCCCAACAAGTGTTCGATGAGGTGCCTCTTGGTGTCAGCCTTACGGGTGAACTTCCTGGCGCAAACGCAACACTCTCTCCTGTCCGCTGACGAGAGAAGCTGACCTGGAACAACATAAAACAAATAACTTATAACACTAATACTATCGGACCAAGAAATTGGTTCAATGTGGCAAAAAAATCGGGGCGAATGGCAATCTCTGGAGAAGGCCTTCACCTGATCAGGGGGCCAGATGACATGCATATCGGACTTAAATTCATACAGTACAGACATACTAGTGTACATATAATAATAATAGCCTTTATTTAACATTCTTATCGTAAACTACTTAACTAATTAAATCTGTATATATAAAAATCTTGTGTCACGATGTATGTTGCCAAATAACTCCAAAACTACTGAACCGATTTCAATCAAATTTCACATGTACCCATATTTTGGTCTAACTTACTGGATAGGATAGTTATCATCTCAATTATTCGCTTATGTCGTGAATGTAAACGAATAAAATGTATCAATTAATGGTTTCTTAAGCAAGTGTTTATTTACTGTTTAATTTTATGAAGTTCTCATACATGGCGGTGTACGTTGATTCATCGAAAAAATTCTTCAATATTGTTTGACATCTAGGTTGCAAATACACCCAATAGATGGCGCTGTGTTCGGGACTTACGCGGGTGAAATCGCGGGGCGCAACTATAACTATATAAAAATCATGAAATAAGAGCCGGTTAATTTTTCTAATTGCAGGAAGAGTATCTTCATCATTATCTATACATATAAAATTCTTTGTCCTGAATGACTGACTGACTGACGGAGCAACGCACAGCCTAAACCGCTGATCGTAGAGACCTGAAACTTGGATGGTGTGTTCTTTGTATGACGTAGGCATCCGATAAGAAAGGAATTCTACCCCTAAGAGGGTGAAAAAGGGGGGCAAATTTGTATGAGACAACGTGATTCCTATACACTACAACGTCTATTTTCGACTTTTACGCGGACTAGTATTACAAAAGCTAGTATTATAATAGGTTTGTTAGAAATTGGTTAACTTAAAATTAATTAGTTAATTCTTGACATCGGTATTGAGTTTGTCTTGCATTACCGCATAGGTCTCCCCTAGAGCTTGCCATTTCCTTCGGTCCTTGGTCAACCTTGTCCAAGTAATACCTGCTGTTCATCGGATATTATCCTCCTATGTGATTCGCTGCTGTCCCCTTTTTCTTTTGTTTTGTCTTTGGTACCACACTGTTATTTTTTCTTTGTTATTTCTCATCATGTGGCCTGTCCACCTCCCTTTAAGTTTTCTTACGCAGTAAGTTACATTGCTTAGTTTGGTTTGGGTTCTTAATTTCTCTAGTCTAATGTTGTCTTTTAATTTAACGTTTAGCATACTTCGCTCCATACTGTGTTGGCAAGTCTAGTTTGCGAATATGATGTTTTGTTAGGCTCCATGTTTGACTAGTGTACAAACAAATTTAAAATATAAGGCTTTTGAATTTGACAATTTTAACCATTAGTTCCTGAGATTAGCATGTTCAAACAAACAAACTCTCCAGCTTAATGATATTAGTATATTTTGAATTAAAAGGCACTTACTAAGTGTAGCGGTCAACACATCCTGTGGCAGTTTCCTCTCAGTGTTACTGGCTGCTACCGTGGTAGGTTCCACGCTACGAGGCTCGAACTTCAGGTTGTCATGGTACGCATGCTTCTCCCAGTGACTGAAGAACTCATGTTTGTTCACTGTCACATGGCAGACTCGGCAACTGAAATATTAAACGTGGATTTTAAGCTATAGTATTATTGTCTACTAGCGACCCGCTCCGGCTTCGCACGGCTATATTATGCATGTATTATACATATAAACCTTCCTCTTGAATCACTCTATCTATTTAAAAAAACCGCATCAAAATCCGTTGCGTAGTTTCAAAGATTTAAGCATACAAAGGGACATAGGGACAGAGAAAGCGACTTTGTTTTATACTATGTAATGATATATATTTTTTTACTATATTCTCTGAATTTTCTGTCATTCTATTTTATAGTACTGTAGTCTTTTCTATCCTACTTATCTTTACATATAAAATGCTTTGTCCTGAACTACTGACTGACGGATCAACGCACAACCTAAACCACTGATCGCAGAGACCTCAAACTTGGAGGGTGTGTCACGTTCAATCACGTTGCCCCATACAAACTTTGCCCCCCTTTTTCACCACCTAAGGGGTAGAAGTTTGGAAAATCCTTCCTTATCGGATACCTACGTCATACAAAGAACCCTCCAAGTTTTTGGTCTCTACGATCAGCGGTTTAGGCTGTGCGTTGATCGGTCAGTCAGTCTGGACAAATCTATAGATAGATAGATACCTGAAACTTGTGGAGGGTGTGTTCTTTGTGTGACGTAGGCATCCGATAAGAAAGGATTTTTCGAAATTCTACCCCTTAGGGGGTGAAAAAGGGGGGCAAAGTTTGTATGGGACGACGTGATTCCTTGGTCCAATCTACTTCAAGTTTTAGAGTTCTACGCGGACGAAGTCGCGGGCAAAAGCTAGTCCTACTAATATTATAAATGTAAAAGTTTGTGTGTGTGTATGTATGTTTGTTATTCCTTCACGCTAAAAATACTGGACCGATTGCGATGAAACTCGGTATCTAGATAGCTAGAGACTTGGATTAACACATAGGTTACTTTAGCCCGATATTTCCGCGGAATCGAGACTTAGGCGGGTGAAACCGCGAGGTGCAGCTAGTGATAATATTATAAAGAGGAAGATTTATTTTTTTGCTTGTAACGAATAAGCTCCGAAACTACTGGACCGATTTTGATGAATTTGTATAAGGATACATTGATTCATTCGGAATAACATAGGCTACTTTCTATCCAGATATTCCTACGGGATCGGGAGTTACGCGGGTGAAACCGCAGAGCGCTCCTAGTACCTACATAATTATATTGGATATTACAAAAAAAAAGTATATAAGTATTATATCCATTGTATAACAAGAGCTTAGTTGCTTAGCTTGGGGCTAGATGGCGCTGTGTACATTGACTAAAAAAAATGGTTGTCTGTAAAGTCGGTTTACGGACGATAATTTTACGTGATAACGTCATAAGAACTCTTTTGTTTCGTTGTCTTTTCCATTATGCATACTTCAAATGTTGCTATGGTTGCCTTGTCAATAACATGACGTTGCTATGGACCGGTCCTGGTCAATAACATGACGTTGCTATGGAACGGTCCTGTTCAATAACATGACGTTGCTTTGCTATGGAACGGTCCTTGTCAATAACATGACGTTGCTATGGAACGGTCCCTGTCAATAACATGACGTTGCTATGGAACGCCATGACGTCATCTTTTTTGTTAATGCAGGTGTTCCAACAATTTATTAGACGTTATCACGTCAAAAAGCAAAAGAAACTTACCTATGTTTACATTTGAATGACGAAAAAGCATTTGTGACATTCTCCGATCGCAAGCACCTTATTCTAACAAAACTGTTTTTAACATGTCGATTGAAATGTCCAACGAACGATGATGTACGTTCAATCATGTCTCCGCAACACGGGCATGTGTCCTCTGGCAACGAGTGTCTTGTCACCAGATGATCGAGGTAATTCTTCACAGAATACATTAAAAGATCACATTTCGAACAAGGATATAGTGAATCAGGAAAATCTAGTTCTGTAGACGAGTTCAATTCATCCCGATATTCTACTTTTAAGTCTGTGTAATCGATGGAGAAGTCATATTCTGTTTCATCATCAGGTTCAGTTTTAATCATATTGTCCCTTTCGAATTGTGTGAAGTCTTCTTCTTTGACTGTTACTACGGAGTCGAGGTTGTTAGGGCTGATTGTGTGTTCGATTACATGTTCTTCGATGTCTATATCATCTGCTGGTTCCGTTTTGATTTTCACCTTTTCAAATTCAGGTGATACTTTGAATACGTTTGATAGATTTTCAATTTCAGTAGAATTTGTTTCGTTTGAGTTACTTTTTAGTAAACTTTTAGCATTCCTTTTAGTTTTGCGTGACTTTTTAACTTTTTTCGATGGTTGTTTTTGTTTTTTATCTGTGTTTGATGTCTTTTCTTCAGTATTGTCCTCTGTTATGGTATATTGTTCAGTTTGGTCTACGTTTGGAGAATCTTCGTCCATTTCGATTTTTATCGCATCGATTTCGAGAGCCACACTATCAAATTGTACGTTTAATTTGTTGATGACAGACAAGTTTCGTTTTTTCTCTTCTTTTTTCTGTTTAATATTATTTGTAGCTATTTCTTTGGTTACATATCGTTGATTTTTATATCGGCCAATTATTTTACTTTTTTGTCTGACTTCGTACTTTTTTAAAATAAAAGGTCTTTTGGATTGCAGTCTTTTAGGTCTTTCGTTTTTAGTTTGAGTTTCAATTGATTCCTCATTTGGTTGCTGTTCATTTAAAGTTTCTTCTTTATCTTTTGGTTGCTCTTCTAGCTGCTGCTCATTTACTTCTTCATCTTCAGGTGAAAATGAAGAAAAAAATGATGAGCAGTCAATTTTTTCTTCTACTGTCGATTGTATTTCTGTTTTTTCTTCATTTTCAGATTTGAGTGTGTATTCGTCAGTAATTTCAGGCATTTTAGGTTGAGTATAATCTATTATTTCAATTGCATCGTCTCTAAGGCATCGCTCTGGGATCGGTAACTGAAATATAATAAAAAGATGAATACTTTTAACTAACTACGCCCCAACGATTTTAGCGGAACAGTCCTAAACAGATGAACTTTTGCATTTTTAATATTAATTAATTTAATGTATTAATTAGAACTTTAGGAGTGAAAATAACCATTTTAGTTAAATCTATACGAATATTATAAAGAGGAAAGATTTATTTGTTTGTTTGAATTGAATAGGCTCCGAAACTACTGGACCGATTTTGATGAAAGTTGGTATGAAGATACATTGATTCATTGGAAATAACATAGGCTACATTATATTCGCAGCGCTGCTAGTACCTATCCTATACTTTTGTAATACTTACAGTCAACAACATGCATTTCCTTTTATCAACTTTCAAACGATGATTGAAAATCCGATGCAATCTCACAGATTCATCATCAACAAACAGTTCATTACAGTATACACATTTATAAGCCATTTTAAACAGATCCGTGTGCCTGAACATGTGCTCCATCTCTGTACACTTCTTCGTCAATACAGTGTTACATAACTCGCAGAAAATATTACTCAAATTCATCATCTCATGTAGTTCTCCGAGCTTCTTCGTCGCAAACTTCCTACAGCAAGTGTTGCAAGATGTATTATAACCACTTTTACCGCAAACATGTACTGCAAAGCAATGGTACACCTGATCGCAGGCCGCACAAACCTTATTCACTATCAAGGAAATCAAATCGGAACGAGCCAGATGCATCGATAAAAAGTGATTTTTTATTTCAGCATCTTTTATATGCTGATGGCATATAACACAGAACTTTTGTCCGGCTTTATTTCTGTACATACACTTCCCTTCATGCTGCTTATGGAAGCCACAAGTTGGGTACACCCGGAGACAGAATTGGCATTTATAATTGCAACGGTTTTTAACATGGTAATCATAATCTTCACCACATTGATGGCAATCACCTTCTAGAGGAATGTATTTTATTGATGACACATCGTTGTCTGATGCAACGATACAAGCAACATTGCCATCAGTCTCAAAAGTAACTCTTAAACTGTTTAGATTGTGTGTTTTTATATGATCTTTGAACGGCTGGAGGTACCAATAAGCAACATCACATATGTAACACTGATAAAACAAAGGTGTGTCTCTTGTATTAGTTTGTTTAAACCACATCGGCCATTGCTGTAATGCTGTATTCACTAAAACCTCGTACGGGTCATGATTTTCCTCAGTTCTTAATACGTATGAACCGAGTAGATTCCTCAGGCATACGTTTAATATTTTATTCGGTACACTTGGTGCTATCGAGACAGTATATTCAGCGGTTTGTAATATCTTTTCAATCGAATATGTCAGTCTCCGACAGTATCCTTTATTGATTGTTTTAGCATTCAATATGCTGTTATAGTAGATATTAGTTTCAGTTTCACAGTCTGTCGGACTAGTTTCCTCGTATGGGGTGTTCACATCACACTCTTCGACTTCAATTTTAACAGCCAGTTGGATTGGTTTGACTGTTTCCGGTATAGGTGGGGTCGGTCGTGAGAAGTAGTCATGGTCTGCGTTTAGAAGTTGTAGGTAGCGCTGGAACAGAGATAGGTGGATTTGTAGTAGGTATTTTATCAACTACATGACTTACTAATATTTTAAAGAGGAAAGATTTTTTTAAATAGAAACTACTGGTCCGATTCTGATGACACTTGGTATGAGGATACATTGATTAATTGACAGTAATATAGGCTATTTTTATCCCAATGTTCCCACGGGATCGGGAGTTACGAGGGTGAAACTTCGGAGCGCTGCTAGTCATGATTAAGTAGGTAAAAGAAAATTAGCAAAAGTTAAACGTATTCTCCATTTTGCTACTGTATCGATTCAAAATTCAATTCAAAAGTAAGAAATCAAAAATCATTTATTTATTGATTGACTAAGGATGTTAGGTATTACAGATGTTATGTAATATTGGAAAAAAAATAGGTAACAACCACGTCTGTACCAGACGTTCAATAATTAAGATGAAAGGGTACCGGCGCTCTCTCCATACATACGTACAAATACTACAGATATATTTTTGTGCCATAAAACCTATACTGCTATGACTATGCCCCTATGATTTGGTTTTTTAAATTTTCCAATTTTTTAAACAAAAAAAATCAAAACATAGGGTCGTGGTCATGGCAGTTATAAGTTTTATGCTACAAAAATAATTGTTCTAGTGTCATTATCAAGGGAGAAAACAGTCAACTATGTTTGAATGGAGAGAGCCCCCGGTACCCTTTCATCCATCTGGTATAGACATGGCTGTTGTTACTTATTTTTTTCCAATATTACATATGTATACCTAACATCCGTAAAAGAAATAGTCAATCAATTAATAACGAATGATAATGAATAATGAATGATGATGATATTTGATTTCTTACTTTTGAATTGAATTTTGAATCGATACAGTGGCAAAATGGAGAATACATCTAATAGCCTCCTACTCCTTAAAGTTTCCTCTTAATAGTTTATTTAAACAAGTAAAAGGTAAGTTAGGATAATTGCATTATTTTTTAAATTAATGTTGTGTATAAATCTTAAGAGTACAGAGTATAAACTAGCGCATTTCCTCAAGCATCACAATGTAATGTATCATTCTTACGAATGGTAAAATACAGGTAAATGTTTCAAGTATGTTCGAGTAAATTTGAAAACAGCGAATGCTTAACAAGTATAAATATTACAGGACATTGCATTGCCATCTAGCCCCAAGCTAACTAACTGGACTTGTGTACAGATATACTACTTATATACTTTTCTTTTCTATAATTATATTATAAAGCTGAAGAGTTTGTTTGTTTGAACGCGCTAATCTCAGGTTCGAATTTAGAAATTCTTTTTGTGTTGGATAGTCCATTTATCGAGTAAGGCTATAGGCTACTTTTTATCCCGATATTCCCACGGGATCGGGAGTTACGCGGGTGAAACCGCGGAGCACTGCTAGTCTAAATATATACTTGTAATACATAGAAACAACCAGACCACAGACAAATTTCTAAGCATAAATACTTGTCTGAGGTTGGAATCGAACCCGCAACCCTGTGTTTGTCAGTCCGGCATGGTGACCATTGTGCCAACAGGGTCATCATGTAACGATACTGTTCTGTTATTAGTAAATGCTCTAGAACCTAGTCTATACACACCTTTATAATAAATAAAGTAGAGTTTATACGGGGAGTTTACTTTTTATGAGTTGAAAATTACAATATGAACGATAACTTTGAACGAACTTGTCTGTGTTGACTTGAACAGTGTAAAAGTGACCTAAGATTCTTAATTTGAGATGCTTAATTTTCCAATGTAAGTAGTCATAATGTGTATAGTAATAGCACATAAGTAAAGAAGGGCTACTCATGTGGTAATAGTTTGGTTGAATTATGTTTTTGCATAAAACAAATATTTTTGTATTTGTCTATGTAGTTAATACCTACTTATTTACAATGATACATAAACTTATTGTAATAATGAGTAAATAATAAAAACAAAAGTTTAAATCCAAATGAATTCCAAAGTTGTGTGAGTTGGTAGGTACCTACCAGAATGCAATATTTGTAAGTTTGATGAGAAATGTAGGTTAATTTTAGTTCAATTGCTTTATGTAACGCTATAGAGTGTTACGAATATCTTTTTGTGGCTAATTTCTATTATTTAAGTTTAAAATCTAAACTTTAGCGGTACACTGGGAAGTTTTTGTTCAAAGTACCCTTCTCCCACATGTTTCGAATTTGGAATGCGTGCGCAGTCTTCGGCAGATAAGTACGAAACTTTATCAAAATTACACTAAAACTGAGTGGAAATGAATAGAAATGATAAGTAGGAGATGTAATTGAGCCATTTAAATGCATTTTTATCAAAAAATCACACGAAAATGTTACGATTTTGGACAACACAAAATGGAGGTAGTTAGTGAGAGTACCTGCAAATCCGGTTCAGACTGTTGTTGCTCGTAATCACAATCTTTTCGCACTTCCAGCTTACTTTTCCTGTTTTTCCTTCTACCTTCAGACATGTTGATAAATCGCAAACACTTTAAAACATTTGGATATTACGACACCATTCAGAAATTAACATTCAACGAAAACTTTGAATGACAAATGCGAAATTGAATGGAGGCAAGTGAGGGAGACGCCAACGAGCGAGCGAGCAAACAAATAAGTCAACCTTTCTAAAATGTAGTAAACCTTTTTGGGCTTGTTTTCTATCTCTTTTCTTCTCCACTACTTTATGCCAATGCAAAAAAAGATGACAACGGCCAGAAAATTGGATGTCGCTCTTTTTTATTTGGTCGGTTAATACTTTCGCGTGCGGGTAGAAGTTTTTTTTACTCTATGCTCTCTATGCTTTTGAGCCGCGGTCAGTTTTTTTTTGCTTGGGGAAAACAGCTGGTTAGCGATATCCCTTAATTTTTTTAATTTTCTCTAATTTACGGCAGTTCGGTGGTCAAATGAAATGAAAGTAAATAATGATTATACTGAATTTTTAACTCTGAGAAGTAAGAAAAAATTTAAAAAACTGAAAAATAGAGGAAATTCAGTGAAAACCATTTCTGTATTTCGAGGAAATTTCTTGCCAAACCCTTGCGTTTTAGAGCCCTATCCTACCGTGTGCGGCAAATTTTAAAACCAGTGAGAAAAACGTCAAAGTCATTTAATTTAAATATTTATCATCTGTTCCGTTCTCTGTTGGGATTTTAGATTGGGCAGTGAAATAACCTCAAAATATGGAAAAACACTGAATTTACTTTCTAATTATCCTATAAAATGAGTGTTTTTATGAAACATTGTCGAGTTAAAAGTTTAGCTAGTGCTTATAACTTGCAATCATGGCGGTGGAACTCTACAGCCGCGGGAAATCCGGTCCAAAACGCGGAGGAAGATGAAGATTTTCGTGTTCTCGATATTAGGAAGTCTCGGAGCCGATTGCAGAGAAAAGTGGCGCGGCGGGCAGATATACAGCCTGATAGAGCTGACAGAATGGCCACGGACCAGGTAGAGATCATTTTTACTTATAAACAGCAGCAATACCAAATTCCGGGGTAGTAGATACAAAATGCTTCGGCTGTCGACCCATAGTACAGTTAACTTCTGTGTTACGACTTATAGGTTGTGGGTACTAGCGAATTATAGGCACACACGACTGTACATGCTATCTTCAAATGTTTGAACATGTAAAAAAAACAAATTGTTAACATGACCATTTTCTTTTTTTTTCAGAACTGGGGCAATGTCTGGCCCGGTCCAAAGACTTTCCACCCATCATCAGTGCCACTCCCAATCCGACAAGGCTACGTACCCAAAGGCCAAGCACCTCCAAGCAAGAAAGCCAACGCTGAACTGATGAAAATACCTAACTTCTTACATCTTACACCACCAGTAATTAAAAGCCAATGCGAAGCTTTAAAATCCTTCTGCACCGAATGGCCGAAGCTGTTAAACTCTGAGGAAGCTATAGAGAAACATTATCCTGTAGAAATCATAACCTCGGACTACTGCCATGCCAGCCCATCGATAAGAAACCCTCTAGCTCGCATTGTGACTTTACGAGTCAAATTATCTACATTAAATCTCACAGATCAAGCAAAAGACAAGTTTCTAAGGCTCGTCGGTGATCGTTACGATAAGCAAACAGACTTGGTAACTTTGACAGCTGATCGCTGCCCTGCTAGAATACAGAATTTGGATTATGTCAATTATTTATTGACAGCATGCTATCATGAATCTTGTACTATCGAAGATTGGGAAAAAGAAAAGTCTGAAGAAGATATGGAATATTACAATTGGGATACAAATGCATCTAAAAAGTCATTAATAAACTGGTATTATCAAACTAAAGGAGAAACAGTGTCTTTGACAGATGAGGAATATAAAAGTTTCGATGAAAGTCAAATTCCGAACGGCACAGAGTATAAACTTGCAGTTTCAGAGTTTTTCAATGAAGGAGAAAGTGAAGCCACGTTACAAAAATATGGTAAAGCCGTAAGGAAAGTTTTAGGGTTGCCAGAGAGAAAAATTATAGAGTAGTTTCTTGTAAATAAAGTTATAGTGTGAATTCTATTTTTATTTTAGAGGTTATACTTCTTTAGGCGCGTTAAGAAAAAAATAAGAGTTAAATTTTAAGATCACGTATCTGTAACACAAAAGTCACATGTTGCAGCTGCGTAACCCAAAAGTAAAACAGGTTGAAGCTGCGAGTAAAATTTTAAGATGCGCCGCGCGCATCACTGTAACACTAGAGTAACAGGTTGAAGCTGCCCGCAAATTTAATATCAAATGGACGGACGGACAAACACTACTTCTGAACAAAACTTCTAGAAGTACACATATTTTTTTAGTGTAGCTACCTTACAAATATCTACGAGGGATGATTTTAGAAAGATATAATACAAATGGAAACATCTCTTAAAACAGATCAAGCCTTTATTCATAATATTTATACCTAATATACATATTATTTCTAATAAAAAAAACGCAAAGAAGCGTTATTATCATGGTTAAAGAACATCTTTTTACAAATAATTTTCCAACTCCTTTTCTAGATTTTATTTCAATACATTTAATTGATTTTTTTGCCACCTTCCCATATTTGGTTTAAACAAAAAAAAGACTGATTTTAGAACATATTATGGTCTTAAATTAAAACTTATGTTTATTAATTTTTTTTTATAAACTAAAATGATTTTTAACATGACTACAAAAAATGTATGGAAAAGTTACAATTAATAAAAAGCTAATTCCAAAACTGAAAATCCATGAATTTGAGACTTTTTCTTTTCACATTCGCTATTTTTTCTAAACTTGTTCCAAATTCTTTGATAGACAGCGCTGAGAGCGAATTCCAGGGTCACAACCATTTATTTTTCTTCTTATTGCCTTATCAGGGAAGGCAAAGGATTATAAGCCTTTACAGCCTTTTTTTAAATGGTCAATTTAACTTATGTAATGGCCTCTTTACAAGCCAAAAAGGCCAAAAGCGAAGGAGACAATCTGTCTCGGCCACAATTTAAGACATTTTTCAGTATTTTAAAATCCTGTAGCAAGCTGCCATTTATCGAGAAATAATGGAACAAGTCTTTGTTTTTAAAGCCTTGTTCGATTCATGAATAGATACATACATAGGAATAAAACCACAATGCGTAGCTAATTTAAAAATTGTAGCTAATCCATACATTTTTCGAACGAGGCGATTATTATAACAATAGTACTGGTCAAGCGCCATATTGTGACGCTTTATGACAATAAAGTAACGTCATCTGTGACAAAGTAGACAGTCGTCTGTGACGGACAGGATGTTCGACCACAAAAAATCTTTCAACAGGTCAATTGGGTATTTTTGTTTGCCAAAATCTAGTGTGAGACAATTACCAAAAAAATATGGATATAAAAGAATTATTTAAAGAGGAGAGGGTACCG
This sequence comes from Idaea straminata, assembly GCA_951213275.1. Classification (NCBI taxonomy): domain Eukaryota; kingdom Metazoa; phylum Arthropoda; class Insecta; order Lepidoptera; family Geometridae; genus Idaea; species Idaea straminata. Next base: position 6,224,581 of record OX577872.1, read on the forward strand.
ACGCTCTCTCCATACAAACGTAGTCGACTGTTTCCTCCCTGGATAATGACACTAGAGCAAATATTTTTGTTGCCTAAAACCTATAACTGCCATGACTATGTCCATGTTATGATTTCTATGATAATTAGAAAATGGAAAAAAACCAAGACATAGTCATGGCAGTTACAGGTTTTATGCAACAAAAATATTTGTGCTAGTATCTTTATGTAGGAAGGAAACATTCGACTAGGTACGTTTGTATGGAGAGAGCGCCGGTACCCTTTCACCTTAATTTAAAGTTCGGGAAAATTACTCTAATTTACTCGGAATTCACAAGATCTAGATGTGGCAACATCATTATTAACAACAAACCAGTAGGTTAGAGTGTTGTCACATTTTGAAAATTCCTTAAACCTTGGTAAATTAGGGTAAAACTCAAATTTTTTTTTAATGTCCGTATACATAACAGGGTTACAGCGTTATTGTTACACTGTCTTCGTTAGAACAGCTATCTGTATCCTTTACATCCGTCCTTTAGTTTGAGTTGTGCGTTGATATGTCAGTCAGTCAGCACTTCAATAATGGATTATGCACCAAGGGAGTAAAGCAATGTATTACGAGACAGGTGGCATATTGTACCCCGAGCGTAACGAAGGACTCGAGTTGATTCAGGACTCTACATAACTCTCTCGCTTGGCTTTGGAGTTTGGGGGATTCAAGCCGCCCAGGATGAAGCTTTTATCCCAATTTGCATATTCCACTTTTCACACTCTGCGAGAGAGTATAAGCCAGAGTAACACTAAAACACTGTTTTATTGGCGCTATTTTTCTACATACGGTGTCCAGCTCAGTTAACTCAGGCACATTGTTATGCCCGGTTTACATTATTCCCTACAAACGATACCATCCAGCGCTGAATTGCTGCTGGAAAAATGTAAAAGCCCACTGGAACGCACCAGTTACCACCACTACGGATCCAGTTCAGAAACTGGATTGGCGGTCTACTTTTGAATCCAGTAAGACCATTCCAGCACAACTGGAATATTATAAACGGCATATCCAGTGCCATTCTAGTGCTAATAATTTTACAGGTTATTCGACAGCTTTTAAATGACTGGAATCATGTAGAGGATATCTCCTGTCCAGTCCATTCCAGTCCAGCGCTACTGAGTAACTGGACTGGAATAATGTAAATCGGGCATCACGCTGGAGGTCCATTATGCCACCCGTGACGTAAGATATTGATTTTCTCCCTTGGTGCATAATCTATTTTATATGTAATTAGTATTCTACCTGTGTCGTCACAACATGGCGCTAGACCGAATAATTATCTAGTAACGCATACATATAGTACATTCACCTTATTTTACCTATAAAATGAAACTACATAATAAATAGAGCCCGACATAGATCTTTTTCATAAATATTTCTCACTAATTCATCTGAACTCGAACCTTGTTTTAATTCATAAGGTTCAAAGTTGTGACAATTAGAAAAGAAAAAACAATTAGAAATTATCCAGTTAGAAATCGAATTTAGAACATAATTTTCAAACTACAAAAAACCCTAATTAGGCTTTGAAACCATCGCAAATATTTTAAGTCTTATTTTTATTGGAATTCTAATAATACATTGGCTTATTTTATTCAAAGCTAGTTCGGAATCGCTTGATAGTTAGCGTGCTTTATAACCACCGTTATCTCGGATCAAAAAGATGATATATTTTTTACAGGGAAGGCAAAGATTGCTGAGTGAGCCCATACAGCCTCGTCTCTACAAACTTTATAGAATTTTACTGGTAATGGATATCTTTCAGTATTTTTACCTTCCTTAATGTAAAGATAATGCTGCTATCTATTCAAGCATATGGAACATTTGATTAGTGAGCCTTATTTTAAATTAAAATCAATAAATATTGCAGGACATTCCACACATCGCCATCTAGCCCCAAGCTAAGTAACTAGACTTGTGTTATGGGTGCTAGACGACGGATATACTACTTATATACTTTTCTTTTGTAAATATATACTTATAATACAGAGACAACCAGACCACAGACTAATATCTAAGCATAAATATTTGTCTGAAGCGGGAATCGAACCCGCAACGCTGTTTGACAGTCCGCCATGGTGACCATTGTGCCAACTGGTTCGTCAAATTAGGAGTATCAAAGCCTAATCAAGGTTTTAGTAGTTTGAAAATTATGTTCTACAGTTGGTTACATTTTGATTTCCACGTAAGTCATTTCTATGAAACATATTTTTTATTAATTTGGCGGGGATCCCGTACATTCCTTTTTTGTCACATTAAAAAAAATCCTTGTCAAGCACCAAGCTATGTATAGGAATTTAATAAAAAAAAAAACAATAAAGCAAACTTTTTTTCTTAATATTGCAGTCGGTGTCTGTTTTAAAAACTAAATGTAGATAAAAAAAATTGTTTATGGTCTAAAAAAAGTGTAAAATAAGTTCTTGATTAGAGTTTTGGTGGGAACGAGCGAAGAACATGTCGTGCTGCAGTTTTATTTACATGAAACTTAGTTGTAAACCGATTTGAATTGTATTATTAATGTTGTAATATTATTCTATTTAATTCCATGAAAGTGCACAAGTGTAGTGAAAGTACATGGACTTTTCTCGTTGCTTCCAAATCTCTCCTATAAGGTTATGGTAAAATAGCCATCGATTTCCTATAAATTTGACCGTTTTGAAACACTTTAAGAGGAAAGGGTACCGGGGGCTCTCTCCATACAAACGTAGTAGACTATTTTCTCCCTGGATAATGACACTAGAGCAACAATTTTTGTTGCATAAAACTTATAACTGCCATGACCAATATGACCATGCCCCTATGTTTTGGTTTTTTTATTTTTTAAATCTTAATTTCTATAATAAAATGATTAAAAAAACATGACATAGAGGCATAGTCATGACAGTTATAGATTTTATGGCACAACAATATTTGTGGTAGTGTCATTATCTAGGGAGGAAACAGTCGATTACGTTTGTATGGAGAGAGCACCGGTACCCTTTCACCTTAAGTCCAATTTCAAAAATATAAAATATAACTTGACTCTGGCTATTTACTCCAAAAGTGTGAAGCCAACACTTTATTAAGTATTAAAATAATTAGTAAGACTTCATTGTAATAAAATACAATTAAAGTGATTGCAAAGTAAAGGCCAATTATACTTTTAGATTTTTTCAAAAATAACCACGTTATAAATCGAAATCTAATATTTTAATCCCGCGCATGTAGAACCTAATTTTCAAACTACTAAATTCCTAATTAGGCTTTGAAACTAATCTGTAATAAATAATAATTGACGTTATTTAATTACATTTTCATTTTTAAGCCTAATTAGGTTTTAGTAGTTACAAAATTATGTTCTAAAAGCGCGTTTTTATATTTTTTTACATAATATAGCTACGCCCCGCGGTTTCACCCGCGTAATATTTTCTGCGCAACTTTCTTAATTTTTTATTTCATAAGAACCATCTCCTGATAATAACAAACAGACCAAAAAAAGAATTGGCCAAATTGGTCCAGGCGTTGTTGAGTTATGTGCTTACCAACACATTTTGCGATTCATTTTTATATTATAGAAGATGATAAGGTCAAAGTTTGACCACTATCACACCTGCCTGATGGTAGGTGACGATGCGGTCTAAGATGTAACACGCGGTGTCTAGAAGATACCTGTTCACTCGCTACTTGAAGACTCACTGTACACGTCACGAAATACAGACGCAGGCAACTGATTTCATTCCTACATTCTCGTGTTTCAAAATATAATGTTAGATTTCAATTTCTAAATAGGTCATTTTAAAAAAATGAATTTGAACCCCGCTGTTACTTCGGCAGTTTTTTTTTAGAGTTTTCAATCTAAAAACACTATTAGTGTGAAAATAACCTGCTAGAAAAATCGCAAGAATTTCAGTTTTCATTTCGTGTGTATAAATGTGTTTCAGCGAAGGGGTTCTAATACAAAAGGGGGTTGTTCTAGACGTCTAGGTAAACAACTTTGGTTCTATGACTTTTGGAAATTCAAACATTTCGTTCAAAGGTATTGTATGAAACAGCTGACTTTCAAGTAAAAATTTCCTCAGAATTATCGAAAAATCGAATTTTTATTAGTCTAGAACAAAAGTTGTTCGCCTAGACGTCTAGAACAATCCCCTTTCGTATTAAAACCCCTTCGCTAAAACACATTGTATAGTTGATAATAGCTAATTTAAATCACTTTATCGGATAGGTAAATCATCTAGCTAGCCAATGGTGTTTACTGAACTATGATAGGTAGTCTAGATTAATTTTTATAGGCATTTATCTGACGTATGACCTAAATCTAGATATAGCGCGAGATGCGCGGGGTCAGTTAATCAACTGCGCGAAACTTAAGGATAAGGTTGAACTGACCGTGCCCGGTAGTAGGCTCCGGAAAATAAACAGGTCGTTTAATAATACATGTGCGCTCTATTATAATAAATTACCCAAAGATGTATATGATATGTCCATTAACAGGTTCAAGACTTTTATAAAGCATTTATTGTGCAGTAAGGCGTACTATGATACTTCGTCTTACCTTATTGAAAACAACCCATGGACGTGACTTTAGTTACTCCGTTTCAAATAATACTTTCAAATATTTGTAATATTGACCTTTGTGAGCGTGATCACATGAAAAAAACCCCATGAGTTTCTTGTGCCTTCTTCTCATTGGTGGGCGCGTTCCGAAGGCACACATCCTAACTTAGTTTTTAAGACGTTTCAATGTGATCTGTGTATAAAATTTACATAAGCATCCAAATTAATAAAGAAATTTGACTTTGACGTTAGAGCTAAAAATTTGGTTGGCTGAGAGGTTAAAGATGTAAAATTTCCATTTAAAATTTCATTTTCCTATAAATATTTCAGTTTAGACCATACAACAATTTCCTTTTTCTATATACATAGGTTATTCAAATAAAATATATAAATGTATGGGAATAAAACAAAAACATATCTTAAACAAATTTAGCTATATTCTAGCTAAATGCATTTAACGGGCATCAAATTACATTATTCAATTAAGGTTTATATTATTTTATCAGTTTGACTTAATCAGTAATATTTTAAAGAGGAAAGATTTGATTATTTGTTTGAATTGAATAGGCTCCGAAACTACTGAGCCGATTTTAATGAAACTTGGTATGAAGATACATTGATTCATTAAGAGTAACATAACTACTTTTCATCCCGATATTCCTACGGGATCGGGAGTTACGCGGGTGAAATCGCGACCTTGTATAAGGTCTTTTATTTATTGTGCAAGTCAACCCCTTAGTAGCATACTTTACTTTCTTTTACTTTTCTTCGAAGCGAAACTCCTCGCCTTTATCAAAGAGTGACATAAGGTGAGACGTTTCATGAACTCCATTGCGGCTGTGTCTTTAATACAACCTTTTTTACTGACATATGATCAATAAAAAAAAGCTGTTAAAAAGGCTAGGCATTTCATTTACACAAAACTGTCTAGCTATCACGGTTCATGATATACAGCCTGGTGACAGACAAACGAACGGACAAAATTCTTTGTAATAAGGTCGGGTTTTTACCCTTTGGGTGTGAACTAAAAAAATACCTTATTAAGAGGAAAGGGTACCGAGGGCTCTCTCCATACAAACTTAGTCGACCGTTTTCTCCCCGGAAAATGATACTAGAGCAAACGTTTTTGCAGAATAAAACTTATAACTGCCAAGACTATGCCCCTATGTTTTGGTTTTTTTTTCATTTTCTAAATATAATAAAATTTAAGACTTAAAAAACAAGAAAATGAAAAAAACCAAAACATAGGGTCATGGTCATGGCAGTTATAGGTTTTATGGCACAAAAATATTTGTGCTAGTGCTTTCACCTTAATTTTTTAAATTCACACGATGGCTCAGTCGCAAAATGCCCACTTCGCAAAAGTTTTGGGCTGCAAAAATATTTGCTCCAGTGTCATTATCCAGGGAGGAAACAGTCGACTACGTTTGTATGGAGAGAGCGCCGGTACCCTTTCACCTTAAATATGTCAAATCTTAGCCCGAACCGTCTATTAGAGTTTATTTTTTTAGGCTGCCGTACCCAAAGGGTAAAAACGGGACCCTATAACTAAGACTCCACTGTCCCTCCGTCTGTCTGTCACCAGGCTGTATCTCATAAACCGTGATAGCTGGACAGTTAAAATTATTATGTAGTGCAACACATTAAATTATTATTTGCGTGCATTATTGCTTTTATTCTACCCCCATACATAAACAAACAGAGATTAGACACCGACGTAAATAAACGCATCTTACGTAACAAAGTCGTAACCCAAATACTTCTTATTTTTTCTTCTAACTCTCGCGGCTGCCTTCTTGTCGTCATAGTCATCGCTTTCCTCGTAAACTATAGAATTACCTGTGAACAATAAATAAAATAAAAAACTGCCGCGGTAAAGCTATTGCATCGTGCGAGCTTCGTACAGTCGTACCATATACATACACGTTAAGCGAACGCTCGGGGGTGTTAGGTTTTATTTTCGTTACAGAATTTCTTGGTTCGGTCGCCGCGCTCAAAGCTCGCGATAAAAGCTATGCAATAGCTTAATAAATAAATATTGCAGGACATTCCACACAACACCATCTAGCCTCAAGCTAAGTAACTAGACTTGTGTTATGGGTGCTAGACAACGGATATACTACTTATATACTTTTCTTTTGTAAATATATACTTATAATACATAGAAACAACCAGACCACAGACAAATATCTAAGCATAAATACTTGTCTGAGGCGGGAATCGAACCCGCAACCCTGTGTTTGGCAGTCCGGCATCGTGACCATTATACCAACTGGGTCGTCATCTTCGTCCGTGTGTCACTTGAGGCTGCTGCTGAAAATCAGCGCTACAGTCATCTGTATATTAGCTGAGGTCGAGTCTTGTCGTGAATTGTATACATATGCACAAGTTTTTGATTTTTTTGTATGTATAGTTAAGTATTTTAGATTATTTTGTGTGTATGTGTCTTTTTTCTGACATGAATAAACTTATTCCTATTCTATTCTAGATGGATAAAAAACTAATTCATTAGGTTGATTGGCGACGACATTCTATGTACTCTGTGGTTTTCTTATAATGGCAATAATTACGGGGATATGCGTTTTCCCCGTTTTATCTACCGTGGATAGTATATCCACCCTTGCACCCATGCTCGGAGGGTGGACAAAACTGACAGAGGGAAAGACTATTTTGTCCTTTCCCTGTGGATAAAATGTCTCCGGCCCCGCTAGCCCTTCAGAGGTATTGACAATTTATTTCCTCTAGACACGGTCGACCAATCTATATTTGTACTTGTACTTGAACGGGATGTTTTCTGCAATTAGACTCTTTTTAACTGGGTCCTTTTTGCGTGAGGATGGTAGGCTTGCCTAGCACCTACTACCCTCCCAGCTTAGTCGACCATTTCCAGAGGAGAGAACTTGTCAATACTTCTGGGAGCCAACTAAGCCGCGGGTTTCATCACGATGTTTTCCTTCACCGTAAGAGCAATGTCAATTAGCGCACATAATTTTTTTCTTAAGAAAAATACATTGGTGCACGGCTGGCTGGGATTTAAACCCACGACCTTCAGAATGAAAGTCGAGGTATCTACCACTTAAGCCAACACCGGTCTGACCAATCTTTACTACTTTTTATCGCCATATTCCCAAGATATCGGAACTTACGCGGGTAAAACAACGGGATACCGTTAGTCATGTGATATTAATTAAATAAGTAAGTAACTTCACATACCCATTTCCCAATCTTCAGTCTCAGGGAGGGATATTTCCTTGGGTTCTTCCTTTACTGCAGTCACCTTTTTTCGCTTTTTTTTCTCGGAATCCTGCAATGTAATATTATAATGTATTGAATATATAAGCAGATAGTTTAAATGTATTGGGCATATTAGCTATTTGTGTAGGTGTATTGGGTATATTAGCTATCTGTTTACGTGTATTGGGCATGTGAGCTACATGTTTAAGTGTGTTTCGTATATTAAAGTTATCTGATTAGTAGGTGTTTTGAGTATATTAGCTACCTAATTAGGTGTATTGGGTATTTTAGCTACATGTTAAGGTGTATTCGGCATATTAGCTACCTGTTTAGGTGTATTTAGCATATTAGCTTGCTGTTTAGGCGTATTGTGTACATTAGCTAACTGTTTAAGTGTATAGGGGATATTAGCTACCTGTTTAGGTGTATTGTGTATATTAGCTAACTGTTTAGGTGTATTGGGCATATTAGCTACCTGTTTAGGTGTATTGTGTATATTAGCTAACTGTTTAGGTGTATTGGGCATATTAGCTACCTGTTTAGATGTATTAGCTACCTCTTAAGGTGTGTTGGGCATATTAGCTACCTGTTTAGGTGTATTAGCTACCTCTTAAGGTGTGTTGGGCATATTAGTTGCCTGTTTAGGTGTATTGGTGTATATTAGCTACCTGTTTAGGCGTATTGTGTATATTAACTGCTTGTTTACGTATTGGGCATATTAGCTACCTGTTTAGGTGTGTTAGCTGCCTGTTTAGGTGTGTTGGGCATATTAGCTGCCTGTTAAGGTGTATTGAGCATATTAGCTACCTGTTTAAGTGTATTGGGCATATTAGCTACCTTTTTATGTGTATTCGATTAGGTATAATAGTTACCGGTTTAGGGCGCTTTTTGGGACGTTCGTCGAGTACTAAATGCTCATACTCTTCAACGATGTAGTTCTCAGGTTCGTAGCTGGTCGTTATCTCGACACCGACCGATGGGTCTACATCGGGCAGTATGTAGTAGTTCTCGAAGTCACCTTGTAGGGTTATTTCGTTCATGTCCGCTGTGAAGTGACGTTTCTTTTTGCCTGTAGAAGAAATTAATCATTATTGTAGGGCATTTCACACAGCGCCATCTAGCCTCAAGGTGATTAACTTTATAATAGGCTTTTGTTATTGTGGCCAGACGACGAATATGATACTTATATATATTTCATTTAAAATATATATACAGAAACAGAAGAGCGGAAAAAATACCTGTACATAATTAATTGCTTGAGGCGGGAATCGAACCCGATACCTTTTGCATCTGGATATGCTTAAAAACGAAAAGGAACTTTCGTCTTTAAATTATACCAAAATGTAGTTAAAGATTTCACCTAGTATACACAACAACACTTAATAACAATGTGCCACGTAATTAATAATTGTTTGTTATCAGAGGCAGGCATTTTGTTAGTGCCCATTGTTTCCCCTAGTCCAGGGGGCCAAGCGGACGTAAAAGTTCTCAACAGGGGACCATTGGAAGTAGGGAGCCGATGAGCATTAACCGCATTTTGCGTTTGGCTTTATAAGAAAACAAGACTAAAGTTTAGTGTCATGGAAGTGCTACTAACATAGTTCTAAGCTATTCTACTAACACATTTAATTATTATAAGTATGTGTGGTAGTCTATAAGCCATCTATTTATGGGCGTTTAAGGCTTGAAATTAATGGTTTTAATTATATGTACCGCATGTATTTACTTATACTTTCTAGCTATTACTTTACTTTTTGTATATAATGTTCTGTTTCTTCCTGTGTTGTACAAATAAAGTTATCTATCTATTTTATCTTACCAGTGCTACAATGTTTAATATAAGCATATTTAGCCTTGGACTCGTCTGGTAGGATGTTCACCACCCATTCCGGATTGTCTGCGGAGGGTATTTCCTTAACTTCATCCATTGATATCTCCTGGTCAAAAAATTAAACATTAATTGCCGTGTTAAATAAATCTATACTATAAAAAGAGGAAAGATTTGATTGTTTGCATCCTATTCAGCTCAGAAACTACTGAACCGATTTTGATGAAACTTTGTATGAGGATACATTGATTTATTGGGAATGTCATAGGTCACTTTTAATCCCGATATTCCCCCAAGATCGAGACGTACGCGGGTGAAATTAATACACATAGAAACACTCAGAAAAATATATATATACATAATTATTTTTTACGAGGCGGGAATCGGACCCGCCACCTACTACGTCGCAAGGCACGACAGATGTCATTAGATCCTATCCATCTACTATACCTGTTCTTCAGCTATTTCATATATGAAGTTCTCCTGTATATTTTCTTCCATAAAGGTGAGGTTTTCCGAGTTCGAAGGTTGCTCTGAAGATGTAGATTGAGACGGTATTATCTGTTTACAATAAAATAATATTAATTTAGATTCGAGTTTTGGCGAGAACAAGTTAACAACATGTCTTGCTGCAGTTTTGTTTTCATGAAACTTAGTTGTAACCCGAGTTGAATTGTATAATTCTGGTGGAATGTTGTTCAATTTAGTTCTGTGAAAGTGCACAAGTGTAGTGAAAGTAAAAATCAGTGTCAAACATGAAGTTTTCTCGTTGCCTCCAAATCTCCTATTAAGGTTATGGTAAACTTGCCACCGCTTTACTATAGCCCCTGACTTGACGGACTATGACGACTTTGACTGTTTTAAAACACTTTAGGCCCGATTTATGAAAAATCGGGTCATAATTTGATGCAAAATATAACTTGACACTGGCTAAATGCACAAGCCATGCGAAGCCATAAACTAAAAAAAATAAAAAATTAGATTCAAGGACTAATGAAAACATATTTTAATCTACTAAGGTACCTGCGGGTAATATGAGGTATTAGCCACCTTAACAGGAAAGGGTACCGGGGTCTCTCTCCATACAAACATAGTCGACTGTTTTTTACCCTGGATAATGACACTAGAGCAAATATTTTTGTTGCATAAAACTTATTGCCCCTATGTTTTTTTTTGTTTTTAAAATTTTAATTTCTATGATAATTAGAAAATGTAAAATACCAAAACATAGGGGCATAGTCATGACAGTGATAGGTTTTATGGCATAAAAATATTTGTGCGTCATTATCCAGGGAGGAAACAGTCGACTAGTATGGAGAGAGCGCCGGTACCCTTTCACCTAAAGTATGCCTGGGACATCCATTAGTAGTCTCAGGCACTACGGAGCCCTAAATAACATGGGATGCTGGCGCTATATACATCATCTAGATTAGATAAGATGTACTTGTATACGGGCTGTTTTCCGCAATTAGACCCTATTGAACTGGGTCCTTTTTTGCGTGAGGATGGAGTAGGCTTGCCCAGCACCGACTACCCTCTCATCTTAGTCGACCATATCCAGAGGAGAACTAGTCAATAATTCTGGAGCCAACTAAGCAGCTGGTTTCATCATGATGTTTTACAATGTCAATAAGCGCACATAATTTTTTTTTTAAGAAATATTCGTCAATGTGAACCCACAACCTTTAGAATCAAGTTGAGGTATCTACCACTAAGGCAATCTTTTATATAAATTTGCGTTTGTTTGTAACGAATAGTCCGAAACTACTGGACCGATTTTGATAAAACTTGGTATGAGAATACATTGTTTCATTGACATTAATATAGGATACTTTTTATACCGATATGCCCACGGGATCGGGAGTTACAGTGCTGCTAGTTTATAATATTAGCAGGATATTATATTAGTAGGATACTAATATATAAGAGCAGTGTTGGCTTAGTGGTAGATACCTCGACTTTTATTCTGAAGGTCGTGGGTTCGAATCCCGACCGGCCGTGCACCAATGAATTTTTCTTAAGAAAAATGTATGTGCGCTAATTGACATTGCTCTTACGGTAAAGGAAAACATCGTGATGAAACCCGCGGCTTAGTTGGCTCCAGAAGTATTGACAAGTTCTCTCCTCTGGACAAGGTCGACTTAGCTGAAAGGGTAGTAGGTGCTGGGCAAGCCTACTCCATCCTCACGCAAAAAGGACCCAATTAAAACGGTCCAATGGCGGAAAACAGCCTGTATACAAGTACAAGTAGTAATATATATTTACCTCGATGACTTGTCTTGGGTCCGTTGACATCTTAGTGATGACCTGCTCCGACTGCGTGATGGAAGCCTCAGCTTTATCCGTCTCCACTTTTACTACCCACAGCTGCTTCCGTTGGAGGTTCTTTAGGGACCTGTATAGTTTACAATAAAATTAGCCCATCAAATAAAAAAATGCTTGTCTGTAAAGTCGATTTACGGACGATAATTTTAGGTGTAACGTCATAAGAACTCTTTTGTATCGTTGACATTTTGCATATTTTAATACGTTGCTATGGTTACCTTGTCAATAGAGGTACCGTGACATGACGTCACAATTCTTTGTGAATGCCGGTGTTCATCGATTTATAAGACGTTATGACGTCAATAAATGTTTAGAATATTCGGACTCGCGCACGAAGGACCATGTTGCATGGAAGTCCCACTTATTTTTTTTTTGATCTTAGTTGTTATAGCGGAAACACAAATACATAATCAGTGAAAATTTCAACTGTCTATCTATCACGGTTCATGAGATACAGTCTGGTGACAGACAATGAAGTTGGGTACGGTTCCCTAACAAGAAATAAAATCTATACTAATACTAGCTATCTATATACCGAGTTTCATCGCAATCGGTTCAGTAGTTTTTGCGTGAAGGATTAACAAACATACACACATACACACACACATAAACTTTCACATTTATAATATTAGATAGATAGATAGATAAATTCTTTATTGTAAACACCAATTTCAAACAACATTAATAATTAAAAAAAACAAAGCTTAAGTGTAAGTGTTACAAAGGGCGGCCTTATCGCTCAAAGCGATCTCTTCCAGGCAACCTTTGGATGGATAAGAAGTTGAGGAAGGTAAAGGGTAGGGTGTTTAAACTTATAAAATTAAATATTAGTAGGATTATAAAGTTGAAGAGTTTGTTTGTTTGAACGCTCTTATCTCAGGAACTACTGGTTCGAATTGAAAAAATATTTCTGTGTTTCTGTGTCCATTTATCGAGGAGGGCTTTGTTTACTTCGCTTTAACTTTATAATCTAATATATAAAATTCTCGTGTCACAGTTTTCGTTGCCATACTCCTCCGAAACGGCTTGACCGATTCTCATGAAATTTTGTGAGCATATTGAGTAGGTCTGAGAATCGGCCAACATCTTTTTTTTTTAATGGCAAAACAGCGTTTGCCGGGACAGCTAGTATTAGTATATAAATAAATATAACAGGACATTCCACACATCGCCATCTAGCCCCAAGCTAAGTAACTACACTTGTGTTATGGGTGCTAGACAACGGATATACTACTTATTTACTTTTCTTTTGTAAATATATACTTATATTATAATACATAGAAACAACCAGTTCAAAGACAAATATCTAAGCATAAATACTTGTCTGAGACAGGAATCGAACCCGCAACCCTGTGTTTGGCAGTCCGGCATGGTGACCATTGTGCCAACTTGATCGTCAAAAATGGTAAAAAGTATAAATGGTACTTACAGGTATCCAAGTGTGTCGACGAGCTGTCTAACGTTAAGCCTCGATATCATTTCCGGAGGTTCATCTTTCGATGGCATTGCGCTGTAGTTATGCTCCACTTTCACTATATCTGCCACTGTAACAATATTATTGTTTCATTACTGTAGACTTCGTCAACCACTAGTAAACCGTAACACGTCACAGGCTCACTGACATACACGCACGCAAGTGATACGACCACTCTCGCCCGTGGTTCTCGTGATACTGCCGTTCACCCCCACTACTTGTAGGCTTGAGACTGCGTATAAGCACCTACCTAGCCGTATATGTACCAACCTAGCTAGTAGGCTTAGTATAAATAATAAATAAATATTACAGGAAATTCCACACATCGCCATCTAGCCCCAAGTTAAGTAACTAGACTTGTGTTATGGGTGCTAGGCAACGGATATACTACTTAAATACTTTTCTTTTGTAAATATATACTTATAATACATATAAACAACCAGACCACAGACAAATATCGAAGCATAAATACATGTCTGAGGCGGGAATCGAACCCGCAACCCTGTGTTTGGCAGTCCGGCGTGGTAACCATTGAGCCAACTGGGTCGTCGTATAGAGAATGTATAACTATGGCTAGTAAACACCCTACAATTACTTATGTACTAAAAACAGTAGTAAGTAGTCTTCTTCTTCTCGTATAGTGGTGTGGCCCACCTATTGGTAGAATATCAGATCGCCCTAAGGCCTCTAACTTGACCTAACGACTGCTACTAGAGGTAGCAACCGGGACCAACGGCTTAACGTGCCTTCGCTCACCTATTGTTAGAATTTCAGATCGCCCTAAGGCCTCTAACTTGACCTAACGACTGCTACTAGAGGTAGCAACCGGGACCAACGGCTTAACGTGCCTTCGCTCACCTATTGTTAGAGTTCTCAGATTGCCTTAAGGCCTCTAACTTGACCTAACGACTGCTACTAGAGGTAGCAACCGGGACCACCGGCTTAACGTGCCTTCCGAAGCACGGAGGGGCTCAAGAGAATACATTTTTGCCACACTACTAATTGGTCACCCAAGTAAGTAGTAAAAGTTGGTCTAATGAATTCATTAGACTAACTTTTACTTGTATAGGTGCTGTTTTCCGCAATCAGACCCTTTTTAATCAGGTCCTTTTTGCGTGAGGATGGAGTAGGCTTGCCCAGTATCTACTATCCCCTCAGCTTAGTCAACCATGTCCAGAGGAGAGAACTTGTCAATACTTCTGGAGTCAACTAAGCTGCGGGTTTCATCATGATGTTTTCCTTTACCGTAAGGGCAATGTCATCAGTGCATATACATTTTTCTGAAGAAAAAATATTATTAGACCAGTAATGATCCATGATGTTGTCTAGGCGAGCCTTATTTAATTTATTGAATACAAACATATTTTGTGTAGAATATGTGAGAGAGAGAAAGAGAGAGAGACAGACAGAGAAACACGCGCACGCCGCACGGATTACAACTATAGCAAAAAGTGTCGTTACAACTTTTGGTTTTAATTTTTTCCGTCTAGCCCCCTTTCGCAACGCGTGATAAGGAACAAAAAATTTGGTATCAAGGCATTTTTTGTATTTTTGTGACTTAACTTTTTTAAGAATATTCCTTATTGATTCGCTTTATAAACGTAAGTCTGTTAGGCGGCTTATGTATTTTATTGGCTTAAATATGCAAAGGCTTAGAAACGACAAGTATTTATTTTTACTAGCTATTGCCCGCGATTTCGTACGCGTCGTAGTCTTGTTTTATGTACATACCTTCCTCTTAAATCACTTTATCTATTCAAAAAAACCGCATCAAATCAGTTGCCTAGTTTAAAGATCTAAGCATACATAGGGACAGACAGCGTAAAGTGACTTTGTTTTATACTATGTAGTGATTTAACGACCAACATGCCGGCAAACATAAGTTCACAGGTTCGATTCCCGCCACAGACATGCTTAGATATTTGTCTGTGGTCTGGTCGTTTCTATGTATTTTAAGTATATATTTACACTAGCTGCGCCCCGCGGTTTCACCCGCGTAAGTCCCGATCCCGTGGGAATATCGGGATAAAAAGTAGCCTATATGTTAATCCAGGCCTCTAGCTATCTACATACCGAATTTCATTGCAATTGGTTCAGTAGTTTTAGCGTGAAGGAGTAACAAACACACACACAGACACACACACACACAAACTTTTACATTTATAATATTAGTAGGATAGGATACTCTTCAAAGATCTTATTAAATACTTACAATCATCAACAAATATATTTCGAAAAAGATTATTACAGGATTTTATGTTGATAAAAAACTCTATGGCCCATAACTCATTAATAGGTACCAATTCTTAACATCTTACACACGTGATAACTTTTAAACGAAATATTCGATTGAGATGAAACAAAAAGTATTTTACTTCTTCATAAATACTCTTGATAACACAATGCTTAATTTTGATAAAGATTTAATATTACGATACATATTTAACGTAGTTTTTTTCTTCAGACGACTTAATAATTATTTTGAACACAAAATCGGTTATTGTGATTAAACCATGATAGCTAGATATATGCTCTCGCGGACTTTTTTGTAGGTCTTAATGGGATCTACAAACCCGTAGTACATCATTTTGTTCTATTGTCAATAGTTTTTGCAGCGCACGCAAAAATAGGTTTTCGATTTTACACCTTGTGTTACAAAATAGCAATTTTATTACGGATCCCTAATTTTGAGAAAAAAAAAACATAGCCTATAGCCTTCCTCGATAAATGGACTACCCAACACTGAAAGAATCATTCAAATCGGACCAGTAGTTCCAGAGATTAGCGCGTTTAAACAAACAAACAAACAAACTCTTCAGCTTTATAATATTAGTATAGAAAAGAAAAGTATATAAGTAGTATATCCGTTGTCTAGCACCCATAACACAAGTGTAGTTACTTAGCTTAGGACTTTAGTAGTTTACTAACTTTCGCCCGCGTCTTAGTCCGCGTAGGGTTTGAATTTTTCAAAATCCTTATCAGATGCCTACGTCATACAAAGAACGCAGCCTCCAAGTTTCAGGTCTCTACGATCAGCGGTTTAGGCTGTGCGTTGATCCGTCAGTCGGTCAGTTGTTCAGGACAAAGCATTTTATACGTATAGATAAACTTGGACTTGTGGATGGATAAAGAATATTTTTGCCCCAATTTGGACTACAACTCGATTTAAATATTTTTTACATGACACTGGCTATATGCACAGAAGCTATTACTTAAAAAAAAGTACGAGTATCTAACAATACGCAATACACTCACAGCCAAATTAGAAAGTTGCGCACTAAAGGTGCGCACCAAAAACGTGACACGATTTTCGTTACTTGTTAGTAGGTTTTACCCCTCGGATTTTTCTCATACCGGGCGCCTTATATATGAAAATCGATTCTTAAGGAGTAAACTCCAAAAATAGTCAAATCTCCTACTCTAAACCCACAAACAGCCTACAGGTGGCAATCTACGGGCGTACCTTTAGGCTGCTTAATAAATTGTTCAAATAATGTTTGATATCCTTGCTTCACTCCGCCTGCAACCAACGAATTCAACGTCAGTGTTAACTACAGAGGAAAGGGTACCGGGGGCTCTCTCCATACAAACGTAGTCGACTGTTTCTCTGACACTAGAGCAAATATGTTTTTTGCATAAAAAACTGCCATGACCATGCCCCTATGTTTTGTATTTAAATCTTAATTTCTATGATAATTAGAAAATGAAAAACCAAAACATATGGGGCGTAGTCATGGCAGTTATAGGTTTTATGGCACAAAAATATTTGTGCTAGTGTCATTATCCAGGGAGGAAACAGTCGACTACGTTTGTATGGAGAGAGCGCCGGTACCCTTTCACCTTAACAGTCATACTTTTGATCTCAGACCGAAGAGAGAAAAAACCTGTCAAGTGCGAGTCGGACTCGCGGAAAAAGGATTCCGTACCTTGTTGCATGGGAGCCGCACTTAATTTATTTCTATTTTTAGTATTTTATGTTATAGCGGCAACAGAAATACATAATCTGTGAAAATTTCAACAGTCTAGCTATCACGGTTCATGAGATACAGCCTGGTGACATACAGACAGACAGTGAAGTCTTAGTAATACATAATCTGTGAAAATTTCAACTGTCTAGCTATCACGGTTCATGAGATACAGCCTGGTGACAGACAGACAGACAGTGAAGTCTTAGTAATACATAATCTGTGAAAATTTCAACTGTCTAGCTATCACGGTTCATGAGATACAGCCTGGTGACAAACAGACAGACGGACAGTGGAGTCTTAGTAATACATAATCTGTGAAAATTTCAACTGTCTAGCTATCACGGTTCATGAGATACAGCCTGGTGACAGACAGACAGACGGACACTGGAGTCTTAGTAATAGGGTCCCGTTTTTACTCTTTGTATACGGAACCCTAAAAAACTACTCTTCATAGCATTTAATAAGGAAGGAATAACACAATTCAACTCTGTTTACAACTAAGTTTCATGTAAATAAAGCTGCAGTATGACATGTTTATGGCGCGTTCCCGCCAAACACCCGAGGTCTTTACTTCATACCTATACAAATAGTTTTTTTCTCTCTTTCTAGTAATGGATTGTGCATTATAGCCAGTGTCAAGTAATATTTGATAAGTTTAGCCAGTGGCGTAGCTAGGGGGAGGGCGGCGGGGGCGGTCCGCACCGGGTGTCACCCGCTTAGGGGTACTCCGTCGGACCTCGACTGTTGGCGGAACACCGATGGGGTTTTAGTGGGTAAGCCTCCGCCTACCATCCTCAGGCCCAAGGCAGCCCCACATACCTCCGTGGCCCCCTCCCCCTCAGGGTGGCGAGAGAATGAAATAATGCATTTTCCCATCGATAAAAAGAGGGGTGACACCCGGGGGCCCGTTTCACTAAAGTACATTACAAGTTTACTATCCTACGATGGTAACGTTGGTGAAAAAAATGGCATATCCAATGTTGCCATTTTTTACATTAAAAAAAAAGTATTTTTTTGTAATTACAAGTAAAAAGTATCTAACCATAGTCCATTTTTTTATTGTAGGATTAGACCTTAGTCGAGTTAATTTTTCACCGGAAGTCATGATATTTTTCCAAATTTACTTGTAAAATAATAAATAAGAAAACCTACCTAGCTTCGAAGATCGGTAAAATTAAACTTTCATGAGGAATCAAGAAAATATTATGGTTTAATAGGTTTTTGAGGTAAAGAATAGTACAAATACAAGTTCTTTTGCCTAAAAAGTAATTTTAATTAAGTTTTGAGGTGACATTTACAATATTCGCCCAGGGTGCAACCCATTATAGCTACGCCACTGAGTTTAGCCTAAATGGGCAAAATGTTGATTGTCCATCCATCAGAGAGTTATGGCAACTTTGTAGAGTAAAATTACCTAAACGGAGTCGAGGAATTTTAGAGTTTTGTTTTGATTAATAATAAATAGTAAAAAACTAGCCAAGTGCGAGTCGGACCGATGCACTAAGGGTCTCGTACCATTATATTCTATTGCTAGCTTTTGGCCACGACTTCGTCCGCGTTAAAGTTGAAAATGGACCAAGGAATCACGTTGTCCCATAAAAACTTTGGCCCCCTTTTTCACAACCTTAGGGGTAGAATTTCGGAAAATCCTTTCTTATCGGATGCCCACGTCATACAAAGAACACACCCTCCAAGTTTCAAGTCTCTACGATCAGCGGTCTGTGTGTGTCTGTCTGTGGCATCGTAGCTCCCGAACGGATGAACCGATTTTGAATTAGTTTTTTTTGTTACCCTTTGAGTACGGAACCCTAAAACAACAAGAACACGTCACGTTTTGTTGCAGATTTTGTTTGTTTTTGACGACCCAGTTGGCACAATGGTCACTTTACCGGTCTGCCAAACACAGGGTTGCGGGTTCGATTCCCGCCTCAGACAAGTATTTATGCTTAGATATTTGTCTGTGGTCTGGTTGTGTCTATGTAATATGAGTATATATTTACAAAAGAAAAGTATATAAGTAGTATATCCGTTGTCTAGGCACCCATAACACAAGTGTAGTTACTTTTTTACGTAACAATTTATTTTATCGTCATAGCACTCGACTTACGTCAAACATACGTTGAGTTAGAAATCAAGCTCCGCTTATCTAAACTGCTAACAAACGATACAGAAGTCAGAACATGAAGTTTGTTGTACGAGCTCTAAGTAATAGTACATTGTTACCCTAGGGGTGAAAGTCACTCACTGAGTCCCAAGACGGAGTTTGGCGCCCGAGCGTAGCGAGGGCGCTAATAGTTCGAGGGACTTAATGAGTCTTTTACCCGAGGAAAACACTGCTTTTCATTACGAATAATACATAAAATTCTTCCTAATAACGAGAGTGAATGAGAGACTTCATACTACCCGATCCTCTTACAAGGTTGAGACCAAAGAGGTTATACATTATGTAGTGTTTTGCAAAGCAAGGAGGTTAGGTTTTTGAAGTTCCTAATGCGTAATGATACTGATACTGGCTACAAGCACATTGCAGAAGCCGTGCGAAGCCATAATTTGACATGACAGCTGTCAGTGAAAGCGATTCTCCCTAGGGCTGAAAGTTTTTCTTTCTACATGTTCTTCAGGCACCTTTACATCTACTTTCGGAGTATGAGTAATGAAAAAGTGCTTTTCATCTAATAGTCCTATGCTGGTTTGTTCGTGGTTATTGCTATTTGCATTACCAGTATTGCCTTAAGGCAATTTATTCTGCCAAACACAACGCACCAGAAATACCCGTCGCTTACAACTAACATTGTTGATTGTAACGAATGTGTTTTGTTTTACTCAAAAGTGTTTAATCAAAGTTAGACTAGTTTTAATTCGAGGATAGCTTCCAAACTATAGGGAATTTTTGGCTCAAAGTCACACCAAAATGTCGGTAAAAATCTCACCTACAATTCCATCTCAGCAGTTTTGAGAAAAACAAAACACATTCGTTACAATCAACAATGTTCACTAACGAAGGCGACCGGTGCCGGTAGTAACTATTTAGTAGGCTGTGTGCCAAGGTCGTTAGCGTATGGACCCTCCTTAAGGTGAAAGGGTACCGGCCAAAACAGTCGACTACGTTTGTATGGAGAGATCCTCCATACAAACGTAGTCGACTGTTTTCTCCCTGACAGACATAGGGGCATAGTCATGGCAGTTATAGGTTTTAAGCAACAAAAATATTTGCTCTAGTGTCATTCATTATCCAGGGAGGAAACAGTCGACTACGTTTGTATGGAGAGAGCGCCCGGTACCCTTTCCTCTTAAGGGTTTCTTGAACTGCCCCTCCAGCCCTAATAATATTTGATCGACTTGATAGTCAATCGATAGGTTCATTTAAAATCAATAGTATCTATTATATTATCTAGTATTATGTAGTAATCTAAAACTTCCATGGAAATATTAAATGACTAGCTGCGCCCCGCGGTTTCACCCGCGTAGGTTCCGATCTCATGGAAATCTAAACTTAATTTTATAAAGATGAAGGGTTTGTTTGTTTGATAGTGTTTAGACTATAGTTCACGAGTAAATCTGTGTCTAAATCTAAGGTTTAAATCCACATCTAGGACTATCCTTTGGAATAAGGGGAAATGAGTTTCATTGGAATCGGTCAGGTAGTTTTTGCGTGAAGGAGTAACAAACAAACACATACTAACACACAAACATTCCCATATATAATATTAGTAGGAAGGATTATGTTAATACATTTCTATTACGTATTCCACAAGTTTTATAAAAGCGAATTTATCTTTACAAAATGTTTTTTCAATGCCACGTTTGTTACATATAGGGTTTTTTTTCTTTTAATATAGACAGGAATGTAAAGTATTATAGGCCGAACAGCGAAAGATTGCCCCCGAAGGAAAGTGGAAGCGGTATGCGCAGAACTCAATGTTCCGGTCTGTATGGCGGGGGGACAGGGGCCTAAGTCTGCTAATACAATTGTGTTTCAATAGAGTGTCGATGGAATCGTTTTAGACATTTAAAGTCAAAAATATGACATTACATGTCAAATTAGACTATCCTATCGAAACATCACTGATTCACTTTGGTATTCTGCTCTAGAATCGTGGCTCAATGGCATCTCGATAGTTGTCAAAACGGTATATCGCTTAGCAACATATACCATGTTGATAGGCAACACAAGCGACGTGTCTATTACCATTCCATTGAGACTCCATAGCGATTCTATTGCGATGTTATTAAAACTTTAGCAGAATACCAAATAAAGTAAAAATCTCGATATCAATAGTCTCGAAGATGGTAGATCAATTAATGCAAAATAGCAGAATAAGGCGCCAGGAGTGAAGGGAGGGTCAGTTGCTCACATCATCGCTCTCTGTTCCGCACTCGTCTCTAGCCGCGCTCCGTCCCGCTCCTGCACGTCCTTACTCGTCTAAGTACTGTCGCGCACATAAAACCCAAACACACCTAACTTTGCTTAAGTCTATATTGAAAAATTGGATAATCTAATGCATTAAAATTCAATGTCATTTTAATTCCGGTGCAATACATTGCCTAATTTTCTTATTTATGGGAATAATTTTCGGGTTGGACAAAATATTAAACGAGGGTAAAGTATGACGATTTGGCAGTAACAATTCTGTCCGCGATAGTACATGCGCAAACCATCCCCACTAAATTCATCCAGGGGCCATCATTCGCTGGTCTACCTATACCTTAGTCTATATACTATACGGCGCCCTGTGGTTTCACCCGCGTAAGTCCCGATCCCGTGGGAATATCGGGATATAAAGTAGCCTATGTGTTAATCCAGGTTTCAAGTTATCTACATACCGAGTTTCGTCGCAATCGGTCCAGTGGTATTTGCATGAAGGAGTAACAAACATACATACAAACTTTCACATTTAATAATATTAGTAGGATAGGATCTATAAAATTACTAAGAGGAAAGATTTGATTGTTTGTTTGCATTGAATAGGCTCCGAAACTACTGGACTGATTTTGATGAAACTTAGTATGAGGATACATATCAATGTATCCTCATACCTATGTTACTGACAATGAATCATCATTGTCAGTAACATAGGCTACCGTTATTCCCACGGGATCGGGAGTTACGCGGGTGAAACCGCGGAGCTTCTAGTACATTATAATAAAGCCTTTTAGAAACTTAAAGTGTTAGAAGACTTTTTTAATGAGTCCCATATCACGGGGCTATAGAAATTTACCGGTAGGTAAATATTCCATTCCTTCTTCCTAACTTCACTCGCGTCCCTTGAAGGCCTACGTTTATTTGGTGGTCTTTGAGTCAATAGTGTATAGGTATCTTCTAGACACCGCGTGCTACATCTTAAACCATATCGTCACTTACCATCGTGTGACGAAAGTGCTCAAACGCTGACCTATTCATTGTAATACTAGCTTTCGCCCGCAACTTCTTGCGCGTAGAAGTCGAAAATGGACCAAGGAATCACGTTGTTGTCCCATACAAACTTTCCTCCCCTTCATTACCTAAGGGGTAGAACTTAGAAAAGTCCTTTCTTATCAGATACCTACGTCATAAAAAGAACACGCTCTCCAAGTTTGAGGTCTCTACGATCAACGGTTTAGGCTGTGCGTTGATCCGTCAGTCAGTCGTTCAGGACAAAGCATTTTACGTATATATATAGACTAGCTTTTGCCCGCGACTTCGTCCGCGTAGAATTTAAAATTTTTAAGTATATTGGACCAAGGAATCACGTTGTCCCATCCAAACTTTACCCCCCTTAGGGGTAGAATTTCGGAAAATCCTTTCTTATCGGAAGCCTACATCAAACAAAGAACACACCCTCCAAGTTTCAGGTCTCTACGATCAGTGGTTTAGGCTGTGCGTTGATCCATCAGTCAGGACAAAGCATTTTA
Source organism: Idaea straminata (assembly GCA_951213275.1). Taxonomy (NCBI): domain Eukaryota; kingdom Metazoa; phylum Arthropoda; class Insecta; order Lepidoptera; family Geometridae; genus Idaea; species Idaea straminata. The sequence continues at coordinate 6,247,868 of OX577872.1, forward strand.
CGTGTATAGACATAGATAAATAGGTCAGCGTTTTGAACTGCGTCGGTGTTCCCCCAGAGCTATAAGCTTGGAGTCTTCAAGTTAGAGTAAATAGGTCTAGGAGAACATGTTATACTGTTATTGTTATCCCCGACCTCATCTTCGCTTTCCATCAGATAAGATGAGGTCTAATGCAAGCCAGCCTTCTTCAATACATAGTATAAAACAAAGTCGCTTCCCGCTGTCTGTCCCTATGTATGCTTAGATCTTTAAAACTACGCACAACTAGAGTGATTCAAGAGGAAGTTTTATATGTTTAATACATGCATAATATAGACGTGCGAAGCCGGGGCGGGTCGCTAGAGAAAACTTACATCTTTTATCTTCGGCCGTGGGCTGTCTCTTGGCGGCTCTGTCCTGCAGCGTGAGCAGTTCCGGGAGCATAGGCGAGTCTATCCATAATCCTTGATTGTCTAGCTCGAAGTGGTACCTATAAATAACAAATAATTATTAAAATAAATCAAAAAATTCAATAAGAAATTTAAAAGAAAAACCCGACACAAAATAATAAATATTGCAGGACAATCCACACAGCGAGTTCACAAGTAAATCTGTATGTAAATCTAAGGTTTAAATCCACATATCGGACTATCCTTAAACCTCGTTTTGTAATCCAAAACGAGGTTTAAGGATAGTCCGATATGTGGATTGGAGGGGGTTAGTCTTCAGCGGTCTTTCATGTTATTCTGCAATATGCGCGAATGGTTAATCCACGGCGTTATTACCCTGTAGAGAGTATTTCTGTATTTCTTTTTGTTTTGTAATTGTGTCTACCTATTTAGTATTTGTTTTCTTGTCCGTGTGCTTTTCTATTCTATATCTTACCCACAAAGTTGTAAGCTGACGTGCCGCCAGAGGCACTCGCTCTCGTCCTGCATGGCTCCGTCTATCCATTCCTGTCTCTTGGTTTCATTATCGGTTGATGTATTTGCACTGCGGACAAAACATACTCTATTAGAAAGGTATGGCTTGTATTTCTTGGGCTTGTATTTCATACTAGCTTACAGCCGGGGCTTGTATAGACTTTGAATTTTACAAAATTCTTTCTAAGCAATTTCCTTTGATATAAAATATAACTATCCCCTTTCAATCAAAAAAAAGGATTATTCCAAATCGGTCCAGGCGTTGTTGAGTAATCGGCGAACATACATTTAAAAAAAATATACGCGACGAATTGAGAACCTCCTCCTTTTTTTGAAGTCGGTTAAAAGTTGGCAAAAATTCGAATATAAATTACTTTTTTGCAAGGAGGTTAGGTTCTTGAAGTTCCTATAAGTGTAATGGCGTCAGATGCTGATAAAGAAAATGAAAAACATGACTTTAAATGTTCATACCTTTTAGCCACCTCTAGTTCACGAAATACTATCATATTTCTTCTATTTATATAAATAAATATTGTAGGACATTTCACACATCACCATCTAGCCCCGAGCTAAGTAACTAGATTTGTATTATAGGTGCTAGACAATGGATATAATACTTATATACTTTTCTTTTGTAAATATCTATATATATAAAAGAAAGTCGTGTTAGTTACACCACTTATAACTCAAGAACGGCAGAACAGATTTGGGTGAAAATTGGTAGGGTGGTAGCTTAGAGCCAGGAGACGGACATAGGATACTTTTTATCCCAATATGCCCACGGGATCGGGACTTACGCGGGTGAAACCGCGGGGCGCAGCTAGTATACATATAATACATAGAAACAAGCAGACCACAGACAAATATCTAAGCATAAATACATGTCTGAGGCGGGATTCGAACCCGCAACCCTGTGTTTGGCAGTCCAGCATGGTGACCATTGTACCAACTGGGTCGTGAATATATCAGTCAATGTAATCAATATATGCTGAAGTATTGCTATTATTTAATCCTGATTCGTCCAGCAAGTAAGTTGATATATAGGGCAGTCAGAACTTTGGATTTTTTATTTGAATGTGACTTCAGCAATCGCGTTTTTTGAAGAAAATATGATATGTACTGATGATGAAATAGGAAACAAAATCAAAATTGGTTTATCCATTTAGGAACTACGATGCCACAGACAGACAGACAGACACATTAGAAAACTCATAACACCCCGTCGTTTTAGAGTCAAAGGTTTGAAACAACTATGCAAAATAGAGATTTAATCTTGCTTCCTATCTGCAATCAGGTGAACCTAAGCTGATGTTCTACGAGTCAATGGCATGAAGAAGAAAAATGTGACCATTGCCTCGTCTTCCCTGTTTAAAGCAGTTGCTTTCAATATAGTCTTTGCTTACAGCTTAGGAGCTCAGAGGCCGAGTGTTAGTAAGATACATATTAAACATATCAATACAATTAATCTCATAGAGAGCGGTGTTGGCTTAGTGGTAGATACCTCGACTTTCATTCTGAACGTCGTGGTTTCGAATCCCAGGCGGCCGTGAACCAATGGATTTTTCTTAAGAAAAAAATTTGGGCATTAATTGCTCTTACGGTGAAGGAAAACATTGTGATGAAACCTGCGGCTTAGTTGGCTCCAGAAGTATTGACAAGTTCTCTCCTCTGGACATGGTCTACTAAGCTGAGAGGGTAAGGACCCAATTAAAAAGGGTCTAATTGCGGAAAACAGCCTGTATACAAGTACAATTAATCTCTCAAAACTTATTAAACCTAACGCTCGATAAAGTCATTATAGCATGACATGTTGATTTAAATTAATTATTATAGTCTGATAACAGTCAACTGAACGGTTGCGGGAAACCATTAGATCTAGAGGGCTTAGGAAGTTTTTGGGAGGGGGGGGGCCAATATTCAGCAGTGGATGTGTTATCTATAGTAATATTATAAAGAGGAAAGATTTGATTGTTTGTTTTAATTGAGGCTCCTAAAGTACTGGACCAATTTTGATGTAACTTGGTAAGAGGATACATTGATTCACTGGGAGTGTTATAGGCTACTTTTTACACCACGGAATCGCTAGTTACGAGGGTGAATCCGCTCTTAGTGGCTGATATGATAATAATTAACAGACAACTTTCACACTAAGTACAGTCATTGTTTGTTACTTCACCACAAGTTGTTTACACACTCGATCGATCATATAGAGCCTATGTTATTCCCAATGAATCAATGTACCCTCATACCACGTTTCATCAAAAAGGGTCCAGTGGTTTCGGATTCATTACAAACATAAAAAATCTTTCCTCTAAATGATGGTATTATAGATTTACCATGAAAGGGGTAGTAGCTGTTTTTCCTCATTGGAATTAAACTTAGTGTATATAGTAGGCTTAGTAGGCTCTAGAAGTATTGACAAGTTCTCTCCTCTGGAAATGGTCCACTAAGCTGAGAGGGTAGTAGGTGCTGAACAAGCCTACTCCATCCTCACGCAAAAAGGACCCAATTAAAAAGGGTCTAATTGCGGAAAACAGCCTGTTCAATAACACAAAGGCTACAATACTTTATCACATGGTTTTACCCATGTTAGTCCAGATCCAGTGGGAATATCAATATTACAAATAGCCTATGTTACTCCCTAGGATTCACCGTATACCAAGTTTCATCAAAATAGGTCCAGAAGGTTGGATCTATATTGTTACAAACAAAATAACTTTCTTTTTTTTAATACTAGTGTAGATTTAGATGGGATAAATAAACATTTTCTACTATTAAAGCTCAAATGGCACTCAAAAATCCAATAAGCATTCAAAATAATATTGTATTTGGGTTTTTTTGATACTTAGCAATGCCAAGTTGATAAATTAGATCAATAACTAAGCTGTACGGAAGTGATATTGATGTCTTGAGTCCCTGGAGCTGTTTCATACTGAGATTTATGAGTCTAAAGAGAGCTTATTTACTAAATTAGAAATTGTACCTAAACAATCACAGAACGAGGTCATAGCCCCAGGCGAGCTAGGGCCAAGCCTAGCCTAGCCAGGGGGTGGAAACCTAGTGCTCTGAAGGTCCAGAAGTTGGTAAATCAGACTTACTTGTAGAATGAAAAGCTGCAGATCACATCATATTCCAAATCGCAGCCCTCCACAACGCACTTTTGGTCGGTCATAATGGCTGCACGGGCTACTAACCAAAAATGGATTCCGCCCTTTCACATCCTTGTTATCGGTCGAAATTATAATAAAATCACATTTAGCGCGTAAACTAGCTTTCAAACAAACTAATTTTGATGGATCCCTGCAAAATTATCAATCAAATGTCGAAATTGACGTGCTGTCACGAAAAGTCGAAAAATTAACAAATGCGTCAAACGCGTGCCATGAAATGGTGATGTAATTTTGGGCGGCAAAAAGATACTGGCAACATCACATTAGGGATGATCGATGTTGAAATCTATTCTTTGACAATTCGATTCGAATTCGATTTTCAAACCATTTGCAAAAACTTAAGAAAAAAATATTGGGATGGGTGAAAAGGTGTAGTTTTTAACTAGATTTGCAAAAAAATTACATTATTTGCTAATAATAAACTTTCTGTAACTGTAATTATTAAAAATATGATATAAAATCGATTACTTCAGTTTCGTATGAAAAAGTAATCGATTTTAGATTCTATATAGCCAGTAACAAAATTTACCGTAGACAATATTTTTTACTCGTCACAGATTTCGTCAAAAAATCTTTTGGCACAAAGCCATCATTTTCTAAATATTTTTAAACACCAATATAAACCTAATTTTTCTGTTCATTATGGATGATTATGTCTAAATTCTATTTTTTTAACTCTTTCAGTACTCTAAAATTACAAATTATTTTATTAGCAAATTTAAAACTAGAAAGTCATAGACAAAAGTAACTACATTAACTTCGCGCTGCGAATTAAGTCCTATGATTTAAAGTAAGAACTATTGATTACAATACTTTCATATCATTACTGCATAGACGCTAGCGCCACCAGCATCGTAATTGGTTGATGGTGCGATGTAATCCAAAGGAAGATAGCTATTGCGCATATTCGTTTACGCATTTCCGCTGCAGGCGTCATGACGCTATCTTTTATTTAGATTTATTTTGTAAATAGTCTTCATTTATGTATCAAAACTACGAATAAGAAGTTCAATAAAATTATGAAAGAAAAGTTTTAACTTGACCTTCGATGTCAATGTCAAATTAAACTAATGATCTGTCTTGTCAAGAATGAAAAAGACATTGACGTCATGTGATGCAGTGATGGCGACATTAAATATTATGACGTCATCGTCAAGTCGCATGCACAACAATGGGCTTGGCGTTCGGCTAAAATAAAATTATCGTAAATTAAAATAAAAGGAATCGTCTATTTTATTCTGAGAAAATCTATAATCTACCTTTACTTTACCTTGCTTACCACCTCACGCGAATATCGTCTCGAAATAATAAATACCTTAGCATATGTACCCTATCTATTTTTTTTTTCTGTGTCCAGTCAGCTCTGTGACCAAACTATTGTCCCCCGTTTTTTTGGCGGGAACGAGTTAACAACATGTCGTGCTGCAGTTTTATTTTCATGAAACTTAGATGTAACCCGAGTTGAATTGTATAATTCTGGTGGAATGTTATTCAATTTAGTTCTGTGAAAGTGCACAAGTGTAGTGAAAGTAAAAATCAGTGTCAAACATGCAGTTTTCACGTTGCCTCCAAATCTCCTATTAAGGTTATGGTAAACTTGCCACCGCTTTACTATAACCCCTGACTTGACGGACTATGACGACTTTGACTGTATTGAAACACTTTAGGCCCGATTTATGAAAAATCGGGTCATAATTTGATGCAAAATATAACTTGACACTGGCTAAATGCACACGTGCGAAGCCATAATAAAAGAAAAAAAAAAAAAAACTATTGTCCCCATATCTAATTTTTTTTCTGAGAAAATCTATAACATACCTTTACTTTACCTTGCTTACCACCTCACGCGGATGTCGTCTCGAAATAATAAATGAAATATGTACCCTATCTTACTTGCTCCAACAGTCACCGATATAATTTCTGTGTCAACTAGCATAATGCTTACGTTATCTTTTTCACCTTGTCTATTCCTGTTACCCTCTCGCGCTTTCTTCGGATCAAGGTGAGGTTTACTCTGGCCCCTCTTTGCCTACCTTCCAATTTCCCCCTAAAAATATAGATAACACTAAGGGTACTTTTCCCACTTGTTTCTCGTTTTTTTCCATAATTACTATGGGCACATTTAACAATTATAAATCAATTGGTTACAGGAACAACTTTCTTGCTAGGTTTACGCTCATCATAATAGGTGACAGAGTTAAAAAAAACACAAAAAATAGTTTATTATATAATTTTTATTCTTATAATCCCCTACTTAGCCGCCGGCTTTGCGACTTTAGCTTTCTTCACACCCTCTTTCTTGGGAGCCTTCTTTTTAGGGGGAGGTGGTGGCGTTTTCTTAGTCGCCGGCTTCTTCGGCTTCTTGGCCAAAGCTGCTTTGATGGCTTTACCTCTCTTTTCATATAATTTCAAGGCCTTGACAGCTGGGTCGCTTTCGGGCAGCTTGATCTGAAATATTAGAGTTTTAGGGGTAAGTTTCGGAGTGTTTTGTGGGGTTTGGGGTGTGTTTGGGGGTGAGGTCAGAATGTGTCAACGTGTTAGGGTAATCATGGTGGTTCATAACCCAATGCTCTGATAGAGAATATCATCATTTGAGTGGGAAAAATGCAAATGGCGGTTTAATGATTTAAAAACATTAAAATGACCGCCATTTGCATTTTTTCTAGTTGTAACGGCCTAGTTTTCCGGCCGTGCGTGCACCAATGGATTTTACTTACAAAAAATTTATATGAAAAATGTATTTAAGTTTGCTCTTACGGTGAAGGAAAACATCGTGATGATTCCCGTAGCTTAGTTGAATCCAGAAGTATTAACAAGTTCTCTCCACTGGACATGGTCGACTAAGCTGTGAGGGTAGTAGGTGCTAGGCAAGCCTACTCCATCCTCACGCAAAAAGGTCCCAATTAAAAAGGGTCTAATGGCAGAAAACAGCCCGAATACAAGTACCCTCAGCATAGTTGTCTCTAGACGTATTGACGAGTTATTTCCTCTGGACACTTTCAACTAAGCTGAAAGGGTAGTTTAGCTGCTGGGCAAGCCTATTCAAGACTCGAATGGGGTCTAGTCTCGGAAAACAGCCCTTATTCTACTAGATACTTACGCCCCGTTTCTCAGCAAGCGCCAGCGCTTTAGCATTATTCCTCTTGTCCTGGTCCAGCACCGCTTTCCGTCTGAGCACAGCCGAATACGGGTTCAGCCTCAACATGGCCTTGGTATTGGTCAACGGATTTAGTTTCCTTGTAGAACGGACGATACGCTTGCTGTAAATAAGAGAAAAACGTTAGGGACTTTTTCAGAGTTATTATGGGGATGGTTTCGTGGGTTTAGGGGTCAGAATTTTGTCAACGTGTTAGGGTAATCATGGTGGTTCATAACCCAATGCTCTGATAGAGAATATCATCATTTGTGTGGTTTTTAGTGGGTGGATTCGACGACCCAGTTGATACAATGGTCACCATGCCGGACTGCCCAGCACAGGGTTGCGGGTTCGATTCCCGCCACATACAAGTATTTATGCTTAGATAGTTGTCTGTGGTCTGGTTGTTTCTATGTATTATATGTATATATTTACGAAAGAAAAGTATATAAGTAGTATATCCGTTGTCTAGCACCCATAATACAAGTCTAGTTACTTAGCTTGGGGCTAGATGGCGATGTGTGGAATGTCCTGCAGTATTTATTTATTTAGAGGTAACTTAGTCACACTGCATGGAGTGTTTAAAAGAGTGTTGCACAGGATTGTAAACGTTACGCTACTAGTGAACTTTTGAGCTTCGATTGTACCTATTCACTCTAAAACTTGAAAACTCCAAGATTGATTTATGTGGTCTATAACTTACTTAGGAGCCCTGAGGACTTTGCGGATTTCATCAGACTTGAGCAGACGGCTGAGGTCAGTGTTGGCCATCTTGGGCTGGGGCAGGTTGAAGTTTTTCTTTTCCTTTGATGGTGTCTTCCATGAACCGAACAGGGAATCTGTAAAAAATATGTCATTTTTAAAAGAGTTTTTGGAATGAAGTTCCTTATCGCGCGTTGCGAACGGGGGCTAGACGGAAAAAATTAAGACCAAAAGTTGTAACGACACTTTTTGATTTTATTACAATTCCTTCACTAATTAATCGAAAGAAACTTCGTTCCATCCGGATGTCCCTTGACACCGCTCATGTTTTTTTTCAAGGGACGGAAAGTTCCTACGATCAAGAAATTTGACACATAATAATGATGACTACCAGTGATGGTTTATAATCCAGTGAGGCCTCTCCATTCTTCAGCCACTCACGTTCCTGTTGCCCCCTTGCTCTTATTTGCTCAGCTAATTAGGGTGGCTTAGTCATGAGAGTTGGCGAGTCTCCGCTTGCCATTTTTACGTGTTTGTTGGACGTTAACAGCAGGCGCCATAGTACCCATAGTTCTCTAGTATCCAGTCCACTACCATCCCATTGCAGTAGCCCAAGTAGTTCTCCTGTAGTTCTTTAATACCAGACCACAGACATATATCTAAGCATAAATACTTGTCTGACGCGGGAATCGATCTGCGTTTGGCAGTCCGGCATAGTAACCATTGTGCCAAATGGGTCATCAAAAGTTGTAAGTTACTTCAGTAGTGATTTTTTAGACGTTTTAGTTCAAAAAACAGTTTAACATACCAAGGCGGTCAAAAGCAGACTGGGTCCAGATAATGAATCTTCCGACATGACCACCCGGGGCCAGTTTCAGAAGGTTCAGTTTGTTCACATTCAGCATCTCGATTCCGGGGATGTTACGGAATGCCTTGGTCAGACCCTGACAAATTACAACATTTCATTATCCATCTTTTTTCTTAGAAATATTAAGGTGAAAGAAAGGGTACCGGCGCTCTCTCCATACAAACGTGGTCGACTGTTTCCTCCCTGGATAATTAATGACACTAGCACAAATATTTACTATAACTACCATGACTATGCCCCTATGTTTTGGTTCTTTTTCATTTTCTAATTATCAAAGAAATTAAGATTTAAAAAACAAAATAAAACCTGCATGGTCATAGCAGTTATAAGTTAATGCAACAAAAATATTTGCTCTAGTATCCAGGGAGAAAATAGTCGACTACGTTTGTATGGAGAGAGCCTCCAGTACCCTTCCTCTAAAGATAAATGGGTATCTGTAGAATCAATGTATGCCTCATGTCGACACACCAATAGCGCGTAAACGCATCTGATGTTTCCTTTGGGCATAGCTTCATTATACCCCGAACTATCGTGACTGGACGCATATTGAAGATGCGACAGTAAGGCGTAGGGGGATTCAAATAAGCGGTGACGGCCTAGTGTTAGGCTATCAACGCTCCTACCCTGGACTTTCCAATGGATTTTTCTTTTAAATTATATGCGCTAATTGACATAGCTCTTAAGGTGAAAGAAACCATCGTGACCAGGACCAAGTACAAGTACAAGGTCTATATTTAAGTGTAGGCTAGCTACCTGATCTTTGTTGTAGACGATGAGTGGTCCTTTACGTTGGATGCGGCGACGGTTCCTCATCTTACCCTTGCCGGCGCGGAGGCGTTGCGATTTGTACACCTGGAGGAGAAAATACATTAACACGAGTTCTTCTTTGTGTTGATAGTACAGACCAATTCAAACAAGGTTATGCTGCCAGAAATTCAGCCAGCCAGCTACTAGAACTGGTCTAAAAATACTTTTTGGCTATTGCCGAAAAAGATCAGAAATTTATAGTATAGGTATGTTATAAAATATGTACTATTTTATATGGTATTGTTTTTATTTAAACATTCGCTCTCTCCATACAAACGTAGTCGACTGTTTCCTCCCTGGATAATGACACTAGCACAAATATTTTTGAGCAGTTATAAGTTTTATGCAACAAAAATATTTGCTCTAGTGTCATTATCCAGGGAGAAAACAGTCGACTACGTTTGTATAGAGAGAGGCCCCGGTACCCTGTCCTCTTAAATTACATTGCAAAATATAATTCCGATTGCAAAAGATAACTATATTTTTTACAAAAAGCTAACTTATACGGTTTTTTTCACAAGCTTTCACAAGAGAAAACTGCATTAAAATCGGTTCATTCGTTACAGAGCTACTCTTATCATCCAAATAGGCAGACAAGGCTCAAATACCCTACTTTTCATTTGAGAATCGTAAAGTAAGCCATGTATCACAAAGCGTATATCATATTAAAAATGGTTTCCAATATGACTGTTGGATTCGGAAAGTTCTATGTTCGTCCCGATTAAAAGAAAACAGAATAACAAAAAAACTGCTCAAAAAATATCGAGACAACGTAATACAAAACTAAAAAGATTTATATATTAAAAGCTTTTGCCCGCGACTTCGTCCACGTAGAAGTCGAAAATGGACCAAGGAATCACATTGTCCCATACAAACTTTGCCCCCCTTTTTCACCCCCTTAGGGGTAGAATTTAATAATAGAATAAGGCTGCTTATGCTGCCAAACGTAACGCGCATACCCGTCGCTTACAATTAACATTGTTGATTGTAACGAATGTGTTTTGTTTCAATCAAAAGTGCCGAGATTGAATTGTAGGTGAGATCTTTACCGATATTTTGGGGTAATTTGAGAAGAAAATTCCTTGTCATTTCAAAGCAAGACTAGTTTAATTTCTTAATTTTAGGATAGCTTCAAAATTATAGTGATTTTTTTGCTCAAAGTCACACCAAAATGTCGGTAAAGATCTCACCTACGATTTCATCTCAGCAATTTTGAGAAAAACAATACACATTCGTAACAATCAACAAGTTTCACCATCGAAGGCGACTGGTACCAGTAGTAACTATCTAGTAGGCTGTGTACCAAGCTCGTTGGCGTATGGACCCCCCTTAAAGCGCAGCGTCACTTACCTTCAACCGATTGCATTTCAATTGCAAAAGATACCCTCAAAGTAGCCAGCTTTTAATATTCTCAAAAATATTTTTTTGTAATCGACATATAATTATGTAATTTGAACAATTTTTTTTTAAGAGAATTGACCTTGTGACCTACGTATAGTAAAAAAATAACGTTATTAGAAAACTATTAAAAATTGAGATTTTATTGTTTTTCTTTTATAAAAAAATGTCTTTATAAATTTTTCCTTTATATAAGTCTTCTATTTGTCACTCGTCACCATAACACAAGCGCAGATGAGCGATATTATTATTAAATACTCTAGTTTTCTAACGGGAACGGACGCGTAACATGACACTTTCGTGCTAATGCAGACGTTCCATCAATTTATTAGACGTTAAAAAGTAAATAAACCTACCTTAAGCACATCAGACCAGGCCTTAAGACGCCTCAGGAAGATGACAGCCTGCTTCGTCTTGTTGATCTCTTGCACCTTGTCAGACACCACTAGGGGCAGTTCAGGGATCTTCTCAATGATATGTCCTGTTGGAATAAACCTATTTGAGTAAATAGATTCTAAAACTGACGTCCTGAAACTTGTGTTAAGTCATTATCTTGTGGGTGGGATAAATAGCCTGTTTTACCGCTCTAAGGAAAGATCCTTACCCTGTAGTAAGACAAATCAATAGTACTTGCACTTATATACGGGCTTTTTTTCCGCTAGACCTCTTTGGTTGGGTCCATTTGCGTGACGACGGAGTAGGCTTTCCTAGCACCTATACTACCCTTTAAGCTTAGTAGAACGTCATCAATACAATTGAGCAAACCGCGGGTTCATCACGACCAAAAGGGAATCTGGTCCGTTGAGCGATCAGAGCGGAGCCTATGATCGATCTGATTGGCTGTGGTGTGGCCCCGCGCCGCCCTTATTAAAACGGGGAAATTTTTTCTCGGGATGAAAGCGGTGTATGGAGGCTCCGGAGAGTTCGAATGCGACCCCGGGCCTCCAAGATGCACCGAGGAGGGTCACCGGAGAGTTTTAAGTCGGTTTGACTCCGGCATAACCCGTCGTCACCCCCCGGGAGTGCAGGTATCCGTGAGGATTTTCTCTCCGAATAGAAAAAAAAATAGGCCTATAAATTTAGCCCATACATGGTAAGGGCCTTCTCTCAGAAGTGAGTAGGGTGAGGCAGGGTACAGGCTATTTATCACAATATTTCCACAGTATTTACACATGTGATAAGTGGCAACTATAATTGGTCATAGTAGATGTATAAATGTAGTGTCAACCTTGCACCCGTCCCGGCCACGGAGGAGCCGGTCCGGAACGCCAGCCGACACGTCACTGTTGCACTAACTCCGCAGTGACACTGAGTGTCATGTAGGCACACTCAGTGTGGACATTTAGTGCATAGTTCATAGCAATATAGGCTATCGCGATAAATCGCCGCATGCGCAGTGGAACGTATTTAGTATAATTAGTGTTAAACACTTCTACGGTGAAGGAAAACACTGTGATTTAACTCGTTCCTTAGTTGTCTCCAGACGTATTGACGAGTTCTTTTCTCTGGACATGGTCGACTAAGCTGGCGGTATAGTTGCTGGACAAGTCTTACTTCATCTAATACATCTGCCTGGAACTACAGCCCCTTGCTGACTATGTATAAATCATCCAGAGGTCGCTGCAAACTTAACGTGATATTTTTATATGAAACATGTCAAGAAATCGTCACGTTCCGTCCGTCACGAGAAAAATCACGTTACGTATTGTCACGAACACTTTATGAACGATGCATGTCACGTCTCCGTTCCGTCCGAGGTTTTATCAAGTTACGTATGCAGCTACCTTAAATTAGCTGTAAAGACCAATATCACTTAATCAGTCAATCACTTACCCCTAGCCTGAACCAGGGCCGGGACTCCCGCAGCAGCGACAGCGGCCGCAACAGCCGCGCGACGTTGCCGTAGGTTCACGCGGCGATGCCAGCGACGCCACGGCTTCGTCGGAGCGAACATGCGACCGCCACGGCACATGTTGCCGAAAGCACCCTGACCCGATCTGTATAGATTATTTTGTGGTGTAAGAATACATTCAAGTGAAACCAATGGTAACAGTTATAGACAAAACTATAATTTAAACATAGTAATTTGATATTGCATCGCACCTGCACTGATATGAAGATGTGCCAAGGCCAAGGGTACATAGGAATCAATTAGAAGGCCATGTGACGTAGTATGTCACCACGAATACATTCAAGTGAAACCAGTGGTAAAAGTTATAGACAAAACTATAATGTAAACATAGTAATTTGATATTGCATCGCACCGACACTGATATGAAGATGTGCCAAGGCCAAGGTTACACAGGAATCAATATTGTATTAGAAGTTCATGTGACGTAGTATGTGACCACGAATACATTCAAGTTAAACCAGTGGTAAAAGTTATAGACAAAACTATAATGTAAACATAGTACTTTGATATTGCATCGCACCAACACTGATATGAAGATGTGCCAAGGCCAAGGATACACAGGAGTCAATTAGAAGGTCATGTGACGTAGTATGTTACCATAAATACATTGAAGTTAAACCAGTGGTAAAAGTTATAGACAAAACTATAATGTAAACATAGTACTTTGATATTGCATCGCACCAACACTGATATGAAGATGTGCCAAGACCAAGGTTACACAGAAATCAATTAGAAGGTCATGTGACGTAGTATGTCATCACGAATACATTCAAGTTAAACCAGTGGGTATAAGTTATAGACAAAACTATAATATAAACATAGTAATTTGATATTGCATCGCACCTGCACTGATAAAGATGTGCCAAGACCAAGGTTACACAGGAATCAATATTGTATTAGGTCATGTGAACAGTTATAAGTTTTATGCAACAAAAATATTTGCTCTAGTGTCATTACCCAGGGAGAAAACATTCGATTACGTTTGTATGGAGCGCCTGGTAAAGAAGCCGTATAACCCTATATAATAAGACTTATACATAAAAAACTGTATGCCTCATGTCGACACACCAATTGCGCGTAAACGCATCTGATGTTTCCTTTGGGCATAGCTTCATTATACCCCGAACTATTGTGACTAGACGCATATTGAAGATGCGATAGTAAGGCGTAGGGGGATTAATAAACAGTAATATTATTATTGCCTCACCTATGGGTACCACCACCTCGTACCCTGGGAATACGGGCGACAGCACGCCCGGTTCCCCAAGACTCCGCGCTCGTCTGGTGTCCTATAAACAAATACATAGTTTTAAATTATGTCTTTAAGGCTGCTTATGGTGCCAAACGCAACGCGCCAGAAATACCCGTCGCTTACAACTAACATTGTTGATTGTAACGTATGTGTTTTGTTTTTCTCTAAAGTGCTGAGCTGGAATTGTAGGTGAAATTTTTACAGATATTTTGGGGTTATTTGAGACGAAAATTCCTTGTCATTTAAAAGCAAGACTAGTTTTCATTCTTTATTTTAGGATAGCTTCAAAACTATAAGGATTGTGTGGCTCAAAGTCACACCAAAATGTCGGCAAAGATCTTACCTACGATTCCATTTCGGCACTTTTGAGAAAAACTAAACACATTCGTAACAATCAACAATGTTCACCAACGAAGGTGACCGGTGCCGGTGGTAACTATTTAGTAGGCTGTGTACCAAGGTCGTTGGCGTATGGACTCCCCCTTGAGATAGCCGTTCCTGGTACAGAGGCCGGCCATAGCTATGTAGCGTGGTAACGCTGCTGGTGTGATGGGTTTCTTTGCGCCGTGGGTGCGGTCTCAGGGCGTTTTACTTGATCAAATTTGTTTTCGTATTTTTTTTAATTTTTTTGTTTGTTTATGTGGTATAAAAATTATGTTTACTAGTTTTATATGTTTTGTTTTTTAGCTATATACAATACAATAGTTTATTTCTAAAAAGCTTATTTTTTTTCATGTAAAACAGTGAATAGAAAGGCCTTTTAATCACTGTTTTGGTGTTCGTGTATTCGACATTCATCTCAATGGTTATACAACCTCGTTGCGCAAAAAATACTGTCTGTCTGTATCTGAGTCTGCCTGTCCCGCGACACGTTTTGTTTTTTCTTTTTCTCGTAAGCATGGTATAAAGTATAGTATGCAACACCCCTGATGGTAGGTGACGATGCGGTCTAAGATGTAGCACGCTGTGTCTAGCTAGAAGATACCTGTTCACTCGCTACTTGAAGACACACAATATTGTACACATCAGGAAAGACAGACGCAGGCAACCGATTCCATTCCCTTACCCCTTTACACCCGAGAAAAAAAAGTTTCAAATATTAAAAAAAAAGTTAGTTGGGGGGTATCCTAAGAGTCTAAAGATGCTAGGAAAAATCCAAAAAAAAATCCTGAATTTTCCGTTATCCTGAAAAGCTGCCCTCACCATCGTGACACTTAGGAATAATCTACAAGTCTCACAATAATGAGTGTAGTCTTTTTTATTTTATTTTATTTAATTAAAACAACGAAATAAGTACAAATTATCGCTTATTTATTTGCATAACGTTTTCATTAATCAGTCTTAATCATTTAACAAAGAAATAAACCTTCTTTCACCTACTTAACTAACACAAATCAATAAACTTCTCAAATTAACCATAGTCAACCTCTGACTAACATAAAATCACAATTATTTTAATTTCTAGGAACAATAGGAGATCACAAAAATAAACAAAAACAATATACTTCTCAAATTTAAACATAGTCAACCTCTGACTAACATAAGATCTTAGGTATTTTAAGTTTTAGGAACAAAACGAGATCACAAAGTAGGTATTTGAAATAGCAAACTTAACTAAGTTGAAAAAACGTGGTATTATGGTTTGACGTGATACAATTGGAAACAATTTTGGTTTCGAGACAGACACAGGTACACATCACACTTGGAACATTTAATTTTTGATCGACTGTGGCACCTCTCCATCATGCAAGACCTTGGTGCCTTTATGTCATCAAACACAGTCAGGTGATCATATCCATCATATCTTTTGCCTTGTGATGGACGTATTGGTCTATATTGTCTGTTGACAGGTGGTGGTTCGTTTTCGGAATCAATGTTTACTTCGTCGTCGCGATCATGATCTGGATAATTGGTCAAAGCATCAGCAACACTGAGACGAAAATCCAATAACATCAGAATGTCCTTTCTCGAATAATCATTTGCCACGCAAAAATTTTTGTATAGTCGCCATGAATTAACCAACGCTAGATCCAAGAAGTGGATAATGACTTTCAATGTCCATTTTCTTGTCTTGATGAAGGTACGATAATCAGCGACCAATCTCCTCGAAGAAAGTTTCATCAAAATAATCATGAAAATATTCGGATGGTGTGCGAACAGGTTTTTTTGGTAGACTTTCGGTATAGTTATGTGGTTTGTCGATAAAAGGAATATTCTTCCAAGTGTCTCCATGACCATGCTGCTGCTGGTTACGCCGATTCGCTGTAGCAGTTCGAGGACGTCCTCTGCGAGATTGCATTCGCTGCGAAGAGGTACCACGAGAACGCCCTTTGCTTCCAATTTGCCGCGAAATAGGACTATGAGAGAGTTCCCTATTTGCTGTTATTACCTGACTCACAGATTCAGGTTCCGTTTCACCGCCTGAAACTTCGGAGTGGTCGTCCTCGACTGCTATGTCGGCGAGAACACTCGGCTGTACTTCTAACTCTTCTTCGTCATGGAACTCTTCGATATCTGACTCGGTTCCATCCCCAAGTAGTTCCAAAATACGGTCATCAGATACGTGATGCACTAAAATAAAATAATAAGCAACTACTTAGCCACAATATCAGCTTTAAGTCAACAATAACAAAAAATCCTTTAAAATCAGTTTATACAGTTACGATCGAAGGAACACGATCGTGCTACTCGAAATTTAGTCGCAATTTATTCCCAATGGACACAACTATTCAACAAAAATAGTTTGTATTTAGTGAGATTGATGTTTGAGTAACAAAATAAAGCAAAAAGAATAATCAAATTAAAACAATTAACAATAAAACAAAATACTTACACGAGCCACTGCTCGGGTCAAAGAACGCGGCCATCTTGCACCTTCGATTGACTGGAACTAACGACTCACTTCACGATTCGGGCATCGCTGCGCGTAAGTAGATATCTCTCACGACCGATCGTCGGCGGTTGCGTTCGCAAAAATAAATCCGCGCGGTCATGAGATTTTTTTAAAGTTACTCGCACTATCGTATACCGTCGGGTGGAAAGGGTTACTGTACGAATAAGGAATGACGAAGCAAAACGCTTAGTGCGGGCGTCTGGTATTTCAACCATGAATCGGTGACGTATATTTTCTTATTATTTTTGTATTTAAATTATTAATTGAATTGTAATTTAATGTGAAATTAAAATTAGTTTACAGAGAATAAAAATATATTTATACAAGTGAAAAAAAATGTATTATTTTTTGCACCTGCTATTGTTATTTGTTCGTAACTAATATCATTTCATCAATATATATTCAATAGACAGATCGTCTAAAGCGTTTTTATCTTTTATATAGTACCGCTCCGCGATCCAACGATATTTCCACGGAATCGGGAGTTACGCGGAACTCCCGATCCCGTGGGAATATCGGGATAAAAATTAGCCTATGTTACTGTCAATGAATCAATGTATCCTTATACTAAGTTCCATCAAAATCGGTCCAGTAGTTTCGGAGCCTATTCAATGTAAACAATCAAATCGAGTTTAGATTTTAAGGAAGAGAGGAAAAAAGTATGGAGCAAATAAAAAAAACTACTGGTTGTCTGTAAAGTCGGTTTACGGACGATTATTTTACGTGACTACGTCATAAGAAAACATTGATGGCAACCATAGCAACGATAATACGTTGCCATGGTTACCTTGTCAATAACGGAACGTGAGCGATGGGGTCACACTTTTTTGTGAATGCCGGTGTTCATCGATTTATAATACGTTATCACGTCTCTGATTGTCTCTTTGTCCTATTGTCACTGTGTTTATTTGGAAATATAGAGTGTAGAGAGTACGCTAGGAATGAAAAGTCTGTTAATCCAGTAAAACTATATTGATATGCCTAAGGTTGCCTAACTTTGGCTGATTGTCTTTTTGTCCTATTGTCACTGTGTCTATTTGGCAATATAGAGGACGCTAGGCATGAAAAGTCTGTAAAACTATAATGATATACTATACTAGCTTTTGCCAGCGACTTCGTCCGCGTAGACGTCAAAAATGGTTCTTTTAACCAACCACCCCAAAATAACTTTCTACCCTTTTTAACTCCGTTAGGGGATAAATTTAATTAAAAGATGAAACACGTGTTCCGTCAATTCTGTTAAAGAGTGTTTGTGCAAAATTTGAAGTAGATTAGACCAAGGAATCACGTTGTCCCATACAATATTTGTCCCCCTTTTTTACCCCCTAAGGGTAGAATTTCGGAAAATCTTTTCTTATCGAATTCCTACGTCATACAAAGAATACACCCTCTAAGTTTCAGGTCTCTACAATCAGCGGCTGTGTGTTGATCCGTCAGTCAGTCATTCAGGACAAAGGATTTTATATGTATAGATTGTTCGAGGTATACAAGTGCCCTAGTGCGCGGACGCAACTGGGGTTGTCGACTCATGCTATGGAATACGAATATTACGATCATGTTCCATCGACTCATGCCATCACATCTGGTTTTACGAAGAAATAATGGAGATGGCAAAATTAGGTACTGCTCGTTGAGTCAAGCCCCAGGACTAAACTAGTCAATATTATATTCCATTAAAACCATATCGACATGAAAAAAATAATATTTACCATCGTGACAGCAGTCTGTCGATAAATAAATATGAAAACGCAACAAGTTTTAATAATTTTAGTTTTATTCAGCCACTTTGAAACTATAGTTTGTGGATCATTCTTGACCGATGGCGCGAAAGATTTGGAACCGTCTTTGGACACCGTGACTAAAGATTTGAAGTCATCTTTGGACAAGGAAACTAAACATTCAAAACACACTGATACTAAAGATTTGAAGCCATCTTTGGACAAGGGAACTAAACATTCAAAACACACTGATACTAAAGATTTGAAGCCATCTTTGGACAAGGGAACTCAACATTCAAAACACACTGATACTAAAGATTTGAAGCCATCTTTGGACAAGGGAACTAAAGATTTGAAGTCATCTTTGGATAAGGAAACTAAAGATTTAAAGCCACTTTTGGACACTGAGACAAAAGTGGACCAACCTTTGGACACTGATACTAAAAATTTGAAGTCATCTTTGGACAAGGAAACTAAAGATTTAAACCCACTTTTGGACACTGATACTAAAGATTTGAAGCCACTTTTGGACACTGATACTAAAAAATTGAAGCCATCTTTGGACAAGGAAATTAAAGTTTGGGAGCCATCTTTGGTGAAGGAAACTAAAGTTTGGGACCCACCAAGCAACCTAAAATTTACAAAAACTTTAAGCAATTTAGACTTTGAACCGATTGGCAAAGATTGTGTCCCAGATTTAGATTATTTGAAGAAAGTATTCCAAAACAAAAATGAGGATAGAAATTTGGATGATTTCAAACTTTTAACGAAACATGACTTGGAATATGAGGTTCATTTCGTGGAGACTTGCGATGGATACATTCTTACGTTTGTTAGAATTCCAGGTGTGTATTTATATTAGCAGAAGGCAGCAATTTTGACAATATAAGTTCTGATTTAGTAGGAATTTCGGGATAAAGAGGGTATTTAAAAAAAACTATGAATTCGGGTTTCATAAGACTTTTCTTTTTTTAATATTATTTTTATTAAGAGTAAGTTTGCAAGCCATCGAAGTAACACTTGCGTAAGACCGGATCCAGTGGAATATCGGGATAAAAGGTAGCCTATGTTACTCTCAAGATTTCAGTGTATTCTCATAGTAAGTTTCATCAAAATCGGTCCAGTGGTTCTATTACAAATACATCTATATATTTACATCTTTTTTAATGACGGATAGTCAATTGGCATATTTTTAGTTCGCTCGATAAATGGCGGGCTTATGATGTATTTCATTTAATAAACCCAGAATATGGCGCGGAACCCTTCGTGCGCGATTCCGACTCGCACTTGGCCGGTTTTTAATAATATATTTTGTATGTGACTAATTTAGTATAGATTATAAGTAGTATTATCCATTGTCTAGCACCCATAACACAAGTTTAGTTACTTAGCTTGGGGCTAGATGGCGATGTGTGGAATGTTGTGCAATATCTATTTATTTATTTCTTTTGTTTAATCAGGTAAGGGACCAGTTGTACTTGTAAATCATGGACTAACATCCAGTTTTATAGATTTTTTTACATCTGGAACAAAATCTGGACTCGGGTACATACTCCACAGGGCCGGATACGATCTTTGGTTAGCAAATTGTCGCGGGAACACATTCTCAAGGAATCATACGAAACTAAGTCCAGAAGATAAGGAATTTTGGAATTTCAGTTGGCACGAGATTGGTATTAGAGATTTGCCGGCATTAATTGATTATGCACTGTGCAAAACTGGTAAGAAACAACTAACATACATCGGACATTCACAAGGCACAACTTCTATCATGGTTTTACTGGCAAAAAAACCGGAATACAATGAGAAGTTAAAACTGATTGTCATGTTATCACCGGTAGCATTCATGAATCATGCAAAAAGTCCCATTTTTAGACTCGTAGCACTATTTCTCTACGAAATAAAGTTTTTCGTCAGTATTTTTGGACATGGCGAGGTACTTTCAAGAGATGGCTTAGTTTCTGCTATAAAAAACGTTTTATGTTATCCCGTAACAGCTGTTTGTAGTAACGTAGTGTTTTTGCTAAGTGGTTTTGATTGGGCACAGTTGAATCACACGGCTTTACCTGCCCAATACGGACATGTACCCTCCGGAACTTCTATTAAACAAGTTATGCATTATGCTCAAGGGGTTTATATCAAGAGATTTTGCGAGTATGATTATGGGGAAAAGAAGAATTTAATGGTGTACGGAAAAAAGGTTTCTCCAGATTATAATTTTACGAACATAAGGGCACCTGTGGCTATATTTCGTGCTAGAAACGATTGGCTTGCAGATCCACGTGATGTGAAGAGGCTGATTAAGAAATTGCCTAACGTTGTATTCGATTATTTGGTGCCATTTCGTAAGTTTAATCATATGGATTTCCTTTGGGCGAAAGATGCGAAAAAATTATTGTATATGAAAATTTTAGAGGTTATTGAGAAATTTAATAATAATTGTTAAATCAATAAATAGATGATTCCCTATTTCCCTTAATTACTACATAACTTGAACGTCTAGCTAGACCAATTTGGCTAATTTAAGTTTTAAATATTTGAAGATCAAGGCAACCCTCGGATAACAATTGTAAACAAAAGCTCTTTTAAATTATTTGTTTAAAAATATGTAAATTCGTTAAATAGTATACGTACTGGTGCAGAACTATTGTTGGGACTAACCTGGAATGGTTTGATAATATCGTCATGGACTGGTGAGCAGTATCATACATCCATAAATGCATTCTAAGATTTGGAAAATACGTTGTACACTGAACAATCCCTTCAAAAAATTCAAGAACTACCCCAAAGTTAACGTATTGGGGAAGAAAATCAACAAAAACATTGCCATTGTGCATTCGCAATTAAGTACCAAAACAATGAATTGATGGAGCACTGACAGATTGGTTGACATGACAGTGACGCGCCGCGAACGAAGTGTGACGTCAAAAACACGTTCCGGAGTTTGTGGGGATACGGCCGACCTGCAAGTGCCTGCACGGCTAAGTGCGCTGTGAAGTTTTTTGCCCCATCTAAAATACAGCGCTGCGGGTTTGACCACGGTTCAGTGCCACGGAGGGAGTTCGCAAATTATTAATGGACTGCTTTATTATTTTTATTGTTACTTTGCAACTTTGACATTTTATTTTAATGATTTTATTATTGACAAAATATTAAAAAAAAAAATTTATTGTTACTACTATAAATTTAATTTTAAAGGATTTTATCAATTGACATTGTTTAAATTTTTTGAATTGTTTTTTTTTTATGTATATTATTTTTTTTTTTTTTTTTTTTATTGTGTTTTAAAGGTCCGTAAAATACCAATTGACATTGTTTAAAATTTTATACCTAATTATTGTAATTTTTAATTTTACATGATTTTACCAATTTTGACATTGTTTTATATTTCATAATTTTAGGTTCATTACTATTTTTACGACGTATCTGTTTGACTTTACAGGTATTGGTTCAGTTTTTGTTCTGTTAGTATGCTATTATTTTTTGTATTGTTATTAGCATTTTCTATGATTATTGGCCTGCTTTTCGCTTTTGTCGTGTATTTTTGTTAAAATGTCGCAACCGGTGCCGGGTTCTGTGACTGCACCTGATGGTCAATTGGGAGGCTTGTCCCAGGGTTTTAGATGCGAGTTATGTACGGACTTTCCTCGGTATTTTCGTACCCAAAGTGGCCTTAATATTCATAAGGCCCGTATGCATAAATCTAGCCCCGCCAAGACTCCTCCAAGAGTGACCGTTACTCCTCCGTCGCCGTCGCCGCGATCGCCCAGTCCTGGTTCTTCAGAGGCCTGTAAGCCTTTCTGGCAGACTCTAAGTGACCTTAAGTCTCGCGTTCCTGTTGTTAAGCGAATACCTAGGGGCGCTCGAGTGGCGGTGGCGTTGGCTTTGGGGTCGTGTATTGATAGGGTGGTCGCGTCGAACGGCGGCGATGCTTGGGAAGATTTGCTGACTTTTACTTATAAACACCTAAATGTTGATATTAAGCATGACAAAAAGTTGAGTTTGACGCAGAGGATTAAAAATAGTTGCGTCAATCCTGAGTTTCCCTCTTTGAGTGATTCAGTGTCCAGGTGTTCCAATAGTGGGCTGGGTTCGGGTGCCGGCCGCAACTTCTTTAGGAAGGTTGAGGAGAAGGTAAGCGATGGTGACTTGAGTGGTGCCAGTCGTCTGCTTTTCTCTAGTGATACGGTGGCCCCGGTTTGTAAGGAAACCCTGCGACACCTTAGGGATAAACACCCGACGGCTGACCCGGTTTCTCTGACTGTGGGACCTGACAGTGCTGACATTGTTTCTGCGGCCGTTACCGTGGACGAAATTGTTTCTGCAATAATGTCTTTTAAAAACGGTTCCAGCGGTGGTTTGGACGGAGTATCTCCTCAGCACTTGAGGGACCTAGTTTGCCCTTCGGTTGGAGACCTTGGTAGGAAATTGGCTGCCAGTTTGGCCTCTCTTGCGGATTTCATGCTATCAGGAGGGGTTAATGATGGGATAGCCGACGTTCTGTATGGGGCCAATTTGTGTGCACTTAAAAAGAAGGATGGCGGTATTCGGCCGATAGCGATTGGCTCTACTTTTAGGCGATTGGTTTCAAAGATTTCGTGTAAGCGTGTGGGTCCCAGCTTAACCGGTTTGTTCCAACCTACGCAAGTAGGTTTTGGTAGCAGGGGTGGTTGCGAGGCGGCGGTTCACGCCACTAGAGCATTTTTGGAAAATGATCCTAGTAAGCTTCTGCTCAAGGTGGATGTGAAGAACGCTTTTAACTCATTGGACCGTGGTGCTATTCTTTACCAAGTGAGACAACACATTCCCAGTTTGCTTCCTTATCTGAGTCAATGTTATGGTAGCCCGTCTAAGCTCGTCTATAAGGGGAATCTCTTAAATTCTGCGGTGGGGTGTCAGCAGGGGGACCCACTTGGGCCTGCGATTTTCAGTTTGGGAATACATCCCTGTATCTCAACGTTGAAATCTGACCTGAACGTCTGGTACTTGGATGACGTTACCCTTGGAGGCGATCCGGTTATGGTGTTGGAAGACCTCCGCAACCTTATAAGTACCTTCTCGGGAGTGGGGTTGGAGTTGAATTTTGCTAAATGCGAAGTTTTCCTCCACCCTTCTGTACCTCGGGACCGGGGTCGCGAGATTCTGCGGGAGTTTGGTGAGGTGGCTCCTGGTATCCAGCTTGTTTCTGGGGATTCATTACGCCTATTGGGAGCTCCTTTACTCGATAGTGGTATCCCGGGTTTCATTGATGAGCAATCATCAAAGTTTGATGGAGTTTTAGAGCGCCTTTTAAAGATCAGTCCACATGTAGCGTTGACGTTAATTAAATATTGTCTTTTCGTGCCCCAGTTTATGTATTCCCTTAGGTGCGCTCATTTCTGGAAGTTTGAGGACCTCCTCCTGGTGGTCGATGAGAGGATTTCGAAACTTCTGGGTAGGGTTTTAAATTGCCAGTTTACGTCGGAGGCGTGGTCCCAGGCTTCTCTTCCGGTCCGGTTTGGAGGGCTTGGCATCAGGAGTGTCTCGTCTGTTGCACTGCCTGCTTTTTCTTTTTTGGTTCACGGCTGCCGAATTCTCTTTGACGGCATTTTGGGTGCCTCGTTAGCTCGGTCAGGGGTGGTCCACCTCTCTGGGGCTGTAGACCGGAGGAGGTCTCTTACTAGTTGTGATTTCCCCGCCGTTTTGCATTCCCAGAGGCAGTGGGATGAGCCTTTGTGTAGGTTGGTGCAGCAGACTTTGCTGGCAGAGTGTTCGGGCGATGTACATCGGGCTCGGCTCCTCGCTTCTTTTGAGAGGGAGTCCGGTGTATGGCTTAATGCTATTCCGTCGGCAAACGTGGGCACTCTGTTGGATAGGAATACTCTTTCTTTGGCGGTTGGCCTGCGGCTGGGTTTGCGAGTTGTGCAGCCGCACCAGTGTGTTTGTGGGGCGGAGGTGACCAGTTTGGGCCACCATGGCCTGTCTTGCCAAAGAAGTCTTGGCCGTATCCCACGTCATTCTGCTCTGAATGACGTCATTCGTCGCGCTCTTGCTTCAGCGAACATGCCGGCAATGTTAGAACCCAACGGCATCGTTCGTTCTGATGGCAAGAGACCCGACGGCGTGACGCTCATTCCTTGGGAGCAAGGGCGATGTTTGGTGTGGGATGCCACATGTGTGGATACACTGGCTCCTTCCCATCTGCTCGCTACTCGTGTGCAGGCGGGTGCTGCGGCTTCTGGGGCGGAGGCTGCGAAAGTCCGCAAATATGAGGATATGCCCGGTTGTTACATTTTTACTCCGCTGGGTTTTGAGACCGTTGGCTGCTGGGGGCCCTGTGCTAGGACCTTTTTGAGGGAGCTGTCGGCGCGCCTTGTCGAGGCTACTGGCGATCCTAGAGCTGGCGGCTTTTTGTCCCAGCGACTCAGTATTGCTATTCAGCGGGGAAATGCTGCCAGCATTTTGGGGACAATGCCTCGGGAGGGTATGGCCGAGGGCTTCCTCTTGTTTTAATGTTAAGGCCTAGGTTGAATTTTAATTAATTTAATTTTTACTCATTTTATTATTTATTTGTGTTGTTTAGTTTTTTTTTTTTTACTTAATTTCTGGGTTTTTGTTTTTTTTTGGCTACCATTTAATTATTTTGTGTTTATTATTATTATTTTTAGTTTTTAATTTTGTGTATTTTGATTTGATGTAATAGATAGATAACTTTAATAAGAAATACAAATGAACATAAAGTCAATATTTGTCAACAGTTGTGAAATAAAGTTTAATTGGTGAAATATATAACAAAATTTTAAAAAATAATCTGACAGACGCGGGTGAAACCGTGGGGCGCAGCTAGTAATTATTAATTAGGCTAATCTACGAATTTTGGAATTCCTTTGTTTTCTAGATCCAGCAATTTATGATTACTTTTAGTATTAAAAATGTTGTAAGTAGAGTTTTCAAAAAATGGATCATCATTATTATATAGCATACTAGCTTTTGCCCTCGACTTCGTCCGCATACAATTAGTAGACTGGACCAAAGAATAACGTTGTCCCATAAAAACTTTGCCCCCTTTTTCAGCCCTTTAGGAATAGAATTTTAGAAAACCCTTTCTTATCGGATGCCTACACCATACAAAGAACACACCCTCCAAGTTTCAGGTCTCTACGATCAGCGGTTTAGGCTATGCGTTGATTCGTCAGTCAGTCAATCAGGACAAATATTATATGAATAGATAGAATAGATTAAAGAGGAAAAAAAATATATTTTTGTAATGATGCGATAACGGCTCCAAAACTTTTAGACCGATTTTGATGAAACTTGGTTTGAGAATACATTAATTCATTGACAGTAACATAGGTTACTTTTTATCCCGATATTCTCACGGGATCGGGAGTTACGCGGGTGAAAGTATAGTAGATAGATGTTTAAATGTAGTGTCAACCTTGCACCCGTCCCGGCCACGGAGGAGCCGGTCCGGAACGCCAGCCGACACGTCACTGTTGCACTAACTCCGCAGTGTCACTGAGTGTCATGTTGACACACTCAGTGTGGACATTTAGTGCAAAGATCATAAGCAAGGAACGAGATAGCCCCTGACTTGACGGACTATGACGACTTTGACTTTTTTTGAATACTTTAGGCCCGATTTATGAAACGTCGAGTCATAATTTGATGCAAAATATAACTTGACATTGGCTAAATGCACAAGCCGTGCGAAGCCATAATTAATAGAAAAAATTATAATATTATTTTAAGGTGTACTTGTATACGGGCTGTTTTCCGCAATTAGACCTCTTCAGTTGGGTCCTCTTTGTGCGAGGATAGAGTAGGCTTACCCAGCTACTCACTATACAACTTTTTAGATTACCTGTTAAAGGGGTCCATACGCCAAACGCCCTTAGTACACAGCCTACTTAGTAGTTACTACCGGCACCGGTCGCCCTGGTTGGTGAACATTGTTGATTTTTACGAATGATTTGTTTTTCTTAAAAGTGCTGAGATGGAAACGTAGGTGAGATCTTTACCGACATTTTGGTGTGACTTTGAGCTAAAAATTCCCTATAGCTTTGAAGCTATCCTAAAATTAAGAATTAAAACTAGTCTAGTTTTTAAATGACAAGGAATTTTCGTCTCAAATTACCCCAAAATATCTGTAAAGATTTCACCTGCAATTCCATCTCAGCACTTTTGAGAAAAACAAAACACATTCAATACAAACAACAATGTTAGTTGTAAGCGACGGGTATTTCTGGCGCGTTGCGTTTGGCAGCATAAGCAGCCATAAATACATTTAGCTAAATTTGTTTAACCCTATGCAAGGTTATTTACATAAATTAGTTTTTAAGTTAAGTAATAAAATAAGTCTAGGTTTTAGTTTTGGTAAATAAACAACTTATTTATTTTAATTTTATCAAACTTACCAGCCTCCTTGCTCACGCAGTAGGGCTGGCGAGCGTTCTTGGCCATGGAGACATGGACGCTGTTGACCAGGTCCGGCCGGATGGGCGCCTTGAACACGAAAGGGAGGGGCAGCGAGGCATCCTTGATTGTCTCACTCTTCTCCGAATACACCGACACAAGTGGTCGGGCTACTGATAGACTCTGGAATTATGGTTTATTATATAAAAACATGCTTACAAATAATATAGATAGATATAAAGTTTATTTGTTCTCCAAAATACAAATTGCTATACAAAAAGGACTTTATCTAATTATTACAACATTTTCTCTCCAATGAAAGTATAAACAAAATGTGTGTTGCAGCAGTACAAAAGGGCCATGACTCACTCTAGCGAGTGAATAAATAAAATACAGTCCCCGCTTAACGACCCGGCAAAGCGTGAATTAGATCCACAGACAGTGCTATGTCATTTTAAGATAATTCAGAAAGTAATATTAGCCTAATTATAAGGATTCGAGAATCAATACAAAACAATGTTCATTACAAATTATTAGTTGTAAGAAGGCAAACAAAACTCAAAAAAGAAAAAGCTATTTCTCATCTCTACTAATATTAAAAGGAAAGATTTCATTGGTTTGTTTGTTTGCATTGAATAGGCTCCGAAACTACTGCTTATTTTGATAAACTTGGTATAGGGATACATTGATCGGAATAAAAATAGCCTAGAATAATCTTAATAATTTAGGCTACTTTTTATCCCAAAATTCCCACCGATACTGTACATAAAACAAATATAAAATGCATCCTGGTTTATCAACAACACAGCTAACATAAACACAGTCAAGGTGGATATTTGGATTTATCCACTCCAAATCATGACTGGTGAAACACCACTAATCAATAATCTGACCAACTTTGTATATGTAATAGCACTAATAGACTGAAGATATAAAGATTATTTGAGACTGAGCTGTCCATTAAATTACTTAGTTATAAGATGGTTTACAAGTGAGTTTGTGTACATTTTGATTCTATTCACATTTTATTTACTTATTTGCAAGGAAAACCTGGGAATAAATATGTAGCTGCCAAATATACTCCAAAATACTTAGGTAATTTCCCTTTACATGATAAAACAAAAGTTGAATTGGTTGAACCATAAGAGTCACAAAATCTTTGTGAACTCATAGGGTTGCTTTGAAAGTAGGTGATTATTTTGCTTTGTAAGTGCTCATAGACATAGCTACCAGCTTCTAGATGACCTAATTATACTAGAAAGTCTAGTAATGTTGCAAAATACTAGACAAATTCGATTTACTAGAAATCATAACCTCAAAAGGTTTCATAATTTTCTTACTATTTTTCGTAGAATTTCGACTTCGAAATGATTTTAAAAACACGGACAAACCTAAATGGGCCTTCTAAAAGCCGGTTAAGCTTTATTTAAATCGCAGAAATAAAGTAAACACGCATTTTTATCACACCACTTTCTCTACTTCCGCACCACAAAAACGCAAAAATTACTTATATTTGGCCAAAAATACACCACGAACCGAAAGCACAATGGTAAATGAGAAGTTCTTATTGTCGCAAAGTAACAATAACTTACGAAATCCCCTCATATCCATAGAAATAAAACTACACCCCGAACAAACACGTGTCTGGGACATCACATTTTCAACAAACCAAGGCACTTTCACTTAATATTTATACGGCACTGCATCCTATTTTGATGATTGAGCACATTTATTTGATCTCACACTTACCATTTCGCTGAATAGCGAAGATATTCCTCCAAAAACACACTATATGCGGCGGTAATGACCGTCCGCCATGCCACGGAGGAGTAAAAAGACCGGAAGTCAGAAAATATGTTTGACACAACAACTCGGCCATTGCCAGTCGAAAAATTATTTTACAGACATCAAAAATTGATTTATATTATTTTGACACAATAAAACATTTTACAAATTACGTACAATTATTAAAAATAAAATTTACTATATTTTAAGCAATTAAATGCTGAAAATGAGCAAAAAACTTACATACATCAATAATAAAGAAGGTCAACGATGTTCGTAGACAAACCTTTTTTTTCTATATTTTAGCTTCAAAGGATTGGCGCATATAGCCAGCTTTAAATAGTTTGTTTATATATTTTGTGAACGTCCTGTGTTGTGTCTGTTTGTTTTAGATGATCCAGCTGCATAAATCACCGATCAATGTTCTTGTTACCGGCCAATCTCCTTCGTTAATTTCTTTATTCACTGGACATTGGCGGAATTGCAACGCAATGTGGGCAGAATCGCCATTAATCAAGAATTGAATTGAAGGAGTCCATTCAAGAATCTTCCAAAACGACACACAGAAAAAAGTCTTGTCTTGTCCAAGGTCTTGCATAGAGGTCTTGTCATCAAACATTGTCATTTTTGGTCATTTTGTGTCATTTATTTTGCAATATCGTGTTTTTTTTGCTTGATTTTTGATACACAATATATTTTAATAGTACCATAAAATTAATTATTAATTCAGATTACTCGTAACTAGAATCAAAATTGAAACAGTTTCCAGATATCAAAAAAGTAATAGTTTATTAAAATTCCAAATTGAAAAAAGAATGGACCGACATTGGACTTTATTTTTAGTTTTCGTCATCACGCGCAGTTTAAATGCAGAAATTAACACAAAATTATTGAATTACATAAAAGAATGGACGAGAATAACTTTCCACAGTGCAGCAACATCCAAAAAACCAGTCAAGTCGAAATAAGAGAAGAAAATGAGAATGCTATGCACACAGAACAAGAAAAAAAGCATGTTACGCAGAAACCATCAACAATGATAACGTCAGAAAACCAGAGTCCTGCATCTCATAAGTCTATTCTAGCTAGAACACAAGGGAGACCGCTCACTATACGAACTTCGCCAATCACACCCATCACGACGCAACCTCGTGGTTTCAGCAATTTACCATCACCACAGTCAATGCTAGAACCAAATCGTCCCCTTCCTTTATTCTTTCAAGCTCTATCAAAGTTAAACGAGAACTCTTTAAACATAGCTGGATTAACACAAAATAAAGCTAGTCTCAATACTCTTAATAATAACTATGCTGATGTAACTCCCCCGGATTCTTGTAATGCTCCGCCTTCTTACTCTTTTGTGCTGCGGCAGATGGCGGCAAGACGTCGCCCGAGGCTGATGGGGACGTTTATTCCTTCGCCGTCTTTTGTTCAGCATACACCTCCGCCTAATTATGCAACTGCTTTTGATATTTACGTGGATCCTGTAACTCCGCGAGCGCCAACACGAGTATACGCTTTTGGTTTCGTGCCGGCTCCATTCGTGTGCCCAGAGTGTGGGTATGCAGGCATGACGGTCATCACTAGTAAAGTGACTATGTGCACGCATATGTGCGCTATTATTCTGTGCTTGTTTTGTTGTTGGATTTGTGCCCCCTTACCTTACATACTAAAGTCTTGTAAAGATGTCTACCATCATTGTAGAAACTGCAGAAACTATTTGGGAATGTATAGTCCAACAAATCCTGATAGTGCTTATATGCATGCTTAGTAAAATATTATTTAACTATCGTACTGTAATAATATTATCACAATAGATTATTGAAATGGAGGGTAGTTTCATTTGAATTTCGCGCCCAGCTTAAAGCTTTGGGGGACTTTTCGGAGTTGCCGTAATAAATAATGCAATGCCATCTGTCGGTGTGACTATGTGGAAGTTACTAGGTCGCAAAACTACCATAGATGGCGCGTTAATAGGGAGGCAGTGTTGCTATTATAAAAAAAAAACAATTTATGCCATACCACATGTAAAACTTTTTTGGAATAAGTTATATTTTTGGATAGTGAGATGTCGCTTTTCGGAAAATCATAAGTTTTATTATAATTTACGTTTCTTCGCAATATAAAAATATATTACAGTTTACTAATTTAAGTAGATAGGTACATAGCGATCAGTAATTTTATCTGAGACTTATTTTATATTTCACAATAAAATATCGAGCGTTGCAATAACCTCGGGCAAAAACATAACCACATTATATGATTCGGAGATTTTTCGCCATAAGAAAATGGCAACACATGAGAAAAATGCAAAATGTGATTCAAGTTTTGGTCGCGTTCGGAATTTCTATGGACTGAAGTTAGCTTAAAATGGTAAAAACAAAGCATAAACATTCCTAATTAACTAGTTAATACCGTTTCTAGTCTTTTATCTTTGGTTTTAAGTTAATCGTTACTTAATAACGGCTATAACTATTTAATTTCTTTTAACTTGTTTTTTAAAATTCCCATTTTAATTCAAAAATTATGAACGCAGTGGCTATGAATGATGTTTTAACGCCATCTATTGACAAAATGTCGTCGTGTAAAATTAGAAGTCACAGCCTTCTGCAAGTTCCGTGTGTGTTGCGGAAAAATCCCTTTTTGGGCGTCCGACCACATGTGTGATTGTGAACAAAATAAGGTTCAACGGTGATTTTCTTGCCTCCAAAGCATTTTTCAGTGTGATTGGTACAGAATATTGATAGAAACATTGTGTGTGGATCGTTCAGTGTGCCGTAAAAGTTGTAACGAGACGACGGAAGTGCATTTTTTAGATGTAAATACGGTCCATCCAGGGTCAGTCCGGTGTGCCTGAATAAGTTCGTGCATATTTCTGTCGGTTACCCCGTCTGCTCGTTACATTTTCGCTAGTATTTAGTTTAAGAATTCGACCTTCAGTGCAGTTCGATCGGTCAGTTGAATCGGGAAAGTTCTGCGATTTGTGGGTTAACCCCGCGAGCATGCAGTCGTGTTAAGGGGCATGGAGGCGCGCTCGTGATCGTCTGTCGGCGCGGAGCGCGCGCCCGAGCTTACATAACGAGGAGCGCGGCGGCGGCATGGCCGCTCGCGTGTCCGCCGAGGGCGCGGGGCCCTCGTACGCGTCAGTGCTCAACTTCCGCGGCGGTGAGAGTAACAAGGAGAACATAGAAGCCGGACCAGGGCCGGGAGAGGCATCGGACGATGCGCCGCCGCGCCTCGCCTCGCCTCTCGACGAGGAGGAGGAAGGCTTCGTGCCGGTAATAGCGCACGGCCGCCGCCCCGGCAAGGGCAGGCGGGAGCGCGAGCGCCGCGCACCGCCGAAGCCTCACAAGGCCCCCGCCGCACACGCGGAGGCCCACGCCTCGCAGGATCCGCAACAGCAGTCCTCCGAGGCTCAACCCAAGAAGTTCGTAGAAGCCCCCATACCCAAAGTCAACCCTTGGCAGGTACGTAAACAAACAATATTACAATATTAGTTATGTAAACAAAGCAGGGTTCATTTTTGTGCTAGATTGGCTCATCAATTACTATTTGGATTGACGCCCAGATTATAGTAAACATTACACAACCTATGTCAATTGCATTATAATTAGTTGCGGTCCATCTTTAATGTCTTTAGACATTGTACGATCGACTGCTAAGAGGGTGCCTACTCCATCTACTATAAGACTTAAACATTACAGTCTTCTGAATAGCATATTTTAAAGTTGCTGGTGCTGTAAAACTTAATAAAGATTATACCAAATATAGTTCAATGATAGATCTCATTGCTATTATCAATAATACATCACCATTGCACAACTAAACCAAACTAATTGAAATTACACAATATTTGATAAATTTTAAATCTACTATCAAATGAACGAAAACACAGATTGAAAAGGCTGGATATAGAGGAAACCATGCCCACTGTGCCTTAAATCTCACTGTACTTGCAACAATACTGATTAGAGTCTGTCATAGACTGATCGCAGTAACACGAATTGGTTACTGGTGCCCTACCGTGATAAGCTAACGCGCGTCGGCTTATGCCAAACCCGCGCCCCACACTGAGTGGAATTTTGAACCGGCCTTTCATAGGATTTTTGAAAAATTAAGTTATTTTATTCGTGTGTTTTAAGTATGCAGGATTGTCGGAGTCATCAAAACATTCAAAAATAAGTAATTCTGGTTATGTTATTTTATAAAAACACCACAAAATATGACATTGTCAGAATCACTTATTTTATAATGGTTTGATGTCTCTAAAAATCCTGCATACTTACACACGAAAAAAACAACCTTATTTTTCAAACTTTCTATGAAAGGCAGGCTCAAAATTCCGCCCAGTGTGAGGCGCGGGTTGGGATATCGACATCGGCTTGAAATCGACGCAATAAGCGCGGTTGGGCTCCTGTTGAAATTAGACTTAGATGTCAGTCACAGCACAGGCTAGGTTCTCCCCCTGAACCTCACGCAGAACGAATCCAACTAAAGAGAGGTCCAGTTGCAGAAATAGCCCGTTCACAAATTGTGTGTTAGTATGTTTGTGACTCATTGTTACAAAAGCTAGTAAATCAATTGCGATAGAAACTAATATGTAGACAACTGGACCTCTGAGGTAACATATTAAATGCTACTTTTTTTCCCTGATATTCCAACTGGATAGGGATTCATGTGGGTAATACCACAGGGCCTTTATTCTATGAACGCACTGGACATGTGTTACATGGGACACTGTAGAATATTTTTATGTTCCTTTTATTTTTCCATTTTATGATAAATTACTCAATAAATTTCACAACTGTCAACAAACATAGTCTGTTAGTGGATTTTGTATCTATATATATATAGTATTTTCTAAGGTTTTCGCGACTTGTTGATATTCGCGTTTTTTATTTTTGTATTAAACCTGACGTTTCGGGAACTTTGGAAATCCCATGGTCACAGGCAGACTTAGATGCCATTCGTTTTACAAAAATATTATGTGAAATACTGTTAAACTACCGTCTACTTAAAATTAATAAAAAGGTTTCATCTAACGCAGAATTGACTAAGGGTGTCCTGAGGTATTGCAGCTGTTGCTTACGGGGCTTGAGACCTAACTAAATCTAGTACTGGGTCACAAACCGGTGGTACTCTCCAACCATCCACTCTATTAAAATTGTTGGTATGCTTCTGGATTTCAAAGGCCTCTCGAAGCATTCTATACATATACAAATTTGGTGCCTTATTCATTTTCTTAAACAAATAATTGCTTAAGTCATATTTCTCACTCAACATCAGGAAATAGTCATATGGAATCCTAACCTTAAGCACTGCTAGTTTAGTCAAGATTGTTACATTCAGATAGACTTTCGTATACTACTAAAAATTATATTTAAAACTGTATACCTACCATGCTATTTTGTGTATATTTCAATGCTGATTGATTGTTAAAGGCTACCATATTGGAATATTTCCCTTCCCTTGCGTTTGCTGCATGAGTTAATTACTAGTAGTAAATCTATTAAATAATTATTGCAGGACATTCCACACATCACCGTCTAGTTCTAAGCTAAGTAACTACACTTGTGTTACGGGCGCTAGACAATGGATATACTACTTATAATACATAGAAACAACCAGACCAAAGACAATTATCTAAGCATAAATACTTGACTGAGGCGGAATTCGAACCAGCACTCCTGTGTTTGGCAGTCCGGCATGGTGACCATTGTGCCAACTGGGTAGTCAATATAACCATGTTTTCACATACTATCTCTGACAATTGATAGAGCACCTCTAGGCCTGCTCCTTCTGACCCAATACGCCTGAACAGGGCGTCAGATAAAGCCATATCCATTGACAAATTTTGGCCCAACCCAACCTTCTCCGGCTCTGAGTTCCTAAGCTTTGAGGGCAAGCAAAGTTTAACATCTCCGACTTACATGTCCACCTGTATATTTCTATCAAAGATTCATAAACCTACCGTGTAATATGAAGTGAGTCAAATTTTCATCACATTGCTTATTATTACTAAATAGCTTACAAGGTCTTTGTTATTCTACAGAGTTTTATACTTGTATTCGATAATTATTTTTCTCGGTATCACTAGTTTACTCATTCGTTTTCACTTGGATATAGGTACTTACCTCTTTAATCCTAATCTATATAATTAAACTAACGAATCGCTCCGGCTTCGCACGGCTATATTATGCATGTATTATACATTCCTCTTGAATCTATTTATCTATTAAAAAAAACTGCATCAAAATCCGTTGTGTAGTTTTAAAGATCTAAGCATACATAGGGACAGACAGCGGAAAGTGACTTTGTTTTATACTATGTAATGATAATAAAGAGAAAAAGACTAATTCAGAAATCTTTGAAACTACAAGAGCTACGAGTCTGAAAATTTGAAAGGGGTTTTTTTGGACGTAGCCCACTTAGAAAGTATATAGATAGATGTGAAAGTTAGTGTGTTTGTATGTTTGTTACCTCTTTAAAAATGTCTTGTGCAACTTATACTTTCTATCTATTAATTTACTTTGTGTATATCGTGTTCTATGTTTCTTCCTGTGTTGAACAAAAAAAGTTATATTTCATCTATCACTTTATCCAATTTTGATGATCTTTTATATAGAAACAGATGTCACTTTTGTGAAGGCGTATATTCTATGCCATTCGTGCAAAGCCAGGGCATGTCGCTAGTTATAACTAAAAGCAGGCATAGTCTATACTTTATTGTGTCAATTTGTTAATAAAAATTTAAAATAAGTACTTTCAAGGAAGCAAAATTACTTCATCGTTGTTTATCAATTTATCATACACAATACACCTAATCACTACATCTAAAACAAAGTCTCGTCTGTTTGTCTGACTCAAAAACTACTGAACAGATTTTGATACGGTTCTCGACAATGGACAAAAAGATTAATGAGGAAGATTTTGGTGTATAAAATTAGCCAAAGGGAATAAGAGAATTTCCTTCCTGATTATTGCCTCATTATATAAAAATTGGTAACTTAAGTTATACCAATTAACGAAACGTCACATAAATACATATAATAAAAAAACTAGTAGTTTTAATGCGATCACGACCTAATTAAAATAAATAACTATTATCGCGTTACAAATTAGTTTAAGATGAATATTACCTCTACTAGACCAATCATTTTTCCTTGCCATGTCAGCGGCTTTGCCCGCAATTTCACCCTCTTAGTGGTGGAATTTGGAAAAACCCTTAGTGGATACCTCTACTTCACAAAAAAATCCTTTATCTCTAGGACCAGTAGTTTAAGCTGTGTGTTGATATATCAGTGAGGACTTTTAATTTTCAATTTATAGATAGGTTTTGCCCGCGACTCGTCAAAAATGGTACTTTTAACCAACCACCCCCAACCCGTTTTTAACCCCGTTAGGGCATTTTCAATAAAATACGAAACACGTCTTCCATCAATTCTGTTAAAGAATGTTTTTGCAATATTTGAAGTAGATTGGATCAAGGAATCACGTAAGGAATCCTACCGTTGTCCTAACTACCTATTCTAAAAAAAAACATTAAAAATCTATCAAGTGGTTTGGAAGAAAAGAGGCAATAAATTATATTACAAACAAACATACAAACATAATCCGTTCCTTGCAGCCGCGTAAAAAAGTAACAAAATATTAAAACACAAAACAAAGACATATTTTTTCTTTCTTTCTTACACACAAATAACCTTTGAAACATGACTTTAGAACGCGTCCATCAATAAGAGGGGATGATTTTATGCTAATTATTCCAAATAAAAAAAAACTTGAGAGGTGTCAAGGGACACCCGGATGGCACGAAGTTTCTTTCGATTAATTAGTGAAGGAAATGTAATAAAATCAAAAAGTGTCGTTACAACTTTTGGTCTTAATTTTTTCCGTCTAGCTCCCTTTCGCAACGCGCCATAAGGAACTTCGTTCCAAAAATATATATACGCGACGAATTGAGAACCTTGATTTTGACTAAATTACCCTTACGCGGAGTTACGCGGGTAAAACCACGAGGCGCGTCTTACATACTTTGACATAACATGTGACTAAATAGGTTATAATTTACACGCAAATTTCGACTCTAATTCAACGTCATAAGAAGTAACTTAATCATACATTTCCCTTTATACTATTCTAGGTATTTTGTTCTCAATTTGTAGGTTGAAATTGCTTTGGCAGTATTTAATCATGATGATAACATTCATTTCATAATCATGGTTCTTGGTTGATAAGGTTTCTGGGTTTTTATAGTAGAGTTCAAATGATAGAATTTAATCCTGATACCTACCTATATGATTATTGGTTTATTGATAGCTATTTGCTAGATTGTGTTTTGTGGCTTTACTTTTTATACCACACTAGCTGCGCTCCGCGGTTTCACCCGCGTAAGTCCCGATCCCGTGGGAATATCGGGATAAAAAGTAGCCTATGTGTTAATCCAGCTATCTAGATACCGAGTTTTATCGCAATCGGTCCAGTAGTTTTTGCGTGAAGGAGTAACAAACATACACACACACACACAAACTTTCACATTTATAATATTAGTAGGTTAGTAGGATTAGCTGTCCCGGCAAAAGTTTGTTTTGCCATACTAATACAAAAAAATCGATTCTCAGACCTAACAAATATACACAAAAAAATCCATAAAAATCGGTTCAGCCGTATAGGTGGATTTTGGTAACTAACACCGCGACACGAGAATTTTGATATTATAGGAATAAGTCCCGATCCCGTGGTAATATCGGGATAAAAAGTAGTCTATGTTACCTTCGATGAATCAATGTATCCTCATACCAAGTTTCATCAAATCGGTTTAGTAGTTTTAGCTTATTCAATGCAAATAATCAATCAAATCTTTCCTCTTTATACTAAGTGTATAGATATAGATTAAGCGGTGTTGGCTTAGTGGTAGATACCTCGACTTTCATTCTGAAGGTCGTGGGTTCGAATCCTGGCCGGCCGTGCACCAATGTATTTTTCTTAAGAAAAATTTAGGTGCGCCGTTGCTCTTACGGTGAAGGAAAACATCG
This sequence comes from Idaea straminata, assembly GCA_951213275.1. NCBI lineage: Eukaryota > Metazoa > Arthropoda > Insecta > Lepidoptera > Geometridae > Idaea > Idaea straminata. The sequence continues at coordinate 6,285,840 of OX577872.1, forward strand.
TGATGAAACCCGCGGCTTAGTTGGCTCCAGGAGTATTGACAAGTTCTCTCCTCTGGACATGGTCGACTAAACTGAGAGGGTAGTAGGTGCTGGGCAAGCCTACTCCATCCTCACGCAAAAAGGACCCAATTAAAAAGGGTCCAATGGCGGAAAACAGCCTGTATACAATTACAAGTATAGATTAATACTGCTTTCAATTGTGTAGTATCGACTAAGTATCTGCCGATTCAATGTCAGAAGTCTATAAGATAATAATCCAACGAAACAGTAGTCTTTTAGATAAATTCCAACGTGGCTGCAACGTGTCGTGTGGCTATCAAAAAAATGCGATAAATTTGCGCGAGTTGCGCGACGTTTCGATTAGATTATTGCTAAGAAAATTGTTATCAGGCCGATGAATTTATGTGTGGTTAATTCTCAAGGCCGCTTGTTTAAAGATTAATTTTGTAATTACATTTTTAAAATATGTAAATAATTTTGTAATCGAATTAATGAATTTCTTCATATTGATAGCATAAAAGAAGGACGGGTCGGAGAAGTTTTTGTTTCAATGCCGTCTTCCTACCTTCACTCGCGTCCCTCGAAAGCCCCTGTTTATCTTTGCCCCATCTTCTTAGGTTCCCCTGCAGCAAGCAACCCGAGTCCTTATTTTAAATAACATACAATATCTAAAAAAAAAGTAGCCTATAGCCTTCCTCGATAAATGGACTATCCAACACAAAACCAATTTTTCAATTCGAACCAGTAGTTCCTAAGATTAGCGCGTTCAAACAAAAAAACATACAAACTCTTCAGCTTTATAATATTAGTAAAGATTAGGGTACCTGAAAAGGTAAAAAAGTAACCCATTTAAGATCACTCTTTTGTCCGTCTGTTTTTTGGAAGTTAATGCAATTTTTAACATTTGTAGTCGCGTTTTTGTTAGTTATTATGACGTAGGTCTTGGGTACTTTTCATTGGCTCACGGTTCATCTAATGCTTGTTAAGCTTATCAGACAGCAAGGACGTCTTGACGATCAATTAAACGTCTCAGATTAATAAAGGAAGTGCGAATCACTACTCAAATTCATAATTCAATCTCACAATTTGCATGAAATATAAATAAATATAAATAATAATAAAAAAGAAACATTTATTCGCAACAAAAAGCTTGAGAGGTGTCAAGGGACACCCGGATTGAACGAAGTTTCTTTCAATTTAATTAGTGAAGGAATTGTAATAAAATCAAAAAGTGTTGTTACAACTTTTGGTCTTATTTTTTTCCGTCTAGCCTTTCGTAACGCGCGATAAGGAACTTCGTTCCAAAAGTCACAGTGAGCTTATAAACTATAAAAACGAAAAACTAAAGGCTATTGAAATTAGTATTATATAAAAAAATAACATTGAAGCATCTTAAAAAATACAATGTGCACCAATGTATTTGTCTTAAGAAAAAATTATGTGCGCTAATTGACATTGCTCTTACGCTGAAGGAAAACATCGTGATGAAACCCGCGGCTTAGTTGGCTCCAGAAGTATTGACAAGTTCTCTCCTCTGGACATGGTCGACTAAGCTGAGAGGGTAGTAGGTGCTGGGCAAGCCTACTCCATCCTCACGCAAAAAAGACCCAATTAAAAAGGGTCTAATTGCGGAAAATAGCCTGTTCAAGTACAAGTACAAAGTAGCAGATTCGATATCCACTGCAGATCATATACAGGGTAATTATACTAGCAACCCGTTGAGGGCTACTTCTGTGCACTTAAACAAACAACTTTTGTTCTACGACTTTTGGAAATTCAAACATTATCAGAAAATTTTGAGATTAGGTTTACTTAAAAATCAGCAGCTGTCATTAACCTTAAAATTTTACAAGTTTTATCGACTGTTCTAAGTCTGAAAGACCTTCTTTACAAAAAAATCTGCTGTTTTTCGAATTCATATAACCTAAAATTTATATATATTTTTTTTGTGTGAATTTCAAAAAGTCGTAGAACAAAAGTTGTTTGTTTAGGTGCACAGAAGTAGCCCTCAACGGCTTGCTAGTATAATCACCAATAACCCTGTATTTTGAAACTACGCATCTACTTATTTCACAGAGGCGACCTTCAAAATCTGAATTCTTAGTATTAAAGTGCCATGTCATGTCATATTTAAATGCTTTTGAATTATTTTGAATTATACATTAGCGTTTTTAGGGTTCCCTAGCCAAATAGTAAAAACGGGACCCTATTACTAAGACTTCGCTGTCCGTACGTCTGTGTGTCTGTCACCAGACTCTATCTCATGAACCATGATAGCTAGAGAGTTGAAATTTTAATAGATAATTATGTATGTAACGTTATAAATTCGTCACAAATTCTAGCGGATAGAAGGCAAAAGGATAAATAATAATAAAATAAATAAATATTGCAGGACATTCCACACATCGCCATCTAGCCCCAAGCTAAGTAACTAGACTTGTGTTATGGGTGCTATACAACGGATATACTACTTATATACCTTTATTTTTATAAATACATACCTTTACTACATAGAAACAACCAGACCACAGACAAATATCTAAGCATAAATACATGTCTGAGGCGGGAATCGAACCCGCAACTTTGTGCTTGGCAGTCCGGCATGGTGACCATTGTGCACTGGGTCGTCAAAGAGAAAAGATTTGATTGTCTGTTATAAAAATGGTTTTTGCTTGCATTTGTGCAGGTAGTTTACCAGTTAAGCTAAACAGACTTCCGTCCTAAGGTTGCCAGGAAGATATCGCTTTAAGCGATAAGGTCGCCTGTTTGTACAATTTCGTAGTTAATAAGCTTTCCCGTCCTTTTTGATATTTTTTAATGTTTTGTGTGTTGTACAAATAAAGTGTTTCTCAATAAATATTTTCCTTCACCGTTGACCAGCGTTACGTTGCAAAAACTACACCATAATACAATTTACATCAGCAATTCCTGGCGCTTTTCCAAACTAATACGTCATTAAATGTCAACGCCTCCGTGACGTATGAAGGTCCGTGATGGTCAGACGTATCTATTTTAGTTTCATGCTTGTTTTAATGCAAACCATATTGTTTTGAGATATGGCTTCTTAAAGATCGAAGTCATCTACCATCAGTGTGTGAAAGTGGTCAAAATTAGTAAAAGAAAAATTTCTTGTCATCTATACTAATATTATAACGAGGAAAGATTCGTTTGTTTGAATTGAATAGGCTCCGACACTCATGGACCGATTTTGATAAAACTTGTTATGAGGATACATTGATTCATTGGGAATAACTTAGGCTACTTTTTATTCCGATATTCCCACGGGATCGGGAGTAACGTGAAACCGCAGATCACTGCTGGTTCATACATATATTTCGAAATACCCAATTTCAATAGAGAAGTTGGAATTCGCTACCCAGTGCTACATTTCGTCAAGTGTCAAGCCCCGCTGACACCGTTAGCCAATTTCTTCGTATGTAGGGAACGTTTGGAATAATTTTTATTTTGACGGTATTTCCAAATATTTTTTTGTAAGACTAATGTCACCTCAGTCTGCCTGTGACTATGAGATCTCCAAAGTTCTCGAAACGTCAGATTTTAACAAAAAATCCGTTAAGCCGAAGTGGTAAGACCAGAAGCTTGATAGAGGTGTCCTAGAAACAGTTTTTGGGTATCAACCACTAAAATCCATAGAATGATATTCCTACCGTCGCGCGTCGTAAAGGCGAAGAAATGCTTTGTATCGTCATACACTTCGAAAGACGATTGGAGTGATTTGCCTCGATAAAAAAAAACGTGAAAATCCTAAAAAATCATAATTTTTTTGAGCTTTTCAATTTTGCGGCGATTGTTAAGGAAAAACAAGTACAAAATTTATATTTTCATAAACTTTACATCAAATCCCATAAGGTAGTACAGATGGTTTTTCACTAAAATAGATGTTAGTCTTTTAATTACATAAAACAGTTGACACGGCCATTACGTGGCGCGCGGGGGAAAGGGATAGAGTCAACGCGCGGCGCCAGCGTGGGAAAGGGATAGGGGTTTTCAGGTCCAACTTCACCTTAAAATAATTTCACCTTATAATACTTTTTAACCGACTTCAAACAAAAGGAGGAGGTTCTCAATTCGTTATATTTTTATGTATGTTCATTATCCCAATTCTGATCTGTTATGCGGTCAAAATTATAATTAAGCCCTGCAGTCTTATATTACACTTCAACTTAACACCCTTGACCTCGAATAGTGAAATTATCTAATAGGTAAAATTAACCTTGAAAACGTAGGCAAATTTTCATATTTAACTGTGCACATATTTGCACAGGTGTTTGTGTAATTACGCACGTGTGAATATGGTATGTGCTTGTTTATTTTGAAGTGATAACGTCTTATAATTCGATGAACACCTGCACTCACAAAAAAGTATGACGTTATGTCACGTTTTCGTTACTGACAAGGTAACCATAGCAACCTATTGAAGTATGCAAAATGGTAATGTTAATGATACAAAAGAGTTCATAAGACGTTATCACGTAAAATTATCGTCCGTAAATTCACTTTACAACCATTTTTTTTATTATTATCATCGCTTTGTCGTTTCACCTTCAAGCCCTCGTAATTCCAGGAACCGTGGGAATATCAGGGTAATTTGCATCGACTGCCATATGTAACTTCCGTAGATATTAATACATCTATGGTAACTTCACTTTTATTGATTTTTTTATTTTTTTGTCGGTAGGGTTGAGTTTACCAATTCGAAATTCGTCTCCCTAAACTCAGCCCGTAGGATAAGCATTCGTAGGTTGAGTCTGCCGAAGACGTTTCAATGTGATTTCTTGACAATGAAAAACTTTAAAAGTTTCCTCGAGAATTAATTTTTGAAATTGGATTGACAGTTAACGCAGATGTGAAAGCTGAGAGGATGGTACAGGTGCTGGGCAAGCCTACTCCATCCTCACACAAAAAGGACATATCTAAAAGATGTCTGGTTTCGGAAAAAACAGCCCGTATACAAGTAAAAATTGTGAACGATAAGATGAAGGCTAATTGAGGATAGAAGAAGAAGACGTACTACGCCGAGCCCACATTAATTGGGTCAGGGGCAGAAGATGGAGTTCCATAGGTTTACACATTCAAAAAAACTCTTCAAGTTTAATAACTAATTTGGGGGAGAAGACGGAGAAGTTCCAGGTTTATTGACTGATTCTGAGGCAGAAGCAGGAGAACTTCCAGGTTCATTAACTGATTTTGAGGCAGAGAAAGAAGAAGTTCCAGGTTTATTAACTGCTTTTGAGGCAAAAGAAAAAGTTCCAGGTTTATCAACTGATTTTGAGGCAGAAGAAGGACAAGTTCCAGGTTAATTAACTAATTCTGAGGCACAAGAAAGAGAAGTTCCAGGTTTATTAACTGCTTTTGATACAAAACACGAAGTTTTAGGTTCATTAACTGATTCTGAGGCAGAAGAAGTAGGAGTTCCAGATTCAAACACACAAACTCTTCAAGTTTATTAACTACTTTTGAAGCAAAAGGAGAAGTTCCAGGTTTATTAACTGATTCTTAGGCATAAGAAGAAGGAGTTCCAGGTGTTAACTAACGCATTCAACAAACAGACTCTTCAATTTTAATAACTGATTTTGAGGCAGAAGAAGGAGTTTCAGGTGTAAACCAACGCGTTCAAACAAACAAACTACAAGTTTAATATATTGTCGTGCCCAAACACACGTGATCCGTCACAGAGTTTTATTCTTCAATACAACGCAACTCAATCGTTTGGATTATATCCAAATGTTATTTTAAACAGCACATTTATACGCAATGTTACTGTTTCAGTTTTTTGTTAATCTATTCTGTTGTTAGGTAAGGACCAACACTTTAATTGTTCCTTTGCAAATATTTTTTTTTAGTATTTGTTATCTTGACCTTTGTGAGCGACGACCCAGTTGGTACAATTTTGACACCATGCCTGGCTGCCAAACACAGGGTTGCGGGTTCGATTCCCGCCTCAGACAAGAATTTATACTTAGATATTTGTCTGTGGTCCGGTTTTTTATCTATACTAACAAACAAACTCTTAAGCTTTATAATCTATACTAATATTATAAAGCTGAAGAGTTTGTTTGTTTGAACGCGCTAATCTCAGGAACTACTGGTTCGAATCGAAAAATTATTTTTGTGTTGGATAGTCCATTTATCGAGGAAGGCTTTAGTTACTTTTCATTTTGATATTCCCACGGGATCGGGACTTTCGCGGGTGAAATCGCGGAGCGCAGCTTGTATGTATTATTATAAGTATATATTTTCAAAAGAAAAGTATATAGGTAGTATATCCCTTGTCTAGCAACCATAACACAAGTGTAGTTACTTAGCTTGGGCGATGTGTGGAATGTCCAGCAATATTTATTCGCTTTCAGCGATAAGGCCGCCCATTTGTGCAACTTATACTTTCTAGCTATTACTTTATTTTATGTATATCGTGTTCTGTTTCTTCATGTGTTGTACAAATAAAGTTATCTGTCTATCTATTATTATTTATTTGTGAGCATGATCACAAAAAGGAAAACCCCATGAATCTCTTGTGCCTTCTTATTGGTGGGCGCGTTCCAAAAGCACACACATAGCTCATGGATAAGTGGTCGTCATGTAACCCTTTTAAACCGTCGCTAATTCAAATACGTAGTTGCATTAAATCGATTTCTCTCACCCCGACATACTCAGCTTTGTTTTAAATTGTTTTAATCAGGTTAACTGTGAAATATTACTTTAATTACTATTTATAAACGTTGCTAGTTGCTTTACACAGCCTCGATATTTTGTAATGAATAAAATAAATATTGCAGGACATTCCACACATCGCCATCTAGCCCCAAGCTAAGTAACTACACTTGTGTTATGGGTGCTACGTGCTTGTTGTGGGTGCTTGTGTTATTCGTTGTACTACTTAAAAGTATTTAAGTAGTAAAAAAAATAGAAAACTGACCAAGTACGACTCGGACTCGCGCATGAAGGCTTCCGTCCGGATGAAATCAAGTCAAAATATTATCCTTAAATCTCTCTGACTGAACTCTAATACTACATGTAACTTATAACTAGGTAATAAAAACCGGCCAAGTGCGAGTTGAACGAAGGGGCATGGTCATGGCAGTTATAGGTTTTATGCAACAAAAATATTTGCTCTAGTGTCATTATCTAGGGAGGAAACAGTCGACTACGTTTGTATGGAGAGAGTGCCCGGTACCCTTTCCTCTTAAATATTTGTAGAAAAATATTTGTGACACGTCAGGAATCGAATCCGCAATCTTTGCGTCACACAGAGGTTAGCCTTCAATCTGCTTTCATTTTTGATTTTGAAATGAAACATTTTGGATAAGAACGACGTTGAATCCATGAATAAAATTAATTAAAATATTATTGACTTGGACCTACTTTTAAACTGTCTTAATTTAATGTCGTATTAATTTTATAATCACTTGTAATCTTCTATACTAACTAATATAATTTAAAGACGAAAGATTTTTTTGTCGCGAATACACGGACATTAAGACTGCTCGCCTAGTCTATTTCAGCTACTTCCATAGTGTCATGTCGTATGACATCCTACTGTGGGGTTTGCTGCAGATATTGATGCTATTTTCATATTGCAAAAGAGAGCTGTCCGAGCTATCTACAAAATAGGCTCCAGGGAATCACTTATAGAAGAAAAAAAAATTAAAGAGTTAAATATATTAACGCTCTATTACCAGGTCAAAACTTTTATAAAGCATAAATAAATTGTACAGTAAGGCGTACTATGATACTTCGTCTTACCTTAATGATAACAACCCATGGACGTGATTTAAGTGGCTCCATTTCAAATAATACTTTCAAATATTTGTAATATTCACCTTTGTGTGCGTGATCACATGAAAAAAAACCCCATGAGTTTCTTGTGCCTTCTTATTGGTGGGCGCGTTTCGAAGGGACACATCCTAACTTAGTTTTTAAGACGGTTTCTATGTGGTCTTTGTACAAATGTATACAGCATCCAAAGGAATAAGAAAAAATGACTGTTGTATTTTTTTGTTTGTAGCAAATAGGCTGCTAAAGAGGTGTGGCCCTATTATTATTTTGTAATAGGTATCTATACTTCTATAATAATGTTATCTATCTAATGCTATCTATCTATTATCATTCTACTCATTCATTTTTTTATAAAAACAAACTGAATACAAAATATTATATACGTCACTAAAAAACTTATAAAACAATTATATCCAAGTACTAAAACCTTTTACTTAACTAAAATTTAATTTACAAGCTTTTAAAATAATGTTTATTAAATTTTGTATATAAAACAGTAAATCATAATGATTTACTGTTTTATATATTATACTGTTTATACCGAAAAACCTACACCTAGAAGACCGTCAACAGCGAGGCAGGGCCTAGGCTACCAATGGTTAGGGCCGCAGAGAGAGGAATTATAATTATAATCTACTAGCGACCCCCTCGGGCTTCGCACGGCTATATTATACATGTTTTATACATATAAACCATCCTCTTGAATCACTCTATCTATTAAAAAAATCGCATCAAAATCCGTAGCGTAGTTTTAAAGATCTAAGCATACATAGGGACGGACAGCGGAAAGTGACTTTGTTTTATACTATGGAATGATGCTAATATTATAAAGAAGTAACGTTGGTAACAAGTTTGTATGTATGTATGTTAGGGGAAATCTCCGAAACCATTAAATCGATTTTAAAAATTCTTTCACCAATAGAAAGGTAAATTATTAGATAATAAGTAATAACATAGCTTATAACTTATTTTCATAAAAATTGGGATCCGTAAGTTAATTGCAATATTGTAACCTAAGGTAAAAAACGCACATCAGTTTTTAGCGTGCGCTGTGAAAACTATTGACGATAACGCAAAATAATGTATTACAAGTTTGTACCTTATAAGTATGGCCTTATTATTGTCTACAAAAAAGTCCGCGACGCAATATACCCATCTATTATGTTAAGTCACAATAACAGGTTTTTTGTTTTAAAATAGTCTAAATAGTCAGCCCGTATTCTTAAAATAATGTTATAATTTTGCACTAAATGTCCACACTGAGTGTGTCTACATGACACTCAGTGTCACTGCGGAGTTAGTGCAACAGTGACGTGTCGGCTGGCGTTCCGGACCGGCTCCTCCGTGGCCGGGACGGGTGCAAGGTTGATACTACATTTATACATCAATCTACTTCTACTAATATCACCCGTGTAACTCCCGATCCCGTGGGAATATCGGGATAAAAAGTAACCTATGTTACTGTCAATGAATTAATGTATTCTCAAACCAAGTTTCATCAAAATCGGTCTAATAGTTTCGTCGCCGTTACAAAAATACAAAAATCTTTTCTCTTTATAATCTATTCTATCTATACATAGAAAATTCTTTGTCCTGACTGACTGACGGATCAACGCATAGCCTAAACCGCTGATCGTAGAGACCTGAAACTTGGAGGGTGTGTTCTTTGTATTACGTAGGCATCCGATAAGAAAGGATTTTCCGAAATTCTACTCCTTAGGGGGTGAAAAAGGGGGGCAAAGTTTGTAGGGACAACGTGATTCATTGGTCCATTTTCGACTTTCGAAATCGCGGGCAAAAGCTAGTATTAGTACAAAAGTATAGACTCTTCTGCTACTTTTTGTCCATTGAAAACTGGCGCTCTATAAATCATCAGACGCAAAAGCCAACATAGCATAGCACAGGGGTTCCCAAACTTATTTTGTCTACTGCCCACTTTGAGAATAAATTATTTTTAACCGCCCCGACTTGTTCACCTACTTAAAAACCACTATAACATCAAATTAAATTCATAATTGTGAGCTATATTAGCGGAGTTTAAACATTAATTCTAAACGAAACTTTTACTATAACCCGCAAGAGTTAACTTGAAACCTGAGCGCAGTAGATAGTACACAATACAAGCATTTTTAATGGCTCTCTTACCTTTTGGCCTGCAGCGCCCACAAGGGGGCGTTTTCGCCCACTTTGGGAAAGGCTGGCATAGCATATGAAACCTCTTTTCCAAAAAAAAAAAAAAAAAAACAAGCAAAGCCACGTGCATAACTCAGTCATAATATTACATCAAGAACTTTCTATCGGATCAGACTTATATTTTAAGAGTCAATGGCCTTACGTTGTTGCAAAAAAAACGGCAGCCATCTTGCATTTTTTGGACCGTTCAGCGTTGAATTAGCCTCAGACGGTAAATGTAGGGATATGATAAGACAAACTGCGCCACGCGATTTTACCCGCGTTACTGTCTCTTGTCGACCCAGTTGGCACAATGGTCACCATACTGGACTGCCAAACACAGGGTTGCGGGTTCGATTCCCGCCTCAGACAAGTATTTATGCTTAGATATTTGTCTGTGGTCTGGTTGTTCTTTGTCACGATGTATGTTGCCAATAAATTCCAAAACTACTGAACCGATTTCAATCAAATTTCACATGAACCCGTATTTTGGTCTTAACTTACTGGATAGGATAGTTATCATCTCAATTATTCGCTTATGTCGTGAATGTAAACGAATAAAATGTATCAATTAATGGTTTCTGAAGCAAGTGTTTATTTACTGTTTAGTTTTATGAAGTTCTCATAGATGGCGGTGTATGTTGATTCATCAATATAATTCTTCAATATTGTTTGACATCTAGGTTGCAAATACACCCAATAGATGGCGCTGTGTTCGGGACTTACGCGGGTGAAATCGCGGGGCGCAGCTAGTTTATTATAAGGATGTAAATCTTTTAAAAAATAAAAGTATATAAGTAGTATATCCGTTGCCATAACACATATCTAGTTACTTAGCTAGGGGATAGATGGCGACGCGATATGTAAGGAATGTCCTGCAATATTTATTATATTTACTAGGGATGTTGATTTCCTACAAACACTGAATACATAAAGTTACTACAGACTACAAACTTTTACAGCCCTGAATCAAAAGTTGCCATACTATGTTTGTTTAGAGGAATTGATCTCTATCAGGAACACTATCGATTGGTATAAAAATATTGGTGATTTTTTTTGCACTAACAACTGGTTCGACTCCTGGCTAGGGTAATGACTTTTTCAAATACCTAATGATGCAGTTGTAGTGGTTCTCAAAATCAGGCACGAAACTTCTTTCAGCATTTTTCGTTATCTCTTGTACTCTATACATATAAAATTCTTTGTCCTGAATGACTGACGGATCAACGCACAGCCTAAACCGCTGATCGTAGAGACCTGAAACTTGGAGGGTGTGTTTTTTGTATGATGTAGGCATCCGGTAAGAAAGGATTTTCCGAAATTCCACGCTTTAAGGGGTGAAAAAGGGGGGCAAAGTTTGTTATGACAACGTGATTCTTTGGTCCAATCTACTTCAAAGTTTTTGACTTCTCCGCGTACGAAGTCGCGGGCAAAAGCTAGTTTAAGATATAGCCCTGAAGGTCCATGTAACAAATTCATATAATTGCCTTGACCAGAGACAACAGTAACTATAAAGCCCGCCATCTATCAAGCGATTCAGAACTAACTTAGAAGAAAAATAAGCCAATTGAATAGCCCTCATTGAAGAGCAGACATTTAAAAGTGTAACTTTGATGTTTTTGTTCATCTTACTAACCTCGGTTTTTGTCGTGTTACCCAAACCTGTTTGGTTGTCGAACGTTTTTGAGTACATAAGCTTGAGGCGTATTTTTTGGTGTCTATTGGTTTCTTGATGACTAAAGACTTTGAAGGCACGTGCTGGTAAACAGCATGCTTTTTTGATGGTCGGTAACTTGTTGTGAAACAACCAACAATGCCTTAGAGCTTTTCACGGTTTGATGTGACACTCGCCAATCCAAAGTTATCTAATTTGGATTGCCGAGTGTAGGTTCGTTAAAAAGGTCATCGCTAAGTTTCCCCCGCATAAGTCCCGATCCCGTAAAATATCGGAATAAAAAGTAGCCTATATTACTCGCAAGAATGCGTTGTATCCTCATACTAAATTTCATCAAAATCAGTCCTCTGATATGTTGGAAATGGGGGGGGGGGGGGGGTGAGCGGGGTTGCATTTGTTTCAATCTATGCGATCGATGCCGCAAAAGCTACGTAATTTAGACAGACAGAAAGAGCTACTTTCACATCTATTTATTCAAAGTGGTATTAGTTACACCTTTATAACTCGAGAGCGCCTGGACCGATTACAATAAAACTTAATACGTAGATAGCTGAACTCCTAGAATACCGTACAGCCTTTACGATATTCTCGGATTGGAACTAACGCAGTTGAACCCACGCGGATCAGCTAAATAATATATACATCAACACTAATATTAAAAGATTTGTGTTGGTTTGTAATGAAAAGGCTCCGAAACAACTAGGCCGATTTTGATAAAACTTGGTATGAGGATACATTGATTTATTGGGAATAATATAGGCTACTTTTTATCCCGATATCCCCACGGGATCTAGAGTTACGTGGGTGAAACCGCGAAGCGCTGCTAGTATGGATTAAGTAGTTTAGACACGAGTAGGGGCCACTGATCTTTAACTAATCACTTTTATACTATTTATCAGTTATCGAGTTTATCATTTATCAGTTAAATATTATGATGATTTATTTATCAATAATTACTAGCATCTTATCAGGCTATTTGATAATAGTCATAGTTAAACTTGGTGTGGGTAAAACCAGCAAGGACTGGGTCCTGAACAGCAGGCGACCTAGCGGCAGATCCTGGAGAAGATGGTGACACTCCCGAAGGTCAAATACACTTGGAACCGGAGAGCGGTGTTGGCTTAGTGGTAGTGGTAGACTTTCATTCTGAAGGTCGTGGGTTCGAATCCCAGCCGGACGTGAACCAATGTATTGTTCTTAAGAAATATGTATGTGCGCTAATTGACATTGTTCTTACGGTGAAGGAAAACATCGTGATGAAACCCGCGGCTTAGTTGGCTCCAGAAGTATTGACAGGTTCTCTCCTCAGGCAACCGTCGACTATGCTGAGAGGGTAGTAGGTGCTGGGCAAGCCTACTCCATCCTCACGCAAAAAGGACCCAATTAAAAAGAGTCTAGTTGCGGAAAAAGGTCCGTATACATACATACATACCAGAGTGCCATACGTTATCATCATCATCATATTAGTCACAGGACGTCTACGGCTGAACATGGTTTTCTTATGGTGGGGAAAATGCTTTGCCGTATCTCCGCTGTCCTGAGAAGCAGCGAATTGTGTGGAATTTGCCAGTAAAAACCCCACCAGGTTTTCTATCTTAACGCATCGGAGGGGTTCCGTGAGCATTTCGTCCATATGATAAGGCCCTGATCTCGCGCATGTGCGCCCATAGCTTATGCCATGCTCTCTTAGAGCGACGCGCGTGGGAACCCACGCCCGCGCTCCTTGGACGTTTACGCGGAAGGCATACCTCCCCGAGTCCAGCGCCCATGGGCCGTTCACGGTGGCAGCCGATCGTCTTTCACTCTGCGGGTCGTACGACGTCTTTCGTCCGCCTCCTACCTCGCTATGACGACCTCACAAAATGTATGTGTGCCGCGCCATTTGTCGTCACTGTCAACCTTAGCAAGGACGACAGCGACAAGTCTTATCCGATGACGCGTCCCCAAAGACTGTCATGCCATGACGAAACTGAACCAAAATAGTCAAAAAAACACTAAAAGGGTCCTGCCGGAAGACCAGCGGCTGTGTCAGCATAATGTTAGTGCAGCTATCATTGCTTAGGCAGAACCTTTTTGACGGCTCCTTAGATCTTATTTTTTAATTATTTTGTATTCTCTTGTTATTACCTATTTATTTTTTCGTTTTTATTTTATACTTTTGTTTTATGTTAGTACTTTTATGTTTGTTACTACTTTTCTGATTGTCTTGTGTCGTGTGCTTGTCCTAAAAGATGTTTTGTTTCTTTCTTTCACCAAGAAAGCAAAATCTGACGGATGTGTTCTAAATCTTCAGCAAAACGATCGGTCGCAAGCCTGCTCTGCTTTATTTTCTTTTCCGTTTGTCTCTTAAACTACTGCACCGATTTTGATGGCATTCAGTACAAAAATACATTAAATCCTCAGGCTAACATCGAGATTTATATGAAAAACAAAAGAATAAATAATAGTTGCCATAACACCGAATAAATAAAAGTTGCCATTACCGTATTCGATTTTTCGTAAGAATAATTATTTTCGTACGCCACCGCCGGAACCCACTGGACCTGTTTTGTGCAAATATATGATAATTTAATGCAGTACAAGCGATAAGAGACTGGCGTTTTAAATATAAATTACACGTATTTGTTTCAATTTATATCTCTACGTGTTGTTATTTCATTTGGTGATGATGAAAATTGTATGGAAACCGGTTCTGCAAGTTTTTCAAACAAATATAAAAATTTAGGACATTGCACGCGCCATCTAGCCTCCCCAAGCTGAGCTGATACCTATATATACTTACTTATTTTGTAAACATTATATTTATTATACACCCAGATTACAAAAAATATTTAAGAATTTTAAAATACCAAGTTATTTTCAGTATTAAAAGGAAAGGGTACCGGCTCTCTCTCCATAAAAACGTAGTCGACTGTTCCCTCCCTGGATAATGACACTAGCACAAATATTTTTGTAGCATAAAAACTATAACTGCTATGACCATGCTCCTATGTCTTATTTTTATATATATTTTGTTTTTTAACTCTTACTTTCTATGATAATTAGAAAATGAAAAAAAAAAACAAGACATAGCAGTTATAGTTATAACAGGTCATGGCAGTTATAGGTTTTATGCAACAAAAATATTTGTGCTAGTGTCATTATCCAGGGAGGAAACAGTCGATATGGAGAGAGCGCCGGTACCCTTTCCTCTTAAAGTACATAATTTCTAACAGGTGTTTTAGTGTTCGAAACAGCATCGGAATATAGAACAGAAGAACGGGTCGGATAAGTTTTATTTTACTGCCGTCTTCCTACCTTCACTCGCGTCTCTCGAAGGCCCACTTATTTGGTGGTCTTTGAGTCACGAGCGTATAGGTATCTTCTATGACATCTTAGACCGCATCAATACTTACCACCGTGTGAAATACTGGTCAAACGCTGACCTATTTTTCTATTATAGAAAAAAAAGCAAAAAGACATGGTTGGTTTGGATTTTTTTCTCATTTTTTTTTATAAAATCAAATTATTTCATTTAAATAATAATTAAGTACAACAAATATTTGTATACAAAAACAAATATCTTAGGCACAAATAATTTTTCACGGCACGTTTCTAACCCGCTCAACCTTCTGCTATTCTGGCCTTCATCCAACTCCTCACAAACTGCGAGATCGTCTGTAATCAAATCGCTGGAACCTTTTAACTTGTCCCTCATCCCAATCGCTTCCAATACATCGATTACAGCATACGCGTCAACTTTTACATCCATCATACTCATACTGTCTTGTTTTATCATTATTTATTAGAAAGAGATAGCTTTATATACAGGGTTATTGGTAACTATATGAGCAAGCGGTTGAGGATACAGAAGTATACCTAAACAAACAACTTTCGTTCTACGGCTTTTGGAAATTCGAACATTTTTTGATGAGGTTATGTAAATTCGAAAATTTCTTTGTGTTAGGAATAGCTGATTATTAGGTAAGTTAACCTGAAAATCTGCTGTTCCTTACACGAAGAGTTTATCGAATTTACATAACCTCTCAACTGGCAGACAAAAATACCTTCATACATTTTTAATATGGCGCCATCTGTTGTTGCCAGTTGATGAAATAACCTCAAAATTTTCAAAAAAATGTTCGAATTTTCAAAAGTCATAGAACAAAAGTTGTTTAGGTGCACATCAGAAGTGGCACTCAACCACTTGATAATATAGTTACCAAAAACCCTGTATAAAGAATAACGTTTATTAGACAAGAACACGGTATTATAAAACAGAAAATGAATTAAATAGAAAAAAAAAACATCCGTGCGTAGGACCTATAAAATGTCAGTTTATCTTCATCTATATTCTATACTATTGAAAAGAGAAGATTTTTTTTTTGTATTAACCGATTTTAAAATTATTTGCTTTAATAGAAAGCCACATTATTAGTACATTGATTTTTATGCGAATATTCTGACAAGATCGGGACTTACAAGGATGAAACTGTAAAACTTAGCTTGTATCAATATAAAACCATAAGGTGGGTATAGACTAAAGCATTAATTTGTAACAGAACATCTAGCAATCGAACGACACTTGCCACACATTTGCCTGTATTGTACCATTCGTGAGAACGTTACATTACATTGAAATGCTCGAGGATATGCTCGAGTCTATACTCACCTACTCGAACCACACTTGGAACGCCTGTATCGTACCAATCTTAAGGACGTTACATTACATTGAAATGCTCGAGGAAATGCCTATACTCACCTATTCGAACCCCACTTGGAACATTTGCCTTGCATTTGCCTGTATTGTACCATTCGTGAGAACGTTGCATTACATTGAAATGCTCGAGGATATGCTCTAGTCCATACTCTTCTATAAACCGTACCAAGGTCCATAATAAAAGCGTCACCATTAACGTAACAAATAAAATAAAACATATTATACTACTTGTAGGTAGGCTATGTGTAGGTCTTTTCCACTTTAGGCACCTGGGTTATATCACCGAGGCTTTAATGTTACATATATAGGTAATCTCTACGCGTGGTAGGCTTTTTTATGTGCCAAAACCTTCCTCTTGAATCACTCTGTCTATTAAAAAAACAAATGGCTGTCTGTGAAGTCAGCATACGGACAATAATTTTACGTGATAGCGTCATTAGAAAACATTAATGGTAACCATAGCAACGATAATACGTTGCTAAGGTTACCTTGTTAATAACATGGCGCGTTCCCTAAACATGACGCATGACGTCATGTTTTTTGTGAGTGCAAGTGTTGATGTGTTGATCAATTTATTATACGTTATCACGTCAAACCAGCATCAAAATACGTTGCGTAGTTTTAAAAATCAAAATATACGTAGGGACAGACAGCGGGAAGCGACTTGATTTTATAATGTAGTGATTTTACTTAAATATAACTAATTTTGGAAATGTTTATTACAACTTTTTGTTAATTAAAATAAAAATTACCCAGATTCTTACAGGCGACATTTTAGTGTCCTTTGAGCTCCTTAAAAAAGGGCGACTCCAATAAAATTACTATTTTTAGTATCCTTTAATCACCTGTAATTTATTACAATTACAGAAAAAAGTAGAATTTACTAAAAACGTTTTTTTTAATTACATAAATCGATGGTGATTTGAATAAAGCAAGAACAAATCACTCTTAGAAACCAAGATTGGAGTATCAGAAACTTCGCAAATCGTGAGAAACAATCTCCATTTTTACCAAAATCAAGTCAAACTATTGCCCTTAAATATCTATGTTTTAATAAATATTGCAAGACATTCGACACATCGCCATCTAGCCCCAAGCTAAGTAACTAGACTTGTGTTATGGGTGCTAGACAACGGATATACTTTTGAAAATATATACTTACTAGCAGCGCTCCGCGGTTTCACCCCCGTAACTCCTGATCCCGTGGGAATTTCGGGATAAAAAGTAGCCTTCCTCGATAAATGGACTATCCAACACAAAAAGATTTTTTCAATTCGAACCAGTAGTTCCTGAGATTAGCGCGTTCAAACAAACAAACAAACTCTTCAGCTTTATAATCTATATATATAAAAGAAAGTCGTGTTAGTTACACCACTTATAACTCGGGAACGGCTAAACCGATTTGGCTGAAAATTGGTGGGGAGGTAGCTTACAATCAGAAGACGGACATAGGATATTTTTTTCGATATTCCCACGGGATCGGGACTTACGCGGGTGAAACCGCGGGGCGCAGCTAGTATTAGTATAGATAATACATAGAAACAACCAGACCACAGACAAATATCTAAGCATACGAAAAGAAGAAGAACACAACTAAGCGACATTTTTCATCAGGATGTTTTCCTTCACCATAAGAGCAATGCCAATTAACACATACATTTTTCCATAAGAAAAATTGATGCACGGCCGGCATTTGGAATGAAAATCGAGGTACTCGTCTCTTCCAGTAGGCCAACACCGCTCTCAATTATAATAATTAGATTTTCCTTGTAGTTAAACAATATCACGCCTGTTTGTAGATTTTAAAACTTGGTTTTCCTAGAAACTAGGGCACCTGTAGCTTTGGGGGAATTACACATGTTGGTTTTACCTCTATATTTCATATCTTTTTACCTACTTACATCTACTAATAGAGTTCAGAAAGATTTTTGACGACCCAGTTGGCACAATGGTCACCATGCCGGACTGCCAAACACAGGGTTTCGGTTTAGATTCCCGCCTCAGATAAGTATTTGTGCTTAGATTACTTTGGTCTGTGGTCTAGTTGTTTCTATGTATTATAAGTATATATTTACAAAAGAAAAGTATATAAGTGGTATATCCGTTGTCTAGCACCTATAACACAAGTCTAGTTACTTAGCCTGGGACTAGATGGCGATGTGTGGAATGGATGTCCTGCAATATTTATTTATTTATTTTACCATTTGTTAAAGCTATATACTTCGTAAATATGCTTATAATATTTTTGTTTTTTGATTCAGGTCCGAGGTGGAAGCACAGGTGTTCCACCGCCGGCCCCGCCAGCGTTAGAAGAGAAGCGGTCACCGTTGCAGCCGCAGCAACAGGGGAGGGCAATGCTACCACCACCGCCAGGTAAGTTTTTGAACTGCCCCACATATAAAAGTGCAGTTACAGATTCCTTGCACATTAAGATCCACTCCACCCTCGTCTCGTCTTTGTAATCTCTGTTTTTGTTGCAAATAAATAATATTCCATTCAATAATCTGTAAATATCCCCATCTCCTATGATTTTTCAAGAGACGATTGCCACGATGTCTTTCTGATCTTCCATCAAAGTCTCTGGATTAGAAGATTCCAAGGTTGCCTTTGTTTTGCAATAACCTTATAAAAAATACATATAAAATTCTTTGTCCCGACTGAGTGACGGATCAACGCACAGCCTAAACCGCTGATCGTAGAAACCTGAAACTTGGAGGGTGTGGTCTTTGTGTGACGTAGGCATCCTATAAGAAGGGTTTTCCGAAATTCTACGCCTTAGGGGGTGGAAAAGGGGGGCAAATTTTATATAGTACACGTGATTCATTGGTCCAATCCCATTAGAACCATTTTCGACTTCTACACGGAAGAAGTCGCTGGCAAAAGCTAGTCTGACATAATTTTTTCCATGTTCCAGCTAATAGTATGTTTTTCAGCAGAACCTGTACCTGCACTACCTGCGCCGAAGCCAGCAGTAGTGAAGGCACCGAAGAATGCGAAGATCAATCAGAAGGTAAGTGGAGTGATGAAGATCATTATATCTAGAGTTAGGTGGCTATAAGATCACAGGTCATACTCAGCATCGATCTGTGCCTGATGTCTTAAGCAGCGTCCGATCTTGAAGTATGACACTTGTTAGGATGCAGGTGCTGTAACTACCACCTGCCACATAAGTCGCAATTAAAGTGAGTGCCCGAAGATGGTAGGGGTAGTGCAGCACGATGATGATGCAGTGACGTCCACTGCTGAACATAGGCCTCCCCCAAAGACTTGCAGAGCGATGGCTCTCATCACAAGATGCTTTAATTACCACAAGGTGCTACGATCACCACAAGGTGCTATTAATGATATGATCACCACAATGTTCTTTGACCACCACAAGGGGTTTAGATCACTACAAGGTTCTTTAACCAATACAAGGTGCTACGATCACCACAAGGTGCTATGATCAACACAGGGTTCTTTGACCACCACAAGGTGCAATTAATGCTATGATCATCACAACGTTCTTTGACCACCACAAGGTGCTATGATCACTACAAGGTGCTATGATTACCACAATATGCTATGATCACCACAAGGTACTATGCACTTTTTGTGACGGAGCACACTTTGAGATGATCATAGCATAGATGATAGTACTTGACGTGATTATATCACCTAGCGGTGATCACCACAAGGTACTATGACCACGTCTAGGTACTACGATCACCACAAGGTTCACAAATAGTCTCGTTCTACGACACCTACGGAAGGATACGCATATTTACAGTAACTTTTATAGCTATTTTTTTACTAATTACTTTTATGTTAAAAACTTTATTGTTAAACTAAATAGGGAAATGTAAAAATTGAATTTATTGTCAAGAAGTTAAGGTTTATTTTTCATGGTGATTGATACACTTGACGACAGTTTAATAGGGTGTAAGGTGGCCATGTTTTATGTTAAATGTTGAATACAATTTATTTAAAATTACGACAAATATTTCATAACAAAATTAGCTAATCCAGCCGTTCTCAAGTTATGTCGTGACCAACGGAAATGAGGATTATCTATACTTATATTATAAAGCTGAAGAGTTTGTTTGTTTGTTTGAACGCGCTAATCTCAGGAACTACTAGTTCGAATTGTATTGATATTGGAATGATTTTTGGTTCCGTTTTGTTTCCCATTGATATTTTATATTAAAACAAAATTCTCCAATTCACCAAAACTGTGGTCACCATAATATTTGCGACGTAAAAACAAGTTTTCGTTCGACTACGGGCTACGTGTCGGGTTTTATTATTGTTCGTATTCGATTATAGTGATGGGATGAAAATTTACATTTTTATATATCGATTGTCGATTCGTTGTTGTATAATCGATTATGCAGTGACTAGTGAAGTGAAACGCGATTTAAACTGTCACTTTTGAAGGGTAGTACCTACCTAAAGGGTAAAAAACGGGACCCTTACTAAGACTTCACTGTCCGTCTGTCTGTCACCGGGCTGTATCTCATGAACCGTGATAGCTAGACAGTTGAATTTTTCACAGATTATGTATTTCTGTTGCCGCTATAACAACAAATACTAAAAACTGAGGTCGACTCACACTTGGCCGGTTTTTAACGTATTATTAAACTTCAAAATCTGTCCCAAAAGTAGGTTAGGTCGCATATCTCCTCTAAAAATATTTTTATCCTTTATATGAGTCTTCTATTCGTCACTCGTCACCATAATTCAAGCCCAGATGAGCGTTATTATTAAACATTGGTTGCTATGGAACGTGAACGTTTCGGGAACGTGAGCGATGACGTCACACTTGTTTGTGAGTGCTGCCGGTGTTTATCGATTTAATGATGTTATTACGTCAAAAATATAATCGCGTCAGTATTTTGGAGGTACGAGGTGGTGTGTACCTCCAAAGGGAACATCTTCCACCGGGCAGGTATTATACTCGGTAGGCCGCGGCCCAACGATGTTTCGTTCGAACTTGTATATGAGCTTATCTTCAGAAAAACTTCGCTTGCGCGATCTAGGATCTACGATCGGCTTAGTGGCGCCATCTGTTGGTGGCGATGTGAAGTGTCGCTACAGTATTTATAATGAGAACCTCCTTTTTTCATCTCGGTTGAAAATTAAATAATAGTTTCTAGTGATATAATGCGGTATGTATATTCCGATAAGAGACTTGAAGTGATAAATGTTTTGATAAACCAGTGACAGTCGCATAGTGATAGATACGAAGATAATGATGAGCACAATACAAATAATAAATAAATAAATAATAAATATTGCAGGACATTCCACACATCGCCATCTAGCCCCAAGCTAAGTAACTCCACTTGTGTTATGGTAGCTAGGCAACGGATAAATTACATATATACTTTTCTTTTGTGAATATTATAATTATAATGCATAGAAACAACCAGACCACAGACAAATATCTAAGCATAAATGCTTGTCTGAGGCGGGAATCGAACTCGCAACCCTGTGCTTGGCAGACCGGCATGGTGACCATTGTGCCAACTGGGTCGTCGTGAAATATTTGTGGCTAGCTACGCCCCGCTGTTTCACCCGCGTAACTCCCGATCCAGTAAGAATATCGGGATAAAAAGTAGCCTATGTTATTGTCAATGAATCAATGTATCTACATACCAAGTTTCATCAAAAACGACCCAATCTTGGCATACTTACAGTTTGTGGTGTGTGTATAAAAATATAATAGTTCGTGTGACAAATTGCGAAAATGACGAGATGCAAATATGACGAGTTGCGAAAATGACAAGACGCGTTTATGACGAGTTGCGAAAATGACGAGTCGCGTTTATGACGAGTCGCGTTAATGACGTGTCGCGTTTATGACGAGTCGCGAAAATGACGAGTCGCGTTTATGACGAGTTGCGTTAGTATGACGAGTTTGCGTTTATAACGACCCACTACTAATCCAAATAATTCTTCACACTCCAATAAATATGGAGTTTAATTATTTGTTATAACACTATAGGCAGTTTGACGACTCAGTTGGCACAATGGTCACCATGCTGGACTGCCAAACACAGGGTTGCGGTTTCCATTCCCGCCTCAGACAAGCATTTATGCTTAGAAATTTGTCTGTGGTCTGGTTGTTTTTATGTATTATAAGTATATATTTACAAAAGAAAAGTATATAAGTAGTATATCCGTTGTCTAGCACCCATAACACAAGTCTAGTTCCTTAGCTTGGGGCTAGATGGCGATGTGTGGAATGTGTTGCAATATTTATTTCCATTTATATTAGTAGGATTCCCAAGAGACAATGTACTAATATTAATTTACATTTATATTTGTTTCTTACGACCGCCAAACATTTATAGATAATAATATGCCCCACTAATTTGTCCTAACAACGAACATAAATATTCACCCGTCTCGACATCTGCCAAGAATTAATCGAATAAAACTCGATTTAAAACATCTATATTAAAATCGGCAATCGTAAGTTTCACATCACTATTGCCAGTTAACCGTCAACACGCGCGCGCCGCGGACGTCCCGCGCACTTTTTTCGAATTCAGAACACACCATTTCTTTTTTATTAGTGACAGTTTGTGGCCAGTGTTTTGTGTTTTTATTGAGTTTTGATTGGTTTATGGTTTTTTTTTCGGATAGTGATTGGAATAAAGTGTTTTTTTTTTATCTGTGTAAGGTTTTATCAGCGTTGTATTGTGATTAACATAATTCGTTTTAGATAAAGTGTTCGATTTAAATTGAACAAAATAATACTTTTTCTCGTATTATGTATGGAAAGTTTTTCCTTCCATTAGTTATAAAATATTCGCCGTGGCAATTTTCGAATCTGCGAACAGCACATTGGGTTTTTAACACTTTTAAAAACGCTATCTATACTTATAAAGGAAGTGAGGACAAAAAGTCAATACTTGGAAGCAAATAAAAAAAATAAGTATTAAAAAAAATTAAAGAGGAAATCGATTATGGCGGTCTTTTGTCCAACAGTGGGACAATCCAGGCTAATAAAAAAAATCGGTAACTTTTATAAAAATTTAGAAGCGCTCGTTCGACCCTTGTAAGTTCCGATCCCGTGGGAATATCGGGATAAAAATTAACTATGCTACTCACAAGAACTCAATGTATCCTTACACAAAGTTTTATTACAATCGGTCCAGTAGTTTTAGAGCCAATTACAAACAACAAAATAAATTTAGTATATTTCTAAATTATATTTTTATCGTCGCTATGTGTATTTATAAACGTGTAGCAATTATTTATTTTCTGTTTGACACCGGATAAATAAAATTATAACGTTTCTGTAAACAAAAACTGAACTGTTTTTGATGGAATTTAAAAAGATTTGCGGTTGTGAATAAATGTGGGTACCCACTTAAATTATTATATCAAATTCCGTTTAAAAAAATACTTTTGTGTATTCTATATATTTATTTAAATCGAGGAAAGTATATTCTAGTAGCTGCGGTTTAACCTGCGTAAGTCCCGATCCCGTGGGAATATCGGGATAAAAAGTAGCCTATATGCTAATCCAAGTCTCCAGCTATCTAGATACCGAGTTTTATCGCAATCGGTCTTGTAGTTTTTGCGTGAAGGAGTAACAAACATACACACACAAACTATCACATTTATAATATTAGTAGGATACTTAGCTCGTACCCTCGGCTTCGCTTGTCATTTCGCACTCATAGGGCGTTTTATAAAATACCCTTATTGGTTACCTACACTACACAAAGAACACCTAGACACATGAAAAGTGGGTCCCTTCATGTCTCTAGGACCAGCTGTTTAAACTGTGCGTTGACGACCCAGTTGGCACAATGGTCACCAAGCCGGACTGCCAAACATAGGGTTGTGGGTTCGATTTCCTTAGACATGTATTTATGCTTAGATATTTGTCTGTGGTCGGGTTGTCTCTATGTATTATAAGTATATATTTACAAAAGAAAAGTATATATGTAGTATATTCGTTGTCTAGCACCCATAACACAAGTGTAGTTACTTAACTTGGGGCTAGATGGCGATGTGTCGAATATCCTGCAATATTAGTTACTTAGCTTGGGGCTAGATGGCGACGTGTGGAATGTGTGTTGGATTTTTTTTTTATATTAATATATCAGTCAGATAAGACTTAATTTTATATCTACAGATGAAACTGCTTTGAAAAACATGATTAATTATAAATTAATAATAATTAACCAAATGATCATCTACATAATAATCCTTGACTTTTTTGAACCCAAATCGCCATTACTAAAGATGGAGATAAAAAGATATCGATTTAATATCTTAACATTTAATCATTCGATTAAAAACCAGCAATAACCTTCCTTTCACTTCACTAAAATGGTTCCTCTGTACTCCACTCTTATCTGGTTTCT
The DNA here is from genome assembly GCA_951213275.1 of Idaea straminata. Taxonomy (NCBI): domain Eukaryota; kingdom Metazoa; phylum Arthropoda; class Insecta; order Lepidoptera; family Geometridae; genus Idaea; species Idaea straminata. The sequence continues at coordinate 6,310,549 of OX577872.1, forward strand.
TTCTTTAACGGAATATTTTGAAGAAAAATCGTAATTATAGTACTTTTCTTATTATTTTACTGCTTTTTCTTGGCGACCCGTTGGCACAATAGTCACCATGCCGGACTGCCAAACACAGGGTTGCGGGTCCGATTCCCGCCTCAGACAAGTATTTATGCTTAGATATTTGTCTGTGGTCTGGTTGTTTCTATGTATTATAAGTATATATTTACAAAATAAAAGTATATAAGTAGTATATGAGTTGTCTAGCACCCATAACACAAGTCTAGTTACTTAACTTGGGGCTAGATGGCGATGTGTGGAATGTCCTGTATTATTTAGTTATTTGTTTATTTCAATCTGTTATTTTGATGGCATTCCAAGTTAAATGTGCTATCGAATGTAAACTATTATTTTTAAGACACGCAAAGTTTTTTTTTTAACTAAGATTGAACTCAAATTTCATGTTTTTTGTACTTGAACTTCTTCCGCTAAAAATTGTATTGCCTCCCGAGTGCCCTAGAAGCTTGCTTATTTCATTGAGATTCTGAAATTGTATAATACGTGGTTAGTTTACAATAATTAACTTTAACGAATTTTTATTTTAGCTTTACTTAATCAAATTATATGTGGAAAATCGGTTTTATAATGAAAAACATTTTTATTTCATATATAATGCATTATGAATAATGACCAATATGAGAGTGCAATGTGATTATAACTATACTGAAATAATTATATTTCCCGGGCATTATACATAATCAAAATATAATAAACATGCTATTAGGACCCGTGAAAATAAGTTTTAGCAAATTTTTTAAAATACAATCACGCGATTAGCTTTTAAATACTCACTGATAGGCTACTTATCTTAAGTGGCGATTAAATTGACATAGGATAGGAGCGTCTTAAATATTAAGGGGACCCCTAAACGTTTGCGTATTGGGGCATAAGACCTAGGAAAATAATTACTATGTATTTCAATGTTAAAGTAATTCCCTTTGGTTTACAAATAAATTTGTTTCTTTCTATGTGTATATTTAAGCTATAATTATCTCGATACTCGCCTATGTTTTTTACTAACTCTTCTGTCCGTCTATCTGTCTGTCACCAGGCTTTAACTTATTATTATACTTATTTATTTAATAAATTCAGTACACAAGAAAAATACAAAAAAAAAGATTTCATTATAAAGTTATAACTTTAATAAAAGAAAAAAAGAAAGTCGTGTTAGTTACACCACTTATAACTCAAGAACGGCAGAACAGATTTTGGTGAAAATTGGTAGGGAGGTAGCTTAGAGCCAGGAGACGGACATAGGATACTTTTTATCCCAATATGCCCACGAAATCGGGACTTACGCGGGTGAAACCGCGGGGCGCAGCTAGTTTCTTTTATTTGTAACTATCTCTTACTGTTTCTTATTTGTATCTATGTCGTGTGTTTGATCGAATAAATTATATTCCATTTTATCTCATGAACCGTGATAGCTAGACAGTTGAAATTTTCACAGATTATGGTATTTCTGTTGTCGCTATAACAACAAATACTAAAAACAGAAAGATGAAATTAGGACTCCCATATGACGGAACCCTTCGTACGCGATTCCGACTCGCACTTGGCCGGTTTTTCAAGTCCTATGTTGTATGTATGTATGTATGCATACGGGCTTTTTTCCGCAACTAGACTCTTATTAATTGGGTCCTTTTTGCTTGAGGATGGAGTAGGCTTGCCCAGCACCTACTACCCTCTCAGCTTAGTCGACCATGTCCAGAGTCTTGTCAATACTTCTGGAGCCAACTAAGCCGCGGGTTTCATCACGATGTTTTCCTTCACCGTAAGAGCAATGCCAATTAGCGCACATAAATTTTTCTTAAGCAAAATACATTGGTGCACGGTCGGCCGGGATTCGAACCCACGACCTTTAGAATGAAAGTCGGGGTATCTACCACTAAGCCAACACCGCTCTAAGCCCTATGTTTACGCTATACCTAGTTAAAAACAACCAACGGTTAAATCGTTTGATCAAATGCCAAACACTAATCTATTTTTAACAAGATTACAGGGCTACCAACTTAATAAAAATGTTACGATAGCAGTATTGTCTATTATTGTAATACTAGTAGATAGATAGTATAACAAGACCGTGTTCCGATACGTAGGCCGGTGCGGCCACAAAAGGAAGAAGAGTCGGTTGTTCCCTCTAGTACTTCCTCCATGGTTGTTCCACTGCCGTCTTCCTACCTTCATTCGCGTCCCTCGAAGGCCCCCGTTTATTTGGTGGTCTTTGAGTTACGAGCGGTTTTGGCTCAGTGGTGGATACCTCGACTTTCATTCTGAAAGTCGTGGGTTCGAATCCCGGCCGGCCGAGCACCAATGTATTTTTCTCAAGAAAAAATTATGTACGCTAATTGACATTGCTCTTACTGTGAAGGAAAACATCGTGATGAAACCCACGACTTAGTTGGCTCCAGAAGCTCTGGAAATGGTTAACTAAGCTGAGAGGGTAGTAGGTGCTGGGCAAGCCTACTCCATCCTCATGCAAAAAGGACCCAATTAAAAAGAGTCTAAATGCGGAAAACAGTCGGTTCAAGTACAAGTACGAGAGTGACGAGCGTATAGGTGTCTTCTAGAGGCAAAAAAATTGTTTCGGGAATCGAATCCGCAACCTACGTCGCGAGCTACAGGAATCGTCGAGTCAATACCTCGATGAATATATTTCTTTTGACGTCACTGTTTGGACAACACATTATAGAAATAAAATACCTAAACATATAATTTCGACTGTAAGAAAGGTCAACGTCTTAATTCGAGACTGTTGCAATGGCTATAGCGGGCAATAAACAAAGATAATTAATATCTATACTAAGTTAGAGGGGATATAAATATTGAACTTCTTTTTTATTTTTATTAATTATGGCTTCGCACGGCTTGTGCATTTAGCCAGTGTCAAGTTATATTTTGCATCAAATTATGACCCGATTTTTCATAAATCGGGCCTAAAGTGTTTCAAAACAGTCAAAGTCGTCATAGTCCGTCAAGTCAGGGGCCTATAGTATAGCGGTGGCAAGTTTACCATAACCTTAACAGGAGATTTGGAGGCAACGAGAAAACTTCATGTTTGACACTGATTTTTACTTTCACTACACTTGTGCACTTTCACAGAACTAAATTGAATAACATTCCACCAGAATTATACAATTCAACTCGGGTTACAACTATGTTTCATGAAAATAAAACTGCAGCACGACGTGTTATTAACTCGTTCCCGCCAAAACTCCATTGAACTTTTTTCTTTTCAAAACTTTGATCCCATATATTTTTTTACTTATTTCCACACTTAGGGCGGCTTACAATTTGCATGACTTTGTGATCAAACAAGATCTGTGTAATATTTCAACTGTCTAGGTTCCTACCACGGTTCATGAGATACAGCCTGGTGACAGACAGAGAGACGGGACAGTTATCTACATACCGAGATTCATCGCAATAGGTTTAGTTTTTGCGTGAAGGAGTAACAAACATATACACACACACACACACACAAACTTTCACATTTATAATATTAGAAGGATTTCCACACTTAGGGCGGCTTGCAATTTGCATGAAATTGTGCTCAAACAAGATCTGTGTAAAATTTAAACTGTCTAGGTTCCTATCACGGTTCATAAGATACAGCCTTGTGACAGACAGAGAGACGGGACAGTAGTCTTAGTAAAAGGGTTCCGTTTTAACCCATTGAGTACGGAAACCTTAAAAAGATCTGATGTTGTGCCTTTTCCACTATAACTTAAATATCTTTGGCAATAAACCAAAATGAATGATATTCGGTTACGAAATGTCATTGCGAAATGATGTTTAGTCTTTGGTAATTGATTGGCTTGTGAAATTGACTGTCTATCTACCTTAGCTAGATCACTTGCTCCCAAGGGCCTTTTTAAAATTGGCATTTAAGTGTATGTATAAAAAGTATAGGTGCGACTTAAATATTTAGGGGACTCCTAAATATTTGAGAGTCGTTTGAGTATTATTCCGTTGGTGGCTTTTGTATCCTTATAAATCTGTTTTGTGTGGTTTCTATTCATGTTTTCATAAATAAACGCTATTTCTGCTTAGCTAGATCACTCACACACACACACACGTCAAACCTATAACACCAGATAACACCCCGTCATTTTGGCGTCGGGGTTAAAATAGTACATTACGATATAAGTGTGGTAAATTGATCTTTGCATAGAATCGGTTTCATAAGAAGCCAAGATGCAAAGATCAATTCCACACGTGTATCGTACGACGTTTTTTTATCACAGTTGCGAATAAAAGAAAAGACTTGAAAAGAAAACAACATAATAATTAACAAAATATTTGGTGATAAGTCTATGTTGATTTTTTTCAGGCAATATTTTTTTGTTAATTATACTCCCGAAAGGCCAGGCAAAAGACTTTTACAGCCTCGTCTGACATACAATCTTTTTTAGGGTTTTTTCCATTCGTCAGGGGTTAAAACAAAATACAATGGTACGGAAAAACAATATATTTAAGTAAAAAAAAACAAAAAATAAACATAACTCAATTTTTAATCGTTTTCTAAGTGATTATCACGTAAAATTTTCGTTCGTAAACCGACTTTAGAGACAACCATTTTTGCTAGCTAAAAAACTCTTTAGTACCTACCTTTTTTATACATCAAAACAGTATAACCCAGATAAATTAATGTTTCACCTACCTAACATGTAATTAGCAGTAAGATACGTATTTAACTTATCGGGATAACTTTATAGCACTAGGTTGGTAATGTAAAACGCACGCGTGCATAATATGTTGGATTATGAGCCTAAAAGCCGTTGAATAAGATCCACTTTATGAGCAACTGTGATAAAAAGATACTAACGCAGTTCTTCTGTGATTCTTCTTCTCGTATAGTGGTGTGGATCACCTATTGTTAGAGTTTTCAGATCACCTTAAGGCCTCCAACTTGACCTAACGACTGCTACTAGAAGTGGCAACCGGGACCAACGGCACGCAGACGCGATTAAAACAGCTAGTTATGAAACATATTTTTGAAAATTTTTGACTAAAACCAGTCCAAATATGTTTTTAAGTAGAATAAATTATGCAAAGATAACTTTCTCTACAACGAAACTTCCTTATGCTCTAGAAAGATGAAGAAAAACATATATTTTTTATGCCTATTATGAAGTGTTATGTCATTTGACGTGATGATTATTCATGATGACTTGATGACTGCAGTCCTGTGATCTCATGTGATGATTCTAATACAGGATTATGGTGATGGGATACATGACGCCCGTAAAATTAAGTTAATTTAGTAAAATTTCACTTGCGTAATAATTGTATACGTATCATTCATATTTTTTTCTTTATACAGGGTTATTGGTAACTAGCAGCGCTCCGCAGTTTCACCCGCGTAACTCCCGATCCCGTGGGAATATCGGGATAAAAAGTAGCCTATAGCCTTCCTCGATAAATGGACTATCCAATACAAAAAGATTTTTTCAATTCGAACCAATAGTTCCTGAGATTAGCGCGTTCAAACAAACAAACTCTTCAGCTTTATAATATAAGTATAGATTATACTAGCAAGTCGTTGAGGGCTACTTCTGTGCACCTTAACAAACAAATTTTTTTCTACAGCTTTTGGAAATTCAAAAAAAAAAACGAAAAGTATTAGCGAAATTGGTCCAGCTGCAGCTGTTCACGAGACAAAGGAAAATAGGGATTATTTTTTATATCCTCTCAACTGGCAGACAAAAATACCTTCATACATTTTTAATATAGCGCCATCTGTTGTTGCCAGTTGATGAAATATATAGATTTCTAAAACAATTGGGATGGTATATCTAAGGGTTGTAAATTCCACACTTAATTAGTTGAAATGACGGGCAAAGCCGCTATCAAAAGCTAGTTAAACATGCCAGATTATCAGCATTTTTCCTTAAGGAGCTCTTCCAGTACCGTGTGTAGGCCCATACATTACCTTAGCCCCCGCTCTCAAAAACGTAGCGTGCTGCGTGCTAACTGTTATATTTGATCGATATGCAAAACATTTTAGCATTATTATCCACAAATATAGTTCCGAGAGGTCAAAACCTATCATTTGATTCATTTTTAGAAACAAACGTTAACTATTTTTGAATAAAACCCGATAAACGATCTAATAATTCTCTGTTTTCTAACATTTTTTTATCGAACGAAGTTGTTCATATCATGTTTTCAACCACAATAAACAAAAATATGGTGTTATCGCTAAAAGCCGATCTCTTCCAGGCACAAATATTTTGTTAACTTTTTATTATTTTAACAAGTCTTCTTTTATTCGCAACTGTGATAAAAAGAGTCGTACGATACGCGTGGCGTCTCGGCTTCTAAACACGCTCGCGTTCCGCTCGCGCGTCATAAACCGCCTCTATGCAATGATCAATTTACCACACTAATATCGTAATCTATAACAGTTAACGTATGTTATGACCTTTAGTAAAATATCAAATACATAAACGGAACTGCAGATTTAAAGGTTAAATGCATAAAAATACTTTGTTCAATATTATTATCGCGCTGTCCATATTTTTCTTAAATTCCGATACATAAAACCAAAGACATATATATATTTTTAAGGTTCCGTACGCCAAGGCAGGGTAAAAACGGATTTTTCGTGAGGATGGAGTAGGCTATTTCAACACTTACTACCCTCTCAGCTTAGTCGACCATTTCCATAGAAGAGAACTTGTCAATACTTCTGGAGCCAACTAAACCGCGGGTTTCATCACGATGTTTTCCTTCACCGTAAGAGCAATGTCAATTAACGCACATATTTTTCTTAAGAAAAGTACATTGGTGCACGGCCGGCTGGGATTCGAACCCACGACCTTCAGAATGAAAGTCGAGGTATTTATCACTAAGCCAACACCGCTCTAAAAACGGGACCCTATTACTAAGATTCCTCCACTGTCTATCACCAGGCTGTATCTCATGAACCGTGATAGCTAGACAGTGGAATTTTTCACAGATATGTATTTCTGTTGCCGCTATAACAACAAATAATGAAAACTAAAAATAAGTGGGGCTCTTATACAACGTGGTACGGAACCCTTTGAGCGCCAAACATACCAAGTTTCATTCTTTCATAGTCATTTACGTCTAAAAAGGAACCCCATTCGAAGTTTCAGATTCATAGCTCTTGTAGTTTCAGAGATTACGATTGGAATCGGAAAGATTTTAGTGTTTTATTGTTTAAGGGCAGGTGCTAATAAAGCTACCAAAATCGACCTTTGTTTTAAGCAACTCTAAGTAATCAAATACTCTTTTTTGTTATTTGGATATAAATGGATATTGTAGTTTAATAACCATATTTTTGTTTATTGTGGTTTAAAACATGATATGAACAACTTCGTTCGATAAAAAAACTCCGAAACTACTGGATTGATTTTGATGAAACTTGGTATGAGGATACATTGATTCATTGGGAGTGTTGTAGGCTACATTTCATCCCGATATTCCCACGGGATAGATAGATAGATAAACTCTTTATTGTAACACATTAAACCTTAATTCTAACATAGACTACTGCTACAAAAACAATATTGAACCTAACATGGCACAATGGGCGGTCTTATCGCTAAAAGCGATCTCTTCCAGGCAACCTTTCGGGATCGGGAGTTAAGCGGGTGAAACCGCGGACCGCTGCTAGTGGTAAATCTCCCGTAGAGTTTCTAATTTGTATGTTTAGGTATTTGATAAAACTGCATAGAAACTAAATGTAGATGTAAATGTAAATGTATTTGGCTTTGAGCCAAGCATGCACAGACAATCTGAGTATACCACTTAGTGGCATTTAACTGTTGTACTAGCTAAGCGACGCTCGCTGATCGTTTACGGTCGTGTGGGTTAAGCGACGCCTGGCGCGGTCATTACTTGGATGGGTGACCAATTAGTAGTGTGGCAAAAATGTATTTTCGTGAGCCCCTCCGTGCTCGGAAGGCACGTTAAGCCGTTGGCCCCGGTTGCTACCTCTAGTAGCAGGCGTTAGGTCAAGTATAAAATACAAGTATCTATAAATTTTATTATAGTAAATGTTTGCCGAAATAATTAATACACGTGATATATTACTACACCCCTTCCCATTTGTGATATTTCGTGGTTTTTGATAGACGCCCCCCTTCAAGCCTCACGTGATTAATGTCCCTAATGAACATCAGGCGACGAGTAACCTGGACCTGGGTGCTTATGTAAATTTACAGGTGATGAAAGTATCACAAAATTATCATTTGATTGGAGTCGTCTTTGACAACCTGGGTTAAAATAAACATATTAAGAAAACTATAACAAATGTTATAGAACTCATTCACATTGTTATGAAAGGTATCGGCATCAGGTTGTTGACTAATAAGCTCATTGAGAAGAATAAGAGCTTGCTTGGTAGGAGCATACCGCGCTACCGCAATTAGCTGGCAAGCAAGTGAATTAGGATGGGCAGTGAGTCGCTCAATGTCTCCTTTGTTGTGTGGGATTCATAAGAGTTAGTGGTTAATTGATTGAATCCGGCGTTACTTTTCGGAACTCCATATCTGTAATGGAAGTATTAATATTTAGTTTTTAGTTCCGAGCCTAGTGCCAAAACACAAAATGCAAAGTGCACCGCCCTCCCGCCCACTTGAAGAGGCATGCAATGAGGACAAGCAAAAGTTAGTATTAGTAACACCATTCATAAACCACGACACGTGTATCGCGTCTACACGACGCATCATCAGGATTGGACCCCGACCGCGCTATATGGGCGACAAACGTTAGATACGACGTCGCTCTCCGAGATGTTGCCTCGCCGAGTCTCTTGTTCCAGCGTTCAGCGACTGTTAGTGGTTAAATTAATCAGCCCCTTGACTAGTCAATGTTTACGGTATAAAATGTCTACAATGTGCGAGTGTTGTCATAACAACACCTCGATCTTCAGCGTTATACTACGCCATTGTTATAGTGGACAATGTTGAAGAAAGATACGAGAAAACTATTTCGTTTAACGTAAACTTATACGTTTTATAATGACAATAGGATTCTTGTTTGTTGGATTTGATCGAATCGCACCTCCGCTCAAATAGTGTCATAACTCAAAACAATATTATTTACTAGCAGCGCTCCGCAGTTTCACCCGCGCAACTCCCGATTCCGTGGGAATATCAGGATAAAAAGTAGCCTATAGCCTTCCTCGATAAATGGACTATCCAACACAATTTTTTTTTATTCGATCCTATAGTTCCTGAGATAAGCGCGTTCAAACAAACAAACAAACTCTTCAGCTTTATAATATAAGTATAGATTTCATATTTTCAGGAAACCTAATACACCATTTTATAAAGCTTAAAAATCATTCAAATCTACTGAAATGTTCATGTCGCTAATTCTATTAGTTTTCAAATTACGAGTAGAAAACCAGAAAAACAGATTATTACTTTAGACACCTTTTTCTCGACAGTTTTCTTTTTTGAGTTATGACACTATTTGAGCGGAGGTGCGAAATGTTGGATTTAGGTTATTGGTTATTATTTATTAAGTCAAAGGAACGCGCCCACCAATGAGAAGAAAATTCAGATTTATGTAAAAAAGCAACTTCTTTCGGCATTTTTCGCTATATCTTATAGTTTAAGCTATAGCCCTGAAAGCCCATGTAAAAAATTCTGTATAGAAAGTTAACAAAAACCTGACGATTATGAATGGTAAACAAACAGTTTTAAAATAATTTACCTACATCAATTGACCTTGAATCAAACATACTTCTATGGTATTTACTTTAATATTATTTTTGTTACATACACTTTGTATTTCTATTGTAACACAACCGGAACGGATGCGAGAATTGAAATGTTATTTATTTGACATTAGGCTGTTGCCTACGGTTTCACCCGTTTTACTCACCCGTACGAATATTGGGATGAAAAGTCCACTTTTATAAGAGGATAACTTTCTACTCCTTTTTGACCCCGTTAGGGGATGAATTTCAATATAATACGAAACACAAACATTCTTTAACAGAATTGAAGGAACACCAATTCTTTTAAAGAATTTTTATGCAAAATTTGAAGTAGATTAGACCAAGGAATCACGTTGTCCCATACAAACTTTGCCCCCCTTTTTCGTGAAAAAGTCAGTTATAGGTTATATGCAACAAAAATATTTTCTATAGTGTCCATTATCCAGGAAGGAAACAGTCGACTACGTTTGTATGGAGAGAGCGTCGGTACCCTTTCCTCTTAAGTACAAATTTTTGTACTTTGATTCTCAGACCTAACGAATATACACAAAAAAAATCATACAAATCGGTTCATCCGTTAAGGTGGACATAGGTACCTTACACCGCGATACGAAGAGCGGTGTTGGCTTAGTGGTACATACCTCGACTTTCATTCTAAAGCCGTGCTAAGGCCATTCTAAGGCCGTGCACGGCCGGTCGAAACCCGACCGGCCGTGCACGGCCGGTCGGGTTTCGAACCTATATACTATAACCTATAACCTATATGTTACGACCTATATACTATTACCACGTATAATATTATAAGATACGACAATGTATCTTATAATATAAAAATGAATCGCAAAATGTGTTGGTAAGCGCATAACTCAACAACGCCTGGACCAATTTGGCCAATTCTTTTTTTAGTCTGTTTGTTATTATCAGGAGAAGGTTTTTATGGAATAAAAAATTAAGAAAGTTGCGCAGAAAATTATTACGCGGGTGAAACCGCGGGGCGTAGCTAGTTTTTATTAAGAAAAAGTACCTGGATGACCGAGCTTTGCTCGGTATTTTCTTTTTTTTACTTAGTCTAACCTCAAAGCAAACACTCATTGACTTCGTGTTACTTAACAACGTCATCTGCTGGAATAACTTTATTGCTCACAAAAATAGTATTAGTAGTTCGCCAATAGATGTCAGGAAGAGTCATATTTTTCAGATAAAAAAAAAGTAAGTTTCGATAAAACACGAATAAAATGACATTTTCTAAAAATGATTCCTAGCTAGATCGATTTATCGCCCCCGAAACCCCCTATATACCAAATTTCATGAAAATCGTTGGAGCCGATTCCGAGATTCCAATTATATATATACAAGAATTGCTCGTTTAAAGATATAAGATTTATGTGCGCTAATTGACATTGCTCTTACGGTGAAGGAAAACATCGTGATGAAACCCGCGGCTTAGTTGGCTCCAGAAGTATTGACAAGTTCTCTCCTCTGGAAATGGTCGACTAAGCTGAGAGGGTAGTAGGTGCTGGGCAAGCCTACTCCATCCTCACGCAAAATGGACCCAATTAAAAAGGGTCTCATTGCGGAAAACAGCCCGTTCAAGTACAAGTTTGACAACGTTTGCCGGAACAGCTGGTACAAAATAAACATCCCGATTTTACCCTCTGTGTAAGGAACGCCAATAATCGGTATAACACCGTCGCCTATAAAAACCAAGTTTGCAACCATTTTGACATTATAAACATGTTATGTAATCGACCTTGAGTGGTACATACCAACATACGCGATATCGGTCCACGTATTCACGTCACCCTATGAAATATTAAAGATCTAACGTACTAATAAAATGTTTTTTATCACAGTTGCTCATAAAGTGTATCTTATTCAACCGCTTTTATGCTCATAATCCAACGTATTACGCACGCGTGCGTTATGCATTATCTCGACGCCACTAGTGTGTTATATGTTATCCTGATAAGTTAAATTGATATCTTACTGCTAATTACATGTTAGGTAGATGAAACATTCTTAATTTGTCTGGGTTATACTGTTTTGATGGATAAAATAAAGTAGGTACAAAAAAAGAGGTTTTACTCCAGCAATAAAGGTTGTCCATAAAGTCGGTTTACGAACGATAATTTTACGTGATAACGTCTTAAAAAATGATAAAAAATTTAGTGATGTTTTTTCTTCACTTAAATATAGTTTTTCCGTACCATTATTTTCTGAAACCTCCGATAAATGGAAAAACCCTAAAAAATATTGTATGCCAGACGAGGCTGTATAGGTTAAAAGTCTTTTGCCTGGCCTTTCGGGAGTATAATTAATAAAAAAATATTACCTTAAAAAAATTGTAAACAAAGACTTATCACCAAATATTTTGTATATATTATTTTCTTTTCTTTTCAAGTCTTTTCATTTATTCACAACTGTGATAAAAAACGTCGTACGATACACGTGTGAATTGATCGATTTAATCTCGGCTACTCAAACGCACTCGCGTTCCGCTCGCGCGTCATAAACCGCCTCGATGAAATGATCAATTTACCACACTTGTATCGCAATGTGCTATTAAAAGAAATACTAGCTCCGTTCCGCGATTTTACCTAATTCTAAAGAAAGAAAGAAAAACATTTATTCGGTGCAGGCACACGACAACTTTAAAATTAAACACACTCAAAGAAAAAGGTAACATTATACAACAAAGAAAGAAACATACACTAAACCTAAGAATATTTAAGAAGCCATGTGGTGCCCCAAATGGGTCGACCTCAGCTGTAAGCCACAGTCAAGCGTAACTTGGTTGCAGCGCTGGTCTTCCGGCCAAACCCGCTGCCGTCGTGTGTCGTCGTACGCTCCCATACAATAAAACGACATACGATTCTGTTGCCTCTATAACAAAAAAATACTAAAAACGGAAAAAAAGCTTGGTGGGGCTTCCATACAACAATGGTACGGAATCCTACGTGCCCGATTTCGACTCGCACTTGGCCGGTTTTTATATTATTAGTTGAGGAACAGGTGCTGCATATTTTGTAGGTGTTTTATCCATCTGACCCGCGATTCAAGAAACGTCACTGACTTTTGTCTGTGAATGTGTCTATTGGAAAATGTATATCCTGCTCATATAATTAATGTAAATCGTTGATTTCTTTAAAGCATTATGATTATTCTTCTTCTTCTCGTATAGTGGTGTGGCTCACCTATTGTTAGAGGTTTCAGATCGCCCTAAGGCCTCTAACTTGACCTAACGACCGGGACCAACGGCTTAACGTGCCTTCCGAAGCACGGCGGGGCTCACGGAAATACATTTTTGCCACACTACTAATTGGTCACCCATCGATGTAATGTCCGCGTCAGGCGTCGCTTAACCCGCACGACCGTAAATGATCAGCGAGCTTCGCTAACCTGTGAGCCTCGCATTATGATGTGATACAAGCTAGGCCCCACGGTTTTACCCTCCCGAGTCCGTGATAAAATCTAGAAAAATACGCTTCTATTTGTCTAATTTTTTTAAGCTATTGCAAAGCTTATATCGCGGGCTTTGAGCGCGGCGATCGAATCAAGAAATTCCGTAACGAAAGTAAACCTAACACCCCCCACTCCGCCTACCATGTAGCTCGGCCGAGCGTTCGCTTAACGAGTATGTATATGGTAAGACTGTACGAAGCTCAAACGATGCAATAGCTTTACCGCGGCAGTCCCCGAGTCCTACACATTTTTTCTTTTAAACAGTTTTTGATTTGTTGGCCGCAACTGGCCAGATCCAATTCCCGATTTGGATAGATAGCGCCAATCTAGGAATTCGAAACTGGTTAACAAAAAAATGTAATCAAATTTCTCTTAATTGGTTCAGCCGTTACCGATATAACACGAAGTTTATCAATGAAGTTTTGACGCCATAGTTTTAATTGAAATTCAAATGGTGTTACGGATTGAAATTCGATATGCTTTAATCTTCGATACCGAGGTAGGATTTTCACCTAAAAAGTTTCGACTGTTAGAGCTAAATATATAAATATTGCAGGACATTCTACACATCGCCATCTAGCCCCAAGTTAAGTAACTAGACTTGTGTTATGGGTGCTAGACAACGGATATACTACTTATATACTTTTCTTTTGTAAATATATAATTACAATACATAGAAACAACCAGACCACAGACGAATATCTAAGCATGAATACTTGTCTGAGGCGGGAATCGAACCCGCAACCCTGTGTTTGGCAGTCCGGCATGGTGACCATTGTGCCAACTGGGTCGGCTGCATAATTGCAGCCCCCGGTAGATTTCAAAAATTACTATTATTGGCATGATTTCATTCTAATACATTTGTTTGATAAATTCACGAATTAGAAGACTTTAAACTTTAACTAAAGCAGGTGTTTAAAACCTTGCTTGTGTTGAAAACATTCTTATAACAGCCGTTTTGGAGCTCTACGGTGGGTCTGCAACTATGCAGCCGACCGTACATATATAAGGACATATAATATAGCCCCAAATAGGTGGCCAGACGAAGAAATACTGCGCCGACCTTAAATAAATTGGGATAAGGGCAGGAAGATGATGATGAGGTGGACAGACGATTTGATTGAGGTCGGAGGAAGCCGTTGGTCGCAGAGGGCTTGCGACTGATCAATTTGGAAGTCTTGGAGGCCCATGTTCAGCAGTGGACGACATGTGGCTGATATGATGATAGAATCAGTTGCCTGCGCCTGTCTTTATGACGTGGTTAGGGCTTTCAAGTCAGGAGTGAATAGTTATCTTTTAGACACCGCGTGCTACATCTTAGACCGTATCGTCACCTACCATCAGGCAGGTGTGATAGTGGTCAAACGCTGATCTATAATTTGTAAAAAAAATCGGTGGTGAACATGAAGCAGATAGGTGACACACGGACAGAGAGATGGACAAGAAAGTGATCTTATTAAAGGGTTATTTTTTATTTTTTTGAGGTATGGAACCTCAAAATTGTCCATTTCGCACCGATCAACGACTGAATAGAGCAAGTAAGACGCAAACGTGGCGCGCCGAAGCACGCGGGCACTCGAGATATTTTTTGCCACTGTTAATCTGTCACCCATCGACGTTATCACCGCGCCAGACGTTGCTTAACCCACACAATCATACAAATGCTGACCTGCGCACTTGATTACTAAAAACTCCGAGTGAATGTACTAACGCGAAGGGCATATAAATACTTTTATTTTCACCATAATTCAATTCATTATCACAACTTATTACATTTGTAAGATAGCCAATTCGATGGCCTTGGTTTGTGAACGGTATGCATTGACCAACTTATCTATACACTCCGGTGTGGCGCTAGTGGACACGCGGACGCGTAATATCATTTAAGATGAAGTGTGTTCCAAATCGAATGATTTTCGACCTTTGCTTTATTAAAAAAAACTAAATCAAAATCGGTTCATCCGTGACACACACACACACAAACACACACACACACACACACACACACACACACACACACAGAGAGAGAGAGAGAGAGAGAGAGAGAGAGAGAGAGAGAGAGAGAGAGAGAGAGAGAGACGTCAAACTTATAACACCCCGTCGGGGACTGTCGTGGTAAAGCTATTGCATCGTACCATATACATACACGTTAAGCGAACGCTCGGCCGAGCTACATGGTAGGCGGAATGGAGGGTGTTAGTTTTTATTTTCGTTACGGAATTTCTTGATTCGGTCGCCGCGATAAAAGCTATGCAATAGCTTAAAAATATTTTAGCAAAATTCTGCCAATTTTGCACCATCTCGCATCTTATTTCTATTAAATCCGACAGCAAGGAACTAATAGCACCTTAACAGAATTGTAGTTAAACGATTATCCGCCTCTTCTGTTAAGTTAGTAGCAACGGTAAATTTACAAATTTAACTTTACACTTCCCAAGCGGCGCTGGCGTCTACAGACACGTCAAATTGCTCATAATAATTTGTAGTTCTTTAAAAATCCGTCCGCATTAATAAGTTTGTGATTATTATAAACTGGTTAGAGACGTGGAGCCGGCGCGCGCGCAACAACGTGGTGTCCACGCGGTACGTTTTTAGCACTTTTTAGGTTATGTCATGACGATTATGGCCATATGGGTGATATTAAAATGGATTTAGGTTATTTCTAGTGGTTAGAGCTGTTTTATCTTGTTTTAAAGATCTGTTCTTATTTTTATTGGTTACTAGCTGCGCCCCGCGGTTTCACCTGCGTAATCATTTTCTGCGCAACTTTCTTAATATTTTCTTTCATAAAAACCTTCTGTTGACAATATCAAAGACAACAAAAAAAGAATTGGCCAAATTGGTCCAGGCGTTGTTGAGTTATGCGCTTACCAACACATTTTGCGATTCATTTTTATATTATAAGATTTTATTGGGTACTTGTTGCCTCCCGCGGTTTCACTTCAGTTAAAGTAATTTTTATTAATTGGAATTATTTTGTTTAACGTATTGAATCGTCTTAAAAACTAAGGTTAGGATGTGTGTGTTCGGAATGCGCCCACCAATGAGAAGACACAAGAAACTAATGGATTTCTTTTTTTTATCTAAATGCCTAATTTATCGAAATTCGTTCCGTAGTTTTCAAATAAACGAGACAAAAATACAGACATGTAGGTACAGTTCTTGTCACGAGTTGTGAGCAGGGATAGTCAATGACGACCCAGTTGGCAGAATGGTCACCATGCCGTACTGCTAAACATAGGGTTGCCCTCCGACATGTATTTGCGCTTAGATATTTGTCTATGGTCTGATTGTTTCTATGTATTATAAGTATATATTTACAAAAGAAAAGTATATATAAGTAGTATATGAGTTGTCTAGCACCCATAACACAAGTGTAGTTACTTAGCTTGGGGCTAGATGGCGATGTATGGAATGTCTTGCAATATTTATTTATTGAATTGTCTCGTCAGTCGTTGTTCGTTGTCTATTCTATGATCCCTTTTTAACCGACTTCAAAAAAAGGAGGAGGCTCTCAATTCGGTTGTATGTTTTTTTTATGGATATCTTCTTTGTTTATCAATCGATTTTGATAAATAAATAAATATTGCAGGACATTCCACACCTCGCCATCTAGCCCCAAGTTAAGTAACTAGACTTGTGTTATGGGTGCTAGGCAACGGATATACTACATAAATACTTTTCTTTTGCAAAATTATACATAAAATACAAAGAAACAACCAGACCACAGACAATCTGATGATGAATCTTTTTCTGTTGTATTAATATTTAATCATTCCTTTTCAATTCAATACAGATAACAGATGTTTTTACACATTTTTTTGCTCATTTTAACACATTTTGACGCGCACTTTGAAGACTTATTATTTTTTTATGAATAAGAAAGTAAGACCTAAATTGTCCTAATGTTCTAAATTAAAATTAAGCTACTTATAATTAAGAATAGCTTTTGCCCGCGACTTCGTCCGCGTAGAAGTCGAAAATTTGAAGTAGATTGAACCAAGGAATCACGTTGTTCCATACAAACTTTCTCCCCCTTTTTCAATCCTTTAGGGGTGGAATTTCGGAAAATCCTTTCTTATCCGATGCCTACGTCATACAAAGAACACACCCTCCAAGGTTCAGGTCTCTACGATCAGCGGTTTAGGCTGTGCGTTGATCCGTCAGTCAGTCATTCTGGACAAAGCATTTTATATGTATAGAAGAAGATAAATAAAAACGAAACTACAAGCCGGCGAGTATCGCTTGAAATTACCGACCAATCGACCAATAAAGAGTCTTCTCACGATTCGTTAAAAGAACTGTATTTATTATACAGTGGTTAAAAAGTTTATTTTAACGTAGTTACCTAGCCACTAAAAAGATAAGAATTCTATATTTTCATATATTTGTTATCTGTGGTTATTTCATACTTACTGTAACCATTAATTAAAATAATCTTATCGTAACGTAATATAATTTAAATTACTAGTAATGCATACTATCAGGCTTTTTGCATTTCTTTGTATTTATTTTAATTGTCTTTGCAATTTAACCTGCATCATCATTAAGCCGGCTGATGATGACGATGTAGATTAGACTCCGAAACTACTGGACCGATTTTGATGAAACTTGGTATGAGGATACATTTATTCATTAAGAGTAACATAGGCTACCTTTTTATCCCTATATTCCCACGGGATCGGGAATTACGCAAGTGAAACCCCGGAGCGTCGCATAACACATACAAAAAATCACGCAGATCAGAAAAAAATACCTATTGTTTTTATTGCAATTCCTATTTATATTAAGGCGCTCTTCCAGTACCGTGTGTAGGTATTCACATTACCTTAGCCCCCGCTCTCAAAGACGTAGCGTGCTGCGTGCTAACTGTTATATTTGATCGATATGCAAAACATTTTAGTATTATTATCCACAAATATAGTTCCTAGAGGTCAAACCTATCATTTGATTCATTTTTAGAAACAAACGTTAACTATTTTTGAATAAAACCCGATAAACGATCTAATAATTCTCTATTTTCTAACATTTTTTTTATCGAACGAAGTTGTTCATATCATGTTTTCAACCACAATAAACAAAAATATGGTTATTAACTACAATATCCATTTATATCCAAATAACAAAAAAAGAGTATTTGATTACTTAGAGTTGCTGAAAACAAAGGTCGATTTTGGTAGCTTTATTAGCACCTGCCCTTAAATTCTCGTATCGCGGTGTTAGTTACTCATGTCCACCTAAACGGCTGAACCGATTTGTATGATTTTTTTGTGTATATTCGTTAGGTCTGAGAATGGAACAACATCAATCTTTTTTTCGTTTTTTTAATGGCAAAACAACATTTGGGACACCTAGTGATCTATATAATTGTTTGAGGTGGTAATAGAACCCGTGACCTTCTGTTTCGTAGACGGGTGTCCGCTCGCTAGGCCACAGAAGGTCGTCAGTATAAATTCAAAGCTATTTAATAAACCGTTTTGGACAGGTGTAAAGACTTCTCACCTAGGCTTATTCAGCTGCTATAAAAATGGGGTTATTTTACGCGCGTAAAAATAATACACCGAACAAAGATAGATAGATAGATAGATAGATAACTTTATTTGTACAACACAGGAAAAAACAGAACACTATATACACAAAGCGAAGTAACAGCTATAAAGCATAAGTTGCACAAATGGGCGGCCTTATCGCTGAAAGCGATTTCTTCCAGGCAACCTTTGGATGGAAAAGAACTGATTTAGCTTTAATGGTAGGTTGTGAATTTCCTCAAGCAGGATACCAAACATAACCTGTAACAGGTGATAATATAAAGTATTTACATAAATATGGCTTTAAAATATCAAATTATACATACAATACATACCAATATATAATTATATACATAGATACAAAAAAAAAACATATATACATACATAAATAATACATATGGAATACATATGGATATTAGACAGTACTGAGGTAGTGATCAGTTACCATAGATTTGAAAATGGGTAGGGACTTAGCAGATCGGATGGGTTGAGGCAGGGAATTCCAGAGTATCACTGAGTGAAAAGAGAAGGATTTTTTGTAGAAAGTGGAGTTGAGGGGAGGAGCCTGAAGGAGAAGGGATTCTGTTGATCGGAGTTGTCGTGAATGGGCGTCACTCAGGAACTTGAAACGTTCTCTGAGGTAGTAAAGCTCCATTTTAACCATAAACTATGCAAGTAGGTTTGTAATAATAATATTTTCTATACTAATATTATAAAGAGGAAAGATTTGGTTGTTTGTTTGCATTGAGTAGGCTACGAAACTACTGGACCGATTTTGATGAAACTCGGTATGAGGATACATTTATTCATTGGGAGTGTCATAGGGTACTTTTTATCCCGATATTTCCATGGGATCAGTAATTATGTGCGTAAAATCGCGGTACGTCTTTAATAAATACGTATTTACACTTCAATACATAGTATAAAACAAAGTCGCTTCCGCTGTATGTCTTTCCCTATGTATGCTTAGATCTTTTAAACTACGCAACGGTATTTGATGCGGTTTTTAAATAGACAGAGTGATTCAAGAGGAAGAGGTTTATAGGTATAATATCTATACTTCTATACTAATATTATAAAGAGGTAACGTTGGTAACAAGTTTGTATGTATGATGGGGGTAATCGCCAAAACCATTGAACCGATTTCTAAAATTCTTTCACCAATAGAAAGGTAAATTATTAGGGAATGTGTTATTCCCTATTATTAAGAGGAAACATTTTTTTTGTAACGAATAGATTTTGATGAAATTTTGTATGAAGATTTGATTTATTGGGAGTTACAGAGGCTACTTTTTATCTCGGCACGAGATCGGAACTTACGCGGGCGATCTTGCCAGTGTCACTAATATTCGACTAAGTTTAGTTGGATAAGCTTAGGAACTTAGTTTTTAAATTATACATAAATGTAAGAAAATACTCGCCTCTAATTTTCCATGCAATAATTTAAAAAGGCATTTCGCTTTTCGCTCCTTTTGCTACCCAAGACCCGTTCTCAGTGATTAATTATTATGACATGGCAACTTAAAAAAGAACACCAACGAAAATGAAACCATTTCACATTTAAATATGTTTTAAATACCAGAACTGGTCCACGATTTCCTTAATAAGAGGTAAATGTCACATTTTTATAATTAGCATATAACTGGTTGTATACGCGGTGTTAATAATTTATTGATACGTTCGAAGGACAGTGTGGAATTTTGATTATTGTCACGGATTTGATTCGATTTCGTGTGACAAAAAACGTGATTTTTCAAATGTCATAATACTAAACATGTCTTTGAAATTAGTCTCCATAGATTAAATAATAATTAGTCTTCATAGATTAGAGATTAAATATCTCTTTGAAATTAGTCTCCATAGATTATATACTAAATATCTCTTTGAAATTAGTCTCCATAGATTAGAGATTAAATATTTCTTTGAAATTAGTCTCCATAGATTAAATACTAATTAGTCTCCGTAGATTAGAGATTAAATATCTCTTTGAAATTAGTCTCCATAGATTAGAGACTAAATATCTCTTTGAAATTAGTCTCCATAGATTAGAGACTAAATATCTCTTTGAAATTAGTCTCAATAGATTAGATATTAAATTTCTCTTTAAAATTAGTCTCTACAGATTATATTTGATTACTTGAAATTTGTCTATAAATTAGATACTTACGTAAATCTTCCGATGATTTTGGATGTCGGCTAGTATGCCGTATAAAAAACCGTAATTTTCGAAATAATATAAAGCATGTCTTAGAAATTATTCTTCATACGCTTGTATTTGTATACTTTGGGAGGTTGATAAAAGTGATAGAGATTTCATGATGGTTTTTTTAAATTCTTTTTATATATTTAAATAATAATAAACATAAATACAAAATATAAACACCTATTAAACCACACGAGGATTATCTTAGGTGTACATTCCTCATTTACTCACTCAGGTGCAGGGTAGCTAGGTGTACTTATTGTTGAGAACCGTGTCGGCCGATAGAAAGTTCGTAGTTTGCGAGCACTCGTATACAGATAGATCCGGATTGATTTGATCTTCCTTTTTTGTATTTTAATAACATTTAGGTCAGCGTTTGACCGCTATCTCACCTGATGATAAACGTAGAAGGTTTTAAAGAGTCTATGAACCGTTTTATTACTGTAACCGAATTAAATCTAGATTGCATCGTTACTTAAGGTAGCCATACGGTCGGCGACAAGCAAATCTCCTGAGGTGACTTAGTCGGAGGGTCGGTTGGCAACACCTCGTTGGGCCTGTCGGCTACACGGTTGGCAGCAACTGCCTACACGGCAGAAATGGCCAAAGTCACCTTAGCAAATTTACTTGTCGCCGACAATCTATAGAGCTTGAACCAAATTAATTTATATAGCATGGTAACTTAAGGTAGTGCACCTTAAGTTACCATGCTATATAAATTAATTTGGTTCAAGCTCTATAGATTAACACAATTTTTATTCAAAGTAAATTTTATTTGGGTTTCATGTGTATCTTATTACTGTTATTCGAATACAGATCAAACAAAACCAATACACTTTCATTCAATATCTTAATTCACTCAAACATAATCAGACGTGTACAATTCGGGGTCATAAAATCGCGAGTGAATGGATGTCTTCTAGACACCGCGTGCTACTTCTTAGACCGCATCGTCACCTGCCATCAGGTGGGTGTGATAGTGGTCAAACACTGACCTATCATATGTAAAAAAAACATAAGCGCTGAACACAATAGACAGGAGGCAAGACAACATTAAGTATACAACTTTGGGGCAACGGGCACCTTACGTAATGGGGTATCCATTAACACCGAATAAAAAATACCGAGTAGGAGAAAACTCCACAACGACCAAATACAAGTATTTCATTCTTAAACAAGCATTATGTTTATCACAATACAATCGTATTTTCAATCAGAGCTACCAAAAAAAAACATAAAAAACCACAGACCGAATCGTAAAACTTATTGTTTTCAAATAAATCTCAGTGTTTGCGGACAAAAATTGTGTGAAATGTCACGCTGAGCTGTCAGTGTGAGTGTCAAAGTGACAGGCGGTAGTATGACGGCCGGTGTGGCCGTGAAGAGGAAGTCGAGGGCCAGGAGGAGCTGGGCGAAGGTCGAGACTGATGGACAGGTAATATGAGTCAGATATAACTGTGTAGAGAGGTCACGCTGAGGTGTTAGTGTAAGTGTCAAAGTGACAGGCGGTAGTATGACGGCCGGTGTGGCCGTGAAGAGGAAGTCGAGGGCCAGGAGGAGCTGGGCGAAGGTCGAGACTGATGGACAGGTAATATGAGTCAGATATAACTGTGTAGAGAGGTCACGCTGAGGTGTTAGTGTGAGTGTCAAAGTGACAGGCGGTAGTATGACGGCCGGTGTGGCCGTGAAGAGGAAGTCGAGGGCCAGGAGGAGCTGGGCGAAGGTCGAGACTGATGGACAGGTAATATGAGTCAGCAGATACAACATAGACGTCACGCTGAACTGTCAGTGTCAAAGTGACAGGACGACAGCTAACTCCCAGATTAAACGAGTTAGTAAGTCTCGCTGTACTACGAACGGAGTAGCTATGTTCAGTTCACACCACAAAATTCGATAAGGAAATGATGGGGTGAACAATAACCGATGATGATGTCGTTCGGTGGTGACTCTCCTGACATGGTTGGTATGGTGTGTGACTGGCAAATCCGAACTTCTTCTTAGACACCCGGTCGCAAGTCGCATAGTAGAACAATTACTGAACATATGTGAATACAGTGTGTTGACAGCTGAGCCATGGCGAAAGATTACGTTCTTGGTTCACGGAGTGGCCGAGTAAATCACCAAGTATATTCGTCAACTTCACGATACAAAATTCTTACAATGCACGAACACACAATGCCGTCAAAATTTCATTTACGTTTATGATACTCGTAAATGGTTTACGAGTATGCAGAGACCAAGGTTTTTCAGTAAATACAACGGTTTATTGAGGAAATGTCAAATAATGTGAACGTTATTTCAATTATTAATTATTAGCCGTAACTTTAAAATAGACACATTAGTTTTCTACGGTATGGTTTTAGACTTCGGGTATGCAATCTTACATTTTCCCCTGACTCTCCAGTGTCTGATAAAATCGAAGAAATGGCTATAAGCACACATACATAATTATCATAATCTAAGGATGACTTAATTAGGGTCGCGGGAAGTCGTTGGACGCAGATAGCATGCGACCGATCGCTTTGGATGTCTTTGGGGGAGGCCTATGTTCAGCAGTGGATGTCCTGTGGCTGATATGATGATGATCTGGCCTTATCTTTCTCCAATCGGCAGCAAGAAGTCATCGAGCGATTAGTGAGCGATCACATACGTAATACGATTTTGACGCTAAGCAATCGATTGCGCGTCTGTCGCGCGATCACTGCGCGATTTTTGCAGATTGCTAATTTTTGCGTAGAAAGGTCACGGGTCTGTTTTTGGTCTGCTCCTTCAAATTGTTTACATTGAGGTTGGACCTGCCTGCTTGTAAGAACAAATGAGCTTACGATTGTGACTTTTCAGAGTCTACCTTGAACGCGAAGTGCCAGATTAATTTATATTTTCCGTCACTAGGATTATCCTTCTATTCTACCTAGACTCTATACATACAACTGTTGGAGTGAAAGTCTGATCATCAGGGGCCTTATTCTGCTATTTTGCATTAATGGATTTACCATTGTCATTATATCGAAACTCTGTTGTTATATTTTAGAGATTTTTACTTTATTTGGTATTCTGCTAAAGTTTTAATAACATCGCAATAGAATCGCTATGGATTCTCAATGGAATGGTAATAGATACGTCGCTGGTGTTGCCTAGCAACATGGTATATGTTGCTAAGCGATATACCGTTTTGACAACTATCGAGATTTCACTGAGCCACGATTTTCTAGAGCAGAACTGTCTGTAGTGCATCAGTGGTGTTTCGATAGAATAGTCTAATTTGACATGTAATGTCATATTTTTGACATTAAATGTCTATAACGATTCCATCGACACTCGAAACACAATTGTATTAGCTGACTTAGGCCCCAGGTCATACAGGGTATTATCATCCTGGTGCCGACTAACAAGCTCTGGCTTTCATAAAGAGCTGCAGAATTGTTAAACTAATATTATAAAGCTGAAGAGATTGTTTGTTTGAACGCGCTAATCTCAGGAACTACTAGTTCGAAATGAAAAATATTGTTTGTGATAAATAGTCTATTTGTCAGGAAAGGCTATAGGCTATTTTATATTTCGATATTCCCACGGGATCGGGAATAACGCCGGTGAAACCGCGGAGCGCTGCTGGTGTCCTATAAAAGATCAATCAATGGTTTTGGTAAAAAAAATTCACAAAGTATCTTGACCGTCCTGTGCCTTCGCTTAAACTGAACTATACAAAACTATAGAATTAAATAATGTTAACTTAAGAGAAAAAAAAAGATTGTCATTTAAAAATATAATTGAATATAATAGAATATATATTTATTCGAACCAACTCACGACATAGTATAGATGCAACTAAGAAACAGTAAGAGATAGTTACAAATAAAAGAAATTACAAAAAACAGACAATAAAAATAAAATGTATCTGAGAAGTCGTGTGTTGCCCGAATGGGTAAAGCATGTGCTATTAATAATCAATTCACATATAGCATGTGCTATATGTGAATTGATTATTTTATGCCAATGTATTTCGTACGTATTAAATGCAGATAACAATGGACATTATAATTGTAACTAGACCTAAGACACATGTGATTCAGGAAAAAAATATACTAAAGCGTTATTGTCTTTGTTTCCAGGCTTCTGACTTCACCGACATAGGCGATTGGCCGACGCTCGGTGCAGCGACGACTGCCGCGAGGTGCCATTCCACGCCGCCACCTCACGAGGGCGACTCCTCACATCATAATGGAAACGCGGTGAGTTCACCACTTAGGCAAATATGTGTCTAGATGCCTTCGACGGAGACCGGCCAAGTTTAGACAAACTTGAAGGATGCTCGAAGAGGGTAGAAGAAAAAAAATATGCAGGACATTACACACTGCCATCTAGCCCCAAGATAAGTAACTAGACTTGTGCTAGACAACGGATATACTACATAGATACTTTTTCTTTTGTAAATATCTACTTATAGAAACAACCAGACCACAGATAAATATCTAAGCATAAATACGTGTCTGAGGCGGGAATCGAACCCGCAACCCTGTGTTTGGCAGTCCGGCCAATGTCGTCAAAATGTTTCAAATCTTGATTTATAATGAGGTAGGAATCATTCTGCGTGATCGTCGACTGCTACTCGTGCCATTTATAATGAGGTAACTTACTAAGATAATAATCCCACTTCTGAATTGTAGTATTGAATCAGAAGTAGGATGTATCAAATGCAAACTTCCAATAATCCCACTGATAAAACGACTGCTACTCCAGCCATTTGAAATAAGGTAGCTTACGAAGATAATAATCCCACTTCTGAATTATAGTATTATTGAGTCAGAAGTAATGAATGAAGTATTGAATGCTATTAGATCTTCCAATACTCCCACTTCTAAAACGACTACTCCAGCCATTTATAATGAGGTAGCTTACTAAGATAATAATCCCACTTCTGAATTGTAGTGTTATTGAATCAGAAGTGGGATATTTACATCTATCTGCTAAAAAATCAAGCTTGCTATATCTTTCAATCAGAAGTGTTATTTCTGATATCCATATCTTTCCCTACTAAATCATCCCTTACTCCCCTTTCAGGACCAAGAACGCGTACCCCCCGAGGAGCCCCCGAAGCCGCTGGAGACGCACAACCACCAGCACAACGAGAAGCACTACGACAAGCATGAGAAGACCAAGTCTTCGGGTAAGGATCAAAGTGGGTTCCATTACATTTTTTTATTATTTTTGCTTGTAAATCTGCACGTATGCTAGTCCAGCGGAGGGAGCTGATTTTCACAAAGTCGTGGTCACGACCTGTCTGTATACATTTATCTGTTTAGTTTCGAAAGTCGGGAACAAGTTAGGTTACCCACCTATTAATTTTTGTGTACCTACTGCACTTGTAGGTAATCATTGTATGTCGGTGGGTATTTAATTTACTTTTATATCGTTAACTAGCTTTTGCCCGCGACTTCGTCCGCGTAGAAGTCGAAAATGGTTCTACTGAATAGGTTTTTTTTGTTGATTTAAATTTGGATTGAGTTTTCAAACATGTGTAAAAAAAAATTGTTTTTTAATTTATTCACTACATAAGTTTTTAGTCAGAAATAAATTGTGCATTTAATTTTAGTAGACTTTTTAACGTTTTCAGCCAGCTATAACCGGAGTGGTGGCGGTAAATATTAATAATAATAAAATAAATAAATAAATATAGCAGGACATTCCACACATCGCCATCTAGCCCCAAGCTAAGTAACTAGACTTGTGTTATGGGTGCTTGACAACGGATATACTACTTCTATACTTTTCTTTTGTAAATATATACTTATAATACATAGAAACAACCAGACCACAGACAAATATCTAAGCATAAATACATGTCTGAGGCGGGAATCGAACCCGCAATCCTGTGTTTGGCAGTCCGGCATGGTGACCATTGTGCCAACTGGGTCGTCAAAAAAATAATAGTTATGTAGTATAGGTTATTAGTAGGTTATAAGTAATTATAATAAAAAAAGTAAGGGTACTACCGCTCTCTCCATACAAACATACTCGACTGTTTCCTCCCTGGATAATGACACTAGAGCAAATATGTTTGTTGAATAAAACTTGTAACTGCCATGACCAGGCCCCTATATTTTTTTGTAAATCTTAATTTCAATAATAATAAGAAAATGAAAAAAATCAAGACATAGGGGCATAGTCATGGCAGTTATAGGTTTTATGCCACAAAAATATTTGCTCTAGTGTCATTATCCACTAACAGTCGACTACGTTTGTATGGAGAGAGCGCCGGTACCCTTTCACCTTAAGGGCTACTTCTGAGCACCTTTACAAACAACTTTTGGTCTATGACTTTTAAAAATGTGAAAATTTTAAAAAAATCTATATATATAAAAATGAATTGCTGTTCGTTAGTCTCACTAAAACTCGAGAACGACTGAACGGATTTATCTTATCTTAGTCTTGAAATGTTCGTGAAGGTCTAGGGAAGGTTTAAAAGGCGAGAAAAAATCGAATAATTGCCGGGAAAACCCTAAAAACAGCCCTTTTCTACCACGCGTACGAAGTCGCGGGCAACAGCTAGTCTTAAATAAAAGTCATTCAGACATAGAACACTGTATAAAACTTAAAAAGTAAGTATAATTTTAAAGTTAGTGACCTCTCAGAAGTAACAGCTGATTTTCGGGTAAGCATAACCTCGAATTTTTTAAAAATGTTTGAATTTTGAAAATTCGTAGAACAATAGTTGATTGAAAAGGTGCACAGAAAAAGCTCACAACCGCT
Organism: Idaea straminata; assembly: GCA_951213275.1. NCBI lineage: Eukaryota > Metazoa > Arthropoda > Insecta > Lepidoptera > Geometridae > Idaea > Idaea straminata. The sequence continues at coordinate 6,338,231 of OX577872.1, forward strand.
TTTTTATATAATTATACCATATGTCGTAGGATGATGAAACGAATAACCGCGGGAATTCACGAAAACACGTATAATTTTGTATTTTATTCTATGTGTATTAAATATGCCAATGTCATTTCTATAACAAGTATAATCTATATAACGTTAAGAGTTAATATGCGTATGTTTTTCAGGTGCAAAGGGCGGTAGTAAATCAGCGAAGCACAAATGGGTACCCCTGGATATAGACGTCAAAGCAGCTAGACCGGGCAAGCATGGTCCTCAGCATTCTATGCGACAAGAGAATGGTAAGCGAAAACACGATGTTTTTCTTAAACGTCTTAGGACTAAGTTTATGCTAAACTTTATGAAATAGCGAAAAATGCTGAAAAGATTTGTTTGACCGATTTTGGAAAAGTGTTAGCCAGGAATCGAACCAAAGAAAATAATCAAGGAAGAAACCTATGTTTTTGTATTAATCAATAGTGTTGCTTATAGAGCACCCAGTTTTGACGACCCAGTTGGCACAATGGTCACCATGCCGGACTGCCAAACACAGGGTTGCGGGTTCGATTCCCGCCTCAGACAAGTATTTATGCTTAGATATTTGTCTGTGGTCTGGTTGTTTCTATGTATTATAAGTATATATTTACTAAAGAAAAGTATATAAGTAGTATATCCGTTGTCAAGCACCCATAACACAAGTCTAGTTACTTAGCTTGGGGCTAGATGGCGATGTGTGGAATGTCCTGCAATATATTTATTTATTTATTTATAGAGATTTATTCCCGGAAACAAACATCGCACGGGAAATGGAAATAGCTATATTTTTGTTACTTTTGGATGTCTTTTAAATTAATGCAAAAAGCTCAAAAAAAAAATTTGACTCTTTAATTATAATTTTTAAGCTATTGCATAGCTTCTATCACCGGCTTTTAACCGAATTAAGAAATTCCGTAACGAAAACAAAACCTAACACCCCCACTCCGCCTACCATGTAGCTCGGCCGAGTGTTTTAAATAATCGTTCATGTAATAACATATAGTATCTTACATTCCAGACACACTCTCTCTGAATGGAGAGGATAGTCGCCGAGGTGGCAGAGCGCGAGGCTTGTCCCGCGGTCGGGGCTCGCGGCGCCCCGCGCCCCGGCCCGCGTCCGCGCTGCCTTCCCTCCCCGCACCGCACATGTACCGCGTGCATGACTTCGTGCAACACGACCTATCACAGGTACTTGTGCTTGAACGGACTGTTATCCGCAATTAGACCCTTTTTATAATAATAATGCTTTATTTTGACGACCCAGTTGGCACAATGGTTACCACGCCGGACTGCCAAACACAGGGTTGCGGGTTCGATTCCCGCCTCAGACAAGTATTTATGCTTAGATATTTGTCTGTGGTCTGGTTGTTTATATGTATTATAAGTATATATTTACAAAAGAAAAGTATTTATGTAGTATATCCGTTGTCTAGCACCCATAACACAAGTCTAGCTACTTAACTTGGGGCTAGATGGCGATGTGTGGTATGTCCTGAAATATTTATTTATTTATTTATTTCAGGTCTTTACAATAATATGTACAAACCCATAGTATTTTAAAAATAAGCTCAAATTAAACGAAAACAAATAAGGAAATAATACCTACTTAAAATTTAAAATAAAATTTTCAAATTAATAAATACAGTAGTTAGGTACCTACTGGGGTTCCAGGGCTCTATAGCCCCGTGATACAGGACGTATAACAGACAAATAAATATTATTATAACATTAAAAAAAAAATTGTTACAATCCCAATTCGTTCCACACGTTCCCTTGACACCTCTCAAGTTTTTTTAAAATAAGTATTATATTTCTCTTCTTTCACAGTTGCGAGCGCCAGCCATCCCCCAAGTGATGGTACCATACTCGCCGCTCCAGCAAGTGCCTCTAGCGCCGCCGCTCGCGCAGGCCTTCTACTACGGAGCCGCGGCCGCGACCGCAGCGCCATACGGACTTGGCCTAGATCAGAACACGCTCAAGGATTTGATCAAGAAACAGATGTTCGTATTCATTATTTTAAGAATTTATAGATTACTAGCTCCGGCTTCGCACGGCTATATTATGCATAAAAAAATCAAACCATACAAACTTCCACCCCCCATTTGCGCCCCTTAGGGGTTGAATTTCGCAAAATCCCGTCTTAGTGAGCACCTACGTCATAAAAGAAAGAAAGTATATGTTTATATAAAATTTGAAGAAGATTGGACCAAGGAATCACGTTGTCTCATACAAACTTTGCCCCCCTTTTTCACCCCCTTAGGGGTGGAATTTCGAAAAATCCTGTCTTATCCGGTACCTACGTCATGCAAAGAACACATCCTCCAAATTTCAAGTCTTTACGATCAGCGGTTTAGGCTGTGCGTTGATCCGTCAGTCAGTCAGTCAGTAGTTCAGGACAAAGCATTTTATATGTATAGAGAAGATATATAAAAGGGAAAATCACTGACTCACTCACTCATCACGAAATCTCAGAAACTACAAGTGCTAGGAGTCTCAAATTTTGCATTTTCTTTCTATTGCATAGATAAGAACGGTCGCCTGCATAATTGCAGACCCATCGTAGAGTATTAAAATTACTATTACATATTGGAATGTTTACATTCTAATAATACGGCTGCATAATTGCAGCTCTCGGTAGAGTTCAAAAATTACTATTATTGGAATGTATTGATTCTAATAATTTTTGTTTGATAAATTAATGAGTTAAAAGAGTTTAAACTTCAACTAAAACATGTGCGTAGAATCTTGCTCGTGTTGAAAACATTCTTATAACAGCCGCTTTGGAGCTCTACTGTGGGTCTGCAATTATGCAGCCGACTGTACGTGGTGAAATCTTCTTAGAGATTCTTAAAAATAAACTCATATATTTGACGACCCAGTTGGTACAATGGTCACCATGCCGGACTGCCAAACACAGGGTTGCGGGTTCGATTCCCGCCTCAGACAAGTATTTATGCTTAGATTTTTGTCTGTGGTCTGGTTGTTTCTATGTATTATAATATAAGTATATATTTACAAAAGAAAAGTATTTAAGTAGTATATGAGTTGTCTAGCACCCATAACACAAGTGTAGTTACTTAGCTTGGGGCTAGATGGCGATGTGTTTAATGTCCTGTAATATTTATTTATTTATTAAACGATTCTTTAAATTTTCCCCCAGTGAATACTACTTCAGTCCGGACAACCTGGCCCGCGATTTCTTCCTCCGCCGCAAGATGGATGCGGACGGCACCATCCCCGTCACCCTGATCGCGTCCTTTCATCGCGTCCGAGCGTTGACAGCTGACGTACAGCTCGTCCTGGATTCCATTAAGGATTCGGATAAACTTCAGTTGATTGCTGGATTTAAGGTTAGTATAATTAACCCGCGTAACTCCCAATCCCGGGGGAATATCGGGATAAAAAGCCTATAGCCTTCCTCGATAAATGGACTATCCAACACAAAAAGATTTTTCAATTCGAACTAGTAGTTCCTAAGATTGGTGCATTTAAACAAACAAACTCTTCAGTTTTATAATATTAGTATAGAAGTATAGATAAAAAATAATAAGAGAGCTACTCACTTACTCCTTTTGCTCAGTCCAGGCTCAAAGTGGTGTGATGAAGAAATAGGAAGACTTATTGACACATTTAATGTGCACTGTTTACTGAATATTTATTGAGTAAAATCGGGAGTTTTTATACTAATTAAACTAGGTACATAATCACGTCACATGACCTTCTAATACAATATTGATTCCTGTGTAACCTTGGCCTTGGCACATCTTCATATCGGTGCAGGTGCGATGCAATATCAAATTACTATGTTTACATTATAGTCTATAACTTTTACCACTGGTTTCGCTTGCCTGCATTCATACACTACAGTGGTTCTTGGCCTCCGAAACGAGAGCCTTATATTGCTCCCTGTCCTGCGCTATTTCTTTCCAATCGTTGACTTGAAGTCCGCGCAGGTCAGCGTCCACTGTGTCCTTCCAGTGATGGGTCGTCCCACCGGCCCTCTACCGGTTGGCTGACACACGAATGCTTCGTAATATAATAATACATAATTTCTTTAAATCTATACTTAATATAGACGACCCAGTTGGCACAATGGTCACCATGCCGGACTGCCAAACACAAGGTTGCGGGTCCCGCCTCAGACATGTATTTATGCTTAGATATTTGTCTGTGGTCGGGTTGTCTCTATGTATTATAAGTATATATTTACAAAAGTATAAGTAGTATATCAGTTGTCTAGCACCCCTATCACAAGTCTAGTTACTTAGCTTGGGGCTAGATGGCGATGTGTGGAATGTCCTGAAATATTTATAATGTTATTTGCCATTAGCCACCACTAGCCCAACACCGCTCCGGAAAGGAAATAAGCCGATTAAGTATCCCGAATTGCAATTAAATTGTAACTTCTCTCTTTACAGGTGCGAACAGCGTTCGAGCCGACAAAATGGCCGATCCTGGACATATCAGATGACAGCGACAGGCACAAAATGGACGAGAAACCTCTGGGGGACGGTCATGATGCTCTCATCGAGAAGGGTGCTAAAGGTATAAGATTTTACAACACAGTAGATATAAATATTATTTACAGACAGCATCCTTGTACCGCGGGCACGGTTTTAGATAAATAGATAAAAGATTTAAGGCCGATCTGCACAGCACAGTTCTGACACGTGCCGTTCAGTAACGTATCCATCAATGTCAGTAAAAAATGATTGCATACATTTTGTACTAGGCTATCCGTACTGGTCAGTGACAGTGACGTTCAGTGATGTCAGTGATGCACTGTCACTGACGAGTACGGTTATCCTACGGTACTAGTACGGATAAACAAAACAAGGTAGAAAACATTCATAAATCACATAAGTAGATACATTAGAAACAAACAAAGATAACGTAAATTAACGAAAATGAAACAAATCAAAGACTTCATTAAAATACCGGCCAAGTCCGAGTCGGACTCGCCCACGAATGGTTCCGTACCATTATATTATGTTTTTAGTATTTGTTGTTATAGCGGCAACAGAAATACATCATCTGTTAAAATTTCAACTGTCTAGCTATCATGGTTCATGAGATACAGCCTGGTGACAGACAGACTGACGGACGGATGGACAATGAAGTCTTAGTAATAGTATCCCGTTTTTACCCTTTGCGTATGGAACCCTAAAAACTTGAATTCGTATATAAATAGATAGAACTAATAGGCATATCCAGTTTCATCAATATAATATTTATTTACAGATGCAGCGACAACTGAGAAATCATACGAACAGGACAAGGATACAGATGTCGTGAGAAACGAAGCGCCTAGCATACAACCGGAGACCGTGCATGGCGAGGTGCAAGGTGCCAAGGTCGAGGTGCGAGGTGCCAAGGTCGAGAACCTGGAGACAGAGGTTGAGGAAAGCGAGGCCAAATCTGTGACGGAGAATGTTCTGATAGATGAGGTAAGACTGTTTTGAAACTTGTAGTGCTTCGCTGTTTTACACACAAGTCCCGATTGCGTGAAAATATCGGGAAAAATTTGCTAAATAATTCCTACATTTTTCCGTCATATTTGAGCCATCACAGGCTGATGTTCATCGGCAACGCCACACAGACGTCAAAGCGAATGTTAAAAAAATGCGAACTCAAAACTCGAGTGGGGAAAAATGCGAATAGAAATGCTACGCGGAATTATTAAGTTTGGGGAACAGTATTACCCATCATAATTTCTAATAATTAATTTGTTTTCTAACAGAAACCATCACTAAAAGAAGAGGACAACACTCAAGACTCTATAGAGCCTGTATGTGTGAAAGAGACGGAAACACTGAAAGAGGAAAGAGCTACCGATTCGAGTAACGATGACCCGCCGCTACAGTCGGAAGGGAACGACGAGAAACCGGGTGAAAAACGGTAAATATACTAACTAGCAGCGCTCCGCGGTTTTACTCGCGTAACTCCCGATCCCGTGTAAATATCGGGATTAAATTTGCCTATGTTATTCCCAATGAATTAATGTATCCTCACACCAAATTTCACCAAAATCGGTCCAGAAGTTTCGTAGCCTATTCGTTACAAACATAGAAACATTAAACATAATATTAGTGTAGACTAGCTGCACCATGCGGTTTTACATATCATGATTCATTGCAATCTGATAAGTAATTATTTCGTGTTGGAGTATCAATTAGGATTCCTCAAACAAAAAGGCATTGATTTTTAAAAAAGAAAAATAACTAAAAATGCCACTTTTACTTGTAACTGTGCCAAATTAAAGAAATTGCATATATAATTGTTTTGAAGGAAAAGAGAGAAAAACGTTTCGTATACGTCTTATGTATAACAAGACATAAATTTTGAAACTGACAATTCTGGATTTTTGTTCCGCCACCCCTATTCACAAACCGTCGAAAAGAAACCGAAACGTAAAAATTTTTTAACTCCTCTTTCACTCCCGCGACTTTTGTCGTGTTGCCATCCTTGTCTTTTCAGTTTTATTCGTTTCAGTAGCTTTCCGATGGTTTGTGAATCAGCCTGCTGGTGTTTCTTGGTAGCTCAGGACATCACAGCAGTGGCGCTGCCATGGTGTCCCAATAAGCTAGCCTTCATTAACCCTTGTATATTATGTAACATTTAGACGTAAGAAGCAAATGGTGGGTATCTTCCCGCTGGCGACGATGGGTGGCCCCCTCGTAGCGCCCGTGTCCAGCCTGCTGCGAGCCGTGCCTCCGCCCCCCACTCCCAGGATGTTCAGGTCGGGTCGCGGCCCGGGCGCGGGCGGTGCGCAACACGATCTGCTCAACCCCGATGTACCGGAGTTTGTGCCTCAAGCGAGGAGGACAGGTAAATACCATACACCATGTTGCGAGCATGAGAGCGGTGTTGGCTTAGTGGTAGATACCTCGACTTTCATTCTGAAGGTCGTGGGTTCGAATCCCGGCCGGCCGCCCGGCCGTGCACCAATGGATTTTTCTTAACAAAAATTTATGTGCGCTAATTGACATTGCTCTTACGGTGAAGGAAAACATCGTGATGAAACCCGCGGCTTAGTTAGCTCCAGAGGTATTAACTAGTTCTCTCCTCTGGACATGGTCGACTAAGCTGAGAGGGTAGTAGGTGCTGGGCAAGCCTACTCCATCCTCACGCAAAAAGGACCCAATTAAAAAGGGTCCAATGGCGGGAAACAGCCTGTATACAAGTATAAGTACCATACCCCATCAGATTAACCAATTAAATATTCTGGGAACTCCCGCACCTACGCAGAAGGTTACGGCTTCGATTTCCACCTCAAACAAATACTTGTTTGAGGTGGCTTGTTTAAGAGTAAAGGTCGCTGCATACGTAACGGGATAAAACCTCGGACGGGAAGGGGACGTGCATCCTACTAATATTATAAATGTGAAAGTTTGTGTGTGTGTGTTTGTTACTCCGTCACGCAAAAACTACTGAACCGATTGCGATAAAACTCGGTATGTAGATAGCTGGATACCTGGATTAACACATAGGCTACTTTTTATCCCGATATTCCCACGGGATCGGGACCCACTTTATGAACGACTAGCTGCGCCCCGCGGTTTCACCCGCGTAAGCGCAGTTAGCTCATAAAGTGTTCGTGGACTTTAAACATACGTAACGTGATCTTTCCCGTGCCGGACGGAACGTGACAATTTTTTGACAGCGTTCCGTCCGGCACGTGAAAAAGCCCGTCACGGATGAAGCGACTTTTAATATCTGTACGCATAAATGTTTTCGACCTATTTAGCACAATGGTCACCATGCAAGACTGCCAAACACAGGGTTGCGGGTTCGATTTCCGCCTCAGACATGTATTTATGCTTAGATATTTGTCTGTGGTCTGGTTATTTCTATGTATTATAAGTAGTATATCCGTTGTCTAGCACCCATAACACAAGTCTAGTCAAGATTGTGCTGTGTGCAATGTCTTGCAATATAGAAAAAAAATAGTAAATAAATTATTTTCCCTGGTTTTAATCTTTTCTTCGATGTTTCTACTGTATTGCAAAAGCCATGGTCACGAGGAGAATGGAGCAGCGACGGGATTTTTACTATGGTAGGTATAGGGTTGTTGCTTTAATCAATTGAATAAACAAACGTTTAAGTCATTACTCTATATTTACAGAAGATTTGCACCCCGAGAACTCAATGGAAGGCAATGAAGGTCCTCGACCTGCAAGTCCCAACTCCAGCGGTACACCTGATGTTTGGACTGAGGTACATTTATTTAAATATACATGTAAAATGCTTTGTCCTGACTGACTGACGGATCAACGCACAGCCTAAACCGCTGATTGTAGAGACCTGAAACTTGGAGGGTGTGTTCTTTGTATGACCTTTTAAATTTTTGGAACTAAGTTCCTTCTGGCGCGTTGCGAAAGGGGGCTAGACGGAAAAAATTAAGACCAAAAGTTGTAACGACACTTTTTGATTTTATTACAATTCCTTCACTAATCAATCGAAAGAAACTTCGTTCCATCCCTTGACACCTCTCAAGTTTTTTTATGTATACAGGACCAATCTACTTCAAATTTTGCACAAATATTCTTTAACAGATTTGATGGAAGACGTGCTTCGTATTTTATTGATGTTCATTAAGAAGGAGCGGGCAAAAGCTAGTCTCGAATAAAAGTTCACATTTAGAGATTAAAAACTATCAAACCATGCTTGTTGACGCGAGCATATTCTCGTCAACCAAACTCCCTACTGCGGTGGCTAGCGCGCGGCCCCAACCCGCGTCCCGCTTCCTCACCGTAGCCTGCGCCCGCGCACTTCATTGATTCACCTACTACGAGCGATCTACCGTGCGTCTCGCTCATACAACCTCTTTTTTACTTATTCAAAATTAATCTTGTTCATATATTTTGTCGGCTGAACTATTAAACCTTTTATATACAGTCCACTCTCTTCTTTACCACCTTCTCCACGCCGTGGCTGCAACAATTCTAATGAACACCTATTAATCCCCCAGGTGAAACGTCGAACTAAAGCTGGTTCCCGTGAACGTGGAACCGCCTCAGACGTGCCGGAAGCTGCCGAAGGTGGCGAGATGAGAGAGGAACTGCATTTTCAGTTAGATGAGGAGCTGGACCTTCCACCGCCGAGGCTTAACACCTTCACTGATGCCTGGTGAGTGTTTGTACTTCTATACAAGCTGTTTTACCGTAACTAGACCTCTAGTTGAGTCCTTTTTGCGTGAGGATGGAGTAGGCTTGTCCAGCAGCTATACTATAACAGTAACCTTTACCCCCTTTTTCCAAAGCGAGATTTAAGGATAATCCGAGATGTGGATTTAAACCTTAGATTTAGACATAGATTTACTCGTCAACTATAGTCTAAACACTATCCCTATATAATCTACTAGCTGCGCCCCGCGGTTTTATCCGCGTAAGTCCCGATCCCGTGGGAATATTGGAATAAAAATTAGCCTATATGTTATCTAGGTCTCCAGCTATCTAGATACCGAGTTTCATCGCAATTGGTCCAGTAGTTTTTGCTCGAAGGAGTAATAAACATACACACACACACACACACGCACACACAAACTTTCACATTTATAATATTAGTAGGATTGAGATAGTGTTTAGACTATAGTTCACGAGTAAATCTGTATCTAAATCTAAGGTTTAAATCCACATCTCGGACTATCCTTAAACCCCGTTTTGGAATAAGGGGGTAACAGTTTATCCTACGGTTTTTCGTTTCACATTTTTCGTAACGCGTAACATTTTTCCGGCCCTCGCTAACCCGCGAAATTTTGCTAACACTTTATCCGCTTCCCCCCCAGGTCGGACGAGGAATCCGACGCAGAGTTCACGGATAAGGACATCGGGCGATTGCTGATCGTGACGCAGACCGCACGCGCCGCCAAGCACGACGGACACGATCGACAAGGCGACTTTACAACTAGGACTAAGATTACGCAGGACCTAGAACAGGTACACACAAACGAACAAAACAAATAAATAAATTAACAACCTTTCAGATGTTATAAGAAAGCGGTTGAGGGTTATCTATGCACCTTAACAATCAACTTTTATTATACGATTTTCGGAATTTTTTGGGGTTATGTCGAAAATTAGCTCTTTTTTTTAATAAAAGCCATTCAGGCTTCTCTTATAGTTTATTTATTTGTCATAAAGTATTTACATTGCTTATTTATACGAGTGCCAAAAAACCTACATAGGTTTGAAATAGGGGGATGAAACAAAAAAAACCATACTCGCTTTGAAGGGAGTGCGTGGAGCCGACGCCAACACATAGATGCCCTTTACAATAAAAATATTTAATAATTATAAACCTTAGTGGTTTCGCTGTGCTAGGCGATTATCCCTATCTGCACTATAAAATAGCGGCTGTATTCAATATTATTAGGTAAATCATAAAACTATGTTTAATTCCAGGTCATAACTGATGGTCTAAGGCGCTACGAAGAAGACTTATGGAATGACAATGATTATCCATCAGTAAGTACAATGATACCGTTTAAGACTCAATTATCTTCTTCCTATGCCTGCCCTTGTCCCAATTGATTTGGGGTCTGCGCAGTGTCTTCTTCTTCCATTCACTCAAATAAGTCATTATCTCTTCGTTCTCCATAATCGATCTTGTCTCGCACAGTCCATCCATCTCCATCTCTCTACATTCATACTCATTGTGGCGGACACACATTTCGTCATAATCTATAGCGACCGCAGAAATACGTGTCTTTATCATATCTTATGAATATCACGTGTATGCGTGATAGTTTGTATATCAGATGCGCTACCTACTGTTACCCTTTCCTATCTAGATAGGTATCTGTGTAGTATATATAAGCTGTAATATGTTATACGGAGTCAGGTTATTACTAGGAGAATAAATCCTACCATCGAAATGGACGACTAGTTTCATTACTCTATCTGGGCACCCCACACTCATCGTCTAGTGACATGCGTCTCCTTATGACATGTCCATACCCACTCAAACGGTTCCCTTTTACTTTTTCAGTAACTGGTGTTACTTTCAGGCTTACTCTATTGTATACGGGCTGTTTTCCGCCACTAGATCTTTTTACCCGACTACAAGGAAAAGGCTATGTTTTCTTACGTAAAAAAAAACAAACTAACAAACAAACATACAAATATTAGTTTCTGTCCGTCTGCTCCGTCTGGAGACAACTAAGCCGCGGGTTTCATCACGATGTTCTGCTTCACCGTAAGAGTAATGTCAATTAGCGCACAAACATTTTTCGTAAGTAAAATCCAATCCGACTGACCAGGATTCGTACCAACGACCTTCGTAATGAAACTCGAGGTATCTACCACTAAGCTAACACCGCTTAGAATATGTGATCATGATGATTTTAATCATTAACGAATATTTAATAATCCCACAGTCATACGGCAGTCAGACACAGTATCGGACAGTGTCGGTGATAACACGAGAGCAGTTCGAAGCCACTGTGCCTACAGAGCGTCACTCGAACCCTGCCGAGCCGCCACCGCCGCCTCCTAGAGTAAGTACTAAGATTACTGTGAATATTTCATTAAAATCAATTAAAAGTATATCCGTTGTCTAGCACCCATAAGTCTAGTAGTTAGCTTGGGGCTAGATGGCGATGTATGGAATGTCCTGCAGTATTTATATTTATTTTAGGGTGGGTTGGAAAAGTTTTTTCATTACTCATACTCCGAAAGTAGGTGTAAAGGTGCCTGAAGAGCGCGTAGAAAGAAAAACTTTCAGCCCTAGGGAGAATCGCTTTCACTGACAGCTGTCATGTCAAATTATGGCTTCGCACGACGTGTGCAATGTGCTTATAGCCAGTATCAGTATCATTACGCATTAGGAACTTCAAAAACCTAACCTCCTTGCTTTGCAAAACACTACAAGGTTGAGACCAAAGAGGTTATACATTATTTAACCTCTTGGGTCTCAACCTTGTAAGAGGATCAGGTAGTATGGAGTATCTCATTCACTCTCGTTATTATGAAGAATTTTATGTATTATTCGTAATGAAAAGCACAGTGTTTACCTCGGGTGAAAGACTCATTAAGTCTTCGACTGACTTTCACACCTAGGGTAACAATGTACTATTGTTTCACTGCCGTCTTCCTACATTCACTTCCTCTATCTCTCGAAAACTCCTGTTTATTTAGTGAAAACTCCTTTGAGTCACGTGCGTATAGGTAGACACTGCGTGCAACATCTTAGACCGCATCGACACTTACCAGCGTGTGACGATAGTGGTCAAACGCTGACCTATTATAAACAAATGTATACAAAAACGGTCTAGTAGTTTGTAAGATAAAGACATGTTTAACTTTATCACGGTCGTCACTTTGTTGCAGTGAAACTTTCATCAATTTTACTACTTTTAGGATTTCGTACCTCAAAAGGTAAAAAAAGGAACCCGTTTACGATCACTTTCTTGTCCGCTTTACCCGACTACGACAAAACCAAAAGAAATATTGATAATAAATATTGTAGGACATATATAATAGAATAGAATATAATTTATTCGAACAAACACACGACAAAGTATAGATACAAATAAGAAACAGTAAGAGATAGTTACAAATAAAAGAAATTACAAAAAACAGACAATAAAAATAAAAAGTATCTGAGAAGTCGTGTGTTGCCCGAATGGGTAAAGCCTCAGCATGTGCTGCAGATACGCAGGCGCATCTGCAGCGCTGGTCTTCCGGCCGCACCCTGTGGGTGACTTTTCCGCCCCCAAATCACGCAGCGCCATCTTGCCCCAAGCTAACCAACCAGGCTTGAGTTATGGTGACCAGACAACATAGTTTGTTACGGTTAAATGACGACGGATTTAGATGAAAATCAGCATAGTGATAGTTAAGAGGTGAAGAAGGATATAGAATCCCGAAATTCCTGCGGGAATTCATCATGAATTCTTCCGAATTCATGACTTTCAAAGATAAATCATATTGACTAATTTGTTTTCTTGTTTGACCATTGTATTTAATAAATTGGCTATGATATTTTTAAATTTAATTGACATTAATGTAATATTTGCACACCTTATGGCTAGAATAGAGAGGATATTATTATTTACTAGCTGAGCCCCGCGGTTTCACCCGCGTAAGTCCCGATCCCGTAGTAATTGACTCTAGAAAACGTTTGTATGGGAAAAAGAAAAGGGCTGTTTTTAGGGTTTTCCCGGAAATTATTCGATTTTTTCTCGCCTTTTAAACCTTCCCTAGACCTCCACGAACATTTCAAGACTAAGATAAGATAAATCCGTTCAGCCGTTCTCGAGTTTTAGTGAGACTAACGAACAGCAATTGATTTTTATATATATAGATATTATTACTAGACATCTATTGTATACCTTTATCTATACTTATACTAGCTGCGCCCCGCGGTTTCACCCGTAGAAAACGTTTGTATGGGAAATAGAAAAGGGCTGTTTTTAGGGTTTTCCCGGAAATAATTCGACTTTTTCTCGCCTTTTAAACCTTCCCTAGACCTCCACGAACATTTCAAGACTAAGATAAGATAAATCCGTTCAGCCGTTCTCGAGTTTTAGTGAGACTAACGAACAGCAATTCATTTTTATTTATATAGATTATAAAGCTGAAGAGTTTGTTTGTTTGTTAGAACGCGCTTATCTCAGGAACTACTTGTTCGAATTTAAAAAATCTTCTTGTGTTGGATAGTCCATTTATCGAGGAAGGCTATAGGCTACTTTTTATCCTGATATTCCCACGGGATCGGGAGTTACGCGGGTGAAACTGCGGAGCGCTGCTAGTTCGCAAATAAAATGATTGATTGGATCTGAATTTACGCGAATAAAACCGCGCAGCGTAGAGTATGGTCTATAATCTAAGTTGTGTTTTCAGTTGGATGCGGTACAAGATGCCGGTGGTAGGGCATCGAAGCGACCTCGTCGTACGGCGCGTTTCTACGCCGCTAGCAAAGATCCACATGCCACTGATGTTATGTGAGTATTCTATATCTATCTATACATATAAAACATATAAAAGAGCGGTGTTGGCTTAGTGGTAGATACCTCGACTTTCATTCTGAAGGTCGTGGGTTCGAATCCCGGCCGGCCGTGCACCAATGTATTTTTCTTAAGAAAAATTTATGTGCGCTAATTGACATTGCTCTTACGGTGAAGGAAAACATCGTGATAAAACCCGCGGCTTAGTTGGCTCCAGAAGTATTGACAAGTTCTCTCCTCTGGACATGGTCGACTAAGCTGGAGGGTAGTAGGTGCTGGGCAAGCCTACTCCATCCTCACGCAAAAAGGACCCAATTAAAAAGGGTCCAATGGCGGAAAACAGCCTGTATACAAGTACATATAAAACACAGGGTCACAGGGTCTCTGACGAAAATCAGCGTTGCATTTATGCAACACATAGCTGAGCAGGAGTCTGTTCGGCGGCGATACTGTTACTGTGTTATAATCTATCTATCTATCTAAAATGCTTTGTCCTGACTGACTGACTGATCAACGCACAGCCTAAACCGCTGATTGTAGAGACCTGAAACTTGGAGGGTTTGTTCTTTGTATGACGTAGGCATCCGATAAGAAATATTTTACGAAAACCGACCATTTTGGGGGTTAAAAAGGGGGGCAAAGTTTGTATGGGACAACGTGATTTCTTTATTCAATCTACTTCAAATTTTCTACGCGAACGAAGTCGCGGGAAAAAGCTAGTTCAACTATATAATTTTAGTAACAAAAACAGGTGACACCGGTGACAGTGACAGATCTAAAAATTTCGGCTTCACACGACCCGCACATACGACCAGATCAGGCATTCCATAAAATAAAACGCTGTTTATCTACAAGAGTCTTCCATCGCTCCCTGTCCAGATCTCGCTGGAAACTCCTGCGCTAATTTCAAATCAACAATTGTCAAGAATATTAATTGATATTTGTTAACACAGCGTCAGCAGAAAGAATAAAACACGTCACAGCCTCAACCCGCCAGTGGAACACCACGTCGGATGGATCATGGATGTACGCGAGCACAGGCCACGGACACAAAGCACCGGGTGAGAAATATATACATAAATATAGCACTACACATAGATCTAGAGTTATGAATATTCTGCTTACAAAACTAAAAAAGTGGCTAATAAGCAATTCAATGTCCCTTTACATCCATCTTTTGACGACCCAGTTGGCACAATGGTCACCATACCGGACTGCCAAACACAGGGTTGCGGGTTCGAATCCCGCCTCAGACATGTATTAATGCTTAGATATTTTTCTGTGGTCTGGTTGTTTCTATGTATTATAAGTATATATTTACAAAATGAAAGTATATAAGTATTATATCCGTTGTCTACCACCCAGAACACAAGTCTAGTTTGGGCTTGGGGATAGAAGGCGATGTGTGGAATATCCTGCAATATTTATTATTTATTTATATTAATTGTATAAGAAACAGACAGACATGAATTTTAAAAACTATATAGAAGTAAAAAGTTCTACTACTCAGTTGGAATCATTCGCCTTATTTGTTTTGAAAACTATGGTAGGATGCGTGTCTTCGGAACGCTCTCACCAATGTCTAGAAGACACAAGAAACTCATGGGAGTTGTTCTGTGATCATGCTCACAAAAGTTTTTTAAGTCTTGTAATTCAATATTAGTCATGATCATTTATTCGTGAATATAGGTGGTACAGTTGACATAATTATACGTATAGCATCTCTATATTCTACCAAACACCCCATTAGACAAGATCGCTTTCTATTAGCGATATCCCCAATCGAAAGACTTTTTTTTATTTATTTTTTGTATAATTCGACATAAGCCAACGTAAAGTCACGTAGTCTTGCGTTAGAGAAGAAAATGATAGATAAGTTTCGTGAATCTTATAACAATTATTTTCAATGCTCATATAAAAAGGGTACTTATATGTCAAAAAAGATCCATCAGAATAACTCTCTTCTGGAAATACACGTCAGAAAAAATGAATTAAAAATGAAGATGGATGATGAAGATACATAATTTTAACACACGACATAAACGTAAATATAAACTATTAGAACCGAGAACTAGGAAGGTCAAAACACGTAAATTGGGCTTAAGTTTTATAATTGACATTTACAATAAATTTCCTTTCCCTATAAGACAACTTCCATTTAATGAATTCAATAATAACATCCATAATTTTTTAAAAGTTAATCCATTCTATGATGTCTCTGAATATTTGACTTGTTCATTTTTTGATTTGCATGATTAGAATTAACTAAAGTGACATATTTTAATGAGTAATTATTTGTAAAACTATAAAATATTAGTATTTTTTTAATTGAAATTGTGTAAATTGACATGCCTATATTATGCAATGTAATGTTATAGCGAAATAAATGAATTATGAATTAATTATGCTTTTTTTCATACAATTAAATCTATCGATTGGTGTAATCGCTAATAGAAAGTTATTTTGTCTAAGGGGGCAGGCAATCAGGCAGGCAAGGTTTATTCAGCTAATATGATATATTTCGTGTTTACAGTTCGTCACTAGGCACGAGTCCGACACTAGGGTCGTCCTGCGGCTCCGTGCCCGCGTCTCTGCCCACCTTCCATCACCCGAGCCATCATCTCTTGAGAGAGAACCACTTCACGCAGCAGGCTTACCATAAATACCACTCTAGGTGTCTTAAAGGTAAGTTTTATATATACTAGTAACACCTGCGTAAGTTCGGACGGAACAAAAAACCGGCCAACTGCGAGTTGGACTCGCGGACAAAGGGTTTTGTATCATTGTTTTTAGTATTTGTTGTTATAGCGGCAACAGAAATTCATCATCTGTGATTTCAAATGTCTAGCTATCACGTTTCAAGAGATACAGCCTGGTGACAGACAGACAGACGGACAGTCGAGTCTTAGTAAAAGGGTCCCGTTTTTACCCTTTGGGTACAAACAAACCCTTCCTCAACTTAGGTATAACAGTAGGTATTGGAGGCTGAAGAGACGGCCTAGCTAAATTAGACTCTTTACTAAAGGTGAAGTCAATAGCCTTCCACAATTTTTTATGAAACCATCTGATGGCATAAAACATTTTTCTGGACACGGTCAACTAAGCCAAGAGGGCGGTATAAGTGCTGGGCAAGCCTACTCCATCTAATACAGGATCTAGGCACTACAGTGCCCTGAGCCTTGAATAGAATTGATTCTAGTTGCTGACGATGTATTAATATCTAGTCTGGTTGGTGGCCAACTGGGCAACCATCTATTAAAACAATCAAAAATCATCAGTCGGTCGAACCGTTGTAGTGTTTTTGCGGGACAACTCAGGGCTAAATGCATAAATGTGTAAATAGAGTCTAGCTACCGAGTCTTGACCCTGGTAAATTTGCATTCTCCAGGGCCAAAAGTCAGTAGCTAAACTCTGTAGTGTATTTGCTGTAAATTTTGTTTATGTTTCAGAACGCAAGAAGCTTGGCATCGGTCAATCTCAAGAGATGAACACACTATTCCGTTTCTGGTCATTCTTCCTGAGGGACCACTTCAACAGGACCATGTATAATGAATTCAGGTAACTTGCTTCAACCTTTTAAAATATATCATCTCTATACATATAAAATGCTTTGTCCTGACTGACGGATCAACGCACGGCCTAAACCGCTGATCGTAGAGACCTGAAACTTAGAGGGTGTGTTCTTTGTATGACGTAGGCATCCATTTAGAAAGGATTTTCCGAAATTCTGCCCCTTAGGGGGTGAAAAAGGGGGCCAAAGTTTGTATGGGGCATCGTGATTTTCGACTTCTACGCGGACGAAATCGCGAAGAGCGGTGTTGGCCTAGATTTATGTTAAGAAAATTTTATGTCATGCTCTTACGGTGAAGGAACGTTACATCGTGATGAAACCCGGTTGTCTCCAGACGTATTGACGAGGTCTCCTCTGGACACGGTCGACTAAGCTGAGAGGATATTATAGGTGCTGGACTTAGTCTACCCCATCTTCAACCCAACTTGACGACTCAGTTGGCACAATGGTCACCAAGCCGGACTGCCAAACACAGGGTTGCGGGTTCGATTCCCGCCTCAGACATGTATTTATGCTTAGATATTTGTCTGTGGTCTGGTTGTTTCTATGTATTATAAGTATATATTTACAAAAAGAAAAGTATATTATAAGAAGTATATCCGTTGACTAGCACCCATAACACAAGTGTAGCTTGGGGCAAGATGGCGATGTGTGGAATGTCCTGCAATATTTATTTATTTATTTAACTAAAGATTTCTAGTTGCGGAAAACAGTACAAATTAATTATTTCACTAACAAATAAACTTACTTTCAACAGATCGTTAGCGAATGAGGACGCGTGCGCAGGTTTCCGGTACGGTCTAGAATGCTTGTTCCGGTTCTACTCGTACGGTTTGGAACGGAAGTTCAGACCGGAATTGTACCAACATTTCCAACAAGAAACTATGGCTGATTACGAAAATGGTAAGGTTTTGCAGCAGTTTATAGTAGAATTAGCATCGCCTCGCGGTTTCACCCGCGTAACTCCCGATCCCGTGGGAATATCGGGATTAAAAGTAGCCTATGTTACTGTCAATGAATTAATGTATTGTCATACCAAGTTTCATCAAAATCGGTCCAGTAGTTTCGGAGCGTATTCGTTGGCACAATGATCACCATGCCGGACTGCCAAACACAGGGTTGCGGGTTTGATTCCTGCCTCAGACAAGTATTTATGCTTAGATATTTGTCTGTGATCTGGTTGCTTCTGTGTATTATAAGTATATATTTACAAAAGAAAAGTATATAAGTTGGTATGGCGCTATGTCGCGTTACCATGCGGGAAATAGACGCTGGAGAAATTTTGAATGTATAAGGGAAGTGGACTGTATGAGAGTAGAATTATTAAATAAATGTAACAAGTACTTAGATATCTAGATAGATAGACTAATACGCGGGTTGACACAAGAGGAAATGGAAAGAAAGGGTACCTGGTGAGCGATCCTAGTCGGTAGGCTACTTGATGCTGTTGCTTGAGATCGCCGCGGGCGCGGGCTGCGTTCGCTATTTTATTTAAAGTTCACGAGACACAAATTAATAACACAAAAGTACCACTTTCACTGACCAATTCGAGTTTATATCATAGAAAAGTTAATAAAAAGGCGCGAGGCGGTTTGCACGTTCGCCATGTTTTTTCTTCACACACACACGAAGTTCTTACAAAAATTGAGCTTCCTGTTGTTCGCCAGTCGAGCGCGCTCTCAGCGCCGGCGGCGGAAGTGATCTTCATTTCGCGCATGTTGCCATCCCAGTCTCGCCAGTTAAGGTTGCGGGGAAAGGAAAAGGACGGGAGATGTGTCAACCACGCGGAAATGCTAATATTAATTAAAAAATAGCGGTAGAATTGAAGAGATATACAATAAATAAGATGGCGGGAAATTCAAATATAGAATAATGAAATATGACATTATGCGGCGCAAACATAAGTAGTATATGAGTTGTCTAGCACCCATTACACAAGTGTAGTTACTTAGCTTGGAACTAGATGGCGATGTGTGGAATGTCCTGCAATATTTATTAATTTATTATGTTCCCAGGTCAACTATACGGCCTGGAGAAGTTCTGGGCGTTCCTGAAGTACTACAAGCACGCGGGCGCGCTTCAAGTCGAACCCAAACTACAGGCGTATTTGAACAATTTCAAGAGCATCGAAGACTTCCGTGTATTAGAGGTCAGTATTCAGTTGCCTGAGTCTGTCTTTCCTGATGATTTAAGTCACAATTGATCTTGTAGACGTACGGGTTTCATCTACGACTGCATCGTCACATACTTTTAGGTAGCGTCGAAATGCATTCGACAGGTAAACTATAATTTAATTGTATTATAATAATCACAAGAGGGGCAAAGTTTGTATGGGACAGTGTGATTGTTACATAGGCTGTTATTACAAGAATTTTTGAATTCAAAAGCTAGTTGTCTAATATAATCAATGTTTTCTATACAGCCTCAACTGAACGAGCTACTGGCAACCCAAGGTCCGAACGCCCCGGGACGCGGCCCGCACGCTCGTCCCTACGACAGACACCGCTCCGTATCCGAGAGCGATCGCACTCAGACACAACATAAATTCAGGTAATTTCCCTCATATATACAAACAGTTATTTACCATCTTCTTCTTTTCGAGTCAGTGACGTTCGACCAGTCAAATTTTTACAGCCCAGTATCTAGCCACTGCAACTGCAGCAGCGTTAGCCTCTACGAGGTCCTCCAATGTGCAGGAGTTAGGGCACAATGGGCATTGGAGTAGGTGCACCATGGACTGCGATGGGGCTCCACACTCCCATTGCTCCTCAGTCGGTGCAATATACCCCTATTTGCTCAAGTTTTGTCTGCAACGGCCTACTTGAGTCCGGAGTCGGTTGAGTTATTTACCATAGGCGTCACAGATAGCCCTCTGTGCAGAGGATGCACGGAGGCAGAAGAAAACTCACAGCACATGGTTATGGAGTGCAGTAACGTGGCAGATCGCCTGCGCGAGCCTGGCTACATACGGGGCCGACATACTTGGCTGCCCAAGAATACTTCGAGAAGCGTGCGATGACCCCAGGAGTATTTTGCGCTTCTGGTCGGAATTGAGCTGGCTGGAGTAGCAGTCGAAGATCACGTGCAATGGGCAGACTGATGCCTAAGTGCGGAAATCGGAGCCCCCAACCTGTACGTGGCAGATCAATGGACTCGGTCTCTTCAATCGCCAGTATTATTTCCGGAGGCCTGTAGCAGCCTGAAAAAGCTGCTGGCCTTCTGGGAGGACCTGAGATGGTTGAATTGACAAGTAGGATATTCTCACACGCACAATGGCTTAAATGTTTAGGCTAGATGCGGTAACAACCCCGTAAAACATAACTGGGTAGTGTTTTACGGGGTTGTTATTATGTAGAATTATCAGCGCTCTGCACTTTAACCCGCGTAACTCCCGATCCCGTTTGAAATCCGGCATAAAATTACAGCCTATGTAACAATTAATTAATCTATCCTCATACCAAGTTTCATCTAAATCGGTCCAGTAGTTTCAGAGCCTGTTCGTTCCAAAAAAAAACCTCGAGTTTATTTAACGTAATAGTTATGGTTATTTTTGCAGTCGGCCAACAGCAGCGGCAACATCGTCAAGCAACAACAACCGCGGACGTGCCGGCTCATGTGGCGCGCAGAGCGTCGTCGCCAACGCTACTCCTAGAGGTTAGTCTTGAATACGGATCTATGACTGATCATGTATTATTCTACTACCCTTAAGAGGAAAGGGTACCGGCGCTCTCTCCATATAAACGTAGTCGACTGTTTCCTCCCTGGATAATGCCACTAGAGTAAATATTTTTGTTGCATAAAACTTATAACTGCCATGACCATACGTTTTCTTACACCAGTTTTATTTATACGACCCTATGTTTTCTTTTTTAAATCTTAATTTCTATGATACTTAGAAAATTTAAAAAACCAAGATATAGGGGCATGGCAGTTATAGGTTTTATACAACAAACTATTTGCTCTAGTGTAATTATCCAGGGAGGAAACAGTCGACTACGTTTGTATGGAGAGAGCCCCCGGTACCCTTTCACCTTAACTGTTTTCATACCAAGTTTCATCGCGATCGGTTCAATAGATTAATAACATACAAACCATACTTGGTGACAGAAACAAAAACTTTTATAAATAAAAATGGCCGCAATTTTTTTTTGATTATATAATATTACTGATGTAATGATGATGAGAGCGGTGTTGGCTTAGTGGTGGATACCTCGACTTTTATTCTGAGGGTCGTGGGTCAAATCCCGGCCGGCCGTGCACCAATGGATTTTTCTTAAGAAAAAATTATGTGCGCTAATTGACATTGCTCTTACGGTGAAGAAAAACATCGTGATAAAACCCGCGGCTTAGTTGGCTCCAGAAGTATTGACAAGTTCTCTCCTCTGGACATGGTTGACTAAGCTGAGAGGGTAGTTGGTGCTGGGCAAGCCGACTCCACCCTCACGCAAAAAGGACCCAATTAAAAAGGGTCTAATTGCGGAAAACAGCCCGTACAAGTACATGATTTAATATAAATATTTTCTTTGATCAACAGCAAAGCCCAAAAAGCAAGACTCCGCAGAATTGAAGCAAGCGGTCACAGCGAAGACACAATAATCTGTACATAGAGAGAATAACAATGTGCTACTTATACTTAAAATAATACATATAAACATAAAACCACTGTAGACTTATGCATTTTTATATATAAATACAAAAAAAATTTAAACGTATGTTAGTGCTGGGCGGAGTCACGGGCGAGACGCTGTATGGAGCCAAGGTGAGATATTTTTGATTTTCATTTCATTTCAGTCGTCCCAAGTGGCACAATGGTTACCATGTCGGACTGCCAAACACAGGGTTGCGGGTTCGATTCCCGCCTCAGACATGTATTTATCTATACTAATATTATAAAGCTAAAGAGTTTGTTTGTTTGAACGCGCTAATCTCAGGAACTACTGATTCGAATTGAAAAAATATTTTTGTGTGTGGATAGTTAAAATCGGTCCAGTAGTTTCGGAGCCTATTTAATGCAAACACTCAATCTAATCTTTCCTCTTTATAATATTAGTAACCCATCTGTTCCTCTTTAAATTTATAATATTTTTTTGTCTTTGTTCCAGCTTGTTCGCATCGACAATAAGCAGTGCTGCGCTACGAATCCATGAAAAAAAAACGTAATAAAAAATTGACATTTTTAGCCTTGTAAGTACATGATATATGACCACTGAAAAAATAAAAATATATTTTTGACATTACATTATGTGTACGAACGACGAACACGGCGACATCTTTTTTTTTTAAATAAAAATTTAATAAAATTGTATATATGAGGTTAAAATTGGATAAAAATTTAGATTATTAGTAAAATTGAGTCAAGTCTTTCTTAAATGGCATGTCAAATGGAATCATGTTAATGTGTCGCAGTAGATCAATTTGACGTGTTGTCATAACAAATTTAACATCAAAATTGACAGCCATGGCAAATAATAATGTTTATATGGCAAAGTTGACATAGTGAGTCAATACATGTGTCAATAAAGTTCATTTGGCATGTCAAAGTCGAGTATCAAATTGACATGTCGTCAAGCCAATTAATGTTTTCATGCCAAAGTTGACATAGTGAATCAATTCACATATCAACAAAGTAAATGGGTATGTCAAAGTCAGCATCAAATTGACATGTAACGACAATTAATAATGTTTTTATATGGCAAAGTTGACATAGTGAATCAGTTCACATGTCAACAAAGTAAATTGGGATGTCAAAGTCAGCATCAAATTGACGTAATGTTTTTATATTTCAAAGTTAACATAGTGAGTCAATTCACATGTCATTGTCAACAAAGTTAATTTGACTTGTCAAAGTCCTTATCAAATGTAACCAACTCATCGAGTCACTGCTGACACCATAAATAAATTATATCTCTCTCTACTATAGGAAATACTCACCGTATCTATTTCTGGTTGTCCGTCCCTTCACTTCTCCATGTGTCAGCAGAAGGCCATAAAGAAGAAGTTCAATTGACTTGTCACATCAACTTGACACACTCATATTAATATTATTGATTTGACAAAGTTGACATAGCGAGTCAATTTGATTAGTTATTGTAAATGAATTTGACATGTCATATTTTATTAGAATTAGTTTTCAGTAAAAATGAGCGGGCATAGTTTTTACAGAAAACATATTCATATGTAAATCGTTTTGGTGATTATTTTTTTGTAAAAAATTGGTCGTTTGTAAAAAAATTAAATGAAACTTTGAGACTTTGAAAGATAGATGTCGCTGCGTCCGGAGGCTTCAATTGAAAGTCATGGATAAAAAATATATTAATTCATAAGTAGTAGTTAGTTATTTGGAATTTACTTGTTTTTTTTATTAATTAAGGTGTTTGCTTCTTTAGTGTTATATATAGGTAATAATATAAACGGCTTCAAACATATTTTAACAGTCAAAAGTAAAACTATTCGGATCTCGGTATTTCATGGATGTAAAGCTGTACAGTTTTCGATAAAAAAAAATGTTATGATATTGAAAGGTATAAACTAAAAAGTTTGGAATAATGTCTAAGACTGCATGGATATGTAGGGTTATTTTTAGATGTTACGTTTAAAAAATTGTTCACGCAGACCTAAAAAGAAATGTAAAAAAAAAGTTTTTAGTGAAATATTTCTATTTTTAATTCTGTCAGTTTTAGCTGACCTGTCACTTCTGTCAAAACTGTCATTCTTTATTAAATAATTTTAGGGTCTAAAACGGTAATTAATTTAAGAATTCAATTGCTACTTGCCTAGTTCTTAATTTCTCTGAAGTTTCTTTCTAATTTCTTAGAAATTGCCGTTTGCGATCCCACCCTTATTTCTTTTAAATTCTGTTCACCCTTAAAAAAATAATATTCAAATTTAAAAAAAAACGTAAAAACGTAGTTTTTAAGATAATTAATGCTGTGTACATAACTTTTAAAATTAGCGTTTCATAATCTGGTGCGTTTGACAATCGTTGTCAAAGTCAATAATTTGACATGTCAAATTGACTGTGATGTCAATCTTGACACACTTTTACAACGATGTTAAACTATAGACTTTTATCCGATAAGTTAATCACTTTGGTAAGAAGTTATCTATATTGCTATATGAATTCTTTTCGGGTCTGCCTTCTTTACTGCCACAATATATGTATAAAATAATAATACACAATCATGCACACATAAATATAATTATAGATTTGGATGTGTGAGTGTGGGTTTCATTTTGTGTCCTGCACAAATACGGACAGGATTGGACAGGACTTATTTTCATCTTCCTTACAAACTCTTAGCTATGCATTGGCAATGCGATGCCGCACCGTCAGGCATGGCTCTTAGTAAAATTATCAAAATGTCTATTCCAAAACCGCTTTCAGAATAAATTCAAGTTTAAAAATTTACTTGGAGAACTAACAAATAATGTACTTTATGTGTAGCTTTGGTTAGTTTGACAATAACCAATAACCATTAGACAATAACCAATAGTAGCGCCGCTTTCTAAAAAACGGCTCAATAGAAGCGCTGCTTTCCGAAAAACCAGCCGCTAGCAGATGCTTTCCTAATACTGGCCAATAGTAGCGCTGCTTTTCAAAAACTAGCCGCTAGCAGTTCTGCTTTCTAAATACTGGCCAATAGCAGCGAAGCTTTCTGAAAAGCCAGCCAATAGTAACGCCGCTTTTCGTAGACTGCAAACTAGCGAATACTAGCGTAGACGCGGCAAAAGGCGACGCTTCTATTGGTCAGTTATTAACAAGCAGGGCTACCATTGGTCCGTAAAACACAGTTGACGTAAGAGTTTGTACGTCGGCGATAATCGTTCAGCTATATCCTGTCCTTTTGCGCAGGACTTTACCAGGGTTTAAAGAAAATATCAGCAATAATAAATTTGTTATTTCGTATGAGGATTGTTATAAAGGGCTTAGCATTTTTTTGTCTTTCTTTCGAACGAAGTATGTGCCTACAAAGACGAGTAAGTTGTCACTGGTAGTGAAATTAATTTTACCGGTAAATTAATAGAAAAAGTAATATTTTTAATATAATAATAAATAAAATTTTACTGACGAAAAATGATTGGAAAAGTGTCGGTCTTGTTTCGAAGGTGTTTAGAAATAAGAAGAAAGTTCGAATTGGATTTTTTAGTTGAAAGTTGTCTTAGGGTTCTGTCAAAGGAGAGTGCCTATTTCGTTAGAAGATTTAGGCTATTGGTTATGTTGTTTTATGCTTTCTGAAAACTGGCCAATAGTAGCGCTGATTTTGGAAAATCGACCAATAGTAACGCAGCTTTCTGAAAACCGCCTTAAGGTTTTGTCAAAGTGCCCATTCCTTTAAGAAATTTAGGCCACTGTTTTTGTTTGTTTTTCAGCCTGAGTTGAGGGAAATCTCCTTTTTTTGTTACTGTATTGTAAACCTTAATGTTTGTTCATGTTTTTATTTTGTCTCGTACAAAATTATTCGAGAAACGTAAAAAGAGCTTTTCCTGATAATTTTAAATGTAGATATGCCTAATCGATTGACTTCTTAATTATCTTTTTGAAAAATCTAAGGTAATTTTGTTTGTCATAATACCTACGCGAAGATTAAAAAAATACAAAGTTTAGAGTTGACGCCATAAAATGGTCCACTTTTGGGCCTTTTCCTTTTGTATAAAAATAATATAATATCAAAGATTATTTTGTCAATGGCATCGCTTATGGTCAAAATCAATAACCTATCTAGCAGCTATCAAGGATTAAACTGACATTTTTTCACATTATTTTTCTATAGAAAAGATGTCAAAAATTTCATTTTAACCCTCGATAACTCATAGATAGGTTTAAACTTTATAACAATTACAGTTTTCAACCTGTGACAGTTTTCAACCTATGACAGCTTTTAACCTAAAATTCATTTAGCGCTTTTCACTTATTTCTTTGACAAAAGCCTTTACCAATTGTCCATTGATGTGATGCGTCAATTTTGATTCGGTTCCTAACATTTGAACAGTTTAAGTAATAGAAAATTTTAAGCATAATAAGCTGATTTTTTACGAAAAAAATCTTGTCGAAAAATGATATTTTTAAATAATAATTGTTGTCAAACTATATCAAATGTCAGATTTAACTTATATTTTACGAATTCGAGTAAAATTAAATGAAAAATAAACTATTATGTGATAAAAATTAACTCAACAGATTGTTTGTTCCTCTTATGAAAATAAAACACAAAGATGAAATCATAAATACTCGAAGGTAGATAAATATGGGGTTAAATAATGTCAAGTTTGACAGCTCACGTCAAATGACAATTTGGCCCGAAACAACCCTTGCTCAAACTGGTAATATTTTGTTTTGGACGCGACTTTATTATCTGAATCGGAATGAAACGAGATAATTGAGCTAGATAGATATTTTTTTTATAAATTATATCGGTTGACATAAGTAATTGAATAAGTACCTAGTTTAAGATTGGGTTAAATCTTAAAGATAAAGTGAAAAAAAAAATCGTGAAAATGTGAAAAAATATGTTAATTATTATAAATTAGCTGTTTAAATTAAAAAAAACTTGTCTTAAAAGTATATCTGACACGGGAGATCAAATTCTAATCTTTAGGGTTAAATAAAGTTAAAATCTGATCAAGTTTATCCACAAACTGGGTTAAATTGCAGAATTTTGATCAAATTTAACCCCAAATTGGTTTGATTTAACCCGCACGCGTAAAGATACCTTTAAAATCTTGTCAATTTGATTCAGATAGATTGTCAAAAAGTCATTTTTATAAATCAACTTTTTATTAATTATTAAATTTTAACTATTTTATAGTTCGGCCATATTTTAACTGCAACTCCACTAAAACATAGCGAATTTCACTACGGTTGCTATTATTTTCTCATAGTAAAAGACTTTAATAAAGGAATAAAATATTCTTCATAACAATTAAATAATAAAAACTTAAATTGAATAAACTACATACTTACATTTAATACAAATTAAAGATCCAAAAGGCTGGCTGCGTTACCTCGTTGATATGCTTATCCGCTGTCCGAGGTAGGAGCCCAGCCCCTTGCTCACCCGAAGCTAAAACTTGTAATTTTAAAACAGAGTTATTTTACAAGCAATTTAGCTTCATCTGTCCTGCCTGATGTCTGTCACGGAATCTTGCAAATAAAATTTGATCCCCTTCCCGGTTACCGATTGAGCTGAAATTTTGCAATCATGTGTAAATCGCGTGACGATGCAATAAAAGCTTGTTTTTTTTACTATTAAAGCTACAAGTTACAATTTTAATAGTAAAAATAACTACAGTAGTGTAAAAATGATTGCAGTACTTTTTATTACTTAAAGGTTGCAGTTTAAAATGGCCGTGCTATAAATAATATCGACGCTAAGTATGGGTGAGCATGTGAAATAAAAAAGGTTTGATTTTTTTTGTTAGTGTGTAAGTGTGCTTGTTTTTTTTTCGCGACTAGGTTTTGTTGTGGTGTATGTAAACATTGCATCGGAATCCGTGCAGCCGATTTGGAACTTATAATATCATCGATTTTTTATCAATCAAAATCGGTTCAGGAATTTAACTTATAGAGCAGTTTATTACTATAGATTTATTATATACCACAACAGAACAATAATTATTATACATAAACAATATTTCGTAACTGGTAGATAAACCTAAATGTAAAATTATAAAAAATATATATAAAAAAAATGCTTTAGATCGCTTCAATTATCACTTAAAAATAGTTCCTATAATTAATTTTTAACTAAAAAAACAATGTTATTTTTAGAGAGGTTGTGGCACGGATTTTTTAAAAGTAAAAGTTGTAAATTTTTTGACTTTTCATAATTAGTTTTTTTACTTATTTATTTCTTAATGTCTAAATTGTTCAACTGTTTTTCCTTGTTTTTTTTTCTTTTGAAATTTTTCCGGAGCTTAATTAAAAACTGTCATATATTCACTTTTTGCATTTCCGTGTTACGAGACTTTTTTATGATTGAAAAACGACACCCGTCCCTCTAAACTTAGACTTATGCATTTTTAAGGTTAACCAATATTAAATGTGAGTTATTATGAGTTATTGTCATTTTGTGAAGCGATCTAGAGGCGCTGGAGTGTCACACTTTTATGTCTCAAAATAATGATAATTTAATTTGTTAAACTTTTTTTGCGTATTTATGTATGTCTAAAATGGAACTACCGTGCTTTTCTTATTTTTTTAAATATCAAAATTTTCTCTATAAAAAAATCGTTTTCTATAACTTTCTGTAAAATAAAATTCAACTAATTGTCTCTAAAATAAAATTTATAAAAGTGTGACACTCCATGCGTATGTCTTATGATGAGGTTTTTTTTAAAATTAATTTGTTAAGTTGTTTTTAAGTTTCGATCGTAAAATTGTTGCAATTTTTTTTCTATTCGTAAGTGCGCCAAAGGAGAAGACATGTGCTAAAAATTAGAATTAACACCCGTTTGGTTCAGATGTTCAAACATTTAGGAATAAAAAACCGGGAGAAATACGCGCAAAAGTTATCAACAATAGTATTTTTTTCCCCGCAAAATTTTGAACATTGAGGCGGTGCAGACTATAAACAGAACAGGATGGGAATAGCCAAAAGCGACGCTCTTATTGGTCAGTGAATGAATCACGCGGTACCTCTGACCAATTAGAGCGCCGCTTTTGACGGACAAGAGACAAAAGGTCGTCTGCACCGGCCCAAAAACACAACAGAAAGAAAATTATAAAAAATACGGTTTGCTAATTAAATAAGGTTTTTTTCTTAAATTTAAACTACAGTGAATGATTTTTTTTTGTTAAAAATGTTTTTTTCGTCATTGGTTGTAAATGTAGATGATTAGTCATAGGTGTACTTGAAAATTAGGATAAGCGCTTAGTAGCGTTGCTGAGTGCGGTTTTATCTCAAACTCAGAGTTAAACCGGCATAATACGAAGTTCTAAGTCCTTTCATGAACATTACTCATTTTGCCCAAATACTGATATACGCCGGTTTCATTCTGAGCGTGCGATATGGCGATGTATTTTAATTGTTCATTGTATTTTTCACGAATAACCTGATGAAATATGAAATAACCGTCTCGGTGACGCATCGTGGCTGTAAGTAATACTATATAACTATACATATATTATTATATTGATAAATAAATTAATAATAAAAACGTTTTGTTGGTTTTATTTCTACACCTCTGTCCTTAGATTTTTTTTTGCCATTTATTATCATTTAACGCATCGGATGCCAGCCTACTTCGTCTAGGGCCCGATAAAAATGTACCTTCCCCAGTGCCACTAACGCAAATGCGCGTCATGAAAAAGCTAAGAAAATTCAGTACTTAACCTAGCACAGCGAAACCACTAAGGTTTATAATTATGCTAAGTACATTTAAATTTACGTCGAAGATATAAAATAGAATAGAAATAAGTTTATCATGCCAGAAAAAAGACACATACACACAAAATAACTTAAAATACTTAACTATACATACAATTCAATCAAAAACTTGTGCATATGTATACAATTCTGTCACGAAAAGGCTCGAGCTCAGCTTATATGCTACAGATGACTGTAGCGCTGATTTTCAGCAGCAGCCTCAAGTGACACACGGACGAAGATAAGTTTAATTTTGGAAAATTCAATACTAACAATAATTAATTTAAATATCTATCTTTACATATAAAATGCTTTGTCCTGAATCACTGACTGACTCTCGGATCAACGCACAGCCTAAACCGCTGATCGTAGAAACCTGAAACTTTGAGGGTGTGTTCTTTGTATGACGTAGGCATCCGATAAGAAAGGATTTTCTGAAATTCTACTCCGAAGGGGGTGAAAAAGGGGGGCAAAGTTTGTATGGGACGACGTGATTTTACTACTACTACTTACTACCACTACTAATATTATAAATGTGAAAGTTTGTGTGTGTGTGTGTGTTTGTTACTCCTTCACGCAAAAACTACTGGACCGATTGCGATAAAACTCGGTATGTAGATAGCTGGAGACCTAGATTAACACAAAGGCTACATTTTATCCCGATATTTCCACGAGATCGGGACTTACGCGGGTAAAACCGCGGGGCGCAGCTAGTATATCCTACTAATATTATAAATGTGAATAATATATAAAACCATACTATACTATAACAAAGGTGCGCATGTGCATGTCATGGCAGTTATATAACATAACTGCCATGACTATGCACATAAGTCTTGGTTTTTTTCATATTCTAATTATCATAGAAGTAAGAGTTAAAAAAACAAAATATATATAAGTTATATTTTTTTTTTATTATTAACAAATATAATGTAATATAAACTTAATCAGTAGGCTCAATTTTAGTAATTGCTTTCTATGAGAGAGCGAGAGAGACAGATAGAGAAACACACGCACGCCGCACGGCTTACAACTGTAGGAAAAAGTGTCGTTATAACTTTTGGTCTTAATTTTTTCCATCTAGCACCCTTTCGCAACGCGCGATAAGGAACTTCGTTCCAAAAATAAGACATAGGGGCATGGTCATGGCAGTTATAAGTTTTATGCAACAAAAATATTTGCTCTAGTGTCATTATCCAGGGAGGAAACAGTCGACTACGTCAGTATGGAGAGAGCGCTGGTACTCGTTCCTCTTAAGCATTATACGGTCGGCAGCAAAATTGCAGACCCACCGTATTGGCATGTTTTCATTCTAATAAATTTTGTTTAAAAGTGTAAAAGACTTTGAACTTCAACTAAAGCAGGCGTCTCGTGTTGAAAACATTCTAATATCAGCCGTTTTGGAGCTCTACGGTGGGTCTGCAATTATGCTGCCGACCGTACATTCTCTAATAGTATAAGCTTATTTTAATTGTATGTTCTCCACTAAGTTCATAACTGTTTTAATTGTTGAATTAAAGAAATTTAAGAATAATTGTTGTTTATTTTGTATTATTTTTCGTTACACCATCTTTACAGGCCAATTGTTTAATCTTGACTTAACTTTATAACCATAAGTTTTAATATGATTGTTTACTTCAGAGATATCAGCTTCTTTCGGTGTATTCCCGTTGTCCCCATAAACGCCT
Source organism: Idaea straminata (assembly GCA_951213275.1). Taxonomy (NCBI): domain Eukaryota; kingdom Metazoa; phylum Arthropoda; class Insecta; order Lepidoptera; family Geometridae; genus Idaea; species Idaea straminata. The sequence continues at coordinate 6,369,824 of OX577872.1, forward strand.
TACCGTCCCATGGCCTTACCGAGATCTTAGGTCTTAAAGGCCGAATCTCAGGACATAAGTTTTATACTTGCACTGGGCTCTTTCACCAAGGTACTCACTTAAGTCCGTACATATCTTTTCCTGTCCTCTTGCTTATGCAACTCTCCACGAATGGCATGCGCGTCAGCTCGTCTTCACGATCTCTCGGTTCCCATTATGGGGAAAATTAAAATTCTGTGCCCGTTGTCCCAATTGACGATGTACCTACTGTTAATGCGGAAAGCGAAACCTAATAAAAATAATTAAAATTTATTCCTGTTGTCCCCATTGATGTTTTTCCGGTATGGGGGATAACGGGAAGTTATAAAATGTCCTTCCCATTGGAACATGGAACGAGTGCCGGGTGGGTAAGATAAGATAAGATAAGATCATTTCTTCGCCGGAATACATAGCATAAAGGTCTTACAAAACATATTAGAACATGTATTCGGTCCGCAAGCAGACGTGCAAATGTTAAAAATAATATCAATTACATAATGTCAATAATCAAATTAATAAATAATAATGTCAAAAGATAAATTATTGTATTTTCTTATTACTAAATGATTTGAATTCGTCAAGGTCATAAAAACAGTGTTCAAGAAGCCAGATACATAATTTGTTTTTAAAAAGATTACCCTCCAGCGCTTTGAGGTTACTAGGTAAGCAATTGTAGATCGATATACACATGTTATACACATTTCTCTTATATATGTCTTTATGACAAGGAGGTTGATGTAATAGATCAATGAACATATCCCGTTTCTGTCGAGGACAAACATCCGTATACGTCCTAAATAAATTAAAGTGGGTTTTCACAAATACACAGATATCCCTAATATACATGAACGGTAACGGGAGCACGGTAACGGGAGTACGGGTAACATGGAATATATGTTATAGGTGCCAACATGTTGTGTGCAACCTTCGTATTGTTTGTAAGTATTAAATTAACGGGTTATACGTGGCTTGTTGCAACGAACCACGAAAATTGTTCCCCACATCTTATATGAGATGTTGGCAATAAAAAAACATTATTTAAGTTGCAACCGAACACGAATCCAATACCACTTTTCCTTCTGTATAAAGTAGTGATTGGTTTGTAAAAAGTACTAGGCGATCAGAACTTAGTAGAAGGTTTAAACCATACTAATTACATTGTCTCTTTCTTCAATTTTTCTCTTGACAAAGTATGTGATGTCCGTGAAAGAAGCTGGAACAGTATATCCAATTATCTCGAGCATGATTTCACATTAGATATCAGATAATTTTTTGTGGAATACCCTCTACTGAGTTCTGATAGCCTAGTACTTACGGACCAATTGCTATCATACAATTTAAACAGTAACGGAAAGTGGGGGTGGTGTGCAACGGCTTGTTCTCATACGAATCAGTTTAAGTACCTCCCATAAAAACGGGTTACTCCCTACATCTCATAAGAGGCGTAGCTTGTTGCAATGAACCACGAAAAGTGTTTCCTACGCACGATTGAATAGGATGTTTGTACTAGGCTGTAAGAACTCTGTAGGAGGTATACTGCTTCATATAAGAGCAAACCCGTACACACCACCGCTACTTTCCGTGACTGTGTTAATTGTTTGATAGTAATTGGTCCGTAAGTACTAGGCTATCAGAACTCAGTAGAGGGTATCCCACAAAAAACTATCTGATATTTAATGTGAAATCATGCATTGAATTATTTTTTTATAATACCTTAATTGTTATCACATATTTTATCTACGAAGAAATAAAGAGAAAGAGAGAATTAGAAGAAAGAGAGAGATAATGTAATAAGTGTGATTTATACCTTCAACTAAGTTCTGATTGCCTAGTACTTTGTACAGACCAATAACAACTTTACAGAGGAAATAAAAGCTTTTCAAAAGTGGTGTTGGATTCGTGGTCGGTTGCAACTCAAATATCGTTTTTTTTTAATTCACAACATCTCAAATAAGAGTTGTTTAATACTTGCAAACAATACGTAGGATGTAAACGTAAAATTAGGTTGGCGCTTCATCCGTTGTAAACATAATATATTCCACGTTCCATAGTTGAACCACCACTCCACACTCATTACATGTTCCAATAGGAAGGATATTTTATAAATTCACGTTATCCCCCATATCGGAAAATCGTCAATGGGGACAACAGAAATAAATTTTAATCATTTTATGGAGTTCCACTGTCCCCATTGAATAGGGACAGAGTCAATGGGGAAAACGGGCATACACCCTTGTCACCCTTCTTTTGCTGTGACGTCAGACCTCCGCACCGGAGATTATAAATGCCTACATCTTAAAGTACGAGGATGGTTCTTACGGAGAGAAAATATCAAAAAAATTGCCTGAAAATGTCTAAAAACAACACTTTTCTATACTCCTGATTCCCATACAAACGATTCGTAATAATATTTAACAATTTGAACTTTAATCCCATAGCATAAAGTTCAAGTTTTAATGGAGTTTCCGGGAATACAAAACAATTGAGTGACGTTAGCAGTATCGTATAAATATTGAAGTTAATTGTGTCGAAAGTTCACGTAGTTCGATTGATCGAACCAAACTCCGGCTACGGAGCAAAATTAATCATATGAGTGTATCTGTAGACCAAAAAATCGTAAGACGCATCTATAAATATACTATCTTTGTCCTGAATGACTGACTGACGATGACGGTTCAACGCACAGCCTAAACCGCTGATCGTAGAAATCTGAAACTTGGAGGGTGTGTTCTTTGTGTGACGTAGGCATCCGATAAGAAAGGATTTTCCGAAATTTTACTCCTAAGAGGGTGAAAAAGAGGGGCAAAGTTTGTATGGGACAATTTGATTCCTAGGTCCATTTTCGACTTTTACGCGGACGGAGTCGCGGGCAAAAGCTAGTATTCTAATAAATAAAACACAATTTTGTCCTTAAATTTTTAATAATTTTAAGACAAAATCTTAAATCAAACTTATCTTTAACTTTGTAAACATAAAAGATCAATCTATGACCAAAAATAAAGCAGAAAAATAGTTTTATTAATATAAGAAGTAAGTTGGTAAGTTTGCCTGGTACCCATATTACAAGCATAGTTGCTTAGTTTAAGGTCTAGATGGCGTTGTAACATATTTTCTCACTACTTTTTTTTTTCTTTTATTATGGCTTCGCACGTGTGCATTTAGCCAGTGTCAAGTTATATTTTGCATCAAATTATGACCCGATTTTTCATAAATCGGGCCTAAAGTGTTTCAAAACAGTCAAAGTCGTCATAGTCCGTCAAGTCAGGGGTTATAGTAAAGCGGTGGCAAGTTTACCATAACCTTAATAGGACATTTGGAGGCAACGTGAAAACTGCATGTTTGACACTGATTTTTACTTTCACTACACTTGTGCACTTTCACAGAACTAAATTGAATAACATTCCACCAGAATTATACAATTCAACTCGGGTTACAACTAAGTTTCATGAAAATAAAACTGTAGCACGACATGTTGTTAACTCGTTCCCGCCAAAACTCTCTTCTCACTACTTAAAAAGTACAGTCAGCAAAAAAATGCAGACCCACGTAGGTTTCCTCCCTGGATAATGACACTAGAGCAAACATTTTTGTTGCATTAAGCTTATAACTGCCATGACTATGCCCCTGTGTTTTGGTTTTTTTCATTTTCTAATTATCATAGAAATTAATATATTAAAAACAAAAAAAAACATTGGGGCATGGTCATGGCAGTTATAAGTTTTATGCAATAAAAATATTTGCTCTAGTGTCATTATCCAGGGAGGAAATGGCGTTTGTATGGAGAGAGCGCCGGTACCCTTTCCTCTTAAATTGAGATTGCCCAAATTTCCTGACCAATGGTTTTTATATTATTTTCCGTAAACATAGACTAATTTAAGATACTAATTTGAATATTATTAAGATTTTCTCAATAGTTCTTTTTTAATACATTTTTAACGTGGTGTCGTCACCAATGGCGTAATATCAATGTCTTCCATTGCCCAAGTTATGTAAAAAAAAGTGCCCATATTTTTTTTCTATTAATTATGGCTTCGCACGGCTTGTGCATTTAGCTAGTGTCAAGTTATATTTTGCATCAAATTATGACCCGATTTTTCATAAATCGGGCCTAAAGTGTTTTAAAACAGTCAAAGTCGTCATAGTCCGTCAAGTCAGGGGGCTATAGTAAAGCGGTGGCAAGTTTACTATAACCTTAATAGGAGATTTGGAGGCAACGAGAAAACTTCATGTTTGACACTGATTTTACTTTCACTACACTTGTGCACTTTCACAGAACTAAATTGAATAACATTCCACCAGAATTATACAATTCAACTCGGGTTACGACTAAGTTTCATGAAAATAGAACTGCAGCACGACATTTGTTAACTCGTTCCCGCCAAAACTCCTCCATATTTATTAGTAGGCTGTCATTTGATTTTTTTAATTGGGTATGGCACATGTCGATTTCGTCATAATGCCGATGGTGACGTCATCAGAGTGCAAGTGAAGGTCAAACATATTTAATTGAAAATATGCTACATCAACGTTTATTTTTGATTTAATATTTATCTATTTCTTTAAATGGTTTTGTAATTTCAATTGAAAAAAATAAATGAAAAATCCCAATTACTATTATATATTTTTTTAAATATTGCAGGACATTCCACACATCGCCATCTCGACCCAAGCTAAGTAACTAGACTTGTGTTATGGGTGCTAGACAACGAATACACTACATGTATGCTTTTCTTCTGTAAATATATACTTATAATACATAGAAACAACCAGACTACAGACAAATATTTAAGTATAAATACTTGTCTGAGGCGGGAATCGAACCCGCAACCCTGTGTTTGGTAGTCCGGTATGGTGACCATTGTGCTAACTGGGTCGATAAAAATAGTTAAGAAAGTAAAAGGAATGAAATTATAAATTTTTAGTCCATCTTTTTCCTAAGGTGTTACTTCCATCATTTGTGGAGCATCTGAAACAAATAAAAATATATTTTTGCTTACTTTGGGTTTCGTATCCAAAGGGTAAAACAGGACCCTTTTACTAAGACTCTACTGTCCGTCTGGTATAAGCAAGAGGACAAGAAAAGATATGTAGGGACTTAAGTGAGTACCTTGGTGAAAGAGCCCAGTGCAAGTATCCAACGTATGTCCTGAGATTCTGCCTTTGAGACCTAAGATGTCGGTAAGGCCATGGGAGGAAGGTGGGATTGTCTGTCTGTCTGTCACCGGGCTGTATCATATGAACCGTGATAGCTAGACAGTTGAAATTTCCACAGATGATGTATTTCTGTTGCCGCTATAACAACAATTACTAAAAACAGAAAAAAGTAAATATTTTTTGACTATGTTTTTAAGAATTTTAGGTTGTTATAACGTTTATTTTTTTAGGCCATGTTTTTTGTTAATTATATTTCCAAAAGAGCAGGCAAAAGATTTTTTAACCTATACAGCCTCGTCTCATCATAAGAGCGATGTTCCGCTTTCCTACCTTTACGCCTCCACTTCGCTACACAGAAGAAAGATATACAGATGGAAGAGATCGCTTTGAGCGATAAGGCCGCCCTTTGTCACAAACACTTAGACTTAAGCTATGTTTTAATGAATGTTATTTGAAATTGGTGTTTACAATAAAGAGTTTATCTGTCTATCTATCTATCTACAGCCTCGTCAGACATACAATATTTTTAAAGGTTTTTTCTCGATATGTATCGATCGGAACCCAACGAGCGTGAGACCGACTCGCACATGACCGGTTTTTTTTTTACCTAGCCTATTATGTACCAGAGCTGGGCAGCAACTAGCACCTGGATATTTTTATTGATTTTTTAAGTTCCGTTCCTCATAAGCTAAAAAAGGAATCACTTTCTTGTCCCTCTGTCTGTCCATGTGTCATCACATTTTCTCAGGAACGCATGGACCTAGCAAGTTGATATTCATACCAGATACTGAAGTCTATAGTCCCTATTAGGTGTATAAAAATCAAGGTAGTGAGTCAATACGATAATAAGATATGGGCTAATTTACATTTTCGCAAAAAGTCGTAAGTAGCAAAAATTTTCAATTACATAATATGTACAGTCAGCAAAGGACTGAGGGTGCAAATAAAGATTTAATTTGTTAATGGCTGTTGATGTTAATGAATGTAAATTTTTGTTTAAGTCTGCGTGTAATAACTTACAGTTGCAACCTGATACTTCAAAAGCTGATATCAAGCAGAATAATAAAAAATTACTGAACAGTTATATAAAAAAATTAAAAATAAAATAAATACAGATTACAGGACATTCCACACATCGCCATCCAGCCCCAAGCTAAGTAACTAGACTTGTGTTATGGGTGCTAGACAATGGATATACTTTTCTTTCGTAAATATATACTTATAATAGATAGAAACAACCAGACCACAGACAAATATCTAAGCATAAATACTTGTCTGAGACAAGAATCGTGAACCCGCAACCCTGTGTTTGGCAGTCTGGCATGGTGACCATTGTGCCAACTGGGTCGTCTAACTTTAAAACTTTTTGGATCGTAAATCTTTAAAATATGCACCTGCTACCCTCAGTCCTTTGCTGACTGTACAAGTCAAGACATTTCCCTACCTCCGGATCCATCGTTGAACATGAACTCGTCCTGGTACTCTTTGAGGAACTGTTCAGATCTGTGCTCGTCCAGGAACAGGGAATATACTTTCTTCACGTCTTCCATGCTCACCTGTTATACAAAGTTATACTATGTAGTTACTTGCATACATTTTACTTGAAATGAAGTTCGATGATAAATTTGTTTTTATAGAAAACTAGCTGCGCCCCGCGGTTTCACCCGCGTAAGTCCCGATTCCATTAAATATCGGGATAAAAATTATCCATTAACATATATGCTACTTTATCTCGATATTCCCACGGGATCGGGACTTACGCGTGTGAAACCGCGAGACGCAGCTAGTATAAGTATATATAAAAGTGTAGTTTTCAACAAGGTTCCCGATCCCAGACTTTTATACAGGGTTATTGGTAATTATACAAGCAAGCCGTTGAGGGCTACTTCTGTGCACCTTAACAAACAACTTCCCCCCGTGGGAATATCGGGATATAAAGTAGCCTATCAGGCGCTGCTAGTCTATACATATAAAATGCTTTGTCCTGACTGACTGACGGATCAACGCACAGCCTAAACCGCTGATCGTAGAGACCTGAAACTTGGAGGGTGTGTTCTTTGTGTGACGTAAGCATCCGACAAGGAAGGACAACGTGATTCCTTAGTCCAATCTACTTCCAATTTTGCATAAATCTTCTTTCGACTTCGTCCGCGTAGAAGTCGAAAATGGACCGAGGAATGACGTTGTCCCCCTTTTTCGTACTTTTTGGACAATCCTTTCTTATCGGATGCCTACGTTATACAAAGAACACACCCTCCAAGTTTCAGGTCTCTACGATCAGCGGTTTAGGCTGTGCGTTGATCCGTCAGTCAGTCAGTTAGGACAAAGCATTTTATATGTATAGATTACTTCGTTAGCCTTCCTCCGTTTAGCGACGAGTGAGGCAGTAGTGATGAGCTGTATGGCGTAGCGGAGCGATGTCTCAGTCGCGACTCGGGTCAACACGGTCAGTGCGTCCGATGACATTTGACAATCTTCCTCCTCACATCTGTTAAAGAAACAACAAGAAAAAATAAATAGATGCCGAAAAAGTCATTCTTTTTTATGTTCAAAGTGATATTTTTATGTGGGCCTACTCCAATGCGCATTGTGCCCTAACACCTGCACATTGGAGGACCTGGTAGAGGCTAACGCTGCTGCAGTTGCAGAGGCTACTTGTACTTGTATACAGGCTGTTTTCCGCCATTGGACCCTCTTTAATTGGGTCCTTTTAGCGTGAGGATGGAGTAGGCTTGCCCGGCACTTACTATCCCCTCAGCTTAGTCGACCATGTCCAGAGGAGAGAACTTGTCAATACTTCTGGAGCCAACCAAGCCGCGGGTTTCATCACGATGTTTTCCTTCACCGTAAGAGCAATGTCAATTTGCGCACAAAAAATTTCTTAAAAAAAATACATTGGTGCACGGCCGGCCAGGATTCGTTGCAGAGGCTAGCTACTGGGCTGTAAATATTTGACTGGTCGAACGTCACTGACTCGAAAAGAAGAAGATGTGGGCCTTCAAGGCTATTTCCTAAACTACAAGAGATAGCAAAAAACGCCTAAAGGAGTCGCGTGGCCCGTTTTTGACAAAAAACTAAAAAAGCATCATTAGATTTTTTGAAAAAGTCATTACCCTAGCCAGGAATCGAACCTGTTGATTTTGCAAAAAATAATCATCTATATTTTTATACCAATCGATAGTGTTGCCGATAGAGATTAATTCCTGTAAATAAACATAGTATAGCAAGGGAACTATAGTCTAAACACTATCCCCATAAATTATATAGGAAACTATAGTCTAAACACTATCCCTATAGATTATATAGTCTAAACACTATCCCCATAGATTATATAGGGATCTATAGTCTTAACACTATCCCTATAGATTATATAGGGAACTATAGTCTAAACACTATCCCTATAGATTATATAGGAGACTATAGACTAAACACTATCCATATAGATTATATAGGGAACTTTAGTCTAAACACTATCCCTATAGATTATATAGGGAACTATAGTCTAAATACTATCCATATAGATTTTATAGGGAACTATAGTCTAAACACTATCCCCATAAATTATATAGGAAACTATAGTCTAAACACTATCCCTATAGATTATATAGTCTAAACACTATCCCCATAGATTATATAGGGAAATATATACTAAATACTATCCCTATATAATCTATATCTATATTTTGGAATAACGAGGCTTCAGTTGTGTCCCGTTTTGCGTAAACGTTACCTTATATTCAATATCTCTCTGAGATCGTGTTGGGAGTACGGCGCAGTGGGTACAATGATCATCCTGTCCAGTAGATCTAGTGGTATCCCGTGCGGGCTGCGGTAGTTCGTGCCTCGTATGCGGGTGATGCCACGGTTTGTCGCCATTATAACTATTGGGGCCGTCTCTTGTTCCAAGGCACGGTTCAGGAAGGAGAAGCATTCTATGTCCAGCATGTGAGCCTGGGAATAGAGGAAAGATTTTATTGTTTGTTCTTTAGCGGAATCTTAATCTTTCATAGCATCGCAATCTCGCCAACATTATCACTCTCTTCAGACACACATATTCATGGACTGGAGCTAAATCTCACGCCTTGAGTCATATGACCATGAGGTTGCGGTGGAGGCTCCCGTCTCATGTATGAGACACGTGTAATTCCAACACACATTATGTATACTGTATGTATGTTTTTATCATATTATGTTATATAAGTCTGTAATGTATAATTATATGTATGTAATATGTATGGTATTAGTTTGTGCTGTATATGTGTGTATATGTAGATATATTATAGTACAAAAGTACAAAAAACATTTATATATATTCATTTAATTGTCTAAAAATAGTGTAGGTAAGGAAGAGTGGAAACTCCTGGCACAGGCATCTCGATTGCTTACAAGGAGTATCCAATAATTGTCTTAATTGTAAGTGTTTCGTTTGTGAAATAAATTTTATTTTTATTATTTATTTTATTATTTTGTATAGGCTTTGAAACTACTGGACTGATATTGATTATTAATTTCTTATTGACTATTAATTGTGACAAGTTTATTTATAAACATTTTGATATTTTATTATTTGCGACATATATATTTTTTTAATATTTTGCATTGTTTAAACTAACATTTTTAATTTCTTAATTTGACTTCATAATATTAAATTCATTTAATTGTAATTCACATACCTAAAGCAGGTTAAATAGCATAGGACTTAATCAATATTTATGACATCTGTAAATCACATACTCTATTTGTGAATAAATGAAATTGAAACTTGGTATGAGGATGCATTGGTTCATAGACAGTAATTAAGGTTACTTTTTATCCCGATAAATCCACGGGATCGGGAGAAACCTGCGCTATTTTTTTGTATTTCTATAAATATAATATTCAAAGTCCTTCAAAGTTTTAACGGACAGCTCAAATTAATGGACGGATTGAGCTAAGAAATTATTTTGAAAATTCAAACCCAAAGACAAAGTTGCAGGTTAAAGCTTATGTTATGAGATAAGTAACGACCCAGTTGGCACAATGGTCACCATGCTGGACTACCAAACACATGGTTACGGGTTCGATTCCCGCCTCAGACATGTATATGTTCTAAAAACCTAATGGGTATATAAAGCACAATAGAAATAAAAATAAAAATCGTAATTAATATTTTCACATTCACATACACACACATTACTTCCTCTCACACAACTCACACACCCCCTTATGCCCCTCTCCTCTTGTCCTAATCCATTAATCCTCTATCCCCCTCTCGAGCTTTTCACCTAATTCTTCTAGTGCACATATGTATAAATTTCAATTAAACCAATACTATTAACCACTGAAATAAATTTTATTCAAACGAAACGACGAGAAACAAACTCAATATAAAATGGCCGAACCGAGAAGAATTCTTGATTCTAATCAAAGACAATAGACAACCTTCAGTGTTGCCATTCTAACTAGGACAAAACTACCTAACTATAGTATTACATTGCCATAAATACCATAGCGCAAGGGACGCATATTATAATTGAATTAATTTAAAAATTATAAATCTCTAATTGACAGTAAGTTTAGTGAACAGTTTTTTGTTTATAATTTAATTAAAGTGCTGTTGCTTCTATGTTCATAAATAAAATATTTACAAAAAGATAAGTATATAAGTAGTATATCCGTTGTCTAGCACCCATAACACAAGTGTAGTTACTTAGCTTGGGGCTAGATGGCGATGTGTGGAATGTCCTGCAATATATTTATTACCTCATCGATAAACAACACTCCGGGTATCATCTCAGCTTTCCCCTCCTCGCGCCATTCAGCCACTTTACTGTTAATTTGCTCACGAATTTCAGACTTTATTTCACCAGTGTCACCTGAAAATAAAAACATTGAAATTATTGCTTATTTTCCATCTTTTTGGAACCTAGTACCGATATCAGACATTTTGGGATTAAGTTCTTATGGACCGGAAACCGCGGGTCGCAGCTAGTTAAGTATAGATTCGGTATATAGGTAAAAAGTAGCCTATAACTCCCAATGAATCAATGTATCCTCATATCAAGTTTCATCAAAATCGGTCCAGTAGTTTAGGAGCCATTTCGAACAAAACAAACAATCAAATCTATTTACTATTTAGTAGATGGTTTATGTGAAGTGTGCACAAAATCGACGGTTCTTCATTTACCACATTTTTTGTAAATGAATTCAATAAATGGCGACTCAATTTGTTAATGGGGATTTTGCTGTCAAATCTTTATACGTAGCGAAGCACGTACCGGGCCGCTAGTCTATGCTTATACTAGCTGCGCCCCGCGGTTTCACCCGCGTAAGTCCCGATCCCGTGGGAATATCGGGATAAAATGTAGCCTATGTGGTACTCTAGGTCTCCAGCTATCTACATACCGAGTTTCATCGCAATCGGTCCAGTAGTTTTTGCGTGAAGGAGTAACAAACATACACACAAACACAAACATTCATATTTATAATATTAGTAGGATTTGATCGAAAAAAATAAAATAATAATAAAAACTGTACATACCAGAGAAAAGTGCCAGAAACCCATGTGTTCTAGAGTTAATAACATCAACTTCGTGAAGAGTGACCGTGTGTACCACTTCCTTGCGTTTCTGGAGTTCACCTTCCGGGCATTGGACGAAGCGGGCTTGCTGACCTGGAACGAGGTGAAAATAAAATAAATATTACAGGACATTCCACACATCGCCATCTAGCCCCGAGTTAAGTAACTACACTTGTGTTATGGGTGCTAGACAACGGATATACTACATAAATACTTTTCTTTTGTAAATATATACTTATAATACATAGAAACAACCAGACCACAGACAAATATCTAAGCACAAATACTTGTCTGAGGCGGGAATCAAACCCGCAACCCTGTGTTTGGCAGTAAGCCGTGGTAACCATTGTGCCAAATGGGTCGTCAAAAATAAATAAATAAATAGTGCAGGACATTCCACGCATCGCCATCCAGCCCCAAGCAAAGTAACTACACTTGTGTTATGATAGCAAATGAAGTTTTCTATATATATAAAATGCTTTGTCCTGACTGACTGACTGACGGATCAACACACAGCCTAAACCGCTGATCGTAGAGACCTGAAACTTGGAGGGTGTGTTCTTTGTATGACGTAGGCATTGGATAAGAAAGGATTTTGAAAAATTTAACTCTTACGCGGACGAAGTCGCGGGCAAAAGCTAGTCTTTATATAATAAACTAGCAGAGCTCTGTGGATTCACCCGCGTAACTCCCGATCCCGTGGGAATATCAGGATAAAAAGTAGCCTAATTTTCAAATCCTCTAATGAGAACTAAGGCAAATCAACATCAGAAAACGGTAACACTGATGTTATTAAAAGTTAATACCTTCCATAGTTGAAATAAGAAAATAAAATTACTATTATCTATAGTATGAAAAAATAAAATCCTTTAATTATTTACCTGTGGCATCGTAATCTCTAGCTCGAGCAAAACTTCTTCCCAATTTATTAATTTTTCCTGTAGCTTTATCTATAGTGATCACATCACCGGCTTGTACCTTCAAATAAAAGAATTATTACTTAAGTAACATATAAAATGCTTTGTCCTGAATCACTGACTGACTGACGGATCAACGCACAGCCTAAACTGCTGATCGTAAAAATAACTTGGAAGGTAAGTCGCGGGCAAAAGTCAAAAATCTAGTCTAGATATAAAGCGCTTAACTAGTACTAGAGATAAAGTTGACACAATGGTCACTATGCCGGACTGCCAATCACAGGGTTGCAGGTTCGATTCCCTCCTTAGACAACTATTTATGATTAGATATTTGTCTGTGGTCTGGTTGTTTCTATGTATTATAAGTACATATTTACAAAAGTATTTTTGTAGTATATCCGTTGTCTAGCACCCATAAGTGTAGTTACTTAGCTTGGGGCTAGATGGCGATGTGTGGAATGTCTAGCAATATTTATTTATTTATTTAATTTAGTATATCCATTGTCTAGCACCCATAACACAAGTCTAGTTACTTAGCTTGGGGCTAGATGGCGATGTGTGGAATGTCTAGCAATATTTATTTATTTTATTTAGTATATCCATTGTCTAGCACCCATAACACAAGTGTAGTTACTTAGTTTTGGGCTAGATGGCGATGTGTGGAATGTCTAGCAATAAATAAATAAAATAAAATAATAAATATTACAGGACATTCCACACATCGCCATCTAGCCCCAAGTTAAGTTACTAGACTTGTGTTATGGGTGCTAGACAACGGATATACTACTTCTATACTTTTCTTTTGTAAATATATACTTATAATACATAGAAACAACCAGATCACAGACAAATATCTAAGCAAAATACTTGTCTGAGGCGGGAATCGAACCCGCAACCCTGTGTTTGGCAGTCCGGCATTGTGCCAACTAGGTCGTCAGTGTTACCTTCTCCTTCAACAGAGCATCCGCCATCTTGGCTCCCATATCGTAATTGGTCTCCATATCGCTCGTCTTCAACGTCAACCTGCCGACGCGAGCGCCTCCGCCGCCCGCGCACCGTTCTACTACTATCTCAACCACTTCGCCTTCTATTATTTCGGATTCTTCCCTGGAAAATTTCAAAAGTTATTAGTATTAGCTTCAGGTGATCAATATGTTGTAAATAATTGTTAGTATATTCTCATTACGAATAGTATTGCTAAATATTATTATGTGTATGGTATGATATCTATGTTTAAGTATTTCGTTTATAATATCTATTTTACGCAGGTATTTATTATTATATTATGTGTTCCTTACACCACACGACCTACCAGTTAAGCTAAACAGACCTTCTCCATCCTAAGGTTGCCTGGAAGAAATCGCTTTAAGCGATAAGGTCGCCTGTTTGTACAATTTCGTAGTTAATAAGCTTTCTCGTCTTTTTTGTCATTTTCAATGTTTTGTGTGTTGTACAAATAAAGTGTTTATCTATCTATCTATGTTTCAATAAGAGATCTCTTTGAGCGATAAGGCCGCCCTTTTAACATTTAGACTTAAGCTTTGTTTTTTTATTATTATTGTTATTTGAAATTGGTGTTTACAATAAATAATTTATTTATCTATCTATAGCTGCTACTTTGGCCAATGGATCGGCATTGAAATCCAAAGAGGTAATGTAGCCTTTTGGGCACCCTATCTAGGAAGATTTATTTAGATTTTCAATATTATTATTTTTCCTATCTACACTAATTATATAAAGAGGAAAGATTTAGTGTTTGTAACAAATAGGTTCTGGACCGATTTTGATAAAACTTGGTGTGAGGATATATTGATTTATTGGGAATAACATAGGGGGCTGTCCATTCATCAAGTGATCAAGTTTATGTTTTGGCATTTTTTAACTCTCTTTGGTGAGGTTTAAGATTACCCCCCGTCCCCCTATATCACGTGTATTTTTCTTCTATATTACTACACTCTCCCCTTCCCCCTTGTGATATTTTGTGATTATTCATGAGATACAGCCAGGTGACAGACAGACATACCGACAGACAGACAGACAGCGGAGTCTTAGTAATGGGGTCCCGTTTTTACCCTTTGGGTGAATGGGTAAAACGGATGGAAAGAAAGAAGGCCTTCTTTCTTTTTAGGGTGGGCTAGTAGTCCTGGAGACTTCTAATGAAACTTTGGGCCTCCAATCTGCACTGGGGGCACCAGAGTTTTAGCAAAACTGTGGTGCCCCCAGTCAGACCGAGTCATATGTGGAGAAAAAAACAGTTTTCTCTCCACATATGACTCGGTCTCCTTAGAAAATGTTTAAAAAAATACATAGTAAAAACATACTTAATCCTTATGCCAATAGATTTCCTGATGGCTTGCGTTAGAGCTTCAGTTTTACTCATTTCTAATGAGTAGATTTCAGACCCTGAAACAATAAAAACGTTTAAATAATAATTTATATAAATAAATAAAAAATCCTATTTTCTTTTGTCATCACATCACGCATGAACGGCTGGACCGATTCGGTAATTCTTTTTTTGGTTTGTCTGTTATGGTCAGAAAAAAAAAATTGAAAATCAAATATTTGCAGAACCGCTTTGCACAACAATAATAATAATAATAAAGCCTTTATTACTGAATTCGTTACATATTTTATTAGTAGTAGGTATAAGTTCAAATAAAATCTCTTAGTTCAGTGTGCCTATTGGCAAAGGCCTCCTCCAGCTCCATCCATTGCTGCCTGTCCCAAGCAACTCTCCTCCAAAAGGACCTGCTGTGAGTACCACAACCATAGCGCAACTACTAATAAATAATGAATAAACAATTTATTAAACAAAAGAAAACACATTATACAGAACATTCGGTGAAGCTGGGATTTGAACTCACGACCTTCGGAATAATAGTTGAGGTTTCTACTACTAGGCCAACACCGCTCCTTAACGGACAAGTATCTCCGGAGACTTGATAGCCAGAGTGGTTACATACCTGCCATGCTGGTGAATGGTGTATCGGGTCCAAGTGCTTGAGCAAGTCCCATGGCGATAGCTGTCTTTCCCGTACCAGGCTGGCCGGCTAGCAATACTGCCCGGCCTGCTATTTTACCTGTCAAAATCAAAACTTTAAATAATACTTCTTTCAAAAATAATATTAGTTTTAATATGCCTTAGTAGATGATAGATCACCATTATCTTGGCATCGGAAGAAACTGAAAATGTCTGATCTCATAGGGATAAATCATAAATACTACAGGACATTCCACACATCACCATCTAGCCCCAAGCTAAGTTTGTTTTATAAATATCTTTATTAACATAGAACTTAAGAAACATTTGAAATAATAGTGTAAGTTAATCCTATTAATTCAACATAATTGTATTGAAGACGTTTTTACAGCTCATTAGCATTTAAGAAAAACTTGTAACTGGAAGGTAGAATCTAAAGTTAAATGAACATAATTAAATACTTTCTAGGTATAATCCTCGTGTAACCACTACAATAAGTGTTACGTATTGTAGCTTTAGTATTAGCATACAATTTTTAAAGTGATGATAGGAAAAGAGATATTAATTACCATAAGAGGCGGTAGTTAGTTAAAAGAACGACCACTGTTGAAGCAGAAACAGTGATTCACAACAAGCAGCGGGAACAAAGTTAATCATTACATTTTACGGTCGGCCGCGCACCACCGATCAGTCGCGCGCGCGCCACACTGCGCCGTGTAACTCTAGTTATAAGGACGAAAACGGCGCGCGCGCACCCGGCCTGCGGGCTGCGACGACGCGCAAATAGCTGCCACTCCGGCTTATCTATTCATCGGCTAGGAACAAGTGATGTGGGAGTTTGTAACGTTTGTATTTATCGATAAAAGTTAAGTTTCGTTTACGAGTCATACATATATTATTTATTAATTTATTTTTGCTGTTTGGGTTTCTAATTAGATAAAATGTTTTAGATAATTTGTAAATATAAGAACTTAGACTGGGCAGGCCAACTTTTTCGTGTAGTTTTTTAAGATTAGTATATGGAGGGGAATTAAATGAGTATTTGACTGCTTTATTTTGGATTATTTGCAACTTATTAATGTTAGTGGCGCATGTGCTACTCCACACGGGGCATGAGTATGTAATACAGGGCCGGATTAAGGTGATATATATGCGCAGTTTAGTATAGTTGCTTAGACACGACCTTCTATTTAAAATTGGACTAAGGGCATTTAAAGCCTTAGCTCCTTTCTGACAAAGTTTGGACGTGTTTTCAGTCCAGTTCAGTTTGTTATCTAGTGTTAAACCTAAATATTTGACCGACTTGCTCCATGGTATACTAAAGCCATCAATTTGAATTTTACGCAGGGGAAGAGAGCGTTTCCTAGTAAATAGGATAGCCTCTGTTTTAGCCGCATTAATTTTTAGTTTCCATATTTTGAAATATGAAGATAATAAATCTGTCGATAGTTGAAGCCTACTTATTATCAGGTCGATATCGTCAGACGATGTATATGAGGCCGTATCATCAGCAAAACAGGCCAAGCTAGTTCGTGTTTGCGTAGGAATATCGTTTAGGTAGACGAGGAATAAGTATGGACCGAGAATAGAACCTTGAGGCACTCCTGCTGGAACTGATTTGGAAAGAGACGAGCAGTTGCTTACATGTACCCTGAATGAGCGCTCAGAGAGATATGATCGGATTATTTTAACTAATGACATAGGCGTGTTTACGCTGATTAATTTATGTAACAAGGCCTCATGCCAAACTGTGTCGAATGCCTTTTCAATGTCTAGCAGGAACATGCCAGTTGAGTTATGAAGGTTCAAGTTATGCGACACAGCCTCGGCGACTCTTGCCAGCTGTTGTACAGTCGAGTGGCCACTACGGAAACCGAATTGCTCATCTGGAAGCATATTTTCGGTAGCGTGACTTAATCTGGAATAAATTATTTTTTCAAAAACTTTACCCAAACAAGGAAGAAGGCTTATTGGGCGATAAGAAGAGGGCTCGGATGCGTCCTTGCCTGGTTTGTGGATAGGAATAACCTTTGCGGTTTTCCAAATTTTAGGAAAATAGTGTAGTGACAAGCATGCGTTAAAAACTTTGGTGAGTAGAACTACGCCCTTTTGAGGTATGTTCTTTATGAGTAGGTTAGAAATTTCGTCATAACCAGACGCTTTACGGGGCTTTAATTTTGATATATGTCTTTTGATTTCAAATGGACGAACGTCACACTGGTTAATTTTATCCGATGGATGGTTATCCAGAGCAGTTAGAGAACAGTCAACAGTTTCCTGTTTATCGCTGGGCCAATCATGGGTCAGTAGCATATTGTTCAGGAAAGAATCAGCGAGAACATTACACTGTTCCTGTTGGTCTTTCGTAAGCGAGCTGCAATGAGTTTTTAGCGCTGGGATGGTTGGACTAGTATTAGATTTCAATCCTTTAACGAGACGCCATAAGTCAGAACTTGGATTATCAACTTTCTTTAGCTTATTATTCCAGATACTGTCATGATAGGACTTTAAGGCTGAGTTGATCTCTAGCTGTAGCTTATTTATCATAGTTTTAAGATGCTTACGGACATTGATCTCTGTCTCAATGGCAGCATACCTCCTGAGGCGGTTTTTTTGTTGGATTAGCCGCCTTACGCGGCGTGGAGTGGCTGAAGGACGCCAAGGCTCAAATTTGGAGGTAGGGATACACTCGTTTCTAGCTTGAATAATGGAATCTTGCAGATGATTTATTGCAGAGTCTATTTCGTTAGTATCACGATAAACACGCAATGACAAATTAATATTATTGTTTAATAGCTGACGATACTGGATCCAGTTAGCTTTGGAATAATTAAACTTAACTATAGGTTTACGGGAAGTGTAAGTTGTGAAGGTTGCAAGAACTGGGAAGTGATTCGAAGATAATGAAGGTATTGTAGCTATACTGTCCAGAAAATCAAAGTTTTTGGTGAGAAGCACATCTGGAATACTCGGTGTTAAATCAGTGCGGTAATGGACAAGGGTTGAGTCCTGTGGACTATGAACTACAAAGTCACTGTCGAGCATGTGGTCATACAACACACGACCTCGGGAGTTTAATGGTCCCGGCGACCAATAGGGGTGTTTAGCATTTAAGTCCCCCATGACTACTACTTGGTTGCCAGTTTCCATAAGTAGATTGAGGTCCCTTGTAAGAAGTGGCTTATTGGGAGATTGGTACGCGGACATTAAAACAATATTTTTATTTCCAGGCAACTTGAGAGAGACGCCGACAGCTTCGATATATGTCGTGGGTGGGGTGGGAACAAGCGAATGACTGAGATCCACTCTGACAAGTATTGCTACTCCCCGGCCAGTACCACTAAAGTGTTTATCTAGGCGGTAACACGCAAAACCCTGAATATGGAGTTTAAGGCGGTTTGTTAATAATGTTTCGCATATGGCAATAACGTCAACATTCAACACTCCGATCAGGTTTATAAGTTCCCGCTGCTTATAGTGAACACCGTCAGCGTTCCAGTAAAGAATTCTAAGACCGAAAGATTTATCAGACATAGTGGCCCAAGTGAGTTAGTATTAATATAACTTTTTCCATAAAAGTTTTACAATTGGTGAATTCATTTTTGATTATATTAATTGTATTTAAGATTTCTAACATTTCGGCCGTAGCTAAATCATGGATGTGCGTCTTCTCGAGGCGTATTGCATTTGGCGGATTGCGCTTAACTTGTTTGTCATTGGGGACAGCTTCTTCCTGGCTACGACTCGTAGGTAGAAGCTGGATATTAGGCATGTAGATACCATTAGACTGTGGAGTTGCGACGGAATGACGTTTACTTGAGCCAGCTACCTGGGCCCAGGTGCTATGCTTCACGTTAACTGAAGAAGCTGGTTCGATGTTGGTGTTGATTGACTTACGTAGAGCTTCACGTTTGGATTGTATACGACTAAGGTATTTAACTCTTTCAGAGCATTGCGAGTAATTGGCTGGATGAGCCATGTTGCAGTTACAACAAAGGGCGGGCTCATCCCTATTTTTCTTTGTGCATTCCCAGGTTGGGTGGTCGAGGGCACACTTGACACACTTCGCTGGCCTATTACAGTTTATAGAGGCATGCCCAAAGCCCTGGCAGCGGAAACATTGGGTAGCTGTTTTGTTGTTAGGCTTAAATTTATCAATACTCACAAAGCAGTTGAAGAGGTATCTTATTTGTTTAAACTTGCCCATTTCGCTACCGCTAGGAAGCTGAACAAGAAGTGGTGGGCACTCGGTGGCGTTCTTCGTTTTTAATTCGCTTATCGTGGTTCCAGGGAAGCCCATCGAAGCTAATTCAGCTGAGAGATCTTCTCGGAGGAATTTAGGAAGTCCTTTAATTACAGCTTTGGGTAATTTTTCGTCCTTACGTGAGAAGGTATGAAAGGCCACCTTTTCCTTGAGGAGTCCTTCTTTAACTTGTTGATGTCCTTTGGCAGTGTAGCATTGAACTTTTACTCTATTGCGCCCTCTGAATTGAAGATGGAAGCCTTTGTCGTACTTCTCAATGGTTTCTTTGATGTTTTTGTGACTCCAATCGCCTAGGAGCTCAACGAGTATTGGTGGAATTTGACCGACTTGCCTTTTTTTTTTCGTCGCTTTCTTGAGAGTTGCTACAGCTGGGTCGTCAGCTCGATCTTCTTCAGCGTCGACTACCAGTGACTCGAATTTATTGTACGTGGTGATCGGTTTGCCTGTTGGAGCATTTTGGAGTGGACGTTTAGATCGACTCAATAAAGAGTCTTCTGCAGGTCGCTTGCCGGTCAGACTTTCAGCTGACGAAGTCCTTTGTAAGTACTTCTCCATGATGCTTTTATCGACACTAAATTATCGACTCGTACCACAACCCTATGTTCGTAAGCCGGTTGGCACTAGCAGGGGCGCGGACAAGCAACTTGGACGCGCGCGCTCCCCGCGCGAGCCGCAAGGAGAAATGAGTAACTACACTTGTGTTATGGGTGCTAGACAACTCATATACTACTTATATACATTTCTTTGTAAATATATATTTGTACTTGAATGGGCTGTTTTCTGCAATTAGACCCTTTTTAATTGGGTCCTTTTTTGCGTGAGGATGGAGTAGGCTTGCCCAGCTACTACCCTCTTAGCTTAGTCGACCATGTCCAGAAGAGAGAACTTGTCAATACTTCTGGAGCCAACTATGCCGCGGGTTTCATCACAATGTTTTCCTTCACTATAAAAGCAATGTCAATTAGCGTACATAATTTTTTCTTCAGAAAAATACATTCGTGCACGGCCGGCCTAGATTCGAACCAACGACCTTCAGACTGAAAGTCAATTCAATTCAATTTTGAGAATCAATGTTGAGTTATACATTATGCAATAAAAACTTCGGAACCTATTGAAATCTGGTTGTGGAATACTTTTCATTAAAATCCACCAAGTAGAAACTTAATTATTATTATTTTTTCCATCTTCCTATCTGCGATTGGTCGAGAGACCATGTTGCCATCAGCTCAACATCGACTCTCAGTCGATGTTGAGCTGAGTTATCAACCAAATTATGCAGGAAAAAACAAGGGTGTAGCTAGTTTATTGGCATCATACCTTCTTTAATCATCTGTAAAATGACACCGGCGGCTTTTCGCGCCATCTTCTGGCCGACCATGCCTTGAGACACGGCTCGGGGCTCCAAAGCATCGTCCAAACCTAATCCTCTGATATGAGAATGTGCACCGATACGCTCTATACGCGTAATGGAACGCACTTCCTGGACCTGAGCCGCTGCAAGCGACTGAAAGAAAAAATAAAGTTAGCTGTAAAGGTTGTATATGTCACGTAGCCTTTTTGCTCAGTGAAAAAAATCGAGACTGCAAAATATAACAACTAACAATTTCAATTAGTAAAAATGATTTAAATGACGTTTTTACAATGAAGTTTAGGAAAAATAAGTAATATTATGTGGTTTTGAGCTACTTTTAGATACGATTGGTCAAATAAAATGTGGAAAATCAAAGATGAAACGGCGCAATTGCAAAATTAAGGTTATGTTGGACGCCGACAGTTTTCACGGTAAATAATGTAAGTTAGAACGTTATATTAAGAAAATAGTTACTTACAGCCATTTTATAAGGATCACAAATTAGTTTTTCACGAGAATGGTGGATATAATCGACAAAACAACAGCGTGTTTGCCGTCGCTCCGCAACCAAAACAAATTGACGCGCACAGATGAAAATATTTTATTGACACTGACAGAACACTGACACCTAACACACAACCGTCAAAATTTCGTTCAAAAATTGACAGAAAAGAGGTTTGTTTTAAAAAGCGGGAGTTTTAACTCGGATACATATCGGATACGACACTTTCTACTTAAAATTTCGACCATGCCTCTATGGCTTAAAACTTCCCATGTTTCTTGCCCAAGTGTTGAGAAAGGTTTCTTTTTAATCCAACCCCGAACTTAAGCAGGTGAAAAAGCGGATAGCAATGAATGAAACCTATGACATTTGGTAGACCACGGTAGAGTTTGCATAGTCGCAATTCTGACCAATGTAGCTAATCCAACCCCATTCTAAGAAAATCGCCAATCTTCTAACAAATAGTTTATATTAGCTACATCTTTCCTACATAGGTTACAAATTATGACGTTATAATTTGGTTTTTATCCTTCTGTTCTGACCTATTTTAATTATAAAGGCAAATGCAACTTATAAGAACGAACGTAATTATTTCCAACCTAGTTATTTTTAGCCCATGTAGTACCTAGGTTAAGTAGACTATGCCGGTGTGAACACCTAAGTACTTAATGTTGCCAGCACCGTCTTATTGTAAAATTGTTTAAATGCTTAAAAACATCGTGCGAGCTTCGTATAGTCGTAGCATATACATACACGTTATGCGAACGCTCGGCCGAGCTAAATGGTAGGCGGAGTGGGGGGTGTTAGGTTTTCTTTTCGTTAGGGAATTCTTTGATTAGGTCGCCGCGCTCAAAGCCCCCGATAAAAGCTATGCAATAGCTTGAAAGGTTTAGAAAACTGTAATATTAATTACTATCTGCGCCCTGAGGTTTTATCCGTGTAAGCTTAATGGGAATATCGGAATATTTTTTTTGGAACGAAGTGCCTTATCGTGACTTGGCGAGGGGATCTAGCCGAGAAAAAATGCAATGCGTTACGAAAAACCGTACTCGAAAGAAAAAATAAAAAAAGGTAAAGGGACTGCGACGACCGATCCCAATTGTAGATATTTAAATTGAGCAATTTAATTCATTTTGGAGAGCTTTTTTCTAAAGCTGCTTATCACTCCGAAGATCCCCATCATATCTTTACTAAAAATTAAAATATTTTATCGTGTCACAAGTAATACACGTCAAGTGCGAGTCTTCGAGAAGGGTACCATGTTTTATGGGAGCCCCACTTAAATATTTTTCCTTTTTTTTAGTATTTGTTGTTATAGAGGCAACAGAAATACAAAGCTAGTCTGTGAAATTTTCAACTATATAGCTATCACGGTCCATGAGATAACGCCTGATGACAGACAGACAGACGGACGGACGGACAGTGAAGTCTTAGTAATAGAGTCCCGTTGGGTACGGAACCATAAAAAACTGTAAATTTACAGTTTAAATTGTAGTGCTGGCAACATTGCTTGTACTCACACATACAAATACACTCCCTACTGCTCTACTTGCGGGATGCACTCATGAGATTTAACGAAGCCCCTACCAAGGTTTCTCGAAAACACTTTATGTCATACAGATGTTACTAATTCAACCTCGATATATTGGCGTTATCTAATTGATTTATAAAGCGCCAGCAACTTTAAAATACATGCTATTCAGGGCGTTGTAGTTCCTAGAACACGTATTATATGGACTATGTCCAGCACCTTTACCACCCTCTCAGCTTAGTCGACCATTTCTAGAGAAAAGAGCTCTTCAATACGTCTGGAGACAACTAAGCCGTGGATTTCATGTTTTCCTTCACCGTAAGAGCAATGTCAATTAGCGCACATACATTTTTCGTCAGAAAAATAGTGCACGTCCGGCCAGGATTCGAATCTTCGGAATGAAAGTCGGGGTATCTACCACTAGGCCAACACCAGTTATTAAGAACTTCCTTCTTTTGAAGTCAGTTACAAATAAGATTGCCCTTGGTTTAATTTTACGTAGTTACCTAGTTACTAACTCTTTAAAAAAAAATCCTGATTAAAACTTATAACTGCCATGACCATGCCCTTTTTTTTTCTTTTTGTTTTTTAAATCTTAATTTCTATGATAATTAGAAAATTAAAAAACCAAAACATAGGGGCATGGCAGTTAAAGGCTTTATGGCACAAAAATATTTGTGCTAGTGTCATTATCCAGGAAGGAAACAGTCGACTACGTTTGTATGGAGAGAGCCCCCGGTACCCATTCTTCTTAAGTGCTGTGCTGATTGCTAGCTGGATAAATCTATAAATATAAAAATCAAAGCGCCCAATGGACGGATTGAACAGTGTTTATCGGCATACGCTAAGAAAGGCTTTTAGAAAATTCATCCCTCACGCGAACGAATTCAGGAGTAAAAACTTGTCTCTATTAAAATAAAACGATTATCAAATAAAAAATGAACTCTTACCCCAAAACAAACAAATAGTAAGCCGGAAAAGGCGACCCTGCAAAATGGCATCCACCCTTAGCTTCCATCTTTCGTCTCTCTCATTCAAAATGGCAATAAAATCGCCCGTCTCTTTCCCGCACAGAGGGTAGAAAATCGATTTTTCTCCACACGTTAAGTGACGCTGTGTTGAATCGCTCGGTTCCCGCTTTTTGCGTGTTTCCGTGGAAAAACAGTGGAAAATAATTGTTTGGATTTAACAATTGTGTGTGTTTGGTGAAAATTGAATGTTAAAAGTAAGTAAATGCATTTTGTGTTGTAAACTGATGTATTTTAATGGTTTTGGTAGTTTAATTGTATGGATTTTTTTTAATTAGGAGTTCCCATAAGGTCTCATGATGAGGTTGCCATAAAATTGGGAAGGTACTTAGAACGTTTAATTTAACAAGATCTACTATGCTTCCAAGAACTAAGTTTATGTAGTGATCAATTATTGTATTCGTTGCTTAAATGCGTCTTAATCTTATCATAGGTGAGAGAAAGAAATACGCGATTGTGGCGTTGTTACAATAATATGCATGCGTGTTTTCTTTTAGAGAAAAATTACATTCATTCACATTTTTCTTTTCTTTTTAAATGGTTTGAGTCATAAACACATTATGCATCAACGTCTGAAAATTCTTTAAATAAATTTTCCAGTCCGGAATTTAATTGATCCCGTTTCCGTTTTTGGATTCCATTAGTCCCTTTTCAACAGCAAATTCTAAAGGTAATATATTCTAAGGTTAATTGACTCTTGATTACCTTCCACGTGTGACCCGTTTTCCTCCCGCATGCAACAATATTATGAGAAGCTATAGGTTGGTCCATGGTAATTCTTATTTTTATTGTTGAAAACCAACCTTTTTAGTCAGTTTTTTTTAACAAGGAACTTCTAATCTTGAGAAACATCGCAGAAATCGCATGTTCTTATAGTATGCATATCCTAATTTGTATTAAGAGGAAAGGCAACCGGCGCTCTCTCCATACAAACGTAGTCGACCGTTTCCTCCCTGGATAATGACACTAGAGCAAAAATTTTTGTAGCTGCCATGACCATGCCTATGTTTTTTTTTGTTTTTTTACATCTTAATTTCTATGATAATTAGAAAACGAAAAAAAAACAAGGCATTGGGGCATAGTCATGGCAGTTATATAGGTTTTATGCTACAAAAATATTTGTGCTAGTGTCATTATCCAGGGAGGAAACAGTCGACTACGTTTGTATAGACAACGCCGGTACCCTTTCCTCTTAAGCGTACTTTGTATTCTCAGACCATTTAAGTTTGTATTAATAAAGTATATCTTTAAAAATTTAAATAAATGCAATTTCTCTTTAAATTTAATTAAATGGTTGTCTGTAAAGTCGGTTTACGGACGATAATTTTACGTCATAAGAAAACGATAAAAACTTGAGAATTTTTTGATTTTCCTTATAAACTTAAAAAAATATTCCTTCCTATTTTCCTTTATATAAGTCTTCTATTCGTCACTAGTCACCATAACACAAGCCCAGATGAGCGTTATTATTATTAAATACGGATGATAATTTTAAGAAACATTGGTTGCTAAGGAACGTGAGCGTTTCGGGAACGTGAGAGTTTCGGGAACGTGAGATTGTCAAAACAGGGTTGGTATAAAAGAAAATTTAAATCGAACGCGGTCTATACAGCTAGTCTATACATATAAAATGCTTTGTCCTGAACTACTGACTGACGGATCAACGCACAGCCTAAACCGCTGATCGTAGAGACTTGAAACTTGGAGGGTGTGTTCTTTGTGTGACGTAGGCATCCGATAAGAAAGGATTTTCCGAAATTCTACCCCTAAGGGGGTAAAAAGGGGGGCAAAGTTTGTATGGAACAACGTGATTCCTTGGTCCATTTTCTACTTTTACGCGGTCGAAGTCGCGGGCAAAAGTTAGTTTCATATAAATATAAAAATTCGTTAGCTAACCGAGTAAGCAGGTTACATGTTTCTGAACGAAAACAAAATTGCCAATTTCCGAGGACTTCCGTTTCCAATCAGATAGGAAATGGCATTTTCAAAATAGCCAGAAGAGGAGGCTTACATCTAAGCGACGCTCGCTGATCGTTTACGGTCGTGCGGGTCAAGCGACGCCTGGCGCGGTCATTACTTCGATGGGTTACCAATTAGTAGTGTGGCAAAAATGTGTTTTCGTGAGCCGGTTGCTACTTCTAGTAGCAGTCGTTAGGTCAAGTTAGAGGCCTTAAGGCGATCTGATAACTCTAACAATAGGTGAGCCACACCACTATACGAGAAGAAGAAGAAAATGGCCACTCGATTTTCGTGTTTTTTGGGTCCTGTACCTAAAGGGTAAAACGGAACCCTATTACTAAGACTCTACTGTCTATCTGTCTGTCTGTCTGTCTGTCACCAGGCTGTATCTCATGAACCGTGATAGCTAGACAGCTGAAATTTCCACAGATGATGTATTTCTGTTGCCGCTATAACAACAGATAATAAAAACAGTTTTTTTAATCTTATTTTCTATGATAATTAGAAAATGAAAGAAAAAAAAACCAAGACATAGGGGCATGGTCATGGCAGTTATAGGTTTTATGCAACAAAAATATTTGTGCTAGTGTCATTATCCAGGGAGGAAACAGTCGACTACGTTTGTATGGAGAGAGCGCCGGTACACTTTCCCTTTAAAACGAATTTAAAAGTTATAATTTTAAAACAAATTCTCTGCCGGTTAATAAAAAAAAACAACGCGTGTATTTTTTAAAAAAGGTCAAACAAAAATGGCCTGTAGGTATAAAACTTCATAAAAGTTTTCACAACATGGCTTTCATGTTGAGACGGCTTTGTCTTTGCAAGGATTTTTTAAAGCCCCTTAATGGGGCAGGAGGGAAGCGTGCTAAACTAAAAAACTAAACGAGGGTGAAAGCCTTGAACAGGACACAGGGATGTAATAAGGAAAGGTGAGGGCGGGGGCCCTGATACAGTTTACCCATTGAGAAACAAATTTTTCCCCATTTTTTACCCGATAGCGAAGCCCAAAGAGAGGATTATAAATAAATAAATAAAACGACAGGGGGGAGGCCTACGTCCAGCAGTGGACGTGCATGGGCTGACATGATGATGATGATGATGAAATAAAACGACATATTTTTTTTAAATATTCTTAATAGGGAAGTAAGTACCTATAGTATTTTAGAAGACGTAGGTTTCTCGAGAAAAAACTAAGTTATTCAATTATATGTCCAAATGTGATTTCATTAATGAAAAAATAATTCGTACTATATCCGATTCATAGTGGAAAAGTCAGACGTCCACACTAAGCGTTTTGCTTCATTTTTTATTCATACCGCAAGTAAATGGTATCAGTTACTTGCGTCTGTCTTTCCTGTGTGCACAATTTGTGTTCAAGTCGCGAATAGGTATTTTCTAGGAAAGCGTGCAATATCTTGGGCCGCATCATCAACTGCCATTAGGCGGGTGTGATAGCGGTCAAACGCTGGCTTATGTAAAAAGAAATATAAAATTACGTACTTTCTCGGAAAAATTAACATAATGGGGAATTTTTTCGATACTAATTTGAAAATTTTTACACGTGGAAAATAAAAAATTAGGAACTAATATATCCGACATGACCTTTAATGTCATAATTTTCCCCCACATCCGCCCAGTCTTAATCCGCCCCTGGCAACTGCAGGTTGCATTAACGCACGCACTCTTCCAACCTTCGAATGGGGGTGGAATAGGGTGCGTTAACTACCACAACGTAAGCAATCAAAACAGGTGGCTTTCAAACTCACTGTTTGTGATAAAACGAGGGGAAAAAATGGCCTTTAGATTTTCCCGGAGGCATACCTAGCTTTTTGTTTTACTTTTTAATTTTTCCTTTTGTCGTTAGAACTTTTTATATGCTTTATGACTGATTTTTTTGCCGCCAAGATGGCGTCTCGTACTCATGTTTTGTTTTGAAAAAAACTGTATCCGTTACTTTGGTTTTTGTAAGTGACTATCTAGTGTTTTGGGAGTTTAAAGGCGCCAATAAAAAACATGTAAACTAGTGTTAATTATCTATTTTTTTGTCACAATTTTTTTTACTTTTATCTGCCATTGGTCCTTCTAGCCATTAAGAGGAAAGGGTACCGGCGCTCTCTCAATACAAACGTAGTCGACTGTTTCTTCCCTGGATAATGACACTACCGGCGCCGGTACCCTTTCACCTTAAAATCTTGATCTTTGTGTATCCAGATTGCAGGCTGTCCGTCCGTCTGTCTGTCACCAGGCTGTTTCTCATGAACCACGATAGCTAGACAGTTGAATTTATTTAAATATATACTTAATGTACCTACTTATTTTAAATAAATATTGTAGGACATTCCACACATCGCCATCTAGCCCCAAGCTAAGTTACTACACTTGTGTTATGGGTGCTAGACAACTCATATACTACTTATAATACATAGAAACAACCAGACCACAGACAAATATCTAAGCATAAATACTTGTCTGAGGCGGGAATCGAACCCGCAACCCTGTGTAAAAATACTTGAATTGTTTTAATTGGAGTTTTATAATATAAGACTCTGATTGGTACAAAAGGTCCACTATTTTTAACAAAAAAGGCAGAATCGCAGACCTGATAGTTTGGCTGTGATTGCGAAGTTCGGGGTGAAATCTGATTTTGACTAAAATTTCACTAAAGTCCAAATAACTTTTGAACAACTAATTATTGCAGAACATACAGGGGGGTTAAATCGATAGGTACTGAGGTCCCTCACCCCCCAGCATCTGATGATCCACCCCCTTGTTACACCGTGTTTAATGTATTGACGACCCAGTTGGCACAATGGTCACCATGCCGGACTACCAAACGATTGCGGGTTCGATTTCCGCCTCAGACAAGTATTTACACTTAGATATTTGTCTGTGGTCTGGTTGTTTATATGTATTATAAGTATATATTTACAAAAGAAAAGTATATAAGTAGTATATGAGTTGTCAAGCACCCATAATACAAGTTTAGTTACTTAGCTTGGGGCTAGATGGCGATGTGTGGAATGTCCTGCAATATTTATTATTGACTATGAAATGTATATGTGTGATCAGGTAGACATCGGGATGAGTCGTCTGGAGTGAGATGGACGGTATCCAGATGGAGCCCATTGGGAAATACAAGGCCGATAGGAACGGCTCGGCTAAAGGTAAATAACTAAACACTTGACACGTCTTAAAAACTAAGTTAGGATGTGTGCCTTCGGAACGCGCACACCAATGAGAAGAAGGCACAAGAAACTCATGGGGTCTTTTTTTTGGGACAATGCTCAAAAAGGTTAAGAAAACAAATATTATTGAAGATAATTTTGAAATGGAGCAACTAAAGTCACGTCCATGGGTTGTCATTAAGGTAAGACGAAGTATCATAGTACGCCTTACTGCACGATTTATTCTTTATAAAAGTTTTGAACCTGATAATGGACATGTCATATACATCTTTAAGTAATTTATTATAATAGAGCACACATGTACTATAAACAACCAGGGATCCTATTTTTGAATCGTTCGCCCCGCGTCGAGCGCTCGATTTCGTCTGAAATGCGTTCGACATCGAAAATTCGCTATTTTTTAATCGCTCGATCTTAACAAGTGGTCTCCATCACTCGTCGCCGACAGACGAGTGGTGGAATAAACGTTAAACAATCATAGCTAAACATTCGGAAAAGATCTTTGAAAAATATTTATATCTTTTGGGATTATTTCGAATGTCCGTCGGTAATTGCCGGTTATAATTTAGTAGTAATAAAGAAGAAAAGAAGTAATAAAAATTGACAATTTGAATTTCGACGACGAATGATTAAAAAATATAGAAAATTGGTGTCATGCGACTTGGAAGTTGAGTATGACTTGTAGGCGTATACGACGAAGCTATTTCACACGAGTGATTTAAAAATAGAGCCCTTATTTTCCGGAGCCTACTACCGGGTGCGGTCAGAGTCTTCAAGGAACCATGGCCAACACGGATTGCACGCGCAAATTACAAATTCCAACTGCTCTCCTGACGGATCAACGCACAGCCTAAACCGCTGATCGTAGAGACCTGAAACTTGGAGGGTGTGTTCTTTGTATGACGTTGGCATCCGATAAGAAAGGATTTTCCGAAATTTTAACCCTAAGGGGGTAAAAATGGGGGTAAAGTTTGTATGGGACAACGTGATTCCTTGGTTCAATCTACTTCAAGTTTTCGACTTTTACGCGGACGAAATCGCGGGCAAGAGCTAATGAGATATATAAAACGTCAGTTTTCGAATAGATGTGGTGAAAATTATGTTTTGAAATTACGATTATTACTAACTAGGTGTTGCCCGCGACTTCGTACGCGTGGTAGTTTTGTTTTATGTACCAAAACCTTCGTCTTGAAGCACTCTATCCATTAAAAATAACCGCACCAAAACCCGTTGAGTAGTTTTAAAGATCTAAGCATACATAGGGACAGACAGCGAGAAGTGACTTTGTTTTATACTATGTAATTATTTGGTCATTAACTATGAAAAACTGAAAAAAGAGCCGTTATTTCGACATAGTGTTTGAATTTTGGTTAAGTATAAATGCAATTATATACTTTCTTTCTTAAATTTTATTTTATTTTGTCCAGCAGCGGCGTGGCGTAACATGGTTGATCAAGACTTGGATGACGTCGCTTTTTTAGCTGGTAAGTTAAGGGTCTAAGAACACTCCCGACTAATTCACCTTTCAAACAAAAAAAACTAAATCAAAATCGGTTCATCCGTTCGGGAACTACGATGCCACAGGCAGACACACACACAGAGACACGTCAAACTTATAACACCCCGTCGTTTTTGCGTCGGGGGTTAATGAAAGATTTTATGATTTTACTAGCGACCCGCCCCGGCTTCGCACGGGTATAAAATATATAGACTATGTGATTAAAATCGATTCAGTAGTTTTGATTTATTCATTACTGCCCGTGGCCCGCACGCGTTAAATTTGGAGTAAAACAATCCCCCTTTCCCTATACCATGAAGATTTCCTGCTATCTTTGGAATATCTAAATTCATACACTAAATGTTTACTTATTTACTTTTTACATTTTTTTGCCGCACCGGGCGGCCGGCCGGTACCGCCGCAAACGCTACGTCCCGCAATTTTTAAATCTGTAATATCTTCGAAAATATTCACATAAATCATACGGTGTAAAGGGCCATATAGATCTATATTAAATGAACAATGTATTCAAGGTATTTAATTGGTTAAGAATTAATGCTGTATTGGTTAAAATCGCTTCGAAAATTAGCCATTATTTGTCGTAAAAAGTAAATGACAAAAAAAAGTTATCGTGGGTTATCCATAAGAGATAGACATATACCATCACGGACTTTTCTGTAGACCTTTTCAATGTGTACAATACTTAGTACATTATTTTGATAAAACTCGTAGGGTTCAGCCTGCGTTTGCAATGTAAGCGGAAAAAATGTAATTATTTACGACATCACATTAGAAACCTAATTATGGATGGACGGTCGGAGGTGACGAAAAAAATATATTTATTTTAAAATATTTAATTCAAAATTACAATAAAAGTACAAACTATATGATCAAGGCTCGATGCTAGAACCAGAATGAAAAGAATGAAATTACAAAATTATATTCCCACAAAGCCTAACTGCTGATGCAGCGCCTCGTGCAATTGATTGACGTCACTCGATGCGCTGAGTCGGCGACCTTCATATACTACCCGTCCATAACACCTCCCCCCGTAGAGCAGCGATTATTGAAGACATTTGTCAGAAATGGAGCTGGAAGTTGATCATCCTTTTTGGAAGTGTCAGGAACAGAGTAGATTCCTTGTAGCTCCAGTTGGTTTTTGTCTTTATGTTCGTTCGATTTTATCCCTTGGTTCTGACTGCGATATTTCCGAAGTAGTATGTAGCTGACGAGTGCGCATGCACCGAATAATATCGAGTATATGGGGATCGTAGTGTGATATAGACTGTAATCTGTGTCTTCATTTAATTGGATTGGTTGTTGTAAGGCCATTTTTGCGTTTGTTGCGTGAAGATTATCCAGGTTGATCGAATTCAATTTGAATGAAGCGATTGCTGTTGGCGTGGTTACAGCTTCTTGAGGTAGATCGATGATCTTCAGTATTTGTCCTTTCAGACGATTGTTGGAGTTGGAGATCTTGAAGTATGGCGTTTCCAAATAGCATTTGTGGGGAATAATAATAATAATAATAAATATTTATTTATCAAAAAAGTTTACAGTAGTCTTAAAATTAAGTAAGTAGAGAAGGTGGGTGGCATCATAAATAAATATTTAGGACTTAAGTTTACACTATCAGAAGTACCACTTACATGTTTAGGTTAACCGTTAAAGACCAATAGTATGGATTTGGTCTGCATCCCTTGCTAGGTTATAAAATAACCTGTAATAAGGGTATGCAGAGCCCTTTCCCCTCATTGGTGATTTAAATCATCCTAATCCTAGTAAATGCAAAACAAACATAAGTACATTCTATATAATAATATTTAGTATAGATTTAACAAGTGAGTTCATCTCAATCAATAATTCTTAAGTGTATAGGACAAGACTAAAACATTAAAGAGTAACTTTAATGCACAGTTGTGAACAAAAGAAAAGACTTAAAAAGTAAAGAAAATAAGAAATAACAAAATTTTTGGAGATAATACAGTATAATTAATACAGTATAACCCCGATAAATCAAGATTGTTACATTTACATAGCAATATGTAATTAGCAGTAAGATACCAATTTAACTTATCAGGATAACTTATTATAACACACTAGTGGCTTCGAGGAAATGCATAACGCACGCGTGCGTAACATGTTGGATTATTGGCTCAAAAGCGGTTGAATAAGAACCACTTTATGAGCAACTGAGATAAAAAACATTATTTATTATATATATATATATATTTATTTGACTGATTTGGCGAGAGTAAATGGAGATAACATTTGATTGTATATTGTATGTACGAGTATGTAAGTAAATCAGGTTAGGTTCTATTTGTAAATGAGATTAGTTTTTATTTATCAATTTGTAGAAATTTCTCGGTATCATCATAGGTGAATCTTAAAAGGAATAAGCGAACAGAGCATTTGGTTTGGTAAGTGGAGAGACCAAATATTTGAAGGTGGGAATTGATTTTATTATATAGATATGGGCCGAGAAAAATGGGGAATTTTTTTGTGAAAGCAAATTTAGGTGGAGGGAAGGTACAGATTTGATCTTTCCTACGCTTAGAGGTTGCAACAAAGGGGGTTTTACGATGTTGCATAAGTATAGTGTTCATTATAAAGTATTGTCTAACGTTGGGTAAATTCCAATCCCTGTAAAGCTGGTCTGTTGGATATAAAATTGTTCGGGATGCTGCCACTTTAAGTATAGCTCTGTGGGCTATTTCGAGGGGTTCTATGACAGTTTTAGGGGCACCTCCCCAGCTAGTTATGCAGTAATTGAGTATGGATGAACATAGTGCGTGGTACACCTTGCGAATCACAAACGAGTTTGCAACATCCCTCAGCGTTTTAAAGATGTAAATAAGTTTACGTATCCTACCTGTGACAATATTAATTT
Organism: Idaea straminata; assembly: GCA_951213275.1. Classification (NCBI taxonomy): domain Eukaryota; kingdom Metazoa; phylum Arthropoda; class Insecta; order Lepidoptera; family Geometridae; genus Idaea; species Idaea straminata. The sequence continues at coordinate 6,403,663 of OX577872.1, forward strand.
GTGGTTTGAAAGACAGGATATTATCTAATATAATCACACGGTCTCCCATTCTAAGTCTCCCGTTCTCCGCAGCATCAACGCAATTAACGCTCTCCTGGATGCAAGTGCTGAAACTGATCTGTTTGCGGACGAATGGAGATTGATATTGTCAGTGTGTTTGGATTTTTGCGAGAGAAATGTATGAATGATTTGTCCTAATTAGTCAATTGCTGTAATTGGTTTTTATAATCGTATTAATTGACTATAAATAAATAAATAAATAAATAAATAAATAAATAATGCCGAGGTATTTAATTTCCGTGACTGAACCAAGGGCGGAGCATTGACAGTTAGATCGTGTTCGTGTTGGACAGGAATGAACTTTGAGTAGTATCTGATTTTTTGGTTGTGATTTAGAGCTTACCGAAAAAGTCATAATTTTGGTTTTTGATGTATTTAGAGTTAGGGAGTTTTTGAAAAGCCAATCAGTAGACAAATCAAGTCCAGTCTGCGCAATAGTTTCGAGCTCAGTCCATGTCGATGCAGTGAAAGTTATGGCAGTGTCATCTGCAAAAGATACAACATTGGCGTTTTGTAATTTCATATTACAAAGATCATTTATATACACCAAGAATAAAGTAGGCCCAAGTATACTACCTTGTGGCACCCCGTATTGTGAAATTGGAAGTTCATGGCTTAAGTAGCCGTCAACTTTTACTATCTGTGTTCTGTCTGTCAGATAGCTACGAAAGAGATTAAGTTGTTGGCCTCTGATACCCAAGTTTTCCAATTTATCAATAAGAATAGAGGTAGGAACAGTATCAAAGGCTTTTGCCAGGTCAAGGAAGACTGTAAGTACTTTTACTTCATTATTTAGGTTATTGACAATATAGTTTAGAAGCTCGTTTACCGCATCAGATGTCGATTTGTTCTTTCGGAAACCAAACTGGTTAGGAGACAATAAATTTAGATGTTCAAGGTAATCCATTAGTCTTTTGTTGATAAGGCGTTCGAGTATTTTTGAAAAGACATTAATAACTGCAATAGGGCGATAGTTATTTAGCGAACGCTTATCACCACTCTTAAAGATGGGGTGAATGGTTGCCTTTTTGAGCGAGGGAGGAAAAACGGCTTGGTCTAGACACAAGTTAAAAATGTGAGTTAGTATCGGAGCTAAAAGTGATGAATGTGATAAGTGGGGAGATATTGTCCCATCCTGAAGATGCTGATGATTTAAGTTGATTTATTGCAGTAATTATCTCCTGGCTATCTGTAGGAACTAGGACGAATGAGGACAAAGTAGTCGTAGAAGGTGATAAGTGGGAGTTTCTATCGACATTATTATCGTTAGGATTTGTTATAATTTTTTCGGCTAGATCCTTTCCGATGTTAACAAAGTACTTATTAATTTTATCACAGGATTCTGTTGCAGAGGTCGAGATTGACAGGAGAGAAGAATTTTGCTGTTTAGTTGTTGAAGTATTTGTAATTCTTTTAATCGCAGTCCATAGTTGTTTAGGATTTTGGCTAGCATCATTTAACTCATGGGTTTCATAAGTTTGCTTTGCCTTTTTCAGTAATTTTGTACAAAAATTTCTATAACGTTTATAAGATATATTAAGTATCTGATCAATCGGTGATCTACGAAGTTTGCGGTGGAGGTAGTCTCTGAGTCGTATACATCTTAGCAAACCGGGTGTAATCCAGGGTTTGATTATTCTATGTCTTGTAGGTAGGTTTTTAGTTACACTATTTGTTTCTATAGCATTTTTCAAGATTTGAATAAGTTGGTCGGTGGTATTGGTTGGATTTTGATTAGCACAGAGTGCCAGTAGAGAGGGTTGAAGGGTATTCATTGTGTCATCCAGAGTTTTATAATTAATTTTTGTAACTGTAGGGTTGGGTTTTATCTGTGGTTCTTTCAGCATGAAGCTAAACAGTGTAGAATAATGATCAGAAACTGTGGAGTCAATGACCAAGGTAATGATCTTAGATTTGGACTTGACCAGAACATGATCGAGGCAGGTATTTTCTCGAGTGGGGTAAGTGTAGCCAGGTAGTAAGCCATGAAAAGCCAAACAGTTTAAGTAATCATTCGTTCGTGTTGCGTGTACTGGTGATGGACCAATATCAATGTTGATATCTCCAGTGATGACAATCGTTTTGTATTTAGAAAGTGATCTAAGCGTATTATCAAGAGCATTTAGAAAGGGTTGCACGTTATCATTAGACGGGGAACGGTAGATACATAGTAAAACTGTTTCTTGATTAAGTTTTATACGAAGACCAGAGGCAGTATTATCGAGATTGATTTCTTCAATGTCGCATAAAATCCCAGAGTTCACATAAACGACTACTCCGTCATTTCTATTAAGATGGTTTTTAGTAGCAAAGTGAGTGTAGTTTGGTATTATAGGAATAAAGGTGTTTGAAGCACAAGAGAGACAACATTCTGTTAGGACTAGTATATCACATTCAAAAGGAATTCGATTCAGTAGGGTTTGGAAGTTTGGAAAATTATAATTAATAGATCTAATATTTTGTGAGAGTACAGTCAGCTGTTTTTTAGGTTTCTTTATGTACTCTTTTATTTGCTCAGGAGAACAGAAGTGCGCTTCTGATGGTGAGACGAGGTCAACATTCGTGATGTATATATTTGAATGAGGCATTTTTGTATGAGATTGAATCGAGTGAACAAGAAGTTAGTTTATAGGTGAAGGTTTTTTTTTTTTTTTTGGCGCCTGTAGAGAAGTTAGGAGCAAAATTGGATAAATGACAGGGCAAAAGGTGTGATATTATGTAATAGCTATGATTTAAATGAGACAGTTAGATTACTTTAAATAACCCGACAGTTCGATGCTTTGCTGAAAAATAATTTAAAATAGTATTGTATTCCCTTATAATCAGTAAATATACCTAAATATATAAACTTATACAATTTCACTTATCTTCCGAAATTATACCTATCGTTATTTATATACTAAAAATATAGAAAAACACACAAAAAATATAAAATAATAGGGAGACTATGTACGAAAACCTATTTGTAGGTACTCAATAATACACAATTAATAGTATAAAGGCAGCTGCCAAAGACAATATTTAGAATTTAAGCATACATTAGAGCAAAAACAGAAACGTTTAGGTAAATGCGATCACTAGTTTATTGCTGTTGTAGGACCGCAGGGTTGGCTGGATTTATCAAGTTTTGAAGATCGTTTTCGCATCCGACAAGGATACGTGGTGAGTTATCAGCTTTACGAAGAAAAACTCTTCCAGATGAAATCCAGCAGTAGGTATAATCGTGGTTTTTAGAGAACTCCCGTGCTAGGTAGAAAAGTCTTCTGTCCTTATAAGTTAGATTCTCTGATATGTATATCTGTTTGCTTTTTCCTGCGATTTCTAAATGTGCAGTGTTTAACTTATCTGTAGAATGTTGTTTATTATATTTTTTGTAAGCGTTCAAAAATTCGTTTCTCATAAACACTGTACTGAAATCGGCTATAATAGGTTTAATAGGAGAGTTCGAGTTTATACGATAAATGTCTTTAATGATAAAGTTATCAGGTGCAATCGCTAGGGCTGCGGCTGTCTTCTCAATTATGAGTTTTAAGGTTTCTTTAGTTTCCTTCGGAGTCTGTGGGATGTTTCTCAGTTCGATGCTAGAAGCTCTGGTACAGCGACGAAAAAAATATATTTATTTTAAAATATTTAATTCAAAATTACAATAAAAGTACAAACTATATGATCAAGGCTCGATGCTAGAACCAGAATGAAAAGAATGAAATTACAAAATTATATTCCCACAAAGCCTAACTGCTGATGCAGCGCCTCGTGCAATTGATTGACGTCACTCGATGCGCTGAGTCGGCGACCTTCATATACTACCCGTCCATAACACCTCCCCCCGTAGAGCAGCGATTATTGAAGACATTTGTCAGAAATGGAGCTGGAAGTTGATCATCCTTTTTGGAAGTGTCAGGAACAGAGTAGATTCCTTGTAGCTCCAGTTGGTTTTTGTCTTTATGTTCGTTCGATTTTATCCCTTGGTTCTGACTGCGATATTTCCGAAGTAGTATGTAGCTGACGAGTGCGCATGCACCGAATAATATCGAGTATATGGGGATCGTAGTGTGATATAGACTGTAATCTGTGTCTTCATTTAATTGGATTGGTTGTTGTAAGGCCATTTTTGCGTTTGTTGCGTGAAGATTATCCAGGTTGATCGAATTCAATTTGAATGAAGCGATTGCTGTTGGCGTGGTTACAGCTTCTTGAGGTAGATCGATGATCTTCAGTATTTGTCCTTTCAGACGATTGTTGGAGTTGGAGATCTTGAAGTATGGCGTTTCCAAATAGCATTTGTGGGGAATGACTGCGAAGTAGCTACCCCGAAGTGTTTTGTATAAGTCTTGTCCACAGGATACATGTACTTTTGTAGGAGATGGGAAGCTGAGGCTGTAGTGCATTTCATCAAGTTGTTCATACGCAGGTTTCTCTAGAGTGATGGTGATGGGTTTGCAGAGTGAGGTCTTCTGTTGCGTGATGATAAGTTGTTGGATGCAATCTTCCGATGTCTGGTTCTGAAGATACCGTGGTTCTTCACAGAGATACCATTTGCTGAGCTTCGGGCATTCAGCCTCTATGTACTTGAAATCTTTCTCGTACAATACTAGGAATGGATGACTTGGGACGAGGACTTCATGATTTTTGTTAGGAATTAGGGATAGTTTATATAAATTGTATGTAAAAGGTAGAATGATGGGGAATTTAAATACTAACACTATTTCGTTTTCCGCATAGTATGAACCTATTCCTATTATATCATAGTATTCTCTGACGTCTAGATCTATAATCTTTTCTTTACCGTACAAACTAACTAAAGTACTAATCAAGTTACGTAATGCTTCCAAACTAACGATTGAATGGTGCACAGTAGAACTTTTAATAAATGCTAAGTTATTTTCTAATCTAAATAATTCATACGAAATAGAATCTACGTTATCGCCTAATATAATAAGTATCTGAGCTAAATGCGCATACTTAATTAAGTCATATTCTTTTGTTGCTATGGTATCTTTTATTTTCTCTACTAAAATTCCTATCTTATTCTGGTTTTCTACGACATTCTCTAAAACTTTCGAATATTGTTCAGACCAATTTTTCGACATACTAACGTGGTTATTTAATTCCACCAATAACTTATTCTCGTTATCTTTAAGAGATTTTATAGCTTGGTTATAATGCAGGGCATCTGTATAATCGAGGTTGCCCGTGATACTCTTAACGACGGATCCCAGACCATCTACCAGACCTCTTTTTACACGATTAATCTTGAAAGATTCTAGTTGGTTGAGCACGAAATTAAGTTTTTTCTTTAAATACGTTAAATGAGGTTCAAACAAAGAGTTAGTATTAATATCACTTTCGACAAGTACTAGTTGGTTATTTAATGAATCAATGGTGTCTTGAAACTGCTGAAGGTTAACATACTGTAGGAAGGTATGGTGGTGGGACACGATTTTAGCGGGTCCTAATTTAAAGGGTAATATACCAGGTCCGTCATCGAGATGCTCAAGTTTTATCTCCTGCGCTTGGGCTCGGTCCAGGAGAATTTGAAGTATCAGTATCAGGAGCGTCCTGTAACAATCGGGCGCTTTTAGGTACTCTTTTTAGTCTAGATTTTGCGATGGGGCCTTTCTTTTTCCTTGTGTAAATGTGAATCGGAAGGTCAGCCATCACAACGTCGTGGGTATAACGCGGAGCTAATTTTTGTCGTAAAGCGAATGGATTTTTCACAAAGATCTGTTGATCAGGGGAAAAATCAGCTTCCGGTTCCCTGTCCTTATTACGGTTGTGCATTAAGTCCTGACGGGTGTTATTACATAGATCATGAATCGTATTATAGGTTTCCTTCATTTTATCTTTATGGTTTACCATATACTGTTGCATTAACTGAGATGACAAGTCTATGTCAAAGGGATCTCGAGGGTCGAAATGTCCTGTTACAACATCTAGAGGTTTGCATTTGGTGAAACTATGTATGCTGCTATTATATCCTAAAAGTGCATAAGGCATGAGGTTTATGACAGATTCAGATTTTTGACCGATTTTCAAAATTCTTAGATGCTCAAGAATAGTGGAGTGGAACCTTTCGACTATACCATTCTCATTTGGTGTATGTGGGGCTACTCTATGGTGGTTAATTTTGTGAAGTCTAACGAATTCTGCTATAAGTTGGTTAGTGAATTCCGTACCATTATCCGTGACTATTGTGAGGGGCATACCGTGGTGAGTGCAATAGTTAAGCAACGCCTGTACTACACTAACAGCTGTTCCGTCCCTTAAGTAGTATGCTTGGCCATATTTTGAAAACGAATCTACTATAGTTAAGAACTTTTCACTTTGTATGGTCAAGAGATCGAGATGAACTAGTTCGAAAGGCCTAGTGGCAGGTGGTACAACTTTGTATTGTTGCTTTGGAGGATTACGATCGTATTTTGCCTGTCCACAGACGGTACACTCATTAATGAATTTGGAAATGTGTTCCCTCATTTTAGGCCAAAAATACTTATGTGAAATAGCTAAGTAGCTTTCGTTTATACCTCGATGGTTTGTTTTGCCATCGTGGTACTTGCTTATTAATTCTTGTTGCCTCATATATTCCCTAACATTTTCTAACTCCTTCTTGGTCAACATAATTTTCATAGATGAATTTTTAAATGTTCTTTGGATAATCGGTATTATGTTATACATAGCTGAGTACGGATTTATTAATAGACCAGTTCTAGTTTTTGGATGGACATATTCTTTTATGGCATTAATAACATCCTCTTCTAGATTGGACTCAGAGACTTGAACTGAAATTCGCGTAAATGTATCGAAGGGTTTCGTTAGAATCGGCCTTCCTTTGATGTCGCCTACAACGTTAAATATTAATTGCCTGGTAAATTTGTTAAGTGGATCATCTGTAATAGGTACCTCAAAAATCGGATGTTCATTATCTGTATGAACCGTAACCGTCCTGGAATGATCAGACGTATTTACGGGATCAGCTGTCAGGGTTCTAGACTCATCTAAGGTGCCTGGTGTTACAGAGGGGTTAGGTAAAATTGAACAAAGCTCATCTACAATAGACATAAGTTCCTCGTTGTTAACCTCAATTCTTGAAAGCGCGTCAGCGTTAGTATTTGCTTTGCCTTGCTTATATTCTACTGTAAAATCGTATTCACTTAGCTTTAAGCGCCACCGAGTTAAGCGAGAATTAGGTTCCTTCAAGCTCATAACCCACTGCAGAGGTTTATGATCTGTAATGATTTTGAATTTACGACCGAAAAGGTATGGTCTAAAATATTTTGTGGCCCAAACTATAGCCAGAAGCTCCTTCTCGATTGTGCTATAGTTGAGTTCGCTAGAGTTAAGAGTTCTCGATGCATATGCAATCGGTTTATCGGAGCCTATTGCACCTTGAGATAGAACTGCACCTATTGCGACATTCGAGGCATCTGTAGTTAATATGAAATCTTTAGTGAAGTCTGGGTATTGTAAAATCGGATCATTAGTTAAGAGAGTTTTGCAGTGTTCAAAACAGTTAATGTAATTCTGATCTAATGTGATTTTAGAACCTTTCTTCAAGCACTGGGTTAATGGTTTGGTTAATTTTGCGAAATTTGGAATAAACTTTCTATAATATCCCAGTAATCCGAGAAAACGTTTGATTTCGGTTGTGGTCTTTGGTAATGGATAGTTCTGGATGGCATGTATTTTATTAGGATTAGGCTTTACTCCTTCATTACAAATGACATGGCCTAAAAATTCAGTTTCTAGCTTAAGGAATTCAGATTTGTCCATCTGAATTTTAAAGTTCGATTCACGTAGTTTTTGAAATACTTTCTCTAGATTTAGCATGTGTTCTTGCAGAGAAGTGCTAAATACGATTATGTCATCCAAATAAACTAAGCAAACCTGATTTTGAAGATCTTTTAGGACATTATCCATTACTCTTTGAAAGGTGGAAGGCGAGTTCTTTAAACCCATGGGCATTCTAAGAAACACATAGTGCCCGTTTTCGACATTGAACGCGGTTTTATGAATGTCAGAGGGGTCCATTTCCACCTGGTAGAACCCACTTGCCAAATCGAGAGTTGTGAAATATTGGCATTTCCCTAGCTTATCCAGTACATCTGTGATATTCGGAATAGGGTATTTATCGTCAACCGTTTTCTCGTTCACTTTCCTAAAGTCCACAACAAGACGCCATTTCACTTTGCCTGAAGCGTCTGCCTTTTTGGGTACAATCCAAATTGGAGAGCTCCATGCAGAATCTGAAGGTCTTATTATATTCTGTTCCAACATCTTACTAATTTGGTCTCTGACTTCTTGTCGGTGGACGTACGGATATCTATAGCTTTTTGTGTGTACTGGGGCTTCATCTGTGGTTTTAATTTTGTGTTTTATCTTGTTGGTGAATGTTAGAGGTTCCCCCTCAAGGTAAAACACATCAGCATAATTTCCACAAAGCGTCATTAAGTTAGCGCGTTCCTCCTCATTAAGGTGAGCAGTACGGAGGCGAGATAGAACTAATTCAGCACGGTTTGAAGTCTCAGTACCTACAGTTTCAAAATTAAATATTTCAGCTTCTACAGGTCTATCCATGGAGAATATTATATCATTGCTAGAGGTGTTGGTGATCTCAACCCATCCGCGATTTTTAATTACTTTAGTAAAACACTCAGATATTAGGCAGTTGCATATTACTTGATTTTCTACGAAAACTTCACCATCCCGCGAGTTAACTGGTAATCTAATTAATTTGGAAGACTTAGCGGGGATAATTTCTTCATATAAATTTACATTTCTAGAATCGTACATTTGAATAGGTATCTTAGTGTTACGAGTTATTAATAATTTATTTTTAAGGTCAATATTAGAACCAAAAACGTCAAGCAAGTCGAACCCCAAAAGACCGTCGAAATAATGGTGAAATTTGTAGATAAAAAGAGTTATGTCACCTTGCTCGTTAAATTCCTGAAAACATGGTAAGGTTATGGAATAATCATTCTTACTTGTAGCATGTACGTTAGTGACTTCGAATGGATCATAATTCAGAGGTACATTACTGAAATATTTTTCTACAGCATCAGGGCTAATGAATGATTGGTTAGCGCCTGTGTCTATTAAAAACCTAAGTGGTGGTTCAGAGATTTGTATATAACCTAATTGCCTTTGGATGTGAAAGTTAACTTCTATTTTGGCTTTTCTGATTTCTGACTGTCCTGAAAATCCTCATCAGTAGTTTGAGAAGGATTATTTTGAGCTAGATCTACTTCCTCTATAAAAGGAGGCTCTGCATAATTATAATTTCCACACTCATAATCATAGTAGTCCGGTTGTACAAAATTATAATCACAATTATTATAATCGTAATCATAGTATGTATAATAGTTATTATAATCAAAATCGAATTCATTCATGTTAACTTCCCTAGTTTTAAAATAGTTGCTGGGTGGCGGGTTACCGAATTTTCGCCAGTCATGTCCACTTGGTGGAAGTGGTTTGGCAGAAAAGCGACTAACACCACTCATGGGCTGGGGTGCGCTATTAAACCTGAAATTAGATTGTTGTGGCTGGCTCGGCATCCTGAAACTGTTACCTTGTTGGCTGTAGTTTGGTGGGGCAGCGCGCATTATTTGTTGAGTCCTAGTGGGACCTCGAGGACCTGGAGGTGGTAAATTAGGCCTCCAACCGTTGTTAGGTTGCATGGAAAATTGTCGCTGGGGTGCCTGCATATTATGTCCGACAGGCTGCCTAGAGGGTCCCGGCATATTAAAACCGCTAAAAGGCATTGACTTGAATGCAAAATTATTCATAGGTAAACTAGGTAAGTTATAGCCAAGATTAGGGATAGGTGGCGGACGATGTGACTCCTTTCTAGACCCACCTTCGTTACGCTGCTGTAAGTAAAGGGTGTTAAGTTCACCTTGAACAAATTCAAGTGCCTGTTCCATTGATCCAGGACGCATGCAACGAATCCTGCATCCTAAAGGATCATTCAGTCCGCGTAGATATGACTGTAATGTTAATTTTTTATACAAAGCGCGTTTCGATTCGATAGTTGTTTGAACTGTCTCATGTAACGATATATAGGTCATAATCGTGCTGTATAAGTTTTGGCACTTTTCATAAAATTCCTGGGGTGTGCTGGACCCCTGGGTTAACAAAGACAGATCGCTGTACAAAGCGGTCTCGTCGCGATGGTCTGCGAAATTATTTATTAAAGCAGATTTTATTCCCTGCCAATTTTCGGGAATCCCGCTAGAATTAATAAGTCTAGCGGCGGGGCCGGTGATTTTATTGAGAATACCATTAATGAGGGCTAAGTTTATTAGTTCGTGCCCTTGCCCAGTCGTCTTAAAATGTTGTAACACTAACTTGTCTGCCAAATTAATAAAGCGCGTGAGAACATGAGTGTTCCCGTCAAAATCCGGTAATAATCTCAGCGCCTTATAGATGGAATCAATTGCTTCGTCAGCCATGGCCAAATTTCTATGTTCGTCAATAACACTGAGTCTACTATCTACCCTACTGCTATCTAGCCTAACAGCTTTCAATTCCCGTGGATGGAAAATTTTGTAAGCTTTAAATTAACACTTTAAATAAAAAATAACTAGCAAAGTCGGGCTAAACTATATGTATGTAAAATAAATTTAATAAGGCAAGGAGTACACTAGGAGAGTGAGGACCGAGAAAGTTTCAAAGTACTCACAGTTTCATATTCGTCGTCGATATCTCTTTCGCGTAGTCGATTTCTGGACTTCCTCCTCCGTCGATCCCGTAGATCCTGGATACTCGAGCGATGCGCGACGCGGGTGATCCAAACGCGATTTTTGGATAAAAGTGGTGCGATCGAACCTCAGAGTATCCTACCGACTGCGCCAATTATGGATGGACGGTCGGAGGTGACGAAAAAAATATATTTATTTTAAAATATTTAATTCAAAATTACAATAAAAGTACAAACTATATGATCAAGGCTCGATGCTAGAACCAGAATGAAAAGAATGAAATTACAAAATTATATTCCCACAAAGCCTAACTGCTGATGCAGCGCCTCGTGCAATTGATTGACGTCACTCGATGCGCTGAGTCGGCGACCTTCATATACTACCCGTCCATAACAACCTCAAAAATAACAGTACTTCTCCACTATTTAATGGATGTTATTATACATACATATAAACCTTCCTCTTGAATCACTCTATCTATTAAAAAAAACCGCATCAAAATCCGTTGCGTAGTTTCAAAGATTTAAGCATACAAAGGGACATAGGGACAGAGAAAGCGACTTTGTTTTATACTATGTAGTGATGTAAGAAAACTTTCGACTCCAGTCTAAAGGGACGATGCAGTAATGTAGTTCTCAGGGTAGATGCAAAATCGGACGCTGCGAATTATGATATAAAGCTTGTTTTAATTTTTTTTTTTTAGCTTACTTCTGTAATTAGCCGTAATGTCTTGTTCTATTAAATAAAACATTTATTATTTATCAAAAAATAATTGCAAAAATTATGTCTAAAGTTGCCAGAGGAGCGGGTTGAAAGTAATACGTTTTAGCCCTAGGGAGAATCGTTTTCAACTGAGAGCTGTCAAATGACACATGGACAGACAGACTGACAGAGAGCGGGTTGAAAGTAATACGTTTTAGCCCTAGGGTGAATCGTTTTCAACTGAGAGCTGTCAAATGACACATGGAGAGACAGTCTGACAGAGAGCGGGTTGAAAGTAATACGTTTTAGCCCTAGGGAGAATCGTTTTCAACTGCCAGCTGTCAAATGACACATGGAGAGACAGACTGACAGAGAGCTGGTTGAAAGTAATACTTTTTAGCCCTAGGGAGAATCGTTTTCAACTGCCAGCTGTCAAATGACACATGGAGAGACAGACTGCCAGACGGAGAAGAGAGTGATCTTCTATGGGTTTCATTTTATACTCTTTGATGTATGGAACCCACAAAACTAAAATATTCTGGTTCTATAGACGGTCGAAGCGTCGAAAGAAGCTTTTTTAGACCTGCTGGTCACCTTTTCAGGTTAGGTTAGGTATAATCCTCATTTATATTGTTAGGGTTCCGTAACTTCTAGTCCATCCAAAGGTTGCCTGGAAGAGATCGCTTTGAGCGATAAGGCCACCCTTTGTAACACTTAGACTTAAGCTTTGTTTTTATTTAATGTTATTTGAACTTGGTGTTTACAATAAATAATTTATCTATCGATCTATATGTCTGAAAGGTTAAAAACGAAACCCTATTATTAAGACTTCACTGTCTGTCTGTCACCAGACTGTATCTCAAGAACCGTGATAGCTAGACAGTTGAAATTTTCACAGATGATGTATTTCTGTTGCCGCTATAACAACAAATACTAAAAATAGAATATGGTACGGACTCGCACTTGGCCGGTTTTTAGGGTTACCTCAAAAGGTAAAAAGGAACCCTTATAAGATCACTTTCTTCAAGGAAAGGGTACTGGGCGCTCGCTCTCTCATTTTTAAGACCTTCAAGAGGAAAGGGTACCAGCGTTCTCTCCATACAAACGTAGTAGACTGTTTCCTCCCTGGATAATGACACTAGCACAAATATTTTTGTCCCATAAAACCTATACCTGCCATGACTATGCCCGTATGTTTTGTTTTTATTTGTTTCAAAATCTTAATTTCTATGATAATTAGAAAATGAAAAAAAAGTCAAGACATAGGGGCATAGTCATGGCAGTTATCTTATCTTATATCTTTAAATGAGCAATTCTTGTATATATATATATATATATAATTAGAATCTCGGAATCGGCTCTAACGATTTTCATGAAATTTGGTATATAGGGGGTTTCGGGGGCGATAAATCGATCTAGCTAGGAATCATTTTTAGAAAATGTCATTTTATTCGTGTTTTATCGAAACTTACTTTTTTTTTATCTGAAAAATATGACTCTTCCTGACATCTATTGGCGAACTACTAATACTATTTTTTGTGAGCAATAAAGTTATTCCAGCAGATGGCGTTGTTAAGTAACACGAAGTCAATTAGTGTTTGCTTTGAGGTTAGACTAAGAAAATCAATGTTTATTTATATTATTTGTGTATTGTTACCTAGCAAAGCTCGGTCATCCAGTTATAGGTTTTATGCAACAAAAATATTTGTGCTAGTGTCATTATCCAGGGAGGAAACAGTCGACTACGTTTGTATGGAGAGAGTTAAGTTTATTTTTTGTTTTTCATGTTTGTCTGTAGACACGGACAAAGCAAAACTCTTTTTTTGTACCTACTTTATTTTACCCATCAAAACAGTATAACCCAGATAAATTAAGAATGTTTCATCTACCTAAAATGTAATTAGCAGTAAGATACCAATTTAACTTATCAGGATAACTTATAACACACTCACTAGTGGCGTCGAGATATGCATAACGCACGCGTGTGTAATACGTTGGATTATGAGCCTAAAAGAGGTTGAATAAGAAGTTATAGGTTTTATGCAACAAAAATATTTGTACCAGTGCCATTATCCAGGGAGGAAACAGTCGACTACGTTTGTATGGAGAGAGTTAAGTTTATTTTTTGTTTTTCATGTTTGTCTATAGATACGGACAAAGCCCGCGAAGCCCGCGAGCTCCGAGATGCCCCCGTAGCGGTTTGTTCACAACGCCGCGCTCTCTGCCTGACAGTGTTGGTGTTTTCAGCTATATTCGCCAGCGCTCTGATTGTGGTATATGCCACGCCCACACCTTGTAAGTTAAAACAATTTTAAACTTGTATTGATGACTTAGTTGGCAAAACACCATGCCGGACTGCCAAACACAGTTCAGGTTCGATTCCTGCCTCAGACATGTATTTATGACTAGCAGCGCTCCGCAGTTTCACCCGCGTAACTCCCGATCCCGTGGGAATATCAGGATAAAAAGTAGCCTATGTGTTAATCCAGGTCTCAAGCTATCTAGATACAGAGTTTCATCGCAATCGGTCCAGTAGTTTTAGCGTGAAGGAGTAACAAACATACACACACACACACACAGACAAACTTTCACATTTATAATATTAGTAGGAAGGATGTAAACTGGGTTATTGATAAGTATAATAGCAAGCTGTTGAGGGCTATTTATGTGCACCGTCACAAACAATTTTTGATTCGAAAAAAAATGTAAATTCGAAAAAGCAGATTTTTCAAAAGGTAACTGACTCCGACTAAGAACTGTAGATGAAACTTTTAAAATAAGTAAAATAATAAGGTGTACGCGGGGCAATTAAATGTTTTTTTTTTTCATTAATTATGGCTTCACACGGTTTGTGCATTTAGCCAATGTCAAGTTATATTTTGCATCAAATTATGACCCGATTTTTCATAAATCAGACCTAAAGTGTTACAGAAAAGTCAAAGTCGTCTAGTCCTTCAAGTCAGGGGCTATAGTAAAGCGGTGGCAAGTTTACCATAAGGCAACGAGAAAACTTCATGTTTGACACTGATTTTTTTCACTACACTTGTGCAATTTCACAGAACTAAATTGAATAACATTCCACCAGAATTATACAATTCAACTCGGGTTACAACTAAGTTTCATGAAAATAAAACTGCAGCACGACATGTTGTTAACTAGTTCCCGCCAAAAACTCCCAATTAAATGTTTTGTTTTAGATTGCCCATGCGCATCGGAAGAGACGCTCACGGACGGTCAAGCACCGACTGATGCCTCATCAAGCGAAGCAGCTGCTAACAAGTAAGAATTAAGATCAAGCACACACGGTCAATTCGATTGCTTTTTTGGATACTTCTGAAAATCAAGAGTCTAGATTTAATTCTTCTAGACTAGATTTGAGACTCTACTGTCTGTCCGTCTGTCTGTCACCAGGCTGTATCTCATGAACCGTGATAGCTAGACAGTTGAAATTTTCACAGATTATGTATTTCTGTTGCCGCTATAACAACAAAGTCAAAGTCAAAAATCTTTATTCCTTTGAATGCTTAATACCTATGTATAAGATCACTTGAAAACGTCTTAAAAATTAAGTTAGGATGTGTGCCTTCGGAACGCGCCCACCAATGAGAAGAAGGCACAAGAAACTCATGGAGGGTTTTTTTATATTATCAAATACTAAAATCAGAATTTAATGGTACGGAACCGTTCATGCGAGAGTCCGCCTCGCACTTGGCTGATATTTTACATTTGATTGAAATATATTTGACGACCCAGTTGGCACAATGATCACCATGACGGACTGCCAAACACAGGGTTGCAGGTTCGATTCCCGCCTCAGACGAGTATTTATGCTTAGATATTTGTCTGTGGTCTGGTTGTTTCTATGTATTATAAGTATATATTTACAAAAGTAAAGTATTTAAGTAGTATATCCGTTGTCTAGCACCCATAACACAAGTCTAGTTACTTAGCTTGGGGCTAGTTGGCGATGTGTGGAATGTCCTGCAATATTGATTTATTATATCTATACATATAAAATGCTTAGTCCTGCATGAATGACTGACGGACGGATCAACGCACAGCCTAAACCGCTGATCGTAGAGACCTAAAACTTGGAGGGTGTATTCTTTGCGTGACGTAGGCATCCGATAAGAAAGGATTTTTGAATTCTACCCCTAAGGGGGTGAAAAAGGGGGGCAAAGTTTGTATGGGACAACGTGATTCCTCTGTCCATTTCCGACTTCTACGCGGACGAAGTCGCGGGCAAAAGCTAGTTTTAAAAATAAATAAATAAATATTGCAGAACAATCAACACAGCGCCATCTAGCCCCAAGTTAAGTAACTACATTTGTGTTATGGGTGATAGACAACGGATATACTACTTATATACTTTTCTTTTGTAAATATATACTTATAATACATAGAAAGAAACAACCAGGCCACAGACAAATATCTAAGCATAAATACTTGTCTGAGGCGGGAATCGAACCCGCAACCCTGTGTTTGGCAGTCCGGCATGGTGACCATTGTGCCAACTGGGTCGTCAACATTTTCAAGTTTTACATTTTGTATTTTGTTTTTAGGGAGCGTATAGCATCGAATGGCGCAGTGTTCCCTTGGCGAGGAGCTCGCCTGCCCACATTCGTCGTACCCAAATATTATAACCTGTGGCTGCATCCAAATCTCACTACTGGAGAACTCAGAGGTAAAATATCTATATCTGGGTGATTCTACAAGATGAGATTCGGCTGATTCCCCTGGCACTTTTGACGTGATAACGTCTTGCCAGGGGAGTCAGCCGAATCTTATTTTTGACGTGTCAATCGTTGAACACCGTATTGCACTCACAAAAAAGGATGACGTCACGCTCACGTTACGGGAACGTGAGCGTTATTGACAAGGTAATATCGTTGCTACTGTTTTCATAAGAAGTTATCACCTAAAGTTATCGTCCGTTTTTTCACATCTTATGAATATGGTTTAAACAATTACTTTAATACAATAAATAGGCTCAATTTTGTTCATATGTATTAAGAACTAGTTTAAAATAAATTTTTATTCCCTGTCATCATTCTTTGATTCCCCTTCTTACCAAATTTGAATTTGCTGTATCTTTGAATCGGATGGACCAAAACTTATGCCTTTTGGATTAATCTGTTTGAAATGAAGTTAAATCTCATGTTTATTTATTAAATTTATCATATTCCATTAAATTAAATGTGCCAAGGGAATCAAACGAATCTCAATTTGTAGAATCACCCATCTATACTTCTATTATCTATTGGCCGCGACTGTTTACGCGTTTTAGTTTTGTTTTTTATACTATGTGTTTCAGCGAAGTGGTTTTAATACGAACGGGGGTTGTTCTAGACGTCTAGGAGAACAACTTTTGTTCTACGACTTTTGGAAATTCGAGCATTTCGTTCGAAGTTTTGTATGAAACAGCTGATTTTCAAGTAAAAATCCCCTCAGAATTATCGAAAAAAAGTTCGAATTTCCAAAAGTCGTAGAACAAAAGTTGTTCGCCTAGACGCCTAGAACAACCCCCCTTCGTATTAAAACCCCTTCGCTGAAACACATCTTTTATATATAAAAGAAAGTCGTGTTTGTTACAACACTTATAACTCGAGAACGGCTGGACCGATTGCGATGAAACTCTGTATCTGGATAGCTGGAGACCTCGATTAACACATAGGCTACTTTTTATCCCAATATGCCCACGGGATCGGGACTTACGCGGGTGAAACCGCGGGGCGCAGCTAGTTGTATAATAAAACCTTCCTCTTTTGAATCACTCTATTAATTTAAAAATCCGCATCAAATACCGTTGCGTAGTTTAAAAGATCTAAGCATACATAGGGACAGACAGCGGGAAGCGACTTTGTTTTATACTATGTAATGATACCAATATTATAAAGGGGAAAGATTTTAAGCTATTGCATAGTTTTTATCGAATCAAGAAATTCCGTAACGAAAATGAAACCTAACACCCCCCACTCCGCCAACCATGTAGCTCGGCCGAGCGTTCGCTTAACATTTATGTATATGGTACGACTGTACGAAGCTCGCTCGATGCAATAGCTTTACCGCGGCACACCCCGAGTGCCACACGTTTTTTTTGTTTATAACGAATAGGCTTCGAGAATACCCAACCGATTTCGATGAAACTTAGTATGAGGATAGATTGATTCATTGACATTAACATAGGCTAATTTTTATCTTGATATTCCCACGTGATCGGGAAATACGCGAGTGAAACCGTGATGCTATTAATTTATATTACCAAATGTTTGCAAAGTATGTCAAACTTTACTGACCATACTTTGTGCAAATAAATATCTTTTTATCTCTATCTTTTCTATATTTCCAGGCGAAGTATCAATAGACCTCAAAGTAGACCGCGACACATCATTCGTGGTGCTGAACGTACGGGACATGAACGTGACTGAACGCGCCTTGTTCCGTTCAGGCACAGTCGGACCTAAAGTCGCTAAGGTGCTCGAGTATCCGCAGGCAGAACAGACTTATATTGAGTTTAAGGTAATACATATGTTACATATAAAGATACATAAGGTCACAAAAAGAAACACAAGGTCACCTAATGTCACATAATAAAGATACATAAGGTCACTAAAAGACACAGTATGTCACAGTATGGTCACAAAAAGAACAACAAGGCGACGTAATCTTATATCTTTAAATGAGCAATTCTTGTATATACATATATATAATTGGAATCTCGGAATCGGCTCCAACGATTTTCATGAAATTTGGTATTTAGGAGGTTTCGGGGGCGATAAATCGATCTAGCTACGAATCATTTTTAGAAAATGTCATTTTATACGTGTTTTAAAGCGTTTGAGTAGTCCCAATTTAAACTGAAAAATATGACTCTTCCTGACATCTATTGGCGAACTACTAATACTATTTTTTGTGAGCAATAAAGTTATTCCAGCAGAGCGTTGTTAAGTAACACGAAGTCAATGAGTGTTTGCTTTGAGGTTAGACTAAGAAAATCAATGTTTATTTATATTATTTGTGTCTTCTGATAAACTGTAAAAAATTAAGTATTTGTTTCTAATATAATATCAAACTAATTGCACTCATGATTTTTTTCTTTAAATAACCAGTTCATATTTTTTTATTATTCTGTCGGTAAGATCGAAAAATATTATTCATATTTCATAATTTTATTAGTATGTAATTCGTACTTAAATATAATTTCCAAAAATACAATTTATAAAAAAAAAGACGGGTTGCACTCCGGGAGTGCCGGCAGAAGTGAAAACTTGATTATTAACGTTGAGCATGTTTGATATTTTGGAATGGTTAGGGAATAATTTTGCACCAATTGCTTTATCAGTATAAAAGTACTATCATTTATGTGGTAGAATACAATATTCATTTATTGCGCTATCGTACACAAACATGACAATTTATATTACATTAAAAATTTAACACTTTAAAACTATAGCTGTCTACTCTCCATCCGTCTTACGCTTTTTCGATCAGGTCACGTGTCCTGACGCGAGTTTAAGATTTTATACCCATTACAGAAAAAGTGCTCAACGCCGCTAAAGAAGTTTTCACTTCAAAAAACCGAGCAAAGCCCGGTCGTCCAGGTACTGTTACATAATAAGGCCACATAGGGTCACAAAAAGACACATAAGATCACATATAGACACACGACGTCACAGTAAGGTCACAAAAAGACACAAGGCGACTTAACGTCACATAAAAAGGCCAAATATAGATACATGATGTCACAGTAAGGTCACTAAAAGACACATTAAGGTCACACATAGACACAGTATGGTCACAAAAAGACACACAAGGTCACAAAAATACTCGCATAAAGTTCGTAAAGACACAAAGTCACTACAAAAATACGTAGACACGTACAATGGCCCAAATAATGAGGCTAAGTGCGTCCCGTAAAATTAAACTAAATTACCTAAAATCCGTATAGATCTATCGGACATTTATGACAGAAATAAATAACTCTTTCCAGTTATTTTTATTATTTTATTAGAAGGACATTTTACAATTTCATTACATTGGTTTTACTACAAAGATGCCAGGAAACCTAAATGGGTTTGAATTGGCATCAACATTCGAAGCTACTTGTAAAGTTTAGTGACGAAATTATTAGATGTTCAGACGAAATAAGTAACTTATCACCTTAGGCCCGTAACAAAAACTACAATAGGTACTCACAAAAACAACCAATTAAGTTTAGTAAGTAGTGCATACGAATATAATAAATGGTTACGTCGGTCAATAAAGGCTACACAAATGCGATAAGTACCTAGCGCGTACGGTAACAAGTAAGTATGTTAAGCAACCCTACCGCGATAAGTGCGTCGGCTTCAAACCGACGCGTCGACTTATGCTGACCCGCGCCCCACACTGGGCGGAATTTTGAGCCCGCCTTACATAGGATTTTTGAAAAATTAAGTTGTTTTATTCGTGTGTTTTAAGTATACAGGATTGTCGGGGACATCAAAACATTCAAAAATAAGTAATTCTGATTATGTTATTTGTTAAAAACACCACAAAATATGACATTGTTATTTTTTTTTTAATAACAACCGGAATCACTAATTTTTGAATGGTTTGATGTTCCCAAAAATCCTACATACTTAAAACACACGAAAAGACAACCTAATTTTTCAAACTTGTTATAAAAGGCAGGGTCAAAATTCCGCCCAGTGTGAAGCACGGGTTGGAATATCGACGTCGGCTTGAAGCCGACGCAATAAGGGCGGTTGGGCTCCAGATCGATCGCAATCGGAGAGAGTCAAGTAGGTACATCACCCACACAGCTCGCCCCTCTCTAACCACGCGAACTGCGCAGTTGTTTATCTGTCCAGGTGTTTATCTGTCCAGGTGTTTATCTGTCCAGGTGTTTATCTGTCCAGGTGTTTATCTGTCCAATTGCTACTGAGCCTGATACATAGATTACTAGCATAAGGTCAACTTTGCATAAAGTCACGGACATGGTTAAACTAGCATAAAGTCTATCTAAAGTTTAAATGAATCTTATTGACCCCAAAAACCTCGTAAACGACACCAATTTTCGAAATAAAATTTATTTAGTCACCAAGTTGTTACTAACCTTTCTTACCCGACTGGCGAAACCAAAAGGAGGATTATGTTTTTGAAGTGAAAACTTCTTTAGCGGCGTTGAGCACTTTTTCTGTAATGGGTATAAAATCTTAAACTCGCGTCAGAACACGTGACCTGATCGAAAAAGCGTAAGACGGATGGAGAGTAGACAGCTATAGTTTTAAAGTGTTAAATTTTTAATGTAATATAAATTGTCATGTTTGTG
Organism: Idaea straminata; assembly: GCA_951213275.1. Taxonomy (NCBI): domain Eukaryota; kingdom Metazoa; phylum Arthropoda; class Insecta; order Lepidoptera; family Geometridae; genus Idaea; species Idaea straminata. The sequence goes on from OX577872.1 coordinate 6,424,441, forward strand.
TACGATAGCGCAATAAATGAATATTGTATTCTACCACATAAATGATAGTACTTTTATACTGATAAAGCAATTGGTGCAAAATTATTCCCTAACCATTCCAAAATATCAAACATGCTCAACGTTAATAATCAAGTTTTCACTTCTGCCGGCACTCCCGGAGTGCAACCCGTCTTTTTTTAACTGATATGATTTTTGTGTTTTCCAGGAGAAACTTCGTCGGAAATATAATTACACATTGAGCCTAAGATTCATTACAAAATTGGAAAGGAATGACAAACTACGTGGATTCTTCCTAACTAGCACTCATAGACAGTAAGTTATTGCTGGTGAAAGGGTACTGACGCTCTCTCCATACAAACGTAGTCGACTGTTTCCTCCCTGGATAATGACACTAGAGCAAATATTTTTGTTGCATAAAACTTATAACTGCCATGACCATACCCCTATGTTTAGTTTTTTTTTGTTTTTAAAATCTTAATTTCTATGATAATTAGAAAATGAAAAAACCAAGACATGGGGGCATAGTCATGGAAGTTATAAGTTTTATGCAACAAAAATATTTGTGCTAGTGTCATTATCCAGGGAAGAAACAGTCGACTACGTTTGTATGGAGAGAGCGCCGGCACCCTTTCCTCTTAAAGGTCTTAAATATTGAAATTGGTCACTTCAATTTTAATCGAATAAGGTCTCTTGATGAGTTTGCCATAAGATTGGGAAGGTACTTAGAATGGAGAGAGCGCCGGTCCCTTTCACCTTAAGTATTTAAAAAGATGTTTATAATTACATGTTCAACTCCTGACGAATTCCTTACATAGGGGATCAGCGAGGTGCTCGAATTTAATTTTAAATTGACGTCCGTCATCTCCCTCAGTCCAGGGGACCCGACGGGCGTAAAAAGTTCTCGCCGGGGGAGAACTTTGTGAACAGAGAACAGAGTGGGGGTTAGGGGAGCAGACGGACGGGAACCATAAAATTATCTTTTAGGGATCCGAACCTGAAGGGTAAAATCGGGACCCTATTACTAAGATTTCGCTGTACGCCCGTCTGTCCGTCCATCAGTCTGTCCGTCTGTCAGTCACTAGGCTGTATCTCATGAACCGTGATAGCTAGACAGTTGAAATTTCCACAGATGATGTATTTCTGTTGCCGCTATAAAAACAAATACTATAAACAGAAAAAAGTAAATATTTTTTAAGTATGTTTTTAGAAATTTTAGGTTATTTTTATTATTTTCAGGCAATATTTTTATTTGTGAATTTTACACCCAAAAGGACAGGCAAATAAATTTCAACCTATACAGCCTCCATTACAATATATTTTTTTGGGGTTTTTTGCTTCATTGACTACGTATCGGACACGCAGCGCGGGTTACCTCCGACTAGTTAGACGGACGACTTAATTAAGGTCGCGGGAAGTCGTTGGACGCAGAGAGCATGCGACAGGTCGCTCTGGAAGTCTTTGGGGGATGCCTACGTTCAGCAGTGGACGTGTCATAACTCAAAAACAATATTATTTATTTCACATTTTCAGGAAATCTAATACACCATTATATAAAGCTTAAAAAATCATTTTAATCTACTTAAATGTTCATATCGCTAAATCTATTAGTTTTCAAATTAAAATTAGAAAACCGGAAAAACAGACTATTACTTTTGACACCTTTTTCTCGACAGTTTTTCTTTTTGAGATATGTGTCATATTTGAGTAGAGGTGCGATATGATTATGCTGCATTGACCGTAATGATACTTGGCCGGGTTTTTTAAAAAGCATTTAAATGAGTAATCTTATTTTCAGTCGATGCGCAGTGTCCAGGTTCTGGCTAACTCATGCTAGATCGGTGTTTCCATGCTTTGATGAACCCCACTTCAGAGCAACGTTCAAACTAACCATTGTTAGAGACAGGTAAATCTAAATACTTTTCTTGCGCAGAGGTTAGCCATCGCCATTCAGCGTGGCAATGCTTCTAGCATTATGGGAACCTTTACGTCGGGTACGATAAGGGGCGGGTTATTTGACTAACTGGTCACTTCATTTTTTGTATTTATCATGTTGTATTTGTACTTGAACGGACTAGACCTTTTTTGTTGGGTCCTTTTTGTAGGATGTAATAGACTATGCCCAGCAGCTATACTACCCTCTCAGCTTAGTCGACCGTGTCCAAAAGAAAAAACCTTTCAATACATCTGGAGATAACTAAGCCGCGGGTTTCATCATTATAAACTTTTCTTAAGAATAATTCAAAACCAAAGTCGTGCTGAGTACCACTGGTCATATGTATGTTCTAGCTGCGCGCCGCGGTTTCACCCGCGTAACTCCCGATCCCGTGGTAAAATCAAAATAAAAAGTAGCCTAAAGCCTTCCTCGATGAATAAACTATCCTACACAAAAATATTTTTCAATACGAACCAGTAGTTCCTGAGATTAGCGCGTTCAAACAAACAAACTCTTCAGCTTTATAATATTGACGACCCAGTTGGCACAATGGTCACCATGCCGGACTGCCAAACACAGGGTTGCGGGTTCGATTCCCGCCTCGGACATGTATTTATGCTTAGATATTTGTCTGTGGTCTGGTTGTTTCTATGTATTATAAGTATATATTTACAAAAAGAAAAGTATATATGTAGTATTTCCGTTGTCTAGCACCCATAACACAAGTCTAGTAACTTAACTTGGGGCTAGATGGCGATGTGTGGAATGTCCTGTAATCTTATATCTTTAAATGAGCAATTCTTGTATATATATATATATATATATATATAATTGGAATCTCGGAATCGGCTCCAACGATTTTCATAAAATTTGCTATATAGGGGGTTTCGGGGGCGATAAATCGATCTAGCTAGGAATCATTTTTAGAAAATGTCATTTTATTCGTGTTTTATCGAAACTTACTTTTTTTATCTGAAAAATATGACTCTTCCTGACATCTATTGGCGAACTACTAATACTATTTTTTGTGAGCAATAAAGTTATTCCAGCAGATGGCGTTGTTAAGTAACACGAAGTCAATGAGTGTTTGCTTTGAGGTTAGACTAAGTAAAAAAAAAAATACCGAGCAAAGCTCGGTCATCCAGGTACTATTTATTTATTAGTATGTATTAAATTTTGTTTATGTTTCAGGTTTCACGTATCACTAACGAATATGCCTATAGTCGCTACTGAAGAAGCTGGCTTCTATTTAGGACATAGATTGGTAAGTTGAGATTAAGGAGGGTCCATACGCCAACGACCTTGGTACACAGCCTACTAAATAGTTACTACCGGCATCTGTCACCTTCGTTGGTGAACAATTGTTGTTACGAATGTGTTATGTTTTTCTCAAAAGTGCTGAGATGGAATTGTAGGTGAGATCTTTACCGACATTTTGGTGTGACTTAAAGCCAAAAATTCCCTATAGTTGTGAAGCTATTATAAAATTAAGAAATAAAACTATTCTAGCTTTGAAATGACAAGGAATTTTAGTCTCAAATAACCACAAAATATCGGTAAATATCTCAGGTTTAAGATTCTTTATTCCCATAAGAATATTAATAATTCACTTACATGAGAAATATATAAAAGCTATTTAACTAATAATATTTATATAAATGTTCGAGGAGCATACAGGTAAACAATAAAACCTTAATACAATGGAAATAAATATATAAAATTAATGTAGGTAGGTTGGCGCATTTCTTATCTATTAGTTCGTTCGAATCAGCAATATCAACTTGCTACAAAGCAGCACAGATACACAGATTTTCGGTAACTAGATGGGACGAGACGATTGTCAGTTACATAGTTTTATCTCACCTACAATTCCATCACAGCACTTTTGAGAAAAACGTTACAATCAACAATGTTAGTTGTAAGCGACGGGTATTTCTGGCGCGTTGCGTTTGGCAGCATAAGCAGCCTTAAAGGTCTATCCGCACAGCACAGTGACGGAACGTGACCGACACTTCCGTACCGTACCGTGACGTGCTATTCGTAGCCCGGCTGCATAATTTCAGACCCACCGTAGAGCTCCAAAACGGCTACTATAAGAATGTTTTCAACACAAGCAAGATTCTAGACACCTGCTTTAGTTGAAGATTAAAGTCATCATCAATTTTTCAAACAAAAATAATTAGAATGAAAACATTCCAAGAATAGTAATTTTCTAACTCTACCGGGGGCTGCAATTATGCAGCCGACTGTGCATGTCAGTGTCAGTACCGACACTGCGCAGTGATTGCCAGGGTTACCATAAGTTTCGTGCGCGAGTCCAACTCGCACTTGGCCGGTTTATTGGAACGAAATTCCTTATCGCGCGTTGCGAAAGGGGGCTAGACGGAAAAAATTAAGCGAAAAAGTTGTAACGACACTTTTTATTACTAAAATTGAGCCTACTGATTAAGTTTAGATTACATTATATTTGTTAATAATAAAAAAAAAACTATAACTTAAAAAAATATTTATTACTATTCCTTCACTAATTAATCGAAAGGACCTACGTTCCATCCGGGTGTACCTTGACACCTCTCAATTTTTTTTATTTATTTATTTCCAGCTGCAAGACGAATTCGCCACCTCACCCCCCATGCCTCCCCACATGGTGGCCATGTCAGTCTGTCGACTCCAACGTAAGGCCGTCGTTTACAACGTCACTGAAGAGGAAGACAGTCCGGAGATCAGCTTGTACAGCGACCGTCAAGCAATATTGAATGATGATATCGAGTAAGTACTCAAGTACTGAACTCAATGAATACTCAACTCAACATACATCTTCTATACATATAAAATGCTTTGCCCTGAATGACTGACTTACTGACGGATCAACGCACAGCCTAAACCGCTGATCGTAGAGACCTGAAACTTGGAGGGTGTATTCTTTGTACGACGTAGGCATCCGATAAGAAAGGATTTTCCAAAATTCTATCCAAATCCAAATCTAAATTCATTTTCGGTGAAAATGGGGGGCAAAGTTTGTATGGACAACGTGATTCCTTGGTCCATTTTCGACTTCTACGCGGACGAAGTCGCGGGCAAAAGCTATTACATACACACTCAATATCAGAAGGCCATAAATAATAAAAAAAGTTACATTTAAATATCATTTCGATTGTGTTTCGATTACAAAAAATATTGAGCTACTTTAAGGGTATTTTTTGTAATCAAAATGTAATTTGAACAATGTTAGAATTAGCTTCTGATTCAACGCTACAAAACTCAAATAACTAACACCTGTATCCATAATCTACCCAATGAGATTGCATGATTTTTTAAGCCTATGTTGGTTTTTAATGTATAGATCTGAGTATAATACTTCTTATACTTAAATGTTTAATACTCAGATCTACCATGTACTCCACTCAACGAAACTATTGAGTTTCGTTGAGTTGAGTACATGTAATAAATGAATAAAAAAAAAGACATACACATTTAACATTTAAAATACAAAAAATGAAGTGACCAGTTAGTCAAATAACCCGCCCCTTATCGTACTCGGCGTAAAGGTTCCCATAATGCTAGAAGCATTGCCACGCTGAATGGCGATGGCTAACCTCTGCGCCAGAAACGAGCCGGAGCGGGAGTCACCCCAATTCCCCCTAATCCTAACACCCAACTCTTTAACTAATTGTTTGGTGTCGTCTTCCCAGCACCCCAACGTTCTCACAGCAACAGGCACAAAAATATAATTCTTCTCTATTACATGTTATTACTATAATACTGTTATTATGAATTGTCATATAACTGATGTCTAATAATCAATTAATTAAACTCAACCGTAATTCAAATAATTCGTTTTGTTCCAGCCCTCTTCTGGAGTGGGTTCAGAAAACTATACAAATGTTCTCATACGAACTTAACACGTCATATCCTTTGCCTAAATTTGGTAAGTCAGTCCTAATTATCCCTTTAGAATTATATATTTTTTTTGTAAATGGTAAAACAACGTTTGCCAAGACAGCTACTAATATTATAAATGTGAAAGTTTGTGTGTTTATTACTGAAACTACTGAACCGATTGCAATGAAACTCGGTATCTAGATAGCTGGAGACCTGGACGTAGCCTATATGTTAATAAAGGCTACTTTTTATCCCGATATTCCCACGGGATTGGAACTTACGCGGGTTAAACCGCAGATAATAGTATAAATGTTTAAGTTTTTAGATGTTTAGATATTTGTCTGTGGTCTGGTTGTTTCTATGTATTATAAGTATATATTTACAAAAGAAAAGTATATCCGTTGTCTAGCACCCATAACACAAGTCTAGTTACTTAGCTTGGGGCTAGATGGCGATGTGTGGTGTGTCCTGCAATATTTATTGTTTTACATGGATGACCAATTTTAATGCTGTCTTTCAAATGATGTGTTTCAGACATAGTGGTTGTGGAAGGTGGGAATCCTTACTCAGAAGGTTGGGGGCTGATCACGTTGACTCCATCGACGCTGTCCGATACGAAGACTTTGGCCAGGCTGTTAGCTCAGCAGGTAAGTTCAATTATTAAACAATTCCTTCTTAAATTATTTAAAATTTCTTATTGTCCTAAGGAATCTGATTCTGATTCAAAGGTTCCGTGGAATAAATCAATTATAGCGATTAGATTGTCCATTTGTGCAACTTTTACTAGCTTTCTGTAACTCTTATACAAGAGTGTAAGAGAGGGTGTGATGCTGCAGCAAGTATGCGCTTAGCGATTTATCTATCAATTCTCTTCCCAGTGGTTCGGAGGTCTACTATCACCTCGTTGGTGGTCATCCCAATGGCTAATGGAGGCTCTGACCTCAGTGCTGGGTGAGAAGGCCCCTTCCTTCACCGGGGAGCCACAGGAGGGGCAACAAGATGCGCTGTTATTGGACCACGTTTTGCCAGCTTTGAGGTGAGATGTGTAAAAGGTAGTAGAAGTCTGTTAATTTTTACCTGACTTTAAAGAGTTATGTTCTTTGCGCTTTTCTTGTATGTTTTTTTGTGATATTATTTATTGCCTCATATTTTCCAAACTACGCTATGGATTTCTTTAATTAAGTTATCGTTAGATTCGTCTCATTAGTCCAATTAAAAAATACTAGTAAGGTCTTTACACCCGCCTATGACGCAGAAGGTTGCGGGTTCGATTTCCGCCTCAAACAAGTTTTTATTTATTTCTGATCTGGGTGTTTCTTTATATACTAATGTTATAAAGAGAAAATATTTGATTGTTTGTTTGCATTAAATAGGCTCCGAAACTACTGGACCGATTTAGATAAAAATAAATAAAATAAATTTGCAGGATATTTCACACATCACCATCTAGCCCCAAGCTAAATAACTAGACTTGTGTTATGGGTGCTACACAACGGATATACTACTTGTACATACTTTTCTTTTGTAAATATATACTTATAATACATAGAAACAACCAGACCACAGACAAATATCTAAGCATAAATACTTTGTCTGAGCGCATAAATACTTTGTTTGTTGGCGTTGTTTGAAGTGTCCCACAATTTTTTATCTAAGTTCCTCAACTCAACGAAACTCAACCAACTGAACAACTACTCAACTCAACGAAACTCAATGACATTGTTTAAACATTTGACTTGATTACAGATTGGATTCAAGTAACTCAGTAAGAGCCGTCGCGTCTCCAAGATTAGATCGAGCTGATATTGAATCTGCTGCTGACGAATTGTCTTTGCATAAGGTAATTACTTGATGGGGCATATTATGCGGGATTAATAGGGGATATAAGAAGAATAAAGGGAAAAGATAGGAAATAATAATATATGGGGGATAAATAGGGGATATATGGGGGTTGAATAGGGGATTTATGGGATGTATAGGGGATATATGGGGGTGAATAGGGGATATATGGGGTGATAGGGGATAAAGGGGGGGTAAATAGGGGATATATGGGGTGATAGGGGATAAATGGGGGGCAGTAATATGTCAACCAGAGGTACATCTTTGCGAAATAAACTTGACCATATAAAAGTAAGGCAATTGACTCATTATCCCTCTGGTGTTTTCCCATATTGCACGAAGACACGTCAAATTATTGTGACACAATAAAGGAATGCCAAGTTCGGAGATAACCACTCTATAATTGTTACATCTCACTGGGTAAAACCCTGGCATTTTTCCACGGGGGGATTTGAAGGCAAAAAGAAAGTGAATATTCCTTTGGAATAGCTGTATAATATGATATATGAATGCAGGGTGCAGCGATAGTAAGTATGGCGATCGAGGCGGCAGGTGAAGCCGCGGGGCGAGCTGCACTCGCGCGACTGTTGAAGGATCATCGCTTTGCCAGTGCTGATGCAAGGTGGGTACTTTTAAATTAAACTTACTATATGTACTGCGGGGCATTTGAGTTTTTTTTACAAAATGTTCCTCTGTATCAGAAAAAATTGGCGCTTTCCCAAAATATTTTTCCCCAAAATGGCTTTTTCCCGAAATGTTCCTTTTCCGAAATGTCTTTGCCTAAAATGTCCTTTTTCCCGAAATTTCCATTAAAATGTCTTTTCCCGAAATTTATGGTCCTTTCCCGATATGTTGTGTTTCCCGAAATTTTCTTTGCTCAAAGTGCCCTTTTCCCGAAATGTTTTTTGCACAAAACAACTCTTTCCCAAAAACACCATTTTCTTGGAATGTACTCGTATTTAGCCCAAAATGACTCTTTCCGAAAAATGTATTTTCCTGCATTTCGTAAAATGTCCTTTGCCCAAAATGCCTCTTTCCCAAAATACCTTTTCCTGAAATATCATTTTCCCGAAACCTTTTTTGCCCAAAATGTCTTTTCCCCAAAATAGCTTTCTTACCAAAGTGTCTTTTCTCAAACTGTCCTTTTCTCGAAATATCTTTTTCCAAAAATTTCCTTTCCCAAAGTACATTTCCCAGAATCCACAACGCGTTAAAAGCCGTTTTTAACGCCCAGTAACCATTTTTAGTGTTCAAACTCAACTGAACATAATATCTCGGTATCTCACTCTAACAGAGACCTGTGGCGTGCGTTAGAGCGAGACGGCAGCGAGGAGTCAGGCCACGCCCACGCGTGGGACGGCTGGTGCGAGAAGCCGGGGTATCCGCTCTTGTATGCCACCGTCGCTGGGAACGACGTCGTCTTGAAGCAGGAGAGGTAAATTGCAACTAGACTTGTGTTATGGTGACCCGATAAATCTAAAATATTTAATTATTTTTTAGGCTTCCGCACCCAAAGGTTAAAAATGGGAACCTTTTACTAAGACTCCACTGTCCGTCTGTCTGTCTGTCACCAGGCTGTATCTCATGAACCGTGATAGCTAGACAGTTGAAATTTTCACAGATTATGTATTTCTGTTGCCGCTATAACAACAAATGTAGTATTTAGTTAGAATCAGAATCAGAATCAGAATCTTTATTTTGTCCAGAATGCCGTTTACAATTGGTGTTAATATAATTGGTTAGTGCGTCCTTACATTCTACCAGTCTTCTGTCTGGTGTACAAAATATTATAAGTCTTAAACATGCATGTCTAATAACAGTTTGTCAATATTAAAATTAATAAAACTCAAACTCTATATAAATAATAAAATAAAATTAGAATGTCTGGTCAGAATTAATATTTAAATTAATCATATACAATTTATTACACCCAATAATGTCAAAAATAATGATTTTCTATAAAACAAAACTTCGAAAAAAAATTGGTGGCCTTGCACCTGGCCGGGATTCAAAAGCACGATCTTTAGAATGAAAGTCGAGGTATCTACCACAATGCCAATACTGCTCTTCGGCACTATGATGATTTGTATTGTTTGTAGATTCGTAATGTCAGCGGAGCCACCGGAACCCGAACCGCCGATAGTCAGCAGTTTACTGACATTGGACTTGAGAGCTGATCTTGATGAACTGTTTTATGAACCGGGTGAGTTAATCAATTTATTCACTCACTCATTCACATACTTACGTTTATAATGTGTGGGTGAGTTTGTGTGTGTTGAACTTTATGAACTGTTTTATGAACCGGGTGAGTTAATCAATTTATTCACTCACTCATTCACATACTTACGTTTATAATGTGTGGGTGAGTTTGTGTGTGTTGAACTTGATGAACTGTTTTATGAACCGGGTGAGTTGTTCAATTCATTCACTCACTCATTCACACACAATTATCATACTTGTGGGTAAGTTTGTGTGTGATGAACTTAGTTAACTATTTTATGAACTCGTGATGTAAAATCTATTGAACTACCTTAAGAATACAATTAATGAAAATAAATTAACCTATTATCACAAATGTTAACAGCACTTTTTTTGATATATAGAAAACTTCACGGAAGAATTCGACTACAACGCAACCACGACCCCAGCTCCAACCACGACCACAAAACGTACTACCACAAAACAACCAAGACCGGTCGTTAAATGGACGATACCTGTTACTTTCACTGTAGGACCCGAACACGAAGAAACTGTATGGAAGAATGCTACGGATTTGCATAATGGGACTTGGTGAGTTAGTGTATTACTCACTCACTCATTTATTCACACAAAGTCACACACACACACACACACACACACACACAATAATTTCATCTCACCTTCTTAAAACCTCAAACTCAAGAAGAAAGGGTACCGGGGGCTCTCTTCATACAAACGTAGTCAACTGTTTTCTCCCTGGATAATGACACTAGAGCAAATATTTTTGTTGCGTAAAACTTATACCTGCCATGACCATGCCCCTATGTTTAGATTTTTTTTATTTTGTTTTTTAAATCTTAATTTCTATAATAATTAGAAAATGAAAAAACCAAAATATAGGGGCATAGTCATGACAGTTATAGGTATTATGACATAAAAATATTTGCTCTAGTGTCATTATCCAGGGAGGAAACAGTCGGTTACGTTTGTATGGAGAGAGCGCCGGTACCCTTTCTTCTTAATAAAAAAAACTCGCCCACATCCTAATCCTAACTAACAAATATTATAAATCTAAAGGTTTGTTAATTTATTTGCTTGTGGATGACTGAACCGATTTGGATTAAAACCAGCGTAATGGTAGTTTAGAGGATGGAGAAGGATATTTTGGATCCGAAAATTCGGATTTGGGATCGGGATCGGGACTTCACGCGTATAAAACTGCGGGGTCCAGCTAATAACACTTTAATTTCACTTAGTTATAATGATAACTCACCCATTGATTCGCGGGTAGGCGAAAAAACGGTTAACACCAAGTTTATTGAGTCTCTATTTCAAAAATTAAAATAAAATTAATAAATAGTGCAAACGATTATTTTTTAATGTATAATAACAAAGAATAGTATACACCACCTGCCTTGCGTTGTTATCCATACATAAAACCATAGGTAACATTTCACTCACACACTACATTAATTGTTTTGCTGAGGCACTGAAGAGAAAATGGAAGCTGCTGACTTAAAGACATCCATGGCAGACTTGATGGCCTCCTTCAGTAAGCAGATGTAGGCTTTTGAAAGCAGACTGCAGCTGCAGCAACCCACTACGACAGTGAGTAAGTTGGCGGCCGACTTCACTTCATTTAAGATGTTCATCTTAACATCGCTGCGGGCTCTTCAGGACCAAGTTGCGAGGCTAGCTCACTCCCAGGACCAGCTCCAAATGCATAGCAGGAGGAAGATCCTTCTAATTCACGGTGTGCCCGAGGAGAAAAAGGAGGATACTGCCGCAGTTGTTGTGGGAGTGACATCCAGCAAACTAAAACTGATAGACTTCGCTGCCAGAGACATCAGTCGCTGCCACAGGATGGGGCGCCTATCGTCGAGTCGTCCAAGGCCCATACTCGTCAAGCTGCGGGACATCTCAGTGCGGGACAAGCTATGGTTCTCTAAGGCCAATCTCAGAGACTCAGGAATCACACTATCTGAGTTCCTAACGAAGTGTCGGCACGAGCTGTTCATGCAGGCCAGGGAGCGGTTTGGAGTGTCCAAGTGTTGGACTCGGGACGGCAAAGTTTTCGTGGGCGGCCCTGACAACTCCAGGCATCGCATTAGCTGCACTGCTGATCTGGACCAGCTGGTGAGCAAGCTACAGAAGCCTAAGGAGACACAGGACCCAACTCCTTTAGTAGTGAAGACGTCTGCGCGCCCTGCAAAAAAGTAAACTAGCTGAGTGAATGTAGTCGGTACCTAGTTTTGGTTTATTGCTTTATTTTTCTTAACCTTTTCTTTAATTCTTACCTATCTGTTACTATGACCTACGCCTTTAATGTGTCATTCTGTTTTTGTGGTCTCTGTTGGTTAATTTTTCATTTACAAACGTTAAAATTCTTTAAAATCTAAATAAACCGGGTAGGCGTAGAGGTTATGTTGAGATTAATGATTATTTGACACTTGGGCCCTAAGTTTGACATTGACAATTTTATTTTATTTTTTCTTTTTTTACTTCGAGTTAATGTTCCGAAAAATATTTGTGTGAACTTAGAAAAAATGTTCCAGGTTTTTGTTTTCTTTGACTTCGGCATAAACTCTTCTTCAGTTTTCTTTTTCTTTGTTAAATTTTTGTTTTATTTAGTTCTTTCTCTGTTATTTGTAGTAGATTTACCTGTAAGGAAAAATGGGCACTTAATATTATCTTATATATTAGGTCACAAATGTATGGTACTTATGTATTTACTTAAATCCACATCTGTTTCACGCAATTGGCCGGTGGACGAAAATGAAGTTTTAAAACCCCTGATATAGTTATATAAGTACTTATTTATATATTTACTGTTTTTTTTATTTTTATTTATTTATCTTTATTTTATTTAAGATTATCTATAATACGTAAAATGATTAATGATATTGACTTGCCTTTCTTGTCTTGCTCTGATGTTTCTGGCAGCAACGACGACGATAGTTTTTCCAGCCTACCCACACTATCAGAATCCGTAGAATCCCATTTTGCTGATACACAAAAAAATTTCAACTTGGTACATATTAATGCGCAAAGCATTCCATCTCACCACTCCGATATGCAAGCGTCTTTCAATAGTAAAAATATTCATGCTATTCTTGTCTCTGAGACCTTTCTAAAGCCGTGCTTATCTAATACTACCTGCGCGCTACCTGGATATGTGCTCATCCGGAATGACCGCGTTGGTAAGGGCTGCGGCGGTGTTGCCATATATTTAAAATCCCACATTCCTTACTCTGTGGTCAGCACGTCGCGACAGCCACCTCCAGATAATGCCGGTGAACACCTCTTCATTGAGATCTCATTGTCCCATACCAAAATTCTTTTAGGCGTTTACTATAGTCCGGACAAGAACGTCAATTACTTCGCTTCGCTAGAGAGTCTCCTTGAAGAGCTCACTCCATCCTATAATCACGTAATTTTAATGGGCGACTTTAATACTTGTCTTCTTAAACAAGATCTCCGTACCAACAAACTCGAACAGCTTGCTAATTCTTCAAATCTCTTTATTTTACCTCTCAATGCCACTCACTTTTTTCCCAACTGTACTCCGTCCCTTCTAGATCTTATACTTGTTTCTTCTCTTAATAACGTTGCGAAATATGGTCAGTGTACTGCAGACGCATTTTCCTATCATGATCTTATCTTTCTTTCTTATAAAGTTCGCCCTCCTAAACCCAAGACGCAAATACTTCTGCGTCGTAATTTTGGTGGAATGGATATGGATTCACTCACTAGTGATGCCCGGAACATTGATTGGTCTGAATTAAATACTGCGAATAATATTGATGACATGGTACAATCGTTTAATAAAACCATTCTTCAACTGTATGACAAACATGCACCAATACATAAAGTCAAAATGAAGCAAGTCCCTGCCCCCTGGCTCTCCCATGAAATACGCTCACTAATGCATATGAAAGCGTCTGCCAAGGGCAAATATAAGCGCAAGCCTACTTTGGAGAATGAACACAAATACCACAAGATACGTAATCGCTGCAACAGAGTGTGTAGGGATGCACTACGCCGGCACATCCACTAATCTGTAGAACATGAAGATTCTTCCAAAGTCTGGAAATTTCTTAGGTCTATGGGGGTTGGTAAATCTCGTTCCAGTAATAATTTACCTAAAGATCTGAATATTGATCTTCTCAACCAGCACTTCTCAAATTCTTCCAATCTTGACAACTCCACTAAATCCAAAACTCTTTCATACCTCTCTTCTATACAACCACCCGACATTTCTCCTTTTTCTTTTTTACAATTCACTGACGTTGACGTTAAGAGGAGCATAAAGTCCATCTCCTCCAATGCAATAGGGAACGACAATATTAGTCGTAATATGATCATGCCTATTCTTGATGAGATAGTGCATATCATAACTCTAATGTTGAATGCGTCCATATCCGAAAGTTCTTTTCCTGTGGCCTGGAAGGAAGCTCAAATAATTCCACTTCCTAAAAAACCAAATCCTTCTACCTTTTCTGAATACCGTCCCATTTCTATTTTACCATTCCTCTCCAAAGTACTTGAGCGTCTTGTCCACCAACAGCTAAGTACTTTCCTCACCAAAAATTCCCTGATGAATCCTTTCCAATCTGGGTTCCGACCTGGTCACAGCACCACAACGGCCTTGGTAAAGATTACGGACGACATACGACGTGGTATGGATAGCCGACAGCTCACTGTACTCACTCTCCTAGACTTTAGCAATGCCTTCAACAATGTCGACTTCGACTTGCTTCTTGGAATCCTCAGGTCCCTTAACATTTGTCAGTCAGTGATTACTTGGTTTCGTAGTTACCTGTATGGACGCCGGCAGCGTATTTGTATTGAACAGAACTGTTCCACCTGGAACGATATTTCTGCCGGTGTCCCTCAGGGCGGCGTGCTATCTCCTCTCCTGTTTGCTGTGTTCATTAACGCGATCTCCCATAATCTTTCTTGTTCCTACCACCTGTATGCAGACGATTTACAAATATACACGCAAGCTCCACTCGAGCAGTTAAACTGTGCGGTAAATTCTGTCAATACTGATTTGGATAAAATTTGCGAATGGAGTGAAGCTTATGGTCTTAAAGTCAATCCATCCAAAACTCAGGCAATAATAATTGGCAGTTCTAGGTTGACTGGTAAAATAAATAAAACGTCATTACCGCACATTGTTTTTGATGGAACATTGGTACCGTACAGCAAGGAGGTCAGAAATCTGGGCGTCACTATGGACTGTAATCTTACGTGGGACCCGCAGTTGTCTGGGCTGAGTCAGAGGATGTTCGCATCCAATGCCTCGCTCAGAAGGCTGCGGAATTTCCTTCCAACTGCCACCAAAATTATGTTAGCACAAACTCTTATGCTTCCTGTTCTTGACTACGCGGACGAATGCTTTCTCGATCTCACTGAGGTACAATTGAATAAGCTTGAGCGGCTCCAAAATCTTGCGATCCGTTTTATTTTTGGTCTCCGGAAATTTGATCATGTTTCGGAGTTCCGCACCAAGCTCAAGTGGCTACCCATTCGTCTGCGTAGAAATTCTCATATTCTATCACTTCTTTATAGAATTATATTTCTTCCGTCCTCTCCCTCTTATCTCAAATCTTGCTTTCAATTTCGACATCCTCCATCTCAACCTGTTCGTTCTTCTAAGGCACTTGTTCTTAATGTTCCTGTCCGATCTTCCACTTTCTATGGAAACTCTTTCTCTGCAAGGGCTGTGGAACTATGGAATGATTTGCCTGCCACCATTAGACAATCTAAATCTTTGGCGGTATTTAAAAATAACGTCTATAATCACTTTTTGGCTATTGCCGAAAAAGATCAGAGGGCCAGCTGTCGTTAATTTGTTGTTTAATATATTGTAAAATATGTATTTTTAATTAAGGTATTGTATATAATTTAATCTTTATTTTTTATCTATTTATTTGTACATTGTTTTGTAATTATATTAATATATTTATGTAAAGATATGTATGTATGTTTATATATGTATATATATTTATATATAATTATTATTAGTATGTAGTTAAGTTTGTATTTATTATTATGTTTTTGTTGTTATTTGCATCTTAGTTTGAACACCCTACCCTTCACCTTCCTCAACTTCTTGTCCATCCAAAGGTTGCCTGGAAGAGATCGCTTTGAGCGATAAGGCCGCCCTTTGTAACACTTAGACTTAAGCTTTGTTTTTATTTAATGTTATTTGAAATTGGTGTTTACAATAAAGAATTTATCTATCTATCTATCTATCTATCTAATTCAATAATTTGCACCTCATCCATTTACCAACAGCAACAACTTACTCTTACTTACTCACTGACTCACTCTTACTCACCCATTAATTCAATAATTTGCACCTCATCCATTTACTAACAGCAACAACTTACTCTTACTCACTCACTGACTCACTCTTACTCACCCACTAATTCATTAATTTGCACCTCATCTATTTACCAACAGCAACAACTTACTCTTACTCACTCACTGACTCACTCTTACTCACCCACTAATTCATTAATTTGCACCTCATCCATTTACCAACAGCAACAACTTACTCTTACTCACTCACTGACTCACTCTTACTCACCCACTAATTCATTAATTTGCACCTCATCTATTTACCAACAGCAACAACTTACTCTTACTGACTGACTCACCCACTAGCGTGTGGGTGAGTAAGAGTGAATTGTTGCTGTCCCAAACTCACTCACACACTCACCCAACTATGTATATTTCGAACAGGTATGACGTTGGCAACGATACGAAAGCAGTGAAGATGTCTCGGTGGACGGAAAATGTTACACATTTGATATGGATGAACGATACGGAGAGTAAGTTTATTTATTAATTTAAATAAAAAAAAATGCATTAATTTGAGATAACCAACATCCATATTATGAAATAAGAATTAAAATCAAATCAAAACCGATATCCTACTAATATTATAAATGTGAAAGTTTGTGTGTGTGTATGTTTGTTACTCCTTCAAGCAAAAACTAGTGGACCGATTGCGGTGACACTCGGTATCTAGATAGCTGGAGACCTAGATTAACACATAGGCTACCTTTTATCCCGATATTACTACGGGATCGGGACTTACGCGGGTGAAACCCATCATTGTACCCATGTTTATGAATGAATAAATGAATTGAATTGAATTGAATTGAATTGAATTGAATTGAAAACCGCGGGGCGCAGCTAGTCCTACTAATATTATAAATGTGAGAGTTTGTGTGTGCGTGGGTGTGTGTGTGTGTATGTTTGTTACTCCTTCACGCTAAAACCACTGGACCGATTGGGATAAAACTCGGTATATAGATAGCTGGAGACCTAGATTAACACATAGGCTACCTTTTATCCCGATATTACTACGGGATCGGGACTTACGCGGGTAAAACCGCGGGCCGCAGCTAGTGTTAAATAATAGTACATTACGATATAAGTGTGGTAAATTGATCTTTGCATAGAGGCGGTTTATGACGCGCGAGCGGCAGCGAGCGTGTTATAGAAGCCAAGATGCAAATATCAATTCCACACGTATATCGTACGACGTTTTTTATCACAGTTGCGAATAAAAGAAAAGACTTGAAAAGAAAACAAAATAATAATTAACAAAATATTTGTGATAACTCTATGTTTACATTTTTTTAAGGCAATATTTTTTTGTTAATTATGCTCCGGAAAGGCCAGGCTAAAGACTTTCAACCTATACATCCTCGTGTGACATACATTATTTTTTAGGGTTTTTCTATTTGTTTTTGCGTCGGGGGTTAAGAACAAAATACAATGGTACGGAAAAACAATATATTTAAGTAAAGAAAAAACAAAAAATAAACAACTCAATTTTTAATCGTTTTCTAAGTCATTATCACGTAAAATTTTCGTTCGTAAACCGACTTTAGAGACAACCATTTTTGCTAGTTATAAACTCTTTGGTACCTACCTTTTCGGGATAACTTTACAGCACTAGTTAACAAATGTAAAACGCACGCGTGCATAATATGTTGGATTATGAGCCTAAAAGCCGTTGAATAAGATCCACTTTATGAGCAACTGTGATAAAAAATAATCCTACTGTGTTTGTGTGTGTATGTTTGTTACTCCTTCACGCAAAACCTACTGGACCGATTGCGATGAAACTCGGTACTGCGCTCCGCGGTTTCACTCGCGTAAGTCCCGATCCCGTGGGAATATCAAAATGAAAGGTAGCCTTCCTCGATAAATGGACTATCCAACACAAAAAATATTTTTTCTATTCGAACCAGTAGTTCCTGAGATTAGCGCGTTCAAATAAACAAACAAACAAACAAACTCTTCAGCTTTATAGTATAGAGTATAGATAAATAAATAAATATTGCAGGACGATCCACACAGCGCCATCTAGCCCCAAGCTAAGTACCTAGACTTGTGTTATGGGTGCTAAACAACGGATATACTACTTATATACTTTTCTTTTGTAAATATATACTTATAATACATAGAAACAACCAGACCACAGACAAATATCTAAGCATAAATACTTGTCTGAGGCGGGAATCGAACCTGCAACCCTTTGTTTGGCAGTCCGGCATGGTGACCATTGTGCCAACTGGGTCGTCAAATATTAGTATAGATAATATTATTTTATTTTCAGTGACCGTACCAGATCTAGGTAGACACAAATGGGTTAGGTACAATGTTGGAGCGAGGGGATTGTACAGAGTTGCGCCACAGAATCCCATCAATGGAGAGGTGAGATTTACTTAGCAATTCTTGGTTATAACCGAGATATTATTAGAACGAAGTTCCTTATCGCAGGTTGGCGAGGGAAAATGTAACGCGTTACGAAAACGTGAAACGAAAAACTGTAAGAGAAACATTTTATTTATTATATTTTTACATACATACATTATGTGGGAGATTATGTCCTCTTACGGTTTGTCGTTTCACGTTTTCGTAACGCGGTACAATTTTTCTCGGATCTGAGCACTGAGTTAGGAACTCAGTGCTCAGATCCGAGAAAACTTTTCACTTCACTTTTTATTTGACATGTCATCTCCAGTGTAACTTGTACCATGCGTGTGCCTCATGGAATCTGAGGCTATGGACATATTTCAAATTTTTAAAATTCACTAGGAAAACTATCAAAATACCAATCAAGAAAACTGAGAAAACTAAAAAAAGAGTGTGTTTACTTATGTACACGCGTTAGAAGTTATACTTCTTTGGCGTATGGAAAAAAAAAACTAGAATATACAACTTGAACATAGTTATCAATTTTCATACCACCTAGAACTAACTTCATGCTGTTAAATTTAGGTGTCGGTGTGCGCGCGCATTGTAAAAATTCACTCTCATCATTTTTCTCCATCGCGCCAAAAGAAGTGTAACTTCAAAAACTCTCAAGATTGAACGAACACATTTGAACATTATACTGAAAATCACCAAAAAGGATTACTGGACATTGGCGTGCAAGTGTGCAGCCATAACTTTGGTCTGCGACCGAAGAAAGAAAAAAAACTGTGTCTGCCATACGTAGACAGAGAATAAATATAGACAAGCTACCAGCGTATACAGTGTGAGACAGCGAATATTCAACATACCTATAAGTATATAGTTGTCAAATTGCCACTAAACAGCAATTAACCATCACTACACAAGTGCACACTAATTAGTACTCCTTTTTAATATCTTATAAAGCACAAGTAACACAAATTATAGTCTAACAGGATAAGAAAACAAAACTTCGATAGACACCAAACGCTTGTTTGCCACCAACGACACTGATGGCAAACAAAAAAGTCGTATACGCAAATAGAGACAAAAAACTTATACTTCGTCTTGCTCCCACTTACTCATTTGACAGTCAATCCTTCTCACTCTAGTAATTATTGTTATTTTAGCAACGGGCCTTTATTTATTCTCTGTCTACGCTGCCTTATTATATCCAGGCATTTGGAACTAGTCCTTAGATTTCTTAGTCTATCTATACTAGTCTATATTTCTATACTAATATTAAAGAGAGGAAAGATTTTTTTGATTTTAAGTTTGCTTATAACAAATAGGCTCTAAAACTATTGAACCGATTTTGATGAAACTTGGTATGAGGATACATGAATTCATTGACAGTAACATAGGCTACTTTTTATCCCGATATTTTCACGGGATCGGGAATTACGCAGGCGAAACCGCGGAGCTGGTAAGTGATATTATTTGATTCGTTTCAGAGTGCTGAGGAGTTAGCATCAAAGGCGGCGTTACTGTACGAGAGCGGTCTACCAGCTGAGAGAGCGCTCATGTTGGATGATGGGTTCGTGCTGAGTAGAGCGGGGAGGTTGCCGGCAAGTCGGGCCATCGCCGCTGCTAGTACGTATTAAATCAACCGACATGGAACCTGATCCTTTTAATCCTAACTTCCTGAATCGTAATCCTAACTTCCTGATCCTAATGCTTACTTCATAATCCTAATCCTTACTTCCTGATCCTAATCCTAAATTCGTAATCCTAATCCTAACTTCGTAATCCTAATCCTAACTTCGTGATCCTGACTTCCTGATCCTAACCTCATGATCTTTAACTTCCTAATCCTAACTTCATAATCCTAATCCTACCTTCGTAATCCTGACTTCCTGATTCTAACCTCATGATCCTTAACTTCCTAATCCTAACTTCATAATCCTAATCCTAACTTCATGATCCGAACTTCATGATCCGAACTTCATAATCCTTACTTCCTGATTCTAATTCTCACTTTATAATCCTTGTCCTTACTACCTAATCCTAACCTCCTGATCCTTAACTTACTGATCCTAATCCTAACTTCCTAATCCTAAACCTAAATTCCTAACCCTAACTTCCTGATCCTAATCCTAACTTTGTAATCCTCATCTTAACTTCCTGATTCTAATCCTAACTTTCTAACCCTAACTTCCTGATCCTAATCCTAACTTTGTAATCCTAATCTTAACTTCCTGATCCTAATCCTAACTTCATAATCCTTACTTCCTGATCCTAATCCTAACTTCATAATCCTAATCCTAACTTCGTCATCCTAATCCTTACATCCTAGTCCTAATCTTAATCTTAACTTCCTAATCCTAACGTCTTAACCCTAACCTCCTGATCCTAATCCTAATCTCCTAATCCTAACTAGTATTATTAATCCGAAAGAAAACCGCAAGCCTCAGCTCTATCTAAATTTTTTTCAGGTCGCCTACGATCGGAGCGCCACTGGGCCCCCTGGCGGGTGGTACTATCGCACCTATCCTGGTGGAGACAGCTGCTACTGCTGTGGTCCAGTGGGCCACCTCTGCAGGCCATGTTGGCCACCCTGCATGATCACACTGGCCCACCACTTTCAAACTCACATATGTATGTTCAAGGCTTATTAAAAAAAATCATTGGTGACACACGGACAGACAGACAGACGGGCAAGAAAGTGATCTTATAAGAGTTCTTATTTTTACCTTTTTGGGTACGGAATCCTAAAAACTGGCTAGGTGCGAGTAGGACTCGCAGACGAGGGGTTGCGTACCATTTTATTCTGTTTTTACCCCCCGACGCAAAAAGGACGGGGTATAAGTTTGATGTATCTGTGTGTGTGTGTCTGTCTGTGGCATTGTAGCTCCCGAACGGATGAACCGATTTTGATTTTGTTTATATTATTTGTTGTTATAGTGACAACAGAAATACATAATCTGTGAAAATTTCAACTGTCTAGCTATACCGGTTCATGAGATACAGCTTGGTGACAGACAGACGGACAGTGGAGTCTTAGTAAACGGGTCCTGTTTTTACCCTTTATGTACGGAACACAAAAAATAAACCACTTCAGATTTCTATTTATAATTCTCAATTGACTTTCTTCGTTTCTAATATCTACCACTTAAGATGAAAGGGTACCGGCGCTCTCTCCATATAAACGTAGTCGACTGTTTCCGCCCTGGATTATAACTGCCATGACTATGCCCCTATGTCTTGGTTTTTTTCATTTTCTAATTACATAGAAAGTAAGAATTTAAAAACAAAATAAAAATAAATAATAAGAATAGGGGCATGCTCAGGCAGATATAAGTTTTGTGCCACAAAAATATTTGCTCTAGTGTCATTATCCAGGGAGGAAACAGTCGACTACGTTTGTGTGGAGAGAGCGCCGGTACTCTTTCCTATTAAGGGATGATTTACATTAAATAGGGCCGTGTCCGGGTGTACGTGAACCGGACGGGCCACGGATCCGCCCCGTCCCCTCGGCGGCTGATAACCCAGTGTTATATAAACGTGTAGCACGAACGGGCTCCGCCCCGGATACGACTCGGGGCTCTATCTGTCAATAGCTCTTGTGACCTAGCATCGTCGTATAAGCCTATAAAGTCATGCTCGACTTCCAAGTCGCATGACACCAATTATCTGTATATTTGAATCGTTTATCGTCGAAATTTGAAAACTCAATTTATTATTCGTTTTACGCAGAAAATTGAAAACCGGTAATTGCCGACGGACATCCGAAATAATCCCAAATATTTTTCAACGATCGTTTCCGCGAATGTTTGACTATGATTGTTTGACGTTTATTCTACCACTCGCCTGTCGGCGACGATGTCGAACGAATATCAGTAGAAATCGAGCCCCAGGTCAACAGGTCTCATGTAAATCTTTCCTGAATGTTGTTTTCGCCAGGTGGTTAAGCGGAGCCCTGCTGACAGCTGGCGTGGAGTGGGGCAACAAGGAAGTCACGAAGCAGGCGTTGGATCTATTCAATGCGTGGTGGGAGAGGAACGAGACGATACCAGAGGTCTATCAGGAGGTGAGCTAATCAGTGACCATACCAAACAGAACATGGGAAACCGAAAGTCAGCAATTTATTTGAAAAATTTTTGCTTCACTCAGGAGATCCTTATCATGTCTATTATGTTTCAAATAAAAAAGACGACCCAGTTGGCACAACGGTCACCATGCCGGACTACCAAATGATTGCGGGTTCGATTCCCGCCTCAGACAAGTATTTATGCTTAGATATTTGTCTGTGGTCTGGTTGTTTCTATGTATTATAAGTATATATTTACAAAAGAAAACCCTGTATATGTGGTATTGCTCACTCAATTACCAATTATGTATCTAAGTATAAATACTTGTCTGTGGCGGGAATTGAACCCGCAACCCTGTGTTTTGCAGTCCGGCATGGTGACCATTGTGCCAACTGGGTCGTCAATGACACACAGTGTTGCTTAGCTTGGGGCTAGAGGGCACTGTGTGAAATGTCTTACAATATTTATTTATCCCCCTAACAGGCAGCCTTCACGGCCGGTGTCCGGGCTGAAGGCGCACGCGCATGGCGCTCCGTATGGGCCGCGCTGAGGGCTTCATACAGCGCGCCTAAACCGGAGCTCAGCCACGCCGCACTGTTGGCCGCTTTAGCGAGCCCGCAGGACGACTGGCTCTTTTACAAGTTTGTATTAAGATGATATATTATGATGTATAATTGTTCATTTCCCCCCATCATTGTAAAGTTGCCCCATCTGCAAAATTTAAGGATTGTCTATAGTGGTGCATAATTGTAAGGTTGCCCCATCATTATTAAAAATTTTAAAGTTGCCTATTGTCGGCAACTTTGACCATATTTTTGCCCTATCATGGTGCTTTGTAAAGATGCCCCATTATCCGCTAAACTTGCCTATCCATGTCAACTTTACTCTGTTTTTCATGTCTTCTATTTTGTCTTATCATAACAAACTGGTAATAATATTGAGACTCGCTGATTTCAAAATCTAGGGGATGCTGGGTTATTATTTCATCTAACGATAGCTTTATAAGTCTCACGATGGACGCGCCGCGATTGGTTTACCGAGTCTCACGCTAGAAGGAAATAATAAAAACCCGGAGACGTCATTAAGCGTTTTTATTGTATATTATATCAAATGGCAGACAGATGGTGCCATAATAAAAATGTAAGAATCGACCTTTTCTGGACGACCTGCCAGTTGACAAATATTTATCCCTACCGAAACGGCAAGCAAAAGGCTTTTGGTCAATACAGCTCTACAGGTTACCAGATAAATCTTAGTGATTTTTGATGTTTCGAATGTTTTTTAAGTTTTCTAATAGTTTAAATCTATAATATCAAAATGAATCGCAAAATGTGTTGGTAAGCGCATAACTCAACAACGCCTGGACCAATTTGGCCAATTCTTTTTTTGTTGTCTTTGATATTGTCAAGAGAAGGTTTTTATGAAAGAAAATATTAAGAAAGTTGCACAGAAAATGATTACGCAGGTGAAACCGCGGGGCGCAGCTAGTAAACAATAAAAAAAAGGTATATAATGTTTATTTCACTTTTTTCAGGTTTGCGTTCACAGCCCTATCAATGGAATCACAAAGAAATAGAGAATGGAAATTATGGGTCACAACTTTATGCGCCAGCGCTTGCAAGTAAGTCTTATTAATGTACTTCGCAACATACAACAATACACACATAAGTTTTGGCATTTCACCATTAGACCTTCACACAACAGGCTGCAGCCAGTGTAAAATAAAATGGCTAATGTGACAGGACCCAACATCTTTACCTTCAACAGTTTACAAACAAACTGTAGTATATAAGTTTATTAGATAATATGTAGGTAGGTTAGTGCTAAGTAGTATTTTGTAGTATGAAATTTTTTGTGCTAGTATCAGTATCCAGGGAGGAAACAGTTGACTACGTTTGTATGGAGAGAGTGACTACGTTTATATGGAGAGAGCGCCGGTACCCTTTTCTTTTAACCACGATGATATATGTATATATATTTTTTGTATAGATGGCGTGGTGCCGCAGGCGTGTGGAGTATACTCCGCCCGAAGCCGGCTCTCCCGCCGGCCGCGCTGCTCGCCGCTGCCAAGTGCATGCATCAACCGCAAGACTATTACAGGGTAAGTTTGCTTACATGGTAACACTGCCAGCACGGTTTGGGCAAAGTTTTGTAGTCATCGTAACTTTGCTCACGCTTGGTGTAAAATTGCTTTCTTACATTTTGAGAGAAAATTCTAAAGTTGCCCCAACGTAGTTCAAAAATGTAAAGTTGCCCCAACGTAGTGCAAAATTGTAAAGTTGCCCCAACGTATTGCAAAATTGTAAAGTTGCCCTAACGTAGTGCAGAAATGTAAAGTTGCCGTTTCATACTTCGAATACTTTGCATGTGAAATATGGGCAAAGTATGTCAAACTTTTAAATTCTTAATTTAAATATTTATTAATGCAAATAAATATTTTTGTTATTACCTTTAGTATGGTGCAAAATTGTAAAGTTACCTCATCATGGTGCAGTGTAAAATTGCCCCACTGTGCAAAACTGTAAAATTCTGACTTTTTGGAACGAAGGTCCTAAACGCGGGTTTAGCGAGAAAAAATGTTACGCGCTACGAAAATGGGGAACAAAAAACTTTAAAAGAAAGAGAGAATGAAGGGAGTTTTGGCGGGAACGAGTTAACAACATGTCGTGCTGCAGTTTTATTTTCATGTAACTTAGTTGTAACCCGAGTTGAATTGTATAATTCTGGTGGAATGTTATTCAATTTAGTTCTGTGAAAGTGCACAAGTGTAGTGAAAGTAAAAATCAGTGTCAAACATGAAGTTTTCTCGTTGCCTCCAAATCTCCTATAAAGGTTATGGTAAACTTGCCACCGCTTTACTATAGCCCCTGACTTGACGGACTATGACGACTTTGACTGTTTTGAAACACTTTAGGCCCGATTTATGAAAAATCGGGTCATAATTTGATGCAAAATATAACTTGACACTGCCTAAATGCACAAGCCGTGCGAAGCCATAATTAATAGCAAAAAAAAAGAGAGAATGAATGAGACGGACTTTTAAATAGCCCAATTTTGTCCCACAGTTTAAATCAATGTATGGCGATCTACGAGGCGCGAGCGCAGCTCTCGACACGATAGCATTGAACGTCGCGTGGGTGAGCAAAGCGGATGCTGATCTACAAATGTATTTCAAAGCTGTTGAAAAACGAACGGATAGCTAAGTAAGAAGAGAAACCGGTTAAATGCGTGTCGGGCCACGCGTGATGTATGGTTCCGTAGGTTTTAAATTTCACAATGAGAGTTTTTGGCGGGAACGAGTTAACAACATGTCGTGCTGCAGTTTTATTTTCATGAAACTTAGTTGTAACCCGAGTTGAATTGTATAATTCTGGTGGAATGTTATTCAATTTAGTTCTGTGAAAGTGCACAAGTGTAGTGAAAGTAAACATCAGTGTCAAACATGCAGTTTTCTCGTTGCCTCCAAATCTCCTATTAAGGTTATGGTAAACTTGCCACCGCTTTACTATAGCCCCTGACTTGACGGACTATGACGACTTTGACTGTATTGAAACATTTATGATTTATGAAAAATCGGGTCATAATTTCATGCAAAATATAACTTGACACTGGCTAAATGCACACGTGCGAAGCCATAATGAAAAGAAAAAAAAAACAGACATATTAACTTAAAATACCGTGGTAGATATTTAGTATGGGAACTTGGCATAGTGTTTTTTTTTTCGTGGTGCGTTTCGAGGCCCATGCCAATCGATAGAGGGCATTATTTACCCCTCATATTTTTATTTAATAACTTTATACACATTATAATCGTCGTCAAAATTATTTATTTATTTCTAAAATATATCTATACTATATAAATGTTTATATATTTATTTATTTATCTCTGTTTATCTCTGTACTTTTTTACATAGTATTACCTATATTTGTTACTGATTGAATCGATTTTACATTTATTTAATTGTTTTATTTTATTTTGTTATATAACTAAATGCTGGTGTGCATAATGCGGCGTCCTCGCACTTGGTGTAGGTGTTGCTGGAAATCAGTGTTTTGCATTAATTATGCAAATATAAATAAATATTGCAGGACATTCCACACATCGCCATCTAGCCCCAAGCTAAGTTACTAGACTTGTGTTATGGGTGCTAGACAACGGATATACTACTTATATACTTTTCTTTTGTAAATATATACTTATAATACATAGAAACAACCAGACCACAGACAAATATCTAAGCATAAATACATGTCTGAGGCGGGAATTGAACCCGCAATCCTGTGTTTGGCAGTCCGGCATGGTGACCATTGTGCCAACTGGGTCGTCTATATATATAAATATATCACTGACCAGTATCCCATCTGCACCACTTCAAGCACACAACTCATCTCACAATTGATATCTGTTTGTTTGTTATATGAATATGTTGTGTGCTTCTTGTGGTGCAATAAATGAATATCTATCTATCTTATGGCAAACAAATATATATTGGTAAATATATACGTGATGCGTTCAAATATCTCGGGATATTTCAACGCATCACGTTTCTTTGGATATCCCATTTCCGAGACGCTTTAGCGGTCCGATGTGAAGGTATTATTTGTTCGCCGTAATGCCTTCTTTCGATTGGCATGGGTCTCGAAATGCACCGCGAAAAAAAAACACTATGCCAAGCTCCCAAACTAAATGTCCAGAAGGTTTTTTGGCGGGAACGAGTAAACAACATGTCGTGCTGCAGTTTTATTTTCATGAAACTCAGATGTAACCCGAGTTGAATTGTATAATTCTGGTGGAATGTTATTCAATTTAGTTCTGTGAAAGTGCACAAGTGTAGTGAAAGTAAAAATCAGTGTCAAACATGCAGTTTTCTCGTTGCCTCCAAATCTCCTATTAAGGTTATGGTAAACTTGCCACCGCTTTACTATAACCCCTGACTTGACGGACTATGACGACTTTGACAGTATTGAAACACTTTAGGCCCGATTTATAAAAAAATCGGGTCATAATTTGATGCAAAATATAACTTGACACTGGCTAAATGCACACGTGCGAAGCCATAATAAAAGAAAAAAAAAATGTCCAGAATCCTTTATATTTATTGCCTGTTAAAAAAAAACAACTCAATCTATCAATAAACGGACATGACAAAACCTACGGAACCCTAAAAAGGAAATTTGACAGCCTCTGTGGCGCGGTGGACGAACACCTGCGACAGAGAGTTGGTGATTCGATTCCCGCCATCAATTTTTTTGTACAGTTTTTGTTTTGGTGTTTCTGTATGTCTTTACAAAAGAAAAATATGTAGGTATTATATTCGTTGTCTAGTCACCATAACACAAGTCTAGTTGCTTAGCTTGGGGCTAGATGGCGCTGTGTCAGGTGTCTGTATTAATTTATTCATCTGGAAAATTTTACAAAAAAACAACAGATAAAAAACAGGGTGTTTTTTTTAAAACAGGTTTTCAGGGTGAGTTTCTAAAACCTATAACAATTTATAAACAATAGTCAAAGTCAAATATTTTGGTCTTAAAATTGGTGCATTCACAAAAAAGTGTGACGTCATGCGTTATTGACAAGTAACCATAGCAACGTATTAAAGTATCCATAAGAACACTCCCGACTAATGCACCTAACATAAAAAAAAACTAAATCAAAATCGGTTCATCCGTTCGGGAGCTACGATGCCACAGACAGACACATAGACACGTCAAACTTATAACACCCCGTCGTTTTTGCGTCGGGGGTTAAAAATGGTTTTGTCAACGATACAAAAGAGTTCTTAATGACGTTATCACGTAAAATTATCGTCCGTAAACCGACTTCACAGACAACCATTTTTTCTTAAATTCCGTTGCATTACATTGAATCATCTTAAAAACTAAGTTAGGATGTCTTTTGAAACGAATAAGGCACAATAAACTAATTGGGGTTTTTATTATTTTGTGATCATGCTGACAAAGGCCAAGATGACAAATATTTTTGAAGTTATATTTGAAATAGAGCAATTTTTTTATAGGTTTTTATTATTTTGGTACAACGACGTATATGAATTTCGCTCTGAAAGCCTTTTTAAAAAACATAACCCTTTCCTTGCAGTTGGGTAAAAATATCCTTTAGAACTAAACTATGACAGTTCCAAATCGCTGTGTGCCCAGTAGATTTGGACAATTAAAAAAAAACTTGAATTTTTAATTATTATATTTTGTTTTAAGGTAAAATCTAAGTAACTGCCCGCCATTTTTTTAAATTCCTCGTTAAAATGATCAAGTTAAAAAACGAAATGGAACTTTATTTTATAATAATGCGCGTCTAGAAACAGACAGACAGACAGACGGATTAGAAAGTTTTACCTTTTGAGGTACGAAACCCTAAGAATAGTTATGTTATATGATATATTATATTCTAAAAGCGTAGTTTACAAAATAATATTAAATTTCAATTTTAAACTCGATATTTTTGCGAAAAAAATACATTTTTTTAATATGGCGAGCAATCAGGTACAAAATGTCTGTAGTCTTCATTTCTAATTTTAAGTAATTTTAAATGATGCGAAAGATTAAAACTATAGTTTAATTTTTATGTTAAGCTAGTTTAAGCCCGTGGTTTTACCCGTGAAAGTCACGGGATAAAATTAACCGATGTATCTTCATACGAGATTTCATCAAAATCAGTCCAGTAAGTTGGTTTATTTAAATTAATAGGCTTAAAAAACGACAAAATTAGTAAAAAAATCATAGTAATAATTTTCCCGGATCTTAATCGCATATTTTAAGAGTCTCCTTGCGACTATGGCTATTGCAAAATAGTCGAAACGTCGAGGTAAGAGACAAAAAGGAGATAAAACCGGGAAAATAATTACAGTGACATATTTCGTCTTCGAAAACCAAAATATTATGAACAAAATGAAAAAAAAACATGTTTTTTTTTCATAAAATAAGTTTCTAATTTTACCTATTATTATAAATCAGTATTAAAAGGCATGTAACATTCTGGCATAGTAGAAGGTCAGCCATTTAAGTTTATTTTACGTTGCGCGATCACCTTTCAAACCTATCGCAATGTATAGAGGAGAATAATACAAACAACAAATTACAAGTATATTGTAATACTCTCGATCCCGTGAGAATATCGGGATAAAAAGTAGCCTATAGCCTTCCTCGATAAATCGACTATCCAACACAAAAAGAATTTCTAAATTCGAACCAGTAGGTTCTGAGATTAGCGCGTTCAAACAAACAAACAAACTCTTCAGCTTTATAATATTAGTATAGATATATAGGGTTATTGGTTATTGGAACGAATTCCATTATAGCGCGTTGCGAAAGGGGGCTAGACGGAAAAAATAGACCAAAAGTTGTAACGATACTTTTTGATCTTATTACAATTCCTTCACTAATTAATTATACTAGCAAACCTGACACTTTACCAGATTTTGTAACAAGCCTTTGTTGTTATTAATTTCATCTATACATTGCTATAGTTTTTAAAGGTGGCCGCGCAAAAACAAAATAAAACGATTGACCCAACTACTATGCCAGTCTCAATACGTATAATATTACTACCCCTCTATCATGTACCCAAATAGCAAAGAATTTTATATTATGTAAAAAATATAGAAATCTCACAGTTAATTTGCGCACAGATGTTTATTTAAATTAATGCTTAAGAGTTTTTAATGTCTTTAGTAGTGAAACAACCATGGTAATTTAGTCCTATAATTATGGCAAAGTTGACATGATATTTATTGTAATTTTGCCAAACTTTATTTTATTGTAATTTTGCCCATATTTCTATTTATCATATTTTTTTCCAACTTTATGTTTAAGGTAACTTTGCTTAATTTTATTTGTAACTAGCTACGACCCGCGGTTTCACCCGCGTAATAATTTTCTGCGCAACTTTCGTAATTTTTTATTTCATAAGAACCTTTTCCTGATAATAACAAACAGACCAAAAAAAGAATTGGCCAAATTGGTCCAGGCGTTGTTGAGTTATGCGCTTACCAACACATTTTGCGATTCATTTTTATATTATAGATTTTGCCCATCTTATTGTAATTATGGCCAAAATATTTATTGTAATTATGATCCTACTTTTTATTTATTGTAATTTTACCTAACTTTATGTTTATTGTAAGTTTGTCCATATTTATATTTAATTGACTTATCATAATTTTGTCCAGCTTAATGGTTATTGTAACTTGTGACTATTTTATTGTAATTTTGCCAAAGTTTATTTTTTATTGTAAATTTGCCAAAAAATATTTTATTGTAACTTTGCATAAAAAATATTCTGTCGGAACTTTGCCCGTTTTAGATTATTTTATTTATGTTAAAATAAGTATTTTTTTTAAGTGAAGTCATCCCATTCCCATTCAACTTAATTTGATAGCAAAAATTATTTGTAAGTACATTTTTTTTTAATATCTAGTTTAATCAAAAACTGAATTGTATTGTGAATTGTATCAAAAAAACCGTCTTTTTAAAAAGTGACCAAAAAAAAACAAAAGTTTTTGGCGTATTTTTGTAGTGGAAAAAGTTTTTATGCAATTTTTCTATTTAGGAATTTGGAATCCGACCATGTAGGTGTTTAGAGTCGTGTCCATTGTAAAGGTTCTCACATACAGCGGCGATCTATTGTGCAAGATTACTTACATAGTAACTATTATAAAAAACTGTGATTAGGGTTGCCAATCGTAATATAAATAATAGTTTCATACTATATTTGAGAAAATATGGATAAGTCTTAGTAATATTGTTATTTCTTTTTGTTTTTTGTTTCACATTCCATTTCAGTATCATTCTGATTGCATTTTGATTACAAAAAATACCCTCAAAATCAGTTTTCTACTTCAAAAATCTGACTTTGACGGTTTTTTTTACAATAATTGGAATTTTTGACAGTTTTTCTCCTAATGATAATACGCGACAAATTTGACAATTTATTTAATTAAACTTCCAAATATAAGTTAAAAACATAATTATCATCCTTTTAGCTTTGCCATAATCTGGTAAAAACTAAGCAAATATTTACTAAATCTGGCAAAAAAAATGTTGGCAACCCTAGCTGTAATACCTCCAAAAATACCTAAAAGTTGTCGTGAAAAACATGGCGTATCGTATTTTGTGGTGAAAATCAAGTTTTATGCGTGCCTGTTGAACATTTCACAAAAAGCGTTGAGGAAGCATAAGCATTTAGCATATTTCCAAATGTATGTTTAACTAAGCAAATATTTACTAAATCTGGCAAAAAAAATTTTGGCAACCCTAGCTGTAATACCTCCAAAAATACCTAAAAGTTGTCGTGAAAAACATGGCGTATCGTGTTTTGTCTTCGTCGTACATATAACCCTTGTCCCCGGCCGCTGGTGTGAGGAGCCTAATAAGTATTTATCTATTGTTAATAGTTAATACGTGTCTGATTGTATGTTATTCATTAATTTACCTTTTTTCATTTTTTATTATCTAGCCTGTGCCTCGATGCACTAAGATTTCAGTTTTTTTATTTATTTATCAATAAATTTTTAGGAAAAATATTAACAAAACTAAAAAAAACTAAATCAAAAACGGGTTCATCTGTTCGAGAGCTACGATGCCACACACACAGACACACACACACACACACACACACAAACACGTCAAACTTATAACACCCCGTCGTTTTTGCGTCGGGGGTTAATAAAACATAAAAAACCAAAGAGGTTTGTTAAAAATATTATTTTTATCTACGAAGTCAGTTGACTTAAGAAGTCGTTGGGCGTGTGTCATTAGAGCGCGATGGCCATGCCAAAACTGGAGTTATTACGCCCGAATCACACACTCCGACGACCTAAAAGACCTAAAATCGGTTTTCAAAATCAATTTTAACTTTTCCATTTTTAAGAATTTTTTACAAATGATATGTCAGCGTTAGACCACTATCACACCTGCCTGATGGTAGGTGACGGTGCGGTCTAAGATGTAATACGCGGTGTCTAGAAGATACCTGTTCACTCGCGACTTGAAGACAGACAAGTCAATAACTTATTTACTTACCAAAATAAAAATTATTCTAGCAATATTTAGACCGGTCTGACTTGTATGTATGTACACGGGCTTTTTTTTCCGCAACTAGACTCTTTTTTAATTGGGTCCTTTTTGCGTGAGGATGGAGTAGGCTTGCCCAGCACCTACTACCCTCTCAGCTCAGTCGACCGTGCCCAGAGGAGAGAACATGTCACTACTTCTGGAGCCAACTTAGCCGCGGGTTTCATCACGATGTTTTCCTTCACCGTAAGAGCAATGTCAATTAGCGCACATAAATTTTTCTTAAGAAAAATACATTGGTGCACGGCCTGCCGGGATTCGAACCCACGACCTTCAGAATGAAAGTCGGGGTATCAACCACTAAGCCAACACCGGTCTGACTTAAGTTTTTTTTTCAAAACATACAGTCAGGCAAAATTAGGCAATTTTACGCAAAGTTATAGAGATTTTTTAGTTACCTTACCTATTAGAATATAACCCTATACGTGTTTATTCGGGCAAAGTTAGCAGCTAACTCTTTTTATGACTGTTAACTTTGCCAATATGTTTTGGATTAAGTTTCGTACACACTATCAAATTAACCTTACAGATTGAAACAAGTTTGTATGGGAGTCCCCAGTCTTACTAGTTGACATAACAAAAATCTCTAAAAAAAAACTATGTACGACGAAGCCGCAGTGGAATCCATCCAATTTTAACGAAACTAATCTGAGTTAATTTTTAGAAGTTTAAGTAAAAGTAACTAAAAGGTCAGATTAGCTACATCTTTGTTTCTTCTATCTGATACAAATTATGACGTATTCATGACGATACATCTGTTACATTCGGTTTTTGCGAGTGACCCGTACTTTTCTACATGTCAAAAAAGATTTTAGACTATTTCAAAAAGGCTCTTTTGTTTGGTGACAACAGAAAATAAATTGATTTAAGTGAGATTGAACATCAACCAACTGTCAAAGTGTCAAACTGATAAAATAACATTTTTTTAGATTACCCGTTAAATGTTTTCAGTTAGAATTTAGCTAAAGTTCGAAAGAACAAGCTCACGCAAGCCGTCCAAAACGGCTGAATTGATTTTGATTAAATAAAGTGCGGCTTTCATGACATTGTGCTTAAACAAATTTAGCTAAATTCTATCTAAATGCATTTAACGGATCTAATTATATTTCAATAACCACAATGTTGATTATATTTAATCAGTTTGACACTTTGTTCATTAAACCAATTTATTTTTTGTTGTGCTAAGTTAAGCTGTTGCCCGCGACTTCGTACGCGTGGTAGTTGTATTTTATATACTAAAACCTTCCTTTTAAATCACTCTATCTATAAAAAAACCCGCATCAAAATCCATTGCGTAGTTTTAAAGATCTAAGCATACATTGGGAATTGGGGGAGAGACGGACTTTGTTTTATACTATGTAGGAATGATGGTTCAGTTTTGAAGGTTTGATAGTGTGTACGAAGCATTAAGTGCATGTAATTTAAATGTAAGTAAAACTCTTGTATCTTGTAACGTTTTTGTAAAAGCTTTTGTAATAAACTTTCTGAACTCAATTTTCTATTTTCTTTAATGTTTCCTTCATCGTGATGAAACCCTTTCGACAAAACACCAACTTGAGTTTTATTTTAATGTTTCCTTCATCGTGATGAAACCCTTTCGACGAAACACCAATTCGGGTTTTATTTAAATGTTTCCTTCATCGTGATGAAACTCTTTTGACGAAACATCAACTCGAATTTCATTTTAATGTTTCCTTCATTGTGATGAAACCCTTTCGACGAAACATCAACTTGAGTTTTATTTAAATGTTTCCTTCATCGTGATGAAACCTTTTCGAAGACTCGAGGTTTTGTGGTGTTTTTCGGATAAGTAGAAATAATTACTTAAAATACCATAACTACGTACAATGCCACAAACGTGAAACATAAAATGGAAAAAACCCTAAAAAATATTGTATGTCAGACGAGGATGTATACGTTAAACGTATTTTGCCTAGCCTTTCGGGAGCATAATTAACAAAAAAATATTGCTTAAAAAATTGTAAACAGACTTATCACCAAATATTTTGTTATTTATTATTTTCTTTTCTATTCAAGTCTTTTCTTTTACAAAAAATGTCGTACGATACACGTGGGAATTGATCGATTTAATCTCGGCGATCTATAGACGCACACTAAACCGTCTCTTTGCAATGATCAATTTACCACACTTGTATCGCAATGTACTATTAGTGACCGTTTCTAAATACGTTTAGAGGTATGTCAATAAATCTAAAATAAATATAAATATATAAATTCTAATAGTTTAGGTATTGCCTTATCAATATTATTAAAAAACCAACTTTATAGTGCAATCAAAAACTTTGATACTTTAATTGGTTAAATGATCGTTAGTCCAGTTCTAGATTTTTAGTGTTCAAAGATGCTAGTGTTAATATTATTTTTTAATATATTTTTTAGTAATTTCGTTTTTATACAATGTCCGTATCCGCCTGTAAGTTTTTAAAATAAATTATTTAGTGGATATTTTTTTTAGGTTGAATATTTTTATTTTGACGTGATTTCATCTAATAAATTGATGGAACACCTGAGGCATTCATAAAAAAGTGTCTGACGAAATATTGTGTGACGTCATGCGTCATGGTAA
This sequence comes from Idaea straminata, assembly GCA_951213275.1. NCBI lineage: Eukaryota > Metazoa > Arthropoda > Insecta > Lepidoptera > Geometridae > Idaea > Idaea straminata. Next base: position 6,459,761 of record OX577872.1, read on the forward strand.
CATGACCATGATGAGCGATATTATTATTCAATACTCTTGCTTCCTAACAGTAACGGACGGTAACATGACACTTTTATGTGAATAACCCAGTTGGCACATGCCGGTCTGCCAAACACAGGGTTGCGGGTTCGATTCCCGCCTCAGACAAGTATTTATGCTTAGATATTTGTCTGTGGTCTGGTTGTTTCTATGTATTATAAGTATATATTTACAAAAGAAAAGTATATAAGTAGTATATCCGTTGTCTAGCACCCATAACACAAGTCTTGTTACTTAGCTTGGGACTAGATGGCGATGTGTGGAATGTCCTGCAATATTTTTTATATTTATGATGAGCGATATTATTATTAAATACTCTTGTTTCCTAACAGTAACAGACGGTAACATGACACTTTTGTGTGAATGCAGGTGGCCCATCAATTTATTAGAAGTTATCACGTCAAAAACTTTACCAACGGTTTGTCTTAGGTAAAGTTATTATACGCTAATTAACATTGCTCTTACGGTGAAGGAAAACATCGTGATGAAACCCGCGGCTTAGTTGGCTCCAGACGTATTGACGGGTTCTATCCTCTGGACACGGTCGACTAAGCTGAGAGGGTGGTATCTATGGTTAAGGACTACTCCATCTAATACGTGTCCCAGACACTACTTTATTTATTATCAGATATTATCAGAGAACTCAATAAACATATTTACTACAGCGTCCATACAAGCATGAATTAAAGTTTTACGACCCAGTTGGCACAATGGTTACCACGCCGGACTGCCAAACACAGGGTTGCGGGTTCGATTCCCGCCTCAGACAAATATTTATTCTTAGATATTTGTCTGTGGTCTGGTTGTTTCTATGTATTATAAGTATATGTTTACAAAAGAAAAGTATTTATGTAGTATATCCGTTGTCTAGCATTGCACCCATAACACAAGTGTAGTTACTTAACTTGGGGCTAGATGGCGATGTGTGGAATGTCCTACAATATTAATATTAATTAAAGTTCCTGGCTGATTATATATATTGGTGTAAAAGTAACTCACGGGGCTATGAAGCCTTGGTGTTCACATCATACTTTGCAATTAAAGCTATTTATGCTGCTAAACGCAACGCGCCAGAAATACCCGTCTGTGTTTTGTTTTTCTCAAAAGTGCTTTGAAATTGTAGGTGATATCTTTACCGATATTTTGGGGTAATTTGAGACGAAAATTCCTTGTCCAATAATACTAGCACCCATAATACAAGTGTAGTTACTTAGCTTGGGGCTAGATGGCGATGTGTGGAATGTCCTGCAATATTTATTTATATACTAGCGACCCGCCCCGGCTTCGCACGGCTATATTAAGCATATGTATATTATACACTACCTTTAAAAAAAAACATTCATACAAACTTCAACCCCCCATTTGCCCCCCTTAGGGGTTGAATTTCGCAAAATCCCGTCTTAGTGGGCATCTACGTCATAAAAGGAACCCCCATGCAAAATTGAGACTCCTAGCACTTGTAGTTTCTGAGATTTCGTGATGAGTGAGTGAGTCAGTGATTTTCCCTTTTATATGTGATTGGTTGACCAAAAAGGGACCTCAAGGGAAAATAATTGATTTCGAGTAAATCGCGTTTGAAGTTTCGTGTAGAAACAAGTTTCGACTCGTGCGCGGGCGAAAGTAAGCGACACCTTGGCTCACAAAAAAATTCATAAAATAGACACTAAGGCGCCTAAAAATATTCTGGTTAGACCAAAACAAAACTATAAGACCGTTGTAAAACAAAGCTATAAGACCCTTTTTAGGTCCCTTTTTGGTCAACCACTCACATAAAGATTATGTTATTAGATCGGTGATGAAGTACAAGCTGGTAGTGTATTGTTACCAGCTACACGACGAGGACGGTACTTGGCTAACATCGTGAGGAGACAGGCTGTTGTGAGTATAAATAAACAGTTTTTCTCTTTTTTATCACAGTTGCTCATAAAGTGGATCTTATTCAACGGCCTTTAGGCTCATAATCCAACATATTATGCACGCGTGCGTTTTATATTGCCAACCTAGTGCTATAAAGTTATCCCGATAAGTTAAATACGTATCTTACTGCTAATTACATGTTAGGTAGGTGAAACATTCTTAATTTGTCTGGGTCATACTGTTTTGATGTATAAAAAAGGTAGGTACCAAAGAGTTTTTTAGCTAGCAAAAATGGTTGTCTCTAAAGTCGGTTTACGAACGAAAACTAAAAAATATTGTATGTCAGAGGAGGCTGTATAGGTTAAATTTTTTTTGCCTGGCCTTTCGGGAGTATAATTAACAAAAAAATATTGCCTAAAAAAATTGTAAACATAGACTTATCACCAAATATTTTGTTATTTATTATTTTCTTTTCTTTTCAAGTCTTTTCTTTTATTCACAACTGTGATAAAAAAACGTCGTACGATACTCGTGTGGCTTGATCGATTTAATCTCGGCGATCTATAGATGCACTCGCGTTCCGCTCGCGCGTCATAAACCGCCTCGATTAAATTATCAATTTACCACACTTGTATCGCAATGTACTATTTTGTGATGTTTTTTTTTCTAGGATGGCACTGGAATTAAATTTAACAAAGATGCGGACAGGGTAAGTAATTCTATATTTTACGTATAAAAACTTTAAAAATATATGACGACCCAGTTGGCACAATGGTCACCATGCCAGACTGCCAACACAGGGTCGCGGGTTCGATTCCTACCACAGATAAGTATTTATGCTTAAATATTTGTTTGTGGTCTGGTTGTTTCTATGTATTATAAGTATATATTTACAAAAGAAAAGTATATAAGTAGTATATGAGTTGTCTAGCACCCATAACACAAGTGTAGTTACTTAGCTTGGGGCTAGATGGCGATGTGTGGAATGTCCTGCAATATTTATATTTATAATGTACAATTTTCATAAATTACTAGCAACACCCTGCGTTTTCACCCGGGGGAAGGTCGTAATAAAAAGTAGGCTGTTACAAACAAAACAAAGAAAGAGTGAACTTTCAATGGATAGAGGGATCCGTCTGTTGAGAGTCAAACGGTCAGTTATTCAGGATTTCAAATTTTATATTGAGATAGATAGATAAATCATTTATTGTATCACACAAAGGCAAATACATACATATGTATCACTATTACCACCAAAGATAACAAATTTAATAGAAAACTAGCTGCGCCCCGCGGTTTCACCCGCGTAAGTCCCGATCCCGTGGGAATATCGAAAAAAATATCCTATGTCCGTCTTCTGATTGTAAGCTACCTCCCCACCAATTTTCAGCCAAATCGGTTTAGCCGTTCCCGAGTTATAAATGGTGTAATTAACACGACTTTCTTTTATATAAATAGATATGAATTTAATTAATTTAGTAATGACTTTTGGACATTATTTAATGATAACTAACATAGCTGTAAGATTATACTAACAAATTGATTGTACTATCTGATTAATAATAATAAATTAATTAAATTAATTAATTAATTACACACACACAAACACATACATAATACATACACATATGTATAGAGCGGTGTTGGCTTAGTGGTAGATACCCCGACTTTCATTCTGAAGGTCGTGGGTTCGTATTTTTCTTAAGAAAAATTCATGTGCGCTTATTGACATTGCTCTTACGGTGAAGGAAAACATCGTGATGAAACCCGCGGCTGTCAATACTTCTGGAGCCAACTAGGCTCCAGAAGTATTGACAAGTTCTCTCCTCTGGACATGGTCGACTAAGCTGAGAGGGTAGTAGGTGCTGGGCAAGCCTACTCCATCCTCACATAAAAAGAGTCTAGTTGCGGAAAAAATCCTGTATGCATACATACATACTCAACACTCATTTATTGGTAAATAATCATTACATGTCAAGGATAATAAATTAAATAAAAAGTAAACTCAATTACTTACAGCAATTAGATAAATACAATTAAATAATAATTAGATTAAATAAATACACTGTCAAAACAAAATTGGAATTTACGCTTTGTAGTTTAAAAATACATAACCACACGTACATACATATGTATTTATAGATGAACGCCGAAGCTAAGAAGAAAGTGGATGTGCTATCTGAAGAACTACTTCCATACATAATAGCGGAGCAGGAACGTCGTACGACGCTGTATAAGCGAGTGATGACTGCCATACAGAACGGAGAGAAGGGAGTTACTATTGCAGAAATTAGGAATAAACCACCGCTTATTATACGGAAAGGTAGGTACTTAACATTTCCATTTTGCCTCACTAACAATTCCAGTTTGCCCCACTAATAATTCCAGGTTGCCCCACTAGCAATTCATATTTGCCCCACTAACAATTCCAGTTTGGCCCACTAACAATTCCAGTTTGCACCACTAACAATTCCAGTTTGCACCACTAACAATTCCAGTTTGCTCCACTAACAATTCCAGTTTGCCTCTTTATCTATATAATTATAATAGCGGAGCAGGAACGTTGTATGACGTTGTCTAAGCGAGTGATGAGTGCCATACAGAACGGAGAGAAGGGAGTCATTATTGCTTAAATTAGGAATAAACCACCGCTCATTATACGGAAGGTAACATTTCCAGTGTGACCTACTGACAATTCCAGCTTACCCCTCTACCAATACCAGTTTGCCCCTCTAACAATACCAGTTTGCCCCACTAATAATTCCAGTTTGCCCCACTAACAAATCCAGTTTGCCCCACTAACAATACCAGTTTGCCCCACTAACAATTCCACTTTACCCCTCTAACAATTCCAGTTTGCCCCACTAACAATTCCAGTTTGCCCCACTAACAATTCCAGTTTGCCCCACTAACAATTCCAGTTTGCCCCGCTAATAATACCAGTTTGCCCCTCTAACAATTCCAATTTATCCCTCTAACAATTTTATTGTAGCGGAGCAGGAACTTTTACTGAAGCACGCACATCTTAAAATTTCACTCTCATCATTGTTTCATAGTATAACTTTAAAAACCGATGTCTAATGTCTAAACATAATGTACGGTCGGCTGCATAATTGCAGACCCACCATAAAGCTCCAAAACGACTATTATAAGAATGTTTTCAACACAAGCAAGATTCTAGGCACCTGCTTTAGTTGAAGTTTAAAGTCTTCTAACTCATCAATTTATCAAACAAAAATTATTAGAATGAAAACATTCCAATAATAGTCATTTTCGAACTCTACCGGGGGCTGCAATTATGCAGCCGACGTACATATTTTTCAAGTAAATGCGTCTTAAAAAATTGCAACTGAAACGAGACTCGAACTCGCGTCCCTTGAATACCGTTCAAGTGCGCTTACCAATTACGCCACTCAGTCAAGTACCGTCATAGCATTTTTCCTTGAAAAATATTTTTGGAAATAAAGCCTTATCATTATTATCATTGTTTGAACTTACAGGTTTGATGTACCGGTGTCCTTCAAACCGTGCGCCGAAAGAACCGGATGGTTCCGGTGTGATCCTCTGTGAAGATGACCAGGTACATCTTGGGTGTTAGGATTAGGGGGAATGGGGGTGACTCCCGCTTCGGCTCGTTTCTAGCGCAGAGGTTAGCCATCGCCATTCAGCGTGGCAATGCTTCTAGCATTATGGGAACCTTTACGTCGGGTACGATAAGGGGCGGGTTATTTGACTAACTGGTCACTTCATTTTTTTTATTTATAATGTTAAATGTATGTCTTCTTATTTTATTTATTACTAGCTGCGCCCCGCGGTTTTACCCGCGTAAGTCCCGATCCCGTGGGAATATCGGGATATAAAGTAGCCTATGTGTCAATCCAGCTTTCCAGTTATCTACATACCGAGTTTCATCGCAATCGGTCCAGTAGTTTTTGCGTGAAGGAGTAACAAACACACACACACACACACACACGCACACACAAACTTTCACATTTATAATATTAGTAGGATTAAGGTACATCTTTATTGATTACTTTACTAGCTGCTGGTCACCCAGTGGCGTAGCGTGGGTCATAGTCATCTGTACATAATTTGTCCCTCTTTCGATGTCATAGAAATAGTAATGATGTCAATTTGCCCCCTTGAGTTTTTGTTGAAAACTTTGTTTAGACTACCCCCTTTTTAGACAAAAGTGAAGTTTAGACCACTTGCATTTATGACGACATTAGCTTCAGACCATCTGCTGCTTAGACGAGTTGCTACCATAGACGACCTGAGTTGCAACGATTCTAGATCTCTTCTAGCTGGTCTGATGTTAAATTTATACATATAAAAAGCTTTGTCCTGACTGACTGACGGATCAACGCACAGCCCAAACCGCTGACCTGAAACTTGGAGGGTGTGTTCTTTGTATGACGTAGGCATCCGTTAGGATTTTCCGAAAATCTGCCCTTAAGGTGAAAAAGGGGGCAAAAATTGTATGCGACAATGTGATTCCTGGGTCCAATTTACTAATTCTGCGCGATCAAAAGAATAAGAATAAGAATAAGTATTTTTATTGCATAAATTGTGCACAATGGATGGTAGGTGGTTTAAAAATTAAGTAACAACAATTTACCCATTGCGGGCATGCAATAAGTACTTATTAAAAGTACTAAAATAAAATTTCAGAAGAATAACGTCTTATACTTATATAATAGTACATTACGTTATAAGTGTGGTAAATTGATCTTTGCATAGAGGCGATTTATGACGCGCGAGCGGCAGCGAGCGTGTTAAAGAAGCCAAGATGCAAATATCAATTCCACACGTATATCGTACGACGTTTTTTATCACAGTTGCGAATAAAAGAAAAGATTAGAAAAGAAAACAAAATAATAATTAACAAAATATTTGTGATAACTCTATGTTTACATTTTTTTAAGGCAATATTTTTTTGTTAATTATGCTCCGGAAAGGCCAGGCTAAAGACTTTTAACCTATACATCCTCGTGTGACATACATTATTTTTTAGGGTTTTTCTATTTGTTTTTGCGTCGGGGGTTAAACAATATATTTAAGTAAAGAAAAAACAAAAAATAAACAACTCAATTTTTAATCGTTTTCTAAGTCATTATCACGTAAAATTTTCGTTCGTAAACCGACTTTAGAGACAACCATTTTTGCTAGCTAAAAACTTTTTGGTACGTACCTTTTTTATACATCAAAAAAGTATGTAATTAGCAGTAAGATACGTATTTTACTAATCGGGATAACTTTACAGCACTAGATTGGCAATGTAAAACGCACGCGTGCATAATATGTTGGATTATGCTCCTAAAAGCCGTTGAATAAGATCCATTTTATGAGCAACTGTGATAAAAATAATATAATTAAATTATAGTGTTTGTTATTATTCTATTTTTTAAAATTTTATATCAATAGTTAATATAATATAGAATAATTAATATAAAAATAATGCCTATTTATAATAATAATACCTATCTATCCCTATCAACATCGAAGCTAGTAAATGATTATTTTTGTAAACGTCCAGTATATAAAATTAATATTTCAGGATCCTACACCGATAATGTACGACTCGTGCCTCTCAGCGGAGGATAAAGAACTCTATGTGGCTGAGAATAAATACTTCTTTTGTAATCGTAAGTTGTTTTCATACTATTTTAACCCCCGACGCAAAAACGACGGGGTGTTATAAGTTTGACGTGTCTGTGTGTGTGTGTCTGTCTGTGGCATCGTACCTCCCGAACGGATGAACCGATTTTAATTGAGTTTTTTTTGTTTATTACCCGGAAATGAAAGAAACTTTTAGTGTGGGTCGTCAAATAAAATAATGTTTTTATTTAAATATTAATAAAATAAGCGATCTTGTCTCGATATATTTCATTACATCATCGTAGTTTTTGTTCCACTGCCATATCCCTTGACTCGCATCTCTCAAAGGCTCCCGTTTATTTGGTGGTCTTCGAGTGACGAGCGTATAGGTATCTTCTAGACACCGCGTGCTACATCTTACACCGCATCGTCACTTACCATCGTGTGACGATTGTCAAATGCTGATCTCAAATCTCAAATTAATAAAAATAGCCATATTTTGGAGTGGTTAAATCTCCGAACTTGGCATTTCTTTATTGTGACACAATAATATGACGTGTCTTCATGCGATATGCGAAATCACCAGAGGGATCATGAGCCAATTTCCTTACTTTTGTGAGGTCAAGTTTGTAGTGGTACACCATTACCTTCGCGCATCTCTAAAGCAGCCTTCGAAGTTTGAACCGGCTGTCAGCATGCTTCCCTGAGGAGCCATTCTGACTTCAGCCTTCGTCCGTGCTATTATCTTATTTCGTTTCGTTATTGTTAAGTCTGATAACTAACAAATCTTTGTACCATCTCTTCCACCTCTAGTATACAATTTGTCTATTCCCACGTGTTTTTTTTCCTTAGCTATTAACCTTACCTCATAGATCTACCTCAGCAGAGCAAGCATGGGCCGAGGATAAAAAAATTGTCCACCCGTTATATCCTCTGTCAAGGGAGAAAATTATTTTGTCCACCTGCCCAAGCACGGCAAAAGGGTACATCTAAGGAAGACAATAGAGTAAAATGAAGTCAAACAATAACGAATTTACAGAACAAGTATACAAAAACGAATTTATTAGGTTGATTAGGGTTGATTTGCGACGACACTCATCACTTTCTATGTACTCTGTGGTTTTCTTATGGCAATAATTACGGGGATAAATGTTTCCCCCGTCTTGTGCCCTTGCTGGGGGGGGGGGGGGTTTGGACAAAACTGATAGAGCGAAAAGACTATTTTGTCCATTCCCTGTGGATAAAATGTCTCCTACCATGCTAACCCTGCAGGGGTATAGGCAGTGGGTCTGTCACGCAATAATACGGGGATAAGAGTTTCCCCCGTTTTGTGCCCATGCTCGGGGGGGTGGACAAAACTGACAGAGCGGAAAAGACTATTTTGTCCTTTCCCTGTTCATAAAATTGACATAATTACTGACCAAAACTCCGTATCCTGTTTCTAGGTCATAAGATCGAAGGTCCGGATCTCCCGCGGAATGGCACCACGGTGATTGGCTGCGCTCCATTGGAACGAACATCTCTTAACTACACCAGTGGGAAGTGCGCGCTGGAAGACACTGATGATGTCGTTGTTCATTATAGATATTATCCAGATCGGGTAAGTAAGAAGGTTTCGAGGTTAACTTTAGGAAATTCGAAAAAAAACCGATAATTTCGAGGTTATTTCTACCCGAAAATCAGCTGCTATTTACACGGAGAGGGCTACGCCCTCTCCAAATAACTTTTGTTCTACGACTTTTGGAAATTCGAACATTTTTTTGAAAATATTGAGGTTAGGTTTACTTGAAAATCAGCTGTTCATTACACGGAGAGGTCATTAACCTTAAAATTTTACTTGTTTTTTTAAGTTTCATCTACTGTTCTTAGTCTGAATGACCTTTGTTTTAAAAAATCAGCTGTTTTTTGAATTTTTATAACCTCTAAATTTTAATTTTTTTTAGAATTTCCAAAAGTCGTAGAACAAAAGTTGTTTGTTTAGGTGCACAGAAGTAGCCCTCAACGGCTTTCTAGTATAATTTCCAATAACTATTTTTAATGAATATTTTCAGACGTATAAATTCGTGACAGAATTGGATCCAGACCGTGAAGTATGTGATCACTGGAATCCTTGTCAGATAGGATATATTTACAGCCTCCCCTCACCAGATCAAGCTGTTCCTGCTAACGAGCTGTGGCGTAAGTACAATCTGTATATATAAAAATCTTGTGTCACGATGTATGTTGCCAATAAACTCCAAAACTACTGAACCGATTTCAATCAAATGTTCACATGTACCCGTATTTTGGTCTAACTTACTGGATAGGATAGTTACCATCAAAATTAAGGTCAAAAGTTGTAACGACACTTTTTGATTTTATTACAATTCCTAGACTAATTAATTTATTTTGTATTTAGATACAATTTTGGTATTTTAGATTCATGTATGGTTATAAGGTATTTTTTTACATCAGCGACAGTAGCGGTATTTTTAAGTAACATATGTAAAAAAATCTTCAAATAGGATCGAGTTATTCCAGTTTTCCCCATCGACTTGCTCCATCAAAAGGGCGTTGTGAACTTAATGTATAAATAATTCCACAGCGCCCCAGTAGGTTTTCTAATCGTTTTACTAATATTTGTTTCTCTTTTCAGATGATTACGAGGAAAGTAAGTAATAAGTCAACATTGTAAGATTTATTATTACTGCTTTTGAACTACGAGTTGAATTTTTATAAAAACTTTCTTAACCTGAGTCGTCGGTTTAATTTTATTTAAGCCAAGTTTTAGCTCAATTCGTCGATTGGTGTGAGCTTTGCGTCATATCAGTCAGTTAGGAATGTTAGAATTTTATTTTTGTAGATTTTTTAGTTGATTTATCTTTTTAAATATATATGTTCCAGTGAAATTATACTTACTAAAGATTATTGCAATTCCAAAAAAATAGGCTTACTCCCACCGGCCCCGCTAGCTCTGCCCCGTCAACGGGGCAGATGGGAAAAAGAGTTTCATCGGCCCCTCTATGTACCCACTGACATTTTGAATATTTTGACCAAATAGACAGTACGGTAGAACTAATGTCTACTTGAACAAACCCGAAATATCATTGAAATTCTTATTTATAACCAATTTGTTTTTTTAGGTCCAGAAGGTAAGAGAAAAAAATTATAAAAAAGAAACAAAAATGAAAATAATACAACATAGGAAAAAATAACAGGCCAAATTGACAGATTTGATCAATAATGGTCATATTGAATTTTCACAACTATAGAACCACGATTATGATCAAATTCTTCTTGATTTTTAACGCAAAAACGTCGGGGTGTTATATGTTTGACGTGTCTGTGTGTGTGTCTGTGGCATCGTAGCTCCCGAACGACTGAACCGATTTTGTTTCTTAGTCAGGAGTGTTCTAAGCTATGTTTGATCGAAATCAGTTCAGCCGTTTGTTGATTACCAATCAAATATGTCTTTCGGCGAGCGGAAAGTTACTAATTTCTACCCATATGTGGAAAAGTAGTATTTTTACCGACAGGCAGGAAAGGTTTCCGTGGTTATTATACGGTTGTGCAAAAGGACCGTTTTCGATTCCGATAACAAACAAAACTATTATTTAAATGAAAACTTTTTAAATTATCAACAATTATAATTATTTTTTTGTCTATTTACAGAATACGAAAGTAAGTAAGAGAGAGAAGCGAAGAGACGAAACTTTTATTTATTTGACTTTGGTCACTGAATTGTATATGCGCCGGGATTTCCCATTTGCCCCATTAATATTGGCACAATGGTGGGACCAATGGAACTTAAACAAAAATAGTAGGACAATATTAGTACGTTCGTCCCAATGAACAATTTTATGACCACAATGGGATTTTTTACTCATATCACCAAATTCAATACGCCGATTCTAATTAGAGTAGATATTAGAGTAGATATTTGTAAAGGTAAGGCGGGTTCGATTCCCGTCTCAAACAAATGTTGATGTACAATCAACGGTAAAAAGTCCAAAAGAAGGATAAGTCTATGTGCAATGAGTCCTGCCATAAAAAATTGTGTCACGATGTGTGTTGCCAATAAACTCCAAAACTACTGAACCGATTTCAATCAAATGTTCACATGTACCCGTATTTTGGTCTAACTTACTGGATAGGATAGTTATCATCTCAATTATTCGCTTATGTCGTGAATGTAAACGAATAAAATGTATCAATTAATGGTTTCTTAAGCAAGTGTTTATTTACTGTTCAGTTTTATGAAGTTCTCATAGGTGGCGGTGTACGTTGATTCATCGATAAAATTCTTCAATATTGTTTGACATCTAGGTTGCAAATACACCCAATAGATGGCGCTGTGTTCGGGACTTACGCGGGTGAAATCGCGGGGCGCAGCTTATTTATATAGTTTTTCTGTCAAATTCACAAAATACTTTTTTTTGTTTTTAGGAGAGGGTAAGATTTTTCAAATTATATAATTATTTATGGTTAATTATTCGAGATACTGCAAAATGAATTGGCAAAGGTTTTACGACGGGCCTCTACCGTCTGCTGATCACCATCAAGAAGGGCTTGCTTGTATAACAGGCCAACTTCTTTTCGAGTCAGTGACGTTCGACCAGTCAAATTTTTACAGCCCAGTAGCCAGCCTCTGCAACGAATCCCGGCCGGCCGTGCACCAATGTATTTTTCTTAAGAAAAATTTATGTGCGCAAATTAACATTGCTCTTACGGTGAAGGAAAACATCGTGATGAAACCCGCGGCTTGGTTGGCTCCAGAAGTATTGACAAGTTCTCTCCTCTGGACATGGTCGACTAAGCTGAAAGGGTCGTAGGTGCTGGGCAAGCCTACTCCATCCTCACGCAAAAAGGACCCAATTAAAGAGGGTCCAATGGCGGAAAACAGCCTGTATACAAGTACAAGTAGCCTCTACACCTGCAGGAGCATTGGCCTCTAACCAGGTCCTCCAATGTGCAGGTGTTAGGGCACAATGAAAGAAAGAAAGAAAAAAAAAATTTATTCGGAGCAGGCACACGACAACTTTAAAATTAAACACTCACAAAGAAAAAGGTAACATTATACAACAAAGAAAGAAACATACACTAAACCTAAGAATATTTAAGAAGCCATGTGCTGCCCCAAATGGGTCGATCTCAGCTGTGAGCCACAGTCAAGCGTAACTTGGTTGCAGCGCTGGTCTTCCGGCCAAACCCGCTGCCGTCGTGCGTCGTCGTACGCTCCCACATACCCACAATAAAACGATAAATAAATAAAATAGCAAATGGGCATTGGAGTAGGTGATCCATGGGATGGGGCTCCACACTCGCATTTCTTCTCAGTCGGTGCAATATTTAATCATTTGCTCAAATTTTGTCAACACCACAAGCCAACTAATAAATATGGACACTGTCTTTTTTCTACACAACTTAGGCAATGGAGGACATTGATATTACGCCATTGGTGACGTCACCACGTTTAAAAGTTTAGAAATATTCAAAAATTTGTTAAAAAAAGAACTAATGAGAAAATCTTAAAAATAATCAAATTAGTATCTTAAATTTAGTTTATGTTTACGGAAAATAATATAAAAAACCATAGGTCAGGAAATTTGGATAATCCCAATTGGTTTCATTTGTGCGTTGCTCTAACAGTCAGTCAGGAACTTGAATTTTATATTAATACTGATTTTTTGTTTTATTTTGTTTTTTTTTAGAGATCGTACCACGTAAGTGTGCTTCTTACAATAAATATTTTAATAAAGCAGATGTGATTATTATAATTTATTGGAACGTAGTTCCTTATCGCGCGTTGCGAAAGGGGTCTAGACGGAAAAAAATTAGACCAAAAGTGGTAACGACACTTTTTGCTATAGTTGTAAGCCGTGCGGCGTGCGCGTGTTTCTATGTCTGTGTCTCTCTCATAGAAAACAAGTTAATTAGTTAGATAAAGTTTATATTGATAATAATTATTGTTAATAATTAAAAAATTACAATCATCACACACAATAACCCAAGTAGTAGTTTTCTCCTGTAGTTTATCAATAGTTTTATTCAAACCGGAGGTTGTCCTTGGCTGCATTTTATAGTGCAGACAGGGATAATCGCCGGTTTGATGTCCACATCATACTTTGCCATTAAACTTGTTATTGTAAAGGGCCTCTACGTGTTGGCTTCGGCCCCACGCATGCCTTTCAAAGGTCCGGGACTCCATAGTCCCGTGATATAGGACGTAAAACAAAAATATATTAATATAACTTTTAAAAAAATATTACAATTCCTTCACTAATTAATCGAAAGGTACTTCTTTCCATCCGGGTGTCCCTTGACACATTTCAAGTTTTTTTTGTTTATAAAAACATTTTTTTAAATTTAATTAATTATTTTACAGCTGTGCCAGGTACATTTTATCATAAGTTTTTTATTTGTTATCTTATATTGTCCCACTGCTGGGCAAAGGCCTCCCATCTTGACGACCCAGTTGGCACAATGGTCACCACGCAGGACTGCCAAACACAGGGTTGCGGGTTCGGTTCCCGCCTCAAACATTTATTTATACTTAGATATTTGTCTGTGGTCCGGTTGTTTCTATGTATTATAAGTTTATATTTACAAAAGAAAATAAGTAGTATATCCGTTGTCTAGCACCCATAACAAAAGTGTAGTTACTTAGCTTGAGGCTAGATGGCGATGTGTGGAATGTCCCACAATATTCATTTAATTTATATTTATAGTTCGGGATCCCTTTAAGAACGACCTTAATCCAGCTGTTTAATGGATGTACTTAGTGTAATGGATTGTCGCGCGTTAGGACTGCCCCATACAATGCCGCTGGATGAGGGTTGCGATGGGCGATAAAATATGACATTAACTATACAATGTGTTTCAGCGAAGGGGTATTAACACGAAAGGGGGTTGTTCTAGACGTCTAGGTGAACAACTTTTGTTCTACGACTTTTAGAAATTCGAATATTTCGTTCGAAGTTTTTGTATGAAACAGCTGATTTTCAAGTAAAAATTCCCTAAGAATTATCGAAAAAAAAAGTTCGAATTTACAAAAGTCGTAGAACAAAAGTTGTTCGCCTAGAGGTCTAGAACAACCCCCGTTTGTATTAATACCCCTTTTGCTGAAACACATTCTATATAATATGACTTTTGATTCTATATAAATGAATCCTTATTTTATTTTATTAATTTGATTAGTTGTTTCAATTTAATTTGTATTATTTTATTTAATCTGTACTTATGGAATTATATCTGAAATAAAATTCAATTTAATTAGCAATATATTATTGGTCTATAAAATTTTATATAAAATACTTTTTATCCATTAAACAGCTCGATGAAGGTCATTTTTAAAGGGATCCTCGACTATGATCAGTTAGTCAGGACTTTTGATTATATATTTATAAACATTTAATTTGACAGAGGACGATAGTAAAGAATACATTGCAATCGGTACAAACTACACAACCAGTTTCCGACAAGTACCGTTACCGGATGACTGCAAGTTCCTTGGCATCGGGATGGTACTGAGCAGTGGATCGAGGGTATGTATTTTGAAGCTGAAATCAAGGTATTAGTAAAAAAAAGCAAAAATATAATATTGAACGTTTGTTGTTTGAACGCGCTAATCTCAGGAACTACTGGTTCAAATAGAAATAGTACATTGTTACCCTAGGTGTGAAAGTCACTAATTGAGTCCCGAGACGGAGTTTGGCGCCCGAGCGTAGCGAGGGCGCTAATAGTTCGAGGGACTTAATGAGTCTTTTACCCGAGGTAAACACTGTGCTTTTCATAACGAATAATACATAAAATTCTTCGTAATAACGAGAGTGAATGAGAGACTCCATACTACCTCTGGCAGTATGCATAAGCCGTGTGAAGCCATAATTGTTATTCTTTGGTGTTACATAAAGCAAGGAGGTTAGGTTTTTGAAGTTCCTAATGCGTAATGATACTGATACTGGCTACAAGCACATTGTACAAGCCGCGCGAAGCCATAATTTGACATGAAAGCTGTCAGTGAAAGCGATTTTCCCTAGGGCTGAAAGTTTTACTTTCAACACGCACTACTTTCGGTATTTTTCATTACTCATATTCCGAAAGTAGGTCTAAAGATGCCTGAAGAGCGTGTAGAATGAGAATATCATTACGCATTAGGAACTTCAAAAACCTAACCTCCTTGCTTTGCAAAACACTACATAATGTATAACCTCTTTGGTCTCAACCTTTTAAGAGGATCAGGTAGTATATGGAGTCTCTCATTCATTCTCGTTATTAGGCAGAATTTTATGTATTATTCGTAATGAAAAGCATAGTGTTTACCTCGGGTAAAAGACTCATTAAGTCCCTCGAAACTCCGTCTCGGAACTCAATGAGTGACTTTCACACCTAGGGTAACAATGTACTATTGTGTTGGATAGTCCAATTGTCACTGAAGGCTTTTTTATCGTAGTATATTATTTATTATCTGAAATCTTCTAGATATTGAGATCTTTGTACCGGAAGTCGGCCTATTTTCATAGTTTTTGCGGAAGGAGGCTACGGAAAACTATTATTTTTTGTATTAAACGTATATTATTTTGAAATTATTTTTATACATTCTACAGATAAGTGTTATTTGATTCATTTGGTATCTTAAAAATATGTTAAACTTTGACGGATAAACCGGAAAATGAACCCGAACCCAGCTATACTTTTGCTAACATTTTGACACTTTCCGTTGATCCGTTATTAATAAGCATATTATTACATTTTCAGATGCGAATCATAAAAGGAGAGAAGACCATAGTAAGTAAAAATAAATAATTGACAAGTTTTAATTATTTAAGAATTAAATATTAAAAACCTTATTTATATATAAGTTAGGTAATACAAAAACTAAAAATATTAAAAATCTTATAAGTAAGTATAATAATTGACAACCCAGTTGGCACAATGGTCACCATGCCGGACTGCCAAACACAGGGTTGTGGGTCCGATTCCCGCCTCAGACAAGTATTTATGCTTAGATATTTGTCTGTGGTCTGGTTGTTTCTATGTATAATAAGTATAAGTAATAAGTATGTATAATTTACAAAAAAAAGTATATAAGTAGTATATCCGTTATCTAGCACCCATAACACAAGTCTAGTTACTTAGCTTGGGGCTAGATGGCGATGTGTGGAATGTCCTGAAATATTTATTTATTAATTTACTGGTTTATTTGAATATTAATACATCATTTTTAAGACTTGTAAATTTTATGTTATCTAAGTACTTACCTAGTAGGTATGTTAGTATGTATGTTCATTTAGGAATTTTTGACGTGATAACGTCTAATAAATTGATGGAACACCTACATTCACAAAAAAGTGTCACGGTAATATTGTGTGACGTCATGCGTCATTGTAACATTAGGAAACAGAGTATTTAATAATAAGATCGCTCATCTGGGCTTGTGTCATGGTGTCGAGTGACGAAGAGAGAAAATAATAGTACATTACGATATAAGTGTGGTAAATTGATCATTGCATAGAGGAGGTGTATGACGCGCGAGCGGAACGCGAGCGTATTCAAAATGCCGACATGCAATGATCAATATCCACACGCGTGTCGTACGACGTGTTTTTATCACAGTTGCGATTATAAGAAAATACTGTATACAAAACTAAACAACATATTTGTGCTTAAAAACAGAAAAAAGTAAATATTTTATGAGTTTTTTTAGGCAATATTTTTTTGCTAATTATATTCCCAAAAGGGCAGACAAAAGACTTTTATCCCATACCGCCTCGTCTGACATAGAATATTTTTTAGGGTTATTTGCTCGATATTTATCGATAGTCATTGGTACGGAACCCTTCGCACGCGGGTCCGACTCTTACTTGGCTGGTTATTTTATTGATGCAAATTAATTTATTTCCAGCTCTCTAACATGGTTTGTATATTTGCGGCTTATTATATTTAACATTTTTTTTATAAAATCCCCATTAAGTCGGAATCGGCAAGTAATGGGGATCTGTGAACGAAAAGTTCGCATATGCTTATTAATGGACATTTTCAATTGGGATTTATGGAATAACCTATATAAAAAATTCAAAGTCCTGACTAACTGACCGATTAATTAACAAACAGCATTCCTAGAAACATAAAATTTAGAGAGCGTAGGTATCAAATAAAAAAGGTTTTTTTTAATTTCTTATATACTTTCTGTAGAAGCCAGTTCCAGCTAATGCTAGTTCCTTTGATTTGCCACACTATGTTTGTTTCTAAGAATTGATCTTTGTCAGCAACACTATCGATTGATATAAAAAAATATAGGATTTTCTTTTGCAAAATTAACAGGTTCGATTCCTGACTTTCTTCAAAAATATTATGATGGTGTTTTAATTTTGATCACAACAGTACGCAAGTTCTTTCAGCAGACTTACCCACCCACTTGAACCACACTTGAAACATTTGCCTGTATTGTACCATTCGTAAGAACGCTACATTACATTGAAACGCTGGAGGAAATGCTCTAGTCTATAATCACGTACTCGAACCACACTTGGAACATTTGCCTTGCATTTGCCTGTATTATACCATTCGTAAGAACGTTACATTACATTGAAATGCTCGAGGAAATGCTCTAGTCTATAATCACGTACTCGAACCACACTTGGAACATTTGCCTTGCATTTGCCTGTATTGTACCATTCGTAAGGACGTTACATTACATTGAAATGCTCGAGGAAATGCTCTAGTCTATAATCACGTACTCGAACCACACATGGAACATTTGCCTTGCATTTGCCTGTATTGTACCATTCGTAAGAACGTTACATTACATTGAAATGCTCGAGGAAATGCTCTAGTCTATACTAACCTACTCGAACCACACTTAGAACATTTGCCTTGCATTCACCTATATTGTAACATTCGTAAAAACGTTACATAACATTGAAATGCTCGAGGAAATGCTTCTAGTCTATACTCATCTACTCGAACCACGCTTGGAACATTTGCCTTGCATTTGCCTGTATTGTACCATTCGTAAGAACGTAACATTACAAAATACTGAATAATCCTGAATATTCAACAGACACACGTAAAAGCTCGCGTAATAGAGCCAAAGGACAAGAACAATGTTGTTGGGTTTTCGTTATCCTTTCACCCATTCCTCGAGTCTGACATCGGACCGTACTACGTGGTGTGCCAGGCGCCAGGTTCATCACCGAAATTTATTGATAAAGTTTTACAATTACGTAAGTTATTTATTAATTAACCAATATTTGATCGGTGTTGTGGGTTCGAATCCAGACCGGCCGTGCAACTATGTTATCAAAAATTAAAGTACGCTGATTAACATTGCTTTTTCTGTGTAGGAATACATCGTGATAAAACGTCATTTAGCGAAACAAAAAATAAATACTCTTTTGAGACGGTATGGCGGCCTTTGGGAACCGTCGGAAAAGTATGGCATGGTATATTTCGTAAATGGCTACTCGGCGATGATTAGCTGTGCAAAAATTAGCCTGGAACAAATGGTTTATATGTTTTGCCAAACGTTTCAATCCTTACATTGAAATAAATAAATAAATAAATAAATATTTCAGGACATTCTACACATCGCCATCTAGCCCCAAGCTAAGTAACTAGACTTGTGTTATGGGTGCTAGATAACGGATATACTACTTATATACTTTTCTTTTGTAAATATATACTTAAAATACATATAAACAACCAGACCACAGACAAATATCTAAGCATAAATACTTGTCTGAGGCGGGAATCGAACCCGCAACCCTGTGTTTGGCAGTCCGGCATGGTGACCATTGTGCCAACTGGGTCGTCAAATGCGAATATACAACATTGTAACAGAAAAGTGTGGCATTAAAAATAAATACTCTTTTGAGACGGTATGGCGGCCTTTGGGAACCGTCGGAAAAGTATGGCATGGTATATTTCGTAAATGGCTACTCGGCGATGATTAGCTGTGCAAAAATTAGCCTGGAACAAATGGTTTATATGTTTTGCCAAACGTTTCAATCCTTACATTGAAATGCGAATATACAACATTGTAACAGAAAAGTGTGGCATTAAAAATCATAGTTCGGCGAGGCAACATCTCGGAGAGCGACGTCGTATCTAACGTTTGTCGCCCATATAGCGCGGTCGGGGTCCAATCCTGATGATGCGTCGTGTAGACGCGAAACACGTGTCGTGGTTTATGAATGGTGTCACTAATACTAACTTTTGCTTGTCCTCATTGCATGCCTCTTCAAGTGGGCGGGAGGGCGGTGCACTTTGCATTTTGTGTTTTGGCACTAGGCTCGGAACTAAAAACTAAATATTAATACTTCCATTACGAAGTGAAAAGTAAAATGAAACGCTGGTTAGCTTCCCTTACATACGATGACACAGAATCGCTGCTAGTGTATATTGTGTAGCCTACTAGTTATTAAAGTTATTATTTATTTATTTTATATTATTATGTGTTTAATTTATATAATGTATTTATATTTAGTTATTTATTTTTCAAATTTAAAAGCATTAATTTATATAAGTATATTATTTGTATTTATATTTTAATAGATTTAGGTTTATTGTTTCTTTATATTCTACTAGCTGCGCCCCGCGGTTTCACCCGCGTAAGTCCCGATCCCGTGGGAATATCGAAAAAAATATCCTATGTCCGTCTCCTGGCTCTAAGCTACCTCCCTACCAATTTTCACCCAAATCTGTTCTGCCGTTCCCGAGTTATAAGTGGTGTAACTAACACGACTTTCTTTTATATATATAGATTTCATATTGTAAAACAGTTAATCGAACGTCATTTATTTATTACTATTTTGTTAATTATTTTATTGGCACTTCACAATACAGACATTAGTCTAGTGTGAGGGCCGGAGATATTTTCACAAATTGTACTCGTATTAGTAAATAAATATATTTTCATTTTCATTTTTCGTTTTATTAAAATTAATGTATCCGCGTCGGTATGGCGGGTTGTAAGCCACACCGGAGAAGTATGGCATTACGCTACCTCCTATACTTCGTTTTTTATCGACTATTGGAAAATACAAGCATTTAGGTGGAACAAATCGTTCGACTTTCGTTATTTAGCCGACGCGTTCGATCAACGCCTACGCCATTGGGCCGCCGGTACCAGCGCTATGATCATCATTTTCTTTTTTGTCACCCCTGAAGAACCGCCATACTGGTACAAATGACTTGGTATTTTGTGTCACCATCTCGTGGTCTACTATTTATTAACCGCCGATGCAAAAACGACGGTCATCGTAGCTCCCGAACGGATTAACCGATTCTGTTTCGTTTGTTTTAAAGGTGAATTAGTCGGGAGTATTCTTAGCCATGTTTGGGGAATAAATGTCGAAGTTTTTTTTCAATTTTAAATTTAAGGTTATCATTTATTTATAAACATTGTATATAAATTTCAGAAATGGCAACTGCCCAGTTGAAATCAGTGACACTAGAGATTGTGCCCGGCCAGAGAGTGAACAAAACACGCATACCTCTGCGATGCAATAAATGTACATTGAAGTCTCTAATGTTGAGGGGTGATGATGGAACCATTTCTAATGTTGATAGCACTAAATATAGGCTGAAAACATATGGAGAAGGGTGAGTATTTACTGTTTCAGTTCTTAATCGAACCCGCAATCCTGCCAAACACAGGGTTCGATTCCCGCCTCAGACAAGTATTTATGCTTTGATATTTGTCTGTGGTCTAGTTGTTTGTATTATTATAAGTATATATTTACAAAAGAAAAGTATATAAGTAGTATATCCGTTATCTAGCACCCATAACACAAGTGTAGTTACTTAGCTTGGGGCTAGATGGCGATGTGTGGAATGTCCTGCAATATTTATTTATAATATAGAACTAAAATATAATCGATAGATTTTGATAAAAGCTGACGATTGAAACTTGAATGAACGGCGTTGCTTCACCGAGTTGAAAGTTATAATAGACTAGCAGCGCTCCGCGGTTTTGCCCGCGTAACTCCCGATCCCGTGGGAATATCGGGATAAAAGTAGCCTATAGCCTTCCTCGATAAATGGCCTATCCAACACAAAACGATTTTTTCAATTCGAACCAGTAGTTCCTGAGATTAGCGCGTTCAAACAAACAAACAAACAAACTCTTCAGCTTTATAATATTAGTATAGATGGAAATCTCGATACGCAGCAAAATTACCTTTAAAATGGCGGGGCATTGGCCATCCGCCAAGAGCGATGTGTTACAGAGGCACAGTCCTTAAAAGGAAAGGGTACCGGGGGCTCTCTCCATAACAAACATCGACTGTTTTCTCCCTGGATAATGACACTAGAGCACATAATTTTGTTGCTTATAGCTTATAACTGCCATGAGCAATAATGAGCATGCACCTATTTTTGTTTTTAAAATCTTAATTTCTATGATAATTAGAAAATGAAAAAAAAAACCAAGACATAGGGGCATAGTCATGGCAGTTGTAGGTTTTATGCAACAAAAATATTTGTGCTAGTGTCATTATCCAGGGAGGAAACAGTCGACTACGTTTGTACGGAGAGAGAGCCGGTACCCTTTCACCTTAAGTAAGAACTGTAACACATCGCTCGGCGGATTTAATTTTTTGATTCTTTTGTTATCTAGTGTTGTTATTGAAATTTTTGAATGGGGTGATAGATAATAATATGTAGCCGCAATTGAAAAAATTGCGTGATATTTGCCGAGACCCCCCCTCTCTCCAACATAAGATTAGATGAGATTTGAATCGACCCCCTCCCCCCCCCCCCCCCTTAAACATCTCACGTAATTAAAGGCGTACGAAAACATTATAAAATTATTAAACCCATGTTTATCAGACTACAGTCTTTAATTCCACCGATCCTGAGCAAGCAAATACACGATTTTTATTTATTTTCGTGTTTTCCAGTCAAAAGTACATAGAGTTTGATTTAGAGGAGCTATGGCCGGAAGATTTCGGTGACATCTTCGTGATTCTACAGTTCGAAGACGGAACAGAAGAAAGAAATAAGATATTGAGCATTGATAGTAAGTTTTTTTTCTTTTATCAATAAAATATACAGAATCATACTATTATATTATTGCTGTTGAGGGCCACTTCTGTGCATTTAGATAAACGACTTTTGTTCTGTGACTTTTGGATTTTTCTTTTAATTTTCAAAACTTAAGGACTGGTTGAGTGCTGCATCCTAACTTGGTGAACTCTTTTTAATCTATTTTTTGTTGCTTTCTTTATTTTATTGTTTATTTGTTTTCTCTTTTTCATTTAGTTTTGGTTGTAAGCGGTTATTTGTGTTCTTTCTTTGTTTTGTTTTCTTTTTTCCTTTTCGTTTTCTTAATGTATATACATATATAAGTATTATTAATTTTATGATATTGTTTAAGTATTTATTTTTTGTTATTGTGATGGTACTTGGTGTTTGGTACGTATGTTTGTCGGACTGATGCGATATTGCAACTGTTTAGAGTCTATATGCGAAAGCTCATAAATAGCGTGTAGAATTAATTTTATATATCATATGCTGAATAGCTCACTGTCTGCTTTCCGAATAAATAAAAATAAAATAAAATAAATAAAATAAAATTCTTAGAACAAAAATTGTTTATTTAGGTGCACAGAAATGGCCCTCATCCGCTTGCTAATACATATAGTTGGTAACTATATAGGGGCATAGTCATGGCAGTTGTAGGTTTTATGCAACAAAAATATTTGTGCTAGTGTCATTATCCAGGGAGAAAACAGTCGTCTACGTTTGTATGGAGAGAGCCCCCGGTACCCTTTCCTCTTAAGGTCCTTACAGTAAGACAATCAATTTCATTTAAAAATGTAATTTATTATGGACTTAATAAAACTGGAATCTACGGGGAGCCTTTGCGCCGGGAACGATAAGGGGCGGGTATTTGACTAACTGGTGACATCATTTATTTGTATTTCTTAACCCCCGACGCAAAAACGACAGGGTGTTATAAGTTTGACGTGTCTGTGTGTGTGTGTGTGTGTGTGTGTGTCTGTCTGTGGCATCGTAGCTCCCTAACGGATGAACCGATTTTGATTTAGTTTTTTTCGTTTAAAAGGTGCATTAGTCGCGAGTGTTCTTAGCTATGTTTGATCGAAATCGGTTTAGCCGTTTAAAAGTTATGAGGGATAAAAGACAGGATTAAAAACCGAATGTAAGTAGATACGAGGGCGGCACTGAAAATTTCGGGAATCAAGGAAGTGACACAACATTACTATTTAAAATGTATTTATTGCTTTTCGAAGTATTCTCCGCGAAATTTGACACATTTTTCCATACGATGGAACCAATCATTAAAGCAACCATTCCATTCGGAAGTTGGGGTCTCCTAAATGGCCGTTTTGTAGGCGTCCACAGCTTCTTCAGGTGATGAAAATCTCTGACCACGCAATTTATTCTTTATTTTAGGGAAAGTATAGACATCATTAGGGCTTAGGTCGGGGCTGTACGGCGGATGGTCTAATAATTCTATGTTTTCTTGCTCTAAAAACTCTTTTCTTCTGTTCGCGGTGTGAGAACTCGCATTGTCGTGATGGAGGATGATGCGGCGGCTGCAGTTCTCTTTACGGAGTTCAGAAACGACCTGTGGCAAACAAATGCTAGCATACCATTCTGCATTAACCGTTCTTTGTCCCTCAAGAGGAATAGTCACAACATGGCCGGTTTTGGAGACAAACGTGGCCACCATTTTTTTTGCAACACTCCGTGAACGAACAATTTTTGTTGGCTTTAACTCATTTTCGAACACCCAAACTCGTGACTGGTTTTTTGTTTCGGGTTCGTACGCGTATATCCAGGATTCGTCACCTGATACGATGTTGTATACAGCATTTGAGGATCCTGCGTGGAATCTTTCGAGAGTTCTGACGGACCAAGTAACGCGAGCCACTTTTTGCTCTTCACAGAGCGAATGCGGTATCCATCGGGAAAACAACTTTTTTACACCTAATTGTTCATGCAAGATTATTTGTATTTGACTCATGCCAATGTCTAAAGTTGCCTGAATTTCGCGGTATGTTACATGTCGATCTTCCTCAATCAGCTTACGCACAGCATCAACGTTTTCTTGGGTGAGTGCAGTTTTTGGACGACCTTGACGGGGATCATCACTGAGCTTGACACGTCCACGTTGAAATTCAGCAAACCAGCGATAAATTGTGGTTTTGGATGGGGCTTCATCACCAAATGCAGAAATCATCCGGTCAACACACTGTTTTTGTGATAAACCACTTCGAAAGTCATAATAAATCATCGCTCTTGAATTTTCTCGCGTCAATTCCATTTTCTCAACGACTAAACAAGTTTGACAAAACCTTGTGACAAGACCGAGATTATTTTTTTTAAATAAATGAATGGTATTCGATTCTTAAAACCAAGGAGTTTTCAATTAAAAAGATTTAAATATGACAGGAACAGTGGAAATATTCCATTCCCGATACTTTTAGTGCAGCCTATGTATGCTCGAGTGGGGTATCAAATGAAAGGGCATGATTCGTACATTACAAATAGCTATGTTTGATCAAAATCGGTATAGAATTGTATTTTTTTAACTACTTTTCTTTTGTATTGTTACAGGTCCAGGTACATAATAATCACAAATATTAAACCACACAAACACAATATGATGCAGCCACAAAAGGTGGATGAGCCGCAAATGTTTTTGTTCCACTGCCGTCTTCCTACCTTCACTCGCGTCCTTCGAAGGAGTCCGTTTATTTGGTGGTCTTTGAGTGACGAGCGTATAGGTATCTTCTAGGAAAGCGTGGGCGATAGTGCGTAACACAAAAGTACAACAGGTTGAAGCTGCGGAAGTGAAATTTTAAGATGCGCGCGCAAAAGTAATAGGTCGAAGCTGCGAGAGGGAAAGAAGCTGCGAGAGTGAAATTTTAAGATCCGCGCGCATCACTGTAACGGTATAGCAACAGGTTGAAGCTGCAAGAGTGAAATTTTAAGATGCGCGCGCATCACCTTAACATTAAAGTAACAGGTTAAAGCTGCGAGAGTGAAATTTTAAGATCCGCGCGCATCACTGTAACATTATAGCAACAATTTGAAGCTGCAAGAGTGAAATTTTAAGATACGCGCGCATCATTGTAACACTAAAGTAACAGGTTAAAGCTGTGAGAGTGAAATTTTAAGATCCGCGCGCATCACTGTAACATTATAGCAACAGTTTGAAGCTGCAAGAGTGAAATTTTAAGATACGCGCGCATCATTGTAACACTAAAGTAACAGGTTAAAGCTGTGAGAGTGAAATTTTAAGATACGCGCGCATCATTGTAACACTAAAGTAACAGGTTAAAGCTGTGAGAGTGAAATTTTAAGATGCGCGCGCATATCTGTAACACTAGAGTAACAGGTTGAAGCTGCCAGATAAATATCAGATGGACAGACATACAGACGGACGTATAACTTCTCGCGCGCGTACATATGTACAGGCACCCATTTTTTTACTACACCTTATTATAAATTTGCTTTTTTCTATATTTTCAGAGACATGTAAGTAATTATACAAGCAATTTAACTTAAAAAAAAAATAAAAAAAAAACTTTTTTAATTTTTCCAAGAATGACAATTTTTTATTTGTTTTGTTGAATATTTTTTCTAGCAAATAGTAAGTGACCTTTTTAATAATTTTAACAACATTGTTTCTATCGAGATTTTTATCGGAATTAACTTGATAATTTCTTTTTTTTAGCTGTCGGTAAGTTAAATACATATAATTATTTTATATTTATATTAAAAAATATTTTTTTTAAATCAAATTCAAAATAAAGTTTTTATTGTATAAAATTCACAAATATTAATATTTAAAATAAAAATTAAGCGTCATTAAAATAATTAATTATTTATTATCAATTATTTCTTATCTTTATTTGACTACAAGAATAGGACTATTCCACTTTGCCCCATCGACGGGGTGCAGTGGACTTTTAGCAAAAATAGTACATACAGTTGATAATGATAAAAAAAAGTTATTGAATAAAAACTTTTACAAAATATTAAACTGTAGAGCAAAATCACAGAAAACAATAAATAGTGGTAGATACCTCGACTTTCATTCTGAAGGTCGTGAGTTCGAATCCCGGCGGGCCGTGCACCAATGTATTTTTCTTAAGCAAAATTTATGTCCGCAAATTGACATTACTCTTACGGTGAAGGAAAACATCGTGTTGAAACCCGCTTAGTTGGCTCCAGAAGTATTGACAAGTTCTCTTCTCTGGACATGGTCGACTAAGCTGAGAGGGTAGTAGGTGCTGGGCAAGCCTACTCCATCCTCACGCAAAAAGGACCCAATTAAAAAGGGTCTAATGGCGGAAAACATCTGTATACAAGTACAATACTATATCTTCTATACATATAAAATGCTTTGTCCTGAACTACTGAATGACTGACTGACGGATCAACGTACAGCCTAAACCGCTGATCGTAGAGACTTGAAACTTGGAGGGTGTGTTCTTTGTATGACGTAGGCATCGGATAAGAAAGGATTTTCCGAAATTCCACCCCTAAGGGAGTGAAAAAGAGGGGAAAAGTTTGTATGGGACAACGTGATTCCTTGGTCCAATCTACTTCAAATTTTGCATAATCTATGAATATCGCTCATCTAAAATCACACCGACGCAATTGCATATTTGCAACTTTTCAGGAGAAGAGTTTAAAAGTTTGTAAGCAAAAATATCCATAGTTTTTAAATATTATGATTTGCTGTATATTACTTTTGCTTAATTACAATAATTCATAATTAATTTATATGTAAAATAAAGAAAATAATATAAAAAGGTTAATCATAAACATCACAATTATGACATTATGTGTTATATGCAAATAAGAATAAAACATAAATTGAAAAAACGTGAAATATCACGTTGTTTCAATTTATGTTTTATTTTATGTATAATATGTATAATATAATATGAGTTAACAAAAATTTACGAAAATACAACTGTATCTGTTGTACTGTATTCAACAGATACAGTTTTATTTTCGTAAATTTATGTTAACTCATATTATGAGTTGGGGAACAGTTCAACAAGATCCGGGTTGTGGACTCGGACGGATCATATTATGAGTTAACAAAGTAATCAATCAATATGTAATTTATTTTACAGTAAAAGCAACTGGACTAACGGACTCGCTTCAACCGAACTCGCACTACGATAAAACAATAAAGTATGACTGTGGTCCGTGCGTTGTTGACGACATCCTCTGCAATGGAGAGTCTGTGTTGACAGGTGGACGCATCACCGTCACTTCTCAATCAAACTCCATCAATCTAAACTTCCCAAGGTACGGAGACATAATTGCAGACCCACCCTAGAGTTTTTATTCTAATGATATTTTTTATTTAAAGAATTAGCACCTGGATGACCGAGTTTTGCTCGGTATTTTTTATTTTTTTTTACTTAGTCTAACCTCAAAGCAAACACTCATTGACTTCGTGTTACTTAACAACGCCATCTGCTGGAATAACTTTATTGCTCACAAAAAAATAGTATTAGTAGTTCGCCAATAGATGTCAGAAAGAGTCATATTTTTCAGATAAAAAAAAGTAAGTTTCGATAAAACACGAATAAAATGACATTTTCTAAAAATCATTCCTAGCTAAATCGATTTATCGCCCCCGAAACCCCCTATATACCAAATTTCATGAAAATCGTTGGAGCCGATTCCGAGATTAATATTTATATACAAGAATTGCTCATTTAAAGATATAAGATATAAGTAGTACATTTATACAAGACGGTGTATGGGGCTAGTATGATCAAAGATAGTCTTATAATAAACTATTTATTTACTGCACTATTATAACTCTACTATACTATGTTGTGGACTGTAATAAACTATGTTCGCACTTATCAGTTTTCGCAATCGATCGCTTCTCTCAAAAGACTATTTCTATATGCACCCTTAAACAGAACTGACTGGCGAAAGCTCGACGCCGCCTTTTTATATTAAAATAAAAGTTTTCTATAAGTTTCGAGAAAATCCGCGAAAAATACAAACAATATTCTATAGTTATTGAATGTTCTGGACGTCGAACTTTCGTTGCCGTCAAAGTCAGTGCTGCCATCTGGTGGAGAATAGAGACAAATACGCAGCGGCGGTATTATTGATTGCTAATCTGTCACTGTCATCAGTTTTCTGTCAATTACTTTTGTCTATGGCTCGAATTTTAAATTGCCAACTCTTCTGTCCTGCACAATATCCGTTGTCTAGCATTCATAACATAAGTCTAGTTACTTAGCTTGGGACTAGATGGCGGTGTGTGGAATGTCTTGCAATTTTTTTGACGTTATAACGTCTAATAAATTGATAGAACACCTTCATTCACAAAAAAGTGTCACGGTAGTATTGTGTGTATTTAATAATAATATCGCTTATCTGTGCTTGTGTTATGTTGACGGGTGACGAATAGAAGACTTATATAAAGGAAAAAAACTTGAGAAGTGTCAAGGGACACAAGGATGGAACGAAGTTTCTTTCGATTAATTAGTGAAGAAATTGTAATAAAATCAATCTCAATTTTTCATCATTTTCTTATGATGTCATATCACGTAAAATTATCGTCCGTAAACCAACTTTACAGACATTTTTTTTATTTTTTTAAATTAATAAATTCATGAGTTGAAAGAAAGTTGAACTCAAGCAGGACCTTAGAATCTTGCCATTCTCATAATAGCAGTTTTGGAACTCTACGGTGGGTCTGCAATTTTGTTGTCTGATTGAATATTAAATTAAATTAAAATTCTTTTATTTCGAGCTTCATTGGCTCATATGTGTAAGTAACAAACAACTTACAAAAACCGAAAAGAAAAAAAAAACAACAAAGATAGAAAGCTGGGTTACAGCGGAGGAAATAAAGGAACCTTCGTAATCACCCTTCTCACTAACGACTGCCATAACGGTGAGTCATATGTGTCCACTGTCCTGAGAATTCTGTTGTCGCTGCCCCGCACTCTGCGTATCAGTGAGGCCGTCTTCTTGCGCAGTACCGCACGAAAACCATCCGTGTTGTACTGCGCAAACATCATCCACTGACTGCAGTAGCGAGGCAGCCCCAACAGCATTCTGAACATATTATATTACAAAATTCATTTATTTTAAAATTTCAGTTTTCAAGACGAATACGCGTGTGTTTATATCTCAGTTTTCAAAGTAGAAGATCAGAAGTATAAGAAACTCTTGGCCATTATTGAAAGTAAGTTTAATTAAGAAAAAAATAACAAAATAATTCAAAGTATAGTGCCTACTTCGATTAAATAATAGAATAAGTAATTATTTTCCCGGGTCATAATATCGTATTTTTATTTCTGTTACCTCGACGTTTCGACTATTTTACAATAGTCATGGTCGCGAGGAGATACACAGGAGACTATTGTAACACTAGCAGCGCTCCGCGGTTTCACCCGCGTAACTCCCGATCCCGTGGGAATATCGGGATAAAAAGTAGCCTATAGCCTTCCTCGATAAATGGACTATCCAACACAAAAATAATTTTTCAATTCGAACCAGTAGTTCCTGAGATTAGCGCGTTCAAACAAACAAACTCTTCAGCTTTATAATATTAGTATAGATAGTCAAAACATCGAGATAAGAAAAATAAAAATACGCGATTAAGAACAGGTAAAACAATTACTATGAATACAAATAGTGTGAGATTAAAAAGTTGAATAATAGAATTGCAACAGTTGAGATGTATGACGACCCAGTTGGCACAATGGTCACCATGCCGGACTGCCAAACACAGGGTTGCGGGTTCGATACCCACCTCAGACATGTATTTATGCTTAGATATTTGTCTATGGTTGGTTGTTTCTATGTATTATAAGTATATATTTACAAAAAAGTAATATATAGTATATCCGTTGTCTAGCACCCATAACACAAGTCTAGTTACTTAGCTTGGGGCTAGATGGCAATGTGTGGAATGTCCTGCAATATTTATTCAAAAACTGTCGATTTTTGTGTCGACTTAGTTATTTTTTATGTAATAAATAACTTGCTGAGTCCCGCGGTTTCACCCGAGTAAGTCCCGATCCCGTGGGAATATCGTAAAAGCCTATACGGTATTCAAGAACTCCAGCTTTGAGTTTAAGTTTCATCGCAATCGGTCCAGCCTTAATTTAAGTTATAAATGGTATAACTAACACGATTTTGTTTTTTTTATTTCAGACGCATGTAAGTTTATCTTTATTACCATTTTAGGGTTCCAAAGAGTAAAAACGGGACCCTATTACTAAGACTCTACTGTCTGTCTGTCTGTCACCAGGCTGTATCTCATGAACCGTGATAGCTAGACAGTTGAAATTTTCACAGATTATTTATTTCTGTTGCCGCTATAACAACAAATACTGAAAACAGAATTATATGGAACCCATTGTCCGCGAGTCTTATTCGCACTTGGCCGGTTTTTTATACAATTACTAGAGCGGTGTTGGCTTTATGGTAGATACCTCTTTAATTCTGAAGGTCGTTGGTTCGAATCCCGGCCGGCTGTGCACCAATGTATTTTTCTTAAGAAAAATTTATGTGCGCTTATTGACATTGCTCTTACGGTGAAGGAAAACATCGTGAAGAAACCCGCGGCTTAGTTGGCTCCAGAAGTATTGACAAGTTCTCTCCTCTGGACATGGTCGACTAAGCTGAGAGGGTAGTAGGTGCTGGGCAAGCCTACTCCTTCCTCACGCAAAAAGGACCCAATTAAAAAGGGTCCAATGGCGGAAAACAGCCTGTATACAAGTACAAGTATATAATTACTAAAATAGAATTTAAGAAGTTTATTACTAACAACATGAATTATTGTCATCTGATTAAGAGGAAACCGGCTCTCTCTCCATACAAACGTAGTCGACTGTTTCCTCCCTGGATAATGACACTGGTACAAATATTTTGGTTACATAAAACCTATAACTGCCATGACCATGCTCCTACGTTTTTTTTAAATCTTAATTTCTATGATAATTAGAAAATGAAAAAAAAACAGTCATGGCAGTTATAGGTTTTATGCAACAAAAAATATTGCTCTAGTGTCATTATCCAGGGAGGAAACAGTCGACTATGTTTGTATGGAGAGAGCGCCGGTACCCTTTCACCTTAAATTAATTTTAATTTAATAATTTAAAAACTAATTCTTATTTTTATGCAATAATTTCAGCTCCCAGTAAGTTTAAAAACCTTTAGAATTTAAACCAAAAAAAATCGGATAATAGTTATTGCTAACTAGCGACCCGCCCCGGCTTCGCACGGCTATATTATACATGTATTATACATATAAACCTTCCTCTTGAATCACTCTATCTATTAAAAAAACCGCATCAAAATCCGCTGCGTAGTTTTAAAGATCTAAGCAATCATCACTCTAGCGAATCAGAGTCTCATTTGCAACTCAATTGCGAACGTTCGCGCGCACTATGCAATCTCATAGGGTTGATTGTCAATACGGGTGTCAGGGGTGTTGGCTTAGTGGTAGATACCTCGACTTTCATTTTGAAGGTCGTGGGTTCGAATCACGGCCGGCCGTGCACCAATGGATTTTTCTTAAGAAAAAATTATGTCCGCTAATTGACATTGCTCTTGCGGTGAAGGAAAACATCGTGATGAAACCCGCGGCTTAGTTGGCTCCAGAAGTATTGACAAGTTCTCTCCTCTGGACATGGTCGACTAATATGGAGGGTAGTAGGTGCTGGGCAAGCCTACTCCATCCTCACGCAAAAAGGACCCAATTAAAAAGGGTCTAATGGCGGAAAACAGCCCGTAAACAAGTACAAGTACGGGTGTCAGGGGCACGGTCATGGCAGTTATACATTTTGCAACAAAAATATATGTGGTAGTGTCATTATCCAGGGAGGAAACAGTAAACTACGTTTGTATGGAGAGAGCGCCGGATACTCTTTTCTCTTAATTTCCAAAATTGCGTAATGTTCCAACAACTGTATTGAAAAGTCACTTTTTTTAGAAAGGGGTGGATTTAAAAGAAATAAACTGTAGGTATTTGACTGACTACACTTATTTTTTTCTCCAATTTGATTCCCAGAGGTCAAGCTCGCGAAAGTTGACAAGGAAGACCCACCAGATGGAAATTTATACGTGAAAGAAATTCCATTCACTTGCGACAGTGACTGTACGGTTGACAAGGTAATGGCCGCTATGGCGTAGTGGCGTAGTGACCCACCTGCGATACTGGAGGTTGCCGGTTCGATTGTATTGAATTACTCATATGACTTACTGAGAGAACTGACGACCCAGTTGGCACCATGCCGGACTGTCAGACACAGGGTTGCGGGCTCGATTCCCGCCTCAGACATGTATTTGACGACCCAGTTGGTACGGTCGGCTGTATAATTGCAGACCCACCGTAGAGCTCCAAAAGGGCTGTTATAAGAATGTTTTCAACATTAGCAAAATTCTAGACACCTGCTTTAGTTGTTTAAAGTCTTCTAACTCATCAATGTATCAAACATAAGTTATTAGAATGAAAACATTCCATTAATAGTCATTTTAGAACTCTACCGGGGGCTGTAATTATGCAGCCGACTGTACAATGGTCACCATGCCGGACTACCAAGCACAGGGTTGCGGGTTCGATTCCCGCCTCAGACAAGTATTTGACGACCCAGTTGGCACAATTGTCACCATGCCGGACTGCCAAACACAGGGTTGCGGGTTCGATTCCCGCCTCAGACATGTATTTATGGTTAGATATTGGTCTGTAGTCTGGTTGTTTCTATGTATTATAAGTATATATTTACAAAAGAAAAGTATACAAGTAGTATATCCGTTGTTTAGCACCCATAACACAAGTGTAGTTACTTAGCTTGGGGCTAGATGGCGATGTGTGGAATGTCCTGCAATATTTATTATAAAACCAATATTATGTGCTGGACTGATGCCAAAACGGTCAAATGAGCAGTGAATCTAATAAATAACTAAACATGTTTTTATAATGTTTTATCATTTTAATAGGTATTCGTAAACGGAATAGCTTTACAATCACAACCACAGACTTCGAGAAGAAGTTCAAACAGCGCTCCGCATGGGTCCTTCAGCGTAAGTCAATAAATCAATTTGTGATGAAGGGAACCAAGGAACTAAGTTTAGGTTATTTTTTTTTTTCTTTTATTATGGCTTCGCACGTGTGCATTTAGCCAGTGTCAAGTTATATTTTGCATCAAATTATGACCCGATTTTTCATAAATCGGGCCTAAAGTGTTTCAATACAGTCAAATTCGTCATAGTCCGTCAAGTCAGGGGTTATAGTAAAGCGGTGGCAAGTTTACCATAACCTTAATAGGAGATTTGGAGGCAACGTGAAAACTGCATGTTTGACACTGATTTTTACTTTCACTACACTTGTGCACTTTCACAGAACTAAATTGAATAACATTCCACCAGAATTATACAATTCAACTCGGGTTACATCTAAGTTTCATGAAAATAAAACTGCAGCACGACATGTTGTTAACTCGTTCCCGCCAAAACTCCTTTATGTTATTTGATCTTGTTATTAGTTATTATAAATTACATCAGCATAGAGGTCCATTATTGAGCGAGCTATTGTCGTTTATAGAACTGCGATAGGTGTTCTAGGTATTTTTTTATGGGTATTTATTTGAAGCGTAACCTGAAACCGCGAATAAAATTGATTCGCGAGCCGATGACCTTGAAATCATTATTCGCGGAAATTTGAAATTAAAACTTGAACAGAAAGGAGGGGTTAACACACTGAATGTACACGGTTTACTTAATATTTATTGAGTAAAAGCGGGGGTTTTTATACTAATTAAACTAGGTACATAATCACGTCACATGACCTTCTAATACAATATTGATTCCTGTGTAACCTTGGCCTTGGTACATCTTGTTGGTGCGATGCAATAACAAATTACTATGTTTGCTTTATTGTTTTTTGGAAAGAAGCTCCTTATGGCGCGTCGCGAAAGGGGGCTAGACGGAAAAATTAAGAACAAAAGTTGTAACGACGCTTTTTGATTTTATTACAATTCCTTCACTAATTAATCGAAGGAAACTTCGTTACATTCGGGTGTCCATTGACACATATCAAGTTTTTCTTTAACTTTTACCACTGGTTTAACTTGTATGTATTCGTGGTGACATACCACGCCACATGACCTTCTAATACAATATTGATTCCTGTGTAATCTTGGCCTTGGCACATCTTCATATCAGTGCAGGTGCGATACAATATCGAATCATATATATATAGTTTTGTTTATAACTTTTACCACTGGTTTCGCTTGCCTGCATTCGTACACCACAAATTAACCAACCGATCAATCAATTAATCAGTGCATCAATCAACCAATCAATTAATCAGTCAATCAACCAATCACTCAATCAATCATTTATTTACTTGAAATAGAGTAATAAGATGTCGAAATTATAATACAGTACCTTCTTGGTATTTCATTTCATTTGAGGTTTCTCTATGTGTATCCCGCACCTGCGTAGCTTCCGATCCCGTGAAAATATCGGAATTAAATTAAATCGAATCTATTTACAGGATATAAGCTATCCTTATACTAAATTTCATCAAAATCGGCCCAGTAGTTTACGTGTAATAAATCATCAATCAAGACACTATATTTGCCATTTTTACTAGCTCTATTCCCCCTGATTCCAAAACGAGGTTTAAGAATAGTGCGAGATATGGATTAAAACCTTAGATTTAGATTTACTCGTGAACTATAGTCTTGCTTGCTTTAACATCATTATTTAACTGATGTGAGAAAGGAGATGTAAGTAGCTAATCTTAGATTTCTACAAAGGGATTTATTTAACTACATGTAAGATGTAACTTGGATTTTTGGCGGGAACGAGTTAACAACATGTCGTGATGCAGTTTTATTTTCATGAAACTTAGTTGTAACCCGAGTTGAATTGTATAATTCTGGTGGAATGTTATTCAATTTAGTTCTGTGAAAGTGCACAAGTGTAGTGAAAGTAAAAATCAGTGTCAAACATGAAGTTTTCTCGTTGCCTCCAAATCTCCTATTAAGTTTATGGTAAACTTGCCACCGCTTTACTATAGCCCCTGACTTGAAGGACTATGATTTGACTGTTTTGAAACGATTTATGAAAAATCGGGTCACAATTTGATGCAAAATATAACTTGACACTGGCTGAAGCCGTGCGAAGCCGTAATTAATAGCAAAAAATAAAGATGTAACTTCACGAACTCCGCTGCAGCTATGTGCTTTGGTAGTATATAAGTAGTATATCCGTTGTCTAGCACCCATAACACAAGTGTAGTTACTTAGCTTGGGGCTAGATGGCGATGTGTGGAATGTCCTGAATTTTTTTTTTGTTTTTTCCAGGTCCAAGGAAACACATTAATAATTACAATACCAAATTTCAATGCCTTATACAAAGGAGTGTTCCAAGCCGTCTTCCTGACGGCTAGCGGACCTGTCACGAAGAATGTACTGTTCTTAGGGTAAGATTAATAAATAAATATAAAATAAATGCAAAGAAAAACTTTTGTGGCAACACTTCACATCGCCACCAACAGATGGCGCCACTAAGCCGATCGGAGATCCTAGATCGCGCAAGCGAAGTTTCTCCGAAGATAAGCTCATATACAAGTTCCAACGAAACATCGCTGGGCCGCGGCCTACCGGGTATAACACCTGCCCGATGGAAGATCTTCCCTTTGGAGGTACACACCACCTCGTACCTCCAAACTTTAATAAATGTAATATATAAAAAAAAACTAATTGTACAAGCAAGACATTGAAAATGCAGATCATTTTAGTCATATTACCGCATGACGTCAAACAATAATACCATGACACTTATCTGTGAATGCAGGTGTCAGACCACAGACAAATATCTAAGCATATTTATATGTCTGAGGCGGGAATCGAACCCGCAACCGTGTTTGGCAGTCCGGCATGGTGTCCATTGTGCCAACTGGATCGTAATATGATTTTGTTTATTTTTTTTTTCAGAGACGTTGAAACGGGTGTTTCGGTTGATGGTGAGGATCAACTTCCATTTTAATTTAATAAAATGCCCAAATAGGCTATTAGTCGGAGCAACGGGAAAAAATATTCCCACTCCTCCTACTCGGAATTTCAATCGGAGGAAATATGACTTTTCATTACTCATACTCCGAAAGTTGGTCTAAAGATGCCTGAAGAGCGTGTAGAAAGAAAAACTTTCAGCCCTAGGGAGAATCGTTTTCACTGATAGCTGTCATGTCAAATTATGGCTTCGCGCGGCTTGTGCTTGTAGCCAGTATCAGTATCATTACGCATTAGAAACTTCAAAAACCTAACCTCCTTGCTTATGGTAACACCAAAGAATAAGAATTATGGCTTCACACGACTCATGCATACTGCCAGAGGTAGTATGGAGTCTCTCATTCACTCTCGTTATTATGAAGAATTTAATGCATTATTCGTAATGAAAAGCACAGTGTTTACCTCGGGTAAAAGACGCATTAAGTCCCTCGAACTATTAGCGCCCTCGCTTCGCTCGGGCGCCAAACTCCGTCTCGGGACTCAATGAGTGACTTTCACACCTAGGTTAACAATGTACTATTCCATCTATGCCTCATATGCTATTATTCTGCCAGAGATGGAAAGATGAAAATTACAAAAAAAGGGGCTATTTCCTTTGATTTGACCATTACTATGTTTGTTTCCAAGAATTGTTCTCTATCAGCAAAATGGATAGTCTATCCATTGGTATAAAAATTTAGGTGATTATTTTTTTGCCAAATCAACAGGTTCTACTATTAATTATGGCTTCGCACGGCTTGTGCATTTAGCCAGTGTCAAGTTATATTTTGCATCAAATTATGACCCGATTATTCATCGGGCCTAAAGTGTTTCAAAACAGTCAAAGTCGTCATAGTCCGTCAAGTCAGGAGCTATAGTAAAGCGGTGGCAAGTTTACCATAACCTTAATAGGAGATTTGGAGGCAACGAGAAAACTTTATGTTTGACACTGATTTTTACTTTCACTACACTTGTGCACTTTCACAGAATTAAATTGAATAACATTCCACCAGAATTATACAATTCAACTCGGGTTACAACTAAGTTTCATGAAAATAAAACTGCAGCACGACATGTTGTTAACTCGTTCCCGCCAAAACTCCTCAACAGGTTCGATTGCTGGCTAGGGTAACGACTTTTACAAGAATCAAATGAAGTAGAAGTGAATGCATCAAAAATCAAAATATGTCATAATCGGGCAAGCAATTCCTTTTAGAAATTTTTCGCTATCTCATATATTTGAGGATATAGCCCTGAAAGCCCATGTAAGGAATTCACCCTGTAAATAGTATAATTATTGGAACAAAGTTCCTTATCGCAGGTTGCGAAAGGGGGCTAGACGGAAAGAATTAAGACCAAAAGTTGTAACGACAGTTTTTGCTATAGTTGTAAGCCGTGCGGCGTGCGCGTGTTTCTCTCTCTCTCTCATAGAAAGCAAGCCAGTTTACTAAAATTGAGCCTACTGATTAAGTTTATATTACATTATATTTGTTAATAATATTATTATAACTTAAAACAAAAATATATTTTCTTTTTTTAAAAATACAGCAGCGACAACGGCCGCCCCTACCGCTGCCGAATCAGCCGCTGATACAACAGCTGCAGCTGCAGCTGACGGAGCATCCACTGACGCAGCTGCTGCTGACGCCTCTGCTGGTGACGCGTCTGCCGGTGACGCCGCTGCTGGTGATGCCACTAGTGGTGACGCCGCTGCTGAGGGCAGTGACGCCCCTGATGGTAACAAAATACATAAGATTATTAGTAATTATACCAGCAAGCCGTTGAGGGATGCAAATTAACAAGTAACTTTTGTTCTACGAGTTTAGGAAATACGATCATTTTTTCGAAAATTTTGTGGTTACGTGTGTTATGTAATTTTCATTGACGTAACTGATTGATTATTAAGCACATTCGGATATATTGCACTTTCGTTTTAATTGATATTTTGTATAATAATAGAATAGCAAAATGTTTATATGCCTATTATGGTGAATCGTAGAGCTTTATTGTATTCTGTTAAGATCATTGTATTTAACCCATGATTATGAAATAAATGAATTATGAATTATTATAAGGCATCACGTGTGAACGGCTGGATCAATGTCGATAATTCTTTGTTGTCGAGTTTATTATCGTCAGAAGGTATTTATGAAAAACTAGCTGCGCCTTGCGGTTTCATCAGCGTAACTCCCGATCCCGTGGGAATATCAAAATAAAAAGTAGCCTATAGCCTTCCTCGATAAATGGACTATAGAACACAAAAATATTTTTTCAATTTCAACCAGTAGTTCCTGAGATTGGCGCGTTTAAACAAACAAACAAACTCTTCAACTTTATAATATTAGTATAGAAATAATAAAAAACCGTAAGTACGCGGGTGAAACCTCGGTGTGCAGCTAGTATAAGTATAATAAAATGTACAAAAGTAGGCCTCTGCTTTCTTAATTAAAACTTTTTATTAATTATGGCTTCGCACGACTTGTGTATATGGCCAGTATCAAGTTATATTTTGGATCGTAATGGCCCTAAAATGTGCAGTCGGCAAAGTAATTCATACACCAATTATGTTGTAGACTGTGCACTGTCCGAGTAAAAATTGTATTTTATTTCCTTTTGAATTTTGGCATTGCACGTTTCCAGCATAAAGCAAGCGTCAAAGTGTCAAGTTGTTTTTCTTTTAAATTTTGGCATTGCACGTTTCCAGCATATAGCCAGTGTCAAGTTGTTTTCTATATATATTAGACAATGTTCTGTCTTTCTGTCCTCAGATGCAACGCCAGCACCGGAGTGAAGAATGCAGAAGAGGATCCAAAACTAAACATAAATAAATACTTACTTAATCTTACTCGACTCACTGTTTTTTTTAAAACACCAATTAAATAAATATGCTAAGAAACAAGACTTGTGTTATGGTAACCAGATAACGGATAGGATCCTATCCTACTATCGTCTCTATACATATAAAATTCTTTGTCCTGACTGACTGACGGATCAACGCACAGCCTAAACCGCTGATCGTAGAAACCTGAAACTTGGAGAGTGTGTTCTTTGTATGACGTAGGCATCCGATAAGAAAATGATTTTCCGAAATTCTATCCCTTAGAGGTGAAAAAGGGGGGCAAAGTTTGTATAGGAAAACGTGATTTTTTGGTCCATTTTCGAATTCTACGTAGACGAAGTCGCGGGCAAAAGCTAGTAATATTATATATGTGAAAGTTTGTGTGCATGTTTGTTACTTCTTCATGCAAAAACTACTGGACCGATTGCGATGAAACTCGGTATGTAAATAGCTGGAAACCAAACAATCAAATCTTTATTCTTTATACAAATTTCCAAATTCAAATACATCTATCAACACTCATTTTACATAATAAAGCACTAACTAGGAGTTTTGGCGGGAACGAGTTAACAACATGTCGTGCTGCAGTTTTATTTTCATGAAACTTAGATGTAACCCGAGTTGAATTGTATAATTCTGGTGGAATGTTATTCAATTTAGTTCTGTGAAAGTGCACAAGTGTAGTGAAAGTAAAAATCAGTGTCAAACATGCAGTTTTCTGGTTGCCTCCAAATCTCCTATTAAGGTTATGGTAAACTTGCCACCGCTTTACTATAGCCCCTGACTTGACGGACTATGACGACTTTGACTGTATTGAAACACTTTAGGCCCGATTTATGAAAAATCGGGTCATAATTTTAAGCAAAATATAACTTGACACTGGCTAAATGCACACGTGCGAAGCCATAATAAAAGAAAAAAAAAAGCACTAACTATTAGAGAAAACAAAAATAACATTTTTATCACAGTTGCTCATAAATTGGATCTAAATCTATCTGGGTTATACTGTTTTGATGGATAAAATAAAGTAGGTACCAAAAAAGACCTGGTTTTACTCCAGCAATAAAAGTTGTCTATAAAGTCGGTTTACGAACGATAATTTTACGTGATAACGTCTTAAAAAATGATCAAAAGCGTTGTTTTTTCTTTTCCGTACCATTATATTCTGTTTTTAACCCCCGACAATTGAAATGGAAAAAACCCTAAAAAATATTGTATGTCAGACGAGGGTGTATAGGTTAAAAGCCTTTTGCCTGGCCTTTCGGGAGTATAATTAACAAAAAAATATTGAATCAAAAATTGTAAACATAGACTCAACATAGACTTATCACCAAATATTTTGTAATTATTATTTTCTTTTCTTTTCAAGTCTTTTCTTTTATTCACAACTGTGATAAAAAAAACGTCGTACGATATACGTGTGGAATTGATCTTTGCATCTTGGCTTCTTAACACACTGCCGCTCGCGCGTCATAAACCGCCTCTATCCCCTCGTCTGTCGGACGACCTTTTAAAGGTCGATTTTAAACATGGCGCATCTGTCGCGCCACCTTCTAAAGGTCGATCGTTTACCGCGTATTTCTTCGTCGAAGTGAAGCGTGTACACTATATTTAGCCTGTTCGAACGTATACAATGTGAAAGAGAAAACTCACGATGATGTTTAAAGTCTCTAAAACTATCAATAAAACACCCGGGAACGTTATTTTTTCGTTTTTATTGAGAGTCTATGGGCAAATGTCAGTTGTCAACCGGCAGTTGTATTTTCTTGTTGTTATTTACAAGTTTTTTTTCCAAAAAAATACATTAGTGGTAGATAATCTCGTTATTAACATCATTAACATACATATCTTGATAAATAGTAATCATTTAACTAGGGAAAAATTGATTAGTTTTGCGTAAATATTCCAATTAGATTCTAATTAGAAATTGACGTTTCGACCTTAAAAAGGTCGTTTGACAGACATGGACGACCGACTAGCAGTGTTTTGTTTTTGTTCAATACTTGTAAACAAAGCACTTGTAACAACTAAAACTCTGTCTGTCTACTCGTAACTGAACCAAACTATAATTAAAGTGTCGAATGTATACCAATTAGAACAACTTTGTTTACGAAATTGAAATGTAAACATAACATTTTTTTTTGCTGTGTTTTTTGTTGTGTCATGGTGTCAAGTGTCGAGTCAAGTGGGGTTTTAGTGTTGATTAATTGCTTTTAGTGTGATGAAGTTGGTAAGTTGTTTTGTATTATGCTTGTGGGTTAGGGATATTACAAGTAGATAAAACATTTTGTTATGGAAATAATTCTTCCATTTTTAAATTACACGATCGTTGTACAACAAATTGGAGAAAGTTCGGAGAAAGTACTTTCCAATTAGAATTAACAATACATCACAAGATAAACTGCATTTATATGCCTTAATGTATTTATATGCCTAGGTAGTGTAATTCATACTCATTCTTTATTACCCAAGGTTTATGTAGCTCCCATTCATAACTTCGCTGTTATCGCTATTTTACTCACTCTCCTCGATGTGCCGGGCCATCCCGCGGGGTTCCCGCGGGATGGCCAAACAGATACCGGGAATTTGCAAAAAAATGGCCGACACACGAAAGGCTATGCAAAGATCAATTTACCACACTTATATCGTAATGTACTATTACATAATAAAATAAGCACTAAATATTAGAGAAAACAAAAATAACACATATGCTTGAACTAGGTAATCCTTTAAATATAATAATATTAGTATATACTAGCTTTTTCCCCGCACGTAGTCGCGGGGTAATTGTGTTTTATATATCAAAACCGTCCTCTTGAATTACTCTATTTATTAAAAAAACCGCATCAAAATCCGTTGCGTAGTTTTAAAGATCTAAGCATACATAGGGACAGACAGCGGAAAGCGATTTTCCCCCGTTTTCACAATCAACCCTATGAGATTGCATAGTAACGCATAGAGTCGCAAATAGGACGCTAATTGGCTATTGATGAGAGCAGCACAAAATTAACCTATCATAGGGATGCATATAGCGCAGTGCGTTCACTTATCCAAGAGCAACTTAAGTACTGTTTGAAAATACGGGCCTTTGTTAGTGATACACGCGACGAATTTAGGTGAAAGGGTACCGGCGCTCTCTCCATATAAACGTAGTCTACTGTTTCTTCCCTGGATAATAACACTAGCACAAATATTTTTGTGCCATAAAACCTATAACTGCCATGACTATGCCCCTATGTTTTGGTTTTTCATTTTCTAATTATCATAGAAATTAAGATTTAAAAAACCAAAAAAAAAGCATGGTTATGGCAGTTATAAGTTTTATGCAACAAAAATATTTGCTCTAGTATCATTATCCAGGGAGAAAACAGTCGACTACGTTTGTATGGAGAGAGGGCCGGTACCCTTTACTCTTAAGTACGACCTCTTTTTTTAAAGTTGGCTAAATACTTCTTTCT
The DNA here is from genome assembly GCA_951213275.1 of Idaea straminata. NCBI lineage: Eukaryota > Metazoa > Arthropoda > Insecta > Lepidoptera > Geometridae > Idaea > Idaea straminata. The sequence continues at coordinate 6,502,567 of OX577872.1, forward strand.
CCTTTTATGCCGAATACAAAAGTCGATCAAGTGTGACAGATGTAAACAAAGCTAAAGGTCAAGTGAAATCAGGGCACAACATTATGTCTAATATAAGTGAATTATTCCTTCACATATTTTAGACCGGAAGCCCGTGATATGTGGACATACGCGTCTTAAGGTAAACGGTACCGGGCGCTCTCTCCATACAAACGTAGTCGACTGTTTCCTTCCTGGATAATGACACTAGAGCAAATATTTTTGTGCCATAAAACCTATAACTGATGGCATTTATAGGGTTTATGCCACAGTCATGAGACTGTGCCCCTATGTCTTGGTTTTTTTCATTTTCTAATTATCATAGAAATTAAGATTTTAAAACAAGGACTAAAAACAAAATATAGGGGTACGGTCATGGCAGTTATAAGTTTTATGCAACAAAAATAATTGCTCTAGTGTCATTAACATTATCCAGGGAGGAAACAGGCGACTACGTTTGTATGGAGAGAGCGCCCGGTAACGTTTCCTCTTAAGCGTGCTACTTTTTAAAATCGGGGTCCGGTTTTTACCCCTTTATATTATTACTCCACCGTCTGTCAGGCTGTATCTCATGAACCGTGATAGCTAGACAGTTGAAATTTTCACAGATGATGTATTTCTGTTGCCGCTATAACAACAAATAAAAACAGAATATAACTGTACGGAATCTTTCGTGCGTGAGACCGACTCGCACTTGGCCGTCAAATCTTTGAAAGGTTAGATAGCTGTTGTTCTGTAGAAGAACAGAGTATATTCGTTTGAATATTTTGGCACGAAGTTCCTTATCGCGCGTTGCGAAAGGGGGCTAGACGGAAAAAATTAAGACCAAAAGTTGTAACGACACTTTTAGAATTGAGCCCACTGATATTACATTATTTTGTTAAAAATAAAATAAAAATTATAATAACTTAAAAAAAATAATTTATTACAATTCCTTCACTAATTAATCGAAAAGAAACTTCGTTCCATCCGGGTGTCCCTTGACACCTCTCAAGTTTTTTATCTATAGTTGAGGGTAGGTCTTTGAAAGAAAACACAACTTGTGGGTAGATTTCAAACATTTGTCCCGTTTGAATAACGAACGTACCACGATCGTCAGTCTTCGTCTCGTTACCTCCGAGCGAGCACGTCTATCGAGCTCCGTTGTAGTACCGGTCCGCGCCGCGCATCACGTGTGGACCTTTGTCTCATTCTTCGTAATATTGGACTGCGTATCAAGTTCGATACATTCCTATGGACATTTTGTGCGGATCAAAGGCAAAGTTAAATTTCTTAATTGATTTGGATGCTTATGTATATTTTGTACAAAGAAACGTCTTAAAAACTAAGTTAGGATGTGTTCCTTCGGAACGCGCCCACCAATGAGAAGAAGGCACAAGAAACTCATGGGGTTCTGAAAATGACTAGCCTTCGGTCCCCTTACCTTCAAAACATCGTCTGAGGTAGAAATTGAACCAGCGCCATGGATTTTATGAACAAGGATCGTTAATAGACACGTCTCCATCGCCCAGAACCCTCGGAACAACTTCGAGAGCAAAGGTCAGTGGTACAAAACTGTAATTCCCCTACAGCAGTTAATAACGATTTTTAAAAAGGAGGTTTTCAATTCGTCTCATATTTTTTAAATTTAAATCAACAAGTTTGATCAAAAACGGTTCAATTAATTAAAAACAAATTAAAATGATTATGCACAACAAAAATAAAAGAGTTTAAGACCCCATGATTAACTAACTGTGAAAGTGACAATTAATAATCAACCTTGTGGTTATTGAAATAGAATTTAATAGAATTAAATTCTCCGTTTTTCTAGATTACATTTAAATTGATACTATCTCGTGAACTAGATGTGGAAAAAACATAAAAGTGTTTTTCGTTTTCTTCTTCAGCATCTGACGTCATTACACTAGGAACTTCAAGAACCTAACCTCCTTGCAAAAAATGTGTATTTTCTTATTATTACTGCCGTTATTATTTGTGTAAGCACGAAGTCATGCTAAACGCCTTAAAACAATATTTTCAAAACAGACTCACTGCGAATACCTCCACAAATCCATGTCTATTTAACGTAGGTATCAGTACCACGAGCTCACGGTACCATCGCAGCATACCATCTCTCTGCTTTCCCCATTTAGCACAACCTAACCTAACTGTAGTCAAATACCGCTCACCGAGCCGGCTGTATACACGCGACGCGCGAATTGCCACCTTTCATCGTGAAAAAAAAAACAAAACACTGGCCGGTTAGAAATAAAATAAAACCTATTTGGTACCGTGTCATTGAACAGTTACAGAATAAAAACTATTTTTGCCGTGTTACTGGCCGGTTGTATTTTTGCGTATTGAATTAAAAAGAAATTGTATTAGTGATGTGCATTGCTTTATTTTATTATCGATAAAATATTTCTTAGTGATTTTTTGATGTGGGTGTAATTCAAATATGTAAGTGTTTTTTTTATTGTTTTTGAAGGTAGGTATCTGTGTTTCGTTGTATTATGTGAAAGTAACGTAAACGATAGGTAATTAGCAATCGTAAAACCAAATAAAACGCAATTTAAAACCATTTTAAAAGCAATATAACTCGTTTTCCTCTGAGAAATCATTTTTAAAGCTACCAATTACGTTTATTTCGTTGTAATTTTTATTTTTAAGCACCTTTTTGCTGTAATATCTTATCGAATAGAAAATTACAGCGTCGCGCAATTTTACTCATAAGTCGCAATCCCGTGGGAATATCGGGATAAAAAGTATCTTATTTAATTTCCAAGGATTGAATGTATTCTCATACAAAGCTTCATCAAAATCTGTTCAGTAGTTTAAGAGTTCATTCATCATAAAAATAATCCTTTTCTCTCTTTTAATTACCTAATTGCAAGAAAGAGCTAAGTTTTGTTGGTAAATTATTGTTTTTTTTTTCATTTAATTACGTTGTAACTTTGTAATAATAAATAAATAATAAATCCTACTATAATATTATAAATGTGAAAGTTTGTGTGTGTGTGTGTGTGTGTTTGTTACTCCTTCACGCTAAAACTACTGAACCAATTGCAATGAAATTCGGTATGTAGATAGCTAGAGCCCTGGATTAACATAAAGGCTACTTTTTATCCCGATATTCCCACGGGATCGGGACCTACGCGGGTGAAACCGCGGGGCGCAGCTAGTAATATAATAATATTTTGGAACTTATAAATAAAATAGTAACTTATAAATAAAATAGTAACTTATAAATAAAATAAATTAGAGAGAAACAAAAAAGAAATAAATTATACATGTGTAAAAGGAACGCATTTTGATATTCAAGGCAGAATGTAGAAGACAACCTTTGCCATTTACTGATTAAGAGAGTTACATCCATACAAAAAATAAATAAATTTAAATAAATAAATATTGCAGGACATTCCACACATCGCCATCTAGCCCCAAGCTAAGTAACTACACTTGTGTTATGGGTGCTAGACAACGGATATACTACTTATATACTTTATTATTTATTATTATTATTTATTTGACGACCCAGTTGGCACAATGGTTAACACTCCGGCCTGCCAAACACAGGGTTGCGGGTTCGATTTACGCCTCAGCCAAGTATTTATGCTTAGATATTTGTCTGGTGTCTGGTTGTTTCCATGTATTATAAGTATATATTTACAAAAGAAAAGTATATAAGTAGTATATCCGTTGTGTAGCACCCATAACACAAGTCTAGTTACTTAGCTTGGGGCTAGATGGCGATGTGTGGAATGTCCTGCAGTATTTATTTATATTATAACACAAAATTACTATTTTTATATTTTACTATTTTATTGCGACACTAGCTTTTGCCCGCGACTTCGTCCGCGTAGACGTCGAACATGGTACCACCCCCAAAATAAATTTCTACACTTTTTAACCCCGTTAGGGGATAAATTTCAATAAAATACGAAACACATGTTCCATAAATTCTGAATGTTTGTGCAAAATTTGAAGTAGATTGGACCAAGGAATCACGTTGTCCCATAAAAACTTTGCCCCTAGGAGTAAAATTTGGGAAAATCCTATCTTATCGGATACCTACGTCATACAAAGAACACACCCTCCAAGTTTCAGGTCTCTACGATCAGCGGTTTAGGCTGTGCGTTGATCCGTCAGTCAGTCAGTGATTCAGGACAAAGCATTTTATGTATATGTATAGATATTATAATGAAATTAGATAGTAAGAATCTGTCATTGGCAATATGTTTTGTATAACGTCTAATAGCTAATTTATTAAGTGCTGTTGATTCTGTAAGAATCAAAAAAAAAATTGTTTGACAAGAGATTCGAACTCGCTACCTCTTGTTACACAGGGTCAGGGGCATGGTCATGGCATTTATAGGTTTTATGCAATAAAAATATTTGCACTAGTGTCATTATCCAGGAAGGAAACAGTCGACTACCTTTGTATGGAGCGAGCGCTCGGCACCCTTTCCTCTTAATATTTCGTATAGACTTGTTGGTATGTGATTCTCTTAAAAACTATTTCATATTATAGAAATTTTTAGCCAAACTTTGCAACATAGAAATTTCATCATACATTATTTGATCGTTCTTACTAAAGTTTACGTAAAAGCAATTAATCATTCGAGACGGTTTTTATTTTATTTCGTGCAATAAAAAAGTTGCATTTTCAATTATTGGATCGAAGTCCCTTATCGAGGGGATCGAGAGAAAAAATGTTACACGCACATAAATTTTTCTTAAGAAAAATACATCGGTGCACGGCCGGCCGCGAACCCACGACCTTCAGAATGAAAGTCGAGGTATCTACCACTAAGCCAACACCGCTCTGTAAATGCAGGTACATATTCCGTCAATTTATTATACGTCACGTCAAAAATACACGCGACTTGTTCATTTTCGTATTTACTATTTAGCTTACACAATATGGCACCTATTTCTCATTCACCTTTTGACCTTATTAACAATTGAATACTTAATTTATTTCCGATAGTTAACGTGTTTTTGTTTAAAACTACCTATTTAAAAACATTTTGTATCAAATTACATCGAAATCGGCTTAGTTCAAATCCTTACTAATAAGATATTTAGCGGATAATAAATTTAGCAAATTTTAATAAATTTAGCGGTTCAGTTAACTGTTTAAATCTGTATATATAAAAATCTTGTGTCACGATGTATGTTGCCAATAAACTCCAAAACTACTGAACCGATTTCAATCAAATGTTCACATGTACCCGTATTTTGGTCTAACTTACTGGATAGGATAGTTATCATCTCAATTATTCGCTTATGTCGTGAATGTAAACGAATAAAATGTATCAATTAATGGTTTCTGAAGCAAGTGTTTATTTACTGTTTAGTTTTATGAAGTTCTCATAGATGGCGGTGTACATTGATTCATCGATAAAATTCTTCAATATTGTTTGACATCTAGGTTGCAAGTACACCCAATAAATGGCGCTGTGTTCGGGACTTACGCGGGTGAAATCGTGGGGCGCAGATATTTATATTTATTTTATTGGAACGAAGTTCCTTGTGGCGCGTTGCGAAAGGGGGCTAGACGGAAAAAATTAAGACCAAAAGTTGTAACGACACTTTTTGATTTTATTACAATTCCTTCAGTATTTAATCGAAAGAAACTTCGTTACTTCCGGGTGTCCCTTGACACCTTTCAAGTTTTTTTTGTTTTCATTCACACTAGTTGTGTAATATGTAGTCAATTTGTATGTACTTACATTTAATTGGTTCTTAGTCACTATTTTAGTTTTGTAAGCAGAATATTTATAACGTAAGTTTTTTACTATCAACATATTATCTCAATAAGGTTCGTACTGAAAATCAGCGCTGAGGCTTCTAGCTTTAGCATCGTGCTGAGGACGAAACCTTTTTTCTGGGCGCTGTTCTACTTTTTCTTATGCTTTTTTATGTGTCTATTTTATTTCTTGTGTTCTGAAAATAAAACTTTATTTCTTTCTTTCATATGGACTGTAATAATTGTCTGAAATAAGTGATTTTGAATTTGAATTAAACATTTGGTTTGGATAGGTGAGCCCGTTCTTGAGTTATAAAATTACAATGAAAAGTGGCATTGATTTTATAGACATAGATAGATTTAGTTACCATATTATAAATCCGAAAGTTGTTATTATTTTCAAAAGCCAGTCCATTGCCCCCGGATTGATTGCGCTTGTGCATCAGAGTAAGTAGAGCAAGCAATGCGAGATATAGTCTTGTATTATTGTAGTTATTACTCTTATTACATACAAATACTAACTACTTTCCCACACATATATTTACTTAAATTACATCTACATTGTTGTAAAATATCTTCTTTATACATATAGAATAGAATAGAATATAATATATTCGAACAAACACACGACATAGTATATAATAGATACAAATAAGAAACAGCAAGAGATAGTTACAAATAAAAGAAATTACAAAAAAACAGACAGTAAAAAAAAAAAGTTTCTGAGAAGTCGTGTGTTGCCCGAATGGGTGAAAGCCTCAGCATATGCTGCAAATACGCGGGCGCATCTGCAGTGCTGGTCTTCAATTCTTTGTCCTTAATAACTGACTGACGGATCAGCGCACAGTTTAAACCGCTGATCGTAAAGACCTGAAACTCGGAGGGTGTGTTTTTTGTATGACGTAGGCATCCGATAAGAAAGGATTTTTCGAAATTCTACCCCTAAGGGTGAAAAAGGTGGGCAAAGTTTGTATGGGACAACGTGATTCCTTGGTCCTATCTACTTCAAATTTTGCATAAACATTCTTAAACAGAATTGATGGAACACAGGATTTTGAAAAAATCAACTCCCACGCGGACGAAGTCGCGGACAATCTAGTCTTCTATACATATAAAATTCTTTGTCCTGACTGACTGACTGACTGACGGATCAACGCACAGCCTAAACCGCTGATCGTAAAGACCTGAAACTTGGAGGGTGTGTTCTTTGTATGACGAAGGCATCCGATAAGAAAGGATTTTCCGAAATTCTATTCCTTAGGGGGTGAAGTCAAAGTTAAAGTCAAAATGTTTTATTCCTTTGGATGCTTAATACATTTGTACATAGACCACATAGAAACGTCTAAAAAACTAAGGTAGGATGTGTGAAAAAGGGGGGCAAAGTATGTACAATCTACTTCAAATTTTTATAGTCAGTCTATATCTATAAATCTATAATGTACTTCCTTTGGATTTAAATTTCCCCAAAAGTTAGCTTAATTAAAAACGAATTTAAAGTCCTGGCTTAAAAGTAGATCATTTTACAGTCTGAATGGGTAGTATTTCGGAAAATCCTTTTTTATTGAATGCCTACGTCCCACAAAGAACTCACCCTCTAAGTTTCAGGTCTCTACGATCAGCGGTTTAGGCTGTACGTTGATCCGTCAGTCAGTCAGGACAAAGGATTAAAATTGCAATCTATATATATAAAAGAAAGTCGTGTTAGTTACACCACTTATAACTCAAGAACGGCAGAACAGATTTGGGTGAAAATTGGTAGGGAGGTAGCTTAGAGCCAGGAGACGGACATAAGATACTTTTTATCCCAATATGCCCACGGGATCGGGACTTACGCGGGTGAAACCGCGGGGCACAGCTAGTTTTTAATGTTTCTAAGTAAAATCACTTACTCGAAAACTCTCGGGGCTATGACCTGTTTAATATTGCTTAGAGCAAAACCACGAAGTCTGTGAACACACTACTAGCGCAAATCGGTTAATGTGCACTAAAAATGCTATTCCTGTAAACAGACATAGGTACTGTGTGAATGCGACGTTTTAGCAGCGAAGTGATTGGGCCTCCTCTTAGAGAGCAGTGTTGGCTCAGTGGTAGATACCTCGACTTTCATTCTGAAGGTCGTGGGTTCGAATCCCGGCCGGCCGTGCACCAATGGATTTTTCTTAAGAAAATTTTTGTGCGCTAATTGACATTGCTCTTACGGTGAAGGAAAACATCGTGATGAAACCCGCGGCTTAGTTGGCTCCAGAAGTATTGACAAGCTCTCTCCTCTGGACATAGTCGACTAAGCTGAGAGGGTAGTAGGTGCTGGGCAAGCCTACTCCATCCTCACGCAAAAAGGACCCAATTAAAAAGGGTCCAATGGCGGAAAATAGCCTGTATACAAGTAAGTTGGGCCTCCTTGGGAATGCGTATCCCAAACCGGAGGAATATAGGTTTCTTCCTCTTAGTGGGATCACCGCGTTAATCGACCACTTCTTCAAATAGTAAGAAATATTAAGGTATTGGGAGGGGTAAACACAAAAGATCCCAATGGGTCGAAGTGTTGCTGGCTCTCTCAGCCCCCAATATAAAAGATACTAGCTGCGCTCCGCGGTTTCACCCGCCTAAGTCCCGATCCCGTGGGAATATCAAAGTGAAAAGTAGCCTATAATAGCCTTCCTCGATAAATGGACTATCCAACACAAAAATATTTTTCAATTCGAACCAGTTGTTCTTGAGATTAGCGCGTTCAAACAAACAAACTCTTTAGCTTTATAATATTAGTATAGATATATAGAGTTGTGTGGGATTTTTATTGATTAACTAACTTTTGCCCGCGACTTCGTCCGCGTAAAAGTCGAAAATTGACCAAGTAATCATGTTGTCCCATACAAACTTTGCCCCCCTTTTTCACCCCCTTAGGGGTAGAATTTCGGAAAATCCTTTCTTAACGGATGCCTACATCATACAAAGAACACACCCTCCAAGTTTCAGGTCTCTACGAGCAGCGGTTTAGGCTGTGCGTTGATCCGTCAGTCAGTCGGTCATTCAGGACAAAGAATTTTATATGTATAGATAGATAAGATTTTGTTTAATGATAAAACAAATTTTCGTTTTTAGTGCTAAAGTGATTAGGAATAGGGTTTTCGCTACTTACAGACAGTCCGAGATCCCTTTAAGGACGACCTTCATCGAGCTGTTTAGTGGATGAAAGTATATTAAATCTATACTAATATTATAAAGCTTAAGAATTTGTTTGTTTGTTTGAACGCGCTAATCTCAGGAACTATTGGTTCGAATTGAAAAATTATTTTTGTGTTGGATAGTCCATTTATCAAGGAAGGCTATAGGCTACTTTTTATTTTGATATTCCCACGGGATCGGGACTTACGCGGGTGAAACCACAAGGCGTAGCTAGTAGGTCAATAAATGCATTGCAAATGGGTTGCCTAAAAAATTCAGTCCAGAATAAATAATAGTTACTCTTGGGTAATATAATACAATAAATTTTGGGTACGGAATGAACCTTAAAAAAAGGCTACTTTTTTTAAACATAACCCTCCCTTTTGGCTTCGCCGTAGTCGGGTAAGAAGGCTATTTCCATCCGCTACATTGCCATTCTAATATAACATCAATTTGAAACTACAGCGGTTATGCATCCATTACCTACTCTCTTTCACAATGGATGACTTCAAATTGCTAACTGTTACTCTCTTATCTAAGCTAAGAGACGTTAAATTACGTGCAATTGTATGTAATGTTTAACATTGTAACGGTGCTTTGTTTCCCACGACGCGATCTAGTTTTCTATATTTTATTAAAACAGTTCAAAAACACACAATTGAAAAAATCTAATCTAAAATACAAAATTATAAAATTCCTAAAAAAACCAAATAAAAATAGTAAAAAATTGTCAACTTAAAAAATGGTTGCGTGTGAAGTCGGTTTATAGACGATAATTTTACGTGATAACTTCATAAGAAAACGAGGAAAATAATGATATTTTTTTCCCTTTTTTCCTTTATATAAGTCTCCTATTCGTCACTCATCACCGTCACACAAAGCCGATGAGCGATATTACTATTAAATACGGACGATAAATTTATGAAACATTGATTGCTATGGAACGTGAGCAGAACGCGATAACTCCACACTTTTTTGTGAATGCTACCGGTGTTCATCAATTTAATAGATGTTATCGCCTCAAAAAATTACTCGGAATCGAGTCGCAATAAAGAAGAATGTCCCAAAATATATACCTCGGTTTTTTAATACTTCCCTTTCCCGAAATATCCCTCGGTTTCTAAACGTCTCTTCGTTAAAATATTCCTTGGTTTTAAAACTTCCCTGTTTTCAAAATATCGCTCTGTTTCAAAACTTCCCTTTCCGAAATATCCCTCTATTTCAAAACTTCCCTTTCCCGAAATATCCCTTGGTTTCAAGACTTCCCTTTCCCGAAAAATCCGTCTATTTCAAAACTTCCCTTTCCCGAAATATCCCTTGGTTTCAAGACTTCCCTTTCCCGAAAAATCCGTCTATTTCAAAACTTCCCTTTCCCGAAATATCCCTTGGTTTCAAAACTTCCCATTCCCGAAATATCCCTCGGTTTCTAAAAGTCCCTTTGTCAAAATATCCCTTGGTTTCAAATATCCTTTAAACTGTACCTCGTAACTCTCTTAAATCAAGACATTTCTAAAATCTAATCTATGGTGCCTCTAATAAAAGAAGAGAGAACAAAAGGGATGTACTTGGAAGCTTAAAAAAATGAGTTTGAGACTTAGAAAAAGTAGTAGAACAAAAATATATAGTTTTTTCAGTAAGATGTAACAGGTTTTTTTATAATAATAATGATAGCAAAACATTAAGAGGAAAGGGTACCGGGGGCTCTCTTCATACAAATATAGTCGACTGTTTTCTCCCTGGATAATGACACTAAATCAAATATTATTGTTGCATAAAACTTTTAGCTGCCATGACCATGCCCCTATGTTTTATTTTTTTTTATTTCCGTTTAATAAATCTTAATTTCTATGATAATTAGAAACTTAAAACCAAAACATAGGAGCATAGTCATGGCAGTTATAGGTTTTATGGCGCAAAAATATTTGTGCTAGTGTCATTATCCAAGGAGGAAACAGTCGACTATGTTTGTATGGAGAGAGCGCCGGTACCCTTTCACCTTAAAAATCCCTATATTAATGACGACTGATATTTATCTCTTATTTTTTCAGAAACCAAGCCAAAATGTTCGAATATGAATATGAAAAGCGTCCATCGACGGCGTCCAGCAGTCGCACTACAACCACAACAACCGACTGGAGCCGGTCGCGGTCGTACGACCGTGACCGCGCTCGGCGACCGCTCCCGCCGCGACCGTGTTCTCCTGTACCTAGTAAACCTACTGTAAGTTACACTAGAAGCGTTCGAAAGGGGGCTAGACGGAAAGAATTAAGACCAAAAGTTGTAACGACAGTTTTTGCTATAGTTGTAAGCCGTGCGGCGTGCGCGTGTTTCTCTGTCTCTCTCTCTCTCTCATAGAAAGCAAGCCAGTTTACTGAAATTGAGCCTACTGATTAAGTATATATTACATTATATTTGTTAATAATAAAAAATATATTATTGTAACTTAAAAAAAATGTTACAATTCCTTCACTAATTAATCGAAAGGAACTTCGTTCCATCCGGGTGTCCCTTGACACCTCTTAAGTTTTCTTTTTATTAAAAATCATTCATTCTTAGAACAATTTATAACAGTTACAAAATAAGTCATAAGGCTAATAACCTCTCTGTGTAAGTAATAATTGAGTTTTGGGTAAACATAACCTTACAAAAAACTAAATAAAAATAGGTTCATCCGTTCGGGGGCTACGATGCTACAGACAAACACACACACACACAGATACGTCAAACTTATAACACCCCTTCGTTTTTGCGTCGGGGGTTAAAAAGCCGGTCGTACGACCGCTCCAGTGTCCAGTGAAAAAAACTTGTTAATAAATACGTCTGGAGACGACTTTCACCACGTTTTTTGACGTCATAACGTCTATTGAAATGAACACCTGCATTCTCACAAAAGTGTCATGTTCCGGTACCATGACGCATCATGGTTAACGTCTCGCGTCTCGTCATCTGGGCTTGTGTTATGGTGACGAGTGACGAAAAGAGGACTAATATAAAGAGAAAAAATATATTCAGGAAAAAAATAAAGGAATAAGAGGGGAAAAAATCAGTTTTTTATCGTTTTCATATGTCGTTATCACGTAAAATTATCGTCCATAAACCGACTTTAAGACAACCATTTTTTTATTAAATACAAGGTTATTCAGACTTAGTAAAATTGATAAAACTTAGAAAAAACGTATAATATTAAGGTTAATAACCTCTCCGTATAAGTTACAGTCAAAACAGCTAAGTTTTGGGTAAACATAACCTCACAAAAGCCGGTCGTGTAACTGCGACCGGCTACTCAAAAAAAGGTAGTCGATTTTTCGATATCGATAAAAAGAAAATTCGTTGTTTTCACTGCCCCATTTTTTTCTTCGAAATTTGAAATTCTTTTTTTTTTTTCTTTTATTATGGCTTCGCACGTGTGCATTTTTTTTTTTTTTTTACTTTTATTATGGCTTCGCACGTGTGCATTTAGCCAGTGTCAAGTTATATTTTGCATCAAATTATGACCCGATTTTTCATAAATCGGGCCTAAAGTGTTTCAATACAGTCAAAGTCGTCATAGTCCGTCAAGTCAGGGGTTATAGTAAAGCGGTGGCAAGTTTACCATAACCTTAATAGGAGATTTGGAGGCAACGTGAAAACTGCATGTTTGACACTGATTTTTACTTTCACTACACTTGTGCACTTTCACAGAACTAAATTGAATAACATTCCACCAGAATTATACAATTCAACTCGGGTTACATCTAAGTTTCATGAAAATAAAACTGCAGCACGACATGTTGTTAACTCGTTCCCGCCAAAACTCTCCACGTGTGCATTTAGCCAGTGTCAAGTTATATTTTGCATCAAATTATGACCCGATTTTTCATAAATCGGGCCTAAAGTGTTTCAATACAGTCAAAGTCGTCATAGTCCGTCAAGTCAGGGGTTATAGTAAAGCGGTGGCAAGTTTACCATAACCTTAATAGGAGATTTGGAGGCAACGTGAAAACTGCATGTTTGACACTGATTTTTACTTTCACTACACTTGTGCACTTTCACAGAACTAAATTGAATAACATTCCACCAGAATTATACAATTCAACTCGGGTTACATCTAAGTTTCATGAAAATAAAACTGCAGCACGACATGTTGTTAACTCGTTCCCGCCAAAACTCCCCAATTTGAAATTCTATTGTTTTGTTAATTGCTGAAAGGGCAGGCAAAATGTTCTTATTCCACAACCAGCCAAGTCTGACGGATTTTTTTCTTCTCTACCATGATTCTGAAAATCGAAAGGGGTCCGGTCATTAAGTATGAAAATTTGACATAGTGATTAATTGCGCGGTGCATTTTGGCCCATGCCAACCAATATGGATAGGTACGGGTCTCGAAATACACCGAACTTTTGGAAAATCATAGGACAACACGTTTTGTTAAATATATATTCCGTTTCCAAGACGCTTTAAAGGTTTGGTGTGAGGAAATTATTTGTTCACTGTCATCATCATCCGAGCGATGTTCCCGGTTGCATCCCTCTTGGGAGCCCGGGGTCCGCTTTCCTACTTTTACGCCTCCACTTCGCACGATCTTCGGCATCCTGGTTAGTAAGGCCATTTGCACGCATATCACCCTTTACAACGTCAAGCCAACACTTCTTGGGTTTATCCAGTCTGCCACGACCCGGCGGAGGCGCCATGGCAATACTTTTGTTCCCCACGTAATTAGCCGGACATTATTTGTTGACTGTAATGCCCTCTATCGATTGACATGGGTCTCGAAAACACCAAACGCTTGTTTGCCACCAACGACACTGATAGTAAACAAAAAAATCGTATACGCAAATAGAGACAAAAAACCTATACTTCGTCTTGCTCCCACTTACTCATTTGACAGTCAATCCTTCTCACTCTAGTAATTATTGTTATTTTAGCAGCCAGTCTACGATTGAAATTCTAACTTTTTTTCGTAATTGCCGAAGGGGCAGGCAAAATGTCCTTACGCCACAACCAGCCAAGTTTGACGTCAAGCAATCGTTCCTATACGTAACTTAGATAATCACACGTTAAGCAAAATGTCGGTTTCCTTGATTGTGCATAACTTTAATGACTTGACAGTTACTTAGCTGATAATGTTACATAACTTCCCGTTGTTGCGATGTCGGGTAACAGCTTTTCTATTAAACTAGCAACGCTTCGCGGTTTCACCCGTGTAAGTCCCGTTCTTGTAGGAATATGGGGATAAAAAAGTAGCCTATCTTACTGTCAATGAATCAATGTATCCTCATACCAAGTTTCATCCAAATCGGTCCAGTAGTTTCGGTGCCTATTCAATGCAAACAAACAATCAAATGTTTCCACTGTTTAATATTAGTATAGACTAGCAGCGCTCCGCGGTTTCACCCGTGTAAGTCCCGTTCTCGTGGGAATATCGGGATAAAAAGTACCCTATGTTACTGTCAATGAATCAATGTATCCTCATACCAAGTTTCATCCAAATCGGTCAAGTAGTTTCGGAGCCTATTTGCTACAAACATAAAACAGGTCTTTTTTTTATTTAATTTTTTTCCTGTCACAACTCTTGGGTAGGTAGTTAAATCGATTCTTGTAATTTGCACTGGTCTGGTTAATTAATTATACTTAAGTTAAAATAAAGATTATGTATTTCATTAGTATGGAATTTCTTTATTAACCAAACCACTGAAAAGTCTAAGAACAAAAAAAATTTAAAAAAATCACACTGGACTGAATTTTTTAGGCATACCATTTGCAATATATTTGTTGACTTATTTAATTTGATATAAAATACTTTTCATCCATTAAACAGCTCGATGAAGGTCGTCCTTCAGGCGCTCTTCCAGTACCGTGTGTAGGTATTCACATTACCTTTGCCCCCGCTCTCAAAGACGTAGCGTGCTGCGTGCTAACTGTTATATTTGATCGATATGCAAAACATTTTAGCATTATTATCCATAAATATACTTCCTAGAGGTCAAAACCTATCATTTGATTCATTTTTAGAAACAAACGTTAACTATTTTGAATAAAACCCGATAAACGATCTAATAATTCTCTGTTTTCTAACATTTTTTATCGAACGAAGTTGTTCATATCATGTTTTCAACCACAATAAACAAAAATATGGTTATTAAACTACAATATCCATTTATATCCAAATAACAAAAAAAGAGTATTTGATTACTTAGAGTTGCTTCAACAAAGGTCGATTTTGGTAGCTTTATTAGCACCTGCCCTTAAAGGGATCCCATACTAATATTATAGACAAAAACACCCAAACCAGAAACAAAATTAAATATCTGTACACAAATATTTGTTTGAGATGGGAATCGAACCCACATCCTTCTGTTTCCCCGCCCGCTGCCACAGAGATCGTCAATAAACTATTTTAGGTTTTCGTAACCAAAGGGTAAAAACAGGACCTTTTTTTTTTTTTATTATGGCTTCGCACGGCTTGTGCATTTAGCCAGTGTCAAGTTATATTTTGCATCAAATTATGACCCGATTTTTCATAAATCGGGCCTAAAGTGTTTCAAAACAGTCAAAGTCCGTCAAGTCAGGGGCTATAGTAAAGCGGTGGCTAGTTTACGATAACCTTAATAGGAAATTTGGAGGCAACGAGAAAACTTCATGTTTGACACTGATTTTTACTTTCACTACACTTGTGCACTATCACAGAACTAAATTGAATAACATTCCACCAGAATTATACAATTCAACTCGGGTTACAACTAAGTTTCATGAAAATAAAACTGCAGCACGAAATGTTGTTAACTCGTTCCTGCCAAAAACCAAAACAGGACCTAATTACTAAGACTGCACTGTCCGTCCGTCCGTCCGTCTGTACGTACGTCACCAAGCTGTATCTCATAAACCGTGATATTTAAAAGAAATTTTCATTTGGTTATTTCTTTTAAATATCACGGTTTATGATCCTTCTGTTTCCCCGCCCGCTGCCACAGAGATCGTCAATAAACTATTTTAGGTTTTCGTAACAGGACCTTTTTTTTCTTTTATTCAGGTACCACTAAAAGTATGGATAATCGCAAGCGCGTCCTGTTTCGCGGTCTGCGCGGTGTTGGTGCTGGCGACGGTCGTCATCACTAAATGGGGGTCCGAAGACAGGTTCACAACGAAGGAGGTTTTCGCTGAACAGGCGGTAAGGAAAGCTAAACAGACCTTCTCCATCCTAAGGTTGCCTGGAAGAAATCGCTTTAAGCGAAAAGGTCGCCTGTTTGTACAATTTCGTAGTTAATAAGCTGTCTTGTCTTTTTTGTCATTTTCAATGTTTTGTGTGTTGTACAAATAAAGTGTTTATCTATCTATCTAAGTGTACACTATTTAAAAAACTGGCCAAGTGCGAGTCGGTCTTGCGTAAGAAGGGTTTCGTACCATGTTGTACGGGAGCCTTAATTTTGGAACGAACTTCCTTATGGCGCGTTGCGAAAGGAAAAAATTAAGACCAAAAATTGTAACGACACTTTTTGATTTTATTACAATTCTTTCACTGATTAATCGAAAGAAATTTCGTTCCATCCGGGTGTCCCTTGACACCTCTCACAACCTACCATTAAAGCTGAATCAGTTCTTTTCCATCCAAAGGTTGCCTGGAAGAAATCGCTTTCAGCGATAAGGCCGCCCATTTGTGCAACTTATGCTTTCTAGCTGTTACTTCGCTTTGTGTATATAGTGTTCTGTTTTTTCCTGTGTTGTACAAATAAAGTTATCTATCTATCTATCTATCTATCTCTCTTTTTTTTCTGGTTTTTAGTATTTGTTGTTAATAGCGGCAACAGAAATACATAATCTGTGGAAATTTCAACTGCTAGCTATCACGGTTCATGAGATACAAAAACTGAAATTTAGAATTTAAAAAGCCTCCGACTTTTATCCCTTATAACTTTCAGACGGCAGATCCGATTTCGATAAAACATAGCTAAGAATGCTCCCGACTAATTAACCTTTCAAACAATAGAAACAAAATCAAAATCGGTTCATCTGTTCGGTAGCTACGATGCGACAGACACACAGAGACACATCAAACTTATAACACCCATATTACCATATTATGATGTTTTTGCGTCGGGGGTTAAATTAATGATCAAACATAGCTAAGAACACTTCCGACTGATTCACCTTTCAAGCAAAAAATACTAAATTGAAATCGGTTCATCCGTTCTGGAGCTACGATGCCACAAACATACACACACACACAGAGACACGTCAAACTTATAACACCCAGTCGTTTTTGCGTCGGAGGTTAAAATGAAATATTTTAAGATTTATAATTATTTAATTTCAGGAACAAATATACAAGAATTACCCAGTAATGGACGAATCCAACGACAACGAAATACCACAGCCAATATTAGAAAAGCTATCAATTTTCAAAAACGTTGTCGCAAATCGTGATAAAAACAAAGATTTACTAAACAAACCACAAATTCATCCTGTACATGACGTAATACACCATGAAAAAAGAAAAATAGAGAAAAAACACGAGGCTATTCTGCCTGAAAGACTGAATAATATAATATCAGATGTTTCTTACCACGAAGCTAGTGAAAAAATTGAACTTTACGACGAAATAAATGGTATCCCCGAAAACATTCCTACCATAAACAAAAATGGTAGAAATATACCTTTCGAGGCTGACAACACTCTCCCGGAATTCAAACCGATATTGCCAGATGTACAAGAAATAAAACTACCCGACAATTTTATTGCCAGTCTTAAAAATAAAGACTACGATGAATATTATAACGATGAAAATCTATACGATGATTATTTACAAAGTAATTCGATGACTAATTATTTGATAGAGAAAGTACAAGAGTTGCATGATTGGATCGTCAGTGATCCTGATTTTGATAAAGTCAAGAATCATTCCCAAGTTTTAGGAAAGAAAACTGAGTTTTCGCAGCTTTTAAAAGCACTGAATGAAAGTTTGGTCGAAGGTAAATGTTCCATTAATAATACTAATACTTCTACAGTAAGCAAACACTTTATGGAGTTTTGTGATAATCTAAAAGTCAGTAATTAACCATAATAGCCTATCCGTTTTTGACCGTTTTTTTTTCAAGCCAGTCCGTTTTTGGCCATACTAGCCTATCCGTTTTTAGCCGTTTTTGACTATATTGGCCTATCTGTTTTTTTTTGGCCGTTTTTTAAACAAACTCAGACCATTTTTGGCCATACTAGCCTATCCATGTTTGACACAAGTCTGTCCGTTTTTGGCCATACTAGCCTATCCGGTTTTGGCCATTTTTGACCAAGCCAGTCCATTTTTGGCCAAACTAGCCTATCCGGTTTTGGCCATTTTTGACCGAACATGTCAATTATTGGCCACACTAGCCTTTTTAGCCATTTTCGATACAAGCCTATCCATTTTTAGGGTTCAATACCTCAAAAGGTTAAAAAAGGAATCCTTATGAGATCACTCTCTTGTCCGTCAGACCGGGTGTCACCACCGATTTTCTCAGGAGCGGGTAGAGAAAAATTTAAATTCATACCAAATACTGAGATTTACAGTATCTATTAGGTGTATAAAAATCAAGGTCTAGATTCAACAAAATAAAAAAATATGAGCTAATTTTGATACAAGCCTTCTTTTGGCCATACTAGCCTATCTTTTTTAGCTGTTTTGATAATAACCTATCCATTTGGGAGTTTTGGTGGGATCGAGTTAACAACATGTCGTGCTGCAGTTTTATTTTCATGAAACTTAGTTGTAACCCGAGTTGAATTGTATAATTCTGGTGGAATATTACTCAATTTAGTTCTGTGAAAGTGCACAAGTGTAGTGAAAGTAAAAATCAGACATGAAGTTTTCTCGTTGCCTCCAAATCTCCTATTGAGGTTATGGTAAACTTGCCACCGCTTTACTATATCCCCCTGACTTGACGGACTATGACGACTTTGACTGTTTTGAAACACTTTAGGCCCGCTTGACAAATCGGGTCATAATTTGATGCAAAATATAACTTGACACTGGCTAAAAGCACAAGCTGTGCGAAGCCATAATTAATAGCAAAAAAAAAGAAATAAAAACAAAAGAAACATAAGGGCATGGTCAATAAGTTTTATGCAACAAACATTTTTGCTTTATAGACATCCAGGGAGGAAACAGGAAACAATAGATTTTTTTTCCATTTTATTATTCCAGGCAATGTGAGCATAGTAATGAATAAACTAAGGGATGTGTATTTCGGTGAGAACTATACAATAATAAGCCAGAACAAGAACAAAAAGATAATACTGACGAACAGCACAGATATGTTCTCATTTGGTATATTGACGTTGGATGTTATGTTACTGCATAATATCCAGCTTATGGCTTGGGAGAGTCAGGTAATTATATGTTAAATAAATAAATAAATACTGCAGGACATTCCACACATCGCCATCTAGCCCCAAGCTAAGTAACTACACTTGTATTATGGGTGCTAGACAACTCATATACTACTTATATACTTTTCTTTTGTAAATATATACTTATAATACATAGAAACAACCAGACCACAGACAAATATCTAAGCATAAATACTTGTCTGAGGCGGGAATCGAACCCGCAACCCTGTGTTTGGCAGTCCGGCATGGTGACCATTGTGCCAACTGGGTCGTTTAACTTTAATGTTATCCTACTAATATTATAAATGTGAAAGTTTGTGTGTGTATGTTTGTTACTCCTTGACGCAAAAACTACTGAACCGATTGCGATGA
Organism: Idaea straminata; assembly: GCA_951213275.1. Lineage (NCBI taxonomy): Eukaryota > Metazoa > Arthropoda > Insecta > Lepidoptera > Geometridae > Idaea > Idaea straminata. The sequence goes on from OX577872.1 coordinate 6,522,188, forward strand.
AATTCGGTATTTAGATAGCTTGAGGCGTGGATTAACACATAGGCTACTTTTTATCCCGATATTCTCGCGGGATCGGGACTTACGCGGGTGAAACCGCGGGGTGCAGCCAGTGATCTATGTTTAAGTATTTCGTTTATAATATCTACTAGCTGCGCCCCGCGGTTTCACTCGCATAAGTTCCCATTGGAATAGCGGGATAAAAAGTTGGCTATGTGTTAATCCAGGTCTTCAGCTATCTACATACCAAGTTTCATCGCAATCAGTTCAGTAGTTTTAGTGTGAAGGAGTAACAAACATACACACACACAAACTTTCACATTTATTATATTAGCAGGATTTAGTTCATAAGCTTACTGTAAGTTTTTAATCTATCTATCTAATTATTAGACCAAGATCCCTTCTACCACGGAACTTTCTTGATTTTATAAAAGCTCATAATTACTCAGCACATGCTTCCATAGTCATGTACGATGTGCAATTATGAAGTTCAGAGCATAGTGGCTTGAAGAGTTATCTCAGGTAGCAAAGCCAAGAATAGAACCTGTTAATTTAGCAAAAAAAATCGTTTGTAATTTTGTACCAATCGATAATAAAAATAAATAAATATAAATAATAAATATTGCAGGACATTCTACACATCGCCATCTAGCCCCAAGCTAAGTAACTACGTGTTATGGGTGCTAGACAACGAATATACTGCTTATATACTTTTCTTTTGTAAATATATAGATATACATATAATACATAGAAACAACCAGACCACAGACAAATATCTAAGCATAAATACATGTCTGAGGCGGGAATCGAACCCACAACCTTGTGGCAGTCCGGCATGGTGACTATTGTGCCAACTGGGTCGTCAATACAAGTTAATATTTCAGGAGTCAGCTCGCGTGAAGATGCTGAAAGACCCGGATGTGTTCGCGTTCAATGCTCTATTCATGGACCCGAACAAGGTGGAAGCTAAGCAATATGAAGTCCTTCATGGCAATATACCGGTGTAAGTATCTTTTTATCACAGTTGCTCTTAAAGTGGATCTTATTCAACCGCTTTTAGGCTCATAATCCAACGTATTACGCACGCGTGCGTTTATGCATTACCTCGACGCCACTAGTGTGTAAAAAGTTATCCTGATAAGTTCAATTGGTTGGTATCTTACTGCTAATTATGTTAGGTAGATGACACATTCTTAATTTATCTGGGTTATACTGTTTTGATGGATAAAAAAAATGTAGGTACCAAAAATAAGTTTTACTCCGGCAAAAAAGGTTGTCTATAAAGTTGGTTTACGAACGATATTTTTACGTGATAACGTCTTAAAAAATGATTTAAAAAGTGTTGTTTTTTTCCGTACCATTATATTCTGTTTTTAACCCCCGACAAATGGAAATCCCTAAAAATATTGTATGTCAGACGAGGCTGTATAGATTACAAGTCTTTTGCCTGGCCTTTCGGGAGTATAATTAACAAAAAAAATGCCTAAAAAAATAGTAAACATAGACATACTTAACACAAATATTTTGTTATTTAATATTTTCTTTTCTTTTCAAGTCTTTTCTTTTATTCGCAACTGTGATAAAAAACGTCGTACAATACACGTGTGGTTTGATCATTGCATAGAGGTGGTTTATAACACGCGAGCGGAACGCGAGTGCGTTTAGCCGCCGAGGTTTACCACTCTTGTATCGCAATGTACTATAACAATTTTACTAATCGAAAAATAAAAAACACCTCAATTTAATTGTTAATTAAACCAAAACATAATCCGCCATTTTTTTACGAAAATGTTTTATTCTAAGATTTTAAACTACCATAATTTTAATAGTGAAATGTTTTATTTTATAATAGGTATCTTATTTTTTTTTTGTTTATTTTTTTTAGTAAGAGACAGAACCTCAGGCAATCTGAAGACGAGTTCGACCTTGGCAAGAATCTATTTGAGAATGTTTTAGAAGTCGGCATGAGCGCCGCCCGGGCTGCTATACATCTGGGAAGAGCTTATAAAAATACTAGGTAAGCATCCAATTTATAGGGTTCCGTAGTCCTAAGCCGAAACCCTAAAAAATGTGTAAGTAAAGTGAAATCATAATTTGATGCAAAATATAACTTGACACTGGCTAAATGCACAAGCCGTGCGAAGCCATAATTATAAGCAAAAAAAACAACTTTCACGCCTAAGGCTTTAAAGAAAGAAAGAAAGCAAAATTTAAAAAAAAAGACAATTTTAAAATTACACACACACAAAGAAATAGGTAACACGTAGGTAGGGAATAGGTAATAGGTAACAAAGGAATAGGTAGGTAGGCTTTAAGGTGAAAGGGTACCGACGCTCCCTCCATACAAACGTAATCGACTGTTTCCTCCCTGGATAATGAACACTAGGACAAATATTTTTGTTGCATAAAACCTACAACTGCCATGACTATGCCTCTGTCTTGAATTTTTTCATTTTCTAATTATCATAGAAATGAAGATTTTCAAAACATAGGGGCATGGTCATGGCAGTAATAAGTTTTATGCAACAAAGATATTTGCGCTAGTGTCATTATCCAGAGAGAAAACAGTCGACTACGTTTGTATGGAGAGAGCGCCCGGTACCCTTACCTCTTAATAGCTTGATTTTTCTTATCTTGGTATGTTTTTGTTGCACACCCCAAGCTAAACCTCGTCGGGCGCCAAACTCCATCTCGGGACTAAATAAGTTACTTTCACCCCTAGGGCAACAATGTACAATTTTTTGACGTGATATCGTCTAATAAATTGATGGAACACTTGCATTCACAACAAAGTGTCTGACGCAATATCTGGTGACGTCATCCGTCATTGTAACATTAGGAAACAGAGTATTTAATAATAATATCGCTCATCTGGGCTTATGTTATGGTGACGAGTGACGAATAGAAGACATAAATAAAGGAAAAAAATATATAAAGGAAAAAAAAGGAAAAATCTCAATTTGTTTTCATCGTGCTCTTATGACGTTATCACGTAAAATTATCGTCCGTAAACCAATTATACAGACAACCATTTTTTTTCAGAAACATAATAAACCAAATCTCAAACCGGGACACGGCCAACATTCAAGCCCAAATATCCCGGAACATAGATGGCAACACTCACGCCCTGAACCACCTCCAAACTTCGTACAACAAAACCAGCACCAGTGTTGCCAGCAACGGCACATTTTACACGCAATTGGACTGCGTTTGGTTGTTATATTGTAGGAATTTGGTAGCCACGAGTAAATTGAACGCGCCCTTTGGGACTATGGCAAGGATTAATGGGTAAGTTTTAGCTTCCCCTTATATTGATGACCCAGTTGGCACAATGGTCACAATGCCGGACTGCCAAATACAGGGTTGCGGGTTCGGTTCCCGTCTCAGACATGTATTTATGCTAGGTTGGCAGTCCGGCATGGTGACCATTGTGCCAACTGGGTCGTTATAAGTTTTATGTGATGTATATATTTCATAGATATTTTTGTGAAAATCCAAATGTCTCTTCTTCTTCTTTCTCCTAGCCTTACCCCATTATTTGGAGTCGGCTCTCCTAGTTAGTCTTCGCCAGGGAACACGGTCCTGGGTCGTCTTTGTCGATATGTCGGAATTTCTCATATCTTTATTAATGGTGGCTATCCATGTTTGGCGGGGTCTACCTCGGGTTTTAGGTGGGTAAAAATCTAAATGTAAGAGAAATAAATGAAAGAATATTTCAGTATGGCGCTACGTATGCTGTCTGGGGAGCTATCAGCTGATCGTGCAATAGACACGATGTTATATGAAGCTATGTCTGGTTGGACTGATCTTAGGTGCAATGATATGTTTCCAAGGTAAGGTTAACCTTTTCCATCTATACTAATACTAGCTTTTGCCCGCGACTTTGTCCGCGTAATAGTCGAAAGTAGACCAAGGAATCACGTTGTCCCACACAAACTTTCCCCCCCTTTTTCACCCCCTTAGGAGTGGAATTTCGCAAAATCCTTTCTTATCCGATGCCTACGTCATACAAAGAACACACCCTCCAAGTTTCAGGTCTATACGATCAGCGGTTTAGGCTGTGCGTTGATCCGTCAGTCAGTCAGTAGTTCAGGACAAAGCATTTTATATGTATAGATTAGGTCTCCAGCTACCTATATACCGAGTTAAATCGCAATCGGTCCAGTACTTTTTGCTTGAAGGAGTAACAAACATACATACACACACAAACTTTCACATTTATAATATTAGTAGGATTATAAAGCTGAAGAGTTTGTTTGTTTGAAACGCTAAACTCAGAAACTACTGGTTCGAATTGAACAATTTTGTGTTGGATAGTACATTTATCGACCAAGGCTATAGGCTACTTTTCATTTTGATGTTCCCACGGGATCGGGACTTACGCGGGTGAAACCGCGGAGCGCGGCTAGTTATTCATACTCGGAAAGTAGGTCTGAGGAGCGAGTAGAAAATATTACTTTTCATCCCTAGGGAGAATCGTTCTCAACTGACACTCTTATAACTAGTTCTATTTTCACATTTCTATTGAACCTTTCGAAATCTGTACCTACCAACTAAATAAGTGATTTTCATCCCTAGAGTAACAAGTAATATCCCGATATTCCCACAGGATCTGCACTTACGCGGGTGAAACCGCTAGGCGCAGCTAGTTTCCCAATATAAGAATGGGGTGTTTTTGTGTTCTTTTTCCTCATTTGTTTAGGGGCAACATTTTGAGGTAGTTGATGATATGTACCTCCAAAGGGAAGATCTTCCATCGGGCAGGTGTTGCATCGACGATGTTTCGTTGGAACTTGTATATAAGGTTATCTTCAGAAAAACTTCGCTTGCGCGATCTAGGATCTACGATCGTATCAGTGGCGCCATCTGTTGGTGGCGGTGTGAAGTGTCGCCACAAAATATTTTCTTTTTATGTTCAAACTGTAATTTCTTTTTTGTTTTCTTTTAGATGTAGCAAAGTGAATGCCGCAAACGTCGTCATGGAAACGATTTTACAACCGCTTAAAAAATCACAGTCAAGCAACAGGGGACGATGAATTCTACCAAAATGGTAGCATGTTCTACCTAATTTTCTACTGAAATGGTAGATTTTTTATAGGCTGATAACACTAAAACCAGTTAAGAAATAAAAATCGTAATTTAGAAAGTATTTAGTGATCTCTATTTAGTTAAAATAAATACTGTTTTTAACGTAGACAGAGAATAAATATAGACAAGCCACCAGCGTATACAGTGTGAGACAGCGAATATTCTACATACCTATAAGTATATAGTTGTAAAATTGTCACTGAACAGCAATAAACCATCACTGCACAAGTGCACACTAATTAGTACTCCTTTTTAATATCTCATAAAGCACAAGTAACACAAATTATAGTCTAACAGGATAAGAAATCAAAACTTTGATAGACACCAAACCCTTGTTTGCCACCAACGACACTGATGGCAAACAAATAATTTGTTTTTTTTTAGGGTTCCCTACCTAAAGCGTAAAAACGGGACCCTATTACTAAGACTCTACTGTCCGTCTGTATGTCACCAGGCTGTATCTCATGAACCGTGATAGCTAGACAGTTGAAATTTTCACAGATTATGTATTTCTGTTGCCGCTATAGCAACAAATACTAAACACAGAAAAATATTTAAATGGGGCTTCCATACAACATGGTACGGAATCCTTTTTCCGCGAGTCCAACTCGCATTTGGCCGGTTTTATTTGTATTTAACGTTTTTTTTAAAGTTATTTTTAAGTACAAAATGGAATAATAATTAATTAAATTGTTAAATGAGGTTTTACACAATTAACTAAACTTTTTTAAGAGACATTCACCTTCTGGTTTTGGGATTCCGTAGGTACCTCAAAAGGTAAAAAAACCAAGGATCACTCTCTTGACGGTCTATCTGTCCGTGTGTTTTGTTTTTATTATTTGTTTTCGTAGGTACCTCAAAAGGTAAAAAAAAGGAACCCAGCATCAATCTCTTGTCCGTCTATATTATTTGTGTCTCGATGTTTCGACACTCTTGCAATCATCATGTTCATTGATTTTAACGATATAGACAGATATAAATAAAATATTTGTGCCGGTATTAGTCCAATATAATAAATTAATATTGCAGGACATTCCACACATCGCCATCTAGCCGCAAACTAAGTAACTAGACTTGTGTTATGGGTGCTAGACAACGGCTACTTATATACTTTTCTTTTGTAAATATATACTTATAATACATAGAAACAACCAGACCACAGACAAATATCTAAGCATTTATGCTTAGATAGCTTATGCTTAGACAGGTTCGATTCCAATATAGTATAAATACTTGTCTGAGGCGGGAATCGAACCTGTAACCTGTGTTTGGCAGTCCGGCATGGTGACCATTGTGGCAACTGGGTTATCAATGACTAGACCTCAAAATGTTCAGTTATCAAAATATCCAGTTGTTTCTTTTTACCAGATTGCGGAAGGTTTAAAATAAACTTTTTATCACAGTTGCTCATAAAATAAAAGACTTGAAATAAGAAAAAGGTAACTAAATATTTGTGTTACTTTTTTAGGCTATATTTTTTGTTGATTTTACTCCCAAAAGGGCAGGCAAAAGACTTGTAGCCTATACAACCTCGTCTGACATACAATATTTTTTAAGATTTTTCCATTTGTTTTTGCGTCGGGGGTTAAAAACAGAATATAATGGTACGGATAAAATTATATTTCAGTAAAGAAAAAACAAAACTCAATTTTTAATAGTTTTTAAGACGTTATCACGTAAAATTGTCATTCATAAACCGACTTTATAGTAAACCTTTATACGTTACACGTTTGGTTTGATCATTCCATTTTGGCTTTATAAACGCGCTCGAGTTCCGCTCGCGCATCATAAACCGCCTCTATGCAATGATCAATTTACCACACTTGTATCGCAATCCTATTAGTGTAAAACCCCATTGCGATTTGATAGACTAATAAGTAGGTACATCTATAGACTGATAGAAGAAAATAAAATATTAATATAAAGAACTTTGTTTTATTTAATTACTAGCTGCGCTACCATTATTTCGCTGTTTTCGACCGTCTTTTGTTTCACTGTCTCTTATTTATTTCTATTATCTGTCTCTTTCTTAAATTTTTCTCCTGGCAAAGTAGATAAAATATGTAATGGCAATGAAGGTAGCTATAAAAGAAACTGGAAAAATAATTCAAATATTTTGAGCATGTCACATTTGATATCAGATAGGTTTTTGTGGGATACCCTCTACTGAGTTCTGATAGCCTAGTACAAACATCTATTAAATCGTGTTTTCGTGGTTCATTGCAACAAGCTACGCCTCTTATGAGATGTAGGGAGTAACCCGTGTTTTGTGGGAGGTACTTATACTGATTCGTATGAGAGCAAGCCGTTACACACCACCCCCACTTTTAACGTTTAAATTTTACGATAGTAATTGGTCTGTAAGTACTAGGCTATCAGAACTCAGTAGAGGGTATCCCACAAAGAACTGTCTGCAGGCTGATTCACAAACAATCGGAAGGCAAAAAAAACTAATAAAACTAAAAAGACAAGGATGGCAACATATCAAAAGTCGCGGGAGTGAAAGAGCAGCATAATTTTCGGTTCGGTTGCCTTCTGACGTGTGAATCAGGGGGTATTTCTTTCATGGACATCACATACTTTGTGAGGAGAAAAATGGAAGAAAGAGATAGATAATGTAATAGTATGATTTATTATACCTTCTACAAATTTCTGACTGCCTAGTACTTTTTACAAACCAATGGCTTTGGTGTTGGATTCGTGGTCGGTTGCAACTCAAATGTTTTTTTAATTCAAAACATCTCAAATGAGATATGGGGAACACTTTTCGTAGTTCGAATAAAAACACAGAAATACTCATTTTTCGTTTAAATACTCATTTATTTTAATTTTTCACTTACTATTTTATCAGTACATATAAAATAATTACTTAAACTAAAATACAATCAATTTAATTTAATTCGAATTTATCCCCAAGGGTTTTGAAACTTTATTATTTATACAGGGTTACTGGTTCATATACTTAAGCAATACTCAGAGGGCTGCGCTTGCGCATGCTAACATGAAATTATCGGTCGACTAAGCTGTGAGGGTAGCGGAGGGTGCTGGACATAGTCTTCTCCATACTCACGCATAAAAGACACAGCTAAAAAGGTCTTGTTGCGGAAATACAAGTGCAAATAGAATTTTAAAAAATTTCTAATTTAAAAGAAAGTAGCGTTACTTTGACATCATTTTGTACTTGTAACCCTGTACAACCAAAATAAATAAAATATACAAATCTGAGATCGGGAAAAATTTGAAAAATGAGATTTATTTTAATAAATTAATTATATTTATGTTAAATTATATTAAGTAGTTATAATAATTAATTTAAATGTTTCTATAAACTAAATACATATTGCAAATAAGGGTCCTACCTCACTGGGACGCCATGGCGACGTATCCATGGCTGCTTCTGGCTACCCTAGGTCGCCAAATAGAGTTACCACTGGCTACCCTAGGTCGCCAAAAAGTGTTACCACTAGCTACCCTAGGTCTCCAAATAGAGTTACCACTGGCTACCCTAGGTCGCCAAATAGAGTTACCACTGGCTACCACAGGTCGCCAAATAGAGTTACCACTGGCTACCCTAGGTCGCCAAATAGAGTTACCACTGGCTACCCTAGGTCGCCAAATAGAGTTACCACTGGCTACCCTAGGTCGCCAAATAGAGTTACCACTGGCTACCCTAGGTCGCCAAATAGAGTTACCACTGGCTACCCTAGGTCGCCAAATAGAGTTACCACTGGCTACCCTAGGTCGCCAAATAGAGTTACCACTGGCTACCCTAGGTCGCCAAATAGAGTTACCACTGGCTACCCTAGGTCGCCAAATAGAGTTACCACTGGCTACCCTAGGTCGCCAAATAGAGTTACCACTGGCTACCCTAGGTCGCCAAATAGAGTTACCACTGGCTACTGTGTGCCAGAAAAAAGACTTGAGAGGTGTCAAGGGACACCCGGATGGAACGGAGTTCCTTTCGATTAATTAGTGAAGGAATTGTAATTTCTTTTAGTTATAATTTTTTTTTAATTCTTAACAAATATAATGTACTTAATATAAATTTTATCAGAAGGCTCAATTTTAGTAAACTGGCTTGCTTTCTATGAGAGAGACAGACAGAGAAACACGCGCACGCCGCACGGCTTACAACTATAGCAGAAAGTGTCGTTACAACTTTTGGTCTTAATTTTTTCCGTCTAGCCCCCTTTCGCAACGCGCGATAACGAATTTCGTTCAAAAACAAGTGCGTCCATCCTCATTGGCGACCCGTTGGACACTGAGGGAGACGCAGCTTGCATGTAGATAGGTTGGACGACGAATCATGGCCCCCAGCGGAAATTGGTGGGGATGGTTTGAGCATGTACTATCGTGGACAGAATGACTATAGCCAAATCGTCATACTTTACCCTCGTTTAATATTTTGAAAACATTCTTTTCATCATTATCATCCGAGCGATGTTCCCGGTTGCATCCCTCTCGGGAGCCCGGGGTCCGCTTTACTGCTTTTACGCCTCCACTTCGCACAATCTTCGGCAAAACCATTCCCAAAAACATTCCTTTAAATTAGAAAATAGGCACCGGAACTAAAATTACATTAAATTTTAATGCATTGTTATCCAATTTTTCTATTTAGACTTAGGCAAATTTAGGTGTGTGTGGGTTTTATGTGCGCGACAGTACTTAAGACGAGTAAAGACGTGCGGGAGCGGGGCTGAGTGCGGCTAGAGACGTGTGTACGGAACAGAGAGCGATGATGTGAGCAACCGTTTGGCGGACAGGAGTTAAGGGACCCCCTTCACTCCTGTCCGCCAAACGGACCTTAAAATTAAGTTCTGCGCATACCCCTTCCACTTTCCGCTGGGGCCATAATTCATTGCCCGACCTATACAATGTACTATGGCTACGCCAGAGTAATCTAGTCTCCATAAAGCGCCGCGTCGTTGACAACTGACTTGACTAACTGAATACTTTGACCATCTTGAAACACTTTGAGCCTGATTTCTGAAAATCTGGCCATAATTTGATATTAATTACTTGATACTGGCTATATGCACAAAACCGTGCAAAGCCATAATTGAAAAAAAGATACGAATTGGATACATAGTCGGCAACGTCGTTGCCATGGCGTCCCGGTGAGGTAAAAGCCCTTTAAAAATTAAGAGTACAGCATACCAAACTAAAAATAAAAGAAGTTTGATGTGATGTATGCTTAAAAGGACCAAAATTTCACATCAAAATAATCTAAAAAAATGATATGATTCTTACTTAAAAACACTGCTTAGCGTGTGATTAGTTAACTAATATTTCACTAACGCAAACTATTAAGCTAAATCGTGCTAAATTAATGATGTGCTAAGCAGCATGAATATTGTAAGCGTGTAATTTATTGATAAGGGATATTTCGTACCGGATGCACGCCAAATTTAAAAAATATGCAATATTTAAAAAAAAACCAGTTAAAACCAAAATTTAATATTATTTCGTTTTAAAACATAATTAACTACTAAATTTTTTACTACAATAAAATCTTCTTCTATCTTCTATGTTTAAAAACTGCTGCGCATCGCGATTTCACCCGCTTAAGTCCCGATCCAAAGGTAATTTCGGGATCCAAAGTATCCCATGTCCTCCTCCATTCCCTAAACTAACAATATGCCGATTTTCATCGCAATCGGTCTAGTTGTTTGATCGTGAAGAAACAAACAAACAAACTTTCTGATTCTAACATATAGGATGAATTGCTGTTCGTTAGTCTTGCTAAAACTCGAGAACAGCTGGACCGATGTAGCTAGTTTTGATTTTGAAATATTTGTGCGAGTCCAGGGAAAGTTTAAATGGCGAGAAAATGGAAAATTTGATTTTTCTTATCCCGATGTTCCTACGGGACTTACGCGGAAGAAACCGCGCGGCACAGCTAGTGAATATAATCAACCATTCATAAAGGACGCTTCATCTAAATTTCAATATATTTCATTTAAATATCAGACAGTTTCAAAGCCTCATAAACAATTTAGTAGTTAAAAAAATATGTTCTAGTAGCGCGATCTACAAAATAATGTTTCGATTTGTAACTAGGTTATTTTTACGAAAATCTGAAAGAAAAAATATTTTGGCGGGCCGCCGGTTCAACATCAACTTAATCAATAAATAAAAATACAATCACTGGTTCAAAACTCCATCAAAATCGGTCTAGCAAAGATCGCGTCTACACATTTCATTAACAATAACTACTAATTGAAACAGATCTTTATCTAATCTATATTATAAAGAATATTTTTTTGGTTTGCAACGAATATGCTCCGAAACTGCTGGACCGATTTTGATGAAACTTGGTATGAGGATACATTGATTCATTGGGAGTAACATAGGGTATTTTTTATCCCGATATTCCCACGGGATCGGGACTTATGCGGGTAAAACCGCGGGTTGGAGCTAATATTATAATAAAGATCCTTACACACATCGGCAGCTTTGAAGAAAATGCATTTGCTCTATAGATCGCAGTTTTTAATTTTACAATAAAATTAAGAAATAAAACTATAAAATTAATAAATATTGAACACAGTGCCATCTAGCCTCTATTTAGGCAAATAGTCTTGTGTTATGGTGACCAGACAACGGATACAATACTTATTACGTATTTTTCTTTTGCAAATATTTACATACTTACTTATTATATATATACACAGTGTCTGGTCACCATAACACAAGGCTAATTATCTAGCTTGGGGCTAGAAGGCGAATGCGATGTACTGCAGTATTTATTAGAACCAAGTTTGCGGGTTTACCAGAAAAAGCCCAGAAAAAAAGTAATAAATGTAACGCGTTACGAACCGTACAGGAGAGAATAAAGGAGACCCATAAGTAATCTCCCATATATTTATACAAAAAATAACAAAAAAAGGTAAGTAACGGGAATTCGTTCCAAACGCGTGTTCCGCGACACGTTTTTTTTTTATTAATCGCCGCTGTGTGTCAGAACCTTTATCTTGAGATCTTAAAATAAACTATTATTTAATTTAATTATATTATATTGCTAATAGTCACCGCCCATATCATCACTGGCTTTAGCTATACAAGATGCCTGAAATATACGAAGAAACCACGAAAAACTAAATGAATAACAAAAAAAAATATTGGTTGTCTGTAAAGTCGGTTCACGGACAATTTTACGTGATAACGTCATAAGAAAACATTGATGGAAAATAACCAATTCAACTCTTTTGTATCTTGATATTACCATTTTGCATACTTTAATACGTCGCTATGGTTACTTTATCAATAACATGACACTTTTATGTGAGTGCATTACGGTGTTTATCGATTTATAAGCTCCGCGTGATTTGTTTACTATGTACCGGTATAATGGGCGGCAACCTTAATACTGAATGTCATTCGGTAATACCGAATTTTCAGACCAGAAGCCGAATCCAGTACATCACTAGTTAATTACTGGCCTCTTTATAAGGGCACCACTAATTTAGAAATACCATTTACAGGATTACAGGTTCGTATAAGCAAATGGACTTAAATTGCTCCATTTCAAAAATATCTTCAAAAATTGTCGACCCAGTTGGCACAATGGTCACCATGCCGGACTGCCACACACAGGGTTGCGGGTTCGATTCCCGCCTCAGACATGTATTTATGCTTACATATTTGTCTGTGGTCTGGTTGTTTCTATGTATTATAAGTATATATTTACAAAAGAAAAGTATATAAGTAGTATATCCGTTGTCTAGCACCCATAACACAAGTATAGTTACTTAGTTTGGGAATAGATGGCGATGTGTGGAATGTCCTGAAATATTTATTATTATAAAATATTCGTTATCTTGACCTTTGTGAGCATGATCACAAAAAAGAAAAAAAACCCATAAGTTTCTTGTGCCTTCTTCTCAACGGTGGGCGCTTGCCGAATGCAAAAAATTAAGTTAGGAAGTGCAATTTTAATTTTTAGACGTTTTAAATAATATAGGCAAATCTTACAACTGGAGGCGTGAAATATTCTAAATGCGGGCCTCGTTAGAACATTAATATTTGCAAAAAAAAAACACAGTACAACCTGTCAACATTTGAATATACGAGCCAATAACCCTGTATGAAAGCAGCAAAAATATAACCTAAAAATATTATGTTACAAGCAAACACTTCTTAATCTATCCGTTCATCATAGTTCTTCCAAAATCAGTCCAGCCTTTTACGACAACATTTTCTTTAAACTCTCTCTCTCGAATATTTTGACGATAAGTTTTTTTATAAATAGCCACACTTTTGGCGTATGGCAACTCTAATTATACATCAAAAACGTGTTAAATATCTACAGACCTGCTGATATACTTAAGGAAATCTGCCAAAGTTTTTATATAAGTTAATTTAGTTATTGCAGTGTTGTAAAACTATTTTACCGGATTATAATCAAATTCTCTTCCACCTGCGACTTTTCCCGCGTAATTAATGCTGACAATACTTGAGCATTTACACAAATAGACAAAAATATAATAAAATTTTCCGTTTTCCTAGATTATAAAGAAAAAACATATTATTAGCTTCGAAAGTCACATGTTTTACATTTTCTTTATCAGCCGCCAATTCACATAAAGGAACTTCAAGAACCTAATCTCCTGCAACAAGTCATTAAAAGTTTTTAATTTTTGCATTATTCTTTTCAAAAATCATGTCAAATAGCCCGATCTATCCGAAAGAAAAACTCTATTAATCCGGTAAAAACAGTTTTACCATGAGTTCTAATTGCGAAAACCTAAGAAACGACAGACTATTTCTGTTTTTACGTTAGAAATTCATACTCCTTTCAACTCGCTTTCTTCCTAATTTATTTAAAAGAAGAATCTTATCTCTTTCTGTGTTAATGTTCATCTTTTCTTTCTTAAGAAGGATCTTCTTCTTTCTTCTCAAACGGACTGTGTATTACTTCAACATCTGGTCTTAAACTTTTAAACTGTTCGACACCAGACTGAGTCACGCCCGTGTCAGTGAAATCAATGAACTCCAACCGTGGCGCTGCTGTCGCTAAATGATTCAGACTCGCATCCGTAACGTGACGGAATCCCGTGACGGATAAGCGTCTCAAATTAGACCTGTCCGGTCGCGCGTTACGATCGTTGTTAGCGTAAAATGGAGCTGGGATCGGCCCGTTTGGTCCAATTTGTACGTAGCTTACGTTTTCACCGTCAGCTCTACCAAATCTTTGTATAGCTGAGTCTGTTACTAAAGCACCATGATCTAAACGCGATGCTAATTGTGAAGCGTATATTAATGATGATACATTTCTGCTTAATGGATGAACGTTATTTGTTCGTAAATCTACTGGTTCAGCAACAGTACACACTGGCAAAGACAATTGGTACATGGCATGACGTCGTCGTCCGACGTTCACAACTAAAATTCTATGTTTCGGTTCTTGTCTATCATTTGAATTGCCAGGTTCATTCGGAGCGTCTGAATTATTATTATTCGATTCTTCATTATTATTTGAGCCTTGTAACTCTTCAATAACAAATGGAGGTTGATTCTGTCTGAAGCGAATATAGCGTTGTTTCTTGGAGTTACTATCGGCTTTTTGGCAAGTCGAGGTTGATGGTTGGTCATCATTATTATTAAGATTTTCTGGGGTTTTCGACGTGTTTGTGGTGTCATTAGATGCACATCGGCGTGCCCTTTTGTTTTGAGGCGGCCCATCATCATTATCATCGCTGTCATCGTCTGATATGTGATATTCCTCGAAGATTTTTCTGTTTGGAGTCGACGTGTTCGTATAGTCTAAATTGTTATCATTCGAAGAATTCGACGGTCCAGAATCGTCAAACTTAGCTTTCTTAGCTGTTGGTTCACCAGACGAACCAGCTTGATTGGAATCATCACTGGGTGCTTTTTCACCAGAAGGTCCTGCTTCGTCGTGAGCTCTATCGTTATTAGCATTAGGTTCATTATCGTTTTCATTTTCATCTCGATTGACATTGTAGACACGACGGTTAGACGGATTAGCCATGATGTAGCCTGTAGGAGAAATATACGGTCTGTTCCTAGTTAGATATGAGATGTAGGCTTGACTGTACTCTTCAGGGGTGGTCAACGGTGCGCTCGGCGTGTCGGATAAGAATCTTTGGAAAACTTGACTGTATTCGTCAGGAGCCACTGGTTCTGCTACCATGCGTTCTAGGAAAACGTACCTAGAAAGAATGAAAAAAAATTAAGAATATAACTGAGTTTTGCCGGGAACGAGTTAACAACATGTCGTGATGCAGTTTTATTTTCATGAAACTTAGTTGTAACCCGAGTTGAATTGTATAATTCTGGTAGAATGTTATTCAATTTAGTTCTGTGAAAGTGCACAAGTGTAGTGAAAGTAAAAATCAGTGTCAAACATGAAGTTTTCTCGTTGCCTCCAAATCTCCTATTAAGGTTATGGTAAACTTGCCACCGCTTTACTATAGCCCCTGACTTGACGGACTATGACGACTTTGACTGTTTTGAAACACTTTAGGCACGATTTATGAAAAATCGGGTCATAATTTGATGCAAAATATAACTTGACACTGGCTAAATGCACAAGCCGTGCGAAGCCATAATTAGTAGAAAAAAAAAGGAATATAACTTATACTTAGTGTGCAAAGATATCAAAATAATGGTTGTCTGTAAAGTATTTATAAGACGTTATCACGTCAAAAGTGATGTGTGATTTGTGTATTATTTGGTAACTGCATTTTTCATTCAGTCATTTTTGTTCAGTAGTTTTTGCGTGAAGGAGTAACAAACATACAAACACACACTAACTTTAACATTTATAATAATAATTGTATTTGTATACGGATTACAGGCTGTTATCCGCAATTAGACCCTTTTTAATTGAGTCCTTTTTGCGTGAGGATGTAGTAGGCTTTCCCAGCACCTACTACCCTCTCAGCTTAGTCGACCATTTCCAGAGGAGAGAATTTGTCAATACTTCTGGAGCCTACTAAGCCGCGGGTTTCATCACGATGTTTTCCTTCACCGTAAGAGCAATGTCAATTAGCGCACATAAATTTTTCTTAGGTAAAATAAAGTATTATATAATAAAGTATTTTGACTTTCACTTTGCTAAATGGCGCTGCGTGGATTGTCCAATGAAAATAACGACGACCCAGTTGGCACAATGGTCACCATGCCGGACTGCCAAACACTGGGTCGCGGGTTCGATTCCCGCCTCAGACAAGTATTTATGCTTAGATATTCATTTATTTAACTTACGAGTTAGGATTGGTTCCGTTCTGTGCGTTTGGTATACTCTTTATCCTCGAATGCTGTTCATCATTGTATCCTTCGCTGTCAGACGCTTTGTTCTTGAAGAATTCCGGTTCCTAAATGACAGAAACAATATATATTTTACTTATAATAAATAATATTTAAGTTACAACTTAAGGCTGCTTATGCTGCCAAATGCAACGCACCAGAAATACCCGTCGCTTACAACTAACATTGTTGATTGTTACGAATGTGTTTTGTTTTTCTCAAAAGTGCTGAGATGGAATCTTTACCGATATTTTGGGGTAATTTGAAACGAATATTCCTTGTCATTTCAAAGTTTGACTAGTTTGTATTCTTAATTTTAGGATAGCTTCACAACTATAGGGAATATTTGGCTCAAAGTCACACCAAAATGTCGGTAAAGATTTCATCTACAATTCCATCACTTTTGAGAAAACATAACACATTCGTAACAATCAACAATGTTCACCAACGAAGGCGACCGGTGCCGGTAGTAATTATTTAATAGGCTGTGTAGCAAGGTCGTTGGCGTACGAACCCACCTCGATTAAATAGAAAAAAAAATATATTAATAATCTAAAGAAGTATCCTTAGGTAGGGTGCCCAAAAGGCTGTATTGCCTCTTTGGATTTCAATGCCAATCCGTTGGCCAAAGTAGCACTGGCTGCTACTTTGGCCAACCCATTGGTCACCTGAAGCTAATACTAATCATTTTGAAATCCATAGGGATTTCACAATGATTAGTATTAGATAGCTATACATATAAAATCCTTTGTCCTAACTGACTATTTTGTACATGGCAAAACAACGTTTGCCGGTACAGCTATTATATATTTAAATATTATATCATGAGTTTTTTGGAATAATTTTGTATTGTTATTTATTTTACGTACCAGTTCTTCCCAGTCATCGAGCTCATTGTCCGCGCTGTGCGGCGCCGGGGTGTAGTGAGCGTGGTCCGCGCGTGGAGCCCGGGGCTCCGCCCTCGCCAGGGACAGCTGCTCGAGCTGTGGCAGCCAGCCCAGTGCGGAGACCTCGCTGTCGCCGACTGGACACCCGCGTAGGTCTAACACCTAGAAACAAACAAATTAAAACCGGTCAAGTGCGAGTCGTTCTGTACATTAGTTTCAACTCTCTTTCTCTACCCTTGCCGTGGTACCAATTGAACTTGACCCCTATTTCGTTGGGCGTTTGGACATTCCACACATCGCCACCTAGCCCCAAGCTAGGTAACTACACTTGTGTTATGGGTGCTAGACAACGGGTATACTACTTATCTACTTTTGTAAATATATACTTCTTCTCGTATAGTGGTGTGGCTCACCTATTGTTAGAGTTTTCAGATTACCTTAAGGCCTCTAACTTGACCTAACGACTGCTACTAGAGGTAGCAACCGGGACCGACGGCTTAACATGCCTTCCGAAGCACGGAGGGGCTCACGAAAAATACATTTTTGCCACACTACTAATTGACCACCCATCGAAGTAATGACTGCGCCAGGCGTCGCTTGACCCGCGCGACCGTAAACGATCAGCGAGCGTCGCTTAGCTGTAAGCCTCCTCAATATATATTTATAATACATAGAAACAACCAGACCACAGACAAATATCTAAGCATAAATACATGTCTGAGGCAGGAATCGAACCCACAACCCTGTGTTTAGCAATCCGGCATAGTGACCATTGTGCCAACTGGGTCGTAAAACTAAATAAATATACTAACTTTAAGTGTTTTGAATCCGTATCGAGTAGCGAGGGAGGCGTACGCCACAAATTCAGATAATTTAGGACATTCCCTCATGTAGAGTGTATGCAATTTAGGTAGTTTGCTCAGTGGGAGCATGCACGCTGGTTCCACCCATTCGCAGTATGATAAATCTAATTCCTGAAAAAAAAAAATACAATACAAACCTTCAACAAAATTGAAATAAAGAAAAGAACCTCTAATTCTTAAGACGAGACCTCCCGTAGAATCCCTTGATATTTCACCTTTAAGCACTAAGGAGGGATTCCCCACAGAATCCCCTGGGATTTCACCTCTAAGCATTAAGGAGAGATTCCCCACAGAATCCCTTGGGATTTCACCTTTAACTCACTTACGAACGTATTCACAAACAATACTTAAGTTCCTCTTTAGTAAGTGAACACATTGCGATCTTTTCACTGTAACGAATGAGCGTTTTATTTGAGCCTCTATGCGTTCGCGCGCACTATGCAATCTTATAGGGTTGATTGCCGGCCATGCACCAATGTATTTTCTTAAGAAAAAATTATGTGCGGTAATTGACATTGCTCTTACGGTGAACGAAAACATCGTGATGAAATCCGCGGCTTAGTTGGCTCCAGAAGCATTGACAAGTTCTCTTCTCTGGACATGGTTACCTAAGCTGAGAGGGTAGTAGGTGCTGGGCAAGCCTACTCCATCCTTACGCAAAAAGGACCAAATTTAAAGGGTCTAATTACGAAAAACAGTCCGTTCAAAGTACAAAGTATAAGTAGGGTTGATTGTGAATGTTGGCATTATACTTAATCTTTGTTTTTTATAATTAATGTTGTTTGAAAATTGTATTTCCAATAAAGAATGTATCTATCTCTAAGCGCTAAGATGGGATTTCCCGTAGAAGCCCTTGGGATTTCACCTCAAAGCACAAAGACGGGATTCCCCGTAGAATCTCTTTAGATTTCATCTCCATACATCAAGACGGGATCATCGTATAATCACTTGCGATTTCACCTCTACACACTAAGACGGGATTTACCGTAGAATCCCTTCGGATTTCACAATCGTGATCTTACCTCTAACTCAGTAAGATGATCCTGTATCTTGAAGAGGAACGACTTCTCCAAGTTGAAACATTTGGAACCTCGAAGTGATAGTTTCTTCAGATGTTTAGGGAACATGCTCACGTTTACCTAAAAACATATCAACATGCTTCAAGTCTGGTCAAATAACATACAAAAGTTAAATTTGCTAAAATGTTGAATTTGCTAAAATGTTATATTCACTAAATTGTTGAATTCGCTAAAATTTTGACTTTGCTAAAACGTATAAGTGTATCAACTAACTGTGGCAAAATCAATGATACAATAGTCCAAGGAGTTTTAAAATATTGAATTAGCTAAAATATTGAATTTGCTAAAATGTTGAATTTGCTTAAACGTACAAGTGCATCAACTTACCGTGGCACAATCAATAATACAATAATCCAAGGACAGATAAAATAATGAATTTGCTGAAATGTTGAATTTGCTAAAATGTTGAATTTGCTAAAATGTTGAATTTGCTAAAATGTTGAATTTGCTAAAATGTTGAATTTGCTAAAATGTTGAATTTGCTAAAATGTTGAATTTGCTAAAAAGTTTAATTTGCTAAAATATTGAATTGGCTAAAAACTACATACTACTTACCGTGGCACAATCAATGATACAATAATCCAAGGCAAGTTCCTCAAGCTTCGGACATAAGTTGACTAGCTGTTTGAAGGCTGCGTGCGTCATCGTAACTCGGGGGCCGCGGCAGACGAGGTTCGAGGGCTTCTTAAGACGCTGGGTCTCCGGCCAGCAGGGTGTTCCGTGACCGTATCTGATATTTAAAAAAACCCCTGTCACTAAGACGCCACTGTGTGTCACGAGGCTGGATCTCATCTATACATATAAAATGCTTTGTCCTGAATGACTGACGGATCAACGCACAGCCTAAACCGCTGATCGTAGAGACCTGGAGGGTGTGTTCTTTGTATGATGTAGGTATAATTAGTTTTAATTTTAAGTGAATTTGTATATGGGTTTTGCCTGAAATAAAAATCAATTTTATTTTATTTTTTTAATTTTAAATAAAAAACAAATAAAATAATTATCCTACTAATATTATAAATGTGAAAGTTTGAGTGTATGTGTGTGTGTGTATGTTTGTTACTCCTTCACGCAAAAACTACTGGACCCATTGCGATGAAACTCGGTATCTAGATAGCTTAAGACCTGGATTAACACATAGGCTACTTTTTATCCCCATATTCCCACGGGATCGGGACTTACGCGGGTGAAATCGCGGG
Source organism: Idaea straminata (assembly GCA_951213275.1). Classification (NCBI taxonomy): domain Eukaryota; kingdom Metazoa; phylum Arthropoda; class Insecta; order Lepidoptera; family Geometridae; genus Idaea; species Idaea straminata. The sequence continues at coordinate 6,542,575 of OX577872.1, forward strand.
GCGCAGCTAGTAAATTATAAAATAAAACATATAAACCTTTGAAAACACTTACTCATACCTAGGTAGACTTTGGGATGTGAGCCTGAACAACCTCGGGGGCACGATTCTCTCGTCTTCATTGCTCGGAGCCCGGGTCTCGTTATCTAAAACATAAATACCTACATACATTAATAAATATTGTAAAACATTCCACACATCGCCATCTAGCCCCGAACTAAGTAACTACACTTGTGTTATGGGTGTTAGACAACTCATATACTACTTATATACTTTTCTTTTGTAAATATACAAGTACAAGAATTGCATATTGAAAATATCTTCTAAATTTATAGGATATATTTTAACTTACCATCGGCAGTACTCTGGCTGGTGGAAGGTCCATCTCCAGAGCCACCTTCGCCTGGTTCATCCTTGGAACCGACTATGAAGCCGAGGCAACTGTCAATAATATATAACTATATACACTAAAGGCATTATAGGTACAATCGACGCTCAGAAGTACACCGCCACCGCAACGTTTACAAACCTGTGCAGCTAATAAATAATAAATATTGTAGGACATTCCACACATCGCCATCTAGCCCCAAGCTCTAAGTAACTAGACTTGTGTTATGTGTGCTAGACAACGTATATACTACTTAAATACTTTTCTTTTGTAAATATATACTTAAAGTACATGGAAACAAACAGACAAATATCTAAATACTTGTCTGAGGCGGGAATCGAACCCGCAACCCTGTGTTTGGCAGTCTGGCATGGTGACCATTGTGCCAACTGGGTCGTCAAAGCACTATATGAACATTATAACAATTTAACCTGTGGATTGAACCCACGTCGGTTGGTGTAGCGGGTGCCGGCTTATACCACTCACACAACTAAACCACATAGCTAACATGTTGACAAATAATAATCACACTGAGTACTTATAATTCAAGTATTTATGTTTGTGTGTAATGTCTATTAGAATAAGGTCGAATACTTGTCTATAGTATTATCTAGTAGCAAACTGGTAGTGGACTTATGACGCATACTTTAGCATATTTAAAGTACTATTTGTGACTTACCCTTTAGCATCCTTAGCGTATCCGGAGAGCAGTAAGGCGGTGGTGTTAGCGCTGATGCCGTGTGAGAGGAACCAGCGGACGCGGCGCGGTCCGCAGGGTGCTGAGCGGGCGTCGACGCGGGACCATAGCGTACGGTCAAGGATCAGGGTAGCTAGCCGTGTACATGTACTGGAATATAACAAAAGAAAAAATGGTAGTCTATAAAGTTGGTTTACGGACGATAATTTTACGTGATAACGTCATAAGAAAACATTGATGAAATAATTGAAACTTGAGACTTGGGACTTGAGACTTGCGACTCAAGACTCGAGACTTGAAAAATGGTTGTCTGTAAATTACCTTGTCGGGTAGAACGTGAGCGTAACGTGATACTTTTTTGTAAGTGCTGCCGGTGTTCATCAATTTATTAGACGTTATCACGTCAAAACATTTAAGGATAAGATCAAATTTAAGCAACAATCGTGTACAATTTATGTGTCTTCAAGTCGAGTGAACAGGTATCTTCTAGACACTGCGTACTACATCTTCGGCTGCATCGTCACCTGCCATCAGACGCGTGTGATAGTCATCTAAGGCTAACCTATCTTATGTAAAAAACATATAATTTTCACGACATCACTTTGAAGAGTCTTAACAATAATTAAGCTTGCAAGATTTGATGACGAACATCGGGAGAGGTGAAACTAAATGAAAGCTTATAATTAAGTAATTAATTAAGATGTGTGCCTTCGGAACGTACCCACCAATGAGAAGAAGGCAAAAAAACTTACACTATTCAAATACCAACTTACCTCATTATTGAACATCAAAATAACAATGAACTAGACGAGTTTATTGTTTATCGAGTACCTATAGTAAGAAAAACCTTGGTCTGTCGCCACACAATTGCAATGCCCGGCAGGACTCATATGTGGACTATTATGCCTCTGTAAGATCTATTATACAATATCAAAGCAAATAAATGAAATGAATGGCATAGGAAACTCTTGAGTTTCTTGTCATCATATCTTTACATTATTTTTAAGACGATTCAATGTGATATTGACTATTTGGTAGGAGAACATTGTGATCAAAATTGCAGCTTAGTTGTCTCTAGACATATTGAGTATTGATGAGTTCTTTCCCCTGGATTCGGTCGACTAAGCTGCGAGGGTGCTGGACGTAGTCTACTCCATTCTCAAGGTGTAGGAAATGGTATACAAGTACAGACTACTTACAATCCCAAAGCCTTTAAGTCCAAAGGCGAGCAGTATCTCAGTATATAGAGCAGTACATCATCAGATAGGTCCAACAGCTGTGTCGTTCCATTGTATGGCGCCTCATCTATCTCCGATGAGGTGGCTTTGGGGCAGTCTTTGAGACCTTCTGCGGGGATAATTATATTACAGGACATTGCACATAGAGACATCTAGCTATAAGCTTAGAAACTATGCTTGTATTATGGTGGCCAGACCATGAATATTCTATCCGTTGTCCGGCCACCATAACACAAGTCTAGTTGCTTACAAGTAGAGCATGACGCTGTGCTGATAATTCAAAAATATTTTTTGGTATTCGGAATATTTTGACAAAAAAATTAATGAAAATAGGAAGGCATCTGAGAGACATTCACTAAACACATTGTAGGTACCTAACTATAAGATCCATGGCAGGAATCAAACTCTAAACCTTCTACTTTCAAAATGTATATTCACCCACTATGCCACAGACGTCGCCAAGACCAAGTAACGAAATAATGTTTTGATTATAATCGCTCAGCATTTATAAACAGAAATTTCGATATTATATTGTATTGATGAATCATTTGTTGCAAATATGTATCTAAAACCTTGAACGAACTCGCCTGTTAATTCAAAAAGCGCGTATCAAAGAGAAAAATTTGAAAAATTACGATTTTATAGCATTCATTTCGTAAAATACCCGCACATTTGCAAGACCTGAACACTAAAAAAAAACAAGGTTTTAGTTTGCTAATAAGTACTCTTTTTAAGGAAGAATATAGGATGAAAGGATGATAAACAGTATATTTCTGTCTTTAACATACCTTCTTGAACGTATCCACTATCATCCAGTTCTTGTTTGGCCTCCGAATCTGGGTTTATCGAACCCATTTTTGTTAAAAAAAACACTACGCAAAGCAAACCAGAATGACTCGCGTATTCCACATAAATGCACTAAACACAAGGATATATCGGGAAACAAAGAAACCCTCACGATTAAAGGAATATAAAGCCGGAATAACAAACAAATTATCGACTTGGAAAGATTCCAAAATCTTCGAAAACGTCTGCTCCCGACGATGCGAAAACACAAGATTTTTGATTTGACAGAAAATCGATTCATTTGACAATTAAATCAATCAGTGATGCGAAACAATGCATTCGAAAAACCGATATTTTAGTCGATTATTCGGCAACCGGTTTTAATCAAACGTGTATGGCATGCCTAATTGACAGTATCAATGTTTTGACATTGACAGTTTGCATTTTCTTTTTTATTGTGCCGTGTTGTGAAACAGCACGCGTTTCGTAAATATTTTCAATTTATTACCGCAATGGCGAAATCAATCCGTAGTAAATGGAAGCGAAAATGCAGGGCTATCAAACGCGAACGCTACGCCGTAAAAGAATTAGCCAGATTGAAGAAAATGCTCGGTATTAAAGAAGAAGATAAAAAAGAGGTTATGGAGTCTGAAGAACAAGTCATATTTTTGGATGCTGGCGCTATAAAAAAAGGGAAGAAGCAAGCTGAACCTGAAGAAAAAGAAGAAGAGGATGTACAAATGAGTTCTGATGATGAAAAGGTCGAAGTCAACGCCGAAGACGGCGAAAAACGAGTGTTCAGTACGAAGACGTTTAAAGACCAAAATGGACAGTACCCTATTTGGTTACACAAAAGAAAAATAGCGAAACTAAACAAAAGTGCCAAGAAAACACTGAAGAAACGCTTGAAAAGGAGGAAATGATAGTGTTTGTGATCAAATTTTATAAGTTTAATTATTTAGAACCCATTTATAAAGCATAAAAGTGTATGTGTCCATCAATATATTACACTAAAGCACTTTTCGAGCGGTGAGCCTGCAATTCTGTTTTCGACTGTTACTTTGCTCCACAAGATGGTGTTGTGTACAATTATCCTGTCTTGAAACATTTATATTGTTAGCTGTAAAGAATGTAATTTCTACACAAACACCTGACTTATTATTTATGTATTAAAAATAAAAGATGACAGTTTGTCTGTACATTAAGAACTTATCTGTGTTTCACATGTTTCATTTTTACTCTAAACTCAGGCCTAATGCAACTTCACAACCTCTAGTGCAGAAGGATGCGGGTTCGATTGCCACCTCGAAACAAATATTGATTGTGTAGATATTTGTTTTTGGTTGGGTGTCTGTATGCTTATTCATAACGAACAGCGCTTCCGATCCCGTGGGAATATTGGGGTAAAAATTATAACTGAGTCAGTGTATCCTCATACCAAGTTTCATCAAAATCGGTCCAGTAGTTTCGCAGCCTATTCAATTCAAACAAACAATCAAATCTTTCCTCTATATAATATCTTTTATAAAACCGACGACTACTGGGTTCTCCCTCGCTCCTTCATCGTGCATTTCAAATAATAATTATGTCAAGTAGGAGCGATGTTGGCTCAGTGGAAGATACCTCTACTTTCATTCTGAAGGTTGTAGTTCGAATCCCGGCCGGCCGTGCACCAATGTATTTTTCTTAAGAAAAATGTATGTGCGCTAATTGACATTGCTCTTACGGTGAAGGAAAACGTGATGAAACCCGCGGTTTAGTTGGCTCCAGAAGTATTGACAAGTTCTCTCCTCTGGAAATGGTCGACTAGGCTAAGAGGGTAGTAGGTGCTGGGCAAGCCTACTCCATCCTCACGCAAAAAAGACCCAATTGAAAAGGGTCTAATTGCGGAAAACAGCCCGTTCAAGTACCTACAAGTATGTTAACCAGAGGTAGATACATCTTTACGAAATAAACTTGACCACACTTAAGTAAAGCAATTGACTCATAATCTATTTTAATACTCTTTGCTCATAATCCCTGTGCATTTCAGGATTTTTTTTCCTCTAATGGCGAATGCATTATTTGCATATTCTATGCTGCGCATCTTGCCAGCGTCGAGTATTTTGCTTCGCCCTTCAAATTATTATTTTTTAGTTTCTTGTGCTCTTGTGTTTTTGTTGGTTTCGGAGGAATGACTGAGAGTTTTGACAAAAACGGAAAAAGATAGATAGATAAACTCTCTAGTCTTTATTCTTTTTTTTATTCTTTTTTTCATCCGTATCCTGGCTTGTGCGGTTCTATTATCTTCGTCGCACCTTCCGGTCCCTCGAGCCAGCCGAAGTGTCCAATTGACGATGCACTCTCCACAAATCGACTGAACGAAAAGTACCTATAAACATAATAAACCTTTATTAAATACTACGGTTCCCGATACCGCGGGACTTTCGGAATCAAAAGCATCCTGTCTTCACCATTTGACGACACAGTTGGCACAATAGTCACTATGTCGGACTGCCAAACACAGGGTTGCGGGTTCAATTTCCGCCACAGACAAGTATTTATGCTTAGATATTTGTTTGTGGCCTGGTTGTTTATATGTATTATAAGTATATATTTACTAAAGAAAAGCATAAAAGTAGTATATCCGTTGTCTAGCACCCATAACACAAGTGTAGTTGCTAAGCTTGGGGGCTGGATGGCACTGTATAAAATGTTCTACAATATTTATAGATATTTAGGCGTAGACAGAGAATAAATATAGACCGGCTGCTAAAATAATAATAATTACTAGAGTGAGAAGGGTTGAACGTCAAATGACTAAGTGGGAGCAAGACGAAGTATAAGTTTTTTGTCTCTATTTGCGTATCGGGTTTTTTTTGTTTGCCATCAACGTCGTTGGTGGCAAACAAGCGTTTGGTGTCTATCAAAGTTTTGTTTTCTTATCCTGTTAGACTATAATTTGTGTTACTTGTGACTTATAAGATATTAAAAGTGAGTACTAATTATGATGGTTAATTGCTGTTTAGTGGCAATTTGACAACTATATACTCATACGTATGTTGAACATTCGCTGTCTCACACTGTATACGCTGGTAGCTTATCTATATTTGTTCTCTGTCTACGTATATAGGTGATACAAACTTTGAAGCGGCGCATAATGACCAACTTAATAAAGAAACTCTGACGTCTTCATTTTGTGAACTATCAGACGCTGGACCCACGAATTCTGAAAGTCAAAGGAAAAGTATTGGCTTCAGAAATTAATATGGCAACCATTGTGCCAACTGGGTCGCCAATTTAAAGGTGTTAACTCACGTCCCAATTTGATTGGCCCGATCTAGGGTACCGTCCTTCGGGGGGAAAAAACGGGACGCTGTTAGTAAGACTTCACTGTCAGTCCGTCCGTCTATCCGTTCCGTTCCGTTCCGTCCGTCCATCCGTCCGTCCGTCCGTCCGTCCATCTGTCATCCGGTTGTATCTCATGAATCATGACAGCATGACAGAATCATGACAGCTAGAGCTTTTTTAATTAAGACGTTTCTATGTGATCTTTGTATAAAATATACAAATGAATAAAGAAATTTGACTTTGATTTTGTTAAAATTTTCACGGATTATGTATTTCTCGTTTATTGGTCGTGGTCCGATCGCCAGTGTTCTATCAATCGAATCATCGTTATAATAATATCAAATTCTATTGTAGTACGGGATCCCTTTAAGGACGACCTTCATCGATCTGTTTAAATGGATAAAAAGTATTTTATATGAAATTTAATAGGTCAATAAATATATTGCAAATGGGTTGCCCAAAAAAATTCAGTCCAGAATGTTTTTTTTGTATTTATACTTTTCATTGGTTCGGTCAATAGACAAATTCCGTAACAATGAAATAGGTACATAATATTTATTATAACTTTAATTCATTAACCAGACCAGTGCAAATGACTAGTATCGATTTACCTACCTACCCAAGAGTTGTGACGGGAAAAAATAGTCAACCTAACGTTTGCATATTCTAATCTATATGCTTCAGAGGCTTCGTACTTTCTATTGGTATGGAATTTGTCTCTTAAACAAACCAGTGAAAGGTTTAAAAAACAAACCAAATAATTTAAATTGCTAATTAACCATATTCTGGACCCAAGTTTTTTCGGCAACCCATTTGCAGTATATTTATTGACTTAATTTAATATAAAATACTTTTCATCCATTAAACAGCTCGATGAAGGTCGTCCTTAAAGGGATCTCCGACTATTGGCTGGCTATAAACCACAACTAAAATCAGAAAAAAGCTTGAGTGATGTCAACGGACACCCGGACGGAACGAAGAAAGACGAAACGAAAATAACTGACTTGCTTCTTATGAGAGAGAAAGAGACAGACAGAGAAAGACACGCACGCCGCACAGCTTATAATTATATCAAAAAGTGTCGTTACAACTTTTGGTCTTAATTTTTTCCGTCTAGCTACCTTTCGCAACGCGCGATAAAGAACTTCGTTCCAAAAATGAGTGAGGCTCAAATACAACTTGAGACGGAACCCTTAGTGCGGGAGTCCAACTCGCACTTGTTCGAAATTGGACGTGTGTTAACACCTTTATAATACCAACCCTCCGAATGCTTGCAGTAATACACATCACCCTCGCAATGATTCACGAAAGTCCAAAATTTGAGATATTTTCCATATGGTCTGTAATTAAAAAATATATTGTTAAGCCTCCGCTACACTACTCGTGACTTCGACGAAGTGTAAGCCGGCTCCACACTACTCTTGAAGTTGATCGAAGTAACCCATATTAGATAGTGTAGAGAGGCACTTCGGACAACATCGCCTCGCCTCGGTTGACTTCCGCTCGTAATCGGCGTTTGTGCACGAGTCAAAGGGCGCGAGGCATGCCAGCAACAATTCGAATTATAAAAACACTTGAAGCAAATGGCATAATATAAACCATTAAAAAATGGATTGCCGCCTTAATCTATACAAATATTATAAAGCTAAAGAGTTTGTTTGTTTGTTTGAACGCGCTAATCTCAGTAATGACTGGTTCGAATGAAAACATATTTTTGTGTTGGTGAAGAAAATGAAGACGTCAGAGTTTGTGTTCATTGATCGAGGAAGGCTTGCTACTTTTCATAATGGTAGCCACAAATATTTTCTAAGTCAATGCTTGTCACAAATATTTTGTAACTTTATAACAAGTTTATTCGCAACTGTAATAAAAAACGTCGTAAGATACACGTGTGGATTATTGATCATTGAATACGCTTGGTTAGGTTAAGCTACATCTTCAACTGTAATTCGTGTTGAGAAATACGGTAGTGTTAAATCTTTATAATATAAACTAGTATTATAAAGCTGAAGAGTTTGTTTGTTTGAACGCGCTAATCTCAGGAACTACTGGTTTGATATAAAAAAATCTTTTTTGTGTTAGATAGTCTATTTGTCGAGGAAGGCTATATTCTATTTAATATTTCGACTAGCTTGTGCCCGCGACTTCGTCCGCGTAGAATTAGTAGATTGGACCAAGGAATCACGTTGTCCCATACAAAATTTGCCCAGAGTACACTTTGCAAAGAGTACACTCTCCAAGTTTCAGGTCTTTACGATCAGCGGTTTAGGCTGTGCGTTGATCCGTCAGTCAGTCGTTCAGTCATTCAGGACAAAGGATTTTATGTGTATAAAAGAAGATATGACGACCCAGTTGGCACAATGGTCACCATACCGGACTGCCAAACACAGGGTTGCGGGTTCGATTCCCGCCTCAGACATGTATTTATGCTTAGATATTTGTCTGTGGTCTGGTTGTGTCTATGTATTTTAAGTATGAATTTACAAAAGAAAAGTAGTTAAGTAGTATATCCGTTGTCTAGCACCCATAACACAAGTGTAGTTACTTAGCTTGGGGCTAGATGGCGATGAGTGGAATGTCCTGCAATATTTATTTAATTAATAATTTAATACCTGTTAGCCTGAACACATACAGGTTCATAGATAGCGGGACATGATAATGGGCATATATGACCGTCAAATGCTTCATCTACTTCGTACATTGGTTGGAATTTTGTCGTTTCCTCAGTTTTGTGGTCTTTACGGAGACCTGGCTTCGCTGGAAAATAATTTAGTATTTAAAGGAAGACGCAGAACGCGGAGCAAATTCGAAAAAAAACAAAGAAAAGCATTTATTGTATACTAGATGCCGAGTTTCATCGCAATCGGTCCAGTAGTTTTTGCGTGAAGGAGTAACAAACACACACACACACACAGACAAACTTTCACATCCTACTATGTATTATTATAAATGTGAAAGTTTGTGTATGTGTGTGTGTGTGTGTGTGTATCTTTGTTACTCCTTCACGCTAAAACTACTGAACCGATTCCAATGAAATTCGATTTGTAGATAGCTAGGGGCCTGGGTTAACACATAGGCTACTTTTTATCTCGATATTTCCACGGGATCGCGACATACGCGGGTGAAACCGTGGGGCGCAGCTAGTCCTACTCATATTATTACAGTGGGAATATCGTGATAAAAAATTATTACAGTGGGAATACCGTGATATTATTACAGTAGGACGGAGTTTCATCGTTATCGGTCCAGTAATTTTAGCGTGAAGGAGTAACAAACATACACACACAAACTTTCACATTTATAATATTAGTAGGATAGTAGGACAATACAAACACAGGAAGGAAGAGTTATAATGACAAAGTTATATTTACATAAAAAAAAAACAGAAAAAGTGGCATAAAAAACATAAAAGATGAGTCGTGTGTTAATCCAAATGGTTTGACCTCAGTTATAAGCTGCTGCTCCAACAAATAATGCCTTTGCACCCGTTGTGAGATGTTGACATATTATTATTTATCAAACTATCTGTGGTTTCCCCGGGTTTAAAGGGGTCAGGACATTTATATGGGAGCTTGATATAGTGTTTTTTTGCGATAGAAGGCATAACAGTGAACAAATATTGTCTTCCCAAGTTCCCATCGAACCAATAAAGCGTCTTGGAAACGTGATATTTAACAAAACGTGTTGTCCTATGATTTTCCAAAAATACGCGGAACATTTCGAGACCCATACGCATCCATAGAGGACATTGCAGTGAACAAATAATGCCATCACCCCGAATCCTAAAGCGTCGCGGAAACGTGTTGCTGTTGTCATGATTTTCCAAAAATGCGCGGTGCATTATGAGACCCACGACCAAATTATGCCTTCAAATCGAACCTCTAAAGCGTCTCGGAAACGGGATATATGGTGAATTATTTTGTGGAACGAATCAAGTTTCTTTGTATACCTATCCCGTTTCCGAGACTCTTTAGTGGTTCGGGGTGAATGCGTTATTTGTTCCCTGTAATGTTCTCTATGGATACGTATGGGTCTCGAAATGCACCGCGCATTATTAAAAAAAATCACAGTTTAACACGTTTTGTTAAATATCCTGCTTCCGAGACGCTTTAGAAGTTCGATGTGAAGACATTATTTGTTCACTGTAATGCCCTTTATCGGTTGGCATGGGTGTTGAAATGCACCACGCAAAATAAAACAATGCCAAGCTCCCATCCTAAATGTCCGGACCCCTATAAAACCTGTAAGGGTGGTAGGAAAAGTTTTCACTCCTCTAATGACGTTTCGAAAAGGCGCGTAGTCTTGTGTCAAAAGTGACAGTTAACAGACGAAACGAAAAGGTTGCGTTCCGAACATGTTCATTTTAATTAAATAGGTCTTAAAATAGAACGCCACTGTCAAGAACTATCTCTCACGAAGATCTCTCACGATTAACGGTCCCCCTGGACGGGGGGGACCGATAAGCGCTAATTTAAAATAAATTTGAAGGTATCGTGGATGCTCACCAGGGTAACAGTTAAGCGGTGAACTGTATTAAATTTTTTCAATCTTATCCGTCCCCCAATTACAAGTAAAATACGATCAAAATGGAAAAACAAAAAACGATCGAAACGGTAATAAAAGACGATCGACAACAGCGAAATAATGGCAGGTAACTGTCATAATGACAGCTGTCAAACTTAAAGTGGCTAAATCTCAGAAACTATTCATCCTAGATTGATGGTCTCTCTAGAGAAATGGTAGATCTCATCGAGATCTTCATTTAAAGTGATAGCTCTCCATCTTAGTTATAAGTAGGATTATATCAATAATTCAATGGGATCTTCATTAACTTACAGCTCTTCATTTTTTCATCTTCTACATTATCAGGACTATTTGTGTCTTCACCCTCTACATTATCAGGACCATCCGTGTTTCCATCCGCTACATTATCAGGACTATCCGTGTTTCCATCCGCTACATTATCAGGACTATCCGTATTTCCATCCGCTACATTATCAGGACTATCCGTGTTTCCATCCGCTACATTATCAGGACTATCCGTATCTCCATCCGCTACATTATCAGGACTATCCGTATTTCCATCCGCTACATTATCAGGACTATCCGTGTTTCCATCCGCTGCATTATCAGGACTATCCGTATTTCCATCCGCTACATTATCAGGACTATCCGTGTTTCCATCCGCTGCATTATCAGGACTATCCGTGTTTCCATCCGCTACATTATCAGGACTATCCGTGTTTTCACCCCCTACATTGTCAGGACTATCCGTGTTTCCTTCCGCGTTAGAGATGGGATCAGTCTTGTTACTTACAATCCAATTTCGTCGAGTTTCCTTGAGAACATTACAATTTCCACTTTGGGCTATGTGATATTCTGAAATTAATAATTAATTATCTTGTCTAATCCTGATTTATCAGTAAAATAATTCAATTATTTATTAATACAATATGAAAGTTACTTAAAAACAAAGTACAATGTGTTTCAGGCGAAGGGGTTTTAATACGAAAGGGGGTTGTTCTAAACGTCTAGGCGAAAACTATTGTTCTACGACTTTTGGAAATTCAAACGTTTCGTTCGTAGATTTTGTATGAAACAGCTGATGTCAAGTAAAAATTCCCTCAGAACAATCGAAAAAAAAAGTTCGAATTTCCAAAAGTCGTAGAACAAAAGTTGTTTGCCTAGACATATAGAAACACATTGTATGATAAAAAAAAATCCGAAAAAATTCATAAGAAAAAACATTCAAACAAACATGAATAAAAATGCCAATAATAATCAATAGGTATCAACCTCAAAAAAAAATTAGTTCCGTTATGTCTCGATAATTAATCTGCAATCAAAGCATAATGAAACCATTTTTTTAGTACCTAATCCTTATTGTAAATCTTAACATTTTCAGGATGAAAAGACGTAATCTTCTATATATCTTTATCTATACTTATAAAATTCTTTGTCCTGAATGAATGACTGACTGACTCACGGATCAACGCACAGCCTAAACCGCTGAGCGTAGAGACTTGAAACTTGGAGGGTGTGTTCTTTGTATGACGTAGGCATCGGATAAGTAAGGATTTTCCGTAATTTTACACTCCTGAGGGGGTGAAAAAGGGGGGCAAAGTTTGTATGGGACAACGTGACTCCTTGGTCCAATCCTATTAGAACCATTTTTGACTGTTACGCGGACGAAATCGCGGGCAAAAGCTAGTATCAATATAATTAATAACAGAATATCAGGTTCGGAATCCTCCGTGAGCGAAACTTACTCGCACTTGGCCGGTTTTTTAAATTAAATTGTGTAAAACTTACCATTTCCAGGATAAAAACACATATTTTCCATAAATAAAAAACACGAATTATTGAAGTCTTTATATTGAAAACTTTCATTTACTTTTCTTACAGCACAAAGATTTGTCTTTATTACATCACATAATTGATTTATGTTTGCACATATTTTTTTTATATGCGTATCATTTAAATGTGCAGTTATATAGTTTTCTATTTCTTTTAATTCAGGTATATTTTTATTTGAAATAATTTTTATGTAGAAAATAAAGAGTATCGAACATTTTATATACATTTTTTTTTGTGAATGAGAATGAAAATTGTGTGAGTTTATTACTAGACTAGCTAAGCACCGCGGTTTCACCCGCGTAATCCCGTGGGAAAATTAAAATAATAAAATAAATAAATATTGCAGGACATTTCACACATCGCCATCTAGCCCCAAGCTAAGTAACTAGACATGTGTTATGGGTGCTAGATAACTCATATACTACCTACTTAAATACTTTTCTTTTGTAAATATATACTTATATATAATATTACATAGAAACAACCAGACCACAGACAAATATCTAAGCATAAATACATGTCTGAGGCGGGAATCGAACCCGCAACCCTGTGTTTGGCAGTCCGGCATGGTGACCATTGTGCCAACTGGGTCGTCATTATATAAAAAGTAGCCTATAGCCTTCCTCGATAAATGGACTATCCAACACAATTTTTTTTCACCATTGAATTGAATTGAGTGAAAAATTAGCCGGAAAAAAACTCTGAAGCAAAAGAAATTGCAAACATTTAAATGCAAATAACTCGCATATTACAAAATATGTAAAAATATCAATTAAATATTATATGATGTTAATAAGACTAATCTATAAGCTGTAAGAATAATACCTACCTAATCTACGCTTTTAATTTTTTTAACTCCCCGACGAAAAAACGACGGGGTGTTATAAGTTTGACGTGTCTGTGTGTGTGTCTGTCTGTGGCATCGTAGCTACCGAACGGATGAACTAAGCGGTCCCCCGACGCGACAATATTTAATCAAAAAAATTCAGATGTACCTACTAACGTAGGATCATAATTTCGGGGTTATTTTTTTTCTTTTTGTAGGGTTTTTTTTCATAGTTTTTGTTTTGCTTGTTTTAAATAGGCTTTTTACGTTCATACTATTTTTATTATTTTGTGTCGGGGGTTTTTTTTATTTTTAATTTATTTAAATAAACACAAATAACTTGGGAATTCATTAGAAAATTCAAGTATGATATAGCTACTGCTACAGAATGAAAAACATTTCGTCATTTGACGACCCAGTTGGCACAATGGTCACCATTTCGGACTGCCAAACACAGGGTTGCGGGTCCATTTCCGCCTCAGACATGTATTTATGCTTAGATATTTGTCTGTGGTCTGGATGTTTCTATGTATTATAAGTATATATGTATTTACAAAAGAAAAGTATATAAGTAGTATATACGTTGTCTAGTACCCATAACACAAGTCTAGTTCCTTAGTTTGGGGCTAGATGGCGATGTGTGGAATGTCCTGTAATATTTTATTATTTATTTATTTTTTAAAGACACATGAAATATGACAGTAAACAAGGCGTCTGAAAATTTCCACTGTCTAGCTATCACGGTTCATGAGATACAGCCTGGTGAGAGACAGACAGACGGACAGTGGAGTCTTAGTAAAAGGGTCCCGTTTTCACCCTTTGGGTACGGAACCCTAAAACCTATGAAACCGCGGAGCGCAGCTAGTTAAAATCAATTTCGAAATACGCAGGTAAACCGAGTCATTTTATAACTTACGATAAAAGTAAATGTGAAAAGAATATATATTTTTGATTTGTTTTTTTTTTCTTCCTATTATGTTGCTGATATTTTGTACGAACTTTTCATTTATTATTATTTACTTATTTTTATTTTTAACGTGAATTAATAATTCGTAAAATTTCAGGGTATATTCTTTTACCTTTAACTCTGACTGTAAATGTGAATTCAAAAAAATCAAAAGCCAAAATGAACGACTTCATTACCGAATTGATGGAATCTGAAAAATTTGAAGAATTAGCAGACATCATTGTTAATAAGGCAATTAAAAAAATGAAAATTATCGGACAAAAAGCTACGAAGTTAAATAAAAGTGATGAAGACATGACAGTCGTAAGGCATTATAACGATGAACACGCTCAAAAAGAAAAAAAACCAACCACCAAGAAGAAGAATGAACCATTGAGACAAGGGAATAAAAAACAAAATAAAAAGATTGTAAAAAATGAAAAGAAACCTATCACTTCCGGTAAAATTGACGCTGAAACTCTTCTAAACGATATACCAACAGAGGAATTACTTTTGAGCTTCAAGCATCTAATAGAGTCACAGAAACAAAAGAAAACTGAGAAAAAAGATGATAAAAAATCTAAAGTAAATGATGCATCTGAATCGAATGATGACAAATCAGATAATAAAAATAAAAAAAATAATGAAGGGGGAGTAAACGTAGGAAAGACGATAAGTGCTCCTGACTACGGAGATTCCTCTGACAGCAGCGATAGCCGAACTGTGGAAGAAGAAAGAGAAGAAAAGAGAGAAGGAGAAGAAAAAGAAGGAGAAGGCGAAGGAGAGGAAGAAAGAGAAAGAAAAAGAAAAAAAGAAAGAGGAGGAGAAAAGGACAGAAAAAGTAAAGAAGTTAGAGAAGGGGAAAGAGAAAAGGACAGAGAAGAAGAAGAAACAGAAGAATTTAGAGAAGAATTGAAAGAAGAAGAAAGAGAAGCTGACATGCGAAGTAAAGAATCTACCAAGAAAGTAACTACGTCTCAAGCATACAATACAACTGAAAAAAGTATAGAGGATCCAAACCAAACTGTAGAAAAATTAAGAACTTACAATAAAAAAAATGTAGATAATAATACTATGAAATCGGATCAGAGCATAGAAGGAAATATTTCATCGAAAGAAATATTGGAAGTTCAATTAGTTCAAGGTGACGGTGATAATGAAAATAAACGATCTTATAACAGAGAGACTACAAAAATTAATAAGAAAATATATCGCGAAGAAAATGGAAAAATATTCACCTTTAATTCCTCACCAGAATATGATGAATATCACGAAAAGTTAGCTATTGAAAGAAATAAAGCGAAGGAACTTTTTGTTAAATAAAATATATACTTCGACCTTAGATAAAATCAATATACAAGTCCACAATAAAATGAAGAATTTGTTATTGAAACATAAGTACCTACTCGTATTTATACTGCTATTTACCTATACCTATTTTTTCTTCTAAATCGGTCAGCCATTCGAGCTCGAGCTGCATGCTACGCTAAATTTCGGTACGCAACGCGCCGCTATTGGCTGACCGAGTCTCGCTAGAATATAATAATAAGCTCCCAACGGCTCCCAGGTATGGGTTAATTAATTAGATTTTGAATATTAAAAATTCCTATTTTATTAATGATTATGATCCTTTTGCATCTTTTATGTTCGAAGACCGTGGCGAAGACCGTTTAAAAACGTTTTTCACGTGAGATGAGACTATATGGACTAAAAGTTTTTTGCCTTACTCTGGCGATAAAACAAAAAAAAATATTAAAAAATAAAATTTTGTTTTTATTTGGAGTTGATTTGAAGTGTATTTTACACAATATTTTCATGCAATTTTGTAAAAAATACCTCAAAATATAACACACATATTTATTAAAGAAATACAAAATAAGTCAAAAAAAGATCCGTGCTTACCATGACGGACCGAAACCTCCTCTACTCAATACAAGCCGATATTATAGTAACTATTAAAAAAATACTCCGCAACTTAAAAATCGAGAAAGCTTGCAATAAAACTCAAAATTACTTCGAAAACAAAAAGCACGACTTGGAAACTCTTTGGAAAGACTTCTGTAAGAACCATGAGCAGTTAAAAAATGAAAGGAATAATAAAAGGGACCTTTATTTCAAGAGTGGTACTTTCTCAGTTGCTGAAGGTGAGTGAAAATAAATTTCTATAAAACTATAATGACATGAGCATTGACTAAGTGCCCTTAGGGAACTCTGTCCCCCACACTAAGTCTCTAATGAGCCTGTACAGCGGGGTTACAGCTACTCGCTTTAGGATTATGTTATCTATACATATAAAAATATTTGTCCTGAACGACTGACTGACTGACGGATCAATGCACAGCCTAAACCGCTTATCGTAAAGACTTAAAACTTGGACGGTGTGTTCTTTGTATGACGTAGGCATCCGAAAAGAAAGGATTTCCTAAAAACTACTCCTAAGAGGTGAAAAAGAGGGGCAAAGTTTGTATTGGACAACATGATTTCTTGGTTCAATCTTATTGCAACCATTTTTGAGTTCTACGCGGACGAAGTCGCAGGCAAAAGCTACTAATTTACAATGCTAAAACTGATTATTTGTTTTTGATGGCTCTTTATTGTCCCATAGCTGGGTAAAAGCCTCTCTAACATCTCTCCAAGCAGTTTCGGTAGGTTTGGCTAGTCTTAAATGTTGTTAAGTGAGACTATTAAGTTTGACGTGTCTGTCTGTGGCATCATAGCTCCCGAAAGGATTAACCGATTTTGATTTTGTTTCTATAGGTTGAAAGGTGAATTAGTCGGGAGTGTTCTTAGCTATGTATATGCAGCGTTCCTTATTAGTCCAGGGTTCTTAGGGTTCCATACCCAAAGGGTACAAACGGGACCCCATTTACTAAGACTTCACTGGCCGTCTGTCACCAGGCTGTATCTAATGAACCGTGATAGCTAGACAGTTGAAAATTTCACAGATTATGTATTTCTGTTCCTATTATAACTTCAAATGAGTACAAATAAGAAAAAAAATAAGTGGGACATGATAGCTAGACAGTTGAAAATTTCACAGATTATGTATTTCTGTTCCTATTATAACTTCAAATGAGTAAAAATAAGTGGGACTTCCGTACATGACAACCCAGTTGGCACAATGGTCACCATGCCGGACTGCCAAACACAGGGTTGCAGGTTCGATTCACGCCTCAGACATGTATTTATGCTTAGAAATTTGTCCATGGTCTGGTTGTTTCTATGTATTAATCTTCTTATAATATATATAATAGAAAGTCGTGTTTGTTACAACACTTATAACTCGAGAACGGCTGGACCGATTGCGATGAAACTCTGTATCTGGATAGCTGGAGACCTGTAGCCTGGAGGCTACTTTTTATCCCAATATGCCCACGGGATCGTGACTTACGCGGGTGAAACCGCGGGGCGCAGCTAGTAAGTATATATTTATAAAAGAAAAGTATATAAGTAGTTTATCCGTTGTCTAGCACCCATAACACAAGTCTAGTTACTTAGCTTGGGGCTAGGTGGCGATGTGTGGAATGTCCTGTAATATTTATCATTTATTTATTATACAACATGGAACAGAACCCTTTGTGCATGAGTCGAACTCACACTCGGCCAGTTTTTATTTAATTCGTCTTAACAATTAATTTCAAGGTGTATATAACATAACGAGAGATAAATTATATAAAATGCACCAATACTACAAGATGACAAAGTTCCCAACAGACGGACAGGGCAGTTCACAAACAAACGATATTCAACAGATAAATGCTAAACATGAAATAGAAGAAACTATGGCTGATGATCATCTAAATATGGATACTGAAATTAGTAAGTTTTTAACTGGTTTTTTAACCCCTTACCTAATCCATATACAGGTGAATTTTATACATGGGCCTATCTCTTATATTTATATATCCTAAACTATCAAAGGTTGGCTGGAAGAGATCGCTTTGAGCGATAAGGCCGCCCTTTGTAACACTTACACCCATATTCTTAGTCGTTTTCTCGAGATTTCCTCGACTCGACTCAACCTCCACTCAACAGATTCGTATTCATAGTTGTTAAAAAACGTCCTCCACTCGAGAATCTCCTCACTCAAGTCGAGTTTGACATGAGGAGAGAACTGTCAAACTTAAGGTACCTCACGACCTACCTTGAAAGCTTCCTCAACGAAAGGTAAAAACTAGTTCGAGGGACGACTAAGAATACCGTTTTCGAGGATGCCGCCGAGGGCTTCCTCGGTTGAGTTTGATTTGAGGAATGTTCAAGGAAACGACTAAGAATATGGGAATAAGCTTTGTTTTTATTTAATGTTATTTCAAATTGGTGTTTACAATAAAGAATTTATCTATTTATCTGAGAGATAGCGACGAATCCTGAAAGGAGTTGCATGCCCGATTTTGAAATAGTACATTACGATATAAGTGTGGTAAATTGATCTTTGCATAGAGGCGGTTTATGACGCGCGAGCGGCAGCGAGCGTGTTATAGAAGCCAAGATGCAAATATCAATTCCACACGTATATCGTACGACGTTTTTTATCACAGTTGCGAATAAAAGAAAAGACTTGAAAAGAAAACAAAATAATAATTAACAAAATATTTGTGATAACTCTATGTTTACATTTTTTAAGGCAATATTTTTTTTGTTAATTATGCTCCGGAAAGGCCAGGCTAAAGACTTTTAACCTATACATCCTCGTGTGACATACATTATTTTTTAGGGTTTTTCTATTTGTTTTTGCGTCGGGGGTTAAGAACAAAATACAATGGTACGGAAAAACAATATATTTAAGTAAAGAAAAAACAAAAAATATACAACTCAATTTTTTTTTTCTTTTTTTATGGCTTCGCACGTGTGCATTTAGCCAGTGTCAAGTTATATTTTGCATCAAATTATGACCCGATTTTTCATAAATCGGGCCTAAAGTGTTTCAATACAGTCAAAGTCGTCATAGTCTGTCAAGTCAGGGGTTATAGTAAAGCGGTGGCAAGTTTACCATAACCTTAATAGGAGATTTGGAGGCAACGTGAAAACTGCATGTTTGACACTGATTTTTACTTTCACTACACTTGTGCACTTTCACAGAACTAAATTGAATAACATTCCACCAGAATTATACAATTCAACTCGGGTTACATCTAAGTTTCATGAAAATAAAACTGCAGCACGACATGTTGTTAACTCGTTCCCGCCAAAACTCAAAACAACTCAATTTTTAATCGTTTTCTAAGTCATTATCACGTAAAATTTTCGTTCGTAAACCGACTTTAGAGACAACCATTTTTGCTAGCTAAAAAACTCTTTGGTACCTACCTTTTCGGGATAACTTTACAGCACTAGTTAACAAATCTAAAACGCACGCGTGCATAATATGTTGGATTATGAGCCTAAAAGCCGTTGAATAATATTCACTTTATGAGCAACTGTGATAAAAAAAATAAAACCGCATCATTCGATTTTTGAAAAAGTCATTACCCTAGCCAGGAATCGAACCTG
Organism: Idaea straminata; assembly: GCA_951213275.1. NCBI lineage: Eukaryota > Metazoa > Arthropoda > Insecta > Lepidoptera > Geometridae > Idaea > Idaea straminata. The sequence continues at coordinate 6,562,630 of OX577872.1, forward strand.
TTGATTTTGCAATATCACCTATATTTTTATACCAGTTAGTGCTGCTGATAGAGATAAATTCCTGGACACAAATATAGTATGGCAAATCAAAGGAGCTAGCAAAATAGCTCGTTTTTGGAGTTTTCTACAATTTTTATCTTTCCAAATCAGTAACAGGTTCGATTTCTGGCTAGGGTAGTGACTTTTTCAAAAATTTAATGATGTTCTTTTAGTTTTCTGTCAAAATTGGATATGCAGCTTCTTTCACCATTTTTCGGTATCTCTTATAGTTTACATATCTTAATATATATAAATCTCGTGTCACAATGTTTGTCCTCAATGGACTCCTAAACCACTTAACCGATTATAATAAAATTCGCACACCATGTGCAGTTCGATCCAACTTGAGAGATAGGATAGTTTAAATCTCAAATTATAGTCGCAAAATTTACTATTTCTACGCGGACGAAGTCGCGGGCAATAGCTAGTAGGTATATAAAAATCTTGTGTCACAATGTATGTTGCCAATAAACTCCAAAACTACTGAACCGATCTCAATCAAATGATCACATGTACCCGTATTTTGGTCTAACTTACTGGATAGGATAGTTATCATCTCAATTATTCGCTTATGTCGTGAATGTAAACGAATAAAATGTATCAATTAATGGTTTCTTAAGCAAGTGTTTATTTACTGTTTAGGTTTATGAAGTTCTCATAGATGGCGGTGTACGTTGATTCATCGATAAAATTCTTCAATATTGTTTGACATCTAGGTTGCAAATACACCCAATAGATGACGATGTGTTCGGGACTTAGGCAGGTGAAATCGCGGGGCGCAGCTAGTAGCTTATAGTTCTCTTATAGCCTTGAAGGCCCATGTAAAAAAATCATCCTGTATATCCTTGCTGTCAGATTAGATTAGAGAATTATTCCTTCCTTCTTATTATTTGCGGGACGTGGTTTGCCTAGTGTGGATACCTCGACATTCATTCCTAAGGTCGTGGGTTCGAATCCCGGCCGTGCACCAATGAATTTTCTTACGAAAAATTTACGTGCGCTAATTAACATTGCTCTTACGGTGAAGGAAAACATCGTGATGAAACCAGCGGCTTAGTTGGCTCCAGATTGACGAGTTCGTATTGACGAGTTCTTTTCTCTGGACATGGTTGACTAAGCTGAGAGGGTGGTATAGGCTCTAGGCAAGCCTACTCCGTCTTATACATGTCTCAGGCACTATAGCGCCATGACTTGCATGGATTAAAGTTGGTAGCATTGTATCTTACTAATATCTTACTAATAACGCAAAAACTACTTGACCGATTGCGATGAAACTCGGTATGTAGATGGCTGAAGCCCTGGATTAACACATAGGCTACTTTTTATCCCGATATTCCCACGGGATCGGAACTTACGCGGGTGAAACCGCGGGGCGCAGCTAGTAAATCTTATAATTATTAGATGTAAAGACTTATATTATTTCTTCCAGATCCAGTGAAGCTGCTGGAAAACTCTGATGTGCCGACAATTTCTGAGGGTGCAGGTAAATACATAAAATAAATATTTCAGGACATTCCACACATCGCCATCTAGCCCCAAGCTAAGTAACTACACTTGTGTTATGGGTGATAGACAATGGATATACTACTTATATACTTTTCTTACACACCCTCCAAGTTTCATGTCTCTACGATCAGCGGTTTAGGCTGTGAGTTGATCCATCAGTCAATCAGGACAAAGCATTTACTATTTATACTAGTTTTTGCCCACGACTTCGTCCGCGTTGAAGTCGAAAATAGGCCAAGTAATCACGTTGTCCCATACAAATTTTGCCCCCCTTTTTCACCCCCTTAGGGGTCAAATTTCAAAAGAATCTTGTTTTATCGGATGCCTACGTCACACAAAGAACACACCCTCCAAGTTTCAGGGCTCTACGATCAGCGGTTTAGGCTGTGCGTTGATCCGTCAGTCAGTCAGGACAAAGAATTTTATATGTATAAAATATCTAGATGATCTCTTTAAATATAAAATTCTAGTGTCGCGGTTTACCAATCTCTACCTAAACGGCTGAACCGATTTGTATGAAATATTTTGTGTGTATAGATAGATAATATAAATTCTTTATTGTAAACACCAATTTCAAATAACATTAATAATAAAAATCAAAGCTTAAGTCTAAGTGTTACAAAGGGCGGCCTTATCGCTCAAAGCGATCTCTTCCAGGTGTATTCGACCCAGTTGGCACAATGGTCACCATGCGGGACTGGCAAACACAGGGTTGCGGGTTCGATTCCCCGCCTCAGACAAGTATTTATGCTTAGATATTTCAGAATCAGAATCAGAATCAGAAAATATTTATTGAAGAACTGGGTACAATATGGTGTTGGGGTTTTTACATTACAGTGCCTAGCAGTTTATCCTTTACGGATGTACAATAATACGTTAAATTATAAATATAGCAAAGGCTAATCTAAAAGTTAAGTAAGTATGTATGTTCTTTAACTACAAGTTTAGTAGTTAAGTAGATAAATATTAAATTCTTGACTGCATTCAGTCCTTACCTAAGATTCAAAATATTCATTCAGATTGTAAAATGTTTTTGAAATAAGCCATTTTTTAAGTTTAACCTTAAAAATATTACCGTTTAAAATTTTTAAGTCTAATGGTAGGTGATTATATATTTTTATGGCTGATATGTAGGAACTTTTGTAATATAGTGCATTATTTATCTGAGGGATACATATGTTATATTTATGTTTATTTCTTAAATTGTCATAACGACTTGATTTTTTACTAAAAAAATAGCCATTATTAGTTTTTATAAATACGCAAATTTCTAATATGTATATACATGTGAGAGTTAATATATTTTCAACTTTAAATAAATCACGTAAAGTATCTGTACTTTTTAAATTAAATATTATTCTGAGACATTTTTTTTGAAGGCGGAACGTGGAATTTACATCTACGGAGTTTCCCCAGAAAATAATACCGTAACTAAGCTGAGGGTAGACGAAACCATAATAGGCGCTTAATGCAACAGGTTTCGAAGTTATGTTTCGTAATATTGATACAGCATAGCAGTAATTAGATAATTTATTATTAATTTTACTAACATGTCTTTTCCAGTTGAGATGAGAGTCTATTGTCACTCCTAAGAAGTTTGTCTCATTAATAATACTCACTGGTAAATTTAAAGGTAATGGACCGGTTTTATAATTTCTAAACTGAATGGCTTTAGTTTTGTCTAAATTTACTTTAAGATTAATTGAAGCTAACCATTGAACTATATTATTGATTGTAGGCGTTATTTCGGTTTCATATTCATTGAGATTTGAGTTATCGTAGGGGAGAAATATAGTGGCATCGTCTGCGAACATTATACATAGCTTATTTGTAACTTGTGGCAATTCATTTATGTATATTAAGAAAAGCAGCGGCCCTAATATACTGCCTTGTGGAACTCCTAATCTTGTGTTTTCAAAAGGTGACAGTACACGCTCAACTGTTTTAGTTTTTTTATTATAAATATCTACAGCTGTACTTTGAGATCTTTGGCTGAGATATGAGCTCATTAGTTTCAACACATTACCCCTAATCCCTATTCTCTCTAACTTATCTATTAATATGTCATGAACTACGCAGTCGAAAGCCTTTGATAGATCTAAAAATAAACCTATTCCTGTCTTTTTCTCATTGATTTTATGCCATACCTGTACTAAAAAGTTAAATATTGCTAGTGAAGTATTTTTACCTTTTTGAAATCCGAATTGATTACTGTTTAAGATATTTTGAGAGTTAAGAAACAATAAGAGTCTATTGTAAATTATTTTTTCTAGAATTTTAGAAAAACTAGGGAGTAATGCAATAGGTCTGTAATTTTCTATGAATAATTTTGAACCTTTCTTGTGCAGTGGTTTAATTATTGCTTTTTTTAATTCTTCGGGAAAACACCCTGTTTCAATAGCTAAATTAAATATATGACATAATAGATTTGCAATCATATCTATACATTGTTTTACTACATACATTGGTATATTGTCATAACCTGAGCTTTTTTTATTCTTTAGAACTCTAACGACTTCTTTTATTTCATTCTCTCTGACAGGGGCCATAAATATACTTTTATTTATTGATTGGTTTGAATTTTTGGGTTTATTAATGATTTGGCAGTTATTAAGTTCAATGTAATATTTATTAATGTATTCTACTAATATCTTTGGTTCCGTTTCTAATTTGTCATTTATCTGTAATTTGTTGATAGTAGTTCGTATGTTATTTGTCTGTGAAGTATTTTGCTTTATTATACCCCATGTAGCTTTTGTTTTATTAGTACTATTTTTTATATATTTAGTATTTGCAATTTTTCTAGATGTACGTATTACTTTGTTCATTACTTTGCAATATTTTTTATATTTGTCTTTAAATTCTTGGGATCTATCTATGAAAGTTTCTAGAAACATCTTTCTCTTCATTTTGCTTATTATTTTAATACCTTTCGTTTTCCAATTTGGTTTTTTTCTATAGGTTACTTTTATCTTTTCCAATGGAATACATAAGTTAAAAATTAAGTTGAATAAATCTGAAAATTCTTTATATGCTTCGTTAACATCTGTTTTTAAATATACTTCATCAAAATTTACCTGACTTAAATATCGAATGAATATGTCTAAATGATAATCTATTCTCCTTTTTTCCTCAAACCAGTACTTTTCATGATAACTAAGATTAGAAGGTACTTTTGCAAGTTGAGCTGTATGATCCGAGAGCCCTATATTCAAGACCTCAGTTTTACATTTTTTTATGTTAGTTACTATATTATCTATGCAAGTTTGTGATTTGTTTGTGATTCGAGTAGGTTTTAACACGGTTGGGATTACGTTAAACATACGAAATGTATTACTCAAGGTTTCACTAAAGGAGATCATGCAAATAGTACCCAAAAATGAAAGTGCCGGCCAACAAAAAAAAATATTTTTTTTTTATGGCAAACGATATTTTAAACATTTTTTATTATGACGGGTAACGTGTACCACCGACTTTTGAACTCATTATGTAACATCAAAAATAGCATTAAAATTATATCATCAGAATATAAATATTTGTTAATAATTAATATAAACAATGCAAAATCGTCGAAAAGTGCGTGTTGTTTATTCACGTTACTCAAAAGGATCGGCTTTATACTCTGTCTCGCTCCCCCTAACTTGTCGGTACCTGCTTCGTTCGGGATAACCGGTTCGCGCCCGCGCCGCTTCGAAAGGATCCTCGGAAGTAGTGAGTGAGTGACCATTTATTTAATTATAATTAGTTATCCATGCGACTTTGGTTACATCGGACGGCTACTTACTAATTACGATTACTAATTACCTGCGAGTTTTTATCCTAATATGGCGGAACTATTATGTACAAGGTGTCGTGAGTCTGTAGTGAATCGAAGAAGATACACCTGGACATCTCGAGAGGAGAATCATATTGAAATAGCTCAGATTATTATTCAAGAACTATTAGACCAGGAGGTACGTACATGTTTATATTTTGTTTATCTTCACATATACTTCAGATATACAGTCATTTTTTGCATTTACGCACGCTCAGACTACAGAGAGATCGCTCGCAGTGGACTTTTTTTCGCAACAACAAGCTTCGCTACAATGGCGGTCGCACCCTCTTGCGTATCCCTCCATATCTACCTACTATAGTGCAAAATAAAAAGTGAGCCTTTCTTAGTTAGGTAAACCAAAGCTTAGTAAAAATAGGTTTAAAATTCAAAGGTTAAGCAATAACTTAATTATGTTTTTCTACCGGCCGTCAAAACTCAAGCCGGCTAATATTTATTACCTACCTACTTTATGGGTACCTACATACATATTTACTCGCTCGTCGTTCAGCGAGCGAGTAGTGTATTATTCGTTGTCTCGCTCGAATAAGCAAAGACTTATGGAAGTAAGATTCTTACCTGCTTACCGGTGTTCGTGTGTATGTAGGTACTTATTTTATGTGAACATAAGAGTTATGATAATAAATAAATTATAAATATGATAACAGAAGGCATAAAATATAAGATTTTATTTTGAACTAAAGACATATTTTTCAACTAAAAAGTCGAAAATGCGGTTATACAGTCCGTCTCATGTATTTAATGTGCTGGTGTAATTGTATAAATAAATCTATATTTACTTATTATTTTTCAATTTCCATTTTCAGGTTGAACCTACGGATTTCATCTGCCGACCTTGTTGGCAAAGAGCGGAGAGAACACACGAGCGAAACTTGCGAGAAGCGCGCCGTCAGGCCGAGAACGAAGACGACGATTTATTACAAGCAAATCCTGTTGCCGACAATCCGCCTACGCAGCCCTCAATTATTACTTTGCCGGGATTCGTACGTACTCCAGATACAAGACGAACTTGTGTCTTCCAACATTGTCAAAATAGTACCAGGCATCAAATTCCAGATAGCATTGTGCTTAGAATGCTTTGTCGTTACAATCTATTTTTAACAGAAAACAACCGAGTATGTGAAGAACATTTACAACTAAATATATGGCATCTGCTTGCCGTACAAGAAAACAATATTACTGAATTTAGAGCAGATCATATTGTTCGAGCCTTATCTTTATTAAGTGCTCATGTCACTATTGAATTATTGAACTTCGAAGAGTATGAAACAATAAATGATAATGAATTTCATACTTGGACGGGCCTTACTCATGCTCAATTTACTGATCTGCTGACTAAAACCACTAGTCTCAATAATAATTTAAAAAAAAAAGTAATATTGGCCACTGTACTTGTCAAACTGAGAACTGGAGATTCGAATGCTAGATTAGCTTCGATATTTAGAACCAGCGAATCCACTTTTGCGCGCATGCTAAAAACTGGACGTGAAGCGCTAATGCAAGATTTTGTTCCACTTCATTTGGGCTTTGATCATTTGAACAGAGAAGAGGTAGTCCAAAGAAATCTCACTGTGCCAGAAACACTTTTTGGTAATCCCAATAGTCCAGAAAATGAAAGAAAGGCGATAGTTATCTGTGATGGCACCTACATTTATTTACAAAAAAGCTCGAACTACTTTTTCCAGAGGAAATCATACAGTAATCACAAGTTCCGGAATTTGTTGAAGCCATTTTTGTTTGTATGTTGTGATGGACACATCATTGATGTGTCTGGATCTCACGCTGCCACCACATCTGATGCACAAGTGATGAACGACATTATCAATAATGAGAGTGACAATGGCGATGGTGTTTTTCATTGGTTTTTTAGAGAAGGCGACGTTTTCATATTGGACCGTGGCTTCAGAGATGCCGTAATACCTATGCGATCACATGGATATTCAGTACACATGCCTGAAACCAAGCTCAGGCATGAAACCCAATTGACCACAATGCAAGCGAATAAATCTCGCCTTGTTACTATTTGCCGTTGGGTTGTGGAGATCGTAAACGGTCGTTTCAAGCGAGATTTCCGGTTTCTGAGAAACGTAAACATTAATCGTGCTTTATATTATATGTTCGATTTTTTTAAAATAGCGGCTGCCTTGATCAATGCCTATCATAGATTAATAGAAGACAATGTTCATGCTCAAACGTTTTTGGAAATAATAAGTCGTCGCTTATCAATTCCTAATTTATTAGCTGATATTGTAATTACACACAATTACAATAGAAGACGAGCACAGTTTCGTCCGATGTCCGCCGATATGCCCGAGTTTGATGATTTTCCAAGGCTCACTGAAGAGGATTTGTTGCTTTTTAGTTTGGGCATTTACCAAATCAAACAAGCCAGGAGCTATTATGGCGAGCACCTGAACCCAAATGGCATATTCACCATCGAACTCGGAGATAGACTTCACAGTGAACACACTACAGAATTGGGAGAAAATGTAACCATCATAAGAGGGAGAATTCAATCGCGTCATGTGCGAGCCAGAATATATTATGTGTATATAGGAATTGATGGAAGATTGAGTGGTCGTGATGCCATAGCACATTATTATTGCACATGCAATATAGGCAGGCGAACCGTGGGTTGCTGCTCCCACACCATGTGTATAGTGTGGTATATGACGTATGCCAGACACATTCAACCCCGAATAAATCCTCCTGCACTAGGGTTAGAAAATATTATTGTAAGATCGGGGGAGATGTAATTGATATTTCCGTCAAAATAAAGTAATATGTCAATATTTTTATTTTTTTATTTATATCTAGTAGCTACCTTTGAATAGAATTAACTTGGCGTAGGTATAAGTATCCCGTAGGTTTTTGACTCACAACCTAAACATACAGAAAACAGCAAAAATAAACTATTTCCATTGATTTGCCGTAGTATGTTTGTATCCAGGAATTGATTTTTATCAATAACACTACCGATTGATATAATAATCCAGGGTGGTTTTTTTTTCAAATTCACTCATTTTTTTGTTATTTCAATGTTACATAACACGGCGATGGTTGATCGTAGCTCTTTGTTGCCATAATAAAAAATGATCAAAATGTAATTATCTACAAGATACACACATTTTTTTTTACTGGCCGGCATTTTTTTTTTTGGGTATTTTTTGTTCGAGACGTGAATGATCTCCTTTATTCTTTTCTAGGAGATTTACATTAAAATCTCCTGCCAGTATTATTTTCTTCTTCATACTTCTAGATTTACTTGTAAGCTTACGTAATACATTTTCGAGGCATTGTATAAAAAGGTTAAAGTTACTTTTTGGTGTACGGTATAAACAAATAAATACGTAGTTTAAATCTGGAATAGTAATTCCACAACATTCAAAATGTCTTTCTATAGACATATCTGCCATCCAGTCAATATTATGAAATTTTAGAGAATTTTTAACGTAGATACAAACTCCACCCCGTGATACTTTCTTTCTGGAAAAGTGAGAAGCTTTTTTATATCCGTCCAGCTGTAATATTTCTGCCTGATTACCTTTTAAAAACGTTTCACTAAGACAACATACATCTATGTTAAACTCATTTAAAATTAATTCTAGTTGTGCAACTTTATTTTTAACACTTCGGATATTGAGGTGCATTACGTTGATGTTATATTCTTCTTTAATTACGAAAAAATTCTGTGACAATAGGTTTTTTAGTATATTTAAGAGAACTTTGAGAATCAGGAGTATTTTTTGTTATAAACTTGAAATAGTGTGGTATAGTTCCAGGAGTTGTGGGTTTCGTAATTGTATTGAGATTTAAATCGGATAGTACATTACTATTATCTAATGGTATGATTGAATCTTCATTATTTTGTCTCAATAGTTTAAGTAAATTATGTTGTTCAATTTTCTTAAAATAGTAAGGTATTGTACCTGGTTTAATCAGAGTATCATTTATGTTAGTTTCTTTAGACATAGTGTTTTTAATTTTTCTTGTGAGAGTAACAGCATTTTTACCAAGAAAGCATTCTTTATAGTCATCACTATTAATCAAGTTATTAATTGCATTACTAAGAGTTGTATTAAAAACAGATAGAAATTGACAATAAGGAAAACTGTCGCATATCAATTTGAGATGGCTATTTAACTTTGGTTCGCTTAGGTAAGGATTGAATGTTACACTAGCAACAATAACTTGTGATTAATTAACTTTTTTAAAAATGAAGATAATTCTATCAATAATTTTGTAGGGTTTTTGTCATTGGCTCCTGCTATTATGACAATCCAATCATCAATGTTTAAGTCTTGTACATCTATTACTGTCTTCTGTAGTATGTATTCCATCGGGGCATCCGGATATGAGTAGTTGATAATGTTATACTCTTTCGAATTTTTCCTCTCGTTTCTCTGAGAAATAAGTGCAGAAGCTAAATCTTTACACGATTGGTCTCCAATGACTCTTATTTGTGGTTTTCTTTCTTTCTTCTGTAATTCCTTTCGATTGTCTTCTATAACAAGCGAGGTATTTAAACTTTCTGTAGTTTTAGTTTTCTTATTTGACAGTTTTTTTTCTTCCGTCATCATAGTAATAGCATCAACTTTTCTAGAAGTGATCTTTTCTTCATTTCTATCTTGATTAATGGCTGTATCATCCTTGGAGTCCGCCCTTCTCTTTAAATCGAAGTTTTCTTGAAGTAACCGGTTGATCTCCTGTTTTGCTTTGATGAGTTGGTCTGTTAGAATAACTATTTCCGACTTGAGTCCATTTACGTCTGTTGAACTAGTAACGAGTATATCTGATAAATTGTTATTTGGTTCAAATGTGGTTTCAAATACCATCGTGTCATCGCATACATTCGTAGCATTAGTCTTTATACATTGACTGTCTTCTAAAGATCTGAACTCTTCGTCTTCACTAAGTGAGTTAAATGAGTTTTCAGTCGGTATGTTGATTTTGAAATGTTGTCCTGTATTAATAATTGTAGGACTCGATGTACTCATAGGTTTTGGTTTCATCGTCCAACATGGACCACACTTCCATTCTTTTTTCGCATCAGGTGTCATTATTCTGAACCGGGCAAAAGTAACGTTGGTACAGTCCAGGTGATAGGCATTTTTACATAAAGTGCACTGCAACAGTTGTCTTGTCTGTATTTTTAGAGAACACTTTTTGCAAGATGTTTCCATTTTTAACTCTTTCGTAAATGAAAAAATGTAAAAAAAAAAGTTGGTCTGCGTCGACTCAGATTGTAAAACTCGTCTGCGGAGCCTTCAAGGTCAAGCAACGATAAAGCGCAGCGGGACGGGCAAGCGGCCGTTGGCGGTTTAAGGGTGTAGATTGTTGGCCTGAGATCTCGATTTCGAGCGACCGCAGCGCCAAAGTTTAATGTAACATCCGACGGGGCGGATGAATGACCTAGAGAGCGCGATTTTCAAAATGTTTTGCAACAAACGTTCCACGTTGAGAAATTGTTATTGAACTTGAATATTTACAGCATAACAATAACGTTGAATTTTTGGAAACTAGCTGTTGATTCTTTTTAATAGATTGTTGAGACACAATTTTTATGTTTTTCTATCATTTGACATCTGACTGATTCCAACTATTTATTTATTTGTAATTTCACTACCAAAATTTATTCTAATTCGTAAAATATTCATTCAATAAAATAATTGCAAATTCAGTAGGAAGTGTGTTTATCTCTACGCAAGGAAATGTGCCTATTGCGTAAACTCAAATACTTACTTTTTGTTTACGATCACCTCGTCGATATCTAAAAAAAAATCCTAGGGTTTAAAAAAAAATGTCAATAAATGAAACACAAGTATAAAAATGATTAATTACTACACAATAACAAATATGAGTCGCCATTACTCGCTATCTCAAAAGCGTGCTAGGGTTGTACAAAAATTAGTAAATAATTCATTTATTTACTAATTTTAACAGAAGTTTGTAAATTATTAATATACTAATTAAAAGTATGTAATTAAACAATAACGAAATATGAGTTCAAAATTCTAATGGTTTTTCATTCGATTACGGATCAAGTTCTGATTTCTGCTAATTTGATGATAAAATCAATGGCTATCACAAAACCTATCAGAATGAAAACGTTACCAGCTGCCCGATTCACGTAAGTAATAAAAACCGTAGCGCAGTGACGTCACTTCGTTTTTTGCAAATTTAGCCCTTTTAACCGACTTAAAAAAAGGAGAATCCTCAATTCGCTGTATTTTTTAACCAATTTTTATGATTCTTTACACCAGGTAACTCAGAAATTGTATAGTAATTGAGCTATTGGAAGATTTATGACAATCCAAGACTAGATAAGTAAGTGCGTTTAAAACAGAAAACCAAAAGGCGATTTCTAAGTTCCTAAGTTAAAACGACTTTTGGACTGGCGTGTTTACGTGAATCGACTGGCTGGGTAGTTAAGTTACCTGTATCTTTCAAAATCATTAGGCGTTCTTCTCTTTCATAACACGTAAAGCTCTTTCTTTCCTCTCTTTCATAGCCTCTATGATACTGGGCGCGTCACGAATGGGCATGCTTCGTGACTGCCGAGGATCAACTAATTCTGGAAGTAGGCAATCGTAATAAAACCTAACTAATTTCATCTCCATTTTCTCCTCCCAAAATTTGTCGTCCTTTTCTATAATATAAACTTTCATAGGTACAGTAGCACCAAACCAGATGCCAAGCATGCAAACGTTTCTTTTAGTAATATGTACCTGTCCCTGAATTTGGAAATACCAGTTATGATTTTTATTTATGACATAACCCTTGGAAGCCTTGTCCTTAACCCAAAAGGTATGTTTGGCCATTGCTTCATCAAGAGTCATGCCAGCTAAAGAATGTGGGCACTTAATTTCAATTAAACCGTTTGCATAAATGCCATCTGGTGTAGTACCAAGAAATTCATATTGATCGTCGACGAACAAACCGCAACCTTGTATACTAATATTCTCTTGAATTTCTAACTGTTTAATTGCGGTTTCTTCGTTTTCGATACCGTACCGTACAGCAGGCAAACTGGAGATATTACTACCATAAACGATTTTACGAACAAGAACAGCACAACTTGTGCTCTCTCGTTTTTTACAAACTTCCCCGAACGATGATGAGGTTAGTAATTTTCTCCTTGTACTCATCCACTCAGAACTACTTCTTTGCAAATGGGTCGACCTTTCAAGCTCCTCTCTTTCAGCACAAGACAACTTTAAATCGGCTAAAAAAGATGACTTGGCTTTCTCATATAATTCTGGACTCAGATCAGGTTTTTCGCAGTTTGGTCCATAGTGAGCGTCTTTCGATACAGCGCTGTGGCTCTTTTTCAATCTTAATTTAGGTTTAGCAATTAAACGGATTTTACGATTACAATTTTCCACTTTCGCGATCAAAGGATTAGGACTAGATTTAAATATTACTTCATGAGTTTTACTATGAATCGATCCTGTATTAAAAGACACAACAGCAGCTGCGCATCGGCCCGCATAAGAACCACGGGAAGAATAATTTACACGCTTACCCCCTACTAATTTGGCAATCACTGCGTTAAAACTTTCAACTATATTACTTGTACAATTATGAATTAAACTTCTAGAATGATATGACAGTCTTTTACTTAAAATGTGTACCGCGTCCATTAATCCGCATCCAACAATTGCTGGAAGCAACCCAACAGGTTCTATTCGACGAGTATCAGGTCTACAGAAATACTCCTTGCAATATTGGTGATTACCAAATACGTGTTGTGGACCATTTAGGATATCTTCACTAAGATTTTTTATTTTTTCTTCGAGTGACTGATTTTGATCGCCCCAATATTTAATAGCGCATTTTACACCCGTTCTTAAACGCAAATACCTTTCTTTTAGGAATTTCCGCAATTCGCAAGGATACTTAGTGTCTTTCGACAGTTTCTCCAAGCTATTGCAGTAGTTTCGTAAAAGATGATTTTTGCATTCAATTTTCTCTACTGTTAAATTACCGTACGGTCGCGAATCTAATATTTTTTTATAAGTACTGGAATCGCCGTCTGCTACAAATTTATTATAAATTACACCGTGATCAACAATGGAACGTTTAAACCCCTCAACTATTATGGTCGATTCCATACCGGTAGATGATCCCGAATAATTCTTGAAACAACGGTGTTCCGAGGGCTGACTGTCGTTCTTTGCGGCTCGTGCACAAACTACGCAGTATTTATTTTTAACTCCAAAAAACAATACTTTATTAGTTTTAATGCCAATTATCGCAGCTGCGCCGGACAAGGCGGAAAAATTCTTACCATAAGATCTCTTGCTCCAACAACCGTCAACAGCAACAGATATTAATGGTGTACCATTTTTATCAACACTACCTATAGACACTGCGTACTCCGCTTCTTCCTTGACAGCTTCTGCCATGGAATGTGCTGCTGTCTTTTCCCACCAATCGCAAACCGTATTATTAATTTCATTGTATAATGAAGGTGACATGATTGGTAGGGCTACTGCGGCAGTTAATGTTTTTAACTGATAGTAGCTCCCACCAGATGATATGATACCAGATACAATTTGATGATTCACTTCCATTCTATCTTCTTTCTTTTCAATCAAACACACAGTAAATTTCATACTACACATACTACATTTCATGATGAGTTTTGAGTCCAGACCAACTTTTACTTCACCTATTATACTGAGGTAACTTAACTTACAATCCATTGGACCGTGGTCCCCTATGGCCTGAAGAGCTTTAAAAAAAAAAGAAACGTCTACAACTCTACGCCCAACTTCCATTTCATCCACCTTTCCCTCTTGGTCGTTTTCAATAACTAGTTCCTGTAAAGAAAGATAATGGCTTGATTTTTTTTATAAAAAATAATTAAAAATTTAAAAAAATGCAAAAGAATTAATACAATATTAGGTTCCTGATGAATAGAAATTATAGTTTCTTTACGCATTAGGTATTGTTTTTTTATGACGTCACCTATTTGAACGTAAATTTTCTTTTGAGAAAGTAATTGAGAAGTATTTCGGTACTAAGGTGTTTGTCTCTCGATGAAAATAATAAATATTGCAAGAAAAAATCTATAGGTAGGTATTGAGATTTTGTCTTCGCCCATCACTAACTAAGTAGTTTATTTATTTATGTAACAAGTCTACAAGAATTACGTATAACAACTTACCTCTATACAGCGCGTAGCATTGTTGCTCAGAGTCTCGGCCCCAAGGTTTTCTTTATTTTCAATACTGGAAATATTATTCATCAATATTATCCACTTTTTATTTATTTTGTACAACCCTAAGCCAGACGCTAGGCGCCTCGCGTCTGTTTGGCGGGTATGTCGACAAAGTTGCGCTGTCGCCTACCTACTTCCACAATTTGACATATACCTACATGTTATTGTAGGTATATGTCTGAATCGGGCGATCTAAATCATATGACATATTCTATTAGCTTTGTAATGTACCCTGTTCAAATGCGATAATAAATAAGTAGGGAGGAACTTACATTTTATTCCGAGATCTTTTGGCTTTCATATTTTTATAATGCGTACAAAACTTTCTTTTCCCTGGCATGACACTCAAATTCAATCAGTCCTGCGAAAAAAATAGCCTATGTTACTCAGTGATAATGTAGCTTTCGAATGATAAAAGAATTATTAAAATCGGTCCAGTACTTTTTGAGTTTATTCGTTACATACAAAAATCCAAATCTTTCCTCTTTATAATACCTATTAGTGTAGATATTGTATTTTTTACGATTTATATCTAGTTCCATCATGGTTTTCTTTCAGACATTCATTATATCGATACTTTCTACTAACTGAAAATAAATTAATTATAAAAATGTTATACTTACAGTTTTTTACAAAAAACACAAATACACAATACGTAATTCTGCTGTCTGCAGCCGACAAGCGTGGTGTCGCGTTCACTTACAGAAAGGAACTGCCGCTGTTGACCACCGAGATTGCACGAATGAAACGAACGTTTTATCCCATACATTTGTGTATGAAAAATTTACCTTAAATATATCTAGATTTTAGGGCTTTAAAAGAGGAAGTCTTTGTTTGTAAAGGTATAAAAAAAAGTATACAGCTATACTTATTGGTTTCTTCAGTGTTCAAAAAGTGTTTCTTTTTATCAATTTGTGTTGATTTATGGGGTTAAATCTGAAAAATACGAAGTCATGTTTTTGCATTTTTACTCAATTTTGTGCGTTTGTTGACGTTTATTATAAAACAACTATTAGGTTTAAGAGTTTAATTTAAGCATGAACATACTTATTGGTCTTTGATTGTAATATATACAAATTATCATTGATATCAATCATATGTAAATAGGTTAAATATGAAAAATCGTAACACTCTTTTCGGTGATTTTCACGATCTACACCCTTAAAATTTGAGTTTTGAATAAGCGTCTATTTTATAGAAATGTTATTTTGGTTTAGCAATTTTTGACAAAAACACACCATGCAGTTAACAGTTTAGTTAATCTTGTTATTAGCTTATTAATGCAATGTTTTAGTTAATATTTAAGCACTGTTTAATGTTTTCTATCTCTATTTACTCACTAAACATACAGTTTCAAAGAAAAATCCATTTAATACACAAACCACGGAAAAATTCACTTCACCAACACTAGTCTTATTGAATCTTAAAGTATTTTGTCTATTTCGAAACTTTTATTTAGGTAAAACGACGGATTTCTAATTTTATTTAATTAATTATCACAGAGCCGACCCTTCAAGGCGCGGCGCGGGGTGTCTTGCCTGTGGTCTGGTTGTTTCTATGTATATTTTACAAAAGAAAAGTATAGAAGTAGTATATCCGTTGTCTAGCATCCATAACACAAGTCTATAGTTACTTAACTTGGGGCTAGATGGCGATGTGTGGAATGTCCTGCAATATTTATTATTATTTTATTATTTATTATTATTATTCGTTAGGTCTGAGAATCGAACATCTAGTATGTATAGATAATTTGTTTTACAGTTATAAATATGGAAGAATCAAGCAACGGTGTTGAGTTTATGAGTGTTGAATTATTATTGAACGAATTGTCGGCTCAGACTCAGGCTCAGGCACAGACTCAGGCTACCACGAAGACTCAAGACACATACGAGTGAGTATTTATGTCCTGTTACCATAGTATAAGCTTTGCTTAGACTTAGCTTTTTTACTTATAGTATGAGTAAAATAAAAAAATATGGAAAAAAATGGAATAAATAAAAACCACGGACAGACAGACAGACCTTTTGAGGTATGGAACCTGTGGCGGACACACATCCCTGTGTGTCAGCACATTCCGTCGTAATATATAGCGACCGTAGAAATACGTGTCTTTATCGTATCTTATGAATATCACGTGTATACGTGATAGTTTGTATATCAGATGCGCTACCTACTGTTACCCTTTCCTATCCAGATATCTGTGTGTGTAGTATATATAAGCTGTAATATGTTATACGGAGTCAGGTTATTACTAGGAAAATAAATCCTACCATCGAAATGGACGACTAGTTTAATTACACTATAGGAGTTGAAAATGGACCAAGGAATCACGTCGTTCCATACAAACTTTGCCCCCCTTAGGAGTTGAATTTCAGAAAATCCTTTCTTATCGGATGCCTACGTCGTACAAAGAACACACCCTCCAAGTTTCAGGTCTCTACGGTCAGCGGTTTAGGCTGTGCGTTGATCCATCAGTCAGTCATTCAGGACAAAGCATTTTAAATATATAGAGTTATAGACTATAGATCGTTTTAACTTTCAGACAAAAAAATAAACGAACACGCACTAAGAATGAAGTCCCTGTCCCGACCAAGACCCCTCGCGAACTAGCGATGAGGAACTTCAAACCAAAAAAAACAACAAAAGCAAATGAAAAAATCGACAGTGTATTACAAATGTTCGATGAACGCCCGGGTCTCAAAGTCCGATGCCCTGTCAAAGGTTGTGCCACACTCTTAGCTAAGAAGGACAGGATGATCAGACATATCCGGATACATAATGGAGAAATGCCATACCAATGCAACAGCTGCGATTACGCCACTTATAATAGTACTAGATTCCAAGAACATATTAACGCTCATTCTGGTAAGTGGGAACCAATAATAGTACTAGATTTCAAAATCATATCAACACTCATTCTGGTAACTGGGAACCAATAATAGTATTCGATTTCAAGAACATTCTGGTAAGTGGGAACCAATAACAGTACTAGATTTCAAGAACATTCTGGTAAGTGGGAACCAATAATAGTACTAGATTTCAAAATCATATCAACACTTATTCTGGTAACTGGGAACCAATAACAGAACTAGATTTCAAAATCATATCAACACTCATTCTAGTAAGTGGGAACCAATAATAGTATTAGGAACCAATAACAGAACTAGATTTCAAAATCATATCAACACTCATTCTGGTAACTGGGAACCAATAATAGTACTAGATTTCAAAATCATATCAACACTCATTCTGGTAAGTGGGAACCAATAATAGTACTAGATTTCAAAATTATATCAACACCGATTCTGGTAAGTGTGAACCAATAATAGTACTACATTTCAAGAACATTCTTGTAAGTGTGAACTAATAATAGTACTAGATTTCAAAATCATATCAACACTCATTCTGGTAAGTGGGAACCAATAATAGTACTAAAATTAAAAAACATTCTGGTAAGTTTTCTCCCCTTTTGCATAGTCAAATTTCAGTGTTCTTTTTTTAAAATTGTGTTGTTAAACTACCACACAATCTCATTTCCATTTATTCCAATTTCGCTTTCGCCATTTATAACTCGAGAACGGCTGGACCGATTTCAATGCAGCTTTGTATGTAGAATGTAGATAGCTAGTCTAAGAATTACACATAGGATACTTTTTATTCTGATATTCCAACGAGATCGGGACTTATGCAGGTGAAACCGCAGAGCGCAGCTAGGAGATCCGATGAGAGAGAAAAACTCAATCAATGTTTTTTTAGGGTTCCGTAATCATAGGGTAAAAACGGGACCCTTTTACTAAGACTCCATAGTCCGTCTTTCTGTCTGTCACCAGGCTGTATATAATGAACCGCGATAGCTAAAGACCAGACGCGTCATGGTAACTTAGGAAACAGAGTATTTAATATAATATCGCTCATCTAGGCTTGTGTTATGGTGTGGTGAGTGACGAATAGAAAACTTATATAAAGGAATCCTACTAATATTATAAATGTAAAAGTTTGTGTGCGTGTGTTTGTTACACCTTCACGCAAAAACTACTGAACTGATTGCGATGAAACTCGGTATCTAGATAGCTAGAGACCTGTATTAAAACATAGGCTGCTTTTTATCCCGATATTCCCACGGGATCGGGACTTACGCGGGTGAAACCGCGGCGCAGCTAGTAACAAAAAATATCTAAATTTTTCATCGTTTTCTTATGACGTTATCACGTAAAATTATCGTCCGTAAACCGACTTTACAGACAACCATTTTTTTTTCAGGTTTAAAACCTTACAAATGCATATTCTGCAATTACTCATCAGTCTCCAAGAAATACATAAAGAAACACGAAGCGAAACACAGCCGATGCGATTGCGGTTACATATCAAAAAACAACGCAAATCTATTCAAACATCAAGCTAATAACTGTCCGCTTGCCAAAGAAAAAGATCCAAACAAAAATAATGTATGTAATTTTTGCAATCAAACCTTCCCTAATAGATATCTCACTCGGATCCATAGACAAGAAAGAGGTCTGTGCACGATTTGTAAAGATGAATTCTGCGGCTTAACCTCACATATGTTGGAGAGCCACGGTGGGACCGGGGAACAGAAAGTGGCGGACGATGTGAAAGTGTCGGAGGAAGTGAAAGTGAAAATATATAAGTTTGTATGTAATGTTTGCGGATGGAAAGGCGGGAGGGAGTCGAGGGTGTTGCTGCATTTGATACATCATCCGCAAGTTGTTAACGATGATATTGATGTGTCTATTTTGAAGAAATATAATATTTTGTAAACTACTACTCTTTGGTACCACTGCATTCTTTCCCAGTCAAATAAATTGGTCCCATTCGCATTTGTAAGCATTTAATCCCATTGCATTTGGTCCCAGTCACATTTGGTCCCATTCGCATTGGGTCAATCGGACCTATAGATGAGAAACTAATGATCTATTCTGCGGTCTAACCTCTCATATTTAGTAGAGCCACGGTGGGACCGGGGAAGAGAAAGTGTCGGAGGAAGTAAAAGTGAAAATATATATGTTTGCATGTAATGTTTGGGATGGAAAGGCGGGAGGGAATCGAGGGTGTTGCTGCATTTGATACATCATCCGCAAGTTGTTGACGATGATATTGATGTGTCTATTTTGAAGAAATATAATATTTTATAAAATCTTTGGAACCATTGCATTCTTTCCCAGTCAAATAAATTGCTCCCATTCGCATTTGGTCATAGTCACATTTGGTCCCATTCGCATTGGGTCAATCGGACCTATAGACAAGAAACTAATGATCTATTCTGCGGTCTAACCTCTCATATTATGTTGGAGAGCCACGGTGGGACCGGGGAAGAGAAAGTGGCGGAGGATGTGAAAGTGTCGGAGGAAGTGAAAGTTAAAATATATAAGTTTGCATGTAATGTTTGCGGGTGGAAAGGCGGGAGGGAGTCGAGGGTGTTGCTGCATTTGATACATCATCCGCAAGTTGTTGACGATGATATTGACGTGTCTATTTTGAAAAAATATAATATTTTGTAATAACTAGTTCCAATAAAATATATATGTAGCTACTTGTAAATGTTGTAAAAAATGCTACTAGTTATTCCAATACAATTCAGATCCATAGACAAGAAAGAGTACAATTTGTAATAGTCTATGGTTAACCTCTCATATGTTGGAGAGCCACGGTGGGACCGGGGAAGAGAAAGTGTCGGAGGAAGTGAAAGTGAAAATATATAAGTTTGTGGATGGAAAGGCGGGAGGGAATCGAGGGTGTTGCTGCATTTGATACATCATCCGCAAGTTGTTGACGATGATATTGACGTGTCTATTTTGAAAAAATATAATATTTTGTAACAACGGAACAGAGAGAGACTCCTGTCCCAACAGACCTAAAAATTGACTTCTGCGCATACCCCTTCCACTTTCCGCCAGAGGCCATGATTCGCTGACTTTACAATACACACTACTACTGTTATGTTAATTATCGATGTAACTAAATAATAATAAATAAATAAATATTACAGGACATTCCACACTTTGCCAATCTAGCCCCAAGCTAAGTAACTACACTTGTGTTATGGGTGCTAGACAACGGATATACTACTTATATACTTTTCTTTTGTAAATATATGCTTATAATACAATAGAAACAACCAGACCACAGACAAATATCTAAGCATAAATACTTGTCCGAGGCGGGAATCGAAGCCGCAACCCAGTATTTATGCTTAAATATTTGTCTGTGGTCTGGTTGTTTATATGTATTAGTATAAGTATATATTTACAAAAGAAAAGTATATAAGTAGTATATCCGTTGACTAGCACCCATAACACAAGTGTAGTTACTTAACTTGGGGCTAGATGACGATGTGTTAAATGTCCTGCAATTTTTTTTTATGTTTGACTTACCAATATTACGAAATGATGACATGTTGAATAAATGATTTATGATTATGAACCTCCTTTTTTTGAAGTCGGTTAAAAACAATATGGTACGGAACCCTTCATCGCGGGTCCGACTCACTCTTGACCGGTTTTATAATATCTGCAATTAAAATCTTTTTATTTTTAGTAAACTTTATTTATTAGATAAAAATGATATAATTTAATTAGTAACATGTCGTGAATCACAAAATATGTAGAATACTCTTTCATTTATCTCTTTAGTCTAACATCGACACTAATATTATAAATAGTAAAGGTTTTATGTTTGTTTGTAAAGAAGGCTCCGAAACTACTGGACCGATTTAGATGGAACTTGGTATGAGGGTACATTGCGAAATTGATCCAGCCATTACGCGTGATAAAGGCTATTTATAACCCCCGACGCAAAAACGACGGGGTGTTATAAGTTTGACGTGTCTGTGTGTGTGTCTGTCTGTGGCATCGTAGCTCTCGAACGGATGAACCGATTTAGTTTTTTTTTTTTGCTTGAAAGGTGAATCAGTCGGGAGCGTTCTTGACTATGTTTGATAAAAATCGGTTCAGCCGTCTGAAAGTTATGAGGGATAAAAGTCAGGATTAAAAACCGAATGTTAGTAGATATGCTCGAGTGAGGTATCAAATGAAAGGGCATGATTTGCACATTACAAATAGCTTATTAAAAAGTCCCTCCCTACAAAAAGGATGAAATTAAAATTTTTAAAAGCTACCGACATAAAATAATATGAACGTAAAAAGCCTAAAACAAGCAAAAAAACTGAAAAAAAAAACCCTACAAAAACAAAAAAAATAACCCTGAAATTATGACCCTACGTAAGTACATCTGTATTTTTTTGATTAAATATTGTCGCGTCGGGGGACCGCTCTTTTTTTCGAGTCAATTTAATATAATGTAAGAGTCGTCGTTTCAATTTTTGTTTTAGCATTTATTTAGATAGTTAAGTTGTGTAAGTATTTCGTTTTTAAGTAGTTTCACTTGTAATTCTTAATACTTACTTTAACATCTTCTTATATATATAAAAGAAAGTCGTGTTAGTTACACCACTTATAACTCAAGAACGGCAGAACAGATTTGGGTGAAAATTGGTAGGGAGGTAGCTCAGAGCCAGGAGACGGACATAGGATACTTTTTATCCCAATATGCATACATACATACATGCCCACGGGATCGGGACTTACGCGGGTGAAACCGCGGGACGCAGCTAGTTTTCGTTAAAATTATAATATTATCATTTTATGAAGGTGTTTTTATAGGTAAAGAGCGGTCCTCCGACGTGACAATATTTAATCAAAAAAATTCAGATATACCTACTTACGTAGGGTCATAATTTCAGGGTTATTTTTTTCTTTTTGTAGGGTATTTTTAATAGTGTTTTGCTTATTTTAGGCTTTTTACGTTCATACTATTTTATTTTAAAAGCTTTTATTTAACTTCCAATGTATGTATGTATCTTTGTTCGGGTCAAATCTTGCAACTTAATTTTGATCCACTTCTCGGTTACCAATTGAGCTGAAATTTTTTCTTCGTCACGGTATCACGCTTGAACGACGAATTTATTTTCAGGATTCCGTACCCAAAGGGTAAAAACGGGACCCTATTACTAAGACTCCACTGTCCGTCTGTCTGTCAGCAGGCTGTATCTCAAGAACCGTGGTAGCTAGACAGTTGAAATTTTCACAGATTATGTATTTCTGTTGCCGCTATAACAACAAATACTCACTAAAAACAGAAAAAAAATTAAGTAGGGCTCCCATACAATATGGTACGGAACCCTTCGAGCGCTAGTCGGACTCGCACTTGGCCAGTTTTTATTATATGTATATAAAAAGACGGGTTGCACTCCGGGAGTGCCGGCAGAAGTGAAAACTTGATTATTAACGTTGAGCATGTTTGATATTTTGGAATGGTTAGGGAATAATTTTGCACCAATTGCTTTATCAGTATAAAAGTACTATCATTTATGTGGTAGAATACAATATTCATTTATTGCGCTATCGTACACAAACATGACAATTTATATTACATTAAAAATTTAACACTTTAAAACTATAGCTGTCTACTCTCCATCCGTCTTACGCTTTTTCGATCAGGTCACGTGTCCTGACGCGAGTTTAAGATTTTATACCCATTACAGAAAAAGTGCTCAACGCCGCTAAAGAAGTTTTCACTTCAAAAAACTTGAGAGGTGTCAAGGGACACCCGGATAGAACGAAGTTTCTTTCGATTAATTAGTGAAGGAATTGTAATAAAATCAAAAAGTGTCGTTACAACTTTTGGTCTTAATTTTTTCCGTCTAGCCCCCTTTCGCAACGCCCATAAGGAACTTCGTTGCAAAAAAAAATTTGAGAGGTGTCAAGGGACACCCGGATGGAACGAAGAAAGACGAAACGAAAATAACTGGCTTGCTTTCTATGAGAGAGAGAGAGAGAGACAGACAGAGAAACACGCGCACGCCGCACGGCTTACAACTATAGCAAAAACTGTCGTTACAACTTTTGGTCTTAATTTTTTCCGTCTAGCCTCCTTTCGCAACGCACGATAAGGAACTTCGCTCCAAAAAGATTATTATTTTTTGTTACGTCTATATTTTACTATATATCTTCATTATTGTATTAGCTTCCCTGAAGCCAGTGTCTAGGGCTCCGTGTAGTGGAGAAGTGTGTGTTGTCCGTGGCTTCACCCGGGGGGCACCCCCTGCGTCGTGTAGGGGGGCTGCGAGGGTGGCTCGGGCGTGGGGGTGAGAGGGGGGTGGAAAGTGTAGCTGCCTTCGGTTATTAATACCAGCTTTTTACCTTATCAAAAATTCCATCTAAATATGCCAGTTGTATTTTGATTTTGATGAAATTTGGAGCATTTTCATTGTATTGTTGTAATGTTATTTAATTTTGTTTTTTATTTCCTTTCTGGGTGGGGTTACTTATACCGTAGTATTTCTATTTTTAAATTTAGTTGTTAATGTTACCATTTTATTATAAAATTAAAAAAAACTTCCGTTCCCGTGGGAATATCGGGATAAAAAGTAGCCTAAGTTTTTCCCAATGAATCAATGTATCCTTATAACAAATTTAATCTAAATCGGTCCAGTAGTTTCGGAACCTATTCGTTACAAACAAAAAATCTTTCTCTCTTTAAGAAGAAAGGGTGCCGGCTCTCTCTCCATACAAACGTAGTCGACTGTGTCCTCCCTGGATAATGACACTAGCACAAATATTTTTTTAGCATAAAACTTATAACTACCATGACCATGCCCCTGTTTTTTAACTCTTAATTTCGATGATATTTAGAAAAAGAAAAAAAACCAAAACATAGGGCAAATTTTGATGCAACTAAAATATTTGCTCTAGTGTCATTATCCACGGAGGAAACAGTCGACTACGTTTATATGGAGAGAGAGCCGGTACCCTTTCCTCTTTATATATTAGTGTAGATAATAACATATATGATAATTACCTATATTTTACTATATATTTTTAACAATCTATTAGCTTCCCTGAAGCCAGTGTCTAGGGCTCCGTGTACAGTGGAGAAGTGTGTGTTGTCCGTGGCTTCACCCGCGAACAGCACCCGGGGGGCACCCTCTGCATCGTGTAGGGGGGCTGCGAGGGTGGCTCGGGCTAGGGGGTGAGAGGGGGTGGATAGGTTGTCGAACGTGTAGCTGCCTCGGGTATACGGGTTGCTGTACCAGGTTGATCTGGGGAGAGGTAATATTAATTAATTTGATAATATTGCAGAAAAATGGTTGTGTGTAAAGTCGGTTTACGGACGATAATTTTACGTGATAACGTCATAGAAAAACGATGAAAAATTAAAAAAAAAATATTCCTTTATTTATGTACTTTTTTCTTTGTAATTTTTTTTAATTTTGACCTTTTTTTTCTTTATATAAGTCTTCTATTCGTCACTTGTCACCATAGCAAAAGCCTAGATGAGAGATATTATTATTAAATACTCTTGTTTCCTAGCGGGGACGGACGCGTCATACGACCAGAATATGACGCATGACGTCACACATTGGGAGCGGGATGCATGACGTCACACAATACGTCCGTGACACTTTTGTGTGAATGCAGCTGTTTCACCAATAGACGTTATCACGTCAAAAAAATTCACTCTCAATTATGAAATCTACCACCCCCTATTAGTACATTAGCGATACAAGTGTGGTAAATTGAACATTGCATAGAGGCGGTTTATGACGCGCGAGCGGAACGCACGCGTGCGTAATACGTTGTATTATGAGCCTGACCGTAATAAAAGAAAAAAACTTGAGAGGTGTCAAGGGACGAAGTTCCTTTCGGTTAATTAGTGAAGGAATTGTAATATTTCTTTTTATGTTATAATAATATAGCTGCGCCCCGCGGTTTCACCCGCCGCGTAAGTCCCGATCCCGTGGGCATATTGGGATAAAAAGTATCCTATGTCCGTCTCCTGGCTCTAAGCTACCTCCCTACCAATTTTCACCCAAATCTGTTCTGCCGTTCTTGAGTTATAAGTGGTGTAACTAACACGACTTTCTTTTATATATATAGATAATATTTATTTTTTTATTATTAACAAAAATAATGTATTATAATCTTAATCAGTAGGCTCAATTTTAGTAATTGCTTTCTATGAGAGAGAGAGAGAGAGAGAGAGAGAGAGAGAGACAGAGAAACACGCGCACGCCGCACGGCTTACAACTATAGCAAAAAGTGTCGTTACTACTTTTCTGTTTGTCTTGTGTCGTGTGCTTGTCCAACAAATAAATGTTCTCTTTCTTTATTTCTACATTCAGAAAGTTTATGTTCTGATCTAAACTAATATTATAAAGCTGAAGAGTTTGTTTGTTTGTTTGAACGCGCTAATCTCAGGAACTACTGGTTCGAATTGAAAAAATATTTTTGTGTTGGATAGTCCATTTATCGAGGAAGGCTATAGGCTGCTTTTTATCCCGAAATTCCCTCGGGATCAGGAGTTACGGGGTGAAACCGCGGAGCGCTGCTAGTCTAATATAAAGGGGAAAAGTAGTATTTGGTCACCCAGGTGATCATAGTGGAATAAATCAAATTATTACCTTTTTATGTCGATAGCTTCTTTAATATTAAAATGTTTTCCTAGAAATCTTCTCAGTATATCCATTGCTTTTCTCTTCACCACATCCTCTGGTAATGTTTCTACCTAAAAACACATAAAATAAATAAATCGCATCTTGCGAGCTTCGTACAGTCGTACCATGTACGGTCGATTGCATAATTGCAGACCCACCGTAGAGCTCCAAAACGGCTGTTATAAGAATGTTTTCAACACAAGCAAGATTCTAGACACCTGCTTTAGTTGAAGTTTAAAGTCTTCTAACTCATCAATTTATCAAACGAAAATTATTAGAATGAAAACATGATAATAATAGTAATTTTAGAACTCTACCGGGGGCTGCAATTATGCAGCTGACTGTACCTACACGTTAAGCGAACGCTCGGCCGAGCTACAGGGTAGGCGGAGTGGGGGGTGTTAGGTTTTATTTTCGTTACGGAATTTCTTGATTCGGTCGCTGCGCTCAAAAAAGCTATGCAATAGCTTAATAAATCTATCTGCTATACTTTTTACTTATTTATTTATCTTCATACTACATAGTATAAAACAAAGTCACTTCCCGCTGTCTGTCCCTATGTACGCTTAGATCTTTAAAACTACGCAACGGATTTTGATGCAGCGTTTTTTAATAAATATTGCAGGACATTCCACACATCGCCATCTATCCCCAAGCTAAGTAATTAGACTTGTGTTATGGGTGCTAGCAGCGTAATATACTACTTATATAATTTTATTTTGTAAATACATACTTATAATACATAGAAGCAACCAGACCACAGACAAATATCTAAGCATGAATACATGTCTGAGGCGGGAATCGAACCTGCAACCCTGTGGCAGTCCGGCATGGTGACTATTGTGCCAACTGGGTCGTGAATAATAATTATAAATAATAGATAAAGTCAAAAGGAAGGTTTTAATATACAAAAAAAACTACCACGCGTACGAAGTCGCGGGCAACAGCTAGTAATATTATAAAGAGGAAAGATTTTTTTATCTTTGTAACGGACTAGGCTCAGAAACTACTGGACCGATTTCGATAAAACTTGGTATAAGGATACATTAATTCATTGACAGTAACATAGGGTACTTTTTATCCCGAAATTCCTACGGGATCGGGAGTTGCGCGGGTGAAACCGCGGGGCGCTGCTAGTCTCTTATAGTTTTGGATATTTTTTTTTTAATATAGGTCCTGAAGGCCTATATTTAAAAAAAATACCCTGAATATTTACATAAAGTATTCTATCCGTTGTCTAGCTACCATAACACAAGCCTAGTTGCTTAACTTAGCGCAAGATGGCGCTGTTTAAAGTGTCTTAAAATTCCTTACCAATTTAGCTCCATTCCCGCTAGTCCATAACGTCAAAACATTCCTATTAGCCATAGGACAACTTGCGCCGAATATAAGTGTTGTCCATTCATCATCTTTCGGCACCGAATTCCTATCCTTTTCGGTCCACATGAAGCCGAAAAATGAAACGTCTTTCGGCCACCAACTCTCGCTGAATAACAGTTGTATTTTATCCATAACACCTATTGATAGTGTGTTTATTACTTTAATTTTTTCGTCTGGCAATTGTGGGGTGAATATTGTTGAATGTCTGGAAAAAAAATATATAATATAGCTACACCCGCGTAAGTCCCGATCTCGTGGGAATTAAAAGTAGCCTATGTGTTAATCCAGGTCTCCAGGTATCTAGATACCGAATTTAGAATAGAATAGAATAGAATAGAATATTATTTATTTGCAACAAAATAAGAAATCACAAAGTCTTAAAAACTATTTACTAATAATTGTTGCAAAACGGACCCCAACTCAGCGAAATGCTAGTCATTCCACTAGCGCTGGTCTTCCGTTGAGGCCGTTCCGGTGACGTCTGTAATAGACGGTACACGTACGTCAAACTTAGGTCATAATTTGATGCAAAATATAACTTGACACTGGCTAAATGCACAAACCGTGCGAAGCCATAAATAAAAGAAAAAAAAAGTAAATGAGACTATGATAGGTACATATATAAATTAAAAATATAAATAAGATAGGTACTTACTCTACTTAGATATACGACACAGCATCCAAGAAAAATGAACAAAAATAATAATAATATATAAATAAAAATTTCATCGCAATCGGTCCAGTACTTTTTGCGGGAAGGAGTGACTAACATACACACTAACACACAAACTTATATATTTATAATGTTAGTAGGATAGTAGGACTAGCTGTCCAGCCAAACGTTGTCTTGCCATTAACAAAAAAATCGAAAAAATAAATGTTCGATTCTCAGACCTAACGAATATACACAAAAAATTTATACAAATAAATTCAGCCGTTTAGATGTCCAGGTTAGGGATGCATTTTAATGACCTCATGTCTCCCACCAAATGTAAACAATGACATCCTGTCCTCCAAAATGTAATCAATGACATCCTGCCCTCCAAAATGTAATCAATGACATCCTGCCCTCCAAAATGTAATCAATGACATCCTGCCCTCCAAAATGTAATCAATGACATCCTGCCCTCCAAAATATAATCAATGACATCCTGCCCTCCAAAATGTAATCAATGACCTCTATCCCTTTCAAAATGTAATCAATGACGTCCTACCCCTTTCAAAAATGTAAAAAATGACCTTCTGCCTCTCTCAAAATGTAATCAATGACCTCCTGCCTCTTTCAAAATGTAATCAATGACCTCCTGCCCTTCCCAAAATGTTACCAACAACCTCCTGTCCCTACATAATGTAATTAACGACCTCCTCAACAGCAACTCACCTATCTTTAAGCACACCAAGCGACACAGTAACAATAACATGGCTCGAAGTAAACTTCCTTCCGTCTGCAACTGTAACCTGGACTCTGTTGGATTTGCTCGAGCTCTCCGGAGACCAGGCTATGTTGGTTACCGGAGTGTTTAGATGGATGTCCAGGTTAGGGATGCCTTTGGAGTTGTTGAGATTCTGTGGGGTTAAAATAAAAGTTAATAGTTTGTGCCAATCAATCTTAGTTATGGACCATACTTAAAATATATAAAAAAAAACTAGCAACTCGGTAAAAATGAAGTGAAAAAATGTGATCAATGAAGAACCGCTTGACAGATTTTGTGCAAACTTCACATAAACCATCTACTAAATAGTCCGAACAAAGCTTAAACATTTGGTTTGGATAGGTGAGCCCATTTTTAAGTTATAAAATTACAACGAAAAGCAGGACATTCCACATCGCCATCTAGCCCAAGGTAATTAGACTTGTGTTATGAGTGCTAGACAACGGATATACTACTTATATACTTTTCTTTTGTAAATATATACTTATAATACATAGAAACAACCAGACCACAGACAAATATCTAAGCATAAATACTTGTCTGAGGCGGGAATCGAACCCGCTACCCTGTGTTTGGCAGTCCGGCATGGTGACCATTGTGCCAACTGGGTCGTCAAATATTCTAGAATATATAAAGTGTTTGAGATACAACTAACGGTTCAATTATGATGAAGCCACTGATGATAGAATGAATCACGTTCCGTCATTGTCTATAATCCTACTAATATTATAAATGTGAAAGTTTGTGTGTGTGTGTGCGTGTGTATGTTTGTTACTCCTTCACGCAAAAACTACTGGACCAATTGCAATTAAACTCGATATCTAGATAGCTGGAGACCTAGATTAACACATAGGCTACTTTTTATCCCGATATTCTCAAAGGATCGGGACTTACGCGGGTGAAACCGCGGGGCGCAGCTAGTAAGATTATAAAGAGGAAATATTTGATTGTTTCTTTGAGCCAAACATCAGACTTATAACACCTCGTCGTTTTTGCATCGGGAGTGTTTTTAGGTATGTTTAATCAAAATCGGTTCAGTCGTCTGAAAGTTATCTATACTAAAAATAATATTATAAAGCTGAAGAGTTTGTTTGTTTGTTTGAACGCGCTAATCTCAGGAACTACTGGTTCGAATTGAAAAAATCTTTTTGTGTTGGATAGTCCATTTTTTGAGGAAGGCTATAGGCATCTTTTTATCCCGAAATTCCCACGGGATCAGAGTTACGGGGGTGAAACCGCGGAGCGCTGGTAGTCCATACTAATATTATAAAGCTGAAGAGTTTGATTGATTGAACGCGCTAATCTCAGGAACTACTGGTTCGAATTGAAAAAACATTTTTGTGTTGGATAGTCAATTTATCAAAGAAAGCTATAGGCTAATTTTTATCCCGATATGCCCACGGGATCAGAGTTACGGGGGTGAAACCGCGGAGCGCTGCTAGTGGGGGATAAAAGTAAGGAGTTTAAAAAAAAACTAAAATTGAATTATTGCATTGGGGGAAACTTACCAATAATAGATCAAACAGTGTCCTATACCCGTTCCCAGCCCAACTCATATGCTGATGCCCATCCAACTCATCATATTTAGTCGCTGTAGAAACATCATTCCAGCTGTTCGATGATTCATAATTGTTCACTAACAAGTCCATGAAGTGACAGAAGGATGGGAAGAAATTGCTGTCTGTCAGTAGCTGGGGGTGGTTTGATGTTATATACGAGTGAAGCCTAGAAATAAAGATAGTCCGTTAACGACCTCCTGGCAAGTCTTGATGACCCAGTTGGCACAATGGTCACCATGCCGGACTGCCAAACACGGGGTTGCGGTTTCGATTCCCGCCTCAGACATGTATTTTTACCTAGATACTTGTCTGCGGTCTGGTTGTTTCTATGTATTATAAGTATATATTTACAAAAGAAAAGGTATATAAGTAGTATATCCGTTGTCAAGCACCCATAACACAAGTCTAGTTACTTAGCTTGAGGCTAGATGGTGATGTGTGGAATGTCCTGAAATATTTCTTATTATAAGTCATCTTCAGAGATGACTTAGTCGACCGTCTGTACGTCATAACTACCTCCTGCCTATCTTAAGTAGTATTTATAGACTTCTTACCTCACTTATCAACCTCCTGTCCAACTTAAGTGGTATTTATCGACCTCCTTCCTCACTTAACTACCTTCAGTCTATGTAAAGTAGTATTTATAGACCTCCTACCTCACTTAAGTACCTCCTGTCTAACTTAACTGGTATTTATGGACCTCCTACCTCACTTAACTACGTCCTGTCCAACTTTAATGGTAAAAATCGATCTACTACCTCACTCATTGACCTCCTGCATGTCTTAAGATGACTTTATCGACCTCCTGTATGCCTTAAGACTCACCTTTTACTAATATACCCTCCCAAAGGCTCCGGACTTTCCGGTGGATCGTCAACAACTGACAATGCAAAGGCAATCAGTTCATTAATGACTGCATCGTCTGGTCTCCTTCCATCGGAGCAATGCATATTGAACAATAAATCTTGAGGCACTATTGGTACTTTGTGTTGATTCGCTATGTCGTATACGCTGCAGTTTTCTGTGCCGTGGATCCTGGAAATAAAAATTAAATATTATATTTATTATATATACATTATATATATCAAATTCTTTATTAAATTAAAAAACAAGTGAAGATGAGTACCTACGTATAGACAATTAGATGAGATTATCATGGCCCCCTGTTTTAAGTCTGTTTAAGTTTTAATTTTATTTTTTGTTTCAGTCATTTTTAGTTCATATTTCTACTGTTTATGAAAATTTCACTTGACTTCAGGCAAATGGGTCAAATTTTACCCCGTAATTGTGGTATTTATCGTTCTCCTTCCTGTCTTAATTTATATTTTTAGAAATATCCTTCTAAAAACTGCCACTTTACAGTTAATAATAAGGGGGCGTCCATAAATTGCGTGAGGGTTTTATTTAATTTTCTGTCCCCCCCTCCCCCTCTTGTGAGATGTCGTGAGATTTTATTGAACCCCCTCCCCCATCCCCCAATCTCACGTGATATTTTTTCAAAGTGTGGGCACTAGTAAGACTAATAATCAATATTGCTGAGAGTTATAAGTGTAATAAAAATGTAACAATAGAATACTTAAATCGTGACTCAGTAGTCTAATTAAAAAAAAGAATATCTACTCTAATTCAGTCCATGAAGAATCATGCGCGGTGTCAAGAGAGACTATTGATGTCCATTTGATTTTCACTAAAATAATCTGCTCCTTCAACTTCGTTCTGATCTAGCCACTCTAAGCTGGAAAAATCAAACAGAAAAAAATTGCTTGATATTTGCCGAGACCCCCCCTCTCTCCAACGTAAGATTAGATGAGATTTGACTCGACCCCCTACCACCCTTAAACATCTCACGTAATTTATGGACGCCCCCTAATAAAAAATAAAATCGTTTATTTCAGACTACAAAGGCCCATAGAAACATACCTTATAGACTAACATACTACTTTATACTAATAATTGAATGTGTTAAAGACATAGCTTAGAACTATGTTAGTAGCACTTCCATGACACTACACTTTCGAAGTTAAGTGAGGTGGGATCACTTAACTACCTCCTGTAAATCTGAAGTGGTATTCATCGACCTCCTTCCACTTAGTTACCTCCTGTCTAACTTACCCACCTCCTGTACATCTGAAGTGATATTTATTGACCTTCCACCTCACTTATCTACCTCCTGTCCATCTATATTTATCGACGTATTAAACTTACCATTCAGCCCCTAGCTCGACAAGTCCATCACCAAATGGAACAGTCATGACTCTGCCTCCGATTCTGTCCTGAGCCTCCAGCGCTAGGACCTTCTTGCCTGCCTTGGCGAGGGTCGAGGCCGCAGCGGAGCCCGACGCGCCTAAACCCACTACTATTACGTCGTAGGACATAGCTGACCTGCTAATTAAAAAAAAAATCTAGTCTATACTATTAACATTATAAAGATGAAGAGATTGTTTGTTTGCGCTAATCTCAGGAACTACTGATTCGAATTGAAAAAATCTTTTTGTGTTGAATAGTCCATTCATTGAGGAAGGCTATAGACTACTTTTTTTTTTATTATCCCACGGAATTGGGACTTATGCAGGTGAAACCGTGGGGCGCAGCTAGTATACATATAAACCTTCCTCTTGAATAAACTATCTATTAAAAAAACTGCATCAATATCCGTTGCGTAGTCCAACATCGATTAGTACTCGACCACTCTAAATGTAATTAGCATTTAGTTTTTTGAATTAAACCTTCTTGAAATAAATTTGATTTTTTTTTTGAGACTATCGCCTGCAGCCTCTATATTTAACCACTAAACCGGGTGAGGCTTAAACTAATGCTTTTAGGGTTGTGCTTATCCCCCCGCTTACACTGCTGCGCGTCCTCGCACTGCTTAGCTGTAGGTGTAGCCTGTAGTTTGAGCCTTCCTTGGAGATCCTTCTGATTTCCGAGGAAGCAAAATGGTCTTAGGGGAGAGTGCTACAGTCATGACGATCCCTAAGGCAAGTCTGAGAGGTTATCCTTCACGTGGTGCCACCTGTTTTTGGTCTGATTCCCTCAGAAACAGACGTAACCAAAACCTCCTGACGCTAAGTCCACCGAACATAAGTGGCTGTGCTCGGTGGCACAACTCACACTAGAATATGTGAGGGTTGGGTATAGGAGGGGTAAATGGGGGGGATTTAAAGGGGGGGTTTGGGGGAGGGGAGGCCACCCGCGCAAAACCTGGTCGTCCACAGGGCATATGTGACTGTGCTCTGAGGCGTGACTCACACTAAAATACGTGAGGGTCAGATCAGGATGGGAGGGAAGGGGCGCGGTGGGGGGGGGGGGAAGGGAGGTCACCCGCGTGTTTGTGCCGTGCGTGGAGACCCGTAAGGGGGGATGAAGGAGTCCTGGAGTGCTGAGACTGCAGTGGTGCGTCAACACGCCTCTTTGGCCTGGATTTCTTTCGAAACGGGAGGTCCTCACCTAGCCAGTGAGGATCAATCGGCTGTGTTACCCGTAAGAGGGTAACTTTGGCTAGGGTTTTCAATTAAGTACGGCGGGCAGGAGGTGGGGCGCGGGTGTCGTAGTTCTTGCAGACTGCGACATCCCTCGTGCCACTGCACTCGCCTTGTTGTCTTTCTTGGACCCTATATCTTCTGTGGTAGCCCTGACGACTGTCGATGCGCTTGGCGTCCAGCGTCCCCTATTGCGGGCTCCATGGTGGGTGGTGGCGCCACGGAAGATGAAAATTTAAATCGTTGTCAAGTATGGAACCCATTAACTGCAACCAACCCTCTTCTAGTAGCCTAGGACCCTCCGTTTCGGGGGAGAAATCCGAGGCATTTAATGTCGACGCCCTAAAGGACGTCATATCATCAGCGGAACGCGCTGCCCGCCGCGACACTGACTCCTGGAGCCAGGTCGTGAGAAAAGGCAAATCGTCCGCTAAAAAGGCCCGTGACAAAGCTCGCATCAAAGAGCATCATGCAACCACCGGCCGCTCACAGAAGTGGCGCAACAGGGGCAAGGGACACGGAAGGAAGCCCCCCGTCACTGGAGAGCCTAGTGCTCAAAGCGACAGCAACCGTCGTGTGCCGTCTGAAGGCGTAAGCCAGAAGTCGACCACGCCCGGAGGACACACAGTCCAAAGCAGCCGCAGCCGTGACGCGGGAGCAGCCGCCGCCCGAAAACCCGCACCCACTCACAACTCTCGGAAGGAGTCCGCTGAGAAACCGTCTGTACAGACTGGACCTATCTCGCACTCCTCACCGAAAAAAGCAGAGACGCGGAAAGCATCAAGATGCAACCAGCCCACCTCTAACACCAAGTCCTTCGGAAAAGGGGAACAACAGAGCCGCTCCTCGAAGAGAAGCCGCCCTGATGAAACCATCTCTCCGAAGACGGAATCGAAGAGAGCGAAGGCTAACACCAGCCTCGCCAAGCGCCCATCGTACGCGGAGATTGCTGCCGATGACCTGCGTGTCGCAGTCATGACGGATCCCCCTCACGACCTCACCGAGGTGGAGACGGAGGGCATACAGCGAGTCATTCGCGCCGGTGTAGAATCGGCCATAACACGCAAGGTGTCGGAAGGCTATGAAGGTGTCATCCCACGCTTCAAGGGTAAACCCCATTATAATGATGGAACCCTGAAGATGTGGTGTGCCGGACAGGCAGACGTCGACTGGCTCCGCACCATCATCGAACCCGTCAGCTCACCGATCCCAGGTACCCGACTTGTCGTCAGGAAACAGTCGGAGATACCGAAACGGATAAAGGCAGGCCTGTACGTGCCCGAGAAGATACCGATCGGCAAGATCAGGACGCTCCTCGTGCACCAAAACCCCGAGTTCGACATCAGTCAGTGGCAGGTCTACTCAGACAGAGAATGTGACGATGGAGTCTTCCTCATACTCGGTATTCCAGAGTCCGACAAGGAGAGGCTAAATACCCAGGACAGACGCCTCTACTACGCGCTGGGATCCATTTACCTAAAATGGATCGGAACAGAGGACGCCGGAACCGCCCAACCTCAGGAAGACGCCCAGGGCACCCAGAGGAACACGGCAGGACCATCCGGCTCAACACCGTTCGCAGAAAGCAAGCCGCCCACCCCTAACAAGGGGAAAGGGAAAGGAAAAGGTACCACCTCCAAACAGCCACCCATCGAGAAGGGTGAGAGCACCGCCGCAAGGCTGGATACCTCACTGTCTGGAGGCGAGTTGCTGAGCTGCGACGAACTCACCAAGGAGGAGATGGAGATCATCAGCGATGACCCCCACAGCCCCAGCCCATCTTCCCCCTAACACCAATCGCACTATCAACATAGTGCAAAATAACCTCCAGCACAAAAAACTCGCAACGGCTACCCTACGCAGACATCTGGAGGTTAACACGACGACCATAGCCGTTATCCAGGAGCCGTGGATACGGAACAGCAGGATCTGTGGTCTATCTAACATCGGGGGTAAGCTACTCCTTGATACTTCGGTGAGCGAGCCTCGTACTTGTATTTATATACCTAAAAACGTACCCGCTACACTACTAAATGAATTCTGTTCCAGAGACCTAACGACAGTTAGGCTAAAGAACACTAACGCTATTCACAGCACAACCACCCTGAACAACGACGTCATACTTGCATCCGCCTACCTGCATGGCGACGATGCAATACCCACTGACGAGCTGGTCAGGCTAATACGGCACTGCGAAGATGGAAACCTGGAGGTCATCATCTGCGCAGACTCCAACGCGCACCACCAGATCTGGGGCAGCGCTGACAACAATTCCAGGGGTGAGTTATTTGTAAACTTTCTCCTGTCCACTAAGCTTAATATAATAAACGTAGGCTCGGAGCCAACTTTTGTAACCTCTAGAGCCCAAACACTTATAGACATCACCTTAGCCTCTGACTCGGTAGCCAATCACATTATAAACTGGAGACTGTCAGAAGAACCATCATGTTCCGACCATCGAAGAATCGTTTTCGACCTTGGTTGGACAATTACACCGGCGATTGCGAAACGCAACCCACGGCGTACGGATCGCAACAAATACAGAGTCCTAGTCGGCCAACAACTAGGAAAGGTTTGTTCTTCATCAAGGTACATCAGTACAGCTGAGCTAGAGCAACACGTTTCAGTCGTTACTAATGCTTTATATAACAGCTACGAACAAGCCTGTCCAATAACCGCATCAGAAAACCGACCCCGCTTGGGGCAACAATGGTGGACTAAAGACCTTGACTGCCTACGACGTAAGGTAAGGAAACTCTTTAACCGAGCCAAAAACACTAGAACCGAAACTGACTGGGAAGCTTATAAGCAAGCCCAGGCAAATTTCAAAAAACGCATTCGCCTGAGGAAAAAAGAAGCATGGCAGCGTTTTTGCTCGAACATCGAATCCAATAGTCAAGCACTTAGGGTTAAACGCCTCTTGGCACAAGACACGGAAAAGACTATAGGATCTCTAAAAACAGCAGAAAACTCATACACGAAAAACGACATCGAGACGTGCAACGTTCTGCTTAAAACTCACTTCCCAGGATGTCAACTACAAACAGACAAAACCTGGGAGGATGATAACGTCACCATAGTAACTGAGCCCGACTGGCCAACCGCAGAGTCCACAGTGACCGGAAACAAGGTAAGGTGGGCCATAGATAGCTTCCAGCCATACAAATCACCGGGACTGGATGGAATCTTCCCCGGACTGATGCAATGGTGTATGGAAGAGTTAATCACACACCTGACAAAGATTTTCGCAGGATGTATAGCATATAGGTATGTACCGAAGCCCTGGAGAGAGGTGAAAGTACTTTTCATACCAAAACCAGGTAAGAGCGACTACACTCACCCCAAGTCATTTCGACCAATCAGCCTCACCTCCTTTCTATTAAAGACCTTGGAGAGGTTATGTGAAAGGGAGATAAGAGATAAGTCACTCCGAAGCAAACCATTGCACAAGAAGCAGCATGCATACTGCTCCGGCAAATCAACTGAATCAGCACTGCACGAAGTTGTGTCGTACATAGAAGATTCGCTAACCAGTAAGTCCTCGACCCTAGGTGTCTTCATTGACATCGAAGGAGCCTTCGACAAAACAACATTTGTAAGTATAGAACGAGCCCTCGAAAAACACAAGGTACACCCAACACTCACGAGTTGGATAGTGAACATGTTACGATTCAGGGCCATACAGATCACGGTAAACACAACATCTAGGGGTATCGCAGCCAAGGGATGTCCGCAGGGAGGGGTTCTTTCCCCCCTTCTGTGGAACCTCGTGGTGAACGAGCTCATAGATGAACTCAACAGGGAGAGGTATTTCACTGTAGGATATGCAGACGACCTCACCATCCTGGTTAGTGGTAAGTTCCTAAATACAATAACCAGCTTAATGGACAATGCTATGAGGATTGTCGAAAAATGGTGCAACAACCACAACCTGACGGTAAACCCGGAAAAAACAGAGATGGTACTGTTCACAAATAAACGCCGAATAGACAATCTAAGACTTCCGGAACTATTCGGAACCCAACTATCCCTAGCTAATGAAGTCAAATATCTGGGTGTCTTTTTAGACAATAAACTGCTATGGAACAAACATCTAGAATACAAAACAGGTAAGGCCATAATAGCATTCTGGCAATGCAAAAGGATGTTGGGGAAGAGATGGGGCCTCTCCCCCAAAATAGTACACTGGCTTTACACAACCGTCATAAGACCTCAGGTAACGTATGGTGCAACGGTATGGTGGCCCAGAACCGAACTAACCACAATCATACAAAAACTGGAACAGTTCCAAAGGGCAGCTTGCTGTGCTATCACAGGCTGTATGCGCACTACGCCTACAGCAGCGATGGAGGCAATGCTCTGCCTAACCCCACTGGATCTGTTTGTACAACAAGAAGCGGCCGCCTCGGCGACTAGACTACACGCATCTAAACTATGGACACGAGCTACGGTAGGTCATAGACGCATCTACGAGGATGCCATTAAACAGGAACCCCTCATAGAGGCGCCTAAGGACCGCATCCCTAAAACTCACATCTTTAACCGTAACTACGAAATTTCACTGGTAGAATCTCCTAAAGATTACTCCGGTATAAACGAGCTCAGAATGTACACAGACGGATCCAAGACAAAACACGGGACAGGATCAGGTACCTACTCTCCTGAGCTAAACATTCACATCTCAATGTCCCTAGGACCTCACGCATCAATCTTCCAATGTGAGTGCATAGGCATAATCAACGGAGTCGAAGCAATCGAATCCAGGAAGGTCGAACAAAGCGAAATCAAAATATTATCAGACAGTGCGGCTGTACTAAAGGCCTTAACTAGCACAACCATGGACTCAGGCTTGATACAGCAATGCCACCTGGGACTACAAAAACTTGCCCTAACACATAAGGTAAGCCTTCAGTGGATTAAAGGGCATAGCGGCTCCAGCGGCAACGATGCTGCGGACGAACTCGCCAGAAGGGGATCAAACTCCGTACCTACGGGACCCCTCCCAATAGTACCACTTCCCTACTCTCAGGTAAGGGCATGGTTACGATCGCGCACTGATGCGCAGCATGACAAAAGATGGGCACAAACCACAAGTTGTCGGCAATCTAGGGAAGCACTACCGCAACCCAGGCCTAAACTTGCGAGGACACTGCTTCGTCTGAAAAAGCGCGACCTACGTACAATGGTAGGCACAATAACCGGACATTGCTCATTGAATAAACACCTTAATGTCTTAGGTATAACCGACAGCCCGCTCTGCAGAGCGTGTCTGTCAGATGAAGAGACCATCGCTCACGCAGTCCTGAAGTGCGAGAGCCTGGCCGCATACAGGGACAACATACTTGGCAACCCTGCAACACTCCAAGAGGCGTGCGAGGACCCCAGGAGAATTCTGCGCTTCTGGGCGGAGCTGGGTTGGCTAGAGTAACAGCCGAAGATCACGCGCAATGGGCAGACCTATGCCTGAGTGCGGAAAATCGGAGCCCCTAACCTGAACCTGAACCTGAACCACTAAACCGATTTGGATTAAAATTGGCATGGTTATAGCTTAGGAGATGGAAGAGAATATAGGAAACGTTTGATCCTGAAATTCTCGATTAATCGAAACTTACGCGAGTAAAACCGCGGGGCGGGTGTTAGATATTTCGGCATTAAAAACTCTAGTCATCAATTATTTTGTATCAATTTTCTTTTAGCAAAGTAGTTATAAAAGTAGCGAAAGCTCATAAATGGTGTGTAGAATTAATTTTATATATCATATGCTGAATAGCTCACTGTCTGCTTTCCGAATAAATAAAAATAAAATAAATAAATAAATAATTTAGAATTTATTTTTGTTTTTGTTGTATGTAATCATTTTGAGTTCTGTTTTTTATGGTGCAATAAAGTGTTTATCTATCTTTCATTAAAATCGCGCTACTAAAAGAAATCATTTTATTAGGAAGAGAACTAGCAAATCTATTTTTGGAAGTATCCTATGCAGGTACCCACCTATAGATATAAGATATTTATAACCTTTCTTAAGTTAGTAAAACAGACTGCTTAGAATCCCGTGTTAGAATCCCATAATTATAACAATCTACTTAAATAAAGTTAGTTATTGGATTAAATTTTAAGCCGAAAATTGAATTAGGTACATAAATTCGTACGAAAAACTATGACGAAATTATTTATTTTGAATGAAAAATCATCTTACCTTGGCAATATAAAGATGCGTAATTCCACGTGTCGAAGGGGGAAGTGTTTTCAGTGAAATTCAACACTTGTTCACTTCAAATACCTACAGGGAGATAGTGGCCAAAATACCTACCAATTTGAAACCCGATCTAGAATGATCAAATGACATAATCAATGTGTAAACTGCAAAGTTTATCAGAATATAGATATGGTGATAAACTAGTATTCTTGCTAATTCGGTACATGTGTTTATAAAGATAACAATAGATAATAAATTATTAGATAATTATTCGCAGAGATTTTATCGTTTTTAAAAACACTGGTTGCTTACGAGGGGGAGGCGGCCTTTTGGCAGCCCAGAAAGGAGGGGAAACAAATGTCAACGTCACTGTGACGTAAAGGGATTTACGTAGACAGAAAAACCGTCTTTTTAGTCGATTAATCGCATCGAGATGTTAGTGATTTATCGAACATTTTTGTAAAATCGAGTCAAAAAAATTAACTTTTTAAATAGGTACGGCTACGCACGGTTCTGCATAAAGCCAATGGCAAGTTTCGAGGCGATAATCCACAATTACGTTTTTAAATACTTTTTACTTACAAACCACATAATTATCAATATTGACAAATAAGAAACAAACACTTATTACTTATGAATTAAAGTATATTTACAAAATGGAATTATCTAATACTTAGGTACATTTCAGAGCAATAATAGACAATTTATTTTAATTGTATTTTCCATAGACTAAGAAAAAAATGGTATTTTCATAAAAATGTATAGAAAGTAACCTTATACTAAATTATAAAGCTTACACGACACGACATTTGCAAAGGTAGAGTGCTTGCAAGACTCTATATCAATATCTTACTTGCTTACATCGGTTACAGGTATTATTTCTGTCAAGGCTGTGGTTCGAAATTAACGTATAGCCGCGCGCATGCACTGTATTTTTATGACAGAAAAGATATCAGCGACAGACTGGAGCAATTAAGATAGGGTCTATAATAGGTACTAGCTCCCATCGATTACGGGTTAGCCCATGGCTCAAAATATTTATAATCTGACTTTTGTGAGCATGATCACAAAAAAAACCTCAACCCCCTTATTCCAAAACGAGGTTTAAGGATAGTCCGAGATGTGGATTTAAACCTTAGATTTAGACACAGATTTACTCGTGAACTATAGTCTAAACACTATCCCTATATAATCTATAGGGATTTGCATGAAATCACATTGAAACGTCTTAAAAATTAAGTTAGGTACTTGTGAACTATAATCTAAACACTATCCCTATATATTACATAGGGATAGTGTTTAGACTATAGTTCACGAGTAAATCTAAATCTAAGGTTTAAATCCACATCTCGGACTATCCTTAAACCTCGTTTTGGAATAAGGGGGCAAGAGTTTCTTGTGCCTTCTCATTGGTGGGCACTTTCCGAAGGTACACAACCTAACTTAATTTTTAAGACGTTTCAATGTGATTTCATGCTAATTGTATATTATTATAGAACTAGCTTTTGCCCGCAACTTCGTCCACGTAGAAGTCGAAAATGAACCAAGGAATCACGTTATCCCATACAAACTTTGCCCCCCTTGTTCACCCCCTTAGAGGTAGATTCGGAAAATCCTTTCTTATCGGATGCCTACGTCATACAAAGAACACACCCTCTAAGTTTCGGGTCTCTACGATCAGCGGCTTAAGCTGTGCGTTGATCCGTCAGTCAGTCATTCAGGCCAAAGCATTTTATATGTATAGATTTTAGAATTTTCACTTAGGTGAGATGTATTTATCCGGTAGCTGGCGGTTGCCAAGTGACAGACGTCATCTTCCTGTTGATCTCTTGCAGTATGAGTTGACAGCGGGCGAGTTGGGAGGGCTTGAGATGCGGCGTGGGGTCGCGGCCGGAGCCTGAGCGCTCGCCGGAAGGGGCGCGCGGAGCCCTGGCAGCGCGGCGTAGCGCCCGGCGACGGCGGGCGCGCGCTGTCGCTTTAATATACAAAATATTATTAGTTGGTAGATACAGAATAAAATAAATAAGTAGGTTTTCAATTAATTATAATAATTACAAAAGTTGCATTATTTGTGACTAAATGGCATTGTATGAAATCTCATATTACATTTTAATATCTTTTTGCAACGCCCTATCGTTATTACTTGGATACTTGGCAAAATCGATGTCGGAAAGGTAAGGGGTCGGAAAAGGCAAAATAGAGGTCGTTAAAAAGGCAAAAATCGAGGTAGGAAAGGGTGAAATAGAGGTCGGGAAAAAAATCGAGGTCAAAAAGAGTGTAATTGAGGTTGGAAAGACTAAAATCGAGGTCAGAAAGGGTGAATTCGAGGTCAGAAAGGGTGAACTCGAGGTCAGAATGGGTAAAATCGATGTCAGAAAGGGTGAAATCGAAGCGGATTGGGCCTCAGTCAAACAGGCACTATCACTGCCTTTGAGTAACGATAATATGTATACTCACAAGTTTCTTTATCTTTCCCTTTGTAATCTTCATCCATTGCGTTTGATAAGGATCGCTTCTTAGGTGACTGAAAATTTAAATATTTAATATTTAGGGACTGAGCAATATTTAAATATTGACTATTACTTTTTAATTGATATTGACTTTTATTTTTGATTTTTTAATTTTAGTATTTATTTATTTTACTCTAATTCAATTTAATCATAAAATGTAATGTAAAATATGGATCTAGTCATTTGAAATAAATTATTTTAATTTTATTTAATAGCAGCTATGTATTTAATTCAAAGACACCGCTAAGTTAAAATATTATAATAAAATAACGGATCAACGCATAGCCTAAAAAGCTGATCGTACAGACCTGAAACTTGGAGGGTGTGTTCTTTGTATGACGTAGGCATCACGAAAATCTAGTCTATACCAATAATATAAAAAGGAAAGGGGTCCGGACATTTAGTATGGGAGCTTGGCATAGTGTTTTTATTTTTTCGCGGTGTATTTCGAGACCCGAACCAATCGATAGAAGGCTTTAATGCCTTCTATCGATTGGTTCGGGTCTCGAACAAATATTGTCTTCACATCGAACCTTTATAGCATCTCGGATACGGGATATTTAACAAAACGTATTGTACTATGATTTTTGAAAAATTCGCGATGCAATTCGAGACCTATACGTATCGATAAAGGGCATTACGGCAAACAAATAATGCCTTCACGAGACCCGAACCAATCGATAGAAGGCTTTAATGCCTTCTATCGATTGGTTCGGGTCTCGAACAAATATTGTCTTCACAGCATCTCGGATACGGGATATTTAACAAAACGTATTGTACTATGATTTTTGAAAAATTCGCGATGCAATTCGAGACCTATACGTATCGATAAAGGGCATTACGGCAAACAAATAATGCCTTCACGAGACCCGAACCAATCGATAGAAGGCTTTAATGCCTTCTATCGATTGGTTCGGGTCTCGAACAAATATTGTCTTCACATCGAACCTATATAGCATCTCGGATACGGGATATTTAACAAAACGTATTGCACTTAGATTTTTGAAAAATTCGCGATGCAATTCGAGACCTATACGTACTATTACTATACTATACTATATAAAGGGCATTACGGCAAACAAATAATGCCTTCACACCGAACCTCGTAAAGCGTCTGGATATACAAAGAAACGTGATTCGTTCAACAACATGATTCCACGACCCAGTTTGACGACCCAGTTGGCACAATGGTCACCATGCCGGACTGCCAAACACAGGGTTGCGGGTTCGATTCCCGCCTCAGACATGTATTTATGCTTAGAAATTTGTCTATGGTCTGGTTGCTTCTATGTATTATAAGTATAAGTATATATTTACAAAATAAAAGTATATAAGTAGTATATCTGTTGTCTAGCACCCATAACACAAGTCTAGGTACTTAGCTTGGGGCTAGATGGCGATGTGTGGAATGTGCTGCGAAAATTTATTTATTTTTTTCAATAAATATCTTAAGCGGGACTTTTTAGTTTGATATAAATCAACTTACTCTCCGTTTGATCTGTTTCTGATAATGCTGTGCATCGTAGAACTGTGGCTGTGATCTTCGGACGCGGCCCGTCCGTCTTTTGATGTCTTCAACTGCTGGGAGACAGTCTGCACCGCGTCGGGATGCGAAAAATGTGTGACCGCATTTACAAGCTTTCGATGCTACTGCCACCTAAACATAATTAATATTTTATTATTTATTTTAGGCACAATGCAAAACAAAAGACATAAATTGACGACCCAGTTGGCACAATGGTCACCATGCTGGACTTCCAAACACAGGGTTGTGGGTTCGATTCTGATATTTGTCTGTGGTCTGGTTGTCTCTAGTATATATATATAAAAGAAAAGTATATAAGTAGTATATCCGTTGTCTAGCACCCATAACACAAGTCTAGTTACT
Source organism: Idaea straminata (assembly GCA_951213275.1). Taxonomy (NCBI): domain Eukaryota; kingdom Metazoa; phylum Arthropoda; class Insecta; order Lepidoptera; family Geometridae; genus Idaea; species Idaea straminata. The sequence continues at coordinate 6,607,190 of OX577872.1, forward strand.
TAGCTTGGGGCTAGATGGTGATGTGTGGAATGTCCTGCAATATCGCGAGGTGCAACTAGTTAATTTATACTAATATCATAAAGCTGAAGAGTTTGTTTGTTTGAACGCGGTAATCTCAGGAACTACTGGTTCGTATTGAAAAATTATTGTATTGGATAGATAGATTTTATATTTTAATTTCCCACGGGATCGGAAGAAACGCGTATAAAACCTGCTAGTGTTATATGAATGTATCTAGCTGGTTATCGCGACTTGGTACACTAGTTTTGTTTCAAGTAATAAAACATTTCTCTTGAATTATTCTATTTATTAAAGAAACCGCATCAAAATCCGTTGCGTAGTTTTAGAGATCTAAGCATACATAGGGACAGACAGACAGCGGGAAGCGACTTTGTTTTATACCATAAAAATAAATACATACCTACTTATTGTAGAGTATTATTTATTATTTCCTTGGATGTTTTAATGCTGAGTAATTCGTTTTATTTACCTGCATTTCACATTTTGGGCAGCTTTTCGCTATCATTTTGTTCTTCCCCATTTTGGTTTTAATATTCCAGTTTTTCGAACGGCATTGAATAGAATTCTTAGGTTTTATGCCTTTTAATTCAATTTATTTATTTTCATTTATAAACAGACACAACAGCAGAAATAAGATGAAATTCGACAACAAAATCAATAGACGTAGGCCATTTTGTCAGAACTCCTAAACAAAACAATCTACCAGCTGTTTTTGACAAATAAAAATCGGTAATGTCCGAAAAACCACAATAATCGATAGGAAACGAAACGCTTGGCTCTAACCAAGTCCAACTCTATTATTGTGACAGATAATTGATTACGTCACAGATAAAAATAAATAACTTTTCCGCTCTGTGGTCAATAAAATAATAACAATATTTTCACAAATGTTCATTATTTCAACAAAATTATCAGTGATTTTTACAAGTAACATTTAATTTAGCGATAAAATCTATCTTTTAGCAAACTTTCAGTGCTTAGAAATACATAAACATCGTGAAAAATGTCGAATAAAAATTCGCCAAGTTCAAATTAGAATGATATTGAAAAGAGGAGTTTGTGCATTTGGTGCGGGTTAGATATGAGGGGCAGAGGCCGAGGTAGAGGTCGGGGCAGAGGCCGCGGCCGAGGCAAAGGCGTAACACAGGATTCTACACCAAATTCGGAGGAAGTCTTAGACCCCACGAGCGGTTTGAACAATTATTTCCTTTGTGAATGTGGCATGAAGTATGAATCTAGACTTGGAATATCAAAGCACTTGAGGAATTGCAAAGGAGTCAAGAACAGTCTGGTCTGCAGTTGGTGTAAGCTCGAGTTTAAAAGCCGAGGGAATCTTGTCACTCATGCAAAACATATGCATGGAGACACTAGGTAAACCACATTCTATGTTTCTTTAAGTGATATTTACTAGCTGCGCCCCGCGGTAACACCCGCGTAAGTCTCGATCCAGTAGCATATATCTACATACCGAGTTTCATCGCAATCGGTCCAGTAGTTTTTGCATGAAGGAGAATCAAACGCACACTCAAATTAACACACAAACTTTTACATATATAACATTAGTGGTAAGTATAATAGAATATTGTAGATAGACTAGCAGTGCTAAGTCTCGAAATGTTACATTTTTCACAAGAATATAGTATAGAATTAAATAAAAAATATTACAGCACAATCCACACAGCACCATATAGTCCTAGCTAAGTCATTAGGCTAGACGAGTGACGAATGGAAGACTTATATAAAGGAACTAGCAGGGCTCCGTTGTTTCAACCGTGTAACTCCCGATCCCGTGGGAATTTCAGAATAAAAAGTAGCTTATAGTCTTCCTCCATTAATGGACTATCCAACACAAAAAGAATTTTTCAATTCGAACCAGTAGTTCCTGAGATTAGTGCGTTCAAACAAACAAACAAAAAACTCTTCAGCTTTATAATATAAGTATAGATATATATTTAAAAAAATCATCATTTTCTTAAGACATTATCATTATAGACAACCCTTTCTTTTTGTAATTTAAATGAAATTGCAATGTTTTGGCCAACAAACATTTAATAAATATGTTTCTCATTTTCCAGCTTAAAACAACCAGAAGACATCGTAAACTGCAATGCATGTGAATATTCAGCTTCGAAACAGAAAATAAAGCATCACATCCGTCGAGTCCACTACAACCTCTTAGCAAAGATACCTCTCTTCGAATCCTTCAAAGTGAACCAAGTCTGGTTCGAAAAGGAACAGAATTCCAACGCCGTACTAGAAATGAGAAAGATTGGCACCAACAGGCTTCTGTTACGTAAAATGGCGCCCGGAACGAGTGTACAGATTATCGAGGCATCCAGAGTTTTGAATTTATCCGAATTATACCCGACAAGTCCTGGTAAGCAGAGGAAAATGCGGACAATATGTCCTTACTGTAGAAAGGATATAACTTATATACATTTAAAGAAACATATAGAAGAATTTCACTTAAAAATATATAAACACAGATGCAATAACTGCGGTAATAAATTTAAGAGATTGTATGAATATTTAAAGCATGTTTGTTCGAAGGCACATAGGAGGCAACGAAATAAAATTATCATAGATAAAGTTCAAAATCTAGAGCCGGTGCCTGTTGACTGATAAAAAAAAGGCTGGACTAATTTTGATATAGATCCAGCCGTTTTTTAAATTTTATGACACTGCACCCCGCGGTTTTAAGAGGAAAGGATATATTTATCAAATTACTTTAATGAAATATTTAATGAATAAATAATGATATATATCAATGGATATATATCATGATATATTAATTTAATTTAATTAATAATTTGATATATATCCATTGATATATTTCTGGACGTACAGTCGGCTGCATAATTGCAGCCCCCGGTAGAGTTCGAAAATGACTATTATTGGAATGTTTTCATTCTAATAATTTTTGTTTGATTAATTAATGAGTTACAAGACTTTAAACTTCAACTAAAGCAGGTGTCTTGCTCGTGTTGAAAACATTCTTATGGCAGCCGTTTTGGAGCTCTACGGTGGGTCTGCAATTGTGCAGCCGACCGTACATATGTAGATATAATGGATGGCCCCTTATCTAGAAAAACGGAGATTTTTATCACATTTTATCTATGCTCAACTATTGTCATGTCATAAATATTTCGGATTTATAATATTATTAGTTAGGAATGAAATAATGTGGAATCATAACATTCTAGCAAAGCAAAATAATCAGACTTATATTTATATTATTATTTATATTTTTTTGACGACCCAGTTTGGCACAATGGTCACAATGCCGGACTGCCAAACACAGGGTTGCGGGTTCGATTCCCGCCTCAGACAAGTATTTATGCTTAGATATTTGTTCTGTGGTCTGGTTGTTTCTATGTATTATAAATATATATTTATAAAAGAAAAGTATATAAGTAGTATATCCGTTGTCTAGCACCCATAACACAAGTGTAGTTACTTAGCTTGGGGCTAGATGGCGATGTGTGGAATGTCCTGCAATTTTTTTTTTTTAATTTTACAATTTAATGACAAAAGGGCTTCTGACTTTTACTTAGGAAGCTTGGCATAGTGTTTTTTTAGTAATTTAAGAAATATTTATGAAATTTGACCGTGTCACACGTGAGACAAGTTGCTTTATAGAGTCACAGCCCTGTTGTAATTTTATATAATTATAAAGAATAATATTTTGGAGGTACGAGGTGGTGTGTACCTCCAAAGGGAAGATCTTCCACCGGGCAGGTGTTGTACCCGGTAGGCCGCGGCCCAACGATGTTTTGTTGGAACTTGTATATGAGCTTATCTTCAGAAAAACTTCGCTTGCGCGATCTAGGATCTTCGATCGGCTAAGTGGCGCCATCTGTTGGTGGCGATGTGAAGTGTCGCCACAATATAGAATATATTTATTAGGAGAAATAAACACTTATATTAAGAATAGAGAAAAACATCACTGAAATCATATTCAACTGTGTTTACCATTAAAATGTGGACACAACTTTGCCTTCACAGTTTCTACTAGGTTTAGGATTCCAGTTTCTAATTAAAATACAAACTTCTTAAGAGGAAAGGGTACCGGCTCTCTCTCCATACAAACATAGTCAACTGTTTCCACCCTGAATAATGACACTAGCACAAATATTTTTTGCATAAAATCTATAACTGCCATGACTATGCCCCTATGTCTCGATTTTTTTTCATTTTCTAATTATCATAGAAGTTAAGATTTAGATCACAAAAAACAGAGAAAAAAACAAAATATAGGGGCATGGTCATGGCAGTTAAAAGTTTTATGCAATAAAAATATTTGCTCTAGTGTTATGATTTAGGGATGAAACAGTCGACTACGTTTGTATGGAGAGAGCGCTGGCACCCTTTCCTCTTAAGGCTTTTTAGCAAAAAAATTATTACCTATGTTTACAGGATTATTGGTAATTATACTAGCAAGCCGTTGAGGGCTACTTCTGTGCACGTAAACCTTACGTAAACAAACAACTTTTGTTTTACGACTTTTTTGAAAATTTTGAGGTTAGGTTTACTTGAAAATCAGCTGTTCCATACACGGAGAGGTCATTAACCTTAAAATTTTACTTATTTTAAAAGTTTTATCTACTGTTCTTAGTCTGAATGTACTTTGTTTTAAAAATTCATCTTTTTTCGAATTTATGTCACCTCAAAATTTACATTACCTAAGTATTTTTTTTTCGAAATTCCAGAAGTCGTAGAACAAAAGTTGTTTGTTTAGGTGCACAAAAGTATCCATTATAAATCATCACAATAATTGTATATAATTTCAAAATCACAATCCATTTACAAATAAAGCTATTTAAAAAAAATAAGAACTAAAGTACCCTTCCATTTTCCAAATCAAAATAAATTATTAATTACAGACCGGCCAAGTGCGAGTTGGATTCGCGCAATGGTTCCGTACCATATTCTGTTTTAGTATTTTAAAGCGGCAACAGAAATACATCATCTGTGAAAATTTCAACTGTCTAGCTATCACGGTTCATGAGATACAGCCTGGTGACAGACAGTGGAGTCATAGTACAAGAGTTTCGTTTTAACTATTTGTGTATGAAACCCTAGAAAGAAATGGGCGCTATGTAGTGCCCATTTCTAACGCCCATATTTACAAACAATACGTACTTAAGTTGCTCTTGGATAAGTGAACGCACTGCGCTAAATGCAGTCAATATTGTGCTGGAGCCCTATTTTTGAATCGTTCGCCCCGCGTCGAGCGTATTGCATGCCTGTAATGGGTAAGTTATTGTTACTTAATTAAGCCTATTTTAAGATCCTTGTATAAATAACTTTGCAATAAATGTCTTGATTTCTTGCTCGATTTCTACTGATATTCGTTCGACATCGAAAATTCGCTATTTTCGAATCGCTCGATCGTAACGAGCATGTAACGAGTGGTCTCCATCACTCGTCGCCGACAGGCGAGTGGTGGAATAAACGTCAAACATTCGGAAACGATCTTTGACAAATATTTACTTATATCTTTTGGGATTATTTCGGATGTTCGTCGGTAATTTATTTTCAATTTTCTGCGTAAAACGAATAAAAATGGACATTTCAAATTCTGAATCAGAATCTTTATTTTGTCCAGAATGCAGTTTACAATTATTATTGGTGTTATTGGTTAGTGCGTCCTTACATTCTACCAGTCTTCTGTCTGGTGTACAAAATATTATAAGTCTTAAACATTACACAAAATTTAACTAAGTATGTAACTTACTGAATGATGTCATAATTAAAATGACTTAATTAACGAACATAAATAATAAAATGTTTTTAAAATTCTTAAACGAAACAAAATTAAAAATCATTTAAAAAAAAAAGAGTAAATTACTATGTGCATGTCTTTTGCACATAGTATTTTTTTAATATTGACAGTTTGTCAATATTAAAATAAGAATGTAAAATATTAATTAAAATTAGAATAAAATTAGAATGTCTGGTCAGAATTAATATTTAAATTAATCATATACAATTTATTACACCCAATAATGTCTGACGTCGGAACGATTCAAAATACAGAAAATTGGTTTCATGTGACTTGGAACTCGAGCATGACTTGTAGGCTTATACGACGAAGCTATGTCACACGAGCGATTCAATAATAGAGCCCCTGCTCTCTTCACTGTAGCGAATTAGTGTCTTTTGCGGCTCTATGCGTTCGCGCGCACTATGCAATCTCATAGGGTTGATTGTGAATACTGGTGTTTTTATTTGGTAGGATTTAAGTGGCACATGGAAAAGGGAGGTGGGAGGGATGGGACAAGACGTATTCTTGTAGTATAAATATTATAACTACTTATATTAAGTATTTGTAAATATATGAATTGTTGTGAAATTTATTATTGGCTTTTTCTTTATATAAACACCTTGTAATCAGTTATTTTCCATCCAAATGTCGTAAGAACAATGTCAATTAGAGCAATGTCGATTAGCGCTATGTCGTAAGAACAATGTCAATCAGGGTAATGTAAATTATGGGAATGTCAATTAGCGCAATGTCGTAGAAGCAAATTTCATTTAGCGCAATGTTGAAAGAGCAATGTCGAAAGACCAATGTCAATTACCGAAATGTCAATTAGAGCAATGTCAAATAGGGCAATGTCGTAAGAGCCATGTCAATGAGCGCAATATCAATGAACGCAATGTCGTAAAGAGCAATATAAATTAGCGCAATATCAAAGAGCATTGTCAATTGGCGCAATGTAAATCAGAGCAAATATGTACACATATTTGCTCTGATTTATGTTGTAAGAGCAATGTCAATTAGCGCAATGTTATATGAGCAATGTCAATTAGCGCAATGTCGAAAGAGCATGGCCAATTAGCGCAAAGTAGTAAGAGCGTCTTTATCTTCTTTTTATAATACCTACTACCTCTTTTGTCAACATGGTAGGAATTAAAAAAAAAAAACTAACAAAAGTAAAACCTCATTTATCTACTTGTTAAATCCCTTAACTTATCCATCTAATACCCTTCTAGCCTCCCTAAATCCAGTATCTAATGCTCCATGGACAGTAGAGAAGTGACGTGGTTCTGTGGCTTCCCCTGCGAACAGTACCCTAGGGATGCCGTTCGAGTCCTTCAGGGGAGCGGCGAGTTGCGCGCGCGCATCTGGGTGTTGGGGTGTCGACAGGTTGTCGTAGGAGTACGCGCCGCGGACGTAAGGGTTCGTGTACCATGTTGATCTAAGATAGAAATATATTTTTCATTACTCATACTCCGAAAGTAGGTCTAAAGATGCCTGAAGAGCGTGTAGAAAGAAAAACTTTCAGCCCTAGGGAAAATCGCTTTCATTGACAGCTGTCATGTCAAATTATGGCTTCACGCGGCTTGTGCAATGTGCTTGTAGCCAGTATCAGTATCATTACGCATTAGGAACTTCAAAAACCTAACCTCCTTGCTTTAGGTAACACCAAAGAACTTCCAAAGAATAACAATTATGGCTTCACACGGCTCATGTATACTGCCAGAGGTAGTGTGGAGTCTCTCATTCACTCTCGTTATTATGAAGATTTTTATGTATTATTCGTAATATAAAGCACAGTGTTTACCTCGGGTAAAAGACTCATTAAGTCGAACTATTAGCACCCTCGCAAAGCTCGGGCGCCAAGCGCTCTTGGCTATTTAACCTCATTTGAGGTATGCTATACATTGGTAAATACTCTTTAAGACTATAAAAGGACTTTTCCGTCAAAAAATTATGTAATTCTCTCTTAAACATAGAAAACGGAGTTTTGGCGGGAACGAGTTAACAACATGTCGTGCTGCAGTTTTATTTTCATGAAACTTTGATGTAACCCGAGTTGAATTGTATAATTCTGGTGGAATGTTATTCAATTTAGTTCTGTAAAAGTGCACAAGTGTAGTGAAAGTAAAAATCAGTGTCAAACATGCAGTTTTCACGTTGCCTCCAAATCTCCTATTAAGGTTATGGTAAACTTGCCACCGCTTTACTATAACCCCTGACTTGACGGACTATGACGACTTTGACTGTATTGAAACACTTTAGACCCGATTTATGAAAAATCGGGTCATAATTTGATGCAAAATATAACTTGACACTGGCTAAATGCACACGTGCGAAGCCATAATAAAAGAAAAAAAAAAACATAGAGAAGTCTTCAATTTGAGCTATATGATCTGGCAACTCACTTTATTCATTACTAGCGACTCGTCCAGTCTTCGCACGGTTATATTATGCATGTATCCTACTAATATTATAAATGTGAAAGTTTGTGTGTGTGTATGTTTGTTACTCCTTCACGCTAAAACTACTGAACCGATTGCGATGAAACTCGGTATCTAGATAGCTGGTACTAATTTTATGAAGAATAAAGATTTTTTAGTTTTTGTTTGTAACGAATAGGCTCCGAAACTACTTAACCGACTTTGATGAAACTTGGTATGAGGATACATTGATTCATTGGGAGTGATATAGGCTACTTTTTATCCCGATATTTCCGCGGGATCGGGACTTACGCGGTCGATTCCAGGGGGCACGGCTAATTATACATATATACCTTCCTCTTGAATCACTTTATCTATTAAAAGAAACCGCATCAAAATCCGTTGCGTAGCGTAGTTTTAAAGATCTAAGCATCCATAGGGACAGACAGCGGAAAGTGACTTTGTTTTATACCATGTATCTAGTGATAGTGATTAGCACCACTTAACGGCTTCACCCGCGTAACTCCCGATCCCGTGGAAATATCGGGATTAAAGGCAGCCTATGTTATAGTTTCGGAGCCCATTCGTTACAAACATAAACTAAAAAAATCTTTCTTCTTAATAAAATGAGTACCTATAGAAATATTATCAGAATAAAAACATGATTGTAAATCTACGGTGGGTCTGCATTTCTGAATCCGACCGTACATAATAGAGAAGACTCACTTCATGATTTCCAAAGGTTCTTGTGCGTCGTATTCTTTGCTAACGAATCTCCTGATTATTTCCATGACTTTTCTTTGAAGTTCATCATTGGGCATTGCTTCTACCTAAAAATAAAAAGTAAAAACGAATGAGGAATATTGACTCAACTGGGTTATCTTTTTTTTCTTTAATAGTACCGAATCGCTCCATAAATAGCGCGCTGGGAGCTAGGCATTTTGTAGGCACCGTTTTTTTTTGCTATTAATTATGGCTTCGCACGGCTTGTGCATTTAGCCAGTGACAAGTTATATTTTGCATCAAATTATGACCCGATTTTTCATAAATCCATCATAAATCGGGCCTAAAGTGTTTCAAAACAGTCAAAGTCGTCGTAGTCCGTCAAGTCAGGGACTATAGTAAAGCGGTGGCAAGTTTACCATAACCTTAATAGGAGATTTGGAGGCAACGAGAAAACTTCATGTTTGACACTGATTTTTACTTTCACTACACTTGTGCACTTTCACAGTAGTAAATTGAATAACATTCCACCAGAATTATACAATTCAACTCGGGTTACAACTAAGTTTCATGAAAATAAAACTGAAGCACATGTTGTTAACTCGTTCCCGCCACTAGAGGGTGCATACGAAGCCTGCCATCTACCGAGTGATTTGGAACTAACTTAGAAAAAAATAAGCCAATTGAAAATTCCTCATGTTGCGTTCGACTCCTAAGTAGGGTTACCATGTAAATAGAGGGATGCCTGTCTATGGTACCTAAAAAGCATGAATTTTAAGAAAAATGCCTGTCTAAAGTAAAACGTGTAGGTAATAAGTAAAAGCCAACAGATAATAATGAAGAAGTATATTTATTACTGATATTTGTCAAAGGACATTACTTTTTTATAGTTCTTTCTTTTCTAATAAATAAACGTAAAAATCTTCACAAGATATAGTTTTGTAATTTTCCTGTGTAATCAATATTGCTTTTACTGATTCAATTGTCAGGCGATTTCTTTCTTTACTCCACTGGGCGTTGACGAGAGAAAATGTACGTTCTACGTTCGCTCACCGGCCATGTCATTTAGGTTTATGCGCGCGAAATTTAAAAATGCCTGTCTCAGACCAATGCCGGCCGCACGCCTGTCTAAACCTTAAAATGCCTGTCAAATGCGGCAAACGCCTGTCATATGGTAACCCAACTCCTAAGCAATAACTGACCTTTTTAGCCCTTTCCCCGCAAAACCAAGTAGTAAGCGTGTCGTTTACAGACATCGGGGGAAATATGCCGTCGTTACCAGTCAACCACAAATCTTCCTCACTTAGCTTCTTCCTATATTAAACGAAAAAATAAATAAAAAAGGGTACCTAGCACTCGGGAACTGCCGTTACGAATGTGTTTTTTTTTTTCAAAAGTCAAAAGATAGAATTGTAGGTGAGATATTTACCGACATTTTGGTATAAATTTGAGTCAACAGTTCATTATAGTTTTGAAGCTATCTTAAAATTAAGAATTAAAACTAGTCTAGCTTTGAAATGACTAGGAATTTTCATCTAAAATTACCCCAAAATATCGGTAAAGATCTCACCTACAATTCCATCTCAGCACTTTTGAGAAAAACAATACACATACGTTACAATCAACAATATTAGTTGTAAGCGACGGGTATTTTTTAGGCGCGTTGCGTGGCAGCATAAGCAGCCTTAAGCGAACGCTCGATCGAGCTACATGGTAGGCGGAGTGGGGGGTGTTCGGTTTTATTGCTCTTACGGCTAAGGAAAACATCGTGATGAAACCCGCGGCTTAGTTGGCTCCAGAAGTATTGACAAGTTCTCTCCTCTGGTCATGGTCGACTAAGCTGAGAGGGTAGTAGGTGCTGGGCAAGCCTACTCCATCCTCACGCAAAAAGGACCTAATTAAAAAGGGTCCAATGGCGGAAAACAACCTGTATACAAGTACAAGTAGGTTTTATTTTCGTTACGGAATTTCTTGATTCGGTCGCCGCGCTCAAAGCCCGCGATAAAAGCTATGCACATTAAACTGATATTCCTAGAATCTGACATTAGTCGACTAAACCAAATATTTGTTACAGATGGAAATCGAATTCGCAACTTACTGCTTCGGGCGGACATAATAATAAGTCAGCTTTAAAAAAAAATGACTTTTGCATATTTTATAGGCTTCATACTTTCGATTGGTATGGAATTTGCCTCATAAACAAATCAATAAAAGGGTTGGAAACAAAAAAAAATATATAAGTACCCTAAACTTACTCTAAAAAGCTTATTTTATTCACTGAAAACAGTGAATAAAAAGGCCTTTTCATTACTCATACTCCGAAAGTAGGTCTAAAGATGCCTGAAGAGCGTGTAGAAAGAAAAACTTTCAGCTCTAGGGAAAATCGCTTTCACTGACAGCTGTCATGTCATATTATGGCTTCGCGCGGCTTGTGCAATGTGCTTGTAGCCAGTATCAGTATCATTACGCATTAGGAACTTCAAAAACCTAACCTCCTTGCTTTAGGTAATACCAAAGAATAACAATTATGGCTTCACACGGCTCGTGCATACTGCCAGAGGTAGTATGGAGTATGGAGTCTCTCATTCACTCTCGTTGTTATGAAGATTTTTATGTATTATTCGTAATAAAAAGCACAGTGTTTACCTCGGGTAACTCATTAAGTCCCTTGAACTGTCTGTCTGTCTGTTGGTCCCGCGACACGTTTTGTTTTCTTTTTCTCGTAGTCATGGTATCTATTACTTATATTATAAAGCTGAAGAGTTTGTTTGTTTGTTTGCTTGTTTGAACGCGCTAATCTCAGGAACTACTAGTTCGAATTGAAAAAATATTTTTGTGTTGGATAGTCCATTTATCGAGGAAGGCTATAGGCTACTTTTTATCCCGATATTCCCACGGGATCGGGAGTTACGCGGGTGAAACTGCGGAGCGCTGCTAGTAAAGTATAGTATGCAACTCTTGAATAAAGTACGGATTTACATTGAGGGCCATGAATCACTCGCGTGGCTCAGGATTCTAACACTTGAATCAATCGCTACGCTCGTGATTTAATCATCATGAATCACGCCCTACGGTAGTGATCCCGTTGTTAGAATCCTTCGCTTGCTCGTGATTCATCTATGACCCTCGCTTTAAATCCGTCCTTTATTCACTAGTTGCATAATATACAGTCAATTATCATATTCAGGGTAAATTTTTTTAGACAACCCATTTGTAATATATTTTTTATCACAGTTGCTCATAAAGTGGATCTTATTCAACGGCTTTTAGGCTCATAATCCATCATATTATGCAGCACGCGTGCGTTTTATATTTGTTAACTAGTGCTGTAAAGTTATCCCGAAAAGGTAGGTACCAAAGAGTTTATAACTAGCAAAAATGGTTGTCTCTAAAGTCGGTTTACGAACGAAAATTTTACGTGATAATCACTTAGAAAACGATTAAAAATTGAGTTGTTTATTTTTTGTTTTTTCTTTTATTAAATATATTGTTTTTCCGTACCATTGTATTTTGTTCTTAACCCCCGACGCAAAAACAAATAGAAAAATCCCTAAAAAATAATGTATGTCACACGAGGATGTATAGGTTGAAAGTCTTTAGCCTGGCCTTTCCGGAGCATAATTAACAAAAAAATATTGCCTTAAAAAAATGTAAACATAGAGATAACACAAATATTTTGTTAATTATTATTTTGTTTTCTTTTCAAGTCTTTTCTTTTATTCGCAACTGTGATAAAAAACGTCGTACGATATACGTGTGGAATTGATATTTGCATCTTGGCTTCATTAACACGCTCGCTGCCGCTCGCGCGTCATAAACCGCCTCTATGCAAAGATCAATTTACCACACTTATATCGTAATGTACTATATTGACCTATTTAATTTGATATTAACGACCCAGTTGGCACAATGGTCACCATGCCGGACTGCCAAACACAGGGTTGCGGGTTCGATTCCCGCCTCAGACATGTATTTATGCTTAGATATTTTTCTGTGGTCTGGTTGTTTCAATGTATTATAAGTATATATTTACAAAAGAAAAGTATATGAGTAGTATATCCGTTGTCGAGCACCCATAACACAAGTCTAGTTACTTAGTTTGGGGCTAGATGGTGATGTGTGGAATGTCCTGCAATAATTATTATTATTTTATTTATATAAAATACTTTTTATCCGTTAAACAGTTATATGTTGGTCGTTAAAGGGACCTTAGGTTATAAGATGTGGTACCTATCATCTCCTTTCCAGATGAAAGCTATCCCGTGATCTCCTCCCCACCAGTTCTCCCTGAATCTTAAAATAACCTTCGTGCAGACTCCGAAGGAAATATTATTGATGGCGTCTTCTTTCTCCTTTGGTAGTGCCGGTGTGAATAGAGATTTATATCTGTGAATAAATAAAATATAGATAAAACCAAATTTAGATAATACTAACACAGCGCCATCTATTGGGTGTATTTGCAACCTAGATGTCAAACAATATTGAAGAGATTTATCGATGAATCAACGTACACCGAACATGAACATTACTTTCACTCTATTGGTACATAACTCTTGCCTCTTATTTCTTTTCATATTTATTTGTTTCCCTTAAATGCTTGTATAGTATTATTATATATTTTTTATTAATTCATATATTACTTAGTACCTGGATGACCGAGCTTTGCTCGGTTTTTTTTAAATTATTCTAACCTCAAAGCAAACACTCATTGACTTCGTGTTACTTAACAACGCCATCTGCTGGAATAACTTTATTGCTCACAAAAAAATAGTATTAGTAGTTCGCCAATAGATGTCAGGAAGAGTCATATTTTTCAGATAAAAAAAAGGTAAGTTTCAATAAAACACGAATAAAATGACATTTTCTAAAAATGATTCCTAGCTAGATCGATTTATCGCCCCCGAAACCCCTTATATACCAAATTTCATGAAAATCGTTGGAGCCGATTCCGAGATTCCAAATATATATCTTATCTATATATCTATATATCTATCTTATATATAAAAATGAATTGCTGTTCGTTAGTCTCACTAAAACTCGAGAACGGCTGAACGGATTTATCTTATCTTAGTCTTGAAATGTTCGTAGAGGTCTAGGGAAGGTTTAAAAGGCGAGAAAAAAATCGAATAATTTCCGGGAAAACCCTATCAATTCCTACGGGATCGGGACTTACGCGGGTGAAACCGCGGGGCGCAGCTAGTATCTTATATCTTATATATAAAAATGAATTGCTGTTCGTTAGTCTCGCTAAAACTCGAGAACGGCTGAACGGATCTACCTGATCTTAGTCTTAAAATGTTCGTGGAGGTCTAGGGAAGGTCGAATAATTTCCGGGAAAACCCTAAAAACAGCCCTTTTCTATTTCCCATACAAACGTTTTCTAGAGTCAATTCCTAAGGGATCGGGACTTACGCGGGTGAAACCGCGGGGCGCAGCTAGTATGTATATATATATATATACAAAAATTACTTATTTAAAGATATAAGATTATATAATATCTATTATAATTATAATATCTATTTTACGTAGGTATTTATTGATATATGTGTTCCTTACACCACACGACCTACCAGTTAAGCTAGACAGACCTTCTCCATCCTAAGGTTGCCTGGAAGAAATCGCTTTAAGCGATAAGGTCGCCTGTTTGTACAATTTCGTAGTTAATAAGCTTTCTCGTCTTTTTCGTCATTGTCTATGTTTCGTGTGTTGTACAAATAAAGTGTTTATCTATCTATCTACACCGCCATCTATGAGAACTTCATAAAACTAAATAAACACTTGCTTAAGAAACCATTAATTGATACATTTTATTCGTTTACATTCACGACATAAGCGAATAATTGAGATGATAACCATCCTATCCAGTAAGTTAGACCAAAATACGGGTACATGTGAACATTTGATTGAAATCGGTTCAGTAGTTTTGGAGTTTATTGGCAACATACATCGTGACACAAGATTTTTATAAATACAGATTGAAAAATACTAGAATAAAAATATTTCAAAAGACCCCAAACCTACTGGACCGATTTTGATGAAACTTGGTATGAGGATACATAGGCATACTTTTTATCCCGATATTCCAAAGCTAAGTAACTAGACTTGTGTTATGGGTGCTAGACAACGGATATACTACTTATAAACTTTACTTTTGTAAATATATACTTATAATACATAGAAACAACCAGACCACAGACAAATATCTAAGCATAAATACTTGTCTGAGGCAGGAATCGAACCCTGTGTTTGGCAGTTCATGGTGACCATTGTGCCAACTGGGTCGTCAAATGAACCGATTTTTATTTCGTTTCTATTGTTTGATAGAGGAATTAGTCGGGAGTGTTCTAAATCTAGCTGATCGAAATCGGTTCAGCCGTTTGAAAACTATGTGGCATAAAAGTCGTGGGTTTTTTTAATTTTTAATTTAAGTTTTGTTTATAGTTTTTACTTATGCGGTGTTGGCTTAGTGGTAGATACCCCGACTTTTATTCTGAAGGTCGTGGGTTCCAATCTCAGCTGGCCGTCGCTAATTGACATTGCTCTTACGGTGAAGGAAAACATGGTGATGAAACCCGCGGCTTAGTTGGCTTCAGAAGTATTGACCTCTCTCCTCTGGAAATGGTCGACTAGGCTGAAGTAGGTAGACTAGGTAGTAGGTGCTGGGCAAGCCTACTCCATCCTCACGCAAAAATGACCCAATTAAAAAGAGTCTAGTTGCGGAAAAAACATACATACATATAGTTTTTATTTGAAGAAAGTGTGAACCGAATTCACAATTTGATTTTATCAACTTACTGTGCTTTAAGTACTCCAAGAGATGGTGTTACAATGATACGTGGTGCAGTATAGGTGTCCCCACCAGCCGTGGTGACTACCACGTCATGGGAGCCGTCCGGATACCACTCGATGTTTGTCACTTCGGTGTTCAACTTGATCTCCAGGTTCGGGATCCCGGTACCGTTTTTGTATTTATTCTGAAGGGAATTGTATATAGTTTATTCTTGATCGAAGATTTAAAAGTCTTTGGCTATTAAAGGCATAGGAGGCTGATAAGATTATACGACCTCGTTGGCGCAATGGTTACCATGCCGGACTGCCAAACACAAGGTTGCGGGTTCGAATCCCGCCTCAGACAAGTATTTATGCTTAGATATTTGTCTGTGGTCTGGTTGTTTCTATGTATTATAAGTATATGTTTACAAAAGAAAAGTATATAAGTAGTATATATCCGTTGTCCATAACACAAGACTAGTTACTTAGCTTGGGGCTAGATGGCGATGTGTTGAATGCCCTGCAATATATTTATTTTTTATATTTAATTGTGAGTATTTTTTTCTTGATAGAAGATTTAAAAGGCCTTGGCTATTGAAGGCCTAATTCTGTTTTTTACACATATACGAATGAGCTCTGGGTCACGTGGGGTTCAGCTAATTGGTATTTCGACTGTACCTAACAACTGCACAAACTTAACTAATTCCAAAGCTACTCCAACTCACCAACAAGATATCGAACAGTGTCTTGTACCCGTACTTATGCCAGCTCATCTCTTGTACCCCCTCAAGGTTTTCAGAAGCAGAAGTAGTCGTGAGTTCATTCCAGCTGTCGCAAGCGTCGTACGTCTGGATAACCAGGTCCATGAATTTGTAGAATTCGTTCATGAAATCGGTGTCGTTTTGCAAAGCTGGATGCTTTTCACCCACATATTGTTGTAGTCTGGGATGATTGGAAAACTTACTAGTGCGAGATCCCTTTAAGAACGATCTTCAACGAGCTGATTAATTGGTGAATTGTACTTTATATCAAATTAAGTAGTAGGTCAATAAATACATGGTTTTTGTTAATTATACTAGCAAGCCGTTGAGGGCTACTTCTGTGCAGCGTAACGAACAACTTTTGTTCTACGACTTTTGGAAAATCGAACATTTTTTTGAAAATTTTGTGATTATGTTTACCTGAAAATCAGCTGATCATTACACGGAGAGGTCATTAACCCTTAATTTTTACTTTTTTCTTAAGTTTTCTCTACTGTTCTTAGTCTGACTTACCTTTGTTTTAAAAAATCTGATGTTTATCGAATTTACATAACCTCAAAATTTTCATATTTTTTTTTCGAAAATCTAAAAGTCGTAGAACAAAAGTTGTTTGTTTAGGTGCACAGAAGTACCCCTAAATGGCTTGCTAGTATAATTACCAATAACCCTGTATATTGCAAATGGGTTACCTAAAAAAAATCAATCCAGAATATTTAATTGTTAATTTACTTGTTATTAGACTTTTCAGTGGTTTGGTTAACAGACAAATTCCAATGAAATACATAATCTTTATTTAAACTTAACTTTAATGAATTAACCAGGCCACTGCAAATGACTATTATCCATTCACATGCCTACCCAAGAGTTGCGACGGGAAAAAAATAGTCAACCTAACGTTTGCATATTCTTTAGGCTACATTTCGATTGGTATGAAATTTGTCTGTTAACGAAACCAGTAAAAGGTTTGAAAAACAAAAAAAAAGTGTCAATTAATCATAGTCTTTACTGATTTTTTTAGGCAAAAACATACATACATACATACAAACATACATACACTGCAAGTTAAATAAAAGCTTTTAAAAAAGCAATATGTTTATTGACCTATTTAATTTGATAATAAATAATTTTCGTCCATTAATAAGTTCGATGAAGCTCTTTCTTTAAGGGATCTTATGCTATCAGGTAACTTATTATAATAGAGCACATATGTGCTATTAAACCTTTTTATTTTCCGGATTACAACTGACCTTCTGGAGTTTTGGAGGGAACGAGTTAACAACATGTCGTGCTGCACTGTTTTATTTTCATGAAACTTAGTTGTAACCCGAGTTGAATTGTATAATGCTGGTGGAATATTATTCAATTTAGTTCTGTGAAAGTGCCCAAGTGTAGTGAAAGTAAAAATCAGAGTCAAACATGAAGTTTTCTCGTTGCCTCCAAATCTCCTATTAAGGTTATGGTAAACTTGCCACCGCTTTACTATAGCCCCTGACTTGACGGACTATGACGACTTTGACTGTTTTGAAACTCTAGGCCCGATTTATGAAAAATCGGGTCATAATTAACTTGACACTGGCTAAATGCACAAGCCGTGCGAAGCCATAATTAATAGAAAAAAAAAACTGACCTCCTAGTAATATACTCCCCCAAAGGCTCAGGTGTCTCCGGCGGTTCATCGCGCACTCCAACTGAGAAGTCGACGAGGTCTCTAACGAGTTTGCTATCATATTGACTGCCATCGGATCTGAATACGGAGAAACTGATGTTCTGTTGCAGGATGGTGATGTTGTTCTCTTGGGCGAGACGGTAGGTGGTGCTGTTTGTGGTGCCATGGATCCTGGTTCATTCATTCATTCAATACACTTTATTGCATTAAAAACAATTATTAGAAACATAAATTAGAAACAAATTGTGATACAATCTAGGTTATGGTTTTATGTTTGTTTATTACTTAGGTCTACAAAAGTAAATTAAGAGTCGGTTATCACTTAGTGGGTCCACGAGAAATAAGCCTCCCTCGTGGTCCCACTAGTGGGTCAAATTAGTGGGTCCACGAGAAAACAGGGGTAAAAAGTAATAGGCTGATTCACAAACCTTCGGAAAGGAAATTGAAACAAAAATAAATGGTTGTCTGTAAAGTCTGTTTACGGACGATAATTTTACGTGATAACGTCATAAGAAAACAATGAAAAATTTAGATTTTTTTTGTCATTATTTTGGAACGAAGTTCCTTATCGCGCGTTGCGAAAGGGGCTAGACGGAAAAAATTAAGATCAAAATTTGTAACGACACTTTTTGATTTTATTACAATTCCTTCACTAATTCATCGAAAGGAACTTCGTTCCATCCGGGTATCCCTTGACACCTTCCAAGTTTTTTTATTTATGTTTTTTACTTTTTATGTTTTTTCCTTTTTATAAGTCTTCTATCCGTCACTCGTCACCATAAGACAAGCCCATATGAGCGATATTAAATTCTCTCATGTTACCATAACGCATGGCATCACACATCGGGAACAGGACGCGTCATGTTCCGGTAACATGACACTTTTGTGTGAATGTAGGTGTTTTTTCACTCCCGCGATTTTGGACGTGTTGCCATCCTTGTCTTTTCAGTTTTATTCGTTTCGGTAGCTTTCCGATGGTTTGTGAATCAGGGGGCAGCATTTGTTTTTTGAACAAAGTTCCTTATCGCAGGTTATCGCTAGGTTCCCAGCCCAGAAAAAATGTTACGCGTTACGAAAAAAATGTAAAACAAAAAACGTTCATTTTTAGGGTTCGTCTGTCTGTATATCATGAATCATGATAGCTAAAGAGGTGAAATTTTCACAGATGATGTATTTCTGTTGCCGCCATAACAACAAATACTAAAAACAGAAGAAAGTAAATATTTTTTGTGTGTTTTTAAGAATTTTAGGCTATTTTTTTACAAATTTTTAGGCTTTTTTTGTTAATACATTTACTCTCAAAAGGGCAGGCAAAAGAATTTTAACCTATACAGCCTCGACTGACATAGATACAAGATTTTTTGCTCGATATGTGTTTTTACGCTTGACTGTGGCTTACAGCTGAGTTCGACCCATTTGGGACAGCACATGGCTTTTTAAATATTCTTAAGTTTAATGTAGCGCGGCGACCGAATCAAGAAATTCCGGAACGAAAATAAAACCTAACACCACCCACTCCGCCTACTATGTTGCTCGGCCGAGCGTTCGCTTAAAGTGTATGTATATGGTACGACTGTACGAAGCTCGCACGATGCAAAAGCTTTACCGCGGCATTCCTAGTATTACCTTTATTTGTCTACTGATTGAATTTTACATTTATTAAATTGTTTTATTTAATTTTGTTAATTTACTAAATGCTGGTGTGCACAATGCGGCGTCCTCGCGCTTGGTGTAGGTGTTGCTGAAAATCAGTGTTTTGCATTAATTATGCAAATATAAATAAATAAATATTGCAGGACATTCCACACATCGCCATCTAGCCCCAAGCTAAGTTACTAGACTTGTGTTATGGGTGCTAGACAACGGATATACTACTTATATACTTTTCTTTTGTAAATATATACTTATAATACACAGAAACAACCAGACCACAGACAAATATCTAAGCATAAATACATGTCTGAGGCGGGAATCGAACCCGCAATCCTGTGTTTGGCAGTCCGGCATGGTGACCATTGTGCCAACTGGATCGTCTATATATATAAATATATCACTGAGCAGTATCCCATCTGCACCACTTCAGCACACAACTCATCTCACAATTGATATCTGTTTGTTTGATATATGAATACTAGCTGCGCCCCGCGGTTTCACCCGCGTAAGTCCCGATTCCGTGAGAATATCGGGAAAAAGTAGCCTATGTGTTGTAATCCAGATCTTCAGCTATCTACAAACCGAGGTTCATTGCAATCGGTTCAGTAGTTTTTGCGTGAAGGAGTAACAAACATACACAAACTTTCACATTTATAATATTAGTACGATGTTGTGTGCTTCTTGTGGTGCAATAAATAAATTAGCTATCTATCTTAATTTAAAAGTTGTCGTGTGCCTGCACCAAATAAATGTTTTTCTTTCATTCTTTTTCTGTAGATACCCACCATTCAGCGCCTTCTTCAACAGTCCCGCTGCCCCATTTGACAGTCTTGACTCTCCCCCCGATCCTGTCCTGCGCCTCGAGCGCCAACACCTTTTTGCCAGCCTTGGCTATCATAGTCGCTGCTGCAGTACCGGACGCGCCAAGACCTACCACTATCACGTCATAGTCTGCAGATGGTACTGGGTTGCTGGTGAAAAAATTTTCAAATCTATACTAATATTATAAAGCTGAAGAGTTGGTTTGTTTGTTTGAACGCGTTAATCTCAGGAACTACTGGTTCGAATTGAAAAAATCTTTGTGTGTTGGATAGTCCATTTATCGAGGAAGGCTATAGGCTACTTATTATCCCGAAATTTCCACGGGATCAGGAGTTACGGGGGTGAAACCGCGGAGCGCTGCTATACTTTATAAAGATACAAGCTTTTGCTCGCGGCTTCGTACGCGTGGTAGTTTTGTTTTATGTACCAAAATCTTCCTTTCCACACCTTACCCTTAATCTTACGTCTAATCCTCTCCATCCTAAGGTTGCCTGGAATAGACAATGGCCGCCTATTGTGCCACTATTTAATTTTATATAATTTAAATGAATTGTACTTTTTCTGTAACTTGTGTGTGCAATAAAGCGTTCTATCTATCTATCTATCTTCCTCTTGAATCACTCTATACAATGTGTTTTAGCGAAGGGGTTTTAATACGAAAGGGGGTTCGACTTTTGGAAATACGAACATTTCGTCCGAAGTTTTGTATGAAACAGCTGATTTTCAAGTAAAAATTCCCTCAAAATTATCGAAGAAAAAGTTCGAATTTCCAAAAGTTGTTCGCCCAGACGTCTAGAACAACTCCCTTTGGTATTAAAACCCCTTCACAAAAACACATTGTATATTAAAAAAAAAAGCGCATCAAAATCCGTTGCGTAGTTTTATAGATCTAAGTATACATAGGGACAGACAGCGGGAAGCGACTTTGTTTAGTTCTATGTAGTGAGTTTATATTTATCAAATTATCAATGTTTTCTATTCAAATGTTACACTGAGATTAAAGTTAACATAATGAAATTTAAATTAATTAACTACTTGTCATCAGTATTTAATTTTATTACATTACTTTTTCATTTCCGCGAGTTTTATTTGTTTTTTTCAATTCCAACCAATAGTTCCTGAGATTAGTGCGTTCAAACAAACAAACTCTTCAGCTCTATAATATTAGTTTAGATTTTTGAAGTTCAGACCTAGTGGCTTAGAAAAGAGCCAAGAATTGAACCTGTTAATTTTGAAAAATAAATCGAATATATTTTTGTACCAATTGATAATGTTGCAAAATTAACAGGTTCGATTCCTGGCTTTGCTACCTGATAACTCTCCAAGACACTAAGATCTGAACTTCTTTGTACATCGTTCATAACTGTGTTGGAGGCATGCGCAGCTTAAGACGCTCTTCCGGTACCGTGTGTAGGTATTCACATTACCTTAGCCCCCGCTCTCAAAGACGTAGCGTGCTGCGTGCTAACTGTTATATTTGATCGATATGCAAAACATTTTAGCATTATTATCCACAAATATAGTTCCTAGAGGTCAAAACCTATCATTTGATTCATTTTTAGAAACAAACGTTAACTATTTTTGAATAAAACCCGATAAACGATCTAATAATTCTATGTTTTCTAACATTTTTTTATCGAACGAAGTTGTTCATATCATGTTTTCAACCACAATAAACAAAAATATGGTTATTAAACTACAATATCCATTTATATCCATATAACAAAAAAAATGTATTTGATTACTTAGAGTTAAGCTTAAAACAAAGGTCGATTTTGGTAGCTTTATTAGCACCTGCCCTTAAGCTGAGAAATTCTCAGCATTTATAAAATTCCAATGAATTCAAAGGTCTAGCGGTAGCAGGGATCTTAGTCTACTACATTATCTAGCCAATATAAATAATCCTTGACCTTTATTCAACAGAGTTTATGTACTATATCAGTATTCCTTGACTTTAATTGAACGATTTAGCGATGCGTCTTTGATTCCAGATACTTTCATTGTATGATTTTTAGGGTTCCGCACTAAAAGGGTAAAAACGGGACCCTATTACTAAGATTCCACTGCCCCATCTGTCACCAGGCTGTATCTCAAGAACCGTGATAGCTAGACAGTTGAAATTGTCACACATTTTTATTTCCTTTGCCGATATAAGAACAAATACTAAGAACAGAAAAAATGAAGCTCCCATACAAAATTATACGAAACACTTTCTTCCAATCCGACTCGTTTTGAGGGTTCCGTTCCCTGAAAGGAACCCTCATTTGACGAACCAGTTGGCACAATGGTCACTATACCAGACTGCCATATACAGGGTTGCGGGTTCGATTCCCGCCTCCAGACATGTATTTATGCTTAGATATATGTCTGTGGTCTGGTTGTTTCTATCTATTATAAGTATATATTTACAAAAGAAAAGTATACATGTAGTATATCCGTTGTCTAGCACCCATAACACAAGTGTAGTTACTTAGCTTGGTGCTAGATGGCGATGTGTGCAATGTCCTGCATTATTTATTCATTAGAATACTCTCTCGTCCGTCTGTCTGTCCGTGTGTTTTATTTATCTCACCCAAAAGCCTGGCAAATGATCGCAATAACAGACACAACTATCAGTGTAGCCATATTTCAACAAACTAAACCCGACAGTGACCCTAACCTAACCTACTTATATAATATCTAGGCAAGATCTTAGTATATTTTTTTTTTTTTTTTCTTTTATTATGGCTTCGCACGTGTGCATTTAGCCAGTGTCAAGTTATATTTTGCATCAAATTATGACCCGATTTTTCATAAATCGGGCCTAAAGTGTTTCAATACAGTCAAAGTCGTCATAGTCCGTCAAGTCAGGGGTTATAGTAAAGCGGTGGCAAGTTTACCATAACCTTAATAGGAGATTTGGAGGCAACGTGAAAACTGCATGTTTGACTCTGATTTTTACTTTCACTACACTTGTGCACTTTCACAGAACTAAATTGAATAACATTCCACCAGAATTATACAATTCAACTCGGGTTACATCTAAGTTTCATGAAAATAAAACTGCAGCACGACATGTTGTTAACTCGTTCCCGCCAAAACTCTCTCTTAGTATTTTAATCTATTTGCTGATAAACTAAGTATAAAAAACTAAACATTATTGTTTTTTTTTTCTTAATTGACCGAGTGACCAAAGAGTCTGGCTAGGTCTTCTACTATCAGTAGGTAAGAAACAAATGAAAACAAACTTAGAGTTTTGGCGGGAACGAGTTAACAACATGTCGTGCTGCAGTTTTATTTTCATGAAACTTAGATGTAACCCGAGTTGAATTGTATAATTCTGGTGGAATGTTATTCAATTTAGTTCTGTGAAAGTGCACAAGTGTAGTGAAAGTAAAAATCAGTGTCAAACATGCAGTTTTCACGTTGCCTCCAAATCTCCTATTAAGGTTATGGTAAACTTGCCACCGCTTTACTATAACCCCTGACTTGACGGACTATGACGACTTTGACTGTATTGAAACACTTTAGGCCCGATTTATGAAAAATCGGGTCATAATTTGATGCAAAATATAACTTGACACTGGCTAAATGCACACGTGCGGAGCCATAATAAAAGAAAAAAAAAATAAGAGAAAAAGAAACAAATATTTTTCACCTTTTTAAAATCGTTCCATCCGGGTGTCCCTAGACACCTCTCAAGTCTTTTTATTGCTATTTGTCACTGTCCTCGGAACTTCGTCTTTATTGAACGTTAGTTTTAAACAAGTGTTGTGTAAATAAAGGTATAAGTAAATTAATTTGATAAAACACATGAATATGAAAATATTTCTTATTAATTATGAAAATATTCGACGACCCAGTTGGCACAATGGTCACCATGCCGGACTGCCAAACACAGGGTTGCGGGTTCGATTCCCGCCTGAGACAAGTATTTATGCTTAGATATTTGTCTGTGGTCTGGTTGTTTCTATGTATTATAAGTATATATTTACAAAAGAAAAGTATATAAGTAGTATATCCGTTGTATAGCACCCATAACACAAGCCTAGTTACTTAGCTTGGGGATAGATGGCGATGTGTGGAATGTTCTGCAATATATATATTTATTATTATTATTAGTAAGATGGGATAATAACATAAGCTAGTTAGGTACGGTCGTCTGCATAAGGTGTTTCTATTCATGTGCACAATAGTTTAAAATATGACTAATCAGAAGAATTATATAGTGAAGGTATACATTACTAATGGATATATTTACATCGTTTTGCTTTAAATATTGGAGTTATTTACAAACCTGATAAATCGAAAACGCAGACGTTTATTGAAACATACTCATCACAATTAGAAAATCGAAAGAGATGTATAGTTCTAGGTGATTTTAACATAGACCTACTATCAAATGGAAGCGACACCGCGGCATACCTGAGCATGTTACAAGAAGTTGGATACGACATAGTAAATAAAGTACACGAAGAATACTGCACACGGGAAACAAGTACCACGAAAACATTACTCGATCATGTCTGCTCGGATATTCAACATTTACAGTGTAATTTAACTATCGTTGATTCACCTTTGGCTGACCACAAACAGTTGTTTTTAGAACTTTTACAGTGTAAACCAGGGCAAAAAGATAAAGTACAATATGAAGCCATTGATTATAAAAATCTATGTAACAACATAGCAGAGGCAAATTTTACAAACAAAAATTCATCTTACGCTACATTAGAGTCATTTATTAAAGAACACATAGAAAGAAGTAAAGTTACTAAAACAAAAATGCTAAATTTGCCTCGGGATGATTGGATAAATAAAAAAATTATAGACGGGATTAACAGACGAAACTTGCTGTGGCAATTACTTAAAAAAGAACCGAATAATGAAAAGTTAAAAAAAGATTTTATCTTAGAAAGAAATAAAATAGGTTAATTAAAAAAACTAAAGAAAGTTATTTTTTAAAAGAATTTAATCACTGTAAGGGTCCGAAATGAACTTGGAAGTTGATCAACTCCTTAGTTACTAACAAACACAAAGATAACCTTACACCCCCTAAACTAATCCTAAGTAATTCACACGTTGTAGATGATCCTTATCAGATCTGTGAGGTTTTTAACAGCTATTTCTCATCTGTAGGTACAGAATTGGCCAAGACAATACCTAACACTTACGCCAACAATACATTTTATACTATGACTTATTTAAACAACAGACCAACAAATGAAATAAGTGAATTGCGCCCATGTAGTGTCGCAGAAGTGATTAGAATAATTAAGAAACTTGACTTAAACACTAGTACAGGTCTTGATGGTATTAGTACTAAAGCTTTGCGGAATATAAGTGACATTATTGCCCAAGATTTAATAAATGTCTCAGTGAAGGTGTTTAAAACTGGCCAAGGTTACACCCATCTACAAGTCAGGCAGTAAGACTGAAGCGGGAAATTACCGTCCAATATCTGTTTTACCCGTTATATCTAAGATTTTTGAAAAAATATTGTATAATAGATTAGACTATCATTTAACTCAATCAAAATTTCTATTTGAACATCAATACGGCTTTAGACCAAAATCAAGTACGTTATCAGCAACCATAGATTTAATAACTAAAATAAGGCTCAATATAGATGAAAAATGTTACTGTTTAGGTGTATTTATCGATTTCAAAAAGGCGTTTGACACTGTCAGCCACAAAATACTAGTGAATAAACTTTATGACTTAGTATAACGGGTACAGCACTTAAAATATTTGAGTCCTATCTAACAGACAGATCTCAGGTAGTTAAAATGGGCAGAACTGTAAGTAAACCCCAAAAAATTACCTGTGGAATCCCACAAGGGTCCGTGTTAGGTCCGTTATTGTTTCTAGTGTATATTAATAATGTTAGTAAAATGGAACTCGGCGGACATGTAACCTTATACGCCGATGATACATGCCTCTTTTATTTTGGCAATAATCTACCTGACCTAGTCAAACAAGCACAATCTGACCTATTTAAATTTAATATTTGGTGCCAAAGTAATTTATTGACAATAAACGCAAGCAAGACTTCTTACATGATTTTCTGTGCAAAAAATAAAAAAATACCACCTTATGCACCTTTAACTATAAATGGCACAATGATACATCGTTCACACCAAGAAAAGTATCTAGGACTGCGGTTGGACGATAAGCTAGATTGGCGAGCACATATTGAACACGTAAAATCAAAATTGTCATCTGTAACAGGAGCTTTGCGTAGGGCAGCAGGTTGTATACCTACCTCGCAAACTTCGTATGACCATTTACAACTCATTAGCGAAGTCACATCTGCAGTACCTAATAGAAATATGGGGAAGTGCAGCTAATACAAATATCAAAGCTGTTCAGATTGCCCAAAATAATTAAGGTTTTGTTCAATTATGATTTTTTAACAAGTACAGATATTATTTACAATGAAACTAAAATATTTAATATAAAACAGTTATATACTTACACAACTTGTATTTTAATTAGGAAAATTTCATCTGCAGAATTACAATCACAAATAAAGTTTACAAAAAGATGTTTCAAACGTAATTTAAGAAATACAAATAAAATTAAAGTAAGAACTGCTAGAACAAAGTATGGTAGTAGAAGTATTATGTGTGAAGGTGTATATTTATATAATGAATTACCGAATGATGTCAAAGATTGTAAGACCTTAAGAATGTTTATAAATAAACTAAAAACATATGTAAATGCTATGCCATAATGGCGCTAACAATGTACCTATTCACTAAAGTCCGCCAGCCTAACTGGATTTCATAATTTAAGTACTTAAATATAAGGAACATATATGTAGATTTAAGCTCAATATAAGTGAACTCTGTTCTTTTTGAGTAAATAAAGATTTCGTTAACCTCATATAAGTAGTATATTATTATCCGTTGTATAGCACCCATAACACAAGCCTAGTTACTTAGCTTGGGGATAGATGGCGATGTGTGGAATGTTCTGCAATATATATATATATTATTATTATTAGTAAGATGGGATAATAACATAAGCTAGTTAGGTACGGTCGTCTGCATAATTGCAGACCCACCGTAGAGCTCCAAAACGGCTGTTATAAGAATGTTTTCAACACGAGCAAGATTTTAGACACCTGCTTTAGTTGAAGTTTAAAGTCTTCTAACTCGTGAATTTATCAAACAAAATTATTAGAATGAAAACATGCCAGTAATAGTAATTTTTGAACTCTACCGGGGTCTGCAATTATGAATTCGACTGTACCTATTCGTTGTTAGGTATAGCATGATAATTAAGTCGTGATATTATTATTTCGAAAACGATTAGATAAAACAAAATCAACTGAGTGACCTAAGTTCAAGTTTTGTTACATTATTTATTGTAACAATTATCGCTTTGCGGTTTCCGTGGCCCGTGGGAGTATCGGCACAAAATCTAGCCTATTTTTATCCCGATTTTCCTACGGGATCGGAACAACCGAGGGACACAGGACCTACATCTATACTAATATTATAAAGCTGAAGAGTTTGTTTGTTTGTTTGAACGCGCTAATCCCAGGAACTACTGGTTCGAAATGAAAAAAATATTTTTGTGTTAGATAGTCCATTTATCGAGGAAGGCTATAGGCTAATTTTTTTTGTTAATTCCACGGGATCGGGACTTACGCGGGTGATACCGCGGGGCGCTGCTGTTAGAAATAAAAAAATGGTTGTCTGCGGACGACAATTTTACGTGATAACGTCATAAGAAAACGTTAAAAAATTGAGATATTTTTTGTTTTTTTTTAGTCTTCTATTCGTTTCGTCACCATAACACAAGTCCTGAGCGATGTAGTTATTAAACAAACACGACACGTTTACCATGACGCCATGGCACTTTTTTATAAATGCAGGTGTTCTATCAATTTATTAGACGTTATCACGTCAAAAACAATGATATTTTGTACTTATCAACATAGTGGGTATCACAAAAGAGCAAAAGTCAGCCGGGTTTAGTGAGATATGGCGAACATCAGAGTTGTCTGTTCATCAGCACCTTTACTGTGGTGAGGGAATGCTGTATGTAGCGTAGGCATAGAAACCCATGTTAGTACCTACCTTCCCAAATATTTTATTATTCTCTTTTTTTCTATTAATTATGGCTTCGCACGGCTTGTGCATTTAGCCAGTGTCAAGTTATATTTTGCATCAAATTATGACTCGATTTTTCATAAATCGGGCCTAAAGTGTCGCAAAACAGTCAAAGTGGTCATAGTCCGTCAATCAGGGGCTATAGTAAAGCGGTGGCAATGGCCGAAATTGCACATCGTGTCAGCAGAAGGCCATTAAGAAGAAATTGATTACCATAATCTTAATAGGAGATTTGGAGGCAACGAAAAACTTCATGTTTGACACTGATTTTTACTTTCACTACACTTGTGCACTTTCACAGAACTATATTGAATAACATTCCACCAGAATTATACAATTCAACTCGGGTTACAACTAAGTTTCATGAAAATAAAACTGCAACACGTCATGTTGTTAACTCGTTCCCGCCAAAACTCTATATTTTATTTTACTCTTTGAGTAATGATCTTCTGTTTGTTAGCTTATCAAATTTTATTACGTCTTGTGCATATTGCAAGCATGGATCTAGAAAAAAAATGCATGTATCAAGATGGTAAAGAGATGGTAATATCAAATAACATTTTGCGTTGTCAGAAATCGGGCTCAAAGTGTTATAAGATTGTCAATGTATTGGCTAAACTTTATATTGCTCAACAGAGACAGAGACTTCCATTTTGCAACAAGCCAAGCTCAACATGAGCTCAACAAGCATATTATTAGTGAGCACTGGCTATAATAGTCCAAGTCATGCAAAGCCAAAAATA
Source organism: Idaea straminata (assembly GCA_951213275.1). Lineage (NCBI taxonomy): Eukaryota > Metazoa > Arthropoda > Insecta > Lepidoptera > Geometridae > Idaea > Idaea straminata. Next base: position 6,636,636 of record OX577872.1, read on the forward strand.
AAAACAAAAAAAAACCGGTAAAAATAAGAATCGACTAAATGGCACATCCTTATTCAAGTTTAGTTTATGGTACAGAGAGCTTGTTTTGTTTTTTGTAGTCTGTGGCCATTATTTTGTGTTGTGAAATTGATTTGCAGGTTACATACATATATCAACAAAGAAAATTATAAAAATCTTTGAAAATGAATGGAACCGATATAATAAATGATTGTGAATTAAATAAGATTTGTCGAACTTGCCTCAGAACAAATACTGAAGTTTATCCAATGTCGTTTGAGGTCAGAATCTTGTATGAAACTTTAGTCGGCAAGGTACGAAAAATCTCTATATTTCATTGTATTTTTTCTTTTATTTTGAAACGATAACAGATCACAGCTTATAGCTCACAGCATATGCTGAGCCTGCTCCTTTTGCCATACCTACTTATTAGTTTATTTACTGTATAAAATTGTAATTTTATGGCAATAAACGATTATTTATTTATTTTATTTACTTATAAACTTTTTTCCGCATCTAGACCTCTTTAGTTGGGTCCTTCTTGTGTGGGGATGGAGTACACAATGTCCAGCACCTATACCATCCTCTCAGCTTAGTCGACCGTGTCCAGAGGATTCCAGACCATTCGTTGTTCGAATGACTTTGTATTATTTTGCCAAAAAAATTACCTTAAATAATATATAGTTTTAAAGATCTAAGCGTACAGACAGCAGAAAGCAACTTTGTTTTATACTATGTAGTGATAGTGATTAATAAGTACCTAATTATATAAATATTGCAGGACATTCCACACATCGCCATCTAGCCCCAAGCTAAGTAACTAGACTTGTGTTATGGGTGCTAGACAACGGATATACTACTTATATACTTTTCTTTTGTAAATATATACCTATAATACATAGAAACAACCAGACCACAGACAAATATCTAAGCATCAATACTTGTCTGAGGCGGAAATGGAGCCCGGCAACCCTGTGTTTGGCAGTCTGTCATGGTGACCATTGTACCAACTGGTTGTGATAATGAAATAGTGCACCCAATTTAAACTCATCGTTAATATTTCAGATATTAAATGAAGAAAACAATATGAATACTTGCATGAAATGTCATTGGACTTTCAGGAAAATGATGAAATTCAGGCAACAGTGTCGATCGGCCAATGATATTATGAAGGAAATCATTTTTATGGTCTGTATGTATATTAAACTAGCTTTAAGCTGGAGCGGTGTTGGCTTAGTGGTCGATACCTCGACTTTCATTTTAATCGTGGGTTCAAATCCCGGCCGTACATTATATGCGATAATTGACATTGCTCGTACGGTGAAGGCAAACATCGTAAAGAAAACTGAGGCTTAGTTGGCTCCAGAAGGATTGACAAGTTCTCTCCTCTGGACACGGTCGACTAAGCTGAGAGCTGAGTCGAGTCTGACTAAGCTGAGTCGACAATCCGAAAACGCGATACGAGTAACCGTTAATAAATTGTCTGTCCGATAATTACAAGCAGCTTCAACCTATTACTTTAGTGTTACAGTTAAGCGCGCGCATCTTAAAATTTCACTCTTATCATTTTTTCATAACGCGCCTAAAGAAATATAAAAAATATGAAAAAATATGCAAAAAAATCTGAAAAAAAGTTAAAAAATGGAGGGCTAAATGTTTATTTTTCAGGATAAAAAATCACTCAACCTAATCCCTTCACTAGCAACCACTGAAAATTATACAACCAAAACTGAACATCACTATCTCGGACCAAATACAGACAATAATGAACCAAATAACACTACAGATGAAATCACAAATGAACTGAGTAACATATTCAATGAAAATTCAACAACAAGTGATCAAACGAACCAATCATTTAAAAATGAAATGATTAAAGTAGAAAATGATTTTGACAACGATGATTTACCGCTAGTGATGTTCAAAGATAGGAAAAGAAAGAGAAAAAGGAAAAAAGATAAGAAGGAAACGGAAAAGTTAAAAGTGAAAAAGAAAGAATTGAAGGAAGGTTTTACATCGAGAATGGTTCAGGAGACAGATGAATATGTTGTTATCAAATTAACTAGAGATCAGGTAAGCAGGTTCGATTCCCGCCACAAAACAATCCACATAATAATAATATAACAAAAAGGTTTTTTTTTTGTTTTCATCCCCGTAACTCGCGATCCCGTGGGAATATCGGGATAAAAAGTATCCTATGTTACTGTCAATAAATCAATGTATCCTCATACCAGATTTCATCAAAATCAGTCCAGTAGTTTCGTAGCCTGCCAACAAACTATAAAATCTTTCTTCTACAAAATATTATCACTAAATAGTATAAAACAAAGTCGCTTCCCGCTGTCTGTCCCTATGTATGCTTAGATCTTTGAAACTACGCAACGGATTTTGATGCGTTTTTTTAAAATAGATAGAGTGATTCAAGAGGAAGGTTTATATGTATAATACATGTATAATATAGCCGTGGGAAGCCGGGGCGAGTCGCTAGTAATCTATACATATAAAATGCTTTGTCCTGAATGACTGACTGACTGACGGATCAACACATAGCCTAAACCGCTGATCGTAGAAACCTGCAACTTGGAGGGTGTGTTCTTTGTATGACGTAGGCATCCGATAAGAAAGGATTTCCCGAAATTCTACCCCTTAGGGGGTGAAAAAGGGGGGCAAAGTTTTGGGACAACGTGATTACTTGGTCTATTTTCGACTTCTACGCGGACGAATTCGCGGGCAAAAGCTGGTTATATAATAAGATAAGATAGAATATATTATGTAGCATAGATATAACATATCTATCTTTCTTTTATAATCTATATTTTTGTTAGTAACGAACTTCGAAACTACTGGACCGATTTTGATGAAACTTGGTATGAGGATACATTGATTCATTGACAGTAACATGGGGTACTTTATATCCCAATATACCCACGGGATCGGGAGTTACGCGGGTGAAACCGTGGAGCGCTGCTAGTCTACTAATATTATAAAGTGAAAAGATTTGATTGACTGTTAGATTGAATTGAATAGGCTCCGAAACTACTGAACCGATTTTGATGAAACTTGGTACGAGGATACATTGATTCATTGGGAGTAACATGGGGTACTTTTCATCCCGACATTCCCACGGGATCGGGAGTTACGCGTATTTAATAAATGTCATTCACTGGGTTGCAGTTTTCTTGCAATATTTATATCTGTACATATAAAAATCTTGTGTCACGATGTATGTTGCCAATAAACTGCAAAACTACTGAACCGATTTCAATCAAATGTTCACATGTACCCGTATTTTGGTCTAACTTACTGGATAGGATAGTTATCATCTCAATTATTCGCTTATGTCGTGAATGTAAACGAATAAAATGTATCAATTAATGGTTTCTTAAGCAAGTGTTTATTCACTGTTTAGTTTTATGAAGTTCTCATAGATGGCGGTGTACGTTGATTCATCGATACAATTCTTCAATATTGTTTGACATCTAGGTTGCAAATACACCCAATAGATGGCGCTGTGTTCGGGACTTACACATTATTAAACTAATTTTGTTATAGGTTCTGAGTGAAATGCATGAGAGATCACAGAGTGAAATGTATATGAGGTATCCGTTCAAATGCGATAAATGTGTCAAAGGATTCAATTTCCAAGATGTCTTACAAACGCATATGGAGAAACATGTTCAGGTAACAAACCGGCCAAGTGCGAGTCGAACACGCGAACGAAGGGTTCCGCACCATAATATTCTGTTTTTAGTATTTGTTGTTATAGCGTCAACAGAAATACATGACCCAGTTGGCACAATGGTCTCCATACCGGACTGCCAAACACAGGGTTGCGGGTTCGATTCCTGCCTCAGACAAATATTTATGCTTAGATATTTGTCTGTGGTCTGGTTGTTTCTATGTATTATAAGTATATATTTACAAAAGAAAAGTATTTATGTAGTATATCCGTTGTCTAGCACCCATAACACAAGTGTAGTTACTTAGCTTGGGGCTAGATGGCGATGTGTGGAATGTCCTGTAATATTTATTTTAAGTGCGAGTCGGACACGCGAACGAAGGGTTCCGCACCATAACATTCTGTTTTATAGTATTTGTTAATATAGCGGCAACAGAAATACATCATCTGTGAAAATTTCAACTGTCTAGCTATCACGGTTCATGAGATACAGCCTGGTGACAGACAGACAGTAGAGTCTTAGTAATAGGGTCCCGTTTTTGAAATCTTGTGATCCCTCTTAGGTACTGTCGGAGTCAGAATTCCAGACCCGCCATAGAGTTCCAAATGTACTAAAGAATAAAAACATACTAATAATATCCCTATATACAATGTTTACAGCGAAGAGGTTTTAATACAAAAGGGGGCTGTTCTAGACGTCTAGGCGTACAAATTTTGTTCTACGACTTTTGGAAATTCGAACGAAATGTTCGCATTTCCGAGGCCCTTTACAATAACAAGTTTAATAGCAAAGAATGGGGTGGATTCTAAACCGGCGATTATCCCTGTCTACACTATACAGTGCAACCAAGGACAACCTCCGGTTTGGATGAAACTATTGATAATCTACAGGACAAAACTACTTGATGTGTGATGGGATGGTAGTGGACTAGATACTGGGGAACTAAATTAAATTAAATTCTATTATTATTATTTATTGTTTGCTATCACGACATGCATGAATTAGATTCTATGATAATGATATGTTATTCCTGTCTCTTGTATAAACTAATTGACTTCACTAATTGATGTTTGCATGCCAAAAGTTGGCAAAGTATGTGAAACTCTTAATCCTAAGATCTGTACTTACCATACTTTATGCAAATAAATACCTTATCTTATCTAAACGGCTGAACCGATTTGTATGATTTTTTTTAGTAGTGTCCTGCAATATATTATATTATTATTTAAAAAACTGTTATTTCCCAGGATAATGGCAGTTACCAATGTGATATGTGCTATCAATACTGTCCGAGTATGGTCTCCCTTAGAGGACATATCAAATCACATACTACTAGGTAAATATACGCGTAGCTCCCGATCCCGTGGGAATATCGGGATCAAAAGTACCCCATGTTAAACTCAATGAATGAATGTATCCTCATACCAAGTTTCATCAAAATCGGTTCAGAAGTTTCGGAGCCTAATGTAAACAAATAATCAAATGTTTCCACTTTTTAATATTAGTATAGATAAGCAGCGCTCCACGGTTTCACCCGCGTCGTAAGTCCCGATCGATATCGAAATAAGGCCGAAAATTATGTTCTTTACACTTAGGGGGCGTCCATAAATTACGTAAGGTGTTTTTTTAATTTACTGTCCCTCCCTCCCCCCCTGGTGAGATGTCGTGAAATCTCACGACATCTCACCAGGATCTCACGAAATCTCGTGAGATTTTATTCAACCCCCTTCCCCATCCCCCAATCTCACATGAGATTTTTCAAAGTGTGGGCGACTAGTAAGACTAATAATCAATACAATTGCTGAGAGTTATAAGTGTAATAAAAATTTAACAAAATAATACTTAAATAATGACTACTGTGATTAAAAAAAAGAATATCTACTCTAATTCAGTCCATGGAGAATCATGCGCGGTGTCAAGAGAGACTATTGATGTCCATTTGATTTTCAGTAAAATCATCTGCTCCTTCAACTTCGTTCTGATCTAGCCACTCTAAGCCGGAAAAATCAATCAGAAAAAAAAATGCGTAATATTTGCCGAGACCCCCTCTCTCCAACGTAAGATTAGATGAGATTTGACTCGACCCCCACCCACCCTTAAACATCTCACGTAATTTATGGACGCCCTCTTATGAAACTTATTCGACAGATATAAATGTAAATTGTGCGAGCATGTCCGTCTGTCCCGGCAACATCTGCTCGAGCACCACGCTATCACACATGGTAACCAGCCTATTACTTACAAGTGTGATTCCTGTGACTTCACTACCAAGTAAGTGTTTTCTTTTTCGACTTTCATCTGTTTTCTTCCGACTTTCACCTGTTTTATTACGACCTACTTGTTTTGTTTCGACTTTTACCTGTGTAATTCCGTTGTTCACCTGTTTCCTTTCGACTTGCACCTGTTTTATTACGACCTACTTGTTTTCTTTCGACTTTTACCTGTTTAATTCCGTTGTTCACCTGTTCCCTTTCGGCTTTCACCTGTTTTCTTACGACTTACTTATTTTCTTTCAAATTTTACCTGTGTTCTTCCGATGTTCACCTGTTTCCTCTTGACTTTCGCCTGTTTTCTTAGGACTCACTTGTTTTCTGTTGACTTTTACCAGTTTTTTTTTCGTTGTACACCTGTTTCCTTTCGATTTGCACCTGTTTTCTTAAGACTCACTAGTTTTCTGTTTACTTTTACCCGTTTTCTTTCGTTGTACATCTATTTCCTTTCGAGTTTCACCTGTTTTCTTAAGACTCACTAGTTTTCTGTTAACTTTTACCCGTTTTCTTTCGTAGTACACTTGTTTCCTATCGACTTTCACCTGTTTTCTTAAGATTCACTTGTTTTCTTTCTATTTTGACCTGTTTTCTTACGACTCACTTGTTTTATTTCCACTTTTACCTGTTTTTTTTTACGATGTTCACCTGTTTCCTCTCGACTTTCACCTGTATTTTATCAACTTTTACCTATTTTCTTCCGATGTTCACCTGTTTTCTTTTGACTTTTACATGTTTTCTTTGACTATCACATTTTTTTTCGATATTTTCTCAGCAAACGCACAGTAATGCAACGTCACGTCAAATCCCACAACGCTACGGAGCCCCACGCGTGTCATAAGTGCGGGAAACTTTTCAAAACTGTCGACTCGCTCAGGGTGCATACTATGTAAGTACTTACCATTTAATCCAGACTGTAGATTCAGACCAATGAAGAGCTGGCTTGACGTCGTAAAGGGTGATATGCGTGCAAATGGCCTTACTAACCAGGATGCTGAAGATCGTGCGAAGTGGAGGCGCAAAAGCAGGAAAGCGGACCCCGAGAGGGATGCAACTGGGAACATCGCTCGGATGATGATATAGATTCAGACCAATATTATACATAGCTGCGTCTTCGGTTTCACCTGCGTAAGTCCCGAAGCCGTGGGAATATCAAGATAACAAATACCCATCTACATACTGAGTTTCATCGCAATCGGTTCAGTAGTTTTTGCGTAAAAGACTAACAGACATGCACACTAAATTTCATATTTATCATATTTATTAAAAGCGTTACGTTTCCACGCAAAAACCGCTAGACCGATTTTGATGACTATACAATGATAGATGGGACCTTGGAAAAGAACGCTATTTTTTCTCCCGATAATCCTACGGGATCGGGAGATAGGCAGGTAAAACTATAGAACGCAACAAGTTAAAGACAATTTAGTGAAGAATTATATTGTTCCCTTCCAGGCGTCACGACAAATCATCATTATATTCGTGTTCCGAATGCACTGCGTCGTTCGTTTATCTATCGTTACTGCACAAACATGTCGCGAGTGCGCACGGCAGCAGCAGGGACCTGTACTGTGTTGAATGTGACACTAGATTCAAGTCATATGTGAGTCTTAAAAATCTTATTTGTATATTTAGAAATATATGCGACCTAGCATAGAGCCTTGTGGTACACCTAATGTAACTAAGTCTTAATTATTGTCTTGTTCCCAATGTACTGCTTCGTTCGAGTATTTATCTTTATTGCACTAAAATTTCGTGAGTGCGCACGAGAGCAGCAAGCTTGGATGTGGCCTTGTGGCTTAAATCTGAGCGTGTGTTTATATTCATTGATGTAAAATGTCTTGCATGAATATTAAGATATATATGGGACCTAGCATAGAACCTTGTGGTACACCAAATAAAACTATGTCATAATTATTTTCGGGTTCCCAATGAACTGCTTTGTTCGTTTATCTATTGTTACTGCACTAACATGTCGCGAATGCGCACAGCAGTAGCAGGTTTGAATGTGACTTATTTTAATCTATACTAACATTATAAAGCTAAAGAGTTTATTTGTTTGTTTGTTTGAACGCCCTAATCTCAAGAACTGCTGGTTCGAATTGAAAAAATAAAGCACAGGATCGAGACTTATGCGGGTGAAACCACGGGGCGCAGCTAGTTTAAGTTATAAATAATTCTGTGTTTATATTCGTTAATGTCAAATATCTTGTATGTATATAGAAATATATGAGATCTATCATTGAGCCTTGTGGTACACCAAGTTATCTGAAAACGAAAAAACTAATATTTAATATCTTCAAACTAGATAGTTTCTATTCCAAATAAATCATATATTTCTTAATTTTTCTCTAAAAATATATCTTAACTTTAATTAGTTAATGCAATCAAAAGCCTTAGATAAACCTAAATTTAAAATTATTAACGAATTGTTGCAGGAGAGTCTAAGACTGCATTTTAAGAAAGCTAAAAGGCACAGAGACACTTCTATACTGACGTAAGTAAGTATTAACTTTTCTGTAAATTGCACAGGATCGATTCCTGCCTCGAATAATCAGTTATTCTTTTCGGAAATTAAGTTATGCAATTAGATTTTAAACAGACCCTCTCCATCCTAAGGTTGCCTGGAAGAAATCGCTTTAAGCGATAAGGTCGCCTGTTTGTACAAATTCGTAGTTAATAAGCTTTTTCATCCTTTTTGTTATTTTTAACGTTTTGTGTGTTGTACAAATAAAGTGTTTATCTATCTATCTTTTGTAAAAACCGGCCATCTCGTGACTCCATTAAAAAGGTGTGGAAAGATGACGTGTGATTTGCTTTTGTTTTACTACCTAGTGTGTGTAGATAAATTGAAAACAAAAATATTTAATTTGATTTTTACAAGATTAATGAACACAAAAGTCAAATGATGACATTTTCTCGTCTACTCTGAGTTGCGTGCCCAATTTTGACAAAAACTGCATCATTAGATTTTTAAAAAAGTCATTACCCTAGCCAGGAATCGAACCTGTTGATTTTGCAAATAAATAATCATCCCACTTATATTTTTATACCAATCAATAGCTTTGCTAATAGAGATTAATTTCTGGAAAATAGCTCTTTTTTGTAGTTTTCTACTTATACCTCTCTCTTTCTAGCCACCCGTGTCCCCACTGCCCACGAATGTTCCCCACGGAGGCTGCGGTGTCGTCCCACGCGTGGGCGTCCCACTCTCCCGCGTCCTGCGCTCTCTGCGCCCGGCGTTACACGAACAGGGACGCCTTGCGAGCTCACGTCTGGAGGTCTCACAGGGGGGAGTGCACTCGATGTGGGGGGATAACGGTGAGTTGACACGGGGGGGGGGGTGTACTCGATGTGGGGAGCTTGACACATAGGTGGGGGTATGCTCGATGTGGGGAGCTTGACACTTGACACATAAGAGAGGGTATGCTCGATGTGGGGAGCTTGACACTTGACACATAAGAGAGGGTGTGCTCGATGTGGGGAGCTTGACACTTGACACATAAGAGAGGGTGTGCTCGATGTGGAGAGCTTGACACTTGACACATAAGAGAGGGTATGCTCGATGTGGGGAGCTTGACACATGACACACAGGACTGGGTGAGCTTGACACTTGACATAAAGGAATGTGTCGATGCTCAAGAGTTACTTGATACGATTGGTATTTCTTATTTATTTTTTCAGGGTAGTTTATAATATTGATAAATATTTGTTTCAGGGTAAAACAAATACAAATAAAAACACGATGCACGTTTGTACGTGTACAGGGTCGTCTTCGAATGGAGAGTTACATACAGTTGAGGTATGTCGCTTTATTTTAGACTAGCAGCGCTCCGCGGTTTCACCCCCGTAACTCCTGATCCCGTGGGAATTTCGGGATAAAAAGTAGCCTATAGCCTTCCTCGATAAATGAACTATCCAACACAAAAAGATTTTTTCAATTCGAACCAGTAGTTCCTGAGATTAGCGCGTTCAAACAAACAAACAAACAAACTCTTCAGCTTTTTAATATTAGTATAGATAGCTTTTGCCTGCGATTTCGTCCGTGTAGAATTAGTAGATTGGACCAAGGAATCACGTCTCATACAAACTTTGCCTCCCCTTTTCACCCCCTAAGGGGTAGGATTTCGGAAAATCCTTTCTTATCGGATGCCTACGTCATACAAAGAACACACCCTCCAAGTTTCAGGTCTCTACGATCAGCGGTTTAGGCTGTGCGTTGATCAGTCAGTCAGTCAATCACTCATTCAGGACAAAGCATTTTATATGTATAAATATCAAAATCAAAATTCTTTTATTTCTTGGGATGCTTAATACAGTTGTACATAGACCACTTGAAATCGTCTTAAAAACTAAGTTAGGATGTGTGCCTTCGGAACGCGCCCACCAATGAGAAGAAGGCACAAGAAACTCATGATATCTATAACCTATCTATTAAATACCATGGGTTAAACTCAGAGATAATTGGCTATACAAGGCTATTTGTAATAATATAAATAAATATTGCAGGACATTCCACACATCGCCATCTAGCCCCAAGCTAAGTAACTACACTTGTGTTATGGGTGCTAGACAACTCATATACTACTTATATACTTTTCTTTTGTAAATATATACTTATAATACATAGAAACAACCAGACCACAGACAAATATCTAAGCATAAATACTTGTCTGAGGCGGGAATCGAACCTGCAAACCTGTGTGTGACAGTCCGGCATGGTGACCATTGTGCCAACTGGGTCGTCATTAATACTTATTTTATTTATAATTAACACTTTTGCTTTTTTTGCAGAATAATGAACAAAGCCATGGGAATACAGCAGAAGTTTGAAATCTGACAATACAAATATGAATAAAAAATAAGATTGCTCAGCACATAAGTTTACATAATTAAGACGAAAGATACCCCGACTCTCTCTCCATACAAACGTAGTCGACTGTTTCCTCCCTGGATAATGACACTAGCACAAATATTCTTGTGCCATAAAACCTATAGATGACTATGGCCCTATGTCTTGGTTTTTTCATTTTCTAATTATCATAGAAATTAAGAATTGAAAAACAAAAAAACATAGAAGCATGGTCATGGCAGTTATATATTTTAAACAATAATATTTGCTCTAGTGTCATTATCCAGGGAGGAAACAGTCGACTACGTCTGTATGGAGAGAACGCCGGTACCCTTTCATCTTAACGACTTGATTTTTCATTTGTGATTATTGGTTCATTTTTTAGTTCATGTGACAAACAAAAAAATGATGTCCATCGCTTGAATAGGTAGTCTCCTCGGTAGAGTTCGAAAATTACTATTATTGGAATGTTTTCATTCTAATAATTTTTCTTTGATTTATTTATGAGTTAGAAGACTTTAAACTTCACCTAAAGCAGGTGTCTAGAATCTTGCTCGTGTTGAAATCATTCTTATAACAGCCGTTATGGAGCTCTACGGTGGGTCAGCAATTATGCAGCCGACCGTACAATCAACGGTCAAAAGTACACCGCCACCGTAACGTTTACAATCCTGTGCAGCACTATTTAAAGATAACAACGTAACCTGTGGATCGAACCCACGTCGGTTGGTGTAGCGGGTGCAGGCTTATACCACTCACACAACTAAACACATAGCTAACATGTTGACAATAATAATCACACTGAGTACTTTTATTCAAGTACTAGCTGCGCCCCGCGGTTTCACCCGCGTAAGTCCCGATCCCGTGGGAATATCGGGATAAAAAGTAGCCTATGTGTTAATTCAGGTATTCAGCTATCTAGATACCGAGTTTTATCGCAATCGGTCCAGTAGTTTTTGCGTGAAGGAGTAACAAACACACACACACGCACACACAAACTTTCACATTTATAATATTAGTAGGATTTATAAATAAATAAATAAATATTGCAGGACATTCCACACATCGCCATCTAGCCCCACGCTAAGTAACTACACTTGTGTTATGGGTACTAGACAACTCATATACTATTTATATACTTTTTCTTTTGTAAATATATGTATACATATATTACATAGAAACAACCAGACCACAGACAAATATCTAAGCATGAATACTTGTCTGAGGCGGAAATCGAACCCGCAACCCTGTGTTTGGCAGTCCGGCATGGTGACCATTGTGCCAACTGGGTCGTCCATCATTTATGTTTGTGTGTAACGTCTATTAGAAGGTCGTAAGTCCAATACTTGTTTATAGTATTACTAGCTACGCCCCGCAGTTTCACCCGCGTAATAATTTTCTGCGCAACTTTCTTAATTTTTTCTTTCATAAAAACCTTCTCCTGATAATAACAAACAGACCAAAAAAAGAATTGGCCAAATTGGTCCAGGCGTTGTTGAGTTATGCGCTTACCAACACATTTTGCGATTCATTTTTATATTATAAGATTATAGGACACTGATAGTGTACTTGTGACGCATACTGTACCTAGTTTTTATTCTAGACTTAAAATAAAACAAATTTATATAAAACCAGAATTGATTTTTATTTGTAAATATATAATTCTCTATTTTAGTTAATAATTATTGTATATGTTTTAATTCATTTAATATTTATATATCCCTAATAAACTGTTAATTTTTTATTCTCTATTATGTACTATATTTTAACAATAATTTATAATGCATAGAGTTTTAAACCCACACATAGGGTATTAAAGATCGCAGATTCAGTACCCCTAACATGAATTATTGATAAAAAAATAAAAACAGGCCAAGTGCGAGTCGGACCCGCGCACGAAGGGTTCCGCGCTTTTACGAACCATATCTAGCAGAAAACCTTAAAAAATATTGTATGTGAGACGAGGCTGTATAGGTTAAAAGTCTTTTACCTGCCCTTTTGGGAGTATAATTAATAACAAATAATAAATAATGCCTAAAAATGAATAACATGAAAATAACCTAAAATTATTTTTTCTGTTTTCAGTATTTGTTGTTATAGCGGCAACAGAAATACATCATCTGTAAAAATTTCAACTGTCTAGCTATCACGGTTCATGAGATACAGCCTGGTGACAGACAGACAGACAGTGGAGTCTTAGTAATAGGGTACCGTTTTAACTCTTTGGGTATATACTTATAATACATAGAAACAACCTGACCACAGACAAATATCTAAGCATAAATACTTGTCTGACGCGGGAATCGAACCCGCAACCCTGTGTGGCAGTCTGCACAGATAGTAACACTTTAATGAACAAAAATACTTATTTTGTTATTGAATACTTTTTTATTCTGACCTGATAATCTGGACTTGAGGATGGGGCGCGCGGATTTTTTTTTATGGTCGAAAGGGGCGCAGTTTAAATAAGTTAGGGAACCCCTGTATTATACTACTAGCAGCGCTCCACGGTTTCACCCCCGTAACTCCTGATCCCGTGGGAATTTCGGGATCAAAAGCCTATAGCCTTCCTCGATAAATGGACTATCCAACACATAAAGATTTTTTCAATTCGAACCAGTAGTTCCTGAGATTAGCGCGTTCAAACAAACAAACTCTTCAGCTTTATAATATTCGTTTAGATGTAGTGATGACGTGGCACAGACGCGGGTGACACCGCGAGGCTTAACTAGTTTAACAATTAAGAGGAAGAAAATCATGGTAGAGGTACTAATACAATCCGTACGAATTTTTTTTAAATAAAAACCTAATAGATATTATTATGTAAATTTTCTTAATAATAAGAGAAGAAATTATTGCTTTGCGTGAACGATTCTATGATAGAAGACAAAGTCGCGGGCGTACGCTAGTTCTTAATATTACCCCATTGTTTAGCACCAAATTAAAGTTTTTTTAAGAGGATAGGGTACCGGGGGCTCTCCATACAAACGTAGTCGACTGTTTCCTCCCTGGATAACACACTAGAGCAAATAGTTTGTTGTATAAAACCTATAACTGCCATGACTATGCCCCATACGTCTTGGAATTTTTTCATTTTCTAATTATCATAGAAAAAAAGAGTTAAAAAACCAAAATATACATAAAAACGAAGTTCCTTTCGATTAATTAGTGAAGGAATTGTAATATTTTTTTTTTTTTACATTATAATATTTTTTTTATTATTCACAAATATAATGTAATATAAACTTAATCAGTAGGCTCAATTTTAAAATTGCTTTCTATGAGAGAGAGAGAGAGAGAGAGAAACACGCGCACGCCGCACGGTATACAACTATAGCAAAATGTGTCGTTACAACTTTTGGTCTTAATTTTTTCCGTCAAGCCCCCTTTCGCAACGCGCGATGAGGAACTTCGTTCCAATAAGACATAGGGGCATGGTCATGGCAGATATAAGTTGTATGCTACAAAAATATTTGCTCTAGTGTCATTATTTTATCTATTTATTTGTACATTATTATGTAATTATATTAATATACTAGCTGCGTCCCGCGGTTTCACCCGCGTAAGTCCCGATCCCGTGGGCATATTGGGATAAAAAGTATCCTATGTCCGTCTCCTGGCTCTAAGCTACCTCCCCACCAATTTTCACCCAAATCTGTTCTGCCGTTCCCGAGTTATAAATGGTGTAACTAACACGACTTTCTTTTATATATATAGATTTATGTAAAGATATGTATGGATGTATATATATTTAGGTATAATGTGCATTGAGTAATTATTATTAGTATGTAGTTAAGTTTGTATTTATTATTATGTTTTTGTTGTTATTTGCATCTTAGTTAATTATCTTAAGTTTGAACACCCTACCCTTCACCTTCCTCAACTTCTTGTCCATCCAAAGGTTGCCTGGAAGAGATCGCTTTGAGCGATAAGGCCGCCCTTTGTAACACTTAGACTTAAGCTTTGTTGTATTTAATGTTATTTGAAATTGGTGTTTACAATAAAGAACTTATCTATCTATCCAGGGAGGAAACAGTCGACTACGTATGTATGGAGAGAGCGCAGGTACCCTTTCTTCTTCCCAGTTTTATTCTAAATATTTGCACACCATAATTGGTAGAAATAGTTGGGCATAATTGCCATTTTCTGAGCAAATGAATAAATAAATTCATCTAGCAGAAACCTCTAACCTAAGCAAAATACCTATGTCAGTCCTTCCTCATACATTTTCTCTTTTCCAACACAATCATATGTTTTAAGGCACTAGCTATAACATACCTTAGTTCATGGAACTTGCTCACACTCAGCCTGTATGTGTTCGTCTGTCCGTCTGTCAGTGTCAATGTGAGGACCACGTATGTGTGGGTACGGAGGATTTCTTTCTTTTTTTCTGCTGTTGCGTTTTCTTGTTGGATCGTCGATTGGCTGAGAAAGAAAAAATATTTTTTATCACAGTTGCTCATAAAGTGGATCTTATTAAATGGATTTTAGGCTCATAATCCAACGTATTACGCACGCGTGCGTTTTACATTACCAACTAGTGCTATCCTGATAAGTTGTGGCTGGGAAAGAAAAAGTATTTTTTATCATAGTTGCTCATAAAGTGTATCTTATTAAATGGCTTTTAGGCTCATAATCCAACGTATTACGCACGCGTGCGTTTTACATTACTAACTAGTGCTATAAAGTTATCCCGATAAGTTACATACGCATCTTTCTGCTAATTACATGTTATGTAGATGAAACATTCTTAATTTATCTGGGTTATACTGTTTTGATGTATAAAACAACAGATACCAAGAGCTTTGACTCCAGCAAAAATAGTTGTCTATAAGGTCGGTTTACGAACGAAAATTATTTTACGTTTAAAAAACAATTTAAAATTGTGTTTTGTTTTTTCTTTACTTAAATATATTTTTTTCCGTACCATATTCTGTTTCTAAACCCCGACGCAAAAACAAATGGAAAAAACCCTAAAAAATATTGTATGTCAGACGAGGCTGTATAGGTTAAAAGTCTTTTGCTTGCCCTTTTGGGAGTATAATCAACAAACAAATATTGCCTAAAAATAACACAAATATTTTGTTAACTTTTTATTATTTCAAGTCTTTTCTTTTATTCGCAACTGTGATAAAAAACGTCGTACGATACACGTGTGGTTTGATTATTCTATCTCGGCTTTATAAACGCGCTCGCGTTAGCGCTCGCGCGTCATAAACCGCCTTTATATTATGATCAATTTACCAAACTTGTATCGCAATGTACTAAAAGGGGTATAGTTTAGTTCAGTCGCCTAAATCTTTTGTTTTTTTTTTTGAACCGGCCAAGTGCGAGTCAGTCTCGCGAACGAAGGGTTCCGTACCATTATATTCTGTTTTTAACTCCTGACGCAAAAGCGACGGGGTGTTATAAGTTTGACGTGTTAGGGTTTAGTATTTGTTGTTACTTGTACTTGTATGCGGGCTGTTTTACGCAATTAGACCCTTTTTAATCGGGTCCTTTTTGCGTGAGGATGGAGTAGGCTTTACCAGCACCTACTACACTCTCAGCTTAGTCGACCATGTCCAGAGGAGAGAACTTGTCAATACTTCTGGAGCCAACTAAGCCGCGGGTTTCATCACGATGTTTTCCTTCACCGTAAGAGCAATGTCAATTAGCGCACATAAATTTTTCTTAAGAAAAATTCATCGGTGCCCGCCGGCTTGGATTTGAACCCAACCTTCAGAATGAAAGTCGAGGTATCTACCACTAAGCCAATACCGCTCTTCATTATATTATTTGTTGTTATAGTGGCAACAGAAATACATCATCTGTAAAAATTTCAGCTGTCTATCACGGTTCATGAGATACAGCCTGTGACAGACAGATACCTAGACAGTGAAATCTTAGTAATAGGGTACCGTTTTTACCCTTTGGGTACGCAATCCTAAAAATGTTGATTGTGTGTACGTTTCATGCACTCTTTCACGCAAAAACTACTGAACCGATTGTGATGAAAATCAGTATGTATATAGCTGGAAACCTGGATTAACACATAGGCTGCTTTTTATCTCGGGATCGGGACATATGCGGGTGAAACCGCTGAGCGCAGCTAGTTCTTTTTAGAGTCTTGTCTTACCCAAGTGATATATCAATTTTCCAAGACAACCCTGCGAGTCCCGGCTTCACTTGCAAATGTGTTGGCATATTGTTGTATATTTCTTCTGTACATAGCAGATTGGTTAGCTCATTGGTGCAGTCTGGAGTGAATCTGAAAATATATAATATTAGTATTATGTGATTTTATGCAAATTGTATGATTAAAGAATTCTATGCAGATATCAACACAATATTAAACTAATTATTTCAAGAATAAAGACTGTTTAGTGTACCTAAGTACTAAGTCGTATTTAATTAAGTTACTTAGTATTAAGAAAGTAATATAACTTTTTCTTAAGAACACCTATGTATGGTCGGCTGCATAATTGCAGACCCATCGTAGAGCTCCAAAACGGCTGTTATAAGAATGTTTTCAACACAAGCAAGGTTCTATGTACCTGCTTTAGTTAATGGTTAAAGTCTTCTAACTCATCAATTTATCAAACAAAAATATTAGAATGCAAACATGCCAATAATAGTAATTTTTGAACTCTACCAGGGGCTGCAATTATGCAGCCGACTGTACACAGGTTTATAAGCAAATAAATGTTTTTGTTTTTCTATAAAGAATTTTGACTTTCAACTTTTATCATTTCCTGGAAACAAGCATAGTATGGCAAATCAAAAGAAAAGAAATCAGAGTTATCTCTGATGTAGTAAAAAAACCGGCAAGGTGCGAGGGACTCACGCACGAAAGGTCCCGGAGCCCTATTTTGATTTCTACTGATATTCATTCGACATTAGAAATTTGCTATTTTTTAATCGCTCGATCGTAACGAATGGTCACTACCACTCGTCGCCGACAGGCGAGTGGTAGAATAAACGTCAAACATTTGGAAACGATCTTTAAAAATATTTATATTTTTTGGGATTATTTCAGATGTCAGTAATTACCGGTTTTCAATTCTGCGTAAAACGAATAATAAATTGACATTTCAAATTTCAACGGCGACTGATTCAAAAATACAGAAAATTATTGTCATGCGACTTGGAAGTCGAGCATGAATTGTAGGCGTATACTATGTCACACGAGCGATTAGAAAATAGACCCTCTGTACCATTATATTCTGTTTTCAGTATTTTTTGTTATAGCGGCAACAGAAATACATCATCTGTGAAAGTTTCAACTGTCTAGCTATCACGGGAGATACAACCTGGTGACAGACAGACAGATAGAGTGGATCTTTAATAATAAGAGCTATTTCATTTGATACAGCCCTTATACAAGTACCACAATGGCCCAAGTGAAGAGGCTAAGTGCCAAAGCAGCCCCGTAGAATTGAACTAGACTAGGCTGATATTACCGTAAACTTTCTACAAAAGTCCTAACATCGTCTTCGCTCCATCGTTCACTAGTAGCGCTCCGGGTCCTGGCCAAGTGTCTCACGACAGCTCGGACAGCTGCATATTTGTCTGCATTCATTAAACTTGACGTTCGGCTGTCAGGATTACCTTCTAGTTCCTTTAAGGCCACTGAAAATTGTGATAAAATCATGGATTTTCATTAGACACTTTACATAGCGTTATCTAGCCCCAAGCTAAGCTAGCTTGTGTTAACTAGGCTAGTGTTATGGTGGTCAGATAACGAATAGGCTCAGAATCATAAGAATACTTAGGGCAGCTAGTGATATGAAGTATCCTACAAATATTACCAAAATGTACGAGTGAGGAGAAATGTGTCATTTTAATTTTAGCTTTGTTGATGGTACTTTTATAATTTAATACCTAGCTATCGAGTACCTATTTATGTGACGAATTAAAGTGTCATGACAAACCTATGTAGGTTTTTTGGCACTTGTATAAATAAGCAATGTAAATACTTTATGACAAATAAATAAACTATAAGAGTGTAGTAATTTTGTTTGTTACTCCTTCACGCCAAAACTACCAAACCGATTTTGATAAAACTTTATATGTGGATAGCTAAAATCCTGGACTAGTACATTGGCTACTTTTTATTGCCGTATTGGGACGTACGGCGGTAAAATCACGACGTTTATGATAAGGAAAAGTTGAAACCAAAAAAAAGTTTATATCTCCGAAACACATAATTTAACATTAAGACAATCTCTAAAGGATAGTTATGTAAGTAAGTTTTTTGCTTAAATAGATTTGAAAACTTGATTAGAACTACAAATTGATATAAACACATTTAAAAAGGTAGGAGGTAACTCACAAACAACGAACGGTTTTATCTCCTTTTTGTGTATATCTGGCGTGACATAGGTTACAGCTGTCCATTGTGACGGGTTCTCTGTTAATAATTCTAATTGTTGAGACATTGTTTTACGCTAAAAAGTATTTTCAAAGAGATTTTTACGAATTTTCGAAACTCCGAAAACAGAATCAAAACAATTTTTGACAAAACAAAAAAATGACACTGACAGGTATACAACAATAGGATAAAGGTCTGTTTAGACGAGGTAAGTTTTGACTTTGAGGATTCCGTCGGAAGGTGTTATAGGTTATTAACGTGTTAGAGAGATTTTGGTGTTTTTTAATTGTGATTTCGCGTTGTTTAGCGTAGTAGGATTGTTTATTTAGTGTTTTAACAACTTACTAACCTGGTATTGGTAAGTTGTATAGTATGTCGGACCCCGAGTTGGTGCCGCAGCCTCGACCTCCTGATATTTCCTTGAGCATACCTCAACCTGCTAATGAAGCGGTTGAGAACATCGATATGGATGAGGCGATCGCTAACCCCACCGCTGAGGCGGCCACCGCGCTGGTGACTCTCTCGGCGGGGAAAAAGCGCGCGCGTCAGACTCAAGAAGATCCCCAAATTCCTAAAAAGACAATAGTCAATACAGAGATGGCTAATGCCTCAATAGAAACCGTATTCGTTCATCCTTGCTTCACCTCGGGAATAAATGCTTACCTTTCCACTGATAAAGGACCATTTGTTATCACTGTTTCCAAAAATGATTCTGATCAATCTTCAGGGTCTGTAATTCGTCCTATTAAATTTGGGCAGTTTCTTGCTCAAAATAAAGTTTATGATGTTTGTTTAGATGGAATTAAACCTATGGGACGAAATAAAGTCTCTGTAGAATTTAAAAACGCAGAAGCGGCCAATTCCTTTTTGGCAAATCCAGCATTACGCACAAACAATTATACAGCTATCATTCCAACATACAACATCTCAAGAATGGGAATAGTTCGCCATGTTCCAGTTGATATGTCAATGACTGAATTTTCCAAGACAGCAGTGGTACCTCCATACTGTGGTCCAATAATCAAAGCTCGCAGGTTAAACAGAAAAACTGTAGTTGAGGGCAAAGTTGTTTGGGTTCCTACCCAGACCGTTGTCATCACATTCCAGGGTCAAATCCTCCCGGATCGGGTTTATTCATATCACACAGCTTTACCCGTAGAACTTTATTATTTCCCAACAATTCAGTGCCATAATTGTTGTCGGTTCGGCCATATTAAGAGTCAGTGTCGTTCTAAGCCGCGCTGTTATAGATGTGCCCAGCCACACACAGGTGAATCTTGTATTGTTGAAGTAGCTACTGCTTCATGCTTGTATTGCTCTGGTGCTCATTTTGCCATCGATTCCCAATGCCCAGAACAGGCCCGACAAAAATCAATTAAAATGGCTATGGCTAAGGAAGGTATTTCATACATGGAAGCATCTAAACAGTTCCCTAACGTATCTCGTTCGTTCTCTGAAGTTGTATCACAAAATCAAATTCCCCCCCAACCTCCCCTGATACGTCCTTCCACTTACTCTACTTCACAAAAAAAAACAGTTTTTTTGGCACGCTCTTCCCCTAAACCTTCTTTAATAAAACCCTATGATAGAACATCTCATCAGGCAATTATATCCCAACCTATGTCTTCTCAACCTAATGGTTGTGCTCTTTCTCAGGATGTTAATCAAGAAAACACCAATCAAGTTAGCAGCACTTTAGATATAAACCTCATAATTTCCTTATTGATTTCGATTATTTCCCAGAACAATTTGTCTGTACCGTCCCACGTTGCCGAAAAACTGTCTCAATTATCTCATGTTTTAAACAATAAATCAATCCAAAATACTTCAGTGGAATTGTCGTAGCATCCGACGTAATTACAGTGATCTGATTCACTTAATTAATAAATTTAAACCTGCCATCATGGCCGTGTCGGAGACATGGCTTAGACCTGGTTCCCACTTTGGGGTGCCTGGTTACTCGTGTCTCCGAGATGACAGAGCAGATGGATGTGCTGGCTCTGCCATGCTTATTAATCGTTCCCTGCCCTTTTCCCAGATTCCCTGTCCCTCTCATCCCCCCGATATTAATATTGTAGCCGTTAGAGTTTTCAATATATCTTTTGTTTCGATCTATATTCCTGACCCTAATTCTCGTCTTATTGCAGATATTTCTATTTTACTTAATGTGATCCCTCCTCCTATAATTGTCATGGGCGATTTCAATGCCCACCATCCGTCATGGGGCTCATGGAAAACAAATTTATTTTCCCTTTCATTAATAGAAATCTTTGATGATTTGAATTTGACTGTTGTGAACAATGGGTCCCCAACCCATAGGGTTCAACCTGGTCAAAATCCTAAAAGTGCAGTAGATCTAACTTTGGGCTCCCCTTCCCTCGCTCTGAGTCTAACCTGGGAAGTTCACTCGCAGACATACGGGAGTGACCATTACCCAATAGTGATATCGATCCCCAATTCTGTTTCCCCTGCTTCTAATCATGTGTCCCTTTTAAAATACAGAGTTTCAGGTGCCGACTGGGCTTCTTACACACCATATCTGGAAAACAAAATCAAGGACTTACCAACAGTGACCAACGAAAATTACCTACAACTCTATCAGTCATTTGTTGATTCTGTTATTTCTTCTGCCAATGAACACATCCCTAAGAAAATATCACGAAATTTTAAAATCTCTGTTCCCTGGTGGGATGCAGACTGTTCTGACGCAGTGCGCATGAGACGTCAGGCCGAGCTATCATATAATTCAAATATGTCTATTCAAAATTATATTGAATATAAAAGAAGCTCAGCCAAAGCAAAAAGAACTTTATCAAAAAAAAAGAAGCAGGGTTGGAAGGATTTTTGTGAAGGTTTGTCTCCCAGAACTCCATCTAGTCTAGTTTGGAAACAAATAAAACGCTTCAGAGGCTCCTGTTTAGATAATAATGTAGCTTCAAATGACCCTGATTCTTGGATTGAACCCTTCTTCGACAAATTGGCCCCGGCCTGGGTTCCTACTGAAGATTCTCTTCCTCGCCCTCCTTCTTTTCTTCCTTCTACTAGTATAACAGACTCCCCTTTCACTTTCCGTGAGCTTCAGCTAGCCCTTGATGGACTCCATGATTCATCTCCCGGTGTTGATGGGATCCCTTATTCTTTCCTTAAAAACTCCTCCGATCACTGTAAACACTTTTTCCTAAACTTAATTAACAAATTCTTTGATTATGGGTCAGTCCCCGATTCTTGGAAAACACAGGTTATAGTTCCCATTTTAAAACCCGGTTCTGATCCTTCTTCCCCCTCCAGTAGAAGACCCATTGCACTGTCTTCAGTCTTATGTAAGATAACTGAACACCTTATCAAACAGAGGCTGGAGTGGTTTGTGGAGAGTCAGTCACTTCTGGCCAAATCCCAGTTCGGTTTCCGAAAAGGGATGTGCACTTTAGATAGTCTTGGAATATTATCAACAGACATTCGAACCTCTTTTCTTAAAAAGGAGTACCTCATTGCGGTATTTTTAGACGTCGAATCCGCTTACGATAACGTCCTTCTTCCATCTCTCAGGAATAAGCTCATTCACCAGCTGAGGGTTCCCGAGAAGTTAGTACGTTTTTGCCTTGACATTTTATGCGAAAGATTTGTTTCCGTAAAGTGTCAGGGCGATTTGTCACGTTCCCGGACTGTCTGGAAAGGCTTACCCCAGGGTTCGGTCCTAAGTCCTCTTTTATATAGCCTATACACCTCTGACTTGGATCAATCTGTTGGAAGGCAGTGTGAAATCCTCCAATACGCTGACGATTTGGCTCTCTACATTCCAACCCAGTCTGTTGAGCAAGGATCCTTTCTCCTCAATATCGCTCTGGCCAGACTAAGAAGATGGTTGTCCGACCATGGCCTTTCATTATCCCCTCAAAAAAGTCAAACTATTGTTTTCACTAAAAAGAGAGTGCTTCCTATCTTAGACATCCGAATTGGTGGGGAACTCATCCCTCAAACCAATAACGTCAAGTTTCTAGGTGTAAAACTTGACTCCAGAATGACTGGTGATTGTCACTTCTCCTATGTTGCAAACAAATGCGAAAAGAATATTAATATCCTTAGGTCTTTATCTGGTGTTTGGTGGGGATCCCACCCCTACTCACAAAAGTTGTTATATAATGCCATTGTTAGGAGTCACATGGATTATGCTTCTTTTATTTTAGAACCGTGCAACAAATATGCGGCTAACAAATTAGACAAAATACAATCAAGAAGTCTACGTATTATTTTAGGAGCTATGAAATCATCACCTATAAATGCTATGCAGGTAGAATGTGTTGATCCTCCTCCATTTCTTCGAAGACAGTATTTGTGCGATAGGTTTTATATTAAAATTCTTGAAAACTCACATCATACTCTTATGAACAAAATTAGAACCCTTTATGAATTATATCAAGCAAATAATAACTTATCTTCTAATCTTCCCTGTCTTCTCAACAGCTATATTAAATTTTCCCGATTGCCGAATCCGGTAAAACAACAAGTCCTCCTTCCTCCCCACTCCCTGGAATATGAAATTTTAATCTTTCAACCGCAAATTCTAGAGGACTTTGGCGTTTACAAAGACTCGGTTGATCCAAATTCTGATTTTATTAATAACTTCCGCAGTCAATACCCTGATTGGTTAGCGATGTTCACGGATGCGTCAAAATTTTCAGACGGCAGTCCTGTTGGTGCTGCTGTTTGGATTCCCCACTATCGGGTTATTCTCAACTTTAAATGTCCCCCATTATACTCAGTGTTCTCCGGTGAAGCTGTAGCGATTTTAGAAGGTATATTATATACTAAATCCCATAACCTGCGTAAAACTATTATCTTCACAGACTCTAAAAGTTGCCTCCAAGCTATATCTTCCAACCCATTTCGGTCTAATATTCCCATAATTTTCGAAATTAGAAAAGCTCTCTATGAGTGTCACTCTGCGGGAATTGAAGTTATCCTTGCCTGGATCCCGGGTCATTGCGGCATTTCTGGAAATGAAAACGCTGACTCGTGTGCCAAGAATGCCACTTATACAGGTATACCGAAGCATAGTGATCTCCACCGGCATGACTTATACCCACTCGTTAAATCAAGCCTCACGAGTGCATGGAACAAATCTTGGGAGGTGTCTAAAAGACAAAAGGGTAAACACTATGGCGAAATACAACCTGACATTCCGTCCAAACCGTGGTTTTTCAAATTTCAACGATTAGATAAGCGAACTACCTCCATTATTTGCCGGTTAAGATTAGGTCACATCTGTTCACCAGTTTTTCTCGCGAAAATTAGGGTCAGGGACCATTCACTGTGCGAATGCGGTTTGGGTGAAGGCACCGTAGAACATATTTTTTTTGAATGTCCGAGGCATCAGCCATCTTTGTATGAAATTCTCCCTCCAGATATTCCCCGTCCTATCAATTTGAAATCTCTTCTCTTCCTTGTTTCTACTCCTTTTGTTTATACATTGGGCAAATTTATTTATACTAATAATATAAAACTATAATTTATTATATTCATCATATGTATTATATTTCCCTTTAAATATATATTTTTAATAAATTTAAGTATTGTGATGTTATCTGGATTTATGGTTATATTCATAGTTTGTTTATATATTTTGTGAACGTCCTGTGTTGTGTCTGTTTGTTTTAGATGATCCAGCTGCATAAATCACCGATCAATCTTCTTGTTACCGGCCAATCTCCTTCGTTAATTTCTTTATTCACTGGACATTGGCGGAATTGCAACGCAATGTGGGCAGAATCGCCATTAATCAAGAATTGAATTGAATTGAGGTAAGTTTTTTCAATAGCGTATTTAATGAGAAATTGAAATCAACAAGAAGGTGTCCATATTATGGCTTCGAGTTAATAGGCGATTTACAAAAATAATTTGGAAATGGAAACGCCAAAAATATTTGAAAAAAAATTCTTATTAATAAGTCTTCCCATAATAAATAAATAAATATTGCAGGACATTCCACACATCGCCATCTAGCCCTAAGTTAAGTAACTAGACTTGTGTTATGGGTGAAAGACAACAGAAAACTACTTAAATACTTTTCTTTTGTAAATATATACATACTAGCAGCGCTCCGCGGTTTCACCCGCAAAACTCCCGTTACTGTGGGAATATCAAAATAAAAAGTAGCCTATAGCCTTCCTCGATAAATGGACTATACAACAAAAAATTTTCAATTCGAACCAGTAGTTCCTGACATTAGCGCGCAAACAAACAAACTTTTCAGCTTTAAAATATTAGTATGGATAATAGATAAATATCGAAGCATAAATCCTTGTCTGAGACGGGAATCAGACCCGCAAACCTGTGTTTGGCAGTCCGGTATGGTGACCATTGTGCAATCTGGGTCCCATAGTGTTCCACACTTGTAGCATTTAGGGAATAGAAAATCATTTTTTCCATATTTATCAACCTGTCAACTTGTCCGTCCTACCGTGCTTAGAGTGATTTGGGGAGGAATCGTTGCGTTACTTTTTCGTTTTAATTACTTATAATTAGACACATATAGCATGCAAAAAAAACTTGAGAACTGTCAAGGGACACCCGGATGGAACTAAGTTTCTTTCGATTAATTAGTGAAGGAATTGTAATAAAATCAAAATGGGTCGTTACAACTTTTGGTCTTATTTTTTCCGTCCAGCCCCCTTTCGAAATGCGCGATAAGGAAATTCGTTCCAATGTTAACACAGAAAATGAATAAAAAAATCTTAGAAATTTAACACCTGACGCTAAATCTCATTTATCATGTGCCTACATTCAGTGATAGAGTTTATCTTAGACCAAACAATAGAGTGTAACCTTTTAAAGTATTTCTTTTTGACAATGTAAGTATGTTTGTTTGTTTGTTCGGGTCAAATCTTGCAACTTAATTTTTATCCACATCCCGATTACCAATTGAGCTGATTTTATTTCTTATTTTAAAGTTTATTAAAAATTCAAAGCTAAGTCTAAGCATAAAAACAAGGACATAATATATTTGTATCTAACAGCGCCGATTGATTGATTTTACTTAAAATTACCTATTAAACTAGAAGATAAAAATACTGACCCCAGGACCCTAACCGAGATACTAAAGTAAGCAATCTATGTACTATCATATTATTTATCGTAAATAATAAGCAAGTAGCTTTGAACTTAGGTTTATCTAATTGTTTTTATCAAGGTGAGTACCTTGTAATGATTTAGAAATCAAGATCCACCTTTTTTTTATAAACAAACTAGCTGCGTCCCGCGGTTTCACCCGCGTAAGTCTCGATCCCGTGGGAATATCGAAAAAAATATCCTATGTCCGTCTTATGATTGTAAGCTACCTCCCCACCAATTTTCAGCCAAATCGGTTTAGCCGTTCCCGAGTTATAAATGGTGTAACTAACACGACTTTCTTTTATATATATAGACTAGCGGCCCAGTATGTGCTTCGCTATATATAAAGTGAAATAATTTGACAGTTGAATTCATTTGTTACAAAAAATGTGATAAATGAAGAACCGCTCGACCGATTTTGTGGAAACTTCACATAAACCATCTACTAAATAGTCCGAACAAACCTTAAACATTTGGTTTGGATAGGTGAGCCCGTATTGAGTTATAAAATTACAATGAAAAGTCACATAGATTTTTATAGATATAGATGTCAGGGTAAAACTAGGGGTCGAAAACTTTTCGTTTATAACTTGCAAATCAAAAAATAAATTGTATTAAGACTTTACTTGCTTAAAAAAAATCATTCAAATGCCGCCCGCCGCTAGAAAAGGCTCTTATTTGTACAATTGTTGAAAATTATCTGGAAACTTTCCTTTTTGAAGATAAGATTCTGACAGATGTAGCTAATCCAATTTCTATGTTAGAACCTTCTACATAATTCTGACAAATGTAGCTAATCCAACCTTCTACACGATTCTGACTTTAGCTAACCCAACCTATCATTTAGAACCTTCCACACAACTCTGGCGAATGTTACTAATACATAAGCTATCTGTTAGAACCTTCTACACAATTCTAAGGGATGTAGCTATCTTCTATATACATATAAAATGGTTTGTCCTGAATGACTGACTGACTGACGGATCAACGCACAGCCTAAACTGCTGATCGTAGAGACCTAAAACTTGGAGAGTTTGTTTTTGTAAGGATTTTCCAAAATTATCCCCCTAAAGGGGTGAAAAAGGGGGCCAAAGTTTGTATGGGACAACGTGATTCCATGGTAAAATCTACTTCAAATTTTGCAAAAACATTCATTAACAGAATTCATGGTAGACGTGTTTCGTATCTTATTTAAATTAATTTCTAACGGGGTTAAAAAGGGGTACAAAGTAATTTTGGGATGATTTTTTACTTCTACGCGGACGAAGTCGCTGGCAAAAGCTAGTATATTTATAAAATATAGAAAAGATAAAAGATTGACAACAAAAAAAGCTTGTAAAAAATCTCGCTACGGACATTAATAATAAGTATAGTCGACGAAGACAATTATTTATCTTTGTTTACATATTTCATTGTCCGTATTTGAAATTATCAAATTGGTAGCTTGATATAAAAGTGTGTTGGGGGTCAATGTCGGGTTTAGTAATATTCGAAATGGGGACTCTGATAGTACTCTACGTTTTGGCAGTTACAAGCCAGGTTCTTGGGTATGTTTTTTTTCTTTAAACACAATCAAAAACCAGAAATATTTATTGACTAACTGTGTGTATTAAAGATGTTAGGATCACATGAGTTAGGATTACAGGTGTTAGATACTTATACCTATTGTAAAAAATTGGTAGTAAAACACCCATATCTGCACCAGACATTCAATAATTTATTATCCATTGGTGATGGCTACACGTTTAAGGAGATTTATTTAGATTATTTAATAGGTAAATTTAATGTATGATCACCGATTACTCGAAGACGACTCAACTCAAATTTGGTGAGGATCTGATGAGTAATGAGCAGAAATGCACCTTGAGCGAACAGCAAATTGCTGAGTTTTCAAGATCTCCAGTAGAATCGACCCTTAATTCGTGGAGCGGATTTGATGGTGATGGGGCATCAGGAACCAACTTCTCATCGCAAAACTCCTCAATGAATTTCAATCAATGATTTACAATTTGAAGAATTTAGTTTTGTCTAATAGCATGTGGAATTTTCATAGACAGAGAAAAATGAACTAATAAAAAATGACTAAAAAACCGACTTCAAAAAAAAGGGGGAAAACTAGGCACAAAAAATTATAAAATTAAACTTTTAAACAAAAATAAATAAATTGATATATAATTTGTCACCAGCAACCCAGTACCATCTGCAGACTATGACGTGATAGTGGTAGGTCTTGGCGCGTCCGGTACAGCAGCAGCGACTATGATAGCCAAGGCTGGCAGGAAGGTGTTGGCGATCGAGGCGCAGGACAGGATCGGGGGAAGAGTCAAGACTGTCAAATGGGGCAGCGGGACTGTTGAAGAAGGGGCTGAATGGTAAGTTTAAATAAAATCTGAATTTAACAACTCTTTTCCTATCTTTTCTTACTTATTGGTAAGAATCGACTTTTACGCGGTATTCCGCGTAAAAGTCGATAATAGACCAATGAATTACGTTGTCCCATACAAACTTTGCCCCCCTTTTTCATCCCAGGAGTAAGATTTTGATAAGTCCTTTCTTATCGGATGCCTACGTCACACAAAGAACACACCCTCCAAGTTTCAGGTCTCTACGTCAGTGGTTTAGGCTGTGCGTTGATCCGTCAGTCAGTCAGTCAGTCAGTGACTCAGGACAAAGGATTCTATATGTATAGATTATAAAGAGGAAACTACTTGACCAATTTTGATGAAACTTGGAATAACAATACATTGATTCAATGTGAATAAGATAAGCTACTTTTAATCTCGATATTTTTAAGTAAAGCGGGTCAATAAAGAGGAAAGTTTTGATTGATTCTTTATTTGCATTGAGCCATAGATAAAATTCTGAGTTAAATTATACTTTGTATCAGGATCCACGGCACAAGACATAGCACGACATACAATCTAGCCTTAGAGAACGACGTCCACGTGTTACCACAAATATTCTCTTGGTCAGCGCTAAGGTCCGACGGCTCTGAGTATGACAATCAGATCGTGACGAACCTGTTCAAATACGCGATTGATGTACAGGAACAGCCGCCGGAAGTGCCTGAGGCTTTAGGAGAGTTTATTCCCAGGAAGTAAGTACCTAAAAGAGTTATTTTCAATAATTCGTTGTATTAACCGCCCCTCCGTGCTTCGGAAGGCACGTTAAGCCGTTGGTCCCGGTTGCTACTTCTAGTAGCAGTCGTTAGGTCAAGTTAGAGGCCTTAAGGCGATCTAAATACTCTAACAATAGGTGAGCCACACCACTATACGGGAAGAAGAAGAATTAACATTGGAATTTTAAATCCGACGAACTTAAATTTTAGTTTTGTTAGAAGAGTGGGGGGTCCCATGCCAAAACCAAAAGATGTGATGTCATAAATAATTATGATGCCATAGAACAAGAACGAGAAGAGAGAACTGTTTGGTTTAATCAAGACTCTTAGTACATTTTCCACAAGTACATACTATATAGTCTCTCATCCTCTTACGTTAAGTCAAAACTATTATAATCGATATAGTTCATCGAACCATATTGTTAAAAAAAAAGTAAGCGTACCTTCTAACAAAAAGGTTAAATTAGCTGCATCCTATTTCCTTATATTAGTTAGTTTTTTCGCCAATGTACTTCTACTCTTCATATTCTCAGATTACAGCAGTACGTACGCCAGAACTACCCAGAACTGCTCAACGACACTGATTTCCTCCACGGCTTCCACTTTTTCCTCGACCAGGGTATCCAGGGGTTAGAGTCTGCGAACAGCTGGAATGATGTCACGACGTCATCTAAATACACACAACTTGACGGCATTCAGGAGATGAGCTGGCATAGATATGGATATAAGACTCTGTTTGATATATTATTGGTGAGTTGAATAATTTTAGGAATATCTTATCCCGTAGAAAGCAAGGCAAGGAAGGTTTTTGTACTTGTATACGGGTTGTTTTCCACAAGTAGACCTCCTTAGTAAACACTAAACAGGTCGTTTAATAGTACATGTACGCTCTATTATAATAAGTTACATAAATATGTATATGACATGTCCATTTACAGGTTCAAAACTTTTATAAAGCATAAATTGTGCAGTAAGGCGTACTATGATACTTCGTCTTACCTTAATGATAACAACCTATGGACGTGACTTTAGTTCCTCCATTTCAAATAGTACTTTCAAATATTTGTAATATTGACATTTGTGAGCGTGATCACATGACAAAAAGCCCGATGAGTTTTTGTGCCTTCTTCTCATTGGTGGGTGCATTACGAAGACACACAACCTAACTTAGTTTTTAAGACGTTTCTATGTGATCTTTGTACAAAATATACATAAGCATCCAAATGAATAAAGAAATTTGACTTGCGTATGAATGATTCCTATTTCTGATTGCTGAAAAAATCGAATATAGTTGACCCGGTCCAGCATCTATACTGCTCTTTCAACTTAGTCCATGTCTAAAGGAATTTGTCAATACGTCTGGAGAAAACTCAGCCGCGAGTTTCATCGCAATGTTTTCTTTCACCGTAAGATAGCGCACATACATTTGCATGGAAACCCTGCATTCACAAAAAAGTGTCACGTTGCCATTGTGTGACGTCATTGTCACGTTCCGGGATGTCATGTGATGTCACACAGCACGCAGCAATATAAAACAAACACGAGACGCGGCCATCATTGGTGCCTTGGTGGGACTCGAACCTACGGCTGGAATGCCTAGTGGTAGGACAATACTGCCATCGAGTTTAATATAGAAAAGTATCAAATAATAAAGAATTGAATTAATCTGCGAAAATCTGAAGCCTTCTTTTGTTTGGCATGAACATCTGCTGTAGCTTGTATTTCTTTATTTTTTCTTAGAATAAATACAACAACGGTACCGGGATCCCGAACCTAGAGATCAAGTTGAACACCGAAGTGACAAACATCGAGTGGTATCCGGACGGCTCCCGTGACGTGGTAGTCACCACGGCTGGTGGGGACACCTATACTGCACCACGTATCATTGTAACACCATCTCTTGGAGTACTTAAAGCAAAGTAAGTTAGTAATAATAGAATGTAATTTTTTGGGTGCCCAGATAGAGTAATGAAACTAGTCGTCCATTTTGACGATAGGATTTATTCTCCAAGTAATAACCTGACCCCGTATAACAGATTATAGCTTATATATACACAGATATCTAGATAGGAAAGGGTAACAGTAGGTAGCGCATCTGATATAAAAACTATCACGTATACACGTGATATTCATAAGATATCATAAAGACACGTATTTCTGTGGTCGCCATGGAGTATGACGGAA
This sequence comes from Idaea straminata, assembly GCA_951213275.1. Classification (NCBI taxonomy): domain Eukaryota; kingdom Metazoa; phylum Arthropoda; class Insecta; order Lepidoptera; family Geometridae; genus Idaea; species Idaea straminata. Next base: position 6,668,194 of record OX577872.1, read on the forward strand.
TGTGCGGACACACAAGGATGTGTGTCCGCAACAATGATAGGTCATCGTTTAACCATAATTCGTTTGACCTTCCTGGTAGTAGGTGACGATGCGGTCTAAGATGTAGCACGCTCGTCTAATTGATTCCATTCTCAGTACCAATAAGGAATAATAATAATAAAATAATAAGCCCGCAGGGCACCTTGAGGCGAGGTGACGGGGAGTAACGACCCCGCGGTCCCGAGTTCTCTAGGGGGAAGTCACCGTTCCTCACCTCCGGCTTACCTTAGTTGGTTGGTCGGAGTGAAACCTGACGAGGAAGCGGTCCCCCGCCTCTGGCTTGCCTTCACCGGCTGTCCAGAGTGGAGTCGCAATAGCAGAAATGCTCGAAGGATGGATGCTGAACGTCAGTGATGAGTTGGCCCGCTCGCTTGGACTACCAGCGATGACTTAAAATCCAGTGAGGCCTCTCCATCCTTCAGCCACTCTCGTTCCTGTTGCCCCCTTGCTGTAATTTACTCGGCTAATTAGGGTGGCCCAGTCTGAGAGTTGGCGAGTCTCCGCCTGCCATTTTTACGTGTTTATTGAACATTGTTACGGCAGGTGCCATAGTATCCATAGTTCCCCAGAATCTAGTCCACTACCATCCCATCACAATAGCTCCAGTAGTTTTGTCCTGTAGATTATCAATAGTTTTCATCCAAACCGGAGGTTGTCCTTGGTTGCACTTTATAGTGTAGACAGGGATAATCGCCGGTTTAGAATCCACCCCATTGCTTGCTATTATACTTGTTATTGTAAAGGGCCTCTACGTGTTGGCTTCGGCCCCACGCACGCCTTCCAAAGGTCCGGGGCTCCATAGCCCCGTGATACAGGACGTATAACAGACAATAATAATAAATTAATATTTATTTCTTCCTCTTAAATTATATAGATACATTGGTAGAGCTATGTACACTGTAACAATAAAACGTAAGAAGCTGGTGTCTGAATTAGGTATAAAATTATACCTGTTTGACAGATCACCAGGACCCCCAAACTCTACTTACATGATAAATAGACTATCAGTAGTGATTAATGTGACTTGAATATGAGATTAAGCCAGTTTAAGTTTAAGCCAGTTTACATAAAGAATGACGAAGCAAAACGCTTAGTGCGGACGTCTGGTATGTCCACCACGAATTGGTGCCGCATATCAGTTTGCCTGGTTGTATGACGAAAGAATGGAGATGGCAAAATTACGTCATGTAGTTCTGTTGCACACTCCCCGAACTATCATTACATAGTATAAAACATAGTCACTTTCAGCTATCTGTCCCTATGTATGCTTAGATCTTTAAAACTACGCAACGTATTTTGATGCGGTTTTTTAAATAGATAGAGTGATTCAACCCTCGGAGGAGCGGAGATTCCCAACACAAGTATTTATACTTAAAGAGGGTCTCCCAACGATTATGTAATTAGGAAATAAGTTATTGGTTATCGAAATAAATAAATTATTTATTTATTTATTTATTCAAGAGGAAGGTTTATATGGATTATACATGCATAATATAGAAGTGCGAAGCCGGAGTGGGTCGCTAGTATCCAATAAATGACTGCCAAGCTGACAAGCAAGTCTTAGCTTTTGTTATTTCAATATATTTTCAACTAATTATTTAATTTCACAGATATAAAACTCTATTCACACCGGCACTACCGAAAGAGAAAGAAGACGCCATAAACAATATATCATTTGGTGCCTGTTGTAAAGTAATTCTTAGATTTAGTGAGAACTGGTGGGGTGGAAACCACTTCCTCGCTTTTATTTGGAATTTAAAGGTAGGATATTGTAATATTTACATTTTGGAACGAAGTTTCTTATCGCGCATTGCGAAAGGGGGCTAGACGGGACCAAAAGTTGTAACGACACTTTTTGCTATAGTTGTAAGCCGTGCGGCGTGCACTCTCTGTCTCTCTCTCTCTCTCTCTCTCTCTCTCATAGACAGCAAGCCAGTTTACTAAATTGAGCCTACTGATTAAGTTTATATTACATTATATTTGTTAATAATATAAAAATAAAAATATTTTATTACAATTCCTTCACTAATTAATCGAAAGAAACTTCGTTCCATCCGGGTGTCCCTTGACATCTCTCAAGTTTTTTTGAAGTGAAAACTTCTTTAGCGGCGTTGAGCACTTTTTCTGTAATGGGTATAAAATCTTAAACTCGCGTCAGGACACGTGACCTGATCGAAAAAGCGTAAGACGGATGGAGAGTAGACAGCTATAGTTTTAAAGTGTTAAATTTTTAATGTAATATAAATTGTCATGTTTGTGTACGATAGCGCAATAAATGAATATTGTATTCTACCACATAAATGATAGTACTTTTATACTGATAAAGCAATTGGTGCAAAATTATTCCCTAACCATTTTTATTTATAGTTACTTTAATTCGATTCTTGATGCATTGCACATTGCATTGCAATTCTACCAATGTCCATTGAAATTTTTGGTTTTAGGGATACTCATTAGTGAAATTAAGGTGGCAGGTGGGGCTTATTATCCGCCAGTATCTGATTTGTTCGTAATTATTTTATGTTTTAGGATAGAAAGAAGTTCAGCGATGAGGACCAGTGGGTGACGTTCAGTTATGGTATGACACCTTCCATGTCTGCTAACGACAGCGTTTCTTTATGGTACTGCGGGGAGAAAGCTAAAAAGGTCAGTAATCAAAGATATTTAACTGCAAATTTAATTTTTATAAGTTTAATAGTTGTACCCTACCACGCTTCGCTGTGGTACATATCGCGGATATGTGACTGATGCAAAAATTAGATAAAAACAATCCTTTATATATATAGATGTAATACTACTAATTGAAAGCTACCTAATTCTTGTAAATTATATTATTGTTTAAAAATGATTTGATTAAATCTTTAATACTAAAAGATTAATGGGTTCAAAATTATTAAATTGATGGATCGTCTCATAAATTAATCTAGCACAGATTAATTCTTATTTAAGTTTTTAATTATATTAATAGAAAAAGACATATTACATATTTAACATTATAAATACAAAAAATGAAGTGACCAGTTAGTCAAATAACCCGCCCCTTATCGTACCCGGCGTAAAGTTTCCTATAATGCTAGAAGCATTGCCACGCTGAATGGCGATGGTTAACCTCTGCGCCAGAAACGAGCCGGAGCGGGAGTCACCCCCATTCCCCCTAATCCTATCGCCCAATTCTTTAACTAAGTTTTTGGTGTCGTCTCCCCAGCACCCCAACGTCTCTACAGCAACAGACACAAAAATATAATTGGACACCAAGTCCACATATTTGACCCTTTTGTTGAAATTATCCTACTAATATTATAAATGTGAAAGTTTGTGTGTGCGTGTGTGTGTGTGTGTGTGTGTTTGTTACTTCTTCATGCAAAAACCACTGGACCGATTGCGATGAAACTCGGTATCTAGATAGCTGAAGACCTAGATTAACACATAGGCTACTTTTTATCCCGAAATTCCCACGGGATCGGGACTTACGCGGGTGAAACTTCGGGGCGCAGCTAGTATTTCAATATAATTTGATTGCATTTCGATTACAAAAAATACTCTCAGTAACTCAAAAGAGTTAGTATCGAATTGTCACAAACTCAGGTCATCAAACGTAGCAACTGGTTTAAAACCCTCAAAGACACCTTTTCAAAAAAAAACAGACGTTGGTGGTATTTTTTGTAATCTAAATGATATTCAATGTAATTTGAACAATTTACAAGAATTGGCCTTCTGAATTATGGCTGCCATACTATTTTTTTTTTATTAATTATGGCTTCGCACGGCACCCGATTTTTCATAAATTGGGCCTTAAGTGTTTCAAAACAGTCAAAGTCATCACAGTCCGTCAAGTCAGGGGCTATAGTAAAGCGGTGGCAAGTTTACCATAACCTTAATAGGAGATTTGGAGGCAACGAGAAAACTTCATGTTTGACACTGATTTTTACTTTCACTACACTTGTGCACTTTCACAGAACTAAATTGAATAATATTCCACCAGAATTATACAATTCAACTCGGGTTACAACTAAGTTTCATGAAAATAAAACTGCAGCACGACATGTTGTTAACTCGTTCCTGCCATACTATTGAAAAGTTTTGCTAAGACAGAAAGGCATAGAAGAAAAAAAACACTCACATTCCATTGGAATCTTTCTTCGGTGAAGTTTTAATGTGTTTATTTCATTATAATTCTAGGCCGAAGCCACGCCAAATGATGTCCTTCAAAGTAAAGTAATGAAATTGATCAGAATATTCGCCGGTAAAAAATATAACATTCCGGACCCTATAGATATTATGAAGTAAGTATTTCAACTAGACCATGCTTGTTGATTCTACGTCTATGATTTAAATAATCCCCATTCCCGTGGGATCGGAATTTAAATATTTCCCAATCCCGCGGGAATTTTGAGATTAAAAATATCCTATGTCCTTCTTCATCTTCTAAACACCAACTATGCTGAATTTCATCCAAATCAGTCTAGTTGTTTGACCGTAAAGCAAACAATCAAACAATTAACTGAACAAAATTTCGAATTTACAAAATTAGGATAGGAACATATTATAGAAATACAGAGACCTCAACAAATATTTAAACAACAAAAACTGTGACATCATCAATTAAATTAACAAATTTTGCTTGTGTGACGAGCACTCTAACACCAAGATAGTACATTACGATATAAGTGTGGTAAATTTGCATAGAGGCGGTTTATGACGCGCGAGCGGTAGCGAGCGTGTCATAAGAAGCCAAGATGCAAAGATCAATTCCACACGTATATCGTACGACGTTTTTTATCACAGTTGCGAATAAAAGAAAAGACTAGAAAAGAAAACAAAATAATAATTAACAAAATATTTGTGATAAGTTTATGTTTACATTTTTTTAAGGCAGATTTTTTTGTTAATTATGCTCCGGAAAGGCAGGCTAAAGACTTTTAACCTATACATCCTCGTCGGACATACAATATTTTTTAGGGTTTTTTCTATTTGTTTTGCGACGGGGGTTAAGAACAAAATACAATGGTACGGAAAAACAATATATTTAAGTAAAGAAAAAACAAAAAATAAACAACTCAATTTTTAATCGTTTTCTAAGTCATTATCACGTAAAATTTTCGTTCGTAAACCGACTTTAGAGACAACCATTTTTGCTAGCTAAAAAACTCTGTGGTATCTACCTTTTTTATACGTCAAAACAGTATAACCCAGATAAATTAAGAATGTTTCACCTACCTAACATGTAATTAGCAGTAAGATACGTATTTAACTTATCGGGATAACTTTACAGCACTAGTTAACAAATCTAAAACGCACGCGTGCATAATATGTTGGATTATGAGCCTAAAAGCCGTTGAATAAGATCCACTTTATGAGCAACTGTGATAAAAAATTATTTATTTACTTATTTAACATAAGAAAAATCTCCTAGATCAACATGGTACACAAATCCGTACGTCCGCGGCGCGTACTCCTACGACAACCTGTCGACACCCCAACACCCAGATGCGCGCGCGCACCTCGCCGCTCCCCTGAAGGACTCCAACGGCATCTCCAGGATACGGTTCGCGGGAGAAGCCACCAACCCAAATCACTTCTCTACCGTACACGGGGCGTTGGATACTGGGTTTTTGCAGGCCCGAAGATTACTTTTTGATAATTAAAATGATAATTTAAGTGCTCACTTGTTGCATATCAAAGAGGATATTATTGTAGTGACTTTGCATATTGTACATTGCAAAAACATCGTTTGTCTATGGTAACATTATAGCAGACCCTCTAAAGTTCTAAAATAACTAATAAAGCATGTTTTCAATTTAAAGCAAAGGTTTTTAATGCTTTAGAACTATAAAATTAAACTAAAGCTTGAACAGTTATGTTGGTTACAAAACAGCGTGTTAAGTTACAATATTGTGTTTTGTCTTTAGTTAAATAAAACAATAAATGAGTTTTTAACTATGGTTTCTAGAGCTTGGTTATTATTTTTATTTAATGTTCCATTTTCACAATAGAGCATTTTCCCCAAACACCCTGTTATTATGTTTTGTTCACACGATTCAAGTTCATCGGTAAATAATGTTCCAATACATGTTTAATACAAAACGTCTCATGTTGAAAATAATCGACTAAAATACCGATTACCAAAACGATTTTTTTTTTACTGTGGCAAGAGACATTTTTTTATCTGTTGCAATATATTTTTTAATATGGCCGCCGCTTGTTTCGCTTCATTCGTGTTAATTTAGCTCTCTGTTTACTCCGTAAAAAACTGTGAATTTACGCCGAATCGAACTTCAATCTGTTTGTCAGTGTTCAGATAAATTATTAGATTAACTAATAATGGCTGCAGTACAAGGTCCGCCTGGAAACAAAGTGTGGCCGGGACGCCCGCAAATTCAGCATCAAAACTCGCAAAACAACGCAAGTCTGACGCTCAACAGGTCGATAAATCTATTTCCTCTGACTAACTACACGTTTGGAACGAAGGAACCGCTATTCGAGAAGGATGCTTCGGTCCCTGCGAGGTTTCAACGTATGAGAGAGGAGTTTACCAAAATTGGTATGAGGAGGTAAGGTTATGGAAATAAATTAGGCCTGCTATTCCCGCCGATGGAGTCCCAGAAGTTCTGCGCAAGCATACCTGTACTCCGACGAACCTCGACTGTTGGCGGGCCGCCTACCATCCACAGGCTGAAGGCAGCCCCACATACCTCTGTCGCCCCTGCCTCCTCAGGGTGTCGGGAGGATGCAATAATGCATTTTCCTATCGATAAAAAAAAAAGAAAAAAAAGGCTTGCTATTCAAGCTTCAATTTTTTTGGAACTGAAATTGTCTGTAATCCTGTTTGTTGTTAAATTTGGCTGTTAAAATGATAATTGCCTTTGTAATATAAACATACCAATGGAGCAGTCTTTTGGAACTGTCAAACTGCTACCATTTACCTGAGCCTGGATCAGTTACAGGAGGAGTCCAGAGTTTGTTAAGACACGTACGTAATACGAAAGATTGTAGGTTCGAAGCCTGGCTGGTTGTGCATTAATAGGTTTTAATTACGATAGACTTATGTGCACCATTAACATTGCTCACGCACAAAGGCCCAAATAATGAGGCTAAGTGCGGAAACAGCCCCGTAAAACGAAACTAAACATTGCTCCTATGGTAAAGAAAAAAGCGATGAAGCCCGCGGCTTAGTTGCCTCCAGACGTATTGACGATTTTTTTTTCCTGGACATGGTTGACTAAACTGAGAGGGTAGTAGATGATGGGCAAGCCTACGCCATCCTCACGCAAAAAGGACCCAATTAAAGAGGGTCTAATTCCGGAGAACAGCCTGTATACAAATACAAGAAACCTTTACTCATTCCAGGTCAGTGGAAGGTGTACTCCTGGTACATGAACATGGTCTACCACACGTGTTGCTCCTACAGCTCGGGACTGCATTCTTCAAGCTGCCCGGAGGTGAACTCAATCCCGGAGAGGTTTGTATTGATCATTAAACTAACTTTTACCTGAAAATTGCTTGTGTCTGAGTAGAATTCTCTAATGAAAAAGACTTTTTCAATGATTTAAGATTGCTGGTAATGTAACAGGATAAAACCTCAGACGAGACGGGAACGTGACGTGCATTGTTCATAAAGTGTTTGTGGATTTTAAACATACAATATGTGACAATTTTTCCACAGCGTTTCATAAAAATATAACGTTCCATCCTTTTTATAGTAAATATACATTATTTTTAAACTTGTAAATTTAATTTATTTAGGTACTTAGTAGATTTTAACTTAGATGTAATGTATATCTGTATATATAAAAATCTTGTGTCACGATGTATGTTGCCAATAAACTCCAAAACTATTGAACCGATTTCAATCAAATTTCACATGTACCCGTATTTTGGTCTAACTTGGTTAACTTGGTTTTGGTTATAAAAGTCGGGAGTTTTTTAAAATTCTAAATTTAAGTTTTATTAACAACTAGCTTTTGTCCATGACTTCATCCACGTAGAATTAGTAGATTGGATCAAGGAATCACGTTGTCCCTTACAAACTTTGCCCCCACTATTTCCCCCCTAAAGAGTAGAATGTCAGAACATCCTCTCTTATCGGATGCCTACATCATACAAAGAACACACCCTTCAAGTTTTAGTCTGTGCGTTGATCCGTCAGTCAGTCAGGACAAAGCTTTTGTATATGTATAGATTAACAACATTTCATACTTTTGGGGCATTTGGGACAGCACATGGCTTCTTAAATATTCTTAGGTTTAGTGTATGTTTCTTTCTTCGTTGTATAATGTTACCTATTTTTCTGTGTGTGTTTAATTTTAAAGTTGTCGTGTGCCTGCACAGAATAAATGTTTTTCTTTCTTACTTTTATAATATAAAACCTAGAATTAAACATAACCAAATGACATAATTGTTTACAGGATGAGATTGAAGGACTGAAACGACTACTGACCGAGACACTCGGAAGGCAAGATGGTGTGAAACAGGACTGGCTTATTGAAGATACTATAGGTAACTTACTTTTTATTTATTTATTTAAAAACAGTTGCTCTCAGGCTTACAGCCCACGCCAAAACGCCTGAGGAGCCATACAAGTAGGTATAATTTAATTTTTATTTTAATAAATTAAGGCGCTCTTCGAGTACCGTGTGTAGGTATTCAATTACCTTAGCCCCCGCTCTCAAAGACGTAGCGTGCTGCGTGCTAACTGTTAAATTTGATCGATATGCAAAACATTTTAGCATTATTATCCACAAATATAGTTCCTAGAGGTCAAAACCTATCATTCGATTCATTTTTAGAAACAAACGTTAACTATTTTTGAATAAAAACCGATAAACGATCTAATAATTCTCTGTTTTCTAACATTTTTTTTATCGAACGAAGTTATTCATATCATGTTTTCAACCACAATAAACAAAAATATGGTTATTAAACTACAATATCTATTTATATGCAAATAACAAAAAAAGAGTATTTGATTACTTGAAGTTGCTTAAAACAAAAGGTCGATTTTGGTAGCTTTATTAGCACCTGCCCTTAATCTAAGTTAAATAATATTATTGCTGTAACTCAGTCAATTACAACAAATGGTTGCAAATTGCAGCTGATTTGTGTAAAAAACATCATCAAACCGGTCAGTGATCAGCTGGTTTAGTAGTGTGTTTATATTTGTAACTAGCTGTTGCCAGCTAATTCGTACGCGTGGTAGTTTTGTTTTATATACACAGGGTTGCGGGTTCGATTCCTGCCTCAGACAAGTATTTATGCTTAGATATTTGTCTGTGGTTTGGTTGTTTATATCTTACAAAAAACGGAAGCCCTCAAAGACGAATAATTTTCCCCGTTTTTTTCCACATTTTCCACTGATCCTTCGCTCCTTTTGGTCGCAGCGTGATGTTATATAGCCTAAAGCCTTCCTCGATAAATGGACTATCCAACACAAAAATATTTTTTCAATTCGAACCAGTAGTTCCAGAGATTAGCGCGTTCAAACAAACAATCAAACAACAAACTCTTCAGCTTTATAATATAAGTATAGATTATAAGCATATATTTATAAAAGAAAAGTATATAAGTAGTATATCCGTTGTATAGCACCCATAACACAAGTCTAGTTACTTAGCTTGGGGCTAGATGGCGATGGCGTGTGGAATGTCCTGCAATATTTATATATTTTATTTTTATATACTAAAACGTTCTTCTTGAATCACTATATCTATTAAAAAAATGTACGCACGTGAGAAGTTCTAGAAGTTATAAGTCTGTCTGTCCGTCCGTCCGTGTGATATTTATTTTGCGGTCAGCTTCAACCTGTTACTTAAGTGTTACAGTAATGTGCGCGCATCTTAAAATTTCACTCTCGCAGCTTCGACCTGTTTTTTTTGGGTTACGCAGCTGCAACATGTGACTAGTGACTTTTATGTTTTCATCCAAAATTTCACTCTCATCATTTTTTCATAACGCGCCTAAAGAACTTCAAAAAACCGCATCAAAATCCGTTGCGTAGTTTAAAAGATCTAAGCATACATAGGGACAGACAGCGGGAAGCGACTTTGTTTTTTTTTTACTATGTCAAGAATTTTTTTTCCAGGTAACTGGTGGCGTCCAAACTTCGAACCCCCCCAATACCCCTACATACCCCCCCATATAACCAAACCAAAAGAACACAAGCGTCTTTTCCTAGTACAATTGCAGGACAGGGCCCTATTCGCAGTGCCAAAGAACTATAAACTCGTTGCGGCACCGTTGTTTGAATTGTACGATAATGCTCAAGGGTATGGGCCCATTATTTCGTCTCTTTCACAGAGTTTGTGCAGATTTAATTTCGTTTATATGTAATATTTTATAATTAGGAAATGTTAAAAAGGCCAATTCTCATTAATTTTCAATTTCATATCAATTTCATTTTGATTGCATTACAAAAAATGACGACCCGGACGGATAAGAATAGAATAAGAATAAGAATTTTTATTGCATACATTGTGTACAATGGTACAATTTAAAATTAAGTAACAATAATTTACCCATTGCGGGCATGCAATAAGTACTTATTAAAAGTACTAAAATAAAATTTCAGAAGAATAACATCTTATACTTATATAAAATCTATAATTTAACACAGGGTTGCGGGTTCCATTCCCGCCTCAGACATGTATTTATGCTTACATATTTGTCTGTGGTCTGGTTGTTTCTATGTGTACAAAAGAAAAGTGTAAAAGTAGTATATCCGTTGTCTAGTACCCATAACACAAGTCTAGTTACTTAGCTTGGGGCTACACGGCGATGTGTGGAATGTCCTGGCATATTTATACCCTCAAAATCAAATTGTAAAAATCTGACTTTGACGGTATATTTTGCAATCGAAAAATAATATAAACAATGAAATTTACGAGAATTGCCTTAAGGTTTTTTCGATTTTTTGCCCGTCAAATTCGAAAAATAATGCGTAAATACATGTTATAGCCCCATAAAAACTTAACAAAAAACATACGGACAAGAGAGTGATCTTATAATGGTTCCTTTTTTTACCTTTAGATCTACGGAAGCCTAAAAGTGATTACATATTCTAACTTCTTAAATAATATTATAAATTTGCAAGTTTGTTACTTGTTTGTTCCTTCACGGACAATCGGCTGGACTGATTTAGATGAAAATATGCATTGTGGTAGTTTAAAGGATGGAGAAGAATATGTGGTACTTTTGATCCCGAAATTCCCGCGGGATCGGGACTTATACGCGGGTTTTGATCCCGCTATTGTACCACTTACTGTGCCCCGCGGATTCGCCCGCGTAAGTCCCGATCCTGGGGTAATTTCAGGATTAAAAGTACCCTATGTCTTTCTCCATCCTCTAAACTACCACAGTGCGTATTTTCCATCCGGTCCAGTCGTTTGTCCGTGAAAGAACAAACAAATTCTCGAATTTATAATATTCTAATTGGGCCATTTTACGAAAAACTAAAGAAAAAAAACATACAAAAAGGCGCAAAAACATAACCCTCTCACAAGGAGAGAGTCGGGTAAAACTGAAATTTGACGGGCCTTTACTTCGAGACCATCTTAGAGGAATGGTACCCGGCTCTCTCTTCATACAAACGTAGTTGACTGTTACCTCCCTGGATAATGACACTAGCACAAATATTTTTATGCCATAAAACCTATAACTTCCATGACTATGCTCCAACGTCTATGTTTTTTTTATATTCCAATTATCATAGAAATTAAGAGACAATATACATATAAAAGATAAGACATAGGGGCATGGTCATGGCAGTTAAAGGTTTTATGCTACAAAAATATTTGTGCTAGTGTCATTATCCAGGGAGGAAACAGTCGACTACGTTTGTATGGAGAGAGCGCCGGTAAATCATTTCAAAAAGAGACTAAGTTTGTTTTTATACAAAATAATGTATGATTTAATTTTGTAAGTGAAAAAATTTGACTAAAGTATGGAACTTCAAAGGCTGTTTTATTTGTTACCTCAAGATATCAAGAAAGAAGATTGTTATATAGATTTTAAGGCAAATTAATTAGTTTTTAAGATGCGATTTACCTTATTTTAGTAATTTTAACAAATATTGAGTGATTTTAGTCATTTTTACAATATGAAATATTGTGAGACTAGCGCCCCACGGTTTCACCCGCTTAAGTCCCGATCCCGTGGGAAAATCGGGATAAAAAGTAGCCTATATGTTAATCCAGGTCTTCAGCTATCTACATATCGAGTTTCATCGCAATCGGTCCAGTGGTTTTTGCGTGAAGGAGTAACAAACTTACACACACACATTTTCACATTTATAATATTAGTAAGATTATAATTCTGTGATATATATTTTTTAAATGGTGGAATATATTTAAGAACGAAGTTCCTTATCGCGCGTTGCGAAAGGTGGCTAGACGGAATAAATTAAGACCAAAAATTGTAACGACACTTTTTAATTTTATAACAATTCCTTCACAAATTAATCGAAAGAAACTTCGTTCTATCCGGGTGTCCCTTGACACCTCTCAAGTTTTTATAAAATACGCAATAAATTAAATTTATTTCTTAATATATAATCATAATGACGATTTTGGGGGATGAAACTAGCTGTTGCCCGTGACTTCGTACGCGTTGTAGTTTTGTATTACACAATGTGTTTCAGCGAAAAGGTTTTAATACGAAAGGGGGTTATTCTAGACGTCTAGGCGAACAACTTTTGTTCTACGACTTTTGGAAATTCGAACTTTTTTTCGATAATCTGAGGGAAAATCTTACTTGAAAATCAGCTGTTTCATACAAAAACTTTGAACGAAATGTTCGAATTTCCAAAAGTCGTAGAACAAAAGTTGATCGCCTAGACGTCTAGAACAACCCCCTTTCATATTAAAACCCCTTCGCTGAAACAAATTGAATACTAAAACCTTCCTCGAGAACCACTCTATCCATTGGTGAAAACAGCATGAAAATCGGTGCAATAGTTTTCGTGTTTATATCGAACAGACAGACTCTGTGAAGGACTTTGTTATAAATATATAGTGATAGTGATAAGCAATCGAATTACTATTTTTACATAGGAATTTATCATAACGACAATGTTTTGGTGATCATTATTGCTCGTAACAGTGGGATTTACCCCACTAGATGTCCCACAGGTGGACCAGCGGTGGACCACTGGGAGGTGGGTGGACAAGTTTCAAAAATATGTCTATTGGTATCCTCTAAGGCTCCATTTGACGACCCAGTTGGCACAATAGTCACCATGCCGGACTGCCAAACACAGGGTTGCGGGTTCGATTCCCGCCTCAGACAAGTATTTATGCTTAGATATTTGTCTGTGGTCTGGTTGTTTTTTATGTATTATAAGTATATATTTACAAAAGAAAAGTATATAAGTAGTATATGAGTTGTCTAGCACCCATAACACAAGTGTAGTTACTTAGCTTGGGGCTAGATGGCGATGTGTGGAATGTCCTGCAATATTTATGTTTATTTATTTACACCGCCGTGGAATGGAACTGAAGCACCTCTTTGCAACGAAATTGTATACAGGATTATTGGTAATTATACTAGCAAGCCCTTGAGGGCTACTTCTGTGCATCTAAACAAACAACTTTTGTTCTATGTTTATTTCTATGAATCGGAAACTTATTGACATATCGAAGTAATTCTTTTTTTTTTTGCTATTAATTATGGCTTCGCACGGCTTGTGCATTTAGCCAGTGTCAAGTTATATTTTGCATCAAATTATGACCCGATTTTTCATAAATCGGGCCTAAAGTGTTTCAAAACAGTCAAAGTCGTCATAGTCCGTCAAGTCAGGGGCTATAGTAAAGCGGTGGCAAGTTTACCATAACCTTAATAGGAGATTTGGAGGCAACGAGAAAACTTCATGTTTGACACAGATTTTTACTTTCACTACACTTGTGCACTTTCACAGAACTAAATTGAATAACATTCCACCAGAATTATACAATTCAACTCGGGTTATAACTAAATTTTATGAAATAAAACTGCATCACGACATGTTGTTAACTCGTTCCCGCCAAAACTCCACTTGTATTTTTTATTTTTGACATAGAATATGGAGAGCTTTAAAGCAAGATTAGTTAACATTCTTCATTCCTGCGTCATGAGGCGAAATTGACGCTTCCATTCCGTCCCATTCCGCGGCGGTGTAAATTGGGCCTTATAGTCTATAATGAGCGGTGTTGGCTCAGTGGTAGATACCTCGACTTTCATTCTGAAGGTCGTGGGTTCGAATCCCGGCCGGCCGTGCACCGATGTATTTTTCCTAAGAAATAATTTATGTGCGCTAATTGACATTGCTCTTACGGTGAAGGAAAACATCGTGATGAAACCCGCGGCTTAGTTGGCAGAAGTATTGACAAGTTCTCTCCTCTGGAAATGGTCGACTAGGCTGAGACGGTAGTAGGTGCTGGGCAAGCCTACTCCATCCTCACGCAAAATGGACCCAATTAAAAAGGGTCTAATTGCGGAAAACAGCCTGTTCAAGTACAATTAGTCTAGGGATCTTCACCTAGCTTTTAGTAGCGCTGCGTAGGTAATAAATCTACTTTATTTTATCCATAAAACAGTATAACCCAGATAAATTAAGAATGTTTCATCTACCTAACATGTAATTAGCAGCAAGATACCAATTTAACTTATCAGGATAACTTATAACACACTAGTGGCTTCGAGATAATGTAATACGTTGGATTATGAGCCTAAAAGAGGTTGAATAAGATCCACTGAGCAACTGTGATAAAAAATCTTTTACGTATAAAGAAAATAATAAATCTTTCCGTTAGTTTTTCCGTCCGTATTTTGTTTAGCACCAGCTTGTAGAATTAAAGGTTTTTGGAACGGAGTTTCTTATCGCGTGTTGCGAAGGGGGGATAGACGGAAAAAATTAAGACCAAAAGTTGTAACGACACTTTTTGATTTTGTTACAATTCCTTCACTAATTAATCGAAAGAAACTTCGTTCCATTCGAGCGTCCCTTGACATCTCTCAAGTTTTTAATAGCTTTAATTTAACTTGCAGTGTGTGTATGTATGTACGGTCGGCTGCATAATTGCAGACCCACCGTAGAGCTCCAAAACGGCTATAATAAGAATGTTTTCAACACGAGCAAGATTCTAGACACCTGCTTTAGGTGCAATTTAAAGTCTTCTAACTCATCAATGAATCAAACAAATTTTTTAGAATAGAAACATTCCAAAAATAGTAATGTTCGAACTCTACCAAGAGCTGCAATTATGCAGCCGACTGTATGTTCGTGTGGACTCATTTTGATCCACTTCTCGGTTACCAACCCGGACATGGTGCTGTTCTGATGATGGAGCTGGAAGGTGCCCATAGCAACTTCGCAATAAAACGACACAAACTCATCGAGTTTGGGCTCGTTAGAATCGTCTTATTTTTAAATTAAATTCATTTTTCTTATAGAATATATATAATTTAATCTGTAACAAATCTATGTTGACATTGCGATGCGTAAAGTAGCTTCAATAGTTCCTTGTCATTGGCGCTGAGGTCGGAGTTATGGCCCATTGTCATTGTACGTTGCCACAGGTGATCCTGGTAACAATAGAGGATTATGAAAAAAGTGGCACTCGGGGACTGCCGCGGTGAAGCTATTGCATCGTGCGAGCTTCTTACAGTCGTACCATATACATACACGTTAAGCAAACGCTCGGCCGAGTAACATGGCGGAGTGGGGGGTGTTAGGTTTTATTTTCGTTACGGAATTTCTTGATTAGGTCGCCGCGCTCAAAGCCCGCTATAAAAGCTATGCAATAGCTTAAAAAGTTTTTTTTTTTATTATTGCAGGACATTCCACAGTCCCCCACCAACCGCGAGTTAAGTAACTAGACTTGTGTTATGGGTGCTAGACAACAGATATACTCCTTATATACTTTTCTTTTGTAAATATATACTTATAATACATAGAAACAACCAGACCACAGACAAATATATAAGCATAAATACATGTTTGAGGCGGGAATCGAACCCGCAACCCTGTGTGTCGTCAAAGTAAAACCGGTTTACGGACGATAATTTTACGTGATAACGTCATTAGAACTCCTTTGTACGTTACCTTGTCAGGAACGTAACCCTTGACGTCATACTTTTTAATGAATGTCGGTGTGCATCGATTTTTAAGACGTTACCACGTCAAAAACAAGTTAACGTGCAAATTTAAATTTGCCCATATCTTTTTATCGTGTTGACTCAGGACCTTGATTTTTATTCACCTAATAGGGACTATAGACCTCAGTATCTGGTATGAATTTCAACTTGTTAGGCTCACCCGTTCCTGAGAAAATCTATGGTGACACACGGACAGACAGACAGACAAGAAAGGGTACCTTTTTTAAAACTCTGAGTTACGAATCCTGTGTGTGTAGTAACAACTTTTGTTCTAAGACTTTTGAAAATTGAAGAAAAAAAACCAAACTTTTTGCAGATAGCTTGCCGAAAAAATATATGGGGAAACGTTTTTTTTAACCATAGAAAGCTAATGAAAAATCGTTAATATTTTGATTTGGAGTTTTATAAAATCTAATAACGCTCGAATACTGTAAGGTTGCTTATTTTAAGTGGCGATTAAATTGACATTTAAGTGTATGCTTGAATAGAATAGAATCATAATAGAATAGAAATCAATTATTGTTTAACTATGTAATGACCTTTAAATTCATTATTATTATTAGTATTTGTTGGTCAATTTATTATGCAATGTCAAAATGGTAAAAAAAATAAGTAAGAATAAAATAATAATCCAAAAAATCAAAACATACAAAATAGTCAAAGAATTTGGTTATCTATAATTAAAATATTCATCTATACTAATAATATTATAAAGCTGAAGAGTTTGTTTGTTTGTTTGAACGCGCTAATCTCAGAAACTACTGGTTCGAATTGAAAAAATCTTTTTGTGTTGGATAGTCCATTTATCGAAGAAGGCTATAGGCTACTTTTTATCCCGAAATTCCCACGGGATCGGAAGTTACGCGGGTAAAACCGCGGAGCGCTAGTTAAGACTATAAACCGCAATTAACCATTTCTTCAATTTTGCCTTATATTTAGGTCCATTTAGCATTTTTATGTCAATGGGTAGTAAATACACGTACTGCAGTGACAATAGCCTAGGAGAGTGTATTAAATATTTAGGAGATCCCTAGGGTGGGTGTGGGTTTAAGTTTTTACGGACGAACTCCCCGGCCACACGTCGCATGGTGGATAGCTTAAGCCCACGCCTTCCTTGTGAACCCTTCAGGACCACAAGGAGGCGAATGACCTTAGGGGAGAGTGCAAGTCATGTAGATCCCTAAGGTAAGTCCGGAGGTCAGCCTTCACGTGGTTGCTACCTGTTATTGGTCTAATTCCATCAGAAATAGACGTAACCGAAACCTCCGGGCGCAATTTTCTTTCTTTCTTCTACTCTCCTTCCCTTCTTTCTTGTTTTCCTTCCTTCTCCACCTTCCTGCTAAGCTTGAAGTAGAGGTCGCACCAAAGGCCTCGGCTTGAACCCCCACGCCTAAAAGCTTGGTAGACCGAATGACGTGCGAACCAGTCGCGGTCGGCCTACACAATGCCGTGTCAGGTCCCGAGTCTCGCCTACGTATTTGGCCGTGCGTAGTTGAGCGCCGTACGCTAGGATGACGGAGTCCTGGATGGTTGAGTCGAGTCTTGGCTCTACGGAGCCATGGTGGCCGGCAACACGCCTCTTTGGTCCCGATTTCTCGCTAAACGGTAGCTGCGGGGGTAGCGACCTCGTAGTATCGGGCTCCGCGCTCTCCCTTCAGGAAGCGCTGCGAGGTGGCTGGGGTCTGCCTCTCAGGCAGATGGGTTACGGTCATGGTGACGGGGCAATGTATTCTGTGGGCCGGCGGGTCGCAGTCTACAAAGCTCCTGATTTTCGCGCCCAAAACCTAACCCAGACACCTATATCTATGTGTGTAGCCTGGTGTCATACATGGCATCCCCAACGTTGCGGGCTCCGAGGAGGGTATGGAGCACCATAGATGAAGTTTAGAAGTTCATGTGATGGATAACATACACGCAACTTCCGATGGCGCAGGACCTTCGGGTACAGCGCGGAGTGGCGCGGGACCTTCGGGTCAAGCGCGGAGAGGCGCAAGACCTTCGGGTCAAGCGCGGAGAGGCGCAAGACCTTCGGGTACAGCGCGGAGTGGCGCTAGACCTTCAGGTCCAGCGCGGAGAGGCGCAGGACTTTCGGGTCCAGCGCGTAAGGGCGCAGGACCTCCGGGTACAGCGCACGGTCGCACCATGCCCTCGGGTACGATACGACCAAACAATACTAGGGGCAAAGACAACCCCAGGGGTAAAATCTCTGCTGGACCATCAGGTCCACGAGATATTAGACACGACACGACAAAGACCACACTAGCACCTACGGTTAACGCCGGGAGCTGGAATTATGTGGCCCGAAACCAGATAGACGGTCCAGACAGACAGACGGACGCCTCGGTAGTAAAAGCACCTCCTTCTAAGGATGGTGCACCATCACCCACCGTGCCTACTGGCCAATGGAGGCGAAAACGCCCCAAGAAGTTTCAGCGGCAACGGCAACGGGAGGCGGACAAGGGTTCCACGTTACCTCAACCACGACAGCTCGCTGCGAAACGGACACGGCCTGACAACACGACGACACCGTCAGGAGACGATAAAAGGGTAAGGCGCGCCGAGCAGGACAGGAGAAGCTACTCAGAGATTGCGCCCCCCCCCTAACCCCTTGGACATGGTAATCCTCCCGATTCCCGAGAGAAGCCTGAACGAAGAAGACAGCAGACTTATACAGACCGCTGTCCTCCATAAGGCCTTAACAATGGACGGACCGAACCTGACCGCGACAGACTTTAGACCCATGTTCGACGGTAAACCGCGGCTCTTAGACGGGGCTCTCCACGTGCGCTGCCTCGACGAGCGCACGGTCGAGTGGTTGAAGGACATTGTGACCCACATCGTGGCACCGTGGGATGACCATGCCCTGACTGCCATGAGACGATCGGAGATGCCCAAACGCTTGCGGGCCGGAATATGGGTCCCGAACTTCATGGGCGACTCGCAGCTGATGTGGACGGCGTTGAACTTCTTCAACCCGTGGGCCAATGTCAGCAACACTTGGCGACTCCAAAGAGTTGTGGAGAAAGAGGAAAACTACTTTCTTGAGGTAACCATTCCCGAGGAAGTAGTCTCTAGACTCACGGAGCGAGGAAGGAAGTTGCAGCTCTGCATGGGTTCAGTCTACATGAAGTACTTCCTCCCCGACGGCTCCCTCTCAGACACCATCGACTGACGCAGCAGGCACTCATACTGCCGCACCTGCACCACCACCGCCACCACCACCATCACTAACGGCAACTACGACGTCCGACACAGTAAACAGGCCATGCCCGTCGACGCCCGAAGTCCAAACTCCCACAATGGAGATAGAGTGAGAGCTGCTGGAGGATGGCACAGACGTCGCGGACGGATGTGACGGAGAGAGGACGTGGAAGTCGTATCTTACGATGGCTTCTTCTCCCCCGACCCAGGGCATTATAGCCCTCCAAGCTAACCTCCACCATTCTGAAGCCGCCACGGCTTCACTTAGGCGGTGGAGGTTAACCACGACAAGGCCATTGCCCTCATCCAAGAGCTGTGGGTCGGGGGGCAAGGAATCCGTGGCCTTGAGCTCATTTTCGACCGTGGATGCAGAAACCCTCGTTCCTGCATCTACGGGTCGAAAAACCTGAGTTTCCTGACTTTAACTGAGTTCTGTTCCAAAGACGTAACGACTATATGCATACAGAACGCACCTAACTCCGGGCTACCCGACCGAGTAGTCCGGTCTATTTAAGCCTAAA
Source organism: Idaea straminata (assembly GCA_951213275.1). Lineage (NCBI taxonomy): Eukaryota > Metazoa > Arthropoda > Insecta > Lepidoptera > Geometridae > Idaea > Idaea straminata. The sequence goes on from OX577872.1 coordinate 6,688,080, forward strand.
ATCAGGAGGAAGGTTACATAAATTCCCATAAAGCTGAATATTGGCATAGTTGTTCAAAACATCATTATAAAGAAAATCTCAAAAGTCCTCATCGTTCCGAGGTGTGCTAAAAATTTGGCACGGGGTCAAAGGTCAAAAAAATGAGTTTTTTGCGATTTTTAGCGAAACGGTGAGTTTTTTCGCAAAATTACCCCAGTACAAAATTGTAGATCACGAAATTCTCTACAAAAAATATATTAATAATTTTTTTCCTAAAAGCCACCATTTTGGAGATATAACGTTCCGAAAAGTTGGATCAGTCGTAATCCCTCTATTTTGCTTGTGCTTATCTTAACCTGTGTGCTTATCTTAACCTATCTTTTAACCTATTTTGTGCGTTTTAGATTTTTATAAGAAAAATGTCAGAATATTGTTTTATTTGTACTCATCTTTTAACTGAAAGTGAAACTGTAACTGTTGATCGTGGTATGAAGACACTGATTAATGCAAGTGCTGAAAGAGATGATGGATACTCGGAATTTCTTAAAAAACAAAAATCTGTGACAATACATAGCAACTGTCGTAAAATTTATACGCGGAAGTGTTCTATTGCTGCTGCCATCAAAAGAAAACGCGAAGAACAAGAAGCTAACACATCTACAGGATCTACAGTAAGTAGTCCTCCTCGTACTAGATCCCGTTCAAGTGATTCAGCTTTTTGTTTTAAAAAACTATGTTTATTTTGTGGCAATAAATTGAATGAAGAGTTGCAGAGAAAAAAATCCTTAGATCGTCGCAGTAAAATTTGTCAAGTAAGTACACTCCAATTCAAACATTCAATTTTGGAAGTAGCACGAACTCGTTCCGATGCTATATCGAAAGCTGTTGTTGCTCGAATCGAATTTGACTATGATTTAGTTGCTGCTGAAGCAAAGTATCACCAAGAATGTTATACTTCTTTTTTGAAACCGACTACTGGCGGTACAGTTGGTCGTCCTAAAGATGAAGCAACAGATCTGGCAATGCAGGAAATATTTACATACATTGAGAGTAGCAATGACTGTCAGTTTACTTTGGCTGAGTTAAAAGATGTTAGCAAAATTTTAACTTTAGATAACAGGACTATTAAGCTGCGACTTAAACTGAAATATGGCGATAAAATTATTATCACTGAAAAACCGGGAGCGTTAACATTTGTATGTTTGATAAACAGTCACCATGAAATTTTAAATCAATCTTGGTCCGAAAATAAAAAAATTAATAAACAAGAAGAACGATTAAAAACTCTAGAAGCAGCAGCATCTATTATTCGAGAAGATATTCAATCCTCGGTATTTGATAATTCCTACTACCCTCCACCAGGTCGAATGTTTGAAGATTTAAATAATGACATCCCACAGTCACTGACATTTTTTTTGGAGCAAATGATCTTAAAAAATAAACGATCAAATTTCGATCATTTAAAACTAGTATGCACCAATATTTGTCATAGTATCATGACTGCTATTCGACCAAGATCGTTCAAGTCCAAATTACAGTTAGGTCTTTCAGTTTTTTTTCATCGGAGGTTCGGGTCTAAGCGTCTTATACAAATTTTGTCGTCTTTTGGTTTGTGTGCTTCTTATAATGATACATTGATGTACGAGTCAGCAGCAGTTTTTCATCCTCTTCCTCATGTCCTACCACCTGAAAGTGGCACACTTATTCAATACGTTGCAGATAATGCTGATATAAATGTTAATACGCTAGATGGTAACAATTCACTCCACATAATGGGTATAATTCAAATTGTAACTCCAAAGCACTCTGTTTTACTAGAAGAACCTATGCAACGAATAAAAGAAGTTCTTTCAGCAAAACACTTCAAAGCAAAAGCTCATGTGCCAATACAGATCTATCAGAATAGTGATGTAGTTGGTTACAGTAAAATATATGTCCAAGATTTTGGATATGGAACTGAAACAGTATCTTTTCATAAAAATTCTGATGTAGTATGGTTTTATGGAAAGTGGAAAAATACATCATTACCTGGTTGGAACGGTTTTATTGAGCGCTTAACAAATTACCATACAAATTATTCAAAATCTCAGATTACATTTTTACCATTCATCCATCAACCAGCTAGTAACTATAATACTGTCTATACGACTTTACTTTGTGCATTAGAGAACGCGAAACGTTACGGCCACACTGTATGCATCGTGACTTTCGACCAACCCTTGTATGCGAAAGCTCGAGAAATTGTATCAGCCGCACCTGACGGCTCTGAAGTATCGAAGATTATTGTCAGACTTGGAGGATTTCATCTACTCATGTCTTATCTCGGAGCAATTGGTTATATTATGCAAGGTAGCGGGATAAAAGAAGTACTCTCAGAAATCTATGCACCAAAGTCATTAGAAAAAATGCTCAATGGTCATGCTTACGCAAGAGCTGTTCGAGCACATACACTACTCCAGCTGGCTTTAGCAATTACAATATTAAAAACAATAGATATTAATGATATCATGGGAGCAGATTTAATCATAAATATTGACCATATATTAGATAGCACTCTTTCATATTCAGATATTGAAAATGATAATGAAGTATCAGGTGCTTTACTTCATAAATTTAATATGAAATTGAAAGATTTTGAGGAACGAGGACCAACAGCGCAACTTTGGATACAATATTTTAATATGGTTTCACTTGCAAAAGAATTTTTGAGAGCTGAGCGTATGGGGGACTGGAAAGCTCATTTAAGTTGTGTAAAAGAAATGTTACCTTATTTCCACTCGTCAGGACATTTTCCATATGCTAAATCTGCACACTTGTATTTACAAGACATGATGCAATTACAGGACTCGATGGATCCTGAAGTTTACGAAAAATTTACCGAAGGATTTTTCACCGTGAGACGCTCAGATAAATTGAGTTGTGGAACTTCTACAGACATGGTTATCGAACAGTCTATGATGAAAGCCATGAAGACAGATGGAGGTATTGCTCGAGGAAGAAGTACAAAACAAAGTGTAATCAGTAAATGGGTTTACAGCATGCATGCAATGAACACAGTTTGTGAGAAATTAGAAGATCTTGCTAATGTTAGGATGGATACGACTGAACAGCATGTTGATGCCAGTGATTCACGTGTAAAAAAAGACGCTAAAGACATACGAATGCTTCTTGAGTGGTTCTCGATTCATGATCCTTTCCCAGAGGTTAACAAAGTCATCTCGATTGCAAGTGGTGTCGTTGGTGATAATACAATTAATTGCTATAAAGCACGTGAACTTGGGCTTATCTCTATTGCTAAAATAACTGGACTGACATTTAAAGATATTAAACTTAAACGCGCTGACAAAGTTGTTCCTCTTTTAGCTATGAGTAGCACCGTAAAAGTTCACGAAGAAAAAGTACCTGTTGACCCAGTGTTATTATTCCAACGTATGAGTGTTACTGCGGCTTTTCAAGATGAAATTGAGAAATATTTCGAGTATGAATTAGCTCCTTATCCGTTAACATTATTTGATGACATTGGAATGCGCAAGACCCAGAAGTCGGCTATTTACGATTGTTTTCAGACTATAAATGTTGATATTAATAACACTAATTCAACGTACATAATTGACGGAGGATTCTTATTACATCGAGTGGTGTGGGATAGCGAGGAAACATTTAACGTTATCTTAGATAAATACGTTCAATATGTACGTCGACATTTTGGTTCTAGAGTTACTGTCGTATTTGACGGATATGATGATTATACGAGAAATATTAAAGCAGCAGAGCAACGCCGTCGAAATGCTGCTTCATCAACTTCTTCTGATATTATATTCGATGAATCAATGACAGTTCCTACCAGTCAACAGAAATTCTTTGCAAATAATCACAATAAATCTAGGTTTATTTCGATGTTGAAAGCAAAATTTACTGCTGAGAATATATCCGTTGAACAAGCTAATGATGATGCTGATGTATTGATTATTGAAACAGCGATAAAGAAATTCAGTGTGACAAATACAACTGTTGTTGTTGGTGAGGATGTTGATTTACTCGTCTTGCTTACTGCTCGAACTCCAACTGAAAAAATTATTTATTTTTTTAAACCCGGAAAAGCCCAAAATCAATCGAAAATATATTCATCAAACAGTTTATCCAATTTTCCTAAATGTCAAAATCATGTATTGTTTCTACACGCAATAACTGGCTGCGATACGACATCTGCTTTTTACAGGAGAGGAAAAACAACAGTTTTCAAAATGTTTGAAAAAAAAGATTTACTACAATGTGCTGAAGTTTTTAAAAATAGTAATTCAACTCAACAACATGTTATCACCAACGGAGTTCAATTTATTCTTGCTATGTACGGAGCCCCCAAAAAAACCACTTGCTTAGATAAGTTGCGATACACATCTTTCGTGAAAAATACGCGTAATAAAAAACAAGTCAACTTAGCTTCTCTTCCTCCAACCTCAGTAGCTGCTCATCAACATCTGTTTCGGGTATATTACCAAGTTCAAGTGTGGCTTGGTAATCAGCTGGACCCTAAAGACTGGGGTTGGAAGTTGATCGACAATACACTAGAGCCAGTTCAAACTTTACTTCCACCAGCACCTGAGAAACTTCTCAACACAATATTTTGCAACTGCAAGAAAGGGTGTAGTGCAAAATGTGGTTGCAGAAAAGTTGGACTGTTTTGTTCCCTGGCATGCACACACTGTCAAGGCCGATCATGCTCGAATGTTGAGTCACCAACTCTTGAAGATTCGTTTGATACCGATCAGGAATCGCTATTGGGGCAGTTTACGTGTGAAATAGAACAAGAAGAAGAAGAAGAACAAGAGGATGAACAGGAAGAAGAAGGAGAAGAAGATCAAGAAGAAGAAGAAACAGAAATCTTGGACAGTTATGAATCAGACGACTAACTTTTTATTTTAAGTATTTTATTTAATTACACCGCCGTTGTTTTTGCCCACTATAATATATAATATTATTTTGCAATAGTTTTAAAACATATAAAATCTCAGCAGACCCGTGGAATAGGCCTACTGGGGAAACCACGTTAAAAAAAACGCGCTTTGTACACTACCTCATAGGTGGCGTGGAAACGTGTGCAAAATAGAGGGATTACGACTGATCCAACTTTTCGGAACGTTATATCTCCAAAATGGTGGCTTTTAGGAAAAAAATTATTGATATATTTTTTGTAGAGAATTTTGTGATCTACAATTTTGTACTGGGGTAATTTTGCGAAAAAACTCACCGTTTCGCTAAAAATCGCAAAAAACTCATTTTTTTGACCTTTGACCCCGTGCCAAATTTTTAGCACACCTCGGAACGATGAGGACTTTTGAGATTTTCTTTATAATGATGTTTTGAACAACTATGCCAATATTCAGCTTTATGGGAATTTATGTAAACTTGAATGTGTAAATAGACCGGACTACGAGTCACTCTGGCATCAGTGTATATGCCAGGTGAGGAGGAGGTGCCACCCGCAAAGATGGCACAACTGGTGCAGTACTGTGCAAGACTGAACTTGGACCTCATCATCTCGGCGGACTCCAATGCCCATTACCAACTTTGGAGCATGGATCGCGACAACTCGAGAGGAAATGACCTAATAACTTATTTATTTACCACTAACCTTAGCATCATGAATGTAGGCTCCCAGCCTACTTATGTTAGAGGCAATAGTCAAACTATCATAGACTTAACCCTGGCCACACCAGGAGCAGCAGAACTGATTTCAGACTGGCATGCTGGAACCCTCCTGCTCTGACCACCGATGGATCAGATTTATGCTGCAGGCCAGCAAGGAGTCACCACCACTGAAACGCAACCCTCGTAACATGGATTGCGGTATGTATCGTACACTGATACTCCGTGACCTGGGGCCTTATTCTGCTATTTTGCATTAATGGATTTACCATTGTCATTATATCGAGACTCTATTGATATTATATCGAGATTGTGACTTTATTTGGTATTCTGCTAAAGTTTTTATAACATCGCAATGGAATCGCTATGGAGTCTCAATGGAATGGTAATAGATACGTCGTTGGTGTTGCCTAGCAACATGGCATATGTTGCTAAGCGATATACCGTTTTGACAACTATCAAGATTCCATTGAACTACGATTCTAGAGCAGAATACCAAAGTGAGTCAGTGGTGTTTCCATAGAATAGATACCAATTTGACATTAAATGTCTATGACAATTCTATCGACACTCTATTGAAACACAATTGTGTTAGCAGACTTCGGCCCCTGGAGGAGGAACAGTCAATACCAGAGGTTTGTAAACAACAAAGCATAGGGGACCAAGTAACTAAATTGACTAACTCCATTACCTATTATCATCGCGCCTGTCCCTTTTCAGACCCCAAGGTCAAAACAGTAAAGGACTTCTAAATTATGGTCGAAAGAACTTGAAAATCTCAGACGAGCGGTGACACACTGACTGGGATACATAGAAAGAAAAACTTGCAGATTACAAAGAGAAAGTTCGCCAGGTCAAACGCAGATCATTGCAAAAATTTACAACTAACATTGGTACCTGTACCGGAGCCGCAAAAGTCAGAAAAATGATGGCTAATTGTCCGCGCAGCTCTATAGGAACCATTAAGAAACCCGACAAATTTACAACTACCAAAAGAGAAACCTATGAGACTATTCTTCAGACGCACTTCCCGGGGTGCTTCATCACCGATACCTAGACGCGACTACGCAAACTCCCAGCGTGACGGACCTAGCTTCGCTGATGATGACACCAAGGTATCCTGGGCTATAAACAGCTTCATGCAATTTAAATCGGCAGGTCCTGACGAAATCTTCCCCGGTCTGCTCCAATGGGGCGGAGAACCCATCGTTATGCATTTGACTGCCATCTCCAGAGCCTGCATAGCCCTCAGATATGCACTGTAGAGCTCCAAAATGACTGTTATAATAATGTTTTCAACACGAGCAAGATTCTAGGCACCTGCTTCAGTAGAAAGTCTTCTAACTCATCAATTAATCAAACAAAAAATTAGAATGATACCATTCCAATATTAGTAATCTTTAAAGGGAAGTTGTACGAGCTACCTATCGTACATACATGTAGTAATAATTAATTAAGTACCTATAAGTTTCATTTTGCAAATTCTTGTCTCCCAGTTATTCATTTTCATCAGTAATAAATTATCATCGAACCAGAGCACACGTCTTTTTATTACTCAAAACTATATTCCGTTTATTTACCATCCTAATCCCTTCAAATCAAATCAGAGCCTGGATAGGCGCTGGAGAGCTGCAGGCAAGCTAAACTAGCACTTCCCAACACAAACAGCAGACTCACGAAAAGCCTTTTAAACTTAAACCGATCTCAAATGCGCTTGGTTACAATCGCTTTGACCGGTTACGGCGCCTTCAACAAGCACTTCCACAACCTGGACATGACGGACAGCCCACTGTGCAGAGCGTGCATGGCTGGTGCATGGTGCTGAGAACAAAGCACAACGACTAGCATTCATGCAGGGACTCTGACCCACGGTACATTCTGCAATATAAACACTGCCCCGTTCCTAAACAATATAAACAGAGACTTTCTTTGTTTTTAAATTCTGATAAGAGTTAATGCATACGACCGGCACCGCGAGTCGCTTGCGCGGGCGCCGCATCTTAGGTACCTCGCGCCGACATATATATAAAGAACGTAGACAGAGAATAAATATAGACAAGCCACCCGCGTATACAGTGTGAGACAGCGAATATTCAACATACCTATAAGTATATAGTTGTAAAATTGTCACTGAACAGCAATAAACCAACACTGCACAAGTGCACACTAATTAGTACTCCTTTTTAATATCTTATAAAGCACAAGTAACACAAATTATAGTCTAACAGGATAAGAAAACAAAACTTTGATAGACACCAAACGCTTGTTTGCCACCAACGACACTGATGGCAAACAAAAAAATCGTATACGCATATGTGTTATATAAGCAGCCGGTCTATATTTATTCTCTGTCTACGATAAAGAAGGAGATAAGTTACCTGTGCAGGAGTGACAGTGGCACCCCCTTGGTTGCAACCCTCGCACATGTAGTTGGCCGGCGCGTGCGTCGCGGAGTCAAAGTCGTAAGGCAAGCTTGGGTCACGGATCCACGCCGCTGATGGCATACGCTCCAAGTAGTGCTCTTTACCTGAACACAAGGGTTATGTATGTAGTCTCGATCCCTTGGGAATCTATATATATAAAAATGAATTGTTGTTCGTTAGTCTCACTAAAACTCGAGAACGGCTGAACGGATTTATCTAATCTTAGTCTTGAAATGTTCGTGGAGGTCTAGGGAAGGTTTAAAAGGCGAGATTAAATCGAATAATTTCCGGGAAAACCCTAAAAACAGCCCTTTTCTATTTCCCATACTTACAAACGTTTTCTAGAGTCAATTCCTACGGGATCGGGACTTACGCGGGTGAAACCGTGGGGCGCAGGTAGTATCGGGATAAAAGCCTGTGTCTTAATTCGGGTTTCCAGCTATCTAGATACCGAGTTTCATCGCAATCGGTCCAGTAGTTTTAGCGTGAAGGAGACACATACAGACACAAACTTTCACATTTAAAATATTTGAAGGATGGAAGCTTGGCATAGTGATTTTTCCCTTAAAGCCACGGAGCTGATTAATAATAATAAATATTGCAGGATATTCCACACATCGCCATCTAGCCCCAAGCTAAGTAACTACACTTGTGTTATGGGTGCTAGACAATGGATATACTACTTAAATACTTTTCTTTTGTAAATATATACTTATAATACATGGAAACAACCAGACTACAGACAAATATCTAAGCATAAATACATGTCTGAGGCGGGAATCGAACCCGCGACCCTGTGTTTGGCAGTCCGGCATGGTGACCATTGTGACAACTGAGTCGATTAATGGATGAAAAGTATTTTATATCAAATTAAATAGGCCAATAAAAATATTGCAAATGGCTTCATTTGTTTCATATAATTCATCCTATCCTAATATTATTAATGTGAAAGCTTGTTTGTATGTAGGTATGTTTGTTACTCCTTCACGCAAAAACTACTGGACCGATTGCGATGAAACTCTGTATCTAGATAGCTAGGGACCTTTTTACTAATTTTTATATCGATATTCCCACGGAATCGGGCATTACGCGGGTGAAACCGCGGGATGCAGCAAGTATCTAATATAGGTTGTATCTTAACGCCTTTGTCGAGGCCTAGCATGTGTGCACACATGCCTACAACCGGATTGATGAAGACGAACCATGAAGGAAGAACAGTCCTTCCTTCATGAGACGAACAACCCCCTTAGACAAGATTGCTTTTTATTAGCGACTAGCAGCGCTCCGCAGTTTCACCCGCGTAACTCCCGATCCCGTGGGAATATCAGGATAAAAAGTAGCCTATAGCCTTCCTCGATAAATGGACTATCCAACACAAAAATCATTTTTCAATTCGAACCAGTAGTTCCTGAGATTAGCGCGTTCAAACAAACTCTTCAGCTTTATAATATAAGTATAGATATCGCTAATCGACAATCTATTTTTTGATTTTTTCGTATGAAATTTGTCAATCGGAACTGGTCCCATTCTCACTAGATCCCATATTTACCAGCATTTTTTTTTAAATCGCACGGCTTGTGCATTTAGCCAGTGTCAAGTTATATTTTGCATCAAATTATGACCCCGATCTTTCATAAATCGGGCCTAAAGTGTTTCAAAACAGTCAAAGTCGTCATAGTCCGTCAAGTCAGGGGTTATAGTAAAGCGGTGGCAAGTTTACCATAACCTTAATAGGAGATTTGGAGGCAACGAGAAAACTTCATGTTTGACACTGATTTTTACTTTCACTACACTTGTCCACTTTCACAGAACTAAATCGAATAACATTCCACCAGAATAATACAATTCAACTCGGGTTACAACTAAGTTTGATGAAAATAAAACTGCAGCACGACATGTTGTTAACTCGTTCCCGCCAAAAAACTCATTTACCAGCATTAACTCGTCCTACCCTCAACTGGACTCACCCTTAGCAACATTATTCCAATGTATCTCGATGTAATTGTCCCTATCGAACCTGTTTGACATCATAGGTATGCCCAACGCACGTAGGAGCAGGTTGAGGGTGTGAGCGGTGTGACCAGCTGCACCAGAAGACATTGCTATTAGAGATATCGTCTGGAAATTGGAAATTATATTTTAAATTTTAAAATAGTTAGGTATAATTGGCAAGAAATAGCGCAGGACAGAAAGCGATAGAACAGACTCGTTTTTGGAGGCCAAGATCCTCTTTGGGTCGCTAAATTAAATTAAATTAAATAAATCTTTATTCAGGCAACTATAGACCCTAATACAGAGTATCATGTTATTCCAATTTTTTTTACATAAAATAAATCAATCAAATCATTCAATAGGTACGGGATAAAACAACAATACAAACAAATCAAATTATAGAAATTAATCATGTCAATCAGAATAAAATAAAATAAGCTAAGCCAACGGAGTTAGGACTTATAGCCCCTCTACATGACGAGCCATCATGCTGGCCCACTAATATAGGCCAGCATGTAGAGGGCGTAGTGGTGTCGGATGGCTTATAGTTCGTGGGATGACGACTGGATGGCCACGTTGTCTGTTTTCGGTCGCATATCAAAGGCTCAGACAAGTATTTATGCTTAGATATTTGTCTGTGGTCTGGTTGTTTCTATGTATATATTTACAAAAGAAAAGTATATAAGTAGTATATCCATTATCTAGCACCCATAACACAAGTCTAGTTACTTAGCTTGGTGCTAGATGGCGATGTGTGGAATGTCAAAAAAATGAATGAAATGAAATGAATCAAGGTCAAGTGGACAACGATGGCTGAACGTGGCCATCCTGCGTTTCAACCATCGCATGGCTATCTCGCTGGTTCAGTGCTGGGCCATCATGTAGAGAGGCCAGGTAAAATTGATTTGTTCATTGATGTATAAATAAAAAAAAATAGGACCCAAAGTTGAGCCTTGAGGTACTCCTGTAATCAATTTCAAATCAGCGCTCCGCGGTTTCACCCGCGTAACTCCCGATCTCGTTGGAATATCAGGATAAAAAGTAGCCTACGTTTTTCTCAATGAATCAATGTATCCTCATACTAAGTTTCATTAACATCGGTCCAGTAGTTTTGGAGTTTATTCGTTACAAACAAAAAATATTTCCTGTTTATAATGTACGTATATATTTAAATTAGTATGGAATAGCTAAGCCAGCTGAGTAAAAATAATAATAAATATTGCAGGACATTCCACACATCGCCATCTAGCCCCAAGCTAAGTCACTAGACTTGTGTTATGGGTGCTAGACAACGGATATACTACTTAATATACTTTTCGTACGTAAATATATTCTTATAAATCTTATAATACATAGAAACAACCAGACCACAGACGAATATCTAAACATAATACTTGTCTAAGGCGGGAATCGAACCCGCAACCCTGTGTCCGGCATGGTGACCATTGTGCCAACTGAGTCGAAAAAATGATTTCTTCATCTATAAATATAAAATTCAAACATATAAACGCACGACTCAAGCCAATGAACAGATCAGGTTAAAAAAATTGGCATAAAGATAGCCGCTGAAAAAATAATTTTAGAAAAATCGTCTTCTACGCGGGTGAATTCGCGCGTAAAAATTAATGCATAGGAATAGAATAGGATCCAGAATTTAGGTAACGTAAGGTTTTTAAAGTTTAGTCTTTTAGGAAGAAATTGAATATAATGAGACCCAGTATTGATCCTTGATAATAGTACATTGCGATACAAGTGTGGAAAATTGATCATTGTATAGAGGCGGTTTATGACGCGCGAGCGGAACGCGAGCGTGCCTTAAAAGCCGACATAGGTGAGTGCTTTTTAAAAGTGTGAACACGAGGATAGTAAATAGAAAACGGTTTGAGCTCCTACTAATGGATAGGAGAACGAGGAATATGTCCTCGTGCACCTACCAATAGAAGAGTTGAAGTAGAATGTAGAGGAAACGGCTATAAATTTATCGTTTAAGACCATTTTTCACCTGATTTTCCTCACTGAATCCAAGTTTAGGCGCTTCTTCCCCATCGACCCCGAAATACAACAGGCTTTTAGGGACCAGACCATCATCTCCAGGCACATCTTGGAATACCACACAAGAAGACAGTTCTATGATCGACATGGCGAATTCTAAATCGATGTGGTATTGTGTTTTGCCTGGAAGAAATTGATTTTTAGTGATCTTTTCATTGGCTGGCCAAGGGCATATCTGTCGCATGTCAGATGAGATGTGGGCTAAGACCATCACGGACTGGGGGATAGCAGGATGAGTTAGACTTGCATCGTTGGGACGGGCACTAGACAGGGAACAGTGGAAAGGAGGCCTTGGCCCTGCAATGGGACGGGATAGGCTAAAAATAAAATAAATAAATAATTTCATTTCCTACTTATGTTTTTACTATGGATGCCAAGAAAGGGTTTCCAAACCACTTTTGTTCCACGACCCACGACTATTGAAAATTAGCTTTTTTCGTAAATTTTGAGGTTACGTTAACCCATAAATCAGCTGTTTTTGGAATAAAAGGTCATTGAACTTTGGGCCTAATTTGTTTAGTTGAAAGCTCAATGATGTTTCAAAACTTTATTACCTTTTTTTAGAACTCTGTGATCTCTCTGTAACTTTTAGATGGTTTTTTTGGATTCCGTACCTCGAAAGTTAAAAAAGGCACCCTGTTTTTTAAATTTAGTGACTGCAGTAAGTAGTTACTTACGTAAAATGTCTTCTATATCATACATAACAATCCCCATGGGCCACAGCTTATCCTTATAATAGTCAACATTCTCCCCCGTCATCACGGTCTCGTTGCTAGCGTCCGAGCGACGACGTACGTCCGCGCCGACGGGCATCGCGAAACTGCTGCATTCGTGTACGTAGTGCTTGTTTATATAGTTTCGGTCTGATGCGGCGAGGAGGGAGGCCGATGATCCTCTATTGGTCGCTCGTGTTTTCTCCTTTGAAAAATTTAGGCTTGTATATGTTATGGACAAAATGATTAATGCGGGCATTATGAATAATGACAGGCTATTATAGGCAAAGCTATTATATTAACATCTAAACTTTAAAATTTAACTTTGCCCATAATAGCTTGTCATTATACATAATACACTGTCTGGGCATTATGAGTATTGCTCCTGATCGTTGGGCAATGTGATAATATAGATTCTATAAGGTAATGGCTCAGAAACGTGGTCTTTCAAGACCACGTTTCTGAAGAAAGCTCAGGGTGCTATGGAGAGGGCTATGCTCGGTGTTTCACTACGAGATCGAATCAGAAATGAGGAGATTCGTAGGCGAACTAAAATTACCGACATAGCCCAAAGAATCAGTAAGCTGAAGTGGCAATGGGCGGGGCATGTAGCTCGTAGAACTGATGGCCGTTGGGGCCGAAAAGTCTTAGATTGGAGACCACGTACCGGAAAGCGCAGCGCGGGACGGCCTCCGACTAGATGGACGGATGACTTAATTAAGGTCGCGGGAAGTCGTTGGACGCAGAGAGCATGCGACCGATCGCTCTGGAAGTCTTTGGGGGAGGCCTATGTTCAGCAGTGGACGTGTTGTGACTGCTATTATGATGATGATGAAGGTAAAGAGCTAATTTAAACGCTGGTTTTGGAACTGGTTCCGTACGAGGCTTTTACTTTCCTTGTATTGAACTGGGCGGTCATCACTACATAGTATAAAATAAAGTCGCTTCCGCGGTCTGTATGCCCCTATGTATGCTTAGATCTTTAAAATCATGCCACGGATTTTGATGCAGTTTTAATAGATAGAGTGATTCAAGAGGAACATGTATAATACATGCAAATTATAGCCGTGCGAAGCTGGGGCGGGTCGTTAGTTTAAAGACATTTTAATTTCCTTCGAGTATAGACTTCCGGTCCTTCGTCCCTTCATATAAGGTTAAAAGATAGATCTATAAAAATACCTCATCGTCAAACTTCTGTCTCAGATCTGCGCTGTTTACAACTGGCCCTGGAAATTAATAAGTTTGGTTAATTAGCGTAAAAAGCCGGCGAAGTGCGAGTCAGTCTCGCGCGAAGGGTTCCGCACCATATTGTATTAGAGCCCCCAAAATTTTGTTTTCTGTTTTTAGTATTTGCTATAGCGGCAACAGAAATACATAAAATTTTGAAAATGTAAACTTCAAAGCTATCAAGGTTTATGAGATACAGCCTGGTGACAGACAGACGGACAGTGAAGTCTTAGTGATAGGGTCCCGTTTTTACCTTTGGGTATCCTTAAAACTAATTAATTACACCTTTTAAGGTTTTTATTTTATTGTATATCAATGTTCAATTTTCAAACAAAAAGAAAAACAGTTAATTTCGTTGGATTCTAGAAAAACAAATACTGAAATCATATATTTTTCTAGAAATCTCCATGTTTACATGATCTCATTAACTTGATTATTGTCCATATATGAACCAGTCGTGCGAAGCCATAATTAATTGAAGAAAATCGTTTTTTTTTTTCTTTTCGTCGCAGACCGAAGTTAAGGCTGTGCGTTAGGAGTTTTGGCGGGAACGAGTTAACTACATGTCGTGCTGCAGTTTTATTTTCATGAAACTTAGTTGTAACCCGAGTTGAATTGTATAATTCTGGTGGAATGTTATTCAATTTAGTTCTGTGAAAGTGCACAAGTGTAGTGAAAGTAAAAATCAGTGTCTTTCAAACATGCAGTTTTCTCGTTGCCTCCAAATCTCCTATTAAGGTTATGGTAAACTTGCCACCGCTTTACTATAGCCCCTGACTTGACGGACTATGACGACTTTGACTGTATTTTTTTTTTCTTTTATTATGGCTTCGCACGTGTGCATTTAGCCAGTGTCAAGTTATATTTTGCATCAAATTATGACCCGATTTTTCATAAATCGGGCCTAAAGTGTTTCAATACAGTCAAAGACGTCATAGTCCGTCAAGTCAGGGGCTATAGTAAAGCGGTGGCGGTGGCACCTTAATAGGAGATTTGGAGGCAACGAGAAAACTGCATGTTTGACACTGATTTTTACTTTCACTACACTTGTGCACTTTCACAGAACTAAATTGAATAACATTCCACCAGAATTATACAATTCAACTCGGGTTACATCTAAGTTTCATGAAAATAAAACTGCAGCACGACATGTTGTTAACTCGTTCCCGCCAAAAACTCCAACTGGTATTTTCCGAAAGACGTTTGATAATGCATTGGCGCCAAAAATATTAGTAAAAATGTTACCTGTTAATTGTATGCCAGATATGATCATGGACGATATCATTCTTGAAATGTCTGCCGTGTTCAAGCATTTGTAACCAATTTTCATTTCCTGAAATATTTTACGCTACGTATCATAACATAGTATAAATCATAGTCACTTGTGCAGCGCGCAACGATGCAGACGTGACACATACCTAATAATTTATTTGCGTATTGGTGACGAATAGCGCAGCGTAAGCTGCCGTTCGTAATTTATTACAATGAGTCCCAACATTGTGGTGAACGAGTTGCTGGCGTTCCTGCAGCAGAAACTGGACGTGATGGACGAGTTGTCTGCACTTCAGATCTGTACATCGAACTTCAGTGAGGAGGACATAGCGGCGGCCAAGCTGTTGCTATTCGAAGTGCTGAATAAGCGTGATCAAATGGTGTCTCGTCGTCGCGACGGGACAAAAAAAGCGTACAGGACATCATCACGCTGTTTAAGGAGACAGACCCGGACGACGTGCCTACGTTTGTGGCGAGGGACCTAAATAAGCTCCCTCCCGTCCCTTTCGACCACGTCGATGCTACGAGCCTCCTGAAGGACATCGTTCTTCTGAAAAAGAGTCTCAAGGAAGTGCACGAGAAGCTGGATGCATCTCAAAATACCGTTTCCGAACTACGCAAAGAAGTGGACGAGTTGCGCAAGAACGGAGCGGTAACGAGGTCACCAGTGTCGGTGACGCACGTCAACTCACCGCCCGGAGCTGTCCTAGATAATAGCTTCGCGTCAGCAGTTTTGTCGCAGTCGCCGTCGCCTCGTGCGCCGCTTGTAGACAGCGTGCCCCGCTCGTCCCGCACCGCTGCGGCACCTCCACGTGCCACCGCTCGACCTACGCTCCCCGCCCCGCCGCCTTTGCCTGCGGCCTCAGTCACCGCGAGCGCCCTTGTCGTTTTGAAGCCAAAGGTTCCGAATGACGACGATGATGAAGGTTTTGTCAAGGTGCAAAAGAAGCGGCGACCAAGACCTATCATGAATCGCTGCGGTACAGCCCCGACTGATTCTAGTCAGGGAGTTCGTGCTGCGACGCCTAACACTCCGGTGTACATCTCCCGCCTGCACTACACCGTCGGGTCGAAGGACATCGTCGAGTACGTACGCCGGAAGCTGGGTTGTACGCTGAGGCTGCATAAGCTGGAGTCGCATCGAAACGTCAATTTCAAGGCGTTTGTGGTGCGAGTACCGAACAGCTATCTGCCTCGCGTTATAGATGAAAGCTTCTGGCCGAAGGACGTGGAGTACCGTCGCTTCCGCGGACAAATTCCACAAGAACAGACAAAGACGAAAGTGTAGTGTCATGGAAGTGCTACTAACATAGTTCTAAGCTATCTCCTTTAACACATTCAATTATTATTATAAAATATGTATGTTAGTCTATAAGGTATGTATCTATGGGCCTTTGTAGCCTGAAATAAATGATTTATTTATTATTATAAAACAAAGTCACGTATCGCTTATTTAGATTCGTCAGTTTGTAAATGACCATTCAAATCCGTGCCCTCTCCGGACCACGTACAGTCACATTACCAATTAGCTGAACCCCACGTGTCCCAGAGCTCACTCGTAAATCTATAAGGTTCTAAAGTAATGTTGCCCGATTCTGTTTTTTGAAACAATGTACTAAACATCTGTATATATAAAAATCTTGTGTCACGATGTATGTTGCCAATAAACTCCAAAACTACTGAACCGATTTCAATCAAATTTCACATGTACCCGTATTTTGGTCTAACTTACTGGATAGGATAGTTATCATCTCAATTATTCGCTTATGTCGTGAATGTAAACGAATAAAATGTATCAATTAATGGTTTCTTAAGCAAGTGTTTATTTACTGTTTAGTTTTATGAAGTTCTCATAGACGGCGGTGTACGTTGATTCATCGATAAAATTCTTCAATATTGTTTGACATCTAGGTTGCAAATACACCCAATAGATGGCGCTGTGTTCGGGACTTACGCTGGTGAAATCGCGGGGCGCAGCTAGTACAATATAAAAAAATAACAATATAGGTAAATACTATATTTTTTACAGATATGCGAATGAGCTCTGGAGTTCAACTAATTGGTATTGTAACTGCACCTACACAGCACGCCCCAGTCTAATGAGAATCATCCTTAAAGTAGAAAGGTATACTAACCACGATATTCTTATTAAACTTAATGGCTCCATAATCGCACTCCTTGAATTTCGCCGGATTATGGATGTAAAGGACTTTGCCATCTCCAGTTGCATTGTTCCCCTGGTTTTGGAAGAATTTCAAACAGACTTCGCGTTGCAAGGCAGCCATTGTAGATGTTATTATGTCCCGTGAATGCATGTCTGAGGGGAATAAATAGAATAAATAGTATTTAGGCAGTATTTATAGTTATTGTTTTACAAAGATTTAATTTAATTTTTACACATGGTAGTAATCGGCGGGTCTCTGCTAGCTAGAATGCCGCTCGTAAGTAAATATAAGATTTGTTTTCAAACCTTGAATATTTAGTTGTTTTGCTGGATATATTTGACCAGACTTATATTGGGAGGGTTATGTTATTGCCCCGTATGTATATTCACCTTTCTAAACTACTTATTAGCCGTCGCCATTCAGCGTAGCAATGTTTCTAGCATTGTGGGAACCTTTACGCCGGGTACGATAAGGGGCGGGTCTTTTGACTAATTGGTCACTTCATTTTTTGTATTTATAATTATAATTATTAATAATAGCTAGTGAACAGATCTTTCAATAAATAATATTGATATTTCTACTTCATTCAACGTGCATTATAAGCAAAATAAAAAAATCTTATAGTTACGAACAATTTGTTTTTGAAAAAAACTTCTGTCTAGATGCAAAAGTGTGGACACACTTTAAGTCGTTTGAAATACATTGATACAGTCGCGATGCTATCGCGCGTAAGTAACACGTTGGTATCGCTTCTGTAGCACGTTAAAAATACGACTAACATTCATTAGTAGCGATGCTGTCGCGCGTTTTGTAAATGCGCGATAGCATCGCTACTAATCGCTACAAAAAATCGCTGTGGCTACGTTTGTTTTTTTAAAACTTCTGTCTAGATGCAAAAGCGTGAACACTATAAGTCGTTTGAAATAGGTACAGTTGGTTGCATAATTGCAGCCACCGGTAGAGTTCTAAAATTACTATTGCATGGCATGTTTTAATTCTAATAATTTTTGTTTGATAAATTGATGAGTTAGACGACTTTAAACTTTAGCTAAAGCGGGTGTCTAGAATCTTGCCCGTGTTGAAAACATTCTTATAACAGCCGTTTTGGAGCTCTACGGTGGGTCTGCTATTATGCAGCCGACCGTACAATGATACAGTCGCGATGCTGTTGCGCGTTAGTAGTACGTTGGTATCGCTTCTGTAGCACGTTGAAAATGCGACTAACATACGTTAGTAGCCATGCTATCGCTCATTTACGAAACGCGCGATAGCATCGCCACAAAAGTCGCCGTGGGTGAGGGCCCTAAGATGTAACACGCGGTGTCTGGATGATACCTGTTCACTCGTTACTTAAATACCCTTAAATAGTAGGTACACGTCAGGTAAGACAGACGTAGGCAACTGATTTAATTCCCTTGCAGTACGAATGTAAGGAAAGACGAACCAAAACACGTATTTTTAGTCCGACCAAAGCTTAAACATTTGGTTTGGATAGGTGAGCCCGTTCTTGAATTATAAAATTACAACGAAAAGTGGCATTGATTTTTATAGATATAGATATATATATACTTATTAGAAGAATTAACAATTATTAATTTCTATTACTAATTAATTATTCTAACTTATGTACCATAGTCAGTATCGCTCACAATGTAATGCACTATTCCTTTAGGAAATATAATCGTCAAGCCAAGTTGGAAATTCACGAAAATTAATAATACACCCAACATTGCTTAAAAAATGAACACTTTATCAACAAATCTATTTATTTTTGTATAAAGTTCAAATATAATAAAATAACTATTTTGTTTTCAATACCAAGTAACACTTAAAATGCTTTTTTGATAACAAAAAACGTAGTAATAAAACTTTTTGTGAAATAAATATCATAAAATATTAAAGATTTTGATTTTACTGCCGTATTTTATGACCAAATTCATACTTCGTGACATAACTTGGAATTAAACTTGGTATAGGCTTTTCATATAGGCCTTCAGGGCCATTTATAGATAGCGAAAAACGCTGAAAGGCGTCGCGTGCTTGATTTTGACAAAAACTAAAACAGCATTTATTAAATAAATAAATAAATATTGCAGGACATTTCACGCATCGCCATCTAGCCCCAAGTTAAGTAACTAGACTTGTGTTATGGGTGCTAGACGACGGATATACTACTATATACTTTTCTTTTGTACATATATACTTATAATACATAGAAACAACCAGACCACAGACAAATATCTAAGCATAAATACTTGTCTGAGGCGGGAATCGAACCCGCAACCCTGTGTTTAGCAGTCCGGCATGGTGACCTTTGTGCCAACTGGGTCGTCAAGTATTAGATTTTTAATAAAATTATTACCTACCAATGCCAGGAATCGAACCTGTTTATTTTCTGAAAAATAATCCATCTATAATTTTATAACACTCGATTGATGCTTTTAGAGAGATCAACTTCTGAAAACAAACATAGTACCAATGGCAAATCAAAGGACTTTTTTGCTAGGGCTAACTCTTTTTTGTAGTTTTCTGCAATTTTCACCGTTTGGTCTCTGACTAAATAATAATTTACAGGGTTATTGGTAATTATACTAGAAAGCCGTTGAGGGCTACTTCTGTGCACCTAAACAAACAACTTTTGTTCTACGACTTTTGGAAATTCGAATATTTTTTTGAAAATTTTGAGATTAGGTTTAACTGAAAATCAGCTGTTTAATACACGGAGAGGTCATTAACCTTAAAATCTAACTTATTTTTTAAGTTTTATCTACTGTTCTTAGTCTGGATGACCTTTTTTTTTTCTTTTATTATGGCTTCGCACGGCTTGTGCATTTAGCCAGTGTCAAGTTATATTTTGCATCAAATTATGACCCGATTTTTCATAAATCGGGCCTAAAGTGTTTCAATACAGTCAAAGTCGTCATAGTCCGTCAAGTCAGGGGCTATAGTAAAGCGGTGGCAAGTTTACCATAACCTTAAATAGGAGATTTGGAGGCAACGAGAAAACTTCATGTTTGACACTGATTTTTACTTTCACTACACTTGTGCACTTTCACAGAACTAAATTGAATAACATTCCACCAGAATTATACAATTATACAACTCGGGTTACATCTAAGTTTCATGAAAATAAAACTGCAGCACGACATGTTGTTAACTCGTTCCCGCCAAAACTCCGTACTCCTGTTTAAAATCTTATAAAGCACAACACAAATTATAGTCTAACAGGATAAGAAAACAAAACTTTGATAGACACCAAACACTTGTTTGGCACCAACGACACTGATGGCAAACACTTTGCTCCCACTTACTCATTTGACAGTCAATCCTTCTCACTCTAGTAATTATTGTTATTTTAGCAGCCGGTCTATATTTATTCTCTGTCTACGTTTTTAGTACTCTATTGCAAGAGTTGTATGTATGTATGTTTGTATACGGGCTTTTTTCCGCAACTACTCTTTTTAATTGGGTCCTTTTTGCGTGAGGATGGAGTAGGCTTGCCCAGCACCTACTACTCTCTCAGCTTAGTCGACCATGTCCAGAGGAGAGAACTTGTCTGTATTACTTCTGGAGCCAACTAAGCCGCGGGTTTCATCACGATGTTTTCCTTCACCGTAAGAGTAATGTCAATTAGCGCACATAAATTTTTCTTATGAAAAATACAGTGGTGCACGGCCGGCTGGGATTCGAACCCACGACCTTCAGAATGAAAGTCGGGGTATCTACGACTAAGCCAACACCGTTCTATTGCAAGAGTTACCATAACTTTAGTGCGCGACTCCAACTTTTGAAAAACAATTTTGCTGCTCTTTCACTCTCGCGACTTTGGACGGGTTGCCACCCTTGATACGTCACGCTACGTCACGTGCCGGAGCTGTGCCGTCACTGTGCTGTGCGGATAGGCCTTGAAGGCAGGAATGTTTCCTTACCCGTATTTCACGGCTACATTAGCACTATAGTAGATTTAAATAAAACAAAACAACTACCAGAATAAAAATATAATAATACATTGTATTAATTACATAGATACACGTCTTAAAGACATTTAATTGATAATAATGGACAATATACAATAGTTTTTTGATTTATTTTACCGAATCTTTAGTAAAAATTCGAAATTAAATCGGTTGATGACGCGAATTGTCAAAATGCCCGTTCGCTTGTAGATAAAATTACTAATTATTGCATCATTTTTTATACAAATTTTATATACAATTTGCAGGTTATACAAATTTTCTATACAATTTGCAGGTTATACAAATTTTCTATACAATTTGTAGGTTTTACAAATTTTCTATACAATTTGTAGGTTTTACAAATTTTCTATACAATTTGTAGGTTTTACAAATTTTCTATACAATTTGTAGGTTATACAAATTTATACAATGTGTAGGTGCAATCTTTACCGACATTTCGGTATAAATCTGGAAAAAATCGCTTTAAGCGATAAGGTCACCTATTTGTACAATTATGTTAGTTAATAAAAGTTTTTTAATTTGCGTTTCTTTTTAATATTACTCGTGTGTTATACAAAAATGTTTTTCTATAATTTTAAAACTAAATTCCTTGCAGTTTCAAAGCTTTAGTCGAAAATATCATCAGAAAAATATATTTCTTATGATTTAGTTTGGATTTTTTTTTGACTAAACTTTCAAAACGACAAGAAATTTTCGTCTGAAAATTATAAATTACTTTATTTGTACAACACAAAAGAAACATAAACCAAAATATCTATAAAAATATCACTTAAAATTTGTACTGAAAATTTGGTACAAACCACAATTTTTCATGCATTATTTAACAATAAAAATATCACCTACAAATTGCACTCTATATTTGGTTCAAAACAACATTTTTTCATGAATAATTTCCCATAAAGGCGACAGGCATTTGACAATTGTCGCCACCAACCTTAAGACCCGGGAAAATAAGACTAAATAAAAAATTACGCAATTTAAACACGGGAAAACTATATGAATACAAATATGTCAACTTTATACTACGTTAAAGATAATTCAAATCATAATTTTAAAATTCTTAAAAAATACGGAACCCTAAAAATGATCTTAAGTAGTTAGATAAGTACTTAAGGTGAAAGGGTACCGGCGCTCTCTCCATACAAACATGGTCGACTGTTTCCTCCCTGGATAATGACACTAGCACAAATATTTTTTATTACTCATACTCCGAAAGTAGGTCTAAAGATGCCTGAAGAGCGTGTAGTAATAAAAACTTTTTGAGCCCTCGGGAAAATCGCTTTCACTGACAGCTGTCATGTCAAATTATGGCTTCGCGCGGCTTGTGCAATGTGCTTTTAGCCAGTATCAGTATCATTACGCATTAGGAACTTCAAAAACCTAACCTCCTTGCTTTAGGTAACACCAAAGAATAACAATTATGGTTTCACACGGCTCATGCATACTGCCAGAGATAGTATGGAGTCTCTCATACATTCTCGTTATTATGAAGAATTTTATATATTATTCGTAATGAAAAGCACAGTGTTTACCTCGGGTAAAAGACTTATTAAGTCCCTCGAACTATTAGCGCCGTCGCTAGACTCGGGCGCCAAACTCCGTCTCGGGACTCAATGAGTGACTTTCACACCTAGGGTAGCAATGACTATGCCCTTATGTCTTGTTTTTTTTCTTATTTTTAATTAAGAATTAAATAACAAAAAAAAACAAAACATAGGGGCATGGTCATGACAGTTAAAAGATTTCTGCAACAAAAATATTTGCTCTAGTGTCATTATCCAGGGAGGAAACAGTCGACTACGTTTGTATGGAGAGAGCGCCCGGTACCCAAGCCTATCCAACTAATATTATAAATTCCAAAGTTTATTTTTTTATTTGTTCGTTTGTTCCCCCTTCACGGTCAAACTACTGGATCGATTTGGATAAAAATCGGCACAGTGATAGTTTGGGATGTAGAGCGACATAGGACTTTTGATCCCGAAATTCCCGCGGCATCGGGTGAAACCGCAAGGCGCAAGATACATTCAAATAAATCCTAATAATTTGCTAAAACTAGACTGTTTTTGATAGAATCACAAATATTTTGTTCATAAAGATGAGTAAGTTATAAAATTGCTTTCTTTAGTGGCCCCAAGAAAATAGTTTGACAATTTTTGTTAACATTTAAGGCTATGCCGAGCGAGATTATAAACGGGAACCAAAAAATAAATAAAACCTAGTAAAAATACCCATCATTAGATCGAAGTGTAAATGAAAGATATACTACTTATATACTTGACGACCCAGTTGGCACAATGGTCACCATGCCGGACTGCCAAACACAGGGTTGCGGGTTCGATTCCCGCCTCAGGCAAGTATTTATGCTAGATATTTGTCTGTGGTCTGGTTGTTTCTATGCATTATAAGTATATATTTACAAAAGAAAAGTATATAAGTAGTATATACGTTGTCTAGCACCCATAACACAAGTGTAGTTACTTAACTTGGAGCTAGATGGCGATGTGTGAAATGTCCTGCAATATTTATTTATTTACTTTTCTTTTTTTAATATATACTTGTAATACATAGAAACAACCAGACCACAGACAAATATCTAAGCATAAATACTTGTCTGAGGCGGTAATCGAATCCGCAACCCTGTGTTTGGCAGTCCGGCATGGTGACCATTGTGCCAACTGGGTCGTCAATTTAGGCTACTAGAAGGCTTAAATTGATGTTCTTCACAAAATAGTCGAGGAAGTTTTACCATCCGATCTCAAAATGGATTTTTTTTTGCAAGAATATTTTTGTTTCTCGAGTATATGAATATGTGTGTTTGTTACTAAATGCCATTTTTGAACTAGAATATCAAGAGAAAAGTGTACCGGGGGCTCTCTCCATACAAACGTAGTCGACTGTTTTCTCCCTGGATAACACTAGAGCAAATATTTTTGTTACATAAAACTTATAACTGTCATGACCATGCCCCTATGTTTCGTTTTTGTTTTTTAAATATTAATTTCTATGATGATTAGAAAATGAAAAAACCAAAACATAGGGACATAGTCATGGCAGTTATAGGTTTTATGGCACAAAATATTTGCTATAGTGTCATTATCCAGGGAGGAAACAGTCGACTACGTTTGTATGGAGAGAGCGCCGGTACTCTTTTCTCTCAAGCTATGAAGCTAAACTGATACGCTGTTAGCATTATGGTAGTGACCAGTTCGATTCGAAACGATAATTTGAAATAAACATAATACTAAAAAAATCACTAATATTATACAGTGTGTGATAAAAACCCTGTAATTTCTCTTAGGTAGGTATTACAAAAAAATTGCAAAATTAGCCTATTTTACTAAAATTTTAAGGAATTTTCAAGATGACAACACCACCATTGGGCAAATAATGGAGTTGTTAACACCCAATAAATTAGACTAATTTTCCCGAAAAAAAATTTTTTTTTCTATTTTTGGGTAAGGTCAGTGTATCCAGCCCTAAGAGCGATGAGAGTGTTTTTATTACACACTGTATACGTAAACTGTTACACCTTGTATAGCTCAATGTTAAGGCATATTATTATTTTGGCTTGAAATTGACACAATAAATATTGATTCGGAATTATAGTCGTAAAAATTGACAAAGAAATTTTTCAATTTCTGATAAATAATTGAAACTTTGAAAGCTACTCAACAATTTTATTTAAATCAATATTAGGTTGCCTGGACCGCATTCTGCAGTAAGGCCGCCAATTGTGCCACTGCTTTTTGTTTTATAATTGAAGTTTTATATTTAATATATTTTATAACTTGTGTGTCCAATACAGCATTCTATATAATATATATTAATATCTAATCTTTTCGATAAATATATCATATCACGGAAAAAATATTGCATACAATTGGTTTTTATTGCAACTTTTAGAAAAATACTGCACATTAGGGTAAACATATTGCATACAATTGGGAAAAACATCGCAACTTTTGGGGAAAAAATACTGCATATTACGGAAAATATATTGCATAAAATTGGGAAAAATATCGCAACTATTGAGGAAATATACTGCACATTACGGAATAAATATTGCATACAATTGGGAAAAGTATCGCAAGTTTTAGGGAAAAAATACTGCACATTACGGAAAATATATTGCATATCCCGGAAATAACTGGAAATTGGGATATATACAAGCAAAATAATACTAATTTAATCTACGCTAAAATAATATTACATAAGTACATGTTATTTTATTATTAACACTAAAATTAAAAATATATTTAAATTAAGTAACACGTAAACTAATTCGGTAACTTATTTTTTAAAATAAAAAAATGGGATACCTAATGACAAATTCATTAATACGTAAAATTCTAATTAAAATAATTACATTATCACTGAGTTAATAATTAATCTGGAAATGGCAATACGAAGAAAAAGTTTGCTCAAGAGGCTAAATATAAATATGAAGACTGGCATAGCAGTCTTTTCATTCTTTAGTATTTTTTTTACTTGCGCAGTTTGTGGTATGCAGTAAAATATAAATGTAGAGACTGGCATAGTAGTTGCCTCAATATTTCGTATATTTTTAGTTGCAAGTCCAGCTTCCCAACCTATGGCAATGTATAACAATAAATGCCACTTAACAAAATCTCGTAAAGTGTCAAATTTATCTGTCTTTCATATAGTCGACCCAGTTAGCACAATGGTCGCCATGCTGGACTGCCAAACATAGGGTTGCGGGTCCGATTTCCGCCTCAGACAAGTATTTAAGCTTAGATATATGTCTGTGGTCTGGTTGTCTCTATGTATTATAAGTATATATATACAAAAGTATATAAGTAGTATATGAGTTATCTAGCACCCATAACACAAGTCTAGTTACTTAGCTTGGGGCTAGATGGCGATGTGTGGAATGTCCTGCAATATTTATTTATATTTTTTTATTTGCCACGTAACAGGAAAACTTGACACTTTACAAGATTTTGTTTCATGGTATTTGTTTGTGTCCTATATTCATTGTTTACATTGCCATAGGTTTAAAACAAAGCAGAGCAATTTAAAGAGAAAAATGGCTATGCCAGGGGCCTTATTCTGCTATTTTGCATTCATAGATTTACCATTGTCATTATATCGATACTTTATTGATATTATATAGAGATTGTTACTTTATTTGGTATTCTGCAAAATTTTTAACATAATAATCGAATCGCTAATGTAGAATCGCGAATGGAGTCTCAATGGAATGGTAATAGTTACGTCGCTGGTGTTGCCTACCAATATGGTATATGTTGCTAAGCGATATCGCTTAGCAACATATACCATGTTGGCATCTCGACAGTTGTCAAAACGGTATATTATTATACCGTTTTGACAACTGTCGAGATTCCATTGAGCCACGAATCTAGAGCAGAATACGAACGTGAGTTAGTGGTATGTCAGTGGTGTTTCAATAGAATAGTTAACATTAGGCGAATACCAATTTGACATTAAACGTCTATTACGATTCTGTTGACACTCTATTGAAACACAATTGTGTTAGCAGACTTAGGCCCCAGAATGTAAGCTTTTGCCCCGATGAGGAAAAAAACATAGAATTCTTATATTCCCCATTTCTTATATTTTGACAAGATCTGCCACGATCTCGACCGATTCACCACTTTATTAAACACAAGTTTTTATGTTGTCAAACGTTAAAAATAAAAGCGCAATACTATCAAAAGCCGCCATTTTTTAAAACCAATTTATGAAAAGTTTGCTCGCTGTTTTTGCAAGTATTACCTTTCCGTAAGGAGTTTCAAAGGTATTTATTTTGTCTATGGACAGCAAAACCTACAATATTTGACTCATGCACCCGCTCTATGCTATGAACTTTTCCTTCGCCTTGTCATCTCCATTTGAATATAGTAACTCAGTATTTAATAAGACATTACGGTTTAGTTAAGATATTAAAAAAGACCAAGTAAATGTGTATAATATGCTATACAAATACATTTAGGTGCATTACACTATTAATTAAAATGTATACGAGTGTATACATTAAGGTAAATATAGGAGCCAAACGCAAAATGCCTGTCGCATACAAATTATTAATTATTGCATGTGTGTACAGTTTGTAGTTCTTTTCCTACATTTTGGTATCATTTAAAGTGGAAAACTTCATTTCTAAGCTTATCCAAACTAAATTTGATTTTTGTAAATTAAAATCTGGATAAGTTTAGTAGCGAGAAGATTTTTTTTTTAAATAATACCATAATATAAAAGAACTCATCCACCTAAACACAAAAACACTTATTATACCTAGACGAAAGGCTTTTTGCTTTTAGCTTCTATATGCGCCTTAATAGAAAA
Source organism: Idaea straminata (assembly GCA_951213275.1). NCBI lineage: Eukaryota > Metazoa > Arthropoda > Insecta > Lepidoptera > Geometridae > Idaea > Idaea straminata. Next base: position 6,715,853 of record OX577872.1, read on the forward strand.
AAACACATACAAAATTTTTAGTATAGGTTACTGTATAATTGTATAAAATTTTATTTTCATTATTTTGCGAAAATTTTTAATCGATGTAAAAACATTAAGTACTCCGATTCCATATACATTCGAGTAATAATTTTTAAAGATGTAGTTACATATGAGTTTTGACTGGCATAGTAGTCACTCTATTTTTAGGGCTCCGCACCTCAAAAGGTAAAAAAGGAACCCTTATAAGATGCACTCTCTTGTCCGTCGATCTGCGTGTCACCACCGATTTTCGGTGCGGAACGGAACGGGTGGACCTAGCAAGTTGAAATTTATAGCAGATTGAGGTTTATATTCCCTATTATTTTTCTTTTGCTCGTCCTTTTCCAAACCTATGTCAATTTATAGACGACATTAATACACACAAATGCCATGTAATAAAATCTCGTAAAAGTCAGATTTGCCTGTTTTGATATAAGCCATATAACAGCAAAACTTGACACCGTACAAGATTTCGTTACATGGCATTTGTTGCGGCAATTTATAGAGGACATTAATAAAAAACAACAAATGCTTCGAACAAATCTCGTAAACTGTCAGATTTGCCTATTTTGATATAAGCCATATAACAAAAACTTGACACCTTACAAGATTTCGTTACATGGCATTTGTTGCGGCAATTAATAGAGGACTATAATAAAAACAACAAATACCTCGAACAAATCTCATAAAATGTCAGATTTGCCTGCTATTTGATAATAAACCACATAACAGCAAAACTTGACACCTTACAAGATTTCATTACATGGTATTTGTTGCGGCAATTTATAAAGGACATTTATACAAACAATACAGGCCTTGAACAAAATCTCGTAAAATGTCAGGTTTGCCTGTTATTTAATAATGAACCACATAACAGCAAAACTTGACACCCTACAAGATTTCGTTAAATGGCATTTGTTGTGGCAATTTATAAAGGACATTAATACAAACAACAAATGCCATCAACAAAATCTCGTACAGTGTCAGATTTGCCCGTTATTTGATAATAAACCACATAACAGCAAAACTTGACACCTTACAAGATTTCGTTACATGGCATTTGTTGTGGCAATTTATAAAGGACATTAATACAAACAATACAGGCCTCGAACAAATCTCGTAAAATGTCAGGTTTGCCTGTTATTTGATAATAAACCACATAACAGCAAAACTTGACACCTTACAAGATTTCGTACATGGCATTTGTTGTGGCAATTTATAGAGGACATTAATACAAACAACAAATGCCATCAACAAAATCTCGTAAAATGTCAGGTTCGCCTGTCATTTCATTATAAACCACATAACAGCAAAACTTGACACCTTACAAGATTTCTTTACATGACATTTGTTGTTTGTATAAATGTCCTCTATAAATTGACATAGGTTTGAAAGGTGGCCTCGAAACTCGTTTACTATGCCAAGATGTTTCTACCTCTTTTAATCTCTGATACTGAGTTTTACATTTTTAAAGTATACAAAATCTCAGGCGATCACGACAAAAACCAGCTTTAGTCATCTTCAGACTACTTCAGAGACATCTATAAAAACTCTAAAATTTTCAAAAAGTTTTGAAATTCCAAAAATCTTAGAACAAAAGTTGTTCATCTAGACATTTAGAACAACCCCCTTTCGTATTATATTACCCATGCTATTACACATTCTATAAATCTATACTATATTAATATTATAAAGCTGAAGAGTTTGTTTGTTTGTTTGAACGCGCTGATCTCAGGAACTACCGGTTCGAATTGAAAAATTATTTTCGTGTTGAATAGTCCATTTATCGAGGAAGGCTATAGGCTTTTCATTTTGATATCCCCACGGGATCGGTACATACGCGGGTGAAACCGCGGAGCGCAGCTAGTCTATTATATGTAGAATTTAAAATTTTATATTTTAAAAGTGAAAGTTTATTACCTCCTCATGCAAAAACTGCTAAACCGATAAGCACAGGGTATTTTTTTTTAAATATATGTGCGCTAATCGACATTGCTTAAACGGTTAAGGAAGACATCGTGATGAAACCCGCGGCTTAGTTGGCTCCAGACGAATTGATGAGTTATATCTTTTGGTCGACTAAGCTGAGAAGCTCAAATATCGTTAATGAAAAGCAATCTTGTCTAGGGGCAGATGTTTCTTATAAATTAATTTATTACGCTTTCTCTTCTACCTTATTTCGTTCAGCTTTCCTCCTCCTCCTATGTATAAATGGTACGAACACCCACAAAGCAGCGCCACCGACCAAAATAAAACCTAACGTAACAAACAATGATTTATAAGAATGCGTATATTCAAACCAAAAACCACAGATAGGTGGTCCAATCAACTGTAGAATACCATTCACAAACAAACTGATACCATAAGAAGACATAAGTCTTTCTGTTCCCAACATCTCGGTCATAACCAACGCGGTAACACCAGTATTAATTCCCGATGCTAAGCCAAAAACTGAACAAAAAACGCTAATAGCCGAATATGATTCGACTAAAGGAATCATAGCTAAACTGATACCAGATAGCAAAAGGCCGAAAATAAAGAAATAACGCTTTGGAGTGCTTACAACATCTGATAAGGCTGAACCACCAATTCTACCAACTAAATCCAAAGCTGAAATTATCGATAATAAATAAGCTCCCAATGATTTATCAAACCCACATTCATTAGCGTAAGATGGAACTAAAATTAAAAAATTCGTATAAGAAATAGCATTCGTACAATTAGATATCAATATAACCAAATATATTGGATCTTTCAAAAGCTGTATATCGAAATATTTACTTGGTTCCTTTTTCACGTTGTCATTTTTTTGTTTTTTCCTTAAACCACAGCAATACGTGATCGGTGCTAAGCTATCTGTTACGGATTTTAAAGAGAATTGTGAAGCGAATTCGCTTGGTTTCTCAAACGCTGATAAAGTTGATCCGTGGAATGGTGTAGACATATATTGGAAAGAGGATGTTGAAGGGCTTCGTTTCGGAGTTTTTGGAACTTGTAATTTCTTTAGGAAAGTTTCTTGACTGTTTACGCGACTGGTTTTACCTTCAGGGACTGATTCTAATAGCGAAGGATTTGATGGAAGATGGCTTTTAGACGCTATGTTTTGGAGTTGGTTTTTTGATGCAACTGGCGTGGTGATTTTCTTCCGTTCCGCCATCACGGCGCTTGCTGAACGGGCGAATTTCGGTGAAGTTTTCTCTTCTTTGCTGTTTAGAATTGGAGGTGAACCGTTTGGTTGGTCAGCTGGGTTCTCTTCGGGCGTGAAGAGGATCTTTGGATGCTCTTCCGTAGGTTCTTCTTCGATGAATGGTTCCAACTAGAAATAAAGGGTTATAGGGCTTTGTTAATTATTTTATTGTTGTATGACTATTATAAGAAAACGGGATTGTTTTAGACGTCTAGACGAACAAATTTTGTTCTAGGATTTTTAAAAATTCGAAATATTTTTTTGAAATATTGAGGTTATGTTTACCAGAAAATCAGCTGTTTCTTAGAGTTAGAGGTCATTGACCTTGGCGTTTTAGTTGTTTATTGAGTCTCCATTTCAAAAATGATTGGTTTTATTTAACGAAAACAGCCGATTAAAAAAAATAGACTCAAAATTTTGATTTCCAAAAAATAAGTCCGAATTTTCAAAACATCGTAGAACAAAAGTTGTTCGCCTAGACGTCTAATAACAACCCCCTGTTGTATTACAAACCCTTCCTTGAAACACATTGTATACCAACTATTTGTCTATTGAAATAAAACCAAATAACGAATTTAAAAATACGTGATTTTTATTTTGAAAAATACATTATAACATTATTTCTTATTCATTACAAAATTAATACTTAAAAATATTAGTTGAAAATTGTGATTTACTTAATATCTAAAAAATAAGTAATTTAAAAAAATCGTGATGTAAAAATTAGTATTAGGTACTTAAATTAATACTCAAATAAAAATAAAAAACAAATATAATATGTATTAAAAAGTTTAAAAAAAAAGTTAATATAAAATATCAAAGAATACCTACATAATTAATTTAATTAGTTTAAGTTAGGTAGGTAATCATGTTTAAGTTTTTTGTGGAAATAATCGCCTTTTTTAATATCACAATATTTCGACATCTTTCGAATATTACCTTTTAATATCATTTTTTTTAATAAAATCATCTAAAGATCCATACTGGGAAAAAATATTACAATTAAATTATGCAGAAACAAATAATTTACGGAAAATATTGCCAATGAAATATGCAGAAAGAAATAATTTTGGAAAAATATTGCAAATTAAATATGCAGAAACAAATAAATTAGGAAAAATATTGCAAATGAAATATGCAGAAACAAATAATTTAGGAAAAATATTACAAATGAAATATGCAAAAACAAATAATTTAGGGAAAATATTGCAAATGAAATATGCAGAAAGAAATAATTTTGGAAAAATATTGCAAATTAAATATGCAGAAACAAATAAATTAGGAAAAATATTGCAAATGAAATACGCAAATTTGGAAATATACAAAACAAAAAATTTGGAAAAAACTGTAAATCAATATAAAACGACAAACCGGAATAGTACAACTCGAAAGATAGTGAAATAAAGGTGCTAACAACTTAAGTGAAAAATGTATCGCCTAAACTTGCACCGCGGCGAGGTATGAACTCGCGACCTCCTGCCCACCGTGCAAGCGTGCTCTCAACTGCGGCACGCGGTAATTAACGTCACAAGAAATATTAAAAAGGACTTTATTGTAATTAAATACTGTAACATTAGAGTCTAATTGACTTTAATGTAATTAATTAATATAACATTTGAGTGTATTTGACTTTTATGTAATTAATTAATCTAACATTTGAGTACATTTGACTTTAATGAAATCACATAAAAGTCAAGTTAATGTAATATCATTAAAGTCAAGTTAATGCAATAACATCAAAGTCTTAATGTAGTTACATCAAAGTCAAGTAATGTATTTACATTAAAGTCGATTTAATGTATTTACATTAAAGTCGAGTTAATGTATTTACATTAAAGCCGAGTTAATGTATTTACATTAAAGTCTAGTGAATATAATTACATTAAAGTAAATTAAAGGTGTTTTTTTTGTATTTAGAGCTGTCTTTAAAGTAAATTAAATTCATCTTACTTTTTCAAAATTCGTCAAACTAAAGACAATGACTGGCAATCTTCATACAATTATACTATGCGTTTAAAGGCCGTTTTAGGTGACATTTTTCACTTGAAAATATTTCTCGTAAAAGCCGGCTCGCACGCTTAAAAATTAATAAAATCATTGTGCTAAGAATATAGGAATAAAATATTAAAATGGAGACGCGAATTAATTACTATAACTTTATGCTCCCTTCACACTGTTGAGATGCATATTTTGCAGATGTTTTTTTTGGCATATTAAACGGTCGGCCATTTTCTTTTAGATGCCATTTATCAAAATCTTGCAAGTGTCAGGCAGTGTGTTAGGAGCCATTAATTAATCTATAAATATCATAATTAAGGTAAAAGGGTACCGGCGCTCTCTCCATACAAACATGGATAATGACACTAGCATAAATATTTTTGTGCCATAAAACCAATAACTGCTTTGACTATGTTTTGGTTTTTTTCATTTTCGAATTATAATAGAAATTAAGATTTTAAAAACAAAACATAGGGGCATGGTCATGGCAGTTATAAGTTTTATGCAACAAAAATATTTGCTCTAGTGTAATTATTCATTGAGAACAGTCGACTACGTTTGTATGGAGAGAGCCCCCGGTACCCTGTCCTCTTAATATAATTATCATAAGACAGCCTCGGTGTTTCAATTGGAAGATAAATTCAGAAAAAAGTTTTGCAAAAAATGAGAACTTTTTGCAACAAACAATTATTCACAAATTTTGCAACAAATGTCAGTATTTGGCAAAATTTGCTACAAATAGCGGTACTTTTCGTGACTTTTGCAACTAATGTCAGTATTTGGCAAAATTTGCTACAAATAGCGGCACTTTTCGTGACTTTTGCAACAAATGTCAGTATTTGGCAAAATTTGCTACAAATAGCGGTACTTTTCGTGACTTTTGCAACTAATGTCAGTATTTCGCAAATTTTGCACTAAATGGCATTTTTTTTTCTTGACTTTTGTAGCAAATGTCAATACTTCTTTGTAAATTTTGCAACACATGACAATATTTCGCAATTTTTATCTAAACTAATATTAAAAAAGAGGAAAGTTTTTTGTTTTTTAAGTTTATAATGAATTTGCTCCAAAACTACTTTTATCTCGATGTTCCCACGGGATCGGGAATTACGCGGGTGAAACTACGGAGCGCTGTTACTACCTAATAAAATTCTATCAAAATTCGTAATTTTAATAGGTTATTATTTTTTTTAATCTTCTTCTCGTATAGTGGTGTGGCTCACCTATAGTTAGAGTTTTCAGATCGCCTTAAGCCCTCTAACTTGACCTAACGACTGCTACTAGAGGTAGCAACCGGGACCAACGGCTTAACGTGCCTTCCGAAGCACGGAGGGGCTCACAAAAACACATTTTTGCAACACTACTAATTAGTCACCCATGGAAGTAATGACCGCGCCAGGCGTCGCTTAACCCGCACGACCGTAAACGATCAGCGAGCGTCGCTTAGCTGTGAGCCTCCTCTCCTCTTTTTTCAATACAATAAGTACAATAAAGATTAAATCTTAAAAATTAATATAATAATTCGTAAGTAAATAAAAAATGGGTGAGTAAATAGGCATAATTAGGTTATTTTTTGGTGTAATTAAGGAATAAAATATAAGGAATGATTTTTTAGGGTTCCTTAAAGAATATCAAGAGGAAAGAAACCCATTTAAAATAGCTGGATTGTCCGTCTGTCTGTCTTTAAAAACCTGTAAATGAGATTTTTTTCTAAACATATAAAATTAAACTTATTAAATAAATATTTCCTTAATTAGAGGAAAGGGTGGCTCTCTCCATACAAACGTAGTCGACTGTTTTCTCCCTGGATGACACTAGAGCAAATATTTTTTTTGCATAAAACTTATAACTGCCATGCACCTATGTTTTTTTGTTTTTTAAATCTTAATTTCTATGATAATTAGAAAATAAAAATAAAAACCAAAACATAGGGGCATAGTCATGGCAGCTATAGGTTTTATGGCACAAAAATATTTGTGCTAGTGTCATTATTCAGGGAGAAAACAGTCGAATACGTTTGTATGGAGAGAGCGCCGGTACCTTTTCACTTTAATAGCTGTACTTAGAGACAATCCTTAGCAAAATTCTTCAGTTTCTATTTAAAAGTAACAAAAAAGGTTGTCTGGTAGGGATCGCACATAAGCGGTAAGGCCGCCTAGGTTTAAGTTTGTGTTTATTTTTATAAAATGTGTGCTGTGGCGTGTAAAGTAAAGAATTCATCTATCTATCAAGAAGTGAACTTTTTTAAATATTTTATTTTACCGCAAATCTTAAATTTTCACAAAATACCAAACGAACTTTTCTACGCATTAAAATTCATGATGAGATTTAATTTGATTGTAAAAATAATTTAGCATTTTTTTTTCACATAAACCTCAGCAAAAAAAATTGCGCAGTAAAATAAAATTAATTAATTAATGTATATTTGCTCTAATATCTACGGAATCATTCAACTGCGTCCGACTCGTGCTTGGTTTGGCAATAATATATAATTTTATAAATCTCTAAGTACAGTATTTTGCGCGAAATCACTTAAAACTAATTATAAAGCAGTCAAACTAAGCCGCTATAAAAATAACGGTATGGTAACTAGATATATCGGGTTGGTAACGGTCGTTTTTTAAAACGGTATTTTCGTAGACAGTTTTAAAAACGAATTTTATAATTGTATTTTTTAAACGAGATTATCAACCCAACATTAATTATACTAAATAAAAACTAAATATTTATAAACTAGCGCGTTAATATTAGCCTTTTTAGTTTTTTTTGTTAAATTCGGTATTCCAGGTGGATTACTTTTCGTAATATTTTTTATTCATTGAGAATTTATATGGCTAAACGAGAGACATAGCTAGCCAAAATTTCAAATTATAAAAATCTACGATGTACATAATTTACTTCAAAATTCGTAGCAATCACGATATTCCCACCGGATTGGGACTTGCGCGAGTAAAATCGCGGGACACAGTCTAGAATAAAATGACAGCATCCATGATATAAACATTTCTGTTTCGATCGAGTTGCACCGATCGTATTTACAACTTCTCGTAACCACGATCAGTGCAACTCGATCGAAACGTCGGGTAAATATTAAAATAACTATAAAACGCAATCACGAGACGTGTTTATAGGATGAATATTTATTATCACGTAAAAATGATTTTATGAAAAATAATAGCATCATTTTACGTTCCTACTTAAAATAATAATTGACGTAATATAAGCACGTTTTTATAAACACTTAAATATCAATTTGTTAATAAAATGGTAATAATAAAATGTTAATTTAACACTATAAAAAAATATATGGTTATACTTTTTGCGCCTTTTGTGCTCTCTCTTCCTCTAACCTAGCTTTTTCTTTCTTTCTCTTATCAATCAAAGGCATAAAGAGCCACAAAGAAGCCCCACCGATGAAAATAACACCGAAGGTAACAAACATAGATGTGAAACTTCTTGCACTCTCAAACCAGAAACCACAAATTGGTGGCCCTATCAACTGTAAGATACCGTTTACAAACAAACTAATACCATAAGTTGACATTAATCTTTCAACGCCTAATATCTCAGCCATAACTAGCGTCGTAACACTGTTATTAACACCGGACGCCAAACCGAAAAACGCGCAAACGATACTGATCCAGATATACGTTTTCAAAAACGGTATTATTATTAACGCTATACCGGAAAATACTAACCCGCCAACGAAGTAGAAAGATTTGGGCATGAAATTTAAATCGCATAGTGCTGAACCACCGATTCTCCCTACCAAATCTAAAGCAGAGACGGTACTTAATAGATAAGCGCCTTTCGCTTTATCAAACCCTATATTCTGAGCGTGGGACGGTAATAGAATTATAAAGTTAGTTACCGAAATAGCAACGGTAGAACTTGATATTAAAATAACTAGATACGTAGGATCAGTAAGTAAACTCAGATCGAAAAATTTATTCGGTTCCTTTTCGTTTTTCGGTTTTTTCTTACATTTAAAACAGCAATACGCAACTTCCGCTACACTATCAGTGACAGATTTTAAGGAAAACTGTGAAGCAAATTGATTCGGTTGTTCGAAAGCTGATAAAGTCGAGCCGTGGAACGGAGTAGAAACATAAGCAAAACTGGACGTGGAATAATTTCTTTTCGGTCCAGCTGTGCTTAATCGTCTAGAAAAAGCCTCAGTTGATCCCATTTTTCTTACTTCAGACGTTATAGATGTTGAACTATAGGTAACTTTAGGTATGGGTCTAGTGTAAGACAGTTTTCGCTTAGAGTTGTTCTGACGTAACTGGTTCGTCGACGGTATGGGAGTGATGGGGCTTTGCGGTTTTTCGGTGATACCGTTTTCGGTACCGTTTTTCTCTAGATATGTGCCGTTTTCGTCTTCCTCCTCTTCGAAAAGTATATCGTCCTGGAAAAAACAATATTTGTATGCCAACAAATTATTTTGAAACCTACCCCACACAGCGGCGATAATTACGCAGACCGCAGTTACGAAGTAACTATCGCGTAAACTGTGTCGGCTCCAGAAAAAAATCACATCGCTGCGCGCAATTGATCGCCACTGCGTTAGACCTTTATTTGGAATATCAATTTATAAACTAGAAAATAATCTAAAAGCTAATTTACTACTCTAATAAAAGCTCTATTTCGTAAAACGGTACACATTTTTATTTACAAAAGAAATTACAATTTAAACTACTTTAACCGGCTAAGCGCTAACAGCTGCACTCAGAAACGTTCCTAAACGATCATTAATTAAACGGTGTCTTTTTCTCGCAGAAGGCTTCGCACGATATGTTCCAAGTAATATTATTTGGCATACATTTTTTCGTTTTTTATCTCTTTTCTCTATCTTCTTGTTTTGCTAAAGTGAGTGACAATGCTCGAAATCTAATCTTGGAGTTGCGTCAGCGACAAAAAAATGTCACCTTAATTAAGCAATTTAACACAAGATAAAACCACAAAACATAAGTACGACCGATATTTCTCTTGGCGGTAAAAAAACTCCAATGCTCTGTTATAATTTTATATATAGAATATAATTAAAAAGAGTGAGACAAAGAAGCATTTCGCTGTAACCAATAACTAACGAACATTTATGAGTGCGCTCGATCACTTTCATTAAGTTTAGGCAAAAATATGGCTTTGCACAACTTGTGCATAATTATAGTCAGTGTCAAGTTTTTTTTTGCATTAATTATTGCGTTAAGCTTGTACAATAAGTTTCTTAAACAAATTATTTAAAAGTTTAGTCTAAGACTGCTATATTCAGAATTGTTATACCAAAAATGCATAGCAGCTACCTTCACACCAAAAGCTATTACCATTTTTAAAGCGTCTATTGTAAAAGCTATACCGATACAACCGTTTGTATAACCGTTAAATTGGCAGTGTTTATTTTTTTTTTGAAAATGAAACAGAATCGGTTACAATAATTTAAGGAAAGTGATTATATTTCGGTAAATATTAGTTTGTTAGTTTTTTGTTAGTGCAAAAACCATTTTGACCAATTTATTTCCATTACCACTAAGCGTCCCTGCTGATATTAATAAATGTAAAAGTGTGTTTGTTTTTTTTCTTCCGTACGATTTGTATGAAAATATGCGTAAGTATTTGATAAATAAATATGCACTATTCTTTGTGATGACCTAAAATATAGAGAGGTATTTAAGCGGGCGAAGCCGCAAATAAGAGCTAATAATTGTTCGCAAGGTATTCGTTATAAGTGGTGCAAAATGATTTTTCTTATAGTAAAAAATGGGTTATGTTCAAAGCAAATAATGAAAGCAACAATAAAACTGCACTTACATTCTGTTGTTTTGAAGCTTTTAACGTTAAAACGGTATGTCAAAATTACCGCTTAGAAAAAAATACCGTTTTTTTTATCTTCTTCTTGTAACTGGTTTTTAAAATTTCACGGTATCTCAAATTTACCGTTTTGAATACCGATATTTCAATTAGTATAAAGTTATAAAGTTTTAATACCGATATTATTATTTCACATTTCTTCATTATTGTGGAGTATTTCGAATAAGGTTTTTGTTAAAAGTAGGAAGAAATAGTAGAAAGTAGAAGAAAAAATTCCTATGTTTATGTGTAAACAATTCGCACAGTAAATTGAGTTAATAAAAAAAACAACACAATTTTCTACAAGCGCTAATTAACAACGCAACAAAGAGACAAGCAAAAAGACACACAAATTATAACGTGTTATAAAAACTGTAATTAATTTTAAAATTATTTTTTTTTCGAAAAATCCAATACCATACTTAATGTCTGAGGTATTTGTAGGAACGAAAGAGAGGCTTTTGCCCAGCAATGAGACAAAAACTGCTGATTAATCTGTCTATACTAATACATGTATTATAAAAAGGAAATATTTGTTTGTTTGCATTAAATAAGGCTCCGAAACTAGTAGACCGATTTTGATAAAAAATTGTACGAGGATACATTGAATACCACTCAACAGGGACAAATAAATAAATAATATTTAAATAACGTTACGTTAATATATAGATAACATAATTTATTTCTGCTGTTTAAAATTACTAAACAGATTTTAATTCTTCTTAAAATAAAATACCGAAGAAAATACCGTTTTTTATAACACGTTATAAATTTAAAAAAAAACGACCAATAAAAATTGATGTAGCTTACTTTATGCAATGTCGATGGCACGTCACTATTCCACTTTCGAAATTCGAATGCGCATGATCGGTTTCATTTTCAAAAAAAAAACACTAGGATATTTTTTTACTTTTCAAAGAAAATATCAAAATTTCTATGAAAATAGAATATATTTTTTAAATATTACAAAAAATATTGCGTAAAAGTCACTTTCTAAATTTGAAATCATCCTCATCACGTTAAAATCCTAAAATTTTCATTAATGTTCTTGAATCACGCCTCATACCTCAAAATCACACCTTACATCCAAAAATCACACCCAACCTAAAATCACCTCACATTAAACTCACGCCTAACACACTCTAAAATCACACCTAAATTAATTCCAGTCTTATACAATTCACACCTAACACACTCAAAAATCACACCTGACCTAAAATGTCTTATTAAATTTAGAACTAAAAAATCACACCTAACCACAAAATCACACCTCATCAAACTCACACTTAATACCCCAAAATCACACCTAACCTAAAATCACTTCTTATCAAATTCACAACTGACACTTAAAATTATCGAATTCATCTTATCATCCTCAAATCACGCCTAACAAAATCACTAACCTAAAATCCCGCCATATCAATGTTCTAACCAAATACTGACCTGAGGGCTGTCTTCTTCTTCCTCCGGCTCCTTGTTCTTCCGTACCATGTGTTCTTCCACCGGTTGGAACAACAACGCGGCGGCCCAAACATTCAGCATTATACCGCCTAATATTAGCACTGCACCTCTGTAAATAGAAAAGAAATAAGATTATTTTTACATTTTCTTCGAGATACTATGTACATGTGTAAACTTCTTTAAATGTACATATTTTATAGTTACGAGGAAAGGATACTGGGGGCTCTCTCCATACAAAGGTAGTCGACTATTTTCTCCCTGGATAATGACACTAGAGCAAATATTTTTGTTGCATAAATTTATAACTGCTATGACCATGCCCCTAAGTTTTGTTTTTTTTTTTGTTTTTTAAATCTTAATTTCTATGATAATCAGAAAATGAAAAAACCAAAACATAGAGGTATAGTCATGGCAGTTATAGGTTTTATGGCACAATATTTGTGCTAGTGTCATTAACCAGGGAGGAAACAGTCGACTAAGTTTGTATGGAGAGAGCGCCGGTACCTTTTCACCTTAAGTAGCTGCGCCCCGCGGTTTCACCCACGCGCTATGTTTCCTGCCCAATTTTCTTATTTTTTTTTTTCTTATAGTACTTTCATCATTTTTTTGACAAAAAAACATAGGGTTTAATATTATAATTTTTTATATGAATAAAAACAGGATATTCAGAGCCCCCCCTTTTTAGGGGACTTCCTCTAAATGGGGGCTACTGAATATCTCCGCCTTATGAGAACCAATATTGATGATTTCTTTTCAACTTCATGAAAATTTGGCAAAGATCTAATGAGACAGCGGACGCTTCGCTCGCCCAATCAATCACGCAATCAATCACACGAGACGATCAATTTTGACAACTCACTTGTAACCATAAGTCTCCAATAGATGCCTTATATGCGGTAATATGATGGATCTGAAGATGAAGATCTAATTAGGCAGCAGACGCTGCGCTCGCACGTCTAGTCAAATCACGTCCAGTAAAATCACGTCTAGTCAAAAACACGTCTAGTCAAATCACGTTTAGTCAAAACACGTTTAGTCAAAACACGTTTAGTCAAAACACGTCTAGTCAAATCACGTCTAGTCAACTCACGTCTAGTTAAATCACAATCAAATTTTACAACTCACTTGTAACCATAAGTCTCCAACAGATGCCTCAGTATAGGCGGTAATATGATGGATCCGAAAGCGGAGCCCGACATGCAGATACCGTTGGCGAGCCCCCGCAGCCGGACGAAGTACGATGTCACGATGTACACTGTCGGAGGGAACGCTAGGCCTGCGCCCGCGCCTACTAACGCGCCGAAACTGCCGAACAAAAACAAGATTTATTAGATATAAGCTGTTGCCCGCGACTTCGTACGCGTGGTAGTTTTGTTTTATATACTTAAGGTGAAAGGGTACCGACGCTCTCTCCATAGAAACGTAGTCGACTGTTTCATCCCTGGCAGTTATAAGTTTTATGCTACAAAAATATTTGCTCTGGTGTCATTATCCAGGGAGGAAACAGTCGACTACGTTTGTATGGAGAGAGCGCCGGTACCCTTTCACTTTAACACACTTACCTAAAATACAAATACGTGATAGAAAAGGCTAGACTGCTGAATATCATTCCGAAGGCCGCCAGACTCCCGCCAATAAGGGTGACCGTTCTGTATGACCATTTCACTGATAGGATCGATGAAATCGGACCTGGAAATACAAATCAATTTTATATTGATGATGATGATGAAGGTCGTCTTATATTTTGAGCTACTGGGATGGTATTTTTTGTGATCGAAATGATATTGAAGTTAATTTGAACAATGTTATTTACAAGAATTGGCCTTCTGGACCTCCAATAGGTTACTATTGGCCAATTCTTGTAAATAACTGGACCTCCAAAAGGTTACTATTGCTGGTCCAGTAGGTCAATTCTTGTAAATAACTGGACCTCCAATAGGTAACTATTAGAGGTATAGAAAGCCAATTCATGTAAATAACTCCAATAGGTTACTATTGGAGGTCCTGAAAGCCAATTCTTGTAAATTACTGGACCTCCAACAGGTTACTATTGGAGGTTCAGAAGGCCAATTCTTGTAAATAACTGGACCTCCAATAGGTTACTATTGGTAGTCCAGAAGGTCAATTCTTGTAAATAACTGGATCTCCAATAGGTTACTATTGGTAGTCCAGAAGGTCAATTCTTGTAAATAACTGGACCTCCAATAGGTTACTATTACATATACAGAAGGCTAATTCTTGTAAATAACTCCAATGGTTTTTGGAGGTCCAGAAGGCCAATTCTTGTAAATAACTGGACCAGAAGGCCAATTCTTGTAAATAACTGGACCCCTTAGTATTGGAGGTTGTCCTATAAGAATCCCTTAGTACCGTTGCATTGCAAGGTGGCATCCGACGTCGGCTATCCACTCAACGACATAAGACACGACACTTTGAGATTGCCTACAAAATTAGCTCTCTGTATTTTCCTTGTTTCATACTTTTTAGAGTGCGATTTTTATGTAGGTACGGTCGGCTGCATAATTGCAAACCCATCGTAGAGCTCCAAAAACGGCTGTTATAAGAATGTTTGCAACATTAGCAAGATTCTAGACACCTGTTTTAGTTGAAGTTTAAAGTCTTCTAACTGATCATTGATCAAACAAAAGTAATTTTAGAACTCTACCGGGGGCTGCAATTATGCAACCGACTGTACCTAGTTTGTTTTTTAACTACAATTTTTTTACGTAGTCGTGTTTTGGTTTTTTATATACTACGTAGTGATGAAACAATTAAAGTCACATCTGGCTGGAAGTATAGATGACGGGGTCACAGTAGGAAGGCTTAGTCGCAGAATGTCTACTTCGCAAAATGTCTCCTAGTCGCAAAATGTCTCTTTCTCATAATGCCTCTTTTTAAGGTTAGTCTTGCTCAATCCCTTATGCTCCCAATACTTGATTACGCTGACATCTGTTACCTCGATTTGACCGAAGAGCAGCTTAACAAACTTGAGCGACTTCAAAATGTATGTATAAGGTTCATATTTGGGTTACGCAAATATGACCATGTTTCCGAATTTCGATATAAACTCAAGTGGCTGCCAATCCGCCTTCGCCGGGATGTCCATACTCTGTGCTTCCTCTACAAAGTTATATTTTTTCCTTCCTCTCCCCCTTATCTAAGAGAACGTTTTAAGTTCCTTAGTGACGCTCATACTAGACAACTCCGATCCATTGATACCCTTCTCCTTCAAGCTCCGCTTCACAATTCCACTTTCTATAGCAAATCCTTTTCTTTTCGTTCTGTTATTCTCTGGAATTCTCTACCCCAACCTATCCGCTCTGCTAAAACCCTACCCATTTTCAAGAGTATGGTAACTGAACATTACTTTCACTCTATTGGAACATAACTCTTGCCTCTTATTTCTTTTCATATTTATATTCTTGTTTCTTCTCTTAGAAATGCTTGTATAATATTATTATATTTTTATTTTTTCTTTTATTTTTATTTACTTATTTCTTATTATGTAAATAATTGTTAGTATATTCTCATTACGAATAGTATTGCTAAATATTATTATGTGTATGGTATGATATCTATGTTTAAGTATTTCGTTTATAATATCTATTTAACGTAGGTATTTATTATTATATTATGTGTTCCTTACACCACACGACCTACCAGTTAAGCTAAACAGACCTTCTCCATCCTAAGGTTGCCTGGAAGAAATCGCTTTAAGCGATAAGGTCGCCTGTTTGTACAATTTCGTAGTTAATAAGCTTTCTCGTCTTTTTTGTCATTTTCAATGTTTTGTGTGTTGTACAAATAAAGTGTTTATCTATCTATCTATCTTTCGCAAAAAGTCGCTTTCGCACAATGTCTCTTTCGCAAAATGTCGCGACATGGACTTAGAATAAAATTTAGATTTTTACACAAAAATCATTTATTAAAGTTATAGAGTAAACCAATCATAAATGTCATAATTTAATTATTATTTTTTAATAGGGTAAGGTACAGAATCACTCGAAGGATGCAACTTACCTAAACTGCTGTACAAGAAGTAGCACAAGGCTACGATCCCGGAGGAGGCGGCCGGCGTCGAATGGAACACATCGTTGAACTCTACGAGTAGAACACCGAATGATTTTATTGTTCCCGGTATTAGGATGTTCACTAATGTCGCTCCTGAAATGTTACAGTTTGAATTAGTCAACTTAGTCTTATCGAAAAAAAAGTTCGAATTTCCAAAAGTCGTAGAACAAAAGTTGTTCGCCTAGACGTCTAGAACAACCTCATTTCGTATTAAAATCCCTTCGCTGAAACACATTGAATCCGACTAATATTATAAATGTTGATAAATATGAAAGTTTGTGTGTGTATGTTTGTTACTCCTTCACGCAAAAACTACTGGACCGATTGCGATGAAACTCGGTATCTAGATACCTGGAGACCTGGATTAACACATAGGCTACTTTTTATCCCGATATTCCCACGGGATCGAGATTTACGCGGATAAAACCGCGGGGCGCAGCTAGTACTCTTATATATGTGTATCTTTATATATGTCTGGGTTTTAAAGGTCAAGTAACCTATAGATTGGTTACTTGCCTTGAATACCTAAACATTTTCCCTTTTTAATTTTTAATGTAAGTAATACTTTTTATAAGTTTATCAGCATAGTTAGTTATCTTAGCTAAGCGTTTCTTTTTAATGTTTCATAACCTAAACGATTAAGGAAAATTAAAGCTATTTTTATTTATTTATTTATAAATGTAAGTTTACCAACGAGGATGCACCAGCCCCACTTGCCGTCCGGCGGGACCATCTCCCAGTCTCTCTCTGGCGCGGGACCGATGGTGAACCGGCCGGTGCCCACCGCACCGCCCTCATCTTCCGGTAGTTTTACTGAAAACGCAAACAAAAATTAATAAATATTGCAGGACATTCCACACATCGACATCTAGCCCCAAGCTAAGTAACTATACTTGTGTTATGGGTGCTAGAAAACGGATATACTACTTATATACTTTTCTTTTCTAAATATATACTTATAATACATAGAAACAACCAGACCACAGACAAATATTTATTACGCAGAGAAATATTATATTTCTTATTGCTCCCCTACAACCTTTAAGACCCTTTTGTACTCCTATAGACGTCGAATTCCCAAAAAATACTTTCTTATTACTCCCCTACGTCCTAAAAGGAACCCCATGCGAAGTTTCAGACTTGTAGCTCTTGTAGTTTCAGAGATTTCTTGAAAAAAGTACGACCCTTTTGTACCCCTTTAGAGGTCAAATTCACAAAAAATCATTTCTTATTGCTCGCCTACATCGTAACAGGAACCCCCATGCGAAGTTTCAGACTTGTAGCTCTTGTAGTTTCAGTGATTTCTGGATAAAAAAACGACCCTTTTGTACCCCTTTAGAGGTCGAATTCCCAAAAAAATCATTTCTTATTGCTCGGATACTCGTAGCTCCTGTAGTTTCATTGATTTCTACATAAGAGTACGAAGTACCCAAGTCCTACCGCATTTGGTAGTTTTAATTTTGTCCAGCAAACCTGGCTGTATGCCAGTACAGTACGAAGCTAAATATATCCCAGACGAGATGTGGTCAATACCATGGTAGTGGTAATTAAAATTATACAAACAAACTTCATTTTGACGTGATAACGTCTTATAAATCGATAGACACCGGTTGTAAATATATACTTGTAATACATAGAAACAACTAGACCACAGATAAATATCTTCTATACTTATAAAATGCTTTGTCCTGAATAACTTACTGACGGATCAACGCACAGCCTAAACCGCTGATCGTAGAGACCTAAAACTTGGAGGGTGTGTTCTTTGTATGACGTAGGCATCCGATAAGAAAGGATTTTCCGAAATTTCACCCCTAAGGGGGTAAAAAAGGGGGGCAAAGTTTGTATGGGACAACGTGATTCCTGGGTCCAATTTACTTCAAATTTTGCAAAAACATTCTTTAACAGAATTGATGGAACACGTGTTTCGTATTTTATTGAGATTTATCCCCTAACGGGGTTAAAAAGGGGTAGAAAGTTATTTTGGTTAGTTTGCTTAAGAGTACCATTTTCGACGTCTACGCGGACGAAGTCGCGGGCAAAAGCTAGTCTAAATATAAATACATGTCTGAAGCGGGAATCGAACCCGTAACCCTGTGTTTGGCAGTCCGGCATGGTGACTATTGTGCCAACTGGGTCGTAATTACTAATGTAACTTTACTAGTTATATAAATCAATGATTATTGCTTGTAAAATAACGAATCATCAAACGGTCGCATAATGGCCTCACATTTTACGAGTAATTATGATGAAAAGGTACCGAGGGCTCTCTCCATACAAACGTAGTCAACTGTTTCCTCCCTGGATAATGATACTAGAGCAAATATTTTTGTTGCATAAAACTTATAACTGCCATGACCATGCCCCTTTGTTTTTTTTTGTTTTTTTAAATCTTAATTTCTATGATAATTAGGAAATGAAAAAAAAACAAAACATAGGGACATAGTCATGGCAGTTATAGGTTTTATGGCACTAAAATATTTGGTCTAATGTCATTATCCAGGGAGGAAACAGTCGACTACGTTTGTATGGACAGAGCGTCGATACCCTTTCACCTTAAGTATTCCTATCACGTTATGTACAACCCTGCCATCCCCTTCTTTAATTCTTGTCCATCCAAAGGTTGCCTGGAAGAGATCGCTTTTAGCGATAAGGCCGCCCATAGTGCCATATTGTTAGGTTTAATATTGTTTTGTAACAGGAGTCTATGTTAGAATTAAGGTTTAATGTGGTACAATAAAGAGTTTATCTATCTATCTTAAGTCATCAGTTATAAGTTACAATATTATAATTACAACTAGCTGTCCCGGCAAACGCTGCTTTGCCATTAAAAAAAATGGTTAGGGAATAATTTTGCACCAATTGCTTTATCAGTATAAAAGTACTATCATTTATGTGGTAGAATACAATATTCATTTATTGCGCTATCGTACACAAACATGACAATTTATATTACATTAAAAATTTAACACTTTAAAACTATAGCTGTCTACTCTCCATCCGTCTTACGCTTTTTCGATCAGGTCACGTGTCCTGACGCGAGTTTAAGATTTTATACCCATTACAGAAAAAGTGCTCAACGCCGCTAAAGAAGTTTTCACTTCAAAAAATACTCAATATGCTAACTGTGACACGAGAATTTTATATATTAGACTAGCGCCACCTCGGGGTTTCACCCGCCGATGTTACTATCAATGAATCAATCCTCATACAAAGTTTCATCAAAATCGGTAGTTTCGAAGCCACAAATATGGCCACAAAGCATATTGAACCATAATTCTTGGGGCATAAATAAGGGAAGGAGTTTTGGCGGGAACGAGTCAACAACATGTCGTGCTGCAGTATTATTTTCATGAAACTTAGTTGTTGGATTCTAGAAAAACAAATACTTAAATCATATATTTTTTTAGAAATCTCCATGTTTAACATGATCTCATTAACTTGATTACTGTCCATATATGAACCAGTCGTGCGAAGCCATAATTAATTGGAGAAAAAGTTTTTTTCTTATTTTTTTCTTCGTAGACCGAAGTGAAGGCTGTGCGTTGGAGTTTTGGCGGGAACTAGTTAACAACATGTCGTGCTGCAGTTTTATTTTCATGAAACTTAGTTGTAACCCGAGTTGAATTGTATAATTCTGGTGGAATGTTTCAATTTAGTTCTGTGAAAGTGCACAAGTGTAGTGAAAGTAAAAATCAGTGTCAAACATGAAGTTTTCTCGTTGCCTCCAAATCTCCTATTAAGGTTATGGTAAACTTGCCACCGCTTTACTATAGCCCCTGACTTGACGGACTATGACGACTTTGACTGTTTTGAAACAATTTGGGCCCGATTTATGAAAAATCGGATCATAATTTGATGCAAAATATAACTTGACACTGGCTAAATGCACAAGCCGTGCGAAGCCATAATTAATAGAAGAAAAAAAAAATAAGGGAAGGCTAAATAGTATCGCCAAGCGGCTTAGGCAAAAGGATGATGGGTCAGTTGTTCCACTGCCGTCTTCCTACCTTCACTCGCGTCCCTCGAAGGTCCTCGTTTATTTGGTGGTGTTTGAGTGACGAGCGTATAGGGTATCTTCTAGACACCGCGTGCTACATCTTACACCGCATCGTCACTTACCATCAAAGTCACATTCCTTAATTTGGATGCTTAAGTATATTTTGTACAAAGATCACATGGAAACTTCATATAAAGTTAGGATGTGTGCCTTCGGAACGCGCCCACCAATGAGAAGAAGGCACAAGACTCATGTGGTTTTTTTTGTGCTCACAAAGGTCAAGATTACAAATATTTGAAGGTATTATTTGAAATGGAGCAATTAAAGTCACGTCCATGGATTCCTAACATCAAGGTACGAAGAGATGTCATTGTACGACTTACTGCACAATTTATGCTTTATAAAAGTTTTGAATTTGATAATTAACATGTCATATACATCTTTAGGTAATTTATTATAATAGAGCACACATGTACTACTAATACATCCGTGGGATTGTGGTCAAATACTGACATATTTTTTATTATTTTAAAAAAGTACTTACGTTTTCTTATCCTTTTATATCTTGGTTTAGTATTTCTATTCATAATTCTTACTTCCACGAAAACACAACGCAATTTGATAGCTTTTTGCGAGACCGAATGACAATCAATTTTTTTTCTACACCAAATGACATATCAAGATATTGTTTTTCAACTACCCACATAGAAAAAAAATTGATAAAATGGCCATTTTTTTATATTTTTTTGGCTTAGCACGACTTGTGCATACAGCCGGTGTCTATATAGTAATAACATAAAAGCTTCGATTTCAATCAAATCTGGATATAGGAAGTATGATATTTTTACTATCATTTGATATTGTATATTGGACGACCCAGTTGGCACAATAGTCACCATGCCGGACTGCCAAACACAGGGTTGCTGGTTCGATTCCCGCCTCAGACATGTATTTATGTTTAGATATTTGTCTGTAGTCTGGTTGTTTCTATGTATTATAAGTATATATTTACAAAAGAAAAGTATATAAGTAGTATATCCGTTGTCTAGCACCCATAACACAAGTGTAGTTACTTAGCTTGGGGCTAGATGGCGATGTGTGGAATGTCCTGCAATTGTGCCAACTGGGTCGTCAAATCTGGATAGACACTGACCTTTTTTCGAGGACTTGGCAGATAGGAAACCCTCGTCTAGAGGTGGCGGGACCACCACCACCTGGTTCACTTCCAGCAGCTTCTCCTCCGCCTCGTCTGGACCATCGTTCTCTTCTATCACCGACCTTTAACAAAAAACAAAACCTAAGTTCAAAAACTGAATTCAATGACTAATTTATTTTTGACAATACTTTTCATCATTTCAATTACAATGTAAAAATTGCTTTATGAATAAACTAGCGACCCGCTCCGGCTTCGCACGGCTATATTATGCATGTATTATACATATAAACCGTCCTCTTTAATCACTCTATCTATCTATCTTCTATATATATAAAAGGGAAAATCACTGACTCACTCACTCATCACGAAATCTCAGAAACTACAAGTGCTAGGAGTCTCAAATTTTGCATGGAGGTTCCTATTAAGACGTAGGTGCTCACTAAGACAGGATTTTGCGAAATTCAACCCCTAAGGGGGGCAAATGGGGGGTGGAAGTTTTGCATAATATAGCCGTGCGAAGCCGGGGCGGGTCGCTAGTTTAAAATAAACCGCATCAAGATCCGTTGCGTAGTTTTAAAGATCTACAGACAGACAGCGGAAAGTGACTTTGTTTTATACTATGTAACTAGCTGCGCCCCGCGATTTCACCCGCGTAAGTCCCGAACACAGCGCCATCTATTGGGTGTATTTGCAACCTAGATGTCAAACAATATTGAAGAATTTTATCGATGAATCAACGTACACCGCCATCTATGAGAACTTCATAAAACTAAACAGTAAATAAACACTTGCTTAAGAAACCATTAATTGATACATTTTATTCGTTTACATTCACGACATTAACTAATAATTGAGATGATAACTATCCTATCCAGTAAGTTAGACCAAAATACATGTGAAATTTGCTTGAAATCGGTTCAGAAGTTTTGGAGTTTATTGGCAACATACATCGTGACACAAGATTTTTACAGATGATGATATCATATGACAACAGGATTTTCTATAACTACTTGTACTTGTATACGGGTTTGAAAGGGCTAGAAATCCGTACGTATACGGGCCGTTTTCCGCAACTAGGCCGCTTTAGTTTGGTCCCTTTTGCGAGAGGATGGTGTAGGTAGACTATGTCTGGACATAGTCTACCTACACCATAGGCAGTATAGGTACTGGTACCTATACTGCCCTTAGCTTAGTCGACCGTGTCCAGAGGAATACGTCTGGAGACCACTAAGCCACGGATTCCATCACGATGTTTTTCTTTACCGTAAAGCAATGTTAATTGCAACCCCTCTCAGCTTAGTCGAAAAAATTGTAGACCCATTTAAATAGGATAAAGCTTACCTGATCGGAGTGGCCATTTTAAAAACATAAACAAGATGGTGTCCTCAAAAATGGCGCGAAATCAATACCACATTTGGAATGTGTTTTTTTTTTCAATTCTTCGTTTAAAATAGTCTACATTATTTAGTATTCAGTCTTGATTTTTTGGCTGGTTCCGTCTGAAACAAAGAGAGAAATAATATTTATTGTGATGGCTACACTAAAGATTTCGGTTTATTTCTAACGAGAACTCAACTGAGACTCGGTCAGCCAATCGTAGCATGTTGCGTAGCGAGACTTAGCGTAGCGAGCACCGTGCTTTGCTGACCAAGTCCTCGAACAAGACTCGGCCAGCCAATCGCGGCTCGCTGGTAAAAGAGACTTAGCGTAGCGCGCACCGTGATTGGTTGACTTAGATATATAGATAGATACTTAGATAAATTCTTTACTGTAAACACAATGACGACTATGACGACTTTGACTGTTTTGAAACACTTTAGGCCCGATTTATGAAAAATCGGGTCATAATTTGATGCAAAATATAACTTGACACTGGCTAAATGCACAAGCCGTGCAAAGCCATAATTAATAGTAAAGAAAAAATCGGTTTAGCCGTTTAGGACATAGATAACTAACACCGCGACACGAGAATTTTATATCAATAGGGATTCTTATTTATTAGTTTTTGACAAATTATTGTTATTATTTATGTAAAACTAGCTGCGCCCCGCGGTTTTACCCGCGTAAGTCCCGATCCCGTAGTAATATCGGGATAAAAAGTAGCCTATATGTTAATCCAGGTTTCTAGCTATCTACATACCGAATTTCATTGCAATCGGTTCAGTAATTTTAGCGTGAAGGAGTAACAAACACACACACACACATACACATTTATAATATTAGTTTGACAAATTATTGTATAAAATTATATGTAATTATACAAATTATATGTAAAATATCCGTAAGTTTAAATAATAAAAAATAGCTAATGAAATTAGTAATTTAGGTTCGATTTATTTGAAAAAAGTTAGTCGGAAATAAATATGGGTTATCGTTCATTGATCTGGTAGGAACTAGGGGGCCCCTCTATCGATCACGTGGACCTGGGCACTTGCCCGGACTACCCAGTCAAAATATTTTTGCGCGAAAATATTTTGTACCGGGGGGCTCTCTCCATACAACCGCAATCGACTGTTTCCTCCCTGGATAATGACACTAGAGCAAATATTTTTGTTGCATAAAACTTATAACTGCCATGACCATGCCCCTATGTTTTGTTTTTTTTTTAATCTTAATTTCTATGATAATTAGAAAATGAAAAAAAAAAACAAAACATAGGGGCATAGTCATGGCAGTTATAGGTTTTATGGCACAACAATATTTGTGCTAGTGTCATTCTTTATCCAGGGAGGAAACAGTCGACCACGTTTGTATGGAAAGAGCGCCGGTATCCTTTCCTCTTAAGCCATGACCATACCCCTATGTTTTTTTTTTTTAAATCTTAATTTCTATGATAATTAGAAAATGAAAAAACCACAACATAACATAGTCATGGCAGTTATAGGTTTTATGGCACAAAAATATTTGTACTAGTGTCATTATCCAGGGAGGAAACAATCGACTACGTTTGTATGGAGAGAGCGTCGGTACCCTTTCCTCTTACGTGTGTACAGAATAAATACCCAGATAAGAAATGACAGTGAGCAATTAAGAAGGATCATAAAACAACAAGGAAGGGAAGTTGAACGAGTTAATGAATCAATTAAACACATTTCAAAATAAGATATGGTATAATAACTGTTGTTTATTCTGTGACTGTTGTCACACTTCGCCAATTGTATAGACCTTGAAGTGGTATTTTGTTATGAAAGGTTTTTCTACATATAACATCCATAAATTAAAACTTACGACGACCCAGTTGGCACAATGGTCACCATGCCGGACTGCCAAACACAGGTTTGCGGATTCCATTCCCGCCTCAGACATGTATTTACGCTTAGATATTTTTCTGTGGTCTGGTTGTTTATATGTATTATAAGTATATGTTTACAAAAGAAAAGTATATAAGTAGTATATGAGTTGTCTAGCACTCATAACACAAGTCTAGTTACTTAGCTTGGGACTAGATGGCGACGTGTGGAATGTCCTGCAATACTTATATTTATTTATATTATAAACGCCCCGCGGTTTCACCTGCGTAATCATTTTCTGCGCACCTTTCTTAATTTTCTGCGCAACTTTTCTTAATATTTTCTTTCATAAAAACCTTCTCTTGCCAATATCAAAGACAACAAAAAAGAATTGGCCAAATTGGTCCACATTTTGCGGTTCATTTTTATATTATAAGATTACGTGAGGTGTTTTTTTTAATTTTCTGTCCCTCCCTCCCCCTCCTGGTGAAATGTCGTGAAATTTTATTCAACCCCCTTCCCCATCCCCCAATCTCACGTGAGATTTTTCAAAGTGTGGGCGACTAATAATCAATATTGCTGAGAGTTATAAAGTATAATAGAAATTAAAAAAAAGAATATCTACTCTAATTCAGTCCATGGAGAATCATGCGCGGTGTCAAGAAAGACTATTGTTGTCCATTTGATTGTCAGTTACATCATCTGCTCCTTCAACTTCGTTCTGATCTAGCCACTCTAAGCCGGAAAAATCAATCAGAAAAAAAATTGCGTGATATTTGCCGAGACCTCCCCTCTCTCCAACGTAAGATTAGATGAGATCGACTCCCTCCCCCCTTTAAACATCTCACGTAATTTATGGACGCCCCCTAACTAGCAAAATCTTCATTAGTATGTTTTTGTGTAATGGTGACGAGTGACGAATAGAAGACTTAAATCTTCAGTACCTGGATGACCGAGCTTTGCTCGGTATTTTTTTTTTTTTTACTTAGTCTAACCTCAAAGCAAACACTCATTGACTTCGTGTTACTCAACAACGCCATCTGCTGGAATAACTTTATTGCTCACAAAAAATAGTATTAGTAGTTCGCCAATAGATGTCAGGAAGAGTCATATTTTTCAGATAAAAAAAAAGTAAGTTTCGATAAAACACGAATAAAATGACATTTAATGACTAAAAATGATTCCTAGCTAGATCGATTTATTGCCCCCGAAACCCCCTATATACCAAATTTCATGAAAGTCGTTGGAGCCGATTCCGAGATTCCAATTATATATATACAAGAATTGCTCATTTAAAGATATAAGATAAGATTTGTATGTTTTTGTGTTATGGTAACGAGTGACGAATAGAAGTCTTAAATCTTCATTTGTATGTTTTTGACGTGATAACGTCTAATAAATTGGAACACCTACATTTATACAAAAGTGTCATGTTACCGGAACAGGACGCATTCCGTTCCTGATGTGTGACGTCATGCGTCATGGTAGCATGAGAGTTTTTCATAATAATATCGCTCATCTGGGCTTCTGTTATGGTGAAGAGTGACGAATAGAAGACTTAAATCTTCATTTGTATGTTTTTGGCGTGATAACGTCTAATAAATTGGAACACTTGCATTCACACAAAAGTGTCATGTTACCGGAACATGACGCGTCCCGCTCCCGATGTGTGACGTCATGCGTCATGGTAGCATAAGAGTATTTCATAATAATATCGCTTATCTGGGCTTGTGTTATAGTGACGAGTGATGGATAGAAGACTTATACATAATATATAGAAAAAAAATAAAGGAAAAACAAAAAAAAACAATTTTTCATCGTTTTCTTATAACGTTATCACGTAAAATTATCGTCCGTAAACCGACTTTACACACAATAATTTTTTTAATGGCTGATGAATTTTTATTTTATTTCCTCGATAATTTTGGGATCAACGTTCGATTTTCATCCCAATCGGTCCAGTCGAACAAACAAACTTTCGGATTTGTAATATTATTTAGGACTAGCTTTTACCCACGGCTTCGTCCACGTTTTTTCAAAAATCCTTTCTTATCGGATGCCTACGTCATACAAAGAACACACCCTTCAAGTTTGAGGTCTCTACGATCAGCGGTTTAGGCTGTGCGTTGATCCGTCAGTCAGTCAGTCAGAACAAAGCATTTTATATATATAACTAGCTGCGCCCCGCGGTTTCACCCGCGTAAGTCCCGATCCCGTGGGAATATCGGGATAAAAAGTAGCCTATGTGTTAATGCAGATCTCCAGCTATATACATACCGAGTTTCATCGCAATCGGTTCGGTAGTTTTAGCGTGAAGGAGTAACAAACATACACACACATACACACGCACACACAAACTTTCACATTTATAATATTAGTAGGATAGTAGGATAATAGATAGAATAGAGAAGATTAAGATTTAATACGCCTTAATCGTAGGTATTTGCGTAAAATCGTAAATCTTCTATACTTGTTGTATTATTTAAGTGTAAGAATGACCACATCAAATAGATTTCCACCGCGAAGGTTAGGTACTTAAAATAATATGGAATCATCACGCAATGCCAACGACTGAAACACGTCTGGATATAAAAAGCACACTGTTGTTGCCTAAAGTTCAATGTATCCTTATTCCTCAAATAGGTTCAGTACTTTTATAATAAACAGCGCTCCACGGTTTCACCCGCGTAAGTCCCGATCCCGTGGGAATATCGGGATAAAAAGTAGTATATGTGTTAATCCAGGTCTCCAGCTATCTACATACCGAGTTTCATCGCAACCGGTCTAGTAGTTTTTGCGTGAAGGAGTAACAAACATACAAACTTTCACATTTATAATATTAGTAGGGTGCGCGTAGTCATGAACTACGCCCGAATACTGAACGACTACTTATCTTAAGTGGCGAATAAATAGACATTTAAGTGTATGCTTCAACAGGATAACGTCTTAAATATTTAGGGGCCCCTGAATATCTGAGAGTCGTTTCAGTATTCGGGCAAAAGTTCACCAAAGAAACGGTGGCCTTCGAGGGATGAGTGAAGGTAGGAAAACGGCGCAGTGACACAAAAACTTAAGGTGAAAGGGTACCGGCGCTCTCTCCATACAAACGTAGTCGACTGTTTCCTCCCTGGATAATGACACTAGAGCAGATATTTTTGTGCCATAAAACCTATAACTGTCATGACTATGCCCCCTATATTTTGTTTTTTTTTTTTCATTTTTTAATTGTCATAGAAAGTAAGAGTCAA
The DNA here is from genome assembly GCA_951213275.1 of Idaea straminata. NCBI lineage: Eukaryota > Metazoa > Arthropoda > Insecta > Lepidoptera > Geometridae > Idaea > Idaea straminata. Next base: position 6,744,072 of record OX577872.1, read on the forward strand.
AAAAACAAAATATATATAAAAAATAAAACATAGGGGCATGGTCATGGCAGTTATAAGTTTTATGCAACAAAAATATTTGCTCCAGTGTCATTATCCAGGAAGGGAACAGTCGACTACGTTTGTATGGAGAGAGCGTAGGTACTAGGTACCCTTTCCTCTTAAGAAAAAAATCCATATCTCAATCCAAATACCCGCACTTACTTGAACCAAAAACACATCAAACAAGATTTACTCCCGCATAAATCGAATCAAATAGTGCGCAAAGAATCACAACACTGGTTCCTAATCACTATTATCAAATAGGTATTACGTCATAGTACCTAAACTTTTATCGATCGACATTTGCCACGTCAAGCGAATTGAGTTGGAGTTTATTTTAGGGGTCTGTGGGTCAAAGGTCTTTTGTACGAAACCGATTTAACTTCAGAGGAACACTGACATTAAATCTATCCTACTAATATTATAAATGAGAAAGTTTGTGTGTGTGTGTATGTTTGTTACTCCTTCACGCTAAAACTACTGAACCGATTGCAATGAAATTCGGTATGTAGATAGCTAGAAGCCTGGATTAATATATAGGCTACTTTTTATCCCGAAATTCCCACGGGATCGGGACTTACGCGGGTAAAACCGCGGGGCGCAGCTAGTACATAATAAAAATGCTTTGTCCTGAACTACTGACTGACTGACGGATCAATGCACAGCCTAAACCGCTGATCGTAGAGACCTGAAACTTGGAGGGTGTATTCTTTGTATGACGTAGGCATCCGATAAGAAAGGATTTTCCGAAATTCTACCCCTTATGGGGTGAAAAAGGGGGGCAAAGTTTGTATGGAACAACGTGATTACTTGGTCTATTTTCGACTTCTACGCGGACGAAGTCGCGGGTAAAAGCTAATAAATAAATAAATATTGCAGGACATTCCACACATCGCCATCTAGCCCCAAGCTAAGTAACTACACTTGTGTTATGGGTGCTAGACAACGGATACTTTTCTTTTGTTGATATATACTAAAAATACATATAAACAAGACAAATATCTAAGCATAAATATTTGTCTGAGGAGGGAATCGAACTCGAACAAGTCCGGTATGGTGACCATTGTGCCAACTGGGTCGTCAAATTCATCATTATACTTGTATACAAGCTGTTTTCCGCAATTAGACCCTTTTTAATTGGGTCCATTTTCGCCAAGAATTTTTATACTGGTTCTTCAATACATAATGAAAGACTTGTCGTGGAATAAGAAAGGGATATTAGTTAACGGCTCCTACTTAAGCAATTTGAGATTTGCAGATGATATTATATTGTTCTCTGAGACTGCCAAACAACTTGAACAAATGATAACCGAGCTAAACAACTGTAGCAAGAACATAGGTCTAGAACTTAATACCAATAAGACAAAAATAATGACAAACCATATAAAAAAGACCATAACAATACAAGGAACTATTATAGAATATGTTGAAAACTATATATACCTCGGAAAACAAATGTCATTCAAGCAATCTAGACATCGGGATGAAATCGAGAGAAGAGTCCAATTAACATGGAAAAAATTCTGGTCCTATAAAGAAATACTAAAGTCTGACACAAATACATATTATAAGAAGAAAATAATGGACACGTGTCTTCTGCCCTGTCTTTCGTATGGTTGTCAAACGTGGATTTTTAACGAATATACATCTAACAAAATAGGAACAACTCAAAGAGCGATGGAAAGGAGTTTACTCAATATAAAGAGAAGACATAGAATAAGAAACACAAAAATTAGAAAAAAAACTAAAGTAAAAAATTAAAATGGAACTGTGCAGGGCACGTAGCCAGAATGACAAACAAAAAGTGGACGAAAAATACAACGATTTGGAGAGGACCGCTAGGGAAAAGGAATAGAGGTAGACCGGCAGAGAGATGGGAAGACGAAATAAAAAAAAATAGCGGGGAAAGATTGGATAATTAAAGCACAGAATAGAGACAATTGGAAAGTCATGGAGGAGGCCTTTACTCAAAAAGAGATCCTTGAATAGCGGACAATTTAATTTTCACAGTTCAATACTCTCATAGTAATAGTAAGTTTAGTATGATGCATGTTTTATAAGTAATTTTAATATTCAAAGGATAAATAAAAGGCTATATATATATATATATAATTGGGTCCTTTTTGCGTGAGGATGGAGTAGGCTTGACCAGCACCTACTACCCTCTCAGCTTAGTCAAAAACTTTTATTCCTTTGGATGCTTAATACATTTGTACATAGATCACATAGAAATGTCTTAAAAACTAAGTTAGGATGTGTGTCTTCGGAACGCGCCCACCAATGAGAATAAGGTACAAGAAACTCATGGGGTTTTTTTTCGTGTGATCATGATCACCCTCACAAAGGTCAATATTACAAATATTTGAGAGCAACTAAAGTCACGTCCATGGGTTGTTATCATTAAGGTAAGACGAAGTATCATAGTACCCCTTTGTTGTAGTCGATGGAGGTGCGTGCCTCGGTGAGGTAGACCACGCGTCCACCGGCAGTTCAGCGACGTTGATGTTAAAGATAATACCGGGTCGTCGCCGATGTGTCGAACGGGGGATGACGAGTGTATTTTCTCCTACACTCGTGCGCTGGCTACTAACCGTTCGACCCGTGCGCCTTCGCGATGCGCAATACCACACTGTCGTTGAAGTAGATATTATAACGTACCTCTCTCTCAAGGGTGGTCGAAATGAGACTCCTGATTCGCAGTGATTTTTTATTCCCAATAAGACTCTTTGTCCGTTTGGCTTCTCGTTTACAACTACTTGTTGACTGTTTCACTGTCCAGTCAGAACTACTTGTTGACTGTTTCGTTGTCCAGTCGGAACTACTTGCTCTGCTCCCGAACCCCGGCCCTTTTATACCAAACCAACTAGATTCTAGAAAGATCGGGGCTCGAGAGCTTACAAAAAAGATCATAAAAACCCACCTATCCTATTATGTTTCTACTAAGAATGACCCACACAAATCACTTATTGTTTAGATGACAAAACAGATTCTCGAATATTCTAATTAGGGTCAAATACAAATAAACTACTCATATAAACAAAACATAAAACAATTAAGAGTTCAAAAGAACTGCATGCAAAAAAGGGTCTGCCTTTCGCGAACATTCTAATAGGGTCTATTGACCGAAACGCAGGTATCTAAGACCGTTCCTTTTTTTTCATCTTCGTCGCCAACATCCTCCCCCTCGTGCGTAGCACCGACTCCTGTCTTGGCGACTCTGTGTCCACTAGTTTCTCCTAGAGCTAGCAGCACCAAAATCTCGTCGATTTTCCTTATAGTATACTTGATCTTCGCTCTTGCCTTCCTATGATTTCTTTCCCAAGTCGGATTTTCCTTCATATCCTTCTCGGAAACGTTAAAGAATTCAGCACAAATAATTTGCTTCTCTTCTTTAACTGACTCAATCTTGAGCATGTCTACTTCTGTTTGGTGTATCTCCCCCTCGGTGTTAGAGTGATCAAACTCAGTTTTCTCATCATAGGTTTCTTTTTCTAGAGCGAGATCTTTAACACTTTCTACGTCGTTTTTCGGCCGGGTTTTCTTGTACTCATTGTTGTCCGGCGTCCATACGTTATCATTTTTCGTTTCCACGCTCATTTCTTCTACGTCGACAATAGGTCGACGAATTTGCACTTCTACGTCATCGCTTACGAAGTTTTCTGAATTTTCTTCGCAAGTTCTTAAATGTGCACATGTTACGAAGTTGACCACCTTCGCAGCTCCCCCGTCAGATCCATGAAGAACCCACCCCAAATGTGTGAGCGACGCGACTGGTTGATTCTTCTTTCCCTTCCTTGTAGATCTCGAGACGATGAGTTGCCAATTGTCCTGACCAATCAACAAACGTGGCTTCTCCTCTTCGTAACACAGCTGTTCGACCATTTGCCGTAGATGGGAGTATTCCTCGATGTTTTTCTTATCGACTCCCTGGGCCGATATGTTTATACTATCAATAGTTCTCGCCCCAACTAGATTTCTCTTCTTCGCCTGATAAAGTCCTTTAATTTTCAAATTCGCCTTTATAGATTCTTTCATCGTTATCCTTTTCCCTCCCACTGTTTCCATAGTGAGAGGTTCTCCTGTTCCTTGCACCCCAATCTTCTTAGCTACGGCTGAATCAAGAAGAGTGACCGTAGAACCTTCATCCAGAAGTGCCAATACCTTGACTGACCCATTTGGCCCAAACAATTCAACTAGAACCATCTTCAGATATGCTGCTGCGGCCGTCTTCGTTGAGTTCACCGGTTGTAAGCCGTTGTTCGTGATCTCTTTCCCTTCGGCCTTCTTCTCGATGGCTTTCTTGTCTTGATGAAGTAAGACGTGATGCCATCGTTTGCATATCTTGCACACTGGTTTTCTGCAGTTTTGCCTCCGATGTCTACTTTGAAGACATTTAAAACACATCCGTGTCTTTTTCACAATATTCCATCGTTCTTCTTTAGAGGCTTGACGGAACTTATGACAGTTGTCCAACCGATGATCTTCTTGACAATATGGGCAGTTCGATTTTTCCTCCCGGTGTACTCGAACATGAGACACACTGTGAGTGGCTTGTCGATGGATGACCTTCTTCGTCACTGATTCACAAGGTGTATATTGTCCCCATCTATCCGCTTCTCTGTTAAGAAATTTATTCATGAGTGTTAGATCCGGGGATTCGTCCTCTCTGTTATCAGCTAAAAATTCGAACCATTTACTCTTCAATACTGTTGGTATTTTATCCACGATGATCTTAACCGTTTCTGGCGAATACAAGTACTGTACTTTTCTCAGCCCGCGAATCGCAGCGACAACGTTATTCACGCAACTAGCGAACACGCAGATGTCACGCATGTTGTCGCTCATCTTTGGAATGTTCCTCAGCTTTTCTAACTCTTCTAGCACGATAGCATCAGGTCTTCCGAATCGTCGCTGAAGAGCCTCCATAACTTCTATCGGTGCACACATGGAGAACAAAAGGCTTTTCACAGCTTCTCGTGCCGCTCCCTTCAAGGCTTTCCTTAGCCTCGTCAAATTTATGATGTCCGAAAAGAGTGGTGCGGTTTGTTTGTATACCGTCTCAAAGGCCAACCATTCACCGCACTTCCCGTCGAAGTAAGGCAATTCCAACATGTAACTCGGAGGTGGTGGTGGCAGTGGAGTCGTAGGCGACGTCATTGAATGGGTGCATTGAGGCGTTGATTTCATCTCGATGGCCTTCATAATGGCTTTAGCTAGCTTGTCAGTTGCTGAACTCGATTTCTCTCTGGCACCAAGAAGTCTGTTATTTGAAGGGGACTCTTCTGCCGTGAGTGGGTCCACCGTTGTTTTCTTTCCAGCTGTAGTGTCAACCCATTCTCTGGTGCACTTCTCTCGATCGTCTGGTGCTTCAACTTCAGACATTATCTCGTCGTCTTCTTCGTCCAACTGCGCAAGTTCTACGTGGAGTTTCGCAACTTGAAGCTCCTTCTGTGCTATCTCCTGAGCAGCTGCAAGCTCTTTTTGCGCCAACTGTTGTTCGTTTTGGGCCAATCGCTGTGCGACTTCGAGCTCCTTTTGTGCTAGCTCAATTCGCGCTTGACATTCTCGTCTTTTCCTGATCGATGATGTCGTCGATCGTATCGATACAGAACGAGAATGCTCTCTCTCAACCACGGTTCGTGATGTGTCACGTTCACCGCTGACAGGATTGTCTGATGCTTCGACAGTTTCTTGACGTTGGGTACCTGACACGGATGCCGCCACTTCTATCTTCCCAGCTGCCGTAGTAGTGGATCCAGTTTCCATTTCGTCCATGATTCTGGAACCTTCAGTCTCTCTTGACGTGCTTGCCACCGCATCATCCCCAGAAGCGGCCGCAGTCTCAGACTGTTCACGGCGTTTGGACCTTTCCCGACTCCTCGTGACTCGCATCTTCTAGAATCTACCTCTTCTTCAATGTGGTGGCGAAGATCCGGCTCGAAGGACCAGCTGTTGTAGTCGATGGAGGTGCGTGCCTCGGTGAGGTAGACCACGCGTCCACCGGCAGTTCAGCGACGTTGATGTTAAAGATAATACCGGGTCGTCGCCGATGTGTCGAACGGGGGATGACGAGTGTATTTTCTCCTACACTCGTGCGCTGGCTACTAACCGTTCGACCCGTGCGCCTTCGCGATGCGCAATACCACACTGTCGTTGAAGTAGATATTATAACGTACCTCTCTCTCTCAAGGGTGGTCGAAATGAGACTCCTGATTCGCAGTGATTTTTTATTCCCAATAAGACTCTTTGTCCGTTTGGCTTCTCGTTTACAACTACTTGTTGACTGTTTCACTGTCCAGTCAGAACTACTTGTTGACTGTTTCGTTGTCCAGTCGGAACTACTTGCTCTGCTCCCGAACCCCGGCCCTTTTATACCAAACCAACTAGATTCTAGAAAGATCGGGGCTCGAGAGCTTACAAAAAAGATCATAAAAACCCACCTATCCTATTATGTTTCTACTAAGAATGACCCACACAAATCACTTATTGTTTAGATGACAAAACAGATTCTCGAATATTCTAATTAGGGTCAAATACAAATAAACTACTCATATAAACAAAACATAAAACAATTAAGAGTTCAAAAGAACTGCATGCAAAAAAGGGTCTGCCTTTCGCGAACATTCTAATAGGGTCTATTGACCGAAACGCAGGTATCTAAGACCGTTCCTTTTTTTTTTTTTTCGTCGCCAACACCCTTACTGCACAATTTATGCTTTATAAAAGTGTTGAACCTGTTAATGGACATGTCATGTACATCTTTAGGTAATTTATTATAATAGTCGGCAATCAAGCTATCACAGAACCCAAAGCATAGAATCTATAATATAGTCCCGTTTTTACCCTTTACGGAACCCTAAAAACCATGTAGCTGTCCAACTGTTCAAATTACACGCCCCATGCGCACGCGCACTTCCATAGAACTTTTTGGAACCAACAACATTGAAGGCAAGGAATGACGTCATTGCACGCACACATAGAGAATACAGTTTATGGAGGCGAGGTGGGTGTGTCCTACGCATGTGTGAGTGTAAGTGGGACACGTGACTAGTATTTTCGATTGATAGAATGTAATACTATCGATCTTACCTACTAATATTATAAAGAAATTGAGTGTGTATGTTTGTTTGAGGACCCAGTTGGCACAATGGTCACCATGCCAGACTGCCACACACAGGGTCGCGGGTTCTGTTCCCGCCTCAGACAAGTATCTATGTATAGATATTTGCCTGTGGTCTGGTTGTTTCTATGTATTATAAGTATATATTTAGAAAAAAAAGTATATCTGTTGTCCAGCACCCCTAACACAAGTCTAGTTACTTAGCTTGGGGCTAGATAGCAATGTGTGGAATGTCCTGCAATATTTATTTATTATTTATTTACTCAAAAACTACTGAATCGATTGCAATGAAACTCGGTATGAAGATAGCTAGAGACCTGGAATGAAACATATTAGGCTACTTTTTATCCCGATATTCCCACGGGATCAGGGGTTACAAAAGTGAAACCGCAGAAAATGGTTGTCTACTTAAAACTTTCTTAGAAGATCTTCCGTTACTATTGAAATAATTGACATCTGCATTTTTTAGAGTTGGCCAAAGAGTAAAAATGGTAGAAAGCCCTATAGAAACAGAGTTTTGTATCCTTGGTTTTAATAGTACCTAGTTTTAATAAGAGAAATTTTAAAGGTTTGTAACTTTTAAAATTTTATACGAGTATGAGTTTAGTTTATCTTACGGTTTTTCATAACGCGTAACATTTTTTCTGGGCTAGGTCTTCTTCTCGTATAGTGTGTGGCTCACCTATTGTTAGAGTTTTCAGATCGCTTTAAGGCCTCTAACTTGACCTAACGACTGCTACTAGAGGCAGCAACCGGCACCAACGGCGAAGCACGGAGGGGCTCACGAAAATACAATTTTGGCACACTACTAATTGGTCACCCATCGAAGTAATGACCGCGCCAGGCGTCGCTCAACCCGCATGACCGTAAACGATCAGCGAGCTTCGCTTACCTGTGAACCTCCCTCCTCTGGGCTAACCCGCGATAAGGGACTTCGTTCCAACAAACATAACACATCTATAAACACAACCCTCTTTTGCGTCGCGAAATCGGGTAAAAAGAGAGGCGTGTGCAGTAAAAGATTATACCGCGATAAGAATATTTGTAAGTCCCCCGACTTACAAATATACCTACTTCAGTAGCGTAGCGAGGGAGGGGGCGGATGGGCGGACCGCCCCGGGCGCCAGCATTAGAAGGTCGGCAAAATTGGGAAAAAAATAATGTGCGGTCACTGGTGGTCAGTCAGACAATTAATTTTTCAGGAAATTAGCCCTTACCCACTTGCACATATTGAATGACCCTCCCGCCCAATACAGGTGTTGCAAATCACGAGTCGCCCCGCATCCTTACATGGTTTTGAAATATTTTTCGCTCAATTTTTTCATATCGTTACGTTTTTTCTCACATACACCAAAATTATTATTTTTAACGCCGTCAAAGGGGCGGTAAATTGCCAACATTATTATTTTTATTACTTCAAAAGGGAGGCAATTTATGATTGACCGCCCAGGACACAGTGGTCACCATGCCAAATGTTGCGGGTTCGAGTCCCGCCTCAGACATGTATTTATGCGTCTGTGGTCTGATTGTTTCTATGTAATAAAAGTATATACTTATAAAAGAAAAGTACACAAGTCTAGTTACTTAGCTTGGGGCCAAATGGCGATGTGTGGAATGTCCTGCAATATTTTATTAATTTTATTTATTTACTAGCTGCGCCCCGCGGTTTCACCCGCGTAAGTCCCGATCCCGTGGGAAAATCGGGATAAAAAGTAGCCTATATGTTAATACAGGTCTCCAGCTATCTACATACCGAATTTCATCGCAATCGGTCCAGTAGTTTTTCTGTGAAGGAGTGACAAACATACACACACACACATACACACACTCACACACAAACTTTCACATTTTTGTACTTGTACTTGTATACAGGCTGTTTTCCGCCATTGGACCCTTTTTAATTGGGTCCTTTTTGCGTGTGGATGGAGTAGGCTTGCCCAGCACCTACTATCGTCTCAGCTTAGTCGACCATGTCCAGAGGAGAGAACTTGTCAATACTTCTGGAGCCAACTAAGCCGCAGGTTTCACCACGATGTTTTCCTTCACCGTAAGAGCAATGTCAATTAGCGCACATAAATTTTTCTAAGGAAAAATACATTGGTGCACGGCCGGCCGGGATTCGAACCCACGACCTTCAGAATGAAAGTCGAGGTATCTACCACTAAGTCAACACCGCTCCTAACTTTCACATTTATAATATTAGTAGGATTCCACCCCGGGCGACAGTGACCCACGTTACGTCACTGCCTACTATACCTTACATAAATGTAGGTAGGTAGTTATAGGTAGGTATATGACGAAATACCTTCTAGACATGTCGATTCTGTTGATAAGTTTGGAGAGATTAAACAGTAATGTAAACATGATTTATATGGAAATGTACTGGATAGTAGTAAAATACTGTGTTATGTACTATATTATTTACAATTAACCGACTTCATCCTACAGAATCCTACTTATCCTATTCCTACTAATATTATAAACTAGCAGCGCTCCGCGGTTTCACCCCCGTAACTCCTGATCCCGTGGGAATTTCGGGATAAAAAGTAGCCTATAGCCTTCCTCGATAAATGGACTATCCACAATGATTTTTTCAAATCGAACCAGTAGTTTCTGAGATAAGCGCGTTCAAACAAACAAACAAACAAACTCTTCAGCTTTATAATATTAGTATAGATAGTATAGACTAGGTTTGTATAAAAAAATACATCAACTGTGAAAATTTCAACTCTCTAGCTATCATGGTTCAGATACAGCTTGGTGACAGACAGACTGACAGCGAAGTCTTAGTAATAGCCTTCCCCTTGGGTACGGAACCCCAGAGATGCTTTGCTCCCTTGTGAATTATCCATGTAGATTGTGAACATCAGATGTAGAGTGAAATCAACATAATGTAGATCAAGTAGACAACACTCAACATAAAGTAAACATTAACTTATTATCAAATGATTACCTTTTTATCTTATCATCAGAATACCTAAATGTTTTCAAGGTCAATGACCTTATTCTATACATATAAAATGCTTTGTCCTGACTGACTGACTGACGGATCAACGCACAGCTCAAACTGCTGATCGTAGAGACCTGAAACTTGGAGGGTGTGTTCTTTGTATGACGTAGGCATCCGATAAGAAAGGATTTTCCGAAATTCTACCCTTTAGGTGGTGGAGAAAGGGGGCAAAGTTTGTATGGGACAACGTGATTTTTTGGTCCAATCTACTTCAAGTTTTCGACTTCTACGCGGACGAAGTCGCGGGCAAAAGCTAGTTATTTTATATAAATACACGCGCGAATTAACTGTAAATTTCTTACCTGTTTTTTTAAAATTGCTAACGATGTCTCTCTATTTAGTTTCCTAAGTTTGGACACCCTACCCATCACTTTTTTCAACGTCTTGTCCATCCAAATGTTGCCTAGATTAGATCGCTTTGAGCGATAAGCCCGCCCTTTGTAGCACTCAGACTTGAGTTTTGTTTTTTTATATTTCACTAGCTGTTCGTTGTTTTGCCATTTAGAAAAAATAAATCCTACTAATATTGTAAATGTGAAAGTTTGTGGGTGTGGGTGTGTATGTTTGTTACTCCTTCACGCAAAAACTACTGGACCGATTGCGATGAAACTCGGTATTTAGATAGCTGGAGACCTGGATTAACACATAGGCATATACTTTTTATCCCGATATTCCCACGGGATCGGGACTTACGCGGGTGAAACCGCGGGGCGCAGCTAGTAAATTATAATGTAAAAAATCGACTTCAAAAAACCTGAAAACAAAAACTCAAAAGTAAAAAATAAAACATTTCGGGTCACTAAGACAGCAGATAACTTACAGTAAATTAAAAGCATCGTACGGAACCATTTCCGAAACTTTGGTTCTATAGACGGCCGAAGCGATGCAATCTCATAGGTTTGATTGCGAATACGGGTGTAAGTGCGTTGAATATTAAATTTTCCTGTTGTTGTCATCCAGGGCCCAACCACGGCCAAACACACCAATTGCGTCGGCTTCAAACCGACGTCGGTATCCCAAGCCGCGCTTCACAATGGGCGGAAATTTAAGCCTGCCTTGCCTAGAAATTCTGAAAAATTACGTTGTTTTTTCGTGTGTTGTAAGTATGCAGGATTTTGCGGGGACATTAACAGTTTAAGAATAAAGTGATTCTGGTTGTTATTTAAAAAAAATAACAAATTCATATTCTGTAGTGTTTTTTAAAAATAACATAACCAGAATCACTTAATTTTGATTGTTTTGATGTCCCCGACAATCCTGTATACTTAAAACACACGAATAAAACAAATTAATTTTTCAAAAATTCTATGAAAGGCAGGGTCGAAATACCGCCCAGTGTGGGTCGGCATAAGCCGACGCGTTGGCTTGAAACAGACGCGTTCAAGCCGACGCACTTATCGCAGTAGGGCCCCTGTTGTTGTTGTCGTATACTTTTAATAACGCAAAGAGATTCTCGTAAGTGGAGCGTCGAATGTGTTTATGACACAGATGATATCATCATGATTATTAGGCTGGATTAGCTGCGTGCCGCGGTTTTACCAATGTTAGTCACGATCCCTTTGAAATCCTACTTCCTACTAATATTATAAATAAGTCCCGATCCCGTGGGAATATCAAAATAAAAAGTAGCCTATAGCCTTCCTCGATAAATGGACTATCTAACTCAAATTTATTTTTTCAATTCGAACCAGTAGTTCCTGAGTTGCGTTCAAACAAACAAACTCCTCAGCTTTAAATTCTTTGTAAAGATAGAACCAGACCACAGACAAATATCTAAGCATAAATGAATGTCTAAGCCTGGAACCGAACCCGCAACCCTGTGTTTGGCAGTCCGGTGACCATTGTGCCAACTGGGTCATCAAAAGCACAACACTAGCCTTATGAGAGTAATTGTAATGTATTGGTAAGGCGTTTACGATACGAGCAAGTGGCGTGGCTGCTCGGAACAATTGTGCCAATCAACAGTCCATCCGCATATTCATTCCGTTGTCGTGGTCAAGATCTTAACGTTATACCAATTAGTTCAAAGGGCTTTAGGCTCGAAAACTATCTATAACTAATAAAAAACAAATGGTTGTTTGTAAAGTCGGTTTACTGACGATAATTTTACGTGATAACGTCATAAGAAAACAATGAAACATTGATTTTTTTTTGTAATGGAAGTATTAATATTTAGTTTTTAGTTCCGAGCCTAGAAAAAAGAAAAAAAAAAGAAAAAAAAAAAAAAAACTAAATATTAATACTTTCATTACAGATATGGAGTTCCGAAAAGTAACGCCGGATTCAATCAACTATCTTGATTTTTTTTGTTATTCCTATAAATTTTCTTTCTTTTCTTTTTTTTTCCATAATATATTTTTTCCTTTATATAAGTCTATTCGTTACATCATAACACAAGCCTCCAACTGGGTCGTCAAAAGCACAACACTAGCTTTATGAGAGTAATTGTAATGTATTGGTAAGGCGTTTACGATACAAGTGGCGTGGCTGCTCGGATCAATTGTGCCAATCAACAGTCCATCCGGGCATCGACGCATATTCATTCTGTTGTCGTGGTCAAGATCTTAAGGCCAGGTGCTACCAAAGCTACCAAAATCGACCTTTGAAAACGACCGTTGAGTTGCTTGAAAACTCTAAGTAATCAAATACTCTTTTTTTGTTATTTGGATATAAATGGATATTGTAGTTTAATAACCATATTTTTGTTTATTGTGGTTGAAAAAAGGATATAAAAACATCGTTCGATAAAATTTTTTTAGAAAATAGAGAATTATTAGATCATTTATCGGGTTTTATTCAAAAATAGTTAACGTTTGTTTCTATAAATGAATCAAATGATAGGTTTTGACCTCTAGGAACTATATTTGTGGATAATAATGCTAAAATGTTTTGCATATCGATCAAATATAACAGTTAGCACGCAGCACGCTACGTCTTTGAGAGCGCGAGCTAAGGTAATGTAAATACCTACACACGGTACTGGAAGAGCGCCTTAACGTTATACCAATTCGTTCAAAGGGCTTTACGCCCGAATACTATATCATTAGCATTACAAAGTATAACTAATAAAAAAACTTAGTTAAAATAAAAAACGAAGTTCCTTTCGATTAATTAGTGAAGAAATTGTAGTAAAAAATATTTTTTTTTAAGTTATAATAATAATATATTTTTTATCTCATTCATTTATTTTTCTATATTATTATTAAAAAAAAATGTAATATAAACTGAATCAGTAGGCTCAATTTTAGTAATTGCTTTCTATGAGAGAGAAAGAGACAGACAGAGAAACACGCGCACACCGGCGCCGCACGGCTTACAAATATAGCAAAAAATGTCGTTACAACTTTTGGTCTTAATTTTTTCCGTCTAGCCTTTCGCAACGCGCGATAAGGAACTACAAAAACAAAAAATATATATTCAAGCGGGGCTCCCATACAAAATGGTACGGAACCCTTCATGCTCGAGTCCGACTCGCACTTGACCCTTTTTTTTTTCAAAATTCACTTCAGAAAAGCCAATACGATTGCAGGGAAGGTTTTTATGGCTGTTCGGATATAACTTCTTTGTTAATTAAACTGTTGTTAATTGAAAATTGGCCATGCTAACTGAATGGAAATCTCAAGACCATTTCGATAAATATGCGTAAAAAACAGTTAGCCCATCTTCTATTGCAGGGCAAGAGCCTATTCCCAGAGGATGGGATAACGCAGGACTGTAAAAATGTATCCAACAAATCACTTCGAAGATCTTTATCAGAACTTTATTTAAGACTAGCTTTTGCCCGCGACTTCGTCCGCGTAGAAGTCGAAAATGGACCAAGTAATCACATTGTCCCATACAAACTTTGCCCTCCTTTTTAACCCCCTTAGGGGTGGAATTTCGGAAAATCCTTTCTTTTCTTATCCGATGCCTACGTCATACAAAGAACACACCCTCCAAGTTTCAGGTCTCTACGATCAGCGGTTTAGGCTGTGCGTTGAGTCAGTCAGTAGTTCAGGACAAAGCATTTTATATGTATAGATAAAGTTCTGATGAGGATCTATATCAACATTCATACAAACCCAGTCCAGCGACTAAATTGAATTAAATTGAAGTAAAATATAATCGTAACCGATTGAAGAGTTTTCTGATGAGAAGGTGGATTCAAATGCTCCATTCATCGGTACCTATTCGTTTGTGGCCTAATTCTTTCAAATCAAATCAAATCAACATTTTTTTTTATTTTATTTGAATGCTTAATACGATTGTACATATACCACTTGAAATCGTCTTAAACTGCTACTGGTGGAAATCGAAAACTGAGCAATTTGCTGCACTCTCGAGGTGCAATTTTGTTCATCGCTCCGAAGATCCTCATCCGATCTACACCAACATGTGAAGTATCTTCTTTAAAACAAAAAAAGAATTTTCCAAATCGGTCTAGGCGTCTCCGAGTAATCGGGGAACATACATTAAAAAAATATATACATATATCCCGACGGATTGAGAACCTCCTTTTTGAAGTCGGTTAAAAAAAGGACCTAATTTGGTGTGATGCCATGGGTTTACAAAACAAAGCCCAATTTCTTTGCTCATTCAAATTTTTCCGCGAAAACTTGTTTAGCCTCACGGGCGAAGGTAAAAGGCATGAAGCCCATATAGCCACGTCTTTGTAAAGTAAACAAAGATACATAAAACTTAAATATTGAAATGTTTCCACAAGAACATTTTTAACCCAGTTTTGTTTTGAAAACGTGCCAAGAGTGAATTCGGTTATCTGATCGCGATGGCGGCCTAAAAGGCGGGTATAGACTAGAGCATTTCCTTGACCATTTCAATGTAATGTAACGTTCTTACGAATGGTACAATACAGGTAAATGCAATGCAAATGTTCCAAGTGTGGTTCGAGTAGGTGAGAATAGACTAAAGCATTTCCTCGAGAATTTCAATGTAATATAACGTTCTTACGAATGGTACAATACAGGCAAATGTTCCAAGTGTGGTTTTTTTTTTTTAATTTATTTACCAAAAAAACAATAACATAAAATACATTATCTTCACTCCCTTAAACCAGTAATTGGTTTGTGTGAGAATTGCACAATCCTCTTACTAACTAAACCTACATTACGTAAACTACTGTTAATATTAACTAAACATAATCAGCACAAAAAAAAAAGATTTAACGTGTGGGTATTCACACAATATTCGTAAGTTCATAACAATATCAATTCAGCAATGCATCAATCGTCGTCTTCGCTATCCAAGCAGTGCGTCTCACTCGCACGCATTGGTCGAGCCTACCAACAGCTACAAAACCGGTCCGCTTGACACAATGAGTCTGCACAACTGCACAAAGTTTGCCTTTGCAATACAGGATGCTTCTATTAACTTAACCGAATTAATTAATAGAAAATTGTTATGAACCCACGATTCACATAATTTAACATATTATTTTATCATCTATATTACGTAATAAATATTCGAGTAGGTGAGTATAGACTAGCGCATTTCCTCGAGCATTTCAATGTAATGTAACGTCCTTACGAATGGTACAATACAGGCAAATGGAAGGCAAATGTTCCAAGTGTGGTTCGAGTAGGTGAGAATAGACTAAAGCATTTCCTCGAAAATTTCAATGTAATGTAACGTCCTTACGAATGGTACAATACAGGCAAATGGAAGGCAAATGTTCCAAGTGTGGTTCGAGTAGGTGAGAATAGACTAAAGCATTTCCTCGAGAATTTCAATGTAATGTAACGTCCTTACGAATGGTACAATACAGGCAAATGGAAGGCAAATGTTCCAAGTGTGGTTCGAGTAGGTGAGAATAGACTAAAGCATTTCCTCGAAAATTTCAATGTAATGTAACGTTCTTACGAATGGTACAATACAGGCAAATGTTCCAAGTGTGGTACGAGTAAATTTAAAAACAGTGAATACTTATGTTCTGTTACTAGAGTTGTAAATGCTCTAATAACAGGTGGGAGGCGGGCAGGAGTCTTTCTTCCCCTGAATAGGGGATAAATGTTATTTTTCGTAGCATCTTTCCGCAAGATGATATTTAATCAAGGGAAAGTGGAAAGTTGGGAGTTCATCTTCTCCTGACCTGAATAACTACCCTAACGATGAAAATAATATGAAGAGAAGATGACAAGTAAAAGTATTTACTAGAGTTGTAAATGCTCTAGTAACAGGTGGGAGGCGGGCAGGAGTCTTTCTTCCCCTGAATAGGGGATAAATGTTATTTTTCGTAGCATCTTTCCGCAAGATGATATTTAATCAAGGGAAAGTGGAAAGTTGGGAGTTCATCTTCTCCTGACCTGAATAACTACCCTAACGATGAAAATAATATGAAGAGAAGATTACAAGTAAAAGTATTTCTTCTCCTTCTTCTTCCCCTGACTACGGTAGGCATTCATGAATACAGAAAATGTAATTTTTCGTAGCATTTTTTCCAAAACGAATAAATCTCAAACTGAACAGCGATGCACGGAAAAAAGGTAGAAATAGATAGATAGATAGATAGATAGCAGAACCCTACGGTTTCATTCCGATCCCGTGGGAATATCGGGATAAAAAGTACCCTATGTTACTGTCAATGAATCAATGTATCCTCATACCAAGTTTTATCTGAATCGGTCCAGTAGTTTCGGAGTCTATTCGTTACAAACAAACAAAAAATATTTCCTCTTATTTTTAAATTATGCGATAGTGTAGATATAAGCAAAACGTGAAAATTCTTAGAAACGTCGTTGTAAAAAAATATGTTTTTGCTTTTTATTTTCCCGTATTGTTTATTACGTAATTCGAATAAACTAATTTCAATTCTGAACGCATAATAGAAGACAATTTTACCTATAAGAAGAGGGTGATTCTTGTTTTATGTAAATACTTCTTTAAACATATAAAATACTTTATTCTGACTGAAAAAAAAAAAAAAATTTTTAATGTAAGTAATACTTTTTATAAGTTTATCAGCATAGTTAGTTATCTTAACTAAGCGTTTCTCTTTAAATGTTTCATAACCTAAATAATTAAGGAAAATTAAAGCTATTTTTATTTTATTATTGTTCTGACTGACTGACTGACGGATCAACGCACAGCCTAAACCGCAGGTCGTAGATACCTGAAACTTGGAGGGTGTGTTTTTTATATGACGTAGGCATCCGATAAGAAAGGATTTCCGAAATTCTACCCCTAAGGGGTAAAAAAGGGGAGCAAAGTTTGTATGGGACAACGTGATTCCTTGGTCCAATCTACTTCAAATTTTGCCCTACTTTAAATTCTACGCAGACGAAGTTGCAGGCAAAACCTAGTTTAGATATGATGAAAGTGACTTTGTTTTATACTATAGTACCTGGATGACCGAGCTTTGCTAGGTATTTATTTTTAATTTTTTTTTACTTAGTCTAACCTCAAAGCAAACACTCATTGACTTCGTGTTACTTAACAACGCCATCTGCTGGAATAACTTTATTACTCACAAAAAATAGTATTAGTAGTTCGCCAATAGATGTCAGGAAGAGTCATATTTTTTCAGATAAAAAAAGTAAGTTTCGATAAAACACGAATAAAATGACATTTTCTAAAAACGATTCCTAGCTAGATCGATTTATCGCCCCCGAAACCCCCTATATACCAAATTTCATGAAAATCGTTGGAGCCGATTCCGAGATTCCAATTATATATATATATATATGTATATACAAGAATTGCTCATTTAAAGATATAAGATAATGATGTTACGGGTCACCCGCGTAAGTTCCGATCCCGTGGGGATTCCGGGATAAAAAAAGGTCTATGAAACTCAGCTACCACCAAACTATCTCTTTGCAAAATTTCATTCAAATCGGTCCACTGGTTTCGGAGATTATGAAGCACAATGGTCACCATGCTGGACTGCCAAACACAGGGTTGCGGGTTCGATTCCCGTCTCAAGTAGGCGGTTAGTTTTAATAGAGTGATTCAAGAGGAAGGTTCATATGTATAATACATCTATACTAATATTATAAAGCTGAAGAGTTTGTTTGTTTGTTTGTTTGAACGTGCTAATCTCAGGAATTGCTGGTTAGAATTGAAAAAATATTTTTGTGTTGGATAGTCCACTTATCGAGGAAGGCTATAGGCTACTTTTTATCCCGATATTCCCACGGGATCGGGAGTTACGCGGGTGAAACCGCGGAGCGCTGCTAGTGCATAATATAGTCGTGCGAAGCCGGAGCGGGTCGCTATACATAATATACATACATATAGAAACACCCAGAGATAAATATTGGGCTATCTTTATACACTTCCTTTTTAATACAAGCCGTAAAATTAAAAAAAAAATATTTAAAAAAAATAAACACCTGTGTTAACAATTTTGTTTGATAAAAACCGTCTTTATCTTCATGTAGGTAAAGTTTAAAGTCGTGTTTTAGTGTAAATATCTCAAAGGTCATTATACAGAAGGTAAACAAACTCGAGCGGGAGCCAAGACCGGTCGAGATTCGAATTGGCATATTGGTGTGAAACACTGGGCCGGATTTAGGAGGAACATTGAATGGGGCTTTGTGATCAGGGGGGGTTTCCCCCGTAAAATTCGCAATTTTATAAGTCGGACCGGTCGAGATTCGAATTGGCTTATTGGTGTGAAACACTAGGCCGGATTTAGGAAGAACATTGAAAGGGGCTTTGTAATGGGGGGGGGTTTCCCTCGCAAAATTCGCCGCAGCTTTGATAGCCCTTGACTACGACGACTTTGACTTTTTTGAAACACTTTTTTAGAAACACATTTTCTGAAAATCTGGCCATAATATACTATAGGCTATATGCACAAAAAATAAAAAGGCGAAACAATAAGGAGGTGGTGTGGCTGTAAATAGTCGCCCCGACAACATAAGTGATTGGGCACAATAGGCAGAGTGATACGTGCGGAAATCTAAGCCCCCCCCCCTACCTATAACCATTTATAGTCCTTAGTTCACCCCTGTGATTAATTATCACACAATTACCTAGTAACTATTCTGGCTATTTAATGGTACAAATAAGTAATCATGGTTGTACTAATAGGATTTCAATGAATACTAGCTACGCCCTGCGTTTTTACCCGGATAAACAGTAGCCGCAGAGAGAGATAGATAGATAAACACTTTATTTGTACAACACACAAAACATTGAAAGTAACAAGAAGGATGAGAAAGCTTATTAACTACGAAATTGTACAAACAGGCGACCTTATCGCTTAAAGCGATTTCTTCCAGGCAACCTTAGGATGGAGAAGGTCTGTTTAGCTTAACTGGTAGAGCGCAGTTTTGTAAGTTTCTAAGACTTTTCAATGTGATTTAATGTAAGTCCAAATCGTAGACAGAGAATAAATATAGACAAGCTACCAGCGTATACAGTGTGAGACAGCGAATATTCAACATACCTATAAGTATAGTTGTCAAATTGCCACTAAACAGCAATTAACCATCACTGCACAAGTGCACACTAATTAGTACTCCTTTTTAATATCTTATAAGTCACAAGTAACACAAATTATAGTCCTAACAGGCTAAGAAAGAAAACAAAAACTTTGATAGACACCAAACGCTTGTTTGCCACCAACGACACTGATGGCAAACAAAAAAAATCCGGCACGCACGTAATCTTGCTCCCACTTACTCATGTGACGTTCAATCCTTCTCACTCTAGTAATTATTATTATTTTAGCAGCCGGTCTATGTTTATTCTCTGTCTACGGTCCAAATGAATAAGAAATTTGACTTTGACATTATTAGTTAGGTCCCTAACAGTTAGGCTCTGCGCAAACGGGTCACCAACCACAGCCACCGGTGGCCAGCCACTAGCAGTTCACACGATTTTTATACATTTTGTTAGAGTGGCGTTGGCTTAGTGGTAGATACCACGACTTTCATTCTGAAGGTTGCCTGGAAGAGATCGCTTTGAGCGATAAGGCCGCCCTTTGTAACACTTAGACTTAAGCTTTGTTTTTATTTAATGTTATTTGAAATTGGTGTTTACAATAAAGAATTTATCTATCTATCTATCTAAGGTCGTGGGTTCGAATCCCGGCCAGCCGTGCACCGATGATTTTTTCTTAAGAAAAAATTATGTGCGCTAATTGACATTGCTCTTACGGTGAAGGAAAACATCGTGATAAAACCCGCGGCTAAGTAGACTCCAGAAGTATTGACAAGTTCTCTCCTCTGGACACGGTTGACTAAGCTGAGAGGGTAGTAGGTGCTGGTCAAGCCTACTCCATCCTCACGCAAAATTGACCATATTAAAAAGAGTCTAATTGCGGAAAACAGCCCGTATACAAGTACAAGATTACTCATCCCGTCATACGAGTTGATAAGAATGTTTTGTTGAGAAAAATACACGGATAAAAACCCACTGTATGCTTTGTATTTTTATGTTTGTCTTTAATGAATGACTACTTAGAAACTAAGTACTTGACCTACTTTGACAACATTGTTAGATAACATTGGGTTGCCAGTTTCCCAGCACCCGTTCCTCTCAGCTTAGTCAACCGTTGCCAGGGGAAAGAACTCATCGATAAGTTTTTAACGATCTCAATGGTGCGTCAGGCGCGAACACCCGCTTGCGACGCAAGTTCGATGTTTTCCTTCACCGTAAGAGCTGGCGCACATAAATTTTTCTTTAGAGAAATCCATTGGTGCACTGCCGGCCGGGATACGAACCCACGACCTTCAGAATGAAAGTCGAGGTATTTACCAATAAGCCAACACCACTCTTTAAAAAACCCTTAATGTTCTTAGCTGAGAAGGTAGTATGGGTGCTGGACATAGTCTTCTCCATCGCCACGCAAAAAGTACTCAACTTTTTGCGTGACGATGGTCTAGTTGAGAGGTCCAGTTGCGGAAAACAGCCCGTATACAAGTACAGTATGGGTCATAAGTAAATTATCAGTTTGCTACAGTAATACTATCAACAAGTATTGGACTAACAGACGTTACACACAAACATAAATACTTGAATTAAAAGTACTCAGTGTGATTATTATTTTCAACATGTTAGCAACGGGAAGTCGTTGGATGCAGAGAGCATGCGACCGATCGCTCTGGAAGTCTTTGGGGGAGGCCTATGTTCAGCAGTGGACGTCCTGTGGCTGATATGATGATGATGTGTTTAGTTGTGTGAGTGGTATAAGCCGGCACCCGTTACACCAACCGACGTGAGTTCGATCCACAGGTTACGTTGTTATAATGTTCTAATAGTGCTGTACAGGATTGTAAACATTACGGTGGGCAGAAACTTTTGATAGTTGATTGTACGTATACTCAGGTTTTTTATTCATTTTTTTGACACAGAAGCAGACCGCATAGCCTAAACCGCTGATCGTAAAGACCTCAACTTGGAGGGTGTGTTCATTGTATGTCATAAGCATCCGTTAAGAGAGGACTTGTCTAAATTCTACCCCTTAGGGTGTGCATAATGGGGGCAAAGTTTGTATGGGAGAACATGATTTCTTGGTTCATTTTCGACTTCTACACGAGCAAAAAAGCTTGTTCACTAATATAAATCGGTAGAGTTTAGGTATTAATAAATGAATCATAATATAATATATCCGCCCATTAGGGAAAAACATATGAGCCTATTTATTGATAACAATAGTTATGTATAGGTATGTAAAAGTTTCTACTGAATCACTTACGATGAAACTTCGTATGTATATAGTTGGAGGCCTGGAATATAACAGGGTAGTTAGGGTTTGATACTCAAAGGGTAAAAACAGGACCCTTTTACTAAGACTCCTCTGTCTGTCTGTCTGTCATCAGGCTGTATCTCATGAACAGTGATAGCTAGACAGTTGAAATTTTCACAGATGATATAGGTATTTCTGTTGTCGCAACAACAATAAATATTAAGCACAGAATATATTAGTAAGTAACCCTTCCTGGGAGTTCAACTCACACATAGCCAGTTTTAATTCTGATATGAGCGACTGCAGTTTTTCGTTGATTACTAGTTCTACTAATTGGATTTTGATGTAAAGTATACCACAACCTTCCTCGAAAATAGAGCTATCCAGATTTCAATTGGTTTAGCAAATTTTTATTGTCTATGTACAGAAAAACAAACAGACGATAATATATTTATTTTCTAGCCGCTATAATAATATAAGCCTTTTATTCCCAACTTAGGTTGTACAGTTATTGATGTCATAACTAGCTAATGTGTTATAGAAAATTTCTAAGTTCGGTGTGCCTTTAGGCACAGGCCTCCTCTAACTCCTTCCAATGTGTTCTATCTCTAGTCACTCTGGACCAGAAGTCCTCTGGACTCATTTTTTTTATTTGCTTCCAAGTACAGATGAAAAAGGTTAAAATTAGTAAAATAGCTATGGGAATTTACAAAAATTCGTTTTTCAGTGATCAATTTAGGCTCTTTATGATCCCATCTGCAAATATTCCTATTTCTAGACCCCGCGGTAGTTGTTTTGGTTGATTGTTAGGTATTCAACAGAGTTAACCTTTGTTATATTACAGAATAATTATATAAAATCGCGATAAATATCAAGGAAATAATCAACTTTTCAACGGACTTGCGTTACAAAGGCGATATTCTCTTTGTTATATTGTTATTGAGGAAAAAAAGTTGTTACATATATAAAAACCAGACCCAAGTGTTGATACCGAAAATTTCCATGTCACAAACAAGTCGTAAGAACAAAATTAACTACGCATTCTTCGAAATGATACAGGAAAAAAGCAGAACTTACCAAAATCAGCTGTCCGTACAAACAATGAAATAAAACACATAAGACACCAACAATACAACACTTATACACATTTGCAAACCCACTGGTTAAGTCGCACGTTTATTTCGTCACATTTAAGAGATAAAACACTAGAAATAATGTTATCTTGTTATAATTAAAATCAAACAACCATTGTCCTCCATAATTTCACAATGAATGACTTTTTTTCTTATATTGTGCCTAACTGTCATTTGTCACTTGTCAAACAAAAGTTTGGTTTCAGTGGTTGGCATTATACTGTCAACGGATGTGGTGTTGTTGAGTTGGCTAAATTAAAGTCTCATACACACTTGGCTAGTAACTAGCTACACTAAACTTAAGCTGGCACTAGGTACTTTAGTAGCATTTACCACAAAGTATTCATTTTCGACCATGCAATATCAGTTAATATTACATAATATTTATTGAACCGATAAGTAGCTAAGATGCGTTAGTACGACTAAAAATAAAAGAACAATTTTTACGAGTAGAATGTTTACAAACTTCTGAGGCATTGTTATTTGTGTTTCTTATTTCATTCGCATTCAACGCTTTTCTATTGTGAATATCGAAGTCAACAGATGTCTTTTAAAATCATTTTAACATTTCTTCCTTTCATACTTTTGACACATCAAATAATGTCAACTAGTGATTCTGTAGAAGAAAAAGATGTTTTACGAGTCAAATTTTTAAATGACAAAAGAAAAAATAATGTCACCGCCACACAGATTAAGTTACTTGAGAAATATGCGGCAAATGACAGTGTTTTAATTGACGATATTGTGCATTACAAAATTAAAGGCCACCCGGAATTGAAGGAAGTGAATAAAATTGAAATTGAATTCAGACAAATGCTTGCTATGGATGGACTTACGTACATTTTTAATAGAGACTTGGCTTGGAGAACGTGGAGAAAGGTTGAGTTTGAAAAAGAGTCGAGGATCGTTCATTATAAATATAAAACTACAATAAATTGTACTGACAATTGTGTTAATGGAGGAGTTTGGGTAGGACATCAATATTTTTCTTAATATTTAACTCAGATGTAAAATTGTTATATTGATTAGATATGGTGATGTAGCTAAATTTTAATAAATGGCTGCTCCCAGGGATAATCTTCTATTTACTTAGCTGCTATCTACAATTCTACACTAATATAAGAGAGAGTATTTAGTTTTAAACTAAGAATAGGCTCCGAAACGACCGGACCGATTTTGATGAAACTTGGTATGAATGAGGATAGGTAGATTGATACATTGGGAGTAATTTAGAATACATTTTATTCAGAGCACTGCGTGTGCGCTAGTGTAACATAAAAAATATTTTTTCATGCAGGTCATCGAAAAAAATCCACCAGCATGCGCTTTAGAAATATTTTCTATCGACAATAACGCAGTTTGCGCAATAAACATGAAACATTACCACTTGAAGACAAAGGAATGTTCAAGTTACTTGATCAGTCTACTGACCACAACATGCGACAACCCTATCGTGACGAAATGGCTCGTGCAGAAGACCTTCAGCAAAAATGAAAAAAAACAACGGTTTCCGGTTGTCATTTGCGGAGGGCGGGAGTATTGTAGACTTTTGACTGTGTACAAGGTAAATATAGTACCTATATACTTTCTACCCATAGAAATCGGATGTTAGTACCTACTTATTTTTTACCCTTCTACTCAAATTTTAATTTGTTAAACCTGCATTTTTTTATGTTTTAGTTAACCAGAGATTATCTATCATTCAAAATAATAAACTCCACAAACCACATCATCTACTCCCGAATCATGAAAAGTACCAGCGACAACTACGCGTGCGTCACCAACTGTGGCATTTACGATCAACATACCAAAACCGTTAAAAAATCCGAAAAACCAATGAAATTAAACATGTTCATTAAAAAAATTGAGAAAAGGGAGAAGACGAATGAAAGTTACAATAATAAACTTATGAAAATCAAAGATGACAAACCGAAAAGTTACATTTCAAACTATGTTCGGGATTTAAAATTATCAACAACGCATTCGCCATCTTGTATGCATCTGCAGCATCATCATGATCATGATGATGATTATACATTTGATGATGAAGACGACGACGACGACGAATAAGCTTGTACCATAGACTAAGAATCAACAACATAGTCCATCGACCATGGCTTGTGATATGGTGTCTCTACCTACTTATCCTAAGTGAATATTAAGTAAGGAAATACGTCATCGGAAGCTTGGGAACTGTATTTAATATATTCAGTGGCATGGCTAAAGTCTTTTTTTTAACTAGTTCTTCTTCTCGTATAGAGGTGTGGCTCACCTATTGGAGTTTTCAGATCGCCCTAAGGCCTCTAACTTTACCTAACGACTGCTACTAGTTCAGAAGATATCTATATATTTTTTATCACAGTTGCTCATAAAGTGGATCTTATTCAACGGCTTTTAGGCTCATAATCCATCATATTATGCACGCGTGCGTTTTATATTTGTTAACTAGTGCTGTAAAGTTATCCCGAAAAGGTAGGTACCAAAGAGTTTATAACTAGCAAAAATGGTTGTCTCTAAAGTCGGTTTACGAACGAAAATTTTACGTGATAATCACTTAGAAAACGATTAAAAATTGAGTTGTTTATTTTTTTGTTTTTTCTTTTATTAAATATATTGTTTTTCCGTACCATTGTATTTTGTTCTTAACCCCCGACGCAAAAACAAATAGAAAAATCCCTAAAAAATAATGTATGTCACACGAGGATGTATAGGTTGAAAGTCTTTAGCCTGGCCTTTCCGGAGCATAATTAACAAAAAAATATTGCCTTAAAAAAATGTAAACATAGAGTTAACACAAATATTTTGTTAATTATTATTTTGTTTTCTTTTCAAGTCTTTTCTTTTATTCGCAACTGTGATAAAAAACGTCGTACGATATACGTGTGGAATTGATATTTGCATCTTGGCTTCATTAACACGCTCGCTGCCGCTCGCGCGTCATAAACCGCCTCTATGCAAAGATCAATTTACCACACTTATATCGTAATGTACTATTATGGCGTTGGCGGGCTCTATAATCTTTGATCACAAAAAAAGCGGCCAGGAAAATGGATAAATCTCAATTCGCCTGCCTCACTCTTGAGCTAATCTATACTTAATATTATAAAGCTGAAGAGTTTATTTGTTTGTTTGTTTGAACGCGCTAATCTCAGGAACTACTGGTTCGAATTTAGAAATTCTTTTTGTGTTGGATAGTCCATTTATCGAGGAAGGCTATAGGCTACTTTTTATCCCGATATTCCTACGGGATCGGGAGTTACGCGGGTGAAACCGCGGAGCACTGCTAGTACGCAATAAATCTAAATCTCGATTCGCCTATTTCGCTCGTGAACTAATACGCAATAAGTCAAAATATCATAAAGCCAATCTCTCGTTCGGTATAGGCAAAACGCGAAATTAGCAGACTGCGTTTTAGATACTCAGCGGCAACTATTTACTGCTTTTAAAATTACTAGTATTTATAGCAGGCTGGCTCCTACCTCGGCCAACAGATAAGAAAGCGTGCTATTTGGCCACACTTCCTAGGGCGCCATTTGAACTGTTAATTTTAATGTAAGTAGGTAGGTTATTTAATTTAAGTTTTTAATATCTTATATCTTTAAATGAGCAATTCTTGTATATATATCTATATAATTGGAATCTCGGAATCGGCTCCAACGATTTTCATGAAATTTGGTATATAGGGGGTTTCGGGAGCGATAAATCGATCTAGCTAGGAATCATTTTTAGAAAATGTCATTTTATTCGTGTTTTATCGAAACTTACTTTTTTTTATCTGAAAAATATGACTCTTCCAGACATCTATTGGCGAACTACTAATACTATTTTTTGTGAGCAATAAAGTTATTCCAGCAGATGGCGTTGTTAAGTAACACGAAGTCAA
The DNA here is from genome assembly GCA_951213275.1 of Idaea straminata. NCBI lineage: Eukaryota > Metazoa > Arthropoda > Insecta > Lepidoptera > Geometridae > Idaea > Idaea straminata. Next base: position 6,770,889 of record OX577872.1, read on the forward strand.
TGAGTGTTTGCTTTGAGGTTAGACTAAGTAAAAAAAATAAAAATAAAAAATACCGAGCAAAGCTCGGTCATCCAGGTACTTTAATTGTTATGAAGCATATTTGATTCGTTTGTTATTACCTAAATAAAATCCCACGAATGCTTACTTGTTATTTATTACTAAATTAATTTTACTGAAGGATGTTCCTTCAGTTTTCATCCAATATTTAGTAGTGCTGACATTGAAACTGCAGATAATAAAAAAGAAGAAGTTTGTAAACATTTGTTTTAATATGTAAAAAATACTTAACTTACTTTCTTACATTTCTACATTTTTATGTATACAGAATTGAAAAACATAATATAAAACCTCATTTTACACACATATTTTAACCATGCATTTCAGTTCAACTTAACTAAGCAATGTCGCAACCTACGCGGGTAAACCCGCGGGAAGTACCTACCGCCTATAAAATTATAAGTATTAATTTTTAAGGCAAAAAAAGGCACTGTCAATCATTTTTCATTTGAGGCAAATAAAGGACTTTTTAAACATTTTTAAGGCAGACAAAGGCACTTTCAAATATTTTAAGGCAGAAAAAGGACTTTTAAACTTTTTTAAGCCTGAAAAAGGCATGTTTAAACTTTTTAGGGTAGAAACAGGGCTTTAAAAGCTTTCAAAAGAAGCTAGACAAAGGCACTTTTGAAAGATTTTTAAGGCAAATAAAGGCTTTTAAAAAGAATTAAGTAAAAATTACACTTACAAACAATCAAATAACTAGAGTGCACATCAAAATTACACTCTAGTTAATTGACAACGAGGAAATTTATTCCTTTTGCACAAACTAGTTTGACCAGAAAGTTTGATCAGCAGGAACGGAACGTTTCAACCCCTTGACATAAAAATCAGTCTTTTTATAGTTGTGCGAAAATATTTACGAAATTTTGAACCAGTCAAGGAGAATTTCAGCTTCTAAAAAAAAGTATTACATTCCCTTTGTAACGTATCTGTGGCATCGTAGCTCCCGAACGGATGAACCGATTTTGATTTTGTTTGAAATGGTTCGAAATCGGTTCAGCCGTCTGAAAGATATGGGGATAAAAGTCGGGGTTTTTTTAAATTCTAAACTTAATTTTTATTACATCTAATTTAAGGCACAAATAGGAGCCAAAAGCAAAATGCCTTTTGCTTATAGCTAAGCTTAAATTGTAGAAGATTTCACCTACAAACAGTACCAACATCAACACTAAATTTTCCATGCAATAATTAACAATTAAAAACGAAAGGCATTTTACTTTTGGCTTTAGAAAAATAGGCTCTATCTATTTATCTAATATATAAATGTATCTATCTATCTAATATATAAAGTTTTCGCGCCACAATGTTTGTCGCCAAACTCCGAAACGGTTTAACCGATTCTTATGATTTTTTTGTGTAAATTCGTTAGGTAGGACTTAAACTATCTATTAAGCTAAATAAAACAAAACTACCACGGGTACGAAGTCACGGGCTAGTACATTTTAGAATATTAACCTTTGAAAATGGAAGACTTAATTTAATATCATGTTTAAGGTGGGTCCATACCATACGCCAACGACCTTGGTACACAACCTACTAAATAGTTACTACCGGCACCGGTCGCCTTCGTTCAAGAACATTGTTGATTGTTAAGTATGTGTTTTGTTTTTCTCAAAAGTGCGGAGATGGAATTATAGGTGAGATACAGTCATTTTGGTGTGATTGTGAGCCAAAAATTCCCTATAGTTTTGAAGCTATACTAAAATTAAAAAATTAAAACTAGTCTAGCTTTGAAATGACATGGAATTTTCGTCTCAAACTCCCCCAAAATATCGGTAAAGATCTCACCTACAATTCCATCTCAGCACTTTTGAGAAAAACAAAACACATTCGTTACAATCAACAATGTTAGTTGTAAGCGACGGGCTGGCGGGTTGCGTTTATAGCCTTAACGATGAATGTTATAAAATTGCATGCACGCGTTTTTTAGGGTTCTGTACCCAAAGGGTAAAAACGAGACCCTATTACTAAGACTTTACTGTCCGTCAGCCTGTCACCAGGCTGTATCTCATGAACCGGGATAGCTAGACAGTTGAAATTTTCACAGATTTTGTATATCTGTTGCCGCTATAACAACAAATACTAAAAACAGAAAAATAAAAAAATGTGAGCCGTCACGGGACGCCTGGCAGATGTGACACATCGACATTATTTTGTAAAAGTAACCCGTACACACTACTGCATATAGACTGTATATATATATCATCACTAGCAGCGCTCCGCGGTTTCACCCGCGTAAGTCCCGATCCCGTGGGAATATCAAAATGATAAATGGACTATCCAACACAAAAAGTATTTTTCAATTTGAACCAGTGGTTCCTGAGATTAGCGCGTTCAAACAAACACACAAACTCTTCAGCTTTATAATATTAGTATAGATATAGCGTCGCCACGCCAGAAATCGGTTTTACGTGCGGCTATAGATGTTTCACATCAATAATATTCAACATGGTTCGGAACCCTTCGTGAGCGAGTCCAACTCGCATTTGTATAGTTTTTTTGTAAAAATGACACAGAAGGAAATCAAAATATATAAACCAAATAAGTTTACCTAGGTAGGGTGGCCAAAGTTTGGCTTTATGGGCTACATTGCCTCTTTGGATGGAATATTATTATCCAAAATACACATCCTCACAAAAAAATGTGAAATTTACATCAGATTACATTAAAATACAAAAGAATTAATATTAGAAAAACTTATAAGACCATTGCTTTTATATAATATTTAAAAAGTCTGAACTAAAAACCTTAAAAACGGCAACTACCAGTTACTGAAACTGCTAGCAAAGTTTTGAGGGTCAACAAAATGGTGACTTTTGATATTGTTGCTCCTATATTTTAAGCTATTGCATAGCTTTTATCGCGGGCTTTGAGCGCGGCGACCGAATGAAGAAATTCCGTACCGAAAATAAAACCTAACACCCCCACTCCACCTACCATGTACCTCGGCCGAGCGTTCGCTTAACGTGTATGTATTTTTATGTTTTTCTTTCTTCAGTCGCAGACCAAAGTTATGGCTACCCTATATTTTTAACATTTTGACAGCTCAAAAACGTGAGTCAATAAAAAGGTAAATCGACCATAGTGGATCTTCAATGTTTTTAAATTTACACAATATGTATCATAGTAATAGTTTGTCAACAGTCAAGGCTGCTGGGAGCTGAAGGCAGCCCAACGTCCGGAGTGGAGGCGTCTCGTTAATCAGCACCTATCTGATTTTGAATTAGAACGATGTGCTAATTTAGATCTCAAACGAGACGCGATAAAGGCCAGACCACCCTCCGCCATTTCGTATAATATTGTAATTGGTGTGCTTACATACCCGATATGCAATAGAATATTTTCTGCAAAAATCAGGTATGCCAGTCACCAAAGAGCACACTAGACGAGCTTTTGATGATTCTATGCTTAAAAGAAGATTCCAACAACAAATATTGATGTACAGAATAAATGATTTATTTATTTATTCTGAACATCGAAGCTCATCATCTTCTTCTGCATAGGTTGCCAGAAATAGTCACTGTGACCGAAATCACAGCCACATTTTTTGGCAACAATAAATAGTAAGTACTTGTGTAAATAAAGTTTTTCGAAGATAGTCAGCACTCCAAATGCCAACTTCTTCTCCTCACTGTAGCAATCTGGAAGACTATTCCATGCGTTGAATATAAGGGCCTCAACTTGCGGTATTTTTTTAAAATCTATACCAATATTTTGACGACCCAGTTGGCACAATGGTTACCACGCCGGACTGCCAAACACAGGGTTGCGGGTTCGATTCCCGCCTCAGACAAGTATTTATGCTTAGATATTTGTCTGTGGTCTGGTTGTTTCTATGTATTGTAAGTATATATTTACAAAAGAAAAAGTATATAAGTAGTATATCCGTTGTCTAGCACCCATAACACAAGTCTAGTTACTTAACTTGGGGCTAGATGGCGATGTGTGGAATGTCCTGTAATATTTAATATTTATTTATTTATTTATATTATAAAGCTGAAGAGTTTTGTTTGTTTGTTTGAAAGCGTTAATCTCAGGAACTACTGGTTCGAATTGAAAAAATATTTTTGTGTTAGATAGTCCATTTATCGAAGAAGGCTATGTTTTGTTATGATATCCCCACGGGATCGGGACTTACGAGGGTGAAAACGCGGTGACTAGCTAGCTATAATATTTCGTATGGAACTAAAGAGCCGCAGCTTGAAATACAAAGTGCATGTGGCTCACTAGTCGCAAGTTGCCGACCCCTGGTCTAAACAGTTTTATCTGTCTTTGTTTGTATATGTTTTTGTTTTTTAACTTTCTTTCGCCTTACATTCCCCGTAATACCACATAAGTGGTTCATCAACATATAATTTCTACTGAACCCTTTCTTACAAACATCGCAGACAAATTTCTTTAATTTCAAATGTTTTTCTCTTATATGATTCAATATACTTTTCTTCAACATTTCCTTATTACAATAATCACATTTCACTTTACGGAATTGTGTTTCTCTCTGGGAAAAGAGTCTGGCTTTTATTAGTTGGTATTTGTCTGTACTATGTTTTTTTATATCTATTTTTTTTATGCTTAAGACATTATTTTTTATTTTAGTAATTTCGACGCAGTTAGGTGTGTTTTTGACGGCTTCGATCCAAGTTTCGTTTACGTCTTTTTGCAAGTGATTCTGTGATTCAAGGTGATTCTTTTGTATGTGATAGAAAAGTTGGCGCGCTTCGACGTAGGCGATGTTGCAGTAGGCGCACACGTGGTTCTTTCGCTCGGGGAGGGTTGGATTGTCATCGTGGATCCGTAGATGCTGTATTAGTGTACGTTTATCAACAAAACTGCGGCCGCAGTAGTCGCAGTAATGAAGTTTCTGCGTCTGCGAATGTCTGGCAAGATGAAGCTTATATTGGTCGTTTCTGAAGTAGCCTTTAGAGCAAATCTTACACTTGTGTTTCGCAGGTACTGCACCGTGTGAGTATAAGTGTAAATTATACAGATATGAGCTTTTCCAGTCACCTTTTCCACAATAAGGGCAAACTAAGTTTTTAGGATTCCCTTTCTTGCCGCGTTTCGTCTTCATTGTGATGTTTCGGTAGTTTTTGGATGGGTTTAAATTTTGTAAACACAAAACAACTTAAATAACACTAATTACTAAACGAAATAAACAAAAATAACTAAATTAATCACATTGCCAAACAAAACGTGAACTCAAAATTAAAAAAAAGAAATTGTTTTGACGTTGACAGATATAAACAAACCAGTTTCTTTACAGCTTCGCACGATTTATTTAGAATGCAGCTTATTGTTGACCACTTTCGAATATAGTTTTATTATATAACATTTAACATTAGCATCATTTTAGGCATCATCAAGAGAATGATTAAAACATTTATTACTATTTTTATGTCCTAAATATATTCATATTACTACTTATCTACTAAACTAGTTTTAAATGCCACAATCCTTTCACGAAGCCAAAGTCCAATCGATTATAAAATTATCGATAGCGATATGCTGGCTGGAAAGAATACATAGCCTACCCGACCCTAGCCATCACGATACCATACTGCACTTGAATATCCTGAATAAAGGCTTTAATTTCGTTTAATTGGTTCTAAATCGTAATTAAATAAGCTCCCTTAATTCAAGAATACAATATAATGTATTTTTAACGAGTATTTCTATCACAATTCAAACAAATGCACACGCTGTAATCAAGTAGTCATGTGACATTGAAATATTTGTATTCGATTTGAGTATTACTGATTCGATTAAATGTTATAATTCGATTAGTATTCTTTTGGTTGAAAACTTTAGTCTATCCTTTTTTGACAAAATCCAAGTACAATCCTAAATTCCAGTTATAACTTTTTTCTACGATTTGTGTCTATTATTTATGTATAATAGATATCTATCTATCAACAAGCTATCAACCAATAAATTGTATATACTTAATTATTTTTACAAGTCTAAAACCGCATTATCGAATAATTTAAAACCTTTATAATCATTTTATTGTTTTTTTGTTTAGTAAAAATATTTCTTGAACATTACAAACGATTAATCGATTATGCCGTAACTAAATCGATTACATTCACAAAACTTTTAGGGCTTCACTATCAACATTCTTCGTTGCTCGAACGGTGTATAATTTTGCGAAGAATTTATTCAATTTTGAAAATAATGACCTAGTTACGAGCTGTTAAACATGAATTAAACTATATTTAACAGTTAATTACTACAATATTTGTTGTTATTGTGATTTTCAACAGTACCTAAACTGTGCCTTTGGTGTTCGTCAGCGGAACCAAGATAAAACTCAAGATTTTGACTTGGTGAGTACGAAGCTTAGGTCAGGCGTAAATTACAATTTCTTTGACAAAAACCTTTGCTGTTTTTGTGTTGAATGATTTTTGAAATACTTTTTTAAAGCTGTAAGATGATACTGTATCAAAAATAATGCCTAACAATAATAATTTTGATGAATTTTATACTCTCCCTTTCACTCCGGCGTGGTTAGAGCGAGATAGAAGTAATTACAATTGAATTCAGTTACCCACATGTTGTTTTACTTAGTTTTACTGTAATATCAGTAGATCATATTTAAATCAACCCAAAATAAACTTTAGTTTCTGAATTATATCATTTTAATTAGATTTTTTTACGCTTTGATAGTAAATTAAACGCCCAGCCTTACGCCTTGTGTAGGTGGTCGTAAAAATTTAAAACAGCGCCATCTAGCGAGGTTGACAAGGAGTTATAAAAAGGGTTCTTGGAAGCAAACATAATATTACCGAAAACTTAAAATTTACCGAAATATTTGCAACTAGCGACGCCACGTAGTTTTACCTGTGTTCGTGTCTTTGATAATTCAGTTTCTACTTGGTGGATTTTGATGAAGAGGTACACCACATTCTTACCAAAAAATAGAGTTATGTATCCAATAGCAAGCGTAAGTCAGTTCAGTAGGTTAGTTTTTAATTGCATAGGTAACAGACAGACAGACGTAAATTTTAAAATAAATTCGTGGATAACTGCTCTAGACTTTTCTTTCTCTCTCTACATTTTTTCTATATTTTTAATATAATTTTAAAGATTTAGCTAGCAGCGTCTCGAATTTACTTGCGTAACTCCCAATCCCGTGGGAATGTCGGGATATAAATTTGATATGTTATTCCCAATGAATCAATATATCCTCATACCAAGTTTCATCAAAATCGGTCCAATAGTTTCGGAGGGTTGATCTCATGCCTTCTTTGAGAGCCTATTCATAACATACAAAAAACTTTCCTCTTAATAATATTAGTATTGATTGTTAATATATCTTTCCGCAGAACACCATGGCCTCCATCGTACCAAAAATAAAACCCGGCAAACCATTACAAATACAATTCAAGAAACCGAACCAGAAATGCACCATCACCTCTCTCACCACCACTCTAAAGAAGCTTATACCGAACATAAAAGAGATTAAAATCACCTCGAAGAAGCTGCCGAAGAATATTAACAATAAAAAGTTGTATATTGAGCAATTGAAGCCTTCAATTGTGAAAAAGGAACAAAAAACACGGGTATGTAGTCTAAACTTCTTTCTGTGAAGACCTCAGAGAGCGGTGTTCGCTTAGTGGTAGATACCTCGTCTTTAATTCTGAAGGTTGTGGGTTCATCCCAGCCGGTCGTGCACCGAAGTACTCTTACGGTGAAGGAAAACATCGTGATGAAACCCACGACTTAGTTGGCTCAATTCTTTCCTCTGGACATGGTTGATTAAGCGGAGAGGCCGAGTAGGTGCTAGGCAAGTCTACTCCATCCTCACGCAAAAAGGACCCAATTTCCCCCCTCACATAGGAGACCCCTGTCTCACATAGGAGACCCCCTGTCTCCTATGTGAACCTGAAACTGCGGATATTATATACTTTAAATGTAAGTATGTAAGTCCGTTGCCTAGCCACCATAACACAAGCCTAGTTGCTTGGCTGGTGCTAGATAGCCCTGTGTTAAGTGTCTTACTGTATTTATTTATTTTTGTGTCAGAGGTTCAGCTAAATTAAATTTTGTCTGACCAATAGCTTCCAACAGCGATGGCAGCACATAATGTGGTCTTGCGTTAGAGAATAAATTGTAGACAAATTTCATCTTATCCTCTCAACTGCCAGATGCGGTTGACTCATACATTTTCATTATGGCGCCATCTGTGTGCCAGTTGATGTATTATGTCAATTTTATACAAAAAAAATTGTCGATTAGCAATATCGCTAATGGAAAGCAGTCTTGTCTAAGGGGGCAGGTCTTGTTGGTCTAAACTTATATTATAAAGCTGAAGAGTTTGTTTGTTTGAACGCGCTAATTTCAGGAATTACTGGTTCGAATTGAAAAATTCTTTTTGTGTTGGATAGTCCATTTATCGAGGAAGGCTATAGGCTACTTTTTATCCTGATATTCCCACGGGATCGGGAGTTACGCGGGTGAAACTGCGGAGCGCTGCTAGTCTTATATATTGACAGCTGACAAATAGCCAGCAACACTTCGACCCATTGTGATCTTTTGTGTTTACCCCTACCATAACGTTTCTTACTCTGAGAAGAAGTGGTCGATTAACGCAGTGATCCTACTAAGAGGAAGAAACCTATATTCCTCCGGTTTGGGATACGCATTCCCAAGGAGGCTCAAGCGCTTCGGTGCTAAGACGTCGCATTCACACAGCATGTGCTCCATAGTTTCCCTGACATCACCGCAGGCTCTGCAGTTATTATTTGAGTTATCTTCATTTTTAAAAGCATTGTTCCGTAATTCTTAGTCTTTTAAATTATTTTTTTTTCATTTTTTAGGTACAAGTCAAACCAATCACAAAAGAGAAACCAGATAACGCAGACGTTGAATATTATCCGGACAAACTTAAAAGGAAAGTTGGTCCAAAGAAAATTGTATTGGAACCGCGACACGATTATAAAGTTGTCGCTTCCACTAATAAGAGAAAGAGACGTACTCCTAAAAAAGGTAAGAAAAATTATTACTTCCCTAGCCTTTATAAATAAGTATACTTCGGTGGTGGAAAGGAGCATGACAGGAATAAGAAAACAAGATAGGATAAGAAGTAGCGAAATAAGGGGAAAAACAAAAGTTGCTGACATTCTCACTAGAATAGATAAATTGAAAGTGGAGATGGAGTGGTCACATGATCAGAGACAGACAAGGCAAATGGAGTACAACCGTGAGTGACTGGTACCTTAGAGACGGCAAACGCAACAGAGGACGGCAACATGTGAGATGGTCGGATGACCTGAGACTCACTGCTTGACACCATTGGAGAAGGGTAGCGCGAGACAGAACCCAATGGAAAAAGCTAGAGTCTAAAGCTAGAGAAAAAGCGCGTAATTCTAAGTGCCTCCTGGCATAGGAGACCTATGTCCTATGCCAGGAGGCACTCAAAATTACACGACTTTCTATAGAAAAACATTGTTATATATTTTAATGTAACCTAAATTCTGAATAAAGGGCTTGTTATATTATTATACTTCGGTAGTATTACTACATATGCATAGCTCAAATAAGACACATCGGGCTAAAATTTGGCTAAGAAAGGATTATGGAAAATTCAACCCTACGCAGATGCAGTCACGGGTGGAAGCTAGTATCTAATACCTAATAAAGATGCTCTGTCTGTCTTTGTTAAACTTTTACGCTATAATAATTATGATCTCTGTGGCGCGTTGGGTTGCGGGTTCGATTACCGTCTCAAACAAATATTTATATACAGCCTGGATATTTGTTTCTTGTCTGAGAGTTTCTGCATGTATAAATAAAAGTGATTAAAGAAAAGTAATTATTTTATCCGTTGTCTGGCTGCCATATCACAAGCCTAGTTGCTTAGTTTATTGCTAGATGGCGCTTTGTACGGTCGGCTGCATAATTGAAGACTCACCATAGAGCTCCAAAACAGCTGTTATAAGAATGTTTTCAACACAAACAAGATTCTAGACACCTGCTTTAGTTGAAGTTTAAGGTCTACTAACTCTTCAATTAATCAAACAAAAATTATTAGAATGCAAACATTCCAATAATAGTAATTTTTGAACTCTACCGAGGGCTACAATTGTGCAGCCGACTTTACAATGTCTGATAGTGAAGAATAGTACATTGTTACCCTAGGTGTGAAAGTCACTCATTGAGTCCCGAGACGGAGTTTGGCGCCCGAGCGTAGCGAGGGCGCTAATAGTTCAGGGGGCTTAATGAGTCTTTTACCCGAGGTAAACACTGTGCTTTTCATTACGAATAATACATAAAATTCTTCATAATAACGAGAGTGAATGAGAGACTCCATACTACCTCAGGCAGTATGCATGAGCCGTGTGAAGCCATAATTGTTATTCTTTGGTGTTACCTAAAGCAAGGAGGTTGGGTATTTGAAGTTCCTAATGCGTAATGATACTGATACTGGCTACAAGCACATTGCACACGCCGCGCGAAGCCATAATTTGACATGACAGCTGTCAGTGAAAGCGATTTTCCCTAGGGCTAAAAGTTTTTCTTTCTACACGCTCTTCAGGCATCTTTAGACCTATTTTCGGAGTATGAGTAATGAAAATGTATTTTTCCAGACGCTGGCAGTCTCAAAAAACAAAAAACGGACACCCCCTCCCCTCAAACCAGCTCAAACGATATCAGCTTCGAAGATATGATACCATCTTCCATTATTCATAAGATAAAAGATTACAAAAATACATTCTACAAAAATGGCCCAACAAGTGATCCAGACCCCAAGAATGACCCGATAAGTGATCCGGATCCCAAAAACACCCCGAAAGACGCTCAAGACCTGAAAACAAAGTCTAAATTAGCCCTTAAAGTTAACCAGAAACTTAAGGACCCCAAATCTGAGTCGGGTCCTCAAATGGAAGGAATGGAGGAGCTTATAAATGAGGTGTCACTAACGGATGAGGATTTTATGGAAATACTGACATGCCCCAGTCCTGTCTGGTGGGAGGATCCACCTGATGCCAATTATATTGAAGGTATGTCATAATATATATATTTTTACATATGATTGGTCAGCATTTGAACACTATGATGACCCAGTTGGCACAATGGCCACCATTCCGGACTGCCAAACACAAGGTGGATCCCCGCCTCAGACAAGTATTTATGCTTAGATATTTGTCTGTGGTCTGGTTGTTTCTATGTATTATCTAAACTAATATTATAAAGCTGAAGAGTTTGTTTGTTTGAACGCGCTTATCTCAGGAACTACTGGTTAGAATTCAAAACATTTTTGTGTTCGATATTCTATTTATCGAGGAAGGTTATAAGCTACACACCTTCGCGGAGCGCAGCTAGTTTTTACATATGGTAGATCACCGTTTGACCACTATCACACCTGCCTGATGGTAGGTGACGATGCGGTCTAAGATGTAACACGCGGTGTCTAGAAGATACCTGTTCACTCGCTACTTGAAGACACACAACATTGTACACGCAATGTCTTTACATCTGATCTAGATATTTTTTACGGCGCCAGCAATAGGACCAAATGTAGACAATGTACAGCATCCATACCACCCTCTCAGCTTAGTCGACCGTCTTAAAAGGAAAGAAATCTTCGGAGCTATGTTAGCTTAGTGGTAGATACTTAGACTTTTATTCCGAAGGTCGTAGATTCGATTCCTGGCCGGCCGTGACCCAATTAAAAAGGTCATAGGTAACGAAGTACCAGTGGTACTTATATAATAAAACTCTCCAATACATCTTGCGGTTTTCATCACGATGTTTTACTTCACCATAAGAGCAATGTTAATAACGCATGTAGTACATTTTGCGTTAGAAAAGTCAATTGATGCACCGCCGACCACGACTTTCGGAATGAAAGAAGCTTTCTTCTTTTTGCTTTTTTTTCCAAAAACAAGTTTCTTTTTCTATTTTCAGAATCCATCGGCCATTTTCAAAACGACAATCTACCTCAAACTGAAGACTGTACAAAAGTTCTATCAGAAACGACACAGCCAAGTGGGAAAACACAAAATACACACACAGAACTGACTGCAGCAACAAAAACTTTCGGAAACAAAGAATTAATCGAAAAAAGATTAAAATTAGAAAACCTATTAAGCTCATTAAAAAATAATTCAGTAAAAACGGACAATACTAAAAAATTAAATAATAAAAAACGAAAAGTAAGTTCGGATGGTTCAGAATTTAGTGTCGACGGTGAAGACCTAATTAAATCATTGCAGAGTATTGAAATACCAATTAAAAAACAAAATACAGATAAAGAAAATGAAATTATTCATAATTTTGATGAACCAAAAGATACTACTAAAAGATCTGTAGCAAAAGCAAATATAAATAAGTCTAAAAACGATAAAATACAAACAAAAACAGAAAAAACCGGTATTCAAAATATAGATAATGATATTAAAAAAACTGAAAATAATAGTTCAATAGAAAGTAAAGCTTTAAACAGTTCTGTTGTAGATAAAAAAGCTACAAGCCCAAGGAAATCAAACAGGATATCCCCCAAAAAACATCAGTTGCCGCACTATTACAATTTAAAATCTAAAAGGCCGAGAATAATCAAACAGAATCCACGTAATAAAATCGTTATAGAACATCATATAAAAACAAATACCAATTCACAAAAAACACCAGAGAAAAAATCTAATAGGAAACCCACAGACGTTTCAAAAATTAAAAAGGCATATCTTGATTTACTTCAACATAGTAAGATTAATAATAATCTAACACCAGAACAAGAAAACGACGAAAAGTCAGATAAAGAAATGAACACAAAAGAAATTACAAAAACTGAAGAAATAGACACAAAAGAAAATACTAATATAACAGATGAAAATACAAAACAAAATTATAATAAAGAAACTACTGAAGATAACAATGCAGGAACAGTTACAAATAACAATATAAATAATGAAAATACTAAAACAAATTATGAAATACCTATAATACTACCTAAATTGACTAAAATACCTAAATGTTTCACCATTGAATCACCGAAGTCAGTCAACAGTGTTACATCTGAGTCAACGGATATAAATTCTGAAATGGACACAATATCTGATACAAATATACAATATATAGATGAATATGATGGGAAGAAAGATGACTTGGTTACTGTTTATCAAATTTTAAGTAAAAATGATGCTTATACGAAATAAATGTATAGGAAATGATGAAATTCGTGCAAAATATGTATACCAGCTGAATTTTTTGTATGGGCTTTAAGGGCAAATAAATAAATATTTCTGGACATTCCACACATCGCCATCTAGCCCCAAGCTAAGTAACTAGACTTGTGTTATGGGTACTAGACATCGGATATACTACTTATATACTTTTCTTTTGTAAATATATACTTATAATACATAGAAACAACCAGACCACAGACAAGCCTGGTGACAGACAGACAGACGGACGGACGGACAGTGGAGTCTTAGTAATAGAGTCCCGTTTTTACTCTTTGGGTAGGGAACCCTAAAAAAATGAATTAGTCATACGAAAAAGAATAAAAGCTTTTTATTAAGCCAAGGTTATTTGTTAACACTCGATTTTACTATTCTTTTAAATGAAATTGATTCAACAGTAAACTCCCAATATTAAATGGTTTAGGAGAAAATTATGTCAAGTTATTGATTTTTTTTTTGTAAATAAATGTACAAATTAAAAAAAAAACTGTTGTACATATGTATTTTGTATTATCAGAGTATGTCATAAAATATGTTCTCCTGCCAAATACGAAAAATAATGAAAGTGTTTGGAAGGAAGTCCCTTTACCATTTATTTTTATAAATGTATATATGGGAGAGATAAGTTTTTCTTACAATTTTTCGTTTCACGTTTTCGTAACGCGTAACATTTCCTCCCCTCGCCGACACTCGATAAGGAACTTATTTTCTAGATTCGCTGGTTACAAAAAAAACATATTTCTAACTTCTTTTTTTCATTTTGGCGGGAGCCTGATGTTTGCCAGTCTCTCAAATTAATTGTAAAAATTATTAAAATAAGAAATTAGACTTATTCAATAAAGTTAAATAAATAAATAATAAATAATAAATAATAAATTTATTTACCAAGAAACCTTACAATAATTATTACATCACAGATCCGCCACACTAGGCAAAGCCTGTCCTGTGGGGGAAGTATCCTCAACAACAGTATTTAGGTTTTTACAAATATAATTTTTAAATTGTACAGTAATCATTCTATAAATGGAAAGAGTCCTGTCTATGAGTGAGTGTGTTTGTGTATAGTGTGAAGTGTGTGTAAGTGTAAGTGTGTATTGTCATTCTCCTATTCTTATAAAAGCCTCCGTGTCATCATACGACCAGCACATGAGAGTGTTTTTTATCTTAAGTTTTGCTTCTCTCAAGGTGCCTCTCTTGAAATCGCAGAACCCTAGCAATCTATTGTGGAGACTGGGGAAGAGGAATGCCCCAAATCGATGAGCAAAACGTGTATGCACTAGCGGAGTTGGCGCTTTGTAAACTCTGTTATGGAGCAATTTGCTGCTAAGCCCACTTCTGAGCATCGATCTGTGAGTCAGAATCACCGCTCGAAGAATAAATAGCCTACGCACGCTCAGAACCCTGGTCTCCTCGAATAGCGATATTGTTGGGAATCTAAAGTGCTTACCGAGCGCTATCTTGAGGACCCCTCTCTGAGCCCTTTCTAGGGCAATGAGGTGGCTTGACGCAGCCCCTCCCCATGCGAGAATACAATAATTTATGATGGATTCACATAGAGATGTGTAGATCTGCATCAAGAGCTTTTTGTCAGCGGTGTCCCGAAGGTTCTTAAAAACGTGAAGAAGCTTACGTACTCGGGTAGCAGTAGCCACAATATGGTCCTTGAAATTAAGCTTCTCGTCAATGTAGATTCCAAGATACCTAACCTTTCCTGCCCTACCAACTGAAGCACAAGCGCAACTTTGGACTCTGGGGTTATGAAGAGAGCAGTTGGCGTCGTGAACAGCGAGTTCGTGTAGATTTGCAGGTGAAGAAGCTGCGGTCTTATGGAAGCATAGGAAAGTAGTTTTGGCAGCATTCAGAGTTAGAAGATTGTTAGTGAGCCATTTTGAGATAGAGGACATGCCAAAAACTGCTCTTTCTCGGACCTTTTCCCAAGAGGTGTCATGAAAAATGAGGACTGTATCGTCGGCGTAGCAGATTATGTCAGTGTTTGGAGATGAGATTGACATGACGTCATTAATATATACCAGGAAGAGAGTTGGTCCCAGGATGCTACCCTGGGGGACGCCGAACGTTATTGGCATGAAGTCGCTCATACTTTCCCCTATCTTGACACACTGAGCTCTGTCCGACAGATAGCTGCGAAACCAGTCGAGTGCTTTTCCACGGATGCCACTCAGATCCAGCTTTTTCAAAAGAATCGGTGAAGAAACCGTGTCGAATGCCTTGGCTAAGTCCAGAAACACTCCGACACAATTCCTACCCCGATCCAAATGAGATGAAACTATGTCTGTCAGGAGAGTAACCGCATCCTCAGTGGACCGTCCAGAGCGGAAACCATATTGACTGTCGCTCAAAAGACCATTTGATTCTAAGAAATCAACCAATCTTTTATTAATAATGCGTTCAAGGAGCTTGGAGATGCTACTCAGCAAGGAAATTGGACGATAATTGCCAGGATTCTGTTTTTCCCCTTGTTTGAATATTGGGATAACAGCCGCTCTCTTCCAGACCCCAGGAAAAACCCCTGATTCCATACTTTGATTAAAGATCGCAGCCAGTGGTTCTGCTATAAGGTGACCAATGACTTTCAAGAGCCTATTGTTGATTTTGTCCAGGCCAGGGGAACGATCCGGATCAAGTTGTCCTATGAGATGGAGTACTTCACGTCTATCGGTGGGGGAAAAAAATAAAGAATTGACGGGAGAATGGCTCAAGCTGGTTTTCCCAGCAAGGGAGCGTATGTGAGAGTATAGAATTCGCAAGATTTTCCCCCACCGAAGAAAAGTAGGCATTACAGTCATCCAAGGATTCCTTGACCGAGTCTCTGGTGGTGGTGAGTAATTCAGCATTTGAGTTAACATTCTGTCGTCTGTTTGAAAATTTGTTAATAGCCTTCCAGAGCTTTTTTGGATTATTCTGATTGGATGAGAGGACTTTGCTTTCGAATTTAGTTTTGAGTCTTCTACCTTCTGAGCGGCACAGTCCCTATATCGGGTCCGCCTTAAAAACGTCACATTCCGTCAAGCGGCGCAGGCCCGATATGGGGACCAACGTCTTCACGCGACTATAACCTTTTTTTCTATGACAATGGTTGCTTTAATCCTATGAACAATCTATGACCGGAAATAGCACACAAACATTCTCTATGGATTACAATACTCAAAAGACTTGAGTTGGAAACAAAAAACTGATAAAAATGAGTGATGAATGACGGGTCGCCATTACGATTTCGTGATTGATTGGTAGTGTTTGTGGAAGTGTAGAATTGTGAAATTATACATAATTTTGTTGTTTTATCAAATGTTTTGTAGCGTTTGGGATACGGTAAAACTATTTACGTAATCGGATTTGTGTATTTCGTTGTATTTTTATTGTATTCATGATCGAAAGTCGGTGAGTTGTTTTTGCCATTTTCATGCAATTTCCGTACAAATTTAGCTAAATATGTTTGAAAATATGCTGTGTAATCGTAAATATCTATTTACATCATACTATCGGATAGGTAAATTATCTAGCTAGCTAATGGTGTTTACGGAACTATGATAGGTAGTCTATATCAATTTTTATAGGTATTTTGCTGACGTGCGCATGATTTGCAAAAAATATATTTATAATAGATTATAGATGCGCACGATGCGCCGGTGCAGTTATCAACAGCGCATAAAGACAGTTTTCACTTGGTTGTTGTTCGGGTTAAGAGAGAGATATAGAAATTCCGATACCTACTGTAAACTAACCGCTTTTTATCGTCATTTAGGTTTTTCCTAAGCTCAAGGTGGAGTCGATCTTTATGCTTTTGACACCTAATTAAACCAGGCGTCATCCACGGCTTGATCGTGTATTTAGAGTGACTAATTCGAACAGACTTGGAGTGCCGAGATATTAGCTCACCTAGTGTATGAGAGAATTGAGATGCTGCATCATTAGAAGAGTCACAGTCCAGAGTCTCAGACCAATCAACCCGTACGAGCTCATCCTTCAGGCCATTAAAGTCAACAGAGAATTTACTCCTTTTAAGAGGACGATGAGACTTGTCGACCAGGTTGCAGCCGAGCATGACCATATAGTGATCCGTCACATCCACTGTACAAATGCCAGCTGTAGCTTCAGTGTTACTTGATGAGACAAAGATGTGATCTAGGCAGGTCTTATCATGGGTTACAGAGTTAATTGCTGACACCAAGCCATGTTCGGCAAGAACGACTAGATAGTTCGTGACGTCTTCACTAACTGTAAGAATGTCTATGTTAGCACCTCTCGCTAGAATTAAGCATGGAGTTTTTGTCATAGATTTTAATAGACTTCCCAAGGAACAAATGAAGCTGTTAGGATCTTTAAAGGAGGGGGAGCGGTATATACCGATTACTGAGAAAAGCCCTGGAACTTCCATCAATAGTCCGTTTCCCTCTTCAATATAGGGCTCACTTACATTTGGAGACCATCTATTACTGACATACATTATGACACCACCTGCCTTATTTATGAATTTTTGCGAATTGTAGGAAATATAACCGTCGATTTGCTTAATTATGGAGATATCCGTTAGCCAACATTCACTGAGGATAATTACATCGAAATCAATTTTCATCCTACTAAATGCGACTAAGAAATTATCAAAATTTTTCCACATACTGCGAATATTGGCGTGTAGAATTTTTAAGGAGTATTTTCCAAGTTTGGGTCCACACTCCTCTGGTAAGGGGGTAGAAAACAAGCTAAAATTCAGGGAGTCATCTATCTCAGATACAAAGTCTAAAGCAGTCATTTTAATGCGATATGGTGAGTGTAACGGACTATGTTGCCCTGAAGTACAACAGGGAAAAGTGGAATCTCCCCGGGCTGAGAGAGTACCAGATTGCCAAGGCACAGACTCAGTGACCCGTGAAATATCTTTGTGTTACGGACAGAATGACGACATGTTGTGTAGTGATGAGTGTATGATGATGAGTCAGTGTAATATTGTTGGTAATAACTCAGAAAAACGAGGACAATAATTAAGTTTAACAAGAAGTAAAATTTGCAAGTAATGACTAAGATTATAGTATTTAGAGACCATAGATTATCACTAATTGAGAGCATGGAGACTCTTGGAAGAGTCCCGGTTTTAGTCTGAAAGCTTTGCAATATCTTCAACGGATCGAATCGTGAGGGCAGGGCAGCCTTCTCTTTTCTTAATAAGGATGGACCCATTCCGAAACCAGCAGTATTTGTAGCCGAGCTCCTTAGCAGAGATGCGGACGTTCCGAAATAAACGCCGATTCGTTGTTGACAGACGCTCGTTGACATACACCCGGCGTTCAGGACCGCTCCCCACAATGCCCTTGCTTTCAAGAGATTTGCGGCTTTTGGCTTGTTTAAGGAACTCTTCTCGTTTGGCTCTGCGCAAGAAGGACACCACAAGAGGACGGGGGGAATATACCTTGCCGCCATCCAGAGTGCGGGGGCCGACTCGGGTGACGTGGTCCAGATCGGAGTCGTCGAGTTTAACTCCTATCATCTGAGCGGCTGTAAGAACTATGTGATAGGGGTTTTCATTCGGAGATTCAGTAATGCCTAGTATCTCCAGATCCGAGCGTAACAGAGTTTGAGACTGCTTATCAAGCTGATCTTCTAGCATGGACACCTGTAGTTTTAACAAGTTGTTCTCTTTCTCCCTCTGCTCTAGACGACACTCGTACTCCGCTATCTTCGCAGTCAATGAGTCAAATCGGTTCGCAAAGTCCAACTGATATTTAACCAGCTCTTGACGCAGGCATCTGATCTCAGCCACCAAGGATGGGAAGTTGTCAGAGGATGCACTGGAAGGTTCCTGGAGGCCCAGATCGTCGGAAGGAGTGCCCAGAGCGGCGGTCTTCTTGCGAAGGGAAATGTTATCACATGCTCGAATAGGAGTGTGAGTGTTATCCCCTCCACGTTTGGCTTTTGCTCGGCATTCCGGGCAGGCCCATTCCTCCCTCTGAGCGGCGGACAGGTTTTTTGTGTTAGAACACTGGGTGTGAAAGGCCTTATTACAGCCAACTACTGAGCAGGAAATATTGCCTTCTTTGTTCAGTTTCTTAAGACAGCCCGAGCATATCATTTTGATTGGATCGTGTGTACCCCGCTTTAATTTCAATGATATTTAATCTGTGGGTTATCGGCTGTCTATGGTTATTGCCGTTAGGTTGGCACTACCACACAAACGTCACTGTCAAATTCGAAACAGCTGATGCGTGCGCACGAGTGTCGGCTTTAATGACGAAGGTCTCCTTATTATATTGTAGAAAATCGTACTCACGATTTATTCCGGTTTGAAAAGTGATTACCCGTTGAGAATTGTTGTTCCAATATGCTTCCTAGTGAAATTCGTTCCAAATTCGTCCAGATAAGTGCTCCAAAAAGTGAATTCGATGTGTTTTAGGTTATATTGTGGGATTGAACCTTCTTCTTAGTTTTGGCGTAAGTTTAATCAGGAATTTTAAATTTAATTTGCGGAACGTACAGACGGCACTGTTGGTTACCAAAGAGCGGAGAACGGAAATACTTTAGACCTCTTTTTTTACACCCTATGTACGGTCGGATTCAGAATTGCAGACCCATCTTGAGTTTTAAAATTACTATTATTGAAATGTTTTTATTCAAATAACTAGCTGCGCCCCGCGGTTTCCCGCGAAGGCCCCGATCCCGTGGGCATATCGGGATAAAAGGTAGCCTATGTGTTATTCCAGGTCTCCAGCTATCTAGATACCGAGTTTCACCGCAATCGGTCCAGTAGTTTTTGCGTGAAGGAGTAACAAACATACATACACACACACACACTTTCATATTTATAACTAGCTGCGCCCCGCGGTTTCACCCGCGTAAGTCCCGATCCCGTGAGAATATCGGAATAAAAAGTAGCCTATATGTTAATCCAGGTCTCCAGCCATCTAGATACCAAGTTTCATCGAAATCGGTCTAGTAGTTTTTGCGTGAAGGAGTAACAAACATACATACTCACACACACAAACTTTCACATTTATAATATTAGTAGGATATTTATCTAATAAATTCATGAGCCTTAAAACTTAAACGAGCAAAACCTTAGAATCATTAGTTGAAAACATTCTAATCATAACAATTTTGGAAGTCTACGATGGGTCTGCAATTCTGACTCCGACCGTACCTACAGCGCCATCTAGCCCTAAATGAATCAACTAGGCTTTTAATATGGTGGCCAGAAAACAAAATACGTTTTTTGTTTTTATAAATAATACGCCTGCGGAATAAAGGCCAATAAATATATTTTTTTTAAAACCTCAATACTAGTGAAAAAATAAGAAGAAAATAAACAAATTAATTGTTTTTCAGATTGACAATAAAGCAAAAAATAACTAACGACTTGTTTTAGGTAGTTTTATTTATACGAAATATTTAGGTACCGGGGCCTCTCTCCATACAAACGTAGTCGAGTGTTTTCTCCCTGGATAATGACACTAGAGCAAATATTTTTGTTGCATTAAACTTATAAATCTTTATTTGTATGATAATTAGAAAATGAAAAAAACTAAAACATAGGGGCACAGTCATGGCAGTTATAGGTATTATGGCTCAAAAATATTTGTGCTAGTGTCATTATCCAGGGAGGAAACAGTCGACTACGTTTGTATGGAGAGAGCGCCGGTACCTTAAGGTGGATGGTCTTTATTACTTGCAGGTAATTTACAAATCGCGCAGCGTAGTGGTCATTGCAAACGATTTTTGCAGATATTTTTGCATTTCATGTACTTGTTGATTCCTCCGTCAATTATCAACGCTTGAAGTTAACAAAATCTTTACAAAGAATAAGTAAATATTAAACGCAAGTAGTGTAGACAGAGGTGAACTGAGAATTTGTGGGGCCCTGGGCGAGGGGCTTAAGCTACCAAAATCGACTTTAGTTTTAAGCAACTCTAAGTAATCAATAATCGATATTGTAGTTTAATAACCATATTTTTGTTTATTGTGGTTGAAAACATGATATGAACAACTTCGTTCGATAAAAAAAATGTTAGAAAACAGAGAATTATTAGATCGTTTATCGGGTTTTATTCAAAAATAGTTAACGTTTGTTTCTAAAAATGAATCAAATGATAGGTTTTGACCTCTAGGAACTATATTTGTGGATAATAATGCTAAAATGTTTTGCATATCGATCAAATATCACAGTTAGCACGCAGCACGCTACGTCTTTGAGAGCGTGGGTTAAGGTAATGTGAATACCTACACACGGTACTGGAAGAGCGCCTTAAGTCCCTAACTGCCGTACTCAGAGGCCTAAGGGAAACTTAAGCTAAGGAATGCCTTGTCTCGCTCATGTGAGTTATATTCAACGTCAGCGTAAATGTGACAATGCATCTTTTTATGCTTTTAAGTTTTCCGTATTCACAATCAACCCTATGAGATTGCATAGTGCGCGCGAACGCATAAAGCCGCAAATAAGACGCTGATTCGCTAAAGTGAAGATCGCATCACAAAATTGACCAATCAAAGAGCTGCATTTGACGCAGTGTGTTCACTTATCCGAGAGCAACTTAAGTACTCATACGGACGTGACTGCGGCCGTAATGTCGTATCTGTCTAGGGCCCTTTGGAAACATCGTCATCTTCAGGAACGATAGCTGCGCCGTGCGGTTTCACACGCGTTAATTGTCTCTTAAAAATACCTAAATAAATATTACAGAACATTCCACACATCGCCATCTAGCCCCAAGCTAAGTAGCTACACTTGTGTTATGGGTGCTAGATAACAAGCTGGCACAAACCGTGCGAAGTCATAATTAATAGCAAAAAAATACGGTCTAAGGAGCCGTGTGCCTCCAAAAAGGCTCAGCCTCGGCAAAAAATAGCTGCAACAAAATTTAGTTTCAGAGATTTCGTGATGATTCTCTTTTTCATGATTTTGCGTTCCTGCTATTCAGGGTTCCAACTTTGTGATCGGATATATTTAATTATAATTTTTTTTCTTTACAATAAATATCCAGTAGCGGATTTAGGCTTAGGCCCGTGAGGCCCGGGCCTAGGGCGGCAAATTTTGAGGGGCGCCAAAATTTTGAAGACGACTAAAATTAAAAATCGATTGGGTAAATCTATACTAATATTATAAAGCTGAAGAGTTTGTTTGTTTGTTTGTTTGAACGCGCTAATCTCAGGAACTACTGGTTCGAATTGAAAAAATCTTTTTGTGTTGGATAGTCCATTTATCAAGGAAGGCTATTGGCTACTTTTTATCCCGAAATTAGACTTAAGCTTTGTTTTTTATTATGAATGTTATTTGAAATTGGTGTTTACAATAAAGAATTTTTATCACAGTTGCTCATAAAGTGGATCTTATTCAACGGCTTTTAGGCTCATAATCCAACATATCATGCACGCGTGCGTTTTACATTGCCAACCTAGTGCTGTAAAGTTAATGCGTATCTTACTGCTAATTACATACTTTTTTGATGTATAAAAAAGGTAGGTACCAAAGAGTTTTTAGCTAGCAAAAATGGTTGTCTCTAAAGTCGGTATACGAACGAAAATTTAACGTGATAATGACTTAGAAAACGATTAAAAATTGAGTAGTTTATTTTTTCTTTACTTAAATATATTGTTTTTCCGTACCATTGTATTTTGTTCCTAACCCCCGACGCAAAAACAATAATCATAAATAAATATTGCAGGACATTTCACACATGCCATCTAGCCCCAAGCTAAGTAACTACATGTGGCGACACTTCACATCGCCACCAACAGATGGCACCACCAAGCCGATCGGAGATCCTAGATCGCGCAAGCGAAGTTTTTCTGAAGATAAGTTCCAACGAAACATCGTACCTCCAAATACACTTGTGTTATAGGTGCTAGACAACGGACAGGAATATCAAAATAAAAAGTAGCCTTCCTCGATAAATAGACTATCCAACACTAAAATATTTTTTCAATTCGAACCAGTAGTTCCTAAGCTTAGCGCGTTCAAACAAACAAACCCTTCAGCTTTATAATAATAGATAAATACATGTCTGAGGCGGGAATCGAACCCACTTGTGTTGTGTCAACTGGGTCGAATAACATAATGAAATTCATTTCCATATTAATTTCGATTAACTTCTTAAAAGCAATAAAAAAATCCTTATCAAATAAGCCCGTGTTATTCAAATTAACATTGAAAATTTATGACTTTTACAAATTAAATTCGTTGTTCTTACGACTGCGAAATTTCTGTTATTAAAAACATGAATTTAACGATAAAATGAATTATTTTCATAAAAATATCGTGTTGAAGAAAATTAAGAATTTTCGATTACAAAATGAGACTGGAAACTGTTAATATTGCTTTATTTCTGTGTTTTATTTGTAAGTAATATTTTGTTGAATTTAAACCTGCATATTATAGGAGCGGGCTTACGGGGACACATTGCTGGACATCGGACGCGTACGCTGACGCGACTTATAGGCATCTGTGTAATGTATGTAACTGTGCACACTATCGGACGTAAGTCGCAGACTTGGACCGCCCTTGAACGTTCGGACGTCCGCGGACGTTCCAGAGCGGGCCGCTGGATGCCAAACGACGTTATAACGGATGCATCCGCTAAGATAGGATTTTGGGTAAATTCAACTCCTACGCGGACGAACTCGCGAGTAAGAGCTAGTCTATCTTTATAAAGAAAACGAGGATGAAAAGTATGTAGGTACCTACTCGGAAGATAATTAAAAGCTTAGCTCACACGAGTGTGCTGAGGTAAAACCTTAGCTACCATGAGTGTGCTGATGTAGAAACTTATCTTACTTGAGTGTGCTGGAGTAAAAACTTAGTTCACATGAGTGTGAGATAAGCACACCCACGTGAGCTCATGTGATTGAGTGTGCTGAGGTAAAAACGTACATCACATGAGTGTGCTGATATGAAAACTTAGTTCACATGAGTGTGAGCTAAGCACACCCATGTGAGCTCATGTGATTGAGTGTGCTGAGCTAAACTTACATCACATGAGTGTGCTGATATAAAAACTTAGTTCACATGAGTGTGAGCTAAGCATACCCATGTGAGCTCAAGTGAATGAGTGTGCTGAGGTAAAAACTTACATCACATGAGTGTGCTGATATGAAAACTTAGTTCACATGAGTGTCAGCTAAGCACACCCACGTGAGCTCATGTGAATGAGTGTGCTGAGGTAAAAACTTACATCGCATGAGTGTGAGCTAAGCATACCCACGAGAGCTCATGTGAATGAGTGTGCTGAGGTTAAAACTTACATCGCATGAGTGTGCTGATATGAAAACTTAGTTCACATGAGTGTCAGCTAAGCACACCCACGTGAGCTCATGTGAATGAGTGTGCTGAGGTAAAAACTTAGTTTACATGAGTGTGAGCTAAGCACATCCACGTGAGCTCAAGTGAATGAGTGTGCTGAGGTAAAAACTTACATCACATGAGTGTGCTGATATGAAAACTTAGTTCACATGAGTGTGAGCTAAGCACACCCATGTGAGCTCATGTGATTGAGTGTGCTGAGGTAAAAACGTACATCACATGAGTGTGCTGATATGAAAACTTAGTTCACATGAGTGTGAGCTAAGCACACCCATGTGAGCTCATGTGATTGAGTGTGCTGAGCTAAAAACTTACATCACATGAGTGTGCTGATATAAAAACTTAGTTCACATGAGTGTGAGCTAAGCATACCCATGTGAGCTCATGTGAATGAGTGTGCTGAGGTTAAAACTTACATCGCATGAGTGTACTGATAGGAAAACTTAGTTCACATGAGTGTGAGCTAAGCACGCCCATGTGAGCTTATGTGAATGAGTGTGCTGATGTAGAAACTTATCTTACATGAGTGTGCTGAGGTAAAAACTTACACCGCATGAGTGTGAGCTAAGCATACCCATGTGAGCTCATGTGAATGAGTGTGCTGAGGTTAAAACTTACATCGCATGAGTGTACTGATAGGAAAACTTAGTTCACATGAGTGTGAGCTAAGCACGCCCATGTCAGCTTATGTGAATGAGTGTGCTGAGGTAAAAACTTACATCACACGAGTGTGCTGATATGAAAACTTAGTTCACATGAGTGTGAGATAAGCTCACCCACGTGAGCTCATGTGAATGAGTGTGCTGAGGTAAAAACTTACATCACATGGGTATACTAAGGTAAAAATTAGTTCGCACGAGTGTGAGCTCATGTGAATGAGTATGCTGATGTAGAAACTTACCTTACATGAGTGTGCTGAGGTAAAAATTAGTTCACATGAGTGTGAGCTCATGTGAATGAGTATACTGATGTAGAAACTTACCTTACATGAGTGTGCTGAAGTAAAAACTTAGCTCACATGAGTGTGCTGTGGTAAAAACTAAGCCCACATTAGTATGCTGTGGTAAAAACTTAGCTCACATGAGTGTGCTGAGGTAAAAACTTAGCTCACGGAGTGTAGAGACTGTGCTAGGAAAGACATGGGCTAACTAAGTTTTTTATTGCAAATAAATAAATTTTATTTTATTCATAATTTGTATCGTATTTCAGCCAAGAAAACCTACTCAGCTGAAGTACTGATAACGGACGTACCTGAAGAATTTATCCCAACCAGTGACCATGACTACTTCTACAATGATTATGATATAAACGAACCCATAGAAATTATAATACCTCAACCAAGAACCAAAGAGAAACTGAATTACAACCAAAAACAAAAATTCTTTTGCCAAAGATTTGGGAGTATGTTCGGGATACCTCTGGAGAAACACAAATGCGGTTTTATAAGAGTAAAACAGGACAATGGAAACAAATTAGATGGAATTTTAACGAAACAAATAAATAAAAGACAATTAAATTCCATTAGTAATGGTAAAAATCAATTTTCACAAGATTATGTTGATAATTTCTGGAGATTTGGAAAAGAGGAAAGTAGTTGTACTGTTGATGATTTTATTAATAATAAATGCAAGCTTAAATCGAATGAACTGAAACAATTAGAAACTAATCAATTTTCTAACTTAAAATCAAATGGACATAGCAAACCGACGTCAAGTAAATTTAGCGAAAATAATGTCGATGATTCATGGAGAAATACGAACGTAAAAAATTACGATCTGCCTTGTACTGAAGCTGATTTTATCAATGATAAATGCGTGCTCAATTCAAATGGCATAAATAAATTAGAAACAAGCCAATTTTCTGACTCAAAATCGGTAAATAATAACATTAAAAAATCAAAAGATGATGATTTCTGGAGAACTAAAAATGTAAATGGATTTTCAAACGATTATGGTGATGGTAACTTTAGAATGACAAGTGCAGAAATTGAAACCCCACCTTGTTCCATAAGTGATTTTATTAACAATAAATGCAATCAATCAGATGACCCAAATAAATTAAAAAAAAACCGATTTTTCGACTCAAATTTGAACAAAGAAAGAAATACAAAAGGATTATTACAAAATTATGGTGGTAATTCTCTTAGAATTTCAAGTGTAATAAACAATCTCCTCCCTTGTTCTGTAAATGATATAATCAACAATGGATGCAATCTTAATTCTGATGACCTACATTTATTAAAAACAAGACAAATATCTGACTTAAATTTGGACAAAGAAACAAATGAAAAATCGACGTCAGAAAAGGAATTTTCACAAGATGATGATGATGATTTCTTTAGAATTACTAGTACGGAAAGTGAACACCTGCCTTGTTCTGTAAATGATATAATCAACAATGAATGTAATCTTAATTCAGATGACCAATTTTCTGGCTCAAATTTGAACAAAAAAATGATAGGTGAAGACCCGATGTCAGCTACAGGTTTCTCACAAGACTATGCCGATGATTTCTGGGAAAGTAAAAGGACAATAAGTAACTGCTGTACTATATATGATATTATCAATAATATATGCAAACTTAATACAGAAGACTTATTTTGTTTATTAAAATATGGAAGAGGTGGAGAGAACACGAATGTTGTAACCAAAAAGCAATCAACTGATGAAACTGGTGATCACGATAAACCACTTTATTCGGTGGATTACATGAATTTTACCCCGGAAGAAGGAACTTCCGACCCAGTCTCAACCGAAAAGCAATATATTACTAAAATATTTATAAAACCAAAATCAAAAGATATTGACACATTAAGAAGGGGCAATTTTATTCAATTCAGACCTAATCAATTCAGAAATAAAAAAAGGTCGAGATATTCCGATGAGGATTCAGCTGAAGATAAGTCAGAGAGCGAGGAGAAACCTAAACGTGTAAAACTTAAACGATTTCAAATTGTTAAAAATAAAAAAACGAAAAAGGAAAAGAAAAAACCTAAGAAGCAATCGAGCGATTCCGACAACGACAGCACTGAAAAGACTGCAAATTCGAATGAAGAAAGCGCTGACGCAACATCTGTCGAAAGGACTAAAAAGAAAAACGTTAAATCCGAATCCGATATAGAAAACAATTTAAGCAAAATGGATGAAATTAATTCATCAGATTCCTTTGAAACGGGACCAAAGAAGGCCTCTGAAAAATACGAATACCTTCAAGGACATAGAGTTGTAAAACCAAAGAAAATTAAAGCAAGAAGGGCTAGTCGCTTGCAAACATTTTTGCCCAAACGTTATCATTGGAAACTTGAAGATATTCATAATCTAGGATACTATTGGTTTGAGGGACCAAAAGGAGCTTTTCCATCTGAAAATATGTAAATTAAGTAAAAAACAGAATATAATTTATTAAAACAAACACACGATATCATATACATAAAAATTATAGAGAAAAACAAAAGCAAAAAACAGAATAATAACACCACAACCACTGACAAAGAAAACTTCCGGCCCAACGGTTTATTATTATAATAAATACTTTAGTATCATTAATATTTTGGGTTATGTCCAATGTCCATAGGTCATTATCATTAAGGTTCGACGAAGTATCATAGCCGCACAATTTCTGCTTTAATTTTTTTTATGTCATATACTGGTGGTTATTGAAATAATGTTTAATATTAAATTATCCGTTAAATTCATTTAGCTGGAATTTAACTAAATTTGTTTAAGAAAAAAAAAAATACAAGCAAGCCGCTCTTAATAATTTTAAATTTCGCTCTATTTGGGATATTATTCGTTTAAGGTGAAGTAGAACCTGAAAGTCTTTGGGGGAGGCGTATGTTCAGCAGTGGACGTCCTGTGGCTGATATGAGATGAGAACCTGAAAACGCCTATCCTTTTACCACGCGCGCGCCGCACAATGACTCTACTTTCCCCCACGCGCCGCGAAATGGGTGGTTTAACTGATTTATGTAATTAATATTTTGGTAAAAAAACCATCTGTACTGTCTGTACTACCTTATGGGATTTGATGTAAGGTTTATGAAAATGTAAATTTTTACATGTTTTTTCTTTACAATCGGAAAAAAATTGAAAAAAAAATCAAAAAAAATACGATTTTTTGAGATTTTCACGATTTTTTTTATATCGAAGCAAATCACTCTAATCTAGTTTCGAAGTGTATGCCAATACATGCATACAATGCATTTCTTCACCTTTACGACAGTAGGAATATCATTCTATGTGGTTGATACCCAAAAACTGTTTCTAAGACACCTCTATCGCGCTTCTGGTTATACCACCTCGTCTTAAAAAACCAAAGGCAAATTTTAAAATTTAGAAATAAGTTGACTCAATGTAAATTAAAATTATTTATTCAAATTAAATTCTTTTAATGTTTTTTATTTGAAACCACACATAGGTATTATAGAAATATTGTAAAAGTAATAAATTTAAAATTTAGGAGCGGTGTTGGCTTAGTGGTAGATACCCCGACTTTCATTCTGAAGGTCGTGGGTTCGAATCCCGGCCGGCCGTGCACCAGTGTATTTTTCTTAAGAAAAATTTATGTGCGCTAATTGACATTGCTCTTACGGTGAAGGAAAACATCGTGATGAAACCCGCGGCTTAGTTGGCTCCAAGCGTATTGACAGGTTCTCTCCTCTGGACACGGTTGACTAAGCTGAGAGTGTAGTAGGTGCTGGGCAAGCCTACTCCATCCTCACGCAAAAAGGACCCAATTAAAAAGAGTCTAGTTGCGGAAAAAAGCCCGTATACAAACATACAAATTTAAAATTTTATTTAATAGTAAATAAATAACTTCAAATTTTATTGCTGAAATAAAATATTTATTGGAAAAAATGTACAATCGCACACCGATTTTGTGATGTTACATTTTATTCTGATTTTACGTAAGTACTTTCATATAAAATGTTGTGTATTGTAAAAAATATATAAAGCTTAAGGTGAAAGGGTACCGGTGCTTTCTCCATACAAACGTAGTCGACTGTTTCCTCCCTGGATAATGACACCAGAGCATTATAGCAAATATTTTTGTTGCTTAAAATTTATAACTGCCACGACTATTAAGTATATGTGATATATTCTAATCATCATAGAAATTAAGATTTAAAAAACAAAAAAATTAAAATTAACCCCGGATGGAACGAAGTTCCTTACGATTAATTAGTGAAGCAATTAATTTTTTTTATAATTGTAATATTTTTTTTAAGTACTAGCTGCGCCCCGCGGTTTCACCCGCGTAAGTCCCGATCCCGTAGGAATTGACTCTAGAAAACGTTTGTATGGGAAATAGAAAAGGGCTGTTTTTAGGGTTTTCCCGGAAATTATTCGATTTTTTCTCGCCTTTTAAACCTTCCCTAGACCTCCACGAACATTTCAAGACTAAGATAAGATAAATCCGTTCTGCCGTTCTCGAGTTTTAGTGAGACTAACGAACAGCAATTCATTTTTATATATATAGATTAACAAATATAATGTAATATAAACTTAATCAGTATGCTCAATTTTAGTAAACTGGCTTGCTTTCTATGAGAGAGACAGAGAGAGAGAGAGAGAGAGAAACACGCGCACGCCGCACGGCTTACAACTATAGCAAAAAGTGTCGTTACAACTTTTGGTCTTAATTTTTTTCGTCTAGCCCCCTTTCGCAACGCGCGATAAGGAACTTCGTTCCAAAAGCAAAACACAGGGGCATCGTCATGGCAGTTACAGGCTTTATGCAACAAAAACATTTGCTCTAGTGTCATTATCCAGGGAGAAAACAGTCGACTACGTTTGTATGGAGAAAGCGCCGGTACCCTTTCACCTTAAACCAATCACGCTGAACTGGAAGCATTTGTGTTGACCTAAAAATCTACGTCATTCTGAAGGCCAATTCACGTAAATAACATTGTACAAATTAAATAAATAAATATTGCAGGACATTCCACACATCGCCATCTAGCCCCAAGCTAAGTAACTACACTTGTATTATGGTGCTAGACAACTCATATACTACTTATATACTTTTATTTTGTACATTTAAACATACATAATATAACACATGGAAACAATCAGACTACAGACAAATATCCAAGCATAAATATCTGTCTGAGGCGAGAATCGAACCCGCAACCCTGTGTTTGGCAGTCCGGCTTGGTGACCATTGTGCCAACTGGGTCGTCAAATACATTGCAATATCTTTCCGATTACAAAATATCCCCTTAAAACATCCTTAAAAGTAGCTCAAAATACACTTGAAAGTTAGTTTATACCATTCCTACTCTAAAAAGCTTATTTTATTCACTGAAAACAGTGAATAAAAAGGCCTTTTAATCACTGTTTTGGTGTTTGTATATTGGACCTCCATCTCAATGGTTATACAACCTCCTTGCGCAAAACATACTGTCTGTCGTCTGAGTCTGTCTGTCTGTCTGTCTGTCGGTCGGTCGTTCCCGCCACACGTTTTGTTTTCTTTTTCTCGTAGTCATGGTATAAAGTATAGTATGTAACTCTCGAATAAAGTACGGATTTACATTGAGGGCCATGAATCACTCGCGTGGCTCAGGATTCTAACACTTGAATCACTCGCTACGCTCGTGATTCAATCATCTAGAATCGCTCCCTACGGTCGTGATTCAGTTGTTAGAATCCTTCGCTTGCTCGTGATTCATCTATGGCCCTCGCTTTAAATCCGTCCTTTATTCACTAGTTGCATAATATACTATTTTGATATTTTAAATATATATATTATAATAATATATTATTTTAATTGAATAATTTACGATAATTGGCCTTCTGGTCTTATCCATGTAAGATTTATTTATAATTTTTCAATGTTTATACCGATATTATTTTGTTTTAAAATAATTGATAGTTGAAAGTTTGGATAGTTGAGTTCAAAACATACAAGTTCATGTAATGTCCATCAAAAGAATAAAACCAAACTGTAAAATCATATTTACGGCGCAAGTGCGAGGTGACGCAGTTTTCGCGGCAAATTTTTAAGCCACGCTTCTCTAAAGGTTGTTCAGCGTGAGTGGTCATTGCACATAAACATATATAAAAAACCAGTTAAGTTACATATTAATAATCAATTATTTTTTTAAAGTATCGACTCCGAATATCAAAGGTGTGACAGTAGACATAGATGGCAGCATTGATTTGGGTCCAGAATGGAAGTACAAATACGAAATACAGCCCCAACCAGAGAAACATTATCGTGCAGAAAGAAAACATATATATGACATGGCGGCGGCGGCAGGTTCTGAAATATACAATTTAATAAAAAATATACAAAACGATAACGTTAAATCGAATGAGGACAACAGAACTGTTTCTGTAGAACTGGAGCTCGAAACAGAAAATGAAACTACAACTACAAATGTAACTGACAATTCAAAGAAAAGTTACTTAAGAGAAAATGCCAACCAAAAAAGTGATCTTACAGATGAAAGCACTGAGGAAATCGATATCAGTGCGACAGGTAATAAGAATAGTCAAGATAATTATGTTAGTACTGAAAACAACGAGTTTGAAGTAAAAAAGAATAAAGAAAAAGGAGTAAGTACTGAAAACAGTGAATTTGAAAATAAAGTTGATAAAAAAAGTCAAAATATAGATGTAAGTTCGGAAGACAGTAACCTCGAGGACGTAGTTAAAAAGAAAAGTAAAGTCAAAGGAATAAGTATGGAAACAAGTGACCATGAGAGAATAGTTAAAAAGAAAAGTAAATTTAAAGGAATAAGCACGGAAACAAGTGACCATGAGAAAATAGTTAAAAAGAAAAGTAAACTTAACGGAGTAAGCACGGAAACAAGTGACCATGAGAAAATAGTTAAAAAGAAAAGTAAACTTAACGGAGTAAGCACGGAAACAAGTGACCATGACAAAATTGTTAAAAAGAAAAGTAAACTTAAAGGAATAAGAATTGAAAACAGTGACCTCATGGAGGACGTTACTAAAAGAAGTCACTTTAAAGGAAAATCAACTACGAAAGGTACAAAAAAAGAAAAGACAAAGAAAAAACGTGAAAAGCCAGAAAAAACTGAGCTAACAACAAGAAAACCAACAACAGACATTCCAATAACAACAATAGTTCCAAGAAGCAATAACGATATGTTTGTAAAACCAATAAGAGTTAAAGACGATTCGACTTTGACTGACCATATACAGCACATTTACAAGCAAACACTTAAAGTCTTCGATGATTTGAAAAATAGAATAGACAATTACAGACTCAAAAAAGAAATAAAGCTCCTAAGTAGAAGCTACGATGAAAAATTTAAGGAATTCGTTAAAGAAAATAAATATCATCTTGTTAAATCTAGACTGGGAAAGAAAAAGGTTATTCTTAATGCGGCAGAAACATCAAATAAAATACTAGATAGGTTAAACGGTTATTTGAAATCTCAAGTAGAAACAACAGGACTCAGAAGCAACGTACCCAACTTTTTCGAAAAAGAATTACATAAGAAAATACAACTTGAAAACAAACGAATGTGTAAGAAATTCGGTATATGCAGATCCGGGAATGGATTCAGGCATTTTCTGATAGAAGCTTTTAATATAATATTAAATGCAGGCGATGATAAAATTAAACAAGCAACCGACGCTGCGACGGAAATATTAAAAAACCGCGATTTCAGTAAATATATTGACGCACAAACAGAAAAGCAATTCCTCAGAGGGATACGTGACTTTGAAAACTACGGTGTTGATACACTAAAACCTATTTACTACATAATGAGAAATATACTTGTAAACATAAATGAACCTTTAAAAGTTACGAATAGAGACAAGCAGGTGAATAAAACTGTTGCGTTTATTGAATTTATTGATGTTTTCGATGAAAAAATGGTGCCAAATGAAGAAAATAAGCTTTCTTGGGATGACACGCTGAACGCTTTGAGGTCTTGGAGTACTAATCAAAGGTTCGATCTCAGTGATATTGGGGAAACGTTTATAGATCAAGTGGTGAAAGCTATTGATGGTTTTGAATTAGATACGTCGTATCAGATTCAAAGAAATTTCAAAATTCTGATGAATAGATAGTTTAATTATTATATTGTTTTATTTTACTAAATTAATTGTTTTTAGGGTTCTGTACCAAAAGGGTAAAAACGGGACCCAATTTACTAAAACTTCACTGTCCGTCCGTCTGTCTGTCACCAGGCTGTATCTCATAAACCGTGATAGGTAGACAGTTGAAATTTTCACAGATTATGTATTTCTGTTGCCGCTATAACAACAAAAAATAGAAAGTGGTGCCATACTTCGACTGAGAGTCCGACTCGCATTGACCGGTTTTTTTATACAATTCCCGCATGAAGCAGCGTTGATATCGCGGGACATCGACTATACAATTCCAAAACACTTTTTTTCTCGAAACGTGATATTTAAATTGAGTCGTGTTGGTATCTTTCTCTCTTGTCCGTGTGTCATCCATCACATTTTCTCAGGAACGGGTGGAGCTAGCAAGCAGAAATGCATACCAGATACTGTGGTCTATAGGTCTATTAGGTGTATAAAAATCAAGAGTAGGAAGATACATTGGAACACGATAAAAATATACGTTGGAATATTGGAAAATATGTATGAAAATTTAAATTCATTTAGTCTCATTTACTTTTTTTTTTATTAATTATGGCTTCGCACGGTTTGTGCATTTAGCCAGTGTCAAGTTATATTTTGCATCAAATTATGACCTGATTCTTAATAAATCGGGCCTAAGTTTGACGTACGTGTACCGTCTATTACAGACGTCACCGGAACGGCCTCAACGGAAGACCAGCGCTAGTGGAATGACCAGCATTTCGCTGAGTTGGGGTCCGTTTTGCAACAATTATTAGTAAATAGTTTTTAAGACTTTGTGATTTCTTATTTTGTTGCAAATAAATAATATTCTACTCTATTCTATTCTAAATTTTCGTAAACTTATTTTTGGAGAGGTGTCGGCTTAATGGTTGTGGGATTTTTCTTTAAATGTATGTGCGCCATTTGTTATTACTCTTACGGTGAATGAAAACATCGTAACGAAACCTGCAGCTAAATTGTCACCAGGCGTATTGACAAGTTCTTTCCTCTGGACACGGTCGACTAAGCCGAGTTCTAGATGTGCTAGACATAGTTTTCTTCATCTTCACGCAAAAAAGACCCAACTAAATACCTAGGTCTAATTGCGAAAAACAGCCCGTATACAAGTACAAGGTAATTTGAAAGTCTGGATTTAAATAAAAATAAAGGATTAAGAGGAAAGGGTACAGGTGCTCTCTCCATACAAACGTAGTTGAATGTTTCCTCCCTGGATAATGACACTAGCACAAATATTTTTGTTGCATAAAACCTGTAACTGCCATGACTATGCCTCTATGTTTTGATTTTTTCATTTTCTAATTATCATAGAAAGTAAGAGTCAAAAAACAAAATTCATATAAAAATAAGACATAGGCGCATGGTCATGGCAGTTATAGGCAACAAAAATATTTGCCATAGTGTCATTATCCAGGAAGGAAACAGTCGACTACGTTTGTATGGAGAGAGCGCCGGTACCCTTTCACCTTAAAGGATTAAATGATAACAATTTTTTTATGTAATAATCATAGTTTTTATTAATGTATATTATTTTTACAAAACTTAAGAATTACGTAAAATATTATATTATGTATTCACATCAACTTTTACATAAAACATACAATGTTTGAACAGTTTAACTAAATCTATACTAATATTATAAAGCTGAAGAGTTTGTTTGTTTGAACGCGCTAATCTCATGAACTATTGGTTCGAATTGATAAAATATTTTTGTGTTGGATAGTTCATTTATCGAGGAAGGCTATAGGCTATTTCATATTTCGATATTCTCACGGGATCGGAAGTTATGCGGGTAAACCTAGGGGGCGCAGCTAGTAATGACATAATTTTAAGTATTTTTCCTTATTTTTACGAAATATTTCGTTTTTAATTAAGGTGGCCCTTATTTTCGCTAAAAAAATATTTTAACAGTAAATACGTATTAAGTTTTTAAGGCTCCGTACTTTAAGAGGAAAAACGGGACCCCAATGGGATCACTCGCTTGTCCGTATATTCTATACATATAAAATGCTTTGTCCTGTCTGACTGACGGATCAACGCACAGCCTAAACCGCTGATCGTAGAGACCTGAAACTTGGAGGGTGTGTTCTTTGTATGACGTAGGCATCCGATAAGAAAGCATTGTGAAAAATAAACTACTACGCGGACGAAGTCGCGGGCAACAGCTAGTTGGGTTTATAAAAAAGATATGGCCATTTTTCTATTTTTAGTACCTCAAGGGTAAAACGGGACCCTATTACTAAGACTCCACTGTCTGTCTGTCACCAGGCTGTATCTCATGAACCATAATAGCTAAAGAGTGAAATTTTCACAGATTATGTATTTCTGTTGCCGCTATAACAAAAAAAACTAAGAGAATAAAGTAAAAAAAAATTGAGTATGTTTTTAAGAATTTAAAGTAATTTTCATGTTTACTATTTTTAGGCAACATTTTTTTCGTTAATTACACTCTAAAAAGAGCAAATGACTTTTAACCTATACAGTCTCGTTTGAAATACAATATTTTTAGGGATTATTGCTCGATATATTGTTTGAATCGTAATGCTACGGAACCCAACGCGCGCGCGTCCGACTTGCACTTGGCCGGTTTTTGAATTTGACTTCATCTTAAGTACTTTTAAAATAATAATGGCAAAACTTATTAAAATGACTTGTTTGTAAGCAGGTTAGGTTCTTGAAGATCCTATATGTGTAATGGCGTCAGATGCTGATGAAGGAAATGAAAAACACGGATTTCAAATGCTTATATATTTTTACCACATCTGGTACACGAAAAATACTATCAATTTCATTGTGATCTAGAAAAACGGAGAAATTTATTGTATTTTTAACCGACTTCATTTAACCCCCGACGCAAACACAACGGGGTGTTTTAAGTTTGACGTGTGTGTGTCTGTCTGTGGCATCGTAGCTCCCGAACGGCTGAACCGATTTTGATTTCGTTTCTTTTGTTTGAAAGGTGATTTTTTGTACGGTCGGCTGCATAATTGCAGACCCACCGTAGAGCTCCAAAACGGCTGTTATAAGAATGTTTTCAACACAAGCAAGATTCTAGGCACCTGCTTTAGTTGAAGTTTAAAGTCTTCTAACTCATCAATTATAATAATCAAACAAAAAATTATTAGAATGCAATAAAATTATTAGATATATTCGCGTATATCCATTCAAATATAATTATTTAAATATATATATATAATATATAACCGATCGTAAATACGCTTGGCAACAATCGCTTTGACCGGTCACGGAGCTTTTAACAAGCACCTCCACAACCTGGACATAACGGACAGCCCACTGTGCAGAGCGTGCATGGAGGCTGAGGAAACGTCCGCGCATGTGCTGCTGGACTGCAAGGTGCTAACGGAGATCAGACTAAGTACGGTAGGTGACGGTAAGTGCCTTCCAGGAATTTTTGAGAAGCCACATCTGGTGGCAAAATTTATGGAAGAGCTGGGCTGGTTCTCCCCCTGACAAATGGAACCTCACGCAAAGGGGACCCAACTAAAGAGGTCTGATTGCGGATAATAGCCCGTATACAAGTACAAGTATATATATATATACGCGCCGAATTGATAACCTCCTCCTTTTGGTTGAAGTTGATTAATTATGAGTTCAAGTCGCGAAAACCTTAGAAAATACTAGAATAAAAACATTCCAATAATAGTAACCGGGGGCTGCAATTATGCAGCTGACTGTACATTCGGCTGTATAATTGCAGCCCCCGATAGAGTTCTAAAATTACCATTATTGGCATGTTTTCATTCTAATAAATTTTGTTTGATAAATTCATGAGTTAGAAGACTTTAAACTTCAACTAAACCAGGTGTCTAGAATCTTGCTAGTGTTGAAAACATTCTTATAACAGCCGTTTTGGAGCTCTACGGTGGGTCTGCAATTATGCAGCCGACCGTATCTATATGCAAAGTGTTGCCATGCCATACTTCTTTCAATCAAAATTATACCCTTCATTGAAACTTTCCAAATTCAAATCTCTACCATCATTTAACTTATCAATTTTATCATTCGTTTCACCGATCTGTTCATCTAATTCCGCCATCAATTTTCTTTCATCTTCACTTAAATCATTTACGTTAAATCTATCAGAATTATTCACATTTGATTTTTCTGTGTACTTTAGACTATTAACACTGGAAGTATCATCGTTTTGTTCCTTCGAAGTATTTGTAAATAAACATATACTGTTTTGACTTACACTGTCATTGTATTTATCATTTTTACTATCAGAATCACTTTTAACACTGGAATTATCATCGTTTAGTGATATATTTAATGATATATTATCAAGGGATTTATTATCATCGTTCATTTTATCATTGTTACTGTCATTTTCTGGTATAGCTTCTTTTGTATGAACAGCTGCATTTTCGGTAGATTCTGTATTTATGTTAGGATCTTTTTCAATATTAGTAACTATGTTTTTTGGGTCTGTGTCTATATTTTTTGATGTTACATGGTTTAGAATACCAGTTACACTGAAATCTAGACTTTTATTTGCTTTTTGTGGTGATGTGGTTTGAGTTTCGTTTATATTTTCATTTATATTTTGTAAAGTATCATGATTTGGATTGATTTCTGAAATCAAATTTGTTTTTTTAATAATTTCGGAGTTTTTAGTGCAAGAATCTTCTGAGTTATAATTATCTATATCTATTTTATTGTTTGAAACTTTCTCAATAGATTTTGGGTCACTATTTTCTGAGATTTTATTAGTATTATCAAGATTTAGGCTATTTTTACTACACGTTTCGTCTATGTCCATATTTTCTACTTCAGTGTTTTGTCCATCGTCATGAGAATATTCATTTGGATTATCATTTTGTGAGTTTTCCGTAGTACTTTCATTGTTAACTAAATTTACATCTAAATTATTTGTATCAGTATCAATTTCCATACTTTCTGTTTGATTTTTATCACCACTGTTATTAATGGAAAGTTTACCATGACCTGTCAAGGAATCGTTTTCTTTAACAACCGAATTAAGCGTTTCTTTATTATGATTTTTTGATAAAATGTCATGATTTTCAGTCAG
The DNA here is from genome assembly GCA_951213275.1 of Idaea straminata. NCBI lineage: Eukaryota > Metazoa > Arthropoda > Insecta > Lepidoptera > Geometridae > Idaea > Idaea straminata. The sequence continues at coordinate 6,809,571 of OX577872.1, forward strand.
TATAGTATAATCGTTATCATTTGTACTTTCTTCTGTATTAATTAATGACGGACTATCATTAGAAGAACTAATATTATCAAATTTAGTATTTTCTTTCAACGAAATATCATTTTCATTAATTGTATCAGTCGGATTCTTAACTTCAAGTACACAGTTTTCTAATATATCTCCACTAATTGTGCTTAAATTACTTGATGTATAACTTTTGACATCATCTCTAAGTGTTTTACTAAGTTCTAAGTGTCCATCGCTTGGTTCTTCCACATTTACAACATCGGTATCACAAGTTTTGTTAGTATCTACATCTGTGTCACTTAAAACACTACTAATTAAAGTATTACCTATTCTACTATTTTTTGCACCTAGATTTACAGAATTATCATGATTATCAACGCAATATCTATCAAAATCATCGACTTTAGCATCAGAACCACTTCCTTCCTTTCCTACAAAAGATTTTTCATCAAAAACAGTCGAATCACTGTGGTAATTCTTATCTTCTGATTCTAATTTATCATTGACAACATCAAAAGTTTTCGCTAAAGCATCTTTATCTAATATACTATCGGAATTAGTACTGCTTGCATCATCAGACTTAAAAATAATGCTGTTAATACGTTTTCTTAGTGCTAAACGCCTTGCTACTTCAATTCCATCTAATATTTCTAGGTCGCCTAACATTTTTGATGAAAATATAACTTTTAGACATAGCGTACTTAACTTTTTGACAGTTTTAAGATCTATTGCTTCAAAATCTCCCCAACTTAAGCCGTCCAAATTGAATTCTTCTTTGTTTTCTTCCTGTAACAAATAGTTTTTGACTTGTAAACGCCTTTAAAATTCATTAGAAGCGTGAGGGTGACCCCATACTTCTTCCAGCTTCTGAAAACTTACTTTACAGAGAATTTTTACAAGATAGATAGATAAATAACTATATTTGTACAACACAATAAGAAACATAGAACACGATATACACATAGTAAAGTAATAGCTAGAAATAATAAGTTGCACATATGGGTGGCCTTATCGCTGAAAGCGATCTCTTCCAGGCAACCTTTGGATTTTAAAGAACTTATTTAGAAGATTATGAATGGCAAGTGATATTGCAAAAACCAATTCAGATAAAACGTTTTAATCTACACTTTAATATTATAAAGTGGAAAGATTTTTGTTTGTTTTTATGTTTGTAACGAATACGATCAAAACTACTGGACCGATTTTTATGAAACTCGGTATGAGGATACATTGATTTATTGGGAGTAACATGGGCTACTTTTTATCCCGATATTCCCACAGGATCGGAAGTTACGCGGTAAATCCGCAGGAAACAGGTAGTATGAAATGATTTAACACATACCGGTGAGGGCACCATGGGATTGAAGAATGTTGGTTTCTTGATTACGCGCAGTTTCGGCATGTATGGGTATGACCTTTTACGGTCTAACCCAAAACGCTGTAAAAAAAACCATTTAAAAAAACCTGAATACAGTTGTGGGCAATTTTGTTGAATTTGCTAAGATGTTGAATTAGCTAAAATATTGAATTTGCTAAGACGTTGAATTAGCTAAAATATTGAATTTGCTAAGACGTTGAATAAGCTAAGATGTTGAATTTACTAAAATGTTGAATTTGCTAAGATGTTGAATAAGCTAAGATGTTGAATTTACTAAAATGTTGATTTAACTAAAATCTTGAATTTACTAAAATGTTGAATTTACTAAGATGTTGAATAAGCTAAGATGTTGAAATTACTAAAAACTTAAATTTGCTAAAATGTTAAATTAGCTAAGATGTTCAATTTACTAAAATGTTGAATTTGCTAAGACGTTGAATAAGCTAAGATGTTGAATTTACTAAAATGTTGAATTTGCTAAGACGTTGAATAAGCTAAGATGTTGAATTTACTAAAATGTTGAATTTGCTAAGATGTTGAATAAGCTAAGATGTTGAAATAACTAAAATCTTGAATTTACTAAAATGTTGAATTTGCTAAGATGTTGAATAAGCTAAGATGTTGAAATTACTAAATTGTTGAAATAACTAAAAACTTAAATTTGCTAAAATGTTGAATTAGCTAAGATGTTGAATTTACTAAAATGTTGAATTTGCTTAAATGTTAATTTAGCTAGAATGTTGAATTTACTAAAATGTTGAATTAGCTAAAATGTGGAATTTACATAATTTTGATATTAATATAGCTAAGATGTTCAATTTTTGAATTTGTTAAAATGATAAATTTTTCAAAATGTTTATATTGCTAAATTGTTGAATTTGCTGCGGCTACAAGAGGTTTTTTATGTACCCAAAGGGTAAAAACGGGACCCTATTACTAAGACTCCACTGTCCGTCTGTCTGTCACCAGGCTGTATCTCATACACCGTGATAGCTAGACAGTTGCAATTTTCTCAGATTATGTATTTCTGTTGCCGCTATAACAAATACTGAAAACAGATTTGAAAAATATGAATATGTATACTTTTTGTTCTATTGTATTCTTTTTATCTTATACTTTTGTTCTTATGTTGTGTACATGTCAGTGTTTTTATGTTTGTTTGTGTTTCTACTTGACGACCCAGTTGGCACAATGGAGACCATGTCGGACTGCCAAATACAGGGTTGCGGATTCGATTCCCGCCTCAGACATGTATTTTGCTAAGATATTTGTCCGTGGTCTGGTTGTTTCTGTGTATTTTAAGTATATATTTACAAAAGAAAAGTATATAAGTAGTATATCCGTTGTCTAGCACCCATAACACAAGTGTAGTTACTTAGCTTGGGGCTAGATGGTGATGTGTGGAATGTCCTGCAATAATTACTTTTGTTAATATTTTGTGTTGTATGCTTCTCCAAATTAATGTTTTTCTATTCTATTCTAATGTTCCGACTCGCACTTGGCCGGTTAATAACTTACATGTGGTACAGTGCAAGCGCTGACGACCGGACCGTATTGGAGGAGATCGTCGCATTTCGTTATACGGACCTCCATTTGTAGCAATATCTTCTTAACGTCTGGATCTATTGAAGGTTGCTTTTCTACTGCAACAGAATAATATAATAAAATATATAAGATTCTCACATTACCGTGAGAATCTATACTTATATTATAAAACTGAAGAGTTTGTTTGTTTGTTTGAACGCGCTAATCTCAGGAACTACTGGTTCGAATTGAAAAATTATTTTTGTGTTGGATAGTCCATTTATCGAGGAAGGCTATAGGCTACTTTTTATCCTGATATTCCCACGGGATCGGGAGTTACGCGGGTGAAACTGCGAAGCGCTGCTAGTCTTATATATTTCTGAGATTTCAAATTTCATCAGAAGCAATTCTCAATGTTATAAACAATATCCCACTGAGAGTCGTCTTGCGGGCTCTTTAAAAAGAACTCATAAGTGTCATACCCTTCTTCGCAGAATGAGTATAAATTGCATGGCACCCATTATCTATACTAATATTATAAAGCCGAAGAGTTTGTTTGTTTGTTTGAACGCGCTAATCTCAGGAACTACTGGTTCGAATTAAAAAATTCTTTTTGTGTTGGATAGTCCATTTATCGAGGAAGGCTATAGGCTACTTTTTATCCCGAAATTCCCACGGGATCAGGAGTTACGGGGGTGAAACCGCGGAGCGCTGCTAGTTTATAGTAAAATTCCGTTATCGAGCAGGTCTATAGTTGATAATAGAAGGTTTAAAACCGCACTCAATAGCTTTATTGCGGAAAGAGCATAATAAGAGACTTCTTTAATGATAATATTAAGTACTAGCTGCGCCCCGCGGTTTCACCAAGTTCCGATCCCGTGGGAATATCGGGATAAAAAGTAGCCTATGTGTTAATCCATGTCTCAAGCTATCTAGATACCGAGTTTCATCGCAATCGGTCCAGTAGATTTTGCGTGAAGGAGTAACAAACATACACACACACACACACAAACTTTCACATTTATAATATTCACATTTATAATATTAGTAGGATTAGTAGGAAGGATTGGACAAAAGAGATTTTGACATAACAATCTGTATATATAAAAATCTTGTGTCACGATGTATGTTGCCAATAAACTCCAAAACTACTGAACCGATTTCAATCAAATGTTCACATGTACCCGTATTTTGGTCTAACTTACTGGATAGGATAGTTATCATCTCAATTATTCGCTTATGTCGTGAATGTAAACGAATAAAATGTATCTATTAATGGTTTTTTAAAACAGTTCATTCAAATATGGCGGAACATGTTATCTCATCTAAAAATATGCGTACCGCGCCAAAAGAAGTTTACACTTCAAAAATCCAACTCCGTAAAGTGGTTCTAATTAAGCTAGCAAGATTTGACCTAAACAGACTATAACATACGTACACTGCAAGTTAAATAAAGCTTTTAAATAAAACAAAGTCTGGTTGTTTCTATGTTTTATATGTATATATTTATAAAATAAAAGTATATAAGTAGTATATCTGTTGTCTAGCACCCATAACACAAGTCTAGTTACTTAGCTTGGTCTAGATGGCGATGTGTCGAATGTCCTGCAATATTTATTTATTTTTAAAGTCCTCCGCCGCGTCTGTCTGTCTGTCTATTCGCTCAAAAACTACTGCACCGATTTTCATGCTGTTTTCACCAATGGATTTTTGAGAATGGTTTTAGTATATAAAACAGAACTACGACGCGTACGAAGTCGAAGGCATCAGCTAGTATATAACAAAATCTACTAATATTAAAGCTGCGGGGCGCAGCTAGCACGATACATACCTTGTTTGACAAATGTACAAATACTTTCATGTTTTGTGAGATTCTTCATTAAAGTGAATTTTCTATTACATTTACTGCATTTTCCTGAAAGAAAAAAAAAGTTTTAGGTTTTCCCACCTCAAAAGTTAAAAAAAGGGAACACTTATAATTAATTATAATTATAAATTATAATTAATTATTATTTTTCTGTCCGTCTGTCTGTCTGTGTATGTACTTCCTTTAATTTGCCAGTACCTGAATGACCGAGCTTTGCTCGGATTAGTAGTTCGCCAATAGAGAGTCATATTTTTCAGATAAAAAAAAAGTAAGTTTCGATAAAACACGAATAAAATGACATTTTCTAAAAATGATTCCTAGCTAGATCGATTTATCGCCCCCGAAACCCCCTATATACCAAATTTCATAAAAATCGTTGGAGCTGATTCCGAGATTCCGATTATATATTATATATATATATATATATACAAGAATTGCTCATTTAAAGATATAAGATATTTTTGTTTCCAAGAATTAAGAGGAAAGGGTACCGGGGGCTCTCTCCATACAAACGTAGTCGACTGTTTTCTCCCTGGATAATGACACTAGAGCAAATATTTTTGTTGCATAAAACTTATAACTGCCATGACCATGCCCCTATGTTTTTTTTACTCTTAATTTCTATGATAATTAGAAAAGAAAAACATAGGGGCATAGTCATGGCAGTTATAGGTATTATGGCAAAGAAATATTTGTGCTAGTGTCATTATCCAGGACGACTGGCTAATAAAGCTACCAAGAGCGCCAGTACCCTTTTTCACCTTAATCTTTATCAGCAACACTATCAATTGCTATAAAAACATAGGATGATTATTTTTTTGCAAAATCAACTGGTTCGATTCCTGGCTATGGTAATGACTTTTTCAAAAATCTAATAATACATTTTTAGTTTTTGTCAAAATCAGGAACGCAACACTAGACCACAGACAAATATCTAAGCATAAAAACATGTCTGAGGCGGGAATCGAACCCGCAACCCTGTGTTTGGCAGTCCGGCATGTTGACCATTGTGCCAACTGGGTCGCCATTCTTATTATTATCTATACTAATATTATAAAGCTGAAGAGTTTGTTTGTTTGTTTGAACGCGCTAATCTCAGGAACTACTGGTACGAATTGAAAAATTATTTTTGTGTTGAATAGTAGGTACATTTATCGAGCAGGGCTACTTTTTATTTTGACATTCCCACAGGATTTGGACTTACGCGGGTGAAACCGCGGAACGCGGCTAGTTCTTATAATAGCTATTCAGTCTCACCTCCTTGTCTTCCATCCAGCCCAGTACACCGGTGTTCCTTCAACAAGTTATTAGTAGGGAATGTAGCCGAACAATAATCACATTTGACATCGGGGATATCCTGGTCGGGGAGGCAACGTTTGTTTTCCACATGCCTGAAACAATGTACATGAAGTTAATAAATAATAATAAATAAATATTACAGAACAATCCACACATCGCCATCTAGCCCCAAGTTAAGTAACTACACTTGTGTTATGGGTGCTAGACAACGGATATACTACTTATATACTTTTCTTTTGTAAATATATACTTATAATACATAGAAACCACCAAACCACAGACAAATATCTAAGCATAAATACATGTCTGAGGAGGGAATCGAACCCGCAACCCTGTGTTTGGCAGTCCGGCATGCTGACCATTATGCCAACCGAGTCTTTAAAAAAATTAAATAAAAATTGAATGAAAATCGAGGTATCTAAGCCAACACCACTCTCATTATAATTATTATGGTATAAACAAATACTCACAGATGAAACAGGACTCCAGTTTTATACTTCTTCTTACATCTGAGACACTTGTAGAAATTATGTTTCTTGTGATGAGCGATCGATTCTTCAACAGTTGGGAACCAGTTACGGCAAGCGTTGCATGCTAGGCTGTTGATATTTAACAGGTAGGTATTAGTTAGGTATTTTTAGGGCTCCGTTAACTTAACGGTAAAAACGGGACCCTATTACTAAGACTACACTGTCTGTCGTTTGACGTGATAGCGTCTATAAAATTAATGAACACCTGCATTTACAAAAAAGTGTCATGTTCCGGTACCACGACGGCGTTATGTTTCGATACCACAACGTCGTCATGTTTCGGTACCACAATGTCGTCATGTTCCGGTACCACAACGTCGTCATATTCCGGTACCATAACGTTGCCATGTTCCGGTACCACAACGTCGTCATGTTCCGGTACCACGACGGCGTCATGTTTCGGTACCACGACGGCGTCATGTTCCGGTACCACGACGGCGTCATGTTCCGCTTCCATACAATATGGTACGGAATTCTTCATGTGCCAGTCCGACTCGCACTTGGCCGGTTTTTTGATTAGAAACAGCCAAAAGGAATCAAACCCCTTGACTTTCAGTTTTGATGAATATACGGCCACTGTGCCATAGTCTGTAGATTGCAAAAAGTCCTGCGGCGAAAATCAAACCCGCTACTCACTTATCTGGAGTCCAAGTAACAGGATGTACATAATGCATATGATTCTTGAATCCGGCAGAATTCTTCAGGACTGCATTACAAGCTATACATGGTACTCCGTCTGGCTGGACCGTTTTTGATAAGGTTGTTTGGATAGCTTTCGGAGGAGGTTTTGAACATTTTTGAGGTTTCGTTGGCTGCGGTTTTGGTGGCTCGGATGACCTGAAAAAAAAGGGGATCAATTCAATTCTTGATTAGTGTCGATTCTGCCCCAATTTTGCAAATGTCCTGTGAATAAATAAGTTAACGAAGGATAATTGCTGGTAGCAAGAAGATATGTTCATAACAAAATTTCATAGTGTCGAGATTTCTAGTAATGTGGCGAATCGTAGGACCCAAAAATATTTCCATAACAAAATCTCATAATGTCGAGATGTCTAGTAGTATGGCGAATCGTAGGCCTCAAAAATATTTCCATAACAAAATCTCATAGTGTCGAGATTTCTAGTAATGTGGCGAATCGTAGGACCCTAAAAAATTTTCCATAACAAAATCTCAGTGTCGAGATTTCTAGTAATGTGGCCAATCGTAGGACCCTAAAAATATTTCCATAGCAAAATCTCATAATGTCGAGATGTCTAGTAGTATGGCGAATCGTAGGACCCTAAAAATATTTCCATAACAAAATCTCAGTGTCGAGATTTCTAGTAATGTGGCGAATCGTAGGACCCAAAAATATGTCCATAACAAAATTTCATAGTGTCGAGATTTCTAGTAATGTGGCGAATCGTAGGACCCAAAAATATTTCCATAACAAAATCTCATAATGTCGAGATGTCTAGTAGTATGGCGAATCGTAGGACCCCAAAAATATTTCCATAACAAAATCTCATAGTGTCGAGATTTCTAGTAGTATGGCGAATCGTAGGACCCTAAAAAAATTTCCATAACAAAATCTCAGTGTCGAGATTTCTAGTAATGAGGCCAATCGTAGGACCCTAAAAATATTTCCATAACAAAATCTCATAATGTCGAGATGTCTAGTAGTATGGCGAATCGTAGGACCCTAAAAATATTTCCATAACAAAATCTCAGTGTCGAGATTTCTAGTAAAGTGGCGAATCGTAGGACCCAAAAATATTTCCATAACAAAATCTCATAGTGTCGAGATTTCTAGTAATGTGGCGAATCGTAGGACCCAAAAATATGTCCATAACAAAATTTCATAGTGTCGAGATTTCTAGTAATGTGGCGAATCGTAGGACCCAAAAATATTTCCATAACAAAATTTCATGATGTCGAGATTTCCAGTAATATGGCGAATCATAGGACCCAAAAATATTTCCATAACAAAATCTAATGATATCGAGATTTCTAGTAATGTGGCGAATCGTAGGACCCAAAAATATTTCCATAACAAAATTTCATGATGTCGAGATTTCCAGTAATATGGCGAATCATAGGACCCAAAAATATTTCCATAACAAAATCTAATGATATCGAGATTTCTAGTAGTATGGCGAATCGTAGGACCCTAAAAATATTTCCATAACAAAATCTCATGATGTCGAGATTTCTAGTAATGTGGCGAATCGTAGGACCCAAAAATATTTCCATAACAAAATCTCATGGTGTCGAGATTTCTAGTAATGTGGCGAATCAAATAACACTTACTTGGTCTTTTTAGCAGGCGGTGGTGTTACATCTGTCCTAACATCTTTATCTCTAATTCTCTTCAACTTGTTCAAGGTTTCATCGTCACGATCTCTCTTTACTTTAGATTTAGGTTGCTCGTCTTCCTTCTGAAAATGATAATGACCAGTCAATCTTCTATATATATAAAATGCTTTGTCCTGACTGACTGACATCAACGCACAGTCTAAACCGCTGATGAGAGACCTAAAACTTGGTGTGTTCTTTGAACGACTTAGGCATCCGATAAGAAAGGATTTTCAGAAATTTGACTTCTTAGGGGGTGAAAAAGAGGGTCAAAGTTTGTCCTTTAAATTTTGCATAAACATCCATTAACAGAATTGATGGAAGACGTGCTTGTATTTTATTGAAATCACTACATATTATAGAATAAAGTCCTCCGTCACGTCTGTCTGTCAGTTCGCTATAAGCTCAAGAACTACTGCGCCGATTTTCATGCTGTTTTCACGAATGGATAGAGTGGTTCTCGGGAAAGGATTTAGTATACTAATACTTACTTTTATCGGTTTAGTTGGTGGATCTTCGTTCTCTTTCATTCTCGTCGGTAGCGGCGGTGGTTCATTTTTTGTCTCAATCTTCCTTGATTTGGGTCCTGGTTTGGTTCCATATTCGTTTTGGGGAGCTTTCTGAGAAAAGATAATCACAATGTTCACCATGCCGGACTGCCAAACACAAGGTTGCAGGTTCGATTCCCACCTCGGACAAGTATTTATGCTTAGATATTTGTCTGTGGTCTGGTTGTTTCTATGTATTATAAGTATATATTTACAAAAGAAAAGTATACATATTACTTATATGTATACTTTTCTTTTGTAAATATATCCATTGTCTAGCAACCATAACACAAGTGTAGTTACATAGTTTGGGGCTAGATGACGATGTGTGGAATGTCCTGCAATATTTATTTTTACATACAGAAAATCCCAGACCAGAAACAAATATCTTATAATAGCTGCGGTTTCACCCGCGTAAGTCCCGATCCCGTGGGAATATCAAAATAAAAAGTAGCCTATAAGCCTTCCTCGATAAATGGACTATCCAACACAAAAATATTTTTTCAAATCAAACCAGTAGTTCCTGAGATAAGCGCGTTGTATAGATAAAATTAATCCCGGCATCACGTGTTAACGTTTGGACCAACTTCGCTAATTCTTTTTTGTTGTGTTTGTTTTTAAGCTATTGCATAGCTTTTATCGCGGGCTTTGAGCGCGGCGACCGCGGCGACCGCGGCTCGGCGAATCAAGAAATTCCGTAACGAAAATAAAACCTAACACCCCCCCCACTCCACCTACCATGTAGCTCGGCCGAGCGTTCGCTTGACGTGTATGTATATGGTACGACTGTACGAAGCTCGCACGATGCAATAGCTTTACCGCGGCAGTCCCCGAGTGACACACGTTTTTGTCATTCAGGTAAAAACATACCTTAAGATTTTCAAAAAAGTTTAAATTTTCATAAGTTTGTAGAACAAAAGTTGCTAAAGCTACCAAAATCGACTTTTGTTTTAAGCAACTCTAAGTAATCAAATACTCTTTTTTTGTTATTTGGATATAAATGGATATTGTAGTTTAATAACCATATTTTTGTTTATTGTGGTTGAAAACATGATATGAACAACTTCGTTCGATAAAAAAAATGTTAGAAAACAGAGAATTATTAGATCGTTTATCGGGTTTTATTGAAAAATAATTAACGATTGTTTCTAAAAATGAATCAAATGATAGGTTTTGACCTCTAGGAACTATATTTGTGGATAATAATGCTAAAATGTTTTGCATATCGATCAAATATAACAGTTAACACGTAGCACGCTACGTCTTTGAGAGCGCGGGCTAAGGTAATGTGAATATCTACACACGGTACTGGAAGAGCGCCTTAAGTGCACAGCTTGTATATAGATCTGGTTTTTACCTGTTCTTTAGTCATGGTTAGTTCGTCCAAGTTATTATTTTGTCGTGTCTTTCTTTTGTTATCTTTTGTTCGTTTAATATCATTTTCGTCTTTATCTTTTAATTGTTTTATATCTTTTAATGTCAGACTTTTTGGTGTTGATGAGTTTTCTGTCTGAAACGTAATCATTAATCTAATTTATATGCGACTAGCTGCGCTCTGCGGTTTCACCCGCGTAAGCCCCGATCCCGTGAGAACATCAAAATGAAAAGTAGCCAATAGCCTTCTTTGATAAATGGACTATCCAACACAAAAATAATTTTTCAATTCGAACCAGTAGTTCCTGAGATTAGCGCGTTCAAACAAACAAATTCTTCAGCTTTATAATATTAGTATAGATAGAAAAATGGCCAGGAGTTTTTTCATTGACTTTGCTGAATAACAAGCAAAGCACCGCAGTATCACTGATTTTGAAGAAACTTGGTATGAGGATAAATAGATTGATTGACAGTAACATAGGGTACTTTTTATTCCGATATTCCCACGGAGCGCTGCTAGTAATAGATATAAATGAGATGAATATCTTTATCTGTACCTTAATTGGATTCTCTTGTTTGATTTCTTCCTTCTTTACTTTGTTCCTCTTAGCCTTTTTAACATCGGTTTGCTTGTTGGCTAGGTATAAGTCTTCTTTAACTGCTGTAGCTTCTATCAGGCCCAGCATACAGGTGTCTGTACCAATCTGGAAATTATAGGGGATTTTATTAAATAAAAAATATATATGCAGGACATTTCACATATCGCTATCTAGTCCCAAGCTATGCGATTTGTGTTATGGGTGCTAGACAACGGATATACTATTTATATACTTTTCATTTGTAAATATATACTTATAATACATTGCAACAACCAGACAACAGACAAATATCTAAGCATAAATACTTGTCTGAGGCAGGAATCGAATCCGCAACCCTGTGTTCGGCAGTCCGGCAAGGTGACCATTGTGCTAACTGGGTCGTCAAATTCTTAAGGCTTCGGCGACAGACTGCTTTCAAATGTGAACGTCAAAAATGTCTCCCAATATCTTGACTGTGGTCCGACTTATTTAGTGAGCCTTAATGGATTGTAAAAAATACTAAAAGCATAACAACAAAAAATACAGAAAAAATACAATTTGTAATAACTTTGTAATTAGTGAAGTTACTGTTAGTTTAAGAACTTCAAATAAATGGATTTGTGTAATAGCTTGACCACTCTCGTCACTTGATGATAAGTGATCATGCTGTCTAAGATGTAGCACGCTAATTAGACCTGTTCACTCGCTATTTGAAGTACTCACACAAATAAGCTTTGAGGCACATGAGTGAAGGCAGGAAGATGACCGTGGAACTTATCTGACCCGTCCTTCTTTTGTGCCTGCAGCATCCTTATGTATCACAAGGTGATAATAAGTTGTTATTAATAATTAAAACTCTATCTGCTGTACTCAGAGACATGCCTAAGGAAATCTTACGCTAAGGAATGCCCTGCCTCGCTCTTGTGAAAGATAATCAACATCAGCATAAATCTGACAATACATTCCTTAGATTAAGTTTCTCTTAGGCACATCTCTGAGTGCGGCCGTAAGACTTACATCTTTAGAAGCAACTTTTTTGGCAACCGGAACGACTTTTGCTGGTGCAGGAGTGACTTTAACAGGTGCGGGGGTAACTTTAGTTGTCGTAGGAGTGTCTTGTAACGGGAGCCCTAGCCGTTTCCTTGTGTTAGTGTTGGTTTGTCTGCATGTTGATAAGAACTCGTAGAAGTCATCGAGCTTGTCCACGCACAATTCACAGATCAGTGGTGGCATTTTGTCATTAGAATTTACCTGGAAAATGAAGGTTTGGTATGTATTGAATGTTTTTTAGAGTTTCGTACCTCAAAAGGTAAAAAAAGAAACCCTTATATGATCATTTTCTTGTCTGTCTGTCTGTCCGTGTGTTCCCACAGATTTTCTCAGGAACGGGTGGATCTAGCAAGTTGTTTAGACAATAAACTTAATTGTCACACTAATTTTATAAAGAGGAAATTTTGTATTGTTAGTTATGATTGTAACAAATAGGCTCAGAAACAACTGAAACTATATAACTATATATAAACGTAAATTGGTGTAGTCCAAATCAGGTTTAAAGTGGTGGAAGCCAATAACGGTACGAGGCATACGAGGTGGTATTATTATGTAGGTGACATGTTTACCAAATTGTTTTGAGTGAAAACCCATACTTCTCGCTATTTAACTATGCCAAAACTTTAGCCTTGACTATATTTTAGTAACAAGAACCTTTATTTTTACCTCTAATTGTAGGCATTCGCGTATTTTCTGCCTCAATTCGATTTCTTCGTCGTCAACTTTTATCAAGTTTTGGATTATCGGCATTTTGTAGCCGGCTCCGGCCCCGCAAAGCCGACATGCCCGATAAATCTCATAAAGCGTTTGTTTATCAAGCTTTTTTGAACGATCCATGGTAATTTTCCAATTAGTTAGGAAGTTATAAACAAAATTGTTACGAATGCAATTAATTGGCGCTCACAGTTTCTTACGGCAGCCATATTAGAAGTGTGGCCAGCATAAAAATTCAAAAGTTCCATAAAAACCGATAAGGAAATGATGTGGTTCCTTCGTCGTCGCGTCGTTCGGTTTGAACTGAATGAGGGATGAGGGTTAGAAAATGACATCATTTCAGAGAGGAATCACAAAAATCTAAAATTCTTGTGATGGCCAAGAACCGGCCCATGTTGATAACGATCTTCTGAAATGGTAGAGTATTCACTTAGACAGATTATTTTGTGGGTGTGGCAGCCCTAGACCATTGACAAAATCGACTATAACAATAAAAATCGACTAAAATTTGCAAAGTCGAGTCAATCCCTAAAAATAAAAAGTAAACTCAAACTCCTCTACATTGTCTATGAGTAAATTTATGCGCAAGCGGGGAAGTTGTACGCATGTGAATTTCGCTGTTTTCGTGATATCTAGTAAATAAAAACTTTAATTTACCGGCAGTGATCATCAGAAATTATTAATTAGACCCTTTGCAGGGAAATCAGCTTTAGAAAATGTGTAAGTGACCATTAATTTCGCTGTATCATTTGTTTATATTAACCGACTAGGTTGGAAAGGCCAACGACTTTCAATTTCATACCGAAATTTAAATAAATAAATGCTATAATTCCTTAGCGTTTAAAAAAATAAACATACATCTTTCTATTTACTAATGCGATTACAAAATAATCAGTGATGACGTCGATTTCTCGTAAAATACAACGCGACAAACTGACGTTTTCCTCAAGCCCTATAGAAACCGGTCGGATAATACGTCATCACAAAATTCTGAAAATCCTTAGAAATACTACTTTCTTTTGATAAATTAATTAAAATTCGACCTCAAAAAGCTCAAATTTACAAAAAAAAAACCGTTTAACACGCTAGAATATAAATTATTGTCAATTTTTCTCTAATAGAGGTTAAGTTCGTATCTTGGAGAACTGCTGGGGGTAGCCGATACGAAAATATTTTACGAATTCCTGAGCAATGACTCAATGTTTTACAACATTGAGACGCAATACTGTGTAAATATTGTGAAATTAATCCATACCTACTACCAGGGTGCAGCTAGTATAAAAACACGTATTTCCAAATATCAGCTCAGACCAATTTTCTCCTGCGTTTATGATAATGCTACTCATTTGAACATTTATAGAGTGAAATTATTGTGTACAAGCCTTTACAAACAGTAATTTGTTGACACAGTTCTCTAAAAGTTAAATTTTGAGTTAAAAAGTTGATTTAAAAGTGTAGGTTGGTAATTTCTCCACTTATTTATATAGAACTACATCTATACTTATAATATAAACAAACTCTTCAGCTTTATTTAATGTTATTATAAAGCTGAAGATTTTTTTGTTAGTTTGCTTGAACGCGCTAATCTCAGGAACTACTGGTTCGAATTGAAAAATTATTTTTGTGTTGGATAGTCCATTTATCGAGGAAGGCTATAGGTTACTTTTTATCCTGATATTCCGGGATCGGGAGTTACGCGGATGAAACTGCGGAGCGCTGCTAGTTATTAATATAGCTAGCTACCAGCGCCTCGCGGTTTTACTTGCATAAGTCCTGATCCCATGGGAATATTAGAATAAAAACTATGCTTATCATCATCCAAAGTTTCATCAAAATCGGTCCTGTAGTTTCAGAGCCTATTTTATGTTACAAACAATTTTAGACATACATATTTAGATTTTTTTGTTTGAGGGATTTCTTACATTAAAGTATCGTTAGATTCGTCTCATTAGTCCAAGTGTTCTAAGATATGTGACTTAAAAATTTCACCTACTTAATTTTTATTTATTTTTACTGTATTTTTATTTTATTTTTATTTTTTATTAATGTTCGATAGAGCTAAAAATAAAATATTCTAAGAATTAAAAAAAAAACTTACAATATAGAAACACTGAGACCACAATAAAAATATCTCAAACACAAAAATCTGTACACAAATACTTGTTTGACTGCAGGTATTGAACTTGCAACATTCTGTGACTATTCACAACTTATTCAGTAAAAAGAGCTTAGTGGTAGATACCTCGACTTTCATTCTGAAGGTTGTGGGTTTGAATCCCGGCCGGCCATGAACAAATGTATTTTTCTTAAGAAAAATTTATGTCCGCTAATTGACATTGCTCTTACAGTGAAGGAAAACATCATGATGAAACCCGCGGCTTAGTATGGACATGGTCGACTAAGCTGAGAGGGTAGTAGGCGCTGGGCAAGCGTACTCCATTCTCACGCAAAAAGGACCCAATTAAAAAGGGTCTAATTGCGGAAAACAGCCTGTTCAATCAAGTACAAGCACAACTTATTCAGTAGGTATATCTGTTTACAAGTTATGAAATTTATAATTTTCCTATATTTTTTTTCAGGTTAATAATGACAAAATTGTGATTGGTTGTCTGACTCCTGAATCACATTGACTGGACCATTCTCAATAAGGATAAAAGGATACAAAATCAAAATGTTCCAAAAACCAGCTTTTGGAGCCAATACTTCGGGATTTGGTAAGTGCAAGGTCTTGCATGATGTGTTGCATGATAAGATAGATAAAGAAGAACATTAAAGGTCTTTTGGCTTTCCTCGGGGAGTTGGGATGGCTCGAGTAGCAGAAGGAGACTAAACTCCCACCCGGACGCAAAATAGGCGCTCAGACGTCGAATTGCGTAAAACAGCTGACAACAAATAAAAGTACAAGATAGATAAACTAACTTTTTATTGTACCACTAGCTGCGCCCGCGTAAGTCCCGATCCCGTGGGAATACCGCAATAAAAAGTAGCCTTCCTCGATAAATGGACTATCCAGCACAAAAATAATTTTTCAATCCGGACCAGCAGTTCATGAGATTAGCGCGTTCAAACAAATAAACTCTTCAGCTTTATAATATTATTTCACCCCCCATTTACCCTCCTTAAATTTCCACAGGATCGGGACTTACGCGGGTGAAACCGCGAAGCGCAGCTAGTGTATACTAATATCATAAAGTTGAAAAGTTTGTTTGTTTGTTTGAACGCGATAATTTCAGGAGCTACTGGTTCGAATTGAAAAATTAGTTTTGCATTGGATAGTCCATTTATCGAGGAAGGCTACTTTTTTTGGTATTCCTACGGGACCAGGACTTACGCGGGTGAAACCGCGGGGCGCAGCTGGTTCTAACGTAAATTCCTGCTAAAAAAATTAATATAAACCAAACAATATGGCACAATGAGAGGCCTTATCTATCTTTAATATTCATATTGATTCTTTGATCAGAGGGGCGACATGCCTCCCACCATGCCTAAACCTGGTGGTAGGCCTTGGATGGACTTATCTGTGTTCCGATACATTGTTTAGGTTCATAATGCTTTTCCAAAATATCCCCCGGTTCTAAAATGTCCCTCTCAAAATGTACCCCTCCCCAAAAATGTCCCTTCACCGAAATGTCCTTATCCCAGAACGCCCCTACATAAGGCCAAGGCAGTCACATAAACAGGACGGGTCTAATAAAGAATGATTCTCATTGCACCGTGCCATGTCCGGAGTGGAGCCTGTCCATGCTGCACGTTTATATAACTGGGTTATCAGCCACCGGGCGGACCCGTTTCTTTCTTTCTTCATACATAATGTATGTAAGGTTTCTAATCCGGGCCACGTCCAGGTCATGTACGGTCGGCTGCATAATTACAGACCTGCTTTAATGAAGTTTAAAGTCTTCTACCTCATCAATTTTTTTTTTTTTTTTTTTTTCTTCTGAGTTTGATCTGCAATCAGCCATCAGGCTATAAACAAATAGGTTGTAGGTCTTCAGTGGCGTGAAGCGCGATGACCCCAACGGGCATGGCACTAGGTTGTATCTTTGGCATTGCGGTCCAGTATGTTATGGCGTTTGAGCCGTTTTAATGCGCTTGGAATTAACAGGTCTACTGCCAATTGATTGGGATGACCTTCGAGGCGAATTTTATATGCGTGTTCTGTGATTTTAATTTCTTCCTGTATTGTGTTAACCTTTAGATGTTCATGGACCTCCTCATTTCTTATGAACCAGGGCGCATTTGATATTGACTTTAGGATGGAGTTTTGAAGCCGTTGTATTATGTTGACATTACTTTTGGATGCAGTGCCCCAGAGTTGGATCCCGTATGTCCATATCGGTTTGATAACGGCTTTGTATACTAGAATCTTATTTTCTAAGGATAGTCTAGATGTTCTTCCGAGTAGCCAATTCAGGTTTCTAAAGCGGTGATTTGCTTCGTCTCTCTTGACTGTGATGTGCGTCCTCCACAATAGTTTTCTGTCAAGATGCATGCCCAAGTACTTCGCACAGTCCCTATGTGGCAGTTCAGTGTTACCCAGTCGAACCGGCGGACAGTTGCCTTGATTTAGGGTGAAGGTAACTTGAGTTGATTTTGAGGCACTAGCTGTTATTCTCCACTTTTCAAGCCATTTGTCGATTCTGTCTAGTGCTGTCTGCAAGTTACGAGACGCTGCGGCTGGATTTCTCTCGCTAGTCAGTATTGCAGAGTCGTCAGCAAAAGTGGCCATTGTAACATTCGGGGTTCCCGGTATGTCTGCAGTGAAAATAGTGTATAGCACCGGGCCCAGCACCGACCCCTGCGGCACTCCTGCCTTGATTTCGTGGAACTCCGAATATCTGTCATCTTCTTTAACTTGAAATAGTCTGTCTGAGAGATATGATTCAAGGATCTTGAAATAGGTGTGTGGCAAACTTTGTTTTATTTTGTACAACAGGCCTTTATGCCAGACGCGATCGAAGGCCTGTTGGATGTCCAAGAATGCCGAGGCACAGTATTCCCGCTTCTCCAATGACTCTCTCACCTTACCGCATACCCTGTGTATTTGCTCGATCGTGGAGTGCTTTTGTCTAAAGCCAAATTGGTGCTCTGGTATTATTTTATTTTCCATGAGTAAAGGTTTGAGGCGATCGAGTATTACTTTTTCAAGTAGTTTCGAGGCAATGGGCAACAGGCTGATTGGCCTATATGAGCTAGGGTCATTCTCTGGCTTCCCAGGTTTATAGATCATTATGATCTGTGATATTTTCCACTGCAGAGGAATACAGGAGATCCTTAGGGATGCGTTGAAGATCGTAGTTAGGAGCACCAGCGCTTTTCCAGGTAACTCCTGCAGCACCTTCTTCGTGATAAGGTCATACCCTGGGGCTTTTCCATCCTTCAACGAACGAATTTGTCTCGAGATTTCTTGAGGTGTGACTGGCTTGGGTGGCAAATTCATTTGGAAATCTTGTTGCAGGACCTCATCTATGTCTGACTCATCGTTGTCTGGATTTCTGGGTGCGTTTGGCGCAAAGACGGAAGCCAGGTGCTTGGCGAACGTGTTAGCTTTATCCGTGCTGGTTTTAGCCCAATTGCCGTTTTCCAATCTTAAGGGTGGTTTTGGCTGTGTGGGTTGGTTGTGGGTTTTTGTGAATTTCCAGAGAGAATAGTTGGTAGCTGATGTGGCCGTCAAGTTTGTCAGTTGCGTCTGCAACGTTCTATCTTCTGCCTCCCTAAGCATCTCTCGCAATTCTTTGGCTGCTCGATTGAGTTTTCTTTTATCGTCAGAATGCCTGCTGGTGTGCCATACTCTTCTTAGACGACGTTTTTCGAGTAGTTTCTCCTTTATTTCCCTAGGTATGTTATTAGGGTATTTAGCTTTTCTTTGCGTGTTTGGAGTACTTAACCAGCAAGCTTGCTGGATCATATTGGTGAAGTATTTAGTAGCGACTTCAAGATCATCCTCAGTCTTAAGTTTTATTTTTAGATCTAGATTGGCATTCAGATGTTGTCGAAAGTCATCCCAGTCCGTGTCCTTGTTGTAAAGACGGTTCGTTGTACCGTGTGATATGACAGTGCTGCTCATTGTAAGAATCACAGGCACATGATTCGAAGAGGCGTCTAGGCAAGATTCAATTTTAAAATACAAATGTGATATGCCCTTTGATATGAAGAAGTCAAGAACATCTGGTCGTCTGTTGCGGTCTGTTGGCCAATTCGTGGGCTCATTGGTAGAAAGTGTACTCAAATTAAGTACATCTAGACATTTTTTGAGTTCTCTACCGCGCGTAGAGCATAATCTGGAGCCCCATTGCGTGTGCTTGGAGTTCCAGTCCCCTCCAGCTATAAATCGTTCACCTAAGGTTTTAAAGTAGAGAACAAACTTGTCTTCCTTTATAGCCCATTTTGGGGGACAATAGACAGATGAGATGGTACAGTAGCCCATTTTATCTTGTACTGATACTGTGGTGGCTTGAATCTGTTCTGTACGGTATTTTGGGAGAAGATTGTGTTTAATAGTCTTCTTGATGATTAGACCTGATCCCGCGTGACCTGTGCCATCAGGGTGATTAGTGAGGTAAACGTTGTATCCTGGAATTACAATGCGGCTTCTGTTCGTACAGTGGGTCTCAGAGATTAGTACCACATCTAGTCCATGAGTTTTTATTAGAAGCTCTACCTCTCTTTTGTTTGGAGCAAGTCCATCAAGGTTCCAGGTTGCCACTTTTAGGGACATCATATTAAATGTTTACTCATAAGGGTTGTCATAAGTCCTATTAAGGTACTTATCTGTTGTAAGAGGAGGTCTAGTTTTTCGCTTTGCTTGATGAGTAATTCTTCAATTATTTTTGTTGAGGGACTTTGTTCTAGGTTACCTGGGTTGGGCTTCGGTTTCAATGTGTCCGCATATGAGCGTCTTCTGGGATGGTTATAATCTTGAAAGGTCTGAGGGGTAAGATTTTCCGTAGGTGCTTTGATACGATTCATGGCTGGATCCTGTATCGATGGTTGAGCTAGTGGTCTCACCATTTTTGGTTTCATTTTCCTCGCCAATATTTCTGTATAGACAATGCACCCTTTGTAGTTGGATGGATGGTCACCAAGACACAATGCACATTTTGCTGGGGTAGACCGGTCTTTTTTAGGGCAATCTGATGTTTTGTGTCCTTCAGCACATTTCACGCAGCGATAGGGTTTAAGACAGTTGTTCTTTGTGTGTCCGTACTGTTGGCATCGAGTACACTGTACTATGGTCTTTCGTTTTATGGGATCCTCGATAACAACTGATGTGTTATAGATAGTTCTGATGTTCTTCACATCTTTGTTTTTCGGATTGGGCTCCAGGTTGACAAAGAATGTGGAGGTGGGTTGCTTATCTGGTCCGTACTTGGCATTAATTATTTCACCTCTGATTGTATTCCCTGTCTTTTCAACTTCTTCTATAATAGCTTCGTGAGGAGTTGTGTGGTGCAGGTTTTTGATAACAAATCTGTAGCATTTTTCTTCTTTTCTAGTGAAGGTATACCCAATCATACCTTTTTCTCTAACAAGTGCCATTAACGACTTGTAGGTTTCTGCTGTATTACAGGTTATCCTCATATTTTTCTTGTTGATAATTTTTATGAGGTACTCTGTTTTCTTTAAAACTGTTTCGATAGTTTCTTTCAGTTTATTAACATCCTGTACCCCATAGAGCAGTAATGGTGGGGGTCTGTTTTCTTTTATAGGCTGACTTTCGCCACCCTCATCCAGCGGTAGTGATTCAAATCTATTTTTAGTGGTCATCGTTGATGGTAGCATACCGAATCTATTCAAGATTTTTTTAGCTTCAGGAGACGGACTGTTTTTTTGAAACTTCCGTTTTGTGGTCTTTTTTGGCATTTGTTGCCATTCTGGTGGCTGTGTCAAATTTTGGTCTTGCTCTATGATTTCTGTTGTCTCTGGATTCGTTTGTTTAGCCCCAGGTGAAAATCGGGGACTGAGGAATAAGCTCGGGTGGAATGCTTGTTGTACTAGCCTTTTACCACCGGTGCTGCTGCTGCTGCCAGACGCATTTACACACGTGGGGGCCTGGCTGTCCACCCCCATCGTGCAAACTTTCGTAGTTTGCGAAATTTTGCTCCCCCCAGAATACGAGGAGCTGCCTGAGCTGGGCTCAGGGAGGGATTCTCCAGCGCCGCTGGTACCCTCCTGGGGTAATATGTTTTCTAATTCCGCATCCATTTTTATTTTTGACGATGCTGCTCGTACCGGGAGCAACGACCTGTGAGTATCGACCTTTTGGGCCCCTCTTTGTTTGTTTTTGTTTCAGGGTTGGCTCCCCTATCTAGCCAATTATCACCAAGGCTGTCACCTCCCTTGAGGCGCGAGCGCCGCCGTTGACCCGTTATGGGTTCATCCGCCGCCAACTCTTCTGCTTGCCCCAGCCTAGACCCGCAGCACTGCCCACGGCCTCTACTCTGAATATGTCAGAGAAGCCCGGGGCAGGGGTTTAATGTCGAAGTGTCCTTCTCCGGCCTTGTGGTCCGCGGGAGGTATTTTATTTCCCTCCTACCCTATGGAGGTTTCACCCTCCATCGAGCATTCCCCTATCCGCCACCTGGGGACGCGTCCTGTAGGGAAATAGGCTACCCCGAGGACCTCATCAATTTATCAAACAAAAATTATTAGACAGAAAACATTCCAATACATGGCATACCCCGGTCTGAAGAATTATCCCTAAGTTCTCGTTAATCTTCCTTCCTTCACTCGCATTCTTTGTGGCCTATTTTGGGGGCTTCAAGTCACAAGTATGTGAAAGTTAGTTTATTGATATTACCATAAATTATCAGGTATGCAGTCATCGTTTGGGACCTCACCGTCGACAGCCGCATCTCCGTTTGGTAGCTTCAAGCCCACTACTGGGACCAGTGCCTTCGGTGCTCCCCCCGCGTTCGGAGCCAGCACTTCCGCTCAGCCTACCACTGGGGGCGGTAAGTACATTTATATCTTTACTCACTATTTATTATCTAAAAACAAAATTTTAATTAAGGTACATCAAATCATAATAAACAAAATTAAAAACTAAAAATTATAATAATAATCACAAAATAAACAAAATGACGCCAAAAAATTAATATAAAACTAAACAACAGGAATAAATAATAAAAATCGACCTAGGCCTTAACATTAAAACAAGAACTTGTACTTGTATACAGGCTGTTTTCCTCCATTGGACTCTTTTTAATTGGGTCCTTTTTGCGTGAGGATGGAGTAGGCTTGCCCAGCACCTACTACCCTCTCAGCTTAGTTGACCATGTCCAAAGGAGAGAACTTGTCAATACTTCTGGAGCCAACTAAGCCGCGGGTTTCATCACGATGTTTTCCTTCACCGTAAGAGCAATGTCAATTAAAACAAGAAACCCCTTGGTTACACCCTCCAGAGGCATTGTCCCCAAAATGCTGGCAGCATTCCCTCGTTGAATAGCAAGACTGACTCGCTAGGACAAAAAGCCGCCAGCTCTAGGATCGCCAGTAGCCTCGACAAAGCGCCCCGACACCTCCCTCAAAAAGGTCCTAGCACAGGGCCCCCAGCAGCCAACGGTCTCAAAACATAGTGAAGTGAAAATGTAATAACCAGGCATATCCCCATATATAAAAGGGAAAATCACTGACTCACTCACTCATCACGAAATCTCAGAAACTACAAGTGCTAAGAGTCTCAAATTTTGCATGGGAGTTCTTTTTATGACGTACGTGCTACTAAGACGGGATTTTGCGAAATTCGACCCCTAAGGGGGGCAAATAGGGGGTGAAAGTTTGATTTATTTTAAAGGTAGAAACTTGAAAATTAGAATTATATCTTCTTATCGTAAATAAATGATGACGTGTTCTCATATTTGCTTTACTTGATTTAAATTATAATGGCAACAGAAATACATCATCTGTGAAAATTTCAATTCTCTAGCTGTCATGGTTCTGGGATGTTAATTTAAGTTCATGGTTTTTTTCATCTGCTTGAAAAATACACATCACCTTGAAGAATTCCAACATTTTTTCTATCCAAAATCCAGGTCTATTCGGTTCGACGAACACAACTGGAGGCCTATTCGGTACTTCTGCTACCACAGCCCCCGCGCCTGCCTTTGGAGCATCCACATCGTTTGCGTTCGGTGGTGGCAACACGAGTACGGGGCTGTTTGGGGCCAATAATGCTTCTACAGGGCTGTTTGGAGGGACACAAGCTAATACGGGCTTTGGGGCTAAACCTGCAGGTATGTGTTGATAATGCTAGGATATGACTTTGCCAAAGATGTATTATATAAATAAATAAATATAAATAAATATTTCAGGACATACCACACATCGCCATCTAGCCCCAAGCTAAGTAACTACACTTGTTTTATTGGTGCTAGACATCATCGGATATACTACTTATATACTTTTCTTTTGTAAATAATATACTTAGAAACAACCAGACCACAGCCAAATGTCTAAGCGTAAATACTTGTCTGAGGCAGGAATCGAACCCGCAACCCTGGGTTTGGCAGTCCGGCATGGGGACCATTGTGCCAACTGGGTCGACATCTCATTATTTTACATTGCAGCTTAACGTCGCAGCTTAGTCGACCGTGCAGACCCCCTTTCCCACTGAGCACTCTGGGCAAGTGCTCAGGGCCCTGTGATCGATAGCTCCGTGACCCCTTAGTTCCTAAAAACTTAAATAATAAATCTATACATATAATATGCTTTGTCCTGACTGACGGATCAACGCACAGCCTAAACCGCTGATTGTAGAGACATGAAACTTGCAGGGAGTATTCTTTGTGTGACGTAGGCATCCGATAAGAAAGGATTTTCCGAAATTCTACCCCTAAGGGGGTGAAAAGGGGGGCAAAGTTTATATGGGACAACGTGATTCCTTGGTCCACTTTCTACTTTTACGCGGACGAAGTCGCGGGTAAAAGCTAGTCAATGCATTGTGTAGACAACCCGCGGATTTCATCACGATGTGTATTTTTACTAATTTTCCCAATTTGTTGTAGGTTTTGGTTTTGGCGGTACGACTACAAATACGCAGAGTAGCGGAGGCCTATTCGGTAACACGCCGTCTACTGGCACCGGGCTGTTCGGACAGCAGACCAACGCTCTCACGGGGGGCGGAGGCCTATTTTCTAATACCGCTGGTAAATAACATTACATCTTGCGTACTATCCACGGTCGCCTCTTTATTTCACACCAGCGGTGCTCCGCGGATATCTCTAAATATAATATTCAATAGTTTTTGTGTGAAGAGGTAACAAACTCAAACTTTTACATAAAAAAATCTATATATAACTAGCTGCGCCCCGCGGTTTCACTCGCGTTAATCCTGATCCCGTGGAAATATCGAATTTTCTTTGCTATAAACCTCACGGAGCCCGAGACCTTTCCAACGAATGCAAAACCGTGTAAATCGGTTCGTGCGTTCTAGAGTTATAGCGTCAGGAAGGAAAACCCGACTTATTTTTATATAGTAGATTTGTTTTAGTGAAGGGGTTTTAATACAAAAAGGGGTTGTTCTAGACGTCTAGGTGAACAACTTTTGTTCTACGACTTTTGGAAATTCGAACTTTTTTTTCGATAATTATGAGGGATTGTAAACTTTATTATAAGTAAAAGTTAGTTTTGTTACCTTTTTCCTTCATAAAAAATGACCGCAGCTTCAACCTGTTACTTTTGTGTTACAGATGCGCGCGCATCTTAAAATTTCATTTTATCATAACGCGCCTAAAGAAGTATAACTTCAAAAATCGATTAAACCAATTTAAAAGTTTTAAAGGCATTTTTAGCGGTGTTGACCCTGTGGTAGATACCTTGACTTTCATTCTGAAAGTCGTGGGTTCGAATCCCGGCCGGCCGTGCACCAATGTATTTTTCTTAAGAAAAAATTATGTACGCTAATTGACATTGCTCTTACGGTGAAGAAACCCACGGTTTAGTTGGCTCCAGACGTATTGACAAGTTCTCTCTGGAAATATTCGACTAACCTGCGAGGGTAGGTGCTGGGCAAGCCTACTCCATCCTCACGCAAAAAAGGACCCAATTAAAAAGGGTCTAATTGCGGAAAACAGTCCGTTCAAGTACAAGTAAGGCATTCTTATTTGTTTTTCAGGGGTTTTTTTTAATATGTATAAATAATGCTTGAATCTGTCCGTAGGTGGGTTCGGTCAGGCCCAGCAAGCATCGGGTACAGCCCACGCCAAATACAACCCTGTGGTTGGCACAGATGTCATCGTCAAGTCTGGTACATCGCAGAACATCAATATTAAACATCACTGCATTACTTGTATGAAGGTACGTTACTATACTATGTATTATGGCACAATGGTCACCATGCCGGACTGCCAAACTCAGGGTTGCGGGTTCGATTCCCGCCTCAGACATGTATTTATGTTTAGATATTTGTCTGTGGTCTGGTTGTTTCTATGTATTATAAGTATATATTTAAAAAAGAAAAACTATTTAAGTAGTATATCCCTTGTCTAGTACCCATAACACAAGTGTAGTTATTTAGCTTGGGGCTAGATGGCGATGTGTGGAATGTCCTGCAATATTTATTTATTTATAATGATCGACATTTAGCGCACCACATAGAAACCCAAATTCTTGTGATTTTTTTGACGTGATAACGTCATGTAAATTGGTAGAACTCCTGCATTCACAAAAAAGTGTCACGGTAATATTCTGTGACGTCATACGTCATGGTAATATGACTAGACGCGTCATGGTAACTTAGGAAACAGAGTATCTATACCTATAAAAATCAATGCCACTTTTCGTTGTAATTTTATAACTCAAGAACGGGCTCACCTATCCAAACCAAATGTTTAAGCTTTGTTTGGACTATTTAGTAGATGATTTACGTGAAGTTTGCACAAAATCGGTCGAGCGGTTCTTCATTTATCACATTTTTCTTAATAACGGCTAGACCGATTTGAATGTTTTTTCAAATCGGTCTAGCCGATCGGTCTTTTTTTGTATGCGTTTGGTGGCGCCCTGGATGGTTTAGATTCACATTTTTTTTTTACGGTATATAATGGCAAAATAACATTTACCGGGACAGATAGTGTAGTAAAACCTTGAGAGGTGTCAAGGGACACTCGGATGGACCGATGTTTCTTTCGATTAATTAGTGAAGGAATTGTAATAGAATCAAAAAGTGTCGTTACAACTTTCGGTCTTAATTTTTTCCGTCTAACCCCCTTTCGCAACGCGCGATAAGGAACTTCGTTCCAATATAATATCGCTCATCTGGGCTTGTGTTATGGTATGACGAGTGACGAATAGAAGACAAATAAAGATAATATAAAGGAAAAAAAGTTTCATCGGTTTCTTAAAACATTTGCACGTAAAATTATCGTCCGTAAAACGACTTCACAGACAAGCATTTTTTTATATAAATTATAGTGTTTCCAATCGTTTATTTAACTTTTGACAGATCACGCACATAAAGTTTAGTAATAATTTTTGATACAATGTACTACAGGTAAAACTGTACTTCATGGACTGGCTCCGCCCACTTAAGAGATGTGTCATTCGTAATTAATGACCACAGACTAAAAACGGTTTTGAAATAAATCGATTATCGATTATATTTATAAAACATACTACATATTTTATTGTGATTATATTTTATATCAAAACACGTAAAAACCTTAATTATTTTGCATTAAAATGTCCTAAATGTCTCTGTTTTAATGCATAAATAATTTGCGTAATGAAAACAGGTCCATCGTACTTCGTACCTAGTAATGGGATCGAATATATTCGTTGCAAATTATTGAATGTAAAGTAATCGTTTGGACTTACTGTAGTTGGTTCAAATAAAAAGCATGTGGATGAACTGCGGTACCTACTTGTAAGGAACAACTACAAAATAATGAGTGTGTCAAATCGATTAAAACTTCTTCATGAATAAAATCGATTGATGAAAGAAATCGAATCGGTAACGGGTCTGGGTATCACTATTTGAGTAAGTATTAGAGCTGTCAAAAGTTAAATAAACGATTGGAAAGGGTATATATAGATTATTTTGTACAGGAATACGAAGGCAAGTCCCTGGAAGAGTTACGCTTAGAAGACTACACGGCCGGACGTAAAGGCTCTACCACTGGAGTCTTTGCATTCCAACAGCAAGAGAACAAACCTCTGTTCCCTCAAGCGACACGTAAGTATCTTGCTACTTGAGAAAGTTTTACTTAAGCTTGGCGCATACGTATGGTTTTTATCCTGCGGAATATTACCTGGCCAGTACGACGAGGGACAGCGTTGTGAATGCACGACATTGGACCCTTTTTAATTGGGTCCTTTTTGCGTGAGGATGGAGTAGGCTTGCCCAGCACCTACTACCCTCTCAGCTTAATCGACCATGTCCAGAGGAGAGAACTTGTCAATACTTCTGAAGCCAACTAAGCCGCGGTGGTCATCACGATGTTTTCCTTCACCGTAAGAGCAATGTCAATTAGCACACATAAATTTTTCTTAAGAAAAATACATTGGTGCACGGCCGGCCGGGATTCGAACCCACGGCCTTCAGAATAAAAGTCGAGGTATCTACCATTAAGCCAACACCGCTCTTTCTAACTATCTATGTTGTTTCAGCCGGCTTCGGTCAGACGGCGACTACGACCGCGTCGAGCGTGTTCGGAGGCGGTGGTCTTACTACCGGGGGATTTGGACAGTCAAGTAAGTATACAAAATAAATAAATATTGCGGAAAAAATACGAGGTCGATGTCACCCAAAAAGCTGCCACACTGAAGTGGAATTGGGCCGGCCATATCTGCCGTATGCCGGAAGAACTTTGGGCCAAATCAACAACTTTTTGGACACCCACCAACGCTTAGATTACGCGGCAGACCCCGTCGAAGGTGGCGAGATGATATGGACAAATTTATGACAGATTGGCAATCTGTCGAACAAGATCGCGATCAGTTTAAGGGGAGTAGAGAGGCATTTGCCCTGCAGTGGGACACTACAGGCTCCTAATAATAATTCAATACAATTCATTTATTTCAGATAATCAAATCCATACATTACAATAATTTAAAATAAATAATCAAAAATACAAAAAATGAACAAATTTAAATCAAAACTAATAATAATAATAATAGGAAATTCCACACATCGCCATCTAGCCCCAAGTTAAGTAACTACACTTGTGTTATGGTTACTAGACAACTCATATACTACTTATACTTTTCTTTTGTAAATATATATTTATAATACATAGAAACAACCAGACCACAGACAAATATCTAAGCATAAATACTTGCCTGAGGCGGGAATCGAACCCGCAACCGTGTGTTGGTCACCATGGCAGTCCGGCATGGTGACCATTGTGCCAACTGGGTCGTCAAATATGTTATATTATTAATTTGTAGATGCGTTTTCATTCGGCGGCAACACAGCAGCCAACACGAACACGACAGGTTTGTTCGGAGCCAACAAACCCGCGTTCGGCGCCACACCTGCCAGTGGTAAATATTGTATTTTCAACAATAGTCTCAGATATTTGCACCAATGTATATTTCTTAAGAAAAAATTGATGTGCGCTAATTGACATTGCTCTTACGGTGAAGGAAAACATCGTGATGAAACCCGCGGCTTGGTCCAGAAGTATTGACAAGTTCTCTCCTCTGGACATGGTCGACTAAGCTGACAGGGTAGTAGGTGCTGGGCAAGCCTACTCCATCCTCACGCAAAAGGGACCCAATTAAAAAGGGTCCAATGGCGGAGAACAGCCTGTATACAAGTACAAGTACATAGTCTAAGATCCCTTTAAGAATGACCTTAATCGACCTGTTTAATTGCCAATTTAAAAAACCGGGCTGATTTGAACCATCCAGTGCGCCACCCAAAAGCATAATATTGTATTGTAATACCAGCAGCGCTCCGCAGTTTCACCCGCGTAACTCCCGATCCCGTGGGAATATTGGGATAAAAAGTAGCCAATAGCCTTCCTCGATAAATGGACTATCCAACACAAAAATAATTTTACAATTCGAACCAGTAGTTCCTGAGATTAGCGCGTTTAAACAAACAAACAAACAAACTCTTCAGCTTTATAATATTATTATATTGTAATATTGACCTTTGTGAGCGTGATCACATAAAAAAAAAGCCTCATGAGTTTCTTGTGCCTTCTTCTCATTGGTGGGCGCGTTCCGAAGGCACACATCCTAACTTAGTTTTTAAGACGTATCCATGTGGTCTTTGTACAAATTTATTAAGCATCCAAAGGAATAAAAAAATTTGACTTTGACATACAAAAAAATTCATCGCAATCGGTCCAGTAGTTTTTGCGTGAAGGAGTAACAAATATACATATACACACACAAACAGACCTGGATTAACACATAGGCTAAGAGCGGTGTTGGCTTAGTGGTAGATACCTCGACTTTCATTCTGAAGGTCGTGGGTTCGAATCCCGGCCGGCCGTGCACCAATTCATTTTTCTTAAGAAAAATTTATGTGCGCTAATTGACATTGCTCTTACGGTGAAGGAAAACATCGTGATGAAACCCGCGGCTTAGTTGGCTCCAGAAGTATTGACAAGTTATCTCCTCTGGTCATGGTCGACTAAGCTGAGAGGGTAGTAGGTGCTGGGCAAACCTACTCCATCCTCACGCAAAAAAGAGTCCAATGGCGGAAAAACAGCCTGTTTACAAGTATACAAGTACACATAGGCTACTTTTTATCCCGATATTTCCACGGGATCGGGACTTACGCGGGTGAAACCGCGGGGCGCAGCTGGTATTAATATATTTTTATATATTAGGTACAGGTTTGTTTGGAGCGACAGCTTCGACTCAAGCACCTGCCTTTGGTACGACAAACACTTCGACTTTTGGATTCGGATCTAATTTACAAAATCAGGTAAGTGATTTTTTTACTATTGGAACGAAGGTTCTTAGTGGGGCTTGGTACGCCGAAAACAAAAGTAACGCGTTACGAAAACGTGGAACTAAAAACCGTTAAAGAATGAGAGAATGTTGTAGACCGATAACTAATCTCCCACATAAATAAGAAAGAAAGAAAGAAAACATTTATCATAAAAGTTGTAACAAACATAAAATAAATAATACAAGTATAAAATAAAAAAAACGGTAAAGGTATATGAAAAAAAAGGTAAAGAAAGTTCGTTCCAAACGCGTGGAACGAACTTTTTTTTTTGTATCTTCGTTTGACCAATATCGTCACAAGATGATGGTAAGAAACACAGCCCTTTTTAGTGGTTGAATTTCCATAAAATCTCAATGAAGTATTTAATTATATATTTTTTTCCAGCCGTCCGGCGGTCTATTCGGTGCAAAACCGGCAACTTCTGTATTCGGTGCGGCTCCAGCTAGTACCGGTTTCAGCAGTTTCGGTGGTACCCCATCACTATTCCAAGCTAAGCCGTTACAGACGCAAGCGCCTACTTTCGGACCTACTCCCGGTATGTATCGGTATTCTTAGATTTACGACAGCCTAATAAAAATCCTAAAAAATTAAAATGGCCGAACTTCGAACAAAAATGACTTGTTTGCAAGGAGGTTAGGTTCTTGAAGAAAGCGGCATTGGCTTAGTGGTAGATACCTCGACTTTCATTCTGAAGGTCGTGGGTTCGAATCACAGCCGGCCGAGCACCAATGTATTTTTCTTAAGAAAAATTTATGTGAAGGAAAACATCGTGATGAAACCCGCGGCTTAGTTGGCTCCAGAAGCATTGACAAGATCTCTCCTCTGGACATGGTCGACTAAGCTGAGAGGGTAGTAGGTGCTGGGCAAGCCTACTCCATTCTCACGCAAAAAAGGACCCAATTTAAAAGGATCTAATTGCGGAAAACAGTCCGTTCAAGTACAAGTAGGTTCTTGAAGTTCCTATATGTGTAATGGCGTCAAATAATGATAAAAAAAAATAAAAAATACTTATAACTTTTTTCCATCTAGATCACGAAATACTATCAATTTAATTGTAATCTAGATAAACTGAGAATTTTATTTTCATCTTCTATACATATCAAATGCTTTGTTCTGACTGACTGACGGATCAACGCACAGCCTAAACCGCTGATCGTAGAGACCTGAAACTTGGAGGTTGTGTTTTTTGACGTAGGCATCCTATAAGAAAGGACTTTCGAAATTCTACCTCTAAGGGGGTGACAAAGGAGGGCTAAATTTGTATGGGGCAACGTGAGTCCTTGATCCATTTTAGACTTTTACGCGGAAGAAGTCGCGGACAAAAGCTAGTTTGTATATATGTTCCGAAGGCACACATCCTAACTTAGTTTTTAAGACGTTTTCAAGTGGTTTATGTACAGTCGGCTGCATAATTGCAGCCCCCGGTAGAGTTCTAAAATGACTATTATTGGAATGTTTTCGTTCTAATAATTTTTGTTTGATAAATTGATGAGTTAGAAGACTTTAAACTTCAACTAAAGCAGGTGTCTAGAATCTTGCTTCTGTTGAAAACATTCTTATAACAGCCGTTTTGGAGCTCAATTATGCAGCCGACCGTACAATTGTATTAAGCATCCAAAGAAATATTTTTTTTACTTTGACTTTGATCGAAGGCTCAAAGTATGGCCATGCCATCATTTCGATAGTAATATAATATGTGTTATCAATTCAACAGTTTATCGATATATTGATTAATTTATAAAAAATCTAGCTGCGTTCCGCAGTTTCTAAATTTTTTCCTTCATAAGAACCTTCTGACAATAACAAACACAACAAAAAATTAGCGAAACTGGTCCAGCCGTTCACGCGTGACCAAGGAAAAAAGGGATTCATTTTTAGGACCCTATTACTAAGATTCCACTGTCCGTCTGTCTGTCACCAGCCTCTATCTCATGAACCGCGACCATAGACAGGCTGCTAAAATCTTATATCTTTAAATGAGCAATTCTTGTATATATATATATATATATATAATTGGAATCTCGGAATCGGCTCCAACGATTTTCATGAAATTTGGTATATAGGGGGTTTCGGGGGCGATAAATCGATCTAGCTAGGAATCATTTTTAGAAAATGTCATTTTATTCTGAAAAATATGACTCTTCCTGACATCTATTGGCGAACTACTAATACTATTTTTTGTGAGCAATAAAGTTATTCCAGCAGATGGCGTTGTTAAGTAACACGAAGTCAATGAGTGTTTGCTTTGAGGTTAGACTAAGTATAAAAAAAAAACCGAGCAAAGCTCGGTCATCCAGGTACTAACAATTATTAGAGAAGGATTGATTGTCAAATGAGTAAGTGGGAGCAAGACGAAGTATAAGTTTTTTGTCTCTATTTGCGTATACGACTTTTTTGTTTGCCACCAGTGTCGTTGGTGGCAAACAAGCGTTTGGTGTCTATCAAAGTTTTGTTTTCTTATCCTGTTAGACTATAGTTTGTGTTACTTGTGACTTATAAGATATTAAAAAGGAAACGGAGTACTAATTAGTGTGCACTTGTGCAGTGATGGTTTATTGCTGTTTAGTGACAATTTGACAACTATACTTATAGGTATGTTGAATATTCGCTGTCTCACACTGTATACGCTGGTAGCTTGTCTATATTTATTCTATGTCTACGACCGTGTCACTAAAAATATTCACAGATTATGTATTTCTGTGGTTTTTTTCACTTACCCTCCGTTTTTCACTCCTAAGGTGTCGGCACCCTGGCGGGCGGTTTCGGAACCAACACGTCGACATCCGGCCTCTTCGGTGGTAACACTGGCTTCGGGAAACCAGCGACCACAGCACCAGCTTTTGGCTTCTCACAACCGTCTGTCGGTAAGTAGATAGAAAAAAAGGGTATTTTAAGATGAAAAGATGTTGTTCAGGACGTCTAGGCAAACATCTTTTGTTCTCTATTCATTTGGAATCATCGACGACCCAGTTGGCGCAATGGTCAACATGCCGGACTGCGAAACATAGGGTCGCGGGTTCGATTCCCGCCTCAGACATGTATTTATGCTTAGATGTTTGTCTGTGGTCTGGTTGTCTCTATGTAATATAAGTATATATTTACAAAAGAAAAGTATATAAGTAGTATAACCGTTGTCCAGCACCCATAACACAAGTCTAGTTACTTAGCTTGGGGCTAGATGGTGATGTGTGGAATGTCCTGCAATATTTATTATTAGGTTTTCAGGTTTAAAGAACTTTATTATCATCAAAGACACAAGTGTCACTTATGTGATAACAATAATTTTAACTTAATGTAGGTACTTATAAAAACATTCATCATTCGCTATCTTAAATTAGGTAGGTAGGTTATAATTAATTACAAGCAAGAAATTTCGGTAGGTGGGTAAGTACAGAAAAAAAGGTAGATATTTATACGACAGTAAATAAATCACAGATTTACGAAATGTTCTAAACTTTGAATAAAAAAGCATAATTATGTCTACACTGGTATTAGGTACAATATAATTGTACTCAATACCAGTTTTTCACATAGGTAGTTGCTCGTAGCTTAAGTTATTTTTATTTACATTTTATCGGGAACAAAAATTATTTATTTATAATCATACAATTTGCATGACATCACTCTGAAGCGTCTTAAAAGTTAAGACCTAAGATGAGTAACGAATCGAAACGAAAAAACCCCAAAGGCCAATGACCTCTAACTCGTAAAAACAGCTGTTTTTCAAGTAGCCTCATTATTTTAGAAAAAAAAAGTTGAGTTTTCAAAAGTCGTATAACAAAAGTTTTTCGACTACACGTCTTTGACGACAAAAAAATCCATTAAACTTGTATGGCCCTAAGCTAAGCAACTAGGCTTGTATTATAGTGTTCAGATAACGGAACAAAAACTTTTTTTATTGTAAATACATATGAAACATAGAAACACCCAGACTCGAAACAAATTCGTACATAAATATTTGTTTAGGGCGAGATTCGAACCCGCAGCCCTATGTGACACAGGCGGGTGTTCGCCTGCCGCGCCACAAAGGTTGCCAAATGAGAACCTTTTCCTTTTTCGAAGTCAGTTAATCAAACACAAAATGAAAATCCAATTCGTCTTCTAAAGTAAAAATATTATAAAGCTGAAGAGTTTGTTTGTTTGTTTGAACGCGCTAATCTCAGGAATTGCTGGTTCGAATTGAAAAATTATTTTTGTGTTGGATAGTCCACTTATCGAGGAAGGCTATAGGCTACTTTTTATCCCGATATTCCCATGGGATCGGGAGTTACGCGGGTAAAACCGCGGAGCGCTGCTAATAACCTATAATTGTCTATACTAATATTATAAAGCTGAAGAGTTTGTTTGTTTGTTTGAACGCGCAAATCTCAGAAACTACTGGTTCGAATTGAAAAAATTCTGCGTTGGTAAGTCCATTTATCGAGGAAGGCTATAGGCTACTTTTTATCCTGATATTCCCACGGGATCGGCAGTTACGCGGGTAAAACCGCGGAGCGCTGCTAGTATGATATATTTATCCAGTTTCACAGGAACGTGTTGCCGTCAGTAGGAATAAGAAAAACTTATGTATTCTTTTTTTTATTTCCTTTACCTATTTATTTTTTCGTTATTATTTTTTATAAGTCCCAATCCCGTGGGAAAAGCGGGATAAAAAGTAGCCTATGTGTTAATCCAGGTGTCCAGCTATCTAGATACCGAGTTTTATCGTAATCAGTCCAGCAGTTTTTGCGTGAAGGAGTAACAACCATACATACACAAACTTTCACCTTTATAATATTAGTAGGATTTTATACTTTTATGTTAGTGCTTTTATGTTTGTTACAACTTTTCTGATTGTCTTGTGTCGTGTGCTTGTCCAAATAAATGTTTTCTTTCTTTCTTTCTTTCTTCTAGGTCTGAACACCGGCCTCGGTACAAACACGTTTCAAGCGAAACCCACAACTGGCTTCGGTACATTGGGAGGCGGTATGTTCAATCAGCAACCGGCTAACAACACATTTAGAACTGGTGAGTTATTTCCGATGAATTCCGACTTGTTACGACGATTTATGAGTTATTAGTTTCCGACAGATTTTGAATAACTACTGAGATTGCACCCTCTATGCAGGCACAATCAGGCACATGCTAATATTCTTTATTTATTGACTTATGTGGACCTTACTAAATGTGTTTATGTATGTATTTGTGTATGAACAATAAATGGTTTAATAGTTTAATTTAGAACTGGTGAGTTATTTCCGATGACTTACTTATTCCGACGATTTATGAGCTATTAGCCATTGAGATTCCGACAGATTTTAAATAACAACACATTTAGAACGGGTAAGTTTCCGTTTTATTCTGACGATTTACGATATACTAGTAGCCACGTACCGGAAAGCGCAGCGCGGGACGGCCTCCGACTAGATGGACGGACGACTTAATTAAGGTCGCGGGAAGTCGTTGGATGCAGAGAGCATGTGACCGATAGCATGTGACCGATAGCTCTGGAAGTCTTTGGGGGAGGCCTATGTTCAGCAGTGGACGTCCTGTGGCTGATATGATGATGATGATTAGCCATGAAGATCCCGACATATTTAGATTTTTGTCGACGTTTTCATACGAGTTCCTTTTTCCCACTGTAGGGTACAAAATAATGTTACATTTAGATTTCCTAATAATTAATTAATTAAGAATTTGGGCTATATTATGTTATTTTTATTAAAGGTACACTTAAATAAATTAAATTTGTCTATACAATTAAAATTTATAATATTGTTTGCAGGTTTAGACTCTGGATTAGGTGGTGGTATATTCGGCAACAATTCAGCACTAGGGGGCGCTTCTTTGGGACTCGGCATGAATGCTAACAACACAGCTTTGACTAAGTAAGTAGTGTTCAGACTAAATCTTATACTTTTCTTCTTTAAAAGTAGCAAATTATACAATTTATTGTTATTTGTTATTATTGTTAGCGATTTTTAAATTTTTCGGAATTAACTCAGATTAAAATATAGATTTCAAAAAATAGTTTAGCTGAAAGATTCAGCTTTTTTTTTTTTAGTTTTTTATTATTACTGACATACAACTTGAAAAAAAGTTCAACTACTTATTATAATTAACTTGGAAATATTTTCAAGGAAAAATGTCTCTCAGTTTCTTGTCTTTAGTTTGTATTTTTAGGGTTCCCAAAGGGTAAAAACACGACCCTTTTACTTAGACTCCACTGTCCGTCCGTCCATCTGTCTGTCACCAGGCTGTATCTCAAGAACCTTGATAGCTAGACTGTTGCCATTTTGACAGATGGTGTATTTCTGTTGCCGCTATAACAACAAATATTAAAATCAGAAAATTATTATGTAACGCTTCGTAC
This sequence comes from Idaea straminata, assembly GCA_951213275.1. NCBI lineage: Eukaryota > Metazoa > Arthropoda > Insecta > Lepidoptera > Geometridae > Idaea > Idaea straminata. The sequence goes on from OX577872.1 coordinate 6,846,040, forward strand.
GCGAGACCGAATCGCACTTGACTGGTCTTTTTTTGTTTATGTTTTAATTCAATAGTACAATAAAGTCTATCTATCATTATTTGCCAAAACTTAGCTCCGCGTAGAGATTTGAAGTCGCGACCTCCTTCTTGAATTATAAATAACTTGTTTCAGTTCAACCCTTGGAGCGTCAGCGGCTGGCAATGTTCACGAACAAATATTAACTCTAGCGGCTCGACCTTACGGAGATTCACCGCTTTTTAAAGATTTATTACCGGATTCATGTAAGTACATATATTTATACTAGTGGAATAATACAGGATACTTGTATACAGGCTGTTTTTCCGCAACTAGACCTTTTTAGTTGGGTCCTATTTGACGTGAAGATAAATAAATATTGCAAGACATTCTACACATCGCCATCTAGCCCCAAGCTAAGTAACTAGACTTATGCTATAGGTGCTAGAGAACGGATATAATACTTATATAACTTTTCTTTTGTAAATATATACTTATAATACATAGAAACAACCAGACCACAGACAAATATCTAAGCATAAATACTTGTCTGAGGCGGGAATCGAACCCGCAACCCTGTATTTGGCAGTCCGGCATGGTGACCATTGTGCCAAATGGATCGTCAAAGATGAAAGATGGAGTAGACTATGTCCAGCACGTATACCACCCTCTCAGCTTAGTCGTATCCAGAGAAAAGACAGTCTGGAGACAACTAAGCCACGGGTTTCATTACTATGTTTTCTGCGCACCTTAAGAGCCATGTCAACTAGTGCATTCATTTTTCTTAACTATAGAGTTAAAGAGTTGCGAACCAGCCCAAAACATTATTTTCTTACAGCAACAACGGCAGAGGAAGTATTAAAACCAACGAACCCTGCTGCCATGTCCGCTGTTCTAGAACGTTCTACGTACCGAGTGTCGCCTGCTACAGGCACTAGTCTACAGTTGAGGATTGACGCACGGCATCATGCTGATAAGGTAATGATTTACAGATGGTTTCCGATAAATTTAAATATTTACGACTATTTTTTTATCAATGTTTTAAGCTATTGTGAGATTGTTTGACAATGTCCAGTACATTGCAAATATTTCCGATAGGTTTTGAATATTTAGGACGTTTTATGTATCGATTTTTTAAATTATTGTGAGATTTTAGACAGGTTATGACAATTTCCGATGGATTCTGTTGATTTCTGACAGATTTTAAATATTTATGATGTTTAAAGCCACTGTGAAATACATATTAGACAAATTCTGACAGTTTCTGATAGATTCCGACAATTTAAGTTAGAATTTGAATAGTCACGACGGCTTTTGTGTCAATGTTTCAAACTATTTTTGACAATTTATAAATTTTTAATCAGCTTTTGTCAATGTTGGAAGGTATTTGTGATATTTCCGAGGAATTTTGATAATTTCCTAAACATTTTGACGGTTTCCGATGGATTCTGATTGGTTTTGACAGCTTTTGAATCAGTATTTTAATTAAAATAGCTGATTTTGTCATTTTTTTTCACAGAAATCTCTATTCGACGGTTTGGAAGAATCGGATCCGTCTCTCGAAGACAAGTTGACGTTGAAACCAAGTAGGAAGCGACTTGTCTTGCGACCAAAACAGACAACCGAACAAGAATATAGTCATAATAATAGTAGGTGAGTAAGAACAGGCCCTAACGTTACACGGGCCCCGCGGCATGATTGGCCAATTCACGGCCAATCAACTGCTTCCACTGATGCTGAATGGCGATTTGGAGCACTGTGATTGGCGAATTCACGGTCCACTCCGCTCCGCGCTCGCTGATCGTTTACGATTGTGCGGGTTAAGCGACGCTTGGCGCGGTCATTACTTTGATGGGTGGCCAATCAGTAGTGTGGCAAAAATGTGTTTTCGCGAGCTCCTCCGTACTTCGGAAGGCACGTTAAGCCGTTGGTCCCGGTTGCTACCTCTAGTAGCAGTCGTTAGGTCAAGTTAGAGGGCTTAGGGCGATCTGAAAACTCTAACAATAGGTGAGCCACACATCTATAAGAGAATAAGAAGATCATGAGCCTGTGGGAATGTCAAGATAAAAACTCATTATTACTCCCAAGGATGAATGCTCAAATGCTTATACCAAGTTTCATCAAAATTATCTATACTAATATTGTACTTGTAAGCGGGCTGTTTTACGCAATTAGACTCTTTTTAATTGGGTCCATTTTGTGTTAGGATGGAGTAGGCTTGCCCAGCACCTACTACCCTCTCAGCTTGGTTGACCATGTCCTGAGGAGAGAACTTGTCAATACTTTTGAAGCCAACTAAGCCGCGGGTTTCATCACGATGTTTTCCTTCACCGTAAAAGCAATGTCAATTAGCGCACATAAATCTTTCTTAAGAAAAATACATCAGTGCCGGCCGGCTTGAATTTGAACCCACGACCCTTAGAATGAAAGTCGAGGTATCTTCCACTAAGCTAACACAGCTCTTATACTAATATTATAAAGCTGAAGAGTTTGTTTGTTTGCACGCGCTAATCTCAGGAACTACTGGTTCGAATTGAAAAGTTCTTTTTGTGTTGGATAGTCTATTTATCGAGGAAGGCTACTTTTCATTTTGATATTCCCACGAGATCGGGACTTACGCGGGTGAAACCGCGGAGCGCAGCTATTTACAAATAAATGTAAATAAAAACCGACTGCAACAAATTTACACGACGAATTGAGAACCTCCTTTTTTTGAAGTCGGTCAAAAATAATCTTTTATCAATGTTACAAGTGTGTTATTTTGTCCTCAGATCACAAGATGATACCCCACGCAACGGAATAGCAAACGATGAACAGATTGATAAGGAGAACTCGCAACGGTCCGACGAAATTGACCGTGCTAGGAAAAACTTAGATTTTCCTGATGGACACTCCAATAATAGTAAGTTTTTATTAAATATTAGTAATCATTCCTTATTCGTACAGCAAGGAATGGAATCAGTTGCCTGCGTCTGTCTTTCCTGACGTACAATGTTGTGTGTCTTCAAGTAGCGAGTGAACAGGTACCTTCTAGACACCGCGTGTTACATCTTAGACCGCATCGTCACCTACCATCAGGCAGGTGTGATAGTGACGTGTACAATGTTGTGTGTCTTCAAGTAGCGAGTGAACAGGTACCTTCTAGACACCGCGTGTTACATCTTAGACCGTATCCTCACCTACCATCAGGCAGGTGTGATAGTGACGTGTACAATGTTGTGTGTCTTCAAGTAGCGAGTGAACAGGTATCTTCTAGACACCACGTGTTACATCTTAGACCGCATCGTCACCTACCATCAGGCAGGTGTGATAGTGACGTGTACAATGTTGTGTGTCTTCAAGTAGCGAGTGAACAGGTATCTTCTAGACACCGCGTGTTACATCTTAGACCGCATCGTCACCTACCATCAGGCAGGTGTGATAGTGACGTGTACAATGTTGTGCGAGTAATAATAATAATAAATATTGCAGGACAATCCACACAGCGCCATCTAGCCTCAAGTTAAGTTATACTACTTATATACTTTTCTTTTGTAAATATATACTTATAATACATAGAAACAACCAGACCACAGACAAATATCTAAGCATAAATACATGTCTGAGGCGGGAATCGAACCCGCAACCATGTGTTTGGCAGTCCGGAATGGTGACCATTGTGCCAACTGGGTCGTCAAAGGTGAACAGGTATCTTCTAGACACCACGTGTTACAACTTAGACCGCATCGTCACCTACCATCAGGCAGGTGTTATAGTGATCGAACGCTGACCTACCGGGAAATTTCAGCGCTGTCATCTATATTCGGACCGCAGTCTAAAATGCAACAATTCCTCCACAGATCTAGACATAACAAACGATAGACAGGGCAGCTGGTTAAGTTCGTCTAAGCTACCATGGAACGAAAAGGAGAAACCCATTGATAATGAAACGACGCCGCGTCTCTATCCCAACCTGGATAAGGAATTACCTGCAGAATCCGATCGGAGAGCCAGCTGGTGAGTTTAGCTACTAGTAGTTAGAGCGGCGAAGGTCGTGGGTTCGAATCCTGGCCAGCTGTGCAACAAAAAAGAAAAATGTATGTGCGCTAATTAAACTCTCAACTGGCAGAAAAGTTTGACTCATACATTTTCATTGTGGCGCCATTCTGTGTGCCAGTAGATGAATTAAGCTCTGACGGTGTTGGCTTAGTGGTAGATACCCCGACTTTCATTCTGAAGGTCGTGGGTTCCCGGCTGGCCGTGCACCAATGTATTTTTCTTAAGAAAAAATATGTGCGCTAATTGACATTGCTCTTACGGTGAAGGAAAACATCGTGATGAAACCCGCGGCTTAGTTGGCTCCAGAAGTATTGACAAGTTCTCTCCTCTGGACACGGTCGACTAAGCTGAGAGGGTAGTAGGGGCTGGGCAAGCCTACTCCATCCTCACGCAAAAGGGACCCAATTAAAAAGAGTATACATACATACATACATAATAAGCTCTTACGGTGAAGGAAAACATCGTGATGAAACCTGCGGCTTAGTTGGCTCCAGAAGTATTGACGAGTTCTTTACTCCGGACACGGCTATCAGTCCATTGGCCGATACAACTACCGGAACAATACTTATTATAATAAATTGTAATTTTCCAGGTTAACAACCAAACCTCTCCGCAAACCGCTAACCACGGCCGGCGACCAAGAGAACTCGGTCCAGGAGTTGGGTGTGAGAACATCGCACGTGTTCAGCGTGTCCCAGGATAAGGAGAATGTTGATACGCTTAGCGGTAAGTTTTTTTTTTCTATTAATTATGGCTTCGCACGGCTTGTGCATTTAGCCAGTGTCAAGTTATATTTTGCATCAAATTATGAACCGATTTTTCATAAATTGGGCCTAAAGTGTTTCAAAACAGTCAAAGTCGTCATAGTCCGTCAAGTCAGGGGCTATAGTAAAACGGTGGCAAGTTTACCATAACCTTAATAGGAGATTTGGAGGCAACAAGAAAACTTCATGTTTCACACTGATTTTTATTTTCACTACACTTGTGCACTTTCACAGAACTAAATTGAATAACATTCCACCAGAATTATACAATTCAACTCGGGTTACAACTAAGTTTCATGAAAATAAAACTGCAGCACGACATGTTGTTAACTCGTTCCCGCCAAAACGCGGTAAGTTACTTAAGTTACACATCATAGATATATTGTGATGTGAGAAATAGCAAACTTTGTACAAAAATCACTTGTATGCAAGGAGGTTAGGTACTTAAAGTTCCTATATGTGTAATGGCGTCAGATATTGATGTAGAAAATGAAGAACACGTGACTGCTTAAAATTCTTTGTCCTGAATGACTGACTGACGGATCAACGCACAGCCTAAACCGCTGATCGTAGAGACCTGAAACTTGGAGAGGGTGTTCTTTGTATGACGTAGGCATCCGATAAGAAAGGATTTTGAACAACTCAACTCCTACGCGGACGAAGTTGCCGGCGAAAGCTAGTCTATACATATAAAATGCTTTGTCCTGACTGACTGACGGATCAACGCACAGCCTAAACCGCTGATCGTAGAGACCTGAAACCTGGAGGGTGTGTTCTTTGTGTGACGTAGGCATCGGATAAGAAAGGATTTTCTGAAATTCTACCCCTAAGGGGGTAAAAAAGGGGGGCAAAGTTTGTATGGAATAACGTGATTTCTTGGTCCATTTTCAACTTCTACGCGGACGAAGTCGCGAGCTAAAGCTAGTTTGTACATATGCTTTGCCTTAATTATTTGTAGTTTTAATGATGAAATATCTTTAGGTATATTCAAACTGGACACATCGAGTTCACTGAATCAAACGGTTACCCTTGAGACGATCGCTCACCAGATATCTAATGTTTTTGGTTATTATATGTTTTGAGTAGTTCCCATTTGTTCTATAGAACTGACGTCAACGGGACAAAAAAGGCAATTTTCTCTTATTTTGTTCTATAGAACTACACACTTGCCTGTCCATCCGGGTTTACTCATTAATATAAATTGGGAATCAAGTTTACCAAAACAGTTCCATACAATATTTGTCACCAATTTTTTGACAATTTGTGAACGTCATGTTATCAAAAATAAAAACCTACTATTTATTACATACTCTAAATTAATAATAATAAAGTTTGATAATCACCAAGAAGTCTTGTTACCTTGTTCTATAGAACAATTTGAGAAAAATAGGTACTAAATGTTCTAAATTGAGAATGTTTTTTCTTTTATTGTCCCATTGACGTCAGTTCTATAGAACAAATGGGAACTACTCTATGTTTTATCTCATTACTAGCTGCGCTCTGCTGTTTCACCCGTATAAGTGCACCCTGCGGAAATATCTGGAAACAAGAAAGTGATCTTATAGGGGAGAGCTCCAAAACGGCTGTTATAAGAATGTTTTCAACACAAGATTCTAGACACTTGCTTTAGTTAAAGTTTAAAGTCTTCTTCACCAACTAGCAGCGCTCCGCAGTTTCACCCGCGTAACTCCCGATCCCGTGGGAATATCAGGATAAAAAGTAGCCTATAGCCTTCCTCGATAAATGGACTATCCAACACAAAAATATTTTTTCAATTCGAACCAGTAGTTCCTGAGATTAGCGCGTTCAAACAAACAAACAAATAATCAAACTCTTCAGCTTTATAATATACTAGCGACCCACCCCGGCTTCGCACGGGTGCAATGCTGATACTAAATACACTACAGAAAAACTGTGAACGTTGCATATAAAAACATAGCGGCCCGCTCCGGCTTCGCACGGGTATAAAATATATAGACTATGTGATTAAAATCGAGTCAGTAGTTTTGATTTGTTCATTACTGCCCGTGGCCCGCACGCGTTAAATTTGGAGTAAAACAATCCCCCTTTCCCTATACCATGAAGATTTCCTGCTATCTTTGGAATATCTAAATTCATACACTACATTTTTACTTATTTACTTTTTACATTTTTTTGCCGCACCGGGCGGCCAGCCGGTACCGCCGCAAACGCTACGTCCCGCAATTTTTAAATGTGTAATATCTTCGAAAATATTCACTTAAATCATACGGTGTAAAGGGCCATATAGATCTATATTAAATGAACAATGTATTCAAGGTATTTAATTGGTTAAGGATTAATGCTGTATTGGTTAAAATCGCTTCGAAAATTAGCCATTATTTGTCGTAAAAAGTAAATGACAAAAAAGTTATTGTGGGTTATCCATAAGAGATAGACATATACCATCACGGACTTTTCTTTAGACCTTTTCAATGTGTACAATACAATACATTATTTTGATAAAACTCATAGGGTTCAGCCTGCGTTTGCACTGTAAGCGGAAAAAATGTAATTATTTACGACATCACATTAAAAACCTCAAAAATAACAGTACTTCTCCACTATTTAATGGATGTTATTATACATATAAACCTTCCTCTTGAATCACTCTATCTATTAAAAAAAACCGCATCAAAATCCGTTGCGTAGTTTCAAAGATTTAAGCATACAAAGGGACATAGGGACAGAGAAAGAAAGAAACAAAAATTATTAGAATGCAATTATTCCAATAATAGTTGTTTTCGAACTCTACCGAGGACTGCAATTATGTAGCCGACTGTACCTTTTGAGGTACATAACCCAAAAAAAGCCTATGTGTTAATCCAGGCATCCAGCTATCTACATACCGAGTTTCAACGCAATCGGTCCAGTAGTTTTTGCGTAAAGAAGTAACTAACATACACACAACCTCAAAATGTTCTATTAATCCAATAAGAAAGGATTTACCGAAATTCTACCCGTTAGGGGGTGAAAAAGGGGGGCAAAGTTTGTATGGGACAACGTGATTCCTTGGTCCAATCCTATTAGAACCATTTTTATATAGTTTATTTAAATTGCTACTAACCTGTAAGTACCAACTAGCTGTGCCCCGCAGTTTCACCCGCGTAAATCTTGATCCCGTGGGAATATCAAAATAAAAAGTATCAAATAGCCTTCCTAGATAAATGGACTATACAACACAAAAACGGGCTTCGTACAGTCGTACCGTATACATACACGTTAAGCGAACGCTCCGCCGAGCTACATGGTAGGCGGAGTGGGGGGTGTTAGGTTTTATTTTCGTTACGGAATTCCTTGATTCGGTCGCCGCGCTCAAAGCCCGCGATAAAAGCTTTAGCTTAATAATTTTTCAATTCGAACCAGTAGTTCCTGAGATTAGCGCGTTCAAACAAACTCTTCAGCTTTATAATATTAAGTATAGATTAACAGTGATGGATCTATGATATCTGATTGAATAAATAAAGAATTGTATATATGTACAGTTTCAGAAGACGAGAACGTGTTGCCTGTAGAGGCGCCACCACACCCGACCGGCGTCAGGTTAACAAGGCCTGGATACTATACCATACCGAGCTTGGACGAAATGATCAGTAAGTACCAATGTTTCTTTGTTGTTATGTTTATGCTCTCTTCAATCACAGGGTCTCTGCTGAAAATCAGTAATCATTTATGCAACACATAACTGAGCAGGAGCCTATTTGGTGGCGACACTGTTACTGTGTTAAAAATAACATAGCTGGACCCAACAAGAGTTTATACGAGGGCGGCACTGAAAATTTCGGGAATCAAGGAAGTGACACAACATTACTATTTAAAAATGTATTTATTGCTTTTCGAAGTATTCTCCGCGAAATTTGACACATTTTTCCATACGATGGAACCAATCATTAAAGCAACCATTCCATTCGGAAGTTGGGGTCTCCTAAATGGCCGTTTTGTAGGCGTCCACAGCTTCTTCAGGTGATGAAAATCTCTGACCACGCAATTTATTCTTTATTTTAGGGAAAGTATAGAAATCATTAGGGCTTAAGAGGGGCTGTACGGCGGATGGTCTAATAATTCTATGTTTTCTTGCTCTAAAAACTCTTTTGTTCTGTTCGCGGTGTGAGAACTCGCATTGTCGCATCTCTTTACGGAGTTCAGAAACGATCTGTGGCAAACAAATGCTAGCATACCATTCTGCATTAACCGTTCTTTGTCCCTCAAGAGGAATAGTCACAACATGGCCGGTTTTGGAGACAAAAGTGGCCACCATTTTTTTTGCAACACTCCGTGAACGAACAATTTTTGTTGGCTTTAACTCATTTTCGAACACCCAAACTCGTGACTGGTTTTTTTGTTTCGGGTTCGTACGCGTATATCCAGGATTCGTCACCTGATACGATGTTGTATACAGCATTTAAGGATCCTGCGTGGAATCTTTCGAGAGTTCTGACGCACCAAGTAACGCGAGCCACTTTTTGCTCTTCACAGAGCGAATGCGGTATCCATCGGGAAAACAACTTTTTTACACCTAATTGTTCATGCAAGATTATTTGTATTTGACTCATGCCAATGTCTAAAGTTGCCTGAATTTCGCGGTATGTTACATGTCGATCTTCCTCAATCAGCTTACGCACAGCATCAACGTTTTCTTGGGTGAGTGCAGTTTTTGGACGACCTTGACGGGGATCATCACTGAACTTGACACGTCCACGTTGAAATTCAGCAAACCAGCGATAAATTGTGGTTTTGGATGGGGCTTCATCACCAAATGCAGAAATCATCCGGTCAACACACTGTTTTTGTGATAAACCACTTCAAAAGTCATAATAAATCATCGCTCTTGAATTTTCTCGGGTCAATTCCATTTTCTCAACGACTTAACAAGTTTGACAAAACCTTGTGACAAGACCGAGATTATTTTTTAAAATAAATAAATGGTATTCGATTCTTAAAACCAAGGAGTTTTCAATTAAAAAGATTTAAATATGACAGGAACAGTGGAAATATTCCATTCCCGATACTTTTAGTGCAGCCTATGTATTATTACTATTTTTATTTAAAATACTTTTTGTTTTTCTTTCTACTGTATTATCTGAATTTTCTGTCATTCTATCTTAGACTTTTTGTACCTTATATTCTTTTAATTTCCTGTTCTTTTTATCTTATTCTTTTGTTTCTTATTTTCATACATATCTGTTCTATATATGTTTTGTCGTGTGCTTGTCCAAATAAATGCTTTTCTATTCTATTACGAACAGTGTATAGCAATAGTTTGTTTCATTATCCTACAGATTACATGCAGAGTGACGGTACGTGCGTGGTTCCACATCTCACTATCGGACGGACTAACTATGGAAACGTGTACTATGATACTGAAATTGATGTTGCCGGACTCGATTTGGATTCGCTAGGTAAGTTTGTGGCTTGTTAATAATATATATTGTAGCATCCAGGGGCAAATGAGAGTTAAACACGTTCATAAATACTTGATTAAGGCGGGAATCGAACCCAAAATCTTCTGCGTAGACTTTCCTCTAAGGACATTGGTGTTTATGTAAATTCACAGAAGATAAATAGATACCTGGGGCTCTACCGCGATAAGTTCGTCGGCTTCAAGGCAACGCGTCGGCTTATGCCGACCCGCATCCCACATTGGGCGGAATTTTGAGCCTGCCTTTCAAAGGATTTTTTAAAAATTATATTGTTTTATTCGTGTTTTTAAGTATACAGGATTGTCGGGGACATCAAAACTTTTAAAAATAAGTGATTCTGGTTATGTTATTTTTTAAAAAACACCACATAATATGACTTTGTTATTTTTTAAATAACAACCAGAATCACTTATTTTTGAATGGTTTGATGTCCCCGAAAATCCTGCATACTTAAAACACACGAAAAAAAATCCAACCTAAGTTTTCAAAATTGCTATGAAAAGAAGGCTTAAAATTCCGCCCATTGTAAGGCCCAGGTTAGGATATCGACGTTTATTGAAGCCGACGCAATTAGCGCGGTTGGGCCCCTGGAGTCGTAAATCTATTGGATTCGCCTTTAAAGACCTGGCTTATTTCTCTGGTGCTCAAATTACACTAAAGTATTTCCTAATGTTGTATACAATTTTTTTTTCCTTTATTATCAATGTAAAAAGAAACTTAAATAACATTTATTATATGTAGCTTAATAAACCACAGAGGTTTGTAGTAATGCTACATTAACGATATAAACGTAAATTATAAAATACCGACACACAATGATTACCCACAAGTGCAGTAGGTACACAAAACCTGATAGGTGGGTAGGTAACGTAACGATTGTGTGAGGCGTTGGGTAGATACAGTTAACAATATAATAATAGATTAATTAATAGATTAGAATAATAAATAAATAAAATATTATAATAGTTACGTAAATTGTTTCGGTAATGCAATTTGAGCTTGGATTTAATGTTTTTGGGGGTAACGCTATCAATGTCTCACTATATATTTTTCTTACAGTACATTTCCTGAACAAGGAAGTGATAATATACCCGGAAGACGCCGATAAACCTCCGATCGGTTCCGGCCTCAATCGACGCGCCATAGTCACGTTGGATCGGATATGGCCGCGCGATAAGACCGACAGGACCCATATTACGGATCCGGACAGGTATGTTACACAGTATCTCATTGGCCGAGCGAGTGAAGCGTCTCTGTCGCTTTCAGTATGCACTTACGGTCGCAGTCAGAATTGCAGACCCACTGTAGAGCTCCAAAACGGCTGTTATAAGAATGTTTTCAACACAAGATTCTAGACACCTGCTTTAATTGAAGTTTAAAGTCTTCTAACTCATAAATTTATCCAACAAAATTATTAGAATGAAAACATTCCAATAATAGTAATTTTTTTACTCTACCGAGGGCTCCAATTATGCAGCCGACTGTACGTACGGTCGCAGTCAGAATTGCAGATAGATAGATAGATAGATAACTTTATTTGTACAACACAGGAAAAAACAGAACACTATATACACAAAGCGAAGTAACAGCTAGAAAGCATAAGTTGCACAAATGGGCGGCCTTATCGCTGAAAGCGATTTCTTCCAGGCAAACTTTGGATGGAAAAGCAGACCCTATTATAAGAATGTTTTCAACTCTAGCCAGATTCTAAGGTCTTGCTTGAGTTCAAGTTTAAAGTCTTTTAACTCATAAATTTATTAGATAAACCTTAGAGTGAAAACAGCAACAATTTTCATTTTGTTTCACAGACTATTGAAGATGGATTACGAAGGCAAATTGCGTCGTGTATGCGACAAGCACGATACGAAGTTCATTGAATATAGACCGCAGACTGGAAGCTGGGTGTTTAGAGTAAGTATTAGCCAGACCCTGCTTTCCCACTGGGCACTCTGGGCAAGTGCCCAGGGCCCCGTGGTCGTGGGCCCCTAGTTCCTGCCAGATCACTAAACGATATAGATATTTATCAGCGAAAAACTTTTTCAATTCAACGACCTTCATTTTTATACACCTAATAGGGCCTATAGACCTCAGTATCTGGTATAAATTTCAAATTGCTAGCTCCACCCCTTTCTGAGAAAATTGGTGGCGACACACGGACAGACAGACGGACAAGAAAGTCTTATAAGAGTTCCTTGTCAACCTCCGACGCAAAAACGACGGGCTGTTATAAGTTTAACGTGTCTGTGTGTGTCTATGGCATCGTAGCTCCCGAACGGATGAACCGATTTTGATTTAATTTTTTGTTTTAAAGGTGAATTATTTTACCTTTTAAATCACGGAACCCTAAAAATCACCCTGTATTTTTATTTGTCCATTCTAGGTAGAACATTTCAGCAAGTATGGCTTGACCGATTCGGATGAGGAGGACGACGTGACGCCGGACGTCTTGAAGAGGCAGCTAGTCAATCAATCGCTGCAGAAGAACGCCGCTCCAGGTAACGTCGTCATTTTAAGTCTCTATTCTATGTAAATATGTCCTATTCTTTCTTATTTCAAAAAATCAAAATCATTTATTTCAGACAACTACAATCCATATGTTTTTAGGACAAAAACTTACGAAAACTATGATAGTAGGCAATAGAATTAGAAATATTAAATAAATAGAGAGATAAAAATTTCACGTATCCTTATCACGCGTTGCGAAAGGGGGTTAGACAGAAAAAATTAAGACCAAAAGTTGTAACGACACTTTTTGTTATAGTTGTAAGCCGTGCGGCGTGCGCGTGTTTCTCTCTCTCTCTCTCTCTCTCTGTCTCTCATAGAAAGCAATAACTAAAATTGAGCTTACTGATTAAGTTTATATTACATTATATTTGTTCATAATAAAAAAAATACTATTCCTTCACTAATTAATCGAAAGAAACTTCGATCCATCCGGTTATTTTTAAGTATGTTCCACGATTATTTTGTAAATATATACTTAATATACATACAGACACCCAGACCAGAAAGAAACATCTATTGTACTTGTACTTGTATACAGGCTGTTTTCCGCCATTGGACCCTTTTTAATTGGGTCCTTTTTGCGTGAGGATGGAGTAGGCTTGCCCAGCACCTATTACCCTCTCAGCTTAGTCGACCATTTCCAGAGCAGAGAACTTGTCAATACTTCTGGAGCCAACTAAGCCGCGGGTGTCATCACGATGTTTTCCTTCACCGTAAGAGCAATGTCAATTAGCGCACATACATTTTTCTTAAGAAAAATACATTGATACAAAGAAACATCTATTGCATAATTACTTGTTTAAGGCCGGAATCGAACCCGTAACCTTTGGAGACGCAAGCAGTTGTTCCCCCGAAACACCAGAGAGGTCGTCTAATAAAAAATTAAATGGACTTAAGTTTAATATGTTAAACAAATAAAAATGTTTATTTCAATTTCTTAATCTTTTACAATTTTTAATCTTATCAAAGCACTTTTTATGCACCTAATGAGGTTACTTGTAACAAGTGCTTCCGCCCTTCCATCACTTATATATTATAGCTCTGACTTATTTATTGTAAGATATTAGTACTACAAAGTTATATAATTTTAAATCTAATTTAAAATATTAATTATTTATAATTGTATAATACGTATATATAAATTTTGTAAATGTTATTCTGTATTTTCAGCTAATATTCCGCCTCTAGCGCCCGTAGCTGGTCTGGGTGGGTTGGGTGTGGGCGGTCTGACCAATATGAGTGTGGGCGGATTGGCCGGACTGGCCAGCGTGTCTAACATGCCGCTTGATACGCGGCCAATGCGAGGCCTCGGAGCACCACCTGGTAAGTTGATTTCACACTAGCAGCGCTCTGCGGTTACACCCGCGTAACTCCCGATCCCGTGAGAATATCGGGATAAAAAGTACCCTATGTTACTGTCAATAAATCAATGTATCCTCATATCAAGTTTCATTCTAATCGGTTCAGTAGTTTTGGAGCATATTCAATGCAAACAATTAAATCTTTCCTCTTTATAGATAGATAGATAGATAACTTTATTCGTACACAGGAAGAAACAGAACACTATATACACAAAGTAAAGTAATAGCTAGAAAGTACTATATACACAAAGTAAAGTAATAGCTAGAAAGTATAAGTTGCACATATGGGCGGCCTTATCGCTGAAAGCGATTTCTTCCAGGCAACCTTTGAAGGCAACCTTTTTTAATATTAGTATAGACTAACCCAGCCCTGTCGTTTCGCTCATAAGTCTTAATAAAAAGACTGATTAAGAAATATCTGAACTACAAGAGCTAAGAGTCTGAAATTTCGCGTGGATGTAGGGGAGCACTGAGGATGGTTTTTTTTTTAAATTTCACCTCTAAAGGGGTAAAAAGGGCTGATAAAGTTTAGAAACTAACTAGAACTAGAGTTCGTAGTAGTTCTCTCCTCTGGAAATAGTCGACTAGGCTGAGAGGGTAGTAGGTCCTGATCAAGCCTACTCCATCCTCACGCAAAAAAGACCCAATTAAAGAGGGTCTAATTTCGGAAAACAGCCCGTTTAAGTACAAGTACAATTATATATTCTGTGTTGTCGACCCAGTTGGCACAATGGTCACTATGCCGGATTGCCTAACACAGCGTTTCGGGTTCGATTCCCGCCTCAGACATGTAATTTTACTTAGATATTTGTCTGTGATCTGGTTGTTTCTATGTATTATAAGTATATAGTACCTGGGTTTTTTTTTTTACTTAGTCTAACCTCAAAGCAAACATTGATTGACTTCGTGTTACTTAACAACGCCATCTGCTGGAATAACTTTATTGCTCACAAAAAATAGTATTAGTAGTTCGCCAATAGATGTCAGGAAGAGTCATATTTTTAGGTAAAAAAAAGTAAGTTTCGATAAAACACGAAAAAAATGACATTTTCTGAAAATAATTCCTAGCTAGATCGATTTATCGCCCCCGAAACCCCCTATATACCAAATTTCATGAAAATCGTTGGAGCCGATTCCGAGATTCCAATTATATATATATATACAAGAATTGCTCATTTAAAGATATAAGATTTACAAAAGAAAAGTATATAAGTAGTATATCCGTTGTCTAGCACCCATAACACAAGTCTAGTTACTTAGCTTGGGGCTAGAGGGCGATGTGTGGAATGTCCTGCTATATTTATTTATTTGTGTTTGTAGGAAATCAATATCACTTTTATACGAGACACTAATAAGTAAGTAAGTAAGCCCGCGGGGTGCAGCTAGTTATTTTAAAATTTCAAAAATGTTTCAGGTTTTGAAATGGATACTACAGAGGACAACACTGAATCGCAAAGTCTTTATCAAGATAGTAAAGGTAAGAAAGATATTTTTGTTTTGGAACGAATTTCCTTATCGCGGGTTGGCAGGGGACCTAGCCAAGAAAAATGTAACGCGTTACGAAAATGGGGAACGAAAAACCGTAAGAGAAAGAGATAATGAAGGAGACTGATAATTTTTTCATTAAATTTAAAAAATAAGTTGTAAAAGGACTTCGTTCCAACCTTTTTTTTTTCATAATAAATAATTTTTATCTACGGGTTTTTGGTAATCTATACATATAAAATTATTTGTCCTGACTGACTGACGGATCAACGCACAGCCTAAACCACTGATCATAGAGACCTGAAACTTGGAGGTTGTGTTCTTTGTATGACATAGGCATCCGATAAGAAAGGATTTTAAGAAATTCTACCCCTAAGGGGGTGACAAAGGGGGACAAAGTTTGTATGGGACAACGTTATTCCTTGGTCCAATGTACTTCAATTTTGCATAAACATTGATAAAAGACATGTTTCGTATTTTATTGAAATTCTTCTCGAGACGAGATTAAAAAAGGGTAGAAAGTTATTTCGGGGTGATTTGCATTGAAGTTGAAAGAACCATTTTCGACTTCTACGCGGACGAAGTCGCGTGCAAAAGCTAGTCTACACTAAATTTCGGGATCCATTTTTCGTAAAACAACCTTATTCTGCTATTTTGCATTAATGGATTTACCATTGTCATTATATCGATACTCTGTTGATATTATATCGAGATTGTTACTTTATTTGGTATTCTGCTAAAGTTTTAATAACAACATAGAATCGTTATGGAGTCTCAATGGAATGGTAATAGATACGTCGCTGGTGTTGCCTAGCGACATGGTATATGTTGCTAAGCGATATACCGTTTTGACAACTATCGAGATTCCATTGAGCCACGATTCTAGAGCAGAATACCAAAGTGAGTCAGTGGTGCATCAGTGGTGTTTCGATAGAATAGTTAACATTAGGAGAATACCAATTTGACATGTAATGTCATATTTTTGACATTAAATGTCTATAACGATTCCATCGACACTCTATTGAAACACAATTGTATTAGCAGACTTAGGCCTCAGTTCTTTAGGGAGTTTTTCAAGTGTTAGATCTCTAAAATAAACATAGTTACTATGATATTTTTACAGCTTACGGTGTAAAAAGTCCTACAACGGAATTGGCCCGCCTTGAGAACAGGCAGAGTCATCATGTTCAACTAATGAAGGCGTCGCTTTATGCTGACACAGGTATGTTTTATGAAATAGGAGGAAGCAGGTTCGATTCTTACCGTAGAATGAATACACAGCTTTCTTTAACAGAATTGATGGAAGGTCGTGCTTCGTATTTTATTGAAATTCATTACGAGGTTAAAAAGTTATTTTGCCGGGTGATTTCCTTCGAAGTTGATACTCCTTAGTACTTTTCGTTTGAATTACTATTTATTTTGACACATGTTTAAAAACTCAATCCGATTTAAAGAGGAAAGTGTACCGGGGGCTCTCTCCATATGATAATTAGAAAATGAAAAAAAACCAAAACATAGGGTCATAGTCATGGCAGTTATAGGTTTTATGGCACAAAAATATTTGTGCTAGTGTCATTATCTCGGGAGGAAACTGTCGACTACGTTTGTATGGAGAGAGAGCCAGTACCCTTTCACCTTAACTCAACCTATTAGAACCATTCGATTACTACGCGGACGAAGTCGCGGGCAAAAGCTAGTCTATGTTTCAGCGAAGGGGTTTTAATACGAAAGGGGGTTGTTCTAGACGTCTAGGCGAACAACTTTTGCTCTACAACTTTTGGAAATTCGAACATTTCGTTCGAAGTTTTTGTATGAAACAGCTGATTTTCAAGTAAAAATTCCCTCACAATTATCGAAAAAAAAAGCTGAATTTCCAAAATTCGTAGAACAAAAGTTGTTCGCCTAGACGTCTAGAACAACCCCCTTTCGTACTAAAACCCCTTCGCTGAAACACATTATGAATGATAATTCTATATTTGTTTCATTTCCAGCTATGGAAGACGATGTATCAGTGTCCACAGGGGACCAGCTAGTTCCCCTGGCCACCCAACACATCCCCATGGACCTACTCACGGAACATGCCCCGTGTATACCCTTAATATCGCAAGACGATGGAATCATTGAGGATATGCCTTCTGAAGGTAATAGCTTTTCTCTGGACACGGTCGACTAATAGTAGGGGAGCCCAAGAGGGGATTTACTAAAGCGCGTCAGATTAATATACAGGGGGATACCTTGTACCCGGTTAAGTCCCTCCACCAAATATGAACCTCATATAGAAGGCCGCCCATCCAGGATAAAGGATCAGAGTAGTAAAAAAAAATTGATCATCAGAAATTCTCTAGCGCGTCAGATTAAGGTAGGGTGAGTTAATTACATGCTAAAAAGTGTATATTCCACTAATCTGACAATTTGAGAGTGACGTAAAGAAAGGGGAGGGCTTCAAAGTTGTAAAAAAAAAACGTCATCTCGACATTCTCGAGCGTGGCAATTTGTTTTTTTATTTCGAAGGATAAAATTCAAGGATAACGAAAAATATATAATCTGACGATTTCCACAAGCCGAAATAACAAAAATTTGTCGATAAAGTTTAATGCGTGCAGCTGCGTTATGCCTATATTCTCCTCTCCGCGTTTCTATTCGTTTAATTATTTTCTTACAAATACAAGTATTCTACTTAAAAAACATACGCTCTTTTATTTGCGTGCTATTTCCTGAGCTTGTCAATTAATTAAGTACAATGATTTAATCAATATAAAATAAAAAATATTTTTTTTGTCAGATTAGGCGAATTCCTCTAGATAATCGTCAGATTATGAGACAGCACATCTAGGACATAAAGATGAACCATATATATCTTAATCTGACGCGCTTGAGTAATTCAAAATAGCGAATTTTTTTTTCACATTATAATAATCGCCGCGAGTTTGCGTCACATTGAAATCGTCATATTATTGCATGAGAGCTTTTTTTTAGGTTCCTAAGAAAGCCTAAGAAAATCGCTCGATATTTTTTTTTTCATTTTCAACCCTTACGTACGACCACCCCCATTATACAAACGATCAGATTAACATACGTACATTATTAAAAATACGTAGGACATTGATGCTATCAATATCTGACGCGCTCGAGTATGTCCAGGCAACAGTTTTTTTTTACATTTTTGAAAATTTATAGCCGCTTCCCCCACCGATGAAAAGATATACATTATATACCATTTTTTCTTCTTATCATCTAAACTTTGCAACCCAATAGGTCTCTATGACGCTCGAGTAAATCCCCATTTAGCATCGTGGGCTCCCCTACTATAAGCTGATAAGGTAGTAGGTGCTGGGCAAGCCTACTCCATCCTCACGCAAAAGGACCCCACTAAAGAGGTCTTGCTGCGATAAACAGCTCGTATACGAGTACTTTCCTTTGGACACGGTCGACTAAGCTGATAAGGTAGTAGGTGCTGGGCAAGCCTACTCCATCCTCACGCAAAAGGACCCCACTAAAGAGGTCTTGCTGCGATAAACAGCTCGTATACGAGTACTTTCCCCTGGACACAGTCGACTAAGCTGAGAGGACAGTATATGTCATATAATTAAGTAAACACCATTAAATATTTAGACTTTATTAAATAAATAAATATAAATATTGCAGAACATTTCACACATCGTCACCTAGCCCCAAGCTAAGTAACTAGACTTGTGTTATGGGTGCTAGACAACTCATATACTACATAAATACTTTTCTTTAGTAAATATATATACTTATAATACATAGAAACAACCAGACCACAGACAAATATCTAAGCATAAATACAGTCTGAGGCGGGACTCGAACCCGCAACCTTGTGTTTGGCAGTCCGGCATGGTGACCATTGTGCCAACTGGGTCTGGGTATTCATTGATTTAAGCCTGGGCGCAGACGCACGTTTTTCCGCATGTGGTTTCCAATTCGGAATTCCGCTCGCCTGGCGCATACGTACGGTTTTATCCTGCGGAATTTTACCTGGCCAGTACGACTAGGGACAGCGTTGCGAATGCACGACAATGGAGGATGACGATTTATTGACAATTGCGCTTCTGTTATCATCGAAAAATGAAATATCAGATATTGGGTACATCCGTAAAATACTAGAGAATCTGCGACAATCAATTTTACTAAGAATTTATCAATTTATTAATTTAAAATCAATTTTTATCAGGAGCAGCGCCACGGGGGGCGTGGCGCGATTCCGATTCGTAAATTCCGTACGTGTGCGGCGGCTGGTACAAAATGTATGGAAACGCTGCGTTGCGTACGTTCCGTATGACGTCATTAGGTTTTTTTTACGTACGGTTCGCTCCGACCGCAAGGGCTTGCAATCGAAACGCACGAGCGGAATGGATTCCGCGCGGGAAAAACACGCACGTGTGCGTTGACAGGCTCATTTTGTATGAATTTACATAGAAGGGAACCCCAATGCGTTCCGCATGCGTTACGTATGCGATAACCGCACGCGAAAACCACATGCGGAAAAACGTGCGTCTGCGCCCAGGCTTAACCACACAAAACGGACGCGCAGAGCTATGTCTCGCGCGCCCTACATGACAGTGACGTCTCGCTGTCATTGTCAACGAAACGTCAACTGTTTAGCCTGGCGGCCGAAAACAGGGAGAGAGCATCGACTTTACAACATAAGTGCTGGAATCTACTCCATCCTGACGCACAAAGGACCCAAGTAAACAATGACTTTGACTTAAATTACACATCCTAACTTAGTTTTTAAGACGTGTCCATGTGATCTTTGTACCTAGGTATTAAGTATCCAAAGGCATAAAGAATTTTGACTTTGACTTTGAATTGCCTTTATAACTTTATTTGACTTCACTTTAATTGCTCCATTTTTAATATACCTTCAAAAATATTTGTAATATTGACATTTGTGAGCATGATCACAATAAAAAACCCAGGAGTTTCTTGTACCTGCTTCTCATTGGTAAGCGGGTTCCGAAGGAAACACATCCTATCTTAATTTTTAAGACGTTTTAATGTGAATTCTTGTAAATCCAAATTAATAGAGAATATTGCCTTTACTTTCTCCTAGCCTTATCCCATTATTCGGAGTCGGCTCTCCTAGTTAGTCTTCGCCAGGACACACGGTCCTGGGTCGTCTTTGTCGGAATTTTCCATGTCTTTATTAATGGTGGCTATCCATGTTTGGCGGGGTCTACCCCGGGTTTTAGGTGGGGTCCACATATCTAGCACTTGCCGGGTCATATGTTCAGGTGGTCGGCGCATCACGTGTCCATACCAGCGGAGTCGGTTTTCAACCAGTTTATCGGGAATAGATCTGAAGCTGTTGCGAATATAGTTATTTTGTATATGGTCCAGAAGTGTGACACCTCCGGCCCAGCGTAACATTCTCATTTCTGAGACATGCAGTTTGTCCTGTTGTTGTTTCTTAAGGGGCCAACATTCCGAACCATACAACATAGCGGGTCGAACCGCAGCTTTGTAAATAAATAATAATAATAATTCAACACATCGCCATCTAGCCCCAAGTTAAGTAACTAGACTTGTGTTATGGGTGCTAGACAACGGATATACTACTTATATACTTTTCTTTTGTAAATATATACTTATAATACATATAAACAACCAGACCACAGACAAATATCTAAGCATAAATACTTGTCTGAGGCGGGAATCGAACCCGCAACCCTGTGTTTGGCAGTCCGGCGTGGTAACCATTGTGCCAACTGGGTCGTCAAGTTGTAGATCTTGCCTTTGAGGTGTACAGGCATCCTTTGATCACAGAGCACTCCCGTCAGCTCTCTCCATTTCATCCATCCAGTGTTGATTCTATGGAGGATATCGGCATCTATAGTCCTTTTCATCACTCATACTCCGAAAGTAGGTGTAAAGGTGCCTGAAGAGCGTGTAGAAAGAAAAACTTTCAGCCCTAGGGAGAATCGCTTTCACTGACAGCTGTCACGTCAAATTATGGCTTCGCACGGCTTGTGCAATGTGCTTGTAGCCAGTATCAGTATCATTACGCATTAGGAACTTCAAAAACCTAACCTCCTTGCTTTGCAAAACAGCACATAATGTATAACCTCTTTGGTCTCAACCTTGTAAGAGGATCAGGTAGTATGGAGTCTCTCATTCACTCTCGTTATTAGGAAGAATTTTATGTATTATTCGTAATGAAAAGCACAGTGTTTACCTCGGGTAAAAGACTCATTAAGTCCCTCGAACTATTAGTGCCCTTGCTACGCTCGGGCGCCAAACTCCGTCTCGGGACTCAATGAGTAACTTTCACTCCTAGGGTAACAATGTACTATTACTTCGTTATTGAATCATATTAATATTTTGTATTAATTTCCAGAATCGCAGTTGAAACCGTTGATCGTGAAGCCGCATACTGTAGTGCTCAAATATCATAGGAAAATACCGCCTTTCAAACACACCATCGCTGGTAAGTTTTTATAGTATAACTAGCTGTATCCCGCGGTCCAATCGCGTTAGTCTGGCTACTGGAAAATAGTAAATTTTGTAGTAAAATAAAAACTTGAAACTTGTACACGTCAGGAAAGACAGACGTAGGCAAATGATCAGTCAGGACCTTAAGAGGAAAGGGTACCGGGGGCTCTCTCCATTTTGCGCTTTGTTTTTATAGCTTAATTTCGCAAAATCCCGTCTTAGTGAGCATCTACGCCATGCAAAATTTGAGACTCCTAGTACTTGTAGTTTCTGAGATTTCGTGATGAGTGAGTGAGTCAGTGATTTTCTCTTTTATATATATAGATAATTAGAAAATGAATTTGAAAAATGAAATGAATTTGACTTTTTGTCCTCTCATCCTTTTTAAAACTTAGCTTTTGCCCGCAACTTCGTCCGCGTAGAAGTTGGAAATGGACCAAGGAATCACGTTGTCCTATACAAACTTTGCCCCCCTTTTTCACCCCCTTAGGAGTAGAAATTCAGAAAATCCTTTATTATCGGATGCCTACGTCATACAAAGAACACATCCTCCAAGTTTCATGTCTCTACCATCTGCGGTTTAGGCTGTGCGTTGATCCGTCAGTCAGTCAGGACAAAGCATTTTATATGTATAGATATAGACAGATAGATTATTTGTTTTGTTTGCTGTATTTAAAGAATATTTTGATTTGGATGTTTACTTCACATAGGTTTCCAATTATTAATAGGAGTGTTAAGTTTCTCGTTATGTTACTCAAATTTTAGTCATTAGTTTTACTATATATTATGACATAAGAGACTTCTTTAATGATAATATTAAGTATTGGACAAAAGAGATACCTATTTGACATAACAATTTATTATAATTTTAATTTCAATCATTTTATTTTTATGTTTTAATATTTTTGTTGAATTCTTTTATTTAATTAGCTAATTGATTATAGATTTGATAGGTGATTTTAATTGACTGTAATTTTAAAATAATTCATATGCCAATATGGCGGAACATGGCTGTACCAAATTTAAATTTAATAATAACTTTGTAATACCCGTGTTTATGAAAGATTAAATGAATATGAATAGATACATGAGCTTGATATGGCAGCTCAATATATTGTTTTGTATTTAGTATAAATTAAGTGACTTATGTAACTCATTATTGTATGTCCGGGATGGAGAAACTGTTGATACCCACCTATAATTATACTATAACTAGCTGCACCTCGCGGTTTCACCCGCGTAAGTCCCGATACCGTGGTAATATCGGGATAAAAAGTAGCCTATGTGTTAATCTAGGTTTCCAGCTATCTATACACCGAGTTTCAACGCAATCTGTCCAGTAGTTTTTGCGTGAAGGAGTAACAATAACATACACACACACGCACATACAAACTTTCACATTTATAATATTAGTAGGATTTGTCATCTTATGTACACAGTTTTTCAATTAATATTCTTGATTCTTGATACAGGTCGTATGAACGCTAGCTGCATAGCGGACATGTCAGTATCCCGAGCGCGACACGCTCGCGCCGGCTTCGGTCCTGGTACTACAATAGCATATATTACTACATTCAACTCTCTAGCTGATAACGATAGGGGTAAGTGTGAATTTATACTATTTTTGACAACCCAGTTAGCACAATGGTCACCATGCCGGACTGCCAAACACAGGGTTGCGGGTTCGATTACCGCCTCAGACATGTATTTATGCTTAGATATTTGTCTGTGGTCTGGTTGTTTCTATGTATCATAAGTATATACAAAAGAAAAGTATATCCGTTGTCTAGCACCCATCACACAAGTCTAGTTACTTAGCTTGGGGCTAGATGGCGATGTGTGGAATGTCCTGCAATATATATATTTTTTTATATACTATAAAAATGAATCGCTGAAGTGTTCCTAAGCGCAATTCTCGAGAACGGCTGAACCGATTGCGCTAATTCTTTTTTAGAATATTCAATAAGGTACGAGGATGGTTATTACGGAGAGAAAAATTTAAAAATTGCCTGAAAAAGTCTAAAAACAACACTTTTATATATTTTCCCATACATTTTTTTCCAATTTCGCTTATCCTTTTTTTTTTAAATATTCCTTGAAGTACGAGGATGGTTCTTAGGGAGAGAAAATTTCAAAAAATTGCCTAAAAATGTCTAAAACCAACACTTTTCTATACTCCCAATTTCCATACACACGATTTGTAATAATACTTAAAAGTCAATTTGAACTTTAATATCATAAGATAAAGTTCAAGTTTTAATGGAGAAGTTTCAGGAAGGCAAAACAACTGAGTGATGTTAGTATCGTATAAATATTGATGTCAATCGTGTCGCGGTTGTTTATAAATAAATATTGACAGCTACTTGACAGCTACTTTATAGACAGCTAGTTTATAAATAAATATTGCAGGACATTAGCCCCAAGCTTAGTAACTAGACTTGTGTTATGGGTGCTAGACAACGGATATACTACTTATATACTTTTCTTTTGTAAATATATACTTATAATACATAGAAACAACCGGACCACAGACAAATATCTAAGCAAATAATGCAACCCTGTGTTTGGCATCCGGCGTCTTGACCATTGTGCCAACTGGGTCGTCGCCACATTCGTCTATTGTTCGTCTAAGAAGCATAGACGAACAATAGATGTAGACAAACACCTGGTGAAAGACTTCAGCCGCAGCTTGACACCACCTACCGGCCTAAGTCGCATCGCCAAACGGACTTGTCCGTGTTCCAATCCATAGACCGGTGCAGCCACATAAGGTGGACGGGTCGGTTGTTCCACTGCCGTCTTCCTACCTTCAGGTTTCCGCTTATTTGGTGGTTTTTGACGTGATAACGCCTTATAAATTAACTAGCTTTTGCTTGCGACCTCGTCCGCGTAAAAGTCGAAAATGGACCAAGGATCACGTTGCAATACAAACTTTGCCCCCCCCCCCCTTTTCACCCCCTTAGGACTAAAATTTCGGCTATGTGTTGATCCGTCAGTCAGTCAGTCATTCAGGACAACGAATTTTATATGTATGCACCGGGAGCACTCACAAAAAAGTGTGACGTCATCGCGTTCTGGTCACGTTTCGGGAACGTGAGTGGTAATATTTTCGAAAATATATCTAGTTACTATTAGCTATCCAGGCAAACGTTGTATTGCCATTTACAAAAAAAAAATATAAAGAAAAAAACCGCCTGTCATTATTATAATCATACTATAACTAGCTTTTTATCACAGTTGCTCATAAAGTGGATCTTATTCAACCTCTTTTAGGCTCATAATCCAACGTATTACACACGCGTGCGTTATGCATTATCTCGACGCCACTAGTGTGTTATAAGTTATCCTGATAAGTTAAATTGGAACCTTACTGCTAATTACATGTTAGGTAGATGAAACATTCTTAATTTATCTGGGTTATACTGTTTTGATGGATAAACTAAAGTAGGTACCAAAAAAGAGGTTTTATTCTAGCAATAAAGGTTGTCTATAAAGTCGGTTTACGAACGAAAATTTTACTTGATAACGTCTTAAAAAAATATTAATTTACTGTTGTTTTTTCTTTACTTAAATATGGTTTTTCCGTATCATTATTTTCTGTTTTTAACCCCCGACAAATGGAAAAAACCCTAAAAAATATTGTATGTCAGACGAGGCTATATAGGTTAAGAATCTTTTGCCTGCAAAAATTGTAAACAGACTTATCACCAAATATTTTGTTATTTATTCTTTTCTTTTCAAGTCTTTTCTTTTATTGAAACCTGTGATAAAAAACGTCGTACGATACACGTGTGGCTTGATCGATTTGTTCTCGGCGATCTATAGACGCACTCGCGTTCCGCTCGCGCGTCATAAACCGCCTCGATGAAATGATCAATTTACCACACTTGTATCGCAATGTACTATTATACTTTATAGCGGTTTCAACCGCGTCTGGCTAGTGGAAAAAATAGCCTTAAATCTTTCATAAAAATTGGTCTATCAGATACGGTTGTTTTAGACTTCTAGGCGAACAAATTATTGAATATATACAAAAAATTCGACAACTATTTTTTAATCATCCCTTTTTGTTCACAGACGCGGACCTATCAGAATTAAACCGGTACGTAATTGGTCGAGGCGACGATGACTGGTCGGAACCTATCGTGGCTCGGTTAGCTATCAACGAACCGGATGTCACTTACGATGTTCCAGTAAGTTATATAAATAATAAATACATAAATATTGCAGGACATTCCACACATCGCCATCTAGCCCCAAGCTAAGTAACCACACTTGTGTTATGGGTGCTAGACAACTCATATACTACTTATATACTTTTCTTTTGTAAATATATACTTATAATACATAGAAACAACCAGACCACAGACAAATATCTAAGCATAAATACTTGCCTGAGGCGGTAATCGAACCCGCAACCCTGTGTTTGGCAGTCCGGCATGGTGACCATTGTGCCAACTGGGTTGTTAACATAAAACATTATGTTACAGGATGCTACATTTTTTCTATTAATTATGGCTTCGCACGGCTTGTGCATTTAGCCAGTGTCAAGTTATATTTTGCATCAAATTGTGAGCCGATTTTTCATAAATCGGGCCTAAAGTGTTTCAAAACAGTCAAAGTCGTCATAGTCCGTCAAGTCAGGGGCTATAGTAAAGCGGTGGCAAGTTTACCATAACCTTAATAGGAGATTTGGAGGCAACTAGAAAACTTCATGTTTGACACAGATTTTTACTTTCACAACACTTGTGCACTTTCACAGAACTAAATTGAATAACATACCACCAGAATTATACAATTCAACTCGGGTTACAACTAAGTTTCATGATAATAAAACTGCAGCACGACATGTTGTTAACTCGTTCCCGCCAAAACTCCGGATGTTACATTATAAAACATTTGTGTTATGTTACAGGAATTCCTATCGAAGAATCTACAAATAGTATACAAATATTCGAAGCTAGTACCGACAGAGGGCGATACGTGCCCGAAACTGCAACTAGTACAGTCGCCGAGAGAACGCAGGCAAGCGTTGAACGAGATCATTGAAAACGCGGCCACTGTACGCGAGTGTACACCTAAGGTATGCTTACTTGCTTTTACCCGCGAGTTTGTTTCCTTAGGAGTTGTATTTTGCAAAATATTTTCTTCTCCTACGTTAGAAATCTGCCAAATAGCCCGCTCTGTGTGTTAATAACAAAAAGTCTGTATAAGAAAGTAAATAAAAAAAATGGTTGTATGTAAAGTCGGTTTACGGACGATAATTTTACATGATAACGTCATAATAAAACGATAAAAGATTGAGGATTTTTCCTTTTTATAAGTCTTCTATTCGTCATTTGTCACCATAACACAAGCCCAGATAAGCGATATTATTATTAAACTAGCTATTGCTCGCGTCTTCGTCCGCGTAAAAATCGAAAATGGTTCTAATAGGATCATGTCCCTTTGTCCCCCTTTTCACCCCCCTTAGGGGTAGAATATGGGAAAATCCTTTCTTATCGGATGCCTACGTGATACAAAGAACACACCCTCCAAGATTCAGGTCCCTACGATCAGCGGTTTAGGCTGTGCGTTGATCCGTCACTCAGGACAAAGAATTTTATATGTATAGATTATAGAGCCCGTTTTGGTTGATTGCCGCACAAAATCAAAAAGGATGTCTATATTTCCCAATGTCATATTAGCCCGACCTGTCCATTGGTATGAGCTGTACGTTGATAGTCAGTCAGGACAAAGCATTTTATATGTATAGATTATAGAGCCCGTTTTGGTTGATTGCCGCACAAAATCAACTTAACAAAAAGGATGTCTATATTTCCCAATGTCATTTAGCCCCACCTATCCATTGGTATGAGCTGTACGTCGGTAGTCAGTCCGGACAAAGGATTTTATATATATATATATTATAGAGCCCGTTTTGGTTGATTGTCGCACAAAATCAAAAAGGATGTCTATATTTCCCAATGTCATTTTAGCCCCACTTGTCCATTGTCAGTCAGGACTTTGGTATTTTATTTAGATTTTTTTTTTGTTACAGTTTGGTGTTTCGGGCGCGTATTGTTACCAAGTGTTTAGACTCTGCGATGCGCTATGGGGTGACGATTTAGACAATGATGGTAAGTTTAACATATTCTTCTACGTCTATCCCCGTTATTCCAAAACGAGGTTTACGGATAGTCCGAGATGTGGATTTAAACTTTAGATTTAGACACAGATTTACTCGTGAACTATAGTCTAAACACTATCCCTATAGATTATATAGGAAACTGCAGTCTAAACACTATCCCAATAGATTATATAGGGAACTGCAGTCTAAACACTATCCCAATAGATTATATAGGGAACTGCAGTCTAAACACTATCCCTATAGATTATATAGGAAACTGCAGTCTAAAGACTATCCCAATAGATTATATAGGGAACTGCAGTCTAAACACTATCCCAATAGATTATATAGGGAACTGCAGTCTAAACACTATCCCTATAGATTATATAGGAAACTGCAGTCTAAACACTATCCCAATAGATTATATAGGGAACTGCAGTCTAAACACTATCCCAATAGATTATATAGGGAACTGCAGTCTAAACACTATCCCAATAGATTATATAGGGATAGTATTTAGACTATAGTTCACGAGTAAATCTGTATCTTAATCTAAGGTTTCAATCCACAATCCATAGATTTTATCGCGTACTTTGAGCGCGGCGACCGAATCAAGAAATTCCGTAACGAAAATAAAACCTAACACCCCCCACTCCGCTAACATGTAGCTCGGCCTATGGTACGACTGTACGAAGCTCACACGATGCAACAGTTTACCGCAGCAGTCCCCGAGTGCCACACATTTTTTTCTTTCTTTATTTTCGTCTAGGTATCCCGGGCACAGACGACTTATCTATAGTGACAAGGTATCGCAAGTTCCTCGCTTGGATGACGTCAGCGGTCTCTGACGTCACAGACAAACAGCTCGCTCAACCTATACAGCCGGAGAACGAAGATGGTAAGATAAGATAGACCAATAAAGTATTCGAACGATTTATGTTGACGACCCAGTTGGCACAATGGTCACCATGCCGGACTGCCAAACACAGGGTTGCGGGTTCGATTTCCGCCTCAGACATGTATTTATGCTTAGATATTTGACTGTGGTCTGGTTGTTTCTATGTATTATAAGTATTATATTTACAAAAGAAAAGTATTTAAGTAGTATATCCGTTGTCTAGCACCCATAACACAAGTCTAGTTACTTGGCTTGGGCCTAGATGGCGATTTGTGAAATGTCCTGCAATATTTATTTGTTTACTAGCTGTGCCCCGCGGTTTCACCCGCGTAAGTCCCGATCTCGTGGGAATATCGGGATAAAAAGTAGTCCATGTGTTAATCCAGGTCTCCAGCTATCTAGATATCTAGTTTCATCGCAATCGGTCCAGTAGTTTTTGCGTGAAGTAGTAACAAACATACACACACACACAAACTTTCACATTTATAATATTAAGTAGGATTTATTATTGGCATTATAATCAAATAAATCATTTTAAATCTTATACAACTATTTTAACTTATAAACATACCATAAATGTTATATTTAATTCCCAGAATGTGATCACCATTCAGCTAGAATATGGACTTTATTGTTGGGTGGTCGATTATTGGACGCCTGCAAAGTGGCCAAGGAGAATGGAGACTTCAACATGGCCGCTTTAATGGCACAGGCTGCTGGTAAGTAGTTAGTTCTTGTAAAAAAACCGGTCAAGTGCGAGTTGGACTCCACGTTTTATGAGACCCCCACAAAAATATTTACTTATTCTATATTTAGCACTAGCAGCGCTCCGCAGTTTCACACGCGCAACTCCCGATCCCGTGGGAATATCGGGATAAAAAGTAGCCTATAGCCTTCCTCAATAAAGGGACTATCCAACACAAAAAGATTTTTTCAATTCGAACCAGTAGTTTCTGAGAGTAGCGCGTTCAAACAAACAAACAAACAAACTCTTCAGCTTTTTAATATTAGCATAGATTTGTTATAGCGGCAACAGAAATACATAATCCATTGTTTTGCCATTTAAAAAAAATATATAGGAAAAAGAAATTAATGTTCGATTCTCAGACCTAATGAATATACCTCAGATCAAGGGAGATTTGCTATCCTTTGATTTTACGGGCGTACCGGCGGTCGCCACTTTTCACACTTTTGTATTTGCACACAATATTAATTATTATATCAGTGAAACACAAAAGTAACTCACATAAATTCACTTTTCCAATTTACGGCCGGTGACAGTGGCGGTACCACGTACTGTTATTACATTGTGACGCACGAATTCATTGCGCCATCGAGCAGACCGATCCATATAATAATTCATACTTAGCAAGCAATGTATTGTATTAGTACATTATGAATGAAATTGTCACTTTATTCATAACGTTAATAATTAATATATATTTTAGCGGTTTTAAAGAATAAATATGTAAATATAATAATACTTAGATATGAAATGAGATTCCATCTTTCACGTAGTTCACTTTTCTGCTTGTATTTTTGCAAACAACCACTGAACAACTCGGCATTTTGGCAAAAATCGAGAGATAGTGACGCGAGCGCGTAGTTACTGTCGACTGAAGACGGAAGTCTGCATCAAGTGCATTTTAAGCCAGACGCGTTCACCCGTGACGAGGCGCTATAACAAATCTCCCTTGTTTGATATGATCTGAGGATTACACACACAAAATTTCATATGAATCGGTTCAGCCGATTAGGTGGAGATTGGTAACTAACACCGCGACACGAGAATTTAATAATAGATTACTTTCAACACTTGTATAAGTCTTAGATTATGGTTAAGGGGGTCCATACGCCAACGACCTTGGTACACAGGTTACTAAATAGTTACTACCGGCACCGGTCGCCTTCGTTCAAGAACATTGTTGATTGTTACGTATGTGTTTTGGTTTTCCTAAAAGTGCTGAGATGGAATTGTAAGTAAGATTTTTACCGACATTTTGGTGTGACTGTGAGCCAAAAATTGTGTATAGTTTTGAAGCTATTCTAAAATTAAGAATTAAAATTAGTAGAACTTTGAAATGACAAGGAATTTTCGTCTCAAAATTACTCCAAAATATCTATAATCATCTCACCTACAATTCCATCTCAGCACTTTTGAGAAAACCAAAACACATACGTAACAATCAACAATATTCACCAACGAAGGCGACCGGTGCCGGTATTAACTATTTTGACGACCCAGTTGGCACAATGGTCACCATGCCGGACTGCCAAACACAGGGTTGCGGGTTCGATTCCCGCCTCAGACATGTATTTATGCTTAGATATTTGTCTGTGGTCTGGTTGTTTCTATGTATTATAAGTATATATTTACAAAAGAAAAGTATATAAGTAGTATATCCGTTGTCTAGCACCCATAACACAAGTCCTTAACTTGGGGCTAGATGGCGCTGTGTGGATTGTCCTGCAATATTTATTTTATTTATTATTTAATTATTTTGTGTGTTCAACAGGCGAATCATCATTCCGTTCCCTAATATCCCGTCAACTATCTGTGTACCGAGAATGTGGGGCCTCCACCTTGATGTCAAAACACAGGATCGCTGCTTTGGAACTTATATCGGGGACACCTCCCATGGAACATTTAGTTGAAACGCATTGGTTGACTGCACTGCATGCTACTGCCAGGTATTTACTTGACTCATTTATTTAATGTCGATCTGTCTGGCGATCAATCCGTTGATTTGTTTGTCGAAAGCGATGTTGGCTTAGTGGTACATACCTCGACCTTCATTTTAAAGGTCGTGGGAAGGATTTCTTTTAAGAAAAGTTTATGTGCTCTAATTGACATTGCTCTTACGGTGAAGGAAAACATCGTGAAGAAACCCGCGGCTTAGTTGGCTTTAGAAGTATTGACAAGTTCTTTCCTCTAGACATGTCCGACTAAGCTGAGAGGGTAGTACTACACCATCTGCAAAAAGGACCCAATTAAAAAGGGTCTAACTGTGGAAAACACCCTGAATAAAAGTACTCACACAAACCTCATTATGTTTGGTTTAGATGTTATTGTTACTATTTAAGTAATAAATAAATATATAAGTAGTCTGTTAATCAATCAGTCTGTTTGTCTGTCAGTCTGTCTGTTGATTAATCTGTCAATCTGTCTGGATTTAGCAGTATAGAGAAACACTTAAGAATATTATTTAATTTACAATTTGTCTATCATATTTGACGTTTGTTGGATTTGGGAGCTATACCCTTTCCAATCGTTTACTTAACTTTTGACAGCTCTAATACTTAATCAAATAGCGATTCGATTTCTTTTATCGATCGATTTTATTCATGAAGAAGTTTTAATCTATTTAACACACTCATTATTTTGAACCTGTTCATTACAAGAAGGTTCCGCAGTTCATTCATATGCTTAAACCAACTACAGTAAGTCTAAACGATTATTTTATATTCATTAATTTGCAGCGAATACATTCGATCCCATTACTAGGTACGAGTACGATGGAACTGTTTTCATTACGCAAATTATTTAGGGCATTTTAGTGCAAAATAATAAAGTTTTTGGGTTTTTACGTGATTTGAAATAAAATATAATCACAATAAATTTATCGTATATAATCGATAATCGATTTATTTCAAAATTGTTTTTAGTCTGTGGTCATTAATTACGAATGACACATCTCTAAGTGGGCGGAACCCGTCCATGAAGTACAGTAGTCCCTGTAGTACATTGTATCAAAAATTATTACGAAACTTTATGTGCTTGATCTGTCAAAAGTTAAATAAACGATTGGAAACACTATAGATGGCTGTATAAAATGTCCTACAATAACTATATATTTGTTACAGATACCTATGCACCCAAGTACCATCTTTAGAACAAATAGTATCAAAATACACGAGCCTGTTCTCCGAGGATGTTGAATCTGGTGATCTATCTAGAGTTACGACTGATGCTATGGGGATGAATCTACCGACGCCTCCTTATACGGAACGACTCGATGTTTTCTCGGTGAGTTAGCTAAAGATAAAAACGGGACCCTTCTACTTCTTGTATTTTTTTATTAATATATTTTATTATTTATGTATTTTAGTATTCACTAGCAAACCCGGCGAACTCCGTTTCGCCACCAGATTTTCCTGAATTTTCTTTGCTATAAACCTCACAGAGCCCGAGACCTTTCCAACGAATGCAAAACCGCGGAAATCGGTTCGTGCGTTCTGAAGTTATAGCGTCAGGAAGGAAAACCCGACTTATTTTTATACTAGCAGCGCTCCGCGGTTTCACCCGCGCAACTCCCGATCCCATGGGAATATCGGGATAAAAAGTAGCCTAGAGCCTTCCTCGATAAATGGACTATCCAACACAAAAATAATTTTACAATTCGAACCAGTAGTTCCTGAGATTAGCGTTCAAACAAACAAACTCTTCAGTTTTATAATATAGATTATTTTTATGTTATATATTATATTAATATCTATTTAGTACTAGCTGCGCCCCGCGGTTTCACCTGCGTAATCATTTTCTGCGCAACTTTCTTAATATTTTCTTTCATAAAAACCTTCTCCGGACAATAACACACACAACAAAAAAAGAATTGGCCAAATTGGTCCAGGCGTTATTTAGTTATGCGCTT
The DNA here is from genome assembly GCA_951213275.1 of Idaea straminata. Lineage (NCBI taxonomy): Eukaryota > Metazoa > Arthropoda > Insecta > Lepidoptera > Geometridae > Idaea > Idaea straminata. The sequence continues at coordinate 6,879,740 of OX577872.1, forward strand.
ACCAACACATTTTGCGATTCATTTTTATATTATAGATTATCCTCCTTATATTTCTATCGCGTTAAGAACAACCCACCCATCCCCTTCCTTAATTCTTGTCCATCCAAAGGTTGCCTGGAAGAGATCGCTTTTAGCGATAAGGCCGCCCATTGTGCCATATTGTAAGGTATTAAATATGAATATTCTTTTAGCATATAGGTAGTTACTTAAGTTAGAATTAATTTTAATTTTGTTAAATGTAATCATTTTGCGTTTTGTTTTTATGGTGCAATAAAGTGTTTATCTATCTATCTATCTAAGACTTCACTGTCCATCGCTGTCTTTCCTCTTGCTTATGCAACTCTCCCTGGGGCTATAAACGTCACGTGGGGCTTACGCGGCAGCTCGTCTTCACGATCTCTCGGTACTATCTAGCTAGCCAAGGCTGAGCTCCATTGCGCGTCGTTTCTTGTGCCACTCGTGGGCGAATTTTCGAAGCTGATATGTAGGAACTTAAGGTGGGTTTCTACGCCAACGACCTTGATACACAGGTTATTAAATAATAATAATAAATATTTCAGGACATTCCACACATCGCCATCTAGCCCCCAAGCTAAGTAACTAGACTTGTGTTATGGGTGCTAGATAACGGATATACTACTTACATACTTTTTTTTGTAAATATATACTTATAATACATAGAAACAACCAGACCACAGATAAATATCTAAGCATAAATACTTGTCTGAGGCGGGAATCGAACCCGCAACCCTGTGTTTGGCAGTCCGGCATGGTGACCATTGTGCCAACTGGGTCGTCAAAATAGTTACTACCGGCACCGGTCGCCTTCGTTGGTGAATATTGTTGATTGTTACGTATGTGTTTTGGTTTTCTCAAGAGTGCTGAGATGGAATTGTAGGTGAGATCTTTACCGACATTTTGGTCTGACATTGAGCCAATAAATTCCTATAGTTTTGAAGCTATACTAAAATTAGGAATTAAAACTAGTATAACTTTGAAATGACAAGGTCAAGGACTGGGTAGACCCAAGAAGTGTTGGCTTGACGTCGTAAAGGTTGATATGCGTGCAAATGGCCTTACTAACCAGGATGCTGAAGATCGTGCGAAGTGGAGGCGTAAAAGCAGGAAAGCGGACCCCGGGCTCCCGAGAGGGATGCAACCGGGAACATCGCTCGGATGATGATGATAACTTTGAAATGACATGGCATTTTCTTCTCAAATTACCCCGCCAAAGATCTCACCTACAATTCCATCTCAGCACTTTTGAGTAATTATTTAGTGGCCTGTATAGCAAGCTCCACGAGCTCTACTGCGGCTGCGTCCCCTAATACCCTTTTTTATTGTAAACAGGAAGAAACAAAGCGTCGTACATTAGACCTGCGCTACGAGTTGATACGCGCGCGCGCATTCAACGCGCGCCCGAGGCTCGCTCCAGAACACTACACTGAAGATCCCTTCGACTATAGTTTATGGTAAGTCCTCATCTAACTGTCCAGCACCCTCTTAACTTTTTATAGTGACGCTTTGGAGGTACGAGGTGGTGTGTACCTCCAAAGGGAAGATCTTCCACCGGGCAGGTATTATACCCGGTAGGCCGCGGCCCAACGATGTTTCGTTGGAACTTGTATATGAGCTTATCTTTAGAAAAACTTCGCTTGCGCTATCTAGGATCTCCGATCGGCTTAGTGGCGCCATCTGTTGGTGGCGATGTGAAGTGTCGCCACAACGCCCTGGATCTTATCCTTATCTGACCGGTAGAGTCCAGAGTGTTAATGTTAACGGAAAACGATCCCCCGGATCTGCGATAGCACGCGTGACGTCACACAATATTACCATGACACTTTTTTGTGAATGATAAATAGATAGATAAATTATTTATTGTAAACACCAATTTCAAATAACATTAAATAAAAACAAAGCTTAAGTCTAAGTGTTACAAAGGGCGGCCTTATCGCTCAAAGCGATCTCTTCCAGGCAACCTTTGGATGGACAAGAAGTTGAGGAAGATGAAGGGTAGGGTGTTTAAACTTAGGAAAATAAATAAGATGCAAATAACAACAAAAACCTAATAATAAATGCAAACTTAACTACATACTAATAATAATTAATTAATGCACATTATACTTATATATAATGTGCATTAATTAATGCAGGTGTTCCATCAATTTATTTAGGTTTATTAAAAACCAATGTACCGTTGTAATAATTGTAATAATATATTTCAATTCCAATATGTTAAAAATTATGACATTATTGTAGTGCTTATGCAAATAAATCTTAAGAAAACTAAAGATCTATGGGGGATCTCCGTTCCGATTGTTAAATCAGTTATTGAACTGCTTGTACCGGAACTTGTCATTATATTTAATAGATGTATAGATTGTGGTGTGTTTCCTGATTTAATTAAATTAAATTTAATAAATGTTTAAATCCGGTAATACCTCAGACCCCTCAAATTTTAGACCAATATCAGTACTACCTACGCTAAGTAAAATTTTTGAAAAACTTATTTTAAGCAACGACTTAAACATTTTCATGATAATAATATTTTACATAATAAACAGTTCGGCTTTAGTAAGGGGCGCTCGACCACTGATGCGGGTATAGCGTTTATTTAAAAAACATATTTGACGCTTGGGAGGAGTCGCATGATGCGTATGGCATATTCTGTGACTTAGCCAAGGCATTTGATTGCGTTCAACATAGTACATTGATCATGAAGCTACACCACTACGGTATTAGGGACAGCGCCCTGGATCTTATCTCTTCTTATCTGACCGGTAGAGTCCAGAGTGTTGATGTTAACGGAAAACGATCCCACGGATCTACGATAGCAATGGGGGTTCCTCAAGGATCCATATTAGGACCTTTCCTGTTCTTAGTTTATATAAATGCCTTACCTTACCCTGTAAGGGACAACCATAGGATAGTGTTGTTCGCAGATGACACCTCCTTGGTGTTCAAGGACGTTTCTATGTGATCTTTGTATTAAATATACACAAGCATCCAAATGAATAAAGAAATTTGAATTTGACTTAGTCGACCGTGTCCGGAGTAAAGAACTCGTTAATACGTCTGGAGACAAAGCCGCGGGTTGTACTTGTATAAAGGCTGTTTTCCGCAACTGGATCTCATTAGTTGGGTCCATTTTGCGTGAGGATGGAGTAGGCTTGCCCAGCACCTATACTACCTTATCAGCTTAGTCGACCTTGTCCAGAGGAAAGTACTTGTATACGGGCTGTTTTCCGCAACTGGACCTCATGAGTTGGGTCCTTTTGCGTGAGGATGGAGTAGGCTTGCCCAGCACCTATACTACCTTATCAGCTTAGTCGACAGTCTCCAGAGGAAAGTACTTGTATACGAGCTGTTTTCCGCAACTGGACCTCATTAGTTGGGTCCTTTTTGCGTGAGGATGGTGTAGACTATGTCCAGCACCCTCTCAGCTTAATCGACCGTGTCCAGAGGAAAGAAATAGTCAATACTTCTACAGCCAACTAAGCCGCGGGTTTCATCACAATGTTTTCCGCCCACCGTAATAGTTCATTTCAAGGAAATTAAGCGTTCAGGGGCAAATAAGATTTAAACACGTATTCTTCTTGAAATCTTAGCATAAATATATGTCTGAGGCGGGAATCGAACCCGCAACCCTGTTTTTGGCAGTCCGGCGTGGTGACCATTGTGCCAACTGGGTAAATAAAAGGAAAAAGGTTCGTCTTCCGGTACAAAGTCGTTCATATTGAAAGTTGCTTTAATATGTAACAAGTTTAGGTACAGTCGGCTGCATAATTGCAGCCCTCGGTAGAGTTCGAAAACTACTATTATAGGAATGTTTGCATTCTAATTATTTTTGTTTGATTATTTGATGACTTAGAAGATTTTAAACTTCACTTAAGGGCAGGTGCTAATAAAGCTACCAAAATCGACCTTTATTTTAAGCAACTCTAAGTAATCAAATACTCTTTTTTTGTTATTTGGATACAAATGGATATTGTAGTTTAATAACCATATTTTTGTTTATTGTGGTTGAAAACATGATATGAACAACTTCGTTCGATAAAAAAAATGTTAGAAAACAGAGAATTCTTAGATCGTTTATCGGGTTTTATTCAAAAATAGTTAACGTTTGTTTCTAAAAATGAATCAAATGATAGGTTTTGACCTCTAGGAACTATATTTGTGGATAATTATGCTAAAATGTTTTGCATATCGATCAAATATAACAGTTAGCACGCAGCACGCTACGTCTTTGAGAGCGCGGGCTAAGGTAATGTGAATGCAGGTCTAGAATCTTGCTCGTGTTGAAAACATTCTTATAACAGCCGTTTTAGAGCTCTACGGTGGGTCTTCAATTATGCAGCAGACCGTACATCTTCAACTGTATTTCGTGTTCACAAATACGCAAGCGTTACATTAGAGTTTTGGCGGGAACGAGTTAACAACTTGTCGTGCTGCACTTTTATTTCATGAAACTTAGTTGTAACCCGAGTTGAATTGTATAATTCTGGTGGAGTGTTATTCAATTTAGTTCTGTGAAAGTGCACAAGTGTAGTGAAAGTAAAAATCAGTGTCAAACATAAAGTTTTCTCGTTGCCTCCAAATCTCCTATTAAGGTTATGGTAAAATTGCCACCGCTTTACTATAGCCCCTGACTTGACGGACTATGACGACTTTGACTGTTTTGAAACATTTATGAATAATCTGGTCATAATTTGATGCAAAATATAACTTGACACTGGCTAAATGCACAAGCTGTTCGAAGCCATAATTAATAGAAGAAGCTTTACATTATTTTTATTGATTGTTTTCAGTGTAATACTGGGCGTATGGTTCGGTTCAGCAGATCCAGGTTGTATTCTAAGCGCTGCTGATCAACTGCAGCCGCAACATTGGCACAATGCTGTCTTGCTGCTTATGTATCTACAGGACGATAGGCTGTGAGTATTTATTATAAACTGGCAGCGCTCCACGGTTTCACGCGTAATTCCCGATCCCGTGGGAATATCGGGATATAAAGTAGCCTATATGTTAATCTAGGTCTCTAGCTATCTACATACAAAATTTCATTGCAATCGGTTTAGTAGTTTTAGCGTGAAGGAGTAACAAACATACACACAGACACACACAAAGTTTCACATTTATAATATTAGTAGGATTAGCAGCGCTCCACGGTTTCACCCGCGTAACTCCCGATCCCGTGGGAATATCGGGATAAAAAGGACTCCATGTTACTGTCAATGAATCAATGTATCCTCATACCAAGTTTCATCTAAATCGGTCCAGTAGTTTCGGAGCCTATTCGTTACAAACAAAAATCTTCCTCTTTAATATTACTAGCTTTTGCCCGCGACTTCGTCCGCGAAGAAATCGGAAATGGACCGAGGAATCACGTTGTCCCATACAAACTTTTTCACCCCCTTAGAGGTAGAATTTCGAAAAATCCTTTCTTATCGGATGCCTCCGTCATACAAAGAACACACCCTCCAAGTCCACACCCTCCTTCAGGTCTCTACAATCAGCGGTTTAGGCTGTGCGTTGATCCGTCAGTCAGTCAGTCAGTCAGTAGTTCAGGACAAAGCATTTTATATCTTATATCTTCAAATGAGCAATTCTTGTGTGTATATATATATATATGATGGGAATATCGGAATCGGCTCCAACGATTTTCATGAAATTTGGTATATAGGGGGTTTCGGGGGCGAAAAATCGATCTAGCTAGGAATCATTTTTAGAAAATGTCATTTTATTCGTGTTTTAGCGAAACTTACTTTTTTATCTGAAAGATATGACTCTTCCTGACATCTATTGGCGAACTACTAATACTATTTTTTGTGAGCAATAAAGTTATTCCAGCAGATGGCGTTGTTAAGTAACACGAAGTCAATGAGTGTTTGCTTTGAGGTTAGACTAAGTAAAAAAAAATACTGAGCAAAGTTCGGTCATCCAGGTACTGTATAGATTAGTCTATAAAAGAATGTATTTACAAAAACCAGCTAAGTGCGAGTCGGAATCGCGCACGAAGGGTTCCGAACCATGTTGTATTGGATCCCCAGTTAAATTTGTTTTCTAGTATTAGTATTTGTTATAGCGGCAACAGAAATACATAATTAATAAATAAAATTGCAGGACATTCCACACATCGCCATCTAGCCCCAAGCTAAGTAAACTACACTTGTGTTATGGGTGCTAGACAACTCATATACTACTTATATATTATACCTTTCTTTTGTAAATATATAAATAAATAAATTTATTCACCAAGAAACCTTACAATGAATTATTACATCACAGATCCGCCACACTAGGCAAAGCCTGTCCTGTGGGGGAAGTATCCTCAACAACAGTATTTAGGGTTTTTTAGTAATATAAAATTTATAAATATTAATTTGTACACTATAGTTCTATAAAATGGTAGTTAAAAAGTTAAAATATACTTATAATAAATAAAAACAACAAGACCACAGACAAATATTTAAGCATAAATACTTGTCTGAGGCGGGAATCGAACCCGCAACCCTGTGTTTGGCAGTCCGGCATGGTGACCATTGTGCCAACTGGGTAGGCTTATTTACAAAATAAAAATATTTAAGTAGAATATCCGTTGTCTAGCACCCATAACACAAGTGTAGTTACTTAGCTTGGGGCTAGATGGCGATGTGTGGAATGTCCTGCAATATTTATTTATTTTTATTTGTATAATCTGTGAAAATTTCAACTGTCTATCACGGTCCATGAGATACAGCCTGGTGACAGACAGACAGACGGACAGTGGAGTCTTAGTAATAGGGTTCCATTTTGACCCTTTAAATACGGAACCCTTTTGATATTAATTATTTAATTTCTCCACAGTCGAACCCATTTAATACGAGAGGTGCTATCCCGCCATGTCCCCGCTAAAGTGGACACCCCCGAACTTCGGAGTCGTTTAGAATTCATCAAGAAATTAGGCGTACCAGATAAATGGGTATATTTGGCTCAGGCGCATCGGGCTAAATACGAGGTAAATATCACTCAAAAATATTCATAAGTATAAACATAGTACAAATCTTTTCAATAAGCAATACTTGTGATATAGTGTAAGAATGCAGGCAAGCGAAACCAGTGGTAAAAGCTATGACATAACAATAATGTAAACATTGTAATTTAATATTGCATCGCACCAACACTGATATGAAGATGTGCCAAGGCCAAGGTTACACAGGAATCGATATTGTATTACAATATCTAACTATACTAATTAAATCCGGTACATACTAATGTACATATTTTAACATCTATAGAACTTATTTTAACATCTATAGAACTTATTTTAACATCTATAGAACTTATTTTAACATCTATAGAACTTATTTTAGAAGCTATAGAACTAATTTTAGAAGCTATAGATCTTATTTTAGCAACTTTAGAACTTATTTTAACATCTATAGAACTTATTTTAATATCTATAGAACTTATTTTAGAAGCTATAGAACTTATTTTAGCAACTTTAGAACTTATTATATCATCTATAGAACTTATTTTAATATCTATAGAACTTATTTTAACATATATAGAACATATTTTAACATCTATAGAACTTATTTTAGAAGCTATATAACTAATTTTAGCAACTGTAAAACTAATTTGACCCCATATTTTTCCAGCATTTACCCCAATTAGAAGCCGAGTATCTAGTCGGTGCCGAACAGTGGAACGCGGCACATAGAGTGTTAATCGATGAATTGTTACCAAACGCTGTGCTCTCAGGTGTGTTTCATACTTTAAATTTATGACTTTATACTGCTCTGCGGTTTCGCCCGTGTAAGTCCCGATCCCGTGGGAATATCGGGATAAAAAGTGGCCTATGTGTTAATCCAGGTCTCCAGCTATCTACATACCGAGTTTCATCGCAATCGGTCCAGTAGTTTTTGCGTGAAGGAGTAACAATTATACATCCACACACACAAACTTTCACATTTATAATATTAGTTGGATTAGTAGTATAGTAGGATACTTAATACACTAGTTGTACGAAGCAGTTTCACCTGCGTAAATCCCGATCCCGTGGGAATATCGGGATAAAAATAGCATAAGTTATTGTCAATGAAGCAATGTATCTTCATAGCAAGTTTCATCTGAATCGGTCCATTAGTTTCGTACCCTATTCAATGCAAAGAAACAGTAAAATCTTTCCTCATTATAATTAGTATAGATGTATTATTAACATTTTTCTAGACAATCTTCAAAGTATATCAAATCTATTAGAAAAATTAAACGAAGCAGCAAAGAGGCATGAAATACACGGATGGGAATCCGGGGGGAGAGCCTTGTATAATTATATACATGTCTGTTCAGAGGTAAGTCTTTTTATACATTTTTTTTGACATGGTTTTTAAATCCCTACAAATTGCTTATTGGGTTATCCAATTTTTTCAGTAAAAGTATTTTAATGTAATTTTTTACTTAAAACCTTCTACAGTTATCTTTTTTTTTTAATAAAAAGCGTCAATTAGTTAAAATAAAAAATATTGCAAGGCATTCCACACATCGCCAAGCTAAGTAACTAGACTTGTGTATGCTTTGCCCTGAAAGACTGACGGATCAACGCACAGCCTAAACCGCTGATCGTAGAGACCTGAAACTTGGAGGGTGTGTTCTTTGTATGACGTAGGCACTAGGCATCCAATAAGGATTTTGGAAAATTCAAACCCTGCACAGACGAAGTCGAGGGGAATGACTAATTGATTTATATGGATTGATACAGGCTATCGACCCCAAACCTAGGGTTTCGGGTTCGATTCTCGCCTCAGACATGTATTTATGCTTACATATTTGTCTGTGGTCTGCTTGTTTATATGTATTATAAGTATATTTTTATAAAAGAAAAGTATATAAGTAGTATATCCGTTGTCTAGCACCCATAACACAAGTCTAGTTACTTAGCTTGGGGCTAGATGGCGATGTGTGGAATGTCCTGCAATATTTATTTATTTATTATTTATCATAATATCGTTCCAGATTCGTAGCCTGCTCCGTCACGGCGACGAGGACGTCCCTGGCCGGCTGGAGGCGCTCCGCCCCGCAGTCGCTGCGGCAGTCCAAGCCACTAGATATTTACCTACTGAGTGAGTTCATTACTTGACGCGCTCTACGACCTCTGTGTCGCCTCGGGTGAACACCCGCTTGTGACGCAGAAGGTTACGGGTTCGATTCCCGCCGCAGACATGTATTTATGCTATAGATTTTTGGGTCTTGGTGTCTGTATGTATATCCCTATAAATATGTTATGGACCAAGAGCAGTGTTGGCTTAGTGGTAGATACCCCGACTTTCATTCTGAAGGTCGTGGGTTCGAATCCCGGCCGGCCGTGCACTAATGTATTTTTATTAAGAAAAAATTATGTGCGCTAATTGACATTGCTCTTACGGTGAAGGAAAACGGCTTAGTTGGCTTCAGAAGTATTGACATGTTCTCTCCTCTGGAAATGGTCGACTAAGCCGAGAGGGTAGTAGGTTCTGGGCAAGCCTACTCCATCCTCACGCAAAAAGGACCCAATTAAAAAGAGTCTAGTTGCAGAAAAAAAGACCGCATACATACATGACTAAGTGATTTATTGGTCACTATACATAATGCCGGGTATTAAACGCTCAATCAACCGTATGAGATTGCATAATGTGCGCGAACGCATACAGCCGCAAATAATATACTAGAGTGAAGAGAGCAGCACACAATTGACCAATCCGCATTTAGCGCAGTGCGTTCACTTATCCAAGAGCAACTTCAGTATTGTTTGTGAATACGGATATATATTTTCCTGTATTGATAATTGTTATTTACCCTTCCAGTTCCCCCCTCGCGGTGGCGGGTCGCGTGGAGTTGGCTGCGCGTGCGCTGAACCTGGTCCGTGCTGCGGGCGCGGGGCCTGCGCAGGCGGCCGCTCTACTACACGCGTTGAAACTGCCGCCTGATACCAACGCGCCTACGCAACACCAGGTACACTATCAGTGCGTTCATCCGTCAATCAGCCAGCACAAATTTATATGTAAAGACTAGCTGCGCCGTAAGTTCCGATCCCGTGGGAATATCGGGATAAAAAGTAGCCTATGTGTTAATCCATGTCTCTAGCTATCTAGATACCGAGTTTCATCGCAATCGGTCCAGTAGATTTTGCGTGAAGGAGTAACAAACACACACACACTCGCACACACAAACATTCACATTTATAATATTAGTAGGATTTTAAGCTATTGCATAGCTTTTATCGCGGGCTTTGAGCGTGGCGATCGATTCAAGAAATTCCGTAACGAAAATAAAACCTAACACCCCCCACTCCGCCTACCATGTAGCTCGGCCGAGCGTTCGCTTAACGTGTATGTATTTACTTTTATTTCTAGATAACAATGGACCTAGCAGAGCAAGCATCAGAGCTGTGTCTCGAGTCAGTGACCAGTTCTCCAGTGTCTTCACATCATCGAGCCACCGCTGCAAGTTAAAACTTTACATCAACCCCCTCTACCACGTAATGCTATCCCATTTCATAGGGACTGTCTAATGCGATCCTTTTGAAGGGAATCTATGTAAAAATCTTTTAAATCGATCCCTTTGAAGGGAATTGATGTTTGATAGAGACTCTACTATCTAATGCGATCCCTTTGAAGTAAATCTATGTAAAAACCTTTTAAATTTCAAATCTATCCCTTCGAAATAAATCGATGTAAAAAAACTTTAAAATTTGTAATTTTATGCAATCCCTTTGAAGGAAATCTATTTTAAAAAAATCTCAAATCGATCCCTTTGAAAGAAATCGATGTAAAATACTTAAAAAATTGTAATTTAATGCGATCCCTTTGAAGGAAATGATGTAAATTTTTTCTCAAATCGATCCCTTTGAAAGAAATCGATGTAAAACACTTTAAAAATTGTAATTTCATGCAATCTCTTTTGATGGGGATTCAACTATCTAATGCGATCCCTTTGAAAGAATCTATGTAAAAACCTTTTAAATTTTAAATCGATTCCTTTGAAACAAATTGATGTAAGTATAAAAACTTTAAAATTGTTATTTTATGCAATCCCTTTTCATGGGGATTAAACTATCTAATGCGATCCCTTTGAAAGAAATTAATGTAAAAACTTTAAAATTGTATTTTAATACAATCCAATTTGATAGGGACTCTACTACTTAATGCGATCGCCTTGGTTTAAAAAAAGGAGGAAATCCTTTTGAAGGAAATCCATGTAAATCTGTTGAAATTGTAATTGTTAATTACACCTCTTTGTAAGAAGGTTAGATTAGCTACATCCTACGATACATTTCTTGCATGTAACCCGCCTTCTATTCAGATTAATTATTTTGATAACATGTAAAGATCTAGAAGATTTAGCTAATACGCATACAAAAAAATATTCAAATGTGTCCAGCCGTTTTGGAGGAGTTTAGTGACATACACACGTACAGTAGAATTATATATATAAAAATTTGTCACCTATTAGCGTAATTCGATAACCTATCATACTTGCTTTAAATAGTCGCGGATATCCTTTGCTATATTACAGTGCTCCAGTTGGCCACCATGTCGGACTGCCAAACGCAAGGTTGCGGGTTCGATTCCCGCCTCTAGACAAGTATTTATGCTTAGATATTTGTCTGTGGTCTGGTTGTAGTATATTTACAAAAGAAAAGTATATAAGTAGTATATCCGTTGTCTAGCACCCATAACACAAGTCTAGTTACTTAGTTTGGGGCTAAACTATACTTGTGTTATGGGTGCTACACAACGGATATACTACTTATATACTTTTCTTTTGTAAATATATACTTATAATACATAGAAACAACCAGACCACAGACAAATATCTAAGCATAAATACATGTCAGAGGCGGGAATTGAACCCGCAACCCTGTGTTTGACAGTCCGGCACGGTGACCATTGTGCCAACTGGGTCGTGAAACTTTCGCATTTGTAATATTATGTCTGGATTGAGAACTAATGTTAAGTTAAAAGTCTAAGCCCATTGTACCGCTTATTGTTGCCAGTTTTATTTTTGGAGTGCGCGGTAATCAATTTATTAGACGTTATCACGACAAAAAAATAAAGAGGAAAGATTAGAATATTGCTTTGAATAGGCTCCGAAACTACTGGACCGATTTTTATAAAACTTGGTATGATGATACATTGGTTCATTGACAGTAACATAGGCTACTATTTATCCCGATATTCCCACGGGATCGGGAGTTACGCTGCTATGTAACATAGCCAGCGGTATAATGGGTTAAGAGGAAAGGGTACCGGCGCTCTCTCTAACAAACGTAGTCGACTGTTTCCACCCTGGATAATGACACTAGAGCAAATATTTTTGTTGCATAAAATTTATAACTGCCATGACCATGCCCCTATATTTTGTTTTTTAAATCTTAATTTCTATGATAATTAGAAAATGAAAAAAAGGCATAGTCATGGCAGTTATAGGTTTTATGCAACAAAAATATTTGTGCTAGTGTCATTATCCAGGGAGGAAACAGTCGACTACGTTTGTATAGAGAGAGCGCTGGTACCCTTTCACCTTAAGACTCTTAGTTATAAGGACATGCACCCTATCGGGAGCACTTTCGAAAATATTGTATGATTGCTTCTTTTTTTTTATTTAAAATGTTAATGAAAAATAAATATGGTTAATTTTGGATTAATTTTTGTCTTTTTTATTTATCTGTGTTACCATGAGTGTAGGTAACTTGCAATCTTAAGGTGAAAGGGTACCGGTGGCTCTCTCCATACAAACATAGTCGACTGTTTCCTCCCTGGATAATGACACTATGTGGCACAATCAACCAACACCACTTTTATTTGCTGTATAAAATAGTGTTGGTCTGTAAAAAAGTACTAGGCAATCAGAAGTCAGTAAAAGGTATAAATGAAACATATTGTTATCTCACTCTTTCTTCATTTTTTCTCTTTGCTCTACCGTGTAAACTTGAAAAAAGTACTAGGCAATCAGAAGTCAGTAGAGTGTATAAATGAAACATATTCTTATCTCTCTCTTTCTTCAATTTTCTCTTTCCTTTACCGTGTAAATTGTTCGATCCAATGAAAAAAGTACTAGGCAATCAGAAGTCAGTAGAGGGTATAAATGAAACATATTGTTCTCTCTTTCTTATTTTTTTCTTTTTATTTACCGTGTAAATTGTTCGATCCAATGAAAAAAGTACTAGGCAATCAGAAGTCAGTAGAGGGTGTAAATGAAACATATTGTTATCTCTCTTTCTTAATTTTTTCTTTTTCATTTACCGTGTAAATTGTTTGATCCAATGAAAAAAGTACTAGGCAATCAGAAGTCAGTAGAGGGTGTAAATGAAACATATTGTTATCTCTTTCTTTCTTCAATTTTTCTCTTTCCTTTACCTTGTATTATCTTGCTGCTTAGTATCTAGTAGTAGTGCAATTGGGAAAGCAGGTAATCCACGGGAGATTTTTTAAGATGCGTTTTAGCCAATCAGAATAGTAGTGACATGGAAAAGTAAAATTTCCTTCGCTCTACTAGTAGTGCCAAGCGGTAGTGCCTTGAAAAAGAAACGGGAAAACTCAAGCAACATGGATAGGTTAGAACTGCGAGCGGTGCCGCGTTGGCGGCCGGCGAGTCCTAGAACCGAATTCTAACTATTTTAACAAACGTCGTACACGCGTTGTGAATTACAGATACGCGTGTAGATATTGATTATTGCATTTCGGCATTTTGAACGCGCTCGCATTTCGTTCGAAGTTTTTTTATCAAACAGCTTATTTTCAAGTAAAAACTTACTCAGAGTGATCGAAAAAGAAGTTGGAATTTCCAAAAGTCGTAGAACAAAAGTTGTTCGCCTAGACGTCTAGAACCCCTTCGATGAGACACATTGACGGATTACAAACATATCCGGTAACATCCACACTTTTATGAGGAAAGATTTATCGTTTCTAACGAAAGCTACTGGATCGATTTTGATGAAACTTGGAGATACATTGATTGGTAATCATATTACCAAACGGTTGAAGGCCACAACTTTTGTTCTACGACTTTAATAAAATGTAAAAAAAAATGTAATAAAAATAAATTTTAATCTCCAAAAATCGTAGAACAAACGTTGATCGTTAACCAAATGGTGGAGTGAAAATGATGCATCTTTTGAAGCATTACAATAAAAACTTTGTTTTAAGTAAGTTTTATAATAAAACAACTATAAAAAAATTAATTCATTTATTAAAAATTGTAAAATTGATTTGCCTTCACTTCAGTTATTCTTAAAATTCTTATTGGTTAACAAAATTAATGTAAACGTCCATCGTACAACTTGACACAGCGGCGGCGAGTCAACGGCGAACCAACAACACATCTGGGGACAAACATTACAAATATAACTTAGAGGGGCAGACAAAATTACAAACATAACTTGACTTAATTACAAAAATAACTTAAGAGGGCAGACAAATTTACAATCATAACTTGAATTAATTACAAAAATAACTTAGAGGGGCAGCCAAAATTACAAACATAACTTGACTTAATTACAAAAATAACTTAAGAGGGCAGACAAATTTACAATCATAACTTGAATTAATTACAAAAATAACTTAGAGGGGCAGCCAAAATTACAAACATAACTTGAATTAATTACAAAAATAACTTAGAGGGGCAGCCAAAATTACAAACATAACTTGACTTAATTACAAAAATAACTTAAGAGGGCAGACAAATTTACAATCATAACTTGAATTAATTACAAAAATAACTTAGAGGGGCAGCCAAAATTACAAACATAACTTGACTTAATTACAAAAATAACTTAAGAGGTCAGACATAATTACAATCTAATATATTTAAACGAGCAATTATTGTATAAATATCATTAGGATCTCGGAAACGGCTCCAACGATTTACATGAAATTTAGTATACGGGGGGTTTTCGGCTCAAGGAATCGATTTATCAAGGTTTCAGGTCCGAGAAAAGCTCGTTTCCCAAAATATAGGCATTTGAAAAACCGTGTTTTAACCGAGCAAAGCTCGATCACCCAGGTACTAATAACTTAAGAGGGAGCTACAATTACAAAGAAAACTTGACAAAATTACACAGAAAACTTGACAAAATTACACAGAAAACTTGACAAAATTACACAGAAAACTTGACAAAATTACAAAAATAACTCCGATTGCGATGAAACATACTGAGTCCAGTAGTTTTTGCGTGAAGAAGTAACAATCACACTGTTCATAATGTCCCATCCAAAAATGTCCAGAAACGAGGGCAGACAAAATTACAATATTAACTCAAGGGGCAGACGGGACAAAAATATAAAAATCTATATATATAAAAGAAAGTCGTGTTAGTTACACCACTTATAACTCAAGAACGGCAGAACAGATTTGGGTGAAAATTGGTAGGGAGGTAGCTTAGAGCCAGGAGACGGACATAAGATACTTTTTATCCCAATATGCCCACGGGATCGGGACTTACGCGGGTGAAACCGCGGGGCGCAGCTAGTAACTTATAAAGATCTCAAGGGGTAGACAGGACAGTTACAAAAATGACTCAAGGGGCAGACAGGACAAAATTACTCAAGGGGCAGATAGGACAAAATTACAAATATACCATAAGATCAAGGGGCACTCAATATTTAAAAAAAAGGTTCAGCAGCTACGTGACAACGTAACAGATTTACATACGCATAAGTAATTCTCTGTATTGAGAACAAATATAAAGTTGAGGTGAAAGTGAAATCGCGGGGTGCAGCTAGTCTATATCAAATTTAAGGTGAAGGGGTACCGGCGCTCTCTCCACACAAACGTAGTCGACTGTTTCCTCCCTGGATAATGACACTAGCACTAAATATTTTTGTTGCATAAAACCTATAACTGCCATGACTAAGCTAAGTAATTCTCTGTATTGAGAACAAATATAAAGTTGAGGTGAAAGTGAAATCGCGGGGTGCAGCTAGTCTATATCAAATTTAAGGTGAAAGGGTACCGGCGCTCTCTCCACACAAACGTAGTCGACTGTTTCCTCCCTGGATAATGACACTAGCACTAAATATTTTTGTTGCATAAAACCTATAACTGCCATGACTAAGCCCCTATGTTTTGGTTTTCCATTTTCTAATTATTATAGATATTAAGATTTAGAAAACAAAAAAATAAACATAGGGGCATGGTCATGGCAGTTATAAAAATATTTGCTCTAGTGTCGTTATCCAGGGAGAAAACAGTCGACTACGTTTTTATGGAGAGAGCCCCCGGTACCCTTTCCTCTTAAGCCTACGGCAACTACACCGTCTCAGTACATTGCAAGTTAAATAGAAGCTTCAAGTAATCACCCGCACAATGATATCAAAAAATGGTCCAAATGAAGAGGCTTACACCCATATTCTTAGTCGTTTCCTAAAAAATTCGTCGCCTCGAAAGTCAATCGGCGGCATCCTCGAAATCGGTATTCTTAGACGTCCCTCGTACTAGTTTTTACCTTTCGTTGAGGAAGCTTTCAAGGTAGGTCGTGAGGTACCTTGAGTTTGACAGTTCTCTCCTCATGTCAAACTCGACTCGAGTGAGGAGATTCTCGAGTGGAGGACGTTTTTTAACAACTATGAATACGAATCTGTTGAATGGAGGTTGAGTCGAGTCGAGGAAACGACTAAGAATATGGGTGTAAGTGGCAAAATAGCCCCGGAAAATTAAACTAACTAAACTAGTAAAAATACTCACATTTACTCCACGGCATTAGTATCAATATTAACATAACTGGCCCCCATATTATCTCTATGTCTTGTAGACACGACATGTCTCTTAGCATTCTCTCCATCTTCCAAATCACCCTCACATACCCCACAGCGAAGCTTCCCAAAATCATAATATTGGTATTTATTTCGTCCCAACATATTTATATTGTGTTTAAGTTCGAGATAGAAGCGGAAGACGCTCTCCGTTGAAGGTTTTACGACGAAATGATTTGCGTACACGAGATGCGTAAGCAAAGAACGGATGGAATTGAAAACTCCTAAGCAAGAAATGCAGTTGAACTGAGCACCTTCATTGTGTAGGATATAGTTTCCTTTCATGTAGACACTGATTATGTCTCCCTTGTTTGCTTTGTATTTGTCCTCCGCCATTGCTGTCTGATGTTCCACAGATGATAGAACATGTTTCACAGCGCTAGTGGCATCTGTAACAGCTTCGCTACACAAATCGCAAATACCATTTTGAAGGTTTATCTTCTGGGTTAGAAGGTATTCTGTCCCATTTTCCGGGAATAAAGCGCAGCGGATTATTTTCGAAATTGATTCGTAGTGAGCGTCGCTTTCGAAGTGTTCTACGATTGCAGCGAATGAGGGTAGGGCGACATAATCAGGGCAAATCGAACAGATGTAGTAGTTGCCAAAACTTGCGTAGAATTCTGATGGTCGGCAATGATTCTTGTAAAGTAGAGACAGTTTTCTCGGAGCGGCGTTTCTCAAATGTTTCTTTTGACGAATATGATTGAATAGCACTTGTCTAGGGCCTTTCAAAGTCATATCGCAACAAGTACAGTAGTTCCCAATCTTTCCAGATGGTTTTATAAAGTTCTCGATGATAACATGGTCGTTCTTGTTCTGCGGTTTGCCTGAACTGGCCAAATATTTGGACCAGTTTAAGTCCTTAGGACCCCAGTCTTCAGGAAATGATCCGTCTTTGTTTTCCTTCTTCAATTCCGCAACCAATTCGTCGGATAATTTCCCGAGATGCTTATCATCTAGGATATGAAGGATCGTCAACTCAATCGTTTCCAGGTTCTGATTGCAGAGGTTGCACTGGAAACCTTTAGTATTAGGCACAATCTGGTGTTGGTATAGGAACACGTAATTAATTTTCTTTATTGCTTTTATCGAAGGCTCATCCGTTGCGAGAAATCGTCTGAATGGGACATGATTGTCTGACTGCAAGATGCAAGATAGATTGTGAACGTGCGTCTCACTGAATACGTGGTTTAAAACGCTGTCGTAATGAAATCTCAGGGTATAATACTCGCACGCAATGCAGAAGAATGCTAGCTTTCCTGTGCGATCGTCTACAAGCGTTAACAATTTGTGATCAGTCAACAATTCCAGTATAGTGCTTTCGATAGGCCCATAATAACGGTATTTCTTCGCTTGCGTCTTAGGTTTCTCTCCCGATTCATTCTCATCAGTTTCAGTGTTCTTGTTTGCATCTGCAGCGAAATTCTGGTACACATTATCTCGAATACTCATTATTATAGGCGCCACTGAGCTCGTTTGGGATGTAAAATCAATCATAGTCACGTCGAAACATAGTTTGTCGTAAGATTCTTGGTAGAACTTCAAAGCAGCTCCGATTGTGGCTTCGGAATTATCAGGCAGATGTTTCAGTAGTGCAGCGCTGAGTTTGGTGGACAAATTACGCTCTAACTTCTCAGTTTGTTTGACGATAGTCGACACATCTATAGTTGTCTCTCCACATTCCATAGCAGACAGTCTTCGCGACATATTCGGTAAGATCACCGGTTCGGACACATCCACACTTTCACGCTTCATGATTTTGGGTTTAGGCTGATGGATTTCCAAATTAAAGTGCTTCTGTAAAGACTCCATGAGCGGTTCTTCGTCATTCAATTCGATTTCGACGTTGCAATCAGTGCATATATGTACTTGCTTAGCGTTTTCTTTCTCAGCAGTAAGGAGCTCCGCTTTGAGCAGTTCAGGGACTTCGCTGATCGGTAAACTGTTGAACCTCTGCCGTTGCAAGTTGCTCTTCTTCTCAGTCGTAAATATATATTCAACCTCAACATACTCCCTTTTCTGCGTCAAAATCCTTTTATGCGTTTCGTTTAAATTTACTAAATACTTTTTAACAGCCGGATTGCTTTCAGTCAGCGGATGTGTTATAATATGGCGGAAATGCTTATCAAGCTTTCTCGCATCATCCAAAGTTCGGAAAGACAGGACCGTCAAGTCCGCCAGTCCAATTGTGATGTCTTCAACTTGTTCTGTCATTTTGATACCCTTGGACGTAACCAAGTTTATAATAAAACCCAAGAAGCTCTAACTCTGCTGAGTTTATAGAGATGGGGTATGGAAATTTTGTGCCCGTACTAGACAGCCAAAAATTTTGTGCGCGAAAATAAAGGATCGAAAGGTACTTTAATTTTGGAATAAAAAATTAAATGATGTTTATAATTAGGGCATATCAAGATCTGAAACAAAGATAATAAATCAATTAGACAGTGAAATATTGATTAAATTGGATATAGATAATCTAGATGATTCATATATGACTACTTTAATCCATGGTGCGGTTTCTTTTAATAGATAGATTGATTAAGAGGAAGGTTCTCGTTTACAAACCAACATTACCACGCGTACGAAGTCGCGGGCAACAGCTAGTTTACTTATATTATATAGCTTAAGAGTTTGTTTGTTTGAACGCGCTAATCTCAGGAAATACTGGTGCGAATTGAAAAAATGTTTTTGTGTTGGTTAGTCCATTTATCGAGGAAGGCTACTTTAAATTTTGATATTCCCACGGGATCAAGACGTACGCGGGTGAAACCGCGGAGCGCAGCTAGTAATATTATAAAAAGGAAAGATTTTTTTAAAAACGAATAGGATTTTGATGAAACTTAGTATGACGATACATTGATTCATTGGGAATAACATAGGGTACTTTTTATCCCGATATTCCCACGGGTTTGGGAGTTACGCGGGTGAAACTACGAAGTGCTGCTAGTTTAATCTATCTTTCTATACATATAAATGCTTTGTCCTGACTGACTGACGGATGAACGTACAGCCTAAACCGCTGATCGTAAAATCATGAAACTTGGAGGGTGTGTTCTTTGTATGACGTAGGTATCTGATAAAGGATTTTTGGAAAGTTTGTATCGGACAACGTGTTCCTTGGTCCATTTACGACTTCTACGCGGACGAAGTCGCGGGCAAAAGCTAGTAATAAAATAATATTACTTAGAAAACGTTTCCAATCAAAATAGAGCATCAATGATTTTATCTGAAGGTCATGAGTTCGATTTACATAATATTTGTATTTCATAGATACAATTTATTTATTTTCCACAATTATTAGGTTATAAATACCTACTTAATAATTTTAATACAATAACATAAAATATTCTTCTAGACAGTTAAAATTAACAATCCATCGTCACGCAAAAAATGACAAAAATTTCCGCCCTTTTGACGTCATAAAAATAATAATGTTGGCAATTTGCCGCCCCTTTATGATAGTAATGTTGGTGTATGTGAGAAAAAACTTAACGATATGAAAGAATTGAGCGAAAAATATTTATTTCATAACCATGTAAGGATGCGGAGCGACTCGTGATTTGCAACAACTGTTTTGGGCGAGAGTGACATTCAATGCATGCAAATGGGAACTAAGTAATTTCTTGAAAAATATTTTAACAAATTTCCCAATTTTGCCGCTCTCCTAATGTGGCGCCCGGGGCGGTCCGCCCATCCGCCCACCCCCTCGCTACGTTACTGCGTATACAAGAACAACCCGCGACTTAGTTGTGTCCAGACGTATTAATAAATAATAAATAAATATTACAGGACATTCCACACATCGCCATCTAGCCCCAAGTTAAGTAACTAGACTTGTGTTATGGGTGCTAGGCAACGTATATACTACATAAATACTTTTCTTTTGTAAATATATACTTATAATACATAGAAACAACCAGACCACAGACAAATATCTAAGCATAAATACTTGTCTGAGGCAGGAATCGAACCCGCAACCCTGTGTTTGGCAGTCCGACGTGGTAACCATTGTGCCAACTGGGTCGTCAAAAAAAAAATTGTCGAGTTCTTTCCTCTGGACACGGTCGACTAAGCTGGGAGGGTGCTGGACATAGTATACTCCATCCTCACGCAAAAAGGACGTACGTAACTAAATGAATAACTGCGGAAAACAGCCTGTATACAAGTACAAATCCGACATGGATATAATAATCACGTAGGCCAAGTCGGTTCTTGAAAGTTGTAAGGATAAATCACTACATAGTATAAAACAAAGTCGCTTTCTCTGTCCCTATGTCCCTTTGTATGCTTAAATCTTTGAAACTACGCAACGGATTTTGATGCGGTTTTTTTAATAGATAGAGTGATTCAAGAGGAAGGTTTATATGTATAATACATGCATAATATACCCGTGCGAAGTCGGGCGGGTCGCTAGTATGAAATATGTTGGAAATGGTAAGGGTGTACCCATACTTGTACTTGAATGGACTGTTTTCTGCAATTAGACCCTTTTTAATTGGGTCCTTTTTTGCGTGAGGATGGAGTAGGCTTGCCCAGGACCTACTACCCTCGCAGCTTAGTCTGTTTTCCTTCACCGTAAGAGCAATGTCAATTAGCGCACATACATTTTTCTTAAGAAAAATACATCGGTGGCCGGGACTCAAACCCACGACCTTCAGAATGAAAATCGAGGTATCTACCACTAAGCCAACACCGCTCGTGTCGTCTTTGGTAATTGAGATAATTCTTTTTACCAATTTTTAAATGATATTTCCAGAAAAAATACTAATTGTAAGTGGTTTTTAATAAAAATTACAGGCTTTTAAAAAACTTAATGGAGCCAAGTCCAAGTACTAGGTTTCCTTAGAAATGTATTATATTGTTATTTTATAACAACAAGGATATTGGAAAGAGGAAAATCATTAATAATTTGATTACTATAACATTTTGAAATAACAATTAAAACAAACTTAGAACATTGATCATATAAACATTGCAACTTGAAAATATCTATATATATAAAAATGAATTGCTGTTCATTAGTCTCACTAAAACTCGAGAACGGCTGTACGGATTTATCTTATCTTAGTCTTGAAATGTTCGTGGAGGTCTAGGGAAGGTTTAAAAGGCTCGGGATTGGGACTTACGCGGGTGAAACCGCGGGGCGCAGCTAGTTTTTAAATAAAGGAGGCATTTACGAATAGTGTCAAAATGTTAGCTGTGATAATAAGTGATAAACCAGAACCAGCTATACTTCATAGCTGGTTCTGGTTTATCCGTCGAAAGTTTTACATATTTGAAAGATACCAAATGAATCAGACAACACTCATCTGTAGAATGTATAAACATAATTTCAAAATAATATAAATTTACTACAAAAAATAATAGTTATCCGTAGCCTCTACCCGCAATAACTATACAAATAGGCAGACTTTCGGTACAAATATCTCTTTAGCTAGAAGATTTCAAATAATAAAAACTATACTAGGATAAAAAAGAAATATTAAACACTAGTTACGCCCCGCGGTTTTACCCGCTTATGTCTTAATCTTATGGGAATATCAAAATAAAAAGTAGTGCGTTCAAACAAACTATTCAGCTTTATATAATTAGTATAGATTGACAGTAACATAGGCTGCTACTTTATACCGATATCCTCACGGGATCGGGAGTTACGAGGGTGAAACGTCGGGATCAACAAATATTTATTAAGACCTCGTGATTGGCACTTTTAATTAATTAATTACAAGCCATAGTAAGAAGTTTTCTGAGGTATTTTTTAGTTATCTTTGAAAAGGTTCTGCCCCTCCATTGTAGAAGTATGTCCTCAATAACTTATCTTTGAGTTTTAAAATTCAAGTGCAAAATCCATGAAAAAATACATAGTAAAATGATTTCAACGTGAGCAGATCATGCATAATGGATGGTTAGCGTGATAAAATCTAAACAATACACGTTGAAAGTAAAATCTCGATTAGAATTTCATGATTTTTTATCTAGTAGGTAGTTCACCTACTTGTTTTAAGGCATACCTACATAATTTCAAACTCACTTTTTCACACAGAAAATTAAGAAATATCGATCAATTTAATAACAATAAGCTTTAACAATGATCTAAGTTATTAACTGAATACCGTAAATAAGTAATGTGTTAATATAAACACGAAAAACATGAAATTTCTACACCATGATCAGATGAAAAATTGTGGTTATAATGAGATCGCACTATCTCGAAATAAACTTTTATATGATTGTTTTCATAAAAATAATGAGTAATATTGTTTATTTACCTGAAACTCTTGAATTTGTGCATGGTAGCGTAAAACGCTGGGTAGAATTTACGAAGTACGGGCAGTAAAATGATGGTGGCATGACATGACAGACAATGGAAAAATGTCATTTTGCTGCGTGATTTTTCCGCAGTGCTCGGGGTTGCCAGGTTTTAAAATTTCCCCGGAATTAGGTAGTTTTGTTAATGCCGGTGGTTGCACAACCCTCGTATGTAATTTTGTATGTAATTCTATCATGTGCCTATTAATTCTTTGTTTTTATAACTCTATCTGTTTTATTTTTATTTAGTATTTGTTAAGTAATTATGTCCCTTTTTTAATTTGTTTACTCTTTTCTTGTCCGTGTGCTCTTCTAATAAATGTCTATTCTATTCTATGTATTTGTATGTAGGTAACCTACAAATTACTTTATGACAAAATTACTCTTAGGTTAAAACGCACAAAATCGACACGGCAGCGGAGCGGCACGGTGCGGCAGCAAAGTGGTGCGGCTAGAAAAATATTCTATCCACTATTTCAAATGAATATGCCATCCGGCCATATTGGCAACTGTGATTCAAAGTTGTCAAAGAAGAACTAACATTCTTGCGACTCAACCAGTTGCCAAAGACGATACGCACTACAGTGGCACTACAGCGGAGCGGCACGGCGCAGCTGTAGTGCTTTTTAATTCATATGGAATAGTGGAAAGAATACTTTGCTGCCACGCCGCACCGCTTCGCTGCCGTGTCGCTTGCTTTTTTTCTTAATTCTATTTTTTATTATTACTTGATTTATTTTATATTAGTGATCGCATAGTCTATAATAACTAGACGTAATTACTAAAATAAATAGACATTAATAAATATTTGTCTAGATATTAAATTAATTTGTTGTAAGTATAACATTTTGACATGCTTTTTACATTATTTTTATATTATAAATATACATACTTATACATGTCTTTGATGCCTTTATAAGGTACACCAATGGATTTCAAGTTTGTAATATTTATACACCTGTGTTTAAGCAAATAATGATTCTGATTATGATTTCTGAAATAATGATTTTTAACCGACTTCAAAAAATGAAAGAGATTCTTATTGGACAATTTTTTTTTAAATTAGGTTTTTTAAGTAAGTTAGGTAGACAATAGGAAATGTTATTGAAAAATTTATACAATAAATACCTAACCAAAACAGATAGATGGACAATATTATTTGCTGCGATATAATCATTTGAACAAATTAACGCACATTGTGCGCATTATCGTGCTGTCAGTGTAAAAAATCAAAATTCCCAAAAGATTTTCCCTCAAGATTATACGATTAGCAAATCGATTACGATTATCTTCATATCACGTCACTTGCAACGTGTCCATTTTATTCTGAAAGAGTACGTGATTGTAGCCTGTATATTGTATAATTATATAAATATCTTACGTGACCTTGTTGTACTGAAAAACAATTTATTTGCTTACTTTTGTAATAAAATCTATACTTACATTACCTACCTACTGTGTAAATATGGTACTGCTTTAATTATATTTGCGTTATGAATTTTTAGAAGTCAAGGTGGATGTATAATAGATTAAATACAATGTTTGAAGTATGTACTAGCATGTGTTTTTATTCATCTACTTCAGAAAATAAATTGAAATAAATGGAATTTAAATCCAAAACGTTTTGAAAGTTGACTGAAAATCAAAAATACGTTTTAGTCGATTTACTCCTTATTTACTCCAACACTAGTGGTTACAGCAACTCAGGAAACGTCATCTGTCAATGTCAAACAAAAAAGTTAGCGGCGAATGCTCCGTTTCGCTTTTTTTCGATAAAATTGAATTTATCTATTGAAAAACCTAATAAAATACAAAAGCAATAAAATGTTGGCGGCGGAATCCGAAGCAGACGATCCAGACAACTCTATAGACCTAGAATTCGTGACTGCAGACGTTGAAACAACCTGTACCATTTGCTTTGCAGAATTCCTCGACAAATCGGACCTAGACATCCACGTAAAGCAAGTTCACAAAGGCGGGAGCAAATCCTGTGATTTCTGCCCTGATACCTACACAGATCTGTTAGATTATGCTACTCATGTTCGTGACAATCATTTAAAAGACATCAAATGCTGTACCTACTGCTCGAAGGTGATCAAAGATTCTGACGAAGTCGGTAATCATCAGAAACTACATACCAGCTACTCGGACTCGTACTATTCATGCTCCCAGTGCGTTGGGCTGTTCTCTACAACGCATCAATTGGAATTACATGAGCTTCAACACCATGAGGACACTTCAGATGTATTTCACTTACCTTGCATGGTATATCTATCATCTATACTCAACCTTAAGGCTACCACAGTACTCCAAGCTTCCAAAGACTGCTTTTTCATCTGCAACTCGTGCGATTTCACTGCCATCGATTTGAAAACCTACAAAAGGCATCTATCTGAAGGCAATTGTTTTTCGTTCATCTGCGATATGTGCTCGCAACTTTCTAAGAGAAAGAAGACGTTAATTAAACACTTTACCGAACGTAAGACGAAGTGCAATGAGTTAATAGAGAATGTAAAATGTATTAATTGTAAAAAGCACTTTAATTACATGGTGTTAAGAGATCATTTGAGTAGCTGCCCGATGATTAAATGTACAAATTGTGATGATATATTCCAGACTGTGGAACAGTTATCGTTACACCAACAACGAGACCATCCAAAATCCATCTCCAACACATCTCGATGTACATTCTGTAATAAATTGTTTGTTGGTAAAAGCGCTATGAAGAAGCATATCAAACGCTCGCATCGAGCAAACTTCCCCTTATACAAATACATTTGCAAATCCTGCGGCTCCATTTTCATGCATCCACAAAAACTGTTCGCTCATTACTTCGTCCAGCATCGAGAGCTACTGCCGTACACTTGTAAATTGTGCGACAAAACATTCAGAGTACGAAAACAATTTACGATCCACATAAAAATGGTACACAAAGGGGAAGGTTTCGTTGAATTCGATGAAAAGTATCATGTTTTCTTCACTGACAAAAAACCAGATAATCCTTTCATACCGAAATGTGTTATAAAAGATAATTACGATACAGATACGGAAGATGAAGAAGAAAAGAAACAGAAGAAGAGAACAATAACTCCGAAAACCAAAAGCTTAACACCTAAACTGAAAACTAAAAAACAGAAACGTAAGACACTAAAATCTAAAGGCAGTTCATCTGAAGATGAGTCGTTGTTACAAGTTCGAAAACGTAGTAGGAAAGGGAAATCTAATTTCAAAGTCAGAACTGACCTTTTCTCTCGGAAAAGCCGAACACAACTTACTTGTCAAGTATGCAACAAGTACTGCTACACGCATCAAAATTTCCTTAACCACATGAGTCTACATAAGCAATCCGAGAAAATAACTTGCGTTAAGTGCAACAAAACGTTTAAAACTGCCAAAGATCTAGAAAAGCACACCCAAACTGAACACTCGTCATCGTTACTAACAGAAACATTGAAGAAAGTTTTGGAAAAACGAAAACAAGGACCGGAACCGCCCCAAGAAGAGACTATGTCTCAGAAATTTACGAAAACCATCAAAAAGGTTAAATTTGAAAAGGCTTTCGAAGCCGCTAAAATACAACCTGCGCCAGATAAAAACCTATCTGTCAAAAAGTTTCTAGAAAATTTCACACCAGATGTAAACGCTGATCGGCCGAAATTGAAAATAGATTCAGCGTTAACCATAAAGAAATATGAGAGCCCTTACTACAGGAAAGAAACTATCAGAATGTCGAAATTCGAAGCTGAAACACAAATAAACTTAAATAAACCGGCCAAACTAAAAATGCCGCAAAAATTCAAAGAAACTAGTAATTTTAAAGCGGAAATATCAATTTCTCTGATACAAAAAACAATCGACCACGATTACGAAATGGATGCTGCTGATGATCACCAAAATTACTTTGTAGATGACAAGAATATACCCGAAGTCGCTCAAGAAGTAATGCTGGAAGAGACAGTAGAAGACCGTCCACAGAATACTCCAAAAATTGTACTCCCAAAACTTCCGATCGACTACCCAGATATACATGTTGCAACTCTTCAACCCCAAGCACCATACTTCAAAATTACTAAAGTCACGGATCAAAAAGGTCGTCAGCGCAAAATTAGACAGAATAACCCAGAACCATCCCATGTTCAAACAATACAATTAAAGGATGGAACAAAATTGGTCTCAACAAATCCCCTAGCTCACTTACTCGGAGATAAACAAGTCGACGATATTATAAAACCATCAAAATCTAGTTACGTACCTAAAAATAAAATCGTAAACAATGTACAGGGAGCGCTTGTTGAAGCGCTACAAAAATTGGATAAAACATTAGAACAAAAACGGGTTGCAATTAAAAAGCGAAAAGCTAAATCTGAAACGACGGAAACTAAGAAAAAAGCACAACAAAGTAAGAAAAAACCGCGAAAAACTAATGTAACGCTAGAAGACATTGAAATGTCACAGGACGTAGAAATAGTGTCACAGGACATGGTAGAACTGCCACAGGACATGGTAGAACTGCCGCAGGATGTAGAAATAGCGCCTCAAGATACAGAAGAACCGTCGCAAGATGTAGAAATAGTGTCAGAGGACATAGAAGAACTGTCATAGGATGTACAAATAGAGCCTCAAAATGCCGAAGAACCACAGGATGTAGAAATAGTGTCACAGGACATGGAAGTACTGTCATAGGATATAGAAATAGTGTCACAGGACATTAAAGAACTGTCATAGGATGCAGAACAGAAATAACGCTAGAAGCCTTAAATTAACTTGTTTCAACATTGAGTTAAAGCGCTGTGCTCACTAAGGCGGTAAAGGAGAGTCCGGTGTTGGGAATACCGGCTGGTTTCTGTATGGCACGGTGCATAGAAACTAGAACATTAAAAAAATCCCGACCTCCGAATCCGCCTGGTACACAGCACAACGTAGTGTTAGCCTAGTGCTACCTTGATTTTAATTCTGAAAGTTGTGGATTGGAATCCCGAGAATGAACGGCTTAGTTGGCTCCAGACGTTGCAAAAAGCATGCGATACACTGCAAATTTGCAACCACTGTTTACATTGCACAATGGCCAAAGTCACCTTTGTAGATTGGACATTTTTCTCTGCAATGTGGTAACCGCTTAAATCATCTTTATTAGATGTAAAGAATTTTTAATATAGGCATTTATAGTGTGTAAAGTTTTCAATTGATTTTAAGTTTGTAAGTTACAGTACGGGTCATAAGTACACTATCAGTTTGCTACAATAATACTATCAACAAGTATTGGACTTACGACCTTCTAATAGACGTTACACACAAACATAAATACTTGAAATAAAAGTACTCAGTGTGATTATTATTTTCAACGTGTTAGCTATGTGTTTAGTTGTGTGAGTGGTATAAGCCGGCACCCGCTACACCCCAACCGACGTGGTTCGTTCCACAGGTTACGTTATTATAATGTTCAAATAGTGCTGCACAGGATTGTAAACGTTACGGTGGGCAGAGACTTTTGACCGTTGATTGTATTAATCTATATTTTCTTTATGTCAATCTCGTAGTAATGTAGAATGACAACATAGAATTAGAGGATTGCATATTATACCTCTAATATAATATATTTCTGCAGTTACTTCTTAATTTTTAAAAATAACGTGAAAATTACTCGTTTCAAATAACTTTAACTTACGTATTGTATAGTTAATATTCATTTCAAATGTTATTTAAGTTCTTGATAAAAATATTATTAAAAATGGATTATAAATATTGTTTGATTTGTCCTGCCTATAATGTATCGGCGTTTTTTGACGACACTTCGCTTGTCACCAATAGATGGCGGTTTAACACACCCTAGAGATCAGAAAGATCGGGACTTCGCTACCTCTATGGGACTTAGGGCTGATTTTCATTAGAACGGGCCGTAACATGCCCGGAGCGTGCTGTGTACGTGGTTCGGACGGGGCACGGATTTGAAAGTTTACATGCGTTTTGTATGAAGCAATTTATATACTCACTAGCTGCGCCCCGCGATTTCACCCGCGTAAGTCCCGAACACAGCGCCATCTATTGGGTGTATTTGCAACCTAGATGTCAAACAATATTGAAGAATATTATCCATGAATCAACGTACACCGCCATCTATGAGAACTTCATAAAACTAAACAGTAAATAAACACTTGCTAAAGAAACCATTAATTGAAACATTTTATTCCTTTACATTCACGACATAAGCGAATAATTGCGATGATAACTATCTTATCCAGTAAGTTAGACCAAAATACGGGTACTTACATGTGAAATTTGATTGAAATCGGTTCAGTAGTTTTGGAGTTTATTGGCAACATACGTGACGCAAGATTTTTATATATACAGATTTATTTAGACTGTAGGCACATACAGAAAACTTAGTCACGTCAGAAAGTTACATATTTTTAAGGACATTGAGTACATTATACCACAGGCATAGGTAATAATATTAAAATATAAAACAATGAATTCTACTAATATTATAAATGTGAAAGTTTGTGTGTGCGTGTGTGTATGTTTGTTACTCCTTCACGCTAAAACTGCTGGACCGATCGCGATGAAACTCGGTATATAGATACCTGGAGACCTGGATTAACACATAAGCTACTTTTTATCCCGATATTCCCACGGGAACGGGACTTACGCGGGTGAAACCGCGGGGCGAAGCTAGTAGCAAAATAATTGTAATAAGTAAAACATGTCATGGAATAGAATTCATCGCAGCTGTATAATAATAAATAGTAGTATAAAATAAGTATTAAAGTCAATGGTACATAAAAACAATCGCCGAAAATATAGGTAATGTCAAACAAAACAAGTAGTAGGTAACTATATACCCACTTATCCAAAACAAAACAAAATCATACCCAGTTTTCGTCAGCCAGTGCTTCATATATAATATTACACAGTGCATGATCCGTGTGGGGACGACGCTTGTTTACTCCACGGATCCGCCCCGTCCCCTATAAACGTGTAGTACGGACGGACTCCGCTCCAGACACGGCATGGTGTAATGAGAATCATCCCTAGAAGTTCGATCCGCACACAACAGTGCCGACACGTGCTGTTCAGTAACGTATCCATCAGTGTCAGTGAAAAATGATATTGTTGCATACTTTTTGTACTAGGCTATCCGTACAGCGGAGGGCTACCGAAATTGCCTTGTTATTCCGCCGCTTATGTGTCCGTAGGCGACCCGCCCCCTACGCAGGAGAAACCGCGTGGCGCAGCTAGTAGATAGATAGATTTGATCAACACGTGTTAGGGGTACTGATCTTCTTCTTCTTCTCGTATAGATGTGTGGCTTACCTATTGTTAGAGTTTTCAGATCGCTCTAAGTTAGAGGGCTTAGACTCTAAGGCTTAGAGTCTAAGCCCTCTAACTTGACCTAAGGGGTACTGATAAAAACACACATTTAGAATGACTAAACATTTATTTTTATATTATTTTATAATGATTTTTGTCAATTATTTTGCTTTTACAGTTTGCTTACATAATTATAGGTACTGCGATAAGAATGTTAATGATCGCTAACTCGAACGCACAACGATCCAATACAAAGAGAATTTCTTAAGAGAATCACATACCTAAAAATACTATATATTTTTTTCTTAGACCAATGACATGTTTTGATGGAATTTTCGTTCTGGAGCATACCTGTTTTCATCCCTTTGCCCGGTTAACATTATTCCATTCCAGCGTTCGAATCCAGCGCTGGATTGCAACTGAAAAAATGTAAACCCACATTGGATGCAGTAAGCAATCCAATCCAGAAACTGGATTGGCGGTGTACTTTTGAATACAGCACGACCATTCCAACGCAACTGGGATAATGAAGACGGCCAATCTAGTGCCATCGAGTAGGTACTGACAGAACAATATTACAGATACACGAATCGACAGCCTTTAAATGACTGGAATCATGTAGAGGATATCTCCAGTCTGGTCCATTCCAGTCCAACGCTATGGGTTCCTGGACTGGAATAATGAAAACTATCCATATTCCAGTTGCGTTGGAATGGTCGTTCTAGATTCAAAAGTAGACCGCCAATCCAGTTCTTGAACTGGATTGCTCACTGGATCCAGTGAATTCCAGTGTAAGTAAACATTAATTACAATCCATCGCTAGACTGGAATAATATATAACAGGGCATTACATTGCAAAAAAATGGATGTCAATCGCTTGAATATTTTGTATTCTAGACTTACATGTTTTTTATTACAAATTAGTAATAACTTTGAATTGTTTAAAATAAATACAAGCATAGTTTATAACGAATTCATTACACAAAAAAACAATAGGGTTATGTTTATTGGAACGAAGTTCCTTATGGCGTGTTGCGAAAGGGGGCTAGACGGAAAAAATTAAGACCAAAAGTTGTAACGACACTTTTTGATTTTATTACAACTCCTTCACTAATTAATCGAAAGAAACTTCGTTCCATCCGGGTGTCCCTTGACACCTCTCAAGTTTTATTTTGTATGTATAAAGTATGCGGTATGTTATCCTCTTAAGGGCGAAACAAATGCGTGTACTTATTAATTATTGTTGTTGTGTAACTCTTTAACAAAATTTTGGTATAATTCAAAGACGAAAATTCCTTGTCGTTTCAAAGCCTATTAAAAAAATAAATGCCATCTTTTTAGGCTTCCATACCCTAAGGGTCAAAACGGGACTCTATTGATAATACTTTACCGTCTGTCTGTCTGTCACCAGGCTGTATCTCATGAACCGTGATAGCTAGACAGTTGAAATTTTCACAAAAAAATAGATAAAAAATTATAACTTTTGAGTATGTTTTAAAGAATTTCAGGTTATTTTCATGTCTACTATTATATAGGCAATATGTTTTTGTTAATTATTACTCTCAAAAGGGCAGGCAACAGACTTTTAACCTATACAGCCTTTGATGTGAAACATCTATAGCTGCACGTAAAACCGATTTCTGGCGTGGCGACGCATGCCGTGGCGACGCATCGCCACGGCATGCGTGATGTATATATATACATGATATATATATATACAGTCTATATGCAGTAGTGTGTACGGGTTACTTTTACAAAATAATGTCGATGTTTCACATCTGCCAGGCGTCCCGTGACGGCTCACATTTTTTTTGTTAATTATTATTCCCAAAAGGGCAGGCAAAAGACTTCTAACCTATACAGCCTCGTTTAACATACAATATTTTTTAGCGTTTTCTGTTTGATATGCATCGATCGTAATGGTATGGAACCTTCGTGTGCTAGTCCGACTCGCACTTGGCCGGTTTTCGAATTAAGTTTGAATAAGCTTAAAATCCACAAGGAATTTTCGACAATTATAATCAAACATAGACATATTTCAGTTTTTTTTATCTAGATGTGCTGCCACCTATGGAGGCATGATTAAACTAGTATTTAAGTAAGCTCCATTAAAAGATAAGTTTATGCAGTGGTTTCTCAAAAAAATCTAGTTTTTTTATACAAACTAAAAACTAAACACAGTCTCTACCTAATGAGTGAATGAGACAACAATAAAGGACAATGTCCAAAAATATACGATTGAAAAACCCAGCTGAACGAACACGCGTTATTTAGCCATCGTTAGAATGCTTTCCATATAAGTCTGCACGAAGTCCAGCTAAACCTAATAGTCAAAGGGTATTTAACATTCTGAATAATAAACTAGTAGTCAACCTTCTTTTTTGGCGTGATAACTTCTTCTAAATCGATGAACACCGGCATTCATAAAAAAGTGTGACGTCATGTTACGGGAACGTCAGCGGAGCGTTAGTGACAAGGAAACCATAGCAACGTATTAAGGTATGCAAAATGGTAATGTTAACGATACAAAGAGTTCTTATGACGTTATCACGTAAAATTGACTTTACAGACAACCATTTTTTATTATTCAAACCTATGCCTTATTCAAACATATGACAATTATTTATTAATTATTGTTTGTCATTTATGTCCCATATTACGGGGCTATGGAGCCCCGGACTGTTGGAAAGCGTGCGTGGAGCCGAAGCCAACACGTAGAGGCCCTTTACAATAACAACGTTTAATTGCAAAGTATGATGTGGACACCAAACCGGCGATTATCCCTTTCTGCACCATATAGATTTTGTAACATGGCGTTCGTTAATTGTATTATTGTCTTTTATACAATGCCATACGATTGAAAGGCCTACATAAAAATTTACTGACCGTTTATGCCAGAATGTTACATCCCCTTTCGGTTTGACTCGCACGTATTTTTGGGCAACATCGTTTAACTAAAAACTATCAAGTCTAAACTAAAACACTTTGGTAATATTTTGTGCTAAACATCAAATTATTTTATATTAACAGGAACCCTACCACAAGTTGTTTACGCGTTCGATGAAACATATCTGAGTACTAGCAGCGCTCCGCGGTTTCACCCCCGTAACTCCTGATCCCGTGGGAATTTCGGAATAAAAAGTAGCCTTTAGCCTTCCTCGATAAATGGACTATCCAACATAAAAATATTTTTTCAATTCAAACCAGAAGTTCCAGAGATTAGCGCGTTCAAACAAACAAACTCTTCAGCTTTATAATATTAGTATAGATACAGGGTTATTGCTAACCATAATAGCAAGCGGTTGAGGGCCATTTCTGTGCACCTAAACACATAACTTTTGTTCTACGACTTTTGGAATTTCAAACATTTTTTTTTAATTTCGAGGACAACCACATTGACCTTTGTAAGCAAAACCACATAAAATCCCAGTAAATTTCGTGTGCCTTCTCATTGGTGGGTGCGTTCCGAAGGCACAGATCCTAGTTTTTAAGACGATTCAATGTGATTTCATTAAAATAAATCCTATTTTGACTTCGACTTTAGCACGCAGTTTATTTCAGCTATATTTTGCCACTTTAAACAGAAATCTAAATCTTGATTTGCGTACTAACTGATTCTGGTCTTGAAGTTGTATGGTAAACTAGCTGTTGCCCGCGACTTTGTACGCGTGGTAGTTTGGTTTATATACTAAAACCTCTCTCTTGAATTACTCTATTAAAAACCTAAAATCCGTTGCGTAGTTTTAAATCTAAGCATCGAAGGGACAGACAGATAGCGGGAAGAGACTTTGTTTTATACTATGTAGTTATATTCTATACTAGCTTTTGCCCGCGACTTCGTCCGCGTAGAAGTCCGAAATGGACCGACGAATCACGTTGTCCCATACAAAACTTTGCCCCCCGATTTCTGAAAATCCTTTCTTATAGGATGCCTACGTCATACAAAGAACACACCCTCCAAGTTTCAGGTCTCTACGATCAGCGGTTTAGGCTGTGCGTTGATCCGTCAGTCAGTCAGGACAAAGAATTTAATATGTATAGACCATACATTTAATTGAGCGCTTAAACGACTTGTGGTAAGCCCTCAACTTGCTGGACGCAAATAACTTATCAAATCAATAGAGAGAGACAAAAACTAATATTACGTACTTAGAAAAAAAAATGGATATTTAGATAATTCATTAAAGTTATTTAAATCATAATATTTATCATGTATTGTGGAGCTCAATAAACGTACGTGAAAGGAGCTAGTCCGATACGGACGCCTCTAACGTGTCTCGTGAAAATGATGCTTGTAACAGCATCGAAATATAAAGCTTCACAAAACAAAAATATACTAAATATACAGTTTTAAGTAACTTTTATAGTGAAAATAACCATGTTTAAAATCGTATATACCATTAAAGCTTTAAAAAATGAGAAAATAAGAGTCTCCGGCCACATGTTCTGGCACCAGCTCGTTAATCGAACATAGTGGGCGTAGACCTTAAACTTAAAGTCTATTAGAGAGATGTACCGAATGCGCGCCAAATTCGAGAAAAAACACGTGGTTTCTCGTAAAAATGATCCAATTATAAATTGAAATAACACTAGAAGCGCTCTGCGGTTTCACCCGCCAATGTTATTCCTAATTAATCAATGTATCCTAATACCAAGTTTCATCAAAATTGGTCCAGTAGTTTCGGAGCCTATTCGTTGCAAAGAAACAACAAAATCTTTCCTCTTTATTATTATTATTGCAGATAAAGTATAATAATATTCTCTTATATTATTGCAGATAGAGTATAAGATTAGCTTTTACACGCCTTCTGTTCATTAGGATCTACCATTGGATTGAATAGCACGCTGAAGTTCACTGTGATCCACCATTGGTCTGGGTGGATTCTGTAATACTTGCATCTCTTTTTATGCTCAACCAGTGGATCAAACAGCACGCTAAAGTTCGCTCTGATCCACCATTGGTACAAGATTTCGTCCGAATAGGATTTGAATTTTCCAAAAACTTTGAATTGTGATTTTGGAAAATTCGTCGGAAAAGTCGTGGATTATAAAATAATCGGCGAACATACATAAAAAAATTAACAAAGAAGATATGCGCAAAAATCCATAAAAAAACACATACATACAATCGAATTGAGAACCTACTTTTTTTGAAGTCGGTTAAAAAAATATACGCGACGAGTTGAGAACCTCCTCATTTTTCGAAGTCGGTTAATAACGTAATATTTTGTCACAACTGGCTCATTTTCTACGAAAAACTAACAAAAAATTGATTTTGGCGGGCATCCGGTTTGCATTCACATTAAGAGTCGTGATTTTTAGAGAGATTAGATACAGAGACCTTAACACAAGTTGTTTACGAATTCGATCAAACGAATTGAGTATTTACCATGAAACTTTAAAACTGGAATCGGACGATATGCGAGATATAGGATGATTTTTTTAATAGGCTTTTAGGGTCAATTCCTGAACTATAAGTGAAAATTAAAACTTTTGATCATTTGATTTTTGTTTTTTTTCCTAACCAGGAATCGAACACATTAATAAAAAAACCCAATATTTTTGTATCACGCCAGCCGGGGTAGCTGGTATTTTGGAGGTACAAGATGGTGTATACCTTCAAAGGGAAGATCTTCCACCGGGCAGGTGTTATACCCAGTAGGCCGCGGCCCAACGATGTTTCGTTGGAACTTGTACATGAGCTTATCTTCAGAAAAACTTCGCTTGCGCGATCTAGGATCTGCGATCGGCTTAGTGGCGCCATCTATTGGTTGCGATATGAAGCGTCGCCACAGCATAAATATAAAATATAATATTTTTATTTAAATCCCTCCGCAAAACCTTCCGATCTCATTTTCAATTAGCGCTTATCGTCCCCCCCTAGTCCAGGGGGGGGACGATGAGCGTGAAAAAGTTCTAGACTGTTAAGAGTAAGGGATCGAAAATGCTTATTGCTTATATTGTCTTTTTAAGTATAGTGTTCACTGCATACTAAAAAACCAAATGAATAGACTCTAAATTCGGTTTTAACTGCCTAAGGCCAGGTGCTAATAAAGCTACCCAAATCGACCTTTGTTTTAAGCAACTCTATGTTTTTTGGATATAAATGGATATTGTAGGTTATTGTGTTTGAAAACATGATATGAACAACTTCGTTCGATAAAAAAATGTTAGAAAACAGATAATTATTAGATCGTTTATCGGGTTTTATTCAAAAATAGTTAACGTTTGTTTCTAAAAATGAATCAAATGATAGGTTTTGACCTCTAGGAACTATATTTGTGGATAATAATGCTAAAATGTTTTGCATATCGATCAAATATAACAGTTAGCACGCAGCATGCTACGTCTTTGAGAGCGCGGGCTAAGGTAATGTGAATACCTACACATGGTAGTGGAAGAGCGCCTTAACAAGAAATAACCATGTTGAGTACACATATTTTAGGATATAGTCTGGCTTAAAATTATTTTTTATATTTATCTTAAGTACTTGATATCTATATATATAAAAGAAAGTCGTGTTAGTTACACCATTCATAACTCGGGAACGGCTAAACCGATTTGGCTGAAAATTGGTGGGGAGGTAGCTTACAATCATAAGACGGACATAGGATATTTTTTTCGATATTCCCACGGGATCGGGACTTACGCAGGTGAAACCGCGGGGCACAGCTAGTTTAACTTAAAAATAGTATTCTGTTGTGTTTCATTAAATAAATAGATCCGTTAGAAACCGAAAAATCACAAAGGTAAGTTTGATCGAACGCAAACAACTCGTGGTAAGTTTACAGACAGTAACAACTATTTACATAAATTACATATATTGACGACCCAGTTGGTACAATGGTCACCATGCCGGACTGCCAAACACAGGGTTGCGGGTTCGATTCCTGCCTCAGGCAAGTATTTAGACTTACATATTTGTCTGTGATCTGGTTGTTTCTATGTATTATAAGTATATATTTACAAAAGAAAAGTAGTATATGAGTTGTCTGGCACCCATAACACAAGTCTAGTTACTTAGCTTGGGGGCTAGATGGCGATGTGTGGAATGTCCTGCAATGTTTATTTATTATTTATTTATTTATATAACTTTCTAGCTGCGCTCCGCGGTTTCACCCGCATAAGTCCCGATCCCGCAGAAATATCGGGATAAAAAGTAACATATGTCCTTGTCCATCCCTTAAACTACCACTATGCGTATTTTCATCCAAATCGGTACAGCCGTTTGACCGTGAAGAGGGAATAAACAAACAAATAAAAAACTTTCGGATTTGTAATATTAGCTAAGAATTAGTATAAGAGGAAAAGGTACCGGCGCTCTCTCCATACAAACGTAGTCGACTGTTGCCTCCCTGGATAATGACACTAGAGCAAATATTTTTGTTGCATAAAACCTATAACTGACATGACTATGTATGCCCCTATGTTTTTTTTCATTTTCTAATTATCATAGAAATTCAGATTTAAAAAACAAAACATATGGGCATGGGTCATGGCAGTTAAAAGTTTTATACAACAAAAATATTTGCTCTAGTGTCATTATCCAGGGAGAAAACAGTTTACTACGTTTGTATGGAGAGAGCGCTGGCACCCTTTCCTCTTAAACTTAAATGTATTTTTTTATAATTTATTTAAGGAAGGGCGGGGCTATTCCGTCACAAAAACAGAAGCCTGAAATGTATCCTTTGTAATCTCGTTTAATAATGAAGCTCCTGTAAATTAAACAAATGTATCTCAGAACGTCGTTATCCGATGTTCTATACATCATATTTTTACTGCAGTAAACATGTGTCAAGATTGGAAAAATAACGAATTTCTTGAGAAAGGTGAAAACTGACTTAATATCCCCGTGCGGGGTTATTACGTTAAACGCAATTACATACGCCATCTGTGAAGCGATTTTGACAAGTCTGAGCTTTACATAATAATGACGATAGAAGTCGTTGGTATTTGCACTTAATTGGATTGTAATAAGTATCAGTTTCGAGGAATAATACTTTAATTTTTTCGTGGGGCTATTCCGTCGATGCTCCATACATACTAGTGATGGGGTCATAATTGTCGATAAACAAACCAAACACTAAATAAAACTACAAAATACAAAAAGAAATTATATACTTAAAGAGGTTAAAAACAAATAAGCAACATTTTAAACACCTAAACTTAATTAAGTTAACATTTTTAAAAAGTTATCCTTAAACATTATACTTATAATTATTTTTATAATATGACTCAGAGTAAGTATTCGAAAATCAACAATTTAAAAAAAAGCCTAACGTAATAATAAGACATTTGGTACATAGGTAACGTAACGCTTATAAAGTGGTAAGTACTTATTAGTTAAGAACTTTTAAACACATTTCAATATTAAATATCGTAAGTCGTGCAATTTAAGTTTACTTATTTTCTATAATTACTAAGTAAGTAGGTACTTAGTTATAAAAAAATTATCAACAGTCTTCATTGTCAGGTTTATTTAACCTATTAAGTACTTAGATATATTTTAAACTTATTATTATCAGTCTGAAGAGTTGCAGTACTAAATGGCACTTAAAATAACTACGTGTGATTGTGAAATCACACTTCGATTATTCTACATTTCTAATATCTCAATTTTGCAGGGAAATACGTAATCTTTACCCCTTATTTGAGGGTATGGAAGAAGTTGAACAATATCTTTGTATTCTATTATTGATAAGTCGTTTTCAACTATATTAAAAACAGTATTTTGTTTCTTCTTCGACTTCAATCCCAATACAACAATTATTTCATCAGATACATCTTCCACTTGACAAACATATTTGTATGTTTTTTTACCTTTTGTCGAGTAGAATTTAGCCAAGACGAATTGTCCTTCTTTTGGGTGGGGAACTTGCATTGAATTCTCTTTGGAAGTATTAGCTTTAGGACTACGATTATAACCATCAGCATCAAAATTGTTTTCAGACACTTTTTCGTCCTCTTCCTCGTCTCGCCGAACATTTTCCAAAATACTTTCATAAAAAGCATTAATATCTTCATCGTCAGAGTCATTCTTAGATTTATATGAACCTGTACTATTACTGTCACTATCTGAAACTTTATTTGTTGTAAGTTTACGTTTCTTTTTCCCTGACTTTTGTATATTTGCTTTCTTTGGTTGCTTTGCTTTCTTTTGTACATTATTTTCTCTTTTTTTTGCATCTTTAGCCATTTTAATTTTTAGTTTATTTTCTTGCATTACATCTTTCTCTGCTTTCTCTTTCTTCATCTGTTCCAGTACATGTTTGTATGTTAATATCTCTGCTCTACTATTAGTCACTCGTCTTTTACGGTTTATGGGGGGATCATTTTTAGCTATAGTCTGTAGTAATATTTCTTCGAATGATATGTTCTCATAATTTTTTTTTACAGGTGGAATTGACTTTACTTCTAAAATTTTTAATGTAGATTGTGAGTCAATATTTTGAAA
Source organism: Idaea straminata (assembly GCA_951213275.1). Classification (NCBI taxonomy): domain Eukaryota; kingdom Metazoa; phylum Arthropoda; class Insecta; order Lepidoptera; family Geometridae; genus Idaea; species Idaea straminata. The sequence continues at coordinate 6,919,580 of OX577872.1, forward strand.
TCTGCTTGGAATTTGTAGTTTAATTGGATTCTGTTTTGTTGCCTTAGTAGGAAAACTATTACCAGTTAGAATTTTATTTTTTTCTGATGGTGTATGCTGGCTTTGGTTTGCATTTTGTCCGGATTCCTGTTTTATTGGTTTATTTTTTTTAGAATATGTTTTTAGTTCTGCTTTTTTCATATTTACTATATTTTTACTTTCTATGTTTTGAACTTCGTTCCCGTTTTCATCACTTTTTAATGTTTTATTTTGATTCTTCTTTTGCTGTCCATACTTTTTTACTCCTTCTGTTCTTCTATTTAACGCGTGATGTGATGTTTGTATATTATTTTGAATTTCTTTTTTGTATTGTTTCACTACACTAGTTTTTGTTTTATTACTGTTGATTTCATTGCTTTGTATTGAGATCGGGACATGTTGCACAAGTCTTTCTTGACTTTCACTTTTACAAGTCATTCGAAAACTCTCTTTCATATTTTCATTGATTTTCTTCAATGCCAAAATCAACAAACTTGGAACTGAACTAGTTGTTTTATTCGCAGTATAATCGATTTCAACTGGGTCTTGTAGTTGCCTTTGCTTATTTTGTGTATTAAAATTTTCCCATTTTTGATAAAGTTTGACATCGAATAAAACTTTTGGAATAGTGTCACGGTCAATGGGATATGCCCCGGCTTTTCGAAACCCATTCGTTATAATTACAGGATTCATTTCGTCCCATATTTGTGTTATTATTCTTGCGAATTCATTTTTTGGTAATTTGGAACCTATATGTAGTCTTTGCCACTTAATTATTTCATCCTCCCATTTGTCCTTGAAAGGTTTCATCACACTACAATCAAGAGGTTGGAGGATATGAGAAGAGTGCGACGGAAGCTTAACAATCGTGATATCTTGAGATGCAGCATATTCTATTACACTCAAATCGACGTGCGTTGAATGGCCATCGAAGATGAGAAGAGCAGGTCTTTCTGGTCCTATGGCGGGAACAAACGTTTCTCGCATATATCGCTCAAAGATGGTTGTCTCCATCCATCCTTTGTCACTAACAGCGTATGCGGTTTTAACATTTTCATTGGCGTACAACCATTGGGTCCATAGGTACTTACCTTGGAATACGATTAATGGCGGTATTTTGTCGCCGCCAGCGTTTGCAGCTAAAAGAATAGTTGTGTTGTTCCTCCCAGGTCCGCTTGTAGTTCTGGTTGCCTTATAACCTTTTTGGCCAATAATTTTACCTTTACTTGGATCATTGCAGATGGACGTCTCATCGAGGTTGTAAATTTGTTTTGGTTTGTCTTTAAGACCTAATTCATCAATCACTCTTTCTAACATCTCAAAATACCCATAAATTATGAAAGGATCGCAAGCATTTCGCCGTGCGATTTCAACGTTTTGGGGTTTTTTAATAGATAGGTTATTTCGCTGCTGGAATGCATGGAACCAATCTTTCCCTGGAATGTCGTGTTTAAATGGGGTTATAATACCATTTTGGCGTACGTATTCCGATATCAATATGGAGGCCTCCTTTCTAGTTAAAGGGAAGCCCTGTTTCTCCATGATATGAAGATTGTGAGCAATTCTTTCCTCAAATTCTGATGAGAACACGGTCGGTCTGCCTGCTTTTTCGTAGAAACAATGGAGTCTTGTATTAATTGTGGTTCTCGGAATTCCATATACTTGTGCTGCTTGGCTACTAGTCATCCTATCATTTTTGACATCATCAACAGCTTGCTTGAGTTGAAATTCTGTGTAACCTTTTTCTTTTATGCGCTTATATTTTCGGACCATCTAAAACAATTAGTAATAAAAGCTGATAAGTTACCATTCCATTAAGCATAAAAACCACCACCTTATTTTTCTGATTTTCTATTATTGTAATGTCTAGTCTCCTTAACCTCTGTACCAAATTACGTCAAGATCCGACAAGCCGTTTAGCCGTGAAAGCGTAACAGACAGACAGATTTGCTTTTATAATATTAGTATGGGTACAATAAAGAATGTTATAAATATTTATGCAATTAAACATAATTCTTCAAAACTATATGAAATGAAATTAAGTAAATAAAAATTAACTTTACTTATTTTACTTAAGTGAAAAAATATTTTTATCGATATTGTTAAAAAACAGCAAGTAAATAACTTTATACAATAATCGACCTATGGACATCACTAGTATTTTGTAACTTCATACAAAAATGACGGGGCTATTAAGTCATTAAATTTGACTTAATTTCCCCGCATTCAAAATTTCGCGGGTAATTACGTTATCCTCAATAACATCGCGAAATCAAAGCATAGCATTAAGCTAATTGTCTACAAGCAATCTAAAGTTCGTAAACTCGTCACTTACCTTGCAAAAGCTTCGAAAAAACCACGCACACTAATTAAAAATTAAAGAAATTTGTAGACAGTTAACGCGTCTCGCTGCGAAAAAAATGGCGACTATGAAAAAATGGCTGTCGATCAAACAGAACACGCGCTAATAGCGCCATCTAGTATTAATCATAGGTAAAACCTTTTTCTCTATCTGTACATAGATGTCTCTTCTGGCTAAAAGTAAAACTGCAGGTTAAAAGACCGTTTGACTTTTTAGCCCCGTGATTTAATTGCCCCGCTCTTCCTTATTTGTTTGTTTTTTCCCTCGTTATGGTCTAAAGACTGAACCGATTTGGATGAAAATCGACAAATCAATAGTTTAGGAGATGGAGAAGGACATGGGATACTTTTGATCCCGAAATTCCCTCGGCATCGGGACTTACGCGGGTGAAACCGCAGGGCGTTGCTAGTTACATATATTTAGGTGGTTATAACATATTTATTGCGATTACATACATTTTACATTATTACTAATTTACATTTTAACAAGTTTTTGGGAAAATATTTTTTTTGGGGTAAGCTCTCTGATTAAAAAAAATTGAAGTACATTTTGCCATGAGGGAGGAAAATGTAATTTTTAAAGTATTAAAGACATGAGCGAAGAAAAACTTTGCATTATGATAAAAGTTTAAGAAGTTATTAGATTCCGATCTTATTACTGCTAAGTTATTAGATTCCGATAATATTACTGCTAAGTTAATAGATAACAAGTTATTAGATTACTATTCGCTAACATATTAATTGTTTTTTTTTTAAATCAGAGAGCGAACAATTTTTTTCATAAAACCATCGAGAAAAAACACTTACCTAACATTTTTTACATAACATAATATTGTCTATTCTCTAAAAACCAACTATTTTTTTTTTAATTGTAATTGTGTTTATTTACAACATTTTACATTGTAAGAAGTTGCTGATTTTAAAATTTTACTTTCTTTGGTGGGATATAATATTTATTACATAATAAAAATACGTAAAAAATAATTCGAAATCTGAAAATAATTAATCATTTTATGTCACAAATCAGCAAAATCACAAATGATTTATGTGGAAAATCGGCAAAAATCATACACGATTTATGTGGGAAATCAGATGAAATCATAAATAGATTTTCCACATAACTCATGTGGAAAATCTATTGATTTCATTAAAGATTTATGTGGAAAATCAACATAAATCATAAACTATTTGTGTGAAAATCAGCAACGTTTTTTTTTCTATTAAAAAATAAATTCTATAAAAATAAATCGGGCAGTTATTACAGTCTTTCGTCAAATTAAACTTTGGTTTTTTATAAAGCCTTTCACGTAAAAATACAATATGTTCCAACGATTTACGAAAATAAGTTCCAATTTTCAAAAGTCGTAGAACAAAAGTTGGAAAATTGTCAACAATGATTCCTTGACAGAATTATCTCATTACAATTTGAAAAAAATATTTAAAAAAAGGTGCAAAATTGCTAAAAATACACAATGATTTTACTTACTAAATAATTTATAATGCACTGTTTTAAATAAATGCATCAAATTGCACGTAAAATATCGAAAAATGCCCGCGAAATTATCGCTTTTTATTCCTCTTAAAATTACCATTCATTTTGACACTCACATTAAATTCTTTTATTTCCCGCATTTTTAGTCCTTTTTTTTGAATATTTGAGGGATTTCCCGCAATTTTTCGGGTAAGAAAATTTTATTTATTGGTTATGTATACATATATAACGCTTTTTTTTTTCTAAAAACAAAAAACAAACTCTGAAAATATTTGAAGTAATTTTGATATTAAAATGTCAAACCACGGGCTTAAAAACCTCAAAAATCCAAACAGCCTCAAAAGTCCCAATATTCACTAAAAATCCCCAAAAACCTTCAACCACTCGACTCAAAATTCCTAATTTTCGAAACCACATGGTTAAAAACCTCGAAAAGTTTGAGTTTTTCGTAACTTTTCGCGTATTTTTTGTTTGCCACACCGAGTGTAAACAATAAAACAGCTTACCGCCTCCGAAATAAGGAACATTTTCCTTTGCCTTCAGTTCGTAGATGTTTCCTTTCGGGCCGTGAACGACACTATTGAACGAATTCCTTTCACTGATGTCTGAAAAAAAATAAATAAATTGCAGACAAACTGCCATCTAGCCACAAACTGAGTAACTAAGCTTGTAATATGGGTACCAGATAACAGACATACATAAATACTGTTCATATATAAATCAAGTTGTGTCAGCGAAGGCGTTCTAGACGTCTAGACGAACAACTTTGTTCTACGACTTTTGGAAATTCGAACATTTCGTTCGAAGTCTTTGTATGAAACAGCTGATTTCCAAGTAAAATTTCTCTCAGAATTATCGAAAAAAAAGTCCGAATTTCCAAAAGTCGTAGAACAAAAGTTGCTCGCCTAGACGTCTGGAACAACCCCCTTTCGTATTAAAACCCCTTCGCTGAAACACATTGTGTATGTGCTTGACAGGTTTGATTCCTGGCTAAACTTGATTTTTGGCAAAATCATTACCCATTTTTTCCAAAAATCAAGTTTTTTCAATATCGGGCACACAACTCGTTTCAGCATTTTTCGCTATCTCTTACCCCCTTATTAGAAAACAAGGTTTAAGGATAGTCCGAGATACGGCTTTAAAACTTAGATTTAGACAAAGATTTACTCGTGAACTATAGTCTAAACACAATCCCTATAGATTATATAGGGAACTATAGTCTAAACAGTATCCCTATAGATTATATAGGGAACTATAGTCTAAACAGTATCCCTATAGATTATATAGGGAACTATAGTCTAAACACTATCCCTATAGATTATATAGGGAACTATAGTCTGAACACTATCCCAATAGATTATATAGGGAATTATATAGTCTAAACACAATCCCTATAGATTATATAGGGAACTATAGTTTAAACACAATCCCTATAGATTATATAGGGAACTATAGTCTGAACACTATCCCAATAGATTATATAGGGAATTATATAGTCTAAACACAATCCCTATAGATTATATAGGGAACTATAGTTTAAACACAATCCCTATAGATTATATAGGGAACTATAGTCTAAACACAATCCCTATAGATTATATAGGGAACTATAGTCTAAACACAATCCCTATAGATTATATAGGGAACTATAGTCTAAACACAATCCCTATAGATTATATAGGGAACTATAGTCTAAACACTATCCCTATAGATTATATAGGGAACTATAGTCTAAACACTATCCCAATAGATTATATAGGGAATTATATAGTCTAAACACAATCCCTATAGATTATATAGGGAACTATAGTTTAAACACAATCCCTATAGATTATATAGGGAACTATAGTTTAAACACAATCCCTATAGATTATATAGGGAACTATAGTCTAAACACAATCCCTATAGATTATATAGGGATAGTGTTTAGACTATAGTTCACGAATAAATCTGCATTTAAATCTAAGGTCTAATCCACATCTCGGACTATCCTTAAACCTCGTTATGGAATAAGGGAGTTTTACTTAAGGATATAGCCCTGAAGGTCCATGTAAAAAATTCGCCCTGTATACTATGGTCTGATGTAGAAAAATAACTTACTTTTTTCTTGGATCCGTTCAAATAATCTTTGTACATATCCGAGCGCAGATATCTCGAGTAGCTATCTGATTTCATTAGGTGATACACGTGGGCCTGGAAACATATGTATATACATAAATACAGACTTTATTTAAAAGTATTTATTAAAGAAAAGTATATGAGTTGCCTAGCACCCATAATACAAGTGTAGTTACTTAGCTTGGAGCTAGATGGCGATGTGTGGAATGTCCTGCAATATTTATTTATTATTATTAACCATTGACTTCTACGCGAACGAAGTCCCAGTCAAAAGCTAGTTATTCTATAAATAAATAGTGCAGGACATTCCACACATCGCCATCTAGCCCCAAGCTAAGTAACTACACTTGTGTTATGGGTGCTAGACAACTCATATACTACTTATATACTATTCTTTTGTAAACTTATAATAGAAAGAAACAACCAGACCACAGACAAATATCTAAGCAAAAATACTTGCCTGAAGCGGGAATCGAACCCGCAACCCTGAGTTTGCCAGTCCGGCATGGTGACCATTGTGCCAACTGGGTCGTCAAAGCATTTTGTTTTAGAAATTTCTTTTGTTGACCTAATATCGGAATGAGATTTCAAACATGTTATAATTAAATGTAATTTAAATCAAAAGCACAAGCAGGAGTATTGATATCAACTTCGAAGCAAATCACCCCTAAAATAACAAATAAAAATACGAAGCACGTATTGACGACCCAGTTGGTACAATGGTCACCATGCCGGACTGCCAAACACAGGGTTGCGGGTTCGATTCCCGCCTCAGACAAGTATTTATGCTTAGATATTTGTCTGTGGTCTGGTTGTTTCTATGTATTATAAGTATACATTTGCAAAAGAAAAGTATTTAAGTAGTATTTCCGTTGTCTAGCACCCATAACACAAGTCTAGTTACTTAGCTTGGGACTAGATGGCGATGTGTGGAATGTCCTGCAATATTAATTTATTTATTTATTCTGTTTCCATCAATTCTGTTTGTGCAAAATTTGAAGTAGATTGCACCAACTTTGACCCTCTATTACACACCGTAAGGGGTAGAATTTCGAAGAAACCTTTCTTTACGGATGCCTACATACATCACATAAAGAACACACCCTCAAAGTTTCAGGTCTCTACAATCAGCGGTTTAGGCTGTGCGTTGATCCGTCAGTCAGTCAGGACAAAGCATTTAATATGTATAGATAGACTAGCTGCGCCCCACGGTTTCACCCGCGTAAACCCCCCGGTCCCGTGGGAATATCGGGATAAAAAGTAGCCTATGTGTTAAACCAGGTCTCCAGCTATCTACATACCGAGTTTCATCGCAATCGGTCCAGTGGTTTTAGCGTGAAGGAGTAACAAACATACACACACACAAACTTTCACATTTATAATATTAGTAGGATGATTATACTAACTTGTGCTTGATCGAAGCAATATCTATCCGCTGTGCCAGACTCTACCTTGACTCGGGTTAACTCCCTGTAAACAATTATAACAGTTAAACAGGGTGGTTAATTTAAATTGAGTGTGTTAGTAAGGGCAGGTCGCAAATGCCACTGCTATGAGTAAAGAGTAAAGTTCTTAGAAGATCTTCCCTTACTTTTTTTAAGAATTTCCGACGAAAATCTGATAAATTAGTCAAAATCCGTCGAAAATCTTTCAAAATTCGTCGGTAACCAGTCTGACGTGTTAGAAATCCATCAACATTCGACGGTAACCAGTCCAACGTGTTAGAAACCCATCAACATTCGTCGGTAACCAGTCTAACGTGTTACAAATACCTAGGTGTTACAATGGACTGTAAACTTAACTGGACCAAACATGTTGCGAACTTGCGTGTTAAGGGTGCACGAGCGTTGGGTGCTTTAAGTCCAATTATGAACCGAAAAAGCAACCTAAGTTCCCATATGAAGCTGAGAATTTATACTACCTTAGTTAGGCCGTGTATGACATATGCGTGTCCGGTATGGAGCAGCACATGTCCCACGAATTACAAAGTTATACAAACTGTGCAAAATAAAGCCCTAAAAATAGCTTATAACACCCGTTTTAAAACAAATTTATACAATTTACATCTAGAAATTAAATTCCCATTTCTCTTTAATTATATTTTAAAACTTACCAAAAAATTTTATACTAAAAATCACAAAAACAAAAACCCGCTTATTGGTAACATTTGTAAAACTGTTAAATCAGACCTATCTTATATCGACAAGTACAGAACGTATCGATTACCGCATCACTATCTGTTGTTCCCACCGGTCGACGTCACTCAAACCGGTGAGTAAGCGCACGGCCAAACAGGTGACACGCACGAGCCGTCGCACTTTCCCCTCGCGCGCCTACATTGCGTAGGTGAGTGGGGGGTGTGGTAGCTCTCGTCGCTACCTCTAATCTGGTTGCATTGCATGCACCTCAAGCTACTTGACTAGTAGTTTGCTTGGTGCAACTTATTTAATTCTACCCCTTAATGTAATAAGCGAAATTTGTATGATAAAAATCTCGCACTTAATTATAATTATTTTAAATCTAATGTAATTCATGTTTAATAAATGTATGACATAACTCTAATAAATTGTAAGCTTTTTTTAAAGGCGCTTTTAGCCTGTGAAAGTGTTAAATTTATATTATGTTTATCAATACTTGTAACAATGATTGTATGCACTAATGAATTTATGTCAATAAAGAATCTTTGAAATTGAAAAATTGAAAAGTCTAACGTGTTAGAAACCCACCAGAATAATGTTACAATAGTACCCACCGACTGGCAGCATCTATGTTGACGGGCGAAGGTGCATCGGATGCGAGGAACACTTAATTTTGATTAACAACTTAATTTTAACAACTTAATTTTGACAGATCCATATGACATTGCGAATGCTTTTAATGATCATTTTATTGACCAAGTCCAATCTCTGAGTAAAACTGAACCTTATCTGACATTATTGAATTCAAATTCTAAATCAATATTTATGACTCCAACTATTCCCCATGACATTTATAATACTATTAAATCTCTGAAGCAAACCAACAGCTCTGGCTACGATGAAATAGACACAAAAGTCGTCAAACATGTTGCTTCCGAAATATGTGCAGTTCTTAGTCATGTTATTAATATGTGCATTGATCAAGGAGTATTTCCAAATGCACTTAAATTATCAGTGGTCAAACCATTACATAAGAAGAATGATAAACTGGACATCAACAATTATAGACCCATTGCACTTATACCTATATTCGCCAAAATAGTAGAAAAGATTATCCATGCTAAATTAACTTCGTTTTTTGAAACCAATAATATTTTGTCTCCTAAGCAGTATGGGTTCAGGAAAGGAAAGAACATAAACATGGCCATTCATGGGTTTTTGTCACAAATAATTACAAATATGGATAGAACATTACCTATAGCGGCACTCTTTATGGATCTCACAAAAGCTTTTGACTATGTGGATCACACCATTTTGCTTGCTAAGTTAGAACGCTACGGTATCAGGGGAAATGCCCTGAGACTACTTGAATCGTACTTGAGTGAACGCCGACAAGTAACATCAATAGTAAGATTGAATTTAAAAACTAAAACGGAAACAACCTATACTTCCCCAATAAGGCAAATTACCTGTGGGGTACCTCAAGGCAGCGTATTAGGCCCACTATTATTTATTATTTTTATCAATGACTTACCTAAATGTATTAATAGTAAATATGATATGACACTGTTTGCTGATGACAGTACAATTGTATTTAAATGTGACAATATTGACTCGTTCGAACGTGAAATTAATGACAATTTAAATCACGTAATTCAGTGGCTAGTGAAAAACAATTTAAAAATTAATTTGGACAAAACAAAAATAATGACATTTAGGCAAAGAGTTAATAAATTAGAGCTAGAAATAAAATATGACAATACACAAATAGCACAAATTGACAATACAACATTTCTTGGACTACAAATAGATGAAAAATTGACATGGCAAATACACACTAATAATCTTATCAATAAATTAAATCAATACTCTTATGCCTTATATAATTTGAGAAAGGTAGCGAATCAGGACTGTGTTATGACGTCATACCATGCCTATGTTTCCTCAGCGCTGCGCTACGGCATCATGTTTTGGGGCAACTCAACCGACAGAGAACTTGTTTTTAAAGCGCAAAAAAAGTGTCTTAAGAGCTGCTCATGGCTTAAAACCTACGGATAGTTGTAGACCATTGTTCCAACAGTTGAAGATTTTAACATTGCCATGCTTGTTCATTTTCGAGTCTTTAATATTTGCCAAAAGCAACCTTCATTTATTTACGGGAATGAATAGTGCTCGTCTTAGATATAAACTTCATGTACCTAATCACAATACAGCTTTTTACGGGAAAAGCTTTATGGCACTGGCTCCCATGATGTACAGTGAGTTGCCAGATCGTATAGCTCAAATTGAAGACTTCTCTATGTTTAAGAGAGAATTACATAATTTTTTGACGGAAAAATGCTTTTATAGCCTTAAAGAGTATTTACCGATGTATAGAATGTGTTAATGATATTTTATGTAATAATTTTTAATTTTATTATTTGACATTTCACTACTAATTTAGACTAATTCACATACCTCAAATGAGGTTAAATAGCTAAGTACTTTATTATAATGTTAACATCTTATTCCTTACTCTATTTAATGTGAATAAATGATTGATTTGATTTGATTTGATTTGGAACTCCTTCCATATTTCCTTAGCCCGTGTCGCGACACAACGAACGGGAAGGGTTTTCAACTCTTGGAATACAAGCCAGAATCATATACCCGTCAGAATCCATCAGAAATTCGAAAAAAAGCGTCAAAATCCGTCGTCACCAGTCTAAAGCGTCGGAAATACATCAGATACCCGTCGGAATCTATCAAAATATGTCGGAAATCAAGTTACAATAGTACCCACCGACTGGCAGCATCAATGTTGACAGGCGATGGTGCATCGGACGCGAGGAACTCCTTCCATATTTCCTTAGCCCGTGTCGCAACGCGACGGACGGGGAGAGCTTTCAACTCTTGCACTGCGAGCCAGAATCTGAAACAACGTAGGTAAAGATTTTAAGGGTCACATTAAAAAAAAAGAAAAATACCTTCTCAAGTACTAGCTGAGCTCTGCGGTTTCACCTGCATAAGTCCCGATCCCGAGGGAATTTCGGAGTCTAAAGATTCTATGCCCTTCTTCATCCTTTTAACTACCACTATGCCAATTTCCATCGAAATCGGTCCAGTCTTTTGACCGTGAAGAGGGAGCAACTTCGGATTTATAATAATACGTACTGCTGTACACGAGTTTATAAGCGCGGAAGTTTTGTTTTAAACCTTCCTTTTGAATCACTCTATCTGTTAAAAAAACTGCATCAAAATCCGTTGAGTAGTTTTAAAGATAGCGACTTTTAGCGATAAGCGACTTTGTTTTATACTATGTAGTGAAGACCCTATTCGTTATCTAGCACCCATTACACAAGCCTAGTGGCTTAGCTCGGAGCTAGATGGCGTTGTGTAAAGTGACCTACTGTATTTATTATTATTTTATTGAAGTTTTCTTTAGGCGTGTTATGAAAAAATGATTAGTGAAATTTTAAGATACGCGCGCATCTGTAACACTAAAGTCGCAGGTTGGTGCTGCGGAACACAAAAGTAACAGGTTGAAGCTGCCCGCAAAAAAAAATATCAGACGGACGTAAAACTTCTAGAAGTATAATATCTCACGCGCGTACATAAAAAAAAAAAAAAATCGGATTACAATCCATAGGTACCCTACATTATTTTTGGAAATTAAAAATTAAAATTAAATTATTAAAAATTAAAATTAAATTATTAAAAATTAAAATTAAATTATTAAAAATTAAAATTAAATTTTTTCAAATTAAATTATATTAAGTTATTGAAATTAAATTAAATTACAAATAAGAAATTACTTCATATTTTTTTTCTATCCTTATGGCTTTGCACAGCTTGTGACCCGATTTTTCATAAATCGGGCCTAAAGTGTTTCAAAACAGTCAAAGTCGTCACAGTCCGTCAAGTCAGGGGCTATAGTAAAGCGGTGGCAAGTTTACCATAACCTTAATAGGAGATTTGGAGGCAACGAGAAAACTTCATGTTTGACACTGATTTTTACTTTCACTACACTTGTTGCACTTTCACAGAAGTAAATTGAATAACATTCCACCAGAATTATACAATTCAACTCGGGTTACAACTAAGTTTCATGAAAATAAAACTGCAGCACGACATGTTGTTAACTCGTTCCTGCCAAAAAAACCTACTTCATATTAAATAGTGCTGATGTAAGTATGCGCACCTATTTTGTTTTATTAAATACCACCTAGTTTGTTATAGTACATTACGATATAAGTGTGGTAAATTGATCTTTGCATAGAGGCGGTTTAAGAAGCCAAGATGCAAAGATCAATTCCACACGTATATCGTACGACGTTTTTTATCACAGTTGCGAATAAAAGAAAAGAAAAGAAAATAATAATTAAGAAAATATTTGTGATAAGTCTATGTTTACATTTTTTTAAGGCAGATTTTTTTGTTAATTATGCTCCGGAAAGGCAGGCTAAAGACTTTTAACCTATACATCCTCGTCTGACATACAATATTTTTTAGGGTTTTTTCTATTTGTTTTGCGTCGAACAAAATACAATGGTACGGAAAAACAATATATTTAAGTAAAGAAAAACAAAAAATAAACAACTCAATTTTTAATCGTTTTCTAATTTATTATCACGTAAAATTTTCGTTCGTAAACCGACTTTAGAGACAACCATTTTTGCTAGCTAAAAAACTCTTTGGTATCTACCTTTTTTATACATCAAAACAGTATAACCCAGATAACTTAAGAATGTTTCACCTACCTAACATGTAATTAGCAGTAAGATACAGCACTAGTTAACAAATGTAAAACGCACGCGTGCATAATATGTTGGATTATGAGCCTAAAAGCCGTTAAATAAGATCCACTTTATGAGCAACTGTGATAAAAAATATATATCTAACTTGAGATTCTCTCCACTGAACTCCTTAGACAGGAACCTGGCGAAGTGTTCCTTTCCCGCGGGATCCTGCAGCAATTCCCGGAGACCGAACGACCAGCGGCGGACTCGACGCAGCGGGAGTGGGTCCTTGCTGTAACAATAATAGAAGCGATTAGTGTTGCCGATCGATAGTAGACTTATCGCTGATTAATCAATATTTCATTAAATATCAATCAATAGTATCGACTATCGATAGTCGAAAACATATAAATAAATAAATAATAAATATTGCAAGACATTCCACACATCGCCATCTAGCCCCAAGCTAAGTAACTAGACTTGTGTTATGGGTGCAAGACAACTCATATACTACTTTTATACTTTTCTTTTGTAAAAATATATACTTACTAGCTGCGCCCCGCGGTTTCACCCGCGTAAGTCCCGATCCCGTGGGAATATCGGGATTAAAAGTAGCCTATATGTTAATCCAGGCATCAAGCTCAAACCGAGTTTCATCGCCGTCGGTCCAGTAGTTTTTGCGTGAAGGAGTAACATTCATAATATTAGTAGGATAATAGAAACAACCAGACCACAGACAAATATCTAAGCATAAATACATGTCTGAGGCGGGAATCGAACCCGCAACCCTGTGTTTGGCAGTCCGGCATGGTGACCATTGTGCCAACTGGGTCGTCAAAAAAAGGACCCATAAGCGATCTAGCTGCGAAAAACAGCCCGTATTCAAGTAATCATGTTATAACAAAATAAAACACGGCCAAGCGCGAGTCGGATTCGAGACAAAGGGTTCCGTAAGGGTTCTGTTTTTTACCCGACTACGGCGAAGCCAAAAGGGAGGGTTATGTGTTTGACCTGTATGTTCATCTGTTCCCACCTTGTTCAAAACTACTTGCTATAATTCAACAAATGAGGTATCATTAGAAGCGTCTTAATGGTCCGCTGGTTATAGGATATGTGACGTCACTATAAATTAAATATGGCGCCCTCTACAGGACATTAAGTAATGAATTTTAAAAAAAAGTGTGTGTGTCAGCTCCGACTCACGACTGGAGTTTACTCCTTAAGTACGAGTATCTAACCATACGCAATACACTCACAGCCAAATTAGAAAGTTGCGCACTAAAAACGTGACACGATTTTCGTTACTTGTAAGTAGGTTTTACCCCTCGGATTTTTCTCATACCGGGCGCCTTATATATGAAAATCGATTCTTAAGGAGTTACAGCGACAGAAATACATCATCTGTGAAAATATCAACTGTCTGGTGACAGACAGATAATAGAATCTTAGTAATATGGTCCCGTTTTTACCCTTTGGGTACGGAACCTTAATTATAGAATTTTACTAAAAAAACCTCACCATTGTTTCTCAGTATCCCAAAGCTCCGTGGTATCATTTATCCAAGGGTTCGGCCACTCCGGCGGAGTTAAAAACGCATCGTATTCCGCGTACTGGTCACAATATGCTACGAACCTAAAACAAAATATTGTTATTTAAAAGAGAGAGAGAGAGAGAGAGAGAGAGAGAAACACGCAGCACGGCTCTATAGCAAAAAGTGTAGTTACAACTTTTGGTCTTCATTTTTTCCATCTAGCCCCCTTTCGCAACGCGCCATAAGGAACTTCGTTCCAATACTTTATTCACATTAAAACAATTACTTTAATTCTTCTATTCTATTCTTCTATTCGTTTAAAGGAGCTCTTTACCTTATAGAATCTATCTCTATTATCACATTGCCCAACGACAAGGTAGCAATACTCATAATGCCCAGACAGTGTGATTAATATTAAGATTTAGATGATAATTAATCACTTTGCCTAAAGCCCCTTGTCATTATTCATAATAAATAAATCATTTATTTATACCTTATAGACTAACATACATATTTTATAATAATAATTGAATGTGTTAAAGAGATAGCTTAGAACTATGTTAGTAGCACTTCCATGACACTACACTTTCGTCTTTGTCTGTTCTTGTGGAATTTGTCCGCGGAAGCGACGGTACTCCACGTCCTTTGGCCAGAAGCCCGGTCATTATGTATAATGCCCAAATTAATCACTTGATCCATAACATAAACATTTTTTTCATCGATTCGTAGTCCCAATAGTTAATAAAATACCCTGTATAAGAATTTTCCACTACTAAAAAAACACCCTGTAAGTACCGAATCCTAGATCGCGCAAACGGAATTACTCACATATCTTTAACCTTAGCGACGCGAACGTTCCTCCGTTCGAGGCGGGCGCGCAGCATGGTCAGCTGCCGGCGTGCGTTCTCTATCTGTTGCTCGGTGGTCAACTCCCGCGTCGGCGACGGTGGTATAGGCATTATTTGTTGAGATGTCTCACCTGGATATAAACAGAACAAATTACAGAAGAAGCGGTGTTGGCTTAGTGGTACACCCCGACTTTCATTCTAAAGGTCGTGGGTTCGAATCTCAGCCGGCCGTGCACCAATGTATTTTTCTTAACAAAAAAATATGTGCGCTAATTGACATTGCTCTTACGGTGAAGGAAAACATCGTGATGAAACCCGCGGCTTAGTTGGCTCCAGAAGTATTGACAAGTTCTCTCCTCTGGACATGGTCGACTAAGCTGAGAGGGTAGTAGGTGCTGGGCAAGCCTACTCCATCCTCACTCAAAAAGGACCCAATAAAAAAAAGAGTGTAGTTGCGGAAAAAAACCCGTATACATACATACATACAGAAGACTACAAAAATTTCCTATTTCCTTTGATTTGCCACACTATGTTTGTTTACAAGAATTGATCTCTATCAGCAACAGGATCGATTGGTACAAAAATATAGTGAACTTTGGAACGAAGTTACTTATCGCGCGATGCGAAAGGGGGCTAAACGGAAAAAATTAAGACCAAAAGTTGTAACGACACTTTTTGATTTTATTACAATTTCTTTACTAATTAATCGAAAAGAACTTGACACCTCTCAAGTTTTTTTTAAAATGAACAATTTCGATTTCTGACTTATGAAAACAAAAAAGCTGATGTATAACATAAAATACGTGGTGAGCAGTGTGCCGCAGTGATGCAAATGGGCAGTAGCTCAGTGTTGGGTTTGCTGAAAGAAGCAAGACACTGATTTTCAGCTATACCCATAGTGTGTGACTTCACGGACGAACGATGGTCCAAGTCTGATAACCGCAAGTGAAGTAAAATTACATAATTCAATTGCTTACAACAAACAAACAAAATAATAATAAAAAAAATCGGAGCAGCTAAGATCGTGGGTTTAAATTCCACTAAAGACAAAGATTTTTAGAAAGTACCAACTGCGTCCCCAGCGAGCGCAGTGGGTTATTGGCATATAAGTAAATTAAAATCATTATTAATCATTATTCGATCAAACCTTTACTAAACGAGACAAAAATTTAATTTTAATAACTATGTATAACAATAAAAACAAAATATGACAAATAAAATAAATTATATAAATAAAAAGTGGTGCAAAGACTGTCGATAGCGGTTCAGCGGGGTAACGCCGCTTGCATATTGTCCAGCTTTGCACCGGGAACGCTGGGGAGGGGTTTGTTCGAATAGGTTTAGTTTTAATTTTTAGTTTTTATTTGTTTGTATCTCGTATTTAGTTCCTAATATAATAATGTATACTTACCACAATAAACAAAAATATGGTTATTAAACTAAAAATAAAAAAAACTAATAACTTAATTAAGATTATATCGAACTGGGAATACAGGTTGTTCGGTAAAATTGCTTTTCCTCCTAATGGACTTTATTTGGTTGGAATCCGATTTCTGGCTGTTGATTTTTTAGTAAATTTTATATTATCTAGTTAAACCGGAAGTAGCCTCTATAAATAAATAATCGTTTATTGCCATAAAATTACAATTTTATACAGTAAATAAACTAATAAGTAGGTATGGTAAAAGGAGCAGGCTCAGCAAATGCTGTGCGACGCAGCTGCACAGCGCTGGTTTTCAGCCTGACCCTTTCTCTCTGTTTCTTGTATTACTTAGGCAAAACATGGCAAAACAACGTTTACCGGGACAGCTAGTATAAAATAAAACAAATAATAACTATACCATTTTCCTTGACGATTCCTTCCGTATTCTTCTTTATTTCTTCCTCACTCTCTTGTGGGTTGGTTATTGTAACTATAGGATTGTTCTGTAAACAAAATTGATTAATATAGCAGCGTTCCGCGGTTTCACCCGGTAAACTCTCGATCCCGTGGGAATATCGGGATATAAAGTACCCTATCTTACTGTCAATGAATCAATGTATCCTCATACCAAGTTTCATCTAAATCGGTCCAGTAGTTCCGGAGCGTATTCAATGCAAACAAAGAAACAATTTATCTTTCTAATTTACTAACCGCGCTACGCGGTTTCACCCGTTAAAGTACTGATCCCGTGGGAATATCGGGATAAAAAGTACCCTATGTTACTGTCAATTCATCAATGTATCCTCATACCAAGTTTTATCTAAATCGGTCCAGTAGTTCCTGAGCGTATTCAATGCAAACAAACAATCAAATCTTACTTCTTTATACTATAAATATAGATTAGTATAGATATACGTACAAAAACACCCAGACCACAAATATGGAGCCTTAGTATTCCGTTTTTACCCTTTGGGGATGGAACCCTAAAAACTATTTTCTATATATTTTAAATAGGCCCTTATTTGCTAGGCTTACTAGTATTTTTTTTTTTAAATTTCTTTATTAACAATAAAATATACAATTAGTAGCTGCGCCCCGCGATTTCACCCGTGTAAGTCCTTATCCCGTGGGAATATCGGGATAAAAAGTAGCCTATGTGTTAATCCATGTCTCCAGCTATCTAGATACCGAGTTTCATCGCAATCGGTCCAGTAGATTTTGCGTGAAGGAGTAACAAACACACACACATTCCCACGGGATCGGGACTTACGCTGGTGAAACCGCGGGGTGCAGCTAGTTAACGAATATATTAAAACATATTTTTATTTTTAATGCGAGATTTTTTGTTTAAATCTTCGCTTTTTGTAATGTAAGGGGGTAGGTAGTGACGACGGATGGACGCGAAAAGATTGTACTATTATAGTACGCTGAGGCTTACCAGCAAGACAGTCTGAAAAACGCGGCCTTTCTTATTGCTAACCTAGACTAAAACCCATATTCTTAGTCGTTTCCTTGAACATTCCTCGACTCAAACTCAACCGAGGAAGCCTCGAAAGTCAATCGGCGGCATCCTCGAAATCGGTATTCTTAGACGTCCCTCGAACTAGTTTTTACCTTTCGTTGAGGAAGCTTTCAAGGTAGGTCGTGAGGTACCTTGAGTTTGACAGTTCTCTCCTCATGTCAAACTCGACTCGAGTGAGGAGATTCTCGAGTGGAGGACGTTTTTTAACAACTATGAATACGAATCTGTTGAGTGGAGGTTGAGTCGAGTCGAGGAAACGACTAAGAATATGGGTGTAAAGCTAGACTTACCTTTAAATTATGCTGTAAAATAAGCTCCTGGCATTGTTTCAATCGCTTAGCTTTGAGAGCGTTGATCCGTGACAGCTTCTTCGGATCCAATTCCGTAGTGTTCACACAACCAGGCTGGAACGTATAATTATATTGTTAGCAGCCAAGTGACGTCACGTCCGTTAATGTAATCCTAACTTACTCGAAAAAAGAAAGAAATAATTCGATGACACACATCCTTTCTCTATAATTAATAAATAAATCTTAAATCTATATAAAGTAATATAAAGCTGAAGAGTTTGTTTGTTTGTTTGTTTGTTTGAACGCGCTAATCTCAGGAACTACTGGTTCGAATTGAAAAACTCGTTTTGTCTTGGATAGGCTATAGGCTACTTTTTATCCCGATATTTCCACGGGATCGGGAGTTACGCGGGTGAAACCGCGGAGCGCTGCTAGTAATAAATATTGCAAGACATTGCCATCTAGCCACAAGCTAAGTAACTACACTTGTGTTATGGGTGCTAGACAACTCATATACTACTTATATACTTTTCTTTTGTAAATTTATATATACTACACATAGAAACAACCAGACCACAGACAAATATCTAACCATAAATACATGTCTGAGGCGGGAATCGAACCTGCAACCCTGTGTTTGGCAGTCCGGCATGGTGACCATTGTGCCAACTGGGTCGTCAAAATTACGACCTGCCCCCAGCTTTGATACAAAGCCGAAAAAGTTTTCGAAAAAGTGTTTAGGCTGTTGCAGACAAAATTTGAGCAAATGGGGGTCAGTGTAATATAAACTAGCAGCGCTCTGGTTTTACCCGCGTAACTCCCGATCCCGTGGGAATATCGGGATATATGGACTATCCAAAACAAAAATAATTTTTCAATTCTAACCAGTAGTTCCTAAAATTAGCGCGTCCAAACAAACAAACTTTTCAGCTTTATAATATTAGTATAGATTACCACAGGACGATGCACATCCCAGAAGGCCCTCTCTTGACTGTCAAGCACTTTCCGTTCAAGCTTGTCTCGTTTCTTGTCAACCTGTAAAACATACATAATATTAAATAACACCTACTAGCGAAATTGTACTTGGTACTAAAAATGTTTACTGAAATAGAAAATGCTCCGTTTTTATTGTATACTAGCTTTTGCCCGCGACTTCGTCCGCGTAGAAGTCAAAAATGGACCAAGAAATCACGTTATCCCATACAAACTTTGCCCCCTTTTTCACTCCCTTAGGGGTAGAATTTCGGAAAATCCTTTCTTATCCGGTGCCTACGTCACTCAAAGAACACACCCTCCAAGTTTCAGGTCTTTACGATCAGCGGTTTAGGCTGTGCGTTGATCCGTCAGTCAGTCAGTCAGTAGTTCAGGACAAAGCATTTTATATGTATAGAAGATAGACTACAAAACATTTTAATGCTCAGTTTACATGTTTAAATAGGTATCTATACATATAATAAATCTGTAGACATCAAAAAATCTGTAATTGTAAGATATCCAGAAAAAAAATACACAGGTCGCCTTAAAATCGTTAGCTGAACACGATAGGGTAGTTTTTAGAATTTTTGTCTGTTTGTCTGTTTGTCTGTTTGTCTGTCTGTTTGTTTGTTTGAACCAGGTAATCTCATAAACTACAGAACAGATTTTAACAAGGTCCACACGAATATGTTCAGAATATATCAGAATAACATTTAGGGTATGTTTTAATTTAACTTTAATACAATAATTAAGATATTTGATAAAAAAAACATTTAAAAAATGTGAAATCGAAATATTTTTCCGTGGTAAAACGTAATCGAACGTCAGAAGGGAACAGTACTCTTACCACGGGTTTTTTGCGTATTCGATTTAACATACTATATTGAGTATTTACTATGAAACTTCCTAAAAATCAACTTACTAGGTCCACCCGTCTCTAAGGATATCGGTAGTGACACACCGACAGACAAACGGACAAGAGAGTTATCGAAAAAGGGTTTCTTTTTTTCGAGTTCTTCAAAAAGTCATGGTAGGGGTACATGCAGTACATGCCTCCGCTCAAGATGACAGCTGTCATAAAACCAAATAGTTTGCATTTAATACTACCAACGTGAAACTGAAAATGAGGTTAGTACAAAGAGGTACTACTACATAATATTACCGATCTCCTTTACCGAAGACCTCCGATGTTACACTTCTATCGCGCTTTTCTCCTGCTATAGTTTGAATTATGAGTTCAAGTAGCGGAAACCTTAGATAGTAAAAACAAAAAAGAATTATCCAAATCGCTCCAAGAGTTTACGAGTAATCAGCGAACATACATAAAAAAATATATATATACGTGACGAATTGAGAACCTCCACCTTTTTTGATGTGGGTAAAAAAATATACAAGTAATAGTCATTTTTAAAAATCATTTTTTTTCCAAAGTTACGTAGCCCTGCCAGCTACCTAATAAAAAAAGCTGGGTATTTTGGTCAATAATTCAGAAAATTGGATTCATAGGACATCACGTTCCTTCAAATACCCCGTTTCCGAGACGCTTTAGATGTTTGGTGTGAAAGCATTTTTTGTTCAGCGTAATGCCTGCTATCAATATGTAAGGATCTCAATGTGCATCGCGTTATTTTAAGTATTAGTATTTGTTCTGTCCAATTGCCTTTCTTTTTAATCATTACATAATATTATTATTTGATAATAAAAACAATGTAAAATATTATTTGCACCAAAATAGATTATTATTTGCATGATGTTGTTGTTATAAATACTATAATAACCTCTTATATTATTAATTAAAGAATATGAATCGAGACACAAAGGTAGTTGATAATTATTTTTTCTTTAATTTACAAAAATCTAAAGATAACTAGGAAGACAAAGTATGTTGAAAGTTTTGTGCGTATAGAAATTGGACTTAGTTTCAGCTTATCATATTGTTGTGTATTATGTTTTATTTGTAAAAAACTAACAAAAATAGTACATTGTTACCCAAGGTGTGAAAGTCACTCATTGAGTCCCGAGACGGAGTTTGGCGCCCGAGCGTAGCGAGGGCGCTAATACTTCGAGGGACTAAATGAGTGACTTTCACACCTTGGGTAAAGAAAACAAACCCGAGGTAAACACTGATTTTCATTACGAATAAACATAAAATTCTTTCTAATAACGAGAGTGAATGAGAGACTCCATACTACCTGATCCTCTTACAAGGTTGGGACCAAAGAGGTTATACATTATGTAGATTTTTTGCTTTTGCTATTTGTTTTCAACATGTTTTCAATACTCAAATACGTCGGTACTAACCGAAGAGATTTTTATAAATTAGTTTATCCAACACTGAGTGATGACGCGAAGTCCGTAGATTTAAATTACAGTTTTTGTAACACGGTTTGTCTAGAAAAGGTTATTTACACAAAATACACAATCATAAATGAAAAACCAGATTAAACTTAACACTAAAACATAATAAAATAACAAAAGATAATACTAATTAAAATCATTCAAAATGCAAGCATTTCCCGCCAGTATTTTTTTACTCAAGGAACGACACTGGCCGCACTGTCGCATAAAGCCACATCTGCAACATCTTGACAGGGCGCCGGCAGAGGCGCAGCATGGTCATACGTCGCTTTGACCATTTTCATCTTTACATTTATTTTATTAATAAGATATCTTGAACTAAATATATCTACCTGAAATCGATTATTAAGAAAAAACCTATTATGTACTAAACTCTGGCAGTATGGATGAGCCGTGCGAAGCCATAATTGTTATTCTTTGGTGTTACCTAAAGCAAGGAGGTTAGGTTTTTGAAGTTCCTAATGCGTACTGATACTGGCTACAAACACATTGCACAAGCCGCGCGAATCCATAATTTGACATGACAGCTGTCAGTGAAAGCGATTTTCCCTAGGGCTGAAAGTTTTTCTTTCTACACGCTCTTCAAGCATCTTTAGACCTACTTTCAAAGTATGAGTAAGTAAAGTGCCTTTGCCAAATCAATTAAAAATATAGTGTAAAAACAATGTAACTACCTATTTTGTTTTTAAAACTTACACCGAATGATAAATTGTATCCATGCAGAAAAATGAATTCTAAATAACCCAAAACCACATCACGAACGAAGTCGCGGGCAACAGCTAGTTATAAATATATTGATAACTAGCTGTTCCGACAAACGTTGTTTTACCATATTCAAAAAACATGCAAATCGGTTCAGCCGTTTAGGTGGAGTTTGGCAACTAACACCGCAACACGATTGACATCAATATTTATACGATACTGCTAACGTCACTCAATTGTTTTGCCTGAACCTCTCCATTAAAACTTGAACTTTATATTATGAAATTAAAGTTCAAATTGACTTTTAAGTATTATTACGAATCACGTGTATGGGAATTGGGAGTATAGAAACGTGTTGTTTTTAGACATTTTCAGACAATTTTTTGAATTTTTCTCTCCGGTAGAATCATCCTCGTACTGAAGTTAACACAAGGTCACGCTTAGTTCGGCAACAGTCGCTACAATATGTATGTAACTAATTATAGTACCTACCATGTTGTTTTTTCGAAAATAAACTATTTATTTATTAAAACTCCTTTGATTTGCCATACTATCCTTTTTTCAGGAATTAATCTCTATCGATTGGTATAAAAATAAATGAATATTATTTTTTTACTAAGTCGACAGGTTTGATTCCTGGCTAGGGTAATGACTTTTCAAAAATCTAAAGTAAATAACAAAAAAAACTATTTTTTTTACCGTTTTCTTATGACATTATCACGTAAAATTATCGTCCGTAAAACGACTTCACAGACAACCATTTTTTTTCTGTAATTATCTCTTATTGTTTGTTATTTGTGTGTACTATTGGACGTGTGTTTGTCAATTATATTCTATTCACCTTGCTCTGAGCCTCTGCTTGCATGAAGATGAATTCCCATTTTCGACTGAACATCTTCTGTAGACGAGCGAGCGATTCGGCCTCGTAGTCCGCCAGTTCCAGGCGGGCTTTGTTCTGCATTGTGCGTTTACACAGGTACACAGCTGGAAAACATATAATAGTACATTGCGATATAAGTGTGGTAAATTGATCTTTGCATAGAGGCGGTTTATGACGCGCGAGCGGCAGCGAGTGTGTTAAGAAGCCAAGATGCAAAGATCAATTCCACACTTTTATATCCATCAAAACAGTATAACCCAGATAAATTAAGAATGTTTCATCTACCTAACATGTAATAAGCAGTAAGATACCAATTTAACTTATCGGGATAACTTTTTACACACTAGTAGCGTCGAGGTAATGCATAACGCACGCGCGCGTAATACGTTGAAGTATGAGCCTAAAAGCCGTTGAATAAGATCCACTTTATGAGCAACTGTGATAAAAAAAATTATACACCTGCAGCATTTTAATTGCGAATTAAAGCGTCAATTTCAAGGCGTTTGTGGTGCGAGTACCGAACTGCTATCTGCCTCGCGTTATGGATGGAAGCTTCTGGCCGAAGGACGTTATGTTCCGTCGCTTCCGCGGACAGAATCCACAAGAAAAAACTAAGACGAAAGTGTAGAGTCCCTGTTTTACCTATGAAATAAGGATGTACTGACCGTGCCCGGTATAAGGCTCCGGAAAATAAACAGGTCGTTTAATGGTACATGTGTGCTCTATTATAATAAGTTACCTAAAGATGTATATGTCATGTCCATTACCAGGTTCAAAACTTTTATAAAGCATAAATTGTGCAGTAAGGCGTACTATGATACTTCGATGATAACAACCCATGAACGTGACTTTAGTTGCTCAATTTCAAATAATACTTTTAAATATTTGTAATATTGACCTTTGTGAGCGTGATCACATGAAAAAAAAACCCCATGACTTTCTTGTGCCTTTTTCTCATTGGTGGGCGCGTTCCGAAGGCACACATCCTAACTCAGTTTTTATGACGTGTCCATGTGATCCTTGTACCTAGGTATTAAGCATCCAAAGGAATAAAGAATTTTGACTTTTGACTTTTACCCTTTGGGTATGAAACCCTAATAAATTAAAAGAATAGAATATAATTTATTCGAACAAACACACGACATAGAATAGATACAAATAAGAAACAGCAAGAGATAGTTACAAATAAAAGAAATTACAAAAAAACAGATAATAAAAAGAAAAAGTATCTGAGAAGTCGTGTGTTGCCCGAATGGGTGAAAGCCTCAGCATATATAATTAGGATAAGAGCAGACAGAAGAAGAATAATGTTAGAAAGAATTGAAATAGTTTACATACCATAGTCAGTGTTCTCAGGTTCCCACTGATTAGACGGCCAAAAATATGGTGTTTGAAATCTGAAACCAAAACATATGGAATTGTTAGCAGTACAAAACTACATACAGACGGACAAGAAAGTGATCTTACGGGGGTTCCTTTTTTGACCTATTGAATTACGGAACCCTAAAAATGAGCTATCTTCCTTTGATATTGACGACCCAGTTGGCACAATGGTCACCATGCCGGACTGCCAAACACAGGGTTGCGGGTTCGATTCCCGCCCCAGACAAGTATTTATGCTTAGGTATTTGTCTGTGGTCTGGTTGTTTCTATGTATTATAAGTATATATTTACAAAAGAAAAGTATATAAGTAGTATATCCGTTATCTAGCACCCATAACACAAGTCTAGTTACTTATCTTGGGGCTAGATGGCGATGGGTGAAATGTCCTGAAATATATATTTTTTTTAATATTATCCCCTTTCAATCAAAAAAACAATTTTCCAAATCAGTCCAGGCGTTTTTGAGTGATCGGCGAACATACATAAAATATATATATATATATATATATACGCGACGAATTGAGAACCTCCTCCTTTTGTTTGGACATTCCACACATCGCCATCTAGCCCCAAGTTAAGTAACTACACTTGTGTTATGGGTGCTAGGCAACGGGTCGAAAGTCGGGAAGACGGAAGGGGGAGTGGGAAGTCGGTTAATAATGTTTTTTTCTAAGAATTGATCTCTAAAAGCAACATTATTGATTGATACAAAAATATAGAACGATTATCGCTTTACAACTTAAAATATTAATAGGGCTTTAATCTATACATATAAAATGCTTTGTCCTGACTGACTGACGGATCAACGCACAGCCTAAACCGCAGATCGTAGAGACCTGAAACTTGGAGGGTGTGTTCTTTGTGTGACGTAGGCATCCGATAAGAAAGGATTTTTGAAAATTCAAACCCTACGCGGTCGAAGTCGCGGGCCACAGCTAGTCTATACTAATATTATAAAGCTGAAGAGTTTGTTTGTTTGAACGCGCTAATATCAGGAACTACTGGTTTGAATTGAATTTTGTGTTGGATAGTCCATTTGTCGAGGAAGGCTATAGGCTATTTTATATTACGATATTCCCACGGGATCGGGAGTTACGCGGGTGAAACCGCTTAGCGCAGCTAGTCTATAATATAAAAATGAAACGCTGAAGTGTTTCTAAGCGCAAATCTCGAGAACGGCTGAACTGATTTCGCTAATTATTTTTTTTAGAATATTCCATAAGGTACGAGGATGGTTCTTACGGAAACAAAAAATTGCCTGAAAAAGTCTAAAAACAACACTTTTCTATACTCCCAATTCCCATACAAACGATTCGTAATAATACTTAAAAGTCAATTTGAAGTTTAATACCATAGCATAAAGTTCAAGTTTTAATGTAGAGGTTCCGGGTAGGCAAAACAATTTAGTGACGTTAGCAGTATCGTATAAATATTGATATCATTCTGTCGCGGTGTTAGTTGCCAAACTCCACCTACACCGATTTGTATGTTTTTTTTTTTATATGGCGCAACAACATTTGCCAGGACAGCTAGTTGTTAATAATTATATTAATTATTTGGCTATCACATAACACTCAAAAGATAAAAATAAATAGACCCATTTAAAAAAAAAATGTTAAATACATGAAAAGCCAGGATAGCCTTCATCATTACTCATCTTGTACCAATTTAGGAAGTGGACAAAGTAAGGGTTAAGAACAATGTCATCCAATGACAACCAGTATTATTCATACACTACAATTAACTAGATTCACGTAATTTTCAAAGAAACATATAGTTAATCATCACAATAACTCAAACTAAACATAAAATAGTATGATAGTACAACTCAGAGCGATTCGTGAACGAGCCCGGTTCGCGGACGCCCGTCCTGTTCGCCAAGCGTACTAAGATGGCGTTCCCCGATCCATTAACATATCACGCTTCGCTAGATTGACTGATTACCATCAATCTGACGTATGACGGGTAGCTACGCGGTAGTATTTAGTTGTTTATCTATGGATACGCCTTCATACATTTAAAAAAAACATTTAACTGACCTGTAGTAAGTGTTATCATTCTTGACAGTAAGACAATGATCATCGATAGGGAAAAGGTACCCGTGTGCAGCGAGCAGGTGAGCTATGTGAAGGGCTTCCCACGTCTCTTCCAGGCTGAAGTGACGTGTTATCCATGCCACTAGGTCCGTGCCTGTAAACACCTGGATAACAAACAAAGGTGTTGAAATAAATGTCACAGAACGCACATATCCATATATGACGACCCATTTGGCACAATGGTCACCAAGCCGGACTTTGACAGTCCGGCATGGTGACCATTGTGCCGGACTGTCAAACACAGGGTTGCGGGTTCGATTCCCGCCTCAGACAAGTATTTATGCTTAGATATTTGTCTGTGGTCTGGTTGTTTCTATGTATTACAAGTATATATTTACAAAAGAAAAGTATATAAGTAGTATATGAGTTGTCTAGCACCCATAACACAAGTCTAGTTACTTAGCTTGGGGTTAGATGGCGATGTGTGGAATGTCCTGCAATATTTATTTATTTATTTATGAGACTACTAGCTGCGCCCCACGGTTTCACCCGCGTAAGTCCCGATCCCGTGGAAATATCGGGATAAAAAGTAGCCTATGTGTTAATCCAGGTCTCTAGCTATCTAGATACCGAGTTTCAACTCAATCGGTCCAGTAGTTTTTGCGTGAAGGAGTAACAAACATACATACACACACACACACACACACAAACTTTCACATTTATAATATTAGTAGGATTAATTTATCGTGCTGCACAGTTACGGGGGGCAGAGACTTTTGACCGTTGATTGTAACTTACTGATGGTATTTTAGTCATGAAACTCTTGACAGTGCGGACAGGAACGCCAGTGTTCTCGTCTTGCATCTTTTCCACTATGGACTCCATCTGGGAACAAAGTAATTTGTAATAAAAAATACTTGAAAGGTGTTAAGGGACACCCGGACTCTTCTATGAGAGAGAGAGACAGACAGAGAAACACGCGCACGCCGCACGGCTTACAACTATAGCAAAAAGTGTCGTTACAACTTTTGGTCTTAATTTCTTCCGTCTAGCCTTCTTTCGCAACGCGCGATAAGTAACTTTATTCCAACTACATATCTTCTTATACATATAAAATGCTTTTTATCACAGTTGCTCATTAAGTGGATCTTATTCAACGGCTTTTAGGCTCATAATCCAACATATTATGCACGCGTGTGTTTTACATTGCCAACCTAGTGCTATAAAGTTATCCCGATAAGTTAAATACGTATCTTACTGCTAATTACATGTTAGGTAGGTGAAACATTCTTAATTTATCTGGGTTATTCTGTTTTGATGTATAAAAAAGGTAGGTACCAAAGAGTTTTTTAGCTAGCAATGGTTGTCTCTAAAGTCGGTTTACGAACGAACATTTTACGTGATAATGACTTAGAAAACGATTAAAAATTGAGTTGTTCATTTTTTGTTTTTACTTTACTTAAATATATTGTTTTTCCGTACCATTGTATTTTGTTCTTAACCCCCGACGCAAAAACAAATAGAAAAAACCCTAAAAAATATTGTATGTCAGACGAGGCTGTATAGGTTAAAAGTCTTTAGCCTGGCCTTTCCGGAGCATAATTAACAAAAAAATATTGCCTTAAAAAATGTAAACATAGACTTATCACAAATATTTTGTTAATTATTATTTTGTTTTCTTTTCAAGTCTTTTCTTTTATTCGCAACTGTGATAAAAAACGTCGTACGATATACATGTGGAATTGATCTTTGCATCTTGGCTTCTTTAACACGCTCGCTGACGCTCGCGCGTCATAAACCGCCTCTATGCAAAGATCAATTTACCACACTTATATCGTAATGTACTATTGTCCTGAATGACTGACGGATCAACGCACAGCCTAAACCGCTGATCGTAGAGACCTGAAACCTGGAGGGTGTGTTCTTTGTATGACGTAG
Source organism: Idaea straminata (assembly GCA_951213275.1). Taxonomy (NCBI): domain Eukaryota; kingdom Metazoa; phylum Arthropoda; class Insecta; order Lepidoptera; family Geometridae; genus Idaea; species Idaea straminata. The sequence goes on from OX577872.1 coordinate 6,948,311, forward strand.
GCATCCGATAAGAAAGGATTTCCCGAAATTCTACCCCTAAGGAAGTGAAAAAGTGGGGCAAAGTTTGTATGGGACAGTGATTCCTTGGTTCAATCTACTAATTCTACGCGGACGAAGCCACGGGCAAAAGCTAGTCTATATTTAAACAGGGCCTCTATTAGCAACACTGTGGATTGGTACAAAATATAGAATGATTATTTTTTGAAAAATGAACAGAGTTTTAATTTTTGCCAAAATCGGTCACGCAACTTCTTCCAGCATTTTTCGCTATTTTTTATAGTTTAAGATATAGCCCTGAACGCCGATGTAAAAAATCGATCCTGTATACTGCGAGGAATGAATAATAATAATAATAAATATGTTTATTGAGTTCTCCACAATAATCGTAACAACCGTATAAGATACTTAATAGTAATATATAAGACATATGTATCTATTGCTTGGTAAGCTTGGTATGGTTATTGCGGAGACTGGAGCCTGCATTAAAGTTTTATAAAAAACCAGTTTTACAGGTCTCCAGGCCCTCACCTCACCATTAAGGGCAGGTGCTAATAAAGCTACCAAAATCGACCTTTTTTTTAAGCAACTCTAAGTAATCAAATACTCTTTTTTTGTTATTTGGATATAAATGGATATTGTAGTTTAATAACCATATTTTTGTTTATTGTGGTTGAAAACATGATATGAACAACTTCGTTCGATAAAAAAATGTTAGAAAACAGAGAATTATTACATCGTTTATCGGGTTTTATTCAAAAATAGTTAACGTTTGTTTCTAAAAATGAATCAAATGATAGGTTTTAACCTCTAGGAACTATATTTGTGGATAATAATGCTAAAATGTTTTGCATATCGATCAAATATAACAGTTAGCACGCAGCACGCTACGTTTTTGAGAGCGGGGGCTAAGGTAATGTATGGACCTACACACGGTACTGAAAGAGCGCCTTAAGAACTTTAATCCTTTTTCTTTAGGTTAAAAAGAGAAAAAAGACGTCAACAAATATCTGAAACTACATGAGCATGAGTCTGTAACTTTGCATTATTCCGAAAACCCTATGACCTAAAAGAAACCCCTTTCAGGACATAGTATTTTTAGAAATTCGATCTCTAAGAACAAATATTCGGCATTCAAGTAAATACAAGCAAAATAATTATTTATTAATTTTTTTTGAGAAGGTATGGTGGACATCAAAGCTTGCACGTTCGGTGGTAAGCTGACTATAGAAGAGTCTTTCTTGTCACGACCTTTGACTTTATCCTTATATTACCTTTTTATAAATGAGATAGTTTGAAGACTTCTCAGGAGAAGGTATAGTGGACATCAAAGCTTGCACGTTCGGTGGTAAGCTGGCTATAGCAGAGTCTTTCTTGTCATGACCTTTGACTTTATCTTACCTTTTTATAAATGATAGTTAGGAGACTCCTCAGGAGAAGGTATGGTGGACATCAAAGCTTGCACGTTCGGTGGTAAGCTGGCTATAGCAGTGTCTTTCTTGTCATGACCTTTGACTTTATCCTTATCTTACCTTTTTATAAATGAGATAGTTAGGAGACTCCTCAGGAGAAGGTATGTTAGACATCAAAGCTTGCACGTAAGGTGGTAGGCTGGCTATAGCAGAGTCTTTCTTGTCATGACATTTGACTTTATCTTACCTTTTTATAAATGAGATAGTTAGGAGACTTCTCAGGAGAAGGTATGCTAGACATCAAAGCTTGCACGTTAGGTGGTAGGCTGGCTATAGCAGAGTCTTTCTTGTCATGACATTTGACTTTATCTTACCTTTTTATAAATGAGATAGTTAGGAGACTCCTCAGGAGAAGGTATGGTGGACATCAAAGCTTGCACGTTCGGTGGTAAGCTGGCTATAGCAGTCTTTCTTGTCATGACCTTTGACTTTATCTTACCTTTTTTAAATGATAGTTGGGAGACTCCTCAGGAGAAGGTATGGTGGACATCAAAGCTTGCACGTTCGGTGGTAAACCGGCTATAGCAGAGTCTTTCTTGTCATGACCTTTGACTTTATCCTTATCTTACCTTTTTATAAATGAGATAGTTAGGAGACTCCTCAGGAGAAGGTATGGTGGACATCAAAGCTTGCACGTTTGGTGGTAAGCTGGCTATAGCAGAGTCTTTCTTGTCATGACCTTTGACTTTATCCTTATCTTACCTTTTTATAAATGAGATAGTTAGGAGACTCCTCAGGAGAAGGTATGGTAGACATCAAAGCTTGCACGTTTGGTGGTAGGCTGGCTATAGCAGAGTCTTTCTTGTCATGACCTTTGACTTTATCCTTATCTTACCTTTTTATAAATGAAATAGTTAGGAGACTCCTCAGAAGAAGGTATGGTGGACATCAAAGCTTGCACGTTCGGTGGTAGGCTGGCTATAGCAGAGTCTTTCTTGTCATGGCCTTTGACTTTATCTTACCTTTTTATAAATGAGAGTTAGGAGACTCCTCAGGAGAAGGTATGGTGGACATCAAAGCTTGCACGTTCGGTGGTAAGCTGGCTATAGCAGAGTCTTTCTTGTCATGACCTTTGACTTTATCCTTATCTTACCTTTTTATAAATGAGATAGTTAGGAGACTCCTCAGGAGAAGGTATGGTGGACATCAAAGCTTGCACGTTCGGTGGTAAGCTGGCTATAGCAGAGTCTTTCTTGTCACGATCTTTGTCTTTATCCTTATCTTCCTTTATGCATTTTGAGTTGTCTCTGAAAATGAGGGATACTCTATTGGCTTATTTTTTCCTAAGCTAATACGGAATTGCTTGATGGTGGATTTAATAGACACTGTTGTCTCTGGTCAAGAGAATATGTATTTTTCAGGGAAGGCAAAGACTGCCAAGTGAGCTCATACAGTCTTTTTTTTACTAATCGTAGACATAATAAATTTTTTTAACTTCCTTGATATTAAGATTCTGCTGCTTTCGAGGCATCTCGAACCTGTCCTTTTTTGGAGACTTAATTTACACACTATAATGACCTCTATAGCACTGGCGATGCAGAAGGTTGTCAGTTCTTTTCCAACCATGGAATAATTATTTGTTTCTGGTTTGATTGTTTCTGTATAGTATGTAGGTATTTAAAAAAAAAGATTTATTGTATAAGTAGGTAAGTATTCCATCCTGTTTGTTTGGCACCCACATAGCATAGCTTGGTAGCAAATTTTAGGCCTAGGTGATGTGTGTAAATGGGAATATAAAAAAAAGTATCCTTTAGCCTTCCCCGATAAATGGACTATCCAACACAATAAGAATTTTTCAATTCCAACTAGTAGTTCCTGAGATTAGCATGTTCAAACAAACAAACAAACTCTTCAGCTTTAAATATTAATATAGATTATAGGTATTTGTTGAGGTCTGGGCGTTTCTGTATCATTAATGTACTGAGTCATTAATGTTCAACCAGTAATTTTTTTCTTTCCAATAGTTAGCAACTGCAATTGCAGCAGCGTTGGCTACTTGGCATTAGTGCTGTGTGTTACTTTTACTTGTATACAGGCTGTTTTCGGCCATTGGACCCTTTTTAATTGGGTCCTTTTTGCGTGAGGATGGAGTAGGCTTGCCCAGCACCTACTACCCTCTCAGCTTAGTCGACCATGTCCAGAAGAGAGAACTTGTCAATACTTCTGGAGCCAACTAAGCCGTGGGTTTCATCACGATGTTTTCCTTCACCGTAAGAGCACAGTCAATTGGTGCACATAATTTTTTCTTAAGATAATTACATCGGTGCACAGCCGGCCGGGATTCGAACCCACAACCTTCAGAATGAAAGTCGAGGTATCTACCACTAAGCCAACACTTATATAATTTACCTGGAAGGTCCCTGTTGACAGGCCCTCTGTGCCTTCTCGGATGAATTCATCGTAACCATGGTAGAAGCACACTCACAACCAATAGCAAATTATTAATATCTATTTTCACTTCATGAAATATCACTTTTTACACTCAAAAACAGTATTTTGTCAAGAGTTGCTCATTATTTACACTGATTTCTTGATTTTTTAGAACTGTAAGACAAAAATATATCCATAAGTTACCTAATATATGACTTAAAAAGAGAACATTTTGTTTTTTATTTGTAATGAATATGCTCCGAAACTACTGGACCGATTTAAATGAAACTTCGTATGGGGATACATTGATTCATTTGGAGTAACCTAGGTTACTTTTATCCTGATATTCCTACGGGATCGGGACTTACGCGGGTGTAACTGCAGGGAATCCTAATGATGAAAAAGAGGTTTTTTTTAAACGACAGGTGGTTTTTAATGACTAGAATTATTTATAATCAGTATATTTAAAATCAGTAGAAACTATGTAATGTAATAAAACGAGGTCTTGGCTGTTAGTTATTGAACTATTATATGTAGAATTTTTAAGGCAAAAAGGCGAAATGGTATTTTTTCTAGTGGGTTTGGCTGCCTAATAAACGGTAAGTTTTTGCTAGTTATTGGCGTTTTTACGCCCATTCATTAGAAGAAAAGTATAGATATATTATTAAACTAAGTTTATAACAAGTATTTGGACACGAAAACTAAATTATTTAGAAAATAAATAGAGAAAACATAACGTAGTTAGTGAACACTGATTGCATGAATTTTTTAAAAGATTTTCACATAAAAATCACTCTAATTAAGCAGAAATTATTACCGAATCGAATATCAAGTCCAGAACTAACATTTTTTAATCACAAACACTCATGAAACACACGATAAAAGCATTTTTCATTCATATTTTTAAAATCGACTAAATGTCATAGACCGAGCGCCATTTATATTTGAAACTGTACGAGAAAGAGATAAAGAATATTGAAAATTACAAAGAGAAAACGAGATAGCTCTAGGGTAAAATAATCCACACAAGTTGAAAAGTAGATTTTTGTTTATTGCCAAAGCGGAAACGGTGACATCCCATATTTGGTTAGCCAAAAAATGGCGCATGCTTTTCTGAAGTTTATTGAACGGTTTTCAAATTCGAGTTATTTTTAGATCACTAAAAATATCCGAAACTAGATTTATTTATTATTTCTTTCTATTTATAGAACAACATATGAAATATCAAATGATAGCCCGTATTAAAAATAAATAAAAACATGTACGAATCTATCAACACCGATAAAAGATGGCAGCACAGGCGTACAACTATCAAAAGGCCCCGAGAGATGGCGCCGTTGTCCAACTTCTGTACCTTTTGTAAACGATTACTGAATGTGTTCATGAAAAATAATTGTAAACGAACTATACCTAGTCATTTATAATATTATACCTGATTAAATCTTAAACTTATCCTATTACTATTATAAAATTAATGCGAAAGTGTGTTTGTTTGTTACGATCCACGCAAAAACTAGAATCAATTAATTTTGCGATGAAACTTGGTAGAATATAGATACGAATCATTAGTAACTACATAAACTTAGTAATAAAAATAGTAGTAAATAAAATAGGTAAATAGGTAAAATAGGCCATAAAATATAATTTTATCAGTTGCTCATAAAGTGGATCTTATTCAACTGCTTTCAGGCTCATAAAAAATATTTCCTAAAAAATTTATAAGTACGAATATTTTGTTAACTTTTTAAAGTCTTTTCTTTTATTCACAACTGTGATAAAAAACGTCGTACCTACGATATGCGTGTGGTTATTGATCATTGCTCGGTTTTTTAACATGCTCGCGTTCCGCTCGCGCGTTATAAACCGCCTCTATGCAATGATCAGTTTACCACACTTGTATCGTAATGTACTATTAAATCAGTTTTAGAATGCATTTTGTTATTTAGGTAGTTAGATAGGTGCCTACTTGGTATTTCGGTATGCCAAGGTTCAAATTAGAATGTCAGTAATACATTACTAAACAAGTTTTCTTTTTATTATATACTAGCTGCGCCCCGCGGTTTTACCCGCGTAAATCTCAATCCCGTGGGAATATCGGGATAAAAAGTAGCCTATGTGTTAATCTAGGTCTCCAGCTATCTAGATACCGAATTTCATCGCAATCGGTCCAGTAGTTTTAACGTGAAGGAGTAACAAACACACACACACACACACACACGCACACACAAACTTTCACATTTATAATATTAGTAGGACTAGCTTTGGCCCGCGACTTCGTCCACGTAGACGTCGAAAATGGTACTTTTAACAAACCACCCCCAACTTTCCCTTTTTAACCCCGTTAGGGGATAAATTTCAATAAAATACGAAACACGTCTTCTATCAATTCTGTTAAAGAATGTTTTTGCATAATTTGAAGTAGATTGGATCAAGGAATCACGTTGTCCCATACCAAGTTTGCCCCCCTTTTTCACCCCCTTAGGGTTAGAATTTCGGAAAATCCTATCTTATCGGATGCCTACGTCATACAAAGAACACACCCTCCAAGTTTCAGGTCTTTACGATCAGCGGTTTAGGCTGTGCGTTGATTCGTCAGTCATTCAAAGCATTTTATATGTATAGACTAGCTTTGCCCCACAGTTTCACCCGCGTCATAATTTTTTACGCAATTTTCTTAATTTTTTTTCATTAGTATTTTCCTGACAATATCAAACAGTAGGTACAAAAAACTAATTAGCAAAATCGGTTCAATTGTTCTCGAGATTAGCAACACATTCAACGATTAATTTTTTATATTAGGTATAGATTAAATATTCCATTTGTTTAGAAATAATAAATAAATATTGCAGGACATTCCACACATCGCTATCTAGCCCCCAAGCTAAGTAACTACACTTGTGTTATGGGTGCTAGACAACGGATATACTACTTATATACTTTTCTTTTTTTTGTAAATATATACTTATAATACATAGAAACAACCAGACCACACACAAATATCTAAGCATAAATACATGTCTGAGGCGGGAATCGAACCTGCAACCCTGTGTTTGGCAGTCCGACATGGTGACCATTGTGCCAACTGGGTCGTCAAAAGACTAGACAATAGACTAGTTAGGCCTCACACGGTTTCACCTGCATAAAAAAATTCCGTATCGTCGTACGCACTGTGTTATTTTTTGGAACGAAGTTACTTACCGCGAGTTGGCCGCCCTACCTAACCGAGTAAAAATATCATGCGTTACGAAAACATGAAACGAAAAACTGTAAAGAGAAACGAATATCCCACAAATATATAAAAAACTAGCATCACCTAGCAGTTTCACTCCCGTTACTCCCGATCCCGTGGGAATATCGGGATAAAAAGCCTATGTTACTGTCAATGAATTAATATATCATCATACCAAGTTTCATCAAAATGGGTCCAGTAGTTCGGCTGTTAAGGGTCCACACTACTTCGTCTACCTTCGTGTCAGGTAGGGAAACCGCGAGGCATTTCGATATTTCTATCAAGTAGAATTCCTAACATGTCTATCTTCCTCCACTAATGTAATCTATATATATAAAAGAAAGTCGTGTTAGTTACACCATTTATAACTCGGGAACGGCTAAACCGATTTGGCTGAAAATTGGTGGGGAGGTAGCTTACAATCATAAGACGGACATAGGATATTTTTTTCGATATTCCCAGGGGATCGGGACTTACGCGGGTAAAACCGCGGGGCGCAGCTATGATTTAATAATTTAAAGATGATTTCAAAATCTATACTTAAATAATAAATGAATAAAAAAATCATACATATTTAACATTATAAATACAAAAAATGAAGTGACCAGTTAGTCAAATACCCCCCCCCCCCATATCGTACCCCTTATCTATCTTAGTATTATCAAATTGCACAATCGTAATAGCTAGATAAAAAGTGAAAACATTTTTTGTTTTTTTTTGACATTGTTACGGCGGCAGGCGCCATAGTATTTATGTTTCCCATTGTTCAATCCACTACCATCCTATTAGTATGGGATCCCTTTAAGGACGACCTTTATCGAGCTGTTTAATGGATGAAAAGTATTTGATTATTAAATTAATAGAAAAAGATTATAAATACAAAAAATGAAGTGACCAGTTAGTCAAATAAACCCACCCCTTATCGTACCCGGCGTAAAGGTTCCCATAATGCTAGAAGCATTGCCACGCTGAATGGCGATGGCTAACCTCTGCGCCAGAAACGAACCGGAGCTGGAGTCACCCCTATTCCCCCTAATCCTATCGCCCAACTCTTTAACTAATTTTTTGGTGTCGTCTCCCCAAATTAAATATATATATTGCAAATGGGTTGCCTAAAAAATTTCAGCCTTGAATGATTAATTTTTGTTTTTAGTTTAGTTTTAGACTTTTCGCTGGTTTGGTTATTAGACAAATTCCATACCAATGAAATACATAATCTTTATTTTAACTTAACTTTAATTCTTAAACTAAATGGTCTCCTTTTTCAAAAAAAACTAAAATCTTGGTTGATTTCCAAAGTTTTTTATAAACTGGCAGAATTATACAGAATTTTCGAAGAAGATGAAACATAAAAATACCTGCATGTTAAGTATGTAAGTACCTACAAATTTATTATAAGTTCTACCTATGTTTTAATATTGTATGCTCAGAATGAGTAATCTGTTGGCACTATATTATTTTTAAGACCTTTACCTATGTACACAGATAAAACAATAAATTATATTCTATTCTATTCATTAACCAGATCAGTGCAAATGACTAGTATTGATTTAACTGCCTACCCAAGAGTTGTGACGGGTAAAAATAGTCAACCTAACGTTTGCATATTCTATAGGCTTCATACTTTCAATTGGTATGGAATTTGTCTCGTGAAAGGTTTAAAAAACAAAACTTTGTTTATTGACCTATTCAATTTGATATAAAATTATTTCCATCCATTAAACAGCTCGATGAAGGTCGTCCTTATAGGGATCTTAGGTTATATCACAGTAGACCAAGCAGTTCTCCTGTAGTTTATCAATTTATCTAAGCCGGAGGTTGTCCTTGACTGCATTTTATAGTGCAGACAGGCATAATCGCTAGTTTGGTGTCCACATCATACTTTGCAGTTAAACGTCGCGTTGTTATTGTTAAGCGTGCTATGGAGAGGGCTATGCTCGGTGTTTTACTACGAGATCGAATCAGAAATGAGAAGATTCGTAGGCGAACTAAAGTTACCGACATAGCCCAAAGAATTAGTAAGCTGAAATGACAATGGGCGGGGCATGTGGCTCGTAGAACTGATGGCCGTTGGGGCCTAAAAGTCTTAGATTGGAGACCACGTACCGGAAAGCGCAGCGCGGGACGGCCTCCGACTAGATGGACGGACGACTTAATTAAGGTCGCGGGAAGTCGTTGGACGCAGAGAGCATGCTCTGGAAGTCTTTGGGGGAGGCCTATGTTCAGCAGTGGACGTCCTGTGGCCGTTATGATGATGATGGTGATTGTAAAGGGCCTCTACGTGTTGGCTTCGGCCCCACGCACGCCTTCCAAAGGTCCAGGGCTCTATAGTCCCGTGATATGGGACACAAAACACTTTAAAAAACAATAAATGAAGCAAAAAATAATTAGTTGTCTGTAAAGTCGGGTTACGGACAATATTTTTACGTGACAACGTCATAAGAAAACGATAAAAAATTAAGTTTTTTTTGATAAATCAGTCACCAAAACACAAGCCTAGATGAGCGATACTATTGTTAAACAATACCTCCAATACCATAGCACCGATAACACGATGCTATGGTTACGCTATGATTGTTACGGTGCACAGAAGTAGCCCTCAACGGCTTGCTAGTATAATTACCAATAACCCTGTATAAATGTGTAGATTAAACAATGATTATTATTTTAAACTAGCAGCGCTCCGCGGTTTTACCCGCGTAACTCCCGATCCCGTGAGAATATCGGGATAAAAAGTAGCCTATAGCCTTCCTCGATAAATGGCCTATCCAACACAAAACGAATTTTTCAATTCGAACCAGTAGTTCCTGAGATTAGCGCGTTCAAACAAACAAACAAACTCTTCAGCTTTATAATATTAGTATAGATTGTAACACTAATCAATTGTATATTTATTTATTTGATAAGCATGCACTTCATAAAGTAGGTTTTTATAAGAGGTTATAATTGGACTTTATATCTAATCTATAAGTAGGCATAAAGTAGGTTCCTACCTACTTATATATTATACTAGCAGCGCTCCGCAGTTTCACCCGCGTAAGTCCCGATCTTGTGGGAATATAGATAGAAAAACTCTTTATTGTACCACATTAAACCTTAATTCTAACATAAACTCCTGTTACAAAAACAATATTAAACCTAACAATATAGCACAATGGGCGGCCTTATCGCTAAAAGCGATCTCTTCCAGGCAACCTTTGTATGGACAAGAATTAAAGAAGGGGATGGGAGGGTTGTACATAACGTAATAGGAATATAAGGAGGAAAATAAAATATTCTAAATAATAATAATAAAATCAGTAAAAATAAATACGCACCTATACATACATAAATATATATATATATATATATATATATATTTGTTTGTACGTGTAGTTAAGTGTATATTTTATGTATAAATAAATAATACAAATAAATAATAGAACAGCTATATGTTTGATTAGAAGCTTCAGCGAGAGCAAGGTAATGCTTGTACACATTGGCTTTAAAAACAGCCAAAGATTTGGATTGCCGAACAAAAGCAGGCAGAGCATTCCACAGTTTTACACCGCGAGCGGTAAAGGAATATCGGGATAATAAGTAGCCTATGTTACTGTCAATAAATCAATGTATCCTCATACCAAGTTTCATCAAAATCGGTCCAGTAGTTTCGGAGCCTATTCGTTAGATACAAACAAACAAATTAAAAATAATAGTACATTGCGATACAAATGGTACATCCATGATAAATCTATCATTATATAGAGGCGGTTTGTGACGCGCGAGCGGAACGCGAGCGTGTCAAAACGCCGAGATGCTATGAACAATAAGCCACACGCGTATCGTACGACGTTTTTATCACAGTTGCGAATAAAAGAAAAGACGTAAACTTTTCGTAAACGACTTTATAGTTTTTTTAACCATTTTTTGCAGAAGTTAAAACTCTTAGTTGGTACCTTTTTTATCCATCAAAATAGTATAACCCAGTTAAATTAAGAATGTTTCATCTACTTATTATGTAATGAGCAGTAAGATACCAATTTAACTTATCAGGATAACTTATTACACATTAGTGTCGTCGAGGTAATGCATAACGCACGCGTGCGTAATACGTTGGAATATATCCACTTTATAAGCAACTGTGAAAATAATAATTAACTCACTGATAAGTATTCCATGTGGAAATTGCCGACGTATTTTATTTGATTTACATTTAAAGTTTAATTTAGATTGATATCAGTATTGATTATATTATCAATATGATTAGAGTGTAAACATATTGCGTACTTTATCCATACAAAAAGAAATACTTCTTTTCTCCTTTTGTCCGATTTAGGTAGGGTAAAACCCCACCTTATTACTAAGACACAACTGTCTGTTCGTATGTCTTGTCTCCACTGTATCTGAGGACCCAGTTGGCACAATGGTCACCATGCCGGACTGCCAAACACAGGGTTGCGGGTTCGATTACCGCCTCAGACAAGTATTTATGCTTAGATATTTGTCTGTGGTCTGGTTGTTTATATGTATTATAAGTATATATTTACAAAAGAAAAGTATATAAGTAGTATAATATGAGTTGTCTAGCACCCATAAAACAAGTCTAGTTACTTAGCTTGGGGCTAGATGACGATGTGTGGAATGTCCTGCAATATTTATTTATTTATCTCATGAACCGTGATAGCTAGACAGTCTGGTGACAGACAGACAGGCAGAATTAGTAAAAGGCCGGTTTTATCCTTCGGGTACAGAACTCTAAAAAGGGAAGATATTTATTGGATGAAGTTCCTTATGGCGCGTTGCGAAAGGGGGCTAGACGGAAAAAATTAAGACCAAAAGTTGTAACGACACTTTTTGATATTATTACAATTCGTTCACTACTTAATCGAAAGAAACTTCGTTCCATCGGGGTGTCCCTTGGCACCTCTCAAGTTTTATTTATTTGTAAGGTAAGTCTACAGCTAAGTTTAACACAAAAACGCGCACAAGATATTGTTTGTAGATCATAGAGCATTAGTAAGTATTATGTATTGAATTTGTAGGAAAACAATTTTACTTTAAAAAGATACTATAAAAATATCTAATTAAATAGTCCCTTCCTACACAAAAGGATGAAATAAAAAATTAAATTTAAAATTTTAAAATTCCCAACAAAATAATAAAAAAGTATGAACGTAAAAAGCCTAAAACAAGCAAAAAAACTATGAAAAAAAAACCCTACAGAAAGAAAAAAAATAACCCCGAAATGATGACCCTACGTAAGTACATCTGAATTTTTTTGATTAAATATTGTCGCGTCGGGGGACCGCACACACAGAGACACGTCAAACTTATAACACCCCGTCGATTTTGCGCCGGGGGTTAAAGTAAGAAAGAAAGAAAACATTTATTTGTACAAGCACACGACACAAGACAACCAGAAAAGTAGTAAGCACATAAAAGCACTAACATAAAAGAATAAAATAAAAAATAAAAACGAAAAAATAAATAGGTAAAAGAAATAAAATAAAAAAGAGTGATCCAGAGCATAACATCACTTTGAAGCGGCTTAAAAAATTAAGTTGGGATGTGTGCCTTCGGAACGGCCCACCAATGAGAAGAAGGCACAAGAAACTCATAGGGTTTTTTTTTTCATGTAATCACACTCACAAAGGTCAATATTACAAATATTTTTGAAGATATATTTGAAATGGAGCAATTAAAGTCACGTCCATGGGTTGTTATCATTACGGTACGACGAAGTATCATGGTACGCCTTACTGCACAATTTTTGCTTTAGTCTAAACACTTCGTATTAAATAAAAAAAACTAAATTAAAATCGGTTCATCCGTTCGGGAGCTACGATGCCACAGACACACACACACACACACAGACATGTCAAACTTATAACACCCCGTCGTTTTTGCGTCGGGGGTTAAAAAATAAATAGGTAAAGGAAAAAAATAAAAAAAAGCTGTGAGAAATAAGATCTAAGGAGCCGTGTGCCTGCAAAAAGGTAACGCGGGTGCGACCGCGTGGCACAAATAGTAATGCATACTGCAAGCCTGGAAGGAAAGGCATCACCTTGATATTTGAAAGCAAATGACCTCAGACTCGAGACATTCTTTGTTTGCTTGCGCATTAATTTATGTTGTTTTATTTATTTTTGATCGATACATTTTCAGGACAGGTTTTATAAGGTTTAAGTTACATTTTTTCCGGTATAAAAACCCCTTCTAATATTATAAATAGCCGAACACCGCGGTTTCACCCGCATAAGTTCCGATCCTTTGGGAATATCGGGATAAAAAAGTAGCCTATAGCCTTCCTCGATGAATGGACTATCCACACAAATAGAATTTTTCAATTCGAACGAGGCTCCGAAACTACTGAACCGATTTCGATGAAACCTGGCAGGATGGTACATTGATTTAATGACAGTAACATGAGCTACATTTAATCCCGAAATTCCCACGGGATCGGAACTTACAAGGTAAAACGGCGGGGCACAGCTATTCATATTATAAAGAGGAAATATTTTTTGTTTGTAACAAATAGGCTCCAAAACTACGGGACCGATTTTAATGTAACTTGTTATGAGGATACATTGATTCATTGACAGTAACAAAGGGTACTTTTTATCCCGATATTCCCACGGGATCGAGGCTTATGTGGGTGAAACTGCACTGCGCTGTGAGTCGTTTTATAAAAAAAGAAATTGTTTTCGTTTGTAATAACTCTGAAACTATGTAACCAATTTTGATGAAACTTGGTATATAGATACATTGATTCATTGAAAGTAACAAAAGGTACTTTTTATCCCGATATTCCCACGGGATCGGAACTTACGCGGGTATAACCGCGAGGTGCAATTACAAGGGCGATCGTAAATGGTAGGTGCTTATCATGTCAAAAAATACATAGAACACATAAATTAAAACATATTCTTTTTCGTTTTATCGTTGAGGTAATTTAATTTCCGCTTTAAGATATCAACATCATTAATTGATAATTATTTAATTACCCACATTTCTAAGTATGTTAGAATAATAATAATAGTACATTACGATATAAGTGTGGTAAATTGCATAAAGGCGGTTAATGACGCGCGAGCGGGAGCGAGCGTGTTAAGAAGCCAAGATGCAAAGACAACCTTTTACTGGAGTAAAACCTCTTTTTGGTACCTACATTTTTTTTATTCAAAAAAAGTACCTATAACCAGATAAATTAAGAACGTTTCATCTACCTAACATGTAATTAGCAGTAAGATAACAATTTAACTTACCAGGATATTTTTTACACACTAGTGGCGTCGAGGTAATGCATACGTGTGTAAAACGATTATGAGCCTAAAAGCGGTTGAATAAGATCCACTTTATGAGCAACTGTGATAAAAAGTTTTTTTCGCAATCATTGCATTATAGTATTCCTTAACTTGGTAATACATCAGGAGCTCTTATTTTGCATCGCTCGTGTGACTCACTTCGTCGCATACGCCTACAAGTTATACTAGACTTCAAAGCCGCATGACACCAATCACAGGGTTGCGGGACTACAAAACACAGGGTTGCGGGTTCGATTCCCGCCTCAGACAAGTATTTATGCTTAGATTTGTCTGAGGAGGTTTACAACTTAGCGACGCTCGCCGATCGTTTACCGGTTGGATGGCCAATTAGTAGTGTGGCAAAAATGTGTTTTCCTGAGGCCGTTAGTCCCGGTTGCGACCTCTAGTAGTCGTTAGGTCAAGTTAGAGTAAAAACTCTAACATTAGGTAGCCACACCACTATACGACGAGAAGATTTGTCTGTGGTCTGGTTGTTTCTATGTATTATAAGTATATATTTAGAGTTGTGAGGTACGAACGTAAAATTCTATTCCGACATAATAGACAATATTTTTTTTAATGGCAAAACAACGCCAGGACAGCTAGCAAGTATATTTATAGATAAGGAACTACACGACTTCAAATACCAAGTTATCGGTCAAGGCTATACAAATGACATTTAATTAGTATAAAAGTGAGCGGTTTGACTCCATTGAAAAATAGAATTTTTGTGGATAATTTTTCGAATTAAAATTCTGCATGACAAGCGCTTCGAAAAGCCTAGAGTCAATGTATCCTCTTACCAAGTTTCATCAAAATTGGCCCAGTAGAATCCCCAGACCCTATTCGTTACAAACAAAAATCCCATTTTTTTTTAATAATTTTAATGTATGTATTCTATAGAATCTATACTAATATTATAAAGCTGAAGAGTTTGTTTGTTTGAACGCGCTAATATTAGGAACGAATTGAAAAATTATTTTTGTGTTGGATAGTCTATTTATCGAGGAAGGCTATAGGCTACTTTTTATCCCGATATTCCCACGGGATCGGGAGTTACGCGGGTGAAACCGCGGAGCGCTGCTAGTCTGGTATAAATTTCAACTTGGACTACCCGTTCTCGGTGGTGACACACGGTCTGCCAACCATAACACAAGCCTAGTTGCATAGCTTGGGGCTAGATGGTGATGTATGGAATTTCCTACAATATTTAGACGACCCAGTTGGCACAATGGTTACCATGCCGGGCTGCCAAACACAGGGTTGCGGGTTCGATTCCCGCCTCATACATGTATTTATGCTTAGTTATATGTCTGTGGTCTGGTTGTTGCTATGTATTATAAGTATATATTTACAAAAGAAAACTATATAAGTAGTATATCCGTTGTCTAGCACCCATAACACAAGTGTAGTTACTTAGCTTGGGGCTAGATTGCGATGTATGGAATGTCCTGCAATATTTATTAATTTATATTTATTCGTTGTCTGCCCACCAAAACACAAATGTAGTTACTTAGCTTGGGGCTAGATGGCGATGTGTGGAATGTCCTGCAATATTTATTCGTTGTCTGCCCACCAAAACACAAGTGTAGTTACTTAGCTTGGGGCTAGATGGCGATGTGTGGAATATCCTGCAATATTTATTCGTTGTCTGCCCACCAAAACACAAGTGTAGTTACTTAGCTTGGGGCTAGATGGCGATGTGTGGAATATCCTGCAATATTTATTCGTTGTCTGCCCACCAAAACACAAGTGTAGTTACTTAGCTTGGGGCTAGATGGCGATGTGTGGAATGTCCTGCAATATTTATTCGTTGTCTGCCCACCAAAACACAAGTGTAGTTACTTAGCTTGGGGCTAGATGGCGATGTGTGGAATATCCTGCAATATTTATTCGTTGTCTGCCCACCAAAACACAAGTGTAGTTACTTAGCTTGGGGCTAGATGGCGATGTGTGGAATATCTGGCAATATTTATTCGTTGTCTGCCCACCATAACACAAGCCTAGTTGCACAGCTTGGAAGTAGATGGCGCTGTGTGCAAATATAAATAATAGTTGTTATCAATAATCGTTAATCTGTCTTGAGCTTACTATGTAGGTTAGCTCGGTTTTGTAACACCTTAATATTTTGTAATCAACTGGTTCTACTGGTTTACGAATACTTCGTGTGCATAACTTTATTATTGTGTAGAAAAACCACTTTTAGTTGATATATTAGTGTTTTTTTTTGATGAATTAAAATAGAATAGATGAAAATTTTTGCTGAGGCTTTACCCATTCGGGCAGCACACGACTTCTCAGATACTATTTATTTTTATTGTCTGTTTTTGTACTTTCTTTTATTTGTAACTGTCTCTTACTGTTTCTTATTTGTGTCTATACTATGTCGTGTGTTTGTTCGAATAAATTATATTCTACTAGCTGCGCCCCGCGGTTTCACCCGCGTAAGTCCCGATTCCGTGGGAATATCGGGATAAAAAGTAGCCTATGTGTTAATCCAGGTCTCCAGCTATATACATACCGAGTTTCACCGCAATCGGTCCAGTAGTTTTTGCGTGAAGGAGTAACAAACACACACACACATACAAACTTTCACATTTATAATATTAGTAGGATTATATTCTAAAAAAATGTAAAAGATTAGCTTTTGCCCGCGACTTCGTCCGCGTAAAAGTCGGAAATGGACAAAGGAATAACGTTGTCCCATACAAACTTTACTCCCGTTTTTCACCCCCTTTAGGGTAGAATTTCGGAAAATCCTTTCTTATCGGATGCCTCCGTCATACAAAGAACACACCCTCCAAGTTTCAGGTCTCTACGATCAGCGGTTGAGGCTGTGCGTTGATCCGTCAGTCAGTCATTTAGGACAAAGGATTTTATATGTTTAGAAAAATAAAAGGAAAATTCCGAAATTTAAAACAAGTTGCAAATTCTTGTAAATTTTGGTACTTACACGTTTTCGCAAAAACGTTATGTCCGTATGTCTGTATTTTTTTTTTTAATATATGGGCAAATTGATTTTTATACACCTAATAGGGATTAAATAAATAAATAAATGAATATTGCAGGACATTCCACACATCGCCATCTAGCCCCAAGCTAAGTAACTAGACTTGTGTTATGGGTGCTAGACAACTCACATACTACTTATATACTTTTCTTTTGTAAATATATACTTATAATAGATAGAAACAACCAGACCACAGACAAATATCTAAGCATAAATACTTGTCTGAGGCGGGAATCGAACCCGCAACTCTGTGTTTAGCAGTCCGGCACGGTGACCATTGTGCCAACTGGGTCGTCATATTAAAGACCTTATTATCTGGTATGAATTTCAACTTGCTAGGTCCATCCGTTCCTGAGAAAATTGGTGGTGACACACGGACAGACAGTCAAGAAAGTGATCTAATAAGGGTTCCTTTTTACCTTTGACGTACGGAAGTCTAAAAACGAACGTGTCGCGAGACAAAATAAAAAGGGAATTTTTAGAATTTTACAAAATCCTTTCTTATCGAATACCTACGTCATACAAAGAACATACCCTCCAAGTTTCAGGTCTCTGCGGTCAGCGGTTTAGGCTGTGTTTTGATCCGTCAGTCAGTCAGGACAAATAATTTTATATTATAGAAGAAAGATAGAAGATAGCTCTCTCA
The DNA here is from genome assembly GCA_951213275.1 of Idaea straminata. Lineage (NCBI taxonomy): Eukaryota > Metazoa > Arthropoda > Insecta > Lepidoptera > Geometridae > Idaea > Idaea straminata. Next base: position 6,966,318 of record OX577872.1, read on the forward strand.
AGGCTCATGTAAAAAATTGTACTTGAATATAGGTACTTATCTATACTTATATTAGAAAGCTGAACAATTTGTTTGTTTGTTTGACGCGCTAATCTCAGGAACTACTGGTTCGAATTGAAAAAATATTTTTGTGTTGGATAGTCCATTTATCGAGGAAGGCTATAGGCTAATTTGTATTTCGATATTTCCACGGGATCGGGAGCTACGTGGGTGAAACCGCGGAGCGCTGCTAGTTTCTACTAATATTATTAATGTGAAAGTTAGTGTGTGTGTGTGTATGTTTATTATTCCTTCACGCTAAAACTACTGAACCGATTGCAATGAAATTCGGCTACATACCGAATTTCATTGCAATCGGTAGCTAGAGGCCTGGATTAACATATTTTTTACTTTTTATCCCGATATTCCCACGGGATCGAGTCTTAAGCGGGTGAAACCGCGGGGTGCAGCTAGTTACTTCATAAAGATTTATTTTTCCTCACCATTTCTTGCCTCAAAGACAAACTTCGGTAACTCAATGAGGTTATAAAAGCGTGGATTGAATTAAAATGAGGAACTTAGGTCCTGAGTGCGTTGAACTCGGTGCAACACGAAGTAACTTGTGGTCCCCGGGGCGGTGCAGGGACTGCTTGGAATTGGTATTAGAAAATCAACATGCTAGGTCCACCCGTTAATGAGAAAATGGGTGGTGACACACGGACAGACGTACAAGAGAGTGATATTATAAGGGTTCGGAGGTACGGAACTTTAAAACATATGGAACTTTAAAAAAAATGATGCTAACTTTAAAAAAAATCAGAATCAAGAATATTTATTGAAAAAACTGTGTACATAAGATGACAACTTATAGAAGGTAGGCATCAACAGTTTGTCCATCCCGGACATACAATAATAAATATTGCAGGACATTCCACACATCGCCATCTAGCCCCAAGCTATGGGAATATCGGAATAAAAAGTAGCCTATAGCCTTCCTCGATAAATGGACTATCCAACACAAAAATAATTTTACAATTCGAACCAGTAGTTCCTGAGATTAGCGCGTTCAAACAAACAAACAAACAAATTCTTCAGCTTTATAATATTAGTATAGATACCAAGAAACTTGGATCTTCTTCTTCTAGTATAGTGGTGTGAATCACCTATTGTCAAAGCTTTGAGGCCTCCAACTTGACCTAACGACTGCTACTAGAGGTAGCAACCGGGACCAATGGCTTAACGTGCCTTCCGAAGCACGGAGGGGCTCACGAAAATACATTTTTGCCACACTACTAATTGGTTACCCATCGAAGTAATGACCGCGCCAGGCGTCGCTTAACCCGGACGACCGTAAACTATCAGCGAGCGTCGCTTAGCTGTGAGCTTCCTCAGAAACTTAGATAATAGATACAAAGTACCAGCGCTGGTTGTCGTGTGCCTGCACCGAATAAATGTTATTCTTTCTTTCTTTCTTTCAAATATAGGTCCGTGGTATAGGTATTTATTTATTTTCTCGAAAAAAGTCCAAGTAATAGACCGTAATTAAGAAATTACCAGATTCGCTTATTTTTAGTACCCTATTACTAAGACTCTACTGGCCGTCTGTCTGTCGCCAGGCTGTATCTCATGAACAGTGATAGTCAGTTGACATTTTCACAGATGATGTATTTCTGTTGCCGCTATAACAACAAATACTAAAAATATAAAAAAAAACGGGTTGCACTCCGGGAGTGCCGGCAGAAGTGAAAACTTGATTATTAACGTTGAGCATGTTTGATATTTTGGAATGGTTAGGGAATAATTTTGCACCAATTGCTTTATCAGTATAAAAGTACTATCATTTATGTGGTAGAATACAATATTCATTTATTGCGCTATCGTACACAAACATGACAATTTATATTACATTAAAAATTTAACACTTTAAAACTATAGCTGTCTACTCTCCATCCGTCTTACGCTTTTTCGATCAGGTCACGTGTCCTGACGCGAGTTTAAGATTTTATACCCATTACAGAAAAAGTGCTCAACGTCGCTAAAGAAGTTTTCACTTCAAAAAACTTAAAGGTGTCAAGGGACACCCGGATAGAACGAAGTTTCTTTTGATTAATAACTAAAGAAATTGTAATAATTTATATATATATATCCACGCAACGAATTGAGAACCTCCTCCTTTTGTTTGAAGTCGATTAAAAATCAAAAACTGTCGTTACAACTTTTGGTCTTAATTTTTTCCGTCTAGCCCCCTTTCGCGACGCGCCATAAGAAACCTCATTCCAATAACTAGAGGTCCCATAATTCATGGTATCCTTTGTGCGCAGGTCCGACTCACACTTGGCCGATTTTTTTTTTCATATAGGTCAAAGGTTACAAAGTTATTCAAGAGACATCACTTCACTTTCGCGATTTAAAAGTCATAGCGCTTGGAAATGTCAAGGTCGATTACCGATTACGATGCCCTCTCTCTTCGAACCAAACTATGTATTATACACTAGCTGCGCCGCACTGTTTCACCCGCGTAACTCCCGATCCCGAATTTATTAGATAAATAATAAGTAAATATTTCAGGACATTCCACACATCGCCATCTAGCCCCAAGCTAAGTAACTACATTTGTGTTATGGGTGCTAGACAACTCATATACTACTTATATACTTTTCTTTTGTAAATATATACTTATAATACACTAGCAGCGCTCCGCGGTTTTACCCGCGTGGGAATATCGGGATAAAAAGTAGCCTATAGCCTTCCTCGATAAATGGCCTATCCAACACAAAACGAATTTTTCAATTCGAACCAGTAGTTCCTGAGATTAGCGCGTTCAAACAAACAAACAAACTCTTCAGCTTTATAATATTAGTATAGATAGAAACAACCAGACCACAGACAAATATCTAAGCGTAAATACTTGTCTGAGGCGGGAATCGAACCCGCAACCCTGTGTTTGGCAGACCGGCATAGTGACCATTGTACCAACTGGGATGCCACATTGTACCAAGATGGAGTGGATATACGCTACACCAACTAATAAATCTATACATATAAAATGCTTTGTCCTGACTGAATGACGGATCAACGCACAGCCTAAACCGCTGACCGTAGAGACATAGCCTTTGGACATTTTGGCATATTGTTGACATTTGTAGTTTTTTAAGGATTTTTGACTTGTTTAGTTATTTGATTATTTTTAAATTGAATCTATTTTAGTACTGCATATGGATTAATTTATATTTGAATGATAGAGATTATGTATTTCTGTTGCCGCTATGACAACTATTACTTTTTTTCCTAATAATTATGGCTTCGCACGGCTTGTGCATTTAGCCAGTGTCAAGTTATATTTTGCATCAAATTATGAACCGATTCTTCATAAATCAGCCCTAAAGTGTTTCGAAAAAGTCAAAGTCGTCATAGTCCGTCAAGTCAGGGGCTATAGTAAAGCGGTGGCAAGTTTACCATAACCTTAGTAGGAGATTTGGAAGCAACGAGAAAACTTCATGTTTGACACTGATTTTTACTTTCACTACACTTGTGCACTTTCACAGAACTAAATTGAATAACATTCCACCAGAATTATACAATTCAACTCGGGTTACAACTAAGTTTCATGAAAATAAAACTGCAGCACGACATGTTGTTTACTCGTTCCCGCCAAAACTCCAACTAATACTTAGAGGAAAAAAAAATTGGGGCTCCCATAAAAAATGGTACGGAACCCTGCGTATACAACACGACTCACCGGTTTTTTTAATATTTGCCCATTTTCTAGGGTTCCTCAAAATGTAAAAAAAGAAACCCTTATACGATCACTTGATCTTGTACACATAAGAATTGCAGAGTTTTTGCTACACACTATTTGTAGATAAATATTAAAATGGCTAGCATTGTTTTGCAATAAAGACAGTTGTGTAACTTCGACCTTTTCTCGCCTTTCACTGGCGCTAGGTACCTACATATTAAAATTAGATACCTGGCTAGGTGTATGTATTCATTTACGTGGGAAATATCTTGCCATGGCGCCTCCGCCGGGTCGTGGCAGACAAGGTACACCCAAGCCCCCTTAATCCAAAACGACGTTCTATTCCTTACTCATGTGGTTTAAGGACGTTGGAGCGTAAACGAAACGCAACTGCATAGATCTACGTTCTCTTTCTGTCTTTCTTTTGTATCCTTTTTCTTGCTGTAAACCTTTTTTCTACCGTTACATATCTACTTATATTCCTAAATTATATATCCCTTATTTTACCCACAATCTTTTCTTTATCGCTCTGCACCTTCAAAGGATAGTCCGAGATGTGGAATTAAACCTTAGACACTCGTGAAATATAGTCTGAACACAATCCCTATAGATTATATAGGGAACTATAGTCTAAACATTATTCCTATAGATTTTATAGGGAAAGTGTTTAGACTATAGTTCACGAGTAAATCAGCATCTAAATCTAAGGATAAGGGGGAAGAAGTTCTGGCTTGACGTCGTAAAGGGTGATATGCGTGCTGGACAACGAATATACTACTTATATACTTTTCTTTTGTAAATCTTATATCTTTAAATGAGCAATTCTTGTATATATATTTTTTTTTTATTTGTTTCTTACAGAATCAACAGCACTTAATGAATACTAGCTATTAGACGTTATACAAAACATACTGCCAATAACAGATTCTTACTATCTAATTTCATTACATTATAATATGTCGCAAAAGAAAAAAGTATCAAGAGAAGTTCAGTGGAAGCACGTATGCAAGTATAGGGATAGGATAGGGCAGAGGATGGATTATGTATAAAGTTATATAAATAGAAAGATAATATTATTTATAAAAGTGAAAAATTTAGCCTTCATTCAGCAACTTAACTATCTGAGATTTAAAAGAATGTTTCCCAATATAGAAAAAATCAATCTCAGAAAATACCTCGTTGTAACAACGCAGGGCACGACATATGACTGAATTTCTACCATAGTTGGTGTGAGTACGTGGGATGGCAAAAAGTGTGTGCTTGGTATGTCTGGTACGCTTGGAAGGTGTTTTTAGTCTAAGAAAATGGTTAACTAACTATATATATAATTGGAATCTCGGAATCGGCTCCAACGATTTTCATGAAATTTGGTATATAGGGGGTTTCGGGGGCAATAAATCGATCTAGCTAGGAATCATTTTTAGAAAATGTCATTTTATTCTGAAAAATATGACTCTTCCTGACATCTATTGGCGAACTACTAATACTATTTTTTGTGAGCAATAAAGTTATTCCAGCAGATGGCGTTGTTAAGTCAATGAGTGTTTGTTTTGAGGTTGGACTAAGTAAAAAAAAAATACCGAGCAAAGCTCGGTCATCCAGGTACTATTTATAATACATAGAAACAACCAGACCACAGACAAATAGCTAAGCATAAATACATGACTGTCTGAGCCGGGATTCAAACCCACAACCCTGTGTTTGGAAGTCGTCACTTGGCCTTATACTAACCAGGATGCCGAAGATCGTGCGAAGTGGAGGCGTAAAAGCAGCAAAGCGGACCCCGGGCTCCCGAGAGGGACCGGGAACATCGCTCGGATGATGATGATGCAATAAATAATTTGAAACTTGAAACTTAATAACCTGGCGCGGTGTATACAAATAAAATGCTAGTTGGATTGCCGCTGTTAATGCGAAAACTAATCTATACTAATACTAGCTGCGTCCCGCGGTTTCACCCGCGTAAGTCCCGATCCCGTGGGCATATTGGGATAAAAAGTATCTTATGTCCGTCTCCTGGCTCTAAGCTACCTCCCTACCAATTTTCACCCAAATCTGTTCTGCCGTTCTTGAGTTATAAGTGGTGTAACTAACACGACTTTCTTTTATATATATAGATTATAAAGCTGAAGAGTTTGTTTGTTTGAAGGCGCTAATATCTGTCGGCAGAAAACTCTTCACAGGGTTAGACTTACCTTAGTAATAACTTTATAATGTAATCTTTTTTTTGTATGTTTCTTGTGTACTGAATTTATTAAATAAATAAATAAAAATATACTACTGCTTCGAATTGAAAAAATATTTTTGTGTTGGATAGTCCATTTATCGAGGAAGGCTTTTGGCTATATAACATTACGCTGCGACCAATAGGAGCGAAGAATCAGTGGTGTGGAAAAAACGGGGAAAATTATTCAACTTTGAGGGCTTACGTTTTTTGTTTGAACGCGCTGATCTCAGGAACTGCTCGATCGAATTGAAAAATATAGGCTACTTTTTGTCCCGATATTCCCACGGGATCGAGACTAAGCGGGTGAAACCGCAGAGCGCTGCTAGTAAAAAAAAACGTGTGGCACTCGGGGACTACCGCGGTGAAGCTATTGCTTCGTGCGAGCTTCGTACAGTCGTACCATATACATACACGTTAAGCGAACGCTCGGCCGAGCCACATGTTAGGTTTTATTTTCGTTACGGAATTCCTTGATTCGGTCGCCGCGCTCCAAGCCCGCGATAAAAGCAATAGCTTAATAAATAGCACAATAGCATTGACGATTTTTTTTTAAATTATAAAGAAAACTTTGGCACATAGGTACTTCATAGTTTTATTATCTAACTAATTCAAAAATAATATTTAACAAAAATAGTAAGTCTAATAAATTGTGAAGGAACGCATAAAGTAATCTCATTATTAAGAGGAAAGGGTACCGGCTCTCTCTCCATACAAACGTAGTCGACTGTTTCCTCCCTTGATAATAACACTAGAGCAAACATTTTTGTTGCATAATACTCGTAACTGCCATGACCATAAATCTTAATTTTTTATGATAATTAGAAAATGAAAAAAATCCTAAACATCTGGGCATAGTCATGGCAGTTATGGGCGTTATGGCACAATAATATTTGTGCTAGTGTCATTATCCAGGGAAGAAACAGTCGACTACGTTTGTATGGAGAGAGCGCCGGTACGCTTTCACCTTAATTACATAATTTACTAGAGTTATTATAAACCATGTTTTTTGTCTTTATTTTGGGGACTTGATATTTCGATGCTTGTTACAAGCATCATTTTCATGAGACAAAAATCATGGTAAATATCTTGTTTAAAATAACTATTTTAGTTTAAAATCGTTTAACATAACTTGATTTTACATTTAATCTATACATAAATTATGCTTTGTCCTGACTGACTGACTGACGGATCAACGCACAGCCTAAACCGCTGATCGTAGAACCTGAAACTTGGAGGGTGTGTTCTTTGTATGACGTAGGCATCCGATAAGAAAGGATTTCCCGAAATTCTACTCCTAAGGGGGTGAAAAAAGGGGGCAAAGTTTGTATGGGACAACGTGATTCTTTAATCTATTTTCGACTTCTACGCGGACGATGTCGCGGGCAAAAGTTAGTATTTGTACAAATGTATTAAGCTTCCAAAGGAATAAGAAAATCCTATCTTATCGGTTGCCTACGTCATACAAAGAACACACCCTCCAAGTTTCAGGTCTCTACGATCAGCGGTTTAGGCTGTGTGTTGATCCGTCAGTCAGTCAGTCATTTAGGACAAAGAATTTTAACTGCATAGATCACATAGAAACGTCCTAAGCACTTGATCACTTAGCAAAATCAAGTTATATTAATTGAAGTAATTAATAATGTGTAATTATTAATAATTAACTTATGTATGACTTCATTAGGCATATTGTAATTAAGTACATTATCAATACTTACGTAATTAAATTTAGATTAATACAAGTTTTTGATAATTAGCGAAGAATGCGGTTAAGGGGGGTCCTTACGCAAACGACCTTGGTACACAGCCTACTAAATAGTTACTACCGGCACCGGTCGCCTTCGTTGGTGAACATTGTTGATTGTTACCTATGTGTTTTGTTTTTCTCAAAAGTGCTGAGATGAAATTGTAGATCTTTACCGACATTTTGGTGTGACTTTGAGCCAAAAATTCCCTATAGTTTTGAAGCTATTCTAAAATTAAGAATTAAAATTAGTCTAGCTTTGAAATGACACAGAAATTTCGTCTCAAATTACTCCAAAATATCGGTAAAGATCTCACCTACAATTCCATCTCAGCACTTTTGAGAAAAACAAAACACATTCGTTACAATCAACAATGTTAGTTGTAAGCGACGGGCATTTATGACGCGTTGCGTTTGGCTGCATAAACAAACAGCCTTAAGGGCTACGTACGACTGCACTCGAATAACTTTCGTTCTACGACTTTTGGAAATTTCAATATTTTTATTTTATTTTAAGGTTATGTCCAATCGAAAATCAGCTGTTACTTTTAAGGAGAAGTCATCAACCTTAATATTTTACTTCTAGGCTAGACGGAAAAAAATAAGACCAAAAGTTGTAATGACACTTTTTGATTTTATTACAATTCCTTCACTAATTAATCTAAAGGAACTTCGTTCCATCCGGGTGTCTCTTGACACCTCTCAAGTTTTTTTTTTAATTCATTGACTATTTTAAGTCTGAATAATTTTTTGTAAGAAATTGATCTCAAAATTCGATAAAAATCAAATTTTCAAAAGTCGTAAAACAAAAGTGATTTGTTAAGCTACGCAGAAATATTCCTAAACCGCTTTCTTAGCAAGTTAAAACCCTGTATAATAAAATTGTAAACTGATATATTCGGTCACATTTAGCAACGTTCCTAAGTAAATCTTTAGTTAAGGTATGCCTTGCCACAACGAGATAAAGCATTATTTATACCTACTAAAGTCTCGCTTAGGGATGTTGGCAAATATGGGAGTAACATACCAGAATATAAAAAGTAGGAATTTATTTTCTAAATTAAAACGCGTATTCAAAAATTGCACCGCAACAAGATTTGAACTTGCTACCTTGCAGACGTAATACCAACTATGCTACCCGGTCAACTAAGCCGCAGATGCAATTCTGGCTACGCATGCTTAAATTTATTTATTATAAATCTAAAAAGAAATTACGTTAAAAAATATGATAATAAAAATTGGTTTTACTACATTTCGATTTTATCGACCATTTCTAAGTGATTATTATGATAAATAGAAAAAAACTTGAATTTCGCGGGCACCCAGTTTGCAAATAAACTATTATATTTAATTATATTATGTACATTATTAAAGTAAAATTAATAAAAATTAAATAAAATTAATATTTTTTTTTCTTTACCTGAAATAAACTATAATAATTATCCTAATTTATTATACTATTTAAGAAAATATAACACTTTGTGCAATTTATTTAAAAATTATTTGATTTAATAGATTTAATTTTTAATTTATTTAAAATACATATAGGTATTTAATAAAATGTATATACATTTTTCAAATTAATTATAATTAATTTTGACTTTGTTTTGAACAAAAATAAACCGAAAAAATATGTGCTGATTTTCAGTCTTTTTAAAAATATTTAAAATTTATATCAATATTTTTGTATTAATATGTATTTATATTAATATTCTGTAGTTTTTACAAAAAATTTTATAGTTACTAACTTAGTTAAAAACCTTTTTCGCACTCTAAAATTTAAAAATTATATTAATTGTGATGTTTTGATGCAAAAAAAGAAAATATTTTGTGTATTATTTGATAAAATTGTAATTGACAAAAAATATTCTTCTTTTTGCTCCAAAATAATAAAACTAAGAGATCTTAATCTAAAATAAAAATTGTATGAAATAAAATAAATTGTTTTAAATTGAACAAAAAAGTTATCCCACTACAAAAAGGATTTCTTCCTCTTTGAATCCCCAAAACCCTAAAAATAAGAAAAAGTGCAAAACTATTTTCTTTTCCAAATTAAATGCGTTTCTATGTTTGATACAACTTCACGCAAAAACCACTGAACCGATTCCGATGCAACTTGGTAGGTAGATAGCTGGAGATCTGGAGTAACACATAGGGTAATTTTTATCCCGATATTCCCACGAGAACGGGACTAAAACCGTGTGTAAAACTTTAAATTGAATTTCCATTAACACCGTTACTAGCAAACTCATTCATACTTTTCAAATGGAATGGACTCGTAGTAAAAACCTCCCCTCTGACCAAGTCAGTGAGGTTTTCACCCCCGTATGATAAAAGAGGAGAAATTTCAACATCTACATTATCTTTCACTATACCACCCGATTCTCGAATATATTTTCTATGAAGCCTTAATAAGTCCTCTCTTGCTGTCATCGGGCAATCCTTTTTCACAGAATCAGCATTTTTCAACGCTGAAAACTCAACATCTCTAGCTACTTCCAAACAGATGAAGTTTTCAGCGAATTCGAACACATCGAAAATGAATTTTTCCATCTTTATTCCGTTTGGTTCGGCAGGTTTTTGTCTGGTGCCTGTTGAATCGACATAGGGAATCTTCTTCTTAGCGACATGGAGTTTAAGTTCCGATTCGAAATTACTTATTTTAGCCAAGAATTTAGATGAGAAATAGTGATTACAGATGTTGCCAGCTGAAAATGTTAGTCGGCCATCGGGGTTTCTTTGTTCCGCTGCCTCATCTGTCAGTTCCGAGTATTCAACAACCTTGTAGTGACCGTTAACTCTACATACGACACCTACAGCTTCACTCGGAGATGACTTTTGTACTACTTTAGCTGCACAGTCGGCGTTTTTGCTCTTACAATAGCCAATGAACACGGGATCTGCGACTTTTATTAAGATATTATCAACGGAATGAGCATGTAAATGTTCGATGCCTCTTTCAGCAATGTCCTGTAGTATTCCTTGTGTTTTCAGCGCTCTGTATAGGCCTCCGTTTCCATCCGGGGCTGATGATAAATGGTGTTTTTCGTCGAGAATAATTTTTCCATCAAAATCGAAACATGGTAGCGTGCCCTGCTCGAAGAATACCACATCCTCCTCGTTTAGGCCGAAAAATGAATTGTTTTTAAAGTAGTCTGCAGTTGGGCCCTTTGTGTGTTCTGATGTCATGATGTACCAAGTTATTTTACCATTCTTTGAGTAGTTTTCGGAAGCCATTTGTTGTACTCGGAAGATTCTTTCCGCTTGGATTTGGAAGAGAGTCTTTTTAGAGGGTAAGCCGACATCGTACATACCTTTTGGATGCCCGAAGCCGAGCCTCGTCGCCTGTCCACCAGCAAGAAGTAAAACACCAACTTTGCCATCAGATATCTCCTTCAAACCGATGTTCTCGTACTCCTGAATTTTCTCATTAGATAGTCCAGGCACTGCTTCGTAGTGCGTCTGCGGTATCGGCTTCAAATCGTCATCTAATTTCTCTAGAATAACTTTAGTAGTTTCGTTCGCTCGTCGAAAGATATCGTTTACTTCGGCGAAGTCTAGCTTCGTGATTTCTCCGGATAAGCATTCCCGCTCTTTTTCACTTAGTTCCGGCCAGAACTTCAGCAGATGTTCCTGCCCGTGGCACTTGAGGTGTTCATGTAATTTATCGTAAGACATCGCGAGCACTTTAATTCGATTAATATGTATGATCGCGCCGATTAGAAAGCTTGTACTGGCTCATAATTACACCGCGAACTCAGCTCTCCCACCATAATCGAAAGGAAAACACGTCTTCGCATAATTTGACATTAAATTAGACATTTTCTCGTAGTATTTACATTTTTCATTGACGTTTGTGACGTGCACTATTTTTAGGCAGAATACATTGCTGCTTTATTTGCAAGAAAAATGATTGAATGTAGTAATAGAGCTGTAATGTATTTTGACGTTTGGAATATTTTAAAACTCCCGCGGAGAAATAAATAGTGCATTCTGAAACTCTAAACAGCTGATAAAAGAAATATATAAAAGCAAGTCAAGGAAACACATAAAATACAAATTTCATGATTTTTATTAAATCATTTAGTTGTTTTATAAACAAAGTGTGTGTTTTTAATAATAAAATTAAAAGAGTTCATTTCTTTATATTAATACTTCACACAATTTTATAAGAGAATGGATTTATTATTCTAGTTTAGGAACGTAACAGAGTTATCAGTATTGCCACTCCGCAACAATCCTGCCAAGTTAGAAGTATTTATATTTACAAATACCAGCTTTGTTTTGATAAATATAAAATTTGATTTATTTGGAATAATTACAGGCTACTTAACACGCCACATTTGTTTGAAGTAAGTAGAAATAAAACATCAAACAACAAAATAAATTACAAAAATACTTATGATTTTGATTTTTCGAAAAACTGTTGGTTGTTAAGTTTTCTTAATCTGGTAGAACTACAACTTCAGTGACATTGATAGATTATTATTGTGACATTTGTAAAATGCCAAATGGGTGCCTAGAAGTCGTGCTGCATTTATTTTTATTTTTGATAGAATTCATTTTAGATCTCTTGCTTTGTGCATTGCGTTGTTTCTATTCAATAACAAAACAAATAATTGAAGGTATTTTACATGTAAACATGATAGAAACATCGAAACGGAGGAAGAAAAATAGCAATGTCGAATCTAACCTAACCGTCGCTGCCCGTGGGATTATTGACGCAAACTGGCAAAAATTGTTATCAAACAACTTAATAATGGACAAAACGGACAAACCTAAAGACAAAGGGGATGAAAAACCACAATTTACTGGTACCTTTCGGCGCGCTAGGAAAAAAAAAGATGATATTATGACCGCCGCACAAAACGTTAGAATTTTGAATCTTGAGGCTGAATCGAGTCAAAACGAAGCCCCAAGGGAAAAGAACAAACTAACAAAGTTTCTAGCAATGGATTGTGAGATGGTAGGCATAGGATATGATGGTAATGATCATATGTTAGCTAGAGTATCCATTGTTAATAAGTTTGGAGACTGTGTTTACGATAAATTCGTAAAGCCACGGGAAGAGGTAAGATTCTTTATTAAATAAATATTGCAGGACAACCCACACAGCGCCATCTAGCTCAAAGCTGAGCAACTAGGCTTGTGTTATAGTAATTTTTCTTTTTTAAATCTTTCTATCTGCTATCGGTCGAGAGACCATAAGCTGATGTTGAGAAAGTCGATGTTATAGTAAATAGAAGATTTATAGAATACTTAAATACTTTTTTTTTGTAGACCAGAAACAAATACATTATACAAATACTGATTATAAATTTATTAAATACTAGCAGCGCTCAGGTTCACACGCGCAACTCCCGATCCCGTGGGAATATCGGGATAAAAAGTAGCCTATAGCCTTCCTCAATAAATGGACTATCCAACACAAAAAGATTTTTTCAATTCGAACCAGTAGTTTCTGAGATTAGCACGTCCAAACAAACAAACAAACTCTTCAGCTTTATAATATAAGTATAGATATATATTTTCCAAAAAATATTAGCAGATGCCCACATCTGCTGGCACAACAGCTATATGTATGCCAAATAGGTAGCTCAATCCGTCCATTGGTTTGAGCTGTGTTTTTGGTTTATTTGGTCTATACGTAATGACGAGTTCTTTCCTCTGGACACACACGACTAAGCTGAGAGGAGTAGTGTAGGTGCTAGACATAGTCTACTCCATTCTAAAAATGACCCAACTGAAAATACCAATATATAAGCCATTTATTCCCAACTTAGGATGTACAGTTTTTGATGTCTTAACTAGCTATATGAAATCTCTAAGTTCGGTGTGCCTTTTGGCAAAGACCTCCTCCAACTCCAATGTATCCTATCTTTAGCCTCTCTGGACCAGAAAGGGCCGACTGTCTGTTTTAGGTCATCAAGAGCGGTGTTGGCTTAGTGGTACATACCTCGACTTTAATTCTGAAGGTCGTGGGCTCGAACCAATATATTTTTCTTAAGAAAACATTTATGTGCGCTAATTGACATTGCTCTTACGGTGAAGGAAAACATCGTGATGAAACCCGCAGCTTAGTTGGCTCCAGAAGTATTGACAAGTTCTCTCCTCTGGACATGGTCGACTAAGTTGAGAGGGTAGTAGGTGCTGGGCAAGCCTACTCCATCCTCACGCAAAAAGGACCCAATTAAAAAGGGTCCAATGCCGGAAATCAGCCCGTATACTAATACAAGTAGGTCCTCCTCCCATCTCTTAATTTGACGGCCCCTACATCTCTTCCCAAAAATACCATAGACTGCTTTTAATCAATAGAACTTGTATTTACATCTATCTTTTTTAATTTTCAAGATCTATAGAACTTACTCTACGTTTTTTTTAATTTTCAAGGTAAAAGACTACAGGACCAGCGTCAGCGGAGTCCGTAAAGAGGATCTAATGACGGCTGAAGACTTCACCGTGGTCCAGAAGGAAGTCTCGGAATTGCTCCGGGGAAGGATTCTCGTTGGTCATTCGTTGAAGAATGATCTCAGTGTGTTATTCCTGTCTCATCCTAAACGTAGTATAAGGGATACGTCGAAATATAAACCTTTTAGAAAAGTGAGTATGTGGATTAAGTTGACATGTTGTACTTGTATACGGGCTATTTTCCACAACCAGACCTCTTTAGTTGGGTCCCTTTGCGTGAGGTTCTACTTGTCCGGGGGAGAACCAGCCCAGCTCATACATAAATTTTGCCACCAAATATGGTTTCTCAAAAATTTTTGGAAGGCTTTTACCGTCACCTACTGTACTTAGTCTAATCTCCGTTAGCACCTTGCAGTCCAGCAGCACATGTGCGGTCGTTTCCTCCGCCTCCATGCACGCTCTGCACAGTGGGCTGTCCGTTATGTCCGTTGTGGAAATGCTTGTTGAAAGCGCCGTGACCGGTCAAAAGGATTGTTACCATGCGTATATCGGTTTAAGTTTAAAAGGCGTTTCGTGAGTCTGCTGTTTGTATCGGGGAGCTGAGATGTTGATAGCATCGCTTCGTTTCACCCGCATAACTCCCGATCCCGTGGGTATATCGGGATAAAAAGTAGCTTATGTTACTGTCAATTAATCAATGTACCAAGTTACCAAGTTTCATCAAAATTGGTAGAGGTGTTTTCGAGCCTAAAGAATAGGCTCGAAAACACCTCTACCAACCTCTTGACGTGTCTCTCTCTGTGTGTGTCTGTCTGTGGCATCGTAGCTCCCGAACGGATGACCCGATTTTGAATTCGTTTTTTTAGAAATTTCTTTTGTTGACCTAATAACGGAATGAGATTTCAAACATGTCATAATAAAATGTAATTTAAATCAAAAGCACTAAGGAGTATTGATATCAACTTCGAAGCAAATCACCCCCAAAATACGTAAGCACGTATTCTGTTTCCATCAATTCTGTTTGTGCAAAATTTGAAGTAGATTGCACCAACTTTGACCCTCTATTTCACACCGTAAGGGGTAGAATTTCACAAAAACCTTTCTTATCGGATGCCTACGTCATACAAAGAACACATCCTCCAAGTTTCAGGTCTCTACGATCAGTGGTTTAGGCTGTGCGTTGATCCGTCAGTCAGGACAAAGCATTTTATATGTATAGATGTATTTTTAGTGTGTAATAAAGCGTATCTCTCTATTTATTCCACAGATAACAAAAGGCAGTACTCCGTCACTGAAACGGCTGGCAAAAGATATCCTGAATATAGATATTCAACATGGTGAACACAGTTCTATAGAAGATGCTAAAGCAGCTATGCAATTATACTGCACAGTCGCCAAGAAATGGGAATCCAGCTTGTCCGACAAGAGGGGATATAAAAAGGACGAATAAGGCATAAAATACTAAATAACTTATGACCCTTTCGCGTAAATAACATAATACGCTTTCTATCACTTTATGGTACAGAGTGGGTAGAGCTATTTACGCATTGTGACCATTGGCGTAAACTGCTGTATTTTCAGAGATAGGCTAGCGAAATTACATTAAACTGTGGCTTAATGGTCTTGTGTTCCTTTGGCGTAAATATCATAATATAAAGGCTAGCTAAAGACATCTCAAATATAAAAATACAATATGGCGAACATAGCTCTAAAGCTGAATAGCTAAATGTCAATGCAATTATACTGCACCATTAAGAAATGGGAATACAGCTTGTTTGCCATGAGGGCTGAGGGCTGTCGACTAAGCTGAAAGTCGAAAGTGTCCAGATAACAGAACTCGTCAGTACGTCTAGAGACTAAGCCGCGGGTTTTATTACGGTTTTTCCTTCACTGCAAGAGCAATGTCAATTAGCTAATGTTAGTTTTGCTTAAGAAAAATCCAGTGGTGCACGGCCGGGATTCGAACCCACTTCAGATTGAAAGTCAAAGTCTACCACTAGGTTAACACCGCTCCATATATTTAACTTATGACTTTTTGGCGTAAATTACATAATAGCGCTTAATTTTTTTCTGTCACTTAATGGCCTCATGGCGTAAATTGCTCACTATTCAGGGATAAGCTATTTACGCCAAGCGATTAGCCAAATTGTATAAAATCCATGTAAAATTGAAATTTAATCGGCTAAGATTAATATTGTAGGTTTTTTTGACATCTAGATTAGTTAGTTTTAAAATAAAATATTTTGTACCAAAATATAGTTGTTTTTTTTACCTCGAAAATTGATTGATAAACATTTTTGTTTATTTTTATTGCGTAATTAAAAACCAAGGGTTTTGAAATTGTACTGCTGCCGAAGCAAGTACAAAAAACGAGCCAAGTGAGAGTTTTGACTTGCGCACAAAGGATTCCGGACTATTATATTCTGTTTTTTAGTATTTGTTGTTATAGCGAAATCATCTGTGAAAAATTCAACTGTCTAGCTATCACGATTCATAAGATACAGCCTGGTGACAGACAGACGGACGGACAGTGAAGTCTTAATAAGCCTGGGCGCAAACGTCCGAATGCGGTTATCGCATGCGGTTCCAATTCGGAGTTCTAATCCGCTTGCCTAGCGCATACGTACGGTTTTGATCCTGCGGAATATTACCTGGCCAGTACGCAAAGAGTAAAATAATATAAGGTCTAGCGACAGCGTTGCGAATGCACGACAATGGAGGACGACGTATGTGGTTATCGCATACGGAAAACGCACGTATGCGTCCAGGTTTAAGGCGCTCTTCTAGTACGGTGTGTAAGCTTATACATTACCTTAGCCCCCGCTCTCAAAAACGTAGCGTGCTGCATGCTAACTGTTATATTTGATCGATATGCAAAACATTTTAGCATTATTATCCACAAATATAGTTACTAGAGGTCAAAACCTATCATTTGATTCATTTTTAGAAACAAACGTTAACTATTTTTGTATAAAACCCGATAAACGATCTAATAATTCTCTGTTTTCTAACATTTTTTTATCGAACGAAGTTGTTCATATCATGTTTTCAACCACAATAAACAAAAATATGGTTATTAAACTACAATATCCATCTATATCCAAATAACAAAAAAAGAGTATTTGATTACTTAGAGTTGCTTAAAACAAAGGTCGATTTTGGTAGCTTTATTAGCACCTGCCCTTAAACCTTTGGGTACGGATCCTTATAAACCCTACCCTTGGTCGTTGATTGATAGGTTGGGTTAAGTAATTTTGACTACTTTTACAAAATTCCCACAGAACTTAATAAAAAAAGAAAAAAATCGGTGAATTTTTCTCATTTTCATATTATAAAATCTCAAAATTCTGTATATTTTTTTGTAATGGCAACTTTTTTTTATGTATTCGCGGTATTTCCCTGAACTTACGTCATCTGTTATTTAGTGATGTGAAAACACGAATTGATTTATCACTCGATTGTGTTCATTCAGTTTGAGCAACCGTTTTTTTTAAATTGACTGGCTTTTACTGTGCTTTCATTCGCGGCTTGTCCGTTTAGGGTTTGAAGTTTCCCAAATAATTTCTTAGCGGATTCCTACGGTAAATTGAATTCTTCTTTTTTTAGAAGGTACTTACTTATAATTAGCCATACTATGTTTGTTTTCAGGAATTAATCGCTATTAGCAACATAATTGATTAGTACAAAAATATAGGTGAAAATTATTTTTTACGTGATAACGTCTATAAAATTGAACACCTGCATCCACAAAAAAATGTGTGACGTCATGCGTCCCGTTCCCGCTGTGTGACGTCATGCGTCATGGTAACATTAGGATACAGAGTATTTAATAATAATATCGCTCATCTGGGCTTGTGTTATGGTGACGAGTGACGTCACGAGGGCAATAGACACGTGCTGCGTCTCGTGTTTGTTTTAAATAGCTGCGTGCTATGTGACGTCATTATTGACATGACGTCACCGGAACGTGACAATGAAGACACATCGGGAACGTTACAATAACGTTACACAATATTACCTTGACACTTTTTGTGAATGTAGGTGTCACGTCAATTTATTACACACTAGCTGCGCCCTGCGGTTTCACCCGCGTAAGTCCCGATCCCGTGGGAATATCGGGATAAATAGTAGCCTACGTGTTAATCCAGGTCTCCAGCTATCTAGATACCGATTTTCATTGCAATCGGTCCAGGGGCCCAACCGCGCTAATTGCGTCGGCTTCAAGCCAACGTCGATATCCCAACCCGCGTCTCACACTGGGCGGAATTTTGAGCCTGCCTTTCATAGAAATTTAGAAAAATTACATTGTTTTTTCGTGTGTTTTAAGTATGCAGGATTTTCGGGGACATCAAACCATTCAAATATATGTGAATCTGGCTGTTATTTAAAAAAAATAAAAAGTCATATTTTATAGTGTTCTTTAAAAATAACATATTATTTTTGAATGTATTGATGTCCCCGACAATCCTGTAAACTTAAAACACCCGAATAAAACAACTTAATTGTTCAATAATCATATGAAATGCAGGCTCACAATTCCGCCCAGTGTGAAGCGCGGGTCGGCATAAGCCGACGCGTTGGCTTGAAGCCAACGCACTTATCGCGGGGGGGACAGTTGTTTTTGCGTGAAGGAGTAACAAACATACACACAGATACAAACTTTCACATTTATAATATTAGTAAGAAGTAGCATTATTACCTCAAAAAAATTTAGTATATCCTTTCAGAAAGCAATAAAATCGATATCTACGTTATTCGAAATATTGTTGTATTGTCACAACACTATTTATTGGAAGTAGGTAGGTAGCAATCTAAAAATAGCTTAGTGCAGTGATTAAAACCTAGTGATTATATCCTCTTTGGTGATAGGTGATAGTTTTTGTTGATTGCGTGCACATAACAAAGAAAGATTACAATTAATCAACATTGAATTCAATTGGGTATGTTTCGGAAAAAATAATTATTTAATTTTTTTATTTTATAAGTATTTTGCAGTTATTTTTTCTGCTTGTTTAAAGGAAGAGAGGAAAAAGTTCAAATAAAAAAAGTATCTATTTATTGTAAGTTACGTCTCTTTTATAGGTAAAAAAAACGAAAATTAAATAATAACTAAAAAAAAAAACAAGTGTCGAGTTTTGGCGGGAACGAGTTAACAACATGTCGTGCTGCAGTTTTATTTTCATGAAACTTAGATGTAACCCGAGTTGAATTGTATAATTCTGGTGGAATGTTATTCAATTTAGTTCTGTGAAAGTGCACAAGTGTAGTGAAAGTAAAAATCAGTGTCAAACATGCAGTTTTCTCGTTGCCTCCAAATCTCCTATTAAGGTTATGGTAAACTTGCCACCGCCTTACTATAACCCCTGACTTGACGGACTATGACGACTTTGACTGTATTGAAACACTTTAGGCCCGATTTATGAAAAATCGGGTCATAATTTGATGCAAAATATAACTTGACACTGGCTAAATGCACACGTGCGAAGCCATAATAAAAAGAAAAAAAAACAAGTGCGGACTCGAACCTACTATTGAATAACTAATACGGTGGCAATAATTTAATTTCGTGATCGATACACAAATAAAACGAATATTAAATTCAAAAGCATAAATCATAGCGACTTGAATAGTCGGGACGCTTATATGGACCGACTTAAATCGTTACAATAATAGTAGGTTCGCCGGTTGGAGTCCTGAATTAGTTTTTTTCTTTTCAGTTTCTATTTTTTTTTCCTTTTATTATGGCTTCGCACGTGTGCATTTAGCCAGTGTCAAGTTATATTTTGCATCAAATTATGACCCGATTCCTCAATCGGGCCCAAAGTGTTTCAATACAGTCAAAGTCGTCATAGTCCGTCAAGTCAGGGGTTAAAGTAAAGCGGTGGCAAGTTTACCATAACCTTAATAGGAGATTTCGAGGCAACGTGAAAACTGCATGTTTGACACTGATTTTTACTTTCACTACACTTGTGCACTTTCACAGAACTAAATTGAATAACATTCCACCAGAATTATACAATTCAACTCGGGTTACATCTAAGTTTCATGAAAATAAAACTGCAGCACGACATGTTGTTAACTCGTTCCCGCCAAAACTCACTCAGTTTCTATTTAATTTTCGTTTTCAAGAACTTTTTATTTTACTTTTTTTAGTTTTCAAATTTTTTCAATCAGGTTTTTTTTATTATTGTGTGAAAT
Organism: Idaea straminata; assembly: GCA_951213275.1. Lineage (NCBI taxonomy): Eukaryota > Metazoa > Arthropoda > Insecta > Lepidoptera > Geometridae > Idaea > Idaea straminata. Next base: position 6,986,610 of record OX577872.1, read on the forward strand.
TAAAATGTACCGTGTAGGGTATCAAATGAAAGGGCTTACTTAGCACATTTCAAATATATATAAATTGTACTAGCTGTTGCTCACTGATTTGCTTGCATTAACTAACAATTTTGTTAGTATGTTTATTTTTTACTACTTCATGCAAAATCTACTGACCGAATAACAATAAAACTCGTAAAGCAAATAGCTGAGAACCTGGATTAGATAAGAGGTAAAGATAAATTTATTATGATTAAATCATTAAATGATAAAAAACAACTTATGCATACGTAAGGTACAATAAAATTAACAGACCATCAAGTTAAATAAAATTGCGTAGGGCTAATTTGTGGTATAAACGAGGTACAAACTGATGCCCTAGCTAGATTAAACAATATAATCTGTACTTGTACTTGTATCCAGGCTGTTTTCCGCCATTGGACCCTTTTTGATTGGGTCCTTTTTGCATGAGGATGGAGTAGGCTTGCCCAGCACCTACTACCCTCTCAGCTTAGTCGACCATGTCCAGAGGAGAGAACTTGTCAATAATTCTGGAGTCAACTAAGCCGCGGGTTTCATCACGATGTTTTCCTTCACCGTAGGAGCAATGTCAAAATATTAAATCTCTAATAAGGGCATCAGTGCCATTAGTACATGGACTAAGTTTTATCCCGAAATTCCCACGGGATCGGGACTTCCCTTGAGGTTCGGGTCTTCAAGGTGAAACAACTCACCCGATAGATGATTTTTTTATGGGACCTATGGATAGTTGAGGGCTTAAAAAGTAACATGTGCTACTGAAGTAAATAAATAAATAATAAAATAAATAAATATTGCAGGACATTCCACACATCGCCATCTAGCCCCAAGCTAAGTAACTACACTTGTGTTATGGGTGCTAGACAACGGATATACTACTTATACTTATACGTTTCTTTTGTAAATAAATACTTATAATACATAGAAACAACCAGACCTCAGACAAATATCTAAGCATAAATACCAGTTTTGGCGGGAACGAGTTAATAACATGTCTTAGATGTAACCCGAGTTGAATTGTATAATTCTGGTGGAATGTTATTCAATTTAGTTCTGTGAAAGTGCACAAGTGTAACGAAAGTAAAAATCAGTGTCAAACATGAAGTTTTCTCGTTGCCTCCAAATCTCCTATTAAGGTTATGGTAAACTTGCCACCGCTTTACTATAGCCCCTGACTTGACGGACTATGACGACTTTGACTGTTTTGAAACACTTTAGGCCCTGTTTATGAAAAATCGGGTCATAATTTGATGCAAAATATAACTTGACACTGGCTAAATGCACAAGCCGTGCGAAGCCATAATTAATATAAAAAAAGTAGTTTATACAAACATACATCGCGGTCAAAAGCATAACCCTCCTTTTGTCGTAGTCGGCTAACAAAGGGAAGATTACTATCTTGAGTCATTTTTTTTTCAATTTTTGAGTTTTCGTGTATTACACAGTCGTTTTTTTTTCTAAGTTTTTGTACTACAGATTTTTTTTTTTGATTTACGTTTTTTTTGTTTTACAGTTTTTTTTTCAAAAATGAGTGAAGAAATCTTGGCAATAGATTGTGAGATGGTTTTGGGTACGAATGGTAAGAAACTTCTGGCACAAGTAGCGATTGTGGATTATAACGGAAAATGCGTTTACAATTATTACGTAAAACAAGAGAAAGTGAGTAATCCTATACATATAAAATGCTTTGTTCTGACTGACTGACTGACGGATCAACGCACAGCCTAAACCGCTGATCGTAGAAACCTGAAACTAGGAGAGTGTGTTCTTTGTATGACGTAGGTATCCGATAAGAAAAGATATTCCGAAATTAGAATAAAAATCCCTTAGGGGGTGAAAAAGGGGGGAAAAGTTTGTATGGGACAACGTGATTCCTAAATCCATTTTCGACTTCTACGCGGACAAAGTCGCGGGCAAAAGCTAGTTCTTTATTAAATTTAAAAAAACCGATGTTTCATAGTTTGTTTTAATTTATTGCATAGCTTTTATAGCGGGCTATGAGCTCGGCGGGCGACCGAATCAAGAAATTCCGTAACGAAAATAAAACCTTACACCCGCCACTCAATTCAATTGGGTATGTTTCGGAAAAAATAATTATTTAATTTTTTTATTTTATAAGTATTTTGCAGTTATTTTTTCTGCTTGTTTAAAGGAAGAGAGGAAAAAGTTCAAATAAAAAAAGTATCTATTTATTGTAAGTTACGTCTCTTTTATAGGTAAAAAAAACGAAAATTAAATAATAACTAAAAAAAAAAACAAGTGTCGAGTTTTGGCGGGAACAAGTTAACAACATGTCGTGCTGCAGTTTTATTTTCATGAAACTTAGTTGTAGCCCGAGTTGAATTGTATAATTCTGGTGGAATGTTATTCAATTTAGTTCTGTGAAAGTGCACAAGTGTAGTGTAAGTAAAAATCAGTGTCAAACACGAAGTTTTCTCGTTGCCTCCAAATCTCCTATTAAGGTTATGGTAAACTTGCCACCGCTTTACTATAGCCCCTGACTTGACGGACTATGACGACTTTGACTTTTTTGAAACACTATAGGCCCGATTTATGAAAAATTGGGTCATAATTTGATGCAAAATATAACTTGACACTGGCTAAATGCACAAGCCGTGCGAAGCCATAATTAATATAAATAGAAAGGCCTAGGATGGTGGGGACTCTGCTTGTCTTGGGACACGTCACACTCACACAACCCACTCTTACACAAATACATACATATATACATTTTACAGAGCCCGAGTAGATTTAATAAATTTAATGTTTTATGTTATGTTCCATTATACATATATAAGTAACTAGCTGCGCCCCGCGGTTTCACCCGCGTAAGTTCCGATCCCGTGGGAATATGGGGATAAAAAGTAGCCTATGTGTTAACCCATGTCTCCAGCTATCTAGATACCGAGTTTCATCGCAATCGGTCCAGTAGATTTTGCGTGAAGGAGTAACAAACACACACACACACGCACACACAAACTTTCACATTTATAATATTAGTAGGATAGGATAGTTTACTGTCTAATCTCCACGGTTTCACTGTAATAACTTATTTCTATTGTAATCTTTCCTGGACCCTCGAGATACAGGACATGTTCCTAGTTCGAGGTCCATTGTTAGTACTAAGTACTGTTTGTATCATTTTGAAAATAAACTATTATTTTTATTTTATTTATTTATAATTATTATTATATTCGTATTTTCAAACAGAAAAACTCGTAAAAATTATAAAAATATTGTTTATTTCTTTAGAACTTTAATGATTATACAATTTCTTGTAATTATTTAACTAAATAATACTTACAAACAAATAAAAACCTTAAATAGTCAAACTTAATCATTTACTTAACTAGAAAATAATGTCTTATTCCCCGTAGGTCCACCACGGACTTCTACTAGTAGAACTAACGGGAAACTTCCTGACGATAAAGATATAAAAAAACAAACTACCTTTTTAAGGCACAAATAAACTTAATAACTAAAAACATTTTTAAAATAATGATTATACTTTTTTTCCAAACGAGTCGCACTTAGGATAGTTCCTAAGCGAAGTATTAGTTAGTAAAAGCTTCTCTCTTTTAAATGACAAAGAAAAAAAAACATTTTTTAAATTTCAGTCAGTAGCATCCTTACGAGTCGCACTAAAAATCGTTCCTTCGTAAAGCTTTAGTTAAATGCCTCACTCTTCAAGGTGATAAAGAGACTAAAAAAATGTTTTTTCATTGGAATCATTTTTGTCATTAGCACCTTAAAGTATCGCACGTTCATTATAATCCTACTAATATTATAAATGTGAAAGTTTGTGTGTGCGTGTGTGTGTGTGTGTGTGTTTGTTACTCCTTCACGCAAAAACTACTGGACCGATTGCGATGAAACTCGGTATAGATGGAGATTTGGATTAACACATAGGCTACGTTTTATCCCGGTATTCCCGCGGGATCGGGACTTACGCGGGTGAAACCGCGGGGCGCAGCTAGTTACATTATAATCGTTCCTAAGTGAAGCTTTAGTTAATCAATACCTCCTTCTGACATTAAAACAAATAAAAAAAAATATAAGTTCTTCATTTCCTTCATTAGCATCCAAACGAGTCGCACTTAGAATTTATCCTAAGCGAAACTTTAGTTAATCGATGTCTCGCTTTTGTAAGTGACAATAAAAAACGAAAATGTGAAGGAGCCGTGTGCCTTTTTGGAGGCACACGCCTCCCTATTTTTATTTGAATACTTTTTTGTTTTTCTTTCTACTGTATTCTCTGAATTTTTTGTCATGCTATCTTAAACTTTTTTGTACGGTCGGCTGCATCATTGCAGACCCACCGTAGAGCTCCAAAGGCACCTGCTTTAGGTGAAGTTTACAAGTCTTCTAACTCATCATTAATCAAACAAAAATTATTAGAATGAAAACATTCCAATAATAGTAATTTTTGAACTTTACCGAGGGCTGCAATTATGCAGCCGACTGTACTAATTGTTTCAAAGAAACATTTCTGTCTGAACGTTGTCAAAACCGTTTCCCCCATAGGAACTTAACCCTGCTTCATCACGACGCTCTTACCAGCAGACCCATGCGACTGACGCCTAACAATTCAGTTTCTTTCTAGCTACCTTGACGTAAGATATCCATCAAGAAACCTCCATCTAGTCCTTATTTACAAAAAGTCTTATTAAATGCTATCATATTTACTGCTCTCATTTTCTCTACTATCATATTTACTGTTATCATTTTCACTGTTATGATATTAACTTCTATCATTTTTATTGCTAACATTTTCATTGCTATCATATTTACTGTTATCATTTTCACTGCTATGATATTAACTTCTATCATTTTTATTGCTATTATTTTCCCTGCTATATATTTACTGTTATCATTTTCATTGCTATCATATTTACTGTTATCATTTTCACTGCTATGATATTAAATTCTATCATTTTCACTGCTATGATATTAACTTCTATCATTTTCATTGCTAAAATATTTAATGCTAACATTTTCATGGCTATACTATAAATTTCTATGATATTCAATGCTATCAATTTGAATGCTATCATATATACTAACAGTATTTCAATGCTATCATATTTACTGTTATCATTTTCAATGCTATCATTTTCGATGCTGTCATATTCACCGCTTCTTAGTAATCACTGCTATCATATTCACTTTCAGATTCCTCTTCCCATTCTTCTTCAAATTCCTTATAAATGTGCATAGCTGCACGTGCGTCTTCTACAGCATTGTGGTAACCATCCTGGATTGTCCAGCCTATATGCTCATAAGCCAAATTCTTCAAAGATGGGATGAATCCTCTTTCCTACAATTTAAATTAAAAAGTTTTTTAGATACAAGCTGCACTCCGCGGTTTCACCCGCGTTAGTCCCGTAATATAAGTAATATATATAGTCATATTTTTTCAATTCGAACCAGTAGTTCCTGAGATTAGCGCGTTCAAACAAACAAACTCTTCAGCTTTTTAGTATTAGTATAGATGTGTACAAAAAATGTAATTTGCATGCCAATTATTGGAAAAGTATGTGAAACTATTTATTGTTGTTGACACCTACTGTAACACCATACTTTGTGCAAAAAAACCCGGATGGAACGAAGAAAGACGAAACTCAGAGTTTTGGCGGGAACGAGTTAACAACATGTCGTGCTGCAGTTTTATTTTCATGAAACTTAGAAATATAACTTGACACTGGCTAAATGCACAAGCCGTGGGAAGCCATAATTAATAGAAAAAAAAAGACGAAACGAAAATAACTGGCTATGAGAGAGAGAGACAGAGAAACACGCGCACGCCGCTCGGCTTACAACTATAGCAAAAAGTGTCTTTACAACCTACGGTCTTAATTTTTTCCGTCTAGCCTCCTTTCGCAACGCGCGAGAAGGAACTTCGTTCCAATAAATCTTTGAATCTTTGAAAGAGGTCCAGTTGCAGTTACAGCCCGTTCAAATACTTACAGTTTCAAAATAATTTGCTAGATCTCGTTTATTCCACTCTGGGTGTCCCAAACCCAGAATGCTTAGATCATTGTCCAAATAGTATCCGATTAGAAGCCTGTCCCTGATGATGTCGGCAACTTCATGGTGGACTACGCTGACCCTTTTACCGCTCTGAAGATGGTTCGGAGTGATTCCAGTTATCTGAGTTCTGTGGTCTTCAACCTGTGATGAAATAAAAATGAATATTGCAGGACATTCCACACATCGCCATCTAGCCCCAAGCTAAGTAACTACACTTGTGTGGGTGCTAGACAACTCATATACTACTTATATACTTTTCTTTTGCAAATATATATGTTATGGACAAAGTGATTAATTTGGGCATTATGAATAACGACAAGCTACTTTGGGAAAAGTGATTGATTATCATCTAAATTTTAATATTCATCATAATGTCTCTGGGCATTATGAATATTGCTACGTGGTTGTGCTACTTGGTAACAATCGCTCTGACCGGTCACGGCGCTTTCAACAAGCACCTCCACAACCTGGACATAATGGACAGCCCACTGCGCAGAGCGTGCATGGAGGCGGAGGAAACGTCCGCGTATGTGCTGCTGGACTGCAAGGTGCTAACGGAGATCAGACTAAGTACGGTAGGTGACGGTAGGTAGTAGGACGGTGCCTTCCAGGAATTTTTGAGAAACCACATCTGGTGGCAAAATTTATGGAAGAGCTGGGCTGGTTCTCCCCCTGACAAATGGAACCTCACGCAAAGGGGACCCAACTAAAGAGGTCTGATTGCGGATAATAGCCCGAATACAAGTACAAGTACCTGGTTGTTGAACAATGTGATAATAGAGATAGATTCTATGTGGTAAAGAGCTCCTTTAAACGCTGTTTTTAACAGTGTGAACATAAACGCTCGCTTCGCTCGCACGTGCTTTGTCGCAATATCTAACCTAACCTATCTTTCTGGCACCCAATTACCTTTTTTATAGTTTTGCATTTAAAGCGAATATGGGGAGTTTTGGCGGGAACGAGTTAACAACATGTCGTGGTGCAGTTTTATTCTCATGAAACTTCGATGTAACCAGAGTAGAATTGTATAATTCTGGTGGAATGTTATTCAATTTAGTTCTGTGAAAGTGCACAAGTGTAGTGAAAGTAAAAATCAGTGTCAAACATGAAGTTTTCTCGTTGCCTCCAAATCTCCTATAAAGGTTATGGTAAACTTGCCACCGCTTTATTATAGCCCCTGACTTGACGGACTATGACGACTTTGACTGTTTTGAAACACTTTAGGCCCGATTTGTGAAAAATCGGGTCATAATTTGATGCAAAATATAACTTGACACTGGCTAAATGCACAAACCGTGCGAAGCCATAATTAATAGAAAAAAATAAAAATATGTAAAGCGAATATAGACGAACATGGAGGTCAGAGCATCTTATAAAACGAAGAGCTTTGTGTCATTTGTGTAAAATTTTGATTTTTGTTTTAAGGCTGCTTATGCTGCCAAACGCAACGCACCAGAAATATCCGTCGCTTACAACTAACATTGTTGATTGTAACGAATGTGTTTTGTTTTTCTCAAAAGTGCTGAGATGGAATTGTAGGTGAGATCTTTACTGATATTTTGGGGTTATTTGAGACGAAAATTCCTTGTCATTTTAAAGCTAGAATAGTTTTAATTCTTAATTTTAGGATAGCTTCAAATCTATAGGGAATTTTTGGCTCAAGGTCACACCAAAATGTCGGTAAAGATCTCACCTACAATTCCATCTCAGCACTATTGAGAAAAACATAACACATACGTAACAATCAACAATGTCCACTAACAAAGGCGACCGGTGCCGGTAGTAACTATTTAGTAGGCTGTGTACCAAGGTCGTTGGCGTATGGACCCACCTTAAATAGAAATAACAGTAATAAAACATGTATTTTTATTACTCTGCTCAATAGGTGACAGGCATGTATAATGCCCGGGCAATATAATTATTTCTGTAGTTATAATCACATTGCACTCTCATTTTGGTCATTATTTATAGTGCCCGGGTATTATGTATAATGACCAAATAATCACTTGAGTCATAACATATACATAAATACAAATATATATGCATAAATACATGTCTGAGGCGGGAATCGAACCCTTATAAAATATGAATTGTAAGTGTGGTTTGGGCTTAGTGGTAGATACCTCGATTTTAATTCTGAAGGTTGTGGGTTCAAATACCGGCAAGCCGTGCACCGATGGATTTTTCTTAAGAAAAATTATGTGCCCCAATTGACATTGCTCTTACGGTGAAGGAAAACATCATAATAGTTGGCTCCAGAAGTATTGACAAGTTCTCTTCTCTGGACATGGTCGACTAAGCTGAGAGGGTAGTAGGTGCTGGGCAAGCCTACTCCATCTTCACGCAAAAAGGACCCAATTGAAATGGGCCTAATTGCGGAGAACAGCCCTTATACAAGTACAAGTAAATTAAGAAAGAAAAGCATTTGTTGAAGACAAACACAGAGAGGAAGAAATGAAAATGACAAAGAAAAACTTTACAAAAAAAACTACTTTGAATACTAACAGCGCTCCGCGGTTTCAACCACGTATCTCCCGATCCCGTGGGGATATCGGGATAAAAAGTAGAGTTTCATCAAAATCAGTTGAGTAGTTTCAGAGCAGATTCGTTACAAACAAAAAATTTTTCCTTTTTACTATTTTAGTGTAGATATGCACCATCTTGCCTCTAATAAACTAGGCTTGTATTATGGGTACATACTTATTCAGGGTTCCGTACCCAAAAGGTAAAAACGGAACCTTTTTACTAAGACTCCATTGTCCGTCTGTCAATAGGCTGTATCTCATACCGTGATAGCTAGACACTTGAAATATTTACAGATGATGTATTTCTGTTGCCGCTATAACACACAGAGCGGTGTTGGCTTAGTGGTAGATACCTCGACTTTCATTCTGAAGGTCGTGGGTTCGAATCCCGGCCGGCCGTGCGCCGTTGTATTTTTCTTAAGAAAAACTTATGTGCGCTAATTGACATTGCTCTTACGGTGAAGGAAAACATCGTGATGAAACCCGCGGCTTAGTTGGCTCCAGAAGTATTGACAAGTTCGCTCCTCTGGACATGGTGGACTAAGCTGAGAGGGTAGTAGGTGCTGGGCAAGCCTACTCCATCCTCACGCAAAAAGGACCCAATGAAAAAGGGTCCAATGGCGGAAAACAGCCTGTATACAAGTACAAGTGCCGCTATAACAAATACCTACTAAAAACAGATTTTAATTGTACGGAACCTTTCATGCGCGCGGCAGACTTGAGAGTCTGCCGCTCTCGCACGAAGGTCTCTGGTTCTTTGCGCGTCGATTCCTCGTTTTTACCATACGAAAAAAAACTGATTTTATATTTATATGCGCTATTACTGATATTGCTCTTACGGTGAAGGAAAACATCGTAATGAAACCCGCGGGTTAGTTGACTCCAGACGTATTGATGAGTTATTTCTTCTGGACACGGTCGACTAAGCTGAGAGGGTGGGATAGAAGCTGGAAATAGGCTACTCCACAAAAAGGACTCAACTGAAGAGTTCTAGTCCGTATACAAGTACAAAAGAAAGTAATAAAAATAACTTACATATAAACGTTTCATATAATAATTATACACACATATTATTGTCCATATTCATTGCATATGGCTACTTGTGCGCCTAAATACTTCCCGTATTTGCCAATAACAAGACCGCATTTTAAAGACACGGCGTTAGTTAATTTGGGTCTCATTTTCACAACAAAATCTATACAAAAAAGTTTGTTTTTCAAACTTTTTCAAAGTTATTTTGTTAAAAAACTAATAGGTTTACACTTTTAAACCGTGTTTTTGTTTATTTTTCTACGTTTTATTAGGATTTAGGATTTTTAAGCTTTTGTTTTAGCAGAATTTTGGAACAATGAAAGGTAGATTTCAGAAGCGTAAGCAACACAACTTCTTTGAAAAAAAAAAGAGAAGAAAATTGCGAAGAAAGAGTGAGATAATTAGAAAAGATTTGATCTTTCGTTCTGATATAATTTCTTTAAAATCGAAAGATTGTTTGCAATATTGATAATGGTTTTAAATATAAATAATACTATAGTGCGTACATATTTTAATAAAATAGTTTGTTGAAAAAAATATAATTAGACTTCACAGTCCTGCTAAAATACAAAAAGTCATGAAAGTAGGTATGTATCCGAACAATATCCGGAAATCATAAATAGAACGTGTCATGCCATCTAACGAGCAATTCGGAACTAGATAAAAAACAAAAATAGTTAGATTAAGTTTAAGTTGAATTGTGTTCATATTAAAGTTATAAGACTTATACTTATAACTTTAAAAACTTTGTTATTTATTAAACAATAATCGATTTGATTTGATTGTATATAAAAAATATATATATTTCACACTTCGACCAATGATTTCACTTAAAATACATACATATTCCTGCTGTATCTATTTTCAATAATAATCATAGATCTTCGACCGTAAATAGTTTTTCGCTTATTGTATTGGCAACATGAGCACGACGTAATTAACTTTTTTTTCATTGGCAACACTATTGTTGTTTTTTCTTTGGGGATTCCGGAAAACGTTCGGATACATGCCTTTATGGAACTTCCTTGGATACATGACGTACATAATAGTCTGTGTATTTATGATTTTCATGTGTTTTCCCTCGAATTTGTTTTATATACATTTGGATAATTTATAAATAATATTTATTTTTAATTTTATTGAATAATACAGCCTATTTTGTAAGTATTTTCCCCTTATTGATTACCTCGCAATGATTTTGCAAAACTTCTCGGTTTAAAAAAACAGATATCTGAACAAAAAGTTAACATTTTAGTCAAGGCTATTTTGATACTTACTAGAAATTTTTCTCTTCAAAACGAAATTGTCTTCCGTTCATAATCTTTGTTTATTCTGCGTACATACAAAAAATTAACAAAAACCAACTTCAAAGTGTAAAAACTACAAATTATAAGTTCTAAAGTTTGTAAACTGAACTATTTGCTGTGAAAATGAAACCTGAAATAACCAATGCAGTTTCCATCGACTGCGAAATGGTAACTGGTGAAAATGGGAAGAATGCCTTGGCTCAAGTCAGTCTATGTAATGAATATGGGCAATGCTTTTATAACTACTACGTAAAACAGCCAATCGTAAGTTATTTTGTTAACAGAAGTTAAGTACTCTAAATTTTTTGAAAAATTTATAGTATGGGATCCCTCTACGTACGACCTTCATTAAGCTGTTTTATTGATGAAAAGTATTTAAGTTCAGGTTCAGGTTCAGGTTAGGGGCTCCGATTTTCCGCACTCAGGCATAGGTCTGCCCATTGCGCGTGATCTTCGGCTGTTACTCTAGCCAACCCAGCTCCGCCCAGAAGCGCAGAATTCTCCTGGGGTCCTCGCACGCCTCTTGGAGTGTTGCAGGGTTGCCAAGTATGTTGTCCCTGTATGCAGCCAGGCTCTCGCACTTCAGGACTGCGTGAGCGATGGTCTCTTCATCTGACAGACACGCTCTGCAGAGCGGGCTGTCGGTTATACCTAAGACATTAAGGTGTTTATTCAATGAGCAATGTCCGGTTATTGTGCCTACCATTGTACGTAGGTCGCGCTTTTTCAGACGAAGCAGTGTCCTCGCAAGTTTAGGCCTGGGTTGCGGTAGTGCTTCCCTAGATTGCCGACAACTTGTGGTTTGTGCCCATCTTTTGTCATGCTGCGCATCAGTGCGCGATCGTAACCATGCCCTTACCTGAGAGTAGGGAAGTGGTACTATTGGGAGGGGTCCCGTAGGTACGGAGTTTGATCCCCTTCTGGCGAGTTCGTCCGCAGCATCGTTGCCGCTGGAGCCGCTATGCCCTTTAATCCACTGAAGGCTTACCTTATGTGTTAGGGCAAGTTTTTGTAGTCCCAGGTGGCATTGCTGTATCAAGCCTGAGTCCATGGTTGTGCTAGTTAAGGCCTTTAGTACAGCCGCACTGTCTGATAATATTTTGATTTCGCTTTGTTCGACCTTCCTGGATTCGATTGCTTCGACTCCGTTGATTATGCCTATGCACTCACATTGGAAGATTGATGCGTGAGGTCCTAGGGACATTGAGATGTGAATGTTTAGCTCAGGAGAGTAGGTACCTGATCCTGTCCCGTGTTTTGTCTTGGATCCGTCTGTGTACATTCTGAGCTCGTTTATACCGGAGTAATCTTTAGGAGATTCTACCAGTGAAATTTCGTAGTTACGGTTAAAGATGTGAGTTTTAGGGATGCGGTCCTTAGGCGCCTCTATGAGGGGTTCCTGTTTAATGGCATCCTCGAAGATGCGTCTGTGACCTACCGTAGCTCGTGTCCATAGTTTAGATGCGTGTAGTCTAGTCGCCGAGGCGGCCGCTTCTTGTTGTACAAACAGATCCAGTGGGGTTAGGCAGAGCATTGCCTCCATCGCTGCTGTAGGCGTAGTGCGCATACAGCCTGTGATAGCACAGCAAGCTGCCCTTTGGAACTGTTCCAGTTTTTGTATGATTGTGGTTAGTTCGGTTCTGGGCCACCATACCGTTGCACCATACGTTACCTGAGGTCTTATGACGGTTGTGTAAAGCCAGTGTACTATTTTGGGGGAGAGGCCCCATTTCTTCCCCAACATCCTTTTGCATTGCCAGAATGCTATTATGGCCTTACCTGTTTTGTATTCTAGATGTTTGTTCCATAGCAGTTTATTGTCTAAAAAGACACCCAGATATTTGACTTCATTAGCTAGGGATAGTTGGGTTCCGAATAGTTCCGGAAGTCTTAGATTGTCTATTCGGCGTTTATTTGTGAACAGTACCATCTCTGTTTTTTCCGGGTTTACCGTCAGGTTGTGGTTGTTGCACCATTTTTCGACAATCCTCATAGCATTGTCCATTAAGCTGGTTATTGTATTTAGGAACTTACCACTAACCAGGATGGTGAGGTCGTCTGCATATCCTACAGTGAAATACCTCTCCCTGTTGAGTTCATCTATGAGCTCGTTCACCACGAGGTTCCACAGAAGGGGGGAAAGAACCCCTCCCTGCGGACATCCCTTGGCTGCGATACCCCTAGATGTTGTGTTTACCGTGATCTGTATGGCCCTGAATCGTAACATGTTCACTATCCAACTCGTGAGTGTTGGGTGTACCTTGTGTTTTTCGAGGGCTCGTTCTATACTTACAAATGTTGTTTTGTCGAAGGCTCCTTCGATGTCAATGAAGACACCTAGGGTCGAGGACTTACTGGTTAGCGAATCTTCTATGTACGACACAACTTCGTGCAGTGCTGATTCAGTTGATTTGCCGGAGCAGTATGCATGCTGCTTCTTGTGCAATGGTTTGCTTCGGAGTGACTTATCTCTTATCTCCCTTTCACATAACCTCTCCAAGGTCTTTAATAGAAAGGAGGTGAGGCTGATTGGTCGAAATGACTTGGGGTGAGTGTAGTCGCTCTTACCTGGTTTTGGTATGAAAAGTACTTTCACCTCTCTCCAGGGCTTCGGTACATACCTATATGCTATACATCCTGCGAAAATCTTTGTCAGGTGTGTGATTAACTCTTCCATACACCATTGCATCAGTCCGGGGAAGATTCCATCCAGTCCCGGTGATTTGTATGGCTGGAAGCTATCTATGGCCCACCTTACCTTGTTTCCGGTCACTGTGGACTCTGCGGTTGGCCAGTCGGGCTCAGTTACTATGGTGACGTTATCATCCTCCCAGGTTTTGTCTGTTTGTAGTTGACATCCTGGGAAGTGAGTTTTAAGCAGAACGTTACACGTCTCGATGTCGTTTTTCGTGTATGAGTTTTCTGCTGTTTTTAGAGATCCTATAGTCTTTTCCGTGTCTTGTGCCAAGAGGCGTTTAACCCTAAGTGCTTGACTATTGGATTCGATGTTCGAGCAAAAACGCTGCCATGCTTCTTTTTTCCTCAGGCGAATGCGTTTTTTGAAATTTGCCTGGGCTTGCTTATAAGCTTCCCAGTCAGTTTCGGTTCTAGTGTTTTTGGCTCGGTTAAAGAGTTTCCTTACCTTACGTCGTAGGCAGTCAAGGTCTTTAGTCCACCATTGTTGCCCCAAGCGGGGTCGGTTTTCTGATGCGGTTATTGGACAGGCTTGTTCGTAGCTGTATTTAAGTTAGAATAATTAAAACTTGATATTGTAAAGGGCTTCTACGTGTTGGCTTCGGCCCCACGCATGCCTTCCAAAGGTCCAGGACTCCATAGTCCCGTGATATAGGACATATAACACAAAAATAATAATAAATCATTTATTTCAGAAATTACATTCCATAGATTACAAAGTTATACATATTAAATTATAAAATTAAATTATAAAATTTAAATTATAAAATTTAAATTATTAAATTAAATTATATATAAATTACACGACTGCCTACTTAAACTATATTTTATTTCCCAATCATATTATTTTATACAAAAAATAAGTACTAAAAAAATTAAATATATTATTTTAATTTTTTTTTTGGCATTATTTGTGTATTTTATTTGATTAATTTATGACTTTCGTATAATAATCTTGTTATTCTACTTTTAGCATAGGGTACACTTTTCAAAACTTACCTAAATAATATTGATTATTTTCACTTTTTGCTTTTCACACTTTTTTGCTTTTAATTGCGAAGTGCAGGCTGAAATCTGATTTTGACTAAAATTTCACTTAAGTTTTAAATAACTTTTGATCCACTAAATATTGCAGAACATACAGGGGGGTTAAATCGATAGGTAATGCGGTTCCCACCCCCCCCAGCAACCGATGATCCAACCCCATTGTTACACCGTGACATCCATAGTATGTCAGAAACGTGGTCTTTCACTATGGGCCTCATAAGAAAGCTCTGGAGAGGGCTATGCTCGGTGTTTCACTACGAGATCGAATCAGAAATGAGGAGATTCGAAGGCAAACTAAAGTTACCAACATAGCCCAAAGAATTAGTAGGCTGAAGTGGCAATGGGCGGGGCATGTGGCTCGTAGAACTGATGGCCGTTGGGGCCGACAAGTCTTAGATTGGAGACCACGTACCGGCAAGCGCAGCGCGGGATGGCCTCCGATTAGATGGACGGACGACTTAACTAAGGTCGCGGGAAGTCGTTGGACGCAGAGAGCATGCGACCGATCGCTCTGGAAGTCTTTGGGGGAGGCCTATGTTCAGCAGTGGACGTCCTGTGGCAGATATGATGATGATGATCCATAGTATATTGATGTTTGACCATATTATGACAGTCATATTATTATTCTATTACTTTTTGCATACCTATGTTTTATAAACATAATAACACATAAAACATAATAACTCTCAAGTTTTTTTGCTTAAATCTTGTCCTTAATTTTTTTTTTCTATGAATTATGGCTTCGCACGGCTTGTGCATTTAGCCAGTGTCAAGTTATATTTTGCATCAAATTATGACCTGATTTTTCATAAATCGGGCCTAAAGTGTTTCAAAAAAGTCAAGACGTCATAGTCCGTCAAGTCAGGGGCTATAGTAAAGCGGTGGCAAGTTTACCATAACCTTAATAGGAGATTTGGAGGCAACGAGAAAACTTCATGTTTGACACTGATTTTTACTTTCACAGAACTAAATTGAATAACATTCCACCAGAATTATTAAATACAATTCAACTCGGGTTACAACTAAGTTTCATGAAAATAAAACTGCAGCACGACATGTTGTTAACTCGTTCCCGCCAAAACTCCTTGTCCTTATTTGTTAAAAGCTTTTATTTAACTTGCAGTGTATGTTTGTATATATTTAAGGTAACAGACTACAGAACCCATATTACTGGAATCACTGCACAGCACCTTCGAAGTGGGAGAAAGTTCAGAGTTGTTCACCGTGAAGTTGCCAACATAATCCGTGGAAGGCTTCTAGTCGGGCATGCCTTGGATAACGACCTGAGGGCTTTGGGTTTAGGACATCCCCATGGTAATAGGCGAGATTTGGCGTATTATTTCCGAACTGTAAGTATTTTTTGACGTGATAAATAAATAAATATTGCAGAACATTCTACACATTGCCATCTAGCCCCAAGCTAAGTAGACTTGTGTTATGGGTGCTAGACAACGGATATACTTCTTATATAATTTTCTTTTCTAAATACATACATAAAATACATAGAAACAACCAGACCACAGACAAATATCTAAGCATAAATACATGTCTGAGGCGGGAATCGAACCCGCAACCCTGTGTTTGGCAATCCGGCATGGTGACCATTGTGACAACTTGGTCGTACTGGGTCGTCGTGGGGTTTTGTCGTGATAACGTCTAATAAATTGATGGAACATCTGCATTCACAAAAAAGTGTCTGACGTAATATCGTGGCACGTCATGTGTCGTCGAAGACCGTTCCCGATGTGTGACGTCATGCCTCATGGTGACATCAGGATGTTTCCTAATGTTACCATGACGCATGACGTCCCTCCTAATGGTGGTGCCCGGGGCGGTCCGCCCCTAATCGCTACGCTAATTAACTATTTTATTTAAATTGTAGGAAAGAGGATTCCCATCCCTAAAGAACCTGGCTTATGAGCATATAGGCTGGACAATCCAGGATGGTTACCACAATGCTGTAGAAGACGCACGTGCAGCTATGCACATTTATAAGAAATTTGAAGATGAATGGGAGGAGGAATCTTCAAGTGATAATGATAGCAATGATTATGATAGCGATGAAAATGATAGTGATTATGATAACAATGAAAATGATGACTATACAAGTAGTAGCAGTGATGATTATTAAGATAGCTGCGCTCCGCGGTTTAACCCGCCTAAGTCCCGATCCCGTGGAAATATCAAATGAAAAGTAGCCTTATAGCCTTCCTCGATCCAATGTCCTGAACGACTGACTGACTGACGAATTAACACACAGCCTAAACCGCTGATCGTAGAGACCTGAAACTTGGAGGGTGTGTTCTTTGTATGACGTAGGCATCTGATAAGGATTTTCCGAAATTCTACCCCATAAGAGGGTGAAAAAGAGGGGCAAAGTTTGTGGCGCGATTCTAGAATTTCGGAAAATCCTGAACATACCCTCCAAGTTTCAGGTCTCTACGAATTAGGCTGTGCGTTGATCCGTCAGTCAGTCAGTCAGTAATTCAGGACAAAGCATTTTATATGTATAGATAGATAGATAGAAGATACATGTGACATGTTTTGCTTATGATTATGACTAACAAAAAAACATTTTTTAGTTTTGTTTATTAGATATTAAGTTTCTTTACCTTAAAAAGATAAATTGTTTTTGTCATATTTTTAATATCTTTATTTTTGGGATTAGTGCCCCGTTAGTTCACCTAGTAGAACTCCGTGGTAGGTTTACGGGGGATAAGACATTGTTACTAGTTAAGTACATAATTAAGTTTGATTTTTCTAAAATGTCATTTATAATTAAGTATTCATTTTAAGTGAAAATATTAAGTCCAATGCGTGCCAATATATAAAAATTGTTTATTATTGATAAGTTTAAAGAAATAAATATTGATTTTTAAATATTTTTGCGTTTTTTTTAAACCTTTTCGCACACAGTATGTTCGAACAAAGTCAAAGTCAAAATTCCTTATTCCTTTGGATGCTTAATACCTAGGTACAAGATCACATGGAAACGTATTAAAAACTAAGTTTGGATGTGTGCCTTCGTAACGCGCCCACCAATGAGAAGAAGGCACAAGAAACTCATGGGTTTTTTTATTCATTTGATCACGCTCACAAAAGTCAACATTACACATATTTGAAAGTATTATTTGAAATGGAGCAACTAAAGTCACGTCCATGGGTTGTTATAATTAAGGTAAGACGAATTATCATAGTATGCCTTACCGCACAATTTATGCTTTATAAAAGTTTTGAACCTGTCAATGGACATGTCATATACATCTTTGGGTAAACTTATTCTTTAAATGAGCAATTCTTGTATATATATATATATATATATAATTGGAATCTCGGAATCGGCTCCAACGATTTTCATGAAATTTGGTATATAGGGGGTTTCGGGGGCGATAAATCGATCTAGCTAAGAATCATTTTTAGAAAATGTCATTTTATTCGTGTTTTATCGAAACTTACTTTTTTTTATCTGAAAAATATGACTCTTCCTGACATCTATTGGCGAACTACTAATACTATTTTTTTGTGAGCAATAAAGTTATTCCAGCAGATGGCGTTGCTAAGTAACACGAAGTCAATTGAGTGTTTGCTTTGAGGTTAGACTAGGTAAAAAAAAAAACCAAGCAAAGCTCGGTCATCCAGGTACTTTATTATAATAGAGCGCACACGTATTATTAAACAACCTGTTTTATTTAAGAACCTTATTCACTTTTTTTATTTGAGGGTAGAAAGACTACGCTTGGTCAATAGCATTGAATTGGTCGAGCACTCGCTTCATCGACGTCAGATGAGACATACACTTACTTGTCTTGTGTCCGGGAGTCTCACCGGATATTTTATTTTTAACGAAGCAAAAACGACGGGGTGTTATAAGTTTGACGTGTCTGTGTGTGTCTGTCTGTGGCATCGTAGCTCCCGAACGGATGAACCGATTTTAATTTAGGTTTTTTATTTGAAAAAAAAACAACAATTATAAATATTCTGCTTATAAAACTAAAATAGTGGGTAAGAACCCTGGCATACGTCGTAGAATCTGTGTCAATAAGGAGTGTTAATTTTCTAAATTTTCTCCCAAAAATATTGCATCGCGCGAGCTTCGTACAGTCGTACCATATACATCCAGCGAACGCTCGGTCGAGCTACATGGCAGGCGGAGTGGGGGGTGTTAGGTTTTATTTTCGTATGGAATTTCTTGATTCGGTCGCCGCGCTCAAAGCCCGCGGTAAAAGCTATGCAGTAGCTTAAAAAAAATGCCCATATCTTTTTATCGTGTTGACTCAGGACCTTGATTTTTATACACCTAATAGGGACTATAGACCTCAGTATCTGGTATGAATTTCAACTTGCTAGCTCCATCCTTTCATGAGAAACACGAGGGTGACACACGGACAGACAGACAGATAAGAGAAGATAGATAGATAAACACTTTATTTGTACAACACACAAAACATTGAAAACAACAAAAAAGACGAGAAAGCTACTACGAAATTGTATAAGCCGGCGATTTATTGCTTAAAGCGATTTCTTCCAGGCAACCTTAAGAGAAGAGAGAGAGAGAAAGAGATCTTAAAAGGGTTCCTTTTTACCTTTTGAGTTTCGAGGTACGGAAACCAGGGAACCACATATCCCCGCCGCTCCCCTCGGAGTGGTGGGACGTGCCTAAGGCGCATTTCTCCTCGTAAAAAAAGGTGGCAATGGTATATAATAAAAAACATAAACGTGTTTAAAAAAAAACATTTTATTTAATTATTACAAACATTACGTAATATACTTTTCATTATTTCTATTATTATTTTTTCCGAAAATTATAGTACTTTTTGTCTTTTTTGTTTCTCGTTAATGAGTGCGTGGTGGTGGTCCAACTGTTCTGTTCAACTAGTTGGTCCACGGGACTATAAAAAAGGCCGTGTTCCATATGAAAAAATGTAGGAATGTTACCCCTATTAAGGCACCCGTGGTCCAATTTACTTTGAAAACTATTGATTTGTAAAACGAAACTAAAGCCAAACGAAGAAAGTAAAAAAAAGAGCATCTTTTAGGGTTGAGGGTTCTAAATTAAAAAAAAAATTGCGACGAATTGAGAACCTCCTTTTGTTTGAAGTCGGTTAAAAAGGAATGTTACCCCTATTAAGACAACCGTGGTCCAATTTACTTTGAAAACTATTGATTTGTAAAACGAAACAAAAGTCAAACGAAAAAAATAAATAAAAAGAGCATCTTTTTTGATTGAGAGTTAGATCAGCAAACTTTTTTTTAAGTGAATTGGACCACGGCTCTCTAATCGGACCAGACCCTGATTCACAAAACGTCGGAAGGAGACCGAACCGAAAAAATAAATTTGCACGTCAAAAGTCACGGGAGTGAAAGAGAAGCTCTTTCACTCCCGTGACTTTTGACGTGTTGCCATTCTTTTTTTTCAGTTTTATTCGGTAGTTTTCCGATGGTTTGTGAATTCGGCCTGCAAGACTCTTTTTTACGGTCCCGTGGTCCAACTACTTGGGACCACCACCTCGTTTTTAAAGTTTTTTTTCTTTTTAATACAGTAAAGACAAAAAGTAGTAAAATTTTCAAAAAAGTCGTGACTAGTTATATTATTTCTTATTAATTGGATAAAATAAGGTGTTTTGTTGAAATATAACAAAAAAATCCACAATTTGTTCGAAAATTACCATTGTATTTTATTTTCATTGTTCTCAAGAATTTATATCAAACTGATACTTCCCACTAGTACAACTAAATAGTTCAATCGTTGAACATTTATTACCACTAGTTCACCTAAGTTTTTTAATCTCACCTGCGACGCAGAAGGTTGCGAGTTTGATTCCCGCCACAAATATTTGTGGTGCTTCTATATGTATTTACAAAGAAAAGTCAATCGTATATGACTATTATATCCGTTGTTTAGCTACCATAACAAAAGCCTAGTTGCTTAGCTATTTGTTAGATGGCGCTGTATGGAATGTCCTACAATATTTAGCAGTTGACTAGTGGGAATAAAAAAAAGGTTTGGTATTTATACCAATTTTAATATCTAAAATTAAAAAATATGTAAGTACATGTACTAAGGCAATTGTTTAAAATACAAAATAATGCTTGGAAATACTTTAATTTTAATGGATACACTTTATCACCATAACTACAGGGGATCAACGGGGAATTATCTATGTTACCACTGCTATGACAAGCGACTTGATCAAATTTCCCGGTACTATAACTATAATGACAAGCAACGAGGATATATGAGAAATTCTTCGTGTTACAACTGCAAATCAAATCAACGGCTCAACATAGAAAATTCCCCGTGTTACAACTGCAAAATAATCGACGGGGGTCGTTGATAATTCCCCGTGTCACCACTGGTATAGCAAGCAATGGGAACACGGGGAATCGTTCAAAATTAATACTTTTATTATATTACATTAAGGATGGAATATTTTAATACTTATAATATATTCTGTGAAATTAGGTATCTAACCTTAATTTTTTTTAAAGTTCGATTCCAGCTCACTAGATGGCGCTGCGTCGAAAATTAACACTAGATTATGCTGCTAATCAAAGACAAATGGCAAAACTTCGAACGAAAATTACATACATTTACATTTTAGATTATTGGAGTTCCTATATGTGTATTGGCGTCAGATGCTGATGTAGAAAATGAACACATGACTTTAAGGGCAGGTGCTAATAAAGCTACCAAAATCGACCTTTGTTTCAAGCAACTCTAAGTAATCAAATACTCTTTTTCGTTATTTGGATATAAATGGATATTGTAGTTTAATAACCATATTTTTGTTTATTGTGGTTGAAAACATGATATGAACAACTTCATTCGATAAAAAAAATGTTAGAAAACAGAGAATTATTAGATCGTTTATCGGGTTTTATTCAAAAATAGTTAACGTTTGTTTCTAAAAATGAATCAAATGATAGGTTTTGACCTCTAGTAACTATATTTGTGGATAAAATGTTTTGCATATCGATCAAATATAACAGTTAGCACGCAGCACGCTACGTCTTTGAGAGCGGGGGCTAAGGTAATGTGAATACCTACACACGGTACTGGAAGAGCGCCTTAAGTGCTTATATCTTTTTTTCACGTCTAGTTTACGAAATACATTGTTATTTAGAAAAAAAGGTATTTTATTTAAATATTTTTTTCTATTAGTGTATAATATGCCATCATTCTTTTAATGCCGAGGGCTTTACATCAAAGCAATTTTTAAGGTGAAAGGGTACCGGCGCTCTCTCCATACAAACGTAGTCGACTGTTTCCTCCCTGGATAATGACACTAGCACAAATATTTTTGTGCCACAAAACCCATAACTGCCATGACTATGCCCTTATTTTTTTTTCATTTTCCAATTATCATAGAAATTAAGATTTAAAAAACAAAAAAAAACATAGGGACATGGTCGTGGATAACAGTTTTATGCAACAAAAATATTTGCTCTAGTGTCATTATCCAGGGAGAAAACAGTCGACTATGTTTGTATGGAGAGAGCCCCCGGTCCTCTTAAGGAGTAAACTCCAAAAAGACCTTTAATTTTTTTAATTAGGAACGTAAATGTTTTTTACATAAAGGTTTTTTTGGAAACATATTTATTTAATAGTTACGTAGTTTGTGCTTTTCAGTACCCGTAGCACTACTCCGCTAAATTACCAGTAGTGCCATCGGGAAAATATTTTCAAAAATTGAATTGAATTTGTGCAAAATTATTTGTAAAATATTTGCAAAAGAGGCGACAATTTTAACTTATATTATAAATGAGAAAGTTTAGTCGACCTGAAAACATTTTTTTAGATTTCTGAATATACTGATGTTTGAACTAATATTCCTTAGAGGCTTCTTACGCAGATAAAACCAGAGAGCTCAATTATAATTATTATTTTGTGCCAAAAATTATTAAATTTGTGCTCGTTTGCTTCCTTCGTTTGCTCGTGATTCATCTATGGCCCTCGCTTTAAATCCGTCCTTTATTCACTAGTTGCATAATATACTATTGTTGAAGTTAAACACAGAAAGGAAGAAATGAAAATGACAAAGAAAAACTTTACAAAACAAAACTACTTTGATTACTAACAGCGCTCCGCGGTTTCAACCGCGTATCTCCCGATCCCGTGGGGATATCAGGATAAAAAGTAGCTTATGTTACTGTCAATGAAGCAATGTATCCTCATACCAAGTTTCATAAAAATCAGTTGAGTAGTTTCGGAGCAGATTCGTTACAAACAAAAAATCTTTCCTCTCACTATTTTAGTGTAGATATGCGCCATCTTGCTAAGAAACTAGGCTTGTATTATGGGAACATACTTATTCAGGGTTCAGTACCCAAAAGGTAAAAACGGAACCTTTTTACTAAGACTCCATTGTCCGTCTGTCTGTCAATAGGCTGTATCTCATGAACCGTGATAGCTAGACACTTGAAATATTCACAGATGATGTATTTCTGTTGCCGCTATAACACACAGAGCGGTGTTGGCTTAGTGGTAGATACCTCGACTTTCATTCTGAAGATCGTGGGTTCGAATCCCGGCCGGTCGTGCGCCGTTGTATTTTTCTTAAGAAAAACTTATGTGCGCTAATTGACATTGCTCTTACGGTGAAGGAAAACATCGTGATGAAACCCGCGGCTTAGTTGGCTCCAGAAGTATTGACAAGTTCGCTCCTCTGGACATGGTGGACTAAGCTGAGAGGGTAGTAGGTGCTGGGCAAGCCTACTCCATCCTCACGCAAAAAGGACCCAATGAAAAAGGGTCCAATGGCGGAAAACAGCCTGTATACAAGTACAAGTGCCGCTATAACAAATACTAAAAACAGATCTTAATTGTACGGAACCTTTCATGCGCGCGGCAGACTTGAGAGTCTGCCGCTCGCACGAAGGTCTCTGGTTCTTTGCGCGTCGATTCCTCGTTTTTACCATACGAAAAAAAACTGATTTTATATTTATATGCGCTAATTACGGATATTGCTTTTACGGTGAAGGAAAACATCGTAATGAAACCCGCGGGTTAGTTGTCTCCAGACGTATTGATGAGTTATTTCTTCTGGACACGGTCGACTAAGCTGAGAGGGTGGGATAGGAGCTGGAAATAGGCTACTCCACAAAAAGGACTCAACTGAAGAGTTCTAGTCCGTATACAAGTACAAAAGAAAGTAATAAAAATAACTTACATATAAACGTTTCATATAATAATTATACACACATTGTCCATATTCATTGCATATGGCTACTTGTGCGCCTAAATACTTCCCGTATTTGCCCATAACAAGACCGCATTTTAAAGAAAAGACACGGCGTTAGTTAATTTGGGTTTCATTTTCACAACAAAATGTGTACAAAAAAGTTTGTTTTTTCAAACTTTTTTAAAGTTATTTTGTTCAAAAACTAATAGGCTTTTATACCGCGTTTTTGTTTATTTTTCTACGTTTTATTAGGATTTTTAAGCTTTTGTTTTAGCAGAATTTTAGAACATTGAAAGGTAGATTTCAGAAGCGTAAGCAACCACAGAACAATATTACTCCTAAAAGCAACACAACGTCTTTGAAAAAAAAAAGAGAAGAAAATTGCGAAGAAAGAGTGAGATAATTAGTAAAGATTTGATCTTTCGTTCTGATATAATTTCTTTAAAATCGAAAGATTGTTTGCAATATTGATATTGGTTTTAAATATAAATAATTCTATAGTACGTAATACTATATTATATTAAAATAGTTTGTTGAAAAAACATATTTTGACTTCACAGTCCTGCTAAAATACACAGATTAGAGAAGATTAGTGACAAAAAGCCATGAAAGTAGGTATGTATCCGAACAATATCCGGAAGTCATAAATATAACGTGTCATGCCATCTAACGAGCAATTCGGAACTAGATAAAAAACAAAAATAGTTAGAATAAGTTGAATTGTGTTCATATTAAAGTTATAAGACTTATACTTGTAACTTTAAAAACTTTGTTATTTAATTATCCTAGACTTTTAAACAATAATCGATTTGATTTGATTGTATTTAAAAAATATATATATTTCACACTTCGACCAATAATTTCACATTAAATACATACATATTCCTGCTGTATCTATTTTTAATAATCATAGATCTTCGACCATAAATAGTTTTTCGCTTATTGTATTGGCAACATGAGCACGACGTAAATTAACTTTTTTTTTCATTGGCAACACTATTGTTGTTTTTTCTTTGGGGATTCCGGAAAACGTTCGGATACATATGCTTTTATGGAACTTCTTGGATACATGACATACATAATAGTCTGTGTATTTATG
Source organism: Idaea straminata (assembly GCA_951213275.1). Classification (NCBI taxonomy): domain Eukaryota; kingdom Metazoa; phylum Arthropoda; class Insecta; order Lepidoptera; family Geometridae; genus Idaea; species Idaea straminata. The sequence continues at coordinate 7,011,544 of OX577872.1, forward strand.
ATTTTCATGTGTTTTCCCTCGAATTTGTTTTATATAGTACATCTGGATAATTTCTAAATAATATTTATTTTTAATTTTATTGAATAATACAGCCTATTTTGTAAGTATTTTCCCCTTAGCGATACCTCGCCATGATTTTGCAAAATTTCTCGGTTTTCAAAAACAGATATCTGAACAAAAAGTTAACATTTTAGTCAAGGCTATTTTGATACTTACTAGAAATTTTTCTCTTCAAAACGAAATTGTCTTCCGTTCATAATCTTTGTTTATTCTGCGTACATACAAAAAATTAACAAAAACCAACTTCAAAGTGTAAAAACTCCAAATTATAAGTTCTAAAGTTTGTAAACTGAACTATTTGCTGTGAAAATGAAACCTGAAATAACCAATGCAGTTTCCATCGACTGCGAAATGGTAACTGGTGAAAATGGGAAGAATGCCTTGGCTCAAGTCAGTCTATGTAATGAATATGGGCAATGCTTTTATAACTACTACGTAAAACAGCCAATCGTAAGTTATTTTGTTAACAGAAGTTAAGTACTCTAAATTTTTTGAAAAATTTATAGTATGGGATCCCTCTACGTACGACCTTCATTAAGCTGTTTTATTGATGAAAAGTATTTAAGTTAGAATAATTAAAACTTGATATTGTAAAGGGCTTCTACGTGTTGGCTTCGGCCCCACGCATGCCTTCCAAAGGTCCAGGACTCCATAGTCCCGTGATATAGGACATATAACACAAAAATAATAATAAATCATTTATTTCAGAAATTACATTCCATAGATTACAAAGTTATACATATTAAATTATAAAATTAAATTATATATAAACTAGCTGCGCCCCGCGGTTTCACCCGCGTAAGTCCCGATCCCGTGGGAATATCGGATATTCGATTTTTTCTCGCCTTTTAAACCTTCCCTAGACCTCCACGAACATTTCAAGACTAAGATCAGATAAATCCGTTCAGCCGTTCTCGAGTTTTAGTGAGACTAACGAACAGCAATTCATTTTTATATATATAGATTACACGACTACCTACTTAAACTATATTTTATTTCCCAATCATATTATTTTATACAAAAAATAAGTACTAAAAAAATTAAATATATTATTTTAAATTTTTTTTTGGCATTATTTGTGTATTTTATTTGATTAATTTATGACTTATTCTACTTTTAGCATAGGGTACACTTTTCAAAACTTACCTAAATAATATTGATTATTTTCACTTTTTGCTTTTCACACTTTTTTGCTTTTAATTGCGAAGTGCAGGCTGTAATCTGATTTTGACTAAAATTTCACTTAAGTTTTAAATAAATTTTGATCCACTAAATATTGCAGAACATACAGGGGGGTTAAATCGATAGGTAATGCGGTTCCCACCCCCCTCAGCAACCGATGATCCAACCCCATTGTTACACCGTGACATCCATAGTATGTCAGAAACGTGGTCTTTCACTATGGGCCTCATAAGAAAGCTTAGGGTCGCACAGCGTGCTATGGAGAGGGCTATGCTCGGTGTTTCACTACGAGATCGAATCAGAAATGAGGAGATTCGTAGGCAAACTAAAGTTACCGACATAGCCCAAAGAATTAGTAGGCTGAAGTGGCAATGGGCGGGGCATGTGGCTCGTAGAACTGATGGCCGTTGGGGCCGACAAGTCTTAGATTGGAGACCACGTACCGGCAAGCGCAGCGCGGGACGGCCTCCGACTAGATGGACGGACGACTTAACTAAGGTCGCGGGAAGTCGTTGGACGCAGAGAGCATGCGACCGATCGCTCTGGAAGTCTTTGGGGGAGGCCTATGTTCAGCAGTGGACGTCCTGTGGCAGATATGATGATGATAATCCATAGTATATTGATGTTTGACCATATTATGATAGCCATATTATTATTCTATTACTTTTTGCATACCTATGTTTTATAAACATAATAACACATAAAACATAATAACTCTCAAGTTTTTTTGCTTAAATCTTGTCCTTAACTTTTTTTTTTCTATGAATTATGGCTTCGCACGGCTTGTGCATTTAGCCAGTGTCAAGTTATATTTTGCATCAAATTATGACCTGATTTTTCATAAATCGGGCCTAAAGTGTTTCAAAAAAGTCAAAGACGTCATAGTCCGTCAAGTCAGGGGCTATAGTAAAGCGGTGGCAAGTTTACCATAACCTTAATAGGAGATTTGGAGGCAACGAGAAAACTTCATGTTTGACACTGATTTTTACTTTCACAGAACTAAATTGAATAACATTCCACCAGAATTATTAAATACAATTCAACTCGGGTTACAACTAAGTTTCATGAAAATAAAACTGCAGCACGACATGTTGTTAACTCGTTCCCGCCAAAACTCCTTGTCCTTATTTGTTAAAAGCTTTTATTTAACTTGCAGTGTATGTATATATTTAAGGTAACAGACTACAGAACCCATATTACTGGAATCACTGCACAGCACCTTCGAAGTGGGAGAAATTTCAGAGTTGTTCACCGTGAAGTTGCCAACATAATCCGTGGAAGGCTTCTAGTCGGGCATGCCTTGGATAACGACCTGAGGGCTTTGGGTTTAGGACATCCCCATGGTAGTAGGCGAGATTTGGCGTATTATTTCCGAACTGTAAGTATTTTTTGACGTGATAAATAAATAAATATTGCAGAACATTCTACACATCGCCATCTAGCCCCAAGCTAAGTAGACTTGTGTTATGGGTGCTAGACAACGGATATACTTCTTATATAATTTTCTTTTCTAAATACATACATAAAATACATAGAAACAACCAGACCACAGACAAATATCTAAGCATAAATACATGTCTGAGGCGGGAATCGAACCCGCAACCCTGTGTTTGGCAATCCGGCATGGTGACCATTGTGACAACTTGGTCGTACTGGGTCGTCGTGGGGTTTTGTCGTGATAACGTCTAATAAATTGATGGAACATCTGCATTCACAAAAAAGTGTCTGACGTAATATCGTGGCACGTCATGTGTCGTCGAAGACCGTTCCCGATGTGTGACGTCATGCCTCATGGTGACATCAGGATGTTTCCTAATGTTACCATGACGCATGACGTCCCTCCTAATGGTGGTGCCCGGGGCGGTCCGCCCCTAATCGCTACGCTAATTAACTATTTTATTTAAATTGTAGGAAAGAGGATTCCCATCCCTAAAGAACCTGGCTTATGAGCATATAGGCTGGACAATCCAGGATGGTTACCACAATGCTGTAGAAGACGCACGTGCAGCTATGCACATTTATAAGAAATTTGAAGATGAATGGGAGGAGGAATCTTCAAGTGATAATGATAGCAATGATTATGATAGCGATGAAAATGATAGTGATTATGATAACAATGAAAATGATGACTATACAAGTAGTAGCAGTGATGATTATTAAGATAGCTGCGCTCCGCGGTTTAACCCGCTTAAGTCCCGATCCCGTGGGAATATCAAATGAAAAGTAGCCTTATAGCCTTCCTCGATCCAATGTCCTGAACGACTGACTGACTGACGGATTAACACACAGCCTAAACCGCTGATCGTAGAGACCTGAAACTTGGAGGGTGTGTTCTTTGTATGACGTAGGCATCTGATAAGGATTTTCCGAAATTCTACCCCTAAGAGGGTGAAAAAGATGGGCAAAGTTTGTGGCGCGATTCTAGAATTTCGGAAAATCCTGAACATACCCTCCAAGTTTCAGGTCTCTACGAATTAGGCTGTGCGTTGATCCGTCAGTCAGTCAGTCAGTAATTCAGGACAAAGCATTTTATATGTATAGATAGATAGATAGATAGAAGATACATGTGACATGTTTTGCTTATGATTATGACTAACAAAAAAAACATTTTTCAGTTTTGTTTATTAGATATTAAGTTTCTTTACCTTAAAAAGATAAATTGTTTTTATCATATTTTTAATATCTTTATTTTTGGGATTAGTGCCCCGTTAGTTCTCCTAGTAGAACTCCGTGGTAGGTTTACGGGGGATAAGACATTGTTACTAGTTAAGTACATGATTAAGTTTGATTTTTCTAAAATGTCAATTCATTCTAAGTGAAAATATTAAGTCCAATGCGTGCCAATATATAAAAATTGTTTATTATTGATAAGTTTAAAGAAATAAGTATTGATTTTTAAATATTTTTGCGTTTTTTTTAAACCTTTTCGCACACAGTATGTTCGAACAAAGTCAAAGTCAAAATTCCTTATTCCTTTGGATGCTTAATACCTAGGTACAAGATCACATGGAAACGTATTAAAAACTAAGTTTGGATGTGTGCCTTCGTAACGCGCCCACCAATGAGAAGAAGGCACAAGAAACTCATGGGTTTTTTTATTCATTTGATCACGCTCACAAAGGTCAACGTTACACATATTTGAACGTATTATTTGAAATGGAGAGCAACTAAAGTCACGTCCATGGGTTGTTATCATTAAGGTAAGACGAAGTATCATAGTATGCCTTACCGCACAATTTATGCTTTATAAAAGTTTTGAACCTGTCAATGGACATGTCATATACGTCTTTGGGTAATCTTATTCTATAAATGAGCAATTCTTGTATATATATAATTGGAATCTCGGAATCGGCTCCAACGATTTTCATGATATTTGGTATATAGGGGGTTTCGGGGGCGATAAATCGATCTAGCTAGGAATCATTTTTAGAAAATGTCATTTTATTCGTGTTTTATCGAAACTTACTTTTTTTATCTGAAAAATATGACTCTTCCTGACATCTATTGGCGAACTACTAATACTATTTTTTGTGAGCAATAAAGTTATTCCAGCAGATGGCGTTGTTAAGTAACACGAAGTCAATTGAGTGTTTGCTTTGAGGTTAGACTAGGTAAAAAAAAAACCGAGCAAAGCTCGGTCATCCAGGTACTTTATTATAATAGAGCACACATGTATTATTAAACGACCTGTTTTATTTAGGAACCTTATTCACTTTTTTTATTTGAGGGTAGAAAGACTACGCTTGGTCAATAGCATTGAATTGGTCGAGCACTCGCTTCATCGACGTCAGATGAGACATACACTTACTGACGACCCAGTTGGCACAATGGTCACCATGCCGGGCTGCCAAACACAGGGTTGCGGGTTCGATTCCCGCCTCAGACAAAGTATTTATGCTTAGGTATTTGTCTGTGGTCTGGTTGTTTATTATGTATTATAAGTATATAATTACAATAAAAAAAGTATATAAGTAGTATATCCGTTGTCTAGCACCCATAATACAAGTCTAGTTACTTAGCTTGGGGCTAGGATGGCGATGTGTGGAACGTCCTGCAGTATTTATTATTATTATTTATTATTATTACCTACTTGTCTTGTGTCCGGGAGTCTCATCGGATATTTTATTTATAACCCCCGACGCAAAAACGACGAGGTGTTATAAGTTTGACGTGTCTGTGTGTGTCTGTCTGTGGCATCGTAGCTCCCGAACGGATGAACCGATTTTAATTTAGGTTTTTTATTTGAAAAAACAACAATTATAAATATTCTGCTTATAAAACTTAAATAGTGGGTAAGAACCCTGGCATACGTCGTAGAATCTGTGTCAATAAGGAGTGTTAATTTTCTAAATTTTCTCCCAAAAATATTGCATCGCGCGAGCTTCGTACAGTCGTACCATATACATCCAGCGAACGCTCGGTCGAGCTACATGGTAGGCGGAGTGGGGGGTGTTAGGTTTCATTTTCGTATGGAATTTCTTGATTCGGTCGCCGCGCTTAAAGCCCGCGGTAAAAGCTATGCAGTAGCTTAAAAAAAATGCCCATATCTTTTTATCGTGTTGACTCAGGACCTTGATTTTTATACACCTAATATAGACCTCAGTATCTGGTATGAATTTCAACTTGCTAGCTCCATCCTTTCATGAGAAACACGAGGGTGACACACGGACAGACAGACAGATAAGAGAAGATAGATAGATAAACACTTTATTTGTACAACACACAAAACATTGAAAACAACAAAAAAGACGAGAAAGCTACTACGAAATTGTATAAGCCGGCGATTTATTGCTTAAAGCGATTTCTTCCAGGCAACCTTAAGAGAAGAGAGAGAGAGAAAGAGATCTTAAAAGGGTTCCTTTTTACCTTTTGAGTTTCGAGGTACGGAAACCAGGGAACCACATATCCCCGTCGCTCCCCTCGGAGTGGTGGGACGTGCCTAAGGCGCATTTCTCCTCGTAAAAAAAGGTGGCAATGGTATATAATAAAAAACATAAACGTGTTTAAAAAAAAACATTTTATTTAATTATTACAAACATTACGTAATATACTTTTCATTATTTCTATTATTATTTTTTCCGAAAATTATAGTACTTTTTGTCTTTTTTGTTTCTCGTTAATGAGTGCGTGGTGGTGGTCCAACTGTTCTGTTCAACTAGTTGGTCCACGGGACTATAAAAAAGGCCGTGTTCCATATGAAAAAATGTAGGAATGTTACCCCTATTAAGGCACCCGTGGTCCAATTTACTTTGAAAACTATTGATTTGTAAAACGAAACTAAAGTCAAACGAAGAAAGTAAAAAAAAGAGCATCTTTTAGGGTTGAGGGTTCTAAATTTAAAAAAAAAATGCGACGAATTGAGAACCTCCTTTTGTTTGAAGTCGGTTAAAAAGGAATGTTACCCTTATTAAGACAACCGTACTCCAATTTACTTTGATAACTATTGATTTGTAAAACGAAACAAAAGTCAAATGAAAAAAAAATAAATAAAAAGAGCATCTTTTTTGATTGAGAGTTAGATCGGCAAACTTTTTTTAAAGTGAATTGGACCACGGCTCTCTAATCGGACCAGACCCTGATTCACAAAACGTCGGAAGGAGACCGAACCGAAAAAATAAATTTGCACGTCAAAAGTCACGGGAGTGAAAGAGAAGCTCTTTCACTCTCGTGACTTTTGACGTGTTGCCATTCTTTTTTTTCAGTTTTATTCGGTAGTTTTCCGATGGTTTGTGAATTCGGCCTGCAAGACTCTTTTTTACGGTCCCGTGGTCCAACTACTTGGGACCACCACCTCGTTTTTAAAGTTTTTTTTTCTTTTTAATACAGTAAAGACAAAAAGTAGTAAAATTTTCAAAAAAAATCGTGACTAGTTATATTATTTCTTATTAATTGGATAAAATAAGGTGTTCTGTTGAAATATAACAAAAAAATCCACAATTTGTTCGAAAATTACCATTGTATTTTATTTTCATTATTCTCAAGAATTTATATCAAACTGATACTTCCCACTAGTACAACTAAATAGTTCAATCGTTGAACATTTATTACCACTAGTTCACCTAAGTTTTTTAATCTCACCTGCGACGCAGAAGGTTGCGAGTTTGATTCCCGCCACAAATATTTGTGGTGCTTCTATATGTATTTACAAAGAAAAGTCAATCGTATATGACTATTATATCCGTTGTTTAGCTACCATAACAAAAGCCTAGTTGCTTAGCTATTTGTTAGATGGCGCTGTATGGAATGTCCTACAATATTTAGCAGTTGACTAGTGGGAATAAAAAAAAGGTTTGGTATTTATACCAATTTTAATATCTAAAATTAAAAAATATGTAAGTACATGTACTAAGGCAATTGTTTAAAATACAAAATAATGCTTGGAAATACTTTAATTTTAATGGATACACTTTATCACCATAACTACAGGGGATCAACGGGGAATTATCTATGTTACCACTGCTATGACAAGCGACTTGATCAAATTTCCCGGTACTATCACTATAATGACAAGCAACGAGGGTATATGAGAAATCTCTTCGTGTTACAACTGCAATTAAAATCAACGGCTCAACATAGAAAATTCCCCGTGTTACAACTGCAAAATAATCGACGGGGGTCGTTGATAATTCCCCGTGTCACCACTGGTATAGCAAGCAATGGGAACACGGGGAATCGTTCAAAATTAATACTTTTATTATATTACATAAAGGATGGAATATTTTAATACTTATAATATATTCTGTGAAATTAGGTATCTAACCTTAATTTTTTTTAAAGTCCCATTCCGGCTCACTAGATGGCGCTGCGTCGAAAATTAACACTAGATTATGCTGCTAATCAAAGACAAATGGCAAAACTTCGAACGAAAATTACATACATTTACATTTTAGATTATTGGAGTTCCTATATGTGTATTGGCGTCAGATGCTGATGTAGAAAATGAACACATGACTTTAAGGGCAGGTGCTAATAAAGCTACCAAAATCGACCTTTGTTTCAAGCAACTCTAAGTAATCAAATACTCTTTTTTTGTTATTTGGATATAACTGGATATTGTAGTTTAATAACCATATTTTTGTTTATTGTGGTTGAAAACATGATATGAACAACTTCATTCGATAAAAAAAATGTTAGAAAACAGAGAATTATTAGATCGTTTATCGGGTTTTATTCAAAAATAGTTAACGTTTGTTTCTAAAAATGAATCAAATGATAGGTTTTGACCTCTAGGAACTATATTTGTGGATAAGAATGCTAAAATGTTTTGCATATCGATCAAATGTAACAGTTAGCACGCAGCACGCTACGTCTTTGAGAGCGGGGGCTAAGGTAATGTGAATACCTACACACCTTAAGTGCTTATATCTTTTTTTCACGTCTAGTTTACGAAATACATTGTTATTTAGAAAAAAGGTATTTTATTTAAATATATTTTTCTATTTGTGTATAATATGCCATGCCATCATTCGTTTAATGCCGAGGGCTTTTCATCAAAGCAATTTTTAAGGTGAAAGGGTACCGGCGCTCTCTCCATACAAACGTAGTCGACTGTTTCCTCCCTGGATAATGACACTAGCACAAATATTTTTGTGCCATAAAACCTATAACTGCCATGACTATACCCTTATTTTTTTTTTCATTTTCTAATTATCATAGAAATTAAGATTTAAAAAACAAAAAAAAAAACATAGAGACATGGTCGTGGATAACAGTTTTATGCAACAAAAATATTTGCTCTAGTGTCATTATCCAGGGAGAAAACAGTCGACTACGTTTGTATGGAGAGAGCCCCCGGTCCTCTTAAGGAGTAAACTCCAAAAAGACCTTTAATTTTTTTAATTAGGAACGTAAATGTTTTTTACATAAATGTTTTTTTGGAAACATATTTATTTAATAGTTACGTAGTTTGTGCTTTTCAGTACCCGTAGCACTACTCCGCTAAATTACCAGTAGTGCCATCGGTAATTGATTTTCAAAAATTGAATTGAATTTGTGCAAAATTATTTGTAAAATATTTGCAAAAGAGGCGTCAATTTTAACTTATATTATAAATGAGAAAGTTTGGTCGAAACCTGAAAACATTTTTTTAGATTTCTGAATATACTGATGTTTGAACTAATATTCCTTAGAGGCTTCTTACGCAGATAAAACCAGAGAGCTCAATTATAGTTATTATTTTGTGCCAAAAATTATTAAATTTGTGTGTTTTATACATAATACAATTTATTTTACCGCTAAAATACACTAAAATATTTACAAAACAAAAAATGAAACGTACAGTATTTCATATAACAAACAATTCCGCCGCCATTTTGTTTTATAACAATAGTATTCTTTAAAAACAAAAAAAAAACCAACAAATATCGGTAACATTATATAGAATGATTATCGCCCATAGTCCTACCAGTGTTATATCCCTGTACCCTACCAATATCTAAAACTTTTAACAGTAGGACTATCAATAAAAAAACCACTGGAATTCTCCGTAGTTCTACCAGTGGCATTAACGCGTTGTATTGTAAACGCGTTTATTGAATTGGAAACTATCAGGTAAATAAACAAAAGTTGAGGAGTACCACGGACACGCGACTTCCAGAGTTTGGCAATGAACGTGTTAAGCGGTAGGGCTAACGGGACGTTTTTCTGGAATTAGTGTATGTTTAAATGTATTTTACATAGAGAATCAGTAAATATAGTATTTTCTAAATTCTCTACCGATTTTAGTCATATTTGTGCAAAGTTGTTGATCTCTGAAACAAAAAAAAAACAATATTTCAGTACAAAAGGTATATAAAAAGTAAATAAGTATTTATTTTTAAAAGTAGCTATTTATATGTTTTACTCTTAACGGCTCCCTTAATGGCTCCCCTACGCTCAACGGTGTCAAGAATGATCTCACAATTAACGGGCTCCTGAACTGGGGAGCCGATAATCGCTTATTTAAAATAAGATCTTATGGTCTCGCGGCCCCCCTATGCACCCCTTTTAATTTAGTATAATTTTCCCCCTCGACCAACCACCAGCAACGCAGGAGGTTGCTAGTTCGATTCCCGTGGTTGAAAAAATATTTATATATTCTAAAGATGTTTTTTGTTTGAGTGTTTGTATGATAATAAGTATATTACAATTTGTTTGGCATCCATATTACAAGCCTAGTTGCTTGATTTTGGGCTAGATGGCATTTAAACCTTCAAACCGGAACATAGCAGGCAATAATAGTTTGGCCTTAAAAATAGGTATTAAAATATTAATTACAAATTGTTGAAAAATTGTTGTCCCTTGTGGTTCCACTGGTGGGTCAAGACTCCCATTGGACCCACCGATGCGGGTGAGTAGATCTACGGGGTATCCATTGCAAGCAAATGGTAGGTCCACGGGGCTTTTACATCACGTGAAAACACTTCAATTTGTAATTAGTATTTTTATATCTAACTAGCTGCGCCCCGCGGTTTCACCCGCTTAAGTCCCGATCCCGTGGGCATATTGGGATAAAAAGTATCTTATGTCCGTCTCCTGGCTCTAAGCTACCTCCCTACCAATTTTCACCCAAATCTGTTCTGTCATTCTTGAGTTATAAGTGGTGTAACTAACACGACTTTCTTTTATACATATATATAGACTAGCAGCGCTCCGCGGTTTCAGCCGCGTAACTTCAGATTTTGTGGTAATATTGGGATTGTAGCGGAGCTAACTTATAGAAATAAATATATAGATATAATATTGTAGGTACTTACTTAGCTTTAGTTTATATATCATAGTAATCTATATAAATAAAAATGAATTGTTGTTCGTTAGTCTGATTAAAACTCGAGAACGGCTGAACGGATTTATCTTATCTTAGTCTTGAAATGTTCGTGGAGGTCTAGGGAAGGTTTAAAAGGCGAGAAAAAATCGAATAACCGATATTCCCACGGGATCGGGACAAACGCGGGTGAAACCGCGGGGCGCAGCTAGTAATATATAAATATATATATATTTATATATATATATATATATATAATATAGATGTAATATAGACATGTAACATTAAATAAATATACAAATATTTATATACAGTAAATATTATATACCTACCTACATATAATATTAGAATAGTTATTGGTAAATATAAGTTAATATTAAGTTAATATATTATTGTAAACGCACAAGCGGACGAGCGTATTAATTATGTTATTAGATAGTTGCGCGGACGCTCGCTGCCGCTCTGCGACCGGTTCAAGGTGTGCAGAGGGGTGCAGCGGGCGCGCGCGCGGTAGCCGGGCTAGCATCGGCCGGCCGCCGCTTGCGCCGGCAGTCATCGAGACATCCTATCTTACGTTAGACGCACGCCGCTCTCCGCAAACCGCTCGCTTGCGCGTAATTACGTATTCGTGTATATCTTTCTTTTCCGTACTCCTTCTTCAAATAAAGCTAGAAGTTTTTATATCTTCGTTTTCCTTCTACGATAGGCAGCCTTGCCCCTTCCGCTTCGCTTTAGGATAAAAAGTAGCCTATGCTACTCCCAATGAATCAATGTATCCTCATACCAAATTTCATCGAAATCGGTTCAGTAGTTTCGGAGCCTATTCGTTACAAACAACAACCAAAAATTTTTAATTAGTGTAGATTAAGTATTTATATTTTATGTCTACCCTTTTGCACAATCAAAGAAAATAACTTACCGTATGTCCCCCCATCCGCCGTTCCCCTTGGTTAACTTCTTATTATGCTTCGGACCACCGGACGTGATGGTTGCCGTAACACGACTAGGAAACATGTACTGCTTTGCGTTCTTCAATAGTTTCTGTACTTTGGAGATGACAGTTGACGCGTTGCAGTTGGATTTCTTATGATGGATGCCACTGGAAGATAACAAATGGGTTGGTCCAGGGGGAAAGGCTTGGTGGGTCCAGAGGGAAACTTTTGAGCTTTAAGAGAACAACTGTGAATGTATGTAATCTGTATATATAAAAATCTTGTCTCACGATGTATGTTGCCAATAAACTCCAAAACTACTGAACCGATTACAATCAAATGTTCACATGTACCCGTATTTTGGTCTAACTTACTGGATAGGATAGTTATCATCTCAATTATTCGCTTATGTCGTGAATGTAAACGAATAAAATGTATCAATTAATGGTTTCTTAAGCAAGTGTTTATTTACTGTTTAGTTTCATGAAGTTCTCATAGATGGCGGTGTACGTTGATTCATCGATAAAATTCTTCAATATTGTTTGACATCTAGGTTGCAAATACACACAACAGATGGCGCTATGTTCGGGACTTACGCGGTAATATATAAATACGGTGTCGGAAGAGGTAGATTTATCAATTGAACTAAAAATTAAACTTTTTAAACGAATACCTCTAACCTTCATGGTACCAGTATGATAGTTAAAAACACATTTAGACACTTTTGGTAGGTCAATGAGGAAGATTGGGTGCCAATCGAGTTTCACGATGAAACTTAAACCAAGTTCTAGGGGATTACCTTGGTGGATTCATAAGAAAACCCTGGTAGGTCCAGGGGAAAACAGAAGTGGCTCCAGAGGGATAACTTAGTGCTTTTAGGGGGAAACATTGGTAGATTCAAAGGGAAAAGTTTAGATTGTCCAGGGCGTAGTACCGGTAGGCTCAACGAGAAACGTTGGTGGTACCAACGGGAAATATTTGGTGGGGTCCCACGGGAATTGTTGGTGGGTCCAACGGGAAAGTTTAGTGGGTCCACGGGGAAATATAATGGATACTTACCACTCTCCAATATGGAACACCCTTGGCCCCTTGCACAGTATAACCTTAAACTTGTCCCGGCCGGGCCTGTTCTGTGAGAGGTGCAGTAGCGAATAGTCCCAGTTGTAATCATCGTACGCGCAGAATTGCGATTGTAAGTCCATAACGTTCGTCCACACGGTGCGGTTGAATGCGAAGCCCATGTTGTGCATTGACGAGTGCCATGGGGTTATTTCTACCTGGAATTTTGAATTATTTATTTATTTTATTTATATTTATTGATAAACATTTAATAAAAAAAAAACTTGAGAGGTGTCAAGGGACACCCGGATGGAACGAAGTTCCTTTCGATTAATTAGTGAAGGAGTTGTAAATTTTTTTAAAGTTTTTTTTATGATTAATATAATATAAACTTAATCAGTAGGCTCAATTTTAGTAATTGCTTTCTACGAGAGAGAGAGAGAGAGAGAGACAGAGAAACACGCGCACGCCGCACGGCTTACAACTATAGCAAAAAGTGTCGTTACAACTTTTGGACTTAATTTTTTCCGTCTAGCCCCCTTTCGCAACGCGCGATAAGGAACTTCGTTCCAATAAACATTGATGTAGGATATTTTCAATTAAAAAATGTTTGACGTCACCATCGGCGTTATGGCGAAATCGACATGTGCCATTATTGTGCCTTAATTGAAAAAAAAAACAAATGACAGCCAATAAAAAATGGCGTATGGACCTTTAACGCAAGACTACGGGACTTTTTGTTGGCTTATGTCTAAAAAATCAACAAAAAGTCTTGGAGATATCGAGAGAACATTATTTCGTTAATGTACATTTATTTCCTATTTATGAATTTTAAAAACTGTCAATTTTTTATTTTTATTTTGTTTTAATAGAATTTGATTTTAATGACATAGGTATTTTTATATTTTTATTTTATTTTTTATTAATGACCATGTAGTTTATTTTGAAATTGTATTCGATTGATTAAAATTTGAATATAAATAAACCTACTTATAAGAATTCCACACCATTGCATTGTTATGGTAGAATGTAAGGAATTTGAAGGAATAAATAAATTTGATTTAATTTGATTAGAGAGAGATAGTCGATTGAAGATATCGCTAATAGAAAGCATTTTGTCTAAGGGGGCAGGGCGCCACCCACACAAACAAAAAAAATCATTGAAATCGGTCCAGCCCTTTAGGAGTTCAGTGACATACACACGTACAGTAGAATTATATATATAAAGATTTGAAACAAAGTTTTTAATGTTATAAAACTGTTGTATAAGATCACTTTCTTGTCCGTGTGTCATCCATCACATTTTCTCATGAACGGGTGGAGTTAGCAAGTTGAAATGCATACCAGATACTGAGGTCTATAGTCCCTATTCTATACATATAAAATGCTTTGTCCTGAACTACTGACTGACTGACTGACGGATCAACGCACAGCCTAAACCGGTGATCGTAGAGACCTGAAACTTGGAGGGTGTGTTCTTTGTATGACGTAGGCACCGGATAAGAAAGGATTTTCCGAAATTCCACCCCTAAAGGGGTGAAAAAGGGGGGGAAATTTGTATGGGACAACGTGATTCCTTGGTCCATTTTCGACTTTTACGCGGACGAAGTCGCGGGCAAAAGCTAGTTAGATGTATAAAAATCAAGGTCCTGAGTCGACACAATAAAAAGATATGAACAAATTATGGGGTTTAAAAAATGGTGGATTGCTTATTTTTTTATTCCTAGGTGGTTCGTTAGAATTACTGCACAAAACTAGGAATTGTGGATGTTTTTGGGATTAAAAATGGTAGAAAAACGTGGTAGTTTTTTTTTGGTGTTTTGGTAGAATTACTGTACAAAACAAGGAGCTTTGACAGTAATCATTGGTAAGATACGGGCCTAAGTAATCAAATAATAATAATTATTATATTAAATACTTAAAATAATTAATAAAAGTTTCTATTTTTTATAAATCTATTTAGAAAAAAAGTAGAAAAATTAAAAAAAAAAATGTAGTTTTAACAATTAATAAATATCCAAAACCATGCGATGCGGAGCGAAACTACTTATATTTATAAAATGGCAACATTACTTAGCAAGCTTTGTATTGCAAGCGAAATATTTCTAATATTTGGCAACACTACGCCCCCGTTAAGCTAAATGTAATTTATTTACAATATTTACATGCTCATAATAATAACAGGGTTATTGGTAACTATATCACCAAGCCGTTGAGGGAAGAAAAAAATAAAATAAAATGAAGAAAAGTTGTTTGTCAAACAACTTTTTTTTTTTAAATTATGGCTTCGCACTGCTTGTGCATTTAGCCAGTGTCATGTTATATTTTACATCAAATTATGACCCGATTTTTCATAAATCGGGCCTAAAGTGTTTCAAAACAGTCAAAGTCGTCAAGTCAGGGGCTATAGTAAAGCGGTGGCAAGTTTACCATAACCTTAATAGGAGATTTGGAGGCAACGAGAAAACTTCATGTTTGACACTGATTTTTACTTTCACTACCTACACTTGTGCACTTTCACAGAACTAAATTGAATAACATTCCACCAGAATTATACAATTCAACTCGGGTTACAACTAAGTTTCATGAAAATAAAACTGCAGCACGACATGTTGTTAACTCGTTCCCGCCAAAACTCACAAACAACTTTTCTTCTAAGACTTTTGGAAATTCGAACAATTTTTTGAAAACTTCGAGGTTATGTTTACTTGACAATCAGCTGTTCCTTACACGGAGAGGTCATTAACCTTAAAATTATACTTATTTTTGACGTGATAACGCCTTATAAATTGATGTACACCGGCATTCACAAAAAAGTGTGACGTCATCGATCACGTTATTGACGAGGTAACCATAGCAATGTATTATCGTTGCTATGGTTACCATCAATGTTCTCTTATGACGTTATCACGTAAAATGATCGCCCGTTAACCGACTTTACAGACAACCATTTGTTTTTTAAGTTTTATCTACTGTTTTAAGTCTGAATGACCTTTGAAGTATACATAACCTCAACATTTTCAAAACAATGTTCAAATTTCCAAAAGTCGTAGAACAAAAGTTGTTTGTTTAGGTGCACAGAAGTAGCTGTTAACCGCTTGCTAGTATAGTTACCAATAACCCTGTATATTCTACTTATGTCAAATGTATGCATTGAAGTATTTAAATACTTAAATTGAGAGTAGTTTTAAAGTATAATTAGATTTAAAAAAAGGTGTTAACACGTCTCAATTTGATCGGCCCGATCTAGGGTACCGGAAAAACGGGACCCTATTACTAAGACTTCACTGTCAGTCTGTCCGTCCGTCCGTCTATCTGTTCCGTCTGTCAGTCCGTCTATCCGTTACGTCCGTTCGTCTATCCGTTCCGTCCGTTCGTCTATCCGTTCCGTCCGTCCGTCTATCCGTTCCGTCCGTTCGTCTATCCGTTCCGTCTGTCCGTCTATCCGTTCCGTCCGTTCGTCTATCCGTTCCGTCTGTCCGATCCGTCCGTCTATCCGTTCCGTCCGTCCGTCCGTGTATCCGTTCCGTCTGTCCGTCTATCCGTTCAGTCCGTTCTTCTATCCGTTCCGTCCGTCCGTCCGTCTATCCGTTCCGTCCGTCCGTCCGTCTATCCGTTCCGTCCGTTCGTCTATCCGTTCCGTCCGTCCGTGTATCCGTTCCGTCCGTTCGTCTATCCGTTCCGTCTGTCCGTCTATCCGTTCCGTCCGTTCGTCTATCCGTTCCGTCTGTCCGTTCCGTCCGTCTATCCGTTCCGTCCGTCCGTCCGTGTATCCGTTCCGTCTGTCCGCCTATTTGTTCCGTCCGTCCGTCTATCCGTTCCGTCCGTCCGTCCGTCTATCCGTTCCGTCCGTCCGTTCGTCTATCCGTTCCGTCTGTCCGTCTATCCGTACCGTCCGTTCGTCTATCCGTTCCGTCCGTCCGTCTCTCCGTCTATCCGTTCCGTCCGTTCGTCTATCCGTTCCGTCCGTCTATCCGTTCCGTCCGTCCGTCCGTGTATCCGTTCCGTCTGTCCGTCTATCCGTTCCGTCCGTCCGTTCGTCTATCCGTTCCGTCTATCCGTTCCGTCCGTCCGTTCGTCTATCCGTTCCGTCTGTCCGTCTATCCGTACCGTCCGTTCGTCTATCCGTTCCGTCCGTCCGTCTCTCCGTCTATCCGTTCCGTCCGTTCGTCTATCCGTTCCGTCCGTCTATCCGTTCCGTCCGTCCGTCCGTGTATCCGTTCCGTCTGTCCGTCTATCCGTTCAGTCCGTTCGTCTATCCGTTCCGTCCGTCCGTCCGTCTATCCGTTCCGTCCGTCCGTCCGTCTATCCGTTCCGTCCGTCCGTTCGTCTATCCGTTCCGTCCGTCCGTCTATCCGTTCCGTCCGTTCGTCTATCCGTTCCGTCTGTCCGTCTATCCGTTCCGTCCGTTCGTCTATCCGTTCCGTCTATCCGTTCCGTCCGTTCGTCTATCCGTTCCGTCTATCCGTTCCGTCTGTCCGTTCCGTCCGTCCGTCCGTGTATCCGTTCCGTCTGTCCGCCTATTTGTTCCGTCCGTCCGTCTATCCGTTCCGTCCGTCCGTCCGTCTATCCGTTCCGTCCGTCCGTTCGTCTATCCGTTCCGTCTATCCGTTCCGTCCGTCCGTTCGTCTATCCGTTCCGTCTGTCCGTCTATCCGTACCGTCCGTTCGTCTATCCGTTCCGTCCGTCCGTCTGTCCGTCTATCCGTTCCGTCCGTTCGTCTACCAGTTCCGTCCGTCCATCTATCCGTTCCGTCTGTCCGTCTATCCGTACCGTCCGTTCGTCTATCCGTTCCGTCCGTCCGTCTGTCCGTTCCGTCCGTTCGTCTATCAGTTCCATCCGTCCGTCTATCCGTTCCGTCCGTTCGTCCATCCGTCTATCAGTTCCGTCCGTCCGTCTGTCAGTCCGTTTGTATCTCATGAATCGTTATAGTTAGAGAATTAAATTTTTTACAGACTATGTATTTCTATTTTCGCTTTAACAACCTAAAAACAGAAAAAACCCGGGTCCCTAATACAATACGGTACGGAACCCTTGACTCACACTTGTTCGAAATTGGACGCCGGACTCGATCAAACCGGGACGCGTGTTAACACCTTTACCGACTGCGAAGAATAGGGTAGTAACATAATAAGTACAGAGACTGGCATAGTAGTCGATACAATCTTTTGTTATGAGAACAGTCGACTACGTTTGTATGGAGAGAGCCCCCGGTACCCTTTCCTCTTAAATATTTTTTTAACATCAAATAACAGAAACTTTACAAGATTTTGTTCCTAACTCATTTAAGTTGAAAGTGAGATCAATACTAAGTACCTTATACTATACTTTACTGCATGTCATTTAGAAAACAAATTTTAATCATTATTAGATTTTAATTTCAATTTTTTTTATTTCTAGTATTTCTCTAATAATTATTGTAATAATAATTAGTTTTAGAATCACCTAACTGTGTGCATGCTTTTTAACTGTAAGTTGTGTATAGTTGTAAGTGGGTCTCAGATTTACCTAGATTTATCTATTGTATGTTGAAATTTTGTAAGTCTTTGATCTGTTACCTGTAACTATTTTATTAGGTAAAGAAAATAAAATAAAATAACATTTGTTTTTTTTTATATTAATGTCCTCTATACATTGACATATGGCTGACAATTTACTATGCCTGAATGTTACAATCCCTTCACATTTCGATATTTGATTTTATTTTTTTTGCAAAAATCTATTTTTTTTCTTTCGTTACCGCAAATTATTCTTTAAAACTTCTCACATCCAAGTAAGCTATCATTCTAATAACTAAATAAATGCACTAAAAGCTATTAAAAACTATGAATATACAATATATTCTTAGGTCGTGTACCCGTGCACCCACCGCCTCAACCTACCAGTAGGTCGAAGGGGAATTTCCCCGTCTACCCACTGATTTTTACAAGATACTTACATATTTTTTCTTATTTACAAAATATTCTTATAAAATTATGTACATGCAATTATGCTCAAAGCATTTTATATTAGAACTAATAGCATTTACACCCGGTTTCACCCTCGTATCTCCCGATCCCGTGCGAATGTCGGGATAAAAAATAGCCATGTTACTTCTAATGAATCAGTGTATCCTCATACAAAGTTTAATCAAAATCGGGCCAGTAGTTTCAAAGTTTTTTTATTAAATAAAAATGTATACTTTTTTATGCCCTTTTATGTTTCTAGTAAAGAAATAAAAATAATGCTTGCTGTAAAATGCTTGTCCCATAGCATTTTTCATGCTTAATAAGTTTAAAAAAGATTTTTTTTTTAAAAAGCATGCTTTCGTATGAGTAAAAATTTATGGTTAAATAAAAAAATAACTAATTTTCGTGATACTTAACGGAAAGTAGACATTTTATATCCTAAGGTGGAAAAGTAATATTTTCGGCCCGCTAAAGGTCGGATTTGATGGGTCTTCTAATTTTTTCCCTCACTAAAGGAGGCATTTGAAGAAATCGCTTTAAGCGATAAGGTTGCCTGTTTGTACAATTTCGTAGTTAATAAGCTTTCTCATCCTTTTTGTTATTTTTAATGTTTTGTGTGTTGTACAAATAAAGTGTTTATCTATCTATCTATCTATCATTTGATTGTTCATATTGGGTAGATTTGCATAATTTTAAAATAGGCATTAATGAAAGATATTAGATCGGCTTTTTATGCTAGTTCCGAATTGCTCAATACTTCGCGGGCTTTATATTATACAATACTTAGCCACCGTTGTTAGGTCATAAAACGATCTAGTTTTAAATTTTACCCGATCAGGGAAGGCAAAGAGTGCTAAGTGAGGCTATAAAGCTTCTTTTTAAATGATTATCAACGTACATTTTTCAGTTTTTTTTCCAGTTTTTTTTTTCACATGTGAAAATACTGCTGACATATCGAGGAGTATGTAATTAAGTATGATTTGTTTTTATTAAGGAAACTAGTTGGCCATGATTTTATTTTATATAAGACGCGGCTTGTGCATGCAGCCATTATTTAGCCGATTTTTTCTTATTTTAATTATTTCCTCGTAAGTATAACGAAAAACGCAATGTTGCTCGGATGGAAAACATATAATTTCCTTCGTGTTGTTTACAGCCCTTGTCAATATTAGGTCATCTAGGTTACTTACCATCAAAATATTAATATTTTGTTAATTTTACAAAGCATTTTTTTCTTGAGAGTTTATTTTCCCTAACAAACTTTCTTTAGAATGGAATATTGTTGTAAAAACATATGTCTATTTTCTTGTATAGACATGGACCGTAAATGCACACTCGGAAATAATATTATACTTTCTCCCCTCGTTCCACAATGTACTAAATAAACTTTAAAACATGCTTTAAAAAAATGCTCATCCCATAATAAAATGCTTGAAGCATAATTTAACCCGCTCCAATATTCTAGATCTCTCTGAATTGTTTGAAAAACATTACCCTAGCCAGGAATCGAACTTGTTTCCCAAAAAATATGGAAAACTACAAAAATTAGCTATTTCTTTTGATTTATCATACTATGTTCGTTTCCAGGAATTGATCTCTATTAGCAACACTATCAATTGATATAAAAATATAGGGTGATTTTTAATTTCAAAGAATTAACAGGTTCGATTCCTTGCTAAGTATTATTGCTAGAATATAATGATGCAATTTCTTTCAAAATCGAAATTAAACGAATTTTTTTTAACAAAAAAAAACACATTCGTGAATTCTGTACGAATAATAATATGCATTGTACTTGTTTTCTTTTAGGGTTCCGCACCCAAATGGTAAGCTTTTTACTAAGACTCCACTGTCCGTCTGTCTGTCACCAGGCTGTATCTCATGAACCGTGATAGCTAGACAGTAGATAGGATTCGTGCATTCTGGCTCACGGAATCTGGCCCCTGTCAAACGGTCTGAGCTGGACCCGAAAACTAAAAAAAAAAAAAAAAAAAAAAAAAAAAAGTTTGGTGTCTAATTGGGGGTTTTCGGGTATTGCGAATCGATCTGTGCTATCCGTTCAGCTCTATCTACAACCGTTACAGATTTAGCTTTTGAATTATAACAGCTCCACTACCCCTAATTAATTAGCGATAATGACTGCCTCGGCGTCTAATGAGCTTTCTGATTATGTTTTTATCTAATCACCTGATCAGCTAATCACCAGCCCGGTTCGTGTGCATTTTTGTAAATAACATCTAATAAGCTAATCACCTAAAATGAAATAATGGTAGGTATTTCTAAAATATTGATAACACATTATTTTATAAAAAACATACTTTATTCATATACAAAATAAGAATTAAACGCATTACACAGCAGAATGTCATTGTTTATAGTATCTCTACCAAATTGATTAGTAAACTCTAACAACGACTTGTTATTGAACTTATACAGTAAGTACATTAAGCAGTATTTTCCACACACTGAAGTCCAATCATTTTGAATCCTAGTATTATTAAAACTCCATTGCCTTGAATTCCTAATCAAAAACATTTTGTGAAATCCTGTAGGAGAACGACCGTATGTATCAAAATATTCACCAATACCGTGACTATCTATGTGAATACCTATCCAGTGAGAACCAGGTTTTGTATCTGGATCTAAATTGCTTATCAGATATGCTGGAACTTGAACATACATCGGTAATCTGTTTGCAGCATACACATTATATTGCAAGCTTGGGTGAATCTTTGTTAAGTATGTTTGTATTTCTAAAGTATCCATTACTGCTGCTTTCAAAATTGATAAGTATAAGACTTATTAACTCGCTAGATCACAGACAAGTGAAAGGATACAGGTAAGCCATTCGTTTTTAACATGTTGAGTGATGTTTTAAATAAAAGGTAAGGTAATTTCAAATCATTTAATATTTTATTAAAAATACACATTGTATGATAGCTTAATACTATGGGGTACATGTGATATTTAATACTATGTTAAACTTATTTATTTTTCCTAACTGCTATAGTCTACGGTTACATTTCGATTTTTATCTATCTCTATAACATTATCGAACTCAGCATATACAACACAGTTTATTGTTTGAGTAAGGGAAGATTCAAACCTAACTTCTAATCTCACACTACCATGTCTTATAAGGTTCCAATGACCCGATGAATTAGCTGATAAATCAGGTGTTAGATCGAATGCTAGCAAACAATAACCTTTTGCATATTTATCACGAGATATCCCATTACCTTCGTTGAGAAAATGTATTCCTGTTCCTGAGAATAATGTATGAAAAGTTGCAGTGAAAATATTATTATCAAAAGATGGTTGTAAAGCTTTCGAAGGAATTTGTTGACCATCTATATATAAACAAAAGGAATTCATGTTATAGTTTTCAAAATTGAACGGATTTTTGGAAAGACAACCATTAAATGCTGCATTATTTACAAACCCAACTATGCATCTTTTAGGTACTTGACCCATGAAGATATTATCCAATGTTTTTCCCTGAACCCCTGATGGTATTGTTAAAACTTTTACTTCAGCCCGTGTAATAGGATATTTCGCTGTAGTCGATGCTAAAACTTTTTGATGAGCAAGTAAAACCGATGGGTTAATTTTTGTTCTTCGTACCAGAAGAGTTGCATCAGTTATGCTTACTTTGTATTTTACATCATTCGGTGAAGCCATCAAGTTAAATGATTCCCGGGATCTAACCAGTTTTACATTCAATTCAACACCATTAATTAGAAACTTTTCTTGGTTGAATATGTCCCCGTGAAGGTGTCCTATCATTTCTACTTCTTTACTTTCAGATATGAGTGTTTGTCTTTTTGTAAAACCAACATTATTATTATCAGTTGAATCCATATTTCCATTTGTATCTTCATACCAAAGGCTACATGTTAAGTGAGATTCTTTAGCAGTAGGTGCATAATTAAGCAAAGTTTCAATGTATGCTCGATAGGCATATGTATTATTAGGAGGTGACACCAATTTCTGGTTTAAATAAACATCAAGTTGACTGAAAATAGAATGAAGCCAATTGTTTACAGGTCCCACAACAGTTGAAGCGGTCAATTTCGACGAATCCTCATTAAATATTTTGGCTCTTATATGTAGTAATGTATGAGACAAGTCAATATAGTCATCACCGGTTCCCGGTACAAGAAATTCTATTGGACCATCGTCTGCCAAGGATGATATAGGTTTGTAGTGGACCCACATTCCACTTTCTATGCTTGTTTGTGTTGATGGTAGAGCAAATAAATCTAATTCTGACTTTATGCACTCACAAGAATGATTATGTAGGAAAGACATTATATATTTATGAAAATATATCAACTTGATTTTTATTAGCTGCTTTTTTATTTTTTATTCCTTTCCCTTTGCTAGTCGGTGAAGGAATGACTGCAGTGAGACGCTTTCTTTTAGTTTTATATCCTGACCCAGACATATTCAATTTATCAATTTTTCCATCAGCCCTTCTCTTTAAATTAGAACCAACTTCTTTTAACCGTGATTTTATTGATTCTTCCATGGGTCGAGCATTAGCCATATCAGATAGAAGTCCTACGCCTGCACTCAAAGCTTCTTTTCCTATTGCTTTAGCACCACTAGAGAGTAATGGTAAGACAGATCTAAACAGTCCTCCTAAAAAACTTCCAATCCCGTGACCACGTTGATAGGGGACCCCCTTGTAGATAACTCCTACTCCAGTACCGGCCTGGTTAGTATAATAATGTTCATATGGACAAATATTATTATTGCGTGAATACATTATAATTTAATAAAGTGTAGTTTAATACACACTGTTCCAAATTGGAATGGTATTTTTTGACCAGTGCTTGATCTTATATCTATTTCAATCGTATCAAATTCTCTGCGCATGACTGGTAGGTAATGAGGTGGAGAGAATACGTGCATTTTATTCGCTCCATATATATACTTTGCAGGATCTAATGGTATAATTCTAAGTAAAGAGGACATTACATCACCAACAATCTGTGGTTCCACTATGTCGCAATAAACAAATAGTTGTGATGGTAATCCTAAATGTAAATTTGCAGGACACTTTCCAAAACCCTTTTCTACTAAATTCCTGTTAGGTTCGAACCCTAGTTGAATACCCAACTTGGGTGATAACACCAATGATATAATTGATTCATCCATATTTGTCACAGAAACAAACTTGGATATTTCATCATAACGAAATTTTACTTTTTCCTTTATATTATTTAATGCAGACAAAATGTGATCAATATTATCGTAATTTGTAGCAGGTATATGTTTTTTAAAATAACATGTAGAAGGTCTATTCTCATTTGGCATTATCATCATTTTTGTTACATAAATAATATTTTCATGATCTTGAACAGTAAACATTGTGCATGGATATTGGAATTCAGCTACACCAACAGACCATTCCCCTTCTAATTTGATTGATTTTGGTAATTTTGTTGAAAAACTTGTTGTCATATTATCTGGAAAATATCCCATTGAACTATTGCTCAGTAAAGTTAAATAAAAATTTTCTTTCAATATATCTGTTTTAAATCCGAAAATAATATCCAACTATTAAATTTATCAGGATAACCTTTCCACTTGACCAACACTTGCTTTCTGTTACCAGAATATCGCGAAGTAATTATTTTATCTATTTTGTAGTCAGAAGTGGGGTTAGGTGGACTAACATTTTGTAATTCTTTTTCATAAAAAGTACCCTGAATATTTTCATTTTGTAAATCTTTAAGTGTGTATACAACCCAAGGTGATCTATCGATTATAGATGAAATAATAAATATTTCATCGCTCCAGTTAGATTCATATCCTTTTTGGAATATATGTTTATATTTTGTAATTCTTACATAATCACCAACATGATACTTTGGTAAAGGTACGTTTGTAGACGTTTTAATTTTTTCCTCACTATATAAATTATTCCAAACAGTCATTATATTGTTAGAAGTTACATTACATGGGGGCATTTTAATGCTTGAATGATAGCTATGATTATACGCATACAATAAATCTTGTAAGACATCAATGTATCTAAATGTATTTTTATGAGTAAAATACCGCCACATTTTTGACTTCAGTGTTCTTTGGAATCTTTCCACAATACTA
Organism: Idaea straminata; assembly: GCA_951213275.1. Classification (NCBI taxonomy): domain Eukaryota; kingdom Metazoa; phylum Arthropoda; class Insecta; order Lepidoptera; family Geometridae; genus Idaea; species Idaea straminata. The sequence goes on from OX577872.1 coordinate 7,036,584, forward strand.
GCTTTGATGTCTGGATTATTTGTTGTGTAATAATTAATATTTTTGCTTTTAAAATAGCGTTGAACATCTTTTGATACAAACTCCGTACCTTTATCAGACTGTATGTGAGTTGGTGTTGATTGAGCTTCATTAAAAATACTTTCAAAAGACTTTTTTATTGTTATGGAATTTTTATATTTCATGGATCTAACATAAGCATATTTACTGAATACATCAATTACACATAATATATAGTTAAAACCATCATTATATTTACTATAAGTTCTCATGTCGCTCAGATCAGCTTGCCAAAGTTCATTAAGATTAGATAAGACATATTTGTTTCGAGGAAATTTCTTGTGAACTGGTTTATGAAGAGTGTATGTTTCCTGTGACTGCAACCATTCCTTTACTTCGTTTTTAGACATTTTACCTTTCAAAGCTTTTGCAAGTTTGTCAATACTACTATATCCAGCAGGGTGCGAAGCATCATAATAAATGTCGTGAATTTCTAGTAAGGAGTCCATTTTTCCCAATCAATTTTCTTTCTTATTTTCTTAATGTACTTGTCTCCAGTTATAGGAGTAGAAAATTCTTCATCAGATATTTCCCCAAGGTCTTGTAACTGAAGTTTGTTTATATAATCACTTCTTTTTGGATTACTAATATATGTGAGTGGTATTTTAAGATCTTTTATAGCCTTAGCAAAGTCCTTCCACCCTATTGGATCACCAGTTTTTTTTAATGGTCTTAATAAATCATTTATTAAATCTACAATATTACTTCCAGTGATTTTATTGTTCTCTATAAATACTGTTCCATCATCATTCCAGTGCACTTTGTTTTTACTCAACGACAACAAGTTTAACAATAACTCACCCTTTTTTACATATGTTTTAGGTATCAAAGATAGAATTTGTTTATTTGAGTAAACAGGTTCCCTTTGAACAGTATTACTTTCCTGACGAGTATCTTCTTCGTTTGATGTCCGATCAACAACTGGGTCTTTGTTGTTTGTTTCATTATTTTTATCATGTTCTTCTTTTATCATTATTTTAGGTGAATCAATGTTTGAAGTAATTATTGGAAGTTCATAAGGTTGACGATCTTCTCCAGTAAAGTGTAAGTATCTTTGTAAGACTTGTAAGTACAAAATACATTTTTTTCTATCATCGTCATTGTTTTTTAGAATATTTTGCATTTCAACATCCAATCTAGTTTTAGGATTACTCGTATCACTTACATTTTTTTGACTTATTTTATCAATCAAACCGGGTTCTACGAGTAACATTTTCTTAGTATGTTCCATTTTTAAACAAGACTATTAACTAGTCCACTCAATATGGAACCCAATATTATAGGTAGAAATGAACCCCCCTTTTGAATAATTATATTTTTCCTAACTTTATTTGTAGTTTTACGCACGAGCTTACGCAGAATATCTATGTATTGTTTTAGTGATTTCTTATCCTTTTCTTTTATTGGAACTTTACCTTTCAATACATTATGAATACACTCACAAATGCAATTTATTTCATCTTCACCGCATGATTTTAACAAAGCTTTTTGATATTTGGGTTTTAAGGTATGCAATGCTACGAGCAAATCTTTATGCGTCTTTAAGCTTCGATGCATTATTTGTAAATGACAGAAATTTGATGGTTCTTGTCATATTTAAATCCTTTTTTTGGTACATAAACTGAACAAAACATGTCAGTGGGAAATATTTTTGTTTTAACACGACACATTTCATTAGTGTTTTGTTTAAGATCTATCATTAAATACCCATGTGCTTCCGTAGTTGCATCTTTATATGCTTCTTCGATAAATTTTACATTTTCTGGTACTACTTGACGTCCAAGATATCGAATTTGTGTTTTATCACGAGGGTTTTTAAAATAAATAATATAGTTTGAATTTAAGGAAATATCTCTTTGGCCTTTTCCTTGATGAAACAAATTTTGAGTTATATAGAAAACACTCAAATTCCTATGGTGACTACCTTTAGTAAATATATCAACAATACGACCATCGGATTCTCTCATGAGATCATCTATTATAATTAGATTAGCTTCTTTACCATCAAACATGTTTAGATCTGGTAACCCTTGAAAGTAGTTTACATTTTTCAAATTGTATAAAGGCTGCATTTCATCAAAACACCATGTGATTTGCGAAAAAGAAACATTACATATTTCTTTTCGGTGGTTAATAAAATTTGTTACAAAATTTGATTTTCCACATCCACTAGGCCCTGCAACTATTGCAGTAAATGGATGGATAAAATGATTCATTTTCTATACGTGTGGATTAGATGAGGTTTAAAAAAACAATGAGAGTTTTTAATTCAAAAAATGATTTTATTATATATTTCTTAATACTAGATAATACAATTGTTACAAATAAATATTAACAACTTTAAAAAATTATACAAAATAAAAATACAAAATTTACACAAAAAAAATCTCATATGATTTTATTATAATATATTTCTTAATACTAGATATTACAATTGTTACAAATAAATATTTACATCTTTAAAAAATTATACAAAATAAAAATACAAAATTTACACAAAAAAAATCTCATATTTATCTTTATAAAATCAACAACTCTGTGCATGTGAATATTAAATTATCTACAATAAAATGGATTTAAGATAAATTTATACAAACAAAAAAAAAAGTTAAAAAATCAGTTAATCTAAATCTCTTAGTTTATAATGACCCCACGCCAAAGTATCAACAAGATTTGGTAAAATGTAACGCTTGGTATCATTATATGATAACGATGTCTTATTAATTTTTTGAGTAAATATATTGTGTTTAATGGATCTGAATCTACACATATTGTGGTATTGAATATTTTGATCAAAGAGACAAGACTTATAATTCCTCATATTTAGTTTTTTTGTAACACTTTTGTTAACTCCTTTTGCTTTTGCTATAATCTTTTCACCTACTGTAAAAGCATACATTTTTGATCTTAATCCTACGAATTCTTCTAAAATGGATCCATTATTTTCATCTTTGAAATAACCTAACTTTTTTTTATTAATCTTAGGGTAACCGAACAAATTATCCGATGGATAATCAGAAGTATCAAACCGTGCAGCTAAATCAGGTTTGATATCCTCATAAAAATTATCAGTAAAAAATTGATAGATAAAACTATCCGTATCAGTATACAAGAGTTTAGTTTTATCACCAAACTTTTTTAGAATGTAATCATAATGGAATTCGTACATTAAAGTTTTCGAAATGTCTAATATACAAAATCCTAAATAAATAGGTTTATTATGTAGTATTTTAGTTTTTTGTAACTGAATAGCAACTAAATTATCAGAAAACACTGAAAGGTTTTTAAATTCTGGTTTGGCAATATAATCCTGTGCACCTAGTGACTTACCCCGATTTTCCCAATGTGTCAACAGCTTTATATTAACCCTTTTCTCTATATTCTCCATAGTTTTACCGAAAACAGAATTATTCATCAGTTTATAAAAATCTTTCTCAAAATCTGTTACCGCCTTTGTCCTTAGTTTAGTATTGAGATCAATGTATTTTTGAAGCCAGGGGCTTTGATTAAATTTTAAAATTCTATGTACTTTATTTAATTTCAAACCTAATTTAAGACATTGTTTTAAATTTCTATAATGAATTTTATATTTAATTTTATTTTTTAGATTCGGAACTAACTTTTTTTCTTTGGAATTACCTATACAAATATTTTCCGGACACAAAGGTAAATCAGAGTGCAAATCATGAAGTGTATCAGGATATTCTAAGTCTACTTCCAAAATAAAACCATAATCAGATGTATCGGATATGTTAAAATCTGTGCTAGGATCAACCCATTCAAATCCTCCTTCAGGAAGATGTTGCGACATAGCCCAACCGTATAAATTATTAGCATCAAAATAAGCGAGGTATGATTTAGATTTAGTACTATCGTAACTAGTTAAATATTGATTATTTGCCTCAGCATACCGATTACTACATTGGGATACACCACCACGAATACCTGCTTTGATAAATGCAATTTTATCGAAATCTGTCAGTAGTTCAAGTTCGATTTTGGTGGATTTCAACATAGCATCCCAACTTAACCCGGGTGCCGTGTAATAATGAGCAGGATCTAGACTATAAGTGCTAATGCATAGATCTCTAAAATTTTCAAAAATATCTGTTAACAATAAAACATCGGTTTTTTGATACAGATTTGAATAATCTAGCATAGTGGAACATTGAAAGTGATTCCAAACTATTTGGGCATGATTATAATCATTGTTTGAAATATTTGAATCTGTTAAGGTACTGTAAAAATTTTGTTTGTCAGGTAAACATGTATTTTTTAACCTATCGCTTGATGTCATGTATTCATAAGGAAAAATACCTTTCTTTCTCAGAAGGGTGAAATCTTCATGGTTAGGGAAATTAATTTTGAGTGTATGAAACTGATCATCTTTAAGATTTTTTGCCAACTGTTCAAGACTGCATGGTAAAAACTTTAAAGAGTCCACAAACCTCAACTTAATGAATTGATTGTTAATAGATAAAGTTTTGTTAAAAGATATGTATCTTTCTTTGTTTTGAGGAATTATGTCAACCTGACCTTCACCCAAATTAAGCGCATGAACAATGAAATGTGAATCATAATGACTAAGATTATGTAGAAATACTGGAATAAAATTTGGAGCTCTAAATTTTTTTGCACATAAGTTATGTGTGACACCTTTAAAGTTACCAGTTTGCCATTCATGATATAAAAATTTTTCACCATTTAAATCGGTTTCACAAATATAACAACTTAAACAATTATTTGCTACAGCTTCATCTTCTGCAGACAAAGTTTTAGGACATTTTTGAAAATTATTTTTGCTACATATTGACTTAAGATCATTATGTAATCTAGTCATAAATACTTGTGCACAATCGGGTCCACTATAAGACTCATATTTTGATAAAGTATCATCATAAGAACATTTTATGTAATATCCAAAACTATAAGGTTGGTGTTCTTGAATGTTGTTTGTGTATGATTTAGATGGGTCGTTAGAACATGAAGTTACAGGTTTTAAAAATGCCTCAAAATCTGCATAAATAACAAAAGGGATTTTTAACTTTCGTTCAAAATGATCAAACATTACTTTATCATTAGATGTTGGTTGTGCAAACCAATCTTTAAATTTTTTATCACTACTCGGTAATTCAACAGTGACATGGGAACAATCATTCTGTTGATGGTTGGATAATCTTTCATTAGTAGGGAAGTATAATAAACACCCATCACATATATGAACAGTATGATGTTGATTGGAAAGTTGTTTACTAACTAAACGTGATAAATTTTTAATATAACAATAGTGACTTTTTGTACCATTACTTAAGTATAATAAATTGATATGACTACTTTTACGACTTTTAGTAAAATACAAAGGACCTACAATACTATTTAGTTTAGTTTCTTTATTATATTCTAACCCAAAAACGTTTATGCTAATATTATTTAATTTTTCAACTTTAGGTATGTCGGTTAATTTGACAGGGAAAGATATACCGCTAAAATTAAGTTTATTTGCATGTATGCTGTACGATGATACTCGACTGGCATTTTTACTAACTGGGTATAATGCTGAAAGTAATGCCCATTTAAAACACAAATAATCTGCATTTTGAACGTTAATCACAGCTTTTTTTGCACTAATATCCTTCGGCAAATCAATATATGAAGTACCACGAAGAGGGTTAAATTTATTTACATTCATATCTATACTTTTAATATGTTTGAGACTCCACCCGCTATCTTTTCTCTCAAAAGTACTTATTTTATTAATTAAAGTCTCACACAAAGAAGTAAAAAAAATATTTAAATCATCTCCAATAAAAATTATGAAATTACTAGTTTGAAAATCAAATGTATTTATAACATCGTTTTTGCTTTGTTGTATAAATTCTGCATGTAATATAAAATTAACTTTAAAAATACTATGGTTTTGAATTGACTCTTCAACTAAAAATAATATTTCATCTTTAATGGAATTCATAAATATTTCAGGAGTTTGAAATGTAGATTCAATAGTTTGGTTAGATTTGTTACTAATTTTATAAGTAATTATTCTTTGTCCAAAAGCTGTTTCGAAAACTGACACATTTTCAAAAGTACCGTGTAATTTCAAAACATTGTTTTTATGGATATTGCTTTTTAAATGATTAGTGAAATAACGTTTCCTAACAGAAATTTGACAAGCGTTACAAGTTACACTATCAGTTGGAATACCTGTGTGGGATCCTTCAGTTATACCAGATGAAGTCGATGCTCCTCCATCGTGATGTCTTTCAATTATACCAGCTGAAGTTGAAGCTTCCCCAGTTTGATGTCTTTCAACTATGTTAGAAGAAGTTGAAACCACTTCTATGTCTCGACGTTTAACATTTTCCGAGTTAGCCTCACTATCTAAATGTCGTTTGAGTGATCCTCCAATCTGATGTTGCTGACTGTAACAAGATATAAATTTTTTTATTAAAAATCACTATTAACATAAGAAATAGGTAACATGAAATAAATTGAAAATAAATGGAAAAGTTATGTTTACTCACATTGTAAGATTTTCAGTCGAACCAAATTCCTCATTGAAACATAAATTAAACGCTTCGCATTGTTCAACTTCTTTACATAATTGAATTATTTCCTCATTTTGCAAAGTTTCATCGACCTGTGTACTAAAGAAGACACTCTCACAATCTTCTTCGGCTTGCGAATGGAAGAAAAAACTTTTACAGGTACTCATTTTGTTGTTGATATAAAAAAGTCGGAGCTGATATTGTTATGATCTTTAGAACTGAACTGAATATCAATTTAAACATCAAAAAGTATTTATATGGAACTTTGAGGGTTATTAAATTAACCCTTATTAACTAATGGAACTTAATTTAGTAATCTTTTTTAATAACAAATAAAATGAAACATCGTTTAAATATTAAATGAGATATTAAGTAATGACAACAACAACAATTATGAGTCATTCTTTTTATTGTTGAAATGGTATTTTTTGCAACAATCTGATGTAGATATTTCTTTTGTAGCTAAATATAAAACTCGTTGTATGTTTTGAAAATTAGAATTTTTGTTATGCGTGTAATATTTTAACTTAGTTTCAGTGTGTTTCCAATGTTCTGCCACTGGAACTTTCGATATTTTCTTTAAATCATAAACCTCAATTTTTATCATGTGTGTTGCATTTTTTCCATCTTCAGTATTTGTTGTCATAAACGCTGTGCTTCCATCGCTTTGATTTCGAGAAACTGTTGATGAGAGTTTTTTTTGTTTTTTAGGTAAATGAAATAATTCATCTATCTTATCCGATGGAGATGATGGTCGTTTTCTGGGTTGTGAATTTTCAACTATTTCTAATTCTTGCAGTGTTTCACTATCAGGTGTAGCAAAGAAGAAAGTTTTGTAAGTGTTTTCCTGGTTTAAATTGAATGAATTCTGAAACAATATATATGACACTACAAAAAATTTGTAATACATATAGGTAATACAGGTATGTTTAATCGTATTTAAAGAAGAAAATCTCTTACCTCCATTTTACTGTTGATTTACACACACAGTTATTCACTAACACAAAGTTGTTGATTTCACTTTACTTAGGTTACTGTGTCTTATTGAATATTGTCACGAGTTTATATACTAGCGTAGAAATAATTAGTAATCTAGTTTAAACAATAATTAATAATCTAGTTTAGAAGCAATTAGTAATCTAGTTTAAACAATAATTAATAATCTAGTTTAGAAGCAATTAATAATCTTGTTTAATAAAATATTAAATGATTTGAAATTACCTTACCTTTTATTTAAAACATCACTCAACATGTTAAAAACGAATGGCTTACCTGTATCCTTTCACTTGTCTGTGATCTAGCGACAAAAATTAACCCATCGGTTTTACTTGCTCATCAAAAAGTTTTAGCATCGACTACAGCGAAATATCCTATTACACGGGCTGAAGTAAAAGTTTTAACAATACCATCAGGGGTTCAGGGAAAAACATTGGATAATATCTTCATGGGTCAAGTACCTAAAAGATGCATAGTTGGGTTTGTAAATAATGCAGCATTTAATGGTTGTCTTTCCAAAAATCCGTTCAATTTTGAAAACTATAACATGAATTCCTTTTGTTTATATATAGATGGTCAACAAATTCCTTCGAAAGCTTTACAACCATCTTTTGATAATAATATTTTCACTGCAACTTTTCATACATTATTCTCAGGAACAGGAATACATTTTCTCAACGAAGGTAATGGGATATCTCGTGATAAATATGCAAAAGGTTATTGTTTGCTAGCATTCGATCTAACACCTGATTTATCAGCTAATTCATCGGGTCATTGGAACCTTATAAGACATGGTAGTGTGAGATTAGAAGTTAGGTTTGAATCTTCCCTTACTCAAACAATAAACTGTGTTGTATATGCTGAGTTCGATAATGTTATAGAGATAGATAAAAATCGAAATGTAACCGTAGACTATAGCAGTTAGGAAAAATAAATAAGTTTAACATAGTATTAAATATCACATGTACCCCATAGTATTAAGCTATCATACAATGTGTATTTTTAATAAAATATTAAATGATTTGAAATTACCTTACCTTTTATTTAAAACATCACTCAACATGTTAAAAACGAATGGCTTACCTGTATCCTTTCACTTGTCTGTGATCTAGCGAGTTAATAAGTCTTATACTTATCAATTTTGAAAGCAGCAGTAATGGATACTTTAGAAATACAAACATACTTAACAAAGATTCACCCAAGCTTGCAATATAATGTGTATGCTGCAAACAGATTACCGATGTATGTTCAAGTTCCAGCATATCTGATAAGCAATTTAGATCCAGATACAAAACCTGGTTCTCACTGGATAGGTATTCACATAGATAGTCACGGTATTGGTGAATATTTTGATACATACGGTCGTTCTCCTACAGGATTTCACAAAATGTTTTTGATTAGGAATTCAAGGCAATGGAGTTTTAATAATACTAGGATTCAAAATGATTGGACTTCAGTGTGTGGAAAATACTGCTTAATGTACTTACTGTATAAGTTCAATAACAAGTCGTTGTTAGAGTTTACTAATCAATTTGGTAGAGATACTATAAACAATGACATTCTGCTGTGTAATGCGTTTAATTCTTATTTTGTATATGAATAAAGTATGTTTTTTATAAAATAATGTGTTATCAATATTTTAGAAATACCTACCATTATTTCATTTTAGGTGATTAGCTTATTAGATGTTATTTACAAAAATGCACACGAACCGGGCTGGTGATTAGCTGATCAGGTGATTAGATAAAAACATAATCAGAAAGCTCATTAGACGCCGAGGCAGTCATTATCGCTAATTAATTAGGGGTAGTGGAGCTGTTATAATTCAAAAGCTAAATCTGTAACGGTTGTAGATAGAGCTGAACGGATAGCACAGATCGATTCGCAATACCCGAAAACCCCCAATTAGACACCAAACTTTTTTTTTTTTTTTTTTTTTTTTTTTTTTAGTTTTCGGGTCCAGCTCAGACCGTTTGACAGGGGCCAGATTCCGTGAGCCAGAATGCACGAATCCTATCTACTCTAGACAGTTGAAATTTTCACAGATTATGTATTTCTGTTGCCGCTATAACAACAAATATTAAAAACAGAAAAGCGTAAATATGTATTGAGTCTGTTATTAAGAATTTAAGGTACTATTTTTTTAGGCAATATTTTTTTGTTAGTAATATTCCCAAAAGAGCAGGCAAAAGACTTTCAACCTATACAGCCTCGTCTGACATACAATATTTCTTAGGGTTTTTTTGCATTAGTTTTTGCGTCGGGGGTTTAGAGTGTCATTATCCAGGGAGGAAACAGTCGACTACGTTTGTATGGAGAGACCGCCGGTACCCTTTCACCTTAAAATCAGAATATGGTCCGGAACCCTTTGTGCACGAATCTGACACCCACTTGGCCGGTTTTTAAGCTATTGCATATCAATATTCAAGAAATTCCTATAAAATTTAAATATATTAATAATTTTAATAAGAAAATTAAAATAAAACCTAACACCCCCCACTCCGCCTACCATGTAGCTCGACCGAGCGTTCGCTTAACGTGTATGTATATGGTACGACTGTACGAAGCTCGCACGATGCAATAGCTTCACCGCGGCAGTAACGCGTCACACGATTATTAAATATATTTTCTTCATTCAGAGAGATCTAGAAGAGATAAATTTAAATATTTAACCTTTTGCACGTTCGAGTACAAGTTTGGATAGACTTGAAAGTTCCAGCTGGTGAAGTCCTGGTGCTTCCTCCGTTCTTCGTTAGCTGCCTTCACTTGCTGAATGTAGTTGAGGGTCAGATGCTTCTTCCTCTAAACAATTTTGCGGGAAAAACATGGGGTTTTTTTTAAAACAAACTTTTTTATTGTAAGTATAGGTCGGAGTCAGAATTGCAGACCCACCGTAGAGTCCAAAAACTGCTATTATTGTAAAACATTTTCACACAGCCACAAGCTAAGCAACTAGACTTGTGTTATGGGTAGAATACATATAAACTTTTTTCTTGTAAAAACAATGTGTTTCAGCGAAGGGGTATTAATACGAAAGGGAATTGTTCTAGACGTCTAGGCGAACAAACTTTGTTCTACGACTTTTGGAAATTCGAACATTTTTGTTTGAAACAGCTGATTTTCAAGTAAAAATTCCCTCAGAATTATCGAAAAGAAAAGTTTGAATTTCCAAAGGCCGTAGAACAAAAGTTGTTCGCCTAGACGTCTAGAACAACCCCCTTTCGTATTAAACCCCCTTCGTTGAAACACTTTCCATATAAAATAAAATAAAATAAAAATTAAATATTGCAGGACATTCCACACATCGCCATCTAGCCCCAAGCTAAGTAACTAGACTTGTGTTATGGGTGCTAGACAACTCATATACTACTTATATACTTTTCTTTTGTAAATATATACTTATAATACATAGAAACAACCAGACCACAGACAAATACCTAAGCATAAATACATGTCTGAGGCGGGAATTTAATCCGCAACCTTGTGTTTGGCAGTCCGGCATGGTGACCACTGAGTCAACTGGGTCGTCAAGATCCTGCTCGAGAAGTTTAAAGCCTTTAAACTCTACGGTGGGTCTGCAATTCTGACTCCGACCGTACCTGCGGTTAATAAACGCCACATACCACTTTAATTAAAAATAGAGAAAACGACTTAAAAAAACAGGTCATTAGATAAATATTTAATTCATTGTCAACTAGCTGTGCCCCGCGGTTTTACCCGCATAAGTCCCGATCCCGTGGGAATATCGGGATAAAAAGTGGCCTATATGTTAATCCAGATCTCCGGCTATCTACATACCGAATTTCATCGCAATCGGTCCAGTAGTTTTAGCGTGAAGCAGTAACAAACATACACACACAAACTTTCACATTTATACTTATAATATTATAAAGCTGAAGAGTTTGTTTGTTTGAACGCGCTAATCTCAGGAACTACTGGTTCGAATTGTAAAATTCGTTTTTGTTGGATAGTCCATTTATCGAGGAAGGCTATAGGCTACTTTTTATCCCGATATTCCCACGGGATCGGGAGTTACGCGGGTAAAACCGCGGAGCCCTGCTAGTTTATAATATTAGTAGGATGTGAAAAACGATTCATTTGTCTATTTTCTTGTTATTTTGTTACTAGGTTTTTAGAAATATTCGGCTCTTATTACCCGCAGGTGTACCTTATTTTACACTTTAAAATATACAATGTGTTTTGAAAAAGGTTGTCCAATACAAAAGGGGGTTCATCTAGAAGTCTAGGCGAACAACTTTTGTTTTACGACTTTTAAGGTTAGACCTTTTTTCGTTAATTTGAGGTAAAAATTGAAAAAAAATAACAGCTGTTTTCTATATTAATATTATAAAAAGTAAAGCAAACTTATAACACCCCGTCGTTTTTGCGTTGGGGGTTAAAAATAAAAAAAAAAATTATATTCATAAAAAAATTAAATTACATTTTTATAAAAAATGTTCGAATTTTCAAAAGTCGTAGAAAAAAAATTGTTTTTTTAGACATCCTTTCGTGTTAGACACCCTTCGTTAGAACACACTGTATAGTGAACGCCTTTTTTGTGGAGTTGATGCACCTTATCAAATAAAAGAAACAAAAAAAACGCGATTGGAATGAAGTTCCTTTACCTCTTTTTTTTATAGATTTTTAATGTTATAAACAAAAATTATTTTTTTTATAAAAAAAAGTTATGGGGTTAGAGTTATCGGTTTCCTTCATTCCCTCTTTCTTGTACGGTTTTACGTAACGCGTTACATTTTTTTTTTCGGTTAGTTTTACCCGCAATAATGAACTTCTTTCCAATAAATAAATCACATAGGTGCATTAACTACACTTTTGCAAAACATTGTTTTGTGCAACATAAATAAAAATTATACTAAAACATTCCCCTTTGTACTACCAGTGGTACTCCACCAGTAGATCCAAGAGGAATACACCTTATAACACACAGTGTGACAATCGATGACAAAAAATAAAAAAAAAATGTTGCAAAATGAGAAAAAAAACACTTTTACTTTTAAAAGCAACATTAAAAGCTTGCACAAAGAAAGCTTTTTTATTTATTTACACATTTATTATATATTATTATAGTAGCTGTGCCACGCGGTTTTGCCCGCGTCAGTGCCCTCTTGATGAACATTCACACACTGCATTCACAAAAAACCATGCGTCATGTTCTGGGAACGCGTCATGGATGTTTTCTAATGACGTTATCACGTAAAATTATCGTCCGTAAACAGATTTTACAGACAACTATTTGTTTTTTAATCATAGGTACTTTTCACAAGTACAAAGAATAAGTACCTTCTAGACATTAGACTTATGTTTACTTTTTCCTAAAAAAATAAATGGAGTCACTTTTATTTCAAAATAAAAATATATGTGGTCACATTTTTTTTCTAAAACAAATCTGGGTTCACCTTCTTTTTCTAAAAAAAATTTCATGGGTCACTTTTTTTTTTTTTAGAAAAAGAAAGTGAACCCAGATTTGTTTTAGAAAAAAAATGTGACCACATATATTTTTATTTTGAAATAAGTCACTTTTTTTTTTCAAAAAAATAATATCTATGGTCACTGTTTTTTTGACGTGACAACGTCTTATAATTCAGAGCCGGCTGCACGCACGAAAAAACATGACGTCATCATGCGGCGTTACCTCGCTCTGAGGTGTTCCATGTAAGGCTTGGATTTTAAATTTTAAATGTAAGATTTATAAACAATAATTTAATCATTGTTTATTCTTATAATGAATTATTTAAAATTATTACTTTTTTATAACAAATTACAATTAATTTAATTGTGATTTCCAATTATTACCTCCTTCTCTATATACATACAAATCTATTAAACAAATGAAATTAAAATTTTATTTTGAAAAATGCTACCATTCCATCAATATTTTCTTAAGACGTTGTCACGTTCAACTATCGTCAGTAAACCGACTTTACAAACAACCAATTTTTTTTTAACGTTAAAAAAAACTATTATAGAGCTTTTTTTTCTAAAAGAAAATCAGTAGCAGGCAAATTTATTTTACAAAAAAATCTGTGGTGCTAAATTAATTTTAAAAACAATAAATCCTATTTTCTTAAAATATATCTCTTGGTGTAAAAAAAAAGTTACGTAAAAAAATCTGTGGACACTTTTTTCTAAAAAGAAATCCGTAGTAGGTAACTTTAAAAAAAATCTGTGGACACTTTTTTTTGACGTGATAGCGTCTAATCGATGAACACCGGCACTCACAAAAAAGTGTGACGTCACCGCTCACGTTCCACTCACGTTCTGCTGCCATGGTAGGCCATAGCAACATAGTCATGTTACGGGAACGTGAGTGTTATTGACAAGGTAACCATAGCAACGTGTTATTGTTGCTATGGTTACCATCAATGTTTTCTTATGACGTTATCACGTAAAATTATCGTTATAGACAAACATTTTTTTTTTCTAAATAACATATACCCAATGTCACATCTCATTCTAAAAAAAATCAGTACTAGGTAAATTTATACAAAAAAAATCTTGTGTTCACATAATTTACAAAAAAAAATTTTTTCTTTTTCAAAATTAAAAAAAAAACTCACCTTATCACTATTGGCATGGTACTGATAAGTCTTCAAATATGTACCCAATGACAGTATCTCGCATTGCGGACATTTGTTGTCGGCCGTGTCTCTCAACAGCCGCAACATGTGTATGAAGTCGGCAGCGACGTAGTGGTCTTCCTCCAAGAAGACTACCATACCTGGAATTGGGAGAATAGTCTATTTAGAGGCTGATATTGAGTTAATGGTCTATTTGTGAGACTGGTTTTGAGTAAATAGTCTATTTTAGAGGCTGGTTTTGGGGAAATAGTCTATTTTAGAGGCTGGTATTGAGGAAATCGTTTATTTGAGAGCATGTAAACTACAGGCACTACATGTGTATGAAGTCGGCAGCGACGTAGTGGTCTTCCTCCAAGAAGACTACCATACCTGGAATTGGGGGAATAGTCTATTTAGAAGCTGGTATTGAGTTAATGGTCTATTTGTGAGGTTGGTTTTGAGTAAATAGTCTATTTTAGAGGCTGGTTTTGGGGAAATAGTCTATTTTAGAGGCTGGTATTGAGGAAATAGTTTATTTGAGAGCATGTAAACTACAGGCACAACATGTGTATGAAGTCGGCAGCGACGTAGGTAGCGAGGTCTTCCTCCAAGAAGACTACCATACCTGGAATTGGGGGAATAGTCTATTTAGAAGCTGGTATTGAGTTAATGGTCTATTTGTGAGGTTGGTATTGAGGAAATAGTTTATTCGAGAGGATGGTATTGAGGAAATAGTCTATTTTAGAGTCTGGGGCCTAAGTCTGCTAACACAATTGTGTTTCAATAGAGTGTCGATAGAATCGTAATAGACATTTAATGTCGAAAATATGACATTACATGTCAAATTGGTATTCTTCTAATGTTACCTATTCTATGGAAACACCACTGACTCACTTTGGTATTCTGCTATAGATTCGTGGCTCAATGGAATCTTGATAGTTGTCAAAACGGTATATCGCTTAGCAACATATACCATGTTGCTAGGCAACACCAGCGACGTATCTATTACCATTCCATTGAGACTCCATAGCGATTCCATTGCGATGTTCTTAAAACTTTAGCAGAATACTAAATAAAGTAACAATCTCGATATAATATCAATAGAGTCTCGATATAATGAAAATGGTAAATCCATTAATGCAAAGTAGCAGAATAAGGTCCCTGGTTTTGAGGTAATAGTCTATTTTAGAGTCTGATTTTGAGGTAATAGTCTATTTTAGAGTCTGGTTTTGAGGAAATAGTCTATTTGAGTCTGGATTTGATAAAAAAGTTGTTTTGATTCGCTGATTCTATTAGTAACTTTGATAAATAAGCAATTTCGAATGTCTATTTGATTAATTCGCAATTTTGGGGTACTCAGCTGTTTTCCGTTAACAGCAATTTAAGAACTTAACCGTTTTGAGGTACTAACGATTATGAGTCATTAGGTAGTTAATTTTGAGTACTTAGCCGTTTTGAGTACTTAGTTATTTTGTGTTCTTATTTAAATAATGAGCCATCTTGAATACTTTGTCATTTCAAGTAATTGGCTGTTTTGAGTAATTGGCCATTTTGAATACTTGGCCAAATTGAGAACTTAGCCAAATAATAAATAAATAAATATTGCAGGACATTCCACACATTGCCATCTAGCCCCAAGCTAAGTAACTACACTTGTGTTATGGGTGCTAGACAACTGATATACTACTTATATACTTTTCTTTTGTAAATATATACTTATAATACATAGAAACAACCAGACCACAGACAAATATCTAAGCATAAATACATGTCTGAGGTGGGAATCGAACCCGCAACCCTGTGTTTGGCAGTCCGGCATGGTGACCATTGTGCCAACTGGGTCGTCAAGCAAAATCTAACCTGTATGATGCGTAGTGCACTGCAATTGATTAAATATCCTATTAGCTTTCCACCACCAATGATGTTTTGTCTGTGTGTATTTCGCTTCTCTGTAATGTCCGTGCAAATCCGGGTGGTGAGCGTTGTTGCATTTTAGTTTCACTGCTCTGAAATTACATAAAAAAACATAAAAGGTCACTCATCACCACAACACAAGCCCAGATGAGCGATATTATTATTAAATAATATAGCTCATGAGTTTCTTGTGCCTTCTTCTCATTAGTGGGCGCGTTCCGAAGGCACACATCCTAACTTAGTTTTAAAGACGTGTCTATGTGATCTTATACCTAGGTATTAAGCATTGAAAGGAATAAAGATTTTTGACTTTGACTTTGACTTTGTGTGACGTCATTGTTGACATGACGTCACCGGAACGTGACAATGACTTCAGCTTTTTTGTGAATGCAGATGTTCCATCAATTTACTAGACGTTATCACGACAATAATTATCAAATCAATCAATCTTAAATGAAATTAGCTGTCAAAAAATTTTATAAAAAAGGAAAAATCTTCCACCGGGCGGGTGTTATACCCGTTAAGAGGAAAGGGTACCGGGGGCTCTCTCCATACAAACGTAGTCGACTGCTTTCTCTCTAGATAATGACACTAGAGCAAACATTTTTGTTTCATAAAACTTATAACTGCCATGACCATGCCCCTATATTTTTTAAATCTTAATTTCTATGATAATTAGAAAATAAAAAACTTAGGGGATAGACATGGCAGTTATAGGTTTTATGGCACAAAAATATTTGTGCTAGTGATATTATCCAGGGAGGAAACAGTCGACTACGTTTGTATGGAGAGAGTGTCGGTCGGTACCACTAAGCCAACACCGCTCTCATCTGTTGGTGTAATAAAATACTTACTGGTCAAACTTCGCATCCCTCGGACAATCGTTGGGATCCATTCCTGGAAACTCATTGGGGTGAGTTTGTATTGAATAGGGGTAGAATATTTGCATTACCTGTAATATTATTATAATAATTAGTAATTAGTACTAATAAATAAAATAAATAAATATTGCAGGACATTCCACACATCCCCATCTATCTCCAAGTTAAGTAACTAGACTTGTGTTATGGGTGCTAGACAACGGATATACTACCTATTTACTTTTCTTTTGTAAATATATACTTATAATACATAGAAACAACCAGACCACAGACAAATATCTAAGCATAAATACATCTCTGGCTTCATCTGAGGCGGGAATCGAACCCGCAATCCTGTGTTTGGCAGTCCGGCATGGTGACCATTGGGTTGCCAACTGGGTCGTACTTTTATCATGTATTAGAAAGTATTTTAAATAATTGAGTAATTGGCCATTTTGAGTATTTGGCCGTTGAGAAATAAGTCATTTTGAGTAAAGATTTGGTAAACTTGAGTCTTTAAGGAATTGGTAATGTTGAGTAATTGAGGAATTTTGAGTCTTTGGTTATTTGAGTAATAAGCCATTTTAAGTCGTTAGAAGAATTGATTATTTTCAGTTATTGAGTATTTGGTAATTTTGAGTCATTGAGGAATTGGCCATTTTGGGTCACTGGTCACTGAGTAATTAGCCTTCAGAGTCATTCATTTGAAAAGTTATAGATTTTTTGGTCATTTCACAAGTCATTGATATTTGAGGCCATATTTAGTAATCCTACTAATATTATAAATGTGAAAGTTTGTGCGTGTGTGTGTGTGTGTTTGTTACTCTTTCACGCAAAAACTACTGGACCGATTGCGATGAAACTCGGTATGTAGATAGCTGTAGACCTGGATTAACACATAGGCTACTTTTTATCCCGATATTCCCACGGGATCGGGACTTACGCGGGTAAAACCGCGGGGCGCAGCTAGTGACTCAATATAAGTAGATATTTATAAAATATCAGTTACTTCATTTGGTTAATTCTTTTTTATCACAGTTCCTCATAAAGTGGATCTTATTCAACCGCTTTTAGGCTCATAATCCAACGTATTACGCACGTGTGCGTTATGCATTATCTCGACGCCACTAGTGTGTTATAAGTTATCCTGATAAGTTAAATTGGTATCTTACTGCTAATTACATGTTAGGTAGATGAAACATTCTTAATTTATCTGGGTTATACTGTTTTGATGGATAAATTAAAGTAGGTACCAAAAAAGAGGTTTTACTCCAGCAATAAAGGTTGTCTATAAAGTCGGTTTACGAACGATAATGATTAAAAAATTAGTGTTGTTTTTTTTTGTTTATTCTTTACTGAAATATAGTTTTTCCGTACCATTATATTCTGTTTTTAACCCCCGACAAATGGAAAAAACCCTAAAAAAAATTGTTCGTCAGACGAGGCTGTATAGGTTAAAAGTCTTTTGCCTGGCCTTTCGGGACTAATGTATGAAAATTAACAAAAAAGATTGCCAAAAAAAATTGTAAACATAGACTTATCGCAAATATTTTGTTATTTATTATTTTCTTTTCTTTTCAAGTCTTTTCTTTTATTCACAACTGTGATAAAAAACGTCGTAAGATACATGTGTGTTGATCATTCCATTCTCGGCTCTATAGACGCACTCGCGTTCCATTCGCGCGTCATAAACCGCCTCGATGAAATGATCAATTTACCACACTTGTATCGCAATGTACTATTATGACCAATAGTGCAAAATGGCTAAATACTTCACTGAGAAAAAAATAAAGTAATTAGCCATTTTGAGTAGTGATTCAATATGGCTAATTACTCAAATATCAATGACTTTATTTGGCTAATTACGTAATGACCACAATAATTAACACTCAGTGGAGTATTAAGCCATATTGAGTCATTCAGTAATAAGCCATATTGAGATTGTGATAGATAATAAAAAAGATTTACCTTAGTAAAATCGATACTTCTAACTAGCGTATTAATTTCTTCATCGTAATAATCATGAGAGAATATAAGTAGTGTTTAGTCACTAAGTAATAAGCCATATTGAGTAATGACTCAATATGGCTAATTACACAAATATCAATGACTTTATTTGGCTAATTACGTAATGACCACAATAATTAACACTCAGTGGAGTATTAAGCCATATTGAGTCATTCAGTAATAAGCCATATTGAGATTGTGATAGATAATAAAAAAGATTTACCTTAGTAAAATCGATACTTCTAACTAGCGTATTAATTTCTTCATCGTAATAATCATGAGAGAATATAAGTAGTGTTTAGTCACTAAGTAATAAGCCATATTGAGTAATGACTCAATATGGCTAATTACACAAATATCAATGACTTTATTTGGCTAATTACGTAATGACCACAAAATTAACACTCAGTGGAGTATTAAGCCATATTGAGTCATTGAGTAATAATAAGCCATATTGAGTGTGATAGATAATAAAAAAGATTTACCTTAGTAAAATCGATACTTCTAACTAGCGTATTAATTTCTTCATCGTAATAGTCGTGAGAGAATATAAGTAGGGTTTTATCAATGTCGCGCGCTTGTGCTAGCGATACTATGAGGTGACGTAGGTAGGTTAGACGCGTGTGTACCTGAAATAATAAAACATAAAAGTAAATATAGGGAGAAAAGAAAAAGCGGACAAGTGCCAGTCGGACGAATGGTTTCGTACATTTTTGTATGGGAGAATTAGTCCAGCAGCCCTCGAACGTTTTTTTAAGTGATTAATAACAGGCTGAATCTTCGTGAGCAGGTTCAGTTCGACGAGTCGCCCAACTTCTTCCTCTGACAATTCTTGATAGAGGTAGCTAATGTAGTGCGCAGGTATAAAACATGTCGATTTGGTGGGGTGTCGAAATTGTCTAATAACAGTAAATTTCTTATTTGAATATCGAGGTAATTGGACGATAAACTCGGAACAACAATTGTCCTACAAAATGGATGGTATCACTCTCCAGTCCTCCACTCCGAATGTGTCGAAATAACGAGGTCAATAAAATGATTAATAACAAGGTGATTTTTTGTATGCAGCTTAGTAAATATGTGTACAATCAAATGGCTACATAGTCCTAAAAATTTAGTGGTACGTTTTTCCAGTCCTACGCTTGGAAGTTGTCCGATCCACGGTACACTCGATGTTTTACTTATCCTTTCTTATATCTTTAAATGAGAAATTCTTGTATATATATATATGTAATTGGAATCTCGGAATCGGCTCCAACGATTTTCATGAAATTTGGTATATAGGGGGTTTCGGGGGCGATAAATCGATCTAGCTAGGAATCATTTTTAGAAAATGTCATTTTATTCGTGTTTTATCGAAACTTACTTTTTTAACTGAAAAATATGACTCTTCCTGACATCTATTGGCGAACTACTAATACTATTTTTGTGAGCAATAAAGTTATTCCAGCAGATGGCGTTGTTAAGTAACACGAAGTCAATGAGTGTTTGCTTTGAGGTTAGACTAAGTAAAAAAAAAAATACCGAGCGAAGCTCGGTCATCCAGGTACTTAAACCTTAATACTAACGTAAACTCCTGTTACAAAAACAATATTAAACCTAGCAATATGGCACAATGGGCGGCCTTATCGCTAAAAGCGATCTTCTTACAGGCAACCTTTGGATGGACAAGAATTATAGAAGGGGATGGGTGGGTTGTACATAACGTAATAGGAATATAAGAAGAATAAAATAAACATTAATATACATAGAAAATAAAATATTCTAAACTAGCGACCCGCCCGGCTTCGCACGGCTATATTATGCATGTATTATACATATAAACCTTCCTCTTGAATCACTCTATCTATTAAAAAAAACCGCATCAAAATTCGTTGCGTAGTTTCAAAGATTTAAGCATACAAAGGGACATAGGGACAGAGAAAGCGACTTTGTTTTATACTATGTAGTGATAATAATAATAAAATCAGTAAAAATAAATACGCACCTATACATACATAGATATATATATACATATACATATAAATATACACTTCACTATACGTACAAATAAATAATAGGACAGCTATATGTTTGATTTACTTACAAGCTTCAGCGAGAGCAAGGTAATGCTTGTACACATTGGCTTTAAAAACAGCCAAAGATTTGGATTTCCGAACAAAAGCAGGGATAAATACACAATAAAAAACAGGCAAGAAAAGGAAAGCAGGGAAATATAGGGAGAAAAGAAAAAAAACCGGACAAGTGCCAGTCGGACGAATGGTTTCGTACTATTTTGTATGGGAGAATTGAATAGGGGCATAGTCAACAAAAATATTCGTGTTAGTGTCATTATCCAGGGAGGAAACAGTCGACTACGTTTGTATGGAGAGAGCGCCGGTACTCTTTCACCTTAAATTTCCTAATTGACGGTCGCATGATCTTGCGATGATACGACCAAATAAAATCGCATCACGTGATGATGCGCAATTTAGTCGAAGATCCCTTAAAAAACGACCTTCACCGAGCTGCTTAAAGGATCGAAAGTATTTAATATCAAATTCCATACCAATCTAAAGTATGTAATCTAGCAAGAATATGCAAACGTAAGGTTGACTTTTAAGCTAATGCATAACTTTTATCGCGGCGACCGAATCAAGAAATTCCGTAACGAAAATAAAATCTAACACCCCCCCACTCCGCCTACCATGTAGCTCGGCCGAGCGTTCGCTTAACGTGTATGTATATGGTACGACTGTACAAAGCTCGCACGATGCAATAGCTTTACCGCGGCAGTCCCCGAATGCCACACGTTTTTTAATAACGCTGAGGACCAATCATAGAGACGAGCACTTAAGACTTTTTAGTCTAGAGTTTTTACTTTTTACACAAACCTCATTTTGGCAAATTCCCGTCACAATGTCAAAGTGTCAACTGTCAAAAAGTCAAAACAATTTTTTGTTGTAAAGAGTTACGAGAACATTTTTTTTAGATTTTTAGATATAATTTTATTATAAATTATTTATTATGAGCGACGAAGATTTTTCAACTACAAGGGTAAGTTAGGGGAATAGAGATCAGTTTAGTCGACAGTGTCCAAAGGAAAGAACCAACTAAGCAATAAAAACATCGTGTCAATCCGCTGCTTAGTTGTCTCCAGATGTATCGGCGAGTTCTTTTCTTTGGACTCGGTCGACTAAGCTGAGAGGGCAGTATAGGTGCTGGACGTAGCCTACTCCATCCTCACGCTATAAGCCTTCAAATTCTAGACTCTAGAATTCGCAGGCAAAAGCTTGTATACTAATACTAACACAGCAACAAATTGAAGCCTCAAAATAAATATCAGACGGACGGACGGACAGACAGACCGAACTGACCGTGCCCGGTATTAGGCTCCGGAAATTAAACAGGTCGTTTAATAGTACATGTGTGCTCTATTATAATAAATTACCTAAAGATGTATATGACATGTCCATTACCAGGTTCAAAACTTTTATCTATACTAATATTATAAAGCTGAAGAGTTTGTTTGTTTGAACGCGCTAATCTCAGGAACTACTGGTTCGAATTGTAAAATTATTTTTGTGTTGGATAGTCCATTTATCGAGGAAGGCTATAGGCTACTTTTTATCCCGATATTCCCACGGGATCGGGAGTTACGCGGGTGAAACCACGGAGCGCTGCTAGTAAAGCATAAATTGTGCAGTAAGGCGTACTATGATATTTCGTCTTACCTTAATGATAACAACCCATGGACGTGACTTTAGTTGCTCCATTCAAATAATACTTTCAAATATTTGTAATATTGACCTTTGTGAGCGTGATCACATGAAAAAAAACCCCATGAGTTTCTTGTGCCATTCATTGGTAGGCGCGTTACGAAGGCACACATCCTAACTTAGTTTTTAATACGTTTCCATGTGATCTATGTACAAATGTACTAAGCATCCAAAGGAATATTTTTTTTTGACTTTGACTTTGAGACAGACAGTCGAACGTATAACTTCTCTCTATTTTTTTCAGGTAGTGAAAGCAGCAGAACCACCGCCCCCCCGACGCCGCCCAAAGAGGCTAGTGTTCCCGCGCCGGAAGTCCTCCGTTGTGGTACCGGAACGGAAAATTGTTTACGTTACACCGGACAAGACTACTTGTGTCGAATGTGGCTGTTACCCTAAGGAGGATCCCTATGTCAAACCTAAGTACGTATTACTTTGAAGTCCTCCGTTGTGGTACCGGAACGGAAAATTGTTTACATTACACCGGACAAGACTACTTGTGTCGAATGTGGCTGTTACCCTAAGGAGGATCCCTATGTCAAACCTAAGTACGTATTACATTGACATTTTATTTTATTTAGCTATACATATAAAATTCTTTGTCCTGAATGACTGACTGACGGATCAACGTACAGCCTAAACCGCTGATCGTAGAGACCTGAAACTTTCAGGGTGTGTTCTTTGTATGACGTAGGCATCCGATAAGAAAGGATTTTCCGAAATTCCATTCCTAAGGGGGTGGAAAAAGGGGGGCAAAGTTTGTATGGGACGACGTGATTCCTTAGTCCATGTTCGACTTCCATGACCAATAATGTATTAAAATACGTAATTCGAATGTGGCTGTTACCCTATGTGTAATTCAATTACGTATTACATTGACATCATGATCGTTTTGACATAATTACCAGTAATGTGACTGTTAGTGGGTGTAAGCATCACATTGACAAGGTAACTATATTGACATAATGAACAATGGTACTGCCTGACAAGGTTGAAAAAAAAGAATCATGCTGAGCTAAGTTTCATATCTTTTGATATTTAATTAGAATATTTTGTTCGTAAAATTTGAATTTTTCTGATGATAGTTAAATACAATCCCATATTTTAAGGCACTTACTAGTTCAATGAAGAGTCTATCACTTTTAAAACACAAATGTTTTTCAGGAAACTGAACCCGTGCCAAAAGTCGCCACTTACACTATATGAGCTAGCTGCCACTGTTGTTGAGACGCTACACTTTCCACCTGCCTTCCAATGGAGCGAAGAAGATGTGGTCACATGGCTAGAAGATATTGTGGGATTACCGCAGTATAAGGTGTGAATAAATTCTGACACAATGTCTTATTTTGACCGTAATGTCAAAAGGCACTATCTATAATATAAAAATGAATCGCTAAAGTGTTCCTAAGTGCAAATCTCGAGAACGAGTGAACCGATTTCGGACTTTTTTTTTAGAATATTCCTTAAGGTACGAGGATGGTTTTTACGAAGGGAAAAATTTAGAAAATTGCCTAAAAATGTATAAAAATAAAACTTTTCTATATTCTCCCATACAAATGTTCTATAAAATAAACGTGGTGTTCCTAAGCGCATAACTCGAGAACGGTCGAACCGATTTCGCTAATTCTTTTTTTTTAAATATTTTTTGAAGTGCGAGTATGGTTGTTACGGAGAGAAAAATTCAAAAAAATGCCTGAATTGTCTAAAAACAACACTTTTCCATACTCCCAATTCATACAAACGAATCGCGGCGTTAGTTGCCAAACTTCTCCTAAACGGCTGCACCGATTAGTATATTTTTTTGTCTTTTTTTAAATGGCAAAATGACGTTTGCCGCGACAGCTAGTCTATCTATACATATTAAATGCTTTGTCTTGAACTACTGACTGACTGACTGACTGACGGATCAACGCACAGCCTAAACCGCTGATCGTAGAGACCTGGAACTTGGAGGGTGTGTTCTTTGTGTGACGTAGGCACCCGATAAAAAAGGATTTCCCGAAATTCCACCCCTAAGGAGGTAAAAAAGGGGGCAAAGTTTGTATGGAACAACGTGATTCCTTGGTCCATTTTCAACTTTTACGCGGACGAAGTCGCGGGCAAAACCTAGTCTATAATATAAAAAAGAGAGCCTCATAAATTAAGCTCAGAAACTACAACAGTTACGATTTTGAAACGCATGGGGAGGATTTTATTAAAATTCGAACGCATAAGAGGTACAACTGGCATATAGTTCGTAGAACCTTTAATGTATTCTGTTTTTGTAGAAAATAAATATCATTTTTAAACAGGCACTATTACCAAAAACATAACCCCTCTCTTTTGGCTTCGCCATAGTCGGGTAAACATAGACAAACACAGTCCTCACAAAATAGCGTAAATCCACTATAGTAACGCTATCTGTTAATCTAATGAAACTTACAGATTGTATGTTTTTATTACAGGAATGTATCCTAGACAACCACATAGACGGGATGAGACTCCTGTTGTTAGAAGACCCATCAAAACTACAAGAGATAAATATACACGACTTTCAACACATTAAGGTAATGTGGCTGTTACCCTATGTCAAGGGTCAGCAACTTTTTCCCCCTTATTCCAAAACGAAGTTTAAGTTTAGTCCGAGATGTGGATTTAAACCTTAGATCAGATTTACTCGTGAACTATAGAAAAACAAAACACATATTGTTTTTCTCAATAGTGCTGAGATGGAATTGTAGGTGAGATTTTTACCGACATATTGATGTTACTTCGAGCCAAAAATTCCCTATAGTTTCGAAGCAATCCTAAAATTAAGAATTAAAACTAGCCTAGCTTTGAAATGACAAAGAATTTTCGTCACAAATTACCCCAAAATATTGGTAAAGATCTCACCTAAAATTCCATCTCAGCACTTTTGAGAAAACCAAAACACATACGTAACAATCAACAATGTTCACTAACGAAGGCGACCGGTGCCGGTAGTAACTATTTAGTAACCTGTGTATCAAGGTCGTTGGCGTAGGAACCCACATTAAGACGTTTTCTCTATATTTACGCAATATTTAATTTTGAATTAAGGTGGCAGTTGGCCTTTAGTACAGTCGGAGTTTCGCTCAACACATTCGTTACAATCAACAATGTTAGTTGTAAGCGACGGATGTTTCTGGCGCGTTGCGTTTGCCAGCCTAAGTAACTATTAAATTAAGGCATAAGTAGCCTTAATTTAATAGTACATTGTTACCCTAGGTGTGAAAGTCACTCATTGAGTCCCGAGACGGAGTTTGGCGCCCGGCGACTTAATGAGTCTTTTACTCGAGGTAAACACTGTAATTTCATTACGAATAATACATAAAAAAAATCATAATAACGAGAGTGAATGAGAGACTCCACGCTACCTCTGGCAGTATGCATGAGCCGTGTGAAGCCATAATTGTTATTCTTTGGTGTTACCTAAAGCAAGGAGGTTAGGTTTTTGAAGTTCCTAATGCGTAATGATACTGATACTGGCTACAAGCACAAGCCGCACGAAGCCAAAATTTGACATGACAGCTGTCAGTGAAAGCGATTTTCCCTAGGGCTGAAAGTTTTTCTTTCTACACACTCTTCAGGCATCTTTAGACCTACTTTCGGAGTATCAAAAATGTATTTGTTACAGAGAATCGTAGCTCGTATCCGTTTAGACTACGGTATGGATTTCATAAGATTCGCTCGAAGTGTCGGCCTTCCCCCGCGACGGCCGCTCGTACACTGCACGCTGTTCAAGTCTAGGACCGGACCTAGCTGGGGTATCAGGAAGAATTGGACAAGGTATGGAACCTGTTGTGAATGGATAGAGCTGTGATTGGAACGCGTTATGATTGGAACGCGTTGTGATTGGAACGCGTTGTGAATGGAAGGCGTTGTGAATGGAAGGAGTTGTTAATGTGATTGGAACGAGTTGTTAATGGAACTGGTTGTAAATGGTCGAGATCGATATGGATTTCATAAGATTCGCTCAAAGTGTTGGCCTGCCCCCGCGGTGGCCGCTTTTAACTGCACGCTGTTCATCTGTCTGTCTGTCTGTCCATCCGCCTGTCAATCCGTCTGATATTTATTTTGCGGGCAGTTTCAACCTGTAATTTTAGTGTTACAGTGATGCGCGCGCATCTTTAAATTCACTCTCGCAACTCAAACCTGTTTTATTTTTGGGTTACGCAGCTGCAACATGTGACTTTTGTGTTACAGATGCGCGCGCATCTTTAAATTCACTCTCGCAACTCAAACCTGTTTTATTTTTGGGTTACGCAGCTGCAACATTTTACTTTTATGTTACAGATGCGCGCGCATCTTTAAATTCACTCTCGCAACTCAAACCTGTTTTACTTTTGGGTTACGCAGCTGCAACATGTGACTTTTGTGTTACAGATGCGCGCGCATCTTAATAATTTTTTTCTATAGAAGTATAACTTCAATAATAATTTGTATTTCAGATGTGATATAATAAGATGGATGAAAATATTAGATCCAGAGCCGGTTTACAGAGACCATTGGGACCTTGTATGGTAAATATAATTTTTTATCACAGTTGCTCATAAAGTGGATCTTATTCAACGGCTTTTAGGCTCATAATCCAACATATTATGCACGCGTGCGTTTTACATTGCCAACCTAGTGCTGTAAAGTTATCCCGATAGGTTAAATACGTATCTTACTGCTAATTACATACTGTTTTGATGTATAAAAAAGGTAGGTACCATAGAGTTTTTTAGCTAGCAAAAATGGTTGTCTCTAAAGTCGGCTTACGAACGAAAATTTTACGTGATAATGACTTAGAAAACGATTAAAAATTGAGTTGTTTATTTTTTGTTTTTTCTTTACTTAAATATATTGTTTTTCCGTACCATTGTATTTTGTTCTTAACCCCCGACGTAAAAACAAATAGAAAAAACCCTAAAAAATATTGTATGTCAGACAAGGCTGTATAGGTTAAAAGTCTTTAGCCTGGCCTTTTCGGAGCATAATTAACAAAAAATATTGCCTTAAAAAAATGTAAACATAGACTTATCACAAATATTTTGTTAATTATTATTTTGTTTTCTTTTCAAGTCTTTTCTTTTATTCGCAACTGTGATGAAAAACGTCGTACGATATACGTGTGGAATTGATATTTGCATCTTGGCTTCTTTAACACGCTCGCTGCCGCTCGCGCGTCATAAACCGCCCCTATGCAAAGATCAATTTACCACACTTATATCGTAATGTACTATACTAGCATCACCTTGCGGTTTCACCTGCGTAACTCCCGATCCCGTGGGAATATCGGGATAAAAAGTATCCCATGTTACTGTCAATGAATCAATGTATCCTCATACAAAGTTTCATCTAAATCGGTCCAGCAGTTTCGGAGCCTATTCGTTACAAACAAAAAATCTTTCCTTTTTATATTTTCGTGTAGATTACAGTTAGTGCGGTGTAGGCGTAGTGATAGATAGCTCGACTTCCATTTCAAAGGTTGTGGGTTCGAATCCCGGCCGACCGTGCACCAAAAGATTTTGACGTGATAACGTCTAGTAAATTGATGGAACACCTGCATTCCCACAAAAGTGTCACGGTGATATAGTGTGACGTCATACGTTATGGTAACTTAGGAAACAGAGTATTTAATAATAATATCGCTCATCTGGGCTTGTGTTATGGTGTGACGAGTAAGACATAGAAGACTTATACAAATAAAAAATAAATAAAAAAAGGAATAAAATGTATAAAGAAATAACAGGAAATAAGGAATAACTTTACAGACATGGTTGTCTGTAAAGTCGGTTTACAGACGATAATTTTACGTGATAACGTCATAAAAATGAAAAAAATTTAAAATTTATGAAGATTTTTGTTTGTTTTTTTCTTAAAAAAAAACATAATATTATTCCCACGGAATCGGGACTTACGCGTGAAACCGCGGGACTCAGCTAATCCAACTAACACGAGATGTATAAAATTCTCGTGCGTTGTTATTTACCACACTCGACCTAAACGGCTGAACCGATTTGTATGAATTTTGTTTGTGTAAATTCGTTAGGTCTGAGAATCGAACATTTAATTTTTCTTTATATTTTGTTAAGCTATTTTCATAGTTTTTATCGCGGGTTTGGAGCGTGGCGGCCGAATCAAGAAATGCCGTAACAAAAATAAAACCTAACACCCCCCCCACTCCGCCTACCATGTACAGTCGGCCGCATAATTGCAGCCCCCGGTAGAGTTCGATAGTTACTATTATTGGAATGTTTTCATTATAATAATTTTTATTTGATAAATTGATGAGTTAGAAGACTTTAAACATCAAATAAAGCAGGTGTCTAGAATCTTGTGTTGAAAACATTCTTATAACAGCCGTTTTGGAGCTCTACAATGGGTCTGCAATTATGCAGCAGACCGTACCTCGGCCAAGCGTTCGCTTAACGTGTATGTATATGGTACGACTGTACGAAGCTCGCACGATGCAATAGCTTTACCGCGGCAGTCCCCGAGTGCCACACGTTTTGTTTTTCAGGTACCTTAAACCGGATTTCCCTAAAACTTTGTTCGCGAGAGTGAAATGGGAGAAAACGAAATTCAACGTGCCTATGTATAAACCAGTTAAAGAAATATGCCCGGAATATATGGTAAGACTGCGCCCCGCGGTTTCACCCGCGTAAGTCCCGATCCCGTGGGAATATCGGGATAAAATAACTGCTTTCCTCTTTGAAACTGTTTGTACACCTTTACCTTCCGGTATATTATTTCCTTTCCCTAGAGGTCTGTCGGCAGAAAACTCTTCACAGGGTTAGACTTACCTTTGTAATCCTACTAATATTATAGATGTGAAAGTTTGTGTGTGTGTGTTTGTTACTCCTTCACGGTAAAACTACTGGACCGATTGGGATAAAACTCGGTATGTAGATAGCTGGAGGCCTGAATTAACACATAGGCTACTTTTTATCCCGATATTCCCACGGGATCGGGACTTACGCGGGTGAAACCGCGGGGCGCAGCTAGTAACTTTATAATGTAATTTTTTTTTGTATTTTCCTCGTGTACTGAATTTATTAAATAAATAAATAAAAAGTAGCCTATGTGTTAATCCAGGTCTCTAACTATCTCCATACCGAGTTTCATCGCAATCGGTCCAGTAGTTTTTTCGTGAAGGAGTAACAAACACATACACATACACACACAAACTTTCACATTTATAATATTAGTAGGATAGGACTAGCTTTTGACTAGAAGTCGAAAGAATGTTTATTCAAATTTTGAAGTAGACCAAGGAATCACGTTGTCCCATATAAACTTTGCCCCCTTTTTCACCCCCTTAGAACTTCGGAAAATCCTTATCGGATGCCTACGTCATACAAAGAACACACCCTCCAAGTTTCAGGTTTCTACGATCAGCGGTTTAGGCTGTGCGTTGATCCGTCAGTCAGTCAGGACAAAGCATTTTATATGTATAGATTATTTAAACCATATAAACCATTTAATATCCATAGCATAACACATACATAAATAGATAACAATACATAAGTCATTTTACATTATATAACAAGGTATGTGCGTGCAATGGAGGGTGCAGCCTCAGCAATATCGAGCTGTGTGACCATCTCACCGCTACTGACTTCCAGCCAGGAGCCCAACCGCGCTTATTGCGTCGGCTTCAAGCCGACGTCGATATCCTAACCCGCGCTTCACACTGGGCGGAATTTTGAGCCTGCTTTCATAAAAAGTTAGAAAAAATAGGTTGTTTTTTTCGTATGTTTTAAGTATGCAGGATTTTTGGGAACATCAAACTATTCAAAAATAAGTGATTCCGATTGTTATTTAAAAAAAAAATAACAAAGTCATATTTTGTGGTGTTTTTAAAAAATAACATAACCAGAATTACTTATTTTTGAATGTTTTGATGTCCCCGACAATCCTGCATACGAATCCAACACACGAATAAAACAACTTAATTTTTCAAAAATCCTATGTAAGGCGGGCTCAAAATTCCGCCCAGTGTGGGGCGCGGGTCAGCATAAGCCGACGCGTTGGTTTGAAGCCGACGCACTTATCGCGGTAGGGCCTCTGAGCTCCACAAGAGCTCTATATAGCGTGTAGCCAACATAAATTTAGTATTTAGTTATTCATTTCTATTCGGCCTTTCCACACACAGACAATAAATAAATAAATATTACAGGACATTCCACACATCGCCATCTAGCCCCAAGTTAAGTAACTAGACTTGTGTTATGGGTGCTAGACAACGGATATAATACTTAAATACTTTTTTTGTAAATATATACTTATAATAATCCCACCCTTAAGGGGGTGAAATAACGCGGACGAAGTCGCGGGTAAAAGCTAGTATTTTGTACTATTCGCACAGGCACCGAGAAAATTTAAAATCCTACGCGGCATCAGAGACTCTGCCCAATTCATCTGGATGGAGCACCGCCCCGGTTCTTCTTTCTTCAAACTGATAGAGCAAGAAGAGAGAGAGAAGAAGCAGAAGAAGAAGGACACGAGATTCTTGATTAAGGAAACTTCCACGTTGTTACCAAAGAAGATCAATTTGAAAGGTCTGAAGGGGAAGAATTTGATTTTGGCGCGAAGGGCGATGCCTAAGCCTAAGTTTTTGACGATACCAACGATTCCTGTAGTAAATATTTAGATTTTTAATAATTATTATAATTTTTTTGACATTTTGCTAAATATGACATTTTGCTAAATATACCATTTTGATAAATATGTCATTTCGCTACATATGACATTTTGCAAAGATACTTTATGCTAAACGGTCGTTCTCCAAAAATATATTAACTGAGTGTGACTTGTTTACAATGACATTTTGCAAACATACATCACGCTTAAAGGACATTCTGCAAAAAAATCCGAATCGAAATGCGACATTTTGCTTAAGATGTAATTTTGCACAAATAGATTATGCTTAATAAACACTGACCAGGGTCTTCTTTCCTTCTTCAAAATACTACAGGAAGAGGAAGAACGGAAGAAAATATATATTTGATTTGATCTAAATACTTCTTTCTTTCTTTCTTAAAAAAAACTATGAAATAACAATTATGCGATTCTACCTCTTGCGTTAGTTAGTTAAAGCGTTTATTTAATATTTTTCAATTATTTCTTTGTATAATAGTTTTTTTGATTAATTTCTTTGCAAAAAATTGTTAGAGTGACTTATGAGAAAGGTGACATTATGCTATTATGAGATTTTGCAAACAATATGAACGGACAATTTTGCTATATAACATTTTGCTATAAATGGCATTTTGTCAAATATACATTGTATTACTAATTGAACATTTTATTAAACATACATTAAACATTCTAGTATAGCAATAATAAATTATTATTTTATTATAACTTGTGTATTTTTTTTAGGAAAGACACTTTGATCGAGAGACACTATGACATTGAGACACTTTGATGAAGAGACACTTTGACGAATAAACACAATGGCAAAGAGACACTGACCATGACAAGCAAACACTAGGATAAAGAGAAACTTTGACTAAGATACACTATGACATTGAGACATTTTGACAAATATACACTAAGCCATTGAGGCACTTAGACAAAAAGACACTGACATTAAGGCACTTTAACAAAGAGACAATTTGACTTACTAGTATAGCAATAATAATAGTGTCGTTTTGTACTGGGCCGAATATATCTTTGTTGTATATAATTTGTGCATCGTTGTACTTTAATATTGCGCGATTTTTGACAAATATACACTATGACATTGAGACATTTGACAAAGAGACACTATGACACCGACAATTATAAAGAAACTCTTTGACCAAGATACACATTGACAAGGAGACACTATGACGTTGAGACACTTTGACAAATAGACAATTTGACTTACTTGTATAGCAATAATAATGGTGTCGTTTTGTACTGGGCCGAATATATCTTCGTTGTATATAATTTGTGCATCGTTGTACTTCAATATTGCGCGGTGTATTTCTGTTATGTTCTTTGGGCCGATGCGTTCTGTTGCATTTACTGAAAAAAAAAAACATACAATATATAGCGCTCCATCTTTATAGCTTAGAAATGATTTGTCAGATAAATTAAAAAACCTCCGATTGATAAGAAAAAATGCATTTAACTTTTGAACGGCTAAAGCGATATTGATCAAACATAGCTACTCCTGAATAATTCACCTTTCAAACAATGGAAACAAAATTAAAATCGGTTTATCCGTTCGGGAGCTATGATGCCACAGACAGATTCAAATATACTACATATATACTTTTCTTTTGTAAATATATACTTATAATACATACAAACAACCAGACCACAGACTTCAAAAAATAGAAGATGTTTTCAATTCGGTTGTATGTATTTTTTATGGATGTTCGCGCATATAAATATATAAATAAATGAATATTGCAGGACATTCCACACATCGCCATCTAGCCCCAAGCTAAGTAACTACACTTGTGTTATGGGTGCTAGACAACTCATATACTACTCAAATACTTTTCTTTTGTAAACATATACTTATAATACATAGAAACAACCAGACCACAGACAAATATCTAAGCATAAATACTTGTCTGAGGCGGGAATCGAACCCGCAACCCTGTGTTTGGCAGTCCGGCATGGTGACCATTGTACCAACTGGGTCGTCTTTTTTCTTCTTTCTATCTTCTTTGTTTATCAACAGATTTTTTAGTATTTGTTGTTATAGCGGCAACAGAGATACATAATCTGTGAAAATTTCAACTGTCTAGCTATCACGGTTCATGAAATACAGCCTGGTGACAGATAGACAGTAAAGTCTTAGTAATAGGGTCCCGTTTTCACCCTTTGTGTACGGAACCCTAAAAAGTCACTCTCATGAAAGAGCGGTGTTGGCTCAGTGGTAGATACCTCGACTTTCATTCTGAATGTCGTGGGTTCGAATCCCGGCCGGCCGTGCACCGATGTATTTTTCTTAAGAAAAATTTATTTGCGCTAATTGACATTGCTCTTACGGTGAAGGAAAACGGTTTAGTTGACTCCAGAAGTATTGACAAGTTCTCTCCTCTGGACATAGTCAACTAACCTGAGAGGGTAGTAGGTGCTGGGCAAGCCTACTCCATCCTCACGCAAAAAGGACCCAATTAAAAAGGGTCCAATGGCGGAAAACAGCCTGTAAACACTCACATGAATTATTCCTAGGATGTACAGCTAAATATTTGTGTAATTCCTGCGGCACTAATGCTAAAACTTGTTCAGATGTGTCGTTTCCATTCATAAGCTCTTCTGAAAAAAAAATACAATAAAATATTAAAAACCTTTTCAAACTTACACGATTTACAAGGAAAAAAAAAAGGTTTCTTAAAGCGAGAAATAACCCCTATAAGCGCTAGAGAATAATTTCTTGGTATATAAATATTGCAGGAAAATTTATACAGCGCCTTCTAGCGCAAAGCTAAGTAACTAGACTTGTGTTATGGGTGTTAGACAACTGATATACTACTTATATACTTTTCTATTGTAAACATATACATATAATACATAGAAACAACCAGACCACAGACAAATATCTAAGCATTAATACATGTCTGAGGCGGGAATGGAACCCGCAACCCTGTGTTTGGCAGTCCGGCATAGTGACCATTGTGCCAACTGGGTCGTCAAATATACTACTTATATAGATATACTGACTAATAGGAGTGAATGGAAGAAGAAGACATACTGCGCCGACCCCAAATAAATTGGGATAAGGGCAGGAAGATGATGATGATGATGATAGATATACTACTTATATACTTTTCTTTTGTAAATATATAGGGTCTCTTAATGGATATGCGGGCACCTACGGATAGAAGACACTGTGCCGGTTCAGAAAAATTATGAAGTTGAATCGGTTATCGAGATATCCGCCATTTTTAAAATTTCACTTCCTTCACTATACTTTTAAAAAAAAAAGGTTTTTATAAAACTTTAATGCAGGCTTTAATGCAATCCAGTCTCCGCAATAACCATACCAAGCTTACCAAGCAATAGATACATGTCTTATATATTACTATTAAGTATCTTATACGGTTGTTATTATTATTGTGGAGAACTCAATAAAAATATTTATTATTATTGTATTTCAATAAACATATTTATTATTATTATTATTTGTTTGTTATATGTCCTATATCACGGGACTATGGAGTCCCGGACCTTTGGAAGTTATTATTATTATACATTTTGGTGCCAAGACTGCAAATGAAAATATTATTCCAATCTGTTTTTTCGATAGTATTCCAGGATAAATGTGCTATCGAATGTAAAAAAATATTTTTTGGAGGTACGAGATGACCTCCAAAGGAATAGAATAGAATAGAATATAATTTATTCGAACAAACACACGACAAAGTATAGATACAAATAAGAAACAGTAAGAGATAGTTACAAATAAAAGAAATTATAGAGCACAGACAATAAAAATAAAAAGTATCTGAGAAGTAGTGTGTTGGTGGAATGGGTAAAGCCTCAGCATGCCGGAAGACCAGCGCTGCAGATGCGCATGCGTATCTGCAGCGCTGGTCTTCCGACCGCATCCTGTGGGTGACTTTTCCGCTCCCAAGAAACGGCTTGGTCACCCAAGAGAATATAAATAAATATACTAAGTATTATATAATAAATAATATAATAAAATAACATAATCTATTCATATATACATACACATTATATACTACGCTGTACTTATATAAATATACCCTTAAATAATTACAAGAATAAAAAAAAAACAAAAAAAAAAAGGGAAGATCTTCCACCGGGCAGGCTGGTGTTGGTACTTTTATATGCGCTTATCTTCAGAAAAACTTCGCTTGCGCGATCTAGGATATACGATAGTATCAGTGGCGCCATCTGTTGGTGGCAATGTGAAGTGTTGCCACAATTTTTATGACATTTTATGACAATTTTTTAATTTTTATCCTTTCCCGGTACGGACCTAGTGTCAAATTAAAAAAAGTTGCCTATTTTATTGAGATCCTGAAATGGAATAATATGTGGTATTGCCAGCATTTAATACCAAATACATATCTATAAAATTAAACCGGCAGTGTCCTCTATCCGTAGGTGCCCGTTTATTCATCCATTACGGAACACCCTGTATACTTAATCTATATGACGGAGGAGGTGCTCCATGATCTTAAAGGATATAGTCACCAAACTCGTTATCCACTTGACGATTCATCGGTCAGTAGTTTTTGTAAGTGGTTGGAAATGATGACGTCAAATACTAAATCTATATATATAAAAGAAAGTCGTGTTAGTTACACCATTTATAACTCAAGAACGGCAGAACAGATTTGGGTGAAAATTGGTAGGGAGGTAGCTTAGAGCCAGGAGACGGACATAGGATACTTTTTATCCCAATATGCCCACGGGATCGGGACTTACGCGGGTGAAACCGCGGGACGCAGCTAGTAATTTACTAAAACAAAGAAAATATTATTTAGCGTCTTTAAGGAGAGTATTATTTCTTGCTTCCAGAAACCTTTTTTACAGAGTACATTCAATATTTTTAATAAAACACGTTTTGGATAACTATTTTAAAAATAACTTCGAAGTTTCGGCAGAGTTACAACTGCCGTGATCACGAGTAGACGAAACCAAAACGCGATATTAAAAATAATGTAAAACTTTAGATAAATTTCTCGCACATTGCACACGGCGCAGCGCCATCCAGCCCCAAGCTAAGCAACAAGGCTTGTGTTATGGTGACCAGACAACGTATACAATGTGTTTCAGCGAAGGGGTTTTAATACAAAAGGGGGTTGTCCTAGACGTCTAGGCGAGCAACTTTTGTTCTACGACTTTTGAAAATTCTAACTTCTTTTTCGATAATTAATAAATAAATAAATATTGCAGGACATTCCACACATCGCCATCTAGCCCCAAGTTAAGTAACTAGACTTGTGTTATGGGTGCTAGACAACGGATATACTACTTATATACTTTTCTTTTGTAAATATATACTTATAATACATAGAAACAACCAGACCACAGACAAATATCTAAGCATAAATTCTTGTCTGAGGCGGGAATCGAACCCGCAACCCTAGGTTTGGCAGTCCGGCATGGTGACCATTGTGCCAATTGGGTTGTCAATTCTGAAGGAATTCTGACAAAATGTTCGAATTTCTAAAAGTCTTAGAACAAAAATTGTTCGCCTAGACGTCTAGAACAACCCCGTTTCGTATTAAAACCCCTTCGCTGAAACACATTGTATAATATTTTTTGTAAATTACATACAGAAACATGTAGCTCTAGTGACAAATATTTCGTTGCGCGGCGAGTATCGAACCAGCAACTTCAGACGGTATAAATAAGAAATTGGTACATCTGCATAGATATAAATATAATTGATAATAATACACTGAGTTACTAATATTCTATTGGAGATGACAAAATGAAAATAGGAAGAAAAAAAACTGTCAAGTGCGAGTCGGACTTGCGCACGAAGGGCACCGTACCATTATATTCTGTTTTTAGTATTTGTTGTTATAGCGGCAACAGAGATACATAATCTGTGAAAATTTCAACTGTCTAGCTATCACGGTTCATGAGATAGAATAGAATATAATTTATTCGAACAAACACACGACAAAGTATAGACACAAATAAGAAACAGTAAGAGATAGTTACAAATAAAAGAAATTACAAAAAACAGACAATAAAAATAAAAAGTATCTGAGAAGTCGTGTGTTGCTCAAATGGGTAAAGCCTCAGCATATGCTGCAGATACAGCATAATGACAGACAGACGGACAGACAGTGGATGAATGAATGAAATGACAGACAGTGGATGAATGAATGAAATGAATGAAACGAATGAAACGAATGCAACGAATGAAATGAATTTATTGTCTGTGGAGTCTTAGTAAAAGGGTCCTGTTTTTACTCTTTGGAACCCTAAAAATAGCTTTTCCCTTTATATCCCGTTAATGTTTATTCAGGAAAAGATCTTTATCAGCAACGCTATCGATTGGTACGAAAATAAAGCATGTTTTTTTTTTGCAAAATTAACAGGTTCGAGTCCTGATAAGACTTTTCCAAAATCAAAAAATCAAAATCAAAAATTTTTATTTCTTGGGATGCTTAATACAATTGTATATAGACCACTTGAAATCGTCTTAAAAACTAAGTTAGGATGTGTGCCTTCGGAACGCGCCCACCAATGAGAAGAAAATCTAATGAAGCAGTTATTTTATATATATATATATTTTTTTTCAAAATCAGGCACGCAACTTCTTTCAGCATTGTTTGCTATCTCTTATAGTTTAGGATATAGCCTATTAAAAATTTACCGCCTTTTTTTTGAAGGCAATTTAAAACCAACAAACTTGCGCACTTTAGAAACTTTTTCTTCGTATTGTCATCTACATAATAAAATAGTAACTCAGTGATTGAACCCAACAGATAATAATACATATTAGCAACCCAAAACAGACACAATACAATAATTTCCTATATAGGTATATATAAAAATAACTAAACACTTTTAGTCAATTTGTGGTACACTTGGGGCGGCTTGCGTGAGATTGTGCTCAAACATATTTAGCTAAATAGCTAAATACATTTAATGGGT
Source organism: Idaea straminata (assembly GCA_951213275.1). NCBI lineage: Eukaryota > Metazoa > Arthropoda > Insecta > Lepidoptera > Geometridae > Idaea > Idaea straminata. Next base: position 7,074,875 of record OX577872.1, read on the forward strand.
AATCTAAAATTAAATATATCAAAAGTAATATTAACTAAGCTTTTATTTAACCAGTTTCACACTTTCGGTCGGTTAAACATGTTTAATTAAAGGTGTTAAACGTATTTATTTTTGATGTACAACTCAAAGTAAGAACCGCTTGAATAAAGAATAATTTTGTTTAAGCTATTAAACATGATTAACCAATTGATGTTTTTTATTTTATTTTAAATAATTGTTTTGAGTAAAAATGAAAAATTATAGATTGATTGATTAGATTATTTTAGATTTTATTATATTAATAGATTGGTTATATGTGTTTAGTGAGAATTTAGCTAATTATGTTTAAGCACAATCTTAAGCAAGGCCTAATAATAATAATATAATAATAAAATATATAGTGATACTTATTACTTAAAAAACTCACATGATAAATACAAGGAAAAACACTAAATCTATTTAAACGAATATTTTACTATATATAAAACTACGGAGGATTTTTTGTTTATAACGAATAGGCTCCGAAACTACTGAACCGATTTTGATCAAAGTCGGTATGAGGATACATTGATTTATTGAGAATAACATAGGTAATTTTTATAATGATATTCCCACGGGATCGGGACTTACGCGGTTAAAACAACGGAGCACAGATAGGCTTAAATATATTAAGAACTACAAACGGTTAGCGGTCTCACTCGTATAAGTTCCGATCCCGTGGGAATATCGGGATAAAAAGTAGCCTATGTTACTGTCAATGAATCAATGTATCCTCATAACAAGTTTCATTAAAATCGGTCCAGTAGTTTCGGTGCCTGATCGTTATAAACAAAAAACTATATTCTTTTTTTTTTAAATAATATTTTAAAATACCTATATCTAATTAATATATCGAAATACCTATTGACAAAAAAACAAAATATAACATAAAAAAGCACAAATAAACGAAAAAATATAATTAAAAAAAAACCTTTAAAGTAATTTTTAGTAGTACTTTTTGCTGTCGAATTAATATTAACAGTAACTGTCTCTGAATCTGAAACTTTCAAAAAATTAAATCTGTAAATATTTGGAAAAAAACCCCACTATTTTTGGGCATGTAACATTCTGGCATAGTAAACGATCGGCCATTTCCATTTTTGAAAGATGTTCCTTATCGCAAGTTAGCGAGGAGGAAAAATGTAACGTTACGAAAACGCGTCACGAATAACCGTAAGAGAAAAAAAGAATGAATAAGACCGATAATAAATAAATATTGCAGGACATTCCACACATCGCCATCTAGCCCCAAGCTAAGTAGACTTGTGTTATAGGGGCTAGACAACGGATATACTACTTATTTACTTTTCTTTTGTAAATATATACCTATAATACATAGAAACAACCAGACCACAAACAAATATCTAAGCATATATACTTGTCTGAGGCGGGAATCGAACCCGCAACCCTATGTTTGGCAGTCCAGCATGGTCACCATTGTACCAACTGGGTCGTCGTAATATATATGAATTTAAAAAGAATTGAAATGAAAAAATTTAAAAATAAAGCTATTGCATCGCGCGAGCTTCGTACAGTCGTACAATATACATACACGTTAAGCGCTCGGCCGAGCTACATGGTAGGCGGAGTGGGGGGGTGTTAGGTTTTATTTTCGTTACGGAATTTCTTGATTCGGTCGCCGCGCTCAAAGCCCACGATAAAAGCTATGCAATAGCTTAAGAAAAGATTGAGTCGACTACTATGCCAGTCTCTATACTAATATATTACTACCCCTATTTTTTTCTAGACTATTTTTACATACAGTGTGAAAAGATAAACTAAATAATAAATAAAGAGTGAAAAGATCACAAATAAAAAGCTAACAAAAATCTAGTAGAATATTTAAGTCGCGGATAAAAGTAACTTTAGAGGAAAGGGTACCGGGGGCTCTCTCCATACAAACGTAGTCGACTGTTTTCTCCCTGGATAATGACACTATAAAAAATATTTTTGTTGCATAAAACTTATAACTGCCATGACCATGCAACTATGTTTTGTTTTATAAATCTTAATTTCTATGATAATTAGAAAATGAAACAAAAAAACATAGGGGCATAGTCATGGCAGTTATAGGTTTTATGGCACAAAAATATTTGTGTCAGTGTCATTATCCAGAGAGGAAACAGTCGACTACGTTTGTATGGGGTGAGAGCGCCGGTTTTGACCTTAATATATTCCGTTACATTTGATTTTACCAAGTGATACCCTACAGAAATGAAAGATGGTTCACGTCAAAATAAATGTTAAAAAAATACCCAAAATACAAACAAAATGAAACTGAAATCCCAAAGTGACTAAGTAGAATCAAGAACGTTTAGAAATACCAAAATAAAGAGAATAATGGCAAGACAATATTTAAGCCTATACACAAATAGAAAAAAAAGAAAAAATCTCTATGTTTCTAGATTACAATTCAATTGATAGTATTTCGGAAACCAGATGTGGAAAAATAGTACATTGTTATCCTAGGTGTGATAGTCACTCATTCAGTCCCGAGACTCCGTCTAATAGTTCGAGGGACTTAATGAGTCTTTTACCCGAGGTAAACACTGTGCTTTTCATCACGAATAATACATAAAATTCTTCATAATAACGAGAGTGAATGAGAGCCTCCATACTCCATACTACCTCTGGCAGTATGCATGAGCCGTGTGAAGCCATAATTGTTATTCTTTGGAGTTACCTAAAGCAAGGAGGTTAGGTTTTTGAAGTTCCTAATGCGTAATGACACTGATATTGGCGACAAGCACATTACACAAGCCGCGCGAAGCCATAATTTGACATGACAGCTGTCAGTGAAAGCGATTTTCCCTAGGGCTGAAAGTTTTTCTTTCTACCTGCTCTTCAGGCATCTTTAGACTTACTTTCGGAGTATGAGTAATGAAAAGATATAAGCATTTAAAGTCATGTGTTCATTTTCTACATTAGCATCTGACGCCAATACACATATAGGAACTTCGAGAACCTAACCTCCTTGCAAACAAGTCATTTTTGTTCGAAGTTTTGCCATTATTCTTTCATACTAATGGTACGGTTATGAAGATGCATCGCACATCGACATCGCACAAGTATTAATGAAAGAGTGCCGCGCGAGTGAGATGGGGCGATGTCAGCTTGATTTGACCAATCACGAGCCAGAGCACATCGACGAACTAATAAATAAATATCAGTTTTGGCGGGAACGAGTTAACAACATGTCGTGCTGCAGTTTTATTTTCATGAAACTTAGTTGTAACCCGAGTTGAATTGTATAATTCTGGTGGAATGTTATTCAATTTAGTTCTGTGAAAGTGCACAAGTGTAGTGAAAGTAAAAATCAGTGTCAAACATGAAGTTTTCTCGTTGCCTCCAAATCTCCTATTAAGGTTATGGTAAACTCGCCACCGCTTTACTATAGCCCCTGACTTGATGGACTATGACGACTTTGACTGTTTTGAAACACTTTAGGCCCGATTTATGAAAAATACATAATTTAATGCAAAATATAACTTGACACTGGCTAAATGCACAAGCCGTGCGAAGCCATCAGTGACATACACACGTACAGTAGAATTATATATGTAAAGTTATAGAAATAAATAAATAAATATTGCAGGACATTCCACACATCGCCATCTAGCCCCAAGCTAAGTAACTAAACCTGTGTTATGGGTGCTAGACAACTCATATACTACTTATATACTTTTCTTTGTAAATATATACTTATAATACATAGAAACAACCAGACCACAGACAAATATCTAAGCATAAATAATTGTCTGAGGCGAGAATCGAACCCGCAACCCTGTGTTTGGCAGTCCGACATAGTGACCATTGTGCCAACTGGGTCGTCGAATACCCAGACCAGAAAGAAATACTGTATATAAATATTTGTTTGAGACGGGAATCGAACCCGGAACCTTCAGCATTATCAGTGACGCATCGCGCGACATGCGCATGCGTCTTTATTTCAATACATTTATTTTACATGGATATATTATCAATGTGCGACGTGTTTCGTGCGATGCATCTTCAACATACCCCTAAAAAGACCCCAAAAGAACAAATAAAATAACAAAAAAAAACCTGCAGTATGTTTAGCGTTTAGCAGTAAATATTGTAGCTGAATTTCATCGTGGTAATAATCTGAAAATATTATAATAATTAAACTATACAATGTGTAAAGAAAACCCTCTTAGGCACTTGTAATAGAGAGATATTATTATTTTATCAATATGGTCGAAATTCTGTGAGAGATCGGCATTTTAAATGTGTATAAACGTTATAATTAAAGTAAAAATAAATAAAAGTGAGCTTGCCACAGTTTTCAGAATTACTCTTGAACGATATAACTGTACATAGAAATGACACTACAAAAAAATAGGAATTCTTTTAAGTTTGAGTAAAAATTCTGAACAGATTTTTTTTTATCTTTTAAGCTGAGTTTTTTTTTTTCAGTAAATTAGAGTATTTTTACATTTTATCTTGGTATTGCTAGGTGGAAACGACTGGGAACAAGCGATAGCCTGGAGTATGTGCACCTAAGACAGAACACAGGGTTTTCTATACACACATTACAACGTGTTTCTGCCAAGGGTTTCAGATGTTCTAGGTAAACAACTCTGTTCTACAACTTTTAAAAACAAGGAAATTTTTAGGTTTGCGGAAACACCTTGTATAAAAAAGTCACAATACCTAACTTAATTTTTAAGACTATTAAATGTGATCTCATATAATTTTCTTTTCTTCCTATATTAATAAAAAAAAATTCGTTGGAGACACACGGACCGCCGAACAAGAGAGATCTTATAAGGGTTCTATTTTTGAGGTTCCGTACAACAAAAAGTAATAAAAAGGAACTCTTATAAGATCACTCTCTTGTCCGTCTGTATGTCCGTGTGTCACCACCTTGTACGGAACCCAAAAATTAAGAAAAATTAAGTATTAAAAAAAATCTACTAACCTTCTCTATACATTCCGCCGCTCGAAGCCGACAGCATTATTTGCAACCATAGAAAAAATAAGCATAAAATGACGACCACTCGAATTAACGATCCATACTTTAACCGTGGCATATTTCAGTCTACAGATGGCGTTGTAACCATTGTTACGTAGTTCGAGGCGCGGCCGACAGATGGCGCTGTTCCATTGTTTTTGACTAGAGAGATTGCGCGACGCGTATCTGAAATAGAGAAAAGAGAATTTTCTAAATAATAAATATTGCAGGACATTCCACACATCGCCATCTAGCCCCAAGCTAAGTAACTAGACTTGTGTTATGGGTGCTAGACAACGGATATACTACTTATATACTTTTCTTTTGTAAATATATACGTATAATACATAGAAACAACCAGACCACAGACAAATATCTAAGCATAAATACATGTCTGAGGCGGGAATCGAACCCGCAACCCTGTGTTTGGCAGTCCGGCATGGTGACCATTGTTCCAACTGATCAAATCAAATCAAATCAAAATTCTTTTATTTCTTGGGATGCTTAATACAGTTGTACATAGACCACTTGAAACCGTCTTAAAAACTAAGTTAGGATGTGTGCCTTCGGAACGCGCCCACCAATGAGAAGAAGGCACAAGAAACTCATGGGGTTTTTTTTTAAGTGATCACGCTCACAAAGGTCAATATTACAAATATTTGAAAGTATTATTTGAAATGGAGCAACTAAAGTCACGTCCATGAGTTGTTATCATTAAGGTAAGACGAAGTATCATAGTACGCCTTACTGCACAATTTATGCTTTATAAAAGTTTTGAACCTGGTAATGGACATGTCATATACATCTTTGGGTAATTTATTATAATAGAGCACACAATATGTACTATTAAACGACCTGTTTATTTTCCGGAGCCTACTACCGGGCACGGTCAGTTCATTCTTATTTCTTAAGTTGAAATTATGAATATCGCTATTTTTACGAAAAATTTCAGGATTTTTGTGAACGTATAGCAAGTTTTCGTAAATATATTGAGAATAGAGCGTTAATATATTTATCTCTTTAAATTTTTCTCTAAGTGATTCCCTGGGGCCCATCCTGTAGATGGCTCGGACAGCTCTCTTTTGCAATATGAAAATAGCATCAATATCTGCAGCACACCCCCACAGCAGGATGCCATAAGTCATGACACTGTGGAAGTAGCTGAAATAGACTAGGCGAGCAATCTCAATGTCCGTGTATTCGCGAATTTTCTTAACGGCGCGCGGCGTCGAACTGGATCGTCGATGAATAATATTTAATTTTAAAACGAAGATCACCTCATCAGATCTTCACCATTTTTTATGAGAATTACATGCTAATTTTTTTTTGAAGACACCTAAAGGCTGTTAATAACTCCAAAGATCCTCGTCAGATCTTCACCAAATTTTTATGGGACCACCCTTGAGGTAGACCCTTTCCAACAGAAAAACATTCAACAAAATCGGTTGATAAACAAAGAATAAATGCGCGAACATCCATAAAAAATACTGTATGTATTTTTTATGGATGTTCGCGCATTGAGAACCGAAATGAGAACCTCCTCCTTTTTTTGAAGTCGACAAAAATAAACATTTGTTGACAGACATTAAACGGATTTCCCAAGCCCAAAGATAAGACCCATAGATAAAATACGTATTTCATGATAATGGCTTATCGCACTGATTATTGCGGGTATCTAAAAGGATACTTTCATCCCGGTTAGTCATAAAGTGGGCGAAACCATAGACAAACAATTACCAGAGATACGACTGCCAACCATAAACAAAATAGCGTTTAAAAAAAAAGGTTGTCTGTGTAGTCGGTTTATGGACGATAATTTTACTTGATAACTTCATAATAAAACGATTAATTTTATTCTTGTTATTCCCTTATTATATTTTTTTTCCTTCAAATAAGTACCAACCATTTAAGTTTATTGACGACCCAGTTGGCAAAATGGTCACCACGCTGGACTGCCAAACTCAGGGTTGCGGGTTCAATTCCCGTCTCAGACAAGTATTTATGTTTAGATATTTGTCTGTGGTCAGGCAGGTGGAATCTTAGTAATAGGGATCCGTTTTACCACGGGCACGCAACCTTAAAAATGGAAAAATTAAGAAAATCTTAAATAGTGCTCAAACATTTTTAAGCTATTGCATAGCTTTTATCGCGGGCTTTGAGCGCGGTGACCGAATCAAGAAATTACGTAACGAAAATAAAACCTAACACCCCCCACTCCGCCTACCATGTAGCTCGGCCGAGCGTTCGCTTAACGTGTATGTATATGGAACGACTGTACGAAGCTCGCACGACGCACACGTTTTTTTTCCCTTAAAAACACTTCACCCTTATTCCCAAGACTTGGTTGATGTGTGTATTTTCTCTTTACTGTAGTTAGTGAAGAAGATTCATCGAAGTTGACGTAATAGACAGAAATTCCTATTTATGTTATTATAGACCAAGATCCCGGCTACTGCCAGACCTTCGTGATTTTCTAAAAGTTGAGAATAACTCAGCGCTCGCCTCCAACACAGTTATGAACGATGTGCAATTGGGATCTTGACTGATTTTCACTAAGTATTTCAAAAGTTGGAAATGTTTCGTTCAATGTAGTTATATGGTCGAAGCTTACAATGGATAATGTTAATAGGTATGCCAAATCGGTTGAAAAATTGTTACAGTAAAGCTTGTATGTATACAAATACACTAGTTTTTGTTCTATTCAAAAATACCTATTAGTTGTGATTTTAGAGGCATTTGAACTTACAATAAATATCGAGTACCGCAAACAGTCACGAGACCGATTGTGACGTCACTTTATAACGCTCCGCTTGGTTTACTTCTATAAATCGGAAACTAATTGACGTATCGAAGTCATTCTTTCACTTGTATTTTTTTATTTTTGACAAAGAATGTGTAGAGCTAATATTCAAAATTAGTAAACATTCTTCATTATCCTTTTTTTTTTCAAAAGGTCTCAATAAATTGAAAAAAAAAATATTTCTTCTTTAATATAAATTAGCAACATTATGAATTGGTACTAAAATATAGGTGATTTTTTTTGCAAAATTAACAGGTTCGATTCTTGGCTCGGCTATCTGATAACTCTCCAAGAAACTATGGTCTGAACTTCTTGATTGCACATCGTTCATAACTGTGTTGGAGGCAAGCGCTGAGTTATTCTCAGCTTTTATAAAATCAAGAAGGTCTGGTGGTAGTAGGGATCTTGGTCTATTCGTTGTAGAAGGTGAATACGTGATTAACATATCAATATGCTACTTATATGCGTTAGTATGTCTGTCTGTAAGGTCGAAGTCACCTTGAAATAAAATATTACTTCATAAGCGGTTAGATGTGTATCAATAGAGAAAAATCCACTATGACGACCCAGTTGGCACAATGGTCACCATGCCGGACTGCCAAACACAGGGTTGCGGGTTCGATTCCCGCCTCAGACAAGTATTTATGCATAGATATTTGTCTGTGGTATGGTTGTTTATATGTATTATAAGTATATATTTACAAAAGAAAAGTATATAAATAGTATATCAGTTGTCTAGCACCCATAACACAAGTGTAGTTACGTAGCTTGGGGCTAGATGGCGATGTATGGAATGTCATGCAATATTTTTATTTATTTATTTATTTTCGTAGTAAGTTACGAAAATGACAATTTAATAATGTTACAAACCGCGTACTTTTCTATACAAACATACTAAAGAGGAAAGGGTACAGGCACTCTCTCCATACAAACGTAGTCGACTGTTTCCTCCCTGGATAATGACACTAGAGAAAATATTTATGTTGCATAAAACTGTCATGACCATGCCCCTATCTTTGGTTTTTAGTTTTGTTTTTTAAATCTTAATTTCTATGATAATTAGAAAATGAAAAAAAAAACCAAGACATTGGGGCATAGTCATGGTAGTTATATGTTTTATGGCACAAAAATATTTGCTCTATTGTCATTATCCAGGGAGGAAACAGTCGACTACGTTTGTATGAAGACAGAGCCGGTACCCTTTCCTCTTAAGACATTCTCAATTTCAAAACAAATGTGAAGAAACTTCAAATATGTGCCAACTTTTCTGTTTCAGTTTAAAATTCAAAATTGAACTTTATTGCCAAAGTAATAGAGTTGCAAGTCTTTAAGAACTGTTAATTTTGTTTTCAATTGCCATCTTTAATTATGCTGTTTTTAGATTTAAAATTCAACCTTATATGCAAGAAAATAAGGGTGTTAATTTATATTGCAGATTTGATTTAATTTTGTTATGGAAAAGTTATGAGTTGCAATTTCATAGAACTATGGAAGGCCTTAGAATGTAAAGTATTTAAAAAATGGTTGTCTGTAAAGATGGTTTACGGACGAAAATTTTACGTGATAACGTTTTAGAAAAACGATGAAAAATTGAGTTTATTTTTGTTTTTCCTTCTAGTATATATTTTGACGAGATAACGTCTAATAAATTGATGGAGCACTGCATTCACAAAAAAGTGTCACGGTAATATAGTGTGACGTCATGCGTCATGGTAATATGAACAGACGGGTCATGGTAACTTAGGAAACAGAGTATTTAATAATAATATCGCTCATCTGGGCTTGTGTTATGGTGTGACGAGTGAATAGAAAACTTATATGTTTAGAGGAAAAAAGAAATAAATAAATAAAGGAAAAAAAGAATAAGTAACAAAAAAATCTCACTTTTTCATCGTATTCTTATGACGTTATCGCGTAAAATTATCGTCCGTAAACCGACTATACAGACAACCATTTTTTTTCTTTTCTTTTTCATTTATATTTTTCCTATATATGATAAATAATAATAATAATAATAATAAATATTGCAGGACATTCCACACATCGCCATCTAGCCCCAAACTAAGTAACTAGACTTGTGTTATGGGTGCTAGACAACGGATATACTACTTATATACTTTTCTTTTGTAAATATATACTTATAATACATAGAAACAACCAGACCACAGACAAATATCTAAGCATAAATACTTGTCTGAGGCGGGAATCGAACCCGCAACCCTGTGTTTAGCAGTCCGGCATGGTGACCATTGTGCCAACTGGGTCGTCTATATGAGTCTTCTATACGTCATTCGTCACTATAACACAAGCTCAGATGAGCGATATTATTATTAAATACTATGATTCCTAACGAAACAGCGTCATGGTCATGTTACCATGACGCATAACGTCACACAACGTGAACGGGACGCTATCAGACGACACATGGAATATCACTTTTTTGGTAATGCGGGTGCTCATCACATTATTAGACACTAGCTGCGCCCCGCGGTTTCACCCGCGTAAGTCCCGATCCCAGCATAAAAAGTACCCTATGTGTTAATCCAGGTCTCCAGCTATCTACATACCAAGTTTGAACGCAATCGGTCCAGTAGTTTTTGCGTGAAGGAGTAACAAACATACCAAACTTTCACATTTATAATATTAGTAGGATTACCACGTCAAAAGAAAAGTATATGTATTTTATCCGTTGTCTTGCTAACATAGCACAAGCCTTGTTGTTAAAGCTGGGGCTAAATGGCGCTGTGTGAAATAAATATAAATATTGCAGGACATTCCATACATCGCCATCTAGCCCCAAGGTGAGTAACTAGACTTGTGTTATGGGTGTTAGACAACTCATATACTACTTATATACTTTTCTTTTGTAAATATATACTTATAATACATAGAGACAACCAGACCACAGACAAATATCTAAGCATAAATCCATGTCTGAGGCGGGAATCGAACCCGCAACCCTGTGTTTGGCAGTCCGGCATGGAGACCATTGTGCCAACTGGGTCGTCAAATGTTCTGCATTATTTATTGACCGAGCACAAAAATATAGGCGATTTTGTTTATTTTCAAAATTAACAGGTTCGATTCTTGGCTTTGCTATTTGATAACTCTCCAAGTCACTATATGGTCTGAACTTCAATGCACATCTATACCAACATTTTAAAGATGAAGATTTTTTTCTTTGTTTGAACGCGCTAATCTCAGGAACTACTGGTTCGAATTGAAAAATTCGTTTTATGTTGCAAAGGCCATTTATCGAGGAAGGCTACTTTTCATTTTGATATTCCCACGGGATCGGGAGTTACGCGGGTGAAACCGCGGAGCGCTGCTAGTTTATATTATAAAGCTGAAGAGTTTGTTTGTTTGTTTGAACGCGCTAATCTCAGGAACTACTGGTTCGAATTGATTTTTTTTTTGTACTAGCTTTTCCCCGTGACTTCGTCCGCGTAGAAGTCGAAAACTTGAAGCAGATTGGACCAAAAAATCACGTTGTCCCATACAAACTTTGCCCCTCTTTTTCACCCCATAAGGGGTAGAATTTCGAAAAATCCTTTCTTATCGGATGCCTACGTCACACAAAGAACACACCCTCCAAGTTTCAGGTCTCTACGATCAGCGGTTTAGGCTGTGCGTTGATCCGTCAGTCAGTCATTCAGAACAAAGAATTTTATATGTATAGATTAAACAGTCCATTTTTCGAGGAAGGCTACTTTTCATCCCGATATTTCCTCGGGATCGGGAGTTACGCGGGTGAAACCGCGGAGCGCTGCTAGTCGTTCATAACTGTGTTGGTTAACTCATTGGTGGGCGCGTTCCGAAGGCACACATCCTAACTTAGTTTTTAAGACGTTTTCAAGTGGTCTATGTACAATGGTATTAAGCATCCAAAGAAATCATTTTTTTTGACTTTTGACTTTTGGAGGCAAGCGCTGAGAAATTCTCAGCTTTTATAAAATCACGAGAGTTCGGTCGTAGGCGGGATCTTGGTCTATAGGACAAGGCATTGTCGTTTGAACAACGCTTAATAGGTAGGTATGTTTGTAATCTGACACTAATAGAATAATTTTTCAAAATAGTTTCCGCCTTTTAACCAGTATGTACAATTGTACATACATTCGTTAGTAGTAACTAACATGAACTAGTAATTTACCGCTTCCGGCCGTGTTTGAAGTTATGTACGGTCGGCTGCGGCTGCAGACCCACCGTAGAGCTCCAAAACTGCTGTTATAAGAATGTTTTTTAACAAGCAATATTCTAGGCACTTGCTTTAGTTGAAATTCAAAGTCTTCTAACTCATCAATTTATCAAACAAATATTTTTGGTAGTAATTTTTGAACTCTACCGAGGACTGCAATTATGCAGCCAACAGTACTCTTAGGCTAAGGTCGTACTGCGGGATATAAAGCGTTGAGGACACTGAGCAGTAGCGTAGCGAGGGGGGGGGCGGAGGGCCAGTCCGCCCGCCACCATTAGGAGGGCGGCAAAATTGGGAAAAAAAAAATGTGTCACACAGTTTTTTTTTTCTAGAAAGTAGCTCTTACCCACTTGCACATATTGAATGTCTCCCCGCCCAATACAGTCTCGCAAATCACGAGTCATTTCATGTTATTGAAATTAATATTTTTCGCACAATTTTTATAAGAAGAGCTGAAGAGTTTGTTTGAACGCGCTAATCTCCGGATCGTAGAGACCTGAAACTTGGAGGGTGTATTCTTTGTGTGACGTTGGCATCCGATAAGAAAGGATTTTCAGAAATTCTACTCCTAAAGGGGTGAAAAAGGGGGGCAAAGTTTGTATAGGACAATGTGATTCCTTGGTACATTTTCAACTTCAAAGCGGACGAAGTTGCGGGCAAATGCTATGTACACATATATTTTTTTGTCCTGAATGACTGACTGAGGGATCAACGCACAGCCTAAACCGCTGATCGTAGAGCCCTGAAACTTGGAGGGTGTGTTCTTTGTATGACGTAGACATCCGATAAGAAAGGAGTTTCCGAAATTCTACCCCTTAGGGTGTGAAAAAGGGGGGCAAAGTTTGTATAGGACAACGTGATTCCTTGGTCCAATCCTATTAGAACCATTTTCGACTGTTATGCGGACGAAGTCGCGGGCAAAAGCTAGTCGATATATAAAATTAAGGATGCATTAACGATTTGACACACCTGAAGTATCTAGACTGACTTTTCATTCAAAATGGTCATTACTATATAGATCGAACTGAGACTATGAAAATAAGTTTTACCTGAATTAGCAAAACATGGTGGAAGATTGATGATCTATTTTTGAGGTTTATGGAGAAATTGTGAATTTTTTGTCGTATCTTTTTTATACGACTTAATGTTAAATATTTCTGTTTTATCGTAGTATATTTTTTATTATTAAAAATCTTCTAGTTATTGAGATATTTGTACCGAAAGTTGGCCTATTTTAATAGTTTTTGCGGGAAGAGGCTACGGAAAACTATTAATTTTTGTATTAACCGTATAATATTTTGAAATTATTTTAATACATCCTAAAGATAAGTACTGTTTGATTCATTTGGCATCTTTAGAATATGTTAAACTTTGACGATTAAACCGGAAAATGAACCGGAACCAAGCTATGCTTTGCTTCTTCTTCTTCTCGTATAGTGGTGTGGCTCACCTATTGTTAGAGTTTTCAGATCGCCCTAAGGCCTCTAACTTGACCTAACGACTGCTACTAGAGGTAGCAACCGGGACCAACGTACTTTTATAACATTACAACATATACTTTGCTAGCATTTTGTGACTTTCCGTAAAAAAATATACTTTCGGGAAAACAGCGCCATCTAGCGGAATACTTTGCTTAGCGATACGAAACGTTTAACCTTAATAATATTGTTATCAATATGTAAAATAAATTTAGAATTTAAAATTCAGTTCAATTTCATTTCTTATCATCGTTATTTTTAGTGTTCTTATCAACAACTTAGTACAGCCCTGCGGTTTTAGTCGCATAAGTCCTGAACCCATGGGAATATTGGGATTTTTTTTTAAATAGAAATTTTATTTTAGTTCTTACCTACTTTTAATAGGTACTTATTACCCGCATGAAGTAGAAATAACTTTATTCATGCCATAAAAAAGATACACAGAGAGAATAACCTAATAATAGTACATTACGATATAAGTGTGGTAAATTGATCTTTGCATGGAGGCGGTTTATGAAGCGCGAGCGGAACGCGAGCGTGTTCAGAAGCCGAGATGCAACGATCAATTCCACACGCGTATCGTAAGACTATTTATATCACAGTTGCGAATAAAAGAAAAGACTTGTTAAAATAATAAAAAGTTAACAAAATATTTGTTTCATTTTTTGTTAATTATACTTCCGAAAGGGCAGGCAAAATACATGTACAGCCTCGTCTAACATACAATATTTTTTAGGAATTTATCCATTTGTTTTTGCGTCGGGGGTTAAAAACTGAATTAATGGTACGAAAAAAAACTATATTTAAAAGTACAGCCCTGCGGTAAACTCAATTTTCAATCATTTTTTATGAGGTAAATTTGTCGTTCGTAAACCGACTAGATAACCATTTTTGCTGGAGTAATAACTTTTTGTTGGTACCTACCTTTTTTTCCATCAAAACATATAACCCAGATAAATTAAGAACAATGTCAATTAGCGACCATAATTTTTTCTTATGGAAATCCATCGGTGAACAGCCAGCCGGGTTTCGAACCCACAACCTTCAGAATGAAACTCGAGGTATCTACCACTAAGCCAACACCGCTCTAGAAAGCACTATGATAGTGCCTAACTAATCAATTAATTCTAACTACATTAGTATGCGGGCGATATCATGGAACTTTTCAATTTGTATTTCAGCAAATAAACCCACATCTATGTACCTAAATTAATTTTCAATTGATAACTTTAACAAGTGTAAGTTTGACTCGTGCACTGTTCTAAACCATGTTGTATGGGAGCCACACAACACAAAAGTGTCATGTTCCGGTAACATGACGTGTCCGTTCCCGTTAGAAGCAAGAGTATTTAATAATAATATCGCTCATCTGGGCTTGTGTTATGGTGACGAGTGACAAATAGAAGATTAATAGAAGATTTTTTTTTTCTTCTGAGTTTGATCTGCAATCAGCCATCAGGCTATAAATAAATAGGTTGTAGGTCTTCAGTGGCGTGAAGCGCGATGACCCTAACGGGTATGGCACTAGGTTGAAGATTGTATAAAGGAAAAAATATAAATTTGTTTTTTTTACGGACAATAATTTTACATGATAACATCTGAATGTAATGTAATCATGTAAAATTATTGTCTGTAAACTGACTTTACAGACAACCATATTTTTTTTCTGTATTTAGTATGTGTTTTTATAACAGATAAAGCAATACATTATCTGAAATTTTGACTGTCTAGATATGACGGTTTATAAGATACAGCCTGGTGACAGACAGACAGAAACACAGATGGCTGGATGGAGTGTATTGAAATTTGATTATTCCATAATTAAAATGATAAAGTGTCAAAATTATTAGTCAAAATATGACCCTCTAAAACATATCTATTAAAATCTATTTCAACAAGTAATTCTTGTATATTCAAGTGTAATCGATCGGAAATAGCTCCAATGATTTTCATGAAGTTTAGTATGCTTTGGTTTAGTTTCGGGGGCAAGGTGAAAGAACATAAAATAATCAAGCAAAGCTCGGTCGCCCAGGTACTAAAAAATTTAATCATGGCATGTATACAGAAAACCTTGGTTTGAAAATAAAATGATTGCTCCAGATGCATTATTCTGAAAGTTTCATATGGGTAAAATGGGGATTTTTACTAGCTTTTTCCATACAATAAACAAATAGATAAAATCAAACAAAATCCTGATAACCTTCAATTCATCAGTTAAATATCTAATTTTCATCGAAATTAATGAATCAATAAATTGAATTATAATTTAAAATATTAAAATGAAACTTTAATAAACTTACCAATACGATGTGCCGATTTTGTAACTAGAATCTGCGTTTATTTCCACCATAAATTAAAATGCAATTAAAACGAGAATTAAGCATGTATACGAGCTTTAAGACTACAGAACGATAAGAATGTCAATAAAACAGTTAAATGACTTTAATTAGGGTTATAAAAACCTCATTATTGATTAAAATTCTAATACACTTAATTTATTCTTGCTAGCACCACAAAGTGGAACTGTTTTTTTTTCACTTTATCAATATTTGTTCGCGGTTGCAATCGACTAGAGAATTTGGAGAAGGTCGATGTCGTCACATGATGTTAAATAAAAGAATAAACATGCAAATTGAATTCAATTTATGTACTTAAGTCTACAAAGTACAAGTTGTTCGGACTACATAAAAATTGGAGATGAGCGAATTGTGTCACCAGTTAATTGGGGAAAATTTGACAGTTAAATCAAAGGTTGCCAGTTTAATAAACAATCTTTCCCTATTTCGAATTAACCTACCATTTGACGCACCATTGCCAAAGTACCTAATGTTTAGCAGTCATGTTTTAACATTTAAATATTAAGTAGATAATATTTTATGTACAGGTTTTCTTTAACCTCGTAAACCAAAAAAAATCCAAATTTTCCAAATTTAAGGATTTTAGTAATGATAGTAGCACTAAATTTTAACTGTCAAAACAATACGTTCCGTTTCTAATCAGTTTAACAAACACATAATAAATATTTTTAACTCGTCAAATATATTCCTCCGCAATCGTAAAACGAAACGTTATAAAGCGTTTTGTTTTTGCTATGCCCGTGGTTCAACATACATTCTGTACGATTCTATCTTTGATAGTTGATTTCAAAAGGTTACAGATAGACCAAACAGGATGATAAACATTTTAGATAAGATTAGATTAGCCAGTAAGGACGACTTTACAATGTGATTGAATCTTTCACAAACTACACTTTTTGTAAAACTCCCGTAGTTAACTTAATTTAGGTCGAGGTTAACCCAGGTGCGTAAGGTAAACTTAAATCATTTGGGCTTATCTTTACAATACCATATCATTATTTTGTACGGGGTATTTAACGATATCCAAAAATGCGCGGAGCGTTTCAAGAAGGCATAATTATTATAATAATTTAATTAAAGTTCGCCGTAATGCCGTCTATCGATTTGCATGGGTCTTGAAATGCACTGCTGCATTTTAAGTTACTATGCCAGTTGTGTCCAAAGGCTTTTAGTATCCAAACGTCTTCCAAATCGGTCAGACGTGTAGTAGGTAAATAAATAAAGTGATTTTCTGGTTTGTTTTTGTAATAGGTACAATAAAGTGTTTATCTTTCTATCTATATTGTTTATGATACGAACAAGTATACTGTGAACCAGCCTTTATGTACACTATTGCCTAAAGTATTAAAAGACTACCACAATACAATGACTCAAATTCCTTTATTGTTTACATTGTGCGGAAGCTGCTTAGAACAACGTTTACTTTTAAGAGTGAAAATGGTGACAACATCTGAATTACGTGATATTTTCGAGAAAAGAATGGCTTCCACGCCAAATTCGAAGGAACTTTTTCATCCGAAGGACTTAGAAAGAGTTAAGGACGATATTTATTTACAAAGAGTATTGGATCACGAAGAGAATAACCTGAAAGATGCAGCAGAAACACTATGGGGTCTTCTAAAATGGCGGAAAGAAATTGGCGCAAACGATATCGACGAAAGCAATTTAAAAATGGAATACGTGAATGAAGGAATAATTTTTCCACACGGAAGAGACATAAATGGATGTTTGTTATTGATCTTTAAGTTTAAAATGCACTTGAAAGGTAAAAGAAATTACGCTGAACTTAAAAAAGTGATAGTTTATTGGCTTGATAGAATCGAAAGAGAAGAAAAAGGAAAAATGATCTCTATGGTTTTCGATATGGATGGGGCTGGACTTAGTAATATGGATATGGATTTAGTTAAAGACTTTATTGGTTTGTTTAATTATTGCTACCCGAATTTTTTGAATTATATTATAATTTTTAATATGCCGTGGATTATGAATGCAGCTTTTAAAGTAGTGAAAACACTGTTACCAGCAAAAGCAATAGAGCGTCTAAAATTTGTAAATAATAAAACATTAAAAGATGTAATACCAAAAGAACACGCTTTGAAGTGCTGGGGTGGATTAGATGATTATGAATTTAAATTTATTCCAGAAATATCTCAAACATTAAACTCTAAATCAGAACAGTCTTCTGGAATAATTCGAGTTACGCCGACTACAATAGTATTTAATTCACAGAATAGAGATTTAATAGGTAAATTTATTATAACAAATATAACGAATAATCCAACAGCATTTAAAATCAGAACGAATAGTCCACAGAAATTCTGTGTTAGACCCGGTTCAGGAACGTTAGCAGGCGGAGAATCGCACCAAGTCCACATTCAAGTACAAAATGGTATTTCTAAAATACTTAGTACAGATAAATTCTTAGTAATATCCACTAAGATACCAAAACTTGATATATCATCTGAAAAACTGGCAAAAATCTGGCAGAGTTCTTCAAATTTTGAAGAATGTAAACTACAATGTGAAGTTGCGAATACAGAAGGAAAAGTAGAACATGAATCGAATAATGATATTTTAGATATTTTAAATACTATGCAAAATGATATAAAGTTATTAAGTAATGAAGTTCATTATGTTAAGTTATTCCAGTACTTGACGTTGCTAATGGCAATTATAGCCATTCTAATGGTTTGTTTTGTTTTGAACACTGGTTATTGTGAACGATTTAGGTAGTTCGTGAATGTCGGAATTTTAGAAAGTTATCAGAATAGAAAATAGAACATAGAAAAATCCTGGAAAAGTTTGCCTGCAAAGAATGGATGTTTTGACTTTCATCCGAACAAAGTTATAGTAAATGTCTGTTGTTTAATATTATATTTTTTGTTTTATTTTATTCAGTTTTGTTTTTAATTTTTAGTTTCCTTATTTACAATTTAATAATAAAAATAAATTCTGGCTACCAAGTCTTGGCCCCATCTTGGCCCAGGAAAAGTACAGCTTGGCAAAAAAGAGTAGAAAATCCGGAGGCCGCCACTGTGCTGCTCTTATGGCAACCCGCTGTGACCGTATAGCGTACGCGTACCAACCTATAGTCTTGATACTTTTGTTACTTTTTTTGTACATATAGTTTATTTATTAAAATCAGTAAGTATCATTTAATTAAACAATAATTTATTACCTAAAAATAAATATATTATGCTAGTAGGTAATACTGTGTTTTTAAAATATTCTCTCTATTTTTTTCTGGGATTAAAATAAGACGCAGATACAATGTTATTGTAATTAATCTAATATATTTTCCTCCAAATATTCCACCCCCTCCATTTCATCCGAGTCTTGGCTAGAGTTAGCCGCAAATTCGTCTAAATCGTTCTCCGATTCAGAGGAACTACTATCGTCTTCGAGGTTTATTATAATTCGCTCCATGTCTTCGTACATAGTTAGTTCCCGCTCGTAATAATCTTTTTCTATTTTGATTACATGCTGGCATGAATTCTTCCAATCTTCCTCCGTAATTGATTGGAATGCGCGCTCAGCTGCTTCCTATAAAGACGAAACATTTTAATTAAACCTTCATCAACATTAAAAGTAAAACATCAATATAATCTCTCTCAATATCATACTTTAATAAGCCAAACTGTACCTTTATGTCGATCGAGCCTACATTTTGGGCTGCAATTTTATGTTTCGCTATTCCCCAAATCAGCTCAATAGGATTCAGATCACAGTGGTAAGGTGGAAGTCTTACCACTGTATGTCCATGTTCTCCTAACAGCTCGTCTATTTCAAATTTCGGCTCGGGCTTGTGCCGTTTGACCAGCATCAACAGCTGTGGCTTTTTCAACGACACATCAAATGGAATTCCATTTTTGAATAACCATTCCTTTATATCGGCTACTTTGGTAGCAGAGGTAGGTGCTTTGTTCAATACCACGGAATGATACGGCGCATTATCCATTACCACAATAGATGCAGGTGGTAAATTTGGAATCAACCTATCTTCAACCCATTTTTGAAAATTGGTTTTATTCATTTCCGAATGGTAGTCGGCATTTTTATTTGTTCCAGTAAATATGAGCAAAGCATTAGGAATAAACCCTTTTTCACTGCCAGCATGAACAATAATATAGCGTTTACCCTTTGAAACATTCTGCTTTACTCCACTTACATCAATCGACTGCCAGCACTTTTTTAATTTATACGATTGGTGAACGTAGCTTTCATCGAGGTAAACTATGGGCTTTCTAAGCTCTTCGGGCAAATTTCTATTGCTGATAATTTTATTTAAATACGCTGCCCGTTTCGCTGCTATATTCGGCCGTTCAATTAATGCACTTCTTTCTGACTGACATCTTTTATATTTGAATCCTAGGGCGATAAGTATTTTCCGTAAATGCTCACGGCTTCCGTCATATCCCAAATCTTCTCTTACTACTGGCAGTAAGTTTCGTAAGGTTGGTACCTGAAAATAAAATAACTATGTAAAATTTTTAAATTTGAAAGTTGCAGTGACGTGTCAAACGAATGAACACTGCTTATTCAGTTAAATTTTAATACCAATAATAATAATGATAAATGTACCTGTTTTCTCACAGTGTAAAAAAATTGAACTTTTTGTCTGATGGCACATAAGTCAAAGTTATCCAACTGTTTTTTAGGACGACCTTTTCTATTTTTTCCGGGTGTAGAAAATACGCCTTTGTTTCGATCTCCTTCCAGCACGACTCTTCTTACAGTGCTTACTGATTTACCTGAAGTGAATAAATAAATATACAAACAAAATATTAATAATAATACATTTTTGGTAAATTTCTAATTGTAATGATTTTCATTCAACAATAAAGTTTTGTAGAAATCGAATTTAAATTTAGGTACATATTGCAAAGTACGCCACTCAAGTATCAACTCTGATCTGTCGCACTATACCAAAGTAATGTTAGACAAAATGTAAATATAACCTATGTGCTCGATGATTATTGTTCAAAATTCCACTTATTTCGTATGCAAGCTATTCAAAACAGAATAGGATTCATCAATTTACACTTAATTCATCTAAAAACAACAATACAAACAGTTACATACCTGTCATATCAGCGGTTCTTTGGTAAACATCGTTGAGATCGGTAAGAATGGTTTTGGCTTCTTTTTCTACCAAACATCGCCTATAAACCTTATAAATAATTTGTCTGCCAGCACTTCGGATGGTTTTATTCATTTTTAAGTTAGTTTTATCACGCTTTTATGGCACAAATTATAAATTGTATAAACTTCCGAACTTTGTTTACTTCAAGCAATTCAAACGTCATCATTTTTTAAATGTTGCCAGCAAACAAAAAAATTAGTTCCGTTTCTACTCGTTTTTGCCAAACTTGTAAAAAGCACATTAGACAATGAGTATTTAGCAAGAACAAAACGTTTTTATTTAATTCTGCCGTCACTGTCATTCTGAATAATTTAGGTGTTACAACTTTATATAAAAATTAAAGTCGCCAAAATGAGGTAATTTCAATCCATATACTGATAATTATTCTTGATTAAGAGTAAAATAATTTATGGTCGATAAATTTAACAAAAAATATAGTAAAAACAGTTGGAGACAAATTTGATACAAATTAAACAAGAACCCGCAAGAACCTAAATAAATACCATGGTCTGTTTCATTTTATATATCCTAGCAACCTTGTAGACTAATTATTAAAAAAAAAAATGTTTGTTTTGAAATTTTGGAATGCCATCCGCCCAAAAAAATTGTGATTCAAATATAGGTAAATGATAGTATTTGAGATTATCTGGAACATAATACGAATTGATAAGTGTGTATGGTGATTATAATAATGACCCTTAATGTTCTGTGAAACTAACTAGCGTAAAACACTATGTTTCGTGAAAAAATATAGTAAATAGTGCTAAAACGTTTTATGCAAATATGGCCTGTCCGTCTGTGTGTCGGGTGTGTTTATCTGATGATGTAAACTTACATCACGTTTCTAATCCGCTTCTGGCTAATTATTACAAAAAACTCTCTGGAGTACAGGTTGGTATCCATTACATTTTCTGATATCAGATCTTATGAAATTGCTTTTTTCTGATATCAGATCTTATGATATTGCTTTTTTTCTGATATCAGATCTTATGATATAGCTTAATGGCGGTAGCGGATTTACAAATTTGCCGCTAATAGGCTGTGAAATTTATGCCGCCCCTATTGACCTTGTGCTTGTATACGGGCTATTTTCCACAATCAGACCTCTTTAGTTGGGTCCCCTTTGCGTGAGGTTCTATTTGTCAGGGGGAGAACCAGCCCAGCTCTTCCATAAATTTTGCCACCAGATGTGGTTTCTCAAAAATTTCTGGAAGGCACTTACCGTCACTTACTGCACTTAGCAGCGTTCGGAACCGTACGATAATTATCGTACACATACGATAATTTTGTGCCTACGTACGATGTACGATAGCATATTATTATCGTACGCAGATTGTACGATAATTTCTTCATACCCATACATATCCATGTCTTCTTTATAAATACAAAATTTTGGCGTGTTTCATACCCAACTTGCATGGGAACAGTGAAATTTTGTCTGAGTGAATTTTAAGCTTGGCGCGTTTATTGAACTTAAAGTGGAAAGGGAATCAGTTCAGGTCTGTACAACGTGTAAAACATTTGGGTTTCAGTGTTCTGTTGATTTGACAGCGGTGGTTTAAAAAAGATAAACTATAGAGTACTTGCATGCATATCAATATTACAATTTATATGATTTATTTATCTATAATAGACATTATCCTAAAAAATACGATAATTTCGATCCCATGTACGATAATTTTACGCCCCTGGCGCCCCCTGGTACGATAGTCAGTCCACTTCAAGTTGCTAACGCTGGCACTTAGTCTGATCTCAGTTAGCACCATGCAGTCCAGCAGCACATGCGCGGTCGTTTCCCCCTTTGACATTTGAAATTCAGTACGCTAGTAATTAAAATTAAAAATCAGTCATATAAAAATTGAATTTCACAAATAAATAAAAAAAATAATAATAATACTCTTCAATTCTGAAATCGCAACTTTATGTTTTGTATTCTATTGTCCGCGCCCTCATTACGTCTTCTTTAATGGCGTTATTAGTATCATTTATTATTAGTTTTTGACGACCCAGTTGGCACAATGGTCACCATGCCGTACTGCCAAACACAGGGTTGTGGGTTCGATTCCCGCCTCAGACAAGTATTTATGCTTAGATATTTGTCTGTGGTCTGGTTGTTTCTATGTATTTTAAGTATATATTTGCAAAAGAAAAGTATATAAGTAATATATCCGTTGTCTATCACCCATAACACAAGTCTAGTACTTAGCTTGGGGCTAGATGGCGATGTGTGGAATGTCCTGCAATATATTATATTATTATATTATATCATTGTTAACTAGAGGATAGTTGTGTCAGTTTCTAGATTATTTTTGCAACCCACGAATTAGTGCAGAGTATACTGTTGACCTAAAACAGCAGCATGTTTACTAATTATAAGGTGGGGAAAGGTATGCCTTAAAAATCCTTACACCATAATATGAACACAGCTTATACAAAATAATGTTGAGTCAGTAAACATTGTTGTTGTTAAATATTTTTATTTGTAGTTGGAGCCTAAATGCGCTTATTGTTTTTTCGTGTGTTTTATTTATGCAGGATTTTTGGGGACATCAAACCATTCAAAAAAAGTGTTTCTGGTTGTTATTAAAAAAAAACAATAAACTCATAATTTGTGGTGTTTTTAAAAAATTACATAACCAGAATTACTTGTTTTTGAATGTTTACATGTCCTCGACAATCCTGCTTACTTAAAACACACGAACAAAACAACTTAATTTTTCAAAAATTCAATGAAAGGCAAGCTCAAAATTCTGCCCAGTGTGGGGCGCGGGTCGGCATAAGCCGACGCGTTGGTTTGAAGCCGACGCACTTATCGCGGTAGTGATTTCAAAAATTCTTTCACCAACAGAAAGGTAAATTATTGGGGAATAACATAGGCTGTAACTTATTTTCAATAAATAAGGAATTCGTAAGATAAGTTATCCGGTCGAATTCGGTCGAGTAGTTTTTAACCTAATTTTTACAACAAACAAACAAAAAATCTTTTCTCTTTATATTATTAGTATAGACTAGCAGCGCTCCGCGGTTTCACCTGCGTAACTCCCAATCCCGGGTAAATATCTATCTTCTATCATCTAAATATCTATCTTGCCTTCCTCGAAAAATGGACTATCCAACACAAAAATAATTTTTCAATTCGAACCAGTAGTTCCTGAGATTATCGCGTTCAAACAAACTCTTCAGCGTTATAATATAAGTATAGATAAGGATAGAAATGATGACCTGAGACTCACTGCGGGACACCACTGGAGAAGGGTAGCGCGAGACAGAACCTAATGGAAAAAGCTAGAGGAGGCCTATGCCAGGAGGCACTCAGAATTACGCGACATTCTTTAGAAAAACACTGTTAAATATTTTAATGTAATGTAAAAATTCTGAATAAAGGGCTTATTATTATTATAAGGATAGAAAAATATGATTGGACTCATTATAAATAATGTATGTTCTCCATATTTCAGTTGAAACAGTTGAAACGTAAATACCCCGAGACATTATGCCAAATGTGTCTCAAGGAGTTGGGTAAATTTGGACGCTTCGTAGAAGTTGCTAAGAGATCAAACAAGGCGTTGGAATTATGGATTCATGACCAAACTGAGGTAGGTTTACTAACAAAAACAGGCCAAGTGTGAGTTGGGCTTGCACACGAAGGGTTTCGTACTATGTTGCCCCACTTAAATATATTGTTTCCGTTTCATCGCAATGCTTTTCTTTTTCAACAGAGCAGTGTCGATTAGTTTGTATAGATTTTCCATATGAAAAATCTATCAGTTCACAACCACCCGGAATTCGAACTCAGAATCTGCTAAATGGCCTACACCGGATATTGTGTGCGGTGCACAATTTCTTTCCTCTGGACACGGTCCACAAAAGGGTCCTAGGTTCTGGACATAGTTTACTCCATGAGCTGTGTTGGCTTAGTGGTAGATACCTCGACTTTCATTCTGAAGGTTGTGGTTTCAAATCCAAGCCGGCCGCGCACCGATGAATTTTTCTTTAGAAAAATTTATGTGCGCTAATTGACATTTCTCTTACGGTGAAGTGATAAAACCCGGGGCTTAGTTTGCTCCAAAAGTATTAACAAGTTCTCTCCTCTGGACACGGTCGACAAGGCTGAAAGGGTACTAGGTGCTGGACATAGTCTACTCCATTTTCACGCAAAAAGTTCCCAACTAAAGAGGTCTTGTTATTGTTTTTTCAGTTAAAATCTTCAGCGAAACTTCTATACAAATACACGACCTCGACGACTGAATATATATCTATTACTTCACAAGATAATCTTATAAAGGAAGGTAAGTTTTCATATTTTTGTTTACTATCATTCCTTTTATGAAAGAAGATGTTTTGACGTCTAGGCGAATAACTTTTCTTTTACGACTCATGGATTTTTTGCGCCAGTCGTCTCCCTTATCAGGCAGGCCGGTCAGGCCCTCTGGACTAGACGAGGACGACGGGCGTTAATTTAAAATTACATCGGAACGCCTCGCAGATCCCCATTGCCCCCTATCCCCAGGGGATACACCGGGAGTTTTTTTTTATAATAATGAGGTTTTGTTTGAAGAATTTTTAAACTAACACAATTTATCAAGATCTGTTTTTTCAATCAATACCTAAGCAAGTATAACCGCGGGGTGCAAGTAGCCATGGATACGTAGCCGTCGCCATGGCTTCTCGTTGAGGTAAGACCCTAAAACAATTTAAAATATTGTCAACAGAAAACGACGACAACAATAGTGTGGCACAGAACTGTGAACATAATGATATTCATCGTTCAGATAGTGAAAGCAAATGTATATCAGTCGTTAAAATTGAAAATGAAAACCGCATTTATAATCAAATCGAAAGTCCTAGTTTTAAACGCAAACTACTGTCTATTGATGAAATTGAAAGCGACAAAGATGACGATAAAAGTGACATAACAGATACTGTGTCAAATGAAACTGACAATGTCAAAATCGAAACGTCTGACACAGTTAAAATTAAGTCAGAAGATGGAACTGACGATCCTGACAAAAGATCTACCAGAAGAGTCTTTTTCAGCTACGAATCCGATTCCGATCTAGAATCTAACCATGATGATTGTAACTATGCTAAATCAGCAGAATTGTCAAGAGATGACAATCAAGCAGCAGAATTGTCAAAAGATGACATTCAAGCAGCAGGATTGTCCAAAGATGACATTCAAGCAGTAGAATTGTCAAAAGATGACATTCAAGCAGTAGAATTGTCAAAAGATGACATTCAAGCAGCAGAATTGTCAAAAGATGACATTCAAGCAGCAGAATTGTCAAAAGATGACATTCAAGCAGCAGAATTGTCAAACGACAATCCTGCTGAAGAATCTGACGTGAAGTTTGACAATACAATTGTGTCAGATGACGGAAATGACCGATCGGTATCAAATAATGTCATATTTGACGATGTTAATAAAGAATCCGATGATGAATCTGATGATGTGGTAGCAGATGATGATGATAATGTAACAAATGATGAAGAAAGAGGCAACAATAATATTGAAGCTGTAAACAAATCCATAGGAAACAGGCAATTAATTGTTAAATTAATAAAATATCCCATGGAACAATATATTCTAAAGAAAAAAGGTAAAATTATATAAATTGATAATTATACTCCGCGCCCTATATGATTATGCGCCACGCTGCTCACGCTGGACATATATATCGATCTCCGTTATCTAAAATAAACGAAATTTTATTTTTATTTTAACTACATTAATAACAAAGACAGAAAAGACAGTAGCTGTATATGAAAGCAATAAAAAAAATCGAGTCAAGAATTCAAAGATTTTGCCAAAAAAAAAAATCGGCCGCTATCCGGCGGACGCGCGGTACAGGGACCCAACCGCGCTTATTGCGTCGGCATCAAGCCGACGTCGATATCCCAACCCACGCCTCACAATCTGCGTAATTTTGAGCCTGCCCTTCATAGAAATTTTGAAAAATTAAGTTGTATTTGCGTGTGTTTAACTATGCAGGATTTTCGGGGACATCAAACCATTTAAATATAAGAGATTCTGGTTGTTGTTTAAAAAAATTACAAAGTCATAATTTGTGGTGTTTTTTAAAAATAACATAACCTGAATCACTTATTTTTGAATGTTTTGATGTCCCCGACAATCCTGTATACTTAAACACACACGAATAAAACAACTAAATTTTTTAAAAGTCATATGATTTGCAGGCTCAAAATTCCGCCCATTGTTAGGCGCGGGTCGGCATACTACGACGCGTTGGCTTGAAGCCGACGCACTTATCGCGGTAGGACCCCAGGTCGGCGCGGTGGTGCGAGCCAACATATAGGGCGCAGAGTATAAAAATTATAATATTTAATTACAACTAGCCGTCCCGGCAAACGTTATTTTGCCATATTTAAAAAATATACAACGGAAATAATATAATAAAAGATTCCATTACATAGGTGCATACACAGTTAGGTCGACCTAATAAAAGCGTGTTAAAAAGGTGTTGTTCGATTCTCAGACCTAACGAATATACACAAAAAAAATCATACAAATCGGTTCAGCCGTTTATGTGGAGTTTGGCAACTAACACCGCGCGACACGAGGATCTATACTAATATTATTTAGCTGAAGAGTTTGTTTGTTTGTTTGTTTGAACGCGCTAATCCCAGGAACTACTGGTTCGAATTGAAAAAATCTTTTTGTGTTGGATAGTCCATTTATCGAGGAAGGCTATAGGCTACTTTTTATCCCGAAATTCCCACGGGATCAGGAGTTACGGGGGTGAAACCGCGGAGCGCTGCTAGTTTTATATTAATAGGTATGCATAGATAGATATTTATTTGACGACCCAGTTGGCACAATGGTCACCATGCCGGACTGCCAAACACAGGGTTGCGGGTTCGATTCCCGCAACAAGTATTTATGCTTAGATATTTGTCTGTGGTCTGGTTGTTTCTATGTATTATAAGTATATATTTACAAAAGAAAAGTATATAAGTAGGATATCCGTTGTCTAGCACCCATAACACAAGTCTAGTTACTTAGCTTGGGGCTAGATAGCGATGTGTGGAATGTCCTGCAATATTTATTAATTTATTTAGATAAACCACTATTTTTTAATTACATACAATATAAGAAAAACCGGCCAAGTGTGAGATATGTAAAAAAACTTGAGAGGTGTCAAGGGACACCCGAATAGAACGAAGTTCCTTTCGATTAATTAGTGAAGGAATTGTGATATTTTTTTGTATGTTATAATAATATTTGTTTTATTATTAACAAATATAATGTAATATAAACTTAATCAGTAAGCTCAATTTTAGTAATTACATTCTATGAGAGAGAGAGAGAGAGACAGAGAAACACGCGCACGCCGCACGGCTTACAACTATAGCAAAAAGTGTCGTTACAACTTTTGTTCTTAATTTTTTCCGTCTAACCCCCTTTCGCGACGCGCGATAATGAACTTCGTTCCAAAAAACATCAACTGAAATTTTATTGAACGTGATCGACTACTTGTACTTGTATACGGGCTGTTTTCCGCCATTGGACCCTTTTTAATTGGGTCCTTTTTGCGTGAGGATGGAGTAGGCTTGCCCAGCACCTACTACCCTCTCAGCTTAGTCGACCATGTCCAGAGGAGAGAACTTGTCAATACTTCTGGAGTCAACTAAGCCGCGGGTTTCATCACGATGTTTTCCTTCACCGTAAGAGCAATGTCAATTAGCGCACATAAATTTTTCTTAAGAAAAATCCATTGGTGCACGGCCGGCTGGGATTCGAACCCACGACCTTCAGAATGAAAGTCGAGGTATCTACCACTAAGCCAACACCGCTCTACGTGATCGTCTTTATTTTCCTGAGTAGTAGTCGCCTAGTGTTCGTGTCCTAAAAGCAGTTTGTTTAAATTAAATCTTGAGTTTCCCTCGCGATTTTTCTTGGCACTATTGCCTATGTTGTAAACCATAATTAATTTAAAAAACTTGAGAGGTGTCAAAGGACACCCGGATGGTACGAAGTTTCTTTCGATTAATTAGTGAAGGAATTGTAACAAAATCAAAAAGTTTCATTACAACTTTTGGTCTTAATTTTTTCCGTCTAGCCCCCTTTCGCAACGCGCGATAAGGGACTCCAATAAAAACCACCGACTGATTGCAGGTACCGCAACATACACAGGAATTGACGTAAAAGAACCGCTTCCAGGACAACTTACGACTACTCAAGATAGCCCAGACTCAAGCAACGTTCCAACCACGAAACAAAGGCCACTGGCAAGGCGAACCGCTCGGAAGAAACGAGCTAATTTAACCAATACTAAATATACAATACGAAAAGTTGTACCTTTTCAGCAATCGAGTAAAAATGGTAAAGATGTTCTCTTCTGTAATTTTTGCGATTATAAATGTTCTGCAAACACTAGGTCAATTTGTCATACGAGAACTCGTACTGTTGACAAGCCTTTCTCATGTACTGAGTGCAATTATAAAACAGTGACACAAATTCTTTTAAATAAACACATGCGGAAACATTCAGTTGAGCCACATTTTGCTTGCACTAAGTGTAATTATCAAACGAAAACGAAATGCGAATTAGATGTTCACATAAAAAAACATACAGATACAAAAATCTTTGTTTGTCACATCTGTAGTTACAAAAGCTCATTGAAGGAAATGCTGCGAAAACATTTAATGACACACACCGATTCAAAAATATTTAAATGCGACTTTTGTCATGCCAAATTTCGCACTAACTTTAAATTAAAAGAACATCACCTAGTTCATACCTGCGAAGCAAGGTTTTCTTGCGATATTTGCGATTATAAATGTGCAACAAAAAGCAGTTTTATAAGTCATATGATACAAACACACTGGTGAAAAACCTTTCGTTTGTCATAATATGATAATTCGACGGTTAAAAGGAAATAGGGCATAAGCGACATGTTTGTCATAAATGACTTTTGAATGCCATTCTACTCTTATAAATAAGAAAAAACAATTAATGCTTTCATTTTTCTCGATTTTAAAGCTGTTTTCATTTTTACGTTACGATAATAAATAAGAAAGTTGTGACCATTGTTCTGCAATTTCAAACTTTAAACAGCTGTCCTGAACAATTTAGTTTTTGGCGGTTATACCCTATTTCTTTTTAACCGTCGCATTATGTCAAAGTCAAAGTCAAAATTCTTTATTTCTTTTGGATATTTGATACCTAGGTACAAGATCACTTAGCGACGTCTTAAAAACTAAGTTAGGATGTGTGCCTTCGGAACACATTTTTGACAGGGCATATGTTGATTCACACTGGTGAGAAACCTCTCTCTTGTAATTGGTGTGATTTCAGATGTATTCAGAAAACTCACTTAAATAAAACTTGAGAGGTGTCAAGGGACACCCGGACGGAACGAAGTTCCTTTCGATTAATTAGTGAAGGAATTGTAATATTTTTTTGTATGTTAAAATAATATTTTTTTATTATTAACAAATATAATGTAATATAAACTTAATCAGTAAGCTCAATTTTAGTAATTGCTTTCTATGAGAGACAGAGAAACACGCGCACGCCGCACGGCTTACAACTATAGCAAAAGTGTCGTTACAACTTTTGGTCTTTATTTTTTTCCGTCTAGCCCCCTTTCGCAACGCGCGATAAGGAACTTCGTTCCAAAAAAACATTAAAAAAACTCATTTCAAGTAAAATCTTAGAGAACGAGATCGTCCTTATTTTCCTGAGTAGTCGGAGTCGGAGCCAAGGCTAGCCAGAGTTCGTGTCTAATCCTTGTGTTTCCCTCGCGTTTTGATTTACGCTATCGTTATTCAATATACGTGCTTCGTGCCCACTCAAAAACCAGCATTTGTAACAGGCAACAGGTTTTTCACCAGTGTCAAAAAACTTGCTTGTTATAGGTTTTTCACCAGAGTGAAAAATCTGTTGCCTGTTATAGGTTTGTCACCAGTAGTGTAACAAACTGTTGCCTGAGGTTTGTCACCAATGTGTGTCAATATAATATGCCACAGGTTTTTCACCAGTGTGAAAAAACTTGCTTGTTATAGGTTTTTCACCAGAGTGAAAAATCTGTTGCCTGTTATAGGTTTGTCACCAGTGTAACAAACTGTTGCCTGAGGTTTGTCACCAATGTGTGTCAATATAATATGCCACAGGTTTTTCACCAGTGTGAAAAACTGTTGCCTGTTATAGGTTTTTTCACCAGTGTGAAAAACTGTTACCTGTTATAGGTTTATCACCAGTGTGAAAAAACTGTTACCTGTTATAGGTTTTTTTACCAGTGTGTGTCAATATAATATGCCACAGGTTTTTCACCAGTTTGAAAAATCTGCTACCTGTTATAGCCCCCGATTTGGATTACAAATAGAAACGGGGGAACGGGGTATTCCCATTCTGCTCCGTTTGGAAGCGTTATTCGTGAATGTTTAATTATGAATTAAACCTACCAAAAATTAAAATATTAATTGGATTTTAATAGTTAGATGTATTTAAGTGTTTTATTTGTGAATTTATAATGGAAATTGATTTATTTAATGGAACCGACTGATAATTAAAATTCAGAGAAGATATTAAGGCAAAGTATTTGTTATTCGTCAATGTTTTATTATGATTTATTTTCTGTAACCTACTATTATTTAAAATAATAAGTAGATTTTAATAGTAAGATTTATTTGTAAGTGTTCTTTTTGTAAATTATGTTTCATTATGAATTATTTTTTCCAACCTACTAACGTACCGACCCGAATAACATCTTTAGAGCGGTGTTGGCTTTGTGGTAGATACCTCGACTTTCATTCTGAAGGTCGTGGGTTCGAATCCCGGCCGGCCGTGCACCAATGGATTTTTCTTAAGAAAAATGTATGTGCGCTAATTGACATTGCTCTTACGGTGAAGGAAAACATCGTGATGAAACCCGCGGCTTGGTTAGCCCCAGAAGTATTGACAAGTTCTCTCCTCTGGACATGGTCGACTAAGCTGAGAGGGTAGTTGGTGCTGGGCAAGTCTACTCCATCCTCACGCAAAAAGGACCCAATTAAAAAGGGTCTAATCGCGGAAAACAGCCTGTATACAAGTATACAAAATAAAAAAATTAGATCGTGTTGATTTTCATATTGTTTAGACCTCTATAGTTTAATGTTTGTTTACTGTAATTGGTATTTGGAAAAAAATAATTAAAATTTTAAAAAACCCATGACACAAAATAATACAAATAGTATGAACGTAAAAAGCCTAAAACAACAAAAAAATTATGAAAAAAGAAGCCACAAATAGAACAAAAAAGGTATAACAGTTCTTTGTTTAAAATAATTAATTTTTAATTTTAAATAATTTTAATTTAATTTTTAATAAACTTGAAACCCTACAAAAAGAATTTTTATTATTTTGTGTCGGGGTTTTTGAATTTTTTTTATATTTTTTTTTAGTTCATCCTTTTTATAGGGAGTGACTTTTTAAGTTTCTTATTTAATTCCTTTTTTCTGCGGTTAATGATTGAGGTACATAATTTGGTGTAAATATGTAATAAGTAAAAACAATTGTTAATTTAAAGTTAAATAATATTGTTGAACCCTTAACAGTATTTTTTTTATTAAGTATATCCTTTTTCTAGTTCTTCCTTTAGTTATTCAACTTGGTATTTTATAGCTATTAAATATCAGAAGTATACGTAAAAGAATACGTCTAGATTTAGGTTATATATATATCGGCGCTATTATGATTATTGACCTAAACTTTGATTGGTAAAACTAACTTTCATCTAGAATTCATGAAATTATTGATTATTCAAAACAAAATTGTTGTTTTGAATGTTTGTTTTCATTTCCTTATAATAATTCTTGAAACTAACGGTTAATTTAAACTACAATAAAAAACCGTTAAGAATGTAATTAATAGATCGATTAACATTGAATTTAACTATTTAAAACAAGATTCTAGTGTTTGAAAAACACTCAATTGACTTAAGGCGCTCTTCCAGTACCGTGTGTTACCTTAGCCCCCGCTCTCAAAGACGTAGCGTGCTGCGTGCTAACTGTTATATTTGATCGATATGCAAAACATTTTAGCATTATTATCCACAAATATAGTTCCTAGAGGTCAAAACCTATAATTTGATTCCATTTTTAGAAACAAACGTTAACTATTTTTAAATAAAACCCGATAAACGATCTAATAATTCTCTGTTTTCTAACATTTTTTTTATCGAACGAAGTTGTTCATATCATGTTTTCAACCACAATAAACAAAAAGATGGTTATTAAACTACAGTATCCATTTATATCCAAATAACAAAAAAGAGTATTTGATTACTTAGAATTTCTCAAAACAAAGGTCGATTTTGGTAGCTTTATTAGCACCTGCCCTTAACACAAAATCACTATAAATACAGCCGCAAAACTGTAGAGAGCTCATTCCAGGCAGCGCTAGACTTCGGACCGAGCGGACCTCCGTACAACCTGCGGTTACTACTTAGCACCATGGAAGCTACTATTTGAAGACGAAGCTGCTAATCGAAGAGTGGTCTACCTGGTGACGTCGGTTCTGCTGACGTCATCGTTGTTCTTTAACTTCATGGAAGACCTCCTCCGTCATATACATAATATAATAAATAAAAATCGTACTAGGGAGAAAAAGTAAAAAAGATCCAAACGAAGCCAAAAGACGCAAATTAACTTGATACCTCAATCGGGCATATCTGCTTACATTCAGTTGTTAATCCCACAGATTAATCGGGACTTTTATCCCCCATAACTTCCAGACGGCTGAACCGATTTCGATCATAGATAATTGTAAGGTACAAATAATGCCCTTTCATTTGATACCCCAGTCGGGCATATCTACTTACATTCGGTTGTTAATCTTGACTTTTATCCCCCATAACTTTCAGATGGCTAAACCGATTTCGATAAAACATAGCTATTTGTAACGTACAAATCATGTCCTTTCATTTGATACCCAACTCGAGCCTATCTACTTACATTCGGTTTTTAAGCCTGACTTTTATCCCTCATAACTTTCAAACGGCTGAACCGATTTCGATCAAACATAGCTAAGAACATTATCGACTAATTCACCTTTCAAACAAAAAAACTAAATTTAAATCGGTTCACCCGTTCGGGAGCTACGATGCCACAGACGACACACACAGACACGTCAAACTTATAACACCCCGTCGTTTTTGCGTCGGGGGTTAAAAATCAGCTGACCTAAAATTCTTACTTTCCAAACGTTGCTAGCTCCCGTACTATAGGGTAAAATACTGATAGGCATCTGATAGCTGTCTTCTGAGATCATCTACAAAGAATGGATGTTTTCACTTTCATCCATCTTTCATCTGATAAAAATATTATTTAAGTTTTTTTTTTTTTTTTTCTTTTATTATGGCTTCGCACGTGTGCATTTAGCCAGTGTCAAGTTATATTTTGCATCAAATTATGACCCGATTTTTCATAAATCGGGCCTAAAGTGTTTCAATACAGTCAAAGTCGTCATAGTCCGTCAAGTCAGGGGCTATAGTAAAGCGGTGGCAAGTTTACCATAACCTTAATAGGAGATTTGGAGGCAACGAGAAAACTGCATGTTTGACACTGATTTTTACTTTCACTACACTTGTGCACTTTCACAGAACTAAATTGAATAACATTCCACCAGAATTATACAATTCAACTCGGGTTACATCTAAGTTTCATGAAAATAAAACTGCAGCACGACATGTTGTTTACTCGTTCCCGCCAAAACTCTTATTTAAGTTTTATTACCTAAGTATATATATATTTTGTTTTTTTTATTAAGTTTTGTGTTTAATTGAATTTTCCCTAACTAGGATTTTGGTAATAAATAAAAAATTTAAAGCAAGGAGGTTCGAAAGGTTTAAGGTACCTACTTAAGTAGGGATAGGTTAGGTATGTATAACTAGCGACCCGTTTCGGCTTCGCACGGCTATAATATGCATGTATTATACATATAAACCTTCCGCTTGAATCATTCCATCTATTGAAAGAAAACCAAATCAAAATCCGTTTCGTAGTTTTAAAGATCTATGCATACAATAGGGACAGACAGCAAAAAGTTATTTTGTTCTTAACTTTATTAAGATATTATAGTATGTAGCAAGAACAAAACGTTTCAACCTCAATTCTGCCGTCACTGTCATTCTGAATAATTTAGGTGTTTTTTTTAAATTACTTATGGCTTCGCACGGCTTGTGCATTTAACCAGTGTCAAGCTTGTGTCAAGTTATATTTTGCATCAAAATATGACCCGATTTTTCATGAATCGGGCCAAAAGTGTTTCAAAACAGTTAAAATCATCATAGTCCGTCAAGTCAGGGGCTATAGTAAAGCGGTGGCAAGTTTACCCCACTCTAATAGGAGATTTGGAGGCAACGAGAAAACTTCATGTTTGACACTGATTTTTACTTTCTCTACACATGTGCACTTTCACAGAACTAAATTGAATAACATTCCACCAGAATTATACAATTCAACTCGGGTTACAACTAAGTTTCATGAAAATACAACTGCAGCACGACATGTTGTTAACTCGTTTCCGCCAAAACTCAATTTAGGTGTTACAACCTTGACTGTTTTGAAACACTTAAGGCCCGATTTATGAAAAATCGGGTCATAATTTGATGCAAAATATAACTTGACACTGGCTAAATGCACAAGCCGTGCGAAGCCATAATTAATAGAAACAAAAACCATAAAAATGTAAGGTCATTAAATGAGGTGAATCAAGGAATTTTCTAACGTTTCTTACGTCAGTGGTAAATCCACAAAATTCCTTGATTTCCTAATCCAAAGAGTAAAATAATTAATAGTCGACTAGCTTTTTCCCGCGACTTCGTCCGCGTAGAATGTCCAATCTACTGGACTCAGGCATCACATTTTTCCGTACTCACAAACTTTGCCCCCCTTTTTCATCTCCTTAGGGGTAGAATGTCGGAAAAGCCTTTGTTATCGGATGCCTACGTCACACAAAGAACACACCCTCCAAGTTTCAGGTCTCTACATAGGGTCTCTACGATAAGCGGTTTAGGCTGTGCGTTGATCCGTCAATCATTCAGTCAGTCATTCAGGACAAAGAATTTTATATGTATAGAGATAAATTAAAAAAAAAAATTGTGAATACAGTTGGTTGAATAACTTAAAACAAATTAAACGTGAACCTAAATATAAACCTAACATACATTTAATTTTTGTTACATTTTACATAACGTAGCAACCTTGTAGGCTACTAATAAAAAAAAACTAATGTTTGTTTTTGGAGTTTTGGCGGGAACGAGTTAACATGTCGTGCTACAGTTTTATTTTCATGAAGCTTAGTTGTAACCCGTGTTGAATTGTATAATTCTGGTTGAATGTTATTCAATTTAGTTCTGTGAAAGTGCACAAGTGTAGTGAAAGTACAAATCAGTGTCAAACATGAAGTTATCTCGTTGCCTCCAAATCTCCTATTAAGGTTATGGTAAACTTGCCACCGCTTTACTATAGCCCCTGACTTGACGGACTATAACGACTTTGACTGTTTTGAAATTAAGCCCGATTTATGAAAAATCGGGTCATCATTTTAACTTGACATTGGCTAAATGCACAACCCGTGCGAAGCCATAAAAAAATGTTTGTTTTGAAATTCTACGGATGCAATCCACACGAAAAAGTTGTGATTCAAGCATTGAATTCAAGTAACATTGATTGTGATTTGAGATTATTTGTAACGAAATACGATTTACCAAGCGTTTAAGTGATTATAATAATGACGCTTAGTGTTCTGTGAAACTACCTATCGTAAAACACAATGTTAATGTTTTGTGAAAAAAATACTTCATGTTTATTCAAAGTGCTAAATCGTTTTAATTTTTAACAAATATGGCCTGTCCGTCTGTGTGTCGTGTGTGTTTATCTGATGATTTAGACTTATATCACGTTTCGAAGCCGCTTCTGGCTAAATATTACAAAAAACTCTCTGGAATACAGGTTGGTATCTATTACATTTTCTGATATCAGATCTTATAATATTAGCCTAATGGGCTAGACTGTATATCCGTCGAGTTTGGGCTGCAAATGTTTTTGGGGAATGTCTTAACCTAGAAATACTCCCTGTAAAATTACCAGGGGAACCTTTTAAAACATGTCATATAGCAGCCATAGATGATAGAGCTCATTTTCGAGATTTCAAAGAGTGTTTTTCTATAAAATAATAAATTTCGGAATCAAAAGAATCCTTTGTCTACTCCATCCTCTTAACTACCACTATGCTTCATGTGGTATTTTTTCAGTCTATCGACTGGATCGATTTTCATCCAAATCAACAAATAAATGACCAAGGATATTCAATTAATATAGTTAGGATGCAGCGCTCTGCGGTTTCACCCGCGTAGCTCCCAATCCCGTAGAAATATTGGGATAAAAAGCCTATAACACTCCTAGTGAATCAATATATCCAAGATAGATAATAGACCAAGTTTCATCAAAATCAGTCCAGTACTTTCGGAGCCTATTTGATACAAAAAACAAACAAAAAAATCTTTTATCTTTATAATATTATAGGATAGGACTGATTATAAATGATGTATGTTCTCCATATTGCAGTTGAAAAGGCGGAAATTCCCCGAAACATTATGCCAAATATGTCTCAAGGAGTTGCGTAAATGTGGACGCTTCATAGAAACTGCTAGGAGATCAAACAAGGCATTCGAATTATGGATTCATGACCAAACTGAGGTAGGTTTATTAACAAAAACAGGCCAAGTGTGAGTTGGGCTTGCACACAAAAGGATTCGTACCATGTTGTTTGGGAGCCCCACTAAAATTTATATATTCGGTTTCATCGCGATGCTTATCTTCTTCAACAGAGCAATGTCAAATAGTGTGTATAGATTTTCCATGAAAAATCCATCAATTACCAGCCACCTGGAATTCAACCGGAATTCAAACTCAGAACTTGCAGAATGAAAGTCGAGGTATCTACTACTGGGCCAATAATAATAGCAAAACTTTGAACAAAAATAACTTGTTTGCAAGAAGTTCCTTTAAGTGTAATGGCGTAAGATGCTGATGAAGGGAATGAAAAACATGAGACTTTAAATGGTTATATCTTTTTTATACATCTTGTTCATAAAATACTATCAATTTCATTGTAATTTAGAAAAACAAAGAATTATATTATAGTTTTTCTATTGGCGTATATGTCATCATTATTCATTTAGTGGAGCTTGATATTTCGATGTTTTTTCAAGCACCATTTTCAACGAGTCTCTTTGACCACGGTAGTTAACAATACTATGTACGGTCGACTGCACAATTGCAAACCCACCGTAGAGCTCCAAAACGGCTGTTATAATAATGTTTTTAATACTAGCAAGATTCTAGACACCTGCTTTAGTTGAAGTTTAAAGTCTTCTAACACATCAATTTATCAAACAAAAATTATTAGAATGAAAACATGCCAATAATAGTAATTTTAGAACTCTACGGGGGGCTGCAATTATGCAGCCGACTGTGCAGCACCTACCCCGCCAGTCCCAGTAGCTGTACAGACCTAATATCAGCCAATAATAATGCTGGGGATCTGGCAGCATACATGGATAAGAATTGCTGTATGCATGCCACCACCAAATAACCATGGTAGTTAAAAATATTGTGTGCGGTGGACGATTTCTTTCCTCTGGAGACTGTCGACAAAGCTGAAAGATGCTAAATATATTCTACTCCGTCATCACGCAAAAAGTTTCCAACTAAAGAGGTCTTGTTATTGTATTTTATTTATTATTTATCATATTTTTTCAGTTCAAATATTCAGCGAAACCTCTATACAAATACACAGCCTCAACGACTGAATATATATCTGTTACTTCACAGGATAATCCTATAAAGAAAGGTGAGTTTCATATTTTTCTATCTTCCTTTTATATTAACAGTGTTTTGACGTAAGAAAACTTTTCTTTTACGACTCATGGATTTAATTTTTGTTCACGTCCGTCGCGTCGTCTCCCCTTACGAATTTAAGAAAAATTTCTTGGGGAACCGTCGCGTCGTCGGGAGTAGGGGCCCGACGGTCCCCCAGGACTAAGGGCGAGGACGGGCGCTAATATAAAATTAGATCGGAGCGCCTCGCGGATATTATAATTATGATCCCCTATGCTACCTCAGGGGAAACGTCGGGAGTTTTTAATAATTATAAAACGCCATGGCGACGTCACGCGTTGCCGGCTACGTATTCATTAAATTCATATTGAAATGTATAAAAGTTAACGTCAGTATCCAGTATAATGTATACGTGTAAGCTGCGCCTCACTTACTGTCCAACGGGTCGCCAAAGAGGAAGGACTCGTTTGTTTCTTGTGACAGACAGTAGTCAGTGGCTACTCTATTTTGCGACCTAGGTGGGGTAGTCAGAAATAGCCGTGGACTCGTAGTCGTTGCCGTCGCCATGGCGTCCCGGTGAGGAGGCTAAAACAATTTGAAATTTTGTCTACAGAAAACGACACTGTGGCACAGAACTGTGAAAATAATGATATTCGTCGTTCAAATAGTGAAAGCAACGATATATCAGTCGTTAAAATTGAAAATGAAAACCGCATTTATAATCAAATTAAAAGTTCTAGTTTTAAACGCAAACTGCTGTCTATTGATGAAATTGAAAGCGACAAAGATGACGGTGAAAGTGACAGAAACGACACTGTGGAAAATGAAACTGAAAATGTCAACATCGAAACGTCTTACACAATTAGAATTAAGTCAGAAGATGGAATTGACGATCCTGACAAAAGATCTACCAGAAGAGTCTATTTCAGCTACGAATCCGATCTAGAATCTAACCATGATGATTGTGACTATCCTAAATCAGCAGAATTGTCAAGAGATGACAATCAAGCAGCAGAATTGTCAAACGATAATCCTTCTGAAGGATTTGACGTGGAGCTTGACAATACAATTGTGTCAGATGATAGAAATGACAGATCGGTATCAAAGGATGTCATATTTGACGATGTTAATAAAGAATCCGATGATGAATCTGATGATGATGATGATAATGTAACAAATGATGAAGAAAGAGGCAACAATAATATTGAAGCTGCAAACAAACTCATGGGAAACAGGCAATTAATTGTAAAATTAATAAAATATCCTCTGGAACAATATATTCTAAAGGAAAAAGGTAAAATTAGATAAAATGATTATTATACTCCGCGCCCTCTATGATTATGCGCCACGCTGCCGATCACGCCGAACAATATGGATCTCCATTATCTAAAATAAATGAATTTTAATTTAATCTACATTTGTAATAAGAAAGAAAAGACAAAAGCCTGTACAGACATGTAATAATAAAAGAAATCAAGTCAAAAATTCATAGTTTTTTCAAGAAAAATTGTAGCTGCGTTCCGGTGGTCGCGCGGTATGGGCTTGCGCTAATTTCATTCCATGCATGCAATTTTCCAAATGGTCATAGAGATTTTGAATTTGACATACATACGACAATCGGCTAAGGTCGGCGCGGCGAGCCATCACATAGGGCGCAGAGTATAAATATTGTATTACAATGCATTTATAGATACATCACCATTTTTAAATTACATACAATATAAAAAAAATCCGGCCAAGTGCGAGTCGGCCTCGCGCACGAAGGGTTCCATACCATTATATTAATACTACTTAGCGGCAACAGAAATACATAATCTGTGAAAATTTCACCTATCCAGCTATCACGGTTCATGAGATACAGCCTGGTGACAGACAGCAAACAGAGAGTAGAGTCTTAGTAAAAGGGTCCCTTTTGTACCCTTTGGGTATGGGACCCTAAAAACAAAGCTCTAAGTATTACAAAGAGTGGCCTTGCATGTGGTTTTTATGCTTCAAAACATGTGTGTGACCAATAGATTTCGGGTTCGATCCCCGCCGCCGAACAACTGTTTATTTGATATACATACAAATATTTGTACGAGTCTGATAGTTTCTTTTAAACTTGTTTTACTTAAAGACTTATTCTAGCTTTGCTTAGTTAAAGCCTAGATGGCGCTGTAATTAATGTTGTATTTATTTTAGTTAAGAGAGAAATTAATGATGATTCAACTGTCCCTAATACTGAATTAGTTGCCGTCAAGGACATTAGTAACGGTAATGACAGCGGAAATCGTGAAATCCAAGATGAAAATAATGAATCCCATTATACCGAAGATGCTATCATTCATAATACCGATGATGCTATAATTGTAAATGACGAATTTCATAATACTGAAAACGCTAACAATGAAAATGACGAATTTCATAATACCGATGATGCTATCATTGAAAATGATAAATTTCATAATACAGAAAACGTTAATCATGAAAATGACGAATTTAATAATACCGAAGATGCTAAAAATGATTGCTTTCAAGATACCGAAGACCTCGTAGTTGTATTAAACTTTTCTGAAATGGAAAATTGTCAAGATCCATTAATTGAAACCAAAGAAGAGGTAAGTAATGCAAATGACACAGGAAAGGTAAGTATGAATCGTTCCAATATAAGAGATGATAAATTACATAGAAACGATTCGGGAGGTAAACCAAATGAACTAGATAACGATGAAATTGAAAATGCGAATAATCAACATGTTATATTACACGATGAAAGTGATGAAAATGAAAAAGCTGGTTCAGTTTTACAAAATCTCGTTAGTATTCAAGAGTCGTTCCCCAACAAGGAAGTACCTGCGGAAGCCAAGAATAATGTTCCAACCAGATCGGCCGAAAACGATGTTCCCAACATATTGACCGAAAAAGTGGTACCTAACAGTTTGGCCAAAACAGATATTCGTACCAGGTTGGCCAAAAAAGATGTCCCTACCAGATTGGCCAAAAGGGATGTTCCTAGCAGATTAGCTAAAAAGGATGTTCTTACCAGATTGGGTAAAAAGGATGTTCCTACAAAATTGGCGAAAAATAATGATCCTGAAAGTTTTAAAAGTAAAAATCAAGAATCGTTGTCTAAAAATGAAGTTTCTTCCACATTAACTAAAAAGGTTGTTCCTGCAAAGCGCAAGAGTGAAGTACCATTGGATGAAAATGAAGTTACCGCCAAATTAACTAAAAAAGATGTTCCTACGAAGCGGAAAATAAATACTGAAGCATCACTGTGTAAAAACGAAGAAACTATCGAATCGGCAAAAATGGAAGTTCCTGCTAAATTGGTAAAAAGGGATGTACCCGTAAAAGTCATAAGAAAGAAACAAGACACTAAACTATCAAAAGGTAAGTTGAAGTTATTTTGAAATTTAACCATTTAAAAAAAACAGTATGACGACTGCGATTATAAATGTAACCGGAAAGACCATTTAGAAGTTCATCTAATTGCAGGTACCGCAACATACACAAGGATTAACGTAAACGAACCGCTTCCAGGACAACTTACGACTACTCAAGACTCTAGCAATTTTTCAACTGAAGACTGTAACGATACCACAGAACAAATGCCGCCGGCAAGGCTGACTACTCAGAAAAAACAAGCTGATTTAAACAATACTAAATATACAAAACAAAACCTTGTACCTTTTCCGCAGTCGGGTAAAATAGTTGAGGAATTTCTCTTATGTAATTTCTGCGATTACAAATGTTCTGCAAAAAGTAGGTTAATTCGTCACATACGAACACACACTAGTGAAAAACCTTTCTCATGTGACGTCTGTTCCTATAGATGCGCTCTTAAGGGTATGATGCGTCAACATTTAATGACACACACCGATATAAAACCATTCGTATGCGATGTTTGCTGTCGCAAATTTCGCACTAACAGTGACTTAAAAAGACATAAAACATTCACACACAAACAAACACAAAACATTCACAATGGTGAAAATGTCTCTCTCGTTTGCCATATTTGCGGTTACAAATCTCCTTCAAAAATTGGATTAAATCATCATATAAGAAGTCATACCGGTGACAAACCTTTTCCCTGTACTGAGTGCAGTTATAAAGCAGTGACACAAGGTTATTTAAATAAACACATGCTAACACATTGAAAGGAACGACCTTTTGCTTGCACTGAGTGTAATTATAAAGCAGTAAAAAAAGCTTATTTAACTAGTCATATGAAAATACATACAGGTGAAAAATCTTTCTCTTGTGACGTCTGTAGTTACAGATGCGCATTTAAGGAAATGCTGCGAAAACATCTTATGACACATACAGATATAAAACCATTTAAATGCGATGTTTGTGATGGCAAATTTCGCACAAACAATAAATTAAAAGAACATTACCTAGTTCACACCGGCGAAACAAAGTTTTCTTGCAATCTTTGCGATTATAAATGTAAGCGGAAAGACCATTGAATGTTCATCTAAACACTCATTCGGGCTTAAAGCCGTACATTTGTGAGATATGTGGGTATAGGAGTAATCGAACATCTAGTTTGAAATGGCATACGAAGCGTTATCACACAGAAGATAAAATGCTAAAACCTTTCTCTTGTGATATCTGTGGCTTTAAATGTGCACTAAAAAGTAGTTTAGGAATTCATATGATGAAACACATTGGTGAGAAACCTTTCGTTTGTCATTAATGTCATTACAAGAGTAGTTTGAAATCCGTTTTAACCAGACAAATGTTGACTCAAACTGGTGAGAAACCTCTCTCTTGTGATTGGTGTGATTTCAGATGTATTCAGAAAACTCACTTAAAAAAACACATAAAGAACACTCATATCAAGTGAAATTTTAGAGAAACGGATCGTCTTTATTTTTCTGAGTAGTCGCAGCCAAGTGTTCGTGTCCTAGAAGCGGTTTGTTTACTCTAATCCTTGTGTTTCCCTCTCGATTTTCTGCTATCGTTATTGGCTAAACCTATGCTAAACCCTTCGTGACCATGTTGTTTACCCAAATTAATTAAAAAAAACTACCTACTGATTGCAGGTACCGCAACATACACAGGGATTAACGTAAACGAACCGCTTCCAGGACAACTTACGACTACTCAAGACTCTAGCAATTTTCCAACTGAAGACCCTAATGATACCACAGAACAAATGCCGCCGCCAAAGCTAAGTACTCAGAAGAAACGAGCTAATTTGAACAATACTAAATGTACAAAACAAAACCTTGTAGCTTTTCAGCAGTCGAGTAAAAAAGTTAAGGAAGTTCTCTTTTGTAATATTTGCGATCACAAATGTTTAACAAAAAGTGCATTAAATTATCATATAAGAAGTCATACTGGTGACAAACCTTTTACCTGTACTGAGTGCAGTTATAAAGCAGTGATACAAGGTTATTTAAATAAACACATGCTAACACA
The DNA here is from genome assembly GCA_951213275.1 of Idaea straminata. NCBI lineage: Eukaryota > Metazoa > Arthropoda > Insecta > Lepidoptera > Geometridae > Idaea > Idaea straminata. The sequence continues at coordinate 7,119,097 of OX577872.1, forward strand.
TTCAAAGGAACGACCTTTTGCTTGCACTGAGTGTAATTATAAAGCAGTAAAAAAAGCTTATTTAACTAGTCATATTATGAACACACATACAGGTGAAAAACCTTTCTCTTGTGACGTCTGTAGTTACAGATGCGCATATAAGGAAATGCTGCGAAAACATCTTATGACACATACAGATATAAAACCATTTAAATGCGATGTTTGTGATGGCAAATTTCGTACTGACTTTCACTTAAAAAGACATTACTTAACTCACACCGGCGAAAAAAGATTTTCTTGTGATATTTGCGATTATAAATGTAAGCGGAAAGAACATTTGGAAGTTCATGTAATCACTCATTCGGGCTTAAAGCCGTACATTTGTGAGATATGTGGGTATAGAAGTAATCAAATATCTAGTTTGACTTGGCATACGAAGCGTTATCACACAGAAGATAAAATGCTAAAACCTTTCTATTGTGATATCTGTGGCTTTAAATGTGCACTAAAAAGTAGTTTAGGAATTCATATGAAAAAACACACTGGTGAGAAACCTTTCGTTTGTCATTTATGTCATTACAAGAGTAGTTTTAAATCCTGTTTAACCAGACATATGTTGACTCACACTGGTGAGAAACCTCTCTCTTGTGTTTGGTGTGATTTCAGATGTATTCAGAAAACTCACTTAAAAAAACACATAAAGAATACACATTTCAAGTGAATCTTATAGAACTTTCACTTAAATGTTTTCAGTGTAAATTACAGAAGCAGACGGGTGAAAATTAAAATATTAAGTAGAACTGAAGTAATAGGTATTGGTAAGTCAGCGAATGATGGCCGCCGTCGAAAAGTGGAAGGGGTATGCGCAGAAGTCAATTTTTAGGTCTATTTGGCGGGAGGACAAGAGCGAAGTGAGGGTCAGTTATATCATCGCTCTCTGTTCCGCATACACGTCTTTAGCCGCGGTCTGTCGGGAGCGGTACAGAGCACGTCTTTAGTTCGTCTAAGTACTGTCGCGCACATAAAATTTTACCATTACACTGGTTAACATTGCAGCCGCGCAGCTAACTTTACCCAGACTGAAATTACAACTTTAGACAGAAAAATTGGTGATCATTGGTGCAGGCATAGAAATCCACGTTCGTACCTTTGTTCAGTAAATGTGCAGGGCAGTTTTAGTTCTGCGGTTTAAAGTTCGCGCCAAAGACAATAGAAAATATAGATTTGACAGAAATCTGACTGTTTAAAGCGACAGTGACAGATTATCGACAATAGATAATCAATAGTCAATAGTTGTTTCCATTCGCTCCCTAGGCGAACCCTAACATTGACAGCAAAGAAAGTTCGACGTCTAGAACATTCATAGACGATAAATGTTTGCTTCTATCTTTCCCTGCTTTTCCCGAAACTTTATAGATTAATATAAAAGGGCGGCGCCGAGGTCGCGCAATTAGTTCTAATATAGAAATCTATATAGAAATTACAGTGATTGAATATCACTACATAGTATAAAACAAAGTCGCTTTCTCTGTCCCTTTGTATGCTTAAATCTTTGAAACTACGCAACGGATTTTGATGCGGTTTTTTTTAATAGATAGAGTGATTCAAGAGGAAGGTTTATATGTATAATAACATCCATTTAATAGTGGAGAAGTACTGTTATTTTTGAGGTTTCTAATGTGATGTCGTAAATAATTACATTTTTTCCGCTTACATTGCAAACGCAGGCTGAACCCTACGAGTTTTATCAAAATAATGTACTAAGTATTGTACACATTGAAAAGGTGTACAGAAAAGTCGGTGATGGTATATGTCTATCTCTTATGGATAACCCACAATAACTTTTTTTTGTCATTTACTTTTTACGACAAATAATGGCTAATTTTCGAAGCGATTTTAACGAATACAGCATTAATCCTTAACCAATTAAATACCTTGAATACATTGTTCATTTAATATAGATCTGTATGGCCCTTTACACCGTATGATTTAATGAATATTTTCGAAGATATTACAGATTTAAAAATTGCGGGACGTAGCGTTTGCGGCGGTACCGGCCGGTCGCCCGGTGCGGCAAAAAAATGTAAAAAGTAAATAAGTAAAAATGTAGTGTATGAATTTAGTTATTCCAAAGTTTTACTCCAAATTTAACGCGTGCGGGCCACGGGCAGTAATGAAAAAATCAAAACTACTGAATCGATTTTAATCACATAGTCTCTATATATTTTATACCCATGCGAAGCCGGAGCGGGCCGCTATGTTTTTATATACAACGTTCACAGTTTTTCTGTAGTGTATTTAGTATCAGCATTGCACCCGTGCGAAGCCGGGGCGGGTCGCTAGTTATGGATATAATACTTATTATATCCACAAATAAATATAATAGTAGCAATTGTATTTAAAGGAATGGTTTTCTGGTTGGGCAAAATAATAAACGGTATGTAAACAAAGTATGTCAAAGTCAAAAATCTTTATTCCTTTCAATGCTTAATACCTAGGTATAAGATTACATAGACACGTCTTAAAAACTAAGTTAGGATGTGTGCCTTCGGAACGCGCCCACCAATGAGAAGAAGGCACAAGAAACTCATGGGGTTTTTTTTTCATGTGATCACGCTCACAAAGGTCAATATTACAAATATTTGAAAGTATTATTTGAAATGGAGCAATTAAAGTCACGTCCAAGGGTTGTTATCATTAAGGTAAGACGAAGTATCATAGTACGCCTTACTGCACAATTTATGCTTTATAAAAGTTTTGAACCTGTTAATGGACATATCATATACATCTTTAATAATAATAATAATAATTCATTTATTTCAGATCACATAAGTACAGATCCATAAGATGTTAGTAAAAATAAAAATTAGAACTTAAAAAATTATTGTTAGTAAAAAAACATGGTAGGTAGGTACAAGAGTCAACTCTGACAAATGTTGCTATCCGATGCGAGAACACGGCGCGACAGCAGCGTGCTGACGCAGCCAGTGTCCCCACAACGGAGAGCCCCACCTGTCAGACATTGCCTTCAGGATGCTGTTCGGACTACTGCGCACCCGATTTTGCAAAGATGTTGACCTTTTACGCATGATCGCATTGAAAGCGTCCACACGAGCCTCCGCAAACATATGCGAGGCACTGCAAAACCTAGGTAGTCCAATCAACACCCTGAAAGCATTGTTGTATTGTACCTGCAGGTCTTTATATGCCCGCTTCGAATAGTTGACCCACAGACTGCATGTGTAAAAAGTTTGACAGTACGCCTTAAACAGGGTAATTTTTACTTGGTTACTACAACACGCGAATCTGCGAGCCAACATATTGCAACGTACAGCTAGCGCCCTACGCTCCCTCTCTATATCCTCATTATCATTGAGATCCTCGTTAACCCAATGGCCCAGATATTTGAACCTTTTGACTTGTGTCAGCGGCACACCACAAAGAGGAACCGGCGGGACAGTCTTGTATGTCTTTGAGCCGGCCTTGAAGACCATTAGTTCACTCTTTGCGACATTATATCTGAGCCCGTGGGACTCTGCATAGGCTTCACATATGGCAATCAGCCGCCGCATGGCTCTAATTGACGGGCTCAGCAGCACCATATCGTCCGCGTAACTGATGTTATTAACACATACGCCGTCAATGTGGCAACCTAGATCGGTACCACTGAGCCCGCCAATCAGACCATTTAAGTATATGTTGAAAAGCCGTGGAGAACTGAGTCCCCCCTGTCTCACGCCACATTTCAACGTATACCCATCGGAATAAGTACCTGCCCATCTTACAGTATTCACCTGATGACTGTACCAATACTTAAAAATGGCTATCACATCTTTCGGCACTCTAGTCTCATATTCTAGCTTCTGCCACAGTTGGTTGTATGACACAAGATCAAATGCTTTTGACAAATCCAAGTAGCAGGCATATACCGGCGTTTTCCTCGCTGTATAGTATTGTACAGTCTGCTTGAGACAGAGAACAGCAGTTTCAGTAGAAAGGCCCGGCCTGAAGCCAAATTGTGCATCATTTAATTCTGAATGCTTACTCATAATACCATCAAGCAGACTGTCCAGTACCTTAGCCACTATAGTTGAAAGCGATATAGGTCTGTAGTTGGAGATGTCAGAAGGATCCAAAGTTTTGTTTTTAAGAATCGGTGTGACAACTGTATGCATCATATCATCTGGCAGGTAACCGTGGCTAACACATAAATTAAAAAACATCATTAACACCCTAGGCAGGTGAGGACCAGCATGCTTCAAATGCTCGATGCTCAAGCCATCGTGCCCTGGGGACTTACCTCTCACCATCGATTTAACTATCTTTTTGATGTCCTTGGCAGCAAAACTGATACCAACGGCGTCCCCGGTTCGATATCCGGCTGATAGCATTCGAGCATCAGAAGCCAGCTGAGGTTCCACCGCAAAATGCCTCTTCTCTTTAGATCTTCTCTTCTCTTCTCTTAAAATCTTTAGGTAATTTATTATAATAGAGCGCACATGTATTATTAAACGACCTGTTTATCTTCCGGAGCCTACTACCGGGCACGGTCAGTTCATCCTTATTTCTTAAGTTGAAATTATGAATATCGCTATTTTTACGAAAAATATCAGGATTTTTGTGAAGGTATAGCAAGTTTTCGTAGATATATTGTGAATAGAGCGTTAATATATTTATCTCTTTAAATTTTTCCCTTAGTGATTCCCTGGGGCCCATCCTGTAGATAGCTCGGACAGCTCTCTTTTGCAAAATGAAAATAGCATCAATATCTGCAGTACACCCCACAGCAGGATGCCGTACGACATGACACTGTGGAAGTACCTAGCTGAAATAGACTAGGCGAGCAGTCTCAATATCCGTATATTCGCGAATTTTCTTAACGGCGTAAGCGGCAGAACTAAGTCTATTGGACAATGCTTCCACATGCGGGCCCCACTGAAGCTTAGGATCTAAAGTTATACCTAGAAAGACAGCGTTACTGACTAATTCAACTTTCTCATCATTAATTTTTACAACAGCTTTGACTTGTTTTACATTTGGAAGTGTGAACCGAATTAATTTAGTTTTGGATCCATTCAGTAATAAATTATTGGAATTGAACCAATCAACTATTCTAGAGAGAGCATTGTTCACATCGTCAACGTTCGACTGACGCTTTTTAACCTTGAACACCAAGGAAGTGTCATCTGCGAACAACACTATCCCATGGTTGTCCCTTACATAAACTAAGAACAGGAAAGGTCCTAATATGGATCCTTGAGGAACCCCCATTGCTATCGCAGATCAACACTCTGGACTCTACCGCTCAGATAAGAAGAGATAAGATCCAGGGCGCTGTCCCTAATACCGTAGTGGTGTAGCTTCATGATCAATGTATTATGTTGAACGCAATCAAATGCCTTGGATAAGTCACAGAATATGCCATACGCATCATGCGACTCCTCCCAAGCATCAAATATGTTTTTAATTAACGCTATACCCGCATCAGTGGTCGAGCGCCCTTTACTAAAGCCGAACTGTTTATTATGTAAGGTATTATTATCATGAAAATGTTTAACTAGTTGCTTTTAAATAAGTTCTTTAAAAAATTTACTAAGCGTAGGTAGTACTGATATTGGTCTAAAATTGGAGGGGTCTGAGGTACTACCGGATTTAAACAGGGGAATTACTTTACTTATGACGATTTGGCAGTAATAATTCTGAGCGCGATTGTACATGCGCAAACCATACCCACCAATTTGCGCCGGCGGCCATCATTCTCTGGGCGGATAATACCTATTTATTAAGGTAAATTATTTGTAAGTTTTTGACGTGATAAGAATTATAATTAAGTGTTTTTGTAAATGTATTATTAGGAATGATTTTCTGTAACCTACTGATAATTAAAATATTAAGTAAATTTTAATAATAAGAATTATTATTCAGTGTTTTTGTAAATGTTTAATAAGAATTATTTTCTGTAATCTACTAAAAATTGGAATACTATGGTACAGTTTTTTTTTTTTTCTTTTATTATGGCTTCGCACGTGTGCATTTAGCCAGTGTCAAGTTATATTTTGCATCAAATTATGACCCGATTTTTCATAAATCGGGCCTAAAGTGTTTCAATGCAGTCAAAGTCGTCATAGTCCGTCAAGTCAGGGGCTATAGTAAAGCGGTGGCAAGTTTACCATAACCTTAATAGGAGATTTGGAGGCAACGAGAAAACTGCATGTTTGACACTGATTTTTACTTTCACTACACTTGTGCACTTTCACAGAACTAAATTGAATAACATTCCACCAGAATTATACAATTCAACTCGGGTTACATCTAAGTTTCATGAAAATAAAACTGCAGCACGACATGTTGTTAACTCGTTCCCGCCAAAACTCCCTCGTTAACAACATGTCGTGCTGCAGTTTTATTATCATGAAACTTAGATGTAACCCGAGCTGAATTGTATAATTCTGGTGGAATGTTATTCAATTTAGTTCTGTGAAAGTGCACAAGTGTAGTGAAAGTAAAAATCAGTGTCAAACATGCAGTTTTCTCGTTGCCTCCAAATCTCCTATTAAGGTTATGGTAAACTTGCCACCGCTTTACTATAGCCCCTGACTTGACGGACTATGACGACTTTGACTGTATTGAAACACTTTAGGGCCGATTTATGAAAAATCGGGTCAATTTGATGCAAAATATAACTTGACACTGGCTAAATGCATACGTGCGAAGCCATAATAAAAGAAAAAAAAAATGTTGTTAACTCGTTCCCGCCAAAACTCCACTTTTTTATTTTTGTTAATATTACTACTAAATGGGCAGGCAAGAGACTTTTAACCTAAACAGCCTCATCTGACATACAATATTTTTTGGGGTTTTTCCATTTTATTTTAAATTCAACTATGACGGTACTTGAATGAGTGGCGTAATTGGTAAGCGCACTTGAACGGTATTCAAGGGATGCGAGTTCGAGTCCCGTCTCAGTTGCAATTTTTGAAGACGCATTTTTCCTTAATAGTACATTGCGATACAAGTGTGGTAAATTGATTATATAATCGAGGCGGTTTGTGACTCATGTGGCTCGATCGATTTAATCTCGGCGAGCTATAGACGCACTCGCGTTCTGCTCGCGCCGCGTCATTAACCGCCTCGATGAAATGGTCAATTCACCACACTATTAAGGCATACCTTTCCCCACCTTATAATTAGTAAACATGCTGCTGTGTTTAGGTCAACAGTATACATTTCACTAAATCGCGGTTTGCAAAAATAATCTAGAAACTGACACAACTATCCCCTAGTTTACAACCATACTAATAACGGGAAAAAGCCGACGTAATGAGGACGATAGAACACAAAGCATAAAGTTGTGATTTCAGACGTATGATTGGGAATCACTAGCGTATTGAATTTCAAAGGTCAATAGCGGCAAAAATTTAACAGGCTACTTACATACTAGCGGCAAATTTGTAAATCCGCCAATAACTGCAGTGACTGAAACACATTCTGAAGCCCTGATTGTCTAAAAGGCAGTATTAAATATGACGATTATTGAAAGAAAACCGCATCAAAATTCGTTTCGTAGTTATATAGATCTAAGCATACATAGGGACAGACAGCGAAAAGTTATTTTGTTCTAAACTAAAATAAGATATATTATCTTAGAATAAACAAAGAGTACATAAATGTACTCATAAGTACATATTATGTAGCAAGAACAAAACGTTTTAACCTCAATTCTGCCGTCACTGTCATTCTGAATAAATTAACCACCATAAAAATATTAAAGTCTCTAAAATGAGGTGAATAAAATCCACTGAAAACGTAAGAAAATTCTTTGATTTTCTAATCCAAAGAGTAAAAGAATTAACAGTCGATAAATTAAAAAAAACGGTGAATACTGTTGGTAGAACAAATTAAACGAGAACCTAAATAAAAACCATAGTTTAAATTTTTGTTACATTTTAACCTAGCAATCTTTTTTTTTTTTTTCTTTTATTATGGCTTCGCACGTGTGCATTTAGCCAGTGTCAAGTTATAAAGTCGTCATAGTCCGTCAAGTCAGGGGCTATAGTAAAGCGGTGGCAAGTTTACCATAACCTTAATAGGAGATTTGGAGGCAACGAGAAAACTGCATGTTTGACACTGATTTTTACTTTCACTACACTTGTGCACTTTCACAGAACTAAATTGAATAACATTCCACCAGAATTATACAATTCAACTCGGGTTACATCTAAGTTTCATGAAAATAAAACTGCAGCACGACATGTTGTTAACTCGTTCCCGCCAAAACTCTAGCAATCTTGTAGGCTACTTGTGTTTGTTTTGAAATTCTACGGAACGGAAGCCATCCGCACAAAAAAGTTGTGATTCAAGTTGCATTGATTGTGATTTGAGATTATTTGTAACGAAATACGATTTACCAAGCGTTTAAGTGATTATAATAATGACGCTTAGTGTTCTGTGAAACTACCTATCGTAAAACACAATGTTAATGTTTTGTGAAAAAAAATACTTCATGTTTATTCAAAGTGCTAAATCGTTTTAATTTTTAACAAATATGGCCTGTCCGTCTGTGTGTCGTGTGTGTTTATCTGATGATTTAGACTTATATCACGTTTCTAAGCCGCTTCTGGCTAAATATTACAAAAAACTCTCTGGAATACAGGTTGGTATCTATTACATTTTCTGATATCAGATCTTATTAGCCTAATGGGCTAGACTGTATATCCGTCGAGTTTGGGCTGCAAATGTTTTTGGGGAATGTCTTAACCTAGAAATACTCCCTGTAAAATTACCTTTATAATTAGTTATATAGCAGCCAAAGAGCTTATTTTCGAGATTTAAAAGAGTGTTTTTCTATAAAATAATAAAATATGTAATCAAAAGTATCGTTTGTCCTACTCCATCCTCTAAACTACCACTATGCTTCATGTGGTATTTTTTCAGTCTATCGACTGGATCGATTTTCATCCAAATCAAATAAATAACCAAGGATATTCAATTAATATAGTAAGGATGCAGCACTCTGCGGTTTCACCCGCGTAGCTCCCAATCCCGTAGAAATATCGGGATAAAAAGTCTATAATACTCCCAATGAATCAATATATCCTCAGACCAAGTTTCATCGAAATCAGTCCAGTAGTTTCGGATCCAATTTGACACAAACGAAAAAAATCTTTCCTCTTTATAATATTATAGGATAGGACTGATTATAAATGATGTATGTTCTCCATATTGCAGTTGAAAAGGCGGAAATTCCCCGAAACATTATGCCAAATATGTCTCAAGGAGTTGCGTAAATGTGGACGCTTCATAGAAACTGCTAGGAGATCAAACAAGGCATTCGAATTATGGATTCATGACCAAACTGAGGTAGGTTTATTAACAAAAACAGGCCAAGTGTGAGTTGGGCTTGCACACAAAAGGATTCGTACCATGTTGTTTGGGAGCCCCCTAAAATTTATATTTTCATCGCGATGCTTATCTTCTTCAACAGAGCAATGTCAATTAGTGTGTATAGATTTTCCATGAAAAATCCATCAATTCACAGCCACCCGGAATTCAACCGGAACTCACACTCAGAACTTGCAGAATGAAAGTCGAGGTATCTACCACTGGGCCTATATTTTATGTCCTAGGATTTAAAAGAATAATGGCAAAACTTTGAACAAAAATAACTTGTTTGCAAGAAGTTCCTTTAAGTGTAATGGCGTAAGATGCTGATGAAGGGAATGAAAAACATGAGACTTTAAATGGTTATATCTTTTTTATACATCTTGTTCATAAAATACTATCAATTTCATTGTAATTTAGAAAAACAAAGAATGATATTATAGTTTTTCTATTGGCGTATATGTCATCATTATTCATTTAGTGGAGCTTGATATTTCGATGATTTTTCAAGCACCATTTTCAACGAGTCTCTTTGACCAGGGTAGTTTACAATACTATGTGCAGTCGGCTGCACAATTGCAGACCCACTGTAGAGCTCCAAGACGGCTGTTATAATAATGTTTTCAACACTAGCAAGATTCTAGACACCTGCTTTAGTTGAAGTTAAAGTCTTCTAACACATCAATTTATCAAACACAAATTATTAGAATAGAATGATAACATGGCAATAATAGTAATTTTAGAACTTTACCGGGGGCTGCAATTATGCAGCCGACTGTGTAGCACTTACCCCGCCAGTCCCAGTAGCTGTACAGACCTAATATCAGCCAATAATAATGCTGGGGATCTAACAGCATACATGGATAAGTATTGATGTATGCATGCCACCACCAAATAACCATGGTAGTTAAAAATATTGTGTGCGGTGGAAGAGTTCGTTCCCCTGGAGACGGTCGACAAAGCTGAAAGATGCTAAATATATTCTACTCCATCATCACGCAAAAAGTTCCCAACTAAAGAGGTCTTGTTATTGTATTTTATTTATTATTTATCATATTTTTTCAGTTAAAATCTTCAGCGAAACCTCTATACAAATACACAGCCTCAACAACTGAATATATATCTGTTACTTCACGGGATAATCCTATAAAGAAAGGTGAGTTTCATATTTTTCTATCTATCATTCCTTTTATATTAATAGTGTTTTGACGAAGGTAATGCAAAACGAGATGTTTAGACGTCTAGGCGAACAACTTTTCTTTAACGACTCATGGATTTATTTTTTGTTTACGTCCGTCGCGTCATCTCCCCTTACGAATTTAAGAAAAATTTCTCGGGGTACCGTCGTCGGGAGTAGGGGCCCGACGGTCCCGTCAGAACTAGGGGCGAGGACGGGCGTTAATATAAAATTAGATCGGAGCGCCTCGCGGATTTTATAATTATGATCCCCTATGCTATCTCAGGGGAAACGTCGGGAGTTTTTAATAATTATAAAACGCCATGGCGACGTCACGCGTTGCCGGCTACGTATAACGTATCCATCAAATTCATATTGTATTGTATAAAAGTTAACGTCCCGACACGGTCGCCAGCTTGGAAGCATAGCCACGACTGACAATGCGCATTGCGAAGACGCATTGTAGCCACATTATCCAGTATAATGTATACGTGTAAGGGGGCGTCCATAAATTACGTTAGTTGTTGGGAGTCGAGTCAAATCTCATCTAATCTTACGTTGGAGAGAGGGGCGTCTCGGCAATTATCACGCAATTTTTGTTCTGATTGATTTTTCCGGCTTAGAGTGGCTAGATCAGAACGGAGTTGAAGGAGCAGATGATTTTACTGAAAATCAAATGGACATCAATAGTCTCTCTTGACACCGCGCATGATTCTCCATGGACTGAATTAGAGTAGACATTTTTTTTTTTGATCACAGTAGTCACTTTTTAAGTATTCTATTGTTAAATTTTTATTACACTTATAACTCTCAGCAATATTGATTATTAGTCTTACTAGTCGCCCACACTTTGAAAAATCTCACGTGAGATTAGGGGATGGGGGAGGGGGTTGAATAAAATCTCACGACATCTCGCCAGGGGGGGAGGGAGGGACAGAAAATTAAAAAAAACACCTCTCGTAATTTTTGGACGCCCCCTAAGCTGCACCACTTACTGAACGGGTCGCCAAAGAGGAAGGACTCGTTTGTTTCTTGTGACAGACAGTAGTCAGTGGCTACTCTATTTTGCGACCTAGGTGGGGTAGTCAGATATAGCCGTGGACTCGTAGTCGTTGCCGTCGCCATGGCGTCCCGGTGAGGAGGCTAAAACAATTTGAAATTTTGTCTACAGAAAACGACACTGTGGCACAGAACTGTGAAAATAATGATATTCGTCGTTCAAACAGTGAAAGCAACGATATATCAGTCGTTAAAATTGAAAATGAAAACCGCATTTATAATCAAATTGAAAGTCCTAGTTTTAAACGCAAACTACTGTCTATTGATGAAATTGAAAGCGACAAAGATGACGGTGAAAGTGACAGAAACGACACTGTGGAAAATGAAACTGAAAATGTCAACATCGAAACGTCTGACACAGTTAGAATTAAGTCAGAAGATGGATCTACCAGAAGAGTCTATTTCAGTTACGAATCCGATCTAGAATCTAACCATGATGATTGTGACTATCCTAAATCAGCAGAATTGTCAAACGATAATCCTTCTGAAGGATTTGACGTGGAGCTTGACAATACAATTGTGTCAGATGTTAGAAATGACAGATCGGTATCAAAGGATGTCAAATTTGACGATGTTAATAAAGAATCCGATGATGAATCTGATGATGATGATAATGTACCAAATGATGAAGAAAGAGGCAACAATAATATTGAAGCTGCAAACAAACTCATGGGAAACAGGCAATTAATTGTAAAATTAATAAAATATCCTCTGGAACAATCTATTCTAAAGGAAAAAGGTAAAATTAGATAAAATGATTATTATACTCCGCGCCCTCTATGATTATGCGCCACGCTGCCGATCACGCCGAACAATATGGATCTCCATTATCTAAAATAAATGAACTTTAATTTAATCTACATTTATAATAAGAAAGAAAAGACAAAAGCCTGTACAGACATGTAATAATAAAAGAAATCAAGTCAAAAATTCATAGTTTTTTCAAGAAAAATTGTAGCTGCGTTCCGGTGGTCGCGCGGTATGGGCTTGCGCTAATTTCATTCCATGCATGCAATTTTCCAAATGGTCATAGAGATTTTGAATTTGACATACATACGACAATCGGCTAAGGTCGGCGCGGCGAGCCATCACATAGGGCGCAGAGTATAAATATTGTATTACAATGCATTTATAGATACATCACCATTTTTAAATTACATACAATATAAAAAAAATCCGGCCAAGTGCGAGTCGGCCTCGCGCACGAAGGGTTCCATACCATTATATTAATACTACTTAGCGGCAACAGAAATACATAATCTGTGAAAATTTCACCTATCCAGCTATCACAGTTCATGAGATACAGCCTGGTGACAGACAGCAAACAGAGAGTAGAGTCTTAGTAAAAGGGTCCCTTTTGTACCCTTTGGGTATGGGACCCTAAAAACAAAGCTCTAAGTATTACAAAGAGTGGCCTTGCATGTGGTTTTTATGCTTCAAAACATGTGTGTGACCAATAGATTTCGGGTTCGATCCCCGCCGCCGAACAACTGTTTATTTGATATACATACAAATATTTGTACGAGTCTGATAGTTTCTTTTAAACTTGTTTTACTTAAAGACTTATTCTAGCTTTGCTTAGTTAAAGCCTAGATGGCGCTGTAATTAATGTTGTATTTATTTTAGTTAAGAGAGAAATTAATGATGATTCAACTGTCCCTAATACTGAATTAGTTGCCGTCAAGGACATTAGTAACGGTAATGACAGCGGAAATCGTGAAATCCAAGATGAAAATAATGAATCCCATTATACCGAAGATGCTATCATTCATAATACCGATGATGCTATAATTGTAAATGACGAATTTCATAATACTGAAAACGCTAACAATGAAAATGACGAATTTCATAATACCGATGATGCTATCATTGAAAATGATAAATTTCATAATACAGAAAACGTTAATCATGAAAATGACGAATTTAATAATACCGAAGATGCTAAAAATGATTGCTTTCAAGATACCGAAGACCTCGTAGTTGTATTAAACTTTTCTGAAATGGAAAATTGTCAAGATCCATTAATTGAAACCAAAGAAGAGGTAAGTAATGCAAATGACACAGGAAAGGTAAGTATGAATCGTTCCAATATAAGAGATGATAAATTACATAGAAACGATTCGGGAGATAAACCAAATGAACTAGATAACGATGAAATTGAAAATGCGAATAATCAACATGTTATATTACACGATGAAAGTGATGAAAATGAAAAAGCTGGTTCAGTTTTACAAAATCTCGTTAGTATTCAAGAGTCGTTCCCCAACAAGGAAGTACCTGCGGAAGCCAAGAATAATGTTCCAACCAGATCGGCCGAAAACGATGTTCCCAACATATTGACCGAAAAAGTGGTACCTAACAGTTTGGCCAAAACAGATATTCGTACCAGGTTGGCCAAAAAAGATGTCCCTACCAGATTGGCCAAAAGGGATGTTCCTAGCAGATTAGCTAAAAAGGATGTTCTTACCAGATTGGGTAAAAAGGATGTTCTTACCAGATTGGGTAAAAAGGATGTTCCTACAAAATTGGCGAAAAATAATGATCCTGAAAGTTTTAAAAGTAAAAATCAAGAATCGTTGTCTAAAAATGAAGTTTCTTCCACATTAACTAAAAAGGTTGTTCCTGCAAAGCGCAAGAGTGAAGTACCATTGGATGAAAATGAAGTTACCGCCAAATTAACTAAAAAAGATGTTCCTACGAAGCGGAAAATAAATACTGAAGCATCACTGTGTAAAAACGAAGAAACTATCGAATCGGCAAAAATGGAAGTTCCTGCTAAATTGGTAAAAAGGGATGTACCCGTAAAAGTCATAAGAAAGAAACAAGACACTAAACTATCAAAAGGTAAGTTGAAGTTATTTTGAAATTTAACCATTTAAAAAAAACAGTATGACGACTGCGATTATAAATGTAACCGGAAAGACCATTTAGAAGTTCATCTAATTGCAGGTACCGCAACATACACAAGGATTAACGTAAACGAACCGCTTCCAGGACAACTTACGACTACTCAAGACTCTAGCAATTTTTCAACTGAAGACTGTAACGATACCACAGAACAAATGCCGCCGGCAAGGCTGACTACTCAGAAAAAACAAGCTGATTTAAACAATACTAAATATACAAAACAAAACCTTGTACCTTTTCCGCAGTCGGGTAAAATAGTTGAGGAATTTCTCTTATGTAATTTCTGCGATTACAAATGTTCTGCAAAAAGTAGGTTAATTCGTCACATACGAACACACACTAGTGAAAAACCTTTCTCATGTGACGTCTGTTCCTATAGATGCGCTCTTAAGGGTATGATGCGTCAACATTTAATGACACACACCGATATAAAACCATTCGTATGCGATGTTTGCTGTCGCAAATTTCGCACTAACAGTGACTTAAAAAGACATAAAACATTCACACACAAACAAACACAAAACATTCACAATGGTGAAAATGTCTCTCTCGTTTGCCATATTTGCGGTTACAAATCTCCTTCAAAAATTGGATTAAATCATCATATAAGAAGTCATACCGGTGACAAACCTTTTCCCTGTACTGAGTGCAGTTATAAAGCAGTGACACAAGGTTATTTAAATAAACACATGCTAACACATTGAAAGGAACGACCTTTTGCTTGCACTGAGTGTAATTATAAAGCAGTAAAAAAAGCTTATTTAACTAGTCATATGAAAATACATACAGGTGAAAAATCTTTCTCTTGTGACGTCTGTAGTTACAGGTGCGCATTTAAGGAAATGCTGCGAAAACATCTTATGACACATACAGATATAAAACCATTTAAATGCGATGTTTGTGATGGCAAATTTCGCACAAACAATAAATTAAAAGAACATTACCTAGTTCACACCGGCGAAACAAAGTTTTCTTGCAATCTTTGCGATTATAAATGTAAGCGGAAAGACCATTTGAATGTTCATCTAAACACCTCATTCGGGCTTAAAGCCGTACATTTGTGAGATATGTGGGTATAGGAGTAATCGAACATCTAGTTTGAAATGGCATACGAAGCGTTATCACACAGAAGATAAAATGCTAAAACCTTTCTCTTGTGATATCTGTGGCTTTAAATGTGCATTAAAAGGTAGTTTAGGAATTCATATGAAAGGAAATGCTACGAAAACATCTTATGAGACATACAGATGTAAAACATTTCAAATGCGATGTTTGTGATCACAAATTTCGTACTAACGTTCACTTAAAAAGACATTACTTAACTCACACCGGCGTAAAAAGATTTTCTTGTGATATTTGCGATTATAAATGTAAGCGGAAAGACCATTTGAATGTTCATCTAAACACTCATTCGGGCTTAAAGCCGTACATTTGTGAGATATGTGGGTATAGGAGTAATCGAACATCTAGTTTGAAATGGCATACGAAGCGTTATCACACAGAAGATAAAATGCTAAAACCTTTCTCTTGTGATATCTGTGGCTTTAAATGTGCACTAAAAAGTAGTTTAGGAATTCATATGATGAAACACATTGGTGAGAAACCTTTCGTTTGTCATTAATGTCATTACAAGAGTAGTTTGAAATCCGTTTTAACCAGACAAATGTTGACTCAAACTGGTGAGAAACCTCTCTCTTGTGATTGGTGTGATTTCAGATGTATTCAGAAAACTCACTTAAAAAAACACTTAAAGAACACTCATATCAAGTGAAATTTTAGAGAAACGGATCGTCTTTATTTTTCTGAGTAGTCGCAGCCAAGTGTTCGTGTCCTAGAAGCGGTTTGTTTACTCTAATCCTTGTGTTTCCCTCTCGATTTTCTGCTATCGTTATTGGCTAAACCTATGCTAAACCCTTCGTGACCATGTTGTTTACCCAAATTAATTAAAAAAAACTACCTACTGATTGCAGGTACCGCAACATACACAGGGATTAACGTAAACGAACCGCTTCCAGGACAACTTACGACTACTCAAGACTCTAGCAATTTTCCAACTGAAGACCCTAATGATACCACAGAACAAATGCCGCCGGCAAAGCTGAGTACTCAGAAGAAACGAGCTAATTTGAACAATACTAAATGTACAAAACAAAACCTTGTAGCTTTTCAGCAGTCGAGTAAAAAAGTTAAGGAAGTTCTCTTTTGTAATATTTGCGATCACAAATATTTAACGAAAAGTGCATTAAATTATCATATAAGAAGTCATACTGGTGACAAACCTTTTACCTGTACTGAGTGCAGTTATAAAGCAGTGATACAAGGTTATTTAAATAAACACATGCTAACACATTCAAAGGAACGACCTTTTGCTTGCACTGAGTGTAATTATAAAGCAGTAAAAAAAGCTTATTTAACTAATCATATGAAAATACATACAGGTGAAAAACCTTTCTCTTGTGACGTCTGTAGTTACAGATGCGCATTTAAGGAAATGCTGCGAAAACATCTTATGACACATACAGATATAAAACCATTTAAATGCGATGTTTGTGATGGCAAATTTCGCACAAACAATAAATTAAAAGAACATTACCTAGTTCACACCGGCGAAACAAAGTTTTCTTGCAATCTTTGCGATTATAAATGTAAGCGGAAAGACCATTTGAATGTTCATCTAAACACCTCATTCGGGCTTAAAGCCGTACATTTGTGAGATATGTGGGTATAGGAGTAATCGAACATCTAGTTTGAAATGGCATACGAAGCGTTATCACACAGAAGATAAAATGCTAAAACCTTTCTCTTGTGATATCTGTGGCTTTAAATGTGCATTAACAGGTAGTTTAGGAATTCATATGAAAAAACACACTGGTGAGAAACCTTTCGTTTGTCATTTATGTCATTACAAGAGTAGTTTTAAATCCTGTTTAACCAGACATATGATGACTCACACTGGTGAGAAACCTCTCTCTTGTGTTTGGTGTGATTTCAGATGTATTCAGAAAACTCACTTAAAAAAACACATAAAGAATACACATTTCAAGTGAATCTTATAGAACTTTCACTTAAATGTTTTCAGTGTAAATTACAGAAGCAGACGGGTGAAAATTAAAATATTAAGTAGAACTGAAGTAATAGGTATTGGTAAGTCAGCGAATGATGGCCGCCGTCGAAAAGTGGAAGGGGTATGCGCAGAAGTCAATTTTTAGGTCTATTTGGCGGGAGGACAAGAGCGAAGTGAGGGTCAGTTATATCATCGCTCTCTGTTCCGCATACACGTCTTTAGCCGCGGTCTGTCGGGAGCGGTACAGAGCACGTCTTTAGTTCGTCTAAGTACTGTCGCGCACATAAAATTTTACCATTACACTGGTTAACATTGCAGCCGCGCAGCTAACTTTACCCAGACTGAAATTACAACTTTAGACAGAAAAATTGGTGATCATTGGTGCAGGCATAGAAATCCATGTTCGTACCTTTGTTCAGTAAATGTGCAGGGCAGTTTTAGTTCTGCGGTTTAAAGTTCGCGCCAAAGACAATAGAAAATATAGATTTGACAGAAATCTGACTGTTTAAAGCGACAGTGACAGATTATCGACAATAGATAATCAATAGTCAATAGTTGTTTCCATTCGCTCCCTAGGCGAACCCTAACATTGACAGCAAAGAAAGTTCGACGTCTAGAACATTCATAGACGATAAATGTTTGCTTCTATGTTTCCCTGCTTTTCCCGAAACTTTATAGATTAATATAAAAGGGCGGCGCCGAGGTCGCGCAATTAGTTCTAATATAGAAATCTATATAGAAATTACAGTGATTGAATATCACTACATAGTATAAAACAAAGTCGCTTTCTCTGTCCCTATGTCCCTTTGTATGCTTAAATCTTTGAA
Organism: Idaea straminata; assembly: GCA_951213275.1. Lineage (NCBI taxonomy): Eukaryota > Metazoa > Arthropoda > Insecta > Lepidoptera > Geometridae > Idaea > Idaea straminata. The sequence continues at coordinate 7,137,491 of OX577872.1, forward strand.
ACTACGCAACCGATTTTGATGCGGTTTTTTTTAATAGATAGAGTGATTCAAGAGGAAGGTTTATATGTATAATAACATCCATTAAATAGTGGAGAAGTACTGTTATTTTTGAGGTTTCTAATGTGATGTCGTAAATAATTACATTTTTTCCGCTTACATTGCAAACGCAGGCTGAACCCTACGAGTTTTATCAAAATAATGTACTAAGTATTGTACACATTGAAAAGGTGTACAGAAAAGTCGGTGATGGTATATGTCTTTCTCTTATGGTGTCGCGGCATGTTCCGCGAATAGACAATAATAATAATACTAGCAACACTTTAAGAGCGCCATCTCGCGCTACTTCAGGTAAACAAATGACAGAGGTTTGTAATATCAGTTCAAATATTTTCTTCATATATTAAAGTGGAAATATAATCAATTGGGAACTTGTGACCTGTGTTTCTACATTGTCAAAGCTAAGTAGTCCATACTATATCTAATCACCGTGGACCCTTGCAGATTTACCTGAATCTGCTGACTGTTGGTATGTATATGATACACTGTTGTACTGTCAGTTGCACAGGCCCTCAGGTAACGGTAAGGAAGTAAGTCAAACTGTTGATCTGTTATAACCACGGGAGGCGATCGGAGGCGATTTAACAGCAAGGCCGGTCGATTGGCAATCTTCAGTGGTCGCCTCCTTTCAAGGCCAGTCGATCGGCATGTATGGTGGTTTACAGATATCTGTGTGTATTGTAATGGAACTGATTCAAGTGCAAGTAAGTGGGGCCCCCACAACTATCTACTAGGAGGCACGCTCATTCAAAGCCGTTCGATTGGATCTCCGTGTATAGAGCGTGCCTCAGCTTCATTCAAAGCCAATCGTTCGGTATCTGGTGTCATGCTCTGACTCAGGAAAACTGAAACCTGGGGGTCTAACGAAATTAACCATATCTGCTATGATATTCTAAGTATATTCTATGTATATTCTAATTATGGGAATTATGGGTCTGATAAAAGGGGTTTAGATTTGAGCAGTTATGTAGATCTTCAAGGGTCAATGGCTACTTAGTTCATTATATATCTAATCCTACAGAAGGAGGATGGGGAGGTGGACAGACGAAGCTTACTTTGGATATAGTAATTACCCGGAATAAACAATAAAGAAGCAGAGAGAGAAAGAGAGAGAGCATATGGTATTCAACGGAGGGAATTAGTAAGAATCCAGGTATGTGCACGTGCTACTAAATCATAAACATTAGCGTTGCTGGGCCTCTAAATAATTACCTAAAGGAATGCGAGTTACATGCCCCAAACCCATAGTATGATTGTATATCTATCAGAGTGACCCAGATCGCTACATGGTGGAGATGCTGGGATACCATAATATAACGACAATCAAACAATAATGAATACCTTATGCTCAGAAGAGACATTAATCAAATTAAAACTGTATAATTCTGCAAAGAACCTTCTAGAAAGATGAAAGATCTACATCGGAGATAATTAGTGATTCTACTCGGCGGCAGATGGCATTAGTTGTATTTATAGTAAAATTTAAAAGGAATATACATGGAAATAAATCAAACAGAATTTAGGCAGAACCATTAATTTTTTTGTTGAAATTACGTAAATTAATAACTTTACGAAATTATTAAAGTTATATTTTAGCATTATGTTATTCAGCCGTTTATTGTAATTATTATTGATTTATTATTGACTTGTTGACTTGTTATATGTGATTTGGCGTTGTTTCGTTTTTGGTGTTGGTAGAACGTTGCTTATGTGACCTAATTAATACTTTTTAGAATATTTTTACTTAATAAATACTTTTTATTGAAACTGTTTTACGTAAATTCTTTAAAATGCGAATATTTTCAAACGGAAGTGTCATTTTACTGAAGAACAACGCCGTCTGACGGCTTATAGACAATGAGTCGCCGCCGGCCGCCATGAAAGGATATTCCTTTCAATTTTAAATTTATTATAAATAGTTTCATTGAGATATTTTTGTTTAAATTTAGTTAAAAATAGTATTCTACGCATTATAAAGAGGATAATATTTAGATAACGAACGACCGACACGCGATTATTCGCGGCGTACGTGTCAAGAAATTTGTACGTATACTTTCTTCATAAATTACTTAAGTCTTCTGTTCGGTGAGTTTTTTCAGCAAAATTATTAATAATCTAAGTACAAGATTTAACTTTCAACAAAGTAGATAATTCCTTTTCAGAAATTAAAATTCTGCGTCCATTTCAGAAACAAAAATTTTCAAATATGGCGGTCAGTTGAGATTAGAAATATACATACAGTTTTGCAATTAATACAGTCATAATTTAAATATCAAACATATTCTACCCCTTGCCTCACCAGGTATTTTACTTATTTTTCAATAACATTAATTAACATTGATCGAAATCGCATAAAATCAACGAGGTGATATTATTATGGTGTAGGTACTGTCGCTTGAGGGTGCAGTATGAAAGAGAACAAAGATCCTAATCCTAGTCTTAATTGGACCAATTAAAGGTAGATACGACATTGTGAAACAGTTCCTAGGTATAAATACAAACTTAGCAAATATCTATACTAATAATATAAAGCTGGAGAGTTTGTTTGTTTGTTTGTTTGAACGCGCTAATCTCAGGAGCTACTGATTCGAATTGGGGAGTTCTTTTTGTGTGTTGGATGATCCATTTGTCGAGAAAGGCTATATTATGTTCCGATATTCTCATGGGATTGGGACTTACGCGAGTGAAACCACGGAGCGCTTCTAGTATAAAATATTTGACTGACGATTTCCGAAAGTTTTGAAACTCACATAATGATGAGTATTCATTAACTACTGCTTATAAGTAGACTACGTATATCGTAAATAAATCCTTTAAACATAGGTCGAGAAGCTGATGTTATATTTCAAACACAAGATGATTTAGTTCAAGAAGTTAGAGTTTAATTTCCACTAAATTAATAAAATAGTTGAATCGGAAAAAGGATGATAAAAAGTGGAGCTACGTTAAGTTCGTTGTTTTCAGATAGTTTGTTTAGTATTTTATTATTTCGTTTTAAAAGCGTTATCTAAACAACACTTTGCTACAGTACCTACCTACTTCCATGAAAAAGTGGAAGGATAATTTTTAAAATTATTAATTCTGTTCATAGATACTTACCTTCCAGGCCAGGCCAGGCTTGTAGCTACGCCTGGCTTTATCTACTTAGTTTGGTGTAGTTTTAAGGGGGTGTTTTCCGCACTTAACCTTATTATTTGTGCTTCAACTACATAGAGTAGAATAAATTATTTTCGTGGCAGCTTATTGCAAATCTGATACTAAATAAACGAAACATAAAATAAACTTTTAAAATGATTGTTATTTACTGTGAGGCAAGGAGGTAACTTTGTGTACTACTGTATCTACTTATCATGTAGGCGTGCATATTGTGCTACACGCTATATTTATATTTTGAACTATTCCAGAACAAAATGGAACAAATTTTAAAAGAAAGGCTAGAAACGGTGCACAACCAAATAAGAATTAACATAGCTAAACTTAAGACGCTTCCACAAGTTCCACAAACCTTCTCTTCTGAAACTGTAAATGAGGCACGGATTATAAAGTGCAAATTATCGAGCAATATCAGAATTTTCCGAGAAGAACTTACCGAATACCTCAAATTTGACAACACAACAGACATTGAAGAAATTTCAAGAATGTCTGAGACACAACTGATGGCTGAAGAGGAATTAGCTTGCCTTACAGCAAGATTAGATATAATTAATACCAATAAACAAGATACTATTCAGACAACAAGTAATGCAGACTCTGCGGTAAGGCTACCTAGACTTGAACTGCCCATATTCGATGGAGATATATTAAATTGGCACTCGTTTATTGATCAATACAATTCTAGCATCCATAATAGGAGCATTCCAGACGTAGACAAGCTGAATTATCTAAAAGCATCTGTAAGAGGTGAAGCCCAGAAAGCGATAGATGGGTTGGAAACTACAAATAAGAATTACATGATTGCCTTAAAAACTCTCGAAGATAGATATGGGAAACCACAGTACCTTATTGATGCCCACTACTCTGCATTATATAAAATAGAGACAGCCGACAGTAGTCTTCTTAGTTGTAGAAAAACGTACGATGAATTGGAAAGACATTTGAGAATTTTGGAAACTTTAGGCGAAGATATAAACCATAACCATTTGAGGTTCCTTATAATGGAAAAATTTCCTTCAGATTTGATCTACGAACTAAAAATAAAAATGAACACAGATTCTATAAAGGTAATAAGAAAACAACTTGATGCGATGATAACTGCCAGAGAAGATGCTAATAGAATTGCTCAGAAGAAAAGTTCTGATGATGTAGATACATTCACCACGGAAACACTTCACATTCATGAAGTTCATATGCCAGCACGGAAATATGTTGGAAATAGAGAAAATAAAGTTAAAAATAACACTTATGTTCAGAATGATAATAAATACCAAAAACGAGTGATGAGATATGACAGAGAAGGAGCCTGGAACGAGCCTGATCAAAAATATTGTGTATCTTCTGTAATAGTGATCATTACAACGATGAATGCAACAGATATAAGACAACACAGGAAAGAAAATGGCAGCTCAGAGGACGATGTTTTAATTGTTTAAAGCCAGGCCATCATCAACAAGTATGCTCAGACAGAGGAACATGCTTTTACTGTAAAAAGGTGGGAGTCCATAATAGATCATTGTGTCCCAATAAATTTGGACCGTATTCTGGCAAACCTGAGACTACTATGGACGGACAATCAAATAGTAATAGAATGGATTAAATCAACAAAGTTACTCCCACCCTTTGTGTCTAGAAGAATCGAAGAGATGGAAATGAACAGGGATTTAGAGTTTCGCTGCGTTCCCTCTGTACTCAACCCAGCAGATGTAGCCACAAGACCTCAAAACACAAATACAGACATACATGAATGGTTAGAAGGCCCACAGTTCTTGATAAGAGGTTCAAAGTATTGGCCACCTAATAGTTCCGGTACTGCGTCTTGTTCCCGTTTGTCGGGGGAGGGTCTGACTGTGCCCATTCAGAAAAAAAATCTAGAAAAAAAAAAGAAACCAATGAAGCAACTATTAATACTGATAGTCAGAAGGAAAAGAGACAGATTTAGGAAGAAACTTGAGTCTTTTCAAAGATGTAGACAGTATTATGCGTTGTAAAGGTCGTATGAAAAATGCTGATTGGCCATATGATAAAAAGTATCCAATTCTTATACCCAAAGAAAGCACTTATGATACTTGAAGAATTTAAACAGATGTTCTCAAACCGTTATCTACCTTGCTTGCGAGAAAGGCATTGGCACTCTTACAAAAACCCTAGAGTGACATCGAAACTCCTGCCAAATTGTACAAATTAAGGAAGACAATAAGAGCAGAGTGAATTGGAGGGTTGGGAAAATTATTTCCTTGATTGAAGGATCAGAAGGGTTTTGTAGGATTGATAAGGTTCAAGTGGGTACCAAAGTCTTTACTCGGTCTATCGCCCATCTTTATCCTCTAGAGATAGAAGATGGTGAGGAAAATTGCCAGGAAGAAGCTAAGAACTTACCAGCAGATGTCTTCGACATAACGTTGGCACCACAACCAATAAGTGGAGTAACTGGTGACACAAACAGAGTAAGAGTAGAAGACATAAATATGGATATTGAATTTCACAAAGATATTGCTCAGAGTAAGAACATTATTACAGAAGAGAAGGAAATTAGTACCAGTGGACGCTCGGAAAATGAGAGTGTGGTAGACAGTCTAACTGATGATGTTGAAATATCGAATCAAGATACTAAGAACCGATCTGATGATAGACCTCCGCAACATAGTGCTGCAATTAAAGCCCTAGAGAAAATTAAAGAATGGACGCAGAGTTTGACAACGGTTTTTCTTCCCTTCGCGGGCAGTGTCGCGGCATGTTCCGCGAATAGACAATAATAATAATACTAGCAACACTTTAAGAGCGCCATCTCGCGCTACTTCAGGTAAACAAATGACAGAGGTTTGTAATATCAGTTCAAATATTTTCTTCATATATTAAAGTGGAAATATAATCAATTGGGAACTTGTGACCTGTGTTTCTACATTGTCAAAGCTAAGTAGTCCATACTATATCTAATCACCGTGGACCCTTGCAGATTTACCTGAATCTGCTGACTGTTGGTATGTATATGATACACTGTTGTACTGTCAGTTGCACAGGCCCTCAGGTAACGGTAAGGAAGTAAGTCAAACTGTTGATCTGTTATAACCACGGGAGGCGATCGGAGGCGATTTAACAGCAAGGCCGGTCGATTGGCAATCTTCAGTGGTCGCCTCCTTTCAAGGCCAGTCGATCGGCATGTATGGTGGTTTACAGATATCTGTGTGTATTGTAATGGAACTGATTCAAGTGCAAGTAAGTGGGGCCCCCACAACTATCTACTAGGAGGCACGCTCATTCAAAGCCGTTCGATTGGATCTCCGTGTATAGAGCGTGCCTCAGCTTCATTCAAAGCCAATCGTTCGGTATCTGGTGTCATGCTCTGACTCAGGAAAACTGAAACCTGGGGGTCTAACGAAATTAACCATATCTGCTATGATATTCTAAGTATATTCTATGTATATTCTAATTATGGGAATTATGGGTCTGATAAAAGGGGTTTAGATTTGAGCAGTTATGTAGATCTTCAAGGGTCAATGGCTACTTAGTTCATTATATATCTAATCCTACAGAAGGAGGATGGGGAGGTGGACAGACGAAGCTTACTTTGGATATAGTAATTACCCGGAATAAACAATAAAGAAGCAGAGAGAGAAAGAGAGAGAGCATATGGTATTCAACGGAGGGAATTAGTAAGAATCCAGGTATGTGCACGTGCTACTAAATCATAAACATTAGCGTTGCTGGGCCTCTAAATAATTACCTAAAGGAATGCGAGTTACATGCCCCAAACCCATAGTATGATTGTATATCTATCAGAGTGACCCAGATCGCTACATATGGATAACCCACAATAACGTTTTTTTGTCATTTACTTTTTACGACAAATAATGGCTAATTTTCGAAGCGATTTTAACCAATACAGCATTAATCCTTAACCAATTAAATACCTTGAATACATTGTTCATTTAATATAGATCTATATGGCCCTTTACACCGTATGATTTAATGAATATTTTCGAAGATATTACAGAATTAAAAATTGCGGGACGTAGCGTTTGCGGCGGTACCGGCCGGCCGCCCGGTGCGGCAAAAAAATGTAAAAAGTAAATAAGTAAAAATGTAGTGTATGAATTTAGATATTCCAAAGTTTTACTCCAAATTTAACGCGTGCGGGCCACGGGCAGTAATGAAAAAATCAAAACTACTGAATCGATTTTAATCACATAGTCTCTATATATTTTATACCCATGCGAAGCCGGAGCGGGCCGCTATGTTTTTATATACTTACAACGTTCACAGTTTTTCTGTAGTGTATTTAGTATCAGCATTGCACCCGTGCGAAGCCGGGGCGGGTCGCTAGTTATGGATATAATACTTATTATATCCACAAATAAATATAATAGTAGCAATTGTATTTAAAGGAATGGTTTTCTGGTTGGGCAAAATAATAAACGGTATGTAAACAAAGTAAGTATGTCAAAGTCAAAGTTAAAAATCTTTATTCCTTTCAATGCTTAATACCTAGGTATAAGATCACATAGACACGTCTTAAAAACTAAGTTAGGATGTGTGCCTTCGGAACGCGCCCACCAATGAGAAGAAGGCACAAGAAACTCATGGGGTTTTTTTTTCATGTGATCACGCTCACAAAGGTCAATATTACAAATATTTGAAAGTATTATTTGAAATGGAGCAATTAAAGTCACGTCCAAGGGTTGTTATCATTAAGGTAAGACGAAGTATCATAGTACGCCTTACTGCACAATTTATGCTTTATAAAAGTTTTGAACCTGTTAATGGACATATCATATACATCTTTAATAATAATAATAATACATTTATTTCAGATCACACAAGTACAGATCCATAAGATGTTAGTAAAAATAAAAATTAGAACTTAAAAAATTATTGTTAGTAAAAAAACATGGTAGGTAGGTACAAGAGTCAACTCTGACAAATGTTGCTATCCGATGCGAGAACACGGCGCGACAGCAGCGTGCTGACGCAGCCAGTGTCCCCACAACGGAGAGCCCCACCTGTCAGACATTGCCTTCAGGATGCTGTTCGGACTACTGCGCACCCGATTTTGCAAAGATGTTGACCTTTTACGCATGATCGCATTGAAAGCGTCCACACGAGCCTCCGCAAACATATGCGAGGCACTGCAAAACCTAGGTAGTCCAATCAACACCCTGAAAGCATTGTTGTATTGTACCTGCAGGTCTTTATATGCCCGCTTCGAATAGTTGACCCACAGACTGCATGTGTAAAAAGTTTGACAGTACGCCTTAAACAGGGTAATTTTTACTTGGTTACTACAACACGCGAATCTGCGAGCCAACATATTGCAACGTATAGCTAGCGCCCTACGCTCCCTCTCTATATCCTCATTATCATTGAGATCCTCGTTAACCCAATGGCCCAGATATTTGAACCTTTTGACTTGTGTCAGCGGCACACCACAAAGAGGAACCGGCGGGACAGTCTTGTATGTCTTTGAGCCGGCCTTGAAGACCATTAGTTCACTCTTTGCGACATTATATCTGAGCCCGTGGGACTCTGCATAGGCTTCACATATGGCAATCAGCCGCCGCATGGCTCTAATTGACGGGCTCAGCAGCACCATATCGTCCGCGTAACTGATGTTATTAACACATACGCCGTCAATGTGGCAACCTAGATTGGTACCACTGAGCCCGCCAATCAGACCATTTAAGTATATGTTGAAAAGCCGTGGAGAACTGAGTCCCCCCTGTCTCACGCCACATTTCAACGTATACCCATCGGAATAAGTACCTGCCCATCTTACAGTATTCACCTGATGACTGTACCAATACTTAAAAATGGCTATCACATCTTTCGGCACTCTAGTCTCATATTCTAGCTTCTGCCACAGTTGGTTGTATGACACAAGATCAAATGCTTTTGACAAATCCAAGTAGCAGGCATATACCGGCGTTTTCCTCGCTGTATAGTATTGTACAGTCTGCTTGAGACAGAGAACAGCAGTTTCAGTAGAAAGGCCCGGCCTGAAGCCAAATTGTGCATCATTTAATTCTGAATGCTTACTCATAATACCATCAAGCAGACTGTCCAGTACCTTAGCCACTATAGTTGCAAGCGATATAGGTCTGTAGTTGGAGATGTCAGAAGGATCCAAAGTTTTGTTTTTAAGAATCGGTGTGACAACTGTATGCATCATATCATCTGGCAGGTAACCGTGGCTAACACATAAATTAAAAAACATCATTAACACCCTAGGCAGGTGAGGACCAGCATGCTTCAAATGCTCGATGCTCAAGCCATCGTGCCCTGGGGACTTACCTCTCACCATCGATTTAACTATCTTTTTGATGTCCTTGGCAGCAAAACTGATACCAACGGCGTCCCCGGTTCGATATCCGGCTGATAGCATTCGAGCATCAGAAGCCAGCTGAGGTTCCACCGCAAAATGCCTCTTCTCTTTAGATCTTCTCTTCTCTTCTCTTAAAATATTTAGGTAATTTATTATAATAGAGCGCACATGTATTATTAAACGACCTGTTTATCTTCCGGAGCCTACTACCGGGCACGGTCAGTTCATCCTTATTTCTTAAGTTGAAATTATGAATATCGCTATTTTTACGAAAAATATCAGGATTTTTGTGAAGGTATAGCAAGTTTTCGTAGATATATTGTGAATAGAGCGTTAATATATTTATCTCTTTAAATTTTTCCCTTAGTGATTCCCTGGGGCCCATCCTGTAGATAGCTCGGACAGCTCTCTTTTGCAAAATGAAAATAGCATCAATATCTGCAGTACACCCCACAGCAGGATGCCGTACGACATGACACTGTGGAAGTACCTAGCTGAAATAGACTAGGCGAGCAGTCTCAATATCCGTATATTCGCGAATTTTCTTAACGGCGTAAGCGGCAGAACTAAGTCTATTGGACAATGCTTCCACATGCGGGCCCCACTGAAGCTTAGGATCTAAAGTTATACCTAGAAAGACAGCGTTACTGACTAATTCAACTTTCTCATCATTAATTTTTACAACAGCTTTGACTTGTTTTACATTTGGAAGTGTGAACCGAATTAATTTAGTTTTGGATCCATTCAGTAATAAATTATTGGAATTGAACCAATCAACTATTCTAGAGAGAGCATTGTTCACATCGTCAACGTTCGACTGACGCTTTTTAACCTTGAACACCAAGGAAGTGTCATCTGCGAACAACACTATCCCATGGTTGTCCCTTACAAGGTAAGGTAAGTCATTTATATAAACTAAGAACAGGAAAGGTCCTAATATGGATCCTTGAGGAACCCCCATTGCTATCGCAGATCAACACTCTGGACTCTACCGCTCAGATAAGAAGAGATAAGATCCAGGGCGCTGTCCCTAATACCGTAGTGGTGTAGCTTCATGATCAATGTATTATGTTGAACGCAATCAAATGCCTTGGATAAGTCACAGAATATGCCATACGCATCATGCGACTCCTCCCAAGCATCAAATATGTTTTTAATTAACGCTATACCCGCATCAGTGGTCGAGCGCCCCTTACTAAAGCCGAACTGTTTATTATGTAAGATATTATTATCATGAAAATGTTTAAGTAGTTGCTATAAAATAAGTTTTTCAAAAATTTTACTAAGCGTTGGTAGTACTGATATTGGTCTAAAATTGGAGGGGTCTGAAGTACTACCGGATTTAAACAGGGGAATTACTTTACTCACAGGGGAATTACTTTACTTATGACGATTTGGCAGTAATAATTCTGAGCGCGATTGTACATGCGCAAACCATACCCACCAATTTGCGCCGGCGGCCATCATTCTCTGGGCGGATAATACCTATTTATTAAGGTAAATTATTTGTAAGTTTTTGACGTGATAAGAATTATAATTAAGTGTTTTTGTAAATGTATTATTAGGAATGATTTTCTGTAACCTACTGATAATTAAAATACCAAGTAAATTTTAATAATAAGAATTATTATTCAGTGTTTTTGTGAATGTTTAATAAGAATTATTTTCTGTAATCTACTAAAAATTGGAATACTATGGTACAGTTTTTTTTTTTTTTTTTTTTTTTTTTTTTTATCTTTTATTATGGCTTCGCACGTGTGCATTTAGCCAGTGTCAAGTTATATTTTGCATCAAATTATGACCCGATTTTTCATAAATCGGGCCTAAAGTGTTTCAATGCAGTCAAAGTCGTCATAGTCCGTCAAGTCAGGGGCTATAGTAAAGCGGTGGCAAGTTTACCATAACCTTAATAGGAGATTTGGAGGCAACGAGAAAACTGCATGTTTGACACTGATTTTTACTTTCACTACACTTGTGCACTTTCACAGAACTAAATTGAATAACATTCCACCAGAATTATACAATTCAACTCGGGTTACATCTAAGTTTCATGAAAATAAAACTGCAGCACGACATGTTGTTAACTCGTTCCCGCCAAAACTCCTACAGATTTTTTAAGTGTAATCCGTGATTGTTTAATTATGTATGAATTATTTGCTGAACTGTTGATAATTGGGATTGTCCAAATTTCCTGACCTATGGTTTTTATATTATTTTCCGTGAATATAGACTAATTTAAGATACTTATTTTCTTATAATTCCTATGTATATTAAAAAGCAAAATATGACATACTTACAATTTTTTTCTTTTAAACTTCATGTTTGACACTGATTTTTACTTTCACTACACTTGTGCACTTTCACAGAACTAATAAAACTGCAGCACGACATGTTGTTAACTCGTTCCCGCCAAAACTCCCTCGTTAACAACATGTCGTGCTGCAGTTTTATTATCATGAAACTTAGTTGTAACCCGAGCTGAATTGTATAATTCTGGTGGAATGTTATTCAATTTAGTTCTGTGAAAGTGCACAAGTGTAGTGAAAGTAAAAATCAGTGTCAAACATGCAGTTTTCTCGTTGCCTCCAAATCTCCTATTAAGGTTATGGTAAACTTGCCACCGCTTTACTATAGCCCCTGACTTGACGGTCTATGACGACTTTGACTGTATTGAAACACTTTAGGCCCGATTTATGAAAAATCGGGTCAATTTGATGCAAAATGTAACTTGACACTGGCTAAATGCATACGTGCGAAGCCATAATAAAAGAAAAAAAAAAATGTTGTTAACTCGTTCCCGCCAAAACTCCACTTTTTTATTTCTGTTAATATTACTACTAAATGGGCAGGCAAGAGACTTTTAATCTAAACAGCCTCATCTGACATACAATATTTTTTGGGGTTTTTCCATTTTATTTTAAATTCAACTATGACGGTACTTGAATGAGTGGCGTAATTGGTAAGCGCACTTGAACGGTATTCAAGGGATGCGAGTTTGAGTCCCGTCTCAGTTGCAATTTTTGAAGACGCATTTTTCCTTAATAGTATATTGCGATACAAGTGTGGTAAATTGATTATATAATCGAGGCGGTTTGTGACTCATGTGGCTCGATCGATTTAATCTCGGCGAGCTATAGACGCACTCGCGTTCTGCTCGCGCCGCGTCATTAACCGCCTCGATGAAATGGTCAATTCACCACACTATTAAGGCATACCTTTCCCCACCTTATAATTAGTAAACATGCTGCTGTGTTTAGGTCAACAGTATACATTTCACTAAATCGCGGTTTGCAAAAATAATCTAGAAACTGACACAACTATCCCCTAGTTTAGGGGATAGTTGTGTCAGTTTCCATACTAATAACGGGAAAAAGCCGACGTAATGAGGACGATAGAACACAAAGCATAAAGTTGTGATTTCAGACGTATGATTGGGAATCACTAGCGTATTGAATTTCAAAGGTCAATAGCGGCAAAAATTTAACAGGCTACTTACATACTAGCGGCAAATTTGTAAATCCGCCAATAACTGCAGTGACTGAAACACATTCTGAAGCCCTAATTGTCTAAAAGGCAGTATTATATATGACGATTATTGAAAGAAAACCGCATCAAAATTCGTTTCGTAGTTATAAAGATCTAAGCATACATAGGGACAGACAGCGAAAAGTTATTTTGTTCTAAACTAAAATAAGATATATTATCATATAATAAACAAAGAGTACATAAATGTACTCTTATGTACATATTATGTAGCAAGAACAAAACGTTTTAACCTCAATTCTGCCGTCACTGTCATTCTGAATAAATTAACCACCATAAAAATATTAAAGTCTCTAAAATGAGGTGAATTAAATCCACTGAAAACGTAAGAAAATTCTTTGATTTTCTAATCCAAAGAGTAAAAGAATTAACAGTCGATAAATTAAAAAAACGGTGAATACTGTTGGTAGAACAAATTAAACGAGAACCTAAATAAAAACCATAGTTTTAATTTTTGTTACATTTTAACCTAGCAATCTTTTTTTTTTTTTCTTTTATTATGGCTTCGCACGTGTGCATTTAGCCAGTGTCAAGTTATAAAGTCGTCATAGTCCGTCAAGTCAGGGGCTATAGGAAAGCGGTGGCAAGTTTACCATAACCTTAATAGGAGATTTGGAGGCAACGAGAAAACTGCATGTTTGACACTGATTTTTACTTTCACTACACTTGTGCACTTTCACAGAACTAAATTGAATAACATTCCACCAGAATTATACAATTCAACTCGGGTTACATCTAAGTTTCATGAAAATAAAACTGCAGCACGACATGTTGTTAACTCGTTCCCGCCAAAACTCTAGCAATCTTGTAGGCTACTTGTGTTTGTTTTGAAATTCTACGGAACGGAAGCCATCCGCACAAAAAAGTTGTGATTCAAGTTGCATTGATTGTGATTTGAGATTATTTGTAACGAAATACGATTTACCAAGCGTTTAAGTGATTATAATAATGACGCTTAGTGTTCTGTGAAACTACCTATATCGTAAAACACAATGTTAATGTTTTGTGAAAAAAAATACTTCATGTTTATTCAAAGTGCTAAATCGTTTTAATTTTTAACAAATATGGCCTGTCCGTCTGTGTGTCGTGTGTGTTTATCTGATGATTTAGACTTATATCACGTTTCTAAGCCGCTACTGGCTAAATATTACAAAAAACTCTCTGGAATACAGGTTGGTATCTATTACATTTTCTGATATCAGATCTTATAATATTAGCCTAATGGGCTAGACTGTATATCCGTCGAGTTTGGGCTGCAAATGTTTTTGGGGAATGTCTTAACCTAGAAATACTCCCTGTAAAATTACCTTTATAATTAGTTATATAGCAGCCAAAGAGCTTATTTTCGAGATTTAATTAAAAGAGTGTTTTTCTATAAAATAATAAAATATGTAATCAAAAGTATCGTTTGTCCTACTCCATCCTCTAAACTACCACTATGCTTCATGTGGTATTTTTTCAGTCTATCGACTGGATCGATTTTCATCCAAATCAAATAAATAACCAAGGATATTCAATTAATATAGTAAGGATGCAGCACTCTGCGGTTTCACCCGCGTAGCTCCCAATCCCGTAGAAATATCGGGATAAAAAGTCTATAATACTCCCAATGAATCAATATATCCTCAGACCAAGTTTCATCGAAATCAGTCCAGTAGTTTCGGATCCAATTTGACACAAACGAAAAAAATCTTTCCTCTTTATAATATTATAGGATAGGACTGATTATAAATGATGTATGTTCTCCATATTGCAGTTGAAAAGGCGGAAATTCCCCGAAACATTATGCCAAATATGTCTCAAGGAGTTGCGTAAATGTGGACGCTTCATAGAAACTGCTAGGAGATCAAACAAGGCATTCGAATTATGGATTCATGACCAAACTGAGGTAGGTTTATTAACAAAAACAGGCCAAGTGTGAGTTGGGCTTGCACACAAAAGGATTCGTACCATGTTGTTTGGGAGCCCCCTAAAATTTATATTTTCATCGCGATGCTTATCTTCTTCAACAGAGCAATGTCAATTAGTGTGTATAGATTTTCCATGAAAAATCCATCAATTCACAGCCACCCGGAATTCAACCGGAACTCACACTCAGAACTTGCAGAATGAAAGTCGAGGTATCTACCACTGGGCCTATATTTTATGTCCTAGGATTTAAAAGAATAATGGCAAAACTTTGAACAAAAATAACTTGTTTGCAAGAAGTTCCTTTAAGTGTAATGGCGTAAGATGCTGATGAAGGGAATGAAAAACATGAGACTTTAAATGGTTATATCTTTTTTATACATCTTGTTCATAAAATACTATCAATTTCATTGTAATTTAGAAAAACAAAGAATGATATTATAGTTTTTCTATTGGCGTATATGTCATCATTATTCATTTAGTGGAGCTTGATATTTCGATGATTTTTCAAGCACCATTTTCAACGAGTCTCTTTGACCAGGGTAGTTTACAATACTATGTGCAGTCGGCTGCACAATTGCAGACCCACTGTAGAGCTCCAAGACGGCTGTTATAATAATGTTTTCAACACTAGCAAGATTCTAGACACCTGCTTTAGTTGAAGTTAAAGTCTTCTAACACATCAATTTATCAAACACAAATTATTAGAATAGAATGATAACATGGCAATAATAGTAATTTTAGAACTTTACCGGGGGCTGCAATTATGCAGCCGACTGTGTAGCACTTACCCCGCCAGTCCCAGTAGCTGTACAGACCTAATATCAGCCAATAATAATGCTGGGGATCTAACAGCATACATGGATAAGAATTGATGTATGCATGCCACCACCAAATAACCATGGTAGTTAAAAATATTGTGTGCGGTGGAAGAGTTCGTTCCCCTGGAGACGGTCGACAAAGCTGAAAGATGCTAAATATATTCTACTCCATCATCACGCAAAAAGTTCCCAACTAAAGAGGTCTTGTTATTGTATTTTATTTATTATTTATCAAATTTTTTCAGTTAAAATCTTCAGCGAAACCTCTATACAAATACACAGCCTCAACGACTGAATATATATCTGTTACTTCACGGGATAATCCTATAAAGAAAGGTGAGTTTCATATTTTTCTATCTATCATTCCTTTTATATTAATAGTGTTTTGACGAATGCAAAATGAGATGTTTAGACGTCTAGGCGTACAACTTTTCTTTAACGACTCATGGATTTATTTTTTGTTTACGTCCGTCGCGTCATCTCCCCTTACGAATTTAAGAAAAATTTCTCGGGGTACCGTCGTCGGGAGTAGGGGCCCGACGGTCCCGTCAGAACTAGGGGCGAGGACGGGCGTTAATATAAAATTAGATCGGAGCGCCTCGCGGATTTTATAATTATGATCCCCTATGCTACCTCAGGGGAAACGTCGGGAGTTTTTAATAATTATAAAACGCCATGGCGACGTCACGCGTTGCCGGCTACGTATAACGTATCCATCAAATTCATATTGTATTGTATAAAAGTTAACGTCCCGACACGGTCGCCAGCTTGGAAGCGTAGCCACGACTGACAATGCGCATTGCGAAGACGCATTGTAGCCACATTATCCAGTATAATGTATACGTGTAAGGGGGCGTCCATAAATTATGTTAGTTGTTGGGGGTCGAGTCAAATCTCATCTAATCTTACGTTGGAGAGAGGGGCGTCTCGGCAATTATCACGCAATTTTTGTTCTGATTTATTTTTCCGGCTTAGAGTGGCTAGATCAGAACGGAGTTGAAGGAGCAGATGATTTTACTGAAAATCAAATGGACATCAATAGTCTCTCTTGACACCGCGCATGATTCTCCATGGACTGAATTAGAGTAGATATTCTTTTTTTTGATCACAGTAGTCACTTTTTAGTATTCTATTGTATTCTATTTAGTACACTTTTTAAGTATTCTATTGTTACATTTTTATTACACTTATAACTCTCAGCAATATTGATTATTAGTCTTACTAGTCGCCCACACTTTGAAAAATCTCACGTGAGATTAGGGGATGGGGGAGGGGGTTGAATAAAATCTCACGACATCTCGCCAGGGGGGGAGGGAGGGACAAAAAATTAAAAAAAAAACACCTCTCGTAATTTTTGGACGCCCCCTAAGCTGCGCCACTTACTGTCCAACGGGTCGCCAAAGAGGAAGGACTCGTTTGTTTCTTGTGACAGACAGTAGTCAGTGGCTACTCTGTTTTGCGACCTAGGTGGGGTAGTCAGAAATAGCCGTGGACTCGTAGTCGTTGCCGTCGCCATGGCGTCCCGGTGAGGAGGCTAAAACAATTTGAAATTTTGTCTACAGAAAACGACACTGTGGCACAGAACTGTGAAAATAATGATATTCGTCGTTCAAACAGTGAAAGCAACGATATATCAGTCGTTAAAATTGAAAATGAAAACCGCATTTATAATCAAATTGAAAGTCCTAGTTTTAAACGCAAACTACTGTCTATTGATGAAATTGAAAGCGACAAAGATGACGGTGAAAGTGACAGAAACGACACTGTGGAAAATGAAACTGAAAATGTCAACATCGAAACGTCTGACACAGTTAGAATTAAGTCAGAAGATGGATCTACCAGAAGAGTCTATTTCAGTTACGAATCCGATCTAGAATCTAACCATGATGATTTTGACTATCCTAAATCAGCAGAATTGTCAAACGATAATCCTTCTGAAGGATTTGACGTGGAGCTTGACAATACAATTGTGTCAGATGTTAGAAATGACAGATCGGTATCAAAGGATGTCATATTTGACGATGTTAATAAAGAATCCGATGATGAATCTGATGATGTGGTAGCGGATGATGATGATAATGTAACAAATGATGAAGAAAGAGGCAACAATAATATTGAAGCTGCAAACAAACTCATAGGAAACAGGCAATTAATTGTAAAATTAATAAAATATCCTCTGGAACAATATATTCTAAAGGAAAAAGGTAAAATTAGATAAAATGATTATTATACTCCGCGCCCTATATGATTATGCGCCACGCTGCCGATCACGCCGAACAATATGGATCTCCATTATCTAAAATAAATGAATTTTAATTTAATCTACATTTATAATAAGACTAGCTGTTGCCCGCGACTTCGTTCGCGATGTGGTTTTGGGTTATTTAGAATACTTAGCATTTTTCTGCATAGATACAATTTATCATTCGGTGTAAGTTATAAAAACAAAATAGGTAGTTACATTGTTTTTAAACTATATTTTTAATTGATTTGGCAAAGGCACTTTACTTACTCATACTCTGAAAGTAGGTCTAAAGATGCCTGAAGAGCGTGTAGAAAGAAAAACTTTCAGCCCTAGGAAAGATCGCTTTCACTGACAGCTGTCATGTCAAATTATGGCTTCGCGCGGCTTGTGCAATGTGCTTGTAGCTAGTATCAGTATCATTACGCATTAGGAACTTCAAAAACCTAACCTTCTTGCTTTAGGTAACACCAAAGAATAACAATTATGGCTTCGCACGGCTCATCCATACTGCCAGAGTTTAGTACATAATAGGTTTTTTCTCAGTAATCGAATTCAGGTAGATATATTTAGTTCCAGATATCTTATTTAATAAAATAAATGTAAAGATGAAAAACTGTAATTTAAATCTACGGACTTCGCGTCATTACTCAGTGTTGGATAAACTAATTTATAAAAATCTCTTCGGTAAGTACCGACGTATTTGAGTATTGAAAACATGTTGAAAACAAATAGCAAAAACAAAAAATCTACATAATGTATAACCTCTTTGGTCCCAACCTTGTAAGAGGATCAGGTAGTATAGAGTCTCTCATTCACTCTCGTTATTAGGAAGAATTTTATGTTTATTCGTAATGAAAAGCACTTGTTACCCAAGGTGTGAAAGTCACTCATTTAGTCCCTCGAACTATTAGCGCCCTCGCTACGCTCGGGCGCCAAACTCCGTCTCGGGACTCAATGAGTGACTTTCACACCTTGGGTAACAATGTACTATTTTTGTTAATTTTTCACAAATAAAACATAATAGGTACACAACAATATGATAAGCTAAAACTAATTCCAATTTCTATTCGCACAAAACTTTCAACATACTTTGTCTTCCTAGTTATCTTTAGATTTTTGTAAATTAAAGAAAAAATAATTATCAACTACCTTTGTGTCTCGATTCATATTCTTCAATTAATAATATAAGAGATTATAGTATTTACACCAACATCATGCAAATAATAATCTATTTTGGTGCAAATAATATTTTACATTGTTTTTATTTTCAAATAATAATATTAATGACTAAAAAGAAAGGCCATTGGACAGAACAAATACTAATACTTAAAATAACCCGATGCACATTGAGATCAGGCATCACGTTGAACAAAAAAAGCTTTCACACCAAACATCTAAAGCGTCTCGGAAACGGGGTATTTGAAGGAACGTGGTGTCCTATGATTTCACAAAAGTGCACGGTGCCCTTTGAGACTCATACCTATCGATAGAGGGCATCGAAAAAAAAACAAATAATAAAAAACCAACCCTCTAAAGCGATTTTCTAAGAGTGCGCGGTGACTTTATGCCAAAAATAATTGTGTAAAATGATGTTATGCTTAGGGTTTTTATGTCAAAACCGATTTTTCCAAAACCTTTATACCAAACTACAAAAGGACATTCAACTTCTAAAGCGAGACGTTTTGGAAACGGAATATCTAAAGAAAAATGATAACCTATAATTTTTCAAAAGCGTGCGGTTCACTTTGAGTGCCATAGCCATCGAAAATGACAAATAATGCCATCAAACAAAACCTAAAAAGCGTTGGGCATTATTTATTTATCGGGTCTAAAATCACAGCGCAAAAAACATAACATAACTTTTCCAATTTTCTGAATTCTTGACCAAAATACCCAGTTTTTTTATTAGGTAGCTAGCAGGGCTACGTAATTTTGGAAAAAAAAAGATTTTTACAAATAACTACCTGTATATTTTTTAACCGAAATCAAAAAAGCAGGAGGTTCTCAATTCGTCACGTATATATATATTTTTTATGTATGTTCGCTGATTACTCGTAAACTCTTGGAGCGATTTGTAAAATTCTTTTTTTGTTTTTACTATCTAAGGTTTCCGCTACTTGAACTCATAATTCAAACTAAAGCAGGAGAAAAGCGCGATAGAAATGTAACATCGAAGAGGTCTTCGGTAAAGGAGATCGGTAATATTATACGTATCTCTTTGTACTAACCTCATTTTCAGTTTGACGTAGGTAGTATTAAATGCAAACTATTTGGTTTCATGACAGCTGTCATCTTGAGCGGAGGCATGTACTGTACCCCTACTATGACTTTTTGAAGCACTCGAAAAATAGAAACCCTTATAAGATCACTCTTTTGTCCGTCTGTCTATCAGTGTGTCACTACCGATATTCTCAGAGACGGGTGGACCTAGTAAGTTGATTTTTAGGAAGTTTCATAGTAAATACTCAATATAGTATGTTAGATCGAATACGTAAAGAAGTCGTGGTAAGGGTACTGTTTCCTTCTGACGTTCGATTAAGTTTTACCACGGAAAAATATTTCGATTTCACATTTTTTAAATATTTTTTCATCAAATATCATAATTATTGTATTAAAGTTAAATTGAAACATACCCTAAATGTTATTCTGATATTTTCTGAACATATTCATGTGGACCTTGTTAAAATCTGTTCTGTAGTTTATAAGATTACCTGGTTCAAACAAACAGACAAAAATTCTAAAAACTACCCTATCGTGTTCAGCTAACGATTTTAAGACGACCTGTGTATTTTTTTTCTGGATATCTTACAATTACAGATTTTTTTATGTCTACAGATTTATTATATGTATAGAAAGAAAAGACAAAAGCTTGTACCGACATGTAATAATAAAAAAATCAAGTCAAAAGTTTTTTCAAGAAAAATTGTAGCTGCGTTCCGGTGGTCGCGCGGTATGGGCTTGCGCTAATTTCATTCCATGCATGCAATTTTCGAAATGGTTATAGAGATTTTGAATTTGACATACATACGACAATCGGCTAAGGTCGGCGCGGCGAGCCATCACATAGGGCGCAGAGTATAAATATTGTATTACAATGCATTTATAGATACATCACCATTTTTAAATTACATACAATATAAAAAAAACCGGCCAAGTGCGAGTCGGCCTCGCGCACGAAGGGTTCCATACCATTATATTAATACTACTTAGCGGCAACAGAAATACATAATCTGTGAAAATTTCACTTATCCAGCTATCACGGTTCATGAGATACAGCCTGGTGACAGAGAGTAGAGTCTTAGTAAAAGGGTCCCTTTTGTACCCTTTGGGTATGGGACCCTAAAAACAAAGCTCTAAGTATTACAAAGAGTGGCCTTGCATGTGGTTTTTATGCTTCAAAACATGTGTGTGACCAATAGATTTCGGGTTCGATCCCCGCCGCCGAACAACTGTTTATTTGATATACATACAAATATTTGTACGAGTCTGATAGTTTCTTTTAAACTTGTTTTACTTAAAGACTTATTCTAGCTTTGCTTAGTTAAAGCCTAGATGGCGCTGTAATTAATGTTGTATTTATTTTAGTTAAGAGAGAAATTAATGATGATTCAACTGTCCCTAATACTGAATTAGTTGCCGTCAAGGACATTAGTAACGGTAATGACAGCGGAAATCGTGAAATCCAAGATGAAAATAATGAATCCCATTATACCGAAGATGCTATCATTCATAATACCGATGATGCTATAATTGTAAATGACGAATTTCATAATACTGAAAACGCTAACAATGAAAATGACGAATTTCATAATACCGATGATGCTATCATTGAAAATGATAAATTTCATAATACAGAAAACGTTAATCATGAAAATGACGAATTTAATAATACCGAAGATGCTAAAAATGATTGCTTTCAAGATACCGAAGACCTCGTAGTTGTATTAAACTTTTCTGAAATGGAAAATTGTCAAGATCCATTAATTGAAACCAAAGAAGAGGTAAGTAATGCAAATGACACAGGAAAGGTAAGTATGAATCGTTCCAATATAAGAGATGATAAATTACATAGAAACGATTCGGGAGATAAACCAAATGAACTAGATAACGATGAAATTGAAAATGCGAATAATCAACATGTTATATTACACGATGAAAGTGATGAAAATGAAAAAGCTGGTTCAGTTTTACAAAATCTCGTTAGTATTCAAGAGTCGTTCCCCAACAAGGAAGTACCTGCGGAAGCCAAGAATAATGTTCCAACCAGATCGGCCGAAAACGATGTTCCCAACATATTGACCGAAAAAGTGGTACCTAACAGTTTGGCCAAAACAGATATTCGTACCAGGTTGGCCAAAAAAGATGTCCCTACCAGATTGGCCAAAAGGGATGTTCCTAGCAGATTAGCTAAAAAGGATGTTCTTACCAGATTGGGTAAAAAGGATGTTCCTACAAAATTGGCGAAAAATAATGATCCTGAAAGTTTTAAAAGTAAAAATCAAGAATCGTTGTCTAAAAATGAAGTTTCTTCCACATTAACTATAAAGGTTGTTCCTGCAAAGCGCAAGAGTGAAGTACCATTAGATGAAAATGAAGTTACCGCCAAATTAACTAAAAAAGATGTTCCTACGAAGCGGAAAATAAATACTGAAGCATCACTGTGTAAAAACGAAGAAACTATCGAATCGGCAAAAATGGAAGTTCCTGCTAAATTGGTAAAAAGGGATGTACCCGTAAAAGTCATAAGAAAGAAACAAGACACTAAACTAACAAAGGGTAAGTTGAAGTTATTTTGAAATTTAACCATTTAAAAAAAACTGTATGACGACTGCGATTATAAATGTAAGCGGAAAGACCATTTGGAAATTCATCTGATTGCAGGTACCGCAACATACACAAGGATTAACGTAGACGAACCGCTTCCAGGACAACTTACGACTACTCAAGATTCTAGCAATTTTTCAACTGAAGACTGTAACGATACCACAGAACAAATGCCGCCGGCAAGGCTGACTACTCAGAAAAAACAAGCTGATTTAAACAATACTAAATATACAAAACAAAACCTTGTACCTTTTCCGCAGTCGGGTAAAATAGTTAAGGAATTTCTCTTATGTAATTTCTGCGATTACAAATGTTCTGCAAAAAGTAGGTTAATTCGTCACATACGAACACACACTGGTGAAAAACCTTTCTCATGTGACGTCTGTTCCTATAGATGCGCTCTTAAGGGTATGATGCGTCAACATTTAATGACACACACCGATATAAAACCATTCGTATGCGATGTTTGCTGTCGCAAATTTCGCACTAACAGTGACTTAAAAAGACATAAAACATTCACACACAAACAAACACAAAACATTCACACTGGTGAAAATGTCTCTCTCGTTTGCCATTTTTGCGGTTACAAATCTCCTTCAAAAAGTGCATTAAATTATCACATAAGAAGTCATACTGGTGACAAACCTTTTACCTGTACTGAGTGCAGTTATAAAGCAGTGACACAAGGTTATTTAAATAAACACATGCTAACACATTCAAAGGAACGACCTTTTGCTTGCACTGAGTGTAATTATAAAGCAGTAAAAAAAGCTTATTTAACTAATCATATGAAAATACATACAGGTGAAAAACCTTTCTCTTGTGACGTCTGTAGTTACAGGTGCGCATTTAAGGAAATGCTGCAAAAACATCTAACGACACACACTGATATAAAACCATTCGAATGCGATGTTTGTGATCACAAGTTTCGTACTAACGGTGACTTAAAAAGCCATTACTTAACTCACACCGGCGAAAAAAGATTTTCTTGTGATATTTGCGATTATAAATGTAAGCGGAAAGTACATTTGGAAGTTCATCTATATACCCATTCGGGCTTAAAGCCGTACATTTGTGAGATATGTGGGTATAGAAGTACTACAACATGTAATTTGAAATATCATACGAAGCGTTATCACACAGAAGATAAAATGCTAAAACCTTTCTCTTGTCATATCTGTGGTTTTAAATGTGCACAAAAAGGTAGTTTAGGAATTCATATGAAGAAACACACTGGTGAGAAACCTTTCGTTTGTCATTTATGTCATTACAAGAGTAGTTTTAAATCCTGTTTAACCAGACATATGTTGACTCACACTGGTGAGAAACCTCTCTCTTGTGATTGGTGTGATTTCAGATGTATTCAGAAAACTCACTTAAAAAAACACATAAAGAATACACATTTCAAGTGAATGTTATAGAACTTTCACATAAATGTTTTCAGTGTAGATTACAGAAGCAGACGGGTGAAAATTAAAATATTAAGTAGAATTGAAGTAATAGGTATTGGTAAGTCAGCGAATGATGGCCGCCATCGAAAAGTGGAAGGGGTATGCGCAGAAGTCAATTTTTAGGTCTATTTGGCGGGAGGACAAGAGCGAAGTGGGGGTCAGTTATATCATCGCTCTCTGTTCGGCATACACGTCTTTAGCCGCGGTCTGTCGGGAGCGGGACAGAGCACGTCATTAGTTCGTCTAAGTACTGTCGCGCACATAAAATTTTACCATTACACTGGTTAACATTGCAGCCGCGCAGCTAACTTTACCCAGACTGAAAATACAACTTTAGACAGAAAAATTGGTGATCATTGGTGCAGGCATAGAAATCCATGTTCGTACCTTTGTTCAGTAAATGTGCAGGGCAGTTTTAGTTCTGCGGTTTAAAGTTCGCGCCAAAGACAATAGAAAATATATATTTGACAGAAATCTGACTGTTTAAAGCGACAGTGACAGATTGTGATATTTGCGATTATAAATGTAAGCGGAAAGTACATTTGGAAGTTCATCTATATACCCATTCGGGCTTAAAGCCGTACATTTGTGAGATATGTGGGTATAGAAGTACTACAACATGTAATTTGAAATATCATACGAAGCGTTATCACACAGAAGATAAAATGCTAAAACCTTTCTCTTGTCATATCTGTGGTTTTAAATGTGCACAAAAAGGTAGTTTAGGAATTCATATGAAGAAACACACTGGTGAGAAACCTTTCGTTTGTCATTTATGTCATTACAAGAGTAGTTTTAAATCCTGTTTAACCAGACATATGTTGACTCACACTGGTGAGAAACCTCTCTCTTGTGATTGGTGTGATTTCAGATGTATTCAGAAAACTCACTTAAAAAAACACATAAAGAATACACATTTCAAGTGAATGTTATAGAACTTTCACATAAATGTTTTCAGTGTAGATTACAGAAGCAGACGGGTGAAAATTAAAATATTAAGTAGAATTGAAGTAATAGGTATTGGTAAGTCAGCGAATGATGGCCGCCATCGAAAAGTGGAAGGGGTATGCGCAGAAGTCAATTTTTAGGTCTATTTGGCGGGAGGACAAGAGCGAAGTGGGGGTCAGTTATATCATCGCTCTCTGTTCGGCATACACGTCTTTAGCCGCGGTCTGTCGGGAGCGGGACAGAGCACGTCATTAGTTCGTCTAAGTACTGTCGCGCACATAAAATTTTACCATTACACTGGTTAACATTGCAGCCGCGCAGCTAACTTTACCCAGACTGAAAATACAACTTTAGACAGAAAAATTGGTGATCATTGGTGCAGGCATAGAAATCCATGTTCGTACCTTTGTTCAGTAAATGTGCAGGGCAGTTTTAGTTCTGCGGTTTAAAGTTCGCGCCAAAGACAATAGAAAATATATATTTGACAGAAATCTGACTGTTTAAAGCGACAGTGACAGATTATCGACAAGAGATAATCAATAGTTGTTTCCATTCGCTCCCTAGGCGAACCCTAACATTGACAGCAAAGAAAGTTCGACGTCTAGAACATTCATAGACGATAAATGTTTGCTTCTATCTTTCCCTGCTTTTCCCGAAACTTTATAGATTAATATAAAAGGGCGGCGCCGAGGTCGCGCAATTAGTTCTAATATAGAAATCTATATAGAAATTACAGTGATTGAATATCACTACATAGTATAAAACAAAGTCGCTTTCTCTGTCCCTTTGTATGCTTAAATCTTTGAAACTACGCAACGGATTTTGATGCGGTTTTTTTTAATAGATAGAGTGATTCAAGAGGAAGGTTTATATGTATAATAACATCCATTTAATAGTGGAGAAGTACTGTTATTTTTGAGGTTTCTAATGTGATGTCGTAAATAATTACATTTTTTCCGCTTACATTGCAAACGCAGGCTGAACCCTACGAGTTTTATCAAAATAATGTACTAAGTATTGTACACATTGAAAAGGTGTACAGAAAAGTCGGTGATGGTATATGTCTATCTCTTATGGATAACCCACAATAACTTTTTTTTGTCATTTACTTTTTACGACAAATAATGGCTAATTTTCGAAGCGATTTTAACGAATACAGCATTAATCCTTAACCAATTAAATACCTTGAATACATTGTTCATTTAATATAGATCTGTATGGCCCTTTACACCGTATGATTTAATGAATATTTTCGAAGATATTACAGATTTAAAAATTGCGGGACGTAGCGTTTGCGGCGGTACCGGCCGGTCGCCCGGTGCGGCAAAAAAATGTAAAAAGTAAATAAGTAAAAATGTAGTGTATGAATTTAGTTATTCCAAAGTTTTACTCCAAATTTAACGCGTGCGGGCCACGGGCAGTAATGAAAAAATCAAAACTACTGAATCGATTTTAATCACATAGTCTCTATATATTTTATACCCATGCGAAGCCGGAGCGGGCCGCTATGTTTTTATATACAACGTTCACAGTTTTTCTGTAGTGTATTTAGTATCAGCATTGCACCCGTGCGAAGCCGGGGCGGGTCGCTAGTTATGGATATAATACTTATTATATCCACAAATAAATATAATAGTAGCAATTGTATTTAAAGGAATGGTTTTCTGGTTGGGCAAAATAATAAACGGTATGTAAACAAAGTATGTCAAAGTCAAAAATCTTTATTCCTTTCAATGCTTAATACCTAGGTATAAGATTACATAGACACGTCTTAAAAACTAAGTTAGGATGTGTGCCTTCGGAACGCGCCCACCAATGAGAAGAAGGCACAAGAAACTCATGGGGTTTTTTTTTCATGTGATCACGCTCACAAAGGTCAATATTACAAATATTTGAAAGTATTATTTGAAATGGAGCAATTAAAGTCACGTCCAAGGGTTGTTATCATTAAGGTAAGACGAAGTATCATAGTACGCCTTACTGCACAATTTATGCTTTATAAAAGTTTTGAACCTGTTAATGGACATATCATATACATCTTTAATAATAATAATAATAATTCATTTATTTCAGATCACATAAGTACAGATCCATAAGATGTTAGTAAAAATAAAAATTAGAACTTAAAAAATTATTGTTAGTAAAAAAACATGGTAGGTAGGTACAAGAGTCAACTCTGACAAATGTTGCTATCCGATGCGAGAACACGGCGCGACAGCAGCGTGCTGACGCAGCCAGTGTCCCCACAACGGAGAGCCCCACCTGTCAGACATTGCCTTCAGGATGCTGTTCGGACTACTGCGCACCCGATTTTGCAAAGATGTTGACCTTTTACGCATGATCGCATTGAAAGCGTCCACACGAGCCTCCGCAAACATATGCGAGGCACTGCAAAACCTAGGTAGTCCAATCAACACCCTGAAAGCATTGTTGTATTGTACCTGCAGGTCTTTATATGCCCGCTTCGAATAGTTGACCCACAGACTGCATGTGTAAAAAGTTTGACAGTACGCCTTAAACAGGGTAATTTTTACTTGGTTACTACAACACGCGAATCTGCGAGCCAACATATTGCAACGTACAGCTAGCGCCCTACGCTCCCTCTCTATATCCTCATTATCATTGAGATCCTCGTTAACCCAATGGCCCAGATATTTGAACCTTTTGACTTGTGTCAGCGGCACACCACAAAGAGGAACCGGCGGGACAGTCTTGTATGTCTTTGAGCCGGCCTTGAAGACCATTCACATGAAAATAAAACTGCAGCACGACATGTTGTTAACTCGTTCCCGCCAAAACTCCCTCGTTAACAACATGTCGTGCTGCAGTTTTATTATCATGAAACTTAGATGTAACCCGAGCTGAATTGTATAATTCTGGTGGAATGTTATTCAATTTAGTTCTGTGAAAGTGCACAAGTGTAGTGAAAGTAAAAATCAGTGTCAAACATGCAGTTTTCTCGTTGCCTCCAAATCTCCTATTAAGGTTATGGTAAACTTGCCACCGCTTTACTATAGCCCCTGACTTGACGGACTATGACGACTTTGACTGTATTGAAACACTTTAGGGCCGATTTATGAAAAATCGGGTCAATTTGATGCAAAATATAACTTGACACTGGCTAAATGCATACGTGCGAAGCCATAATAAAAGAAAAAAAAAATGTTGTTAACTCGTTCCCGCCAAAACTCCACTTTTTTATTTTTGTTAATATTACTACTAAATGGGCAGGCAAGAGACTTTTAACCTAAACAGCCTCATCTGACATACAATATTTTTTGGGGTTTTTCCATTTTATTTTAAATTCAACTATGACGGTACTTGAATGAGTGGCGTAATTGGTAAGCGCACTTGAACGGTATTCAAGGGATGCGAGTTCGAGTCCCGTCTCAGTTGCAATTTTTGAAGACGCATTTTTCCTTAATAGTACATTGCGATACAAGTGTGGTAAATTGATTATATAATCGAGGCGGTTTGTGACTCATGTGGCTCGATCGATTTAATCTCGGCGAGCTATAGACGCACTCGCGTTCTGCTCGCGCCGCGTCATTAACCGCCTCGATGAAATGGTCAATTCACCACACTATTAAGGCATACCTTTCCCCACCTTATAATTAGTAAACATGCTGCTGTGTTTAGGTCAACAGTATACATTTCACTAAATCGCGGTTTGCAAAAATAATCTAGAAACTGACACAACTATCCCCTAGTTTACAACCATACTAATAACGGGAAAAAGCCGACGTAATGAGGACGATAGAACACAAAGCATAAAGTTGTGATTTCAGACGTATGATTGGGAATCACTAGCGTATTGAATTTCAAAGGTCAATAGCGGCAAAAATTTAACAGGCTACTTACATACTAGCGGCAAATTTGTAAATCCGCCAATAACTGCAGTGACTGAAACACATTCTGAAGCCCTGATTGTCTAAAAGGCAGTATTATATATGACGATTATTGAAAGAAAACCGCATCAAAATTCGTTTCGTAGTTATAAAGATCTAAGCATACATAGGGACAGACAGCGAAAAGTTATTTTGTTCTAAACTAAAATAAGATATATTATCTTAGAATAAACAAAGAGTACATAAATGTAATAAGTACATATTAAACAACTGTACCGTTATTCGAAGCCTAATTTAATAATAATGAGATACATCTCTGCTTCCGTTTCCTGTTTTCTGTCTCTTTCCCTCCTATTTGTCGGATATTTGCCTTCTCTTTCACTCCTTCCCACCATCACCCTAGCTCACTTCTATGAAGGAGGCTAATTTTCTTGTCATTCGCGTCGCTGTTTTCGCTCCGAACGGACCTGCTCTGGTGCAGTGAGTAGTAGCATAAATTTTTATTTTTGTGGGTAAATTCAAATTTACCTACCTTTTCATATTTATTGAGTGGGTTCAATCTTTTCCTCCATATTATTTAGCGTTTATTGCAGTTATTTGTGTTTGGCAAAGAGAGATATTTATTTTATTAGAATGGATACAAATAATGATCCGGGTAAATCCAGTGTAGATGAGACAATGCCTTCTCAAAAAAGAAAGAACAAAAAACGTCGTCATGTAAGTACAAGTAGTTCATCATACGATACTAGTTCCTCCAGTTCTAGTACTAAATCTAAGCGCCGCCGGCGGCACCATAAAAAATCTAAGCATAATCGTAACGACAAAAAATTTAGTAGATTAGTGTCAGAAGTGAAATATCTGAAAAGTAGAATTGCGAACGATCCTGGTGTTGATCATTACTATGATAGTGATAATGTCAATGGATATGTGAGCGGTCAATTATATTCTGAAAATGATTCGATGACTAACGAAAATCATCAAGAAATCTCCTTGTCCCTTACAACGAAATTAAAAGATCCCGACATATTAGCGACACCGTCGTCTTACTTAGATTTATTGAAAAGTATTCAGCGTTTTAATCAATCTGATTGGCGCGATGTTAGATATTCTGAAGTACAAAAGAACTACCGCCATTTTCCCGGTTTTTCTGAACTAGAAGTTAATGAGGAGGTTAAATGTTTTGATACCTCGCGTACTTTGGCAAATACCGAAAAAGCCTATGCTTCATTGAGTTTCGCTCTTTTAAAACAAAAGGATCATTTAGAAAAAGAGCTGCGTAGCTTTCTAGCATGGTGTAAGACTGCTCCTGAACTGTCGTATGATGATATTTTCAATAAAATCAATGAAATCTTTGTTACTGGTGATTTTTCCAAAATTTCAAATGATGCGATTCAGATGGTATGTGGCCACAGAGCCGAGGTCGTTCAACAAAGACGAGAGTCTATACTAGCTTCAGTTAGAGATCCATTACACAAGGCACAGCTTAGAAAAATACCGCCATCATGTACAAATTTGTTCGATGCGGATATGTTTACAACTACGTTGGAGAAAGCAGGTAATGTCGGTAAAGTGTTTTGGCCTCGTAATAAAGATCGCGCTTCTGCACCGCAGACCGATCCAGGTACATCAAATACGGTACCCTATAACAGTAACTTTCAAAATTCAAAAAGAGGGAGCAACGCCCGCTCTTTTTCTACTAGAGATAATTATGTAACAAGTTCGAATAAGCCCTTTCGAGGCCGTGGTGCAAGACCAAGCAATAATCGACGTGGTGTTGGACGATCATCATCAGACTACAGACGGGACTATTATAACCGTGACCGCTCTCCTGTATCCCACCGGGATAAGAGAGGCAAGTTTAAGAAATTTTGACTCCTTGAGTCCATTTCAGGCAGGTCAGTTAAGACTATTTTACAAAAGGTGGAAGGACGTGGGGGCACCAAACCACATCTTAAGGATTATTTCAGGTTACCGTATCCCTTTCCGTGCCAAGCCTCCCTTGCTCATTCCAGACCTAAAAGCTCTCGACCATTCCACACCGGCCTCGCCGGAAATGGACGATGTTATTCAATCGATGAAAGACGAAGGTGTTCTAACAACGGTTACACTGTCACCAAGTTTCCTATCGCCCATGTTCCTAGTTCCCAAACAGGATGGAACAATGAGGCCAATATTCAACCTCAAAGCCTTGAACCAATTTGTAATAACGAAGCCCTTCAAGTTAATAAACATACACAAGGTACCAGACTTCCTGCAGCCCAACGATTGGCTCGCAAAAATAGACCTTTCCCAGGCTTATTTTCACCTGCCTACTCACAAATCTCAAAAATGTTTCTTACGGCTGCTATATCGCCAGAAAATACTAGAAATGAACTGCCTACCATTCGGGTTGAGTTCGGCTCCAAGAACATTTGCCGAAGTAAGCAATTGGGTTGCGCAAATCCTTCGTCAACACGGAGTTCGCCTAATTGTCTATCTAGACGATTTTCTTTTGGCCAACAGAGATCGGGACGCTCTAAAACGTCACGTACAGTTAACACTAGACCTCCTAAACTACCTAGGATGGAAGGTAAATCACCAAAAATCGACTCTAAAACCTTGGAAGTCCATAGAATTTCTAGGAATCATTTGGGACGCGTGGTTAAATCACAAATCGTTGCCACAAAAGAAGCAAGACAAATTGAAGGCAATGATATTCAATACCTTGAACAAACAGACCTTGCAACTTCGAGAGTTACAGAGTCTAATAGGATTGATGAACTTTGCCAGCTTCGTCATTCCTCAGGGCAGATTGCATTATCGACAGATTCAGAAATTGACTATCAATCTCCTTCGCTTCCACCAAAAACCGATCAGGTTGAGCGAACCCAGTCGATCGGAATTGGAATGGTGGCTCAGACATCTTTACGCCGGTTCTCAGATTCACGAGCCCAACGCTACTCATTATATAGTGACAGATGCGTCAGACTTAGCCTGGGGAGCAAGGATAAACAACACAAGCATTTCGGGAACTTGGTCAGAAGAGGAGAAGAAGTTTCATTGCAATCGGAAGGAGTTGCTGGTCATCCTCAAAGTCTTAGAAAAACACGGTCCGAGTCTTCGCTCAGCCTTTGTTCATTTACAATCCGACAACAAGACCGCAGTTGCATACTTACGCAACGAGGGAGGGACAAAGTCCCCTGTGCTCTTAGATTTAACCTTCAAGATTTACCGTCTGTTAGAATTGTATCGAACGAATCTTGTAGCATACCATCTCCCGGGCCTTTACAATTCAGAAGCAGATCGGTTATCACGACTGAAAAGAATACCGGAGTGGCATCTTCTACCTCAGGCCACGTTGCAGATATTTCAGCGTTGGGGGACTCCTGTGATAGACTTATTCGCTTCGCGACTAGCTCAAGTAGTACAGACATACTGCACGCTGGATTACTCAGACAAACAGGCTCTGTTCCACGATGCGCTATCCCTGAACTGGGACTATCATCTAGCGTGGGTATTTCCCCCGCCGTTCCTAATGCCCAAAGTATTACATCACCTACACCGCTGTCGGGGAACATATCTAGTGGTAGCTCCGAATTGGGAGAAAGTCTTTTGGCGCGCCGATTTACAGAGCAGAACGTTGGAGCCGCCGTGGACCATCAAGAACCTTCCACAAGTTCTGGTAGACGTGTCAACGGGGTCAGCACCCGAGAAAGTTCATCAGATGGAACTTCAGGTATGGAAATGTGGGGGTGGGATGAACACCTAAGCACATGGTCTTCCAATCAGAAAACCCTGCTCATGAAGAGTTGGCGCCCCTCTACGATCAAGACGTACAAGCCTGCTTGGCGTCGATGGATTAAGTGGGCTACAGAAAATAATGTCTCTGTTAATCGTCCCAGTGGTTCAGAACTTTCTAAGTTCCTAGCCGACTTACACCAAAAAGAAAGGCTAGCTTATAACACCATTTTAATCCATAAGTCAGTCGTTTCGACTTGTTGTGATCCAGATTCCTCGGAGACGCTTAGTAATCATCCTCTGGTTAAAAGAATCTTGAAATCAATTTCCCTATCTAAACCTTTATCAGTCAAAGCTCCAATATGGGATATTGAAATAGTAATAGACAATTTATCAAGGGCTAACCCTGTGTTGGATAATATTTACCAAGTTTCAAAGCACACTGCTGCTTTATTACTAATTTGTTCCGGTCGCAGAATTCATGATTTAACTCTTTTAAGAATCGATCAAGATGACTGCATAATTTCTGAAGTCGATAATTCCATAATATTGTGGCCTGCCTTTGGATCAAAAACTGATACTGCAGACAAACGGCAGTCAGGCTGGCGATTGTTTCAAAATATAGAAAATAAAAATCTTGACCCTGTATATTGGATAAAACTATTAATAAAAGTAGGAAGTGAAAGAAGAAAAACAATCAATTGTGAACATTTATTTATTTCGACCTGTGGGGAAGCTAAACCTGCAACGAGAAGTATCATTGGCGGATGGATCAGAAACGTTTTAAAGGAGTCTGGCGTTGAGGCATCTGCTGGAAGTTTTAGAGCCGCCGTCGCCTCCAAGAGTTGGGTTGAATGTTGTCCAATTGACGACATATTAGCCCGAGGTAACTGGAGATCTGAAAATACATTTAGAAGATTCTATTGTCGTGAGATATTGCAAAAGCCTAGCAACTCTAGGCAAAATGATATTTCTAATTTATTTGAAGTTATTGATTAAGTAATTAATTGAATTTATTATTTCAAGAAGTAGTTAATTGTTTTATTTGTATTTCATTAAATAATTGTTCATTGTTATGTATGACTTTGATTTATACTTACTCATTTTGTTTCATAGATTTTTGTTTTTGCTGATCTAATCAGATTATCAGCTAGTCGATGTAGCTCTACACATTATGTAGGTAAACAGTAGTCACATTGGCTCCCTCCTTCACCATCACCACCAGGCGATAACAAACAGGTCTCATTATTAAATTAGGCTTCGAATAACGGTACAGTTGTTTAATAGCAACGTTTTACCTAAAAATAAAACGTATATTAAACATACTTACCTTATTCGAAGCCTAATAGTCAAATTCTGCCTGGTGGGAAAACAATCGACACGAATGACAAGAAAATTAGCCTCCTTCATAGAAGTGAGCTAGGGTGATGGTGGGAAGGAGTGAAAGAGAAGGCAAATATCCGACAAATAGGAGGGAAAGAGACAGAAAACAGGAAACGGAAGCAGAGATGTATCTCATTATTATTAAATTAGGCTTCGAATAAGGTAAGTATGTTTAATATACGTTTTATTTTTAGGTAAAACGTTGCTATTATGTAGCAAGAACAAAACGTTTTAACCTCAATTCTGCCGTCACTGTCATTCTGAATAAATTAACCACCATAAAAATATTAAAGTCTCTAAAATGAGGTGAATAAAATCCACTGAAAACGTAAGAAAATTCTTTGATTTTCTAATCCAAAGAGTAAAAGAATTAACAGTCGATAAATTAAAAAAAACGGTGAATACTGTTGGTAGAACAAATTAAACGAGAACCTAAATAAAAACCATAGTTTTAATTTTTGTTACATTTTAACCTAGCAATCTTTTTTTTTTTTTCTTTTATTATGGCTTCGCACGTGTGCATTTAGCCAGTGTCAAGTTATAAAGTCGTCATAGTCCGTCAAGTCAGGGGCTATAGTAAAGCGGTGGCAAGTTTACCATAACCTTAATAGGAGATTTGGAGGCAACGAGAAAACTGCATGTTTGACACTGATTTTTACTTTCACTACACTTGTGCACTTTCACAGAACTAAATTGAATAACATTCCACCAGAATTATACAATTCAACTCGGGTTACATCTAAGTTTCATGAAAATAAAACTGCAGCACGACATGTTGTTAACTCGTTCCCGCCAAAACTCTAGCAATCTTGTAGGCTACTTGTGTTTGTTTTGAAATTCTACGGAACGGAAGCCATCCGCATAAAAAAGTTGTGATTCAAGTTGCATTGATTGTGATTTGAGATTATTTGTAACGAAATACGATTTACCAAGCGTTTAAGTGATTATAATAATGACGCTTAGTGTTCTGTGAAACTACCTATATCGTAAAACACAATGTTAATGTTTTGTGAAAAAAAATACTTCATGTTTATTCAAAGTGCTAAATCGTTTTAATTTTTAACAAATATGGCCTGTCCGTCTGTGTGTCGTGTGTGTTTATCTGATGATTTAGACTTATATCACGTTTCTAAGCCGCTACTGGCTAAATATTACAAAAAACTCTCTGGAATACAGGTTGGTATCTATTACATTTTCTGATATCAGATCTTATAATATTAGCCTAATGGGCTAGACTGTATATCCGTCGAGTTTGGGCTGCAAATGTTTTTGGGGAATGTCTTAACCTAGAAATACTCCCTGTAAAATTACCTTTATAATTAGTTATATAGCAGCCAAAGAGCTTATTTTCGAGATTTAAAAGAGTGTTTTTCTATAAAATAATAAAATATGTAATCAAAAGTATCGTTTGTCCTACTCCATCCTCTAAACTACCACTATGCTTCATGTGGTATTTTTTCAGTCTATCGACTGGATCGATTTTCATCCAAATCAAATAAATAACCAAGGATATTCAATTAATATAGTAAGGATGCAGCACTCTGCGGTTTCACCCGCGTAGCTCCCAATCCCGTAGAAATATCGGGATAAAAAGTCTATAATACTCCCAATGAATCAATATATCCTCAGACCAAGTTTCATCGAAATCAGTCCAGTAGTTTCGGATCCAATTTGACACAAACGAAAAAAATCTTTCCTCTTTATAATATTATAGGATAGGACTGATTATAAATGATGTATGTTCTCCATATTGCAGTTGAAAAGGCGGAAATTCCCCGAAACATTATGCCAAATATGTCTCAAGGAGTTGCGTAAATGTGGACGCTTCATAGAAACTGCTAGGAGATCAAACAAGGCATTCGAATTATGGATTCATGACCAAACTGAGGTAGGTTTATTAACAAAAACAGGCCAAGTGTGAGTTGGGCTTGCACACAAAAGGATTCGTACCATGTTGTTTGGGAGCCCCCTAAAATTTATATTTTCATCGCGATGCTTATCTTCTTCAACAGAGCAATGTCAATTAGTGTGTATAGATTTTCCATGAAAAATCCATCAATTCACAGCCACCCGGAATTCAACCGGAACTCACACTCAGAACTTGCAGAATGAAAGTCGAGGTATCTACCACTGGGCCTATATTTTATGTCCTAGGATTTAAAAGAATAATGGCAAAACTTTGAACAAAAATAACTTGTTTGCAAGAAGTTCCTTTAAGTGTAATGGCGTAAGATGCTGATGAAGGGAATGAAAAACATGAGACTTTAAATGGTTATATCTTTTTTATACATCTTGTTCATAAAATACTATCAATTTCATTGTAATTTAGAAAAACAAAGAATGATATTATAGTTTTTCTATTGGCGTATATGTCATCATTATTCATTTAGTGGAGCTTGATATTTCGATGATTTTTCAAGCACCATTTTCAACGAGTCTCTTTGACCAGGGTAGTTTACAATACTATGTGCAGTCGGCTGCACAATTGCAGACCCACTGTAGAGCTCCAAGACGGCTGTTATAATAATGTTTTCAACACTAGCAAGATTCTAGACACCTGCTTTAGTTGAAGTTAAAGTCTTCTAACACATCAATTTATCAAACACAAATTATTAGAATAGAATGATAACATGGCAATAATAGTAATTTTAGAACTTTACCGGGGGCTGCAATTATGCAGCCGACTGTGTAGCACTTACCCCGCCAGTCCCAGTAGCTGTACAGACCTAATATCAGCCAATAATAATGCTGGGGATCTAACAGCATACATGGATAAGAATTGATGTATGCATGCCACCACCAAATAACCATGGTAGTTAAAAATATTGTGTGCGGTGGAAGAGTTCGTTCCCCTGGAGACGGTCGACAAAGCTGAAAGATGCTAAATATATTCTACTCCATCATCACGCAAAAAGTTCCCAACTAAAGAGGTCTTGTTATTGTATTTTATTTATTATTTATCAAATTTTTTCAGTTAAAATCTTCAGCGAAACCTCTATACAAATACACAGCCTCAACGACTGAATATATATCTGTTACTTCACGGGATAATCCTATAAAGAAAGGTGAGTTTCATATTTTTCTATCTATCATTCCTTTTATATTAATAGTGTTTTGACGAATGCAAAATGAGATGTTTAGACGTCTAGGCGTACAACTTTTCTTTAACGACTCATGGATTTATTTTTTGTTTACGTCCGTCGCGTCATCTCCCCTTACGAATTTAAGAAAAATTTCTCGGGGTACCGTCGTCGGGAGTAGGGGCCCGACGGTCCCGTCAGAACTAGGGGCGAGGACGGGCGTTAATATAAAATTAGATCGGAGCGCCTCGCGGATTTTATAATTATGATCCCCTATGCTACCTCAGGGGAAACGTCGGGAGTTTTTAATAATTATAAAACGCCATGGCGACGTCACGCGTTGCCGGCTACGTATAACGTATCCATCAAATTCATATTGTATTGTATAAAAGTTAACGTCCCGACACGGTCGCCAGCTTGGAAGCGTAGCCACGACTGACAATGCGCATTGCGAAGACGCATTGTAGCCACATTATCCAGTATAATGTATACGTGTAAGGGGGCGTCCATAAATTATGTTAGTTGTTGGGGGTCGAGTCAAATCTCATCTAATCTTACGTTGGAGAGAGGGGCGTCTCGGCAATTATCACGCAATTTTTGTTCTGATTTATTTTTCCGGCTTAGAGTGGCTAGATCAGAACGGAGTTGAAGGAGCAGATGATTTTACTGAAAATCAAATGGACATCAATAGTCTCTCTTGACACCGCGCATGATTCTCCATGGACTGAATTAGAGTAGATATTCTTTTTTTTGATCACAGTAGTCACTTTTTAGTATTCTATTGTATTCTATTTAGTACACTTTTTAAGTATTCTATTGTTACATTTTTATTACACTTATAACTCTCAGCAATATTGATTATTAGTCTTACTAGTCGCCCACACTTTGAAAAATCTCACGTGAGATTAGGGGATGGGGGAGGGGGTTGAATAAAATCTCACGACATCTCGCCAGGGGGGGAGGGAGGGACAAAAAATTAAAAAAAAAACACCTCTCGTAATTTTTGGACGCCCCCTAAGCTGCGCCACTTACTGTCCAACGGGTCGCCAAAGAGGAAGGACTCGTTTGTTTCTTGTGACAGACAGTAGTCAGTGGCTACTCTGTTTTGCGACCTAGGTGGGGTAGTCAGAAATAGCCGTGGACTCGTAGTCGTTGCCGTCGCCATGGCGTCCCGGTGAGGAGGCTAAAACAATTTGAAATTTTGTCTACAGAAAACGACACTGTGGCACAGAACTGTGAAAATAATGATATTCGTCGTTCAAACAGTGAAAGCAACGATATATCAGTCGTTAAAATTGAAAATGAAAACCGCATTTATAATCAAATTGAAAGTCCTAGTTTTAAACGCAAACTACTGTCTATTGATGAAATTGAAAGCGACAAAGATGACGGTGAAAGTGACAGAAACGACACTGTGGAAAATGAAACTGAAAATGTCAACATCGAAACGTCTGACACAGTTAGAATTAAGTCAGAAGATGGATCTACCAGAAGAGTCTATTTCAGTTACGAATCCGATCTAGAATCTAACCATGATGATTTTGACTATCCTAAATCAGCAGAATTGTCAAACGATAATCCTTCTGAAGGATTTGACGTGGAGCTTGACAATACAATTGTGTCAGATGTTAGAAATGACAGATCGGTATCAAAGGATGTCATATTTGACGATGTTAATAAAGAATCCGATGATGAATCTGATGATGTGGTAGCGGATGATGATGATAATGTAACAAATGATGAAGAAAGAGGCAACAATAATATTGAAGCTGCAAACAAACTCATAGGAAACAGGCAATTAATTGTAAAATTAATAAAATATCCTCTGGAACAATATATTCTAAAGGAAAAAGGTAAAATTAGATAAAATGATTATTATACTCCGCGCCCTATATGATTATGCGCCACGCTGCCGATCACGCCGAACAATATGGATCTCCATTATCTAAAATAAATGAATTTTAATTTAATCTACATTTATAATAAGACTAGCTGTTGCCCGCGACTTCGTTCGCGATGTGGTTTTGGGTTATTTAGAATACTTAGCATTTTTCTGCATAGATACAATTTATCATTCGGTGTAAGTTATAAAAACAAAATAGGTAGTTACATTGTTTTTAAACTATATTTTTAATTGATTTGGCAAAGGCACTTTACTTACTCATACTCTGAAAGTAGGTCTAAAGATGCCTGAAGAGCGTGTAGAAAGAAAAACTTTCAGCCCTAGGAAAGATCGCTTTCACTGACAGCTGTCATGTCAAATTATGGCTTCGCGCGGCTTGTGCAATGTGCTTGTAGCTAGTATCAGTATCATTACGCATTAGGAACTTCAAAAACCTAACCTTCTTGCTTTAGGTAACACCAAAGAATAACAATTATGGCTTCGCACGGCTCATCCATACTGCCAGAGTTTAGTACATAATAGGTTTTTTCTCAGTAATCGAATTCAGGTAGATATATTTAGTTCCAGATATCTTATTTAATAAAATAAATGTAAAGATGAAAAACTGTAATTTAAATCTACGGACTTCGCGTCATTACTCAGTGTTGGATAAACTAATTTATAAAAATCTCTTCGGTAAGTACCGACGTATTTGAGTATTGAAAACATGTTGAAAACAAATAGCAAAAACAAAAAATCTACATAATGTATAACCTCTTTGGTCCCAACCTTGTAAGAGGATCAGGTAGTATAGAGTCTCTCATTCACTCTCGTTATTAGGAAGAATTTTATGTTTATTCGTAATGAAAAGCACTTGTTACCCAAGGTGTGAAAGTCACTCATTTAGTCCCTCGAACTATTAGCGCCCTCGCTACGCTCGGGCGCCAAACTCCGTCTCGGGACTCAATGAGTGACTTTCACACCTTGGGTAACAATGTACTATTTTTGTTAATTTTTCACAAATAAAACATAATAGGTACACAACAATATGATAAGCTAAAACTAATTCCAATTTCTATTCGCACAAAACTTTCAACATACTTTGTCTTCCTAGTTATCTTTAGATTTTTGTAAATTAAAGAAAAAATAATTATCAACTACCTTTGTGTCTCGATTCATATTCTTCAATTAATAATATAAGAGATTATAGTATTTACACCAACATCATGCAAATAATAATCTATTTTGGTGCAAATAATATTTTACATTGTTTTTATTTTCAAATAATAATATTAATGACTAAAAAGAAAGGCCATTGGACAGAACAAATACTAATACTTAAAATAACCCGATGCACATTGAGATCAGGCATCACGTTGAACAAAAAAAGCTTTCACACCAAACATCTAAAGCGTCTCGGAAACGGGGTATTTGAAGGAACGTGGTGTCCTATGATTTCACAAAAGTGCACGGTGCCCTTTGAGACTCATACCTATCGATAGAGGGCATCGAAAAAAAAACAAATAATAAAAAACCAACCCTCTAAAGCGATTTTCTAAGAGTGCGCGGTGACTTTATGCCAAAAATAATTGTGTAAAATGATGTTATGCTTAGGGTTTTTATGTCAAAACCGATTTTTCCAAAACCTTTATACCAAACTACAAAAGGACATTCAACTTCTAAAGCGAGACGTTTTGGAAACGGAATATTTAAAGAAAAATGATAACCTATAATTTTTCAAAAGTGTGCGGTTCACTTTGAGTGCCATAGCCATCGAAAATGACAAATAATGCCATCAAACAAAACCTAAAAAGCGTTGGACATTATTTATTTATCGGGTCTAAAATCACAGCGCAAAAAACATAACATAACTTTTCCAATTTTCTGAATTCTTGACCAAAATACCCAGTTTTTTTATTAGGTAGCTAGCAGGGCTACGTAATTTTGGAAAAAAAAAAAGATTTTTACAAATAACTACCTGTATATTTTTTAACCGAAATCAAAAAAGCAGGAGGTTCTCAATTCGTCACGTATATATATATTTTTTATGTATGTTCGCTGATTACTCGTAAACTCTTGGAGCGATTTGTAAAATTCTTTTTTTGTTTTTACTATCTAAGGTTTCCGCTACTTGAACTCATAATTCAAACTAAAGCAGGAGAAAAGCGCGATAGAAATGTAACATCGAAGAGGTCTTCGGTAAAGGAGATCGGTAATATTATACGTATCTCTTTGTACTAACCTCATTTTCAGTTTGACGTAGGTAGTATTAAATGCAAACTATTTGGTTTCATGACAGCTGTCATCTTGAGCGGAGGCATGTACTGTACCCCTACTATGACTTTTTGAAGCACTCGAAAAATAGAAACCCTTATAAGATCACTCTTTTGTCCGTCTGTCTATCAGTGTGTCACTACCGATATTCTCAGAGACGGGTGGACCTAGTAAGTTGATTTTTAGGAAGTTTCATAGTAAATACTCAATATAGTATGTTAGATCGAATACGTAAAAAAGTCGTGGTAAGGGTACTGTTTCCTTCTGACGTTCGATTAAGTTTTACCACGGAAAAATATTTCGATTTCACATTTTTTAAATATTTTTTCATCAAATATCATAATTATTGTATTAAAGTTAAATTGAAACATACCCTAAATGTTATTCTGATATTTTCTGAACATATTCATGTGGACCTTGTTAAAATCTGTTCTGTAGTTTATAAGATTACCTGGTTC
Source organism: Idaea straminata (assembly GCA_951213275.1). NCBI lineage: Eukaryota > Metazoa > Arthropoda > Insecta > Lepidoptera > Geometridae > Idaea > Idaea straminata. The sequence goes on from OX577872.1 coordinate 7,179,402, forward strand.
AAACAAACAGACAAAAATTCTAAAAACTACCCTATCGTGTTCAGCTAACGATTTTAAGACGACCTGTGTATTTTTTTTCTGGATATCTTACAATTACAGATTTTTTTATGTCTACAGATTTATTATATGTATAGAAAGAAAAGACAAAAGCTTGTACCGACATGTAATAATAAAAAAATCAAGTCAAAAGTTTTTAAAGAAAAATTGTAGCTGCGTTCCGGTGGTCGCGCGGTATGGGCTTGCGCTAATTTCATTCCATGCATGCAATTTTCGAAATGGTTATAGAGATTTTGAATTTGACATACATACGACAATCGGCTAAGGTCGGCGCGGCGAGCCATCACATAGGGCGCAGAGTATAAATATTGTATTACAATGCATTTATAGATACATCACCATTTTTAAATTACATACAATATAAAAAAAACCGGCCAAGTGCGAGTCGGCCTCGCGCACGAAGGGTTCCATACCATTATATTAATACTACTTAGCGGCAACAGAAATACATAATCTGTAAAAATTTCACTTATCCAGCTATCACGGTTCATGAGATACAGCCTGGTGACAGACAGCAAACAGAGAGTAGAGTCTTAGTAAAAGGGTCCCTTTTGTACCCTTTGGGTATGGGACCCTAAAAACAAAGCTCTAAGTATTACAAAGAGTGGCCTTGCATGTGGTTTTTATGCTTCAAAACATGTGTGTGACCAATAGATTTCGGGTTCGATCCCCGCCGCCGAACAACTGTTTATTTGATATACATACAAATATTTGTACGAGTCTGATAGTTTCTTTTAAACTTGTTTTACTTAAAGACTTATTCTAGCTTTGCTTAGTTAAAGCCTAGATGGCGCTGTAATTAATGTTGTATTTATTTTAGTTAAGAGAGAAATTAATGATGATTCAACTGTCCCTAATACTGAATTAGTTGCCGTCAAGGACATTAGTAACGGTAATGACAGCGGAAATCGTGAAATCCAAGATGAAAATAATGAATCCCATTATACCGAAGATGCTATCATTCATAATACCGATGATGCTATAATTGTAAATGACGAATTTCATAATACTGAAAACGCTAACAATGAAAATGACGAATTTCATAATACCGATGATGCTATCATTGAAAATGATAAATTTCATAATACAGAAAACGTTAATCATGAAAATGACGAATTTAATAATACCGAAGATGCTAAAAATGATTGCTTTCAAGATACCGAAGACCTCGTAGTTGTATTAAACTTTTCTGAAATGGAAAATTGTCAAGATCCATTAATTGAAACCAAAGAAGAGGTAAGTAATGCAAATGACACAGGAAAGGTAAGTATGAATCGTTCCAATATAAGAGATGATAAATTACATAGAAACGATTCGGGAGATAAACCAAATGAACTAGATAACGATGAAATTGAAAATGCGAATAATCAACATGTTATATTACACGATGAAAGTGATGAAAATGAAAAAGCTGGTTCAGTTTTACAAAATCTCGTTAGTATTCAAGAGTCGTTCCCCAACAAGGAAGTACCTGCGGAAGCCAAGAATAATGTTCCAACCAGATCGGCCGAAAACGATGTTCCCAACATATTGACCGAAAAAGTGGTACCTAACAGTTTGGCCAAAACAGATATTCGTACCAGGTTGGCCAAAAAAGATGTCCCTACCAGATTGGCCAAAAGGGATGTTCCTAGCAGATTAGCTAAAAAGGATGTTCTTACCAGATTGGGTAAAAAGGATGTTCCTACAAAATTGGCGAAAAATAATGATCCTGAAAGTTTTAAAAGTAAAAATCAAGAATCGTTGTCTAAAAATGAAGTTTCTTCCACATTAACTAAAAAGGTTGTTCCTGCAAAGCGCAAGAGTGAAGTACCATTGGATGAAAATGAAGTTACCGCCAAATTAACTAAAAAAGATGTTCCTACGAAGCGGAAAATAAATACTGAAGCATCACTGTCTAAAAACGAAGAAACTATCGAATCGGCAAAAATGGAAGTTCCTGCTAAATTAGTAAAAAGGGATGTACCCGTAAAAGTCATAAGAAAGAAACAAGACACTAAACTAACAAAGGGTAAGTTGAAGTTATTTTGAAATTTAACCATTTAAAAAAAACTGTATGACGACTGCGATTATAAATGTAAGCGGAAAGACCATTTGGAAATTCATCTGATTGCAGGTACCGCAACATACACAAGGATTAACGTAAACGAACCGCTTCCAGGACAACTTACGACTACTCAAGATTCTAGCAATTTTTCAACTGAAGACTGTAACGATACCACAGAACAAATACCGCCGGCAAGGCTGACTACTCAGAAAAAACAAGCTGATTTAAACAATACTAAATATACAAAACAAAACCTTGTACCTTTTCCGCAGTCGGATAAAATAGTTAAGGAATTTCTCTTATGTAATTTCTGCGATTACAAATGTTCTGCAAAAAGTAGGTTAATTCGTCACATACGAACACACACTGGTGAAAAACCTTTCTCATGTGACGTCTGTTCCTATAGATGCGCTCCTAAGGGTATGATGCGTCAACATTTAATGACACACACCGATATAAAACCATTCGTATGCGATGTTTGCTGTCGCAAATTTCGCACTAACAGTGACTTAAAAAGACATAAAACATTCACACACAAACAAACACAAAACATTCACACTGGTGAAAATGTCTCTCTCGTTTGCCATTTTTGCGGTTACAAATCTCCTTCAAAAAGTGCATTAAATTATCACATAAGAAGTCATACTGGTGACAAACCTTTTACCTGTACTGAGTGCAGTTATAAAGCAGTGACACAAGGTTATTTAAATAAACACATGCTAACACATTCAAAGGAACGACCTTTTGCTTGCACTGAGTGTAATTATAAAGCAGTAAAAAAAGCTTATTTAACTAGTCATATGAAAATACATACAGGTGAAAAACCTTTCTCTTGTGACGTCTGTAGTTACAGGTGCGCATTTAAGGAAATGCTGCAAAAACATCTAACGACACACACTGATATAAAACCATTCGAATGCGATGTTTGTGATCACAAGTTTCGTACTAACGGTGACTTAAAAAGCCATTACTTAACTCACACCGGCGAAAAAAGATTTTCTTGTGATATTTGCGATTATAAATGTAAGCGGAAAGTACATTTGGAAGTTCATCTATATACCCATTCGGGCTTAAAGCCGTACATTTGTGAGATATGTGGGTATAGAAGTACTACAACATGTAATTTGAAATATCATACGAAGCGTTATCACACAGAAGATAAAATGCTAAAACCTTTCTCTTGTCATATCTGTGGTTTTAAATGTGCACAAAAAGGTAGTTTAGGAATTCATATGAAGAAACACACTGGTGAGAAACCTTTCGTTTGTCATTTATGTCATTACAAGAGTCGTTTGAAACAGCATTTAACCAGACATATGTTGACTCACACTGGTGAGAAACCTCTCTCTTGTGATTGGTGTGATTTCAGATGTATTCAGAAAACTCACTTAAAAAAACACATAAAGAACACTCATATCAAGTGAAATTTTAGAGAAACGGATAGTCTTTATTTTTCTGAGTAGTCGCAGCCAAGTGTTCGTGTCCTAGAAGCGGTTTGTTTACTCTAATCCTTGTGTTTCCCTCTCGATTTTCTACTATCGTTATTGGCTAAACCTATGCTAAACCCTTCGTGACCATGTTGTTTACCCAAATTAATTGAAAAAAACTACCTACTGATTGCAGGTACCGCAACATACACAGGGATTAACGTAAACGAACCGCTTCCAGGACAACTTACGACTACTCAAGACTCTAGCAATTTTTCAACTGAAGACCCTAATGATACCACAGAACAAATGCCGCCGCCAAAGCTAAGTACTCAGAAGAAACGAGCTAATTTGAACAATACTAAATGTACAAAACAAAACCTTGTAGCTTTTCAGCAGTCGAGTAAAAAAGTTAAGGAAGTTCTCTTTTGTAATATTTGCGATCACAAATGTTTAACAAAAAGTGCATTAAATTATCACATAAGAAGTCATACTGGTGACAAACCTTTTACCTGTACTGAGTGTAATTATAAAGCTGTAAAAAAGGCTTATTTAACTAGTCATATGAAAATACATACAGGTGAAAAACCTTTCTCTTGTGACGTCTGTAGTTACAGATGCGCATTTAAGGAAATGCTGCGAAAACATCTTATGACACATACAGATGTAAAACCATTTAAATGCGATGTTTGTGATGGCAAATTTAGAACAAACAATAAATTAAAAGAACATTACCTAATTCACACCGGCGAAACAAGGTTTTCTTGCAATCTTTGCGATTATAAATGTAAGCGGAAAGACCATTTGAATGTTCATCTAATCACTCATTCGGGCTTAAAGCCCTACATTTGTGAGATATGTGGGTATAGAAGTAATCAAATATCTAGTTTGAAATGGCATACGAAGCGTTATCACACAGAAGATAAAATCCTAAAAACTTTCTCTTGTGATATCTGTGGCTTTAAATGTGCACTAAAAAGTAGTTTAGGAATTCATATGATGAAACACACTGGTGAGAAACCTTTCGTTTGTCATTTATGTCATTACAAGAGTCGTTCGAAATTTCTTTTAACCAGACATATGTTGACTCACACTGGTGAGAAACCTCTCTCTTGTGATTGGTGTGATTTCAGATGTATTCAGAAAACTCACTTAAAAAAACACATAAAGAATACCCATTTCAAGTGAAATCTTATAGAACGTGATCGTTCTTATTTTCCTGAGTAGTCGCAGCCTTGTGTTCGTATCCTGGAAGCGGTTTGTTTACTCTATTCCTTGTGTTTTCACTTTCAATTTATATTTATAATTATTGCAATTCCAAATGTTCTAAAGATAGTGGATTAATTTATCATACGAGAACTCATACTGGTGACAAACCTTTTCCCTGTGCTAAGTGCAGTTATAAAGGTGTCAAACTGACAAAATATCAGTTTTAATAAACACATGCGAAAACATTCAGATGTGCGACCCTTGCTTGCACTGAATGCAGTTATCAAGCGAAACAGAAAAGTAATTTAGCTGTACACATAATAGTACATTACGATATAAGTGTGGTAAATCGATCTTTGCATAGAGGTAGTTTATGACGCGCGAGCCGCAGCGAGCGTGTTAAGAAGCCAAGATGCAAAGATCAATTCCACACGTATATCGTACGACGTTTTTTATCACAGTTGTGAATACAAGAAAAGACTTGAAAAGAAAACAAAATAATAATTAAAAAAATATTTGTGATAAGTCTATGTTTACATTTTTTTAAGGCAATATTTTTTTGATAATTATGCTCCGGAAAGGCCAGACTAAAGACTTTTGACCTATACAGCCTCGTCTGACATACAATATGTTTAGGGATTTTCCATTTGTCGGGGTTTAAAAACAGAATATAATGGTACGGAAAAAACTATATTTAAGTAAAGATAAAACAAAAAACAACACTAAATTTTTAATCATTTTTAAGACATTAACACGTAAAATTATCGTTCGTAAACCGACTTTATAGACAACCTGTATAGCTGCAGTAAAAACTCTATTTTAGTACCTACTTTATTCTATCCATCAAAAACAGTATAACCCAGATAAATTAAGAATGTTTCATCTACCTAACATGTAATTAGCAGTAAGATACCAATTTAACTTATCAGGATAACTTATAACACACTAGTGGCGTCTCGAGGTAATGCATAATGCGCGCGTGCGTATTACGTTGGATTTTGAGCCTAAGAGCGGTTGAATAAGATCCAGTTTATGAGCAACTGTGATAAAAAATTACATTACTTAATAATTTCGACGAAAAAAGATTTTCTTACGATATTTGCAATTATAAATGTAAGCTAGAACGAGGTTTTAAAGTTCATCTATAAACTCATTCGGGCTTAGAACCGTACATTTGTGAGTTATGTGGGTATTCTATACCCACATAACTCACAAACTACAACATCTAGTTTGACTTGACATACGAAGCGTTATCACACAGAAGATAAAATGCTAAAACCTTTCTCTTGTGATATTTGTGGCTTTAAATGTGCACTAAAAAGTAGTTTAGGAATTCATATGATGAAACACATTGGTGAGAAACCTTTCGTTTGTCATTTATGTCATTACAAGAGTAGTTTGAAATCCGTTTTAACCAGACATATGTTGACTCACACTGGTGAGAAACTTTTCTCTTGTGATTGGTGTGATTTCAGATGTATTCAGAAAACTCACTTAAAAAACACATAAAGAACACAAGTGAAATTTTAGAGAAACGGATCGTCTTTATTTTTCTGAGTAGTCGCAGCCAAGTGTTCGTGTCCTAGAAGCGGTTTGTTTACTCTAATCCTTGTGTTTCCCTCTCGATTTTCTGCTATCGTTATTCGCTAAACCTATGCTTCGTGACCATGTTGTTAACCCAAATTAATTAAAAAAAAAACTACCTACTGATTGCAGGTACCGCAACATACACAGGGATTAACGTAAACGAACCGCTTCCAGGACAACTTACGACTACTCAAGACTCTAGCAATTTTTCAACTGAAGACCCTAATGATACCACAGAACAAATGCCGCCGCCAAAGCTAAGTACTCAGAAGAAACGAGCTAATTTGAACAATACTAAATGTACAAAACAAAACCTTGTAGCTTTTCAGCAGTCGAGTAAAAAAGTTAAGGAAGTTCTCTTTTGTAATATTTGCGATCACAAATGTTTAACAAAAAGTGCATTAAATTATCACATAAGAAGTCATACTGGTGACAAACCTTTTACCTGTACTGAGTGTAATTATAAAGCTGTAAAAAAGGCTTATTTAACTAGTCATATGAAAAGACATACAGGTGAAAAACCTTTCTCTTGTGACGTCTGTAGTTACAGGTGCGCATTTAAACATGGGCTGCGACAACATTTTATGACACATACAGATGTAAAACCATTTAAATGCGATGTTTGTGATGGCAAATTTAGCACAAACAATAAATTAAAAGAACATTACCTAATTCACACCGGCGAAACAAGGTTTTCTTGCAATCTTTGCGATTATAAATGTAAGCGGAAAGACCATTTGAATGTTCATCTAATCACTCATTCGGGCTTAAAGCCCTACATTTGTGAGATATGTGGGTATAGAAGTAATCAAATATCTAGTTTGAAATGGCATACGAAGCGTTATCACACAGAAGATAAAATCCTAAAACCTTTCTCTTGTGATATCTGTGGCTTTAAATGTGCACTAAAAAGTAGTTTAGGAATTCATATGATGAAACACACTGGTGAGAAACCTTTCGTTTGTCATTTATGTCATTACAAGAGTCGTTCGAAATCTCTTTTAACCAGACATATGTTGATTCACACTGGTGAGAAACCTCTCTCTTGTGATTGGTGTGATTTCAGATGTATTCAGAAAACTCACTTAAAAAAACACATAAAGAATACCCATTTCAAGTGAAATCTTATAGAACGTGATCGTTCTTATTTTCCTGAGTAGTCGCAGCCTTGTGTTCGTATCCTGGAAGCGGTTTGTTTACTCTATTCCTTGTGTTTTCACTTTCAATTTATATTTATAATTATTGCAATTCCAAATGTTCTAAAGATAGTGGATTAATTTATCATACGAGAACTCGTACTGGTGACAAACCTTTTCCCTGTGCTAAGTGCAGTTATAGGTGTCAAACTGACAAAATATCAGTTTTAATAAACACATGCGAAAACATTCAGATGTGCGACCCTTGCTTGCACTGAATGTAGTTATCAAGCGAAACAGAAAAGTCATTTAGCTGTACACATAATAGTACATTACGATATAAGTGTGGTAAATCGATCTTTGCATAGAGGCAGTTTATGACGCGCGAGCGGCAGCGAGCGTGTTAAGAAGCCAAGATGCAAAGATCAATTTTACACGTATATCGTACGACGTTTTTATTACAGTTGTGAATACAAGAAAAGACTTGAAAAGAAAACAAAATAATAATTAAAAAAATATTTGTGATAAGTCTATGTTTACATTTATTTAATGCAATATTTTTTTGATAATGATGCTCCGGAAAGGCCAGGCTAAAGACTTTTGACCTATACAGCCTCGTCTGACATACAATATGGTTAGGGATTTTCCATTTGTCGGAGTTTAAAACCAGAATATAATGGTACGGAAAAAACTATATTTAAGTAAAGATAAAACAAAAAACAACACTAAATTTTTAATCATTTTTAAGACCTTAACACGTAAAATTATCGTTCGTAAACCGACTTTATAGACAACCTGTATAGCTGCAGTAAAAACTCTATTTTAGTACCTATTTTATTCTATCCATCAAAAACAGTATAACCCAGATAAATTAAGAATGTTTCATCTACCTAACATGTAATTAGCAGTAAGATACCAATTTAACTTATCAGGATAACTTATAACACACTAGTGGCGTCTCGAGGTAATGCATAATGCGCGCGTGCGTATTACGTTGGAATATGAGCCTAAGAGCGGTTCAATAAGATCCAGTTTATGATGAACTGTGATAAAAAATTACATTACTTAATAATTTCGACGAAAGAAGATTTTCTTACGATATTTGCAATTATAAATGTAAGCTAGAACGAGGTTTTAAAGTTCATCTATAAACTCATTCGGGCTTAGAACCGTACATTTGTGAGTTATGTGGGTATTCTATACCCACATAACTCACAAACTACAACATCTAGTTTGACTTGGCATACGAAGCGTTATCACACAGAAGATAAAATGCTAAAACCTTTCTCTTGTGATATTTGTGGCTTTAAATGTGCACTAAAAAGTAGTTTAGGAATTCATATGATGAAACACATTGGTGAGAAACCTTTCGTTTGTCATTTATGTCATTACAAGAGTAGTTTGAAATCCGTTTTAACCAGACATATGTTGACTCACACTGGTGAGAAACCTCTCTCTTGTGATTGGTGTGATTTCAGATGTATTCAGAAAACTCACTTAAAAAACACATAAAGAACACAAGTGAAATTTTAGAGAAACGGATCGTCTTTATTTTTCTGAGTAGTCGCAGCCAAGTGTTCGTGTCCTAGAAGCGGTTTGTTTACTCTAATCCTTGTGTTTCCCTCTCGATTTTCTGCTATCGTTATTAGCTAAACCTATGCTAAACCCTTCGTGACCATGTTGTTTACCCAAATTAATTAAAAAAAACTACCTACTGATTGCAGGTACCGCAACATACACAGGGATTAACGTAAACGAACCGCTTCCAGGACAACTTACGACTACTCAAGACTCTAGCAATTTTCCAACTGAAGACCCTAATGATACCACAGAACAAATGCCGCCGGCAAGGCTGAGTACTCAGAAGAAACGAGCTAATTTGAACAATACTAAATATACAGAACAAAATCTTGTACCTTTTCCGCAGTCGGGTAAAATAGTAAAGGAAGTTCTCTTTTGTAATATTTGCCATCACAAATGTTTAACAATAAGTGCATTAAATCATCATAATATAAGAAGTCATATTGGTGACAAACCTTTTACCTGTACTGAGTGCAGTTATAAAGCAGTGACACAAGGTTATTTAAATAAACACATGCTAACACATTCAAAGGAACGACCTTTTGCTTGCACTGAGTGTAATTATAAAGCAGTAAAAAAAGCTTATTTAACTAGTCATATGAAAATACATACAGGTGAAAAACCTTTCTCTTGTGACGTCTGTAGTTACAGGTGCGCATTTAAGGAAATGCTACGAAAACATCTAATGACACATACAGATATAAAACCATTTAAATGCGATGTTTGTGATGGCAAATTTCGCACAAACAATAAATTAAAAGAACATTACCTAGTTCACACCGGCGTAAAAAGATTTTCTTGTGATATTTGCGATTATAAATGTAAGCGGAAAGTACATTTGGAAGTTCATCTATATACCCATTCGGGCTTAAAGCCGTACATTTGTGAGATATGTGGGTATAGAAGTACTACAACATGTAATTTGAAATATCATACGAAGCGTTATCACACAGAAGATAAAATGCTAAAACCTTTCTCTTGTGATATCTGTGGCTTTAAATGTGCACTAAAAAGTAGTTTAGGAATTCATATGATGAAACACACTGGTGAGAAACCTTTCGTTTGTCATTTATGTCATTACAAGAGTAGTTTTAAATCCTGTTTAACCAGACATATGTTGACTCACACTGGTGAGAAACCTCTCTCTTGTGATTGGTGTGATTTCAGATGTATTCAGAAAACTCACTTAAAAAAACACATAAAGAATACACATTTCAAGTGAATCTTATAGAACTTTCACTTAAATGTTTTCAGTGTAGATTACAGAAGCAGACGGGTGAAAATTAAAATATTAAGTAGAATTGAAGTAATAGGTATTGGTAAGTCAGCGAATGATGGCCGCCGTCGAAAAGTAGAAGGGGTATGCGCAGAAGTCAATTTTTAGGTCTATTTGGCGGGAGGACAAGAGCGAAGTGAGGGTCAGTTATATCATCGCTCTCTGTTCCGCATACACGTCTTTAGCCGCGGTCTGTCGGGAGCGGGACAGAGCACGTTTTTAGTTCGTCTAAGTACTGTCGCGCACATAAAATTTTACCATTACACTGGTTAACATTGCAGCCGCGCAGCTAACTTTACCCAGACTGAAAATACAACTTTAGACAGAAAAATTGGTGATCATTGGTGCAGGCATAGAAATCCATGTTCGTACCTTTGTTCAGTAAATGTGCAGGGCAGTTTTAGTTCTGCGGTTTAAAGTTCGCGCCAAAGACAATAGAAAATATAGATTTGACAGAAATCTGACTGTTTAAAGCGACAGTGACAGATTATCGACAATAGATAATCAATAGTCAATAGTTGTTTCCATTCGCTCCCTAGGCGAACCCTAACATTGACAGCAAAGAAAGTTCGACGTCTAGAACATTCATAGACGATAAATGTTTGCTTCTATCTTTCCCTGCTTTTCCCGAAACTTTATAGATTAATATAAAAGGGCGGCGCCGAGGTCGCGCAATTAGTTCTAATATAGAAATCTATATAGAAATTACAGTGATTGAATATTATGGATATAATATTTATTAAATCCACAAATAAATATTATAGTAGCAATAGTATTTAAAGGAATAGTTTTCTGGTTGGGCAAAATAATAAACGGTATGTAAACAAAGTATGACGATTTAGCAGTAATAATTCTGAGCGCGATTGTACATGCGCAAACCATACTCACCAATTTGCGCCGGCGGCCATCATTCTCTGGGCGGATAATACCTATTTATTAAGGTTAATTATTTGTAAGTTTTTGACGTGATAAGAATTATTATTAAGTGTTTTTGTGAATGTATTATTAGGAATGATTTTCTGTAACCTACTGATAATTAAAATATTAAGTAAATTTTAATAATAAGAATTATTATTCAGTGTTTTTGTGAATGTTTATTAAGAATTATTTTCTATAATCTACTAAAAATTGGAATACTATGGTACAGATTTTTTAAGTGTAATCCGTGATTGTTTAATTATGTATGAATTATTTGCTGAACTGTTGATAATTGGGATTGTCCAAATTTCCTGACCTATGGTTTTTATATTATTTTCCGTGAATATAGACTAATTTAAGATACTTATTTTCATATAATTCCTATGTATATTAAAAAGCAAAATATGACATACTTACAATATTTTTAATTTTTGTTAATATTACTCTCAAAAGGGCAGGTAAGAGATTTTTAACCTATACAGCCTCATCTGACATACAATATGTTTTTGGGGTTTTTCCATTTTATTTTAAATTCAACTATGACGGTACTTGACTGAGTGGCGTAATTGGTAAGCGCACTTGAACGGTATTCAAGGGATGCGAGTTCGAGTGATAACATCTTAGAAAACGATAAAAAATTGAGGTTTGCTTTTTTAATGTTTTATTTTTTAAAGTGAAACATAAATAAATAATAAATCATTAAAAAAGCACGTAAAATTATCGTTCGTAAGCCGACTTTATAGACAACCTTTTTTGCTGGAGTAAAACCTCCTTACATCGCGATACAAGTGTGGTAAATTGATCATTTCATCCAGTGAGATGTAACAGATCACTGATTTCATCGAGGCTGTTTATGACGCGCGAGCGGAACGCGAGTGCGTCTATAGATCGCCGAGATTAAATCGATCAATTCACACGTGTATCGTAGGACGTTCTTATCACAGTTGTGAATAAAAGAAAAGACTTGAAAATAAAAGTTAATAAGAAATAACAAAATATTTGGTGATAAGTCTATGTTTACAATTTTTTTAGGCAATATTTATTTGTTAATTATGCTCCTAAAAGTCCAGGCAAAAGACTTTTAACCTATACTGTCTCGTCTGACATACAATATTTGTTAGGGTTTTTTCCATTTGTCGGGGGTTAAAAACAGAATATAATGGCACGGAAAAAAACTATATTTAAGTAAAGAAAAAATAACACTAAAATTTTAATCATTTTTAAGCCTAATCATGTAAAATTATCGTTCGTAAACCGACTTTGTAGACAACCTTTATTGCTAGAGTAAAAACTGTTATTTGGTACCTACTTTATTTTATCCATCAAAACAGTATAACCCATATAAATTAAGAATGTTTCATCTACCTAACATGTAATTAGCAGTAAGATACCAATTTAACTTATCAGGTAATGCAAAACGCATGCGTACGTAATACGTTGAGTTATGAGCCTAAAAGCGGTTGAATAAGATCCACTTTATGAGCAACTGTGAAAAAAAAAATGTTTCATCTACCTAACAACTTTAACCTACTTATTTAACTTATCTGGATTAGTATATTACGATATAAGTGTGGTAAATTGATCTTTGCATAGAGGCGGTTTATGACGCGCGAGCGGTAGCGAGCGTGTTAAAGAAGCCAAGATGCAAGATCAATTCCACACGTATATCGTACGACGTTTTTTATCACAGTTGCGAATAAAAGAAAAGACTTGAAAAGAAAACAAAATAATAATTAACAAAATATTTGTGATAAGTCTATGTTTACATTTTTTTAAGGCAATATTTTTTGTTAATTATGCTCCGAAAAGGCCAGGCTAAAGACTTTTAACCTATACAGCCTTGTCTGACATACAATATTTTTTAGGGTTTTTTCTATTTGTTTTTGCGTCGGGGGTTAAGAACAAAATACAATGGTACGGAAGAACAATATATTTAAGTAAAGAAAAAACAAAAAAATAAACAACTCAATTTTTAATCGTTTTCTAAGTCATTATCACGTAAAATTTTCGTTCGTAAACCGACTTTAGAGACAACCATTTTTGCTAGCTAAAAAAGTCTTTGGTACCTACCTGATTATGAGCCTAAAAGCCGTTGAATAATATCCACTTTATGAGCAACTGTGATAAAAAACTTATTACAGCACTAGTTGTACCTATCATGGTAATGTAAAACGCACTCGTGCATAATATTAACATATAAATAAATAAATATTACAGGACATTCCACACATCGCTATCTAGCCCCAAGCTAAGTAACTACATTTGTGTTATGGGTGCTAGATAACGGATATACTACTTTTTTTGCTATTAATTATGGCTTCGCACGGCTTGTGCATTTAGCCAGTATCAAGTTATATTTTGCATCAAATTATGACCCGATTTTTCATAAATCGGGCCTAAAGTGTTTCAAACAATCAAAGTCGTCATAGTCCGTCAAGTCAGGGGCTATTATAGTAAACCGGTGGCAAGTTTACCATAACCTTAATAGGAGATTTGGTGGGATATACTACTTATATACTTTTTTTTTTTCTTTTATTATGGCTTCGCACGTGTGCATTTAGCCAGTGTCAAGTTATATTTTTCATCAAATTATGACCCGATTTTTCATAAATCGGGCCTAAAGTGTTTCAATACAGTCAAAGTCGTCATAGTCCGTCAAGTCAGGGGCTATAGTAAAGCGGTGGCAAGTTTACCATAACCTTAATAGGAGATTTGGAGACAACGAGAAAACTGCATGTTTGACACTGATTTTTACTTTCACTACACTTGTGCACTTTCACAGAACTAAATTGAATAACATTCCACCAGAATTATACAATTCAACTCGGGTTACATCTAAGTTTCATGAAAATAAAACTGCAGCACGACATGTTGTTAACTCGTTCCCGCCAAAACCCTTACCTATATACTTTTCTTTTGTAAATACATACTTTTTTTTCTATTAATCATGGCTTCGCACGGCTTGTGCATTTAGCTAGTGTCAAGTTATATTTTGCATCAAATTATGATTCGATTTTTCATAAATCGGGCCTAAAGTGTTTCAAAACAGTCAAAGTTTCAACTGCCCTTTCATTTGATACCCCACTCGTGCATATCTACTTACATTCGGTTTTTAATCTTGACTTTTATCCCTCATAATTTGTCTGTCCGTTAATGACGTGAGGCTTGAAAGGGGGTACCCTAATAGTTCGAGGGACTCGATGAGTCTTTTACCCGAAGTAAACACTGTGCTTTTCATTACAAATGATACATAAAATTCTTCAAAATAACGAGAGTGAATGAGAGACTCCAGTTCCTCTTACAAGGTTGGAACCAAAGAGGTTATATATTAGTAGTAGTGTTTTTTTTTTTCGTCAAATACAGTTTTGGCGGGAACGAGCAACATGTCGTGCTGCAGTTTTATTTTCATGAAACTTAGTTGTAACCCGAGTTCAATTGTATAATTCTGGTGGAATGTTATTCAATTTAGTTTTGTGAAAGTGCACAAGTGTAGTGAAAGTAAAAATCACCGCTTTCAATTCAACTTTTTTATATGGCTGATTGCTGACATAAGGGCGCAATTCTGCCAATGTCAAGTGAGTCGAGGAAAAAACTACAGCAATGAGAGTACTATAGCCCCTGACTTGACGGACTATGACGACTTTGACTGTTTTGAAACACTTTAGGCCCGATTTTTGAAGTATCGGGTCATAATTTGATGCAAAATATAACTTGACACTTGGCTAAATGCACAAGCCGTGCGAAGCCATGATTAATAGAAAAAAAATAGTCAAATACTTACCGAAGAGGTTTTTATTAATGAGTTAATCTAACACTGGGATATGATGCGAAGCCAGTTTTTGTTATACGATTTGTGTACAAAAATGTCCATAAAAAATCAGAAATATCACAAATTGTGTAGTAATATGTATATCAATTTTTTTCACTTTTTGGACTATCAAGTACATTTTTCAACATGATGCCCCCTAGCTTTAGCCGAATGAAACTTTCAGGGTGAACTTTTCACGAAAGCCAGTAGTTTTAAGATACGTTGCTGAAAAAAATAATCTGTGAAATATTTATTTAGAACCATTTAATGTAAAACATTAGATTTTTTGAGTTTTATAAATCTAAGACTCTGATTGGTGTAGGGGTACAAAAGGTGCACTATTGAACTTGTTTCACAAAAAAAGGCAAAATCGCAGAACTGATAGTTTGGCTGATATTGCGAAGTTCAGGGTGAAATCTAATGTTGACTAAAATTTCACTAAAGTTCAAATAACTTTTGAACCACTAGATATTGAAGAACATACGGGGGGGTTAAATCGATAGGTACTGAGGTCTCCCACCCCCCAGCAACCGATGATCCACCCCCCTTGTTACACCGTGTAAAGTTTGTGTGGTTTGACATAATCAAATAGTCATATTATAAAATCCTCACGGAGTTTTGGCGGGAACGAGTTACCAACATGTCGTGCTGTAGTTTTATTTTCATGAAACTTAGTTGTAACCCGAGTTGAATTGTATAATTTTGGTGGAATGTTATTCAATTTAGTTCTGTGAAAGTGCACAAGTGTAGTGAAAGTAAAAATCAGTGTCAAACATGAAGTTTTCTCGTTGCCTCCAAATCTATACTAATATTATAAAGCTGAAGAGTTTGTTTGTTTGAACGCGCTAATCTCAGGAACTACTGGGTCGAATTGAAAAATTCGTTTTGTGTTGGATAGGCCATTTATCGAGGAAGGCTATAGGCAACTTTTTATCCCGATATTCCCACGGGATCGGGAGTTACGCGGGTAAAATCGCGGAGCGCTGCTAGTCTCCTATAAAGGTTATGGTAAACTTGCCACCGCTTTACTATAGCCCCTGACTGGACGGACTTTGACGACTTTGACTTTTTTGAAACACTTTAGGCCCGATTTATGAAAACTTGGGTCATAATTTGATGCAAAATATAACTTGACACTGGCTAAATGCACAAACCGTGCGAAGCCATAATTAATAGAAGAAAAAAAAATCCTCACGAACGTCAAATTTTATGGGAATCCTGGACCCAGGAAGTGATATTATTCGTCTCGTTGCAATCAATTACTTACAAAAAACCGGCCAAGTGCGAGTTGGACTCGCAGACGAAGGGTTTCGTACCATGTTCTATGGGATTACTTACGACCCAGTTGGCACAATGGTCACCATGTCGGACTGCCAAACACAGGTTTGCGGATTCCATTCCCGCCTCAGACATGTATTTACGCTTAGATATTTGTCTGTGGTCTGGTTGTTTCTATGTATTATAAGTATATATTTACAAAAGAAAAGTATATAAGTAGTATATGAGTTGTCTAGCACCCATAACACAAGTCTAGTTACTTAGCTTGGGGCTAGATGGTGAAGTGTGGAATGTCCTGCTATATTTATAATTATAAATATAGCAGGACATTCATATATTTATTACAATATGTTTTTCTATTCGTTATAGCGGCAACAGAAAGACATAATCTGTGAAAATTTCAACTGTCTGGCTGTCAAGGTTCATGAGATACAGCCTGGTGACAGACAGACAGTGGGGTCTTAGTAAAAGAGTCCCGTTTTACCCTTTGTATACGGAACCCTACTTGTACTGGTATACGGGCTGTTTTCCGCCATTGGACCCTCTTTAATTGGGTCCTTTTTGCGTGAGGATAGAGTAGGCTTGCCCAGCACCTACTACCCTCTCAGCTCCCTCAGCTTAGTCGACCATGTCGAGAGGAGAGAACTTGTCAATACTTCTGGAGCAAACTAAGCCGCGGGTTTCATCACGATGTTTTCCTTCACCGTAAGAGCAATGTCAATTTGCGCACATCAATTTTTCTTAAGAAAAATACATTGGTGCACGGCCGGCCGGGATTCGAACCCACGATCTTTAGAATGAAAGTCGAGGTATCTACCACTAAGCCAACACCGCTCTTACGGAACCCTAATTTGTGAAGGGCTGGTTCAAGGTCTCTCTTTACTGACATCTGACACGCGCGGTGTCAAATTAACTTTTTTCTCATTTCTGTTTAGCGATTTGTATGGTTTAGGGTTCCATTACTATCGGGGTGTTTTTTTTTTATATTTTGCATCAAATTACGACCCGATTTTTCATAAATCGGGCCTAAAGTGTTTCAAAACAGTTAAAGTCATCATAGTCCGTCAAGTCAGGGGCTATAGTAAAGCGGTGGCAAGTTTACCATAACCTTAATAGTAGATTTGGAGGCAACGAGAAAACTTCATGTTTGACACTGATTTTTACTTTCACTACACTTGTGCACTTTCACAGAACTAAATTGAAAAACATTCCACCAGAATATATAATTCAACTCGGGTTACAACTAAGTTTCATGAAAATAAAACTGCAGCACGACATGTTGTTAACTCGTTCCCGCCAAAAACTCCTATCGGGTGTTGTAGGTCGGCGGAAAGGGACCTTGATATTCCAATAACAACACCACACGATTCAATTGTTAGCACTATTTATTTATAAAGTTCACACATTAAGTCACGGATACAAACCCTGGTAAGTTGAACAGAAAAGTTAACCTCTTAAACATTTAGGCGGGAGACCCAGATTCTTTTTTTTATTATTAATTATCGTACGGCTTGTGCATTTAGCCAGTGTCAAGTTTTATTTTGCATCAAATTATGACCCGATTTTTCATAAATCGGGCCTAAAGTGTTTCAAAACAGTCAAAGTCGTCAAAGTCCGTCAAGTCAGGGGCTATAGTAAAGGGGTGGCAAGTTTACCATAACCTTAATAGTAGATTTGGAGGCAACGAGAAAACTTCATGTTTGACACTGATTTTTACTTTCACTACACTTGTGCACTTTCACAGAACTAAATTGAAAAACATTCCACCAGAATATATAATTCAACTCGGGTTACAACTAAGATTCATGAAAATAAAACTGCAGCACGACATGTTGTTAACTCGTTCCCGCCAAAACTCAGCCAGATTCTATCTCTGGTGTTGCCAACCAACATAACTCTGTTTGACAGTGACATAACGTATGTGTCGGCCAGGGTCAAAAGCCATCTGTGTGGCCATAGTGACAACAATTACAATTTTCATTTTCAATTTTCTTTATCAATTACAATGTAATATTTTACCATTATTTGACCTGTAAATTGTATTTTTTAACAATAAAATAGAAAGAAAGAAAGAAAAAGATTTATTTGGTACAAGCACACGACAACTTTAAAATTAAACACACACAAAGAAAAAGGTAACAAATTATACAACGAGTAAAGAAACATACATTAAACCTAAGAAAATTTAAGAAGCCATGTGCTGCCCAAATGGGTCGACCTCAGCTGTAAGCCACAGTCAAGCGTAACTTGACTGCAGCGCTGGTCTTCCGGCCAAACCCGCTACTAAATAAATAAATAATAAATACTATTGACTATCCATAATAGATTGTTGTGGTGATGTTGTGTTTCGCTGTTTTTACCCGACTGCGCGGCGCAAAGGAGTAGCCGTTCACCTGAAAGAGTACCGGCCCTCTCTCCATACAAACGTAGTCGACTGTTTTCTCCCTGGATAACGACACTAGCACAAATATTTTTGTGCCATAAAATCTATAACTGCCATGACTCTGCCGCTATGCTTTCGTTGTTTTTTCATTTTCTAATTTGCATAGAAATTAAGAATTAAAAAACAAAAATAACATAGGGGCATGGTCATGGCACATTTAAATTAGGACGAGTTTCAATAGCCTTTAATGCACAGTCGCATTCGCCATTAGAAGAAAAAAAAATGCCTTTAATTTTTTATTTGTAAAGTTTATAAGATCCCTGTGAGTTTTTGTTGCGAAAAAATGTTTTTATTTCTATTTATTTCTAAAACCTACGCAACCGTCGACACACAACATCCGACTCGCACTTGTCCACCAACGATTATCTCAACTAATTAACACCGTAAACGTATTAGGGGCTGTCCTGTCTGTATGGAGTCATTATAACACCCAAGGGAGAAGTCACGTGGCGGGGAATTGTTTAAAAATATTTCGAACATGTAAATTGATATTTTATTGCTTTAGAAAATAGTTTATTTACGATTTATTTTAAAAGTTCTTTTACCGACTTCAAAAAAGAATGAGGTTTTCAAATGACCTCTGCGACGCTACCCTTATTCCAAAACTAGCAGCGCTCCGCGGTTTCACCCCCGTAACTCCTGATCCCGTGGGAATTTCGGGATAAAAAGTAGCCTATAGCCTTCCTCGATAAATGGACTATCCAACACAAAAAGATTTTTTCAATTCGAACCAGACATTCCTGAGATTAGCGCGTTCAAACAAACAAACAAACAAACTCTTCAGCTTTATAATAATAAGTATAGATGAGGTTTAAGGATAGATAGAGATGTGGATTTAAACCTTAGATTTAGAAACAGATTTACTCGTGAACTATAGTCTAAACACTATCCCTATATAATCTACTAGCTTTTACCCGCGACTTTGTCCGCGTAGAATGGACTTAGGTATCACGTTGTCCCATACAAATTTGCCCAATTTTTTCACCCCTAAGAGGTAGAATTTTTGGAAAATCCTTTCTTATCGAATGCCTACGTCATACAAAGAACACACCCTCCAAGTTTCAGGTCTCTACGATCAGCGGTTTAGGCTGTGCGTTGATCCGTCAGTCAGTCATTCAGGATAAAGCATTTTATATGTATAGATATTTAATTTTATTTTTAAAGTTTTTTTACCGACTTCAAAAAAGAATGAGGTTTTCAAATGATCTCTGCGATGATCTCTGCGCCTTATACCAAAACGAGGTTTAAGGATAGTCCAAGATGTGGATTTAAACCTTAGATTTAGACATAATGTGGAATGTCCTGCAATATTTATTTATTAACGCTCCGCGGTTTTACCCGAGTAACTGCCGATCCCGTGGGAATATTGTAATGTAAAATATATGGCCACTAGCTGCGCCCCGCGGTTTCACCCGCGTAAGTCCCGATCTAGTGGGAATATCGAGATAAAAAAGCCTATAATTATGTCAATCTAAGTCTTCAGCTATCTACATACCGAATTTCATTGCAATCGGTTTAGTAGTTTTAGCGTGAAGGAGTAACAAACATACACACACACACAAACTTTCACATTTATAATATTAGTAGGATTTATTTATTTGTATAAGAAGATAAATTTAATAATACATAACGGAAGTGATAATTAAGGCGCTCTTCCAGTACCGTGTGTAGGTATTCACATTACCTTAGCCCCCGCTCTCAAAAACGTAGCGTGCTGCGTGCTAACTGTTATATTTGATCGGTATGCAAAACATTTTAGCATTATTATCCACAAATATAGTTCCTAGAGGTCAAAACCTATCATTTGATTCATTTTTAGAAACAAACGTTAACTATTTTTGAATAAAACCCGTTAAACGATCTAATAATTCTCTGTTTTCTAACATTTTTTTATCGAACGAAGTTGTTCATATCATGTTTTCAACCACAATAAACAAAAATATGGTTATTAAACTACAATATCCATTTATATCTAAATAACAAAAAAGAGTTTTTGATTACTTAGAGTTGCTTAAAACAAAGGTCGATTTTGGTAGCTTTATAAGCACCTGCCCTTATGTGAAATGAATGATATTACTTTAATCTTTTTTTTTAATAGTTATATTTGTAACTTTGACAAGTAACTAATTAGAGTGCACACCTAAGAAGGTAAATTTTAAGTAGACTTATACATTATACTTAAATTTATAAGAACTTTTGTAACCTACAATCTTACTAATATTATAAATGTGAAAGTTTGTGTGTGTTTGTTACTCCTTCACGCAAAATCTTCTGGACCGATTGCGATGAAACTCGGTATCTAGATAGCTGGAGACATGGATTAACACATAGGCTACTTTTTATCCCGATATTTCCACGGGATCGGGACTTACGCGGGTGAAACTGCGGGGCGCAGCTATGCAATAAAATATCTTTATATCTTTGTAAATATATAGATAGACCTAAAAAAAATCCTTATCCCATCTCTATTATATGTAATTTCTCAGTTTACAACCCTTCGTGGGGCGAGTCAATAATTATAATGGAAGTTGCATGTCAAAATATTATCATATTTTATCTAAATTGTGTGTGAGATAATAATATAATTATTGAGATTATTCGTCGCTGTTATTGAATTAGGGTAACCCTTAATTGCTTTGTGACTCTTCCCCTTTGACGGCGTCATTATAGTTGGAGATCCCTTTAAGGACGACCATCATCGAGCTGTTTAATGGATGAAAAGTATTTTGTATCAAATTAAATAGGTCAATAAATATATTGCAAATGGGTTGCCTAAAAAAGTTAAGTCAAGAATATGATTAATTACCAATTAAATGTGTGTGTGTGTATGTTTGTTACTCCTTCACGCTAAAACTACTGAACCGATTGCGATGAAATTCGGTATGTATATTGCTGGAGGTCTAGATTAACATATAGGCTACTTTTTATCCCGATATTCCCATGGGATCGGAACTTACGCGGGAGAAACCGGGGGGCGCAGCTAGTCCTACTAATATTATAAATGTGAAAGTTTGTGTGTTTGTATGTATGTTACTCCTTCACGCAAAAACTACTGGCCCGAGTGCGATGAAACCAGGTATATAGATAACTGGAGACCTGGATTAACACATAGGCTACTTTTTATCCGATATTCCCACGGGATCGGAGCTTACGCAGGTCGCAACTATTTAAATATAAAATACTTTTCATCCAATAAACAGCTCGATGAAGGTCGTTCTTGAAGGGATCTCCGACTATAAGCACACTATCAGTTTGCTACAATAATACTATAAACAAGTATTGGACTTACGACCTTCTTCTAACAGACGTTACACACAAACATAAATACTTGAATTAAAAGTACTCAGTGTGATTATTATTGTCAACATGTTAGCTATTTGTTTAGTTGTGTGAGTGGTATAAGCCGCCACCCGCTACACCAACCGACGTGGGTTCGATCCACAGGTTACGTTGTTATAATGTTCTAATAGTGTTGCTCAGGATTGTAAGCGATACGGTGGTGGTGTACTATTGAACGTTGATTGTACCAAAAAGTTGTTGTTTCTTTTCGTTACAGATATTTTTTCTTTTTTGGTTGTCTATAGGTATTATCATACAGAAACTAGCGACAGTACTGTTTATAAGAAAGGCACCATACCGTACTATTTTAATAGAGTCAAACCTACAGTCAAAGATAATCCAGCTCATAACATTCGTAAAATAAATATGAACGACAATACTAACTTAACATTTTTTCGTCAATAAGATAAATGATAGTAATTTTAGACTTCTTCATCAAAATATTGATGGAGCTCTCAATAAAATAGATATTTTAAAAGCTACAATAGAGGAATTTGATGATAATAATGAAAGTTTAGATGTTATTTGCCTAACTGAAACTCATTTAAAAGAGGGTACTCAAACTAATCTAAAATTAGATAATTATAAGTTAGCAGCACATTTTTCTAGAAATCACCATTGTTGGGGAGGATCCTGTATTCTCATAAAAAATAATCTTAAATTCAAGACACTAAATTCACTCAATAAATGCTGAAATATTCACTTTTGAAGTTTGTGGACTAGAGTTAATAGACGTTAATGTTATCATCATATGTATATATAAGTTACCTTCATCTAAAAAAGAACGTATTACCACAACGCAATCTACTAAAAGATTCTTAGGTAGTCTAGATAAACTACTGTATAACATAAACCTTAAACATAAAAAAGTAATACTATGTGGTGATTGGAACATTGATGTATTAAAAGATAATAATCACTATCGTGAACTTACATCTACTCCATTGCAGCTAAATATTAATTTTAAAGGCCAAAAAATCGAAATTGTCGACTCAGCTTTATTTCTTGGAGTAACATTTGATAAACATTTAAATTGGAAAATTTAAATAGAAAATATTTGTAAAAGAATAGATAAATTTGTATTTGCCTTAAGACGTATTAGAGACATTGTTTCAACTGAAGCAGCTATTTGTGCATACCATGGATACATTGGATCAGTTCTTAGATATGCAATTTTACTATGGGGAAATTCAGTGGATATTGAGCAGGCATTTAAATCCCAAAAAAATGCATTAGAATACTGTGTAGAGCCAAATATTTAGATACTTGTAAACCATTGTTTCAAAAACTAAAAATTTTACCTTTACCTTGTCTATATATTTTAGAAGTTTGTCTTTTTGTAAAGAATAACCCTGCCCTATTCCCAACAAATTCGAATATTGGTCTAATGTCAGGCAGATATTCTAATAAACTACATGTTCCTCAAGCTAATTTAGATATATACAAAAGAAATTCTTGTTTTATGTCTATAAAAATATACAACGCCCTACCAGAAAATTTAAAAGAAGTTCCTACTAATAAATTTAAACATTCTCTTCAAGAATATTTATTATTTAATTGTTTTTATTCAATACAAGAATATTTAGTTAATAATAAAGTTATGGTTTAATGTTATTCAAATTATAGTTTAGATTTAAGTTATCTAGCAATTAATATTTGAACGCCATCTGTATGGCAGAGTTCGCGTGTACTCGTATTGTTGTTAAGACCTATGTATTAACCGAATTCTTAGACAAATAAAAATACTTACTTACTTACTATTATTACATAGTAGTACCTGGATGACCGAGCTTTGCTCGGTATTTTTTTTTATAAATAGTGTTTTTTGGAAATTATATTTAAGTACGAATTTCATACTTACTAATAAAATGATGAAATATGAATAATATTTTTCGATCTTACCGATAAAAAATATGAACTGGTTATTTAAAGAAAAAAATCTTGAGTGCAATTAGTTTGATATTAATACTTAATTTTTTACAGTTTATCAATCAATTACGCAAGTGAACACGTGCATTAAGAAGACACAAATAATATAAATAAACATTGATTTTCTTAGTCTAACCTCAAAGCAAACACTCATTGACTTCTTATTAGTTAACAACGCCATCTGCTGGAATAACTTTATAAAAAAAAGTATTAGTAGTTCGCAAATAGATGTCAGGAAGAGTCATATTTTTCAGATAAAAAAAAGTAAGTTTCGATAAAACACGAATAAAATGACATTTTCTAAAAATGATTCCTAGCTAGATCGATTTATCGCCCCCGAAACCCCCTATATACCAAATTTCATGAAAATCGTTGGAGCCGATTCCGAGATTCCAATTATATATATATATATATATTTATACAAGAATTGCTCATTTAAAGATATATGATAAAACAAAGTCGCTTCCCGCTGTCTGTCTCTATGTATGCTTAGATCTTTAAAACTACGCAACGGATTTGAATGTTGATATGGGCAAATTTACATTTTCGTGAGTACCAAAATTTACCTTAATATTTGATTTTTCCCATTATTTGTTCTATAAGACATTGCTTTTAACCAAAATTGACAATTCCAGGTCAACCGGCAGTATATTGTCCGGTCTGTCTTTTAATAGTACTATGATACAAGAAGATGATAAAAGCGTAGGTACTTATGATACTTCGTCTTACCTTAATGATAACAACCCATGGACGTGACTTTAGTTGCTCCATTTCAAATAATACTTTCAAATATTTGTAATATTGACCTTTGTGAGCGTGATCACTTAAAAAAAACCCCATGAGTTTCTTGTGCCTTCTTCTCATTGCTGGGCGCGTTCCGAAGGCATACATCCTAACTTAGTTTTTAAGACGATTTCAAGTGGTCTATGTACAATTGTATTAAGCATCCAAAGAAATAAAAAAAATTGATTTGATTTAGTAAGTTTTCCACAGCAACAAAAGACAAAATTCAAACATATTTATTATAAATAAAATTAAAAATAATTCGATTCCAAATAGTACGGGATCCCTATAGGAACGACCTTCACCGAGCTGCTTTATTGATGAAAAGTATTTTTATCACAGTTGCTCAAAAAGTGGATCTTATTACGTTTCGACGACCCAGTTGGCACATTGGTCACCATGCCGGACTGCCAAACACAGGGTTGCGGGTTCGATTCCTGCCTCAGACAAGTATTTATGCTTAGATATGTGTCTGTGTTCTGCTTGTTTCTGTGTATTATAAGTATATATATATATATATATACACAAAAGAAAGGTATATAAGTAGTAGGTATATCCGTTGTCTAACACCCATCACACAAGTCTAGTTACTTAGCTTGGGGCTAGATGGCGATGTGTGGAATATCCTGCAATATTTATTTATTATTTATAATAAACAAATTCCATACCAATGAAATACATACCTAATTTTTATTTATATTTAACTTCCATTCATTAACCAGACCAGTGCAAATTTTATTATAGTATCGATTTAACTGCCTACCCAAGAGTTGTGACTGGAAAAAAATAGTCAACCTAACGTTTGCAAATTCTATGGGCTTCATACTTTCAATCGGTATGGAATTTGTCTCTTAAACAAACCAGTGAAATGTTTCAAAATAAAAAATAAATTTTTAATTAATCACATTCTTGACTAAATTTTTTTAGTTAACCCCCTTGCAATACATTATATCTTTAGACATAATTTAAGAGGAAAGGGTACCGGGGCCTCTCTCCATACAGACGCAGTCGACTGTTTTCTCCCTAGATAATGACACTAAATATTTGTGCTAGTGTCATTATCCAGGTAGCAAAACAGTCGACTACGTTTGTATGGAGAGAGCGCCAGTACCCTTTCACCTTAATTTTATAAAAAATACTTTTCATCCATTAAGCAGCTCGAAGGTCGTTCTGAAAGGGATCTTAGACTATACAGCTAGTATATTCAGCCTGTAATCCCGCCAAGGGCTGCAACAGCTGTGCTAGCTCCGGGCACCGCGTCAACACCTGGCACTGACGGCATAAACATCTTCATTAACAAACCGAAGATTAGCTGCAGGAACGAAGACCAGCCCGACTGCGTTCCTAGGAGATTTACAAACTCTTAATAACATAAAACAATATTTACTTTTTTCTGTATTTAGTAACTACCTATTTTGTATTTGCCTAAAGCTGTTATAAACCCAGAACTACCAATGACGTCATCCAAAGCAGATATTGGTGCAACCTCTCCCATATTATCTGAGGTTTCTATTTATTTAATAGATTTAACTTCCTTACCCAGCACCACCAAAGCAGATATTGGTGCAACCTCTCCCATATTATCCGAGGTTTCTATTTATTTAATAGATTAACTTCCTTACCCAGTACCACCAAAGCAGATATTGGTACAACCTCTCCCATATTATCTGAGGTTTCTTTTGAATAATCAATGTCCTTGCGTATAACCTCAGAAATGGCAGTGAGTATAAATTTGCCCTAAGCTGGTTAAGCCCAGCACTACCAAAGCAGATATTGGTGCAACCTCTACCATATTATCAGAGGTTTCTATTAAATAATCAACTTCCTTACCTACAACCTCACATGTCAGGGTCATTGTATGTATTTGCCCAAAGCTGGTTTAAACCCAGCACCACCAAAGCAGATATTGGTGCAACCTCTACCATATTATCTGAGGTTTCTATTAAATAATCAACTTCCTTACCTACAACCTCAGATATGTCAGTTGGTATGTATTTTCCCAAATCTGGTTTAAACCCAGCACCACCTATGACGTCATCCAAAGCAGACATCTGTCCATCTTCCACATCTTCAGCTGATGATGCATCTGAACTTGGGTCTTCTTTTACTATGGCCTGTGCTTTGTCTGCTAGTTTTTTCAAATTCGGTACAGCTAAAAAAATGAATAACAATGTCATGATTTTAGGAATTTATGGCGCGTTAATTGTCTCTAAATAACTATTATTAGTGGTTGTGTAGATTTAACAACATGACTAGTGCTGCCATCTGCCATTTAAACACGAATGTGAGTAGTTCCCCGTAGCTCCATTTCCCGCGTGGCGGCGCTAGCGCTGCGAGCGGAGGTAAAGGGGTCATCGGCGATGGAGCAATTCGGATATCGTCCGCCGAGCTAGACACTTGTCTTGGAGAAGGGATAGGTAACTATCGTAAAAATAGCGATATTCATAATTTAAACTTGAGAAATAAGGATGAACTGACCGTGCCCGGTAGTAGGCTCCGGAAAATAAACAGGTCGTTTAATAGTACATGTGCGCTCTATTATAATAAATTACCTAAAGATGTATATGACATGTCCATTACCAGGTTCAAAACTTTTATAAAGCATAAATTGTGCAGTAAGGCGTACTATGATACTTCGTCTTACCTTAATGATAATAACCATGGACGTGACTTTAATTGCTCAATTCAAATATTTGTAATATTGACCTTTGTGAGCGTGATCACATGAAAAAATAAACCCCCATGAGTTTCTTGTGCCTTCTTCTCATTGGTGGGCGCGTTCCGAAGGCACACATCTTTAGTTTTTTAAGACATCGCCAATAGGTATTAAGTATCCAAAGGAAATAAAGAATTTGACTTTGACTTTTATCTACCTACTATTGGAGTGATCTCAATAACAGTATTATTTTACTATCACTACATAGTATAAAACAAAGTCTTGCTTAGATCAACCGATTTTGATGCGATTGTTTTTACGTGATAACATTTAATGAATTGATGAAACACCTGCATTCACAAAAAATGTCTGTTCCGGGTAACAGGCACAGTCATGTTCCGGTACCATGACGGCGTCATGGTAAACGTCACGCGTCTCGTGTTTGTTTTATATTCAACAATAGTTTGATAATAATATCGCTCATCTTTAGAAGACTTAAACAAGTAATGGAAAGAGAAAAATATGTAAAAGGATATTAACAAAAAAATCTCAATATTTCATCGTTTTCTTATGACGTAAAATTAAGGAATCCTAAGGTTACATCCTAAGGTTGCCTGGAAGAAATCGCTTTAAGCGATAAAGTCGCCTGTTTGTACAATTCGTAGTTAATAAGCTTTTTCGTCTTTTTTGTCATTTTCTATGTTTCGTGTGTTGTACAAATTAAGTGTTTATCTATCTATCTATCTAAAATTATCGTACGTAAACCGACTTTACAAACAAACATTTGTTTTTCTGTTATTTTAAAGAACTTACGCCATTGTGGAAATGCCATCGTCAAAGATATTACCTAAAAGAAAGGAAAATATAATTAAAAACAAACATAGGTACCTACTTACATTTATACTAATACTATACTAGCTGCGCCCCGCGGTTTCACCCGCGTAATAATTTTCTACGCAATTTTCTTAATTATTTCTTTCATAAGAACCTTCTCCGGACAATAACAAACACAACAAAAAAAGAATTGGCCAAATTGGCCCAGGCGTTGTTGAGTTATGCGCTTACCAACACATTTTGCGATTCATTTTTATATTATAGACTAGCTGCGCCCCGCGGTTTCACCCGCGTAATAATTTTCTGCGCAACTTTCTTAATTTTTTATATCATAAGAACCTTCTCCTGATAATAACAAACAGACCAAAAAAAGAATTGGCCAAATTGGTCCAGGCGTTGTTGAGTTATGCGCTTACCAACACATTTTGCGATTCATTTTTATATTATAGAAGAAGATACACTAACTGTTCCAGCTAACGTTATTTTGGCATTTAAATATTTAATTTTTTTTCTTTCTACAATGTTTCAGCAAAGGGGTATTAATACGAAAGGGGGTTGTTCTAGACGTCTAGGCGAACAACTTTTGTTCTACGACTTTTGGAAATTCGAACATTTCGTTCGAAGTTTTTGTACGAAACAGCTAATCTATACTATAATATTATAAAGCTGAAAAATTTGTTTGTTTGTTTGAACACGCTAATCTCAGAAACTACTGGTTCGAATTGAAAAAATCTTTTTGTGTTGGATAGTCCATTTATTGAGGAAGGCTATAGGCTACTTTTTATCCCGATATTCCCACGGGATCGGTAGTTGCGCGTGTGAAACTGCGGTGCGCTGCTAGTTTTCAAATAAAAATTCCCTCAGAATTATCGAAAAAAAAAGTTCGAATTTCCAAAAGTCATAAAACAAAAGTTGTTGCCCTAGACGTCTAGAACAACCCCCTTTCGTATTAATACCCATTCCCTGAAATACATTGTATATTTTTTGTAAATGGCAAAACTGGTAATGTAATGTACTATAAATGGTAATGTACTATAACAAACTAGGTGGTATGTAATAAAAAAAAATAGGTGCGCATACTTACATCAGCACTATTTAATATGAAGTAGGTTTTTTTGGCGGGAACGAGTTAACAACATGTCGTGCTGCAGTTTTATTTTCATGAAACTTAGTTGTAACCCGAGTTGAATTGTATAATTCTGGTGGAATGTTATTCAATTTAGTTCTGTGAAAGTGCACAAGTGTAGTGAAAGTAAAACTCAGTGTCAAACATGAAGATTTCTCGTTGCCCCCAAATCTCCTATTAAGGTTATGGTAAACTTGCCACCGCTTTACTACAGCCCCTGAGTTGACGGACTATGACGACTTTGACTATTTTGAAACACTTTAGGCCCGATTTATGAAAAATCGGGTCATAAATCGATGCAAAATATAACTTGACACTGGCTAAATGCACAAGCCGTGCGAAGCCATAATTAATTTAAAAAAAAAAAAAAAACGTTAACTGGTACAGCTAGTTATAATATATAATATAAGTAAGGGAATAAATTAATTTAGATTTTTATAATTTTATTTCATTTTTATGGATAATATTTTAATTCCTTTGTTATTAAAACGAGCAAATAATTAAAAAAACACTTACAAGAGCAGCAAAGAACACGACAGCAAACTTCATCTTGAATTCTCACTATGATGTGATATAAAGTATTAGAAACGACTCGATTTTATTTGAAATTCCATTAGATCGTACTTGAAATTACATCTGTATAAATATTATCTGACGTATTTTTGGAGTTCAAATAACTTAATACTTGTACTTGTATACAGGCTGTTTTCCGCCATTGCATTGGACCCAATTAAAAATAATTGGGTCCTATTTGCGTGAGGATGGAGTAGGTTAGCATTTGCAATATATTTATTGACTTTAGTAGGTATAGTGACTAGACACAATCTATGTTCTAATTCCATTGGTCGCATCCAGTCTGTGGCTCCTCCCATTCACGCCCTCGGATTTAGAAAAGATACATCTCCAGCATCCAGTCCGAGTTCACCATCCTAACAGATCTGAACTAACGCGTGGGAATTTTCTATTATTACGGAAAAAAAAATGTAATTAGCCACTATAAGCCTAATTTTTCAAGTAAATCATTAATTATTGCAGGAATAATTGTTTTTAAGTGCTTTTTTGTGTACTGTTAGGTGAATTATTTTAAAATAATAACAAGTGCCATTTGAAATCGCGTACGAAGGGTTCTGTTCCATTGATTTTTGTGAGTGTGATCACATGAAAAAAAAACTATTAGTTTCTTGTGCCTTCTTCTAGTTGGTGGTCGCGTCCGAAGGCACACATCCTAACTAAGTTTTTAAGACGTTTCTATGTGTATTTAATAAAAAAATATACTTTTGACTATCGTATTTAGTTTTTAGTATTTGTTGTTATAGCGGCAACAGAAATACATCATCTGTGAAAATTTCAACTGTCTAGCTATCACGGTTCATGAGATACAGCCTGGTGACAGACAGTTGGACAGTGGAGTCTTATAGTAATAGGGTCCCGTTTTTACCCTATGAGTACGGAATCCTAAAATTCAAAGTCCTGATTAACTGAAATGATTTTGGAAAAATAACCCTTACGAACGAACGAACGAATTCGCTAGTAAAAGTTTTTACTAAGTATACTTTGAAGACAAAAAATCCTTGTTTCTAAGATCTTTTAGCGTTAAAAAAAATGTTTTTTTTTTTTACATTGAAATGATAATAACTATTTGTTATACAATAATTAATAGTTTTAGCTATGGGCGATAAGCATTTTAAGCTGCTAAATGCACTTTTTTTACCAAAAATTAATTACATTTTTTTTCACATGTTTTCTTACGCTCTGCATTTGTTTTGGTTTTTACTTGTGAATATGTAATGCTTTCAAAATATTAAGGTTCACAAAAAATAAAAACAAATTCGTAAAAAATACGGTTTCAAATTAAAATAAAATATGTTTTTAGGTATGTTTGAAGTGAAATAGTACCTAGTAATTTAAAATATTTTGAACTTGAAAACGTAAATTGAAAATTTCCCTTACGGTACTTATTGTTTACGAAAAATTGTGTTATTTGTTTTAAAATAGTGAAAAAAGAACCTGTTAATTTCGGTGCATTAGTGTAGAATGAAGTGTCTGTGACTGTTTTTCATCGTAACCACATAAAAAAGGTAAAAAATCTTTTATTTTTCTAAAAAAATACAATTTTAAACTACCTATCTATCAACTACCAATCGAAGGGTTGCGGGTTCGATTCCCGCCTCAAACAAGTATTTATTATTTGCCTGTGGTCTGGTTGTTTCTATGTATTATAAGTATATATTTACAAAAGAAAAGTATATAAGTAGTATATGAGTTGTCTAGCACCCATAACACAAGTGTAGTTACTTAGCTTGGGGCTAGATGGCGATGTGTGGAATGTCCTGCAAAATTTATAAAATATTTTATTCTTTATTTTACTACCAATCGTTAAAATTACGAGTACATTATCTGAATTAATTCCATAGTAAAGTTATCAAAAAATGTCAGTTTAACCCTTGGTAGATGGTAGATAGATTGTTAATTTTGACGCGGTAACGTCTTATAAATCGATGAACACCGTATGCACTCACAAAAAAGTGACACGTTCTGTTGACAAGGTAGGTAACCATAGCAACGTACTCGTATTTTCATCAATGTGTTCTTATGACGTCATCACCTAAAATTATCATCCGAATTATACACCGGCATTCACAAAAAAGTGCGATGTCATGCGTCATGTTCCGGTACCATGATGGCTTCATGGTATACGTCTCGTGTTGGTTTTATATTGTTTAATAATAATATCGCTCATCTTGTACTTGTATACAGGCTATTTTCCGCCATTGGACCCTTTTTATTTGGGTCCTTTTTGGTGAGGATGGAGTAGGCTTGCCCAACACCTACTACCCTCTCAGCTTAGTCGACCATGTCCAGAGGAGAGAACTTGTCAATACTTCTGGAGCCAACTAAGCCGCGGGTTTCATCACGATGTTTTCCTTCACCGTAAGAACAATGTCAATTAGCGCACATAAATTTTTCTTAAGAAAAATACATTGGTGCTACTGAACCGTTTGCGATGAAACTCGGTATCTAGATAGTTGGAGATGTGAATTAACACATACGCTACTTTTTATCCCGATATTCTCACGGGATCGAGACTCAAGCGGGTGAAACCGCGAGGCGCAGCTAACAAAATTAAACTTAATTTTTCATTGTATTCCTATGACGTTATCACGTAAAATTATCGTCCGTAAACCGACTTTACAGACAACAATATTTTTTAAATATATTATTTGAGTCAAACCGCGTGTCGTTACAAGTATGGCATAGCAACGTTGTCAAAACACATAATAATATTTGGCTTCAGATGGTCGGCACATTTTTATATGTTTACATTAACATACTACTTTAACTAGCGGGTTCTCTCGGTTATATTACGATTTATCAAAAACTGCTCCCCGCGGTTTAAACCGCGTAAGTCCCGATCCCGAGGGAATATCAAAATAAAAAGCAGCCTAAAGCATTCCTCGAAATTTTTACTTTCCAACACAAAAATAATTTTTCAATTCGAACCAGAAGTTCCTGAGATTATCACGTTTAAACAAACAAACTCTTCAGCTTTATAATTTACTAGCTGCGCTTCGCGGTTTCACCCGCGTAAGTCCCGATCCCGAGGGAATATCAAAATAAAAAGTAGCCTAAAGCATTCCTCGAAAATTGAATTTCCAACACAAAAATAATTTTTCAATTCAAACCAGTAGTTCCTGAGATTATCGCGTTCAAACAAACAAACCTTTTCAGCTTTATAATTTACTAGCTGCGCTCCGCGGTTTCACCTGCGTAGGTCCCGATCCCGAGGGAATATCAAAATAAAAAGTAGCCTAAAGCATTCCTCGAAAAAAGAATTTCCAACACAAAAATATTTTTTCAATTCAAACCAGTAGATCCTGAGATTATCGCGTTCAAACAAACAAACTCTTCAGCTTTATAATTTACTAGCTGCGCTCCGCGGTTTCACCCGCGTAGGTCCCGATCCCGTGGGAATATCAAAATAAAAAGTAGCCTAAAGCATTCCTCGAAAAATTTACTTTCCAACTCAAAAATAATTTTACAATTCGAACCAGTAGTTCCTGAGATTATCGCGTTTACACAAACAAACTCTTCAGCTTTATAATTTATTAAAAAATTAAAAAACCAACCCTAGAGGGCGCCATATTTAATTTATAGTGACGTCACATAGCCTATAACCAGCGGCCTATTGAGACGCTTCTAATGATACCTCATTTGTTGAATAGCAAGTAGTTTAGACGTTGTAAGGGCACAGACAAACATACATACATACAAACATACATCGCGGTCAAAAACATAACCCTCCTTTTGCCGTAGTCGGATAAAAAGTGAAAAATCTCAAGAGTAACATTATCTCTACAAATTGCTAGAACAAAAAATGGTTTGAAGTTAAGACGAACAGTGGCTTCATTATCTTAGTTTCAAGTGGGTTCTCTTGAATGAAACACACCTGATTTAGAAACAAGGTTTTTTTAAGGCCTTTTTTGGTATTAATTATGGCTTCGCACGGCTTGTGCATTTAGCCAGTGTCAAGTTATATTTTGCATCAAATTATGACCCGATTTTTCATAAATCAAACAGTCAAAGTCGTCATAGTCCGTTAAGTCAGGGGCTATAGTAAAGCGGTGGCAAGTTTACCATAACCTTAATAGGAGATTTGGAGGCAACGGAAAACTTCATGTTTGACACTGATTTTTACTTTCACTACACTTGTGCAATTTCACAGAACTAAATTGAATAACATTCCACCAGAATTATACAATTCAACTCGGGTTACAACTAAGTTTCATGAAAATAAAACTGCAGCACGACATGTTGTTAACTCGTTCCCGCCAAAACTCCTTTTTTAAGGCTTAAAAACGAAAAAATAAACCGGCCAAGTGCGAGTCGAACTTGGGCACTAAGGGTTCACGAAGAGTTCCTTAATAATATTCTGTTTTTAGGTTTTTGATGTGATAACTTATAAATTGGTGGGACACAAAAAAGTGTCACGGTAATATTGTGTGACGTCATGCGTCATGGTAACATGACCATGACGTGTCCGTTCCTGTTAGGAAACAGAGTATTTAAAAATAATATCGATCATCAGGGGCTTGTGTTATGATGACGGGTCAATAGAACGAAAAAACTTATTTAAAGGAAAACAAATATGTATATATAGAAAAAAGACAAAAAATAAATAAGTTTATTTTCAAAATGATACAAACAGTACTTAGTACTAACAATGGACCTCGAACTAGGAACATGTCCTGTATCTCGAGGGTCCAGGAAAGATTACAATAGAAATAAGTTATTACAGTGTACCATAAGGTACACTTATACGTAGTTTTTTATTTTTTTATTATGGCTTCGCACGGCTTGTGCATTTAGCCAGTATCAAGTTATATTTTGCATCAAATTATGACCCGATTTTTCATAAATCGGGCCTAAAGTGTTTCAATTCAGTCAAAGTCGTCATAGTCCGTCAAGTCAGCGGCTATAGTAAAGCGGTGGCAAGTTTACCATAACCTTAATAGGAGATTTGGAGGCAACGAGAAAACTTCATGTTTGACATTGACTTTTACTTTCACTACACTTGTGCACATTCACAGAACTAAATTGAATAATATTCCACCAGAATTATACAATTCAACTCGGGTTACATCTAAGTTTCATGAAAATAAAACTGCAGCACGACATGTTGTTAACTCGTTCCCGCCAAAACATCTTATACGTAGTTGTAAGTAGCTTACTTGTCGCAAATGTAACGCTAACTAAGCTTACATAATACTTATTAACTAGATGATTGTTGCACTGTACGTTTCTTATACCTAATATAATACAACCGTTGTCTACCCTCACTAATAATATTTTATAAAGGCGCTCCAGTCTGTACAAAATAATATTTAAATAAGTTAGTTCTTACATAATATAGTAAAAGGTTATGTACAAACTCTGTAAACTACCATTTATCAAATAAAGACATTTTAAAAGTAAAAGTATTACAGTGAAACCGTGGAGATTAGACAGTAAACTATCCTATCCTACTAATATTATAAATGTGAAAGTTTGTGTGTGCGTGTGTGTGTGTGTTTGTTACTCCTTCACGCAAAATCTACTGGACCGATTGCGATGAAACTCAGCTAGATAGCTGGAGACATGGGTTAACACACAGGCTACTTTTTATCCCGATATTCCCACGGGATCGGAACTTAAGCGGGTGAAACCGCGGGGCGCAGCTAGTTACTTCTATATGTATAATGGAACATAACATAAAACATTAAATTTATTAAATCTACTCGGGCTCTGTAAAATGTATATATGTGTGTATTTGTGTAAGAGTATGTTGTGTGAGTGTGACGTGTCCCAAGACAAGCAGAGCAAATAGGTAAATGAATAACAATTTTTCTTTAATTTTTCATCATTTTAAGCCGCCTCCATCCACCGACTACCCACGTTGTTTATTTATCTATCTTCTTATATCTTATATATAAAAATCAATTGCTGTTCGTTAGTCTCGCTAAAACTCGAGAACGGCTGAACGGATTTATCTTATCTTGGTCTTGAATTATTCGTGGAGGTCTAGGGAAGGTTTAAAAGGTGAGAAAAAATCGATCCCACGGGATCGGGACAAACGCGGGTGAAACCGCGGGGCGCAGCTAGTATATAAATAAAAATGAATTGTTGTTCGTTAGTCTGATTAAAACTCGAGAACGGCTGAACGGATTTATCTTATCTTAGTCTTGAAATGTTCGTGGAGGTCTAGGGAAGGTTTAAAAGGCGAAAAAAAAATCGAATAACCGATATTCCTAAGGGATCGGGACTTACGCGGGTGAAACCGCGGGGCGCAGCCAGTTATTGTATAAAAATTGTAATTTTATGGCAATAAGCGATTTTTTAAAGCTACTGCATAGCTTTTATCGCGGGCTTTGAGCGCGGCGACCGAATCAAGAAATTCCGTAACGGAAATAAAACTTAACACCCCCCACTCCGCCCACCATGTAGCTCGGCGGAGCGTTCGCTTAACGCGACTGTACGAAGCTCGCACGATGTAAAGGCCTCTAAGATATTTTTGTTTGATTGTTTCAGATATTATATAAATGTCAAGTTACGGAAGCATGTCACCCTCGGACGAAGGCTTCGATAGATATGAGCCGCCTTTCTACTGCCAACCTGCACATCAAGGTAGGTCAGGTCAACTGCTTTACAGGGGCCTGTCTGCTAATACAATTGTGTTTCAATAGAGTGTCGATGGAATCGTTATAGACATTTAATGTCCAAAATATGACATTACATGTCAAATTGGTATTCTTCTGATGTTAACTATTCTATCGAAACACCACTGATGCACCACTGACTCACTTTGGTATTCTGCTCTAGAATCGTGGCTCAATGGAATCTCGATAGTTATCAAAACGGTATATCGCTTAGCAACATATACCATGTTGGTAGGCAACACCAGCGACGTATCTATTACCATTCCATTGAGACTCCATAGCGATTCCATTGCGATGTTATTTTAAACTTTAGCAGAATACCAAATAAAGTAACAATCTCGATATAATATCAACAGAGTCTCGATATAATGACAATGGTAAATCCAAGTTAGAAGTTGCAGGAGTTCCGACCCCGTAGGAAAACCCGCAAAAGGTCGAAAGGTCGAAAAGGTCGAACTCGCGCACTGAAATAGATAACAGATAATTAAACTGGCTTTTGAGGTTATGTTTACCTGAATATCAGCTGTTCTTTACACGGACAGGTCATTAACCTTAAGATTGTATTTAGATACTACTGCGCCCCGCGGTTTCACCAGCGTAAGTCCCGATCCCGTGGGAATATCGGGATAAAAAGTAGCCTATATGTTAATCCAGACCTCTAGCTATTTCCATACCGAATTTCATTGCAATCGGTTTAGTAGTTTTAGCGTGAAGGAGTAACAAACATACACACACACACAAACTTTCACATTTATAATATTAGTAGGCGTAGGATAGGATTATTTAAGTTGTATCTACTGTTCTAAGCATAGCCTTTTAAAAAATACATAATTATTTTAAAAAAAAATCGGATTTCCAATAGTCATAGAACAAAAGTTGTTTGTTTAGGTGCACAGAAGTGGCCCTCAGCCTCTTGCTTAATATGATTACCAATCCCTATATTCTGTATTTTCTAGGATTTTTTTTTTCAAAAATATATTTACAGGATTCCGTCCCAAAGGGTAAAAACATAACCCTATTACTAAAGACTCCACTGTCTGTCTGTCACCAGGCTGTATCTCATGAACCGTGATAGCTAGACAGTTGAAATATTCACAGATTATGTATTTCTGTTGCAGTTATAACAACAAATACTAAAAAATGAATAATAGTACATTACGATATAAGTGTGGTAAATTGATCTTTGCATAGAGGCGGTTTATGACGCGCGAGCGGCAGCGAGCGTGTCATAGAAGCCAAGATGCAAATATCAATTTCACACGTATATCGTACGACGTTTTTTATCACAGTTGCGAATAAAAGAAAAGACTTGAAAAGAAAACAAAATAATAATTAACAAAATATTTGTGATAACTCTATGTTTACATTTTTTTAAGGCAATATTTTTTTGTTAATTATGCTCCGGAAAGGCCAGGCTAAAGACTTTTAACCTATACATCCTCGTGTGACATACATTATTTTTTAGGGTTTTTCTATTTGTTTTTGCGTCGGGGGTTAAGAACAAAATACAATGGTACGGAAAAACAATATATTTAAGTAAAGAAAAAACAAAAAATAAACAACTCAATTTTTAATCGTTTTCTAAGTCATTATCACGTAAAATTTTCGTTCGTAAACCGACTTTAGAGACAACCATTTTTGCTAGCTAAATACTCTTTGGTACCTACCTTTTTGGGATAACTTTACAGCACTAGTTAACAAATCTAAAACGCACGCGTGCATAATATGTTGGATTACGAGCCTAAAAGCCGTTGAATAAGATCCACTTTATGAGCAACTGTGATAAAAAGTAATTTAATTCAATGTTTTTCCATACAGCGAGTCCCATGGACAGTGCGGTGTTCTGGCCATCTTCCAATGAAGGTCCCGAGTTCGAAGCCCAGGAAGTGTACCATGATACTTCGCATTATATAGGACGCAGTTACGGTAAGTCAAAATATTTTATTAATTTTGAATCAGGATGTATGCCTTCGAAACGCGCCCACCAATGAGAAGAAGGCACAAGAAACTCATGGGTTTTTTTGTGCTCACAAAGGTCAATATTACAAATATTTGAAAGTATTATTTGAAATGGAGCAACTAAAGTCACATCCATGGGTTGTTATCATTAAGGTAAGACGAAGTATCATAGTACGCATTACTGCACAATTTATGCTTTATAAAAATCTTTAAACTTGTTATTGGACATGTCATATCATCTTTAGGTAATTTATTATAATAGAGCGCACATGTATTATTAAACGACCTGTTTATTTTCCGGAGCCTACTACCGGGCACGGTCAGTTCATCCTTATTTCTTAAGTTGAAATTATGAATATCGCTATTTTTACGAAAAATATCAGGATTTTTGTGAACGTATAGCAAGTTTTCGTAGATATTGTGAATAGGGCGTTAATATATTTATCTATTTAAATTTTTCTCTAAGTGATTCCCTGTAATGATAGTTATAAGTTTGGGAGACGCCACCAAACAATTAGTTAAAGAGTTGGGTGTTAGGATTAGGGGGAATGGGGGTGACTCCCGCTCCGGCTCGTTTCTGGCGCAGAGGTTAGCCATCGCTATTCAGCGTGGCAATGCTTCTAGCATTATGGGAACCTTGACGCCGGGTACGATAAGGGGTGGGTTATTTGACTAACTGGTCACTTTATTTTTTGTATTTAAAATGTAAATTTGTATGTCTTTTTATTTTATTCATTTATTATTTTAGTATTTTTAATTTGATCTATTTAATTTGCTTATAGTAATAAGTTGTAAATAAATAAATAAATTTTTCATTACTCATACTCCGAAAGTAGGTCTAAAGATGCCTGAAGAGCGTGTAGAAAGAAAAACTTTCAGCCCTAGGGAAAATCGCTTTCACTGACAGCTGTCATGTCAAATTATGGCTTCGCGCGACTTGTGCAATGTGCTTGTAGCCAGTATCAGTATCATTACGCATTAGGAACTTCAAAAACCTAACCTCCTTGCTTTGCAAAACACCACATAATGTATAACCTCTTTGGTCTTAACCTTGTAAGAGGATCAGGTAGTATGGAGTCTCTCATTCACTCTCGTTATTAGGAAGAATATTATGTATTATTCGTAATGAAAAGCACAGTGTTTACCACGGGTAAAAGACTCATTAAGTCCCTCGAACTATTAGCGCCCTAAGGCGCCCTTGCTACGCTCGGGCGCCAAACTCCGTCTCGGGACTCAATGAGTGACTTTCACTCCTAGGGTAACAATGTACTATTGTTTTAGGTTATGATGAAATGCAGATATCAAGCAATGAAACATACGATGGATTCCATCACAATATTATACATCATACATACGGACAAAACACTGGAGGTAAGAACAATTTAATTACTTTAAATTAAATATTTCATAATTTTAACGTGATAACGTCTAATAAATTGATGGAACACCTACATTCACGAAAAAGTGTCATGGTATTGTTTGACGTCATGCGTCCCGTTCCCGTTGTGTGACGTCATTTGTAACATGACCATGACGCGTCCGTTCCCATTAGGAAACAGAGTATTTAATAATAATATCGCTCATCTGGGATTGTGTTATGGTGACGAGTGAGGAATAGAAGACTTATATAAAGGAAAAATATAAAGAAAAAAAACCTCAATTTTATGAATAGTTTTCTTATGACGTTATCACGTAAAATTATCGCACGTAAACCGACTTTACAGAGAAGCATTTTTTATTTCATTTTGGACCCACCATACCACTGGCCATAACCCTGGTGGTAAGATGGGTCTAAGCCATACACCTTTATTGCAAATCATGTGTCAAGAAAATAAACAATGTTTTTCAGATAATATATGAAGAAAATATTTATCTAATTAAATTAAATTAAATTAACAAACAATAAACAAACACAAAATTAATAAAATAAAATAAAATAAGTCTTCAAAATTAAAGTCATATAGTCATATATGACTTTAATTTATATAGTCATATATATATATAAATATAGTCATTTTATCGCCCATCGCCACCCTCATCCAGCGGTATTTATTGTATGGGGCAGTCCTGACGCGCGACAATCATCTGCAGGATGCCATTGCGGCTACCTCGCGCCCGCTGCTGTAGGGAAACCACTTTCTTGCGAATAATCGCATGAAAGTCGTCCGTGCGTGCTTCAGCGAACATCTGAGATGCACTACAAAAGCGAGGCAGTCGCATCAGCATCCTGAAAATGACCTGATGAAATATTTTTACGAAATATTTAGTTTATAATTAAGGTAATTAAGGCAGGTGGCAGATTTGACTTTTCACGTTAAAATATTCATTAAAGTAACAAAAAAACTAACAGTAAACGCCTTTGGGCACAACAGGCATAGTAAACAGTTACTTAAAATGCCGCTGTGCATTTCGAGACCCATGCCGATATGCCGATCGATAGAGGGCATTATGCCGAACAAGTAATGCCTTCAGACCGAACCTCTAAAGTTTCTCGGAAACGGGATATTGATCCAAACGTTTTGTTAAGACGTTTTTTTTAATATCCCATTTCCGAGACGCTTAAGAAGGTCGGTGTGCTGACATTATTTGCATAGAAAATCACGATGCCAAGCTTCCATACTAAATGTCCAGAACCTTTGTAATATTACGGGTGGTTTAAGCTCCGGACAGTGTTTTTTTCGGGTTTGTAGAACCACTATTCGTTTTTTTTTGTATTAATTATGGCTTCGCACGGTTTTTGCATTTAGCCAGTGTCAAGTTATATTTTGCATCAAATTATGACCTGATTTTTCATAAATCGTGCCTTAAGTGTTTCAAAACAGTCATAGTCCGTCAAGTCAGTGGCTATAGTAAAGCGGTGGCAAGTTTACCATTAACCTTTAACCTTAATAGGAGATTTGGAGGCAACGAGAAAACTTCATGTTTGACACTGATTTTTACTTTCACTATACTTGTGCACGTTCACAGAACTAAATTGAATAACATTCCACCAGAATTATACAATTCAACTCGGGTTACAACTAAGTTTCATGAAAATAAAACTGCAGCACGACATGTTGTTAACTCGTTCCCGCCAAAACTCCCACTATTCGTTTCGTCTCCCCAGGTGTTGATTGCGAGCAACTCCGCTACGATCGACCGGCGCCCTCTTTCGTACGCGTCGTCAAACGACGTACCACAGCAAACAAGAAAGAAAGGAGGCGGACACAAAGTATTAACACTGCTTTCTCTGACTTAAGAGAATGCATACCTAACGTACCCCCGGACACGAAACTGAGCAAGGTTTGTGATACAAATTGGTAAAATTATCCCCTTCGAAAATAGTACATTACAATATAAGTGTGGTAAATTGATCTTTGCATAGCATAGATGCGGTTTATGACGCGCGAGCGGCAGCGAGCGTGTTAAGAAGCCAAGATGCAAATATCAATTCCACACGTATATCGTACGACGTTTTTTATCACAGTTGCGAATAAAAGTCTTGAAAAGACTTGAACAGAAAACAAAATAATAATTAACAAAATATTTGTGATAAGTCTATGTTTACATTTTTTAAGGCAATATTTTTTTGTTAATTATGCTCCGGAAAGGCCAGGCTAAAGACTTAACCTATACAGCCTCGTCTGACATACAATATTTTTAGGGTTTTTTTCTATTTGTTTTTGCGTCGGGGGTTAAGAACAAAATACAATGGTACGGAAAACAATATAATTAAGTAAAGAAAAAACAAAAAATAAACATATCTCAATTTTTTAATCGTTTTCTAAGTCATTATCACGTAAAATTTTCGTTCGTAAACCGACTTTAGAGACAACCATTTTTAACTCTTTGGTACCTACCTTTTTTATACATCAAAACAGTATAACCCAGATAAATTAAGAATGTTTCACCTACCTAACATGTAATTAGCAGTAAGATACGTATTTAACTTATCGGGATAACTTTATAGCACTAGTTTAATAATGTAAAACGCACGCGTGCATAATACGTTGGATTATGAGCCTAAAAGCCGTTGAATAAGATCCACTTTATGAGCAACTGTGATAAAAAAGAATTTTTCAAATCGGTCCAGGCGTTTTGGAATAATCGGCGTCGGCTGCATAATTGCAACCCCCGGTAGAGTTAAAAAATTACTATTATTGTCATGTTTTCATTCTAATAATTTTTGTTTGATAAATTGATGTGTTAGAAGACTTTAAACTTCAACTAAAGCAGGTGTCTAGGCATCTTGCTTGTGTCGAAAACATTCTTATAACAGCCATTTTGGAGCTCTACGGTGGG
Organism: Idaea straminata; assembly: GCA_951213275.1. Taxonomy (NCBI): domain Eukaryota; kingdom Metazoa; phylum Arthropoda; class Insecta; order Lepidoptera; family Geometridae; genus Idaea; species Idaea straminata. The sequence continues at coordinate 7,222,269 of OX577872.1, forward strand.
TCTGCAATGATGCAGCCGACCGTGCATACATAAAAAAATATATACGATACGAATTGAGAATCTTCTCCTTTTTTAAAGTCGGTTAAAAATTAAAATGTTTTTTCATGAAAATAAAGTAAATATTTTTATTTAAACTTCAGGTAAATTACTCTAATTTAATGAAAATTTAAGTATTTTTCAAGATGTGGCAACACCATTATCGTAAGTTGACTTCAGATGTACTTATTGATAGTTCTTTCCTCTGGACACGGTCGAATAAGCTGAGAGGGTGGCACTACAGCTTCGAAAATAGCATAGGCCGATTGGTAGCAAGCCATTAGAAAAATAATGGTGTTGTCACGTTGTCACATTTAAAAAAAATCCCAAACTCTGGGTAAATTAGGGTAATTTTCCCAAATAAAAAAAAAACAAATATAATTTTAATTTTTTTTTGGGTGAGGTCCGTAGTCCTTTCGGTTTCGACGCATAAGACCAAAAACGCAAAAGACGTACAATTTTGGTGTATCGCTTATTAGATTCGTCAATTCGTGAATAACCGTACCAAAGAGATATTACAAAAACAAAACGCAAAAATCTCTTTTCTCTTTGCGTTTCATTGTTTTCATAAACGTAATTTACAAATATACAGGTATATTGGTAATTATACAAGAAAGCGGTTAAAGGCCACTTCTGTGCACCGAAACAAACAACTTTTGTTCTACGACTTTTGGAAATTCAGTCTTTTTTTTTCGAGGTTATGTTTACCTGAAAATCAGCTGTTCCTTACACGGAGAGGTCATTAACCTTAATATTACACTTATCTATACTATAATATTATAAAGCTGAAGAGTTTGTTTGTTTGAACGCGCTAATCTCAGGAACTACTGGTTCGAATTAAAAAATTTTTTTGTGTTGGATAGTCCATTTATCGAGAAAGGCTATAGGCTGCTTTTTATTTTGATTATCCCACGGGATGGGGACTAACGCAGCTAGTTTTTTCATGTTTTTATCTACTGTTCTAAGTCTGAATGACCTTTATTTTAAGAAATCAGCTGATTTCGAATAAACATAACCTCAAAATGAACAATGCATATAGAAGTTGCTCTCAACAGTTTTCTTATAAGGTACCTGCGGGTGATAAGGGCCACTGGAAGGTTTTTTAAAAAACCATACTGACTGACTGACTGACGGATCAACGCACAGCCTAAACCGCTGATCGTAGAGACCTGAAACTTGGTGGGTGTGTTCTTTGTGTGACGTAGGCACCGGATAAGAAAGGATTTTCCGAAATTCTACCCTTAAGGGGGTGAAAAAGGGGGGCAAAGTTTGTATGGGACAATGTGATTCTTTGGTCCATTTTCGACTTCTGGGCGGACGAAGTCGCGGGCAAAAGTTAGTTAGTGATAAAATAACAAAAAAATAAAGAGATGGTTTGTCAGATCACTAGGTACGGTCGGCAGCATAATTGCAGACCCACCGTAGTGTTCTAAAATAACTATTTTTTGAATGCTTCCATTCTAATCAGTTTTGTTTGATAAGTTCATGAGTTAAGACTTTAAACTTCAACTAAAGCAGGTGCCTAGAATCTGACGACGACGCAATTGGCACAATGGCCACCATGCCGGACTGCCAAAGTCAGGGTTGCGGGTTCGATTCCCGCCTCAGACATGTATTTATGCTTAGATATTTGTCTGTGCTCTGGTTGTTTCTATGTATTATGTGCATATATTTACAAAAGAAAAGTATATAAGTAGGATATCCGTTGTCTAGCACCCATAACACAAGTCTAGTTACTTAACTTGGGGCTAGATGGCGATGTGTGGAATGTAAAAAAAAACTTGCTTGTGTTGAAAACATTCTTGTAACATCCGTTTTAGAGCTCTATGATGGGTCTGTAATTATGCAGCCGACCGTACATACTAAAAAGCAAAGTTGCTTCCCGCTGTCTGTCCCTTTGTATGCTTAGATCTGTAAAACTACGCAACGGATTTTGATGCGGTTTTTTTAATAGATAGAGTGATTCAAGAGGAAAGTTTTGGTACATAAAACAAAATGATTAAGCGTACGAAGTCGCGGGCAACAGCTAGTTGACAATAAAGCAAATATTTATCTAATGACCTGTTTTTAAGAGGAAAGGTATCCGGCTCTCTCTCCATACAAACGTAGTCGATTGTTTCCTCCCTGGATAATGAAACTAGCACAAATATTTTTGTAGCATAAAACCTATAAGTTATAGGTAACCAAGACGTAGGGGCATAGTCATGGCAGTTATAGGCTATAACTGTCATAACTATGTCCCTATGTCTTAGTTTTTTTTATATTCTAATTATCATACAAAGTAAGAGTTCGAAAAACAAAATAAATATAAAAAATAAGACATAGGGGCATGGTCATGTAAGTTTTATGCAACAAAAAAATTTGCTCTAGTGTCATTATCCAGAGAGGAAACAGTCGACTACGTTTGCATGGCGAGAGCGCCGGTACCCTTTCACCTTAAGTAGTATTTTTTATATTTTGTTTTTAATTAAAGTGTTAGGTAGCTATAATTAACCGCAGGTACCTTTTAATTATCAAGAACGCTATACAGGATGAATTTTTTACATGGGCCTTCAGGGCTATTAGGATATGCATTTTTTGGGGATATTAGTATGAAAATTACAGAATACTAACTGCGTCCCGCGATTTCACCCGCGTAAGTCCCGAACACAGCGCCATCTATTGGGTGTATTTGCAACCTAGATGTCAAACAATATTGAAGAATTTTATCGATGAATCTATGAGAACTTCATAAAACTAAACAGTAAATAAACACTTGCTTAAGAAACCATTAATTGATACATTTTATTCGTTTACATTCACGACATAAGCGAATAATTGAGATGATAACTATCCTATCCAGTAAGTTAGACCAAAATACGGGTACATGTGAACATTTGATTGAAATCGGTTCAGTAGTTTTGGAGTTTATTGCCAACATACATCGTGACACAAGATTTTTATATATACAGATTACAAAAATGATTTTCTTTCATTTGGCACACTATGTCTGTTTCTAGGAATTGATCTCTATTAGAAATAGTTTCGTACAAAAATATAGGTGTTTTTTTTTTGGAAAATTAAGGTTCGATTCCTAGCTAGGTATTGACTTTTTCGAAAACCTAATTATGCAGTTTAAATGTCTTTTGTCTAAATAATTTTCGTTTATCTGATTTATCTACACTATTATAAAGACGAAAGATTTTTTGTTTGTTTGTAACGAATAGGCTCCGAAACTACTGGACCGATTTTGATGAAACTTAGTATAAATATAAATAAATATAAATATTGTAGGACATTCCACACATCGCCATCTAGCCCCAAGCTAAGTAACTAGACTTGTGTTATAGGTGCTAGACAACTCATATACTACTTATATACTTTTCTTTTGTAAATATATACTTATAATACATAGAAACAACCAAACCACAGACAAATATCTAAGCATAAATACTTGTCTGAGGCGGTAATCGAACCCGCAACCCTGTGTTTGGCAGTCCGGCATGGTGACCATTGTGCCAACTGGGTCGTCAAATTGTCAGTCAGTATGAGTATGAGGATACATTGATTCATTGGAAATAACTGCTTTTTATCCCGATATTCCCACGGGAGCGCGCGTGAAACCGTGGAGCGCAGCTAGTCGCTAATAGTTTAGAATAATATATAGCTATGAAGGCCGATGTAAAAAAATCATCCTGTATATCCATCTCACTCTCGCTTCCACCTTCTCAGGTGGTGCGAAAGAATACGCAGCTGAATTCAGCTTACTGTATGCTAAGAGAGTGTATACCGCACGTCCTCCCTGACACTAAGATGACTAAGGTTATTATTTTATATATACAAATACTATTATAAAAATATTTATAATTATAATTATTTTTTAAATTATAATTATAAATATTTTTATAATTATAATTATAAAAAAATTTTTATAATTATAATTATACAATTTTTATGATAAATTTTAAATTTATACATTTTAATTATAATCTTTTTTTATAATTATAATTATAAATATATTCCAATTATACAGGGTTATTTTTGACTATTTTAGCAAGCGGCTGAAGGCCAACGCTGTGCACCAAAAAAAAACAACTTTTGTGCTACGACTTTTAGAAATTCGAACATTTTTTTTTGGATATTTTGAGGTTATGCAAATTCGAAAATCAGTCGATTTTTAAATAAAATTAACTTATTTATAAGTCATTCAAAAGTAGATAAAACTTAAAATTAAATAAAATCTTAAGGTTAATGACCTCTTCGTGTAAAGAACAGCTGATTTTCAAGGTAAAAATACCTCAAAATTTTCAAAAGTTCGAAAATGCAGCAGTCGCACAAAGTTGTCTGTTTAGGTGCACAGACCAGCCCTCAACAGCTTACTAGTATAATTACCAATAACCCTGTATATTAATTATAATTATAATTAAAATAATCGGAAGTTGTCCTTATCTGCATTTTATAGTGCAGACAGGGATAATCGCCGGTTTGATGTCCACATCATACTTTGCAATTAAACGTTGTTATTGTAAAGGGCCTCTACGTGTTGGCTTCGGTTCCACACACGTCTTCTAAAGGTACGGGACTCCACAGTCCCGTGATATAGGACTTATAATAAATTGTAATTAGAAATGTTTGACAATTATTATAAAACTTTTACCTACTATGCGTCGTAAGTCCACAATCAATTTGCTACAATCTATACATATAAAATGCTTTGTCCAGAACTACTGACTGACTGACGGATCAACGCACAGCCTAAACCGCTGATCGTAGAGACCTGAAACTTGGAGGGTGTGTTCTTTGTATAACGTAGGTATCGGATAAGAAAGGATTTTTCGAAATTCCACCCCTAAGGGGGTGAAAAAGGGGGGCAAAGCTTGTATGGGATAACGTGATTCCTTGGTCCATTTTCGACTTTTACGCGGACGAAGTCGCGGGCAAAAGCTAGTAATACTATAAACAAGTATTGTACTTACGACCTTCTTCTAATAGACGTTACACACAAACATAAATACTTGAATTAAAAGTAGTCAGTGTGATTATTATTTTCAACATGTTAACTATGTGTTTAGTTGTGTGAGTGGTATAAGCCGGCACCCGCTACACCAACCGACGTGGGTTCGATCCACAAGTTACGTTGTTATAATGTTCAAATAGTGCTGCACAGGATTGTAAGCGATACGGTGGTGGTGTACTTTTGATCGTTGATTGTACGCTGATTGTATATAATTATAGATCATGAGGTCACGGGGCTATGGAGCCCCGGACCTTTGGAAGGCGTGCGTGGAGCCGAAGCCAACACGTAGAGGCCCAATAACAAGTTCAATAGCAAAATTTGATATGGACACCATAATTATAATTATAAATAATAATTATTTTAATAATAACTGTAATTTGTTATATTTTACAATTATTATTAAATGCTTTACCTATTAGGTACCTATGACAAATATTTTATAATTATAAATTATTTATAATTTTAATTGCAAACCTTTTATAATTACAAATTAATACTCACAAAATTCTTATAAATCTTCCTTACTTAAATCGCAAATCTTATTATAAAATCAAATTATAAATATTTTGTAATTATAATTATAGATCAATTTGTGTTTTAAATATAAAAAATTGTATACCAGAATGTCAGATAAACAAAAATACTCAGTTATTTTTGCAAAACGATAGAAGTTTTGATAATTTGCTGACAGGATATTTTGCAAAGTAAAGTTGGACATTCTGATTCTTTTCTAGATTTTATAACAATATTTTTTTATTAAAAAAACTTACAATTAATTGAAAACCCCCAATTTGTTCATAGATAAAAACTCTTCGACTAGCAACATCGTATATATCCTATCTACTGAAGGTGCTTGAGACTGATGGAGAACCAGCGGGGGGCTTCCGAGCTGATCTTCATCATACTCCGACTAGAAGACGGAATACTGACCAGGTAATCCAAGACAATACTTAATTATAAACACAAAAATAAATTACACATGAATGCAAAATTTCAGCTCAATTGGTGACCGGGAAGTGGATCAAAATTAAGTTGCAAGATTTGACCTGAACATACATACATACATACACTGCAAGTTAAATAAAAGCTTTTAAAAAGAATAGAATAGAATAGAATATAATTTATTCGAACAAACACACGACATAGTATAGAATAGATACAAATAAGAAACAGCAAGAGATAGTTACAAATAAAAGAAATTACAAAAAAACAGACAATAAAAAAAAAAGTATCTGAGAAGTCGTGTGTTGCCCGAATGGGTGAAAGCCTCAGCATATGCTGCAAATACGCAGGCGCATCTGCAGCGCTGGTCTTCTAAAAGCTATTGCATCGTGCGAGCTTCGTAAAGTCGCACCATATACATACACGTTAAGCGAACGCTCGGCCGAGTTACATGGTAGGCGGAGTGGGGGCTGTTAGGTTTTATTTATGTTAGGTAATTTTTTGATTCGGTTGCCGCGCTCTAAGCCCGCGATAAAAGCTATGTAATAGCTTAAAAATGGTTGTCTATGAGAGACCAATGGTTTTTTTTCATTTTTACCTTTTTTTTCTTATTATTGTAATTATACTAGCAAGGCGTTGAGGGCTACTTCTGTGCACCGTAACAAACACTTTTTGTTCTACGACTTTTGGAAATTCCGCTCCGCGGTTTTACCCGCGTAAATCCCGATCCCGTGGGAATAAAGGGATAAAAAGTAGCCTATAACCTTCCTCGATAAATGGACTATTCAACACAAAAAGATTTTTTCTATTCGAACCAGTAGTTCCTGAGATTAGCGCGTTCAAACAAACAAACAAACAAACTCTTCATCTTAATATTAGTATAGGCCAGCTTTTGCCCGCGACTTCGTCCGCGTAGAAGTCGAAAATGGACCAAGAAATCACGAAATTTGCCCCCCACTATTCACCCCCTAAGGAGTAGAATTTCTGAAAATCCTTTCTTATCAGATGCCTACGTCATACAAAGAACACACCCTCCAAGTTTCAGGTCTCTACGATCAGCGGTTTAGGCTGTGCGTTGATCCGTCAGTCAGTCGGGACAAAGCATTTTATATGTACATATAGATATTCATAGATAATATAGATTTTGATAACAAAAATACGTTTTACTCTCTAGTGCTTCAATGTGACTTTCTCCCGTTTTAAAAATAAATAAATTTTAATTTAACAAGTGCATTATCCACTTGAGACATTCCCTAGTGAAGTTGTGTGCGCATACGCAAGGGGAACATGTGCATTAACGTGCAACTTTATCTTAGAGATAGTAATGGAGCCGAAGGCACTTGAACCGGCTGGCTCCTGCAAGTTAAGCAACGCGTGTCGCGGTCATTGTTCGGATGGAATTCATTGAATGTTTAGGGTTAGATAGATTGATAAATAATTTATTGTAAATACCATTTTTAAATTACATTAAAAAAAACATAAGCTTAAAGTCGTGTTACAAAGGGCGGCCTTATCGTTCAAAGCGATCTCTTCCAGGCACCCTCTGTTCCGGGTTCCGTACCAAAAGGGTAAAAACTGGAAAAAAGTAATAGACTTCAGTGTCCGTCCGTCCGTTCATCTGTCACCAGAGTATTTAGTATAATAGTACATTACGATATAAGTGTGGTAAATTGATCTTTGCATAGAGGCGGTTTATGAAGCGCGAGCGGCAGCGAGCGTGTTAAATAAGCCAAGATGCAAAGATCAATTCCACACGTATATCGTACGACGTTTTTTATCACAGTTGCGAATAAAAGAAAAGACTTGAAAAGAAAACATAAAAAAAATACATTTCAATTGGGAACGTAGGTACTCCTTTTTGAAAGTCGGTTCGATCTCTTACACTGTATTTTCAACAAAAATTAAAAACGAAAATTCCGCGTAAACCTTAAGGTTCAAATTCGTTGTAAAAATGTGTTTTTGATTCGGTAAATTCTACAATATACTACATTCAGTGATGATAATAAAAGGGGGCGTCTGGCAGAGAGAGTTTGTGGGACAAGGTGTGAGAGGAAGCGAATATAAATCGCGCGTAATTACATGTTTTATGTGTGCCAGACTATAATATTACTAGCAGCGCTCCGCAGTTTCACCCGCGTAAGTCCCGATCCCGTGGGAGTATCAGGATAAAAATAGCCTATAGCCTTCCTCGATAAATGGACTATCCAAATGAATTTATCAATTCGAGCCAAGAGGTCCTGAGATTAGTGCGTTCAAACAAACAAACTCTTCAGCTTTATAATTATTATTATAGTATAGATTAAAGTTAAAAAAGTAAAAGGGGTATTTCCCATGATTTTTTTTATTAGTTTGATTATTACCTCTTAGCGGTCAAACGACTGGAGTCTGGACCGATTTTGATAAAAATCAGTATAGTGGTAGCTTAGAGAATGGAGAAGGACACAGCATACTTTTGATCCCGAAATTCCAGCGGGATCGGGACGCACCTAGCTAGTCTATTCTACATCTAATATAATATTATAAGGAGGAAAGATTTGATTGTTTTGTTTGTTTGCATTGAATAGGCCCCGAAACTACTGAACTGATTTTGATAAAACTTGGTATGAGGATGCATTGATTCATTGACAGTAGCATAGGGTACTTTTTATCCCGATATTCTCACGGGATCGGGAGTTACGCGGATGAAACCGTTTGTCGCAGCTAGTAACAATAAATATAAATATTGCAGGACATTCCACACATCGCCATCTAGCCCCAAGCTAAGTAACTAGACTTGTGTTATGGGTGCTAGACAAAGGATTTACTACTGATATACTTTTCTTTTGTCAATATACATATAATATATAGAAACAGCCAGATCCCAGACAAATATCTAAACATAAATACTTGTCTGAGGCGGGAATCGAACCCCTAACCCTGTGTTTAGCAGTCCGGCATGGTGACCATTATTGTGACAGTATTTATTTATTTAAATGAATAAAGAAATTTGACTTGGACTTTGACTTTGACTTTGACCTCTTCCTCTCCATCCCTCTACATTCATACTCATCACTCTTCTTCTTCTAGTCACATGCGTCTCCTCTCGTCTCATCACATGTCCATGCCAGCTTACACCGTTCCTGGAAATAAAATTAAAATCGGTTCATCTGTTCGGGAGCTACGATGCCACAGACACACACACACAGACACATCAAACTTATAACACCCCGTCGTTTTTGCGTCGGGGGTTAATAAATAGATCGCGTCATAAGAGCGGTGTTGGCTTAGTGGTAGATACCTCGACTTTCATTCTGAAGATTGTGGGTTCGAATCCCGGCGGGCCATGCACCAATGTATTTTTCTTAAGAAAAATGTATGTGCGCTAATTGACATTGCTCTTACGGTGAAGGAAAACATCGTGATGAAACCCGCGGCTTAGTTGGCTCCAGAAGTATTGACAAGTTCTCTCCTCAGGACATGGTCGACTAAGCTGAGAGGGAAGTAGGTGCTGGGCAAGCCTACTCCATCCTCACGCAAAAAGAACCCAATTAAAAAGGGTCCAATGGCAGAAAACAGCCTCTATACAAGTACAAGATCGCGTCATCTCAACACTTGTACCACACACCCTCTAATATAATTACGTGAGCCACATGGCCATGATAAAACTTATTTTAGGTATATTAGTATTAACTCAATTATTTTGCTGTTTATTTTATACTTCGGTACAAAAGTATAGGCACATCGTAGAGTTCTTAACCGACCTTAGAAAATGGGGGTTCACAATTCGATTGTATTTTTTAAATCCTGATAGGGATAACTTCGTTATTTAGAATAGAATAGAATAGAATATAGAATATTATTTATTTGCAACAAAATAAGAAATCACAAAGTCTTAAAAACTATTTACTAATAATTGTTGCAAAACGGACCCCAACTCAACGAAATGCTAGTCATTCCACTAGCGCTGGTCTTCCGTTGAGGCCGTTCCGGTGACGTCTGTAATAGACGGTACACGTACGTCAAACTTAGGCCCGATTTATTAAGAATCAGGTCATAATTTGATGCAAAATATAACTTGACACTGGCTTAATGCACAAACCGTGCGAAGCCATAAATAAAAGAAAAAAAAAGTAAATGAGACTATGATATTATATTTATGAACCGATTTTAATGATTATTTTATTACTTCAAAAATCAAGGATAAAAAAGGTTTTTTTAGTTGGGATTTTTTTACCTATAGAGGAAAGGGTACTCTCTCCAAACAAACGTAGTCGACTGTTTCCTCCCTGGATAATGACACTAGCACAAATATTACACATAAAACCTATCACTGACATGACTATGCCCCTAATCCATATACCTAAGACCTTAGAAGGATTAGGGTTGTTTTCATTATAATCTATAATTATTAAATGCATTGTCCTGAATGACTGACTGACGGATCAACGCACAGCCTAAACCGCTGATCGTAGAGACCTGAAACTTGGAGGGTGTGTTCTTTGTGTGACGTAGGCATCCTATAAGAAAGGATTTTCCGAAATTCTACACCTTATGGAGTGAAAAAGTTTGTATGGGACAACGTAATTCCTTGGTCCATTTGCGACTTTTACGCGGACTAAGTCGCGGGCGAAAGCTAGTTTTCGATATACCTAAGAAGGAATAGGGTTTTTTTATTATTATACTAACTTTTGCCCGCGACTTCGTCCGCGTAGGAGTCGAAAATGGGCCAAGGAATCACGTTGTCCCATACAAACTTTGCCCCATCTTTTCACCCCTTTAGGGGTAGAATTTCGGAAAATCCTTTCTTATCGGATGCCTACGTCATACAAAGAACACACCCTCCAAGTTTCAGGTCTCTACGATCAGCGGTTAAGGCTGTGCGTTGATCCGTCAGTCAGTCAGTCATTCAGGACAAAGTATTTTATATGTATAGATTGAATAAAAAACCGGTCAAGTGTGAGTCGCACTCGCGCACAAAGTGTTCCGTACCATAATATTCTATTTTAGTATTTGTTGTTATAGCGGCAACAGAAATAGATCATCTGTTTGACGACTCAGTTGGCACAATGGTCACCATGCCGGACTGCCAAACACAGGGTTGCGGGTTCGATTCCTGCCCCAGACAAGTATTTATGCTTAGATATTTGTCTGTGGTCTGGTTGTCTGGTTGTTTACAAAAGAAAAGTATATAAGTAGTATATGAGTTGTCTAGCACCCATAACACAAGTGTAGTTACTTAGCTTGGGGCTAGATGGCGATGTGTGGAATGTCCTGCAATATTTATATTTATTTATTTGTCTGTGGACATTTCAACTGTCTAGCTATCACGGTTCATGAGATACAGCCTGGTGGCAGACAGACAGACAGTGAAATCTTAGTAAATGAGACCCGTTTTTACCCTTTGTGCACGGAACCCTAAAACAGCTGATTTTCGGGTAAACATAACCTCTTTAATTAAAGTTATAATTTACAAAAGTCGTAAAGTTAGGGTTTTTGGCGGGAACGAGTTAACAACATGTCGCGCTGCAGTTTTATTTTCATAAAACTTAGTTGTAACCCGAGTTGAATTGTATAATTCTGGTGGAATGTTATTCAATTTAGTTCTGTGAAAGTGCACAAGTGTAGTAAAAGTAAAAATCAGTGTCAAACATGAAGTTTTCTCGTTGCCTCCGAATCTCCTATTAAGGTTATGGTAAACTTGCCACCGCTTTACTATAGCCCCTGACTTGACGGACTATGACGACTTTAACTGTTTTGAAACACTTTAGGCCCGATTTATGAAAAATCGGGTCATAATTTGATGCAAAATATAACTTGACACTGGCTAAATGCACAAGCCGTGCGAAGCCATAATTAATACAAAAAAAAAGTCGTAAAACAAAAGAACAACCTTTTCAAAAGGGTTCCGTTTTTACCCATTGGTATGGAACCCTAAAAAAACTTGATTTTCAACATCCGGGCAACATCAGCTTAAAAAATCCTATAACATATAACTTCCGGCTAACCTGCTCCCAAGTTTATATAATAAAACACGCACGTGCCACGTCTGGTCTGTCTGTTGCTCCAAGTTGTAGGTAGGTACGTCTGTGTGTCTGTTTATCATTAACGTTTACCGCTTCCCGTGTTTACAGTGAAAACTTGTAAAAACTGGGGAAACGATGGAACTATGAGTATGTATGGTCGGCTGTATAATTACAGACCCACCGTAGATTTCCAAAACGGCTGTTACAAGAATGTTTTCAACGCAAGCAAGATTCTAGACACTTGCTTTAGTTGAAGTTTAAAGACTTCTAACTCATCAATTTATCAAACAAAAATATTAGAATTAAAACATGCCAATAATAGTATTTTTTTTTTAATCTACCAGGGGCTGCAATTATGCAGCCGCCTTACATGTCTCTAGGGAAAAAAATACAATGTTTATATATCGATTTCACCCGCGTAAGTCCCGATCCCGTGGGAATTTCGGGCTAAAAATAATCCTTTGATCTCCTCCATTAACTAAACTACCTCTATGCCGATTTTCATATAAATCGGTTCAGTCATTTGAAGAGGGTACAAACTAAAATACAATACATATAAACAAACTTTTGGATTTATATTATAATTATTAGTAAGAAGGGATTAGTAAATTTGTTAAAAAAAAAAGACAGACAGACAGACGGACAAGAAAGTGATCTTATAAGGATTCCTTTTTTTACCTTTTGAGGTTCGAAACCCGAAAATTAAACGTGTTGTGAAATCCCTAAACATTTTTTTGTTTTAAATTTTTGTTTTTTTATTTATTTATTTCAAATAAATAAATAAAATAATAAATAAATATATACACATAGCCATCTAGCTCCAAGCTAAGTAACTAGACTTGACTACATATAAAACTTTGTCCTGACTGACGGATCAACGAACAGCCTAAACCGTTGATCGTAGAGACATGAAACTTGGAGGGTGTGTTCTTTGTATGACGTAGGCATACGATTTCGGGAAGACGTAGGATTTCCCGAAATTCTACCACTTAGAGGGTGAAAAAGCGGGGCAAAGTTTGTATTTGCAACGTGATTCCTTGGTCTATTTTCGACTTTTATGCGAATAAAGTCGCGGGCCAAAGCTAGTATATTATAAGTATATATTTACAAAGAAAAGTATATAAGTAGTATATGAGTTGTCTAGCACCCATAACACAAGTCTAGTTACTTAGCTTGGGGCTAGATGGCGATGTGTGGAATGTCCTTTAATTAATCAACTGCCACATTTTGTACTACACTTCCAAGCAGCGCAGTTGATGAATTATTATTGGAACGTAGTTTCTTATGGCGCGTTGCGAAAGGAGGCTAGACGGAAAAAATTAAGACCAAAAGTTGTAACGACACTTTTTGATTTTATTACAATTCCTTCACTTATTAATCGAAAGGAACCTCGTTCCATCCGGGTGTCTCTTGACATCTCTAAAGTTTTTTATTAATTATGACTCATTTTTCTGTTTGTCACAGCAGACCGCAGCAGATAAGAGAGGGAAAGGCAGAACCGGGTGGCCACAACATGTATGGGCGTTGGAATTGAAAAGTGAACAGAATTTGCAAACTTAGGACCTTTTTAAGATTAACCTTTATAGCTTTAGCGTTCCACGGTTTCACCCGCGTTACTCCCGATCCCGTGGGAATATCGGGATTAAAAGTATCCTATGTTACTGTCAATGAATCAATGTATCCTCATAGCAAGTTTCATCAAAATCGGTTCTGTAGTTTCGGAGCCTATACGTTACAAAATATGAAGAATACATGGCGTATTATTGTGTTTCTTAATCGCTATATAGTTTGTTACAAAAACCCTCTAAGGTACTAAGGACATTACCAAATAAAAATTACATTTAATTAAATTATTTTATTAAAAATTATGAGATAACCTGGTTTAAAACAAACAGATAAACAAACAGACAAAAATTCTAAAAACTACCCTATCGTGTTCAGCTAACGATTTTAAGGCGACCTGTGTATTTTTTTTCTGGAAATCTTATAATTACAGATTTTTTATGTCTACAGATTTATTATATTATTATGTCAATATACATATAATAAATCTGTAGACAATTTTGCGAAAATTACCCTAATTTACTGAGAAAAAAAAAGAATTGCCAACCATTAGGCTAATGTTGTTATCACATTTTGAAAAAAAAACCAAAGCTCTGGGTATATTAGGGTACCTAATTGACCCAAATTAAAAAAAACTAGGGGCATAGTCATGGCAGTTATACGTGATATGTAACAAAAATATTAGCTCTAGTGTCATTATCCAGGGAGGAAGCAGTCGACTACGTTTGTATGGAGAGAGAGCCGGTACCCTCTCACCTTAATTTATCGCGTATTATTTTTATTGTTCACCCATTACTCGAATACAGCTCAAATAATCGATACGATTATTTCTTTGTTGTCCTATTTTTCGTTGTAAATAAAAGTTAAATTTTTTGTACTTAATTAGTTAAATATACAATTAATTAATATAATTAAATTCAGTGTGTTATGAAAACCCTGTAATTCCTCTTTGGCACATGAAAAGTAAATTGGGTTTCCATACAACATGGTGCGCGACACCGACTCGCACTTGGTCGATTTTTTTATGTCTTGAGATAACATACCAACTTATACATAAGAATATTTACATGGTTCTCTTTACACACTGTATACTGTGAATAGTGAATTTAAGATGATTAGTTTATTTTTTAGCCATAACTTTTAAATATGTAAACCAAAGATTTTAAGCCAAAAATACTTTAATATTAAAAAACCTTCTGCAATATACATATTAAATTAAAAAATTGTTTTAATTTCCTATAATCCTTTATAAATAGCAGCGCTTCGCGGTGTCACCCGCGTAACTCCCGATCCCGTGGGAATGTCGGGATAAAATCCTGTAGAAATACTGCCAATTAGTCAATGTATTATCAAGCCAAGTTTCATCTGAATCGGTTCAGTAGTTTCGGAGTATATTCGGTACAATTGTTTTTTTACCCGACAACGGTAAAAGGAGGGTTATGTTTTTCCTCGAAAGGTAAAAATGGTCATTTAAATGGAAAATGATAAAAAACAAATGATTTTGAATTACCTATTTGGTTTAATCTTCGACCATAGTTTAATTATTTGAAAACAAAAAGCTGTATTTCAAAAGCTAGTATTCTTAGAACTAGTAACGGCGCTCTTCCAGTACCGTGTGTAGGTATTCACATTACCTTAGCCCCCGCTCTCAAAGACGTAGCGTGCTGCGTGCTAACTGTTATATTTGATCGATATGCAAAACATTTAAGCATTATTATCCACAAATATAGTTCCTAGAGGTCAAAACCTATCATTTGATTCATTTTTACAAACAAACGTTTGCTATTTTTGAATAAAACCCGAAAAACGATCTAATAATAATCTGTTTTCTAACATTTTTTTTATCGAACAAAGTTGTTCATATCATGTTTTCAACCACAATAAACAAAAATATGGTTATTAAACTACAATATCCATTTATTCCAAGTAACAAAAAAAGAGTATTTGATTAGTTAGAGTTGCTTAAAACAAAGGTCGATTTTGGTAGCTATATTAGCACCTGCCCTTAAGAGATGCTACTCGATCGAGTCTCCAAAACGAAGTACCACAACAAATACTTTAGACCGTTGCCATTTGATATTATTTTTAAATACCCGCATGTGGCGTATGCGCTCTGGCGGATCGACGACGGCAGTCGCAGTCAAACAGCCGGCGAGTGAGGTCGTGAGGTCGTGCGCTCGACGCATATGGCCACTACCCACCTAAAGATCATTAGCGTGTTTTAGTTTACTTACCCCTACATTACAAGTGACGACAGGGCGTCACACCGCAAAAAACATTTATTCAAATCAAATATTAGCGTTCAATTAGCATCCTTTTGAAGTAGTTTAGCTAAGAACACTCCCGACTAATTCACCTTTCAAGCAAAAAAACTAAATTAAAATCGGTCAAAAAAAATAGCATGAAAATCGGTGCAGGACTTAATTTATCTATATATCTTATATATAAAAATCAATTGCTGTTCGTTAGTCTCGCTAAAACTCGAGAACGGCTGAACGGATTTATCTTATCTTGGTCTTGAATTATTCGTGGAGGTCTAGGGAAGGTTTAAAAGGTGAGAAAAAATCGAATAACCGATATTCCCACGGGATCGGGACTTACGCGGGTGAAACCGCGGGGCGCAGCTAGTATATATATAAAAATGAATTGCTGTTCGTTAGTCTCACTAAAACTCGAGAACGGCTGAACGGATTTATCTTATCTTAGTCTTGAAATTTTCGTGGAGGTCTAGGGAAGGTTTAAAAGGCGAGAAAAAATCGAATAACCGATATTCCCACGGGATCGGGACTTACGCGGGTGAAACCGCGGGGCGCAGCTTTTTTATAATATACAGTGATTTTGACCAAAACTGCATCATATCGCCTTCCTCGATAAATGGACATTATGACACAAAAATAATTTTTCAATTCCATCAAGTAGTTCCTGAGATTAGTGCATTCAAACAAACAAACAAACAAACAAACTCTTTAGCTTCATAATATTTGTATAGATATACATATATATATAATTCTACAGATTCAAACCTACATTTTTTGTTGATTGGAAATAAAGGCTTATTTATTTATTTATTTATTTATAATTTACCAGTATACAAAACACCATTTTTTTGAAAAAATGGTTGGAATTCTCAAAAGTCCTAGAACCAAAGTTGTTTGCCAAAACATAACGCACCTCCGCTCAAATAGTGTCATAACTCAAAAAATGAAAATGTCGAGAAAAAGGTGTCTAAAGCCTAAATTTTTTTCGGTTTTCTAGTCATCATTTGAAAACTAATAGAATTGGCGATATGAACTTTTCAGTAGGTTTAAATGATTTTTTAAGCTTTCCAAAGTGGTGTTATTAGGTTTCCTGAAAATATGAAAAATATATATAATATTTTTTTAATTGTGACATTATATTGTTAAGAAAAACGATTTAGTTAAGAAATATTATTTATTGTATGAAATTGAATTGATATATATCGAGATACTACACTTTTTTTAAGCATTCGTCATAAACTGACAAACAACACTATAGATGAGTTTAGACAAGCGACTACCTTGCGCAAGTCATTTAAGTGACACTGTTCGTGTTTGGCATGTCATTGCTTTTGGTTAACATTATAATGACACTAGCGCCTTCTAAGGTCAAACAATTGAACAAAAGACATGACGGTTTTTTAGATAAGATTTTGAAGGATTGCGAATGTAATGGTCCAATAAAACTGTTTTTTGTTTTTTATGAGTTATGACACTATTTGAGCGTAGGTGCGATATATAATCCAATTAATTTGTTTCTAAGGCTTTAACGTAATATCCGAAATAAATAATTTAATAATATTATACGTTTTGACTCTAGAAAAAACCCCTTCCGTATTAGAAACCCTTATTCCAAACACAACTGTATATTATTTTTATCCCAATACTAGCTGCGCCCCGAGGTTCCACCCGCGTAAGTCCCGATCCCGTGGGCATATTGGGATAAAAAGTATCTTATGTCCGTCTCCTGGCTCTAAGCTACCTCCCTACCAATTTTCACCCAAATCTATTCTGCCGTTCTTGAGTTATAAGTGGTGTAACTAACACGACTTTCTTTTATATATAGAAGATATATTCTAATACGGAAGGGGTTTTTTCTATAGTCAAAACGTATAATATTAATAAATTATTTATTTCGGATATTATGTTAAAGCCTTAGAAATAAATTAATTGGATTATATATCGCACCTCCGCTCAAATAGTGTCATAACACATAAAAAAACAAAAAACAGTTTTATTGCACCATTAGATTCGCAATCCTTCAAAATCTTATCTCAAAAAGCGTCATAAATTTCGTTTTATATATATATTCCCTCTAAATCGGGACTTATGCAGGTGAAACCGCAGGCATCAGCTTTTATAATAAAATGAAACAATTTATTCATTTTATCGATTTAAGAGCGAAACATCAAACGGTGTCTATAAAACAAATTAACTAAAAGATTTTTTGTTGTAGAGTGACCATGAGGTAGGTATCTGAGTGGATATAATTAAATGCTTATATTTTTTTTACTAGCTGCGCACCGCGGTTTCACCCGCGTAAATCCCGATCCCGTGAGATTATCGGGATAAAAAGCTTATGTGTTAATCCAGGTCTCCAGCTATCTAGATACCGAGTTTCATTGCAATCGGTCCAGTAGTTTTTGCGTGAAGGAGTAACAAACATACACACACACACAAAAAGTTTCACATTTATAATATTAGTAGGATTTACAAACGAATGATGGCATGGCAAAACTTAAATACACAAATAGAAAAAAATATGATGAAATTCTCCGTTTTTAACCGACTTCAAAAAAGGAGGAGGTTCTCATTTAGGTTGTATGTATATTTTTTCTAGATTGCAATGAAATTGAAAGTATTTCGTGAATGTGGAAATAAGATTTAAGTAAGTCACGTATTTTTCATTTTTCTTCATCAGCATTTGACGCCATTACACATATAGGAACTTCAACAACCTAACCTCCTTGCAAACATGTACTTTTTGTTCGAAGTTTTGCCATTAGGTATCTGACTGTCATTTAAAAAAAAGATAGTCGTTTCAGTACTTTTTTAATTGTCTGAGCATCGCATTTAACAATGTATTATTATTAATAAATATCAAAAAAAGACTTGAGAGGTGTCAAGGGACACCCGGAGATGGAACAAAATTCCTTTAGATTAATTAGTGAAGGAATTGTAATTTTTTTTTTTTTATGTTATAATATTTTTTATTATACGTCCTGTATCACGGGACTTTGGAGTCCCGGACCTTTGGAAAGCGTGCGTGGAGCCGAAGCCAACACGTAGAGGCCCTTTACAATAACAAGTATAATAGCAAGCAATGGGGTGGATTCTAAACCGGCGATTATTCTTGTCTACACTATAGTGCAACCAAGGACAACCTCCGGTTTGGATAAAACTATTGATAATCTACAGGACAAAACTACTTGAGCTATTGTGATGGGATGGTAGTGGACTAGATACTGGGGAACTATGGATACTATGGCACCTGCCGTAACAATGTTTAATAAACACGTAAAAAGTGGCAGGCGGAGACTCGCCAACTCTCAGACTGGGCCACCCTAATTAGCCGAGTAAATTACAGCAAGGGGGCAACAGGAACGTGAGTGGCTGAAGGATGGAGAGGCCTCACTGGATTTTAAGTCATCGCTGGTAGTCCAAGCGAGCGGGCCAACTCATCACTGACGTTCAGCATCCATCCTTCGAGCATTTCTGCTATTGCGACTCCACTCTGGACAGCCGGTGAAGGCAAGCCAGAGGCGGGGGACCGCTTCCTCGTCAGGTTTCACTCCGACCAACCAACTAAGGCAAGCCGGAGGTGAGGAACGGTGACTTCCCCCTGGAGAACTCGGGACCGCGGGGTCGTTACTCCCCGTCACCACGCCTCAAGGTGCCCTGCGGGCTAATTTTTATTATTATTATTAACAAATATAATATAAATTGAACTTAATCAGTAGGCTCAATTTTAGTAAACTAGTTGCTTTCTGTGTGTGTGAGAGAGAGAGAGAGACAGAGAAACACGCGCACAACTATAGCAAAAAGTGTCGTTTCAACTTTTAGTCTTAATGCCATGGTTACCTGGCATCGTATTAACGTATGGGAACGTGACACTTTTTTGTGAATGCAGGTGTTCCATCAATTTTTTTAAGTAAATCTATACTATGTTTGTTTGAACGCGCTAATCTCAGGGACTACTGGTTCGAATTGAAAAATTCGTTTTGTGTTGGATAGGCCATTTATCGAGGAAGGCTATAGGCTACTTTTTATCCCGATATTCCCACTGGATCGGGAGTTACGCGGGCAAAACCGCGGAGCGCTGCTAGTTATCCTATAAACTGCGTACCACATGGTCACCGTACTCAACAAGCGCACATGGCCCGAAGCCTGCACAATGTTCGACGGAAATAACACCGAGTTTATCTTATATCGAGTTATTTTGTTACTTATTGTATACAGGGTGTATAGATATACCTGTTATACCTCTTAGGTACACATAGACCTTACCCAATTACCTGCAATAAATATATTTAGAAAATAATTTCAAAAAAAAAATCTGGGAAAATTATTTAGAAAATATATTTTATCAGGGAAATTTATCATTTAGGCTTTAAAAAAATACACCATTACGTACTTCGCTGTCAATAATGGTGTGGCCAAATCATTCCAAAAAATTCTTAAATTTTCAGTAAATTACAGTAATTTTCCCGAATTTTAAATTGAAATAATCTATACATATAAAATGCTTTGTCCCGAATGACTGACTGACTGACGAATCAACGCACAGCCTAAACCGCTGATCGTAGGGACCTGAAACTTGGAGGATGTGTTCTTTGTGTGACGTGGGCATCGGATAAGAAATGATTTTCCGAAATTCTACCCCTAAGGGGGTGAAAAAGGGGGGCAAAATTTGTATGGGACAAAATGATTCCTCGGTCCATTTTTGATTCTACGCGGACGAAGTCGCGGGCAAAAGCTAGTTTTCATAATTTTTTTGTTTAAAGTCCTTGTGTACCTATGAACCTAAGAGGAATTACAGAGTTTTCTTAACACCCTGTATAGGCACGCGAGCTTAGGTATGCATATACCTACAGGTGTTTAAATGAATCATTTTTTTTAACCGACTTCATAAAAAAGTAGGTATTACTTATTTTATTTGTAGGTATGTTTATAAAATTTAATAAATACTAGCTGCACCCCGCGGTTTCACCCGCGTAAGTTCCGATCCCGTGGGAATAACGGAACAAAAAGTGGCCTATGTTTTAATCCAGGTCTCCAGCTATCTAAATACTAAGTTTTACCGCAATCGGTCTAGTGGTTTTAGCGTGAAGGAGTAACAAACATACACACACACAAACTTTCACATTTATAATATTAGTAGGAGTAGGATTGCAGGACATTCCACACATCGCCATCTAGCCCCAAGCTAAATAACTAGACTTGTGTTATGGGTGCTGACAACTCATATACTACTTATTGTCGACCCAGTTGGCACAATGGTCACCATGCCGGACTGCCAAACACAGGGTTGCGGGTTCGATTCCTGCCCAGACATGTATTTATGCTTAGATATTTGTCTGTGGTCTGGTTATTTCTATGTATTATAAGCAACTATATGTTTACAAAAGAAAAGTATATAAGTAGTATATGAGTTGTCTAGCACCCATAACACAAGTGTAGTTACTTAGCTTGGGGCTAGATGGCGATGTGTGAAACATCCTGCAATATTCTATACTAATATTGTACTGAAGAAAGATATTTTATTTGTAACGAATAGGCTCCGAAACTACTGGACCGATTTTAATGAAACTCAGTATGAGGATACATTGATTCATTGACAGTAACATAGGCTACTTTTTATCCCGATATTCCCACGGGATCGGGAGGTACGCGGGTGAAACCGTGGGGCGCACCTTGTAGGTATACTTCACTACATAGTATAAAACAAAGTCGCTTTCTCTGTCCCTATGTTCCTTTGTATGCTTAAATCTTTGAAACTACGCAACGGATTTTGATTTTTTTAATAGATAGAGTGATTCAAGAGAAAGGTTTATATGTATGCATAATATAGCCGTGCGAAGCCGGAGCGGGTCGCTAGTATATTATAAAGCTGAAGAGTTTGTTTGTTTGAACGCGCTAATCTCAGGAACGACCGGTTCGAATTAAAAATTATTTTTGTGTTGGATAGTCCATTTATCGAGGAAGGCTACTTTTTAACCGACTTTAAAAAAGGATGAGGTTCTCAATTCGTCGCGTATATATAGTTTTTTTTTTCAATGAATGTTCGCCGATTTTTATTTTTTCGTTTTAATATTCCCACGGGATCAGGACTTACGCGGGTGAAACCGCGGACCGCAGCTAGTATAGGTACTTATACAAGAGCATCCAGACCAGAAATAAATATTCTTAGGTACTTCATTTGTTCGAGACGGGAATCGAACCCGCAACCTATTGCATCAAAGGCGGGTGTGGGCACATCACGACACAGAGTTGTTGATTCAAAAATTCTAAATAAAAAACCGGCCAAGTGCGAGTTGGTCTCGCGCACGATGGGTTCCGTTCCACTATATTCTGTTTTAGGGTCCCTTATCCAAAGGGTAAAGTGGGACCCAATTACTAAGACTCGACTGTCCGTCTGTCTGTTACCAGGCTTGTACTTGTATACAGGCTGTTTTCCGCCATTGGACTCTTTTTAATTGGATCCTTTTTGCGTGAGGATGGAGTAGGCTTGCCCAGCACCTACTACCCTCTCAGCTTAGTCGACCATGTCCAGAGGTGAGAACTTGTCAATACTTCTGGAGCCAACTAAGCCGCGGGTTTCATCACGATGTTTTCCTTCACCGTAAGAGCAATGTCAATTAGCGCAAATAAATTTTTCTTAAGAAAAATCCATTGGTGCATGGCCGGCCGGGATTCGAACCCACGACCTTCAGAATGAAAGTCGAGGCACTAAACTAACACTGCTCTGCATCGGGGGTTAAAAATATAGTAAAAAAAAATTAAATAGGGCTCCCATACAACATGAGACGGAACCCTTGGTGCGCGAGGCCGACTCGCACTTGACCGGTTTTAGTATTTGTTGTTATAGCGGCAACAGAAATACATAATCTGTGAAAATTTCAACTGTCTAGCTATAAAATAATAATAATAATAAATAAATATTGCAAAACATTCCACACATCGCCATCTAGCCCCAAGCTAAGTAACTACACTTGTGTTATGGGTGCTAGACAACTCATATACTACTTATATACTTTTCTTTTGTAAATATATACTTATAATACATAGAAACAACCAGACCACAGACAAATATCTAAGCATAAATACTTGTTTGAGGCGGGAATCGAACCCGCAACCCTAGGTTTGGCAGTCCGGCATGGCGACCATTGTGCCAACTGGGTCGTCACGGTTCATGAGATACAGCCTGGTGACAGACAGACAGACAGTGGAGTCTTAGTAATATGGTCCCGTTTTTACCCTTTCGGTACGGAACCCTAGAAAGGGTTTTGAACTTAAAGTAACTAGAGAGTAGCTATTTTATTTGTCAACGAAATATTATGTATGAGACAGTTTGTATGTATGCTAGAAAGACAAGGATCGCGTCAGGAACTCTCGCATCCGGGGCAGCCTTTATGTCCAGGACATTAAATTAAATAAAATTAAATAAATATTACAGGACATTCCACAGATCGCCATCTAGCCCCAAGTTAAGTAACTAGACTTGTGTTATGGGTGCTAGGCAACGGATATACTACATAAATACTTTTATTTTGTAAATATATACTTATAATACATAGAAACAACCAGACCACAGACAAATATCTAAGCATAAATACTTGTCTGAGGCAGGAATCGAACATTGCAGATAAATTGCAAGAATGCCGCCTACGCTGGTACGGTCACGTCTTGCGAAAACCGGCTAGGTAAAACGTGGGGAACAAATGTCTTCCCATGGCGCCTCCGCCGGGTCGTGGCAGACTGGGTAGACCCAAGAAGTGCTGGCTTGACGTTAAAGGGTGATACGTGCAAATGGCCTTACAAACCAGGATGCTGAAGATCGTGCGAAGTGGAGGCGTAAAAGCAGGAAAGCGGACCCCGGGCTCCTGAGAAGGATGCAACCGGGAACATCGCTCGGATGATGAAATTGTGCAGTATGGCGTACTATGATACTTCGTCTTACTTTAATGATAAGAATCCATCGCTGTGACTTTAATGGCTCCATTTCAAATATTTGTAATATTGACCTTTGTGGCGGACACACATCCCTGTGTGTCAGCACATTCCGTCGTAATCTATAGCGACCGTAGAAATATGTGTCTTTATCATATCTTATGAATATCACGTGTATACGTGATAGTTTGTATATCAGATGCGCTACCTAACTGTTACCCTTTCCTATCTAGTATATCTGTGTAATATATATAAGCTGTAATATGTTATACGGAGTCAAGTTATTACTAGGACAATAAATCCTACCATCGCAATGGACGACTAGCTTCATTACTCTATCTGGGCACCCCACAACCTTAGTGAGCGTGATCGCATGAAAAAAAACTCCATGAGTTTCTTGTGCCTTCTTCTCATTGGTGTCTATAACACAAGTCTAGTTGCATAGTTTGGGGCTAAATGGCGATGTGTGGAATGCCCTGCAATATTAATTCGTTGTCTGCCCACCATAACACCAGCCTAGTTGCATAGCTTGGGGCTAGATGGCGATGTGTGGAATGTCCTGCAATATTAATTCGTTGTCTGCCCACCATAACACCAGCCTAGTTGCATAGTTTGGGGCTAGATGGCGATGTGTGGAATGTCCTGCAAAATTTATGAAGTAAAACCGCAGGCAACATTAGAGCGAATTTAATTGAGTTAATAAACGTGAAATAGTAAACAAATAAATTTTTAAAATAAAAAAATATTTGCTCAGTTGCTATTTTGTACTATTTCGTATAAATTATGAGGGTAGGTAGAGAAAATTGTAGTCGAAAGTCGACCATGATGAAATTTGTCGTGGTGGTCCTCATTTTTGCGGTAAGTCTTTTGTTTTGTTTTTATTTATTAACCGACTTCAAAAACAGGAGAAGGTTCTCAATTCGGTTGTATCTTTTTTTGGAACGAAATTAATTATCGCGCGTCGCGAAAGAAGGCTAGATTGGAGTCGCAAGAATATGTTCGAAGGATATATGCCGCACGTCAGTGGTGAGTGGGCCAGGTAAGCTGGACCCTCAGGGAGCCCGTGACCTGAGTTTAAAACCCAGTGCGGCATCACTATCCTTAAGCCAGTCTCGTCCCCGTTGCCCGCTTGCTGTAATTTACTCAGCTGATTAGGGTGGCCCAGTTTGAGAGTTGGCGAGTCTCCGCCTGCCAATCTCTGCCTGCCAACCAAAATCGCCGGTTTGATGTCCACATCATACTTTGCCATTAAATTTGTTATTGTAAAGGGCCTCTACGTGTTGGCTTCGGCCCCACGCATGCCTTCCAAAGGTCCGGGACTCCATAGTCTCGTGATATAGGACATATAACAAACAAAAAATATATTATAATAACTTTAAAAAAAAATACAATTCCTTCACTAATTAATCGAAAGGAACTTCGTTCCGTCCGGGTGTCCCTTGACACCTCTCAAGTTTTTTTATTTACCGACTTCAAAAAAAGGAGGAGGTTTGTCTGTGGTCTGGTTGTTTCTATGTATTTTAAGTATATATTTATAAAAGAAAAGTATATTATATAAGTAGTTTATGAGTTGTCTAGTAGCCATAACACAAGTGTAGTTACTTAGCTTGGGGCTAGATGGCGATGTGTGGAATTTCCTGCAATATTTTATTTATTCATTTATTTATATAAAAAAAACAAAAAAGGCTAAAATTACTGGACCGATTTAGATAAAACTTAGTATGATGATACATTCATTCATTGACAGTAACAAAGGGTACTTTTTATCCCGATATTCCCACGGGATCGGAAGTTATGCGGGTGAAATAACGGGGCACCAGTCCTAATCATAACTTAAATTATAAATCCGTTGGTTTGTTTGTTTGTACCCTCTTCATTGTCAAACGACTGGATCGATTCGGATGTAAATCGTCATAGTGATAGTTTAGGATATGGAAGAGGACATAGGGTACTTTTGATCCCGATATACCCACGGGATCGGGAGTTATGCGGGTGAAATGATGGGACGTAATATTTTATTTGTTTTTTTTTAGGCTTTCGTTGCTGTGGAGGCACTGCCGCGCCGTAAGTACCTACCTCTATTTGTACAGTCGTCGGGTGGAGTTTGAAAATTACTCTTATTAGAATGTTTTCATTCTAATAATTTTTGTTTGATAAATTCATGAGTAAGAAGATTTTAAACTTCAACTAAAGCAGGCAATCTTGTTTGTGTTGAAAACATTCTTATAACAGCCGTTTTGGAGCTCTACGGTGGGTCTGGAATTATGCAGCCGACCGTACAGTATGCGTCATAAGTCCAAAACCAGTTTGCTACAATATATATACACATAAAATGATCTGTCCTAAATGACTGACTGACTGACGGATCAACGCACAGCCTAAGCCGCTGATCGTGGAGACTATTTCTATTCTATTATGTTATAAATTATCTTACATTTTGTAACAGTTCATAATTTAGTTCATAAGTACAACAAACGCAGCATTTGGCTACGTCAAAGGCCATTCTCCGCATTGCATTTTTTAATATCCAAATGTTTGAAAAAATTCTAAATTCTCCTCAGTATAAATTAAAAAGTAAAAGTCAATATTTCAATTTAAATTTCAAATTTTTTTGTTAAAATTGTTTTTTTTTTCTATTAATTATGGCTTCGCACGGCTTGTGCATTTAGCCAGTGTCAAGTTATATTTTGCATCAAATTATGACCCGATTTTTTATAAATCGGGCCTAAAGTGTTTCAAAACAGTCAAAGTCATCATAGTCCGTCAAGTCAGGGGCAAAAGCGGTGGCAAGTTTACCATAACCTTAATAGGAGATTTGGAGGCAACAAGAAAACTTCATGTTTGACACTGATTTTTACTTTCACTACACATGTGCACTTTCACAGAACTACATTGAATAACATTCCACCAGAATTATACAATTCAACTCGGGTTACAACTAAGTTTCACGAAAATAAAACTACAGCGCGACATGTTGTTAACTCGTTCCCGCCAAAACTCCCAAAAATTGGAATTGGGGTTAGTTTTGGCTTTTAAGGGGTGTGTAGGTATCTTTGTATTCTATTTGTGTGAAGTAAATAAATAAATACAAATATTTTTACCTACTTAGACTACCTGTCTATATACATTTGCTAAATCAATAAAGAAATATAGTTTTTATCACAGTTGCTCATAAAGTGGATCTTATTCAACGGCTTTTAGGCTCATAATCCAACATATTATGCACGCGTGCGTTTAACATTGCCAACCTAGTGCTATAAAGTTATCCCGATTAGTTAAATACGTATCTTACTGCTAATTACATGTAAGGTAGGTGAAACACTCTTAATTTATCTGGGTTATACTGTTTTGAGGTATAAAAAAGGTAGGTTTTTAGCTAGCAAAAATAGTTGTCTCTAAAGTCGGTTTACGAACGAAAATTTTACGTGATAATGACTTAGCAAACGATTAAAAATTGAGTTGTTTATTTTTTGTTTTTTCTTTACTTAAATATATTGTTTTTCCGTACCATTGTATTTTGTTCTTAACCCCAGATACAAAAACAAATAGAAAAAACCCTAAAAAATATTGTATGTCAGACGAGGCTGTATAGGTTAAAAGTCTTTAGCCTGGCCTTTCCGGAGCATAATTAACAAAAAAATATTCCCTTAAAAAATGTAAACATAGACTTATCACAAATATTTTGTTCATCTTGGCTTCTTTAACACGCTCGCTACCGCTCGCGCGTCATAAACCGCCTCTTTGCAAAGATCAATTTACCACACTTATGTCGTAATGTACCTACTATTAAAAACAATGTAGGTAGCTATTTTGTTATTATAACTTACACTGAAAAATAAATAGTATTTATGCGGGAAAATGAAAAATTCGAAATAAAGCAAAACCACAACGCGAACGAAGTCGCGGGCAACTTCTTATTAATAGTGTTTGATAAAATAATTCCATTATACGCATTTTCAATTTTATAATAAACCTTATAGGTGGAGATTGTGGCGGCGGTGGGGGTTGCGGGGGGAAGACTTCAGGCGGTGGAGGTTGCTCAAAAGGCGGGGGAGGTTGCTCAAAAGGCGGAGGGGGAGATAAACCCTCAGGCGGTGGGGGGAAACCTTCAGGTGGTGGGGGGTGTTCACAAGATGGAGGAAAAGGCTGTGGGGGGCATAAATGTGGCGATCCTGGCTGTGGTAAGTCTTGATCTATAGATAGATAGATAGATAGATAGATAAATTCTTTATTATAAACACCAATTTCAAATAATAGTAAATAAAAACAAAGCTTAAGTCTAAGTGTTACAAAGGGCGGCCTTATCGCTCAAAGCGATCTCTTCCAGGCAACCTTTGGATGGACAAGAAGTTGATGAAGGTGAAGGGTATATTAGGTAGGGATCTATATTTCTATACTAATAATATAAAGAAAGATTTGATTATTTGTTTGAATCGAATAGGTTTCAAAAATATTGGACCGATTTTGATGAAACTTGGTATGAGGATACATTGATTCATTCACAGTAACATAGGCTATTAGAATATATATAAATATTAGTAGAATATATATAAATATATATTAGAATACTGCTGAAGTGGCAATGGGCGGGGCATGTGGCTCGTAGAGCTGATGGCCGTTGGGGCCGACAAGTCTTAGATTGGAGACCACGTACCGGAAAGCGCAGCGCGGGACGGCCTCCGACTAGATGGACGGACTTAATTAAGGTCGCGGGAAGTCGCTGTACGCAGAGAGCATGCGACAGTTCGCTCTGGAAGTCTTTAGGGGAGGCCTATGTTCAGCAGTGGACGTGTTGTAGCTGATCTGATGATGATGATGATATTCGAATATAGAACGGCCAAGTCTAGCCTAAGCTAGAGTTGGCCGATTTGATCATTGGCCATATTATACAATTCTATTAGATAAGGAAGCGGTTGAGGGCTACTTCTGTGTACCAAAACCAGCAATTTTGTTCTACGACTTTTGGAAATTCAATCATTTATTTGAAAATTTTGAGTATACCTGAAAATCAGCTGTTCCTTACACGGAGAGGTCATTAACCCTAAGATTATACTTATGTTTTAAGGGGGGTCCCTACGCCAACGACCTTGGTACACAGCCTACTAAATAGTTACTACCGGCACCGGTCGCCTTCCTTGGTGAACAATTATTGATTGTTACGAATTTGATTTTTTTTCTCAAAACTATTGAGATGGAATTATCGGTGAGATCTTTACCGTCATTTTGTTGTGACTTTGAGCCCAAAAATCCCTATAGTTTTGAAGCTATCTTAAAATCAAGAATTAAAACAAGCCTAGCTTTGAAATGACAAGGAATTTTCGTCTCAAATTACCCCTAAACATAGGTAAATATTTTACCTACAATTACATCTCAGCACTTTTGAAAAAAGCAAAACACATTCGTTACAATCACCAATGTTAGTTGTAAGCGAAGGGTATTACTGGCGCGTTGCGTTTGGCAGCATAAGCAGCCTTAATTTTGTGCTGCTCTCTTCACTCTAGCGAATTAGCGTGTTATTTTCGGCTCTATGTTTTCACGCGCACTATGCAATCTCATAGGGTTGATTGTGATCGTACCTTGTGTAAGTCTGAATGACTTATTTAAAGAATTAGCAGATTTTCTAAAACCTCAAAATTTTCAAACAATGGTCGAATTTCCAAAAGTCGTAGACCAAACGTTTTATTTATTTGTTTATTAGGTGGAAATGACAAGACAAAAAACATAGGAGATAAAAAAGGCGACGGTTGTACTTGCGGAGGAGGTAAAAATAGAGGCGACTGCACTTGCGGAGGAGGTAAAAAAGGAGGCGACTGCAGTTGCGGAGGAGGTAAAGAAGGAGGTGAATGTACATGCGGTGGAGGTAAAAAAGGAGGCGATTGTACTTGCCAAACGAGGCAAAGAAAAGGTAGAAAAGGAGGCAATTGTACCTGCGGTAAAAAAGAAGGCGAATGCACGTGTGGTAAAGAAGTAAGCGATTGTACTTGCGAGGGAGGTAAAAATGAAGGCAAATGCACTTGTGGCAAAGAAGGCGGTGACTGTACCTGCGTTAAAAAAGAAGGAGACTGCACGTGTGATAAAGAAGTAAGTGACTGTGCTTGTAAAGAAGGTAAAAAAGGAGGCAAATGCACTTGTGGTAGTAAAGGAGGTAAATGCACTTGTGGTAAGAAAGGAGGTAAATGCACGTGTGACAAAGAAGGAGGTGACTATACCTGCGGAAAATCAGAAAGCGAATGCACGTGTGGAAAAAAAGTAAGCGATTGTACTTGCGAAGGAGGTAAAAAAGGAGGCAAATGCACTTGTGGTAAGAAAGGAGGTAAATGCACGTGTGACGAAGAAGGAGGTGACTGTACCTGCGGTAAAAAAGAAGGCGAATGCACGTGTGGTAAACAAGTAAGCGACTGTACTTGCGAAGGAGGTAAAAAAGGAGGCAAATGTACTTGTGGTAAAAAAGGAGGTAAATGCACTTGTGGTAAGAAAGGAGGCAAATGCACGTGTGGAAAAGAAGGAGGTGAATGCGCCTGCGGTAAAAAAGAAGACGAATGCACGTGTGGCAAAGAAGTTAGCGACTGTACTTGCGAAGGAGGTCAAAAAGGAGGCAAATGTACTTGCGTTAAGAAAGAAGGCAAATGCACTTGTGGTAAGAAAGGAGGCAAATGCACATGTGGCAAAGAAGGAGGTGTCTGTGCTTGCGGTAAAAATGAAGGCGAATGCACTTGTGGTAAAAAAAGAGGCAAATGCACTTGTGGTAAGAAAGGAAGCAAATGCACGTGTGACGAAGAAAGAGGTGACTGTACCTGCGGTAAAAAAGAAGGCGAATGCACGTGTGGTAAAGAAGTAAGCGACTGTACTTGTGAAGGAGGTAAAAAAGGAGGCAAATGCACTTGTGGTAAGAAAGGAGGTAAATGCACTTGTGGTAAGAAAGGAGGCAAATGCACTTGTGGTAAGAAAGGAGGCAAATGCACGTGTGGAAAAGAAGGAGGTGAATGTGCCTGCGGTAAAAAAGAAGACGAATGCACGTGTGGCAAAGAAGTTAGCGACTGTACTTGCGAAGGAGGTCAAAAAGGAGGCAAATGTACTTGCGTTAAGAAAGAAGGCAAATGCACTTGTGGTAAGAAAGGAGGCAAATGCACATGTGGCAAGGAAGGAGGTGTCTGTGCTTGCGGTAAAAAAGAAGGCGAATGCACTTGTGGTAAAAAAAGAGGCAAATGCACTTGTGGTAAGAAAGGAGGCAAATGCACGTGTGACGAAGAAGGAGGTGACTGTACCTGCGGTAAAAAAGAAGGCGAATGCACGTGTGGTAAAGAAGTAAGCGACTGTACTGGTGAAGGAGGTAAAAAAGGAGGCAAATGCACTTGTGGTAAGAAAGGAGGTAAATGCACTTGTGGTAAGAAAGGAGGCAAATGCACTTGTGGTAAGAAAGGAGGTAAATGCACTTGTGGTAAGAAAGGAGGCAAATGCACATGTGGCAAAGAAGGAGGTGACTGTGCTTGCGGTAAAAAAGAAGGCGAATGCACGTGTGGTAAAGAAGTAAGCGACCGTACTTGTGAAGGAGGTAAAAAAGGAGGCAAATGTACTTGTGGTAAGAAAGGAGGCAAATGCACGTGTGTTGAAGAAGGAGGTGACTGTACCTGCGGTAAAAAAGAAGGCGAATGCACGTGTGGTAAAGACGTAAGCGACTGTACTTGTGAAGGAGGTAAAAAAGGAGGCAAATGCACTTGTGGTAAGAAAGGAGGTAAATGCACTTGTGGTAAGAAAGGAGGCAAATGCACATGTGGCAAAGAAGGAGGTGACTGTGCTTGCGGTAAAAAAGAAGGCGAATGCACGTGTGGTAAAGAAGTAAGCGACCGTACTTGTGAAGGAGGTAAAAAAGGAGGCAAATATACTTGTGGCAATAAAGGAGGTAAATGCACTTGTGGTAAGAAAGGAGGCAAATGCACTTGTGGTAAAAAAGGAGGTAAATGCACTTGTGATAAGAAAGGAGGCAAATGCACGTGTGGCAAGGAAGAAGTTGACTGTGCCTGTGGTAAAAAAGAAGACGAATGCACTTGTGGCAAAGAAATAAGCGACTGTACTTGCGAAGGGCATAAACCAGGAAACAAACCATGCGAAGGAGGTAATCCAGATGATGACACATCTTGCGAAGTAGGCAAACCTAAAAAACACGAAACTCATGGACATAAACCAGGTGACACACCATGCGAAGGAGGTAATCCAGATGATGACACATCTTGCGAAGTAGGCAAACCAAAGAAAATCGAACATCATGGACATAAACCAGGTGACAAACCATGCGAAGGAGGTAATCCGGATGATGACACATCTTACGAAGTAGGCAAACCTAAAAAACACGAAACTCATGGACATAAACCAGGTGACAAACCATGCGCAGGAGGTAATTCGGATAATGACACATCTTGCGAAGTAGGCAAACCTAAAAAACACGAAACTCATGGACATAAACCAGGTGACAAATCATGCGAAGGAGGTAATCCGGATGATGACACATCTTGCGAAGTAGGCAAACCTAAAAAACACGAAACTCATGGATATAAACCAGGTGACAAACCATGCGAAGGAGGTAATCCGGATGATGACACATCTTGCGAAGTAGGCAAACCTAAAAAACACGAAACTCATGGACATAAACCAGGTGACAAACCATGCGAAGGAGGTAATCCGGATGATGACACATCTTGCGAAGTAGGCAAACCTAAAACACACGAAACTCATGGACATAAACCAGGTGACAAACCATGCGAAGGAGGTAATCCAGATGATGACACATCTTGCGAAGTAGGCAAACCTAAAAAACACGAAACTCATGGACATAAACCAGGTGACAAATCATGCGAAGGGGGTAGTCCGGATGATGACAAACCTTGCGAAGGAGGTAATCCGGATGATAACACATCTTACGAAGTAGGCAAATCTAAAAAACACGAAACTCATGGACATAAACCAGGTGACAAACCATGCGAAGGAGGTAATCCGGATGATGACACATCTTGCGAAGTAGGCAAACCAAAGAAAATCGACCATTATGGACATAAACCAGGTGACAAACCATGCGCAGGAGGTAATTCGGATAATGACACATCTTGCGAAGTAGGCAAACCTAGAAAACACGAAACTCATGGACATAAACCAGGTGACAAACCATGCGAAGGAGGTAATCCGGATGATGACACATCTTGCGAAGTAGGCAAACCTAAAAAACACGAAACTCATGGACATAAACCAGGTGACAAACCATGCGAAGGAGGTAATCCGGATGATGACACATCTTGCGAAGTAGGCAAACCAAAGAAAATCGAACATCATGGACATAAACCAGGTGACAAACCATGCGAAGGAGGTAATCCGGATGATGACACATCTTGCGAAGTAGGCAAACCAAAGAAAATCGAACATTATGGACATAAACCAGGTGACAAACCATGCGAAGGAGGTTATCCGGATGATGACACATCTTGCGAAGTAGGCAAACCTAAAAAACACGAAACTCATGGACATAAACCAGGTGACAAACCATGCGAAGGAGGTAATCTGGACGATGACACATCTTGCGAAGTAGGCAAACCTAAAAAACACGAAACTCATGGACATAAACCAGGTGACAAACCATGCGAAGGAGGTAATCCGGATGATGACACATCTTGCGAAGTAGGCAAACCAAAGAAAACCGAACATCATGGACATAAACCAGGTGACAAACCATGCGAAGGAGGTAATCCGGATAATGACACATCTTGCGAAGTAGGCAAACCAAAGAAAACCGAACATCATGGACATAAACCAGGTGACAAACCATGCGAAGGAGGTAATCCGGATGATGACACATCTTGTGAAGTAGGCAAACCTAAAAAACACGAAACTCATGGACATAAACCAGGTGACAAACCATGCGAAGGAGGTAATCCAGATGATGACACATCTTGCGAAGTAGGCAAACCAAAGAAAATCGAACATGGACATAAACCAGGTGACAAACCATGCGAAGGAGGTTATCCGGATGATGACACATCTTGCGAAGTAGGCAAACCTAAAAAACACGAAAGTCATGGACATAAACCAGGTGACAAACCATGCGAAGGAGGTAATCCGGATGATGACACATCATGCGAAGTAGGCAAACCTAAAAAACACGAAACTCATGGACATAAACCAGGTGACAAACCATGCGAAGGAGGTAATCCGGATGATGACACATCTTGCGAAGTAAGCAAACCAAAGAAAACCGAACATCATGGACATAAACCAGGTGGCAAACCATGCGAAGGAGGTTATCCGGATGATGACACATCTTGCGAAGTAGGCAAACCTAAAAAACACGAAACTCATGGACATAATCCAGGTGACAAACCATGCGAAGGGGGTAATCCGTATGATGACACATCTTGCGAAGTAGGCAAACCAAAGAAAACCGAACATCATGGACATGAACCAGGTGACAAACCATGCGAAGGAGGTAATCCGGAAAATGACACATCTTGCGAAGTAGGCAAACCAAAGAAAACCGAACATCATGGACATGAACCAGGTGACAAACCATGCGAAGGAGGTAATCCGGATGATGACACATCTTGCGAAGTAGGCAAACCAAAGAAAACCGAACATCATGGACATAAACCAGGTGGCAAACCATGCGAAGGAGGTTATCCGGATGATGACACATCTTGCGAAGTAGGCAAACCAAAGAAAATCGAACATCATGGACATAAACCAGGTGACAAACCATGCAAAGGAGGTAATCCGGATAATGACACATCTTGCGAAGTAGGCAAACCTAAAAAACACGAAACTCATGGACATAAACCAGGTAACAAATCATGCGAAGGGGGTAATCCGGATGATGACACATCTTGCGAAGTAGGCAAACCAAAGAAAACCGAACATCATGGACATGAACCAGGTGACAAACCATGCGAAGGAGGTAATCCGGAAAATGACACATCTTGCGAAGTAGGCAAACCAAAGAAAACCGAACATCATGGACATAAACCAGGTGACAAACCATGCGAAGGAGGTAATCCGGATAATGACACATCTTGCGAAGTAGGCAAACCTAAAAAACACGAAACTCATGGACATAAACCAGGTGACAAATCATGCGAAGGAGGTAATCCGGATGATGACACATCTTGCGAAGTAGGCAAACCAAAGAAAACCGAACATCATGGACATAAACCAGGTGGCAAACCATGCGAAGGAGGTTATCCGGATGATGACACATCTTGCGAAGTAGGCAAACCTAAAAAACACGAAACTCATGGACATAAACCAGGTGACAAACCATGCGAAGGAGGTAATCCAGATGATGACACATCTTGCGAAGTAGGCAAACCTAAAAAACACGAAACTCATGGACATAAACCAGGTGACAAACCATGCGAAGGAGGTTATCCGGATGATGACACATCTTGCGAAGTAGGCAAACCTAAAAAACACGAAACTCATGGACATAAACCAGGTGACAAACCATGCGAAGGAGGTAATCCAGATGATGACACATCTTGCGAAGTAGGCAAACCAAAGAAAATCGAACATCATGGACATAAACCAGGTGACAAACCATGCGAAGGAGGTAATCCGGATGATGACACATCTTGCGAAGTAGGCAAACCTAAAAAACACGAAACTCATGGACATAAACCAGGTGACAAACCATGCGAAGGAGGTAATCCGGATGATGACACATCTTGCGAAGTAGGCAAACCTAAAAAACACGAAACTCATGGACATAAACCAGGTGACAAACCATGCGAAGGAGGTAATCCAGATGATGACACATCTTGCGAAGTAGGCAAACCAAAGAAAATCGAACATCATGGACATAAACCAGGTGACAAACCATGCGAAGGAGGTAACCCGGATGATGACCCATCTTGCGAAGGAGGACCTAAACCAACAGGACCTGACAATGATTCGGGAGATAAAGATTCAGGGAAAACAACTCACAAATGCAATTCTAAAAGCAGTGACTGCAGAGCTGGCAGATGTCCAAATTCAAAAGAAAGAGGTACTTATATATAAATATTTTTTTCTTTTTACTAACTAGCTGCACCCCGCGGTTTCACCCGCGTAAGTCCCGATTCCGTGGGAATGTCGGGATAAAAAGTAGCATATGTATTAATCCAGGTCTCCAGCTATTCAGATACTGAGTTTCTTCACAATCGGTCCAGTTGTTTTTGCGTGAAGGAGTAACAAACATACACACACACACACACAAACAAACTTTCACAATTACAATATTAGTAGGACTAGCTTTTGCCCATGTCCGCGTTTGCACAAAATCGGTCAAGTGGTTCTTCATTTATCACACTTTTTGTAACAAATGAATTCAATAAATGGCGGATCTTTTTGATAATAGATAGATATATATATAAATAGATATTTATTTTTATATATGACAAAACAACGTTTGTCGGGACAGCTAGTATCATAACTCTGCAATAACACCGATATTTGTACGGGATCGGGACTTAACAAAAATCACAGTTACTGTAACCATGTTGGTGACCTAATAAATGATGTTTACTTTTCAGATGAAGAATATGAAGAAAGCGAAACTTATTGTGAATATGAAAAAACAAGATCAAATAGTGGTACTAATCGCAAGTCTTCTTCTATCAATGACGGTAAAAAAACAGTAAATAAAACAGAATCTAGTGCTGATTCTGATAACGAATACTCTAGAAATAGTAACTACGAGTATAAGAAAAGAACGCCGGATAAAACAATAAGAAACACGCACTCTGATTACGAAGATGTATCTGATTCTAAAAGCGAACGTAACGTTTCTACTGTTGAAACTGATAGGAATAAAGACAATGAAGGTGAAATATATACCGAGAAAGGTTCGGAAGTAAACGAGCGATTTCGGAACGGTTCAGCCAAGGGTGGGAGAAAAGATACTACTGAAATTGAATGCGAAGACGAAAAAGTCGTCGATACTGAGACAGAAAATTATGAAGATACTTATAAAAATAAAGACAAAACTTCTAAACAATACGAAAAGACTAGACGTAAGAACTATACAGATAATGGAGAAGAAAAACAAGATGAATGTCATAAAATAAACCAAAGTGGCGAAACAGACAAAAACAACACCAACAAGGATAATGAAGATACGAACGTCAAATATGACCAAGATTGCAATGTCGACCGGGACAACCAAGACGAAAGATGCGTCAAAAAAGACAAAAATAATGACGTAGATGAAACATACTCTCAACGAGACATAGATGAAGAAGAAAACACTAAAGTCCAAGGTCTAGTAAAAATAGGCGAGACCAAAACAGACTTTACAGACGAAAATAACCAAGAAAATGTAGAAAAAACAGATCAAAGAGAAAATCAACATGGTGAAATAGATATTGGAGAAGAAGACCGACCGTCAACAGTTAAGGCTCATAAATATGACAGAGAAGAAATAATTACAGAAAAAAGTACTACAAAAACAAAACGAACTCAGGAGGGCACTGTTGAAACTCAAAGAAACAAAACCATTACTAAAGAGAATGATAAAGAAAAAACAGTCGACTCCAAATCTGATACTTACAAAGGTGCATACGAAAACAACGAAAACACATCACAGAATTATGAAAAAACGATTCGAAAGAATTATGGAAAGAGTGGAGAAGTAGATAATGGAGATAACTGTCATAAGCCTAATCAGGATGACCAAATTGATAACCAATATGACAAATATGACAATAATAACAATGACGAAACTGAGACTTATGATAAAAGTGGCAAATATGTCACAGAAAATGATAAAACTGATACTTACGACCATCAAACTGAAGAATATGACGAAAAAAAAATCAAAAATATAGATTCAGAGAGTTATAGACAGAGAGAAGGTACAGAAGTAGATGAAGACATAGAAGGTACAAGAGTGATTAGAGATGAAGACACAGAAGGTACAAGAGTGACTAAAGATGAGGGCACAGATACAAAATTTACTAAAAATGAAGGTACAAGCGTCACTAGAAATGATCACAGTACAATATGTGATCATGAACCAGTATCTTCAACAACTACAACAGTTAGACCTACAGTCACAACAAAAAAATGTGCTTGCAATGATCGCGAAACATGCACTCATTCTGACGACGACTATCAAACATACAAAAGAGACTCACATGCTCAGTCACAAAGTTATTCGGAAACTTCTACAACTAATAATAAGAAAGTTATTAAAAATGATCAGAATGTAAATGATCAGAGTTCATGCGATCATGAACCAGTCACTTCAACAACTACAACAGTTAAACCTTCAACCACAACACAGAAAACAACACAAAAATGTGATTGCAATGATCACGAAACATGCACTCATTCTGACGACGACTATCAAACATACGAAAGAGACTCATCATATGCTCAGTCACAGAGTTACTCACAAACTTCTACAACGAATAAAAAGAAGGTTATTAAAAATGATCAGAATGTAAATGATCAGAGTTCATGTGATCATGAACCAGTCACTTCAACAACTACAACAGTTAAACCTTCAACCACAACACAGAAAACAACACAAAAATGTGATTTCAATGATCACGAAACATGCACTCATGCTGACGACGATCAAACTTACGAAAGAGATTCATCATATGCTCAATCACAGAGTTATTCACAAACTAAAGTTATTAAAAAAGATCAGAATGTAAATGATCACAGTTCATGTGATCATTCTACAGACAGCTGTGATCATAAACCAGTTCCTTCTACAACTACAACAGTTAAACCTACAACAACAACAGTCAAACCTACAACTGCACAAAAATGCAATTGCAATGATCAAGAAACATGCCCTCATTCTGATGATCATACAACGTACGAGAGAAAATCATCATTTGCCCAACAATCACAGAATTATACAACAAATAAAGAAACAAAAATCATTAAAAAAGATCAGAATATAAATGATCAGAGTTCATGTGATCATGAACCAGTCACAACTACAACAGAAAAACCTATAAC
Organism: Idaea straminata; assembly: GCA_951213275.1. Classification (NCBI taxonomy): domain Eukaryota; kingdom Metazoa; phylum Arthropoda; class Insecta; order Lepidoptera; family Geometridae; genus Idaea; species Idaea straminata. Next base: position 7,260,983 of record OX577872.1, read on the forward strand.
AATAAAAACTACACAAAAATGCAACTGCAACGCTAATAACGCTGGAAACACCAATCAGAAACCAGACTGTACTTGTAACCATTCAGATGGTGACTACGAGACTTACGTCAGCCAATCATCGTACGCGGCCCAACAGAATTCCCAGCAGGCTTCACAAACCACCAATCGCAAAGTCGTAAATTCAAATGGCACTAAAATCTACCAATCAGAAGACTACAAAGAATCCGAACGTAACGCTAGCCAATCAGGAAGCAGTTTTACGGAATACAAGAAAGGGAATGGTACAACTTCTTATTCGCAAACTTCAAACAGAACTTCAGCGAATTCTTCAAGAAGTTACAGCTATAAAAGCACGAATATAACGGAAGTTGGCGGCAATAATTACGATTATGCAGCAAATGATTATAAACCATCACAAGCAAGTTACGATGAAGCTACAAAGAATTATAGGAAAGCCCCGAAAAAAGCATAGATTTTCTCCACCATTTTGTAAGAGTTCTTGATTTTGGCGGGAGCTTAAAGAAAAATGGCGCGATATACTTTAATAATATTTGATATGGTTAAGGTTTTACTATCAATATACGTTTCGTTCAAAAATAACAGGCTGTTATGATTTTCTCTACCATTTCGTATCAAGGAGCATCGCCATAAATGTTCCGGCTTGATTTTTCAAGGTTTGAAGAAAAATGACGGGTTTCCCCCATTTTCTATCAATTAATATTTGGTAGGTATTGCCAAATGATTGCGCGATTTCACCCGCGTAAGTCCCGAACACAGCGCCATCTATTGGGTGTATTTGCAACCTAGATGTCAAACAATATTGAAGAATTTTATCGATGAATCAACGTACACCGCCATCTATGAGAACTTCATAAAACTAAACAGTAAATAAACACTTGCTTAAGAAACCATTAATTGATACATTTTATTCGTTTACATTCACGACATAAGCGAATAATTGAGATGATAACAATCCTATCCAGTAAGTTAGACCAAAATACGGGTACATGTGAAATTTGATTGAAATCGGTTCAGTAGTTTTGGAGTTTATTGGCAACATACATCGTGACACAAGATTTTTATATCTATACTTATATTATAAAGCTGAAGAGTTTGTTTGTTTGTTTGTTTAAACGCGCTAATTTTGTGTTGGATAGTCCATTTGTCGAGGAAGGCTATAGGCTACTTTTTATCCTGATATTCCCACGGGATCGGGAGTTACGCGGGTGAAACTGCGGAGCGCTGCTAGTATACAGATGATTGTATAGGTCAAACAGCGAATGATGGCCCCTAGCGGAGAGAAGAAGGGGTATGCGCAGAACTTAATTTTTAGATCCGTTTAGCGGGAGGATAGGAGTGAAGGGAGGGTCTTGCTCACATCATCGCTCTCTGTTCCGCACACACGTCTCTAGCCGCGCTCTGTCCCGCTCCCGCACGTCTTTAGTCGTCTAAGTACTGTCCCGCACATAAAACCCACACACACCTAACTTTACGTAAGTCTAAATTGTAAAATTGGATAACCAAATGCATTAAAATTCAATGTCATTTTAGTTCCGATGCATTGCCTTAAAAAAAAAAGGTACCAACAAAGTTTTAAGCTAGCAAAAATGGTTGTCTCTAAACTCGGTTTACGAACGAAAATTGTACGTGATAATGTCTTAGAAAACGATTAAAAATGGAGTTTTGTTTTTTCTTTACCTATATATAATTTTTTCCGTACCATTGTATTCTGTTTTTAACCCCGACGCAAAAACAAATGGAAAAAACCCTAAAAAATATTGTATGTCAGACGAGGCTCTACAGGTTAAAAGTCTTTTGCCTGGCCTTTCGGGAGGTTAAATAACAAAAAAAATTGTCTAAAAAAAAATAGTATACAGAGTCCAGGACTTATTACAAATATTTTGTTAATTTTTATTTTCTTTTTATTTCAAGTATTTTCTTTTATTCGCAACTGTGATAAAAGACGTCGTCCGATACGCGTGCGGTTTGATCATTCCATCTCGGCTGTATCAAACCGCCTCTATGCAATGATCAATTTACCATACTTGTATCACAGTGTATTATTTTCTATCAAATTTTTCTTTACAGTCGTGTTTTCACGTTTGGTATATCAAAACAGAAATACAAAAATTTTCGATTTTCTTAATTCTAACTACGCATTTCTCGTAAATACCGAAGAATGCCGCCTACGCTGGTACGGTCACGTCTTGCGAAAACCGGCTAGTTACGTGGGGAACAAATGTCTTGCCATGGCGCCTCCGCCGCCGGGTCGTGGCAGACTGGGTAGACCCAAGAAGTGCTGGCTTGACGTCGTTAAGGGTGATATGCGTGCAAATGGCCTTACAAACCAGGATGCTGAAGATCGTGCGAAGTGGAGGCGTAAAAGCAGGAAAGCGGACTCCGGGCTCCCGAGAGGCAACCGGGAACATCGCTCGGATGATGATGATGATGATGATGATTTCTCGTAAATACCGAGATAAATGTAGAATAATCGACACAAAATTAGCTAACTAGCGTTCTTAAACATTGAAGTGTTTAAGAACGCTAGTGCCAAAAATTAAAAACACAAATAAAGCGAATATTTCATTTATTACACAATTTCCCCTTTTAATAATATAAGAATGTACAGACAGCAACATCATTGCAGATCCACTGTAGAGCTGTAAAATTATTGGAACATTTTCATTCTACTAATGTTTTTCTAATAAAATTCATGAATTGAAAGACTTTAAACTTCAACTCGTGCAGGACCTTAGAATCTGAATTGCAGGACATTCCACACATCGCCATCTAGCCCCAAGCTAAGTAACTACACTTGTGTTATGGGTGCTAGACAACTCATATACTACTTATATACTTTTCTTTTGTAAATATATACTTATAATACATAGAAACAACCAGACCACAGACAAATATCTAAGCATAAATACTTGTCCGAGGCGGGAATCGAACCCGCAACCCTGTGTTTGATAGGCCGGCATGGTGGCCATTGTGCCAACTGGGTCGTCAAAAGTTTTTAAACACCATATTTAAATTAGTGACAAAATAACAAGAAAATCCTAATAATATTATAAATGTGAATGTTTGTGTGTGTGTCTGTACCAATAATATTTAGTGTTGGAGCTCTACAGTGGGCCTGCACTACTGTTGCCTATTTTATAGCCATAGTTATCACAAAGTTATAGATAACGCAATTTCGTAAAAAAAGCTTGAGCAGAAAGTTTTATAATTTCTTTTATTTATTAACTAGCTTTTGTCCGCGACTTCGTCCGCGTAGAATTGGTAGATTAGACCAAGAAATCACGTTGTTCCATACGACTTTGCTCCCCTTTTTCACCCCCTAAGGAGTAGAATTTCGTAAAATCCTTTCTTATCGGATGCCTACGTCACACAAAAAATACACCCTCCAAGTTTCAGGTCTCTACGATCAGCGGTTCAGGCTGTGCGTTGATCCGTCAGTCAGTCAGTCATTCAGTACAAAGAATTTCATATGTATAGATTTTGTTTCTAAGCTGGCGTTCTAATCTAGGTAATTTAAATATCTTGGCTATAGGAACTTTGACCGGCCCTTGGCCACAGAAATCGGAGAATCTTTATTGAATTAGTTGTGTTTTACAGAGATTATAGCGTGCGGTTATGCCAATGATGCATCGCATGTAAAATAAATATATGAAAACTAGCTGCGCCCCGCGATTTCACCCGCGTAAGTCCCGAACACAGCGCCATCTATTGGGTGTATTTGCAACCTAGATGTCAAACAATATTGAAGAATTTTATCGATGAATCAACATACACCGCCATCTATGAGAACTTCATAAAACTAAACAGTAAATAAACACTTGCTTAAGAAGCCATTAATTGATACATTTTATTCGTTTACATTCACGACATAAGCGAATAATTGAGATGATAACCATCCCATCCAGTAAGTTAGACCAAAATACGGGTACATGTGAAATTTGATTAAAATCGGTTCAGTAGTTTTGGAGTTTATTGGCAACATACATCGTAACACAAGATTTTTATATATACCTACAGATAGAGTCGCGTGCGCATGTCGCTCCCCGTCTCGCTCGCACCTCACTGCTTCAAGAGGGCGATTCTCGCTGAAATAGAGATGATGTCGAGTTCGACAAAATATCGCTTATGCAATGTCTAACGAAAATGTCACTGAAATCTCTAGTGTTCGTAATTTTTTTTTAAATATTAATGAACTATATGTTCATATATATCTACAGCACTTAAATTAAATTATAAACAAATAACTATTCACTTAACTTACTGCCAATTACAGAATTATAATTTTTAAAATTAAATCAATTAAAATATGCGTCACACGCGCTATGATGTGAACAAGAAGAATAAGGTGAAAAGCTCGAGAGAGGGGAGGGGGATAGAGGATTAATGGATTAGATAGTTGATTGAATCCGGCGTTACTTTTCGGAACTCCATATCTGTAATGGAAGTATAAATAGAGAGCGACGTCGTATCTAACGTTTGTCGCCCATATAGCGCGGTCGGGGTCCAATCCTGATGATGCGTCGTGTAGACGCGAAACACGTGTCGTGGTTTATGAATGGTGTCACTAATACTAACTTTTGCTTGTCCTCATTGCATGCCTCTTCAAGTGGGCGGGAGGGCGGTGCACATTGCATTTTGTGTTTTAGCACTAGGCTCAGAACTAAAAACTAAATATTAATACTTCCATTTCATTAATGGATTAGGACAAGAGGAGAGGGGCATAAGGGGGTGTGTGAGTTGTGTGAGAGGAAGTAATGTGTGTGTATGTGAAATGTGAATGTGAAAATATTAAATACGATTTTTATTTAAGTATTGCAAGTCGAACGCTTGGCATAGACATTTCTCTAATGTGACATTTCGAGAATACGAAAATTCTGTTTCAATCGACATCCGCCATGAGAATTGCCCTCCATGTCTACTTGTGCGATGTCGATGTGCGATGCATCTTCGGCATACCCATATCCTTAGAAAATACTAACAGACACTAAAACGCCATCTTGCGGATCTAGTTTTAAAAAATAAATTGGAAACTTAATCTCTAGCTGTTGCCCGCGACTTCGTACGCGTGGTAGCAGACAGACGCGGCGGAGGACTTTGTTTTATATTAGTGAATAACTTTTTATTGCTTCTCTCCCTTTATTATTTTCCTATAACCGTGAAATTATGTAATCAGGCTGGAACAAAAAAAATGTATAATTTAAACTTCTGAAATATTATCAGTAAAATTGCACGTTTACATAGAAAAAGGTAAAAAATAAAACCGGCCAAGTGCGAGTCGGTCTCGCTCACGAAGGGTTCCGTACCATTAGATTCTGTTTTTAGTATTTTTTGTTTTAGCGGCAACAGAAATACATAATCTGTGAAAATTTCAACTGTCTAGCTATCACGGTTCATGAGATACAGCCTGGTGACAGACAGACAATGGAATCTTAGTAAAACGATCCCGTTTTTACCCTTTGGGTACGTAACCCTAAAAAGGGTCAGTAGCAATAGGACAGATTTGCAACTAGACAGATTAGCAATTGGGCAGAACGTGTACAATCCATGACATTATTCTAATAACAATAGCCTGATATATAACTAGCAGCGCACCGCGGTTCCACCCGCGTTAGTCCCGATCCCGTGGGTATATCGGGATATAACGTACTACACTAATAAAGTACTACATACATAAAAATAAAAATGGTTGTCTGTAAAGTCTATTGTACGAGATAACGTCACAGTAAACAATGAAATATTAAAAAAAAACGTTATCCATTTTTTTTTCTTTTAAGCTATTGCTTTTATCGTGGGCTTTGAGAGCGGCGACCGAATCAAGTAGTTCCGTAACGAAAATAAAAACTAACACCACCCACTTCGCCTACCATGTAGCTCGGCCGAGCGTTCGCTTAACGTGTATGTATATGGTACGACTGTACGAAGCTCGCACGATGCAATAGCTTTACCGCGGCAGTCCCCGAGTGCCACACGTTTTTTTATCTCTTTTTCTCGCATTTATTTATAACTTTTTTTTTTTTTTTTATAAACAAAAATAAACTTAAAAACATAATGCAGGCCGAAAATCGCAAGGATTTGTCTGGCGTGCTGAGTGATAAAGGTAGTTAAGTTTGTACTGCATTCTTAAATAAAAAATTGAAGTAGGTATTTAGTAAGTGAATAACATCAATATGATACAATACAATTCAATAACTCTCGATTTGCTTCAAGTTAGCAGGAAGGTAGGTACTTAATACTTATCATTAGAAAAATATAATAATCAGATCGTAACAGCAAAAAACAAACACCAACCCTCACAAAAGTGCAAAAGTTAAATTGTGTAAGTGTGAGCGAGATGACAGGCAACGAGTGTGCGCTCAACCCATACGAGTGAGGAGGACGCGGCGACCACGAGCGGCCGCTGGCGCACGAACGCAAGCGCATTGCATCGTCAAGTAGTTGGTAGGTACTAGCTGCGCCCCGCGGTTTCACTCGCGTAATAATTTTCTGCGCAACTTTCTTAATTTTTTATTTTATAAGAACCTTCTCCTGAGAGAGCGGTGTTGGCTTAGTGGTAGATACCCCGACTTTCATTCTGAAGGTCGTGGGTTCGAATCCCGGCCGTGCACCAATGTATTTTTCTTAAGAAGAATTTATGTGCGCTAATTGACATTGCTCTTACGGTTGAAGGAAAACATCGTGATGAAACCCGCGGCTTAGTGGGCTCCAGAAGTATTGACAAGTTCTCTCCTCTGGACATGGTCGACTAAGCTGAGAGGGTAGTAGGTGTTGGGCAAGCCTACTCCATCCTAACGCAAAAAGGACCCAATTAAAAAGGGTCCAATGGCGGAAAACAGCCTGTATACGTACAACCTTCTCCTGATAATAACAAACAGACCAAAAAAAGAATTGGCCAAATTGGTCCAGGCGTTGTTGAGTTATGCGCTTACCAACACATTTTGCGATTCATTTTTATATTATAGATAGTAGGATAGTAAATAATACTTACAGAAACAAACCAATAGGAATCCTTCATGAATATCAACTTCGATATCAGACCCATCTCGGACTCCGGGGCTATGGTATGCAGATGTAAATGCCTTACACTCCGGAACGGTGGCCAGTGGTATCCGAACCTCGCATCGGTTAAAGACAGGTTGCTTTTTACTAGCATCTCTTTCGATACTTCTAGCATTTTGTTCACTGGAATTTACAGAAAATTCAGCTCAATTGGTAACCAGGAAGTGGATCAAAATGAAGTTACAAGATTCCACCTGAACATAAATAAATAAATATTTCAGGACATTCCACACATCGCCATCTAGCCCCAAGCTAAGTAACTAGACTTGTGTTATGGGTGCTAGACAACTCATATACTTTTCTTTTGGAAATATATACGTATAATACATAGAAACAACCAGACCACAGACAAATATCTAAGCATTAATACTGAATTCTGAACTTCTTTTTTGCATTGAATTAAAAAGAGCAGTGTTCAAAACTCTTTATTCATTTGGAATCACAGCATGAAATTACTTTGAAGTGTCTTAAAAACTAAGTTAGGATGTGTGCCTTCTGATCATGCCTTTGAACTAGTGTACCGTTGAACTACTGGTAGATACCTCAAATATCATTTCAGAGGTAATGGGTTCAAATCTCGACCGGCCGTGCATCAATGGATTCTTATCAGGAAAAAATTATGTGCACTAATTGATATTGCTCTGACGGTAAAGAAATTGTAATGAAACCCGCGGCATAGTCGTCTCCATATGAATTGATGAGTTTTTCTTTTGGACCCGGTGGACTAAGCTGAGAGGGACTAAAGAGTCTAAGTGCAGAAAAACAGCCTGTGTATACAAGTACATAATAGTAAAAGAAAATTACCTACATAAACTTTAATTCATGCCTAACAACCTATTTTGATAAATTTTAGTATAGAGGTAGATAGCACCTTAGAGAAGGACATAGGCTAATTTTCATCATGATCCCGATCCCGGATTTAAGAGGTAAAACCGTATATGAGGACTAACAAAGGATTTGAGGGAAATTCTCGTGGAATTTACAGATATTTAACCTAAATCGCAGGTTCTTACCTAGTTCCTTATCAGCTGCTGATAAGCTTTTTACATCTTCTATATGTCTTTTAGGTATGGTTAATATATGAAACCGGCTTGCTGGTTTAATGTCCTTGAATACACACACCTCCTCATCTTCAAATAGGATCTCTGTGCCATCTAATTTGTTCACAATATTGCAAAAAATGCATGACGATCTTTCAGCTACAACTGCGGTCATGTTTTGGCTATTTTTGAATGGAAAATTAATGGAAACGTACTCTTTTGTGAATGGGTAGTAGTTTAAGAGATTCAAAGAAGCAGTTTGTGTTAAAAAAGGGTTTAGTTCAGAGGAAATTAATTGAAAAATCGATGGAAAAGTTGGAAAAATCTAAATACACGAAGAAAGCTGCGATTTAGATGACAGTGAAAGATGTCTGACAAAAAGAAATCTTCTTTTGTCAAATTCATCATTACTGTCAATATCAATTGTCAATCTTTTGTCAGTGTGTTTGTCATTATTTTTCAATGGTGGTTGGTGGTTGCACTTCTATCAGATTTTATCTAATCGCCGATATCTTTTGTGAATTTTGTAATTAAAATAACACCCTGATAGCCTAAATACGTGACTAATTTTTCCCTGTGTTTAGTGTATAGAGATCCTGTACAAAAAGTGCGTAAAACTACCTACATGAATAAAAATAAATCGTAAATTAAAAAGTTCGCATGTCTAAAACTAAATTCCTATATAAATTCCTTTCCAGATATTTTCACGCGATATATTGTGAATAAAAACGATGGCGACGCCTGCGGACGTACGTGCTTTGTTCGAAGCACGATTAAAAGAAGCCACATCGAATCCTACTGAATTGTTTCACCCTTTGGACCTTGAACGGGCAAAAGACGAGAAATACTTGAAAAGAGTTCTTATTCACCAAGAAAAAGATGCGAAAGCCGCCGCAGATATGCTATGGGACATTTTTACCTGGCGCAAGAGCGTTGGCGCTAACGAAATCAACGAAAACACTATAAGAATGGATTATGTCAAGGAAGGTATGTTTTTCCCACGGGGACGTGACATAGACGGCTGTCTATTGCTTATTTTAAAGTCGAAAATGCATATAAAAGGTCAAAAAGACTACGATGAGATTAAAAAAATTATGATATACTGGTTTGATCGTTGCGAACGAGAAGAAAATGGTAACAAAATAACCATGTTCTTCGACATGGATGGCGCAGGGCTCAGTAACATGGATATGGACATGATTAAGTACTTGATTACGTTATTCAAGTTGTATTACCCTAATTTCCTCAATTACATCATCATTTATAATATGCCGTGGGTTCTAAATGCTGCGTTCAAAGTTGTAAAATCATTACTGCCAGCGAAGGCAATCGAAAGAATGAAGTTTGCAAATAACAATACATTAAAAGACATTGTAACACCCGAGCAAGCTTTAAAATGCTGGGGCGGAAAGGATGAGTATGTTTTCGAGTTTATTCCAGAGAAATCCCACTCTGATGTGACTCCAAAGAAGGTTACATTTGCCGAGCAAGGTGATCAGCACTCTCCCGGTGAAATGCTACGTTTAAACCCTAACGATATGATAATGTTCAAATGTGAGGGCGATGAAACGTCCGGCCAATTCATTATAACCAACATGGATGAGAGCGCTATATCGTTTAAAATCAGAACAACATCACCGGAAAAGTTTCGCGTTCGGCCCAGCTCTGGCACTCTAGCCCCTGGTGCAACGCAGACAGTCCTAATCGTAGTCCAACCAGGCTTCCACTTGCGCACGGTAACAAAAGACAGATTCCTCGTCTTATCTGTACAGATACCGAAAATTGATCTAACCCCGAAGGAACTAGCGGACGTCTGGCAGAACTCGACAGGTTCTAAAGTCGATGAATACAGATTGAAATGTCAATTCCCAGAGAACGAAGTCGCTAAGAATGGGAACTTAATGGAAAAAGTCATTGAAAAACCTGATAAGTTAACGAACACGCTCGCTAACTTGCAAAATAACTATGAAATACTACATAACCAAGTACAAAAAGTTAAATTATTCCAATTCCTAACCTTACTGATGACTGGAGTCGCAGTTTTATTTGGTTACTTGATCTATAAGAACACAAGCGAGAATGGTTATTGTGAGCGAATATAGCCTTTAAATCTTGTGGTTATTGAGACCACAATCGAAATAGACACTGTTGTGTGTTGTTACCTTGTTGTTATGATGTTTTTGAATGTTTTCATGTATTTTATTTACTCGGAATTGGAGTGCAATTTTGAAAAACTAGTTAAAAATAAAATATGAAATGCTTTCGACATAAGAAGAGTAGGGGCGTTGCAAAAATCAAATGTAAAATCATATTTTGTTAGAAAAATGTTTCTTAGAAGTTTTGATTAGCTACATCCAAATATAGAAAGCATAAGAGCGGTGTTGGCATAGTGGTATTGGATACCTCGACTTTCATACCGAAAGTCTTGGGTTCGAATCCCGGCCAGCCGAAACTATAGATTTACCAATTAACATGGCTCCTACGGTGCGCGGAAAACATCGTGATGAAACCCACGGCTTAGTTATCTCCAGTCGTATTGACACGTATCCTCTGGACACGGTCGACTAAGCTGAGAGGGTAGTATAGTCTACTCCATCCCCACCCTATAAGGCCACAACTAAAAGAAGTCTAGTTGCGGAAAACAGCATTTCATTTTTTAAAGTTTTCTAAGTTTGGGTTATTTAGTGGTTAAATATGATTAGCGGTGAATTAAATGAATTAACTGACATGGTGGGGGGTGATTGGGTATGCTTAATAGCAAATAAGGTGTTAAAATTAATGGGTTTGTAAAAAAATATACCTATACAGTGTGTCACAAAAACCGTGTAATCCCTCTAAGGTGCTTGTGGAAAGTAGGTCAAGACACTACTAAAAACAGACAGACAAGAGAGTGATCTTCTAAGGGTTCCTTTTTTTACCTAATGAGGGACGGAACCCGAAAAACATTGTATTTAAATTAAAGAATACCTAATTTATATTAAATGTTGGGAAAACTTAAGGGGAATTTATGTGTGAAAAAAAAAATATATATAAAATTTTAAGAAATTATAAAGATATGGTAGCACCACTAGCAGCAGGCTCGTAAATAACAGTGTTGTGACATTTTGAAAATATCCCAAACTCAGCATATTAAGGTATTTCTCTCTATTCAAAAGTTATTTGTCTTTAATAATATTTATTTATTTTGAGACAACGGTCTCTCTGCTCTTTCCACTGTTACTGTTTTCGTTCTTGTTTTTTTTCTTCTAGGTTACCTACTTGTACAGTCGGCAACAGAATTGTAGAGCCACCGTAGTCCTAAAATTGCTATTCTTCTTCCTCTCGAAATTTCTATTATTAGAATGTTTTCATTCTAATAATGTTTGTCTAATAAATTCATCAGTTGAAAGAATTTTTTCAACCTTAGAATGAGGCTTGAGTTGAAAACATTTTAATAATTACAGTTTTGGAGTGGGTCTGTAATTTTGTTGCATAAATTGTACCTAAGAGGGTTTACAGGGTTTTCGTAACACGCTGTATAAGTAAATATTGTTATTTATAAACGCACACAAAATAATTATGATTAAGAGGGTATGCAGTTATTGTTTTTTTTTCTGGAATGATGCATAATGAAACCTTTTAACGGATATAATCACGATTTTTTTAATTTATTGTTTTTTTTTAAATCTGACGTTTCGAGAACTTTACAGCTGTCATGGTCACAGACAGACTGAGGTGACATTCATATTTTAAATTATTATTTGAAATGTAATTAAAATTAATCAAAACGTTCCCTTTATACGTAAAATTGGCTAGCGGTGTCCCGAGGTCTTGCAGCTGTTGATTGATGGACTACAGACTTGACAGTACTGAGTCCCATACTCAAGAAGTTTACAGCTGTCATGGTCACAGGCAGACTAAGGTGACATTCATGTTTTACAATATTATTTGAAATGTAATTAAAATAAATCAAAACTAATCAAATTCTCGAAAATAATCAAATATAATCAAAATCTGTTCAAATCACATTTCGATACAATTTCGATTACAAAAATAGCTCAGAATACCCTCTCTTTTTGACAAAAAAAAAAACTGACTTTATTGTCTGTGGTCTGGTTGTTTCTATGTATTACAAGTATATATTTTGAGTTTTGGCGGGAACGAGTTAACAACATGTCGTGCTGCAGTTTTATTTTCATGAAACTTAGATGTAACCCGAGTTGTATTGTATAATTCTGGTGGAATGTTATTCAATTTAGTTCTGTGAAAGTGCACAAGTGTAGTGAAAGTAAAAATCAGTGTCAAACATGCAGTTTTCTCGTTGCCTCCAAATCTCCTATTAAGGTTATGGTAAACTTGCCACCGCTTTACTATAGCCCCTGACTTGACGGACTATGACGACTTTGACTGTATTGAAACACTTTAGGCCCGATTTATGAAAAATCGGGTCATAATTTGATGCAAAATATAACTTGACACTGGCTAAATGCACACGTGCGAAGCCATAATAAAAGAAAAAAAAAAGTATATATTTACAAAAGAAAAGTATATAAGTAGTATATCCGTTGTCTAGCACCCATAACACAAGTCTAGTTACTTAACTTGGGGCTAGATGGCGATGTGTGGAATGTCCTGCATATTTATTTATTGTATTTTTTGGAATCGAAATGGCTTCATCGCAGCGTCTTGAAACTTGATCAAATGAAATACTGGGTCCCAAACTCAAGTTTTAATTGTCAAAATGTATATGGACAATTAAAAACCTGCATACCTTCTTAAAAATATAAAAAAAATATCACAATTTTTGCATTTGCTAAGAAACTGTGTGCATTTTAATCTATTTTAGGTGTAAAAAGTAGAATATATAAAAAATATCATATTACTATATTAGCTGCGCCCCGCGATTTTACTCGCGTAAAAGTATCCTAAATCAGGACTATCTTTTTGTAAAGGGGTTGTAACAATTTCGGCAAAGTATACGGTCGGCCAATTTCTTTTTTTTTAGTTTAAAATCGGTCAAGTTTTTCCATTCTTGACGGCCCAGTTGGTACAATGGTCACCATGCCGGACTGCCAAACACAGGGTTGCGGGTTCGATTCCCGCCACAGACAAGTATTTATGCTTAGATTTTTGTCTATGGTCTGGTTGTTTCTATGTATTATAAGTATATACACAAAAGTATATAAGTAGTATATCCGTTATCTAGCACCCATAACACAAGTCTAGTTACTTAGCTTGGGGCTAGATGGCGATGTTTGGAATGTCTTGCAATATTTATTTATGATATTAGTTGATCGAAACCCGCCTTTGTAAATCATTCCTTTATATAAAAATTAAGAAATATTAATTTATTTGCATGTTGTATAATTAAAATGTATCTTAGGGATTTACTAATATAGGTCCTCCCCTGTTTCACCCGCGTAAGTCCCGATCCCGTAGTAATATCGGGATAAAAAGTAACCTATATGTTAATCCAGGTATTTAACTATCTATGTACAGAGTTTCAACGCAATCGGTTCAGAAGTTTTTGCGTGAAAGAGCAACAAAAAAACATAAACTTCACAAGTTGAAGAGCTCCCCTCCGCGGTTTCTTTTAATTCCTATAGCAAATAGCCTTCTTGAAGAATTAAATAGCTATTAAATAAAATAAAAAATCATTAAAGATATTTTTAACTCACACGATTTAATTAATTACCAACACTATTATTATAAAGGGGAAAGATTTGATTGTTTTTTTTTGCATTGAATAAGCACCGAAATTACTAAACCGATTTTGACGAAACTTGATATTATGAGGATACATTGATTCATTCACAGTAACATAGGCTACTTCTTATCCCGATATTCCCACGGGATCGGGATTTACGCGAGTGCAGGGTGCTTCTAGTTAAAATTCATATTTCATGTGCCTTCATATTTATCAAAAGTCTTTGTTATATTTTACTTTTAAGCTTTTGTAAATTGTCAATTATAAAAAACTTATACCTATCTATAATATTTATTACTAGAACCGCCCCGCGGTTATAACTGCATAAAAGTAGCATAATAATATATCAACGGATTTCGTAAAAGGGGTTGTCCTTTAATCACGTGAGGCTTGAAAGTGGGGGAGAGGTATCACAACACATTTTCGAGATTTTTGTCGGCAAACGCGCGATACTCAACCAAAAAGTGGATAAAAAATTTCTATAATAAAATTAGATCATAATACTTATATATATCTGTATTTTATAAATATTAAAAAGAAAACTAAATCTAAATCGTTACATCCGTACGGGAGCTACGATGCCACAGACAGACACACACACAGACAAGTCAAACTTATAATACCCCGTCGTTTTTGCGTCGGGTGTTAAAAATGGTTGTCTGTGAAGTCGATTTACGGTTGATAATTAAGAGATATAACGCTATAAGAAAACGATAAAAAATTGAAATTTTTACTGTTCATTTTTTTCTTTATATAATCTTCTATTCGTCACTCGTCACCGTAACACAAGCCCAGATAAGCTTTTATTATTAAACAATGTAAACAAACAACATTATATTGCTGCGTGCTGTGTGACGTCATTGTTGACATGACGTCACCGGAACGTGACAATGACGTCGCACAATGGTAACGTGACAATGATGCAGGTGTTCCATCAATTTACTAGATGTTATCACATTAAAATTTAAGAGTCATTGTAGGTACTAAAAATACTCGTGATATAGGGGGGGGGCTAGTCTTAAACCTCACCAAGGGGGATAAAAAATGCCAAAAAAATTAGTGAAGGAATTGTAATTTTTTTAAAAGTTATACCTACCTAATTAAATATTTTTTATTATTAAAAAAAATATGTAATATAAACTTAATCAGTAGGCTCAATTTAACTGGCTTGCTTTCTATGAGAGAGAGAGAGACAGAGAAACACGCGCACGCCGCACGGCTTACAACTTTAGCAAGAAGTGTTGTTATAACTTTTGGTCTTAATTTTTTCCGTCTAGCCCCCTTTTGCAACGCGCGAAAAGGAACTTCGTTCTAAAATAGCATCACGTGATTAATGGACGGCCCCTTATTACCACTGTAATAAAAGTCTATCTTTTAATATAAAAGTGTAATCACAATTTAATATAATAATTATTATAATTTGTATGGAACTAAAACAAACGTATTTTCAATGTAGAAATGATCCTGAAATAAGCAATTTATTATGATAATTGAGGGGTTTTAACATTTTGGCATAGTTAACGGTCGGCCATTTTGTTTTTTAGAAAAAATCTCAGACATTTTGACTAGATTCTATTATTTCTATTAAAGAACTAGCTGCGCTCTGCAGTTTCACCCGCGTAATAATTTTCTACGCATTTTCTCATAAGAACCTTCTCCTGACAATAACAACCAAAAACAAAATAAGAATTAGCGAAATCGGTTCAGCTGTTTTCGAGATTTGCGCTTAGCAACATTTATTTATTTAGCAACAAGATTTATTTTTTAAATAGAAGATAGAAAAAAAATATGTTACAAACAATTCGCGGTGTTAATTACCAATCTCCACCTAAACAGCTGAACCGATTTGTATGAAATTTTTTGTGTACATTCGGCTGGTCTGAGAATCGAACAACATCTATTTTTGTCCTTTCATTTTTTTATATGGTAAAACAACGTTTGCCTTGACAGCTAGTTGCATATTAAAAAATAAAGTCTGTAGATTGGTGATATCTACAAAGGAAGGAATCTTATCTAAGGGGGCATGCAGTTAGGTTCACACAAAACATCAGCTGATAAGACAGTACCTACCTACTATAGGCAGTCTCGATCGCACAATAATCACAGCTAGCTGTGGCTACCGCAAGCGAAGTTCCCGAGTCAATACCTAATAGTTCACACCACACGCCTCTAATGCTGTTCGTCACAAAAACTAACTAGTTCGCGTCCAAACCTAGCCGAGATATCGCCAATCGACAGATTTATTTTCATTTGAAATTGACATCAGGCGACGTGGTCTTGCGTTAGAGAATAAAAATGGTAAACAAGTTTCATCTAAAATCAATTCCATACAATAAATCTGTCGATGGGCCATACACGCTAGATTTTGCATGATGGTTATAACCTTACATGCATATCCGACAGGCATGCCAGTCCCCATACTTATATGATAGATAACTTTATTTGTACAACACAGAAATAAACAGAACACGATAAACGTAAAGTAATAGCTAGAAAGTATAAGTTGCACAAATGGGCGGCCTTATCGCTACTACCCCTTTAAACAATGTATAGACAAATGATGTATACCCCTTTAAAATTATTCCAGTATCCTACTAATATTATAAAATATGTAAAAGTTTGTGTGTACGTGTGTGTGTGTTTGTTACTCCTTCACGCTAAAACCACTGAACCGATTGCAATGAAATTCGGTATGTAGATAGCTGGAGACCTGGATTAGCATATAGGCTACTTTTTATCCCGATACTCCCACGGGATCGGAACTTACGCGGGTGAAACCACGGGGCGCAGCTGGTAGCAACATAAATATTTTATCTTTCAATATGGCGGATAGCACCAGGACCAATAAACTATTGGCCCTTATGGATAATTTTTCCTTGTAAATTCGGTTAAATATCAAGAAACCTTATATTACGTAGGTAAATTGGTTAAAAATTTAGTACCT
The DNA here is from genome assembly GCA_951213275.1 of Idaea straminata. Lineage (NCBI taxonomy): Eukaryota > Metazoa > Arthropoda > Insecta > Lepidoptera > Geometridae > Idaea > Idaea straminata. Next base: position 7,277,730 of record OX577872.1, read on the forward strand.
ACGTGCTTCCTTAGTTAAAAACACTACGCAATGTTTCGTAATGTTTTTATCTAATTGATAACTCCAACAAAAATCTCAGAGTGATAATTAAAACCTTTTAAGTATTTTTACAAGTATATTTCCGTACAAACGATTGTTTTTTACCTACTGCAATAAAAAGAAGGAAGTTCTCTATTCGTCGCTTATGTTTATATTTTTAGGCTTCCGTACCCAAGGGTAAAAACGGGACCCTATTACTAAGATTTGTCTGTCTGTCTGTCTGTCACCAGGCTGTATCTCATGAACTATAACCGTGATAGCTAGAGAATTATTTTCTGAGTTTTCACAGATTATTTTTATGTTCACCGATTACTCGAAAAAAAAACGGCTCAACCGATTGTGATGATTATTTTTGTGTTGAAAAGGGGATAGCTAACTCATTTTTTTGACATCCATTTTACGCATATCCGGTTTTGGTCGCATACGTGATTACGTGACAACGTACATAAACATAAATAGTTGTTTGTGTTGGCTGCATAGCATAAAATCTTGAAAAAAAATTTTTTGTCAAATCACAAGCAAATCAGACTTTTTTTAAATAAAGTTAGTTATTATTATTCTGGCTCCAAATCGGATTCGATTTGGAGCCAACACAAACAACTATTTATGTTTATGTACGTTGTAAAATCCTATTTTTTTGTATTTTTCACATTATTAATTTATCAAATCCAACAAGTTAAACAAGTTAACTTTTCGGTCTCCATTGCGGCTGCGTCCATACTGCGTAGTGATAATCGCAACTGCACGGCGGGAAGTTACGAATTCAAGTCTCGCCGCGGTATAATAAATATTTCCAGAAACGCGGTTGGCTGTATTATTTTTGTCAATACATAAAATAAGGTTCGTGACGAGGCAGTATGGGGCTAAAGCCTTTAGCCTGCTCTTTTGTGAGTGAGTATACACAAAAAAAACCAAAGGCTACAAAATCAAAACAATTTACAGTTTTTCACAAAACAAGTATAATAAGTGTATAATACACAATTAATACAACAAAATAGTTAAAAATGGACGACTCAGAGCTAGATCCATCTCTGCTCGGCACTCAATCATACTGGAAAGATTGTTATAGGAAGGAAATAGCTAACTTTGATGAACACGGCGACACTGGGGACGTATGGTTTGGCGAAGACAGCGCATTTAGGGTTATTCAATGGATTTGTGAATGTGGAATGGATAAAAACACACCTATTATAGACATTGGTATGTAATTCCTTAAGATTTTCAGGGAAATTCACCCTGAAATTATTAAAATCGACTAAAAAATTTTGAGGTTAAGTATAGAAATTATGCTAAGATTTTCGTTCCTGCAGTTTCAATTTTCATTGGAATATCAAGATAAAACGTAGCATATCTGTTATTCCAGGGATTTAAACTATCCATAAGATGTTCCATCTTATCCAAAGATATGAAAACTCTTATTTAACTGACTACGGCAAAAGGAGGATTATGTTTTTGACCGCGATGTATGTTTTTTACAGGTTGCGGTAATGGATATACATTAACGGAATTAGCTAGAGAAGGCTTCACAAACCTACTCGGTATTGATTACTGTGAAGAAGCTGTCACTCTCGCTGAGAAAGTGTCCAAAAAAGAATTCCCCATAATAAAATATCAGGTAAATAGCATTACATAGTATAAGACGACCCAGTTGGCACAATGGTCACCATGCTGGACTGCCAAACACAGGGTTGCGAGTTCGATTCCCGCCTCAGACATGTATTTATGCTTAGATATTTGTCTGTGGTCAGGTTGTCTCTATGTATTATAAGTATATATTTACAAAAGAAAAGTATATAAGTAGTATATGAGTTGTCTATCACCCATAACACAAGTGTAGTTACTTAGCTTGGGGCTAGATGGCGATGTGTGGAATGTCCTGCAATATTTATTATTATTATCTACCTTTTAAATACCTAAGCATAAATACTTGTCTGAGGTGGGAATCGAACCCGCAACCCTGTGTTTGGCAGTCCGGCATGGTGACCATTGTGCCAATTGAGTCGACAAAATCAAATTAACTGGGGCTCCAGTACATCATACGGTATGGAAACCTACGTGCATAAGTCCAATTAACACTGAGGCGGTTTTTTAATTTCCTTTAATAATTTTAGATTTTTCTCTTGTTTTTCAGATATTTGATATAACTCAAGACGATGTGAACAGTTTAGGTAAATTCAACATAATACACGACAAAGGTACATACGATGCGATTAGTTTAAATCCAAACAACCCAAAGGAGTGTAGAGAGAAATATATCCAAGGAGTTAGTGATTTATTGAATGATGAAGGTATTTACGTTTTTAGGGCTCCCTACACAAAGGGTAAAAATGGGACTCTTTTACTAAGACTCCACTGTCCGTCTGTCTGTCACCAGGCTGTATCTCATGAACTGTGATAGCTAGACAGTTGAAATCTATACTATATATATCTATACTATATATATCTATACTAATATTATAACGCTGAAGAGTTTGTTTGTTTGTTTGAACGCGCTAATCTCAGGAACGACCATTTAGGATAGTCCATTTATCAGGCTATAGGCTACTTTTTATATAGAGGCCCACGGGATCGGGACTTACGCGGGTGAGTCCGCAGGGCGCAGCTAGTTTGTTTTAAAATACTAGCAACACTCCTAAGTTTCACCCGCGTTACTCCCGGTCCCGTGGGAACATCGGGATAAAAAGTAGCCTACGTTATTTCCAATGAATCAATGTATCCTCATACCAAGTTTCATTTAAATCGGTCCAGTAGTTTCGGAGCGAACTAACAATCAAATCTTTCCTCTTTATAATAAACTAGCAGCGCTCCGCGGTTTTACCCGCGTAACTCCCGATCCCGTGGGAATATCGGGATAAAAAGTAGCCTATAGCCTTCCTCGATAAATGGACTATCCAAAACATGACGATTTTTTCAATTCGAACCAGTAGTTTCTGAGATTAGCGCGTTCAAACAAACAAACAAACTCTTCAGCTTTATAATATTAAGTATAGATTATTTTGTTAACGCAAAAACGACAGGGTATATTATATAAATAATATTATAATTACAAAAGAAAAGTATATAAGTAGTAGATCCGTCGTCTAGCACCCATAACACAAGTCTAGCTACTTAGCTTGGGGCTAGATGGCGATGTGTGGAATGTCCTGCAATATTTATCATTTCTACATAATTTAAACATACTTCAAAATTTTAAAAAAATTAACCGATTTATATAATTTTTTTTTCTCTTTTTACAGGTATATTTGTAATAACATCGTGTAATTGGACTGAAGAAGAATTAATAAAACATTTTTCCGCGAAAATGTCGCTGAAATATGTCATACCGACACCGCAGTTCAGATTTGGCGGGAAAATTGGAAGCGTCGTTTCTTCTGTTGTATTTAATAAGAAATAAATATTTGATATTAAATTAAAATTTATTTAATTGTTAAAAAAATAGCCTAGCCTAGGTTTTGAGTTCGCGACCCCTTAGCTAATATATATATTTATACAATTTAAAGAGAAAATAATTTATTGTTTGTTTGCATTGAATAGGCTCCGAAACTACTGGACCGATTTAAATTAAATTTGGTGTGAGGATACATTGATTAAATGACAGTAACATAGGCTACTTTTTATCCCAATATTCTAACGGGGTCGGGATATTTTGGAAAATTCATCCCCTACAAAGACGAACTTGGGGGTGAAAACTATGTTAGTATGTATGTTGCTACTCTTTCACGCGAAAACTACTAAACCGATTACGATGAAACTCTGTATGTAGATAGCTTAAGACCTGGATAACGTATAGGCTTCTTTTTATCTTGATATTCCCACGGAACCGGGACTTATGCAGGCTGGCAGATAGCATTAGTATGTAAAAGTTTATCCCCTCTTCACGCTCAAATGGCTGAACCGATTTGGATGGAAATTTGTACAGAGGTAACAGATAATAAGAACAATAATATAGGCTATTTTTATCCCGATATTCCCAAGGGATCAGAAGTTATGCGAAGAAAACCGCAAGGTACCGCTTTATCTACTAGTTTACACAGATCTAAACTAGATGGCGCCACTTCACGCCAGCTGAGTTCTGAATCGCGCAAGCGTTGTGTTTTACTCAGAGATATAGGGTCGCCGGTATAAATCGTAACTTTAATGGAATCTTGGATCCGCTACTGGACCAAAGATTTTGATGAAACTTGGTATTTGATTTTTGAGAATTCTACAATCCGTAATTGGGTTGAGGATTAAAAAGTACTCTGAAACTATAAACACACTCGCGAAGGTACACAACCCCTTTCGTGAGCGTTATCTATACTTAATATTAGCTGAAGAGTTTGTTTGTTTGAACGCGCTAATCTCAGGAACTACTGGTTCGAATTGAAAAATTATTTTTGTGTTGGATAGTCCATTTATCGAGGAAGGCTATAGGCTACTTTTTATCCTGATATTCCCACGGGATCGGAAGTTACGCGGGTGAAACTGCGGAGCGCTGCTAGTAACTTATAAATGAACCCCATAAAATTTTATTACTTCAGTTTTTAGTATGTATTCGTTGTTATAGCGGCAACAGAAATGCATAAATCTGTGAAAAAATATTATTGAAAAAATTTCTTCATATTAATTGTCTACTTTTTATCTTTTTTCCCCACATCTCAAATGAGATGTTGTTAATTAAAAAAAAACATTATTTGAGTTGCAACCGACCACGAATCCTACACCACTTTTTCTTCTGTATAAAGTAGTAATTGGTCTGTAAAAAGTACTAGGCAATCAGAACTTAGTAGAAGGTATAAATCATCACACGTCTCCTGACAAAGTAGATAAAATATATGATGGCAATGAAGGTATTAAAAAATCTGGAAATATAATTCAAATATTTTGAGCATGATTTCACATTAAATACATCGGAATTTTTTTGTGGGATACCTTCTACGGAGTTCTGATATCCTAGTACCTACTTACATTTACAGTCACGTCACGGAAAGTGGTGGTGGTGTACGGGCTTGCTCTTATACGAAGCAGTATACCTCCTACAGAGTTCTTACAGCCTAGTACAAACATCCTAATCGTGTGACGTAGGGAACACTTTTCGTGGTACATTGCAACAAGCTACGTTTCATATGAGATGCAGGGAATAACCTGTTTTTTTGTGGGAGGTTTAATGATTCGTATGAGAGCAAGTCCTTGCATACCACCACCACTTTCCGTTCCCGTTTAAATTGTATGATAGTAATTGGTCTGCAAGTACTAGGTTATCAGGAATCAATAGAAGGTATCCCACAAATAACTAATAAAAGAGAGAGATAACGCTAATAAAAGAAAGAGATAACTAATAGAGAGAGATAATGTAAAGTATGATTTATACCTACTAAGTTCTGATTGCCTAGTACTTTTTAAAAACCTTTTACTTTATACAGAAGGAAAAGTGTTGGATTCGTAGTCGGTTGCAACAATTTATTTTTACAAGCTTTTATTTAGATAAGCAGGTGAAACTATAAAATAAAAGAATAATTCAGTGATAAGATTTTAAATATTTAATCCCTTGTTAAAAACAACACATAGGTTTTTTATAAAATATTACATAAAAAATTGTGCGAAAAATAACTAAAGTCACAACATACATTCAATCTTCGAGTATCAGGTTGACGGTAATTATAAATTCTACCGAAATGGTAGAATTTACTTCACAAACTAGCAGTTTCTACCATTTCGGTAGAATTTACTAAGCATATTTATAGCAATTGTAGAATTAACTCTTTGCATCGCAGCAAAACGATAGAATTTACTCAATTTCAGCTATTTCTATCAAAATGGTAGAATTTACTGACCACAAAATAGCAATGTCTAACATGGCGGTAGAATTTACTGCATTATTATAGCAATTTCTTTCGAAATGGTAGAATTTACTCAGCCATATATAGCAATACTTAGTATCACTAATTTCTATCAAAATGGTAGAATTTACAAATTTGTAAAATAATCTAAATAATATTAGTTACTCAGTACATAAGAGCAATTTCTATAATAATGATATATTTTACTCGTTTATTTAAATTATCAAATATCAGTAGTTATCAGTACCTACAACATAGCAATATCTTATATTAAATTATCAAAATGGTAGAATTTACACAGAATTACAATAGAAATTTCTTTAAAAATGTAGAATTTTCTCAGTACATCATAGCAATTTCTACCGAAATAGAAGAATTTAAACAGTATTTTAATAGCAATTTCTTTGAACTGGTAGAATTCACATACTACATAATAGGAATTTCTACCGAAATAGTAGAATTTACTCAGGATTATAATAGCAATTTCTTTCAAATGGTAGATTTTGCTCAGTACATATATTTTTTATCAAACTCTTTTATTAAATTAAATACAATATGATTGTTATGTTTTTGCAATTTTAGGATTGTGAATGTTACCGGTTGCTCGCGAAATTTAAAAGTTTTAGAAGTGGAAATATAAAAAACCGACAATGAAAAAATTAAATGGAGCCCTATTTAATTTTTCATTTTGTTTTTAGTTCCCATTTGTTGTTTTCTTTCTTTAGTTAGTTGTTTTTTCTTTCCATTTATGTAGTGGTTTTTGTTTTTTTTTTCTAAATAATTAATTAGTTTTAACGATGGTTATATTTATGCTTATTTCTGTGCCTTTGTTTGATGTAATAAATGATTTATCTATCGATCTATCTATCTTATAGCGGCAACAGAAATACATCATCTGTGAAAATTTCAACTGTCTAGCTATCACGGTTCACGTGATACAACCTGATGACAGACAGGCAGTCTTAGTAATAAGGTTTCGTTTTTACCCTTTGGGTACGGAACTCTAAAACGACACAATTTGATTTTTTAACTGGGTCATTTATTAGAGAAAAATATTGTGAATTTCGCGAGTATCGGGTACTGCAAACTAAAATTATTCTTAAATCTAGATTGATGTTTTATTTTGTTTACATTTTTTTTAATCATTTAAAAATGGAATAAGTACATATTCTAAAAAATATTTATATTTTGCAGCATATTCTTATTGCTATTATTTTAGAGTCACGAAATCAAGCGACCATTTTGTTATATACAAAAAATATATTTAAAAAGCTGCAGTTTTAACCTTCCTCTAAAAAACGGCTTAGCAATTTTTGATAAAACACTAGCGATGGCCTAGATTTTTACAGATTCAGTTTTTACAAGGAACATTTATAAATGTTATAAAAATATTTATAAAAAGCTACAATCTTATTAGTTATTAGCCTAGGCTTGGCATATATTGATTATACGATTAAAAAAACTACACTACGATATTTACTCGAGTTATTGGCTTGACAATTTTTGATAAAACTCAACCGATGGCCGTGATTTTTTCGGATTTAGCCAAAATTATACCACAGAAGCTACACTATGTCAATTACTCGAGTTATTGGCTTGACAATTTTTGATAAAACTCTACGGATGGCCGTGATTTTTTTGGATTGAGTTTTATCGACGGTGTATTTTGAGATGTCTCAGCGCGCACCTGGCGGCTGTCCCCTTTGCGATGCGGTAGTTCCGGCCTATTCCTTTGAAAGTTCCACGGCCAAAGACTTCGACGCAAACTCTGACTCTGCGGCCATCAGCTAATCGTTCCGGTTTTCTAGAAAAAAAAGAAAAATATTAAATACGCTTTGGAGTTTCACCTGCGTAACTCCCGATCCCGTGGGAATATCGGCATAAAAAGTAGCCTATGTTACTGTTGATGAATCAGTGGATCCACAACCAAGTTTCATCAAAATTAGTTCAGTAGGTTCGGAGCCTATTTATAATATTAGTATAGAAAATTAGGTGTCTGGTTTTGTATAAAGATTTAGGGATGGATGAGATTTTTCTAGTATTATAATGGCTAAGAATCAAAATCTTGCTCCACTTATTCACAGATAGGGTCCGAAATGGACATACAGCCGCACATTTAGTACTCTCAAGCTAGCACTGTAAGCGGTGTTCATCCAATTCGGACCGCAGCTTCCATATAAATTTGGAAAATGACAGAAAAATATATTCACGACCATCTGAAGCAAGTATGATTGAATAGCCAATAGATGACAGCTATTTTATTAACTCGAAAAACTTCTTTGGTTTTCAAAATTTCGGCTAAAAATATAAAAAAATCCGAAAAATATTTTCACCATAACATACTAAAAGTTATCCCTAACAAAATGACCAAACCGATTTTGATAAAACTCCAACGATGGCCAAGATATTTTCGGATTATAAACTTACCCGAATTTCGCCGTATCCGGTTCCGCTTCTAACAGCTCTCTAACTGGTGATTTAGGTGCGGCCGCACTGAACGCTTCTAATTCAGCACCCATCAGTCGCACGTAAGATTGCCAAACTGCACCTAACGACATGCCTGAAAAAACAAAAAATCTCATGAGGATTTTTCAGCAAAACACCATAATAATTTCTGAAATTCTCAATATAGGACAAAAAAATCAGCAAAACACCTCAAAAAAAACATCGAGATAGTGATAGAATTTTCAGCAAAAATTCTACTAATATTATAAATGTGAAAGTGTGTGTGTGTATGTTTGTTACTCCTTCACGCTAAAGCCATTGGACCGATTGCGATGAAACTCGGTAGATAGCTGGAGACCTGGATTAACACACAGGCTACTTTTTATCTCGATATTCCCACGGGATCGGGACTTATGCGGGTGAAACCGCGGGGCGCAGCTAGTATAACTATAAATTATAGGATCTCAGCAGAAAAACTTCTTGGAAAACCTTTCGGACAGCTTCAACCTGTTACTTTAGGATTACACTGATGCGCGCGCATCTTAAAATCTCACTCTCGAAGCTTTGTCCTTTTTTTGGTTACGCAGCTGCAACATGTGACTTTTGCATTACAGATGCGCGGATTTGAAAATTTCACTCTCATCATTTTTCGCCTAAAGAAGTATAAATTCAAAAAGGACCAAAACTACTAAACCTATTTGATTTGCTCTTCACTGTCAGATAGATAATTTCAACAGGAACCAATATACCTAGCCATGACTCAAACTTGTGCCAAGTCAGGTGCAACAGCTAGCTTTTACTCTAGAGTAACAAACAGAGTCTAAGAATATAGCGCAACTTTTTTAAACTAAACTTTACACGCAATTATCTCAAAAACTACTCAACCGATTTTGATATGCACCGACAGATAGATAATTTCAACCGGAACCAATATAGTTATGACATAAACCCGTGCGAAGTCAAATGCAACAGCTAGAGTAGCAAAAACGTACCTCAGTCTAAGTAAATAGCACTAGAAAATTGACCCAAACTTTCCACGCAATTATCTCAAAAACTACTCAACCGATTTTAATATGCTTTCCACTGACGGATAGATAATTTCAACTGGAACCAATATAACTATGACATGAACCCGTGCGAAGTCAAATGCAGCAAACGTACCTGAGTCCAAGAATATAGCACCAGCAACTGACTCAAATAGATCGCCGAGTGCTTTAGGTACTTCCACGTCTTCGGCTTGTTCCAATTCGTCTTCTTGAATTAAATAATGCTGAAAAAAAACAAAGAAAAAAATAATGTAAAATTTCCCTTAAATTACATACAGGAAATTTCCTTGAAATTGCATTTATTAAATTTCCCTTAAATTGCATTTAGGCGGTTATTCTTAAATTGCATATAAGAGTTTTCTTTTAAATTGCATACAGGAGATTTCCTTGAAATTGCATTTATTAAACTTTCCTTAAATTGCATACGGGAGATTTCCTTTAAACTGGATAAAAGAGATTTGCATTAAATTGCATATATGAAGGAGATTTCCCTTGACTTGCATATGGAAGATTTCCTTTAAATTGCATATAGGCGATTATTCTTAAATTGCATATAAGAGTTTTCCTTTAAATTGCATATAGGAAGCAGATTTCCCTCTAAATTGCATAAAGGAGATTTACTTTGAATTGCATAAAAGAGATTTCCTTTAAATTGCATAATTCATATTACACTTTTAATTACCTCTTCACTGATAGAATGCCCATTTTCCTCTTGAATTTTCACGTATTTCGTCAAAACTTCGTTTAAACCGGGCGACATATGGCGGAAATACCTAAGAAACAGGTAAAATTAAACAAATAAACGGCAAAAGTTACCGCTTGTGAGCATAGGCTTATAAGTTAAATTAAAAATTTGCATCAGTCACACTGAATGTGTGGGTGCTTTTTGTTACCTTACAATGGTAATATTTACTTGTGTTATAAACAATAACTAGCAGCGCTCCGCAGTTTCACCCGCGTAACTCCCGATCCCGTGGGAATATCAGGATAAAAAGTTGCCTATAGCCTTCCTGGATCAATGGACTATCCAACACAAAAATATTTTTTCAATTCGAACCAGTAGTTCCTGAGATTAGCGCGTTCAAACAAACAAACTCTTCAGCTTTATAATATAAGTATAGATATGTTTACTAGCTATTGCATTCGGAGTTAGCGCTCTTATTCATTTACATGGACAAAGGAGACACCTTATGGGCAAAGGAGATTGCTCATGGACAAAGGAGACACCTTATGGGCAAAGGAGATTGCTCATGGGCACAGGAGACAGCTTAAGGGTTAAGGAGACAGTTTATTGGCAAGGGATTAAGCTTATGGGCAAAAGTAAATAATTTACGGACAAAAGTAGATAATTTACGAGTAAAAGTAGATAATTTACGAGTAAAAGGATACAATTTACGAGTAAAAGGACACAATTTACGAGTAAAAGGATACAATTTAAGGGCAAGGGAGACAGCTTAAGCGCAAATGATAAAAAAAGACAGCAGGGTATGGACCAAAAGAGACGACATATGGGCTAATGTAGATAACTTATGGGCAAAAGGATACAATTTACGAGCAAGGGAGACAAAGGATAAGAGGAGACAGTATAAGGGTAATGTGGATACTCACTTATGGAACCCATGTCTGACAGCCAACGTAGCAAATATAGTGTTATTGACCAAAGCGGAGCGTAGGTCTGTCAACGCGCCGGGGCTGTGACGTCGCCGGTCCTCGAATAGGTGACGGGTTATTAGGTAATCTGGAAGGATATGGACATGTTTTGTTTAAACTATAACTCCCGATCCCGTGGGGATATCGGGATAAAAAGTAGCACAAGTTACTGTCAGTGAATCAATGTATCCTCATACCGAGTTTTTATTTAAATCGGTCCAGTAGTTTCGGAGCCTATTCAATGCAAACAAAGACAGATATACAGACGGACAAGAAAGTGATCTGATAAGAGTCCCTTTCTTACCCGACTACGGCGACGACAAAATGAAGGTTTATGTTTTTACCATAAAAACTAATTATAGAAAAGAATAGAAAAACATTTATTTGAACAAGCACAAATACAAAAATAAAAATTTTGAACAGTTTATGAGATGTTGACAAACAGACAATAAAAACATTAAAAAAAAACAGAAAATTAAAAAAAAACTTGAGAGATGTCAAGGGACACCTTGGATGGAACGAAAATAACTGGCTTGCTTTCTATGAGAGAGAGAGAGAAATACGTGCACGCCGCACGGCTTACAACTATAGAAAAAAGTGTCGTTACAACTTTTGGTCTTAACTTTTTCCGTCTAGCCCCTTTCGCAACGCGCGATAAGGAACTTCGATCCAATAATATAGAACAAAAAAGTGTAAAATAAAATGTCAGAAAATTCAAAGAATAAGTACAGTAGAAAAAAAAATATTATATTAAAATAAGATCCATTATTTTTGTTTGAACTTACCTAGTATGGCGTCCCCTAAGAACTCCAATCTCTGATAACAGTCAGTCAAAGTATTCCTTTGATGAGACGCGTGTGTTAAAGCTTGGAGTAATAGAGATCTATCTTTGAAGCTATATTGGAGAGTCCGCTCTAATTCTTCATAGCCTGAAAGTCAATAAATAATTAAAAAATGGGTACGATATTTATTATGCGGGCAGATTCAACCTGTTACTTTTACCTTTAAAATTTCCCTCTCGCAGCTTCAACCTGCGAGAGTGAAACTTTACTTTTGAGTTACGCAGCTTCAACATGTGACTTTGATGCCGGCGCATCTTAAAATTTAACTCTCATAATTTTTTCATAACGCGCCTTATATTTATTTATTGAAGTTATATTTGTTTAATATAACTTCAATAAATAAATATTGTAAGACATTCCAGACATCGCCATCTAGCCCCAAGTTAAGTAACTAGACTTGTGTTATGAGTGCTAGACAACGGATACTCCTACTAATATTATAAATGTGAAAGTTTGTGTGTGTGTATGTGTTTGTTACTCCTTCACGCAAAAACTACTGGACCGATTGCGAACACAGGCTACTTTTTATCCCGATATTCTCACGGGATCGGGACTTACGCGGGTGAAACCGCGGGGCGCAGCTAGTACTACATAAATACTTTTCTTTTGTAAACATTTACTATAATACATAGAAACAACCAGACCACAGACTTGTCTGAGGCGGGAATCGAACCCGCAACCTTGTGTTTGGCAGTCCGGCATGGTGACCATTGTGCCAACTGGGTCGTCCTGGTACATTAAAATACTTGACTTACCAGATAACATCCTAGACAATTCTCCTTCAGGGTCAGAGATGTACCGCAGGAGAGGTGATGGCGGTGGTTTCAGTTCACCATATACTATCTGTAAAATAATTAAATAATCAATCAAAAAACATAAAACAATCTATACTAATATTATCTGACGACCCAGTTGGCACCATGGTCACCATGCCGGACTGCCAAACACAGGGTTGCGGGTTCGATTCCCGCCCCAGACAAGTATTTATGCTTAGATATTTGTCTGTGGTCTGGGTGTTTCTATGTATTATAAGTATATATTTACAAAAGAAAAGTATATAAGTAGTATATGAGTTGTCTAGCACCCATAACACAAGTCTAGTTACTTAGCTTGGGGCTAGATGGCGATGTGTGGAATGTCCTGCAATATTTATTTATTTTATTATAAAGCTTGAAGAGTTTGTTTGTTTGTTTGAACGCGCTAATCTCAGGAACTACTGGTTCGAATTTAGAAATTCTTTTTGTGTTAGATAGTCCATTTATCGAGGAAGGCTATAGGCTACTTTTTATCCCGATATTCCCACGGGACCGGGAGTAACGCGGGTGAAACCGCGGAGCACTGCTAGTAATAAATAAAACTAGCTGTCCCAACAAACGTTAGTTTTGCCATTAAAAAAAATTATAAAGAAAAAATAAATAGATTCTCATACACAAACAGTTTCATACAAATCGGTTCAGCCGTTTAGGTGGAGTTTGGCAACTAACACCGCGACACGAGAATTTTATAAATAAAAAGTGGCCTTTTGTAATTGCGTCGCCGCGCGCTGCGCCAAAAATCTGATTTTACAGTTTTATTTTCATTCTTCTGATAGAAAACTACTTGTACTTGTTTACGGGCTGTTTTCCGCCATTAGACCCTTTTTTTTTAAATTGGGTCCTTTTTGCGTGAGGATGGAGTAGGCTTGCCCAGCACCTACTACCCTCCAGCTTTGTCGACCATGTCCAGAGGAGAGAACTTGTCAATACGTCTGAAGTCAACTAAGCCGCGGGTTTCATTACGATGTTTTCCTTCACCGTAAGAGCAATGTCAATTAGCGCATATAAATTTTTCTTAAGAAAAATACATTGGTGCACTGCCGGCCGGGATTCGAACCCACGACCTTCAGAATGAAAGTCGAGGTATCTACCACTAAGCCAACACCGCTCTTTTCTATGGAACCCTAAAAAAATTTGAAACTTACCTGTACCAGGTTCCCATCTCGGTCCGTATAAGGTGCGCGCGCGCCGACCGGGCCAACGTAGTCTGGTGACTGTTCCGAGCTGGTGCTTGAGGAGTTGGATGATGATGAAGAGCATCTAGGTCTCGGAGGGTGGCTCGGTTCCTGGTATGGGGAAATAATAGTGTTCTTTGTATGACATAGGCATCCGATAAGAAAGGATCTTCCAAAATTCAAGTGATTCGTGATTTCTTAGTCCAATCTATAAATAAATATTGCAGGACATTCCACACATCGCCATCTAGCCCCAAGCTAAGTAACTACACTTGTGTTATGGGTGCTAGACAACTCATATACTACTTATATACTTTTCTTTTGTAAATATATACTTATACTAACTAGGACAAACACAGGGTTGCTGGTTCGATTCCCGCCTTAGACATGTATTTATGCTTAGATATTTGTCTGTGGTTTGGTTGTTTCTATGTATTATAAGTATATATTTACAAAAGAAAAGTATTTATGTAGTATATGAGTTGTCATCTAGCACCCATAACACAAGTGTAGTTACTTAGCTTGGGGCTAGATGGCGATGTGTGGAATGTCCTGTAATATTTATTTATTTACTTCTACGCAGACGATGTCGCGGGCATAAGCTCGTTATAAGTAACATACTAACCTTATCCCCCGGAACGGCCCGGCCTAAGACCACAGTATGCGCTGGCAACACCGGTATACCAAGCCAAGACATAAACAACAGAGCGCCTCTACATCCACACTCGACCAGGTAAGCGCCTATCAGCGCCTCCACGCAGTCCGCTATAGATTTATCTACGGAAAATTGGTGTTCTTGTCAATAATGATTGGAATAAATGTCAATAAAACGAATTGACATATATGTCAACAAATATTGGTATAGATGTCAACAATTATTGGTATAGATATCAACAATTACTGGTATAGATGTCAACAATTATTGGTATGACTGTCAACAATTATTGGTATAGATGTCAAAAATAATTGGCACAGATGTTGCAATGTAGGTACTTAAGTACGAACAGATTAATATTTTATAGTTCCTAGTCAATATATAAAGCTCGCTCAGTCTCAGAACTGTGTCAGGTTCAGTTCGTAATAAATGGTTTACTGTGCGGACGTACGGTGTTCCTCAGTCATAACCCTCGGTACTTTATAGATGTCAATAATAATTGGTACAAATATCAAAACTAATTGATATAGATGTCAACAATGATTGGTATAGATATCAATAATTTTATTAATTAGCTGATACAATGTTTCGTAAGTGCCTATTGTTAATATGTTATTGTGGGAAAATAAATATAAATATAAAATTTATTTATTTAAATATGAATAATGATCAGAATACATGTCAACAATAAATCATTTATTGGCACATAACAATATACATATTATGTGTCCATGTTTTCCGCATTGATAACAGTAACTGGCATAGATGACAATTATAATTGAAAAATGTCAATATTAATTGGCATATATTATAATGTCAAAAATAAATAAGTGATTGATTGGTACATAACAATATACTTTTACATGTGTTTCCCGCATAAATATCATCAGTAATTGGCATAGATGTGAATAATAATTGGCAAACGTCAATATTAATTGCCATGGAATGTCAACAATAAATAAATAATTCACTGGCACATAACAATATACATTTGCCCATGTTTCTATCATAAATATCAACAACAATTGACATAGATGTCAACAATGATTGGCATAGATGTCAGAAATAAATAATGATTGGCACAACAATATACTTTTTATTACAAGCCTTTGTGTCCCTTGTTATGTGCCAATAAATTATTTCTTTATTGCTGACATCTATACGAATTATAATTATTAATAACTGCTTAACCTATACTAATATTATAAAGATGAAGAGTTTGTTTGATTGTTTGAACGCGCTAATCTCAGAAACTACTGGTTCTAATTAAAAAATATTTTTGTGTTGGATAGTCCATTTATTGAGGAAGGCTATAGGCTACTTTTAATCCCGATATTCCCACGGGATCGGGAGTTACGCGGGTGAAACCGCGGAGGGCTGCTATTAATTATCCTTACCCGGTATGCTGTGTTGCGTTATCAAGTTATAAGGTATGTAGCATCCAGAAGCGTCGCGTTGTGTTTCCATACTTTTTTGTACATCTCTCGATTCGAACTGAAGGAAGAAAATAATAATTAAATAAATAAATATTACAGGACATTCCACACATCGCCGTCTAGCCCCAAGTTAAGTAACTAGACTTGTGTTATGGGTTTTAGACAACGGATATACTTCTTATATAATTTTCTTTTCTAAATACATACTTATAAACAACCAGACCCCAGACAAATATCTATGTGTGGAATGTCCTGTCATATTTATTTATATTATTATTATTAAGTGGTACTCACGTTATGCGGGTCCGGTGGCGGCGTATGGCACGGCGGTAACCAGTTATCATGCGGTTCAAACTTGCTCGCTATCATACGACCTCCGAGACGGACTCGGCGGCCCAAGCGGTATAGATTCAAATTTGACACCTGGAATTACAAAAAAATATAAAAAAAACGTGTGGCACTCGGGGACTGCCGCGGTAAAGCTATTGCATCGTGCGAGCTTCGTACAGTCGTACCATATACATATACGTTAAGCGAACGCTCGGCCGAGCTACATGGTAGGTGGGGGGTGTTAGGTTTTATTTTCGTTACGGAATTTCTCGATTCGGTCGCCGCGCACAAAGCCTGCGATAAAAGCTATGCAATAGCTTAAAAATAGATAAATATTGCAGGATGTTCCATACATCGCCATCTAGCCCCAAGCTAAGTAAGTAGACTTGTGTTATGGGTGCTAGACAACTCATATACTACTTATATACGTTTCTCTTGTAAATATATACTTATAATACATAGAAACAACCAGACCACAGACAAATATCTAAGCATAAATACTTGTATACAAAAAACGCTAAATAGAAATGGAAAAGTTTTTGCAACATTTTTCACTGATGCTTCGCTCCTATTGGTCGCAGCGTAATGTTATATAGCCTTCCTCCATATTTGGACTATCCAACCAGTAGTTTGAGTTTTGGCGGGAACGAGTTAACAACATGTCGTGCTGCAGTTTTATTTTCATGAAACTTAGTTGTAACCCGAGTTAAATTGTATAATTCTGGTGGAATGTTATTCAATTTAGTTCTGTGAAAGTGCACAAGTGTAGTAAAAGTAAAAATCAGTGTCAAACATGAAGTTTTCTCGTTGCCTCCAAATCTCCTATTAAGGTTATGGTAAACTTGCCACCGCTTTACTATAGCCCCTGACTTGACGGACTATGACGACTTTGTCTGTTTTGAAACACTTTAGGCCCGATTTATGAAAAATCGGGTCATAATTTATGCAAAATATAACTTGACACTGGCTAAATGCACAAGCCGTGCGAAGCCATAATTAATCGAAAAAAAAACCAGTAGTTCCTGAAATTAGCGCGTTCAAACAAACAAACCCTTCAGCTTTATAATATTAGTATAGATTTGAACGCACAGCTGAAACCGTTGGACATGAAATTGGACAGTATGTTTTTATGAAGTGTAGGTATCTAACAAAGAAAAGAGTTTTCGTAATTTCACCAGCTAGTCAACATTAGGTCCCAGCTCAACCTAGATCTCATTGTTGACCCCGAATTAACTTTCAATACGCATATTACGTAAGCATGTGCTCGAGCATATAAATCTCTAGGTTTTGTAATGAGACAGTCTTCTCGGTTTACAGATAGAGCGATTGTATGGGATCCTCACGAGCATAAGTACAGGGATATAATAGAAAAAATACACAAAAAAATCTCTTAAATTTTTTATAAGAAGTTGTATGGATATTACCCATACATGTATCCTTCGCCGTTTGTTTTAGGTATGACTGGTATGGACTTTCTAGAACTGAGGAGGAAGTGGGATTTGATGAGTCATTACTCATTACTACCGATTGTTTCATAATAAAGTCGACAATCCCACCTCTCTGGCTCGTTGTTCCCTATTTACGCCGGATAATCTGATAAAGTTACGGACGCGACGCTTGTTCAACCCTCCGTGCTCTAGAACCCTCACAGCGCGGTATGCTCCTACCAAGCAAGCTCTTATTCTTCTCAATGAGCTTATTAGTCAACAACCTGATGCCGATATCTTTCATAATAATGTGAATGAGTTCAATAAATTTTTGTTATAGTTTTCTTAATATGTTTATTTGTTACATAAGTTCTATTCAATAATGTACAGTCAGCTGCATAATTGCAGTCCCCGGTAGAGTTCTAAAATTACTATTATTGTCATGTTTTCATACTAATAATTTTTGTTTAATAAATTGATATGTTAGAAGACTTTAAACTTCAACTAAAGCAGGTATCTAGAACCTTGCCAGTATTGAAAAAACGTTTTGGAGCTCTACGGTGGGTCTGCAATTATGCAGCCGACCGTACCTACCTAATGACTTTTTGTACGTTTTGGAGTAAATGTATTATAAACTAGCAGCGCTCCGCGGTTTCACCCCCGTAACTCCTGATGATAAATGGACTATCCAACACAAAAAGATTTTTTCAGACCAGTAGTTCCTGAGATTAGCGCGTTCAAACAAACAAGTTCTTCAGCTTTATAATATTAGTATAGATAAATAAATAATAAATAAATAAACTCACCTGCTTGCTCCTCATATGGCTGAGTTTCCCCTCGTGCACGGTCGGGTGTGCGCAGTACAAGTACGCTGTTATCGCGAACTTTAAAAAGCTATCTCCGATTGTCTCTAGCCTCTCTAGATTTATACCGTCGTTTGCATTTGACATTGTTAACGCCTGAAATACATAAAAACTCAGGAGCGGTGTTGGCTTAGTGGTAGATACCTCGACTTTCATTCTGAAGGTCGTTCCCGGCCGGCCGTGCACCAATGTATTTTTCTTAAGAAAAATATATGTGCGCTAATTGACATTGTTCTTACGGTGAAGGAAAACATCGTGATGAAACCAGCGGCTTAGTTGACTCCAGAAGTATTGACAAGTTCTCTCCTCTGGACATGGTGGACTAAGCTCAGGTAGTAGGTGCTGGGCAAGCCTACTCCATCCTCACGCAAAAAGGACCCAATTAAAAACGGTCCAATGGCGGAAAACAGTACAAGATAAAAACTCAAAAACTGATTTTTTACGTGGGCCTTCAGGGATATAATCTAAACTATAAGGAATAGCGAAAAATGTTAAAAGGAGTTGCGTATCCGATTTTAACAAAAACTAATACTGCTTCATTAGATTTTTGAAAAGGTTACCCTAGCCAGGAATCGAACCTGTTGATTTTACAAAAAAATAATCTTCTCTCTTCTATATATATAAAAACTAGCTGCGCCCCGCGGTTTCACCCGCGTAAGTCCCGATCCCGAGAGAATATCAGGATAAAAAGTAGCCTATGTGTTAATCCAGGTCTCCAGCTATCTAGATACCGGGTTTCATCGCAATCGGTCCCGAAGTTTTTGCGTAAAGGAGTAACAAACATACACACACAGACACAAACTTTCACATCTATATATATAAAAATAAATTGCTGTTCGTTAGTCTCACTAAAACTCGAGAACGACTGAACGTATTTATCTTATCTTAGTCATGAAATGTTCGTGGAGGTCTAGGGAAGGTTTAAAAGGCGAGAAAATATCGAATAATTTCCGGGAAAACCCTAAAAAAGCCCTTTTCTATTTCCCATACAAACGTTTTCTAGAGTCAATTCCTACGGGATCGGGACTTACGCGGGTGAAACCGCGGGGCGCAGGTAGTCATCCTATATTTTTATACTAATCGAAAGTGTTGCTGATAGATATCCAATTCTTGGAAACCCATATAGTTTGGCAAATCAAAGGAAATAGCTTATTTTTTGTGTATACATTATGTTAGGTTTAAGAAACGACCAACATCTATGTTTTTTCTTCCTTTTTTGTATATTTAATATTGCAGGAAATTTGAAACATCGCTATCTAGCTCCCAAGCTAAGTAACTAGACTTGTGTTATGGGTGCTAAACAACGGATATACTACTTATATACTTTTCTTTTGTAAATATATACTTATAATACAGAGAAACAAGCAGACCACAGACAAATATCTAAGCATAAATACATGTCTGAGGCGGGAATCGAACCCGCAACCCTGTGTTTGGCAGTCCGGCAAGGTGACCATTGTGCCAACTGAGTCGTCAAAACATAATTTAATTAAAACATACCTGTAAAATAACGCTAGGGCTCGGCCCCGGATGTCCCTCCAAATCCGGTTGATAATCAAAATCAAATTTCCTATTCCTCCCACAATTTTCATGGAAATACGCCATAAATTTTCTACCATTGAAATTTTTAATTTTCTCCTCATATTTTTCTTTAGAATCAAAACCTACATTCACGATTTTTTCATTCACATAATCCGGAGAATCTATATTTACATCAACCATAGAGAATAAACTTAACTTTTTAATCTCATCCTCTCGTAAATTCTCTTTCAATTCTCTCAATAAAACTCTTTTGTTTCTCTCTATACTGTCTATGGTTATTTGGTTATTGATGAATTCTAGTTTATGGTTTTCGTATGGGAAAATTTCGCGGAATTTTTCAATGGTTGCAGTCGGCTTTGGTTGGGTAATTTTGTTTGGTGGTAGAATTTCGGTGACTTCTTCGTCTGATTTTATTAATTGTTTGTTTTTTAGTATTTTTGCCTTGTGCTCTTCGACTGACGAACGAAATCTTGCTATGTACTGAAAAGAAGAAAAATAAAAAAGTTGAAAACTAAGGTAAAGGGGTCCGGACCTTTAGTATGGGAGCTTGGCATTGGCCTTGTTCGCCATAATGCCCTCTATCGATAGGTATGGGTCTCAAAATGCAACGCAGCATTTTAAGTTAATATGAAAAAGTGTCCAAAGGCTTTTTGGTACAATCGCCTGCATAATTGCAGACCCAACTAAGAGTTCTAAAACTACTATTATTGGAATGTTTTCATTCTAATAATTTTTGTTTGATAAATTACGATATACAAATATATGGTAATATACAAATATACAAATATATGGTAATATACAAATATACAAATATATGGTAATATACAAATATACAAATATATGGTAATATACAAATATACAAATATATGGTAATATACAAATATACAAATATATGGTAATATACAAATATATTACGATATACAAACGGAACCCGAGCGTGTTCAAAATGCCGAGATGCAATGATCAATATCCACACGCGTATCGTACGTTTTTTATCACAGTTACGGAGCGTACCAAGTTCGCTGTGCGGACCGCACCGATCGTCTATTAGTGCTTTAAATATTGATGGCGTTTCAATACTTGAACTTATACACACATTATACACTCACATTAGAAATAAATATAATTAGTCTTGTATTAACATTTAGCACAGACCTCGTCCGGCGCGACCCCCTCGGCCAGTGTCCGCCTCATGTCGACCATGTCGCGTAGCGTCACGGTAACGTCACGGGTCGGAGCCGTCACGTTCCTCGTCTCTCTAACGTCGACCGCCTCAGCCTCGTGAGCTGTCTTGTATTCTATACGGACTCCAACTGCCGCTATAATTTAAACCGTCAAATTATTTATTGCAGGACATTCCACACATCGCCATCTAGCCCCAAACTAAGTAACTAGTCTTGTAATATGGGTGCTAGACAACGTATAAACTTATATACTTTTTTTTTGTAAATATATACTTATAATACATAGAAACAACCAGACCACAGACAAATATCTAAGCATAAATACATGTCTGAGGCGGGAATCGAACCCGCAACCCTTTGTTTGGCAGTCCGGCATAGTGATCATTGTGCCAACTGGGTCGTCAAAAGATTATGTAATAATAGTTACACATTTTTCTTAGGAAATAGTATGTACGCTAATTGATATTGCGTAGAGTGGCCAAAATTAGCCGAAGATCGGGACACTTGGAGGGAAATGGGGGAGGCTTTTGCCCAGCGGTGGGACATAACAGGCTAATTAAAAAAAAATTATACTGCCCTCGCGGTAAGGACACATCGTGATAAAACTCGCAGCTTAGTTTCCTCATTGACAAGTTCTTTACTCTGGACACGGTCGACTAAGCTGAGACGGTGGTGCTGGACATAGTCTACCCCATCCTCACGCAAAAAGGACCCAACTAAAGAGATCTGGTTGCGGTAAACAGCCTGTATAGTAGCAGAGGTAGGCTGTGCTTGTACTTATATTTTATTTTATTTATTCAAATTCAAATATCATTTATTGTGAACACAGGTATAAAAAGTTGTTACATAGTATGATACACAAAATATGTCTTCTGTGATCGACCTTTCGGCATACAATGTACAGGGTAATTTAATACTAAGGTAGGTTTTTTCTATTACTACTCTAAGAGATCAATGCATTATAAAGAAATAAAAAGTAATAACAACAGTAAAGACTAATAAATTAATTGGAAAATTATCATACTTTTTAAAATTCAAATTAATAAGTAGATGTATTATGAATAAAAGTAAAATGATTTATTTAATGGAACACAAAACAGAATACAGTTATATATCAAGTACTTAAGATATAACAATGAAACAATGCCAGTGGTAAGGCTCAAGTGCCTGTTCTGTCCTGAGTGGCCAGTGCAAAGGTTGTATCGAACCCCCCCTAGCTCCGAGGGCTTCAATAAATCGGTGAATCGAGTAATGACCCACGAGCGGTCTCAAGCGTATAATGTGTTCGTACACAGCATGGTTATTTCTTGTTAAACAGTTAATACCTACTTGTACTTGTAATACAGGCTGTTTTCCGCCATTGGACCCTTTTTAATTGGGTCCTTTTTGCGTGAGGATGGAGTAGGCTTGCCCAGCACCTACTACCCTCTCAGCTTAGTCGACCATGTCCAGGGTAGAGAACTTGTCAGTTAATACCTAATTTAGAGTCTATTCATTTGGTTTTTTAGTATGCAGTGAACAGTATACTTAAAAAGACAATATAAGCAATGAGCTTATACGGTTATAGAAATAAATAACGTTTACAACGCGCAAGCATTGTTGCTAATATTAATTAGACGACCCAGTTGGCACAATGGTCACCATGCCGGACTGCCAAACACAGGGTTGCGGGTTCGATTCCCGCCTCAGACATGTATTTATGCTTAGATATTTGTCTGTGGTCTGCTGGTTTTTATGTATTATAAGTATATATTTACAAAAGAAAAGTATATATGTAGTATATGAGTTGTCTAGCACCCATAACACAAGTGTAGTTACTTAACTTGGGGCTAGATGGCGATGTGTGGAATGTCCTGCAATATTTATTTTTATTATTTATTATCGCTTCTGATTCCTAAAATCTGAAGAGATCTTCTTCTAATTTCTAATAGTATAGACAAATAAAATAACAAAAATCTAACCGTTACTGTTCTTGCTGTTACAGAAGCCGCTCGCGTCCGCGTCGTCGTCGCTGCCTGACGAGTCGAAATCCGAATCGTCCGTGTCGAAATCACTACAACAAAAACAATAATAATTAATAGTACATTACGATACAAGTGTGGTAAATTGATCATTGCATAGAGGCGGTTTATGCGAGCAAAACGCGAGCATGTTCAAAATGCCGAGATGCAATGATCCCTCCCTTACCTGGAATAACTACAATCGCTGTCGGCCATAGAAAATGTCCTGTTATAATTTCTATTGCCAAATTCTTGTTTTGGTTTCTGTATGGGATCGCACCAGTTCACACCGCCTGGAAAGGAATACACCGTTACTAGCTGCGCCCCGCGTTTTCAGCCGCGTAAGTCCCGATCTCGTGGGAATATCGATATAAAAAGTAGCCTATGTGCGAATCCAGGTCTCCAGCTATCTAGATACCAAGTTTCTTCGCAATCGATCCAGTAGTTTTTGCGTCCAGGAGTAACAAACATACACACACACACACAAACTTTCACATTTATAATATTAGTAGGATAAATGGGCAGTGTTAACGATTGGTACGATGGTGTCAACGATTGGTACAATGGTGTCAACACGGTACAATAAAGTCAATGCTTACAAAACAATCGGTACAATAAATAAATTGGTACAATGCTTTCAACGATTAGTACAATATGCCCGTTGGAAGCATTCTTAAAAAGCATAAATTGTGCACATAACCCTGTATCTGAATAGCCACAAAATCTTGAACTTGGGCCACATGGGGCACATGTGTTATGCAAACACAACAGACGTCATACTTGTACTAGAAGATAGCGTGGTCAATTCAATAGTGTCGGCAATCGGTACAATAAAGTCGACAATTGGTATAATAGTGTCAGAAATTTGCATAATAGTGTCAACAATTGGTACATATTGTCAACAATTGGTAGAATAGTGTCAGCATTTGGTACAATAGTCAGAAATAGGTTCAATAGTGTCAACAATTGGCATAATAGTGTCAGCAATAGGTACAATAGTGTCGACAATTGCTACTTTAGTGTCGATAATTGCTACTTTAGTGTCGACAATCGGTACATTAATGTCAACAATTGGTGCATTAGTGTCAATAATTGGTACAATAATGTCAAAATTGGTACATTCGTGTCAATAATTGGTACAATAATGTAAAAAATTGGTACAATAGTGTCGGCAATTGGGATAATAGTATCAATTTAGTACAATAGTGTCAATAATAGTTACTCACCGCTAGCAGAGGTACAGAAGGTGAGGTTAGAAGGCAAGGGTTCCATCATTTCGTCATATTCTATAGATTCTGGTATCGAAGACGCCATATCGTTGGACCAGGTGCCTATTTCGAAGCTCTGGAAAACAAATATGTGCAATTAAATAAATAAATAAATATTACAGACATTCCACACATCGCCATCTAGCCCCGAGTTAAGTAACTAGACTTGTGTTATGGGTGCTAGACAACGGATATACTACTTATATACTTTTCTTTTGTAAATATATACTTATCATACATATAAACAACCAGACCACAGACAAATATCTAAGCATAAATACTTGTCTGAGGCGGAAATCAAACCCGCAGCCGTGTTTGGCAGCCCGGCATGGTGACCATTGTGCCAACTGGGTCGTCAAAAGGGGTAGAAAAATATTTTTTAGTGATTTGCTTCAAATTTGATATCAATATTTACTCCTCACTGGTTTTAAACTACACCATATTTTTGGAAAAATTTGATAGTGTTGCTAATAGAGATCAATTCATTAAAACGGTAAAAGAGTACCGGCGCTCTCTCCATACTAACGTAGTCGACTGTTTCCTCCCTGGATAATGACACTAGCACAAATATTTTTGTGCCATACAACCTATAACTGCCATGACTTTGACTATGTTTTGGTTTTTTCATTTTCTAATTAGCATAGAAATTAAGATTTAACAAACAAAAGAAAAAAACACAAGGGCATGGTCATGGCAGTTATAAGTTTTATGCAACAAAAATATTTGCTCTAGTGTCATTGTCCAGGGAGAAAACAGTCGATTCGTTTGTATGGAGAGAGCGCCGGTACCCTTTCCTCTTAAGAGTCTTACATTTTCAGCGTCTTCTTTCTCCTGCAGTATATCGTTAACGGTCTTCTCTTTGATTTCAATTTGGTTTTCATTTTCACTTTCAGATGTCACTTCTTCTTGTTTTTCTTCTATCTCTCTATAAACAAATAAAATTAAAAAAAATGGCAAAGTGTGAGTCGGACTTGTGCACGAAGGGTTTCGTACCATTAGATTCTGTTTTTAGTATTTGTTGTTATAGCGGCAACAGATATACATAATCTGTAAAAAAGAGTTTTGGCGGGAACGAGTAAACAACATGTCGGGCTGCAGTTTTATTTTCATGAAACTTAGTTTGTATTATTCTGGTGGAATGTTATTCAATTTAGTTCTGTGAAAGTGCACAAGTGTAGTGAAAGTAAAAATCAGTGTCAAACATGAAATTTTCTCGTTGCCTCCAAATCTCCTATTAAGGTTATGGTAAACTTGCTACCGCTTTACTATAGCCCCTGACTTGACGGACTATGACGACTTTGACTGTTTTGAAACACTTTAGGCCCATTTAAAATCGGGTCATAATTTGATGCAAAATATTCAATTCAATTCATTTATTCATTCATAAACATGGGTACAATGATGTTAAGTATATGGTAATTATAGTATAAGTTCAAACTATAACTTGAAACTGGCTAAATGCACAAGCCGTGCGAAGCCATAATTAATAGAATGAATAGAAAAAAAATCTGTAAAAATTTCAACTGTCTAGCTATCACGGTTCATGAGATACAGCCTGGTGACAGACAGACGGACAGTGGAGTCTAGTAATAGGGTCCCGTTTTTACCCTCTGGGTAAGGAACCCTAATATTGTATGGAAGAGGTCACTCTTAGGCGATAACGCCGCCCTTTGTGCACTTATCTATCTATTGTGGTATACTTTACATAACGCCATCTAGCCCCAAGCTGAGCAACAAGGCTTGTGTTATGGTGGCCATACTTATGTACTTTGGAATGTGACCATGGAAGATGAAAACCTTTCGAAACTTCTGCTTTTTACAACTAAAAATAAAAAACGCGATAATTCAACTAAATAGTTTAAAAAAAACACTAAAAACTAAGGGATTCGATAAGATTGAAAAGGGGGCCGTTAGACTTTCCGATCTTATTTTAAATAAGTGATAAGCTCGAGATAGTTCTTGACATCCGTCAAAGGGATTCGTTAAGCGTAATCCAAAAATAATTACTTTATTTCTCGATCTTTCTGTTCTTTGTCTTCTTCTTTCTTCTTTTCGTTCTTCTCTGCATCTGCATTTAGGACCTGGAAAATACAGTATAAAAACAATTGGTCAGTCAAGCTACTCTGGCTCAGTGAAGTCAGGCAGTCAAGTGGGCAGTGAAGTCAAGCAGTCAAGTGATCAGTGAAGTCAGGTAGTCAAATGATCCGTGAAGTCAGGTAGTCAATTGATCAGTGAAGTCAGGTAGTCAAGTGATCCGTGAACTCAGGCGGTCAATTGATCAGTGAAGTCAGGTAGTCAAGTAATCCGTGAAGTCAGGCGGTCAATTGATCAGTGAAGTCAGGTAGTCAAGTGATCCGTGAAGTCAGGCAGTCAAGTGATCAGTGAAATCTGGCAGTCAAATGATCAGTGAAGTCAGGCCAGTCAAGTGATCTGTGAAGTCAGGCCGTCAAGTGATATGAATAGTCAGGCAGTCAAGTGATCCGTGAAGTCAGGCAGTCAAGTGATCAGTGAAGTCTGGCATTCAAGGGATCAGTAAAGTCAGGCCAGTAAAGTGATCAGTGAAGTCAGGCAGGTCAGCCAAGTGACCTTAGCTCTTGAAGTCAATTAAACACAGCCATTTTCAATAGTTTACGGCTAAAATACAAACCTCAGCCAAACTCCATCCAAAATCCAATGGCGGCCATGTGAAGTTGTCATGTAATTTTGCGATACCGACACCGACTTGGTTAGCGACCGCACGTCGTATCTCGTCAGCAATTAGGAGACCGTTTATCCTGTAAATAAATTAAAATTCATTTATTTCAGATAACTTGATCCATATAAACGGTGAAGGAAAATATCATGATGACAAGTTCTTTCTTATGGACATGGTCGACTAAGCTGAGACGGTAGTAGGTGCTGGGTAAGCCTACTCCATCCTCACGCAAAAAGGACTCAATTAAAAAGGGTCTAATTGCGGAAAATAGCCTGTTTAAGAACAAGTACAGCAGCACAAAATTGACCAATCATAGGGCCGGATTTAGCGCTATGTGTTCACTTATCTAAGAGCAACTTAAGTACTGTTTGTGAATAAGGGAGTGAAACTTCGGATGGGGGTTCTTTTTAGGACGTATCATAGTAGCCCAATTCTCCTGTAGTTTATCGATAGATAGGATGACCCAGTTGGCACAATGGTCACCATGCCGGACTGCCAAACACAGGGTTGCGGGTTCGATTCCCACCTCAGACTTGTATCTATGCTTAGATATTTGTCTGTGGTCTGGTTGTTTCTTTGTATCATAAGTATATATTTACAAAAGAAAAGTATATAAGTAGTATATGAGTTGTCTAGCACCCATAACACAAGTCTAGTTAGTTAGCTTGGGGCTAGATGGCGATGTGTGGAATGTCCTGCAATATTTATTACTAGCTTTTGCCCGCGACTTCGTCCGCGTAGAAGTCGAAAATCGACCAAGTAATCACGTTGTCACATACACACTTTGCCACCCTTTATCACCCCCTTAGGGGTAGAATTTCGGAAAATCCTTTCTTATCGGATGCCTACGTCATACAAAGAACACACCCTCCAAGTTTCAGGTCTCTACGATCAGCGGTTTAGGCTGTGCTTTGATCCGTCAGTCAGTCAGGACAAAGCATTTATATGTATAGACTAGTTGCGCTCCGCGGTTTCACTCGCGTAAGTCCCGATCCTGTGGGAATATTGGGATAAAAAGCCTATGTGTTAATCCAGGTCTCCACCGAACTACATACCAAGTTTCATCGCAATAGGTCCAGTAGATTTTGCGTGAAGGACTAACAAACATAGACACACACACAAACTTTCGCATTTATAATATTAGTAGGATAGGTTATTTATAGTTCTATCCAAACCGGAGGTTGTCCTTGACTGCATTTTATAGTGCAGTCAAGGACCTAATGAACTTTTTTTGTTGCTATTAATTATGGCTTCGCACGGCTTGTGCATTTAGCCAGTGTCAAGTTATATTTTGCATCAAATTATGACCCGATTTTTCATAAATCGGCCCAAAGTCGAAGTCGTCATAGTCCGTCAAGTCAGGGACTATAGTAAAGCGGTGGCAAGTTCACCATAACCTTAATAGGAGATTTGGAGGCAACGAGAAAACTTCATGTTTGACACTGATTTTTACTTTCACTACACTTGTGCACTTTCATAGAACTAAATTGAATAACATTTCACCAGAATTATACAATTCAACTCGGGTTACAACTAAGTTTCATGAAAATAAAACTGCAGCACGACATGTTGTTAACTCGTTCCCGCCAAAACTCAAATGAACTTACCTATATAGGACGCAAGGTAGAGCGACAGTAGCGAACCACAGTGGCGCCGCAAAGGGATGCCTCCTACATAGCTCCGGTACCAAGATCTGTTTCTGATCCAAACGATCCCGTTTGTTCCGGCGCGTACGTTCCGATGACACGGGGAGCGCTACGCCTTTACGGTTCACGTATCTGGAAATTTAATTTATTTTTCATTACTCATACTCCGAAAGTAGGTCTAAAGATGCCTGAAGAGCGTGTAGAAAGAAAAACTTTCAGCCCTAGGGAAAATCGCTTTCACTGACAGCTGTCATGTCAAATTATGGCTTCGAGCGGCTTGTGCAATGTGCTTGTAGCCAGTATCAGTATCATTACGCATTAGGAACTTCAAAAACCTAACCTCTTTGCTTTAGGTAACACCAAAGAATAACAATTATGGCTTCACACGGCTCATGCATACTGCCAGAGGTAGTGTGGAGTCTCTCATTCACTCTCGTTATTATGAAGAATTTTATGTATTATTCGTAATGAAAAGCACAGTGTTTACCTCGTGTAAAAGACTCATTAAGTCCCTCGAACTATTAGCGCCCGAGCGTACTTCGTCCGTGTATAACTTCGAATTAAAATTGGTTGCTTCTTATTTGACGACCCAGTTGGCACAATGGTCACCATGCCGGACTGCCAAACCTAGAGTAGCGGGTTCGATTCCCGCCTCAGACAAGTATTTATGCTTAGACATTTGTCTGTGGTCTGGTTGTTTCTATGTATTATAAGTATATATTTACAAAAGAAAAGTATATAAGTAGTATATGAGTTGTCTAGCACCCATAACACAAGTCTACTTACTTAGCTTCGGGCTAGATGGCGATGTTATTTTATTTTATTTATATTTATTTTAGTTACCATAAACCTCTAATTTATATTTTAGATTGTAATCATTTAAATGATAATGATGATGATACAAGAGTTGTTGAAATTGGTATCGATGATTCATAAAATAATATTAAATGTATTTTAAAGTTTCTAATAATTAATAAAATACAATTAATAACCAAATAACACAAGTACCCATCTAAAAAATGTCTAACGCGCCAAAATAAGTTTTTACTTCTGTCAGCACTCGCGGAGTGCAACCCGTTTTTTTTCTCTTCTATTTGTCAGTGGTCTAGTTGTTTCTATGTATTATAAGTATATATTTACAAAAGAAAAGTATATAAGTAGTATAAGCGTTGTCTAGCACCCATAACACAAGTGTAGTTACATAGCTTGGGGCTAGATGATGTGTGGCGATGTGTGGAATGTCTTGCAATATTTATTCATCAAAAAGCCCTCACCTAGGCGTCAGCAGGTTCAACCTCGCACTAGTATGATCAACGTCCAACAACGGCTGGTTTGGCTGCGTCAGCGTCACCCTATATTTGTGCTTATAATACTCCCTGAACGACGAGTGGGACGCTGACGGGAACGCTGACTCGGGGGATAGCTGCCAGCATATTTCAGCAACTAGGAAGAACTAAAATAAAGAAAGAACGTTAAAGTATTTGCTTATAAAAACGTGTCAATAGGCTGCGTATGTCTTATCGGTTAAAGAGGTGAAATCAATAGATTCAGTTAGAGAGGTCAAAGGAATCGGTCAAAGCTACTAGATCAGTAAGAGAAGTCAAATCAATCGGTTCAGTCAGAAATGTCAAAGTAATTAAATCAATTAAAGAAGTCAAATCAATAGGTTCAGTTAAGAGATTTAAAAGTAATCTGATTCGCGAGGTAGGTCAAAGCTATCGGATCAGTTTAAGGCGTCAAATCAATTTATTCAGTTAGAGAGAGGTCAAAGGAGTGCGACCAGTAAGAGGTCAACGCAATCGAATCACTTAGATAAGTCAAATCACTAGGTTCAGTTAGCGATTTCAAAGTAATCTGATCAGTGAAAGAGGTCAAAGCGATCAGATCAGTTGAAGGAGTCAAATCATTTGATTCAGTTACAGAGAGTTCAAATGAATCAGATCTGTTAGAGAGGTTTAAGCTATTAGATCAGTTAGAGAGGTCAAAGTAATCTTTTCAGTTAGAGAGATCAAAGCGATTGAGTTAGAGAGATCAAAGTAATCGAATCAGTTAGATATGTCAAAGGAATCTGGTTAGTTCGAGAGGTCAAAGCAATCTGTTCAATTAGAGAGGTCAAAGTAATCTGTTCCATTAGAGAGGTCAAAGCAATTAAGTTAGAGAGGTTAAAGTCAAAGTCACAAATTTTTATTTCTTTGGATGCTTAATACATTTGTACATAGATCACATAGAAACGTCTTAAAAACTAGGTTAGGATGTGTGCCTTCGGAACGCGCCCACCAATGAGAAAAAGGCACAAGAAACTCATGGGGTTAGATATGTCAAAGGAATCTGGTTAGTTAGAGAGGTCAAAGCAATCTGTTCAGTTAGAGAGGTCAGAACAATTGAGTTAGCGAGATCAAAATAATCGAATTAGATATCTCAAAGGAGTCTGGTTAGTTAGGGAGGTCAAAGCAATCTGTTCAGTTGGAGAGGTCAGAACAATTGAGTTAGAGAGATCAAAATAATCGAATTAAATATGTCAAAGGAATCTGGTTAGTTAGAGAGGTTAAAGCTGATCAGTTAGAGAGGTCAAAGCGATCGCATTAGTTAAAGACGCAAATTACCTGTGGTTGATCTCTATTCCTGTACCAAGGTGTGACGACAGCTTCTTTATATTTTTCAGCGTCAAATATAAACATTTCACCTGATTTTAACAATGGATTCTTCATCATGCCTTCTGAAATAGATACATAAATAATAGATACATAAATGACGACCCAGTTGGCACAATGGTCACCATGCCGGTCTGCCAAACACAGGGTTGCGGGTTCGATTCCCGCCTCAGAAAAGTATTTATGCTTAGATATTTGTCTGTGGTCTGGTTGTTTCTATGTATTATAGGTATACCTATATTTACCAAAGAAATTATATCCGTTGTCTAGCACCCATAACACAAGTGTAGTTACTTATCTTGGGGCTAGATGGCGATGTGTGGAATGTCCTGCAATATTTATATCTATTATTATTTAAATAACTTTTATGAGACTAACTTGAAATTACCACCTTTCAAATAAAAAGCCGGCCAAGTGCGAGTCTGACTCGAGCAGGAAGGGTTCCGTACCATTAAATAAATAAATATAAAATAAACATTGCAGGACATTCCACACATCGCCGTCTAGCCCCAAGCTAAGTAACTACACTTGTGTTATGGGTACTAGACAACTCATATACTACTTATATACTTTTCTTTTGTAAATATATATAACGAGACCACAGACAAATATCTAAACATAAATACTTTTCTGAGGCGGAAATCGAACCCGCAACCCTATATTTGGCAGTCCGGCATGGTGACCATTGTGCCAACTGGGTCGGTGGGTACCATTATATTCTATTTTTAGTATTTGTTGTTATAGCGGCAACAGAAATACATAATCTGTGAAAATTTCAACTGTCTAGCTATCACAGTTCATGAGATACAGCCTGGTGACAGACAGACGGACAGTGGAGTCTTAGAGAGAACCTTTTTGTACCTTTTGAGGTACGAAACAACAAAAAATGGTTATTAGTAAAGTCGGTTTACGGACGATAATTTTACGTGATAACGTCATAAGAAAGCAACCATAATACGTTGCTATGGTTACCTTGTCAATAACTCACGTTCCCGTAACATGACAAGATGGTTACCTACCATATCAATAACATGACACTTTTTTGTGAGTGCAGTAGGGTGTTCATCGATTTACAAGACATTATAAAGTCAAAAGTACGGTGTAGGGTAGAGCGGTGTTGGCTTAGTGGTAGATACCTCGACTTTCATTCTGAAGGTCGTAAGTTCGAATCCCGGCCGGCCGTGCACCAATGTATTTTTCTTAAAAAAAATTATGTGCGCTAATTGACATTGCTCTTACAGTGAAGGAAAACATCGTGATGAAACCCGCGGCTTAGTGGACTCCAGAAGTATTGACAAGTTCTCTCCTCTGGACATGGTTGACTCAGCTGAGAGGGTAGTAGGTGCTGGGCAAAGTGGGCAAGCCTACTCCATCCTCACGCAAAAAAAGGACCCAATTAAACAGGGTCTAATTGCGGAAAACAGTACAAGTACAAGGTCAAAAGTAACGAACCTTCGTCCTCCTTCAACTCTTCACCCTTCTCCTTAACGAAGCTCTCCTCTTCGTCCTGATACCACAACAACGGCTTCTCCAACTCCGAGAGCTTCTTCTCTTCAGTATGCTGGTATATCAGCTCCAAGAACGACCAATCAATGTCTATTTTCGTTGTCCCATCAGGATTTGACGCTGGAAAAACAAAAACCAAAGAAAAAAACGTGTGGCAAATCAAATCAATTTTTTTTATTTCTTTGGATGCTTAATACTATTGTACAGTCGGCTGCATAACTGCAGCCCTCGGTAGAGTTCGAAAATTACTATTATTGGAATGTTTACATTCTAATAATTTTTGTTTGATAAATTGATGAGTTAGAAGACTTTAAACTTCACTTAAAGCAGGTATCTAGAATCTTCTAGAATCTAGAATCTAAGACTCTGATTGGTGTAGGGGTACAAAAGGTCCATTATTGAACTTGTTTCACAAAAAAAGGCAGAATCGCAGACCTGATATTTGGGGCTGTAATTGCGAAGTTCAGGCTGAAATCAGATTTTGACTAAAATTTCACTAAAGTTCAAATAACTTTTGAACCACTAAATATTGCAGAACATACAGGGGGGTTAAATCGATAGGTACTGAGGCAACCGATGATCCACCCCCCTTGTTACACCGTGTATAAAGAAGATTTTAATTAAATACCGTTTAAAAGTTAAGAGGAAAGGGCTGGCTCTCTCTCCATACAAACGTAGTCGACTGTTTCCTCCCTAGATAATGACACTGGCACAAATATTTTTGTTGCATAAAACTTATAACTGCCATGACCATGCACCTATGTTTTGTTTATTTTTGTTTTTTAAATCTTAATTTCTATGATAATTAGAAAACGAAAAAAACCAAAACATAGAGACATAGTCATATCAGTTATAAGTTTTATGGCACTCTAGTGTCATTATCCAGGGAGGAAACAGTCGACTACGTTTGTATGGAGAGAGAGCCGGTACAGTAAAATACTTACATTTGATAGTTGGTACAACGTAATAATTATTTTTCGTAGACCCTTCGTTTTGTAGCTTCATGCCGCGGCGGCGCACGCGCAGGACCTCGTCGAATACGAACCGCATGAACCTTGAGATAAATTAATAATTGGTCTTCTTCTTCTCGTATAGTGGTGTGGCTCACCTATTGTTAGAGTTTTCAGATCGCCTTAAGGCTTCTAACTTGACCTAACGACTGCTACTAGAGGTAGCAACCGGGACCAACGGCTTAACGTGCCTTCTGAAGCACGGACGGTAATTGGTAATTTTTAGAGTTCCATACTCAAAGGGTAAAAACGGCACCCTATTACTAAGACTTTACTGTCTGTCTGTCACCAGGCTGTATCTCATGAACCGTAATAGCTAGACAGTTGAAATTTTCACAGATTATGTATTTCTGTTGCCACTATAACAATAAATATTAAAAACAGAATATAATGGTACGGAACTCTTCGTACGCCAGTCCGATTCGCACTTGTTTCTTGTTTCGTTTTATATCACTACTAGCAGCGCCCCGCGGTTTCGCCCGCGTCAGTCTCGATGCCGGGATAAAAAGCATGCCTATGTGTTAATCCAGGTCTCCAGCTATCTATATACCGAGTTTCATCGCAATCGGTCCATTAGTTTTTGCGTGAAAGAGTAACAAACATATACACACACACACACACACACACAAACTTTCACATTTATAATATTAGTAGGATGTATCCTATCCTACTAACTATACATATAAAATTCTTTGTCCAGAATGACTGACGGATCAACGCACAGCCTTGGAGGGTGTGTTCTTTGTGTGACGTAGGCATCCGATAAGAAAGGATTTTCCGAAAATCTACCCCTAATGGGGTGAAAAGGGGGGGCAAAGTTTGTATGTGACAACGTGATTCCTAGGTCCAATTTTGACATTTACGCGGACGAACTTGCGGGCAAAAGCTAGTTTTCTTATAGAATCGCTACATAGTATAAAACAAAGTCGCTTCCCGTTGTCTGTCCCTATGTATGCTCAGATCTTTAAAAGTATGTGTAAAAGCATAAGTACGCGACGGATTTTGATGCAGTTTCTTTTAAAAATATAAAGTCTCTTTTAAAAATTTAAAAATGAAAAGATAGAGAGGAATTCATTATTAAAGAGGAAGGTTTTAATATACAAAAATACCACGCGTAAAAAGTCGCGGGCAACGGCTAGTAAGAAAGTCACCAACAGGATGCGGTCGGAAGTCCAGCGCTGCAGATGCGCCTGCGTATCTGCAGCATATGCTGAGGCTTTACCCATTCGGGCAACACACTACTTCTCAGATACTTTTTATTTTTATTGTCTGTTTTTGTAATTTCCTTTATTTGTAACTATCTCTTAGGAGTTTTGGCGGGAACGAGTTAACAACATGTCATGCTGCAGTTTTATTTTCATGAAACTTAGTTGTAACATGAGTTGAATTGTATAATTCTGGTGGAATGTTATTCAATTTAGTTCTGTGAACGTGCACAAGTGTAGTGAAAGTAAAAATCAGTGTCAAACATGAAGTTTTCTCGTTGCCTCCAAATCTCCTATTAAGGTTATGGTAAACTTGCCACCGCTTTACTATAGCCCCTGACTTGACGGAATATGACGACTTTGACTGTTTTGAAACACTTTTGATGCAAAATATAACTTGACACTGGCTAAATGCAGAAGCCGTGCGAAGCCATAATTAATATAAAAAAAATCTATTCTACTGTTTCTTATTTGTATCTATACTATGTCGTGTGTTTGTTCGAATAAATAAAAATTCTAATCTATTCTATTCTAAAATAAAATGCTGACCTCCGTATAAGCCTCCCCCGTCGCGGCGACAGCCTGACGTCAGCATGCGGCGCTCGCTCGACACTCACGCGTACCTCGCCCGAACGCGTGTACACTGGGAACGAGGGGATCTGTAACCTAAAGGGAGGGGACACTTTTAAAAAAATATCTTATTAAATAGTTTAAAAATCACAATAAAAAAACAAACCATCCTAAAGCCCAAATATGTCCCTACAACACCCCCCCCCTTCTCAAAATCACGGGAATCAAACCCGCAACCCTGTGGGTTCGATTCCCGTCTCAGACAAGTATTAGAATCTAGAATATAGGGATTTTGAGAAGGAGGGGGGGTGTTGTAGGGCCTCAGACATGTATTTATGCTTAGATATTTGTCTGTGGTCTGGTTGTTTCTATGTATGAAAAAAATGAAAGTATATATAAGTAGTATATAAGTTGTCTAGCACCCATAACACAAGTGTAGTTACTTAACTTGGGGCTAGATGGCGATGTGTGGAATGTCCTGCAATATTTACATTATTTTATTTAAATATCCCCCTACAAGCCAAATCCCCCCTAAACTCACCTATCATCCTCCTTCGTATACATGAGTATAGCGAGCGCAGTGGGCGCATGTTGCGGCGTATGCAGCCGACGGCCGCGCGTGTTGTACCGCTCCGGCAGACCGCACCACAGAGAGCAGGATAGCAAGTAGAGGCGGTTCCTACGGCCTGCAAGAGGGGGGAAACAGACAAAACTTTAGTATTTAATGTTTGGATTGGAAAGAGAACTTACTAAGCATGTAGCTTTAGTCTACGATTAATTTCACCGAGTTGAATTGATGGAATGCCCTCTTTTGTACTTACAAAATTACTCATATACGAATCGTATCCGCTCTGACTCGTACACAAAACTATTTCGCTCTGACTCATACCTTAATTGTTCACGCTCTGACTCATACATGAATCGTTGACGCTGACTCGTACACGCGTAATCGTTCACGCTCTGACTCATACATGAATCGTTGACGCTGACTCGTACACAAAACTATTTCACTTTTGACTCGTACATAAAACTATTTCACTTTTGACTCGTACATAAAACTATTTCACTTTTGACTCATATACGAATCATTCTCACTCTGACTTGTACACAAAATTATTTCACTTTTGACTCATACACGAATCTTTTCACTCCAACTCGTACATAAAACTATTTCACTTTTGACTCATATACGAATCATTCTCACTCTGACTCGTACACAAAATTATTTCACTCTTGACTCATACACGAATCTTTCTCACTCTGACTCGTACATAAAACTATTTCACTTTTGACTCATACACGAATCTTTCTCAATTCAATTCAATTCAATTCATTTATTCATTCATAAACATGGGTACAATGGTGTTAAGTATATGGTAATTATAGTATAAGTTCGGCCATGTTTCACCTTATTGGCACATGAATACAAATATAGTCTTAAAGTAACATTAATAATATAGGTAATAATAGTAATTGTCATTCGCATATAACCCTACCCACACTATGACCAAAATTATTTAATGTCAATAATTACAATCAAATAAAATGTCAACAATAATAATAAAATAAAAGTTAAATACAATGTCAATATTAAATTTTATCATTTAAAAATTCATCTATAGAATAATATACTTTATTAATTAAAAAATCGTTTAAAACATGCAAAAATTCCATATTGTTTAGATCTCTTATAGATGACGGTAATTTATTATATATAGTGGGTGACATACAGAAAACACTATTGCTAAGATGACGTGGACGAGACATTATATCGGAGCGTATTAAACCCTGTCTCCGATGCCCTTTCGGATAAACATAAAACAAGTGAATATTTTCTTTCGTAAATTTGGCTACTTCATAGATATATAAGGATGTAAAAGTTAATATCCTTAATTTTTTAAATTAGGTCTACAAGATTCAATTTGTTTTATACGACACATTGCTCTTATGCACTTTTTTTGGGCTATTAAAACATCGTGTTTTCCAGTTGAGTACCCCCAAAAAATAACACCATATCGCAGGATCGATGAGACTTGTCCGTGATATGCCATCAATAATGTCGACAGGTCAGCTATATTACTTAATTTAGATAAGGCATAAGAGAAACTATTTAACCTTAGAATAATAATGTCCGTATGTAAATTCCATGTCAAATTTTTGTCTATTGTTAAACGCGTAGAGTCAACTTCCTTAATACTATGTCCCAAGTAATTAATATCCATGTCATACCGTACACCAGTTTGCCTATGTCTAAAATGCATTATTAAGGTTTTATCAAGGTTAATTTTTAAATTGTTACTTATAAGCCATTGAATAAGGTCGATAAGAGTGGAGTTGACCTCTCCTTCGATTTCACTAAGTTGGTTCCCTATATATAGTATTGTGCTATCATCGGCAAATAACGTCATATGTTGTGTAATTGATTTCGGAAAGTCATTAATATATAGAATAAAAAGTAATGGCCCCAATACACTTCCTTGTGGTACACCATTTGATACTATTTTCGAGTTAGAGGTGTGAGTTTGGTCAGTACAGGACGGCATACATATTCTATTTATGTGCGTGGTTTGAGTTCTATTGTAAAGGTAAGATTTTAAAAGGTCATGTGCCTTGCCTCTAAAGCCATATTTATATAATTTCCTAAGAAGATTATCATGGTCCACACAGTCGAAAGCTTTCGACATATCCATGTACAGTGCCACTACCTTCTTTTTTTTGTCCATACTAGGATAAACTTGTTTTAAAAAGTTGTATATAGCCTTGTTTATAGACCTATTCCTTCTAAATCCAAATTGGTTGTCCGCGAAAATTTCATTAGCCTCGCAAAACTTGTAGAGTTTATCAAAGATTATTTTTTCGAAAATCTTTGCAAATATTGATAACAGCGCAACTGGTCTATAGTTATTAACATCATCTTTGTTCCCCTTCTTGAATAAAGCTCACTCCGACTCGTACACAAAACTATTTCGCTCTGACTCGTAAACGAATTATTTCCGTATCGCAATCGATTCAGTGGTTATTACGTGAACAAACATGCATTTAGTTACCTCTTCACTTTCAGGTTTTTTCTTATCTATCTATACATATAAAATGATTTTCCTGAACTACTGACTGACGGATCAAAGCACAGCCCAAACCGCTGCTCGTAGAGACCTGAAACTTGGAGGGTGTATTCTTCGTATGACGTAGGCATCCGATAAGAAAGGATTTTACGAAATTAGGAGGTGAAAAAGGGAGACAAAGTTTGTATGGGACAACGTGATTTCTTGGTCCAATATCGACTTCTGCGCGGACGAAGTCGCGGGCAAAAGCTAATTAAGTATAAAATAAGACTTACAGTTATTATCTTGTTCTTTCTCCTCATTCTTTCCTTCACCTCCAATATTATGACTCGTAGACGATTTTTTTTCGTTTTGACTCGCTAACGACTCTTTCTCGTTCTGACTTGTAGACGAATCTATTTCCGTATCGCTAGTATCTATAATAGGTTCGCAGTTTGTGAAAGCTTGCGCAGTCCGTTTGTAGTAGTACTGCCTACGTTTAGTGGTGCCCGGTCTGGCAGAGTCGTCGAGGTCGTTCCGATCGAATATTGTCGCGCTTTCTAGTTCCGCTGCCTAGAGAAATGTATTGGGATAATTAATAAGGGTTCTTTTTTAAGAGCGGTGTTGGCTTAGTGGTAGATACCTCGACTTTTATTCTGAAGGTCATGGGTTCGAATCCCGGCCGGCCGTGCACCAATGTATTTTTCTTAAGAAAAATTTATGTGCGTTAATTGACATTGCTCTTACGGTGAAGGAAAACATCGTGATGTAACCCGCGGCTTAGTTGGCTCCAGAAGTATTGACAAGTTCTCTCCTCTGGACATGGTCGACTAGGCTACGAGGGTAGTAGGTGCTGGGCAAGCCTACTACATCCTCACGCAAAAAGGACCCAATTAAAAAGGGTCCAATGGCGGAAAACAGCCCGTATACAAGTACAAGTACAAAGGGTTCTTTTTTACCTTTAGAGGTACGTTTGGAGGTACGAGGTGGTGTGTACCTCCAAAGGGAAGATCTTCCACCGGGCAGGTATTA
Source organism: Idaea straminata (assembly GCA_951213275.1). Taxonomy (NCBI): domain Eukaryota; kingdom Metazoa; phylum Arthropoda; class Insecta; order Lepidoptera; family Geometridae; genus Idaea; species Idaea straminata. Next base: position 7,317,622 of record OX577872.1, read on the forward strand.
TACCCAGTAGACCGCGGCCCAACGATGTTTTGTTGAAACTTGTATATGAGCTTATCTTCAGAAAAACTTCGCTTGTGCGATCTAGGATCAACGGTCGGCTTAGTGGCGCCATCTGCTAGTGGCGATGTGAAGTGTCACCACATCCGGAACCCAAAATTTTTAGGGTTAGCCCCTAAGCCTGTGTTATGGGTGCTAGACAACTACTTATATACTTTTCTTTTGTAAATACATACTTATAAAACATAGAAACAACCAGACCACAGACAAATATCTAAGCATAAATACATGTCTGAGGCGGGAATCGAACCCGCAACCCTGTGCTTGGCAGTCCGGCATGGTGACCATTGTGCCAACTGGGTCGTCATTTAATTAGGACTCGCATACAACATGGTACAGAACCCAAAATACGCGGGTCAGACTCGCAATTAGCCGGTTTCTTGTTTATTTTTTATACTTTTTCATACTTTTACATGTCAGTGTTTATTTTATTTTTATTAGGCATAGCAACAATATTCAAATTTAATATAACATGAGTTACAAAGAACAGCGTTTTATTAAATTTTTTAAATTATACAATTTCAATTTAGTTTTTACAATTAGCTAGTAAAGCTTTTGTTCTTATGTTTGTTTGTCTCTTTACTTTCCTAAAATGTCTTATTTCGTGTGCTTATCCAAATAAATATTTTCTTTCTTATTTAAAAGACAGACCTTAAAGTTTTCCTTTCCGATAGGCATGAGTTGATCGTCCAATTCACCAGATCTGTGTAGTATCCTACATGCTTGTAGGGCGACCATTCGTCTGGATAACACGCGGGTCGGCATAGGGTGACCCTGGAATATGCAAACGTAATGATAAATGACCTTAAATATGCAAACATAATGATAAATTACCCTGAAATATGCAAACCTAATGATAAATTATCCTCAAATATGCAAACATAATGATAAATGGCCTTAAATATGTAATTTAAATAGTAAATGACCCTGAAATATGCAAACATGATGATAATTGACCTTTAAATATGCAATCTGAATAGTAAATGACCCTAAAATATGCCAACATAATGATAAATTACCCTTAAATATGCAAATAATATAATAATTGACACGAAAATATGCAAATATATATTAAATAACCATAAAATATGCGTCATAAGAAAACATTGGTAGTATAGCAACGATAATACGTTGCTATGGTTACTTGACAATAACATGACGCATGACGTCACACTTTTTTATGAGTACAGGTGTTCATCGATTTATAAATCAAATAAAATCAAATAACTTTATTTGTTAGGTATTTGATGTTATTTAAAGAGGTTGCGCAGCTATGTTTTACCTTAACAGGTGTACTCATGTTGAATAGCATAGTAAGAGATTATTAATAATATTTAACAATAATTATTGAACATTGTTACGGCAGGTGCCATAGTATCCATAGTTCCCCAGTATCTAGTCCACTACCATCCCATCACAATAGCTCAAGTAGTTTTGTCCTGTAGATTATCAATAGTTTTATCCGAACCGGAGGTTGTCCTTGGTTGCACTTTATAGTGTAGACAGGGATAATCCCCGGTTTAGAATCCACCCATTGTTTGCTATTATACTTTTTGGAGGTACGAGGTGGTGTGTACCTCCAAAGGGAAGATCTTCCACCGGGCAGGTGTTATACCCAGTAGGCAGCGGCCCAACGATGTTTCGTTGGAACTTGTATATGAGCTTATTTTCAGAAAAACTTCGCTTGCGCGATCTAGGATCTCCGATCGGCTTAGTGGCGCCATCTGTTGGTGGCGATGTGAAGTGTCTCCACAACTTGTTATTGTAAAGGGCCTCTACGTGTTGGCTTCGGCTCCACGCACGCCTTCCAAAGGTCCGGGACTCCATAGCCCCGTGATACAGGATGTTTAACAATAACAATTACCTAGTATTTTTAGCTGAAGTACACGGACCTTTATGAACCACAAGACCTCAAGACAGATTATCGCTCAGGAAATCCCTGACTATGTAGTATGCCTACTCAACAAGGAAGCTCTTGAGTTTTCTTTTAAAGACAGTGATGTTTTCCGCATTTTTTATATATTTTTGGCAATTTATTAAATACTAGCTGCGCCCAGCGGTTTCACCCGCGTAAGTCCCGATCCCGTGGGGATATCGGGATAAAAAGTAGCCTATATGTTAATCCAGGTCTCTAGGTATCTAGATACCGAGTTTCATCGCAATCGGTCCAGAAGTTTTTGCGTGAAGGAGTAACAAACACACACACACGCACACACAAACTTTCACATTTATAATATTAGTAGGATAGGATAGTAGGAAGTAGAATCTTATATCTATCTAATTATAAGACGTTATCAAGGGAAAAAAAACTTTCCTCTTTATAATATTAGTGTAGATAAAAGATGCTTACCACAATATTATATTTAACGGGGCAATTTAATGGCAATCTCAGGGTACAAACGAAAGCTTTCTGCCCGGTCGGCAATGTTATATTTTCCACCCAGTATTGTGGGGCGAGTCGGGTAAATGTATCGGAGGGTAGTTTCGCGCAGTACCTGAAAAAGAAAAAACACATTATTTAAAAAAAGGGCAAGTGCGAGCCGGACTCCCGCATCAGGGTTCCGTACCATTATATTTGACGTTATATTTTATATTATATTTTGACGACCCAGTTGGCACAATGGTCACCATGCCGGACTGTCAAACACAGGGTTGCGGGTTCGATTCCCGCCTCACACAAGTATTTATGCGAAGATACTTGTCAGTGGTCTGGTTGTTTCTATGTATTATAAGTATATATTTACAAAAGAAATTATATAAGTAGTATATCCGTTGTCTAGTACCTATAACACAAGTCTAGTTACTTAGATTGGGGCTAGATGGCGATGTAAAAAAAAAATCTGTTTTTATACATCTGTTTTTGCACATCCTAACTTAGTTTTTAAGACGTGTCTAAGTGATCTTATACCCTAGGTATTAAGCATTGAAAGGATAAAGATTTTTGACTTTGACTTTGTACAATACATCATCTGTTAAAATTTCAACTGTCTAGCTATCACGGTTCACGTTTTTACCCATTGGGTATGGAACCCTAAAATCAAAACTTACCTATTTATCAAAGCAATGGCTGAATTTAAATCAACGCTGACAGCATTATCTTCTTTTTTCTCACAACATTTCGGGCAAATCTCATAATTTACGGTACAGTCTTCTGATTTTTTTAAACTAAGATTTTGGCCTTTATTTTTATGTGAATATACACGTTCCTTATTCGAATTTACACATTCCTCACTCACACTTACGCTTTGGTTATTTGTATCATTACTTTGTTTTGACTCATTTAAATTAACATATTCCTTATGTGAATATACAGCATTCTTATTCAAATTACCACATTTCTTATTTAAATTTACACGTTCTTTGTTCGAATATTCACATTCCTTATACATATTCACACGTTTATTGTTCAAATTTACACGTTCCTTATTGAAATATAGACATTCCTTATGTGAATATACACCATCCTTATCAAAATTAACATGACCTTCATTTAAATTTACGTGATCCTCATTCTTAATACGTTCTTTATCATAATTATCACATTCCTTGTTTAAATTTCCACATTCCTTATTTATATTTACACGTATTTTATTCGAATATTCACAGTCCTTATCCAAATTTATACGTTTATTATTCCAATTTACACGTTCTTTATTGAAATATAGACATTCCTGATGTGAATATACCCCATCGTTATTTAAATAAACATGTCCTTCAATTAAATTTACGGTATTAACAGGTTCCGTGTCAGAATTATCGCATTCCTTTTTCGAATATTCACATTGCTTATTAAAATTAACGCATTCCTTATCCACATCTACACGTTTTTTATTCAAATTTACACGTTCCCTATTGAAATATAGACATTCCATATTGAAATATGCACATTCCTTACTGGAATTAACGCTTAAATTAGCGAAGTTGTTGGTAAACCGTTCGAATTTCTTATCATTTCGTTCACATTTGCATCGTTTTTCATCGTTAGGTGTGTAAGGCTTTATTATTGAGTTATATGAATCAGCGTGGGTTTCCTCGTCTGGTGAAGGTTCGTCCTGTATACCGCAACCGCATTTTCTCGATATTATCTGTAATTAAATTTATTTAAAATCATATGTTGCTAGCTGCGCCCCGCGGATTCACACGCAAAGTGCCGATCCCGTGGGAATATCAAAATAAAAATTAGCCTATAGCCTTCGTCGATAAATGGACTATTCAACACAAAAATATTTTTTCAATTCGAAGCAGTAGTTCCTGAGATTAGCACGTTCAAACAAACTCTTCAGCTTTATAATATGTATTAGTATAGATAAAAAATATGTAGATAATTATTTTTAAAAATAGTCTTTTTTGCCCGCGACTTCGTCCGCGTAGAAGTTTAAATTGGTTATAATAGGATATCAACTTCGAAGTAAATCACCCCCAAAAGGATTTTCCGAAATTCTACCCCTAAGGGGGTGAAGAAGGGTGGCAAAGTATGCGACAACGTGATTCTTTAGTCCATTTTCGACTTCTACGCGGACGAAGTTGTGGGCAAAAGCTAGTTAAGCTTAAAAATTGTATATACCTGATCAAGTTCAGTATACGTAGACAAATAATGCAACAACGGTCCAGTACTGTCCTCTCCAGTCTTACACAGTAGGGCTGCGCCTGCGCGTGCGGCGCGGCCTCGACTCCGGCTCAGGACGTACGATCGGTATGACGGTGGTAAGTCCCATCTCAGGACGAGGTTGCATCGGGGCAGGTCTATACCTTCTTCTAAGGCTGACGTTGTTAGTAATAGGTTGCATTCGTGCATTCTAAACCTAAAATTATGGATATTATGATTATGATATTATAAATTATGGCGTTATGGATGAAAGCTCCTGGCCAAAGGACGTGGTGTTCCGTCGCTTCCTCGGACCCTATTTTTGGCAGTCCGGCATGGTGACCATTGTGCCAACCGGGTCGTCATACTTCACTTTGGTATACAAAACTTACTTTTTCAAGACTTCCTCATGCCTCTTCCCCTGCTTCTGACTCTCCTTTTGTTCCGATGTCGGTTCAACAGCACAATACTGGCATGTTATGTAAGATAGGCTCGGTGACACTCGAGTTAGATCGGCAATCACGATAAAGAGAATCTTAGCAACGTATGCATGCTTCAGAAACACAATAGCACATAATGCGTGAGGATTATGTGGCGCAGGACGAGGCCGTGGTAGCCGACCACGACGCACTCGCCTTACAGAGTTCAAAATTTCCTTTTCTTTCGTATTCTCAACATTTATTTCTTTTAAATTAGCTTCGATTGTGTTCAATTTGTCTTCGATTTTGTCTCCTAATGTCATAAAATCGCAATTATCGATTTCATTTAAAAGCTTTTCTTTTTTTCTTTTATTTTCAAGGTTTGCAACTTTATTATCAGATGTTGCAAGATTGTTATCATGGTTGGTAACCTTTTTGGCAGGTTTTGTATGTTTATTATCAGAGTTTGCAACGGTGTTATCTGTGGTAGCAACATCTGGTGTGAATTTTTGTAAAATTTCAACTAATCTCAGCAGTTTTGGTGTTGAAAATAGGCGAATTTTGTCCCAATCTGAGTCGAATTTTTCGAAAATGGTTTCTGCATAGCATCGGATTTTGACAAGCACCGTAGTACAGAGTCTTAGAAGTAAGAAATGCCTTTCGTATGGTACTTTAATTTTTAACTTTTCTAATTTTACTAATAGAGAAAAAGCCGCTTTGTCTGCTCCATATGGACCTAAAACAACACAAAGAAAACATTTACCGGACGTGCATAATGGAATCCTAAAAGTAATTTGAGCTCTTGTTTTTATTGCAGCTAAAATTACTATTGAAAACTAATGAAAATTATACTATTATCCTAATAATATTATAAATGTAAAAGTTTGTGTGTCTGTGTGTGTGTGTGTGTGTATGTTTGTTACTCCTTCACGCTAAAACTAGTAAACCGATTACAAAGAAATTCGGTATGTAGATAGCTGGAGCCCTGGATTAACATATAGGCTACTTTTTATCCCGATATTCCCACGGGATCGGGACTTACGCGGGTGAAACCGCGGGGCGCAGCTAGTAATCTCTAAAGATTTTTTTTCGGAATAAATGATGTGCACTAATTGACATTGCTCTTACAGTGAAGGATAATATCGTGATGGAACCCGTGGCTTATTTGTCTCCAGACGTATTGACGAGGTCATTCCTCTGGACACGGTCGACTAAGCTGAGAAGGTAGTATAGGTGTGGGCAAGCCAGAGTAGGCTTTCTATTTATGTGTATGGTCAATCAACACGGGCACTCGGATTTCAGATTCAGATCTTGGCCTACGAAACCAAGTGAAGAGATGCCATTGCACCCTATTCTGTGCCACTTGCCGCCAGTCGGCTTGGCTTTTAAGCAGCCGACTGCGAGTCAGGAAAAATTCGTGTTCTTGCCTAAAATTCTTACCTAATTCATCTAAAACGTATAGGAATTCTTTGAAGATCTGTATTGGTTCTAAAGTTGGATCCGGTATGTTTTTTAATTCCTCGTACAATTCATCGCCATAGATTTCCGTTGGGTCGTGTCTAAAAAAAAGAATTTATCAGATTCCGCAATTTTATTATCAAGGTTCGCAACAATATTATTAAGATTTCACGCAAAGACGTCTGATTGCGGTAAACAGCCCGTATACAAGTATCAAGATGCAACTTCATTATCAGAGTTAGCAATCTTATTATAAACGCTATTAATTGAGTAGTTTGACTACGAGGAAATTTATTCCTTTTGGACAAACTAGTTTTACCAAAGAGTTTGATCAGTAGGAACGTACCAATAATTTCAAGGATTCTTTTATTTGAGAGATCGCGTGGCCAATAATTTCCGGTTCTAATTTTCAATTGAGTTATTATTCGTTGATAATTTCTGTATGTATATTAAGTATATATTAATTTACAAAAAAAAAGGTATATAATGTATTCTATCTGTTATCTAGTACCCATAACACAAGCCTAGTTGCTTAGCATGGGGCTAGATGGCGTTGTGTAAAATGTTGTACAATATTTATCTACTTACCTATGATCATACAAAAAGTCTAACGCTTCAAATGCATTATTTCTCATAAACTCTTCTAGAACTATGTAGTCATCTACTAATTCTTCATTCGGTAGCCTATCTTTGTATTCAATTATCAACTCTTTTGGTTTAGGAACTGGGCCTGCCAATCTAAAAAAAAAAACAATTTAAAATTCTGATTTTAGCAACACCCACACGATTCAAACTGGAAAACAAATACATATGTATCGGTGTTTATTGTATTAACAATTAATTTTATTATCTGGGATAGCAATTTTATTATCAAAAAATGCAACATGCAATCTTGATAATTATCAAGATTAGCAAGTTACTCTCCCTAACTGCTAGTCCGGTTTGGATGAAATTTTGCATTGGTATAGTCTGAAAAAACGGATATAGCATAATATTTTTTCTGATATTTCCATGGGATCATGACTTATTTTACCTTTTACATCCATCAATATCTTCAGCTAAATCCATTTTACAGCACAATTCTTTCTCTAGTTCATCTATCTTCCATTCGAGTTTTTCATACATTTGAAAATCATCATAATTCTCATACACACTTAGTTCATTGAAGAAATTGTCTTTGGTCGTCTTTATTTTTTTATTATCTATGGTTTCAGTACTTTCTCCATCTATATTTTCTGTATCTACATCTGAAATTTCGGTTGAATTGTCTATGGACTTAAATTCAGCTATTTCAGCGTCTTTTTTATCTTTGTCTATGCCTGTAATTTCAATTACATTATCTGTGGCGATTAATTCTGTAATTTCAATAGCAGATGTTTTGTCTGTGGAATTCGATATTTCGTTTTTCCTATCTATGTTTTTCAATTTTGCGATTTCACCATCTACTTTTTTGTTTGGAGCCTTCAATTTTACTATTTCATCTGGTTTATTGTCTGTGTTTAAATCTGTAGTTTTATCTACAGATTGATTGTCTATGCTCGTTTTGGTGTTTACAGTGTCGTTTTCACCAATTTCCTTGTTAAAATTGTCTATGATTTTAGGATTTTCGGTCGAGTCAGATTCTTTTTCGATTTTAGTAGAACTAAATAGAGGATAAGTGATAGCTAAGATTCTAGGGCGTGTGTTCTCGTTGGTTTGTTTGTAGATTTTCATTATCTGTAATAAGAAATAAATAATTAAAGAGAATAATGGTAAAATTTCGAACTAAAATTACTTGTTTCTATTGAGGTTAGGTTCTTGAAGTTCTTTTAATGTGTTATGGCGTCAGGTTCTGATGAAGAATATGAATAACAAGTGACTTTAAATGCTTATATCTTTTTTCTACATCTAATTCACGAAATACTATCAATTTCATTGTAATCTAGAAAAACGGAGAATTTCGTCATAAATTTCTATTTGTGATTTTGTTTTTTTTTTAGAAAATAATTTCGAATCGTTCCATAGAAGCCGCTATTTAATCGTGGAATTGTCCCAAGAACCGGTGAAACCAAGTAACCAGGCCGTATATCATGAACCGTGATAGCTAGACAATTGAAATTTTTACAGATGATGTATTTCTGTTGCCGCTATAACAACAAAGAAAACCAGAATATAATAGCAGGGAACCCTTAGCGCGCGAGTCCGAATCGCACTTGGCTGGGTTTTTTTAGTATTAACTAGCAAACCCGGCGAACTCCGTTTCGCCACCAGATGGCTTCGTTTTTTCTTTAATTTTCTTTGCTATAAACCTCACGGAGTCCGAGACCTTTCCAACGAATGCAAAACCGTGGAAATCGGTTCGTGCGTTCTGGAGTTATAGCGTCAGGAAGGAAAACCCGACTTATTTTTATATAGTAGAATATGCATTTAGTACTTACATATTGTAAATTTTCATCTTTATAAATCAAATGACAGCTGTCAATAACTAAAACGTTTATTTGTTGCATTTTTATAATTTTATTTTCGAGAATTTCCTTTAGGACTATAGATGTACAAACTATAACCTGTAACAAAATAAAATAATTAAAAATGATAAATTATTAATCCTACTAATATTATAAGTTATATTTGTTACTTCTTTACGCAAAAACTACTGAACCGAATGCAATTAAACTCGGTATGTAGATAGCTAACAGATAACTGAATTAACATATTATAGGCTATTTTTTATTCCGATATTCCCACAGGAACGAAACCCTTCGTGTCGAATCTGACTCGCACTTGGCCGGTTTTATAACTTACCTCCTGCCTCTCGACTTCCTGTCTCCAATCTTCAACATCTTTGTACTCCACAGCCTCAATAACCTTTAAATCTGTCAGGATCCGGAGCTCGTATGCATCAGGTTTCACATTGGGAGAGAGGGTTATGCGGAATGAACGCTGTTTGCCGGATGAAAGGGGGCTGAAATTAAATCATTAATTATTCAAACTCTGTTGGTGCAAAATGGGAAAGGGTGGCAAATGATAGAAGCCAGTGGAAGTCGTTGGAGGAGGCCTATGCCAAAAGGCACACTGAAATTAGAGAAATATTATAGCAATAACTCTAATCTAAATGTAAATTTACTTGTAAAAAAATTCAGAATAAAGGGCTTTATTATTATTTGTTTTGTTATATGTCCTATATCACGGGACTATGAAGTCTCGGACCTTTGGAAGGCATGCGTGGGGCCGAAGCCAACACGTAGAGGCCCTTTACGATAGCAAGTTTATTATTATTATCATTATTTTCTTTTTATATTTTTTTTATCTTGGCTATAAACCGGCTACTTAATCTATTTCACAGGCCTAAGCCAAGTGAAAAAGATTGTTGTGCTGCAGTTAATTGATAAGGGTGGGTTCCCTTCCTAATTTTACTTGTAAAAACTTACAAACAATTCTACAAGTATTCAATATGACAGCTTTCTGTAAGTTAATTATTGTAAAACTAGGTAAATTAAAGGTGTTTAATGACTGGTGTAACTGTTTAGGGATAACAGCAGTAGTTGAATTAACAATTGGGACTATTGTGACATTTCTAAGGTTCCACATGCGGGTAATTTCATCTTTCAGTTCCATATATTTTGTAAGCTTTTCAGTTATGGTACTTTGAATGTTATGAGTATTTGGTACAGCTATATCTATTACTAGCTTTTGCCCGCGACTTCGTCCGCTAGAAGTCGGAATCACGTTGTCCCATACAAATTCACCACAGGGGGCACCTTTTTCACCCTCTTAGGTGTAGAATTTCGGAAAATCCTTTCTTATCGGATGCCTACGTCATACAAAGAACACACTCTCCAAATTTCAGGTCTCTACGATGAGCGGTTTAGGCTATGCGTTGATCCATCAGTCAGTTGTTCAGGACAAAGCATTATATATGTATAGATTATTATAATTCAAACTCAGTATTCTTTACCCTAAAAATTATGGAACATGAAATTTTCTACCTTGCAGGAAGGTGCTTCACTGCGTAATAGAGTTCTGTTAGTATAGATGGCGTGGTAGAAAATGACGCGCCAAAACTACATCTACTTTAAATTTAATTATCAAGGTTTGCAACTTTATTATCAAACTTTGCAACTATATTATCAAAATATAGTAGGTATTATTTTCCTGCTTCACAAGACGTTTCTCCACCACTCCACAGAAGTCATTTATTGCTGTAGAATATCATAAGGAACTATGTCTCCTTGAAATTTATTTATCAAAGTGTGCAATTTAATTATCAAGATTTGCAACTATAAGTATTATCAATGATTTTTTAATTTTTTTTACGTTGCAATCTGTCCCTAAGACATTCAGCAACTGGTTAGGGTGAGTGTGTTTGTTATGCATGGTGTCCGTCCAGTAAATTAGTTTCACTTCAGAAGATCTCTTGGAGCTGTTTGTTTTAATCAATTGAAGCTTGTGTTTTCTTGCATTAGCTCATTTGGCAGTGTATTTTGGTTATTATCAATGATGGCAACTTTATTATCAGGGAAGAGCGTGTCTGTAGGGAGCTCTATAATTATACTCACCCTCTAATATTATAAGCTTCTTCATGCAACAGTCTAGTCGATATAAAGTCACCACACTCGGTGACCAGTGTGTTCTGTACAGAAGCCGTGGCTGCGAGCCGGGCACCACCCTCTGCGGCCGTGAACCGGTGGTAGCATGGCTCCATCTATGAACATAGGATATTGTACCTACTTAATGTACTCATTATTTGTTATTTTACCACAAAGCGAACAAAAAAAAACGGGTTGCACTCCGGGAGTGCCGGCAGAAGTGAAAACTTGATTATTAACGTTGAGCATGTTTGATATTTTGGAATGGTTAGGGAATAATTTTGCACCAATTGCTTTATCAGTATAAAAGTACTATCATTTATGTGGTAGAATACAATATTCATTTATTGCGCTATCGTACACAAACATGACAATTTATATTACATTAAAAATTTAACACTTTAAAACTATTACAATTATTTTACATTGAAAAGTTTATGTCTCCGAAAAATCAACTTTCATCCATAATTTTTTTTTCTTTTCTTTCTCTGAAAAACGGAGATTATTTATTATCATTTTATTTCATTTATTTTCATTCGAAATTATTTGTTTGGTAAACCTACACCGCACATGTGCTTATTGTGATGTTATGAAAATATAGGTTAATGCTATAAAGTATAAACATATTACAAATATTACATTTATACTATGTAAGTTCATATGTATCTAAAGGGTGTAAAAAGACCCTTAACGAAAACGAAAACCACATATTCTGCCCATCATTGGGATCATTTTTTTCTTTTAGACAATACCTGGGAAACCACAGGTTCTGGATATATTGAAGGTCAAAGTGTCCATTTTTTTTTCAACTTTTTAGCAAAATCGAATTCTAAGCGTTAACACAAAATTTTCTTCCAAACAAACATTACCAAAATTTTTAAATTTTCTTAACAAATTACGCATTTGAAGTTACAGAAATGCAATGCATGCCCAAGCGCTCACCCACACTGACATAGCCGCGAGCTCGTTCCACGCACACACGCGCGCGGTATCAGCTGTGCCCGCTGTGCGCGTGACCTCGAGTCATTCGAGTTCACGCACACACGCGCGCGGTATCAGCTGTGCCCGCTGTGCGCGTGACCTCGAGTCATTCGAGTTCAACGCATAAATGAATGCGAGCGGCCGTGTTACAACCCCGCGCACGGCGCCGTAGAGAGGGGATAGCTGTCTACTCTCCATCCGTCTTACGCTTTTTCGATCAGGTCACGTGTCCTGACGCGAGTTTAAGATTTTATACCCATTACAGAAAAAGTGCTCAACGCCGCTAAAGAAGTTTTCACTTCAAAAAAACTCATCGTCACCATATCACAGGACATTCACTGCTGAACATAGGCCTCACCTAGGTAGACCTCGAGTTTCATTCTGAAGATTGTGGGTTCAAACAATGGCCGGCCAATAAATTGACATTGCTCTTAAGGTGAAAGACAACATCATGATTAAACCCGCAGATTAGTAAGCCCCAGAAGTATTGACAAGTTCTCTCCTCTGGAAATGGTCGACTAGGCTGAGAGGGTAGTAGGTGCTGGGCAAGCTTACTCCATCCTCACGCAAAAAGGACCCAATTAAGAAGGTATATACGTACAAGTAGGCCTCGCCTAAAGATTTCCAGAGCAATTGGGGGCATGCTCTCTGTGTCCAATGGGAGGCTGTCATCATTTTTTTTGTCAGTCCAAAGTGTACAAAAAATTGGAAAAAATTATAACCGGTTTACCAAGCCCCGGGTTACCCCTGTTTACATTAGGTGCTACAGACAGCCCCTTCTGCCGCGGATGCTTGAAGGAGGATGAGACAGGCGCACATGTTATCCTCAAATACAGCACACTATTAAGACTTGTCGAGGTGTCTTCCCGAGGTAACAAAGACTACTAAAGGTATTTTGTGGCGTCAACAAATACAATGGATGTCAACAATAGAAAACGCTCAAAATATGATAATACTCTGATAACTTGGTGTGGAGTTACTGCAAATTTGTTGAAATTTAAGCAATAAACGCATTGGCTGTGTATTATCCTTCTTAGATCGAGTTAAATAGGTCTAAAGTGAGTTTATCAAGCAAATATACGCCTTAGCAACAATTATAATGCTATGTTTATGGGTCAGAACTTAACCTCTTTTTCGAACATAATTATACAGAAAAAACTTACCTTATTAAGTTGTTTAGGCTTCTACAACACTACCAAATGTTTAAAGTCCATTGTTTTAAATCTGCTTACACAACATTTCAAGAAATGAACGATCTAAAACTTGTGTGCAAGTCAGCAAACTTTGTAGCAATGTTGTAGCGACATTTTTTAGAAATCAACTACACTAAAGTGTTAGTTTCCAACAGGAATTATCCTGTTAGGTAGGAAGATACAATTTATCGATATTATTTGCTTAAAATTAGTAAATATATTCAAAAAAGGTAAAATACAAAAATTCACCATCTACAAAAGATCCGGCACAACCACAGACTAAACAAAATAAATATTGTTTTTTTTTTAATCGGACAATACCACAGATTATAGCGTTGATGGATCTCGTAAATAGATCTTTTTTTTGTGCATTTAGCCAATGTCAAGTTATATTTTACATCAAATTATGACCCGATTTTTCATAAATCAGGCCTAAAGTGTTTCAAAACAGTCAAAGTCGTCATAGTCCGTCAAGTCAGGGGCTATAGTAAAGCGGTGGCAAGTTTACCATAACCTTAGTAGGAGATTTGGAGGCAACGAGAAAACTTCATGTTTGACACTGATTTTTACTTTCACTACACCTGTGCACTCTCACAGAACTAAATTGAATAACATTCTACCAGAATTATACAATTCAACTCGGGTTACAACTAAGTTTCATGAAAATAAAACTGCAGCTCGACATGTTGTTAACTCGTTCCCGCCAAAACTCTAAATGGATCTTGTAGAGAATGATTGATTTCGCTTGCGTAAAAAAATAAAAACATTGCAACTCGTCTATTTGACGTCTATTTGTAATGTTTGTAATCTAGAATTATTAACTCTAGTACGAACGTAAAATTCTATGACTCTAATTAAGACCATGTGTTCGCAAATCGACCTTTGTGTTAAGCAACTTTAAGTAATCAAATACTATTTTTTTGTTATTTGGATATAAGTAGATATTGTAGTTTAAAAACCATATTTTTGTTTATTTCGGTTGAAAACATGATATGAACAACTTTGTTCGATAAAAAAAATGTTAGAAAACAGAGAATTTTTAAATCGTTTATCGGTTTTTATTCAAAAATAGTTAACGTATGTTTCTAAAAATTGAATCAAATGATAGGTTTTGACCTCTAGGAACTATATTTTTGGATAATAATGCTAAAATGTACAAAATGTTTTGCAAATCGATCAAATATAACAGTTAGCACGCGTCAGTTCCTCGCAGTCGGCCTCGGGGCATCGTCGAGGTAAGACCTATGCCACTTTTGCCGGCACGCTGCGTTCGAGCGAACCCCACGCGGAAGCGTGCATTTGCAGGGATGACAAACTTTTTTCCGCAAATAATAATTTACAAACTTATGTGCCCGCAAATAATATATACTAATATTATAAAGAGGTAGGGTTAGTAACAAGTTTGTACATTGTATTGTTGCTCCAGTCTAAGCAGCTAGGCTTGTGTTATGGTGACTAGACGCGATTGAGTGAGCGCAAATAATCTATACTAATATTATAAAGAGGTAAGGTTAGTAACAAGTTTGTATATTGTATTGTTGCTCCAGTCTAAGCAGCTAGGCTTGTGTTATGGTGACTAGACGCGATTGACTGAGCGCAAATAATCTATACTAATATTATAAAGAGGTAAGGTTAGTAACAAGTTTGTATATTGTATTGTTGCTCCAGTCCAAGCAGCTAGGCTTGTGTTATGGTGACTAGACGCGATTGAGTGAGCGCAAATAATCTATACTAATATTATAAAGAGGTAAGGTTAGTAACAAGTTTGTATATTGTATTGTTGCTCCAGTCTAAGCAGCTAGGCTTGTGTTATGGTGACTAGACGCGATTGACTGAGCTCAAATAATCTATACTAATATTATAAAGAATTAAGGTTAGTAACAAGTTTGTATATTGTATTGTTGCTCCAGTCTAAGCAGCTAGGCTTGTATTATGGTGACTAGACGCGATTGACTGAGCGCAAATAATCTATACTAATATTAGAAAGAGGTAAGGTTAGTAACAAGTTTGTATATTGTATTGTTGCTCCAGTCTAAGCAGCTAGGCTTGTGTTATGGTGACTAGACGCGATTGACTGAGCGCAAATAATATATACTAATATTATAAAGAGGTAAGGTTAGTAACAAGTTTGTACATTGTATTGTTTCTCCAGTCTAAGCAGCTAGGCTTGTGTTATGGTGACTAGACGCGATTGACTGAGCGCAAATAATCTATACTAATATTATAAAGAATTAAGGTTAGTAACAAGTTTGTATATTGTATTGTTGCTCCAGTCTAAGCAGCTAGGCTTGTATTATGGTGACTAGACGCGATTGAGTGAGCGCAAATAATCTATACTAATATTATAAAGAGGTAAGGTTAGTAACAAGTTTGTATATTGTATTGTTGCTCCAGTCTAAGCAGCTAGGCTTGTGTTATGGTGACTAGACGCGATTGAGTGAGCGCAAATAATATATACTAATATTATAAAGAGGTAAGGTTAGTAACAAGTTTGTATATTGTATTGTTGCTCCAGTCCAAGCAGCTAGGCTTGTGTTATGGTGACTAGACGCGATTGAGTGAGCGCAAATAATCTATACTAATATTATAAAGAGGTAAGGTTAGTAACAAGTTTGTATATTGTATTGTTGCTCCAGTCTAAGCAGCTAGGCTTGTGTTATGGTGACTAGACGCGATTGACTGAGCGCAAATAATCTATACTAATATTATAAAGAATTAAGGTTAGTAACAAGTTTGTACATTGTATTGTTTCTCCAGTCTAAGCAGCTAGGCTTGTGTTATGGTGACTAGACGCGATTGACTGAGCGCAAATAATCTATACTAATATTATAAAGAATTAAGGTTAGTAACAAGTTTGTATATTGTATTGTTGCTCCAGTCTAAGCAGCTAGGCTTGTATTATGGTGACTAGAAGCGATTGAGTGAGCGCAAATAATCTATACTAATATTATAAAGAGGTAAGGTTAGTAACAAGTTTGTATATTGTATTGTTGCTCCAGTCTAAGCAGCTAGGCTTGTGTTATGGTGACTAGACGCGATTGACTGAGCGCAAATAATATATACTAATATTATAAAGAGGTAAGGTTAGTAACAAGTTTGTACATTGTATTGTTTCTCCAGTCTAAGCAGCTAGGCTTGTGTTATGGTGACTAGACGCGATTGACTGAGCGCAAATAATCTATACTAATATTATAAAGAATTAAGGTTAGTAACAAGTTTGTATATTGTATTGTTGCTCCAGTCTAAGCAGCTAGGCTTGTATTATGGTGACTAGACGCGATTGAGTGAGCGCAAATAATCTATACTAATATTATAAAGAGGTAAGGTTAGTAACAAGTTTGTATATTGTATTGTTGCTCCAGTCTAAGCAGCTAGGATTGTGTTATGGTGACTAGACGCGATTGACTGAGCGCAAATAATCTATACTAATATTATAAAGAGGTAAGGTTAGTAACAAGTTTGTATATTGTATTGTAGAAGTAACATTGGTCAAAACTAAGTGTTTATATAATCTAGTCCTTGCAGGTGATATTAATGTC
Organism: Idaea straminata; assembly: GCA_951213275.1. NCBI lineage: Eukaryota > Metazoa > Arthropoda > Insecta > Lepidoptera > Geometridae > Idaea > Idaea straminata. Next base: position 7,334,419 of record OX577872.1, read on the forward strand.
GATATTATTGAAAATGGGCACTCTCAAGCGGATGAATACATTTCTCTCCTGGCGCTTTATGGAATAAAAGTAGGTATTAATATACCTACACACGATAAGAGTTGTATTGATCATATTATGCTGAGACTTAAAAATAATAAACAGTGTCACAATATTGTGCTTAAAACCAGTGTCACAGACCATTATATAACCATGTGTGCTATTTATAGTAGTGTTATAGATAGTAACAGTAGAAAAGATATAACACATATAACTAAACAAATTATCAATTACGATAAATGGAAAGAGCAATTAGACTTAGAAGATTGGTCAAATGTGTATAACTGTATAGACGTGAATGATGCTTTAAGTTATTTTAATACTATACTACAAAGTCATTTAAAAAATAACACAGTTGAAAAGCATATCCCACATAAAAAACGTAAATTAAAACCATGGATTACGTACAGCCTAATACTTAGCATTCGTAAGCGTGATAAATTGCATAAGGCTTGTAAAAAACACCCGGAAGACCTAATACTTAAACAGGAATACATAGTTTATAGAAAACAATGTCATACTTTAATAAACACAACTAAAAAAATATACTATAAAACCAAAATCCAAGACTGCTGCAATGATTATAAAAGTGTTTGGCGACTCATTAATGAAGCTACAAATCGCAAACCTCAAAATAGTGAATCATTAAAAGAGCTAGATGTCAATAATCAAAAGGTTGTTGACGAGATAACGATTAGTAATTGCCTAAATAACTATTTTTGCTCAATAGGATCTGAGCTTGCGTCAAAACACCTAACCGAACTAAACATAACTGAAGGGGAGCTATCTAAAAAACTTGACATTAAACAATATGATAGATGCTTTTACTTAAGACCTACTAACGAAGTAGAAATTGTTAAAATAATAAACTCTTTAAAAAATAAATTCTCCTCTGGGCTTGATGGCTTTACGTCTAATTTATTCAAAATAGTCAAAGAGCATATTGCTGAACCATTGAAATACATTTTCAACATAAGTTTTAGGACTGGTGTTTTTCCGCGAGATTTAAAGGTGGCTGTGGTTAAACCTATTTACAAAAAAGGACCTAAGAATAATATGTCAAATTATAGACCGATCTCGTTGCTATCCGTTACATCTAAAATCATGGAGAAAATTGTGAAGAAGCGTTTGAGTAACTATTTTAAGGTAATCGCTTCCACAAATCAATTCGGTTTCCGAGAGGGACTTGGTACGGGTGATGCTGTTGCTGAGTTGACAAAACATGTAATCTTGAATTCTAATAAGTCTAAAAAAACGCTGGCTGTTTTTGTTGACTTAGCAAAAGCATTTGATGCAGTTTCTCACAAAATAATGCTTCGGAAGCTAAATTCACTAGGAATTACCGGTAATTGTCTTCGCTGGTTCTCTAATTACTTGGAGAATCGAGAGCAGTATGTAAGAGTAGGTAAGGAACTCAGTGAAAAACGCCTTATTAAACCCTTTGGTGTTCCACAAGGCAGTGTTTTGGGACCGTTGCTGTTTGACATTTATTTAAATGATTTTTGTGACCTATTGAGCGACTGCAAGACGATTTGTTTTGCGGATGATACAGTTCTTTTATTTTCCGGTGATAGCTGGGAGGAAGTTTTTAGGAAAGCTGAGCGGGGTTTAGTTGAAGCGTTAGGATGGCTAAATGATAACCTACTAACAGTAAATGAAGATAAAACGAATTACATAACCTTTGCACCAACGGCCGCTGGCTTGCCTACTTCAAACTATCAACTTAAAGTTCATAAACAATGCTCTGACAATACCGGTTCTTGTTCATGTAAGAAACTTACTAACACTACTCACACGACATATCTAGGTGTAATAGTGGACCAGAATCTTAGATGGAATCTTCATATCGAGACTATGTCGGCAAGAATCAGAAAACTAGGCTATGTGTATGGAGAGCTAAAAAATATAGTTTCCAGCGAATTTCTGATGAATATGTATTACGCGCTAACGCAGTCTTTGCTTATGTATGGAATCATTGCTTGGGGATCGTGTGCTAATTATATCATAGACAAAATTGAGAAAGCTCAAAAACTAAACCTAAAAATCATAAAACGGAAGCCAATGATTTTTCCCACTAACGAACTTTATGAGCTGTGTAGGGTTTTAACACCTAGGAAGCTGTATGTTAGACAGGTTATAATATATATGAACAAACGACTGGGTGACATGGTTTACACTTCATCAAATAGACCTAAACGTAATGTAGTAGATACAGAACTTTTTAAACCACCAGGCTCAAAGTTAGTTTTCACTCGGCGGCACTTCACTGCACTCGCTCCGCGTATTTTCAATGATTTGCCCGATGAGATTATAGATAATTCGGACATCAGTGAACCACATGTTCACGAAAAATGTTTTAAAAGAAAAGTGAACTTGTGGTTGACGAACCTAGAAGCTACTGAATTTGATAACTTGTGGCGACTATGGTCAGGTGATAGCAGTTTGCAGTAGGTAGATTGAGTTTGTTTGTTTTGTTTTGTACAAAATAAGTATGGAGTTCGTTTATTCGGTTCAATATTGTATAAGTGGGTATATATTATTGTAGGTCTTATAAGTATATATTACAAGGGCGGTATGTAGATTTATATAATGTATATATTTTATATAAGTATTTAATATATTTTTTCTTGTAAAAATTAAGCAGGAGTCCATGAATTAGCAATATTATGCGCACCTGTTAACATTAAGCAGATAAAGTACCCCGCGTATGAACAATGAATGTGTCGCTATTTATGTGGTTCACCCAAGCACGGATCTATTGATCTATATGGGTGGCTACTGTCATAAACACCTTAGCAGGTACTATACCTAATACGTAGTTTTGGCTCTAATTAAGCGGTGTGTATTATGTTCTATATTGTGTGTGAAATAATAAATAAATAATAAATAATAAATAAATTGTTGCTCCAGTCTAAGCAGCTAGGCTTGTGTTATGGTGACTAGACGCGATTGACTGAGCGCAAATAATCTATACTAATATTATAAAGAATTAAGGTTAGTAACAAGTTTGTATATTGTATTGTTGCTCCAGTCTAAGCAGCTAGGCTTGTATTATGGTGACTAGACGCGATTGAGTGAGCGCAAATAATCTATACTAATATTATAAAGAGGTAAGGTTAGTAACAAGTTTGTATATTGTATTGTTGCTCCAGTCTAAGCAGCTAGGCTTGTGTTATGGTGACTAGACGCGATTGACTGAGCGCAAATAATATATACTAATATTATAAAGAGGTAAGGTTAGTAACAAGTTTGTACATTGTATTGTTTCTCCAGTCTAAGCAGCTAGGCTTGTGTTATGGTGACTAGACGCGATTGACTGAGCGCAAATAATCTATACTAATATTATAAAGAATTAAGGTTAGTAACAAGTTTGTATATTGTATTGTTGCTCCAGTCTAAGCAGCTAGGCTTGTGTTATGGTGACTAGACGCGATTGAGTGAGCGCAAATAATCTATACTAATATTATAAAGAGGTAAGGTTAGTAACAAGTTTGTATATTGTATTGTTGCTCCAGTCTAAGCAGCTAGGCTTGTGTTATGGTGACTAGACGCGATTGACTGAGCGCAAATAATCTATACTAATATTATAAAGAGGTAAGGTTAGTAACAAGTTTGTATATTGTATTGTTGCTCCAGTCCAAGCAGCTAGGCTTGTGTTATGGTGACTAGACACGATTGAGTGAGCGCAAATAATCTATACTAATATTATAAAGAGGTAAGGTTAGTAACAAGTTTGTATATTGTATTGTTGCTCCAGTCTAAGCAGCTAGGCTTGTGTTATGGTGACTAGACGCGATTGAGTGAGCGCAAATAATCTATACTAATATTATAAAGAGGTAAAATTAGTAACAAGTTTGTATATTGTATTGTTGCTCCAGTCCAAGCAGCTAGGCTTGTGTTACGGTGACTAGACGCGATTGAGTGAGCGCAAATAATATATACTAATATTATAAAGAGGTAAGGTTAGTAACAAGTTTGTATATTGTATTGTTGCTCCAGTCCAGGCAGCTAGGCTTGTGTTACGGTGACTAGACGCGATTGAGTGAGCGCAAATAATATATGCTAATATTATAAAGAGGTAAGGTTAGTAACAAGTTTGTACATTGTATTGTTGCTCCAGTCTAAGCAGCTAGGCTTGTGTTCTGGTGACTAGACGCGATTGAGTGAGCGCAAATAATATATACTAATATTATAAAGAGGTAAGGTTAGTAACACGTTTGTATATTGTATTGTTGCTCCAGTCTAAGCAGCTAGGCTTGTGTTATGTCGACTAGACGCGATTGAATGAGCGCAAATAATCTATACTAATATTAAAAAGAGGTAAGGTTAGTAACAAGTTTGTTTATTGTATTGTTGCTCCACTTTAACTGTTTTGTAATGCGTAACATTTTTTTCTCGGCTAGGTCCCCGCGTCAACCCGCGATAGGGAACTTCGTTCCAATAAAAATATTAGGTGCATTATTACAGCTACACATTAGTTTTATTATTTTATGTATCGAGCCCAATTAGATAACGAAAACCTACTGTTGACACCTACCTACACTGTGGCGTGCCCACTGTTTACACCTACACTGTGGCGTAGCTTGATCGCGTACGCGAGTCGTTGCGCGCGGCTCACTTTCACGCTACTTCTTTGTGCGCGGAGGCTGAGGTAATGTTCAAATACCTACACACGGTACTGGAAGAGGGCCTTAAGCGACGGGAGCTGATTTTTACAAAAGTCGTAGTCACGAGTATAAAAGTAAAAAAACTAAATCAAAATCGGTTCATCCGTTCGGGAGCTACGATGCCACAGACACACACACAGACACATCAAACTTATATTAGCACCCCGTCGTGTAAGGTGTCATCATCATAGCACGTCAGCTATAAGTTATGGCCCGATCAAAAAAAAAAGTGGTGCTTGTATAATTTGACGTTCGTACCTCACTGTTTGTTTATATGTATAAAAAGTCTTTTGAACCCAAAAAGAAGTTTGTACCTACTAAATAAAGAACCATTGAACAAGTGAACACCCCTCAAGCATCAAGCCACCCCCTATCTATTAAAACTATTATCGATAAAAAACTTCCATAATTACTAACCTCCTTATTGGTATTGGTGCAAACTAACAAACACGAAATTAAATTTAAAAAAAGAAGGTAAGCTTTCTCAAATAATATTTTAACATCCTCATAAATTAAATTAAGGTGAAAGGGCTCTCTCCATACAAACGTAATAATTCTATCGTTTCTCATTTGTTGTGTTTATAAGTAATATAAAAGTATGAAATACTTATCATTAAAACAATCTCTATTAACTTCGGAGTAAATCGTAAAGTTGTAAACAAAAAATCCATAAATTAACCTGCGGCTGCTATTTGTTGCTATATATAGAAAATTTAAATCTAAATGTAACAATTTAAAATAGAAATTAATAAACATTATTTCAAAATTAAATAAAATTAAACAAAATAGATACTGATTATTGTCTAAGTAGTGATTATATCCTCTTTGGTCTAAGTATGTAAGTTTAAATTGATAACCAGATGGAGATAAAGACGTGACAGACATTCATAAATAGTGGACTTATATTGTGTTAACAATACTGCTTTATTTAGCTCTATTATTCATTATAGCTGTGACCAGTGGCGTAGTCGTAATTTGCTGCCCCTTTAAGGTCATAAAAATAAAAATGTATGAAATTTGGTATATAGGGGGTTTCGGGGGCGATAAATCGATCTAGCTAGGAATCATTTTTAGAAAATGTCATTTTATTCGTGTTTTATCGAAACTTACTTTTTTTATCTGAAAAATATGACTCTTCCTGACATCTATTGGCGAACTACTGAACTACTAATACTATTTTTTGTGAGCAATAAAGTTATTCCAGCAGATAGCGTTGTTAAGTAACACGAAGTCAATGAGTGATAAAAAATAAAATAAATATACCGAGCAAAGCTCGGTCATCCAGGTACTGAAAGAATTAAGAGACATATATTTATTTCAAAACCATGTAAAGATGCGGGCGACACCGTGTATTGTATTGGGGGGGGGGTCATTCAATTGAATATGTGCATGTGGTAAGAGCTACTTTCTTGAAAAAATAATTGTCTGACTGGACGCCAATATTTATTCCCAATTTCTTAATGGCGACGCCCGGGGCGGTCTCTCCACTCCCCTCCCCTCACTCCCCAGCGCTAGCCAGTAGCGGCTATGACACGCCGCCCGCCGCGGTTATCCCGTCACACTGTGGAATTATCAATCTACCATCCTCCCTTTAAATAAAATAAAAATACTACAGTTTTTTGTTTCTGGTATGGGTGTTTCTGTACCTATGTATCTATTTACAAAATAAAAAATTATAAGTTTTATATTCGTCGTCTGGTCACTATAACACAAGCCCAGTTGCTTAGCTTGGGGCTAGATGACTCTGCGTGAAATATTTTAAAATAATGGTTTATTTATATAGGATTCATCAAAACTGGTCTTGTAGTTACAAAACCTATTATTACCGTCGTGACCCGTAACTTCGCCTGTGCTACCGATCTTCGCCCAATTTTAAATAAATTGAATTTCACGCCGTTATTTTTGTGCAGGCTACACATAAAACTTATAAATACATAGTGTTTTTCACGTATGACAAGATTCAGCAGATAAATTGTGGCTAACTTCACATTGTTGGCAGTCAGTGCATTTTTTTCGTGAGAGAAACGACAGCTTTTTTTTTGTTTGTGATTTAACTTCAATTTTAAACAGTGTTACAGAACAGGTAAGCCTAATCTTTTTAAATAATTATTAACTACAAGTGAATCTCTTTCATTGAACACTATTATTTTCTATGTAAAGTACAATAAGAAGTCACAATTAAACAAATATTATTGGAGGGATAACGGCGGCCATCTTGTTGCTAAACTTCGCCTACCCTTAGGGTTGTCAATCCTGTTGTTTAATGTCCTATATTATTTAAAAAAAAACAAATTGTTTTTTGGTATATAGATTAGGTACTTACAATTGTTTGCAATTGCATAGGTATTTGAAAGCTGTTGTAACGCCTTCAATTTAATTTTCATACGATACAGAGAGTTACGATTCTTTTATTTCTGGAAGTGGATGGACAGTTTTTGTTCATATTTATCTACCTAGCCTGCCTGAGCAAATTCCGCTGCCGAGATAAGATACATTTGATAACAAATTGATTGTTACAGAACTACACAATGCCTAAAACGAAAAACCCCAAAAAACGGTCATACACTGCAAAACACTCAAAGGATATGATAGATTTAGCAATAGATGCGTTACAAAACAAGACAATGTCTTCATATGAGGCAGAAAAATGTTTCGGCATACCTCGCCGAACATTATTGGACAAATTGCACAATAAACATCCTAAGATTCCGGGATGCCCAACAAAGCTTACCGACCAAGAGGAAGATAATATAATAAAAGTTTTGATTTTTTTTGTTTAACTTTGGTAGTAGCGACTGATTAGAAAACTCTAAATATTTTGTTTAATTTTTTATGATTTTTCTCAAATATGAGAAATAGTAATAATTGATGTACCTGCGTGAATTTAAGGATTATAAGCGTAATATTGTTATTCAGTTTATATATTTTGGAAAATTTGTTAAAAAAATGGTTTTAATAATTTTTAAGTCTGATTTAATGTTTTGTTTTCTAGGTAGGTACTGCCTACTTATTTGTTTTTTTTTTTCAATACTTTTAAAATAAAAAAAATAATTTGAAACATTTTTTTTTATTGCACAAACCCCTTCTTTCATCCATTCTTTATTTTGTAGTGCAGTAAAATAATATGATTTTTGGCAGCCCTATCAACGTTTTAGGAAATGTATGGAACCAACCTCGGATCGTTCCCTAACTTCGCCTACTGCACATTTTTTTCAAAAAAGGACTCTATTGTTCTCTTAAGTAATGGATATTTTCGTCTGTCGCGTTATAAATGGCTTCGACCAGATGTACTAGGTAGTATTTTAAATAAATGTTTATATTTTGATGCCATGCCATGATGTAGGCGAAGTTAGGGAAAAATACCCATACTTCGCCTATCACGTTTAGGGTCAATTTTTAGCCAATACACAATGAAATTTAAACTGTATATTGTCTACCTTAAAAACCAGAGTACAATAAAATCATTTTTTTGTCATCCCGATTTAAAATACTTTTAAATCAGCAAGATGTGTAGAAAAAAGTGCCAAAACCCAGGCGAAGTTATGGGTCACGACGGTAATTTTTCATTTTATTTCAGGTTTAACAGTACCCACCCTGTCCAACAATGGCACATAACACAGAAGATCTTATAAACCTTTTAGATGAAATCCCAATAACACAAAGTACGACAAAAAAGGAAGAAAAAATTGAAGATTTACAAATTAAAATGCTCGAAGAGTTTTTAAAAACAAGCAGAAAGGAAAAAAAGTCTTTAACACCAGAACAAGATGAGGAATTTAGAAGGTTTTTTGATAAATATGAAAAAAATTACGAAACAGATGGCGGTTTAGGCACTAAAGAAGTTCTTAATGATATGAACAAAGAAAAAATACTAAAAGTAGTACCTAGTTGTAGTCAAGATTTCAATTTGCCACTTTCATTATTAGACGATGAATTATCAACAGTTAAGAATAACTTTACACAAGTTATTAGTAAGGGAGAAATACAATATTCATCTTATATATTAAATGAACCTAAAATTCTAACTCCAAAGTTAAATGAAGATTGCGATTTTAGTGAAGATTTGATTGATGAGGTCTTGATTGAGAAAAATATTGAAAATAATTACAGAAAAGCTGTTAAAGCTGTGTCTTTCAATGATAATAAACCAAGTACTTCTTATAATAAGGAAAAAGTCGATAACTATAAATTAAACGATGTGAATTCTATAAAAGAAACTAACAATATAAACTTCAATGATTCTGACAAGAAATCTAACTTGGAATTAGAATCATCAAACGAATATGAAGATCTAATGAATGAGATCATTTCTACGAATAAAATTACTTGTTACGGTGTTAAAGAAGTTAAAAACAACAAAATAAATGACGACAATCTCAAACTTAAAACGAAAGAGGAAAAAGAATTCATAAATACTCTCGTTACTAAATACAATCTAACCTACTTAGAACCGGTTAAAAGAGTTGAGAAAACATTTAAGAAAAGAAGTATGCTTAAAAATGATATGGAAAAAGTTGGTCTTACTCCCGGCCCAACTCTTTACGAAAAAGCAATTGTTCTACCAAAAATGATGAAGAAATTGGATGACAGGAAATTAGAAAAAGATAAGAAAGTTGAACGAAAACTCATTCTTGGCAGCGGTTATCCAAATATTAGAAATAACATAGACGTTACGAAAATGGATGATAAAACGCTTCAAAAGTTACAAAAAGTTGAAAATTTCAATAAAATTGATAATGAAACTACTTCACTAAAACCTGAAAACACTAGTAAGGGCGTTATTTCTAATAATAACATTCTTGAGCCGCCAAAATTAGTAATGAAGGATTGCAACAGAGAAAGGCTTGTAGCTTTTGAAACAGGAAGACTTTTTCGTAATTTTATTCGTACAGGAAGTTATTTTTCAGAGTCATCCTAGGACGTCCCTTCAAAATTGACTCTTTGTAAGCTTTTCATACTTAGGTATTTTTTGAGTGCATAATAATTTTTAATAAAATTATTTTGTAATATACACTAATGACGTTCTTTCTTTAAAAAAAAAAATCATAATCGGTTGAGCCTTCTTCAAGTAATCGGTATCACACATAAAAAAATAAAATACTCCTACTTTTTTGAAGTCGGGTAATAATATACCCAAAATAAAAAACACTCATGAAAAGTTTGAGTGCTTGTGACCCATAGAATTTGACGTTCGTACATATGTGACCATGCTGTAACGAATAAAAAAAGACGACTTTTTGGTTGGCATGAGGAAAAAATAAAACGATTCAATGTCATGACATCTGTTTTACTTGCGTATTTTTTTGTATGAGCTATTGCAAATCAAGTAAATCTAAGAAATCTTCTATATATATAAAAATGAATTGCTGTTCGTTAGTCTCACTAAAACTCGAGAACGGCTGAACGGATTTATCTTATCTTAGTCTTGAAATGTTCGTGGAGGTCTAGGGAAGGTTTAAAAGGCGAGAAAAATCGAATAATTTCCGGGAAAACCCTAAAAACAGCCTTTTTCTATTTCCCATACAAACGTTTTCTAGAGTCAATTCCTACGGGATCGGGACTTACGCAGGTGAAACCGCGGGGCGCAGCTAGTCTATATATATAAAAATGAATTGCTGTTCGTTAGTCTCACTAAAACTCGAGAACGGCTGAACGGATTTATCTTATCTTAGTCTTGAAATGTTCGTGGAGGTCTAGGGAAGGTTTAAAAGGCGAGAAAAAATCGAATAATTTCCGGGAAAACCCTAAAAACAGCCCTTTTCTAATTCCCATACAAACGTTTTCTAGAGTCAATTCCTACGGGATCGGGACTTACGCGGGTGAAACCGCGGGGCGCAAGCGCATAACTCAACAACGCCTGGACCAATTTGGCCAATTCTTTTTTTGTTGTCTTTGATATTGACAAGAGAAGGTTTTTATGAAAGAAAATATTAAGAAAGTTGCGCAGAAAATGATTACGCAGGTGAAACCGCGGGGTGCAGCTAGTAAATAATAATAAAATATACTTGTTACTGGCTATATGAAGGAATCGTGCGAAGCCGAGAATTGAAAGAAAAAAAACTACTGTGCCGTCCTTGTCAAAAAAACGACATTCGATAAATATTTGTTTACATTCGGTTGCTTACATACAGTTTTATTTTAATTTTAACAAAAATATCGTCGTAAATGATGGAGAAGATAGTAATTTCGCAATTAGAGAAGGAAATAGATGAGTTACGCTGCACCCTCCGTCGGAAAGAGGAAGAATTAACGAGAGTTAAACAAGAATTTTTATCGGTCAGTTATAACCTGGTCATGGACATCTTTCAGTTTTTTTCCAGGAATTTATCCTGTTTTTTTTAGAGTAAGCCTTATTGGGAATAGCAATTTCGTTTTTCAGGGTCAAAATTCCGAAGATAAAGAAAAACAAAATAATGGAAAGTTTGCTTATGGCCAGCTTCCAAAATGGGCAATCGTTAGGTAAGCTCGAAACTCTTTAGGGATCCGAACCCAAAGGATAAAAACGGTACCCTTTTACTAAAACTCCACTGTCTGTCTGTCACCAGGCTGTATCTCATGGACCGTGATCGCTAGACCATTGAAATTTTCACAGATGATGTATTTCTGTTGCCGCTATAACAAGAAACTAAAAACAATATAATGGTACGGAACCCTTCATGCACGAGTCCGACCTGCACTTTGTAGGTTTTTGTCACATTAAATAAATATTGCAGAACATTCCCCACATAGCCATCTAGTCCCAAACTAAGTAACTAGACTTGTGTTATGGGTGTTAGACAATGGATACACTACTTATATACTTTTATTTTGTAAATATATACTTACCTTTCTGGTCCAGAGTGACTGGAGATAGGACGCATTGGAAGGAGTTGGAGGAGGCCTATGCCAAAAGGCACACCGAACTTAGATCTATACCAGCGTTCGGAACCGTACGATAATTATCGTACACATACGATAATTTTGTGCCTACGTACGATGTACGATAGCATATTATTATCGTACGCAGATTGTACGATAAGTTCTTCATACCGATTCATATCCATTTCTTCTTTATAAATACAAAATTTTGGCGTGTTTCATACCCAACTTGCATGGGAACAGTGAAATTTTGTCTGAGTGAATTTTAAGCTTGGCGCGTTTATTGAACTTAAAGTGGAAAGGGAATCAGTTCAGGTCTGTACCACGTGTAAAACATTTGGGTTTCAGTGTTCTGTTGATTTGACAGCAGTGGTTTAAAAAAGATAATAGAGTACTTGCATGCATATCAATATTACAATTTATATGATTTATTTATCTATAATAGACATTATCCTAAAAAAATACGATAATTTCGATCCCATGTACGATAATTTTACGCCCCTAGCGCCCCCTGGTACGATAGTCAGTCCACTTCAAGTTGCTAACGCTGATCTATACTAATATTATAAAGCTGAAGAGTTTGTTTGTTTGAACGCGCTAATCTCAGGAACTACAGGTTCGAATTGAAAAATTCGTTTTGTGTTGGATAGGCCATTTATCGAGGAAGGCTATAGGCTACTTTTTTTCCCGATATTCCCACGGGATCGGGAGTTACGCGGGTAAAACCGCGGAGCGCTGCTAGTATTTTATATAGCTAGTTAAGACATCAAAAATTGTACATCCTAAGTTGGGAATAAATGGCTTATTATTATTAGATTATTATTATTACTTATAATACATAGAAACAACCGGACCACAGACAAATATCCAAGCATAAATACTTGTCTGAGGCGGGACTCTAACCCACAACCCTGTGTTTGTCAGTCCGGCATGATGACCGTGGTGCCAACTGGGTCGCCAAATATAATAGTTGTGTAAATTGCGAACCCTCAGGATAAAAATGCAGTCTATGTGTTAATTCAGGTCCTTAGCTATCAACACACCTATAAAGATTCATAGAAATCAGTTCAGTAGTTGTTACATCTTCTTCACTCCAGTGTGCTGCCAGGTCTTTGGCATTGTTATTAGCTGACATCAGGTCAGCCATCGCCGGCATCTCTTCCGGAGACCTGTAGCAACCTGAAAAGGCTGCTAGCCTTCTGGAAGGACCTGGGATGGTTGGAGTGACAAGTAGGATATTCTCACATGCACAATGGCCCGAATAATGAGGCTAAGTGCGGAAACAGCCCCGTAAAACTAAACTAAATTAATAAGGTCAGCCAATGTACAGCTATTAGGGCTGGCAAGCCGGTTAAGAGATGCAGCATAGTTTGCTTGGGAGCCCCGCAGTTGCACGTTTTTGCATGAAGAAGTTACACATATAATTTTAGAAGGATTAGTGTAGATATGTACTATTTCTATTCTTAAACTAGCAGTAGATAAATTGGGAGATGACTAACCAGTTCAAATATTACAAAGCCACTGGGACAAAGAGAACCATGTTTCCTCATACTTTATGTTCTAGATATAGCAGACAGATATTGCTTAGTGATATAGGAGTATTGGGTCAGTGTAAGCTACGTTCAGCTCGGGTGCTTGTGGCCGGCGCTGGAGCCCTAGCTTGCCCTGCGCTTGTCTATCTTGCCGGAGCGGGTGTTGGTAAGTATCACAGCCCCGATCCAGTGGGAATGTCGGGATAAACAGTAGCCTATGTTACTTCCAATGAATTGATGTATTCTCATATCAAGTTTCATGTCGTTGATTGAATCCGGCGTTACTTTACGGAACTCCATATCTGTAATGGAAGTATTAATATTTAGTTTTTAGTTCCGAGCCTAGTGCCAAAACACAAAATGCAATGTGCACCGCCCTCCCGCCCACTTGAGATTGTGTTGTGTTGGTGCTCTCGCCTTCAAGTGAACCATGTTTCCTACATACATAGAAATAACCAGACCACAAACAAATATCTAAGCATAAATACTTGTCTGAGGTGGGAATCGAATATTCTCGTAAGCAGGTTCGGTTCAACGAGACGCCCAAGTTTGTCCTTTGCTAAGTCTCGATAGGGGTAGCTAATGTAGTGCGCAGGTATAAAACATGCCCTAAAATTTGCCATTAAACTTTGTCATAAAACAGTCTCAAACTTTGCATGGCGGTTTCATGCATAGTTTCAGAGTCGTAGCTCAGTGATTTAGTACCTAACTAGTCTTTTTCTCTGTTATATATAACTAGCGACCCGCTCCGTCTTCGCATGGCTATATTATGCATGTATTATACGTATAATCCTTCCTCTTGAATCACTCTATCTATTAAAAAAACCGCATCAAAATCCGTTGCGTAGTTCTAAAGATCTAAGCATACATAGGGACAGACAGCGGAAAGCGACTTCGTTTTATACTATTTCAACTAGCTTTTACACGCGACTTGCCTGATTTATCAGCCCTTTTTACCTCTTTCCCAGTGCTCCCCTACGTCCTAAAAGGAACCCCCATGCGAAGTTTCAGACTTAGGCTCTGGTCGTTTCAGATATTTTTGAGTATTTTTCACTTTTTTTATTTCTATATATAAAATTCTCTTGTCGCGGTGCTAGTTACCAAACTATACCTTAACGGCTAAACCGATTGGTATGTTATTTTTTGTGTATATTCGTTAGGTCTGAAAATCGAACACGATTCTATTTTTTTTTCCTTTATTTCTCCTTTGTCTAATAAATTGATGGAACACCTGCATTTACAAAAAAGTGTCATGGTAATATTGTGTGACCTCATGTCGACAATGCGGTCACACAGCACGCAGCAGTACAAAACATGCACGAGAAGCGGCACGATTCGCTTGTTTTATATTCTGTTTCTTTTATATTGTTTGATAATAATATCGCTCATCTGAGCTTGTGTTATGGTGACAAGTGACGAATAAAAGACTTATATATAGATTTCGTCATAACCAAAGCTAGAAAAACTTTGAATTTCATATTTAGAATTACGAAACCCTTTCGCGATCCAAATAGTATTATTGCACTTTATGTTGCACTTGATCGCAACATACTTGAGTATTGTTCTGTTGTTTGGTCTCCGTACTATGAAACACATATCGATCGAGTTGAAGCTGTGCAAAAGTGGTTCCTACGACGCCTATGTTCTAAATTAGGATTAAGACGAAAATTAGACACATACGAAGCTCGGTTGAAGCACTTCCAACTGCACTCTCTTGAAACTAGACGAAAGCTCAACGACTTCACTATACTGCATAAAATTTTAAATGCCCAATGGGACACGAGTGAATTATTGAGCCATTTTTCCATAAACATACGGGGGAGTGCTCTCGCACTCAAAAGTTGTTTTGTGTCCCTGGGTGTTCTAACAGAGCTTCTTATAATGATCCTGTTTTTAGATTGTGTAGAGCCTATAACGACATTAGCAAACAATTAGACGTGTTTAGTAATTTGCCACTTTATTATAAAAATGTACTCAACAATATTACATAATGTTTGTAGGTATCCAAATTTACATTACTTTAAATGAATGTTGTGCATGACTCTCATCGGAGCATGAATTTAATTAGTAATAAGTATGCAATGTTTAAATAAGTGTTTTAATTTGTGTTCTGTTGTTGTGCCTATTAATAAATAAATAAAAGAAAAAAGATCTAAAAAAATACAAATGAATTTTTTTTTTAAATCTTATGATGCCATCACGTAAATTAACGTTCGTAAACAGATCTCACAGATAACTATTTATTTTTCATTATAATTTTTTTTTGTAAATGGCTAAACAACGTTTTCCAGGACATCTAGTAAATTTATAATTGTTTATGGTTCCAGGTGAAATTGGTATAATAGACTATGATACGGTCGAAATAACAAATATCCATAGACAATTCTTGCATACAGAGAGAGATGAACATATGAGCAAGGCAGAGTCCGCCGCTAAGAAACTCAGAAGGTAATTTTTGAGATTTTGTTATTTAGGGATATGGACAATTTGCACCCTCTGGACATTTTGGGGTTTGGACATTATGAACTTAAACGATTGTATGTACGGTCGGAGTCAAAATTCCAGATCCACCGTAGTGCTCCAAAACTGTTATTATTAAGTTTTTAACTCATGAATTTATTATAAAGGCTGATTTTAAAAAAATGAACAATGATAGTGTTTAGACTATAGTTCACGAGTCTAGGTTAATCTAAGGTTTAAGTCCACATCTCGGACTATCTTTAAACCTCGTTTTGGAATAAGAATATGTCAAATCAAATGAAATAGCAATTTTTTTCTTTTCCA
The DNA here is from genome assembly GCA_951213275.1 of Idaea straminata. Lineage (NCBI taxonomy): Eukaryota > Metazoa > Arthropoda > Insecta > Lepidoptera > Geometridae > Idaea > Idaea straminata. Next base: position 7,350,299 of record OX577872.1, read on the forward strand.
GTATAAATTCAACAATAAAAGTGAACGTTTATAATGTGCAAATAACATCGCAAAATGCTCAGCAAATAGCTTCCAACTACGATATTATACTGGATTGCACTGACAATGTGCCGACGAGGTATTTGTTGAACGATCTATGTGTTATGATTAAGGTGAGGATCTCGCTAATTGTTTTTTGTTGTGTTCGTTATTGTCAGAAGAAGGTTCTGAAAGAAAACCATGAGAAAGTTGCGCAGAAAATTATTACGCGGGTGAAATCGCGGGGTGCACTAAGATACAAACTACAATATAATATCTTCCTGCCCTTATCCCAATTTATTTGGGGTCATATGTCTTCTTATGTCTTCTTCTTCTTATGGCGCAATATGTCTTCTTCTTCTATTCACGACCATACCGGACTGCCAAACACAGGGTTGCGGGTTCGATTCCCGCCACAGACAAGTATTTATGCTTAGATATTTGTCTGTGGTCTTGTTTGTTTCTATATATTATAAGTATATATTTACAAAAAAAAAAAAAGTAGTAAACCGTTGTCTATCACCCATAACACAAGTCTAGTTCCTTAGCTTGGGGCTAGATGGCGATGTGTGGAATGTCCTGCAATATTTATATTTATTTATTTTTTATTTAATAGTCGTCATCTCATCGTTAACATTCATCTCTCTCATGTCTTGTCTCACGCAGTCCATCCATCTTTTCTTAGGTCGTCCTCTTCCTTTCCATCCCTCTACATTCATACTCATCACTCTTCTAGTTACATGCGTCACTTCTCTTCTCATCACATGTCCATACCAACTCAAACGGTTCCCTTTTACTTTTTCAGTAACAGGGGCCCAACCGCGCTAATTGCGTCGTCTTCAAGACAACGCGTCGATATCCCAACCCGCGCGTCACAATGGGCGGAATTTTGAGCCTGCCTTTCATAGAAATTTTGAAAAACTACGTTGTTTTTTTTTTCGTGTGTTTTTAGTATGCAGGATTTTCGGGGACATCAAACCATTCAAATATAAGTGATTTTAGTTGTTATTTAAAAAAATATACAAAGTCAGATTTTGTGGTGTTTTAAAAAAATAACATAATCCAGAATCACTTATTTTTGAATGTTTTGATGTCCCCGACAATTCTGTATACTTAAAACACACGAATAATACAACTAAATTTTTCAAAAATCATATGAAATGCAGGCTCAAAATTCCGCCCAGTGTGGGGCGCGGGTCGGCATAAGCCGACGCGTTGGCTTAAAGCCGACTCACATATCGTGGTAGGAGGGCAAGTGCTACTGTCAGGTTTCCTCTGACATACTCATTTCTTATTTTATCCATCCTCGTTACTCCACACATCCATCTTAGCATTCTCATCTCCGCTGCATGCAATCTTCTCTCATCCTTCTTCTTCACGGCCCAGCATTCCGATCCATACATGACGACAGGTCTAATCACAGCTTTATAGATTTTACCCTTCAGTTTAAGGTAATGATAAATAAAAGGAAAATTCCGAAATATAAAAAAAAAACGTGTGGCACTCGGGGACTGCCGCGGTAAAGCCATTGCATCGTGCGAGCTTCGTACAGTCGTACCATATACATACACGTTAAGCGAACGCTCGGCCGAGCTACATGGTAGGCGGAGTGGGGGGTGTTAGGTTTTATTTTCGTTACGGAATTTCTTGATTGGGTCGCCTCACTCAAAGCCCGCGATAAAAGCTATGCAATAACTTAAAGGCCCAGGACCGTGACCGATGGAGGGAGATGGGGGTGACCTTTGCCCAGCAGTAGGATACTCTAGGGCCTAGGGGTTAGATTAAAAAATATACATGTATTAAATATTAGGGATTTTTGCACTTGAATGAATGATTTTGGTTGATCGAGCAATTATTAATCTCGTTTACAGATACCACTAATATCGGGCAGTGCTTTGAAAATGGAAGGGCAATTAACTATCTATGGATATAGATCAAGAAATAATCATATAGATAAGGTAAATATATTGTACTTGCTTTCGCCCGCGGCTTCATCCGCGTAGATGTCGAAAAGCATTTGTAAAATTTTTCATAATAATTTGGAGGTATCACGGGGTCACCAGTTTAGAGGTCGTACCTCCAAACTGCCTACGTTTAGTGGTGCCCGGTCTGGCAGAGTCGTAGAGGTCGTTCCGATCGAATGTTGTCGCGCTTTCTAGTTCTGCTGCCTGGAGAAATTTATTGGGATAATTAATATGGGTTCTTTTTTACCTTTAGAGGTACGTGTGTACCTCGAAAGGGAAGATCTTCCACCGGCCAGGCGTTATACCCGGTAGGGTGCCCATCAACGATGTTTCGTTGGAACTTGTATACGAGCTTATCTTCAGAAAAACTTCGCTTGCGCGATCTAGGATCTACGATCGGCTTAGTGGCGCCATCTGTCAGTGGCGTTGTGAAGTGGTGTTAGATTTAGACACAGATGTGCTGACACACAGGAATGTGTGTCTGCCACAATAGGCATAAATCTTAAAATGCACCGCAGCATTTTAAGTTACTATGAAAAATAGTCCAAAGGCTTTTTCATCTACGGGTATGAAGTCGCGGGCGAAAGCTAGTACACCGCGCAAAAAAACACTATGCCAAGCTCCTATACTAAATGTCCGGACCCCTTTGAAGTAGATTGGACCAAAGAATCACGTTGTCCCATACAAACTTTGCCCCCCTTTTTCACCCCCTTCGGAGTAGAATTTCGGAAAATCCTTTATTTTCGAATGCCTACGTCACACAAAGAACACACCCTCCAAGTTTCAGGTCTCTTCGATCAGCGGTTTAGGCTGAACGTTGATCCGTCAGTCATTCAGGACAAAGCATTTTATATGTATAGATTATTCTAATGATTTCAGTCGAGTAGTTACACGGGTCCGTGCTACCGTTGTCTGTTCCCCGTGCCACCACCAGTGGAGACAGTGGGAAGCTGTTCCGCTAATGGAGTCGCCGGCCCTGTACCTGGAGTCATAGGTATATTATCAACTTGATGTTCATAGTAATTATATTCCCAGGTCTTAATCGCGTATTTTTTTAAAACGTTTTTATTTAACTTCCAATGTACAGTCGGCTGCATAATTGCAGTCCCCGGTAGAGTTCTAAAAATTACTATTAATGGCATGTTTTCATTTTAATAATTTTTGTTTGATAAATTGATGAGTTAGAAGACTTTAAACTTCAGCAGGTGTCTAGAATCTTGCTTGTGTTGGAAACATTATTATAACAGCCGTTTTGGAACTCTACGGTGGGTCTGCAATTATGTAAAAAAAATAATAACAATTATTTTTGTATGTTTGTTCGGGTCAAATCTTGCAACTTAATTTTGAACCACTTCCCGATTACCAATTAAGCTGAAATTTTGCATACATATGTAAATTTTTACTAAGCATAGTTTTTATCGCGGGCTTTGAGCGCGGCGACTGAATCAAAAAATTCCGTATCGAAAATAACACCTAACATCCCCCACTCCGCCTACCATGTAGCTCGGCCGAGCGTTCGCTTAACGTTTATGTATATGGTACGACTGTACGAAGCTCGCACGATGCAATAGCTTTACCGCAGCAGTCCTCGAGGCCACACGTTTTTTTTTATTTAATATAATCCACCTGTGCCAATCCTACATGATTAATTAATAATTTCCGAACAAGCTTAACCTCTGGTTCTATTCTTTACTCATGTGTCTATAGTTATTGGTTTAGTGGCAGATACCTCGACTTTCATTCTGAAGGTCGTTGGTTCGAAACCCGGCCGGCAGTGCACCAATGTATTTTTCTTAAGAAAAATGTATGTGCGCTAATTGACATTGCTCTTACGGTGAAGGAAAACATCGTGATGAAACCCGCGGCTTTGTTGGCTCCAGAAGTATTGACAAGTTCTTTCCTCTGGAAATGGTCGACTAGGCTGAGAGGTGCTGGGCAAGCCTACTCCATCCTCACTCAAAAAAGACCCAATTAAAAAGGGTCTAATTGCGGAAAACAGCCCGTTCAAGTACAAGTGCAAGTTAGTGTCTGTAGTTTGTCATAAGTAAAACTAGATGTCGCCACAGGTAAAATTAGATCGCGCTATCGTTGTGTTCCATCATTTTGTACTCTAATTCTACGTATATTTTACAAAACTGATTGCCGAAAATAATACTTTTAAATATTTTATTTTTGTAAGGAAGCTACTCTTAAATAGATTAGATTCCTAAAGAACTTTGAACTAGTATTGCTGTATTGATAGTTTTCAGCTGAAAAAGCTTTTTGTTGACCCAGTTATTGGCACAATGGTCACCATGCCGGACTGCCAGACACAGGGTTGCGGGTTCTATTCCGCCTCAGACAAGTATTTATGCTTAGATATTTGTCTGTGGTCTGGTTGTTTCTATGTTTAAGTATATGTTTACAAAAGTATATAAGTAGTATATGAGTTGTCTAGCACCCATAACACAAGTCTAGTTACTTAGCTTGGGGATAGGTGGCGATGTGTGGAATGTCCTGCAATATTTATTTATTTATTTTATAGAGTACTTTATTATACAGGTTTTTTATGTCACTTTTTTGTTTATAATGTTAATTAATTTTCATTGTCCTGTTCAATTCTTCCTTCCTGTGATTGTTGTATGTTTGTACTCGATAAGTGCTTTCTTTCTATTTTTAACCCCCGACGCAAAAACGACGGGGTGTTATAAGTTTGACGTGTCTGTGTGTGTGTGTGTGTGTCTGCTCCCGAAAGGATGAACCGATTTTAATTTAGTTTTTTTTTTGTTTGAAAGATTAATTAGTCGAGAGTGTTCTTTGCTATGTTTGTTTTTAATTTAAATGCAATCGGAAAGATTTTGCAATGTTATTTCGAGAACCTTCTGTTTATTTTCCACTGGCAATACTAGATGTCGCCACAGGTAAAATTAGATCGCGCTATCGTTGCGTTCCATCATAATGTACTTATGATGATGAACTTTTTAAAATAATTGGTTTTATAATTCCGTAGGTTTACTTATTTTTGTAAGGAATCGTCTTTTAATAGATTAGATTCCTATGGAACTTTGAACTAGTGTTGCCGAAATATCGTTAGTTTTCAGCTGAAAAAGCCTATACTATCGATAGCTCAAAACGAGGCTGGATAATTGTCATCATGCCGGACTGCCAAACACGGGGTTGCGGGTTCGATTCCCGCCTCAGACAAGTAGTCATGCTCAGATATTTGTCAGTAATACGGTTGTGTTACAAAAGAAAAGTATATAAATAGTATATGAGTTGTCTAGCACCCATAACACAAGTCTAGTTACTTAGCTTGGGGCTAGATGGCGATGTGTGGAATGTCCTGCAATATTTATTTATTTATTGTTAAGGTCAGGAGCTAGAGTTGTTTATTTTTATAAAGCATAAATTGTGCAGTAAGGCGTACTATGATACTTCGTCTTACCTTAATGAAAATAAGCCATGGACGTGACTTTAGTTGCTCCATTTCAAATAATACTTTCAAATATTTGTAATATTGATCTTTGTGAGCGTGATCACATGAAAAAAAAACCCCATGAGTTTCTTGTGCCTTCTTCTCATTGGTGGGCGCGTTCCGAAGGCACACATCCTAACTTAGTTTTTAAGACGTTTCAATGTGATCTGTGTATAAAATTTACATAAGCATCCAAATGAATGAAGAAATTTGACTTTGACTTGACTTTGACTTTACCACAGAGTCATTTATTATTTATGTTTTTAATTTTATTTATTTTATTTTATTCGGAAAACATACAGTGATCTATAACTAAGTAACAAAAAAATTAACAACTATACACCATTTACACGTTTTCGCATATAATCTCTAAAGAACTTGCTTCTCCAAAGCCTAAAAAATGTTAATAAAAATAATTAATAAACTACAGCAATAAAATAAGAAACAAAAAACAATGAAACAAGATAGGACAAAAAGAAAACCGGTAGTAACATAAATAAGGACATATTTTAAAAACTGTTTAAGAAAATAAATGCATTAAAGAAAAAAAAATAATTGGAATAGAAAATACTTATTACTAGGAAATATAGATAAGTTAATAACACAAAAAGACATGGACATTTATATAATGTTTTTAATGTCACTTTTTTGTTTATAATGTTAATTTATTTTCATTGTCTTGTTTAATTCTTCCTTCCTGTGTTTGTCGCATGTTTGTACTCGATAAACGCTTTCTTTCTTTATTTCTATATTTTGTAATGGAAATGCAATTAAAATAAATAAATAAATTTATTCATGCCGGACATGTCCGGCACCTTTACCACCTTTTCAGCTTAGTCGACCGTGTCCAGAGGAAATACGTCTGGAGGCAACTAAGCCGCGGGCTTTATAGGGCTCTTAGAAATCTAATAAAATAAAATAAAGTAGACTCCTTTCAAAAATATGTTAAAGTGACAATGTTAGTACAAACAAGAAATGCGTAGATTAGAGTACAAAATGATGAAACACAACGATAGCGCGATCTAATTTTACCTGTGGCGCCATCTAGTTTTACTTATTGGAAACTATAGATATTATAAATAAATATTGCAGGACATTCCACACATCGCCGTCTAGCCCCAAGCTAAGTAACTAGACTTGTGTTATGGGTGCTAAACAACTCATATACTACTTATATACTTTTCTTTTGTAAATATATACTTATAATACATAGAAACAACCAGACCACAGACAAATATCTAAGCATAAATACTTGTCTGGGGCGGGAATCGAACCCGCAACCCTGTGTTTGGCAGTCCGGCATGGTGACCATTGTGCCAACTGGGTCGTCATAGGTTTCGACGAAGGGTTTCTAATAGGGTGCCTGTGCGTAATAAGGATCACTTCCACTTCAATGAAGAATGTTAACAAATTTTGAATAATAGCTCTCCATATTCTTTGTCAAAAATTAAAAATAACGGTGAAAGAATTACTTCGATGCGTCAATTAGTTTCCGATTTATAGAAGTAAACGTGCACGTGCTGTTTTGACTTAATGGTAGATACCTCGACTTTCATTCTGAAGGTCGTGGGTTCAAATCCCGGCCGGCCGTGCACCAATGTATTTTTCTGATGTGCGTTAATTGACATTGCTCTTACGGTGAAGGAAAACATCGTGATGAAACCCGCGGCTTAGTTGGCTCCAGAAGTATTGACAAGTTCTCTCCTCTGGACATGGTCGACTAGGCTACGAGGGTAGTAGGTGCTGGGCAAGCCTACTACATCCTCACGCAAAAAGGACCCAATTAAAAAGAGTCTAATTGCGAAAGTGCAAGTGAAGGTCAAACATATCTATACATATAAAATGCTATGTCCTGACTGACTGACGGATCAACGCACAGCCTAAACCGCTGATCGTAGAGACCTGAAACTTGGAGGGTGTGTTCTTTGTATGACGTAGGCATCCGATAAGAATTTCCGAAATTTCCTCTAAAGCGGGGCAAAGTTCGTATGGGACAACGTGAGTCCTTGGTCCATTTTCGACTTCTACGCGGACGAAGTCGCGGGCAAAAGCTAGTATAATAAAACTTGAGAGGTGTCTAGGGACACCCGGATGGAACAAAGTTCCTTTCGATTAATTAGTGAAGGAATTGTAATTTTTTTTTTTTTTAAGTTAAATTTTTTTTTTTTATTATTAACGGCTCAATTTTAGTAATTGCTTTTTATGAGAGAGAGAGAGACAGAGAAACACGCGCACGCCGCCGCACGGCTTACAACTATAGCAAAAAGTGTCGTTACAACTTTTGGTCATAATTTTTTCCGTCTAGCCCCCTTTCACAACGTGTGATAAGGAACTTCGTTCCTATAATATGTAAATTTTTATTGTTTCAGGTGCATTGCAAGCGTTAGAGACAATAAAATATATAGTCGGACATACAGACGGACAGTTGTTAGTGGAGAGGATGTTGATATTTGACGGAGATGATATTACTTTCAAAACAGGTATTTGTACACTTTATACTTGATTAAATTATATATAAATAAACTAGCTGCGCCGTACCCGCGTAAGTCCCGAACACAGCGCCATCTATTGGGTGTATTTGCAACTTAGATGTCAAACAATATTGAAGAATTTTATCGATGAATCAACGTACACCGCCATCTATGAGAACTTCATAAAACTAAACAGTAAATAAACACTTGCTTAAGAGACTATTAATTGATACATTTTATTCGTTTACATTCACGACATAAGCGAATAATTGAGATGATAACTATCCTATCCAGTAAGTTAGACCAAAATACGGGTACATGTGAAATTTGATTGAAATCGGTTCAGTAGTTTTGGAGTTTATTGGCAACATACATCGTGACACAAGATTTTTATATATACAGATATTGCAGGACATTCCACACATCGCCATCTAGCCCCAAGCTAAGTAACAACACTTGTGTTATGGGTGCTAGACAACTCATATACTACTTATATACTTTTGTAAATATATACATATAATACATAGAAACAACCAGACCACAGACAAATATCTAAGCATAAATACATGTCTGAGGCGGGAATCGAACCCGCAACCCTGTGTTTGGCAGTCCGGCATGGTGAACATTGTGCCAACTGGGTCGTCGTTGAAAAAGTTAGACTCGTCTAGTTGTGTTCCGTACCCTTCAAGATGGAGTAGACTATACTACCCTCGCAGCTTAATCGACCGTGTACAGAGGAGAGAACTTGTCAATACGTCTGGAACTAACTAAGCCTCAGATTTCATCACGATGTTTTCCTTTACCGTAAGATTTTTCGTTTCCGTTTACATTTTCCGATTAGGTAGGTCATTAACCTTAAAATTTTACTTATTTTTGAAGTTTTATCCACTGTTCTTAGACTCAATGAACTTTGTTTTTAAAAAATCAGCTGTTTTTCAAATTTTTATATCGAATTTCCAAAAGTCGTAGAACAAAAGTTGTTTGTTTAGGTGCACAGAAGTAGCCCTCAACGGCTTGCTAGTATAATTACCAATAACCCTGTATAACCGATGGCTAAACCGTTTTCGATACGTTTTCCAGTGAAACTCCGCCCTCGGAACCCGAGATGCGAAGTATGTTCAGACAATCCAACTATAACACAACTTATTGATTATGAATTATTTTGTAAATCCAACGCTAAGGAAAAGGTAAGTCATATTATTAATACTTACTTTCACAGAACTTCGTTTTTGCACAGAACTGAACAGAACTTCTACTTCACTACTTAAGGCGCTCTTCCAGTACCGTGTATAGGTATTCACATTACGTCCTTAGCCCCCGCTCTCAAAGACGTAGCGTGCTGCGTGCTAACTGTTATATTTGATCGATATGCAAAACATTTTAAGGCATTATTATCCACAAATATAGTTCCTAGAGGTCAAAACCTATCATTTGATTCATTTTTAGAAACAAACGTTAACTATTTTTGAATAAAACCCGATAAACGATCTAATAATTCGCTGTTTTCTAACTTTTATTTTTATCGAACGAAGTTGTTCATATCATGTTTTCAACCACAATAAACAAAAATATGGTTATTAAACTACAATATCCATTTATATCCAAATAACAAAAAAATAGTATTTGATTACTTAGAGTTGCTTAAAACAATGGTCGATTTTGGTAGCTTTATTAGCACCTGGCCTTAACTTCTAAAAACATCGTGCGAGCTTCGTACAGTCTTACCATATACATACACGTTAAGCGCTCGGCCGAGCTACATGGTAGGCGGAGTGGGGGGTGTTAGGTTTTATTTTCGTTACGGAATTTCTTGATTCGGCCGCCGCGCTCAAAGCTATGCAATAGCTTAATTGAATCAAAAACCTTAGAAAATACTATTTAATTTGTAATTTTTTTGTTCTTTTTCCAGGATTTAGATTTGAAAATCCTACCGGAAGACCAAAGAATAACGCCTCAACAATTATCAAACTACCTCCGAGATGAAAGTTTGAAACAGCGCCATCTATTGGTCGATGTACGGAACGAGTCCGAGTTCAAAATGTGCAATATAGATGGCAGTGTCAACTATCCAATAGATAAATTAAAAATTGAAGATTTGCTTGAGGAGACTGAAAAATTTGATTTTGGTAAGTATTTGTATATGTTGCGTTTCACAAGTAGAACCGTCTCGTTGTGTCCCTTTTGCTTGAGGATGAAGTAGACTATGTCTAGCACCTGTACCTCTCAGCTTAGTCGACCGTGTCCAGAGAAAAGAATCAATACGTCTGGAGGCAACTAAGCTGCGGGTTTCATCGCGATGTTTTCCTATACCACCCTCTCAGCTTAGTCGACCGTGTCCAGCGGAAAGAACTCGTACTTCTGGAGACAACTAAGCTGCGGGTTTCATCACGTTTTCCAGGCGTTTTACGATTTTTTTTATCGTCGTCGGGGACTTTTTATTAGAGGGGTGCTTCTACTAAGAGGGCGCGTTGCGCAAAAGGTTGCGGGTTCGATTCCCGCCTGTCCTTTTACCTTTTTTATTTTAATTTTTATTTGTGGAAGATTAATTATCGGTCTCCTTCATTATGTCTTTCTCTTACGGTATTTTTCCCTTTTATTTTACGAGATTTTTTATTTTATTTATTATTTTAAAATAAATACCTAAAAAAAAATTAATCAAGTAAACCGCCCCGAGTCACCCCTGGCGCAAAAGACCCCATCACAGTAGCAGCTTTACCACGCTGAATAGCTATGACCAGCCTCTGCACCAGGAACGACCCGGAACGGCTATCCAAACCTCTATCCCTCAAACGCCGCCCAATCCCCTGATAAACTCAATAATTCGAGAAATTGTATTTTTTTCAATGAAATAAGCCTTGTTCGAAAAACAATGATAATTGTAAGGGGTTTCTAATAAACATTTGCAACTTTTGAAATACTTACTGAAAATCAGTCAAGATCCCAATTCCTAATATTACAAGTTTTTTTAGCTTCACATGTTGTTTGTCAAACTTGTAAATAAAATATATACCTACATATAAAATTCTTTGTCCTGACTGACTGACAGATCAACGCACAGCCTAAACCGCTGATCGTAGAGACCTGAAACTTGGAGGGTGAGTCCTTTGTATGACGTAGGCATCCGATAAGAAAGAATTTTCCGAAATTCTACCCCGAAAAAGGGGGGCAAAGTTTGTATTGGACAACGTGATTACTTGGTCTATTTTCGACTTCTACGCGGACGAAGTCGCGGGCAAAAGTTAGTTTGATCTTCCCGGTTACCGATTGAGCTGAAGTTTTGCAAACATGTGTAAATCACGTGACAATGCAATAATAGTACATTACTATATAAGTGTGGTAAATTGATCTTTGCATAGAGGCGGTTTAGCGAGCGTGTTAAAGAAGCCAAGATGCAAATATCAACAACTACTAACAAAAAAACCTACCTTTTTTATACATCAAAACAGTATAACCCAGATAAATGAAGAATGTTTCACCTACCTAACATGTAATTAGCAGTAAGATACGTATTTAACTTATCGGGATAACTTTATAGCACTAGGTTGGCAATGTAAAACGCACGCGTGCTTAATATGTTGGATTATGAGCCTAAAAGCCGTTGAATAAGATCCACTTTATGAGCAACTGTGATAAAATAGTACATTGCGATACAAGTGTGGTAAATTGATCATTTCATCAAGGCGGTTTATGACGCCCGAAAGGCCAGCAAAAGACTTTTAACCTATACAGCCTCGTCCGATATACAATATTTTTAGGGTTTATTCCATTTGTTGGGGGTTAAAAACAAAATATAATGGTACGGAAAAAACGAATTTATGAAAAACGGGAAAAACGAATTTTTATTTAACGGAATTTAAGTAAAGAAAAAACAAAAAAGCAACACAAAATTTTTAATCATTTTCTAAGACGTTATCACGTAAAATTATCGTTCCAACCTTTTTTGCTGGATTAAAACCTCTTTTTTGGTACCTACTTCATTTTATCCATCAAAACAGCATAACCCAGAAAAATTAAGAATGTTTCATCTACCTAACATGTAATTTGCAGTAAGATACCAATTTAACTTATCAGGATAACTTATTACACACTAGTGGCGTTTAGGTAATGCATAACGCACGCGTGTGTAATACGTTGGATTATGAGCCTAAAAGTGGTTGAATAAGATTCACTTTATGAGCAACTGTGATAAAAAAGCTTGTTTTTAAAAAAAAAATTAAAAGTTTTTTTATTTATTTTCCAGTGACGCTTGTATGTCGCCGAGGCAACGACTCGCAGATAGTTTGTGAAAAAATTAATAAAATACTTGACAAAGAACAGAAGTTTAAGATAAAAGATTTAATAGGAGGACTTCATGCGTGGGCTAACGTTGTTGATGACAACTTTCCTATATACTAAACTAGAAAGTAGCCTATGCGTTAATCCAGGTCTCCAGCTATCTAGATACCTAGTTTCATCGCAATCGGTTCAGTAATTTTTGCGTCAAGGAGTAACAAACATACACACACACGCACACGCACACACAAACTTTCATATTTATAATATTAGTAGGATAAATAAATAAATATTGCAGGACATTCCACACATCGCCATCTAGCCCCAAGCTAAGTAACTAGACTTATGTTAAGGGTGCTAGACAACTCATATACTACTTATATACTTTTCTTTTGTAAATATATACTTGTAATACATAGCATGGTGAATGAATGAATGGTCACAATGCCGGACTGCCAAATACAGGGTTGCGGGTTCGATTCCCGCCTCAGACAAGTATTTATGCTTAGATATTTGTCTGTGGTCTGGTTGTTTCTATGTATTATAAGTATATATTTACAAAAGAAAAGTATATAAGTAGTTTATCCGTTGTCTAGCACCTATAACACAAGTCTAGTTACTTAGCTTGGGGCTAGATGGCGATGTGTGGAATGTCCTGCAATATTTATTTATTTAAGTGATTGCCACACGTTTTTTTATTGGTAATTTTTTAACTTTTTAATTCTTTGGTAAGATGGTATTACCATCTAAAAAACTAAGTTTAAGTTATTGTTAAGTTTTAAATGAATAAACTGTATTTTACAACTTATGTCTTTTATTTAGCCTTATTAAGAGGAAAGGGTACCGGGGCTCTCTCCATACAAACGTAGTCGGCTGTTTTCTCCCTGGATAATGACACTAGAGCAAATATTTTTGCAGCATAAAACTTATAACTGCAATGACCATGTTTTTTTAATCTTATTTTCTATGATAATTAAAAAATGAAAAAACCCAAAACATAACATAGTCATGGCAGTTATAAGTTTTATGGCACAAAAGTATTTGTGCTAGTGTCATTATCCAGGGAGGAAACAGTCGACTACGTTTGCATGGAGAGAGCGCCGGTACCGTTTCACCTTAAAAATGTCAAATAAATCTACATACCCCATAGAATTTGACGTTCGGTTATTTTCCTTTAAGTTTCTTGACATACTCTGCTCCATGAAATAAAATCATTGTATTTGACAGAGAATGAACGCTGATAAAATCATTGTATTTGACAGAGAATGAACGCTGATAAAATCATTGTATTTGACAGAGAATGAACGCTGATAAAATCATTGTATTTGACAGAGAATGAACGCTGATAAAATCATTGTATTTGACAGAGAATGAACGCTGATAAAATCATTGTATTTGACAGAGAATGAACGCTTATAAAATCATTGTATTTGACAGAGAAATTGTTGTATAAATCACATGTACTGACTACGTTTGCATGGAGAGAGCGCCTTCCACCTTAAAAACGTCAAATGAATCTACATACCCCATAGAATTTGACGTTCGGTTATTTTTCTTTAAGTTTCTTGACATACTCTGCTCCATTAAATAAAATCATTGTATTTGACAGAGAATGAACGCCGATAAAATCATTGTATTTGACAGAGAATGAACGCTGATAATAATAAAAGAATTTATTAGTCCAGTTGCGAAATAGTCACTTAGAGAAGTAATCACGGTGTGAAGTGGGCTGTTTGCTAAGTAGGCCATTTGCGAAGTAGTCTAACAGAGAAATAGGTATGATGAGAAGTTGGCTATTTGCTAAGTAGATCCCTGGCGCCTGAAGGCTCAAATTAATTGCGTGATTATTTGACTCTGCGATGATTCACTTCCGAACGGACAGCAGATAACGACTCAGTGTTTGAATAGTTTATGTGAGGGATCCTTATGACTACCCTCAACATTTTATTAGCGACCGAATCAAGAAATTTCGTAACGAAAATGAAACCTAACACCGCCTACCATGTAGCTCGGCCGAGCGTTCGCTTAACGTGTATGTATATGGTACGACTGTACGAAGCTCGCACGATGCAATAGCTTTACCGCGGCAGTCTACGAGTGCCACACGTTTTTTTTAAATACCTGGTTTTGAGCATTGACTTGTATGGAGAGGCTTCTTCGTCCGTCTGACTGTCACCAGACTGTATCTCATGAACCGTGATAGCTAGACAGTTGAGATTTTCACAGATTATGTATTCTGTTGCCGCTATAACAACAAATATTAAAAACAGAAGAAATAAATATTTTAGTGGGGCTCCCATACAACATGGTACGGACTCGCACTTGGCCGGTTTTGTTAATATATTTATTATCATTTTGTCTTCTTTAAAATATCCATTTAATTCAATTTATTTATTTCAGACATTAAAATCCATATTAACTAATTAAGTAAGTACCTACAAATTGAAATTGGTTCAAATATTTAATAAAAAAATATAATTTAAAAAATAAATACAATAAAAAATATATAAGAATGTCATAAATAAGTAGTAATACAAATAAAAAATTATAACACAAAAAAAGTACTTAAATTAGAATTTAACACAATTAAAGTTTAAACGGTCACAAAATATTTCAAAAAAATACAATTAAAAATGACAAAAATTGAAATGACGATGTCACACTATGATACTTCGTCTTACCTTAATGATAACAACCCATGGACGTGACTTTAGTTGCTCCATTTCAAATAATACTTTCAAATATTTGTAATATTGACCTTTGTGAGCATGATCACTTAAAAAAAACCCCATGAGTTTCTTGTGCCTTCTTCTCATTGGTGGGCGCGTTCCGAAGGCACACATCCTAACTTAGTTTTTAAGACGATTTGAAGTGGTCTATGTACAATTGTATTAAGCATCCAAAGAAATAAAAAAAATATTTGATTTGATTTGACAAATAATGACAACCATAAATATAATCAGAATCAGAAAATATTTATTGAAGAACTGGGTACAATATGGTGTTGGGGTTTTACATAATACAGTGCCTAGCAGTTTATCCTTTACGGATATACAATAATACTAATAAAAATATTAAGTAAGTAAGTATGTTCGTTAACTACAAGTTGAGTAGGTAAGTAGATAAATATCAAATTCTTGACTGCATTCAGTCCTTACCCTAAGATTCAAAATATTCATTCAGATTTTAGAATGTTTTTCATATAAGCCATTTTTTTAAGTTTTACATTAAAAATATTACCTACCGTTTAATTTTTTTTAAGTCTAATGGAAGGTGATTATATATTTTTATGGCTGATATGTAGGAACTTTTGTAATATATAAAAATGTATGTCCTATTTACTAACGAATATCAAAATTCAATGCATCTCTAGGATCTATTTCGTATTCTAAATCTTCCACGCTTTGTAAATATCTTTCTAGTCTTTTTATATTATTATTTAATTCACTTTTTATAACATGTTTAGGTTTTCCCTGTTTTTTATAACCCTGTCTCACATTTTTCGGTTTATTTCTTGTTGACATTGGCTTTTTGCCATTTTCATTCTCGTTCATTGTTATAGGTTTTTTGCTTGGCATATTGCTTGATGCATTTTTGATTTTTTGTCGTATTTCGTTTAAGAATTTCGTTTTGTTTTTATTACGATTTGGTTTCTCTTGATTACCATTTTCTTCTGATAAATCCAATATTTTGATTGTATCTAATTCGGATGAGTCGATTTTGCTTAAATCTTCAGCCATTTCTTCAGTTTCGCGCGTATTTTCTTTTATTTCTCTTGTATTTTCGTTAGAATCGCTAATATTTTCATCCATATCCTTTATATATTCGTTCATTTCTTTAGTATCACCCATGTCGGTCATAGCTCTGCCCATCGCGTTCTTAAATTCCTGTTCATCCAAATCCGCTGGATTAACACCTTTTTCGTTCATATTTTTGAATATTTTGTCTATTATTGAGTCCATTTCAAATTTTTTGACGTCTATCTGTTGAAGATTACCTGAGCGGCCTATTTCTTTGGGATTAGGGCGGACTAATTTGTTAGGGGCTTCTATACCGTAGCTTGGATGCGTTAGTTTTGGATATGGGTTTAAATTTTCATTTCGTACCATACGAACAATGCCGGAATCGTTTATTTTATTTGTTTTAAATGTTGGCACAAGGGCAGCGGCAGTTGTCGGTGATACATTCGTTTCTTTAGTAGTTGATTCTGTGGTAGTTACACTTGCATTGATGTTTACAATTGTTTCAGCTGTTGCTAATCCAAACCTTTTCTTACTTGCGCCGTATAATTCTAATTTTAATAGTAAAATTAGACCTAGAAATGTAAAATAATTAGTGAGCGTCATGTTTTTAGGGTCCCGTACCTATTTTAAGAGGAAAAAATCAAAACAAATAAATATAAAGCATATTAGGTATCCCGGCAAACGTTTTGCCATTTACAAATAAAAGGGAAAAATGATTGTCTGTAAAGTCGGTTTACGGACGATAATTTTACCTAATAATGTCCTAAGAAAACGATGAAAAATTGAGTTTATTTTTGTCTTCCCTTTTTTCCCTTTTTATTCTGTTATATATTTTTCTCATTTACATAAGTCTTCTATTTGTCACTCGTCACCGTAACACAAGCCCAGATGAGCGATAGTATTATTAAACACTCTGTTTCCAAACGGGAACGGACACGTCATGGTCACGTTACCATGACGCATCGCAAGAAATATTAGACGTTATCACGTCAAAAATAGATGTTCGATTTTCAGACCTAACGAATATACACATTTTTATACAAATCGGTTCAGCTGTTTAGGTGGAGTTTGCTAACACCGCGACACGAGAATTTTATATATAAAGATAGTGTCGTCTTGCTGTTTACAAACTCCAAAGCGAGGTTTCGTAATAAGATAGATAGATATTTGTACAACATAGAACACGATATACACAAAGTAAAGTAATAGTTAGAAAATACAAGTTACAAGTTGAGGAGGCTCATAGCTAAGCGGCGCTCGCTGATCGTTTACGGTCGTGCTGGTTAAGGGACGCCTAGCGCGGTCATTACTTTGATTGGTGACCAATTAACAGTGTGGCAAAATGTGTTTTAGTCTCCGTGCTTCGGAAGGCACGTAAAGCTGTTGGTCCCGGTTGCTAACTCTAGTAGCAATCGTTAGGTCAAGTTAGAGGCCTTAGGGCGATCAGAAAACTCTAACAATAGGTGAGCCACACCACTATACGAGAAGAAGAATACAAGTTGCACAAATGGGCGGCCTTATCGCTCGAAAGCGGTCTCTTCCAGGCAACCTTTGGATCGAAAATAACTGATTTTTAATACTTACACGAGATAAACAAATAGTTATTTAACATTGTGTTGACATCTAGTTAAATAGTGTAAAGTGAAGTGATTTTTGATGATTTGTTGATAATTTCACAGTGAAATGATGATGATTGGAAAATTAATCGATTATCAAGCTTATTTGTCTTGTGAAGTTACTGGCTACGTCTCGCGGTTTCATCTGTGTTATAAGTACTTAGGGTTCCGTCCACAAATGGTAAAAACGGAACCCTAATAAGACTACACTGTCTGTCTGTCACCAGGCTGTATCTCATGAACCGTGATAGCTAGACAGTTGAAATTTTCACAGATTATGTATTTCTGTTGCCGCTATAAGACGCTTGCTGTTATAAAACCAGAAAAAAGTAAATATTTTTTGAGTATGTTTCAAGAATATTAGATTTTTTTTTCGTTCTTCGGTTGCAGACCGAAGTTATGGGTGTACATTTGCACGCCAATGAATTTTACGTTTTTTTTTGTGCATTTAGCCAGTGTCAAGTAATATTTTGCATCAAATTATGACCCGATTTTTCATAAATCGGGCCTTAAGTGTTTCAAAAGGGGCTATAGTAAAGCGGTGGCAAGTTTACCATAACCTTAATAGGAGATTTGGAGGCAACAAGAAAACTTCATGTTTGACACTAATTTTTACTTTCACTACACTTGTGCACTTTCACAGAACTAAATTGAATAATATTCCACCAGAATTATACAATTCAACTCGGGTTACAACTAAGTTTCATGAAAATAAAACTGCAGCACGACATGTTGTTAACTCGTTCCCGCCAAAACTCTACGTTTTTTTTTTTTTTTTTTTCTTTTATTATGGCTTCGCATGTGTGCATTTAGCCAGTGTCAAGTTATATTTTGCATCAAATTATGACCCGATTTTTCATAAATCGGGCCTAAAGTGTTTCAATACAGTCAAAGTCGTCATAGTCCGTCAAGTCAGGGGTTATAGTAAAGCGGTGGCAAGTTTACCATAACCTTAATAGGAGATTTGGAGGCAACGTGAAAACTGCATGTTTGACACTGATTTTTACTTTCACTACACTTGTGCACTTTCACAGAACTAAATTGAATAACATTCCACCAGAATTATACAATTCAACTCGGGTTACATCTAAGTTTCATGAAAATAAAACTGCAGTACGACATGTTGTTAACTCGTTCCCGCCAAAAACCAAAAACTCTACGTTTAATTTTAGGTTACTATTTATTAGGCAATATTTTTTTTGTTAATTATACTCCCAAAAGGTCAGGAAAAATACTTTTAACCTATATAACCTCGTTAGATATTTTTTATGGTTTATTGCTTGATATTTTCTTACTACAGTGCGTTCAGCGTTATTTTGCCTCTGGCTGTCATGTTGGCTAACCTGAGCTCTGTGTTGCCGCTTAAGTTTTGTAGGATTCCCAGTATATAACTGCGAAATATTTTCGTAGTTAAATTTGTCAATTACAGTAAGCGGTAAAGTTTGGATGTTAGAATGTAGGTTTGTAATCTTTGGAACTACTAAACCGATTTTAATGTGACTTGGTATGTGGGTATCTTTTTATCTCAATATTCATAGGTACGGGATCTGGACTTATGCGGGTAAAACTGCACCGGCGCCGATAGTTTTGTAAAATAATAAGGGTAGGTATTTGAATTAGTTTTGTGTACTTCAAGTTTGCATTTATCTACATACATAGGTATTAAACCACTAAATTAAAACAACATTTTCATAGGTTTTATTTATTTTGAATAGGAGTGATCCATGCGGGTCGCTAGTTGTAGTGGTTCGTCACTGTCTGCTGCTGAACGTGAATCGTTGGAGCTGCTGCTGTCCGACTCTGTATCAGTCTCGTCATTTAATTCTATAATAAATTTTTTATCACAGTTGCTCATAAAGTGGATCTTATTCAACGGCTTTTAGGCTCATAATCCATCATATTATGCACGCGTGCGTTTTATATTTGTTAACTAGTGCTGTAAAGTTATCCCGAAAAGGTAGGTACCAAAGAGTTTATAACTAGCAAAAATGGTTGTCTCTAAAGTCGGTTTACGAACGAAAATTTTACGTGATAATCACTTAGAAAACGATTAAAAAATGAGTTGTTTATTTTTTGTTTTTTCTTTTATTAAATATATTGTTTTTCCGTACCATTGTATTTTGTTCTTAACCCCCGACGCAAAAACAAATAGAAAAATCCCTAAAAAATAATGTATGTCACACGAGGATGTATAGGTTGAAAGTCTTTAGCCTGGCCTTTCCGGAGCATAATTAACAAAAAAATATTGCCTTAAAAAAATGTAAACATAGAGATAACACAAATATTTTGTTAATTATTATTTTGTTTTCTTTTCAAGTCTTTTCTTTTATTCGCAACTGTGATAAAAAACGTCGTACGATATACGTGTGGAATTGATATTTGCATCTTGGCTTCATTAACACGCTCGCTGCCGCTCGCGCGTCATAAACCGCCTCTATGCAAAGATCAATTTACCACACTTATATCGTAATGTACTATTTCGATTTCAGAGTCCATAATTCCATCTGTTTTAATAAACTGTTGTTCAATGTGGCACACATGTTGACACTGCTTCTGCCAGTCTTCTGCAGTAATCGATTGGAACGCTTCTTCTGTTAATTGTAGTATCTTGTCTGCTTCCTGTCCAACATTTTTAGCAGCTATACGCCTTTTTAAGAGGCTCCACATAAATTCTATGGGATTGAGTTCGCAGTGGTATGGTGGTAACCTAGCCACTTTGTGTCCATGCGCTTCAAGGAGTTGATCAGCTTCATATATTGGAGCTTCTTTATGCTCTTTTATAATTTCATATAATTGAGCTTTCACCATAGTGGGAAGATAAGATAACCCCTTATTTGTGATCCAATTTTGCATATCAGTTTTGGTAGAGCTCATGGTTGGTGCCTTGTTCACCTTCACAGTGTGATAGGGCGCATTATCCATAACAATTAAACTATTAGGCGGTAAATTGGGAATGAGTTTGTCTTTTAGCCATTTCATGAAATTCGTCCTGTTCATATCATCGTGGTAATCTCCTGATTTCGACTGCGATTTAAATATTAACTGTGCATTTGGAATAAACCCCATTTCGCCACCTGCATGAACGATGATCCAGCGTGCACCAACTGAATCGCTTTTTAAAACACCTTTTTCATTTTCCATCTGCCAACATTTGTTGACAGCATATGAAGCGTGTATATAAGTTTCATCAAGATATATGATACATCGGCCTTCATTTCGATTTTTTCTTAAAATATTCAAGTATCTGTACCTCCAAGCTACAATGTCATATCGTTCCATTAAAAGTTTTCTTTTAGAGCCACATTTTTTAAATCTAAATCCGATTTGCCGAATTATTTTCCATAGTGTGGTACGACCTCCATTGAAGTTAATATCAATTTTTAATTCAGCCAAAAGCTTGCACAAAGTAGGCACCTCCTTTCTGACTACGTACATTTGATGTATTTTAGTTCTGATTGCACATAGTTCAAAATCATCTAACTGAATTTTATTCGATTGGCAGCGTTTTTTTCTGGGAGAAGATATTTTCTTAGAAGTGGAAGCAGCAACCTCACACTCTTTGGTAATGGTGGTGACGGTTCTCTCAGAAATGCCTGAAATACAAAACATTACATTATTTTACATGCACATATACATTTTTTAAATTAATCTTGTTATTAAATAACACATAATTTAAATGACAAAGGTTTGTATCAAAGAAAAAAAATTGATCGGGACTTCCGCGGGTAAACCGCAGGGCGCTGCTAGTATATATAAAAAAAATCAAATACTATGTTTTATAACAAATATAATTATTGATATACCTACCTATGTACGGAATGTATTAGACAATTAAAACATCGTGCCTGCATAATTCTAAACAATATAATCTATTAGCAAAACAAATAACTTTCGATCCTTAATAACGGGAAACTATGAATAGCAGGTAACACTAATTTACTTACCAGTCATGGCGGCTACACGTCGACGAACATCTTCAAATGGGATTATTGGTCCTCCATTAGCTTTTTCCCGTTCACAAAAATTACGAACTGAGAATACAATTTTTCTGCCGCTACTTTGAATCCTTTTTGGCATGATTAACACGTTTAAAATTAAAAATTTAAATAAAAACGAAAGGAGCTTCACGCTATGTTATAGGTACTTGTCAGCAAGAATGACGGGTAATGCCAACCTAACAGAAACAGCTGTCAGAGGCAAAATAACGCAAAACGCACTGTAGTACGATTGCTAAAACTTCATAGACATTGGTACTCCGCCGGTCGGGATTCAAATTCACGACCTTTGGCTTTCATTCCAAAGGTTATACGAGGTATAGACTATCACAGCTCTCCTATATATCTATAAAAATCAATGCCACTTTTCGTTGTAATTTTATAACTTAAGAACGGGCTCACCTATCCAAATCAAATGTTTAGGCTTAGTTCGGAGTATTTAGTAGATGGTTTTTGTAAAGTTTGCACAAAATCGGTCGAGCAGTTCTTCGTTTATCACATTTTTTGTAACAAATGAATTGAATAAATGGCGTCGAGCATTTTGTTAATGGGGTATAGATATTTGTATATGGCAAAACTACGTTTGCCGGGACAACTAGTTTTTTAGTAAAGGCCTCCTCCATGGTTATCAAATTGATATTGTCCTGTATTGAATTAACTAATATTTTCAAGCAATTTCTTCTTCCTTTCTCTCTATGCCTTTTCCCTAAAGTTCCTTTCCAAATTGTTGTACTTTTCGTCCGTCGTCCTGGCTATACCAAATGATTGTTTAGCTATTTCCGTAGACAGAGAATAAATATAGACAAGCTACCAGCGTATACAGTGTGAGACAGCGAATATTCAACATACCCATAAGTATATTGTTGTAAAATTGCCACTAAACAGCAATTAACCATCACTGCACAAGTGCACACTAATTAGTACTCCTTTTTAATATCTTATAAAGCACAAGTAACACAAATTATAGACACCAAACGCTTGTTTGCCACCAACGACACTGATGGCAAACAAAAAATCGCATACGCAAATAGAGACAAAAAACT
Organism: Idaea straminata; assembly: GCA_951213275.1. Taxonomy (NCBI): domain Eukaryota; kingdom Metazoa; phylum Arthropoda; class Insecta; order Lepidoptera; family Geometridae; genus Idaea; species Idaea straminata. The sequence goes on from OX577872.1 coordinate 7,372,875, forward strand.
CATACTTCATCTTGCTCCCACTTACTCATTAGACGGTCAATCCTTCTCACCCTAGTAATTATTGCTATTTTAGCAGCCGGTCTATATTTATTCTCAGTCTACGGATTTAATAGACTATGGTCTTTTTTTTCTTAGCAACATTGATTAGTACAAAAATGTAAGATTATTATTTATTTTGCAAATTAACAGGTTCAATTCCTAAGGTAATGACTTTTCCAAAAATCGAGTGATGTAATTTTCGTTTTTATCAAAATCGGCACGCTACTTGGCCTAATTATTTTCGTGTATTATTTTTAGGATCCCTTACCTCAAAAGATAAAAAAGATCACTCTCTCTTTTTTTTTTTTTTTTTTTTAATTTTATTTAAACCAATATAAGGAGTTTTGGCGGGAACGAGTTAACAACATGTCGTGCTGCAGTTTTATTTTCATGAAACTTAGATGTAACCCGAGTTGAATTGTATAATTCTGGTGGAATGTTATTCAATTTAGTTCTGTGAAAGTGCACAAGTGTAGTGAAAGTAAAAATCAGTGTCAAACATGCAGTTTTCTCGTTGCCTCCAAATCTTCTATTAAGGTTATGGTAAACTTGCCACCGCTTTACTATAGCCCCTGACTTGACGGACTATGACGACTTTGACTGTATTGAAACACTTTAGGCCCGATTTATGAAAAATCGAGTCTTAATTTGATGCAAAATATAACTTGACACTGGCTAAATGCACACGTGCGAAGCCATAATAAAAGAAAAAAAAAACCAATATAAAAAACTTAAAAAACATTCGAAACACCAAAAATCACTAAGATTTGTCTGGTGTGCGAGTAAGTACGAAAAGTGACTGCATGCAAAAGTCTACAATATTTTAAACACTTAACTAGGTACAATACATTGACACTTAAAGAAGGTAGTTAATAAAAATGCGTATTCGATGGTAAGTATAACACGACAAATAATCTCGCTCATGTCGTGTAATGAGTACGAAAGGAATAGGTAGATAAGGAAATTGCAACGAGCGAAAGTGACGACGCAACATCACCGAGCGACCCGCTAGCGCTGGCCGTCGCGTCGCTGGTCGTCGCGCCGTCTCGTCGTCATTCGCCTTTCTCCGCTCGTGTTCGGTCCCGAGTGACGATAGTAGGTACAAACTATTCATCTACAAAGTGTTCAAGAAATGTGTTTTCAATTTGTTTTTTATATTTTTACCTGTGATACTATTTCTGAGTGTTAGGTCTAAATCATTTAAGAAGCGGGGAACTATATATTCTGTGACCCTTTTTCCGTAAATATTATTTGAAGATGTCGTGTTAACTAATAAATGTTTTGCTACCTGACGCGTATTGAATTTATGCTGTATTTTATGTTGGATGCTCTCATTAAAAAATTGCTCTTTTAGTATATTATATTGAAATTTAAGTTTAATTGGTAGTATATTACAGTGTTTCAACAGTTTGTCGTCGTTTTTTTTGTATTGTTCTTTAATTCTTGGGGAAACAATAAGTCTCAATATTCTAGTTTGCAGAGTTTGAATGTTGTCAAGGTAGGTTTTAAAAGTTCGCCCGTAGCTGGTGATACCGTAAGCTATCACTGAGTCAGCCAAGGCATTGTATAACATGAGCAGTATTTTAAGGGTATTCTATTTTTAATAATGACCACGTTAGCCAGGAACGCTCTTAATTTGTTACACACACCATCGATATGGGGCTGCCAGTTAAAATTGCAATCAACAACCAGTCCCAAGTAGGTATGTTTATTTACTGTTTCTATCACAGGACATTGGCAGGGATCTACATGTCCATGAAAACAGTGATGAGTATGAGCTTTGAGCCTATTGTTTGTTTCACGGTAGGTTTTGGTGTTTGGGGATCGTATATGAACTAGTTTAGTCTTGGAAGCATTCTGAATGCTTCCAAGACTAAACAAGACCATTATCATGGCACCACTTGTTTAACGAGTCAAAGTCTAGTTGTAGTTTATCAAGCGCCATATTCACATCTTTGTCTGCTATAATGAGGCAAATGTCGTCGGTATATTGATAAGCTGAACACCATTGGTATACATTGTTCATATCATTGACGTAAGCTAGGAAATGGAGGGGGCCGAGTACGCTGCCCTGAGCTGTTCCTTCAGTAACATGCAGCTGTTCCTTCAGTAACATGTATTACGTCGCTTTCTGCGTCACCTACCCTAACAAAGTATGATCTTCGATTCGTGACTACATCCGCATCGCACGCATTCGCATCGGACGATCTCGTTTATATTTTTTCTTCGAACTACCCACGATTACCCGCGGTTAATACTAAAATGGCACCTAAGAAATTCAGACGGTCTGGAGTGGAGCTGCGAGGAGTGCCTGACCAACGTCTCCAGGCGATCATCGTACTTCGTGTCTCCAGAGGAGAGCTCCGACGATGAGGACCAACCTGCACCGCTCAATCAAAAGAAATTAGTAGCAACCCTCACCCGCGAAATGCGGAAGATAATGAAAGCGGAAATAGGTGATCTCACGATAGCCGTGGAACACATGAACGGACAAATGACCGAGGTAGAAGATATCGTTAAAAAGCAGGAGAACACTATAAAATCGCTGGTGAATAAAAACGTCGAACTCCTTAACAAGAACAAAAATCTCGAACTCCGAATGTCAGCCATGGAGCAACATGTCAATGAATTGGAGCAAAAAATACTGTCTTGCACAATGGAAGTAGCTGGAGTTCCTGAAATCCCGAATCAAAACGTTGACAAAATAGTAGAAGCTATAGGGGGTACTCTGAAACTTAACATCAACGACATCGTAACGGCACGCCGTATGCCCAAGCCTAAGGATAGGCCTCAACCAGGACATATATTGGTGGAAGTTAAATCCAATACTGTTCGTAAGCTGTGGCTGGAGGCAGGCAAAGATAAGGAAATAACGGCTGCAGATATCATGACTCAACTGCCCAGGGAGCAAGGTACACGCAGGATATTCATACGTGAAGCTCTTACTCACCGCACAAAAACCCTACTTTATAATGCTCAAGTAAAGCTAAAGGATTCCTACAAGTTCGTGTGGTGCAAGTCCGGAATTATCTACGTGAAGAAATCTGAAGACAAGAGCAGGCCTCACATAGTACGATCGATGTCCGATATTGAAGCATTAGTACTACCAAAACAACAATAATAGGTATTTAAAGTCAGTAAAAATCTTCTACGCTTCACGTAAATCATAAATTACTACCTGCTTAAATAATTATTTGTAATATTACCTACTTACCTACCTATATACCTACCCAATGGCTAATAATAATAAATCCTACGATCACTCCAACTCTCTAGAAATACGAGATTGCCCTACAGTAAATTCATTTATTAAGTGTATGCCATTCAAAGATAACATTGACCTATTTTGTTTGCATGTCAATATACGGTCCATGATAAAAAAATTCAACAAGCTTCTCTTGGTTATTCACTCATCAAGTGCTCCTATCGATGTAATTGTAATAACAGAAGCCAACATTTCTCCTATTACGAGTAGTTTATATAATATACCTGGCTATAGAATGCACACAGAATTACGTTCCAAACAAAAAGGAGGCGGTATTATTATATACTTTAAGAACTACTCCGCAAATAACTAAAACAACACACTTTGAATCCATTGTTGGTACACTAATAACCGCGAATAAAAACATTGTAACACTATGTGCATTCTACAGACCTCCCGCTAACGACAAAACTCAATTTATCTCCGAACTGCACACAACCCTATGTAAGTGTGTAACACATAACACGATCATACTTGGGGACGCGAAAATCGACCTAAAAAAGAATAATACCTACATAATATATACATACATAATATATCTTGTTCGTCTGTTTGTCCGTGTGTCACCACCGATTATCTCAGGAACGGGTGGACCTAGCAAGTTGAAATTGATACCAGATACTGAGGTCTATAATCACTATTAGTTCTTATGGTAAAAAATTCACCATGCCTTGCTTACTTTATTTTAGTGGTTTTGGTAGAAAATGAAACACATTATTTTAAATAAAACTCTATATTAATATAATAATAGATTGTGTATGTATGTCTAAGTGATTTTGCACTCTCCCATCCCAATCTCACATTAATTATCCAATAAAAGCAATAAAAATCCTACCAAATGGTAGAATTTACTCAGTACATAATAGCAAATTCTATAAAAAACAGTAGAATAAAAATTTATACCAACTAGTAGAATTTACACAGTACATCATAGCAATTTCTACTAAAATGGTAGAATTGACTCAGTATAATATAAATTTCTACCATATTAGTAGAAGCGATAAAATCCTACCGATGGTGCATTTTATTCAGGATATAATAGCAGCGTTTTACCTACCAATAAAACGCATATTAATTTACTTACCTTATTCGAAGCTTATTTAATGAGATAGCCGCTATGTTTCCCGCCTTCCTATGACGTAGCGTCCGGTTTACCCTTACTGTCATTTCTCCCCACCACCACGGTAGGTGGCGCCCTGGATCGAGCGCCACTTTTATTTTTCTTTGCGTCGAAAATCACCAGGCAGAGTTTAAAGTATAAGCTTCGAATAAGGTAAGTAAATTAATATGCGTTTTATTGGTAGGTAAAACGCTGCTATTAATTTGACTTGACCGTTATTCGAAGCTTATTTAATGAGATGTGTTTGTTATCGCCTGGTGGTGGAAATGACGGGCAGACGCCAATGTGAATAGTTATAATTAAAAAGTTTCAGATACTACATACAAAGGATTGAAAACTTTTATTCGTATTATCTTAAATTACTTAAATGTGTTTTAATAATAAATGTGAACAAAATCAGTAAAAATATTATTTAGTTTCATTTGTGATAAACCTTTCGACATAATTAAATAACATAAAATTGATTTTGATAATATCCTGAGAATAAAAAACGTTTTAGTTTTATTTAAAGTCAACTAATCAACAGGGTTAAATAATCTAGTTATTGAATTGTTAGAAGATGCAGGTAGAACTGCTCGCCTATAAAATTTACAAAAAGTATTTTGTGATCGCCAGTTACCTCTAGACAGAATTTCTTCCATTGCGAAATTATCAACCCAATTCTTTGATGCTACTGCGGATCTGATACTCCCAGGTGTAGCATATATACCAGCATCCTTAAAAATAGTTTTAATCCAACCTGAAATTATTGTTTTTGAGGCAGCTCTTGGTTCACCACGAATTGTTACAAATAAATCACTTATATTAGCATTATTTCTACGATCACTTAGCAAATCAACTGATTTTGAAATCCAATACACTGGATCCAAATTCTTATTCTCGTTATTTACAAATAATCTCCAGCCCGACTGCCTGTGATCTGAGGAATCTGTCTTCGAACCATAGGTAGGCCATAAAGTGACAGAGTCGTTAGATCTATTGTAATGGTCACAGTCAACCCTTAGTAAGGTTAGATCGTGTATCCTTCGACCCGAACATAAAAGTAACAAAACAGCAGTGTGTCTTTGTACTTGAAACAAATTGTCATGATTGATATTATAACTACCTAAGTAAGATGCCAGATTATCTATGTTCCATATAGGTGCTTTTGCTTGAACTGGTTTATGCAAGGATATAGACTTTAAAACTTGTTTAACTAAAATGTGAGAACTAATTTGACCCGCAATATCTGGGTTACAGAGAGTCGAAATAACAGATTTATGCAAAAGTATGGTACTGTAGGATAATTTTTGAACTAAATGTAAATCAGAAAGAAATCTGGCCACTTGTTCCCCATCTGGATTACGAGGGTTAATATGGTGTTGCTCAGACCACGTTAGCCATTTTTTCCAGGCAACGTCGTAAGTTTTACGCGTAGAAGCACGCCATGACTTATTCAACAATTCAATTTGACTATCGTTCCACTCTTTTAGGCTGACAGACCACCCCCACATTTCCATACCTCGAGAGTCATGTCCTGCACTCTCGGTGGTGGGAGGCCTGTCGAGACATCGATCAGTACTCGATCGAGGTGATGGATCGTGAAAGGGGACGCCAGAGCTCGATTCTTCAGATCGGGCCTCCAGTATACTTGGTGCCATCGAGGTACTACAATGAGATAAATGCCTTGAGCGCTGTTCAGATGTCGTAACACCCTGGGTATTAGGTACGGAGGTGGAAATATCCACGCCAGAGGGAAGTCCCACACCTGAGATAGAGCATCGTAAAACAGGGACTGATGATCGTTCTGATCCAGAGAGACGTAATTCGTCACGACATGTGCCCGACTCGACGCGAAGAGATCTATCACTGGTATCCCCCACTTGGAGAAAATCTTGTTCGTGCACTCGGGTAGAAGATGCCATTCTGGATCGCGACGCAATCTCGACAGATGGTCTGCGTGATTGTTGTAAATTCCGGGAATATGTTGAATTTCCACATGAATCTGGTACTCGTCCAATATTTGAAAAACTTGGTATGTCAAATCCATTAATGGGAGTGACCTCGTACCTCCTTCGTGACGGAGGTAGGCAATCGCGGTTTTGTTGTCGCATTGAATTAGAACCGTGCTGTGGCAAAGGTACTGACAATGAGCGCGTAATACGTTTAGAATGGCTAACATTTCTTTTTGGTTGCAGTGCAGACCCTTTTCTAGGTCTGACCAAAAACCTTGTAGGGATAGGTTGTCCAAACGAGCTCCCCAAGCTACGTCTGAGGCATCTGTCGTCAGATAATGAGACGGGGGCGGCATGTGAATACTGGAAGGATTTTGGCAGTGCTGACGCCACCATTCTAGATCGGCTCTGACCTCGGGAGGAATATAATACCCTCTCTGATCCGATTTTAGCATTTTGTTTAAAAGTCCCACAAGAGCTCGATAGTTTAGACGGCCTCTTGGCACAGTGTAACTGGCAAAATTGAGGTAACCTACAAGACTTTGAAGATCTTTGAGATTCGTTCGCTCTTTGCCAAGCATTTGATGTATTTTGGCCGACAAAATGCGTATTTTTTCTAATGGTAAGCTCTTTTGATTGGACGAAGGGTTCCACTGGATACCTAGATAAACAAGAGATCTCACAGGGGTCAATACGGATTTTTCGTAGTTGATTACCCATCCTAACGATTCTAAAATGTGAACAACACGCTGTACTTGTTTTCTTAGCACCTCTTCCTGCTGATTCGCTAAAAAATAATCGTCTAGATAGCAAAGAATCCGAATTCCTTGATCTCTGAGCATTTGGGCAACCCAATTTGATATTGTTGCGAAAGTTTTGGGAGCAGAGCTTAGGCCGAACGGTAAACATGTCATTTCCCACAATTTTTCCTTGTAAACCAGCCGAAGAAAGCGTCTGTGACTGGGGGAAATATTCACGTGAAAATAAGCTTGTGATAGATCTATTTTGCACAGCCAATCCCTCGGCTGTAGAAAATCTGGTACTCGAAAAACATTCAGAAGTTTGAATTTGTCCGTTATTACATAACGATTTAGGTTTTTTAGATTGAATATTGGACGAGCAGAGCCGTCGCTCTTGGGAACCAGGAACATGGATGACAGAAAACTGGGTGAAGGGTGGGCTCGTACGAGTACACCTTGATCTATCATTTTGTCGAGAACAAGATCCATTTCTGTTGAGGGTGGAACGGTCATGGACGTTTTTAACGTCTCCGAGTACACCAGAGGAGGCTTTTTGCAAAAGGGTATGCGATACCCTGCTATAATTTTTAAAACATGATCTGGAGCATTTAGATTTTTCCACTGGTTCCAAAAATGTACGAGGCGGCCCGCTCGGAATTTGCTGTCAATACTTACGTCGCTTGTCATCCCTTTTGTTATCGCTCGGGGAATAGGCACGCTTCTGTTGTCCTCGATATTGTGACCTCGATTGACCTCTTGAGGGCCCTCTTCCTCGAGATGTACCACGAAAGTTCGGTGCGCCCGAATGTGAATAATTATGATTATGCCAATTGGTATGATAATTACCCTGCGGGGGCATACCATTCATTGAACCACTGCCATGTGGATTATGTGAGGTACAGCACGAGGTGCTATGTTGAAAACCCTGCGAGGGTTTCTTGTTATGTGCGTGCTCCTGCGAGGAGACGCTAGGTTTTTTAAAGTCAACCTGCGAGGTCGAGATATTTGGCTTTTTTAGAGGCCAGAAACATTTTCGTACTCCACCTGACTTTTCCACTGCAACTGTAAACTGCTCAGCGCCAAACAGGTTTGTTGACGAAGGTGGAATTTTGCGTAGCGTGGTCTTAACCAGAGGGTCCTTCACTTGTTTTAAAACACAGTCCCTTCTCATTTGCAAAATTTCGGCACGATGGCCACAAATAATTTGCAACAAATCTGAAGTTGTTTGCTGAAAATCACCGTCGGAAACGAGCTCTAAAAGTTTTTTATTAATAGCTTCATGTTCAGGTGTCATTTCTTTTACATATTGTCCAAATTCTCGGCATATATTTTGTAATGCATCACGTTGTTTCAAAACACACAATGTTAAAGCGGCGAACGCTTTGTCAGCGTGCACGACATGTCGAGGGGATTGAAAAGCAGCTACTTCCTCGTTCAATTCAAGGCTAGTAAAACCAGGGTTAGTATTATAACATTTTTGTGTGTCGGAATATCTAATATCATTCCAATTACTACTATCAAAGTATTGAATATCATTTAAGAGCTTTAATTGAGCTTCCGAGCTTCGAGGCATAGATGGGTCCTTTAACTTGGTACCGATTTTAAAAGAAATTCCATTAAACTCGCTAACATCTACGACTGATTGGTCATCCTCATATAGATTACGACTAACGTCCGAACACAAGGAAAAACTATCGTTATCTTCGTAGTTATGCATCACTCTAGTACTCACGTCATGCTTTTCGTTCCGACTCGGAATCATCTTTTTAAGATTGCGAACCTCTTTTGATAACTGACGATATTTCCGGTAGGATCGGCCCCGTTTACGTTTGCCGCCCCTCTTTTTCTTGCTGCGCCGACGTCTCGAAGAATGAGCCGACGAACTGTCGCTCTTAGAACTGCTACTCCTGCTTGAGTTACTGCTACTCGAACTAGAACGGCTACGATTTGAGTTTAAACGTTTTCTCGATGCAGCGGTCCCAGATGGACCAGCTACCGCTGGATCTGTATTATTATCACCCATTCTAAAAATAGATACAATTGTAAACACAAAAATCGAACGGAAAACCGTTAAGGAATTGTACTTACGTGACTACCCACAAGTATTGTAAAATTATTTTAAATTTACTTACTTAAGCAGGTAAGATTATTTTAAAATTCTATTACTATATATCTGGAATAATAAAGATTAAATAGGTACGTGAGAGCGCTAAGCCAACACGTCCGAACACGGCGGGAAACAAGACGCCAATGAAAAATAAAAGTGGCGCTCGATCCAGGGCGCCACCTACCGTGGTGGTGGGGAGAAATGACAGTAAGGGTAAACCGGACGCTACGTCATAGGAAGGCGGGAAACATAGCGGCTATCTCATTAAATAAGCTTCGAATAACGGTCAAGTCAAATTAATAGCATTTTTTCAAAAACCCTACCAATGGTAGAATTTACTCAGTACATAATAGTAACTTCTACCAAAATGGTAGAATCCCATTCAGCTGTATTATTTATACTTTAAAGTAACCTAAGAAATATTTAACACAATTTTCTTATTCAATAAAGTAAATTTTAAATACATAAAAAAACTTAATTTTCTATAGTACATATTGTATTTGTAGTAGAATGATTCATTTCTACCATATAATGTAGAAATCTACTAAAATGGTAGAAAAAAAAAATTAAAAATAGAAAAATCTAGCAATTACTACGTAATGGTAGATTTATCCACGTAAACTGTTATTTTTCTACTAAAATGGTAGATTTTGGACTTTCTACAAATCCAATCAGTCGTAGTTTGCGTATTTTATTCGAAAACAAACTAATTTTTTTCTTATAACAATATCTTTAGATAAAAATGTGTTTATAACTACTCGAGTGTTAAAACTCGCCACGTGTGGCGAATTGTGTTTTCAAAACTCACCACTTGTGACGAATTACTTTTCCAAACTCGCCATTACCCTCATAAATTTAACGCGTAACATTTTTACTTTTCAAATTCGCCACACGTGGCAAATCTGTAAGGCTCCACGCAGTTTTTTTTTGATAAATTGACTAATTATAATATTTAGTTTCATACAAAAATTGCTTTATACAAAGGCGATTATTACACTTTAAAAATATACAATGTGTTTCAGCGAAGGGGTATTAATACGAAAGGGGGTTGTTCTAGACGTCTAGGCGAACATTTTTGTTCTACGACTTTTTGAGATTCAACCCCCTTTCGTATTTAAACTCCTTTGCTGAAACACATGGTATAAGTAATTCTCTTTATTTGATAGTTTACCAGCTCCATGTTCCAGTTTTTTCTATAAATTATGGCTTCGCACGGCTTGTGCATTTAGCCAGTGTCAAGTTATATTTTGCATCAAATTATGACCCGATTTTTCATCACTACACTTGTGCACTTTCACAGAACTAAATTGAACAACATTCCACCAGAATTATACAATTCAACTCGGGTTACAACTAAGTTTCATGAAAATAAAACTGCAGCACGACATGTTGTTAACTCGTTCCCGCCAAAATTCCATGTTTCAGTTTGAACTGTGTGGGTGCGGAACTAAAGGCACATAAGTCATTTTATATTTATATATAAGTGTCAGATTTATAAACTAGCGACACGCTCCGGCTTCGCACGGCTATATTATACATGTATTATACACATAAACCTTCTTGAATCACTATTAAAAAAAACCTCATTAAAATCCGTTGCGTAGTGTTAAAGATCTTAGCATACATAGGAACAGACAGAAGAAAGCGACTTTGTTTTATACTATGTAGTGATTAAAATCCTACCAAATGGTAGAATTTACTCAGAAATAATAGCAATTACTATAAAAATAGTAGAAGTGATAAATTTTTTAACAAAAATGATAGAATGGTAGATTTCACCCAGTACATTATAGCAATATCTACCAAAATGGTAAATTTTAAAATAGCAAAAGCAATTCGAAATAAAGAAAGAAAAAACGGTTTTGTAAGAGAAAACCCTATTTAAAAAAAATTTGCGTTTCTTTTAGGCAACGCATTTTGTTAACGCTTCATATAGTACATCAGAAAGCCAATTCTCATAAATTACATCGCAATATCATTTCGATTGCAAAAAGTAACCTCATAGTAGCTCAAAATACCCTCAAAGTCGGTTTTTGGTATTTTCAGGAATATTGTAAGAATAAAGTTCCTTATCGCGCGTTGCGAAAGGGGCTAGACGGAAAAACTTATGACCAAAAATTGTAACGACACTTTTTGCTATAGTTGTAAGCCGAGCGGCGTGCGCGTGTTTCTCTCTCTCTCTCTCTCTTTCATAGAAAGCAATTACTAAAATTGAGCCTACTGATTAAATTTATATTACATTATATTTGTCAATAATAAAAAAAATATTAAAACTTTAAATAAATATTTTTACAGTTCATTCACTAATTAATAGAAAGAAACGTCGTTCATTCGGGTGTCCCTTGACACCTCTCAAGTTTTTTTCATACTTTTACATGTCAGTGTTTATTTTATTTTCATTACTAACAATATACGAATTTAATATTATTAAGACCAAAAGTTGTAACGACACTTTTTGCTATAGTTGTAAGCCGTGCGGCGTACGCGTGTTTCTCTGTCTCTCTCTCTCCCATGGAAAGCAAGCCAGTTATTTTCGTTTCGTCTTTTTTCGTTCCATTCGGGTGTCCTCTCAATCACTCAATCGGAATGATATTCTAATGTAATATTTAAACGAGAATTGAATTGGTCTTCTGGTTACAAAGGATTAATACTATAAGATGGAATGTCCCATGTGGCTGTAGTAGTTAAATCTACTAAAATGGAAGAAAAGTGGAAGTAATACCAAGTACTAAGTATTTAATTCTACCAAAATGGTAGAACATAGTATTATTGTAAGAACTATTATACCAAGATTGTTTAATTCTTTCTCTACAAATAATTCATTAATTATACCTAAATTGTAGAATTAATTCAATCAATAAATAATTAATTTCTACCAAAATGGTAGAATTAACGCAGTAAAAAAAAATATTATATTAATTGAAATCATTTTGGCGACGAAACAAATAAAGAGAATCACTCGAAACCCTACTAATATTACAAATACGAATGTTTGTCTGTCGGTCTTGTAAATGGGTGTAGGTAATCCATCCATACTGATATTAAATACGAAAGATACTCGATAAAGAGATATTAATCGGATTTAAGCAGGAGAAACCGCAGGGAGCAATTAGTAAAACGTCTCACTCAACAGAACCGGTTTAAATACGCAGACCGGCTCTGTTTGAGCGGAGCTTTAATTTTATTCAATGTGTTTGGACATGGGTATTTTAAGAAGAACGGGGGTTGGTGAGTTTTTCAAAACACGAACATTTCAATTCGGAAATTCTGAAGTCAAAAGTCACTTTGAAGCGTCTTAAAAATGTGTGCCTTCGGAACGCGCCCACCAATGAGAAGAAGGCCCAAGAAACTCATGGGGTAAATGTTATTTACTCTATAAATCAGCTGTTTTTTGGAGTTAGAGGTCAATGACCTCTAAAACCTTTAGTTTTATTTGTTTATAAAATGTTGACTATTATTTTAAACATTAATGGACATTACTTCCAAAAAACAGCTGATTTTCCTCAATAATAAGAACCCATGGATGTGACTCTAATTTCTCCATTACAAAAAATATCTTCAAATATTTGTAATCCTGACCTTTGTGAACTTGACAAGAAAAACCCCATGAGTTTCTTGTGCCTTCTTATTAGTGGGCGCGTTCCGAAGGCACACATCCTAACTTAATTTTTAAGACGTATCAATGTGAGTAAACAAATTGGCTTTGAACATGGCATCAAAATTTTCAAAAAAAAAATTTTTTTCCAGAATTTTTTTTTTCTAGACGTCTAGGAAAAACCCCTTTTGTATTACAATGCCCACGTTGAAACACATTGTATATCATACAATTAATATTTTAAAAGATATTTATATAACAGTGGTATATAGAGATAAACTTTAGGTTCCAGGTTCGAATCCCGCTTTGGAATAAATAATTATAAAATCTACTAATATTTGTTTCTGTGATTTTTTTAAGAAAATATACAGGCTGATTAAAATAATCTAGCACCTAGTCGAGGGTTTTCTTAATTTTTTTTTAAATAAAAATAGTTAGAACTAGCTGCGCTCCGCGGTTTCACCCGCGTAACTCCCGATCCCGTGGGAATATCAGGATAAAAAGTACCCTATAGCCTTCCTCGATAAATGGACTATCCAACACAAAAATATTTTTTCAATTCGAACCAGTAGTTCCTGAGATTAGCGCGTTCAAACAAACAAACTCTTCAGCTTTATAATATTAGTATAGATATATCAACGTGCAACTCGAACGAAAATGGGCGGATCCGGGCTATTTGACATATAGCTGTCACGTAGGCATCTCCTAAAAATGATTTTGGAAATGTCATCGGAAACGCAAAGCTAGTAATAAAACTTGATAATTAAGGTGAAATGGTAACGCTCTCTCCATACAAACGTAGTCGACTGTTTTCTCCCTGGATAATGACACTAACGCAAATCGCACCTCCGCTCAAATAGTGTCTTAACTCATAAACGATATTATTTATTTCATATTTTTAGGAAACCTAATACACCATTTTATAAAACATAAAGAATCATTTAAATCTACTGAAATGTTCATACCGCTAATTCTATTAGTTTTCAAATTAAGACTAGAAAACCGGAAAAACAGAATAATACTTTAGACACCTTTTTCTCGACAGATTTATTTTTTGAGATATGACACTATTTGAGCGAAGGTGCGAAATGTATTTGTGCCATAAAACCTATAACTGCCATGACTATGCCCCTATGTTTTGTTTTTTATTTCATTTCCTAATTATCATAGAAATTGAGATTTAAAAAACAAAAAAAAACGATGCATGGTCATGGCAGTTATAAGTTTTATTCTGCAAAAATATTTGCTCTAGTGTCATTATCCAGGGAGGAAACAGTCGACTACGTTTGTATGGAGAGAGAGCCGGTACCCTTTCCTCTTAAGTAAAATGATAAAGACTTATGGAAATTTTAAATTTATGAAAATCAGCTGTTATTTACACGTAGAGGTCAATAACCTTGAAACTATTTAAGTTCAATGACCTCAACAACAAGTTCATTTAATAAGTTTGATTGATTTTTCCAAGTCTTAAAACTTAAAAACAGAAGTACAAGAAAGTGATCTCATAAGGGTTCCTTTTTTACGTTTTGATGTGCGGAACCCTAAAAAGCAGGAAAACCTTTTTTTTTAAATTGACTAAAGTCGTAATTAATTTTAGAAATATGCAATTTTTCTACTAAAGATAACCTAAAAACAATATTTCTAATTCCCAAGTTGTCTTATATTATCAAGAGGAAATATTTGATTCTCTGTTTACATTGAATAGTCTCCGAAACTACTAAACCGATTTTGATGAAACTTGGTATGAGGATACATTGATTCATTGACAGTAACATAGGGTACTTTTTATCCCGATATTCCCACGGGATCGGGAGTTACGCGGGTGAAACCGCGGGACGGTGCTATGATCAGATCTCTCTACCACTCATATAAATATCTTTGTAAAAGGCAATGTCTATTATACACCCATTCATTATATTATACAATGTGAAGCGAAAACCCTGTATTATCTCTTAGGTATTAGTGGGTACCTCCAGGACAAAAATAACCGGCCAAGTGTAAATAAGACCAATTTTACTAAACTTTAAAATAATCTAGTTTTTTTTCCTTTTTGGGTAAGGTAAGGACAAGTACCGAAGAGGCATTACAAAGTTTTTGATCCACACTGTACTATACAGGATGTCCCGTAACTCGAGTAAACTCGACGTCAAAAAGGCAAGGGGATATCATGTCGGTTCAAAAAATAAAATATATTTTTTTCTTTATTAGTAACATGAAAAGCATCATGAAACGCTTAAAAATATTTTTTTTCAGAACCGATATGTAACCCTCTCGACCTTTGCCCACTTGACTTTGATTTTTGAAACACCCTGTATAAAAATTTTCTTAACCTATACAATCGGTGCCAAAATAATAAAAATAATTTCAGTACTTAAAAAAAAACAACAATTTTTTCTCTTTTCATAATTTCGCATAAAAACACTAAAAAAATGCCGGACAGAATTCTTTTTTGGTTCACTACTCGATGTAAGAAAATTCGCCACGTGTGACGAATCTAACAATAAACCGTTCAATTAAGGCTACTTATGCTGCCAAACGTAACGCGCCAGAAATACCCGTCGCTTACAACTAACATTGTTGATTGTAACGAATGTTTTTTGTTTTTCTCAAAAGTGCTGAGATAGAATTGTAGGTGAAATCTTTACAGATATTTTGGGGTAATTTAAGACGAAAATTCCTTGTCATTTCAAAGCTAGACTAATTTTAATTCTTAATTTTAGGATAGCTTCAAAACTATAGGGAATTTTTGGCTCAAAGTCACACCAAAACGTCGGTAAAAATCTCACCTCCCCTCTCAGCACTTTTGAGAAAAACAAAAAAAAATCGTAACAATCAACAATGTTCACCAACGAAGGCGACCGGTGCCGGTAGTAACTATTTAGTAGGCTGTGTACTAAGGTCGTTGACGTATGGACCCCCCCCCCCCCTTTAAAACATATATAATAAATTCATCATGTATAGCAATTTTTCACATTTTACAAACGTCGTCACAACTAAAAATTCACCACGTGCGGCAAATTTTACAGTCAAAAGCACGTGTAGCGAATTTTATTTTTCGAAACTAATGATAGCAAAAAATACCGAACGTGTGTCGAAAAACTGAAAACATTTTTGTAGATATATTCATCACACGTGGCCAATATCACTTCTACACGGCCAATTTCACAGTCACATTCACCACATGTGAGGAATTTAATTTTTTCTTAAAAAAATAATCATAATTTTTCCAATAGGCATATGTCTGTGACGAAAAGCTGATTCATTAATAAAACAATATTCACCACACGTGGCGAATTTCATTTTTTCATTAAAATTATATCGTCCAATCGGCATGTGTGTGTGACAAAAACCTGATAAATTAGTAAAACAATATTCACCACACGTGGCGAATTTCATTTTTTTCATTAAAATTATAACAAAAAACGTCCAATAGGCACGTGTGTGTGACAAAAACCTGATACATTAGTAAAACAATATTCGCCACACGTGGCGAATTTCATTTTTTCATTAAAATTATAACAAAAATCGTCCAATAGGCATGTGTGTGACGAAAAGCTGATCCACAAGTAAAACAATATTCACCACACGTGACGAATTCCCCGATGATAAACTAGGGCTTGAGGCGCTTGTAGTTCGCGAGGTGACTGTTGAGATGTTGAGCGAGTTGGTCGGCGCGGGCGAACGAAGCCTGGGGGCAACGCACATGTATGTAAAGAAAATGGGTTCATAATTAATTAATGAATCGCTGAAGTGTTCCTTAGAGCAAATCTCGAGAACGGCTGAACCGCTTTCGCTAATTCTTTTTTTAGAATATTCCATAAGTTACGAGGATGGTTCTCACGGAGAGAAGAATTTAAGAAATTGCCTAAAAATGTCTAAATACAACACTTTTCTATATTCCCTTTTTACAAATCTTCTTATATAATATAAAAATGAATCGCAAAATGTGTTGGTAAGCGCATAACTCAACAACGCCTGGACCAATTTGGCCAATTCTTTTTTTGTTGTCTTTGATATTGACAAGAGAAGGTATTTATGAAAGAAAATATTAAGAAAGTTGCGCAGAAAATGATTACGCAGGTGAAACCGCGGGGCGCAGCTAGTTTTCTAATAAACGTGGTGTTCCTAAGTGCATAACTCGAGAACGGCTAAACCGACTTCGCTAATTCTTTTTTTAGAATATTCCTTGAAGTACGAGGATTGTTCTTATGGTGAGAAAAAATCAAAAAATTGTCTGAAAATGTCTAAAAACAACACTTATATATACTCACAATTCCCATAACGATTCGTAATAATACTTAAAAATCAATTTGAACTTTAATACCATGGCATAAAGTTCGAAGTTCAATGGAGAGGTTCCGGGAAGGCAAAACAATTGAGTGACGTTAGTATCGTATAGTATAAATATTGATGTCAATCGTGTCGCGGTGTTAGTTGCCAAACTCCACCTAAACGGCTGAACCGATTTGTATGAAGTTTTTTGTGTATCTTCGTTTAGGTCTGAGAGTCGGACAACATCAATATTTTTTTTTATGGCAAAACACCGTTTGCTGGAGCAGCTCCGAAACTACTGAAACGATTTAGATGAAACTTGGTATGAGGATACATTGATTCATTGGGAATAGCATAGGCTACTTTTTATCCCGTTATACCCACCAGATCAGGAGTTACGCGGGTGAAAACGCTCGCTGAAAGTGTTGAGAAAATAAATACATAGGGCGGAGATATTGACACTGTTTCTGTTAAGACAGTTTACATAGTGTTTAGACTATAGTTCCCGAGTAAATCTTTGTCTAAATCTAAGGTTTAAATCCACATCTCAGACTATCCTTAAACCTCGTTTTGGAATAAGTTTAAGGCATTTTGTTACAAACGCAAAAAGGGTTTTAGAAGACCCGCTCATAGCAGTGTTTTTCACTTGCTAAGGTAAAGGTAATTGAAGCTGTTAAGGTCACTTTTTTCACCTTGTAAAGGTCAAAGGTCATCGAAATTGTAAACTCAATAAACTCACCTTACACACAACACATCTGTACAACTGTTTAGCGTGGTTCTGCATGTGCCTCGCGAGGAAGTGTAGCTGCGTGAACCGCTTGCCGCAGTGCGAGCACGAGTGAGCGCCCCCGGCGCCCCCGCCGGCCCCAGCGCCCCCGCCAGCCCCCGAGCCGTGCGCGCGCTGCACGTGCCGCCGGAGCGGGGAGTAGCTGGGGAAGGTCGCGCCGCATTCCGTACAACGACCTGTGGGAAAGTCGACATTTTAAACGTTTTATAGGTCGAGTGGCCAGAATTTTCATAGGTTAAGTGAGTCGTCGACAGACTTTTCATAGGTCTAATGAGTAGTCACCAGACTTTTCATAGGTCTAATGAGTAGTCACCAGCCTTTTCATAGGTCTAATGAGTAGTCACCAGACTTTTCATAGGTCTAATGTGCATGGAGGCTCCGGAGAGTTCGAATGAGACCCCGGGCCTCCAAGCTGCACCGAGGAGGGTCACCGGAGAGTTTTTAGTCGGTGTGACTCCGACATAACCCGTCGTCACCCCCCGGGATGGCGGGTATCCGTAAGGATTTTCTCTCCGACAAAAAAAAGGTCTAATGAGTAGTCACCAGACTTTTCATAGGTCTAATGAGTAGTCACCAGACTTTTCATAGGTCTAATGAGTAGTCACCAGACTTTTCATAGGTCTAATTGAGTAGTCACCAGACTTTTATAGGTCTAATTGAGTAGTCACCAGACTTTTCATAGGTCTAATGAGTAGTCACTAGACTTGTCATACGTCAAGCTAGTAGTCACCAGACTTTTCACAGGTCGAGCTATTTTTGACCAGACTTGTTGAGCAACTTGTCACTAGAGTCATAGGTCAAGATAGTTTTGACCAGACTTCGCATAGGTCTAGTCTAACAATGTGAACTGACCGTCCCGTTCGTCCTGCGTGTGCGCAGCCCGGTGCGGCTGCAGCTCGTCGTCGTGCTCGAAGCAACGGCGGCACACCTCGCAACGGAATGTCATCGCGCCGCGGTGACTCTCAGACCTGGAACAAAAAAATTTGTAGATCACAAATATTTTGTTACTAGCAGCGCTCCGCAGTTTCACCCGCGTTACTCCCGATCCCGTGGTAATATCAGGATAAAAAGTAGCATATAGCCTTCCTCGATAAATGGACTATACAACACAAAAATAATTTCTAAATTCGAACCAGTAGTTCCTGAGATTAGCGCGTTCAAACAAACAAACAAACAAACTCTTCAGCTTTATAATATATATATATAAGTATAGATTTATTATTTTCTTTTCAAGTCTTTTCTTTTGATGCAACTGTGATAAAAAAACGTCGTACGATACACGTGTGGTTTGATCATTCTATCTCGGCGCTCTATAGACGCTCTATATATGCTATAGATGTTTGTTTTTTTTTACACAGAAATTAATATTTGTTTATTTTGGCTTAAGCAAGTAAATACATGTTTGAGGTGTGGCTGGTACATGTGGCGAATTTTTCTATAAGCTAAAAAGAACAAATATCAATTAATGTGTAAAAAATCGAGCTTAAAGGAGATACAGGTGAAGCTAATAAAAGCGTGTTAAAAATACACAATATTAAGCCATTTTCTATAGAAAAACAAGATTCACCACGTGTGTCGAATTTTTCTACAAGCCAAAAACAACAAATATTATTTTATGTGAAAAAATAAACGATATTAAGCAATTTTCTATTGAAAAACAAGATTCACCACGTGTGTCGAATTTTCCCAACTTACTTGTGCATGTAAAGTTTCTCCCGCCTCGGGAAGGTCTCGCTGCATATGTCACACTCGTACCTGTCCGAGGAACGTTGCCGGGGTCGCGGGTTCGAACCCCCGCCGCCGCGGTTCTGGTGCGAACGACGGTGGATCCTGGATAAGATGTAATATTTTATTACTATAAGAGATAGTAATAAGCACTAAAATATTTTTTCATTACTCATACTCCGAAAGTAGGTGTAAAGGTGCCTGAAGAGCGGGTAGAAAGAAAAACTTTCAGCCCTAGGGAGAATCGCTTTCACTGACAGCTGTCATGTCAAATTATGGGTTCGCACGGCTTGTGCAATGTGCTTATAGCCAGTATCAGTATCATTACGCATTAGGAACTTCAAAAACCTAACCTCCTTGCTTTGCAAAACACTACTTAATGTATAACCTCTTTGGTCTTAACCTTGTAAGAGGATCAGGTAGTATGGAGTCTCTCATTTACTCTCGTTATTAGGAAGAATTTTATGTATTATTCGTAATGAAAAGCACAGTGTTTACCTCGGGTAAAAGACTCATTAAGTCCCTCGAACTATTAGCCAAACTCCGTCTCGGGACTCAATTAATGACTTTCACCTCTAGGGTAACAATGTACTATTAAAAACCTTGTGACAAAATGACAAGAAAATAAACAAATCAATTGTTTTTCAGATTGACAATACAGCAAATATTTATCTAATGATATGTTTTAAGTAGTTTTTAATCAATCAGTAAAGGTCATATAACTGACGACCCAGTTGGCACAATGGTCACCAAGCCGGACTGCCAACCACAGGATATTGATTCCCGCCTCAGGCAAGTGTTTATGTTTAGATATTTGTCTGTGGTCTGGTTGTTTCTATGTATTATATGTATATACTAGCTTTTGCCCGCTACTTCGTCCGCGTAGAATTCGAAAATGGACCGAGGAATCACGTTCTCTGCCCTAGAATCTACGAGGGCGGCACTGAAAATTTCGGGAATCAAGGAAGTGACACAACATAACTATTTAAAAATGTATTTATTGCTTTTCGAAGTATTCTCCGCGAAATTTGACACATTTTTCCATACGATGGAACCAATCATTAAAGCAACCATTCCATTCGGAAATTGGGGTCTCCAAAATGGCCGTTTTGTAGGCGTCCACAGCTTCTTCAGGTGATGAAAATCTCTGACCACGCAATTTATTCTTTATTTTAGGGAAATTATAGAAATCATTAGGGCTTAGGTCGGGGCTGTACGGCGGATGGTCTAATAATTCTATGTTTTCTTGCTCTAAAAACTCTTTTGTTCTGTTCGCGGTGTGAGAACTCGCATTGTCGTGATGGAGGATGATGCGGCGGCTGCAGTTCTCTTTACGGAGTTCAGAAACGACCTGTGGCAAACAAATGCTAGCATACCATTCTGCATTAACCGTTCTTTGTCCCTCAAGAGGAATAGTCACAACATGGCCGGTTTTGGAGACAAACGTGGCCACCATTTTTTTTGCAACACTCCGTGAACGAACAATTTTTGTTGGCTTTAACTCATTTTCGAACACCCAAACTCGTGACTGGTTTTTTGTTTCGGGTTCGTACGCGTATATCCAGGATTCGTCACCTGATACGATGTTGTATACAGCATTTGAGGATCCTGCGTGGAATCTTTCGAGAGTTCTGACGCACCAAGTAACGCGAGCCACTTTTTGCTCTTCACAGAGCGAATGCGGTATCCATCGGGAAAACAACTTTTTTACACCTAATTGTTCATGCAAGATTATTTGTATTTGACTCATGCCAATGTCTAAAGTTGCCTGAATTTCGCGGTATGTTACATGTCGATCTTCCTCAATCAGCTTACGCACAGCATCAACGTTTTCTTGGGTGAGTGCAGTTTTTGGACGACCTTGACGGGGATCATCACTGAGCTTGACACGTCCACGTTGAAATTCAGCAAACCAGCGATAAATTGTGGTTTTGGATGGGGCTTCATCACCAAATGCAGAAATCATCCGGTCAACACACTGTTTTTGTGATAAACCACTTCGAAAGTCATAATAAATCATCGCTCTTGAATTTTCTCGAGTCAATTCCATTTTCTCAACGACTAAACAAGTTTGACAAAACCTTGTGACAAGACCGAGATTCTTTTTTTAAATAAATAAATGGTATTCGATTTTTAAAACCAAGGAGTTTTCAATTAAAAAGATTTAAATATGACAGGAACAGTGGAAATATTCCATTCCCGATACTTTTAGTGCAGCCTATGTAAAGGTAGAATTTCGGAAAATCCTTTCTTATCGGATGCTACGTCATACAAAGAACACTCTCCAAGTTTCAGGTCTCTACGATCAGCGGTTTAGGCTGTGCGTTGATCCGTCAGTCAGTCATTCAGGACAATGTATAGATAGATTTACAAAAGAAAAGTATATAAGTAGTATATGAGTTGTCTAGCACCCATAACACAAGTGTAGTTACTCAGCTTGGGGCTAGATGGCGA
Organism: Idaea straminata; assembly: GCA_951213275.1. Classification (NCBI taxonomy): domain Eukaryota; kingdom Metazoa; phylum Arthropoda; class Insecta; order Lepidoptera; family Geometridae; genus Idaea; species Idaea straminata. Next base: position 7,394,913 of record OX577872.1, read on the forward strand.
TGTGTGGAATGTCCTCCAATATTTATATTTATAAATATACTTACTTCAAAGTGACCCTAGTAGAGTACCACTTCTTGCATATATGACACTGGAAGCTCTTGTCCGGCGATTCGTTGTCCGACTCCGATATTTCGTCGTGTGACGTCACGGCGGGGGGCGGAGGCGCCAGCCGCTCCGGGTCCGAGTCCGATCCGGAGTCCGGAGGCTGACTGAAGGGGGGGAGGGAATTGCTGTGGATAGATAGATGGTTATTCATTGTACAAGACTTTTTTATCCGGCTCGAAGGACCATTACTTTAAAGTAGTTTGTATCCAGCTCGAAGGACCATTTTTATTAGTAGTCGGCTCGAAGAACCATTTTGTTTTAAAAGTGGTTTGTTATCAGGCTCGAAAAACTATTTTTTATAAGTGTTTTGTATCCAGCTCGAAGGACGAGTTTGTTGTTAAAGTGGTTTGTTATCTGGCTCGAAGGACCATTTTTTTTGTATCCAACTAAACATATACTTATTAAATCTAGTAAAGAGCGGCTTTATTGTTAAGAGCGATCTTTTCCAAGCAACCTTTAGATGGACAAGAAATTAAAGCAACTTCGTGAGTTTTTTGTTCGGAAAACATTGTGATGAAACCCGCGGCTTAGTTGTCTTTAGACGTATTGACGAGTTCTTCCCTTTGGACACGGTCGACTAAGCTGAAAGGGTGGTATAAGTGCTGGACATGTTCCAGGCACTACAGCGTCATGAATAGCATGGATCAAAGTTGCTGGCGCTTTATAAATCATCTATTATGAAGGAAATTAGATGTACTGAAGGCTTCGTCTGCATAGAAGTCGAAAGAATGTTTATGCAAAATTTGAAGTAGATTGGACCAAAGAATCACGTTGTCCTATATAAACTTACGGTTTACGGTTCAAAATTCTTTATTCCTCATAAAATTTACAAATATCACTTAATGAGAAATCAAAATATTCTAACACTATCCCGGCCGGCTGTGCACCAATGTATTTTTCTTAAGAAAAATTTAGGTGCGCTAATTGACATTGCTCTTACGGTGAAGGAAAACAACAGAAAGTCTTGTACAATACGCTTAGAAGTCGAAAATAGTAATCACGTTTTCCCATACAAACTAAGCCCCTTTTTTTCACCACCTAAGGCATCGAAAATCCTCTCTTATCGGATACCTACAAAGAATACAACCTCCAAGTTTCAGGTCCCTACGATCAGCGGTTTAGGCTGTGCATTGATCCGTCAGTCAGTCAGGACAAAGCATTTTATACGTATAGAATTAGAGCAGACTATAATGGTTCACCTGTTAGTATTATGATGGTCGAAGTGGTTGTTGGTTTCCGGTTCGGAATCGGAGTCGGAACTGTCGGACGAGTCGGAACTGCAAGACGAGGATGATGACGAGGACGAGGAGGAACTACCTGTAAATGGAAAATGAGGTTTACATTAGAAAATTAAAAAAAATGACGATTTATCGAAGATATAGATAGTTTTTATCCGGCTCGAAGGACTACATTTTTAAATTTGAAAACGGAATTTTGCGATGGACTACCTGCTTAAAAGGACATGAGGTTCATGTTAAAAAATATACCAGAATCATTGATGTTATAGATAGTTTGTATCAGACTCGAAGGACCATTTTTAAAATATTTTTTATTGTCTTTTTTTTATTTTATTTGGCAGGCCTTCGGTACAAAATACCCTCTAATTCGTTGCATGTACAGTCGGCAACAAAATGGCAGACCCATAGTAGACTTCTTAATTACTATTATTTTAATGTTTTCATTCTAATATTATTTGACGACCCAGTTGGCACAATGTTTCGATTCCCGCCTCAGACAAGTATTTATGCTTATATATTTGTCTGTGGTCTGGTATTATAAGTATATATGCGCTTAGCTGTGAGGAGGCTTACAGCTAAGCGACGCTCGCCGATCGTTTACGATCGTGCGGGTCAAGCGCCGGCTGGCGCAGTCATTACTTGGATGGGTGGCCAATTAGTAGTGTAGCAAAAATGTGTTTTCGTAAGCCCCTCCGTGCTTCGGAAGGCACATTAAGCAGTCGTTAAGGTTAAATTAGAGGCCTTAGGGCGATCTGAAAACTCTAACAATAGGTGAGCCACACCACTATACGAGAAGAAGAACTATATATTTACAAAAAGAAAAGTATATAAGTAGTATATCCGTTGTCTAGCACCCATAACACAAGTCTAGTTACTTAGCTTGGGGCTAGATGACGATGTGTGGAATGTCCTGCAATATTTATTAATATAAAACTCACCAGAACCGGAGCTACTACTATCAGAATCTGAATTAGAACTGTCTTCTAACTTCTCAACTCTTGCATCCAATTCCTTTACAGAGGCACCACCTGTTAGCGACAAACAAGGTTCACAATCCTTATGATTTTAGGGTTCCGTAGCCAAAGGGTAAAACCCTTTTACTAAAACACCACTGTCTGTCACCAGGCTGTATCTCATGAACCGTGATTGCTAGACAGTTGAAATTGATGTCAATTAAATACTTAGCATATGAAAAAATAGGAAAAAATATGACATAATTCTCCGTTTCTTCTAGATTACAATGAAATATATAGTATATAAAACTAGATGTGGAAATAGTACATTGCGAAACAAGTGTGGTAAATTGATAATTGCATAGAGGCGGTTTAAACGCGAGCGTGTCAAAACGCCGAGATGCTATGAACAATAAGCCACACGCGTATTGTACGACCTTTTTTATCACAGTTGCGAATAAAAGGAAAAGACTTGTTAAAATAATAAAAAGTTAACAAAATATTTGTGTATGTTTACTATTTTTCAGGAATTTTTTTTTTGGTAATTATACTCCTGAAAGTGCAGGCAAAAGAGCCTTGTCTGACATACAATATTTTTTGGGGTTTTTCCATTTGTTTTTACGTCGGTGGTTAAAAACAGAATATAATGGCACGGAAAAAATTAAATTTAAGAGATAAAAAACCATTTAATATTTTTTTTATCACAGTTGCTCATAAAGTGGATCTTATTCAACGGCTTTTAGGCTCATAATCCAACATATTATGCACGCGTGCGTTTTAGATTTGTTAACTAGTGCTGTAAAGTTATCCCGATAAGTTAAATACGTATCTTACTGGTAATTACATGTTATGTAGGTGAAACATTCTTAATTTATCTGGGTTATACTGTTTTGATGTATAAAAAAGGTAGATACCAAAGAGTTTTTTAGCTAGCAAAAATGGTTGTCTCTAAATTCGGTTTACGAACGAAAATTTTACGTGATAATGACTTAGAAAACGATTAAAAATTGAATTGTTTATTTTTTGTTTTTTCTTTACTTAAATATATTGTTTTTCAGTACCATTGTATTTTGTTCTTAACCCCCGACGCAAAACAAATAGAAAAAACCCTAAAAAAATTTGTATGTCAGACGAGGCTGTATAGGTTAAAAGTCTTTTGCCTGGCCTTTCCGGAGCACAATTAACAAAAAAATATTGCCTTAAAAAAATGTAAACATAGACTTATCACAAATATTTTGTTAATTATTATTTTGTTTTCTTTTCTAGTCTTTTCTTTTATTCGCAACTGTGATAAAAAACGTCGTACGATATACGTGTGGAATTGATCTTTGCATCTTGGCTTCTTATGACACGCTCGCTACCGCTCGCGCGTCATAAACCGCCTCTATGCAAAGATCAATTTACCACACTTATATCGTAATGTACTATTAAGACATTATCACGTAAACTTGCCGTTCGTAAACCGACTTTATAGACAACCATTTTTGCTGGAGTAAAAACTCTTTGTTGGTACCTACCTTTTTTATCCATCAAAACAGTATAACCCAGATAAATTAAGAATGTTTCATCTACCTAACATGTAATTAGCAGTAAGATACCAATTTAACCTATCAGGATAACTTATAACACACTAGTGGCGTCGAGGTAACGCACGCGTGCGTAATACGTTGGATTATGAGCCTCACAGCCGTTTAATAAGATCCACATTATGAGCAACTGTGATAAAAAGACTAAAAGCATTTAAAGTCACGTGTTTTCAATTTGCTTCATCAGCATCTGACGCCATTACACTTATAGGAACTTCAAGAACCTAACCTCCTTGCAAACAAGTCACTTTCGTGTTCGTGTGTCCTTTGAAGGCTGTAAAGAAGGCAATTCTAATGGATGTAGCTAATCCAACCTATTTGTATTTACCTTCAGAGCTGCGTATAGATAAGACGTCATCGTCGTGTGTCCTTTGAAGGCTGTCCATCGGTGGCTTCTTGAAATTGGCAGCTAGTAGGTGAGGTTCGAACATTTCGTCCTGTTGGATTTACATTTCCTCATTAAAATCTTATAAGTAGTTAATAAATATTCAGGACATTCCACACATCGCCATCTAGCCCCAAGCTAAGTAACTACACTTGTGTTATGGGTGCTAGACAACTCATATACTACTTATATACTTTTCTTTTGTAAATATATACTTATAATACATAGAAACAACCAGACCACAGACAAATATCTAAGCATAAATACATGTCTGAGGCGGGAGTCGAACCCGCAACCCTGTGGTTGGCAGTCCGGCATGGTGACCATTGTGCCAACTGGGTCGTCAAATGTGAGGTTACCAACGCAACTCGTCATAAACGTGACTCGTCATATTCGCAACTCGTCATAAACGTGACTCGTCATTTTCGCAACTCGTCATAAACGCAACTTATCATTTTCGTATCTCGTCATTTTCGCAACTGGTCATGTTCGCAATTCGTCACACTAACCTTAAGCATTACATTAATAACAAAGATAAGTAGAAAATATCTTGGACAGGACAAGAATTTGTGCCATGATGCCCTTGGTGCCAGCCAATCTAATTCCAATCCACAGTGGATCGTTGATTTATGTAATTTATGATTTTATGGTTGATAAACATAACAATTTCCCAACAATTTTGTTTTTATTTTAGCACTCGCTGCGCCCAGCGGTTTCACCCACGTAAGTCCCGATCCCGTGGGAATTTCGGAATACAAAAAAGCTTAAAACACTCAGCTACCCCCAAACTATCTTTATGCAAAATGTCATAAATATCGGTCCAGTGGTTTCGGAGTTTATCCCCAACATACATACATGTTACCAACGTTACCTCTTTATAATATTAGTAAAGATATACTGTCGTGCAGGGTGATTATAAGGACAACTGTAAAATGAACGAAATGCAATGCTTTATGTTCGTGTGACGAGATGAGAAAATGACAAGTTACGAAAATGACGAGTCGCGTTTATGACGAGTTGCGCTAGTGTGACGAGTCCATGCAAATAAGACGCTGCACTGATTCGCTAGGGTGAAGAGAGCAGCACAAAATTAACCAATCATAGGGCCGCATTTAGCGTTCCCTTATGCAAGCGAAACTTAAGTACTGTTTATGAATAGTGAGACAGCAGCTCCACTGTCCGTCTGTCTGTCACCAGGCTGTATCTCAAGAACCGTGATAGCTAGACAGTTGAAATCTTCACAGACGATATATTTCTGTAAAAACAAATACTAAAGACAGAAAATTAAAACTTGAGAGGTGTCAAGGGACATCCGGATGGAACGAAGTTTCTTTCGATTAATTAGTGAATGAATTGTAATAAAATCAAAAAGTGTCGTTACAACTTTTGCTCTTAATTTTTTCCGTCTAGCCCCCTTTCGCAACGCGCAATAAGGAACTTCGTTCTAATAGGGGCTCCTATACATCATGGTACGGAACCCTTCCGCGTGTCCGACTCGCACTTGACGGGTATTTCTCCTTACCTTATCAATATTGGCATATTTCTCATGAATGTGTCTCAACGCTCGTAGATTTTCGTCAAGGCTTAGTGAATCTGACGCTGCGCTTGGTGAACCTAAAACACATAATCCTATTAATATTATAAATGTGAAAGTTTGTGTGTGTGTTTGTTACTCCTTCACGCAAAAACTACTGAACCGATTGCGATGAAACTCGGTATGTAGATAGCTGGCGACCTGGATTAACACATAGGCTTTTTATCCCGATATTCCTACGGGATCGGGACTTACGCGGGTGAAACCGCGGGGCGCAGCTAGTAATCTATACGTATAAAATGCTTTGTCCTGACTGACTGACGGATCAATGCACAGCCTAAACCGCTGATCGTAGAGACCTGAAACTTGGAGGGTGTGTTCTTTGTGTGACGAGGCATCCGATAAGAAATGATTTTTCGAAATTCTACCCGAAGGGGAGAAAAGGAGGGGGGGGGGCAAAGTTTGTATGGGACAACGTGATTTTCGACTTCTACGCGGACGAAGTCGCAGGCAAAAGCTAGTAAAAAATAAATATTGTAGGACATCATCACCATCTAGCCCCAAGCTAAGTAACTAGACTTGTGTTATGGGTGCTAGACAACTCATATACTACTTATATACTTTTCTTTTGTAAATATATACTTATAATACATAGAAACAACCAGACCACAGACAGATATCTAAGCATAAATACTAGTCTGAGGCGGGAATCGAACCCGCAATCCTGTCTTTGGCAGTCCGGCATGGTGACCATTGTGCCAACTGGGTCTTCAAATTAATGAATTAAGTACCGCACCGCTTTACTATAGCCCCTGACTTGACGGACTATGACGACTTTGACTGTTTTGAAACACTTTAGGCCCGATTTATGAAAAATCGGGTCACAATTTGATGCAAAATATAACTTGACACTGGCTAAATGCACAAGCCGTGCGAAGCCATAATTAATAGCAAAAAAAAGAGTGATACATACCAAGATCAGGTTCATCGTCCGTGTCTAACGATATTGGTTCCGTATTTGTCGGCATTAAATTACTTCTTACGCGAATTTCTGAAAACAAAACAAAACATCTGTTCATCAACTGGTAGAAAGATGGCGCTTTATTAAAATGTAAAATGAAAAACCCCCCCGTTTTTCTGCCAGCTGAGAGGGCTATATAAAAAAACAGCCAAGTGCAAGTCGGATAAACATCTGTTCATCAACTGGACAGATGGCGCTATATTAAAAATGTATGAAGAAACCGCCGGGGGGTATTTGTGCCAGCTGAGAGGGCTATATAAATAAAAAAATGTGAGCCGTCACGGGACGCCTGGCAGATGTGAAACATCGACATTATTTTGTAAAAGTAACCCGTACACACTACTGCATATAGACTGTATATATATACATATATATATCATCATATAGCGTGGCGACGCGTCGCCACGGCATGCGTCGCCACACCAGAAATCGGTTTTACGTGCGGCTATAGATGTTTCACATCAAAACCGTACCATATTCGTCTTTTAGTATTTGTTGTTATAGCGGCAACAGAAATATATCATCTGGGAAAATTTTAACTGTCTAGCTATATCACGGTACATGGGAGCTTCTATGAGGGTATTTTGAGCTACTTTAAGGGGGTTTTTGAGCTTCTTTGAGGGGTTTTTTGAGCTTTTTTGAAGGCATTTTGAGCTAATTCAAGGAGGTGTTTTGAGCTACTTTGAGAGTATTTTGAGCTACTGTAAGGGTATTTTGACCTACTTTGAGGGTATTTTAAGCTACTGTGGGGTATTTTGAGCTTCTTTGAGGGTATATTGAGCTACTTTGTAAGTAATTTGAACTACTTTAGGAGTTTTTAATTTAGTAATCGAAATACAATAGGAATGATATTTCAATGTTATTTGAACAAGAAAAAAAAATGTCTTTCTGGTTGTATAATCTATACATATAAAATGCTTTGTCCTGAACTACTGACTGACTGACGGATCAAAGCACAGCCTAAACCGCTGATCGTAGAGCCCTGAAACTTGGAGGGTGTGTTCTTTGTATGACGTAAGCATCGGATAAGAAAGGATTTTCCGAAATTCCACCCCTAAGGGGGTGAAAAGGGGGGCATAGTTTGTATGGGACAACGTAATTCCTTGGTCCATTTTCGACTTCTACCCGGACGAAGTCGCGGGCAAAAGCTAGTCCAAGTATAAACAAAGAGTGCAGACGATGTACTTACTGCCTTGCTGCGGTCGATTGTTCGGCGCGTTCGGATCTATTTTCCTCGGTCTGCCGCGTTTACCTTTCACCTTTTCTGTTGATGGAGTCTGAAAATGAGTTATTGAGTTCTTTGATTCCAACTTAATTATATAAAAAAAAATTAAATCCAAAGGTTCCTGGAAGAGATCGCTTTTAGCGATAAGGCCGCCCATTGTGCCATTTTATGATTTATTTAAATAAATAAATATTGCAGGACATTCCACACATCACCATCTAGCCCCAAGCTAAGTAACTAGACTTGTGTTATGGGTGCTAGACAATGGATATACTACTTATATACTTTTCTTTTGTAAATATATACTTATAATACATAGAAACAACCAGACCACAGACAAATATCTAAGCATAAATACTTGTCTCGAGGCGGGAATCGAACCCGCAACCCCGTGTTTGGCAGTCTGGCATGGTGACCATTGTGCCAACTGGGTCGTCAACTGCAACTGGTTTGGCGTCTGACAGGAGTGAAGGGAGGTTCAATTGCTCACATCATCGCTCTCTGCCCCAAACTAGTTGCTTAGCTTGGGGCTAGATGGCGATGTGTGGAATGTCCTGCAATATTTATTTATTTACTCCTTCCACTTTCCGCCGGGGGCCTTGATTCGCTGTTTGGCCTATACATACTAACTTTTTACTCACCCCATCATTCCTTTTAGCGCTCGGCGTCCGCTTCGTATATTTACGTTTTGTCCGCGGAGTACCGTCCCCGGTCGACGATGAAGCACCCGAATCTGAAACGTAACCTATCTTACAATAGAAATATCATCCGAAAGGGTACAGGCGTGAAAATTGACGACTCGCAAGGCTTACTACGTATGAAAGCAATTTTTGAATCTATATAAATGCGAAGTTTAGCAGCTGAGAAATCTAGCATTTGCATGCACATGGCGCTGAAGGTCGATTCTCGTAAATAAAATCGTTTAAATTACCTACATTTTAATATCATTCCGATTGCATTTCGATTACAAAAAATATTCATGAGAATACTAAAAGCTGGGGATATTTGAGAGTATTTTTTTGTAATCGAAATTCAATGTTGCAATGTAATTTGAACTATGGTATTTATGAGAATTCGCCTTCTGCTAAACAAAATTCTATGCGCAATTTATTAAGCTATTGCATAGCTTTTATCGCGGGCTTTGAGCGCGGCGACCGAATCAAGAAATTCGGTAACGTAAATAAAACCTAACACGCCCCACTCCGCCTACCATACCAGCGTTCGCTTAAGGGCAGGTGCTAATAAAGCTACCAAAATCGACCTTTGTTTTAGCAACTCTAAGTAATCAAATACTCTTTTTTTGTTATTTGGATATAAATGGATATTGTATACCATATTTTTATTATAACCATATTTTTGTTTATTGTGGTTGAAAACATGATATGAAAACTTCGTTCGATAAAAAAAATGTTAGAAAACAGAGAATTATTAGATCGTTTATCGGGTTTTATTCAAAAATAGTTAACGTTTGTTTCCAAAAATGAATCAAATGATAGGTTTTGACCTCTAGGAACTATATTTGTGGATAATAATGCTAAAATGTTTTGCATATCGATCAAATATAACAGTTAGCACGCAGCACGCTACGTTTTTGAGAGGGGGGGCTAAGGTTATGTATGGACCTACACACGGTACTGGAAGAGCGCCTTAATGTGTATGTATATGGTACAACTGTACGAAGCTCGCACGATGTAATAGCTTTACCGCGGCAGTCCCCGAGTGCCACACGTTTCTTTTCTTAAATTTTAAAGGTAATTTTGTCAATTTCATTTTCCTTCATTACAATTTTAGCACTATTTGTATTTTAATTAGCAATTTTTAGAAGACATTTATTAAGACTATTATAATATGAGAGCCGAAAAAATAAATAAAGTTTTTATTACCGAACTTGAATTCCGTTTTACGACTCGACTCCACTGTCTGTCTGTCTATCACCACACTAGTAATTTTTTCAATTTTTTAATTGCGTTATTTTGTACTCAAAATTCTATTGATAAATGATTTGATTTTGGTCGATTCATAGGCTTTTCGTATGTGTACGTTTTTTACTCCTTAACGCTAAAACTTCTGGACCGATTGCGATGAAACTCATTATGTAGATAGCTTGAGATCTGGAGTAACATATTTGCTTTTTTTATTCCGATATGAAGTTGTTTGTTTTCGGTGCACAGAAGTGGCCTTCAACCGTTTGCTAATATAAAATAAATATCGCAGGAAATTCCACACATCGCTATCTAGCCCCAAGCTAAGTAACTAGACTTGTGTTATGGGTGCTAGGCAACTCATATACTACTTATATAAGTTTTCCTTTGTAGATATATAAGTAGTAGCAGTTGGCACAATTGGTCACCATGCCGGACTGCCAAACACAGCCCGCCTCAGACATGTATTTATGCTTAGATATTTGTCTGCAATCTGGTTGTTTCTATGTATTATAAGTATATGTTTACAAAAAGAAAAGTATGAAGTAGTATATGAGTTGTCTAGCACCCATAACACAAGTCTAGTTACTTAGCTTGGGGCTAGATGGCGATGTGTGGAATGTCCTGCAATATTTTTTTATTTATCACTGGTTTATCGATCGTTTTCGTACGTAGTAGCCATGCCAACAGCTCCAACACCATCAAAATTACCATCATGCAAAGAATGATAAGCCGTGACAACTGATTTACTGTCACCATCTATAATTTTACGCATTTATATGAAAGGGGAAGTAACATATAAGTATGGAAAATGGCATAGTAAGTCGCCTTAATATAATTTTGGCGCGGCCACCTTTCAAACCGATTGAAATGCATTAAACATTCATACAAAACAACAAATGCACTAAACTTATTATTTTTAGAATTATTTTCTGAGAAATAATGCATTGTACATCCAAAACCCAGCCCAGTTGGCACAATGGTCACCATGTCGGACTGCCAAACACAGGGTTGCGGGTTCGATTCCCGCCTCAGACAAGTATTAAGCTTAGATATTTGTCTGTGGTCTGGTTGTTTCTATGTATTATAAAGTATATGTTTACAAAATAAAAGTATATAAGTAGTATATGAGTTGTCTAGAACCCATAGCACAAGTCTAGTTACTTAGCTTGGGGCGCGATGTGTGAAATGTCCTGTAATATTTTTTATTTTAATTAATTTCAAAATAAACAAGACGCAAGAGGACGCGAGTTCAAATTTTGTCGTGGTGCAATTTTTAGATCTGCATTCCTTTATATATTTCTAGGAGACAAATACCATGTAAGAAAATGCTAAAGATGACGAAAATGTTAAAACAAAATTTTTTTTTTTTTTTGGTACATATCACTTTACTAGAAATTGTAACATTTGTTGTTTGTATGACAACCGTATTCACAATCAATCCTATGAGATTGCATAGTGCGAGCGAACGCATAGAGACGCAAAAAAATATGAATGAATAAATGAATTATGAATAAGACGCTGATTCGCAGGACTAAATTGACCAATTATAGGGCCGCATTCAGCGCAGTGCGTTCACTTATCCAAGAGCAACTTAAGTATTGTTTGTGAATACGGATGTCCTATATACATTGTCATATGATTTAAAGTAGCCGCGCAAAAAATATTAAAAAACATTGGAGCGACTTTTATGCCAATTTCCATATTATGTTAAAACCCCATTAAATTAATTTCTCAATAAATTATTTAAAAAAAACATGCACGCTTTAACTAAGACATTACATTCATAAAGTAAAACAATCATTTAAATATTTTTATAAAACGATCATGCCTAATTTTAAATCTACTGAAAATCTCAAAAATCCTGTCCAATTTTAACATAACGCCATTTTGAAAATTCAACCAATCACCGATCAGCTATGCCTTGTTTGTGCTAGTGTGCGTGCGAAACTGACGGTGATTGGTCGTTTTCAGAGTTCCGTATCCACAGGGTAAAAACGGGACACTTTTACTTAAGACTCCACTGTCTGTCTGTCACCAGGCTGTATCTCATTAACCGTGATAGCTAGACAGTTGATATTTTCACAGATTATGTATTTCTGTTGACGCAATATCAAAAAATATTCTTTAAAAGTTTGTCAAATAAAAATCTGTAACATGAAATCACGTACGAGTTTTAGCGCGAAGCTGCCCCCTTAAACTATAAGCGATATCGCCAACCGACAGATTTTTTTTATATTTTTTGTATGAAATTGACACAAGCCAACGAAAAGTCACGTGGTCTTGCGTTAGAGAAAAAAAATGGTGGATAAGTTCCATCTTATGCTAATTTTTTGCAATGGTTTATGTCAATTCCATACAATTAAATCTATCGATTGGCGACATCGCTAATAGAAAGCAATCTTGTCTAAGGGGGTTGATTGGTGAGTCGTATCGAAGCGAAACGCCCGCCGTCTTGAGACCCTACCACAAGTTGCTTACGCACTCGTTCGAACGTTATTTCCTAAGAAACTTTAAAACTGAAATGTGTTTCGACGAAGCGTTTTTTTTATATGATAGGGGATAGACAATTTTTGTTTCCAATTTTGAAAATACGCACTTTTTTTTTTGAAAATTTTGAAGTTTTTACTACTGGAAAATCAGCTGTTTTCGGCAATAAAGACCAAAAATAAAATAATAGTCGAAACAAATAAAACTTATGTCCACCTATAGGGCTGAACCGATTTGTGTGATTTTTTTGTGTAGATTCGTTAGGCCAGAGAATAGATTGACTTCTATTTTTTATTTATTTTTTCCTTTTTTAGTGTTATGTACATACCTTAAAAGGTAAAAAAGGAACCCTTATATGTTTACTTTCTTGTCTGTCTGTCTTTATGTTTTTCCTTTATTTTTTTTGTAAATGGCAAATATAACGATTGACGGGGCGGTTGTACTTGTATACGAGCTGTTTTCCGCAATTAGACCGTTTTTAATTGGGTCCTTTTTACGTGAGGTTGGAGTAGGCTTGCCCAGCACCTACTACCCTCTCAGCCTAGTCGACCATGTCCAGAGGAGAGAACTTGTCAATACTTCTGGAGTCAACTAAGCCGCGGGTTTCATCACGATGTTTCCCTTCACCGTAAGAGCAATGTCAATTAGCGCACATAAATTTTTCTTTAAAAAATCCATTGGTGCACGGCCGGCCGGGATTCAAACCCACGACCTTCAGAATGAAAGTCGAGGTATTTACCACTAAGCCAACACCGCTCTCCGGTCTGCCGGGACATTTAGTTGTTTAGTATATCCGTTTACCATATATTAGTATAGAAAGCTAAAATAGACAGCGTGATTGAGACAGAGTTTAATTGGCCGATTCTAGTTATTTGATTCTTGAAGTTTCATAGTAATCACTCGATTGAACGAGCGCGTAACTCGTGGTAGGGGTATGTTCTAAAGAAGAAAATGCTCAAAAGTACCACTATTCATTATGCTACACAATTTCATTTTATATATTTATAATTAAGAAAATAATCAATTACATTCTTAAAACAATCTACAAAAAAAATCCAACGTCATGCACAAATCTACCATCTCAGTTTTTCAATATTTTTACCTTTTCTTTTTACTTTTGCAATTTTCAAATTTCTCCTCAACACTCTATCTTTCACCGTAACCATTTTCCCGACTGCAATTTTACCCGACTTTAGGGGTAATTTCCTCAGTGCCACCTTATTTTTTGCGACTGGCAACTTTTTAGCGACGCGCGTCGGTGGTTTTTTTGTTGACGACTTAACTTTCGTGTTCATTTTTGCTAACGTGAGGAAAGTGCGTGTTTTAGTATGGGTTTGAGCAAGCTGGATTTTTAGGTTGGCAACACTGATTGGGAAAAAGTTTTTGTTTTAACTTATGGTTTTTTAAGGTTTAGCACGACTAGTGCATAGTGCATATTAGCCAGGTCGAATAAAATATGTCATGTTTTGCTATTTCTTGGGGCAGAATTTTAGATTTATTCAGAAGAAGAAACCCAAGGGGCCAACATACATCAGTGGATAGCAGAACCTTGCATTGTCTTAACATCTTGCAACTAATTTATTAAATAGGTTAATGGCCGCGCAATCAGAAAGCCAATATTTTCCAATGACTTTTAGGGCCCTACCTCACTGGGACGCCATGGCTACGTCTGGTTACCTCAGCTCGCCAAATGAGAGTAGCCACTGGCTTCTGTCTGTCACAAGAACAAGGAAGGCTTTGTTCTTGTGACAGACAGAAGCCAGTGGCTTCATAATTTTTTTTTACTTTTAAAATGTCTTTATTTAATAAATTGTAGTTTACAGAATTTGTACATAACCTATACCATATTATGTAAGAACTGACTTATTTAAATATTATTTTGTACAGACTGGAGCGCCTTTATAAAACATTATTAGTGAGGATCTTGAGGTATTATATTAGGTATAATATTACTAAAATCGGTGGGTTTAATTAAATATTCTTTTATATTTGTGTTTAATCAGTTTTTTTTCCATACTTATAATAAAGTTAGAGAGGACAAAAAGTCTGTACTTGGAAGCAAATAAAAAAAATGGGTCTACGGGACTTAGAAAAAGTAGTAGAACAAAAATATATGCTAAATTTCATGTCTGTCTGTCAGATTGTTTGTTATACAATTACAAAAATCTAAACCAATTGAAATCTGGATCGTAGAGACCTGAAACTTCGAGGGTGTGTTCTTTGTAGGACGTGGGCATCAGATAAGAAAAGATCTTCCAAAATTCTACCCCTTAGGGGGTGAAAAGGGGGAGCATAGTTTGTTTATGACAACGTGATTCCATGGTCTATTTTCGCCATTTAGCAAAAGCTAGTAATACAGGAGGAGGAGACTTTCGAGGAGACGAATTTTTTGAATAAGTAACATAGCGTCCCGGTGAGGTAGTTCCAATTAAATGCAATTAAATAATATTCTATTCTATTCTATTCTATTCTATTCAATGGTCCTGCCGTCCGTGTATGTTCGCCGGTCACTATCAGAATAAAGTTTTCAAAAAATCCAGCTTGTTCCAAATGTTAATGACAATAATTGTTGTTAAACACAAAATAAACACAATGTTATTTAAAAACACCACTCTTTTCTATGTGCTGGTTATAGTGCACTACCATCGTGTTATTTTTATGGGGTAATTTTGTACCGGAGGCGCGCCAAATTCGAAAAAATAAATACTAAAATCTCTTTTTTCATGATTTTGAACTACCATGGTTATTTCCAATATTTAGATAGATAGATAAACACTTTATTTGTACAACACACAAAACATTGAAAATAACAAAAAGGACGAGAAAGCTTATTAACAACGAAATTATACAAACAGGCGATAAGGCGTATTTAAGTTATTTAAACCCGGTTATTTACCATGTTTTTTAGGATTCCGTACCGAAAGGGTAAAAACGGGATCCTTTAACTAACTCATTCAACTCTCTGTCTATCACCAGGCTGTGTCTCGTGAACCGTGATAGCTAGACAGTTGAAATTTTCAGATTATGTATTTCTGTTGACGCTATAACAAATACTAACCAGAATATAATGGGTACGGAACCCATCGTACGCGGAGCCCGACTCGCACTTGGCCGGTTTTAAATTGATGTATGTTCTTTTAAAGTAGCTTCAAAGTTTAATAAAGAATTAATAGTTGGAAAACTCCAGAGGAAACAACTCGTCAATATGTCCGGATTCAATTAAGACGGATTTCATGACGGACGACTAAGCTGAGAGGGTGGTATAGGTGCTGGACGAGTCTACTCCAGGCACAACTTTGAATAGTATGGATTAAAGTTGCTGGGGCTGTATAAATCATCTAGATTAATTATATAAATAAATAAATATTGCAGGACATTCCACACATCGCCATCTAGCTCCAAGCTAAGTAACTACACTTGTGTTATGGGTGCTAGACAACGGATATACTACTTATATACTTTTCTTTTGTAAATTTATACCTATAATACATAGAAACAACCAGACCACTGACAAATATCTAAGCATAAATACTTGTCTGAGGCGGGAATCGAACCCGCAACCTTGTGTTTGGCAGTCCGGCATGGTGACCACTGTGCCAACTGGGTCGTCAAATAATTCAATATTTTAATTGAAAAATATTCTTTTTTAGTGGCACTGATAAAAAATCTTGTTATATTTCGATTTCTAAGGGATGATTCCCATTAGACCGGGCCGAGTACGGGGCGGAGCCCGTCCGTGCTGCACGTTTATATTGTTGAAGGCAGGTCAAGTCGTTGGTTCCGGTTGCTACCTCTAGTAGCAGTCGTTAGGTCAAGTTAGAGGCCTTAAGGCGATCTGAAAACTCTAACAATAGGTGAGCTTCACCACTTTACGAGAAGAAGAAGAAGAACTGACTCAAAACATTAAGAACTGTTAATTTTTGCCTTTCAGTACATACATAGGTTTTGAATTGTATTTTTTAATAAGCTATTGCATAGCTTTTATCGAGGGCTTTGAGCGCGGCGACCGAATCAAGAAGTGCCGTAACGAAAATAAAACCTAAGACCCCCACTTCGCCTACCATGTAGCTAAGACCCCCACTCGACTGTACGAAGCTCGCACGATGTTTTGAGAACTGGGGGTCTTATGTTTATATCAAAATACTGGCTACTATTGTTTGTTCATTCTTTTTGGTCGTTCCTTCTTACTAAATAAATGTCACTCGTGTGACCGATATATTATGAAAAAGTCTTTTCATTTTATTTATTACTTTTTATCAGCCGCCGAGGGGACGGGGCGGGTCCGTGGAGTAGACGAGCGTCGTCGAACGGGACACGGTTCAAGCACTGTGTAATATAAATTGCTTCAAAACGTATGTAACGTTTCAAATCATTTTGTATTACCATGTTCACGGGCCGATCCGATAATTTTTATGAAAAACAGAAAAAATTGAATTTGGCGCGCTGTTGGTTCAACATTACCCTGTCAAAAAACAGAGTGCAAATGTGAAATAGAAAACAAGATTATACGCGACAAAGAGAACTTCCCCTTTTTTTATTAAAGTCGGTTAAAAAATAGCACGATGGTTGAATTATAGTGTAGAAACCGCACCATTTTCAGGCTCCCGTACACTGTGATTATAATGTTTAAAGGACTGTTCTTATGCCACAGTGTAATGGAGCCACAAGGAGACTAGCTGCGCCTCGTGGTTTCACCCGCGTAAGTCCCGATCCCGTCAATATATCGTGATAATACATACAGGTCAAAAACATAACCCTCCCTTTTGGATTCGCCATAGTCAGGTAAAACAGAACTGACGGCCTTTGTGGCGCGACGTGCGAAGACCCGCCTGCGACGAAAAAGGTTGCGGGTTCGATTCCCGCTTCAATATTTAGTACCTGGATGACTGAGCTTTGTTCGGGTATTTTACGAAACTCCCCGCATACTAAATTTCATGAAAATCTTTGGAGCTGATGATATATATACAAGAAAGAAAAAAACAATAAAAAATGAGATTCTTTTTTTCCTTTAAATAAGTCTTCTATTTATCTCGTCACCATAACACAAGCCCAGATGAGCGATATCTTATCTTATATCTTTAAATGAGCAATTCTTGTATATATATAATTGAAATCTCGGAATCGGCTCCAACGATTTTCATGAAATTTGGTATATAGGGGGTTTCGGGGGCGATAAATCGATCTAGCTAGTAATCATTTTTAGAAAATGTCATTTTATTCGTGTTTTATCGAAACTTACTTTTTTTTTATCTGAAAAATATGACTCTTCCTGACCTCTATTGGCGAACTACTAATACTATTTTTTGTGAGCAATAAAGTTATTCCAGCAGATGGCGTTGTTAAGTAACACGAAGTCAATGAGTGTTTGCTTTGAGGTTAGACTAAGTAAAAAAAAATAAAAAATACCGAGCAAAGCTCGGTCATCCAGGTACTTATTATTAAACAAACACGAGACGCGTGACGTTTACCGTACCGGAACATGACACTTTATTGTGAATGCTAATGTTCCGTCAATTCATTAGAAGTTATAACGTCAAAAATTCACCATATATACTAAAAATATTTATCCCTTTTATCCCGATATTCCTACAGGATCGGGAGTTACGCGGGTGAAACCGCAGAGCGCAGCTAGTAACACAACATGTTGCTAAGCTATGATTATGTATTTACATAGTAAATTATTAGTTGAATATTTACCAGCAGTAGATCGGCGCTTGTGGTCCCTCTTCGCTTTGCGCTCCAACGCTTCTGTGGACAAAATAAATAAATAAAATATGTATAAACATTGCAGGACGATGAAGACAGCGCCATCTAGCCCCCAAGCTAAGCAACTAGGCTTGTGTTATGGTAGCAAGACAACGGATAGAATACTTAAATCCTAACTTAGTTTTTAAGACGTTTCCATGTGGTATATGTACAATTGTGTTAAGCATCCAAAGGAATAAAAAAAATTGACTTGAATTTTTTTTTTCACTTGTCTAAATATGTTATTTTCTTAATACTTACATACTTTTAATAAATATACAGGGTTATTGGTAATTATACTAGCAAGCCGTTGAGGGCCACTTCTGCGCAACTAAACAAACAACTTTTGTTCTACGACTTTTGGAAATTCAGACATTTTTTGATAATTTTGAGGTTAGGTTTACCTGAAAATCAGCTGTTCCTTACACGGAGAGGTCATTAACCTTAAAATTTTATTTATTTTTTAAGTTTTATCCACTGTTCTTAGTCTAAATGGCCTTTGTTTAAAAAAATCTACTGTTTTTCAAATTTACTTAACCTAAAATTATATATTTTTTTTCGAATTTCCAAAAGTCGTAGAACAAAAGTTGTTTGTTAAGGTGCACAGAAGTAGCGCTCAACGGCTTGCTAGTATATTTACCAATAACCCTGTATAGAAACACCTAGAACAGAAACAAATACTGGAGATAAATATTTGTTTGAGGCGGGAATCGAACCGGCAACCTCCTACGTCGCAAGCGGGTGTTCGCCCGAAGTGCCACAGCGGTAAGTTAAGATATTAACAACCGTATTCACAATCAACCCTATGAGATTGCATAGTGAAGTAGCAGCACAAAATTGACCAATCATAGGGCCGCAGCGCAGTGCGTTAACTTATCCAAGAGTAACTTAAGTGCTGTTTGTGAATACAGGCGTAAGTATATATTTACAAAAGTATATAAGTATTCTATCCGTTCTCGTAGCACCCATAACACAAGTCTAGTTGGGGGTCGTTCATTAATCACATTAAGGTTTTTTTTTGGCATTTTAACCCTCCCCCCCTTCCCCCTATATCACGTGTATTTTTAGTACCTACACAGAATCTTAATTATTTTTTAAATTATTTATAAAATACAGGTATTTAATTAATGTCATTATAATTTTAGAAAAAATTTCGCCGCTTTTCGTTTGAGTATAGCGCGTTTGCATAAAAAATAAATACACGTAATATATTACTACACCCCCCCCCCCTCCCCCTTGTGATATTTCGTGATTTTTTTTAGTTATTCCGATCTGTCCCAGTGCTTTGTTCCCTTAAGGGGACAGATACAACGAAAAAGTTTGACTTGTTAGCAGCTCTTAACGGTTTGATCTGTCCTCCTATCGCTGACAAAGGGGCAGATCAAACCGTTAAGTGGTGAATAAAGTTCGATCTGTGCCCTCATTGCTTACAAGGTGACAAATCAAACTTTTTTTATGCGACCTGTCCCTTTAATGGGACAAAGCACTGGGACAGATCGGATTAATCATTTTTTTATGGACCCCAACCGCCCCCTTAGAGCCTCACGTGATTAAAATTTCGATCTGTGCCCTCGTTTCTTACAAGGTGACAAATCAAACTTTTTTATTCAACCTGTCCCTTTAATGGGGCAAGGCACTGGGACAGATCGGATTAATTCATTTTTTTATAGACCCCCTCCCCCACCCTTTCGAGCCTTGTGATTAATGGACAGCCCCTTGTTAAGTTTGTAGGCTAGATGCCGCTGTGTAGATTGTCCTGCAACATATATTTACATACCTCACGCATAGAAATGTTCGGCAATATGACTTGAAATATCTGTATCCCTACCACAAGTTGTTAACGCACTACTTACTACAAAATTTTGAGCGGTGTTGCCGTTGTGGCAGATATCTTAACTTCGAAGGTCGTTATACGAATCCCTGCCAGTCGTGAACTAAAGGATTTTTATTAAGGCGCTCTTCAGGATTAAATACTCAATACGGTAAGTGTCAGTGTTAAATACTCAATACGGTAAGTTTGATCGAGTGCGTGAACTGTCAGTGTTAAATACTCAATACGGTAAGTTTGATCGAGTGCGTGAACTGTCAGTGTTAAATACTCAATACGGTAAGTTTGATCCAGTGCGTGAACAACTTGTGGTAAGGCCTCTGTTTTGAATTATTTTACATAAATTGTTAGTTCGTGTTAGTTAAATTGTATTTACATAAAAACAGTGTAGTGTGAGTTAGAAATTAAATCCAAAATCATAGACTTTGTTATATAAATAGCAAATAGGAGCCAAAACGGTTGCCAACAAGCAAATCTGGGGCCCTACGAAAAAACAACCTAATTTTTATTAACTTTTTATGAAAGGCAGGCTCTAAATTCCGCCCAGTGTGAAGCGCGGGTTAGGATATCGACGTCGGCTTCAAGCCGACGCAATAAGCGCGGTTGGGCTCCTGAGCCCTGATTCCGTATGTATCGCGAAATACGACTTTGGAAATAGCGTTTTAGTCCATTGAAATGTTAAATCTTTTGGGCTTAGCGTGCATTTTCGGTTTACTACTAAAAGTTGCTTGACAAAAGTTGTAGATAATCTTATTTGCAACCAAAAATATCAACTAATATTTTTGTCAAAGTCAATTTTTTTATTCCTTTGGATGCTTAGTACATAGATCACATAGAAACGTCTTAAAAACTAAGTCCTTCGGAACGCGCCCACCAATGAGAAGAAGGCACAAGAAACTTATTTTTAAAAAAAGTAAAAATTTATTATGGTTAATGACCTCTCCGAAGCCTCTCCGTGTAAGGAACAGCTTATTTTCAGGTATATATAACCTCAAAACTTTCAAAAAAATGTTCAAATTTCCAAAAGTCGTAGAACAAAAGTTGGTTGTTTGGGTGCACAGAAATAGCCCTCAACCGCTTTCTTATATGATTACCAATAACCTTGTACAACAACTTTAGTTTTACGCGACAGGCATTTTGCATTTGGCTCCTATTTACACGCTAACAGATGATGTGTGTGGGTTTTAGAAAAGGTTATTATGAAAATGAAACAAAGTTAAATGGCCTTTTTTTGAAATATTATTTTTTTTCCAAAACGCTTGATAGATGGTGGTATAAATGGCCAAGGGCTGGCCAAAGTATCTTGAAGCGGCCAATTCAATAGACCAATTCGATAAACTATAATTAGAAAGTAGGTAACTATCTTGAGAGAGTAAAGAGCTCTTCTCTTTTTTCTTCTTCTTTTATTTTCCGATTTCAGTGTTCCGTTTTTAGGTACCCTAGATTTTCCATACCCTAGAGTAAAAACGGGATCCCTTTTACAAAGACTCCACTGTCTGTCTGTCACCAGGCTGTATCTCATGAACCGTGATAGCTAGACAGTTGAAATTTTCACAGATTATGTATCTCTGTTGCCGCTATAACAACAAACTATAAACAGAATATAATGGTATGGGACCAATCGTACACGAGTCTGACTCGCACTTGGCCGGTTTTCTTCTTTTATTTTCCGATTTCAATGTTTCTTTTTTATTGTAATTAATTCCTTATAAACTCGATTTCAATGTTTCTTTTTTATTGTAATTAATTCATTATAAACTCGATTTCAATGTTTCTCTTTTATTGTAATTAATTCATTATAAACTCAATTTCAATGTTTCTTTTTTATTGTAATTAATTCATTATAAACTCAATTTCAATGTTTCTTTTTTATTGTAATTAATTCATTATAAACTCGATTTCAATGTTTCTTTTTTATTGTAATTAATTCATTATAAACTCAATTTCAATGTTTCTTATTTATTGTAATTAATTCATTATAAACTCGATTTCAATGTTTCTTTTTTATTGTAATTAATTCATTATAAACTCGATTTCAATGTTTCTCTTTTATTGTAATTAATTCATTATAAACTCGATTTCAATGTTTCTTTTTTATTGTAATTAATTCATTATAAACTCGATTTCAATGTTTCTCTTTTATTGTAATTAATTCATTATAAACTCAATTTCAATGTTTCTTTTTTATTGTAATTAATTCATTATAAACTCAATTTCAATGTTTCTTTTTTATTGTAATTAATTCATTATAAACTCGATTTCAATGTTTCTTTATTATTGTAATTAATTAATTATAAACTCAATTTCAATGTTTCTTATTTATTGTAATTAATTCATTATGAACTCAATTTCAATGTTTCTCTTTTATTGTAATTAATTCATTATAAACTCAATTTCAATGTTTCTTTTTTATTGTAATTAATTCATTATAAACTCGATTTCAATGTTTCTTTTTTATTGTAATTAATTCATTATAAACTCAATTTCAATGTTTCTTATTTATTGTAATTAATTCATTATAAACTCGATTTCAATGTTTCTTTTTTATTGTAATTAATTCATTATAAACTCGATTTCAATGTTTCTCTTTTATTGTAATTAATTCATTATAAACTCGATTTCAATGTTTCTTTTTTATTGTAATTAATTCATTATAAACTCGATTTCAATGTTTCTCTTTTATTGTAATTAATTCATTATAAACTCAATTTCAATGTTTCTTTTTTATTGTAATTAATTCATTATAAACTCAATTTCAATGTTTCTTTTTTATTGTAATTAATTCATTATAAACTCGATTTCAATGTTTCTTTATTATTGTAATTAATTAATTATAAACTCAATTTCAATGTTTCTTATTTATTGTAATTAATTCATTATGAACTCAATTTCAATGTTTCTCTTTTATTGTAATTAATTCATTATAAACTCGATTTCAATGTTTCTCTTTTATTGTAATTCATTCATTATAAACTCGATTTCAATGTTTCTTTATTATTGTAATTAATTCATTATAAACTAGGCTTCTTTTTCACTTTGTTGTCTGTCCGTCTGTCTGTCACCTGTTTCTCAGGAACGCGTGGAGGTATCAAGCTGGAATGTATTAAGTAGTAACACTTAAGTTTTAAGATTTTTTTATACAAACACCTACAACATCTAATAAATGTCCCAGGGACTACAGCGTCCTGAACAGCATAGATTATTTGCTGACGCTGCATAATAGCCAGTAGTATTTTTTATACAAACACCTACACCGTCTAATAAATGTCCCAGAGACTACAGCGTCCTGAACAGCATAGATTATTTGCTGACGCTGCATAATAGCCAGTAGTATTTTTTATACAAACACCTACACCGTCTAATAAATGTCCCAGGGACTACAGCGTCCTGAACAGCATAGATTATTTGCTGACGCTGCATAATAGCCAGTAGTATTTTTTATACAAACACCTACACCGTCTAATAAATGTCCCAGGGACTACAGCGTCCTGAACAGCATAGATTATTTGCTGACGCTGCATAATAGCCAGTAGTATTTTTTATACAAACACCTACACCGTCTAATAAATGTCCCAGGGACTACAGCATCCTGAACAGCATAGATTATTTGCTGACGCTGCATAATAGCCAGTAGTATTTTTTATACAAACACCTACACCGTCTAATAAATGTCCCAGGGACTACAGCGTCCTGAACAGCATAGATTATTTGCTGACGCTGTATAATAGCCAGTAGTATTTTTTATACAAACACCTACAACGTCTAATAAATGTCCCAGGGACTACAGCGTCCTGAACAGCATAGATTATTTGCTGACGCTGCATAATAGCCAGTAGTATTTTTTATACAAACACCTACACCGTCTAATAAATGTCCCAGGGACTACAGCGTCCTGAACAGCATAGATTATTTGCTGACGCTGCATAATAGCCAGTAGTATTTTTTATACAAACACCTACACCGTCTAATAAATGTCCCAGGGACTACAGCGTCCTGAACAGCATAGATTATTTGCTGACGCTGCATAATATCCAGTAGTATTTTTTATACAAACACCTACACCGTCTAATAAATGTCCCAGGGACTACAGCGTCCTGAACAGCATAGATTATTTGCTGACGCTGTATAATAGCCAGTAGTATTTTTTATACAAACACCTACACCGTCTAATAAATGTCCCAGGGACTACAGCGTCCTGAACAGCATAGATTATTTGCTGACGCTGCATAATTTATCTAGATTACATGAATAGGCCAATATTATACCAACAAAATCATGCTAAGTAATGAAAAACATGCTTCAACTAAATTCTACATATAAAAAAACAGATATTAATGAAAAAGCTGAAAAAGAAATAATTAGTTTGTAAATATTGGTAGTTATAAATGTGTTTCAGCAAAGGGGTTTTAATACGAAAAGGGGTTGTTCTAGACGTCTAGGCGAACAACTTTTGTTCTACGACTTTTGGAAATTTGAACTTTTTTTCGATAATTCCTGAGGGAATTTTTACTTGAAAATCAGCTGTTTGATACAAAAACTTCGAACGAAATGTGCTAATTTCCAAAAGTCGTAGAACAAAAGTTGTTCGCCTAGACGTCCCCTTCGCTGAAACAAATTGTATAAGTAAGCGGTTGAGGGCTACTTCGGTGCACCAAAACAATCAACTTTTGTTCTACAACTTTTTGAAATGGAGAAAAAATTGTGATTTTGTTTATCCGAAAATCAGCTGCTACTTACACGGAGAGGTCATTAACCTTAAGATTATAAATATTTTTAAATTTAATCGACTCTTCCAAGGCTGGATCTTCATTAAAATGAGCTGATTTTCGGATAAAAAAATCCAAAAGTCATAGAACAAAAGTTGTGTGTTTAGGTGCACAGAAGTAGCCCTCAACGGCTTGCTAGTATAATTACCAATAACCCTGTATACCATAGAAATGGCGAGATAGGACAAGTTGCCTAGAAGAATTTTTAGCTTTTATCGCGGGCTTCGAGCGCGGCGACCGAATCAAGAAATTCTGTAACGAAAATAAAACCTAACACCCCCCACTCCGCCTACCATGTAGCTCGGGCGAGCGGTCGCTTAACGTTTATGTATACGGTACAACTGTACGAAGCTCGCACGATGCAATAGCTTTATCGCGGACATCGCTGTCCGTCCGTCCGTCCGTCTGTCTGTCTGTCTGTCTGTATGTCACCAGGCTGTATCTCATGAACCGTGATAGCTAGAGAGTTGACATTTTCACAGATTATGTATATTTGTTGCCGATATCACAATAAATACAAAAAAAACAACAGAAAAAATATATATCTTTTGAGTATGTTTTTTAAGAATTTAGTTTACTTTTTTTTTTGGCAATTTTTTTTTTGTTTATTAGTCTTCCAAAAGGGCAGGCAAAAGACTATTAACCTATACCGCCTCGTGTGACATATAATAAAGGGTTTTTTGCATTTGTTTATACGTCGAGGGTTAAAAATAGAATATAATGGTACGGAACCCTATGCTCGCACTTGGCCGGTTTTTAATTTAAACTCACAAGAATTGTAATCATAGTAATTATTATGCCCAGTTTATCAACCCAGCAACTTGTCCCATCGCCAGAATATAATTGATCTATGATTAGAGAATACAATTTCGGGATCTTGGCCAATTTCTAGTCCCGAAAATCACGGGATTTTAGGGATTGCCAGAATCAAGAGTCTTGTCGAACGAAATCCCGGGATTAATCTACAACCGAAGCAAAATGAGTGTTTCTAGATATTTTTCTATCACGGAATCAGAAATCCCGAAATCCCTTTTAAATCCCGGTATTGTATTCTCTATAAATGACTGCAATGTGATCAATAAAACTCACCTAATTCCCTAGCCCGTTTCCTCGCGAGGTATTCAGGACTAGTCTTGTCGATCCTCGGCCGGCCCCGTTTCCTCTTCTCGCCCCCCGGGGTCGCCCCGGGCCCAGGCCCCCCCCCGCCCCCGTGGGCGTTCATTACAGCCGCTACATGCCAAGCGAAACATTTACTAACTACATAACTATGTTATACAATGTGTAAAGATAATTTTTTATGTGATAACGTCTTATTAATCGATGAATACAAAAAAAGTATGACGTTACGTTACGTCATTGACAGGTAACCATAGCAATGAATTGAAGTATGCAAAATGGTAATGTCAACGATACAAAAGAGTCCTTATGACGTTATCACGTAAAATTATTGCCCGTAAACAGACTTTACAGACAAACATTTTTTTTTTATTCCTCTTAGGTACCTGAACATGACACAACGACTAAATCACTTTAAGCTCCCAATCTGCTATTATTAGAATGTTTTCAACTCAAGCAACATTCTAAGGTCCTGCTCGATTTCAATTTAAGGGCCGCTACGACCTTAAATTACCATTTTTTTTTTGTTTTTTTTTTTAATTACCTAATTTTTAACTTCCGCTACAGCTACAACACTCATTTTTATTTAGAATGTATCTTCAGATCTTTGAGCAGTTTTTCACCGTATGAAAACATGATAGCATAAATTTTTCTCAATAGTTATTTTTTACGTGGGCTTTTTTTGCTATTAATTATGGCTTCGCATGGCTTGTGCATTTAGCCAGTGTCAAGTTATATTTTGCATCAAATTATGACCCAATTTTTCATAAATCGGGCCTAAAGTGTTTCAAAACAGTCAAAGTCGTCATAGTCCGTCAAGTCAGGGGTAAAGCTTTTTAATATTTTTTTACTATAACTATAATGACTAGCAAAACGACTCTTTCTTGTTTTGATAGTCGTTACAGTAATCTAGTTTCTGCCCGGCTGTTTTGTCAATCATTGAAGTTTACATTCAATTTTGTTAAAAACGGTCATTACGCGGCGCGCGGGGGAAAGGGACAGCGCCATTGCGCGGCGCGCGTGGGAAAGGGATAGCGCTGAGTACGAATATACAAGCCTTAAGTCTTCCAACTCATGAAATCAAACAAAAATTATTAGAATGAAAACATTCCAATATTAATAATTTTAGAACTTTACAGTGGGTCTGCAATTATGCTGCCGACTGTACCACCAGACTTTACTATATAAAAATTGGATCCGAGTTTAAATTGTTATTTTGGGAGAGGGGTTGTAACTTTTGTTGTTGTCATATCTTAAAAATTCTGAGTCAATTATAGCGAAATTAAAATTTTCGAGCTATTTTTTTTTTAGTATAATATAAGGAATTTCAGGGTTATCTTTACACAATGTATTGATCTTAACGAACGCTAGTGTGGCAGTACTATACAAATTTAAATAATTATATGAATGATATCCGGATGCCCACGAATTTTTATAACATAATTTTTTAAAATTTTCTTAAACCATAAAAAACCATACTTTTAGTATTTGTTTATTTCTTTTTTTTAGGAGTATAGTTTATTCGGAGTAGTCTTTTTAAGGGTTTCGTACCTTAAAAAAACCCAAGATCACTCTCTTGTCCGTCTGTCTGTATGTGTGTTACCATCGATTTTCTCAGGTACGGGTGGACCAAGCAAGTTGAAATTGTCACCAGATACTGAGGTCTGTAGTCTCTATTAGGGCCTATTGGGCCCCGCAGCGGGTGCATACTAAATTGACCTGTCTCGGGCCCCGCAGCGTGCGATTTTGTATTGACTCAATGCGGGGCCCGCGTAACGCAGTTTAGGACTTTATTTGTATAAAAACCAGAAAAAAATCCTGAGTTTACACGATAAAAAGGTATGGGCAAATTTATATTTTTGCGAAAACTTGTAAGTACCATAATTTTCAACTTTTTTTAGGGGTATGGTATATTTATTTTCTTACCCACCAACGTTCGTTAAGATCGAAATTTCTATGTACTAATATAGCTATAGTGATAGCGCGTAATTGAGTAGGCTCCTAGTATATAAAGCCATTAAAAATATATATAATTCGGGTATTTAGATTTTATTATACAGATATTACAATTTTTTAATATGGAAACCCTACCGTTACTCAAGGAACATACTCTGTTATGCGCTACCTCTATACATTAAATCAAAGCATTTTTTATAATCAAGATGCTATGAAAATCATAACAAAAATGGCAACATTTAAATAAAAATATATTTAAAATAAAATAAAAAAAATATTTTAAATATGGCAAATTTGACTAACAGCGTCCTACGTTTTACATTTACGAGGGATGCTACTACGGATGCGTGCAAAATTTTCTTTTTTTGTAAAAATTACCCAATTTGAAATTGTTCGGAAACAATTTACTAAAAAAACTAATATTTGAAGCTACATATATTTATTCTATAAACACGATTTCGTTATAACTTGTAGCAATTTTACTATTCATTCGATGTTTCGATTGAGTTGCATCGATCATTGCCACGTAAAGACTGGAGAAGATACGTGCGTCGTCCGTCAATGTAATGCGTATAATTTCAAAATTAACCTTATTATTAAGTTAATAAAATTCAATTATTCAGATATCAAAATTTGCAAACAACTTTACAGCCACTAGAACAGTCATAAGGGCCGTGACACACAGTGCTCGCGATAAAATCTCAAACCTTATTTTTATAATGATGTATTTTATAGTTGCCAAATAGTATTCTGAAGGCGCAGACCACAAAATAACTAACCACATTTTTATTTTAAGGGTCATAATTACAAAAAACTGATATTTTTTTAAATTTTCCGCGCATCCGTATCCCTTCAAACATTTCAAGACATGCTGTTTTTAAGTAAAATACTACACTAAAAAAAATCTGTTTTCGATATTTTCTTTTAAAAATGTCTTTGGTGTAATTATTTTTTCGACTTTTTTTACGAAAACTAATAACAAATAAGAGCTGGCTCACACAACTACGATTAATTGAGATGCACGCAGATCTGAGAGAATAAAACTCTTAAAAAAATCTCAGAAACTACAAGAGCCTTCGAGTCTGAAACTTCCCATGGGGGTTCCTTTTAGGTAGGGGAAAGGATTTTTGGAAATTCCACCCCTAAAGAAGTAAAAAGGTCTGATAATTATGTGTTTTAATTATATGTTCTATTAACAATATCACTTTTCTAACGCCATCTATGGAGGAAATTGGAACTAGTTCAGACACAAAAAGGCTCTAATAAAAATACCATAATACTAGTACTCAATTAATCGCATCAGTGGAATTAAGCCTTAATATCAATATCTAGAATTAGCTGCGCCCCGCGGTTTCACCCGTGTAAGTCTGGATCCCGTGGGAATATCAAAATGAAAAGTAGCCTATAGCCTTCCTCGATAAATGGACTATCCAATACAAAAATATTTTTTCAATTCGAACCAGTAGTTCCTGAGATTTACTACTGGACTACTGGTTCGAATTGAAAAAATATTATTTGCTACTTTTTTTTTATATTCCCACGGGATCGGGACTTATGCGGGTGAAACCGCGGGGCGCAGCTAGTTGTATAATACGTACCCATTTCTTTAGCCTGCTTTCTCGCTGCTAGATTAGCGATATACTCCGGGCTCGTCTTATCGACGCGCGGACGGCCGCGTTTGCGTTTCACGGGCGTTGTCTCTGACGATTCAGCTGAAATTTTTATTTATATTTACTGTTTTTTTTTTTAAATACATTTAGAATCCATAGCAATCTTCTTCTGCGTCATTTTTACTGTTATTAATGTGGTCCCTCATAGAAGAGCAATGTTCTTCAGCCTCATTTTTACTGTTATTAATGTGGTCCCCAATAGAAGAGCAATCTTCTTCTGCCTCATTTTTACTGTTATTAATGTGGTCCCCAATAGAAGAGCAATCTTCTTCTGCCTCATTTTTACTGTTATTAATGTGGTCCCTCATAGAAGAGCAATCTTCTTCAGCCTCATTTTTACTGTTATTAATGTGGTCCCCAATAGAAGAGCAATCTTCTTCTGCCTCATTTTTACTGTTATTAATGTGGTCCCTCATAGAAGAGCAATCTTCTTCGGCCTCATTTTTACTGTTATTAATGTGGTCCCCAATAGAAAAGCAATCTTCTTCAGCCTCATTTTTACTGTTATTAATGTGGTCCCCAATAGAAGAGCAATCTTCTTCTGCCTCATTTTTACTGTTATTAATGTGGTCCCCCATAGATCAGCATTCTTCTTCTGCCTCAATTTTAATGTTATTAATATGGTCCCCCATGGAAGAGCAATCTTCTTCTGCCTCATTTTTACTGTTATTAATGTGGTCCCCAATAGAAGAGCAATCTTTTTCTGCGTCATTTTTACTGTTATTAATGTGGTCCCCAATAGAAGAGCAATATTCTTCAGCCTTAATTTTACTATTATTTATGTTAGCTTGGTTAGTAAGAGAAATCTTCTTCTGTTTCTGCTTCGTCGGCGCAGGACCTATGTCTTCTTCTTCCATTCAATTCTATTAGTTGTCATCTCATCTTTCACATACACTTCTCTCATTTCTTCTGAAACTCATTTTTACAGGATAATAATTTTACAGTCTTCTCAAAAACATGGTCGGTGCAACCCGATCGGTAATTATAATAAAATAACTAGTAGTTTTAACGAAATCACTAATTTCTTCTTCTCATACAGTCCATCCATTTCTTCTTAGGTCCTCCTCTTCCTCTCCATCCCTCTACGATTCATATTCACCACTCTTCTAGTCACATGCGTCTCTTCTCTTCTCATCACATGTCCAATAATGTCCATACAAACTCATGTGGTTCCCTTTTACTTTTGCAGTAACCGGTTCAGGGTTCATTATCACTACATAGTATAAAACAAAGTCGCTTCCCGCTGTCTGTCTCTATGCATGCTTAGATCCTTAAAACTACGCAACGGATGTTGATGCGGTTTTTTTTCAATAGAGTGATTCAAGAGGAAGGTTTATATGTAATAATACATGCATAATATAACCGTGCGAAGCCGGGGCAGGTTGCTAGTCCTGTAATATACTCGTTTGGTATTTTATCGATCCTCGTTAGTTCAAACATTCTCATCTCCGCTGCTTCTTCATGGTCCAGCATTCCGATCCATAAATGCTTAGATATTTGTCTGTGGTCTGATTGTTTCTATGTATTATAAGTATATATGTGTTTACAAAAGAAAAGTATATAAGTAGTATATGAGTTGTCTAGCACCCATAACACAAGTGTAGTTACTAAGCTTGGGGCTAGATGGCGATGTGTGGAACGTCCTGCAATATTTATTTATTACGATTCTATCGACACTCTTATTGAAACACAATTGTGTACGCAGACTTAGGTCCCAGTTTTTATCACTTGGTATGGTGAAAATCAACCAGAGCTTATCTGCTTCAAGTCTGACTTCCGCAGTCATTATGTCTATTGGTATTCCTCTACGAGCTTCGGAGTGATGGACAGAATATCTCCTCAAAACGCTCACTTTTATATATATACCAGTGAAATTGGACCTTTAACTGCTAGGTTTGAGCGCTTGGATCCACCTTCTCATCACAAAACTCTTCAAGAGTTGGTCCCGAGTTCCACAGTCTGCTAAATATTCCTAATCTAGTCTAAATATAAAATGATTTGTCCTGACTGGCTGACGCACAGTGTTTGATAGGCCTCCATTAATTTCCCTATGGTTTTATGGCTTAAATAAATCTAGAAATGCATTTTATATGCCAGAGTACACGCGTGACAATTTCAAATACTTATTTTATAAAAAAAATATTTATATTTCGAGTAATTGACGTTGAAAAAAAGACTAATTAAATTCTGTAAGCCATGATCAAGATATTTTTATTTTTCTTTAATATCGTTCGATAAAGTATCTCTAGGCGAATATTTTCCAGTTTTTATTTTTTGAAAATCACCTCTGGTTACCGAGTTATTAATTTTTTTTAAGATTTTGGTTATGATATGTGTAAGATATGCGCCTAAAGATCCTTTATCAAAAGACATTCATAAAAACATATCTTGATCAGATTGGCTTACAGAAACTACTTCGTCTCTTTTCTACGTCAATTTCAAGAAATATTAATATTTTTTTATAAAAAAAATGTATTTGAAATTGACACGCGGGTGTTCTACTCCGGCATTTTTAAATGCATTTCTTGATTTATTCAAGCGATAAACAGCATAGGGGATTTTTTGAAGCCTATCAAATACTGACTGACGGATCAACGCACAGCCTAAACCGCTGATCGTAGAGACCTGAAACTTGGAGGGTGTGTTCTTTGTACGACGTAGGTATCTGATAAAAAAGGATTTTCCGAAATTCTACCCCTTAAGGAGTAGAAAAAGTTTTGCATAAATATTATTCAACATGTTTGAAAACTCAATGCGATTTTAAGTCAACAAAAAGAGTTCCAATATGACTTAAAATCGAACATGTGTCAAAATAAAATGTAATTTAAATCAGAGGCACTAAGGAATATTGATATCAACTTCGAAGCAAATCGCCCTCAGTTTTGTGGACCTTACCGGAGCTGACTTGGTCTTGCTTATGCCTCGCTGCGTACAGTTCGACTGCTGGCGGCACGAAGTGTGACACCGGTGATCTGTAGTCCACTGTCAGAGGTAGACCTGCTGGCACTGGTGACAATAATAATACCAATTATACGCAGAAAGCCTGCGAATCCAATATAATAATGGATTCAGAATGGGACCGCCTCGGTACTGCAGTGCATCGGGTATGTTCGCGGAGGGCAGACAGGATAATTTTCACACAATAATGCGTAAAAGAGTAGCCTCATGCAGTTCCAACCTTCTCCTCAGCCCAATACTGCAGCGCTTGGATTGCCCGACACTGGACTGCAGTACAAAAGCGGTCTAAAGTCGCACTATCTATACATATAAAATTCTTTCTCCTGACTGACTGACGGATCAACACACAGCCTAAACCGCTGATCGTAGAGACCTGAAACTTGGAGGACGTCGTGTTCTTTGTGTGACGTAGGCATCCGATAAGAAAGGATTTTGAAAAACTCCTAACGCGGACAAGTCGCGGGCGAAAGCTAGTTTAATCATAAATATCGGGCCAATTAATTAAATCTGTATATATAAAAATCTTGTGTCACGATGTATGTTGCCAATAAACTCCAAACTACTGAAGCGATTTCCATCAAATTTCACATGTACCCGTATTTTGGTCTAACTTACTGGATAGGATAGTTATCATCCCAATTATTCGCTTATGTCGTGAATGTAAACCAATAAAATGTCTCAATTAATGGTTTTTTAAGCAAATGTTTATTTACTGTTTAGTTTTATGAAGTTCTCATAGATGGCGGTGTACGTTGATTCATCGATAAAATTCTTCAATATTGTTTGACATCTAGGTTGCAAATACATCCAATAGATGGCGCTATGTTCGGGAGTTACGCGTATCTTGTATTTCTGTTTTTTACTAACTACTAGTTTATGAGTCATACTAACAATACTATAGATTTATCAGACATGTATTTATGCTTAGATATTTGTCTGTGGTCTGCTTGTTTCTATGTATTATACTAGCTGTTGCCCGAGACTTCGTACGCGTGGTAGTTTTGCTTTATTACTAAAACCTTCCTCTTAAATCGCTTGATCTATTAAAAAAACTGTATCAAATGGTCTGCTGGACCATCATGTAGAGGTGCCATTATAATATGCGAGGCTAAAAACTTTTTTTTTTAAGCAATGTTGGCTTAGTGGTAGATACCTCGACTTTCATTCTGAAGGTCGTGGGTCGAATCCCGACCGGCCGTGCACCAATGGATTTTTCTTAAGAAAAATTTATGTGCGCTAATTGACATTGCTTTTACGATGAAGGAAAACATCGTAATGAAACCCGCGGCTTAGTTTTTTTTTTTTTTTATCAATAAAATAGTTGGCTCCAGATGTATTAACAATCCTCTCCTCTGGACATGGTCGACTAAGCTGAGAGGGTAATTGGTGCTGGTCAAGTCTACTTCATCCTCACGCAAAAAGGACCCAATTAAAAAAGGTTATAATGGCGGAATACAGCCTGTATACAAGTACAAGAGCCTAATAAAACGAGAGTATACTTACATTCGGTGCTCTGTTCACCCTCATCACTGCCATCCCGCTTCAGCCGTGCCAGCCCCGACTCCAGCTGACTAGGCTCACATACTGCCATGATTCCCGTAGATTATTGCCGGCTTTGATTAACTGTAACAATAACATTCAACGTTGGTCCCGGTTGCTACCTCTAGTAGCAGTCGTTAGGTCAAGATAGAGGCCTTAAGTCGATCTGAAAACTCTAACAATAGGTGAGCCACACCACGAAGAAGATTCAAAAGTTATTTAGTTAGCTTTACGGGGCTGTTTTCGCATTTAGCCTCTTTATTTGGGCCATTGTGCGTGTGACATATCATTATAGTTATTTTCTCTTTTTGACGTCCCAATTGGCACAAAGGTCACCATGCCGGACTGCCAAACACAGGGCAGGTTCGATTCCCACCTCAGACATGTATTTATGCTTAGATATTTGTCTGGGGTCTGGTTGTTTCTATGTATTATAAGTATATATTTACAAAAGAAAAGTAAATAAGTAGTATACCCGTTGTCTAGCACCCATAACACTAGTCTAGTAACTTAGCTTGGGGCTAGATGGCGATGTGTTGATTGCCCTGCTGTATTTATCAAAAGGTTGCCTGGAAGAGAACTTTCAGCGATGGAACCACCCAATTGTGCAACTTAAGTATGATTCTCATTAGACTGGGCCGTGTCCGGAGCGGAGCCAGTCCGTGTTGCATGTTTATATTACACTGAGTTATCAGCCACTGAGGGGAAGGGGTGGATACGTCGAGTAGATGGGGGTCTCATCTGGGCACGGAGGGGACACGGATCATGCAGAGTATTATATAAACTGCTTAATACAAAATGTGTGTACCGTTTCAAATCCGTGCCGCTTTCTATCTAATACTTTACTTTGTGTATATCATGGTCTATGTTACTTCCTGTGTTGTACAAATATATTTTTCTATCTATCTATAGGTACTAATATTATGAAGAGGAAAAATTTGATTGTTTTTTGTTTGCATTGAATAGGCTCCGAAACTACTGAACCGATTCTTATAAAATTTGGTATGAGGATACATTGATTCATTGACCATAACATAGGCCATTTTTATCTCGATATTCCCTTACGATTGGGAGTTACGCCGGTGAAACCGAGGAGCGATGGCAGTATAAAATCCCTCCGCCTACGCTGGACGAGATAAACACAAAACCTACTTTAATGGATTTTCATAGTAATATGGTTTTTACCAATTGAAGAGTGATTCATGACTATGGTTTAGGTGTAAAAATAATTTAGTTTTTTTAGTGTACAGTCAGCAACATCATTGCAGACCCACTGTAGACCTCTAAAATTACTATTATTGGAATCTTTTCATTCTATTAATGTTTGTATAATAAATTCACAGGTTGAAAGACTTAACTTCAACTCGAGCAGGACCTTAGAATCTTGTTTGAGTTGAAAACATTCCCTTCACTTCACATTCGTTACCGACCTTTGAGAACCAGATATCTAATAATAACAGTTTTGGACCTCTCTGGGTGAGTCTTATTGTACCTTATAACAACAGAAATACATAATCTGTGAAAATTTCAACTGTCTAACTAGCACTATTCATGAGATACCTGGTGACAGACGAACGGCCCGGACAGTCAATTCTAAGTTTTAGGGCCCAGTTTTTACCTTTTGGGTCCCAAACCCCTAATATATATTTAAATATATTATAATCTGCTACCTGAAGCCAGGGCGGGTTGCTAGTTGTACATATAAACACGTTACTACAGTAATTTTAGTAGTGTGAGTTGTGTAAATAACGCTTTTGTCTATCTTTCTAGCAATGGTATAGGATGGTAGGTACATAGTAGGTACCTATAGGTTCTACTGCTAAGTTAATTGATTTTAAAGTACAGGTACCTCATTAATGAGACACTGTTGCAACATAAATATATTGTACTATATATTAGCATATAAATACCCACTTTGACCTATACAAATGTTAGAAATATATCCAACAAATATGCATTCAGGGGCACTTGAAACACATCCTAACCAAAAAAGTACGGAGCCACTCACGAAAACACCATGAAACCGTAATTAATTCTTATCAACACCGACGGAAAGCAGTAAAATTGTATTTTCTTACGAAACAGCGTAAGTAAATCACTTACCTTACAAAAATTCTTACACCGAATCCATTTTGTCCGTACATTAAACTTATAAACACTATAGTAAACTTACACAGTATCAATTATTATACAATTTTACAGCGAAATAACTTATTGGGATAACAAAAATGAGATTATAACAATACGCGTGAGGAAAATGAACACTCGATCAAACGGCTCCAATCAATTTCGTGTGCAAGACGATGGTTACAAGTAAAACTAAGAAAAATACACTATAAACAAGTTTTGGTTTGATATTAAATGCTCGCACTACATTATTGTGCAATGGGATAGCTTTTAAAACTGATCTGAAAAGTTTTGGACGTCGATTATCGGAGATATAAACAAAATACGCGAAGTAATAATGAAAGAGGCGACGTCCATTTGTAATGCATTGGGTAAGCAACTGCCTACGATAAGGTGAGAAAATGAGACCAAAATTTTTATTGTGGCAACACTAAAGTATAAGTCAACGGAGTTATGAGGTTTCTCGAAGGTGACGTCAATGCTCGGACCGAAATTAGTAAAAAGTTTTCATGCCGCGTCCTTCTTATTCGATATTAAATAATACGATTATATAATAATAATTTCAAGAATTGTGCCACCCATTAAATAAATATTACAAAATTTGGTTTCCGAGCGAAATAAATGTACTTATATTTATTAATTTGATTTTTGAAATTATTATGAAAATAATTAAAGAAAATGACACGTTTATGCAAAACGGACCTAAATACTAGTCCATAGCATTTCAAATAACCATTTCAATTTAGTTGGGTTACCTAAAATTATTACGAAACTCTTTTCTCTTTCCAAAAAAACAATAATAATTCTACCAAAAATCCTTCCAAAATATTAGGGATGGGCCAACATTTTTATTATTAATAATAATTAAAAGTTTCAAAGTTATTTTTTGTATTTAAATAGCAACATTTGCATGGGTGTGGGACGAGATTGACGCAGTTTACGAGGACAATAGTTATAGGTAGGTCCACTGTTGAGTTGGCAATAACCGGAGTTATCGTACGTTATCGCGCGTCGCTTCGCCTCGAGGCTGCATGAATTCACCTTGTATTGTTTATTTTTCCATCTCTTTTCCACTCATAATTGACGAGTAATTACGATTCATTAAGTTTAATTACAGTTTTTTTAAACCAAAAATGTACCCTAACAACTATATTATTAATGAATTTCCAAGTAATACATTAATATTAAATTGGTCAATTGGAATATTTTTCAAAAAAGATCTTAATATAATTAGTTGATAGGTATCATCATATAATTACTTTATTATCTTCAAATTACCTAATTCATTAGGTATATTAGGTAAACTAAAACTACGAAGTAGGTAGGTATTCTACTATTATTAGTCAAGGAAGTTTTATAATATTATAGTTCATAGTAACAGCAGAAAGTTATTAAATAAGTAGTTAGTTACCTAAGTATCGGATGACGTCAATCGGGCAAGCTCTTCAATATAAAAAATATAATATTTATATACTTATTTCAATATTAATTAATATACAAAGTATTAAATTTAAAGTATGTATGTAGTTTAAGTATTCAAATACTAGTCTATTCAATACAAATAACCAATTTTATATTATCATGCTATAATATCTTGACTTAAATAAAACCATATTATTCAAAACTGGGTTGTTTGCTGATGGAAAAACTTAAAATAAGCGATTCAACTGCTCAAGATCATTTTGAAAAACGTGAAATTAACACTGTTTCATAAATTA
This sequence comes from Idaea straminata, assembly GCA_951213275.1. Lineage (NCBI taxonomy): Eukaryota > Metazoa > Arthropoda > Insecta > Lepidoptera > Geometridae > Idaea > Idaea straminata. The sequence goes on from OX577872.1 coordinate 7,432,795, forward strand.
ATTAATCCCGGTAACCCAGTTGATTCATTAATATTATTGTAAAAATAAATAATTAATTATAATATTTAATATCGTCTCGACGAGTTTCCATCACTTTGAAGACATAGTCTAAGATCCCCTTAAGAACGACCTTCATCGAGCTGTTTAATGAATGAAAAGTATTTTATATCAAATCAATTAGTTCAATAATTTCATTGCAAATAGAATTTCTCAAAAATACCGTTCCAGAGTATGATTATAAAAATGTTCAAGCTATCTCATTACCACGTATCGCGATGTTTTGAATGGCCACAGAATAGATAATAGTTAGTATGGCTCTACACAGGTGTATCGTTCCGTAACTATTAGAGAAATCAAACATTGGTCAAGTACGAGTAAGACTCGCGCAACGAGGGTTCCGTACGTAAGTATCAGTAAAAAAAACTGTTCAAGCAAAAAACAATCGTCGCGGCCCCGTCAGGGTTCGAACCTGGAATCTTCTGATCCGTAGTCAGACGCGTTATTTTTGTACAAGCGGCCAAAAATTATGTTTGTTGTATAGGAGCCCTTAACTATTTGTTTTATTCTGTTTTAAATATTTGTTGGATTAGTGGCAACAGAAATACATAATTATCTGTGAAAATTTCAACTGTCTAACTACTTAGCACGGTTTATAAGATACAGCCTGGTGACACACAGACGAACGGACGGACAGCGTAGTCTCAGTAATAGGGTCCCGTTTTACTATTTGGGTACGGAACCCTAAAAACGGCAATATATCACGTTTGTTGTATGGGAGCACCATTATTCCCTACAACGTTTGATGTATGGGAGCACCATAATAATTTGTATGGCAAAACAACGTTTGCCGGGACAGCTAGTTTGATATAAAATACATTTCATAAACAAACAGCTCGATGAAGGTCGATCTTAAAGGGATCCCGCACTAACATGAAAGACGAGATCGCAGTCGAAGCATCACGGAGAATCGGCTGGGTGACCCGCCCTGGGTCGTAGACAAGAAACCAGGTAGAAACCCGTAGTAGATTATATATTTTTTTCTTTTCTTTTATTATGGCTTCGCACGTGTGCATAATTATATATTTAATATGATGGCAATACTAAACTTAAACGTCAAAAATGTTCCAGAATTGCAAAAGTCTTCGTTCTGTAGTTCAAAGCATGAGACTCATGGCATCTTTGTTTTACTTGCTATAATTTCATTGAATGAAAAAGAGACAAAAAAGTTATTGTCACTATATGTGGAGTCGAAACTCGAGCTAATTGATAATTGTAGTAAATTGAATGGGGTCAATCCATTTAGCACAAGGTCGATTTCAGACAATTTCTACGAACACTGACAGGAAGAGTGTTGAATAGTGTTAGCAAATTCGTTTTTCTCATTATACTTTCAATAATTAGTGGTGTGTCTTGTATTCCGCGTTCGAAACGCGCCTGTCGCGACACTGAGGATGGAGGGTGTGTGCCGAGTGTGTCTCGCTGGTGATCGTAAGACGTACAGCGTCTCGAAAACGGCGCTAGAACAAACGTACGATGTAATAACCGGCGTCAAGGTAAGCCTGTGTATGTGTAGCGTGTGTGTTGTGTATAGAGGGGGCTGTGTGTGACAGTGTGTGTTGTATGGTTCCAGCTGCAGCGAGCTGGCCGTCCGACTGCGTTGTGCTGCGTCTGTGTGTCGCAGCTGCGCCGATGTCGTAGGTTTATTCAAACTGCGAGGGAATCCAACGACGCCCTGGACCGGTGGTACCAAAACCACACACACACAGACGTGAGCATTAATATTTACTAGCACAAACTTTGAAGAGTTTTGTGTGAGGTTGTCAGAATTCATTTCTGAACATAGGTACAGTCGACTGCATAATTGCAGACCCACCGTAGAGCTCCAAAACGGCTGCTATAAGAATGTTTTCAACACAAGCAAGATTCTAGGCACCTGCTTTAGGTGAAGTTTAAAGTCGTCTAACTCGTAAATTTATCAAACAAAAATATTAGAATGAAAACATGCCAATAATAGTAATTTTCTCTACCGGGGGCTGCAATTATGCAGGCGACTGTACATACATACAGATCAAAAACATAACCCTTCCTATTGGCTTTGCCATAGTCGGGTAAAAAATGAATCCCTATTTTTCTTTGTCACTGCATCACGTCTGTACAACTTTACTAATTAGGTAGTACTAAAAAACACACATCCCCATCTAGCCCCAAGCTAAGTAACTACACTTGTGTTATGGGTGCTAGATAACGAATATACTACATATACACTTTTCTTTTGTAAATATATACTTAAATACACATAGAAACAACCAGATAGATTGCAGACAAATATCTAACCACAAATACTTGTCTAAGGCGTGAATCGAACCCGCAACCCTGTGTTTGGGAGTCCGGCATGGTGACTATTATGCCAACCGGGTATATGTTTTTGTTATTGTCAGAAGAATGTCTTTGCGTAGAAAATTATTATGCGGGTGATACCACGGGGCGCAGTTAGATTATATATAAAAAAATGATTTTTCATTATAACTGTGTTTATTTGGATTTTATTAAGTTTACCTGTGTTTGGAGTACCATAGGATTAATCAAATGAATAACATAACTGACAACCCAGTTGGCACAATGGTCACCATGCCGGACTACCAAACACAGGTTTAAGGGTTCGATTCCCACCTCAGACATGACCTTATGCTTAGATATTTGTCTGCGGTCTGGTTGTTTCTATGTCTATATAAGTATACTAGCAGCGCTCCGCGGTTTCACCCGCGTAAGTCCCGATCTCGTGGGAATATCGGGATAAAAAGTAACCTATGTGTTAATCCAGGTCTACAGCTATTTATATACCGAGTTTCATCGCAATCTGTCCAGTAGTTTTTGCGTGAAGAAGTAACAAACACACAGACTTTCACATTTATAATATTAGTAGGAAAAGAATATTTACAAAAGAGAAGTATACAAGTAGTATATCCTTTGTCTAGCACCCATAACACAAGTCTAGTTACTTAGCTTGGGCCAAGATGGCGATGTGTGGAATGTCCTGCGATATTTATTATTATTAACTTAATGATTCTAATTTATTACATAATATGTTTTCAGTTGAAGCTATCGGAGCAGCCTCTGTTTACATTGAGTAAGAAACAACTATTCCAGATGACGTATGATGGAGCCCTGGAGTCAGGAGTGAAACAGGAGGCCGTAGAACCAGGTAACATTCTACTATCATGAAGAACAGTGTAAAGAGTTAGTTACAAGTGTTAATGAGTACTTGTACTTGTATATAGGCTGTTTTCCGCAATCAGACCCTATTTAATTGGGTCCTCTTTGCGTGAGGATGGAGTAGGCTTGCTCAGCACCTACTATCCTCAGCTTAGTCTACCATGTCCAGAGGAAAGAACTTGACAATACATCTGGAGTCAACTAAGCCGCAGATTTCATCATGATGATCATGATAACAGTAGTTAACAAGTAATAAAAAATGCTTATTGTTTCAGAGAATGCAAGAATTAATGAAGTTGATCACGGCGCTATTCTTACAGAAGAATTTAAATATGAAGTCACCTTTGATTACCTTCAAAGTAATTCCACAATGGTTTCAAATGCTGGAAAACACAGCACACATAATAAAAAAGACAACGAGATGTCTGATGATAAAGATCTCACACAATATTCAACTATTAAAACGGAGAATAAGACAATAAGTAATTGTGTCTGGGTGCCCCTCCTAGACGCTCCTGAGCTTAAGCAACGGAGACCTTTCACCTCGAGACATCGTTCGTCAAAGCAGGCAACTTCGACTCCTCGAGTCCAAGGGAACATGTCATGCTCCCAATGCTCTTATACAACTTCTAAAATATCAGATTTAAGACGACATTCTGTCAAACATACCGGCGAAAAACCATTTGCGTGTGATCAGTGTGATTATAAATGTACACGAAGCGGTAATCTGAAAAAGCATTTAATGACACATACTGGAGAGAAACCTTTTGCGTGCGATAAGTGTGATTATAGAAGTACTTGTAAGAGTGATCTTAAAAAGCATTCAATTATGCATACTAACGAAACACCTTTTATGTGTGATAAGTGTGATTTTAAATGTAATAGAAAGAATAGTTTAAAAATTCACTTATTGACACACACTAGCGAAAAGCCGTTTGCATGCGATAAGTGTGATTATAAATGCAGGCAAAAAGGTAATTTAAAAATGCATTTAATGATTCATACTAGTGAAACTCCTTTTATGTGCGATAAGTGTGACTACAAATGTAATAGAAGAAATGGCTTGAAAATTCACTTAATGACTCACACTAGCGAAAAACCGTTTGCATGCAATAAGTGTGATTATAAATGTAGGCAAAAGGGTAATTTAAAAATGCATTTATTAACTCATACCGGCGAAAAGCCCTTTGCGTGCGATAAATGTAGTTTCAATTGTAACCTGAAGAAAAATTTAAAACTTCATTTAATGACACATACTGATGAAAAGCCTTTTATGTGCGATAAGTGTGATTATAAATGTAGGCAAAAGAAACATTTGAAACAACATCTTTTGACTCATACTGGTGAAAAGCCGTTTGCATGTGATAAATGCAATTTTAATTGTAACCTGAAAAAAACATTAAAAATTCATTTAATGGGTCACAGTGGTGAAAAACCATTTGCATGCGATGACTGTGGTTATAAATGTAGGCAAAAAGGTGATTTGAATAAACATTTGATGGTTCATACTGGCGAAAAGCCGTTTGCATGCGATAAGTGTGATTATAAATGTAACGTAAAGGCTAAATTAAAGCGGCATTTAATAACTCATGACAAGAACCATACTAAGAATGTATAAAATAGATATCAATAAGTAAATTATAGAGCGCTAAAAGAGGATGACCTAAGAAAAGGTAGATGGACTGTGTAAGACTAGATATGAGAGAAATGGATGTGAGCGATGAGATGGCGGTTTTACGTGAATGGAAGACGACATACTGCGCCGACCTCAATTAAATTGGGATAAAGGCAGGCAAGAAAGTATTCAACCCTCGACGAAGCTAATCTAAGGCACCTACGATTTCATCGCACAATATGTAAAACGTAGATACAGAAATACTTATCTATTCTTTGTGTAATTCATATTTAAACGTAAAAACTATGAATTACTTCCAATAAATAAATTGTATTATAAAAACCCAGCATTTTAATTTCCATCCACTTCGAAGACTAGAGAAACGAGATCACCATGATCTCGTAAAATGGAGACCTTTTTGTACATTGTATTGTATTTTAGTTCCATAGTAGATTATTAGTTTAGCACGATGGCAATATTAAAATTAAATGTCAAAAATGTTCCAAACACATAAAAAACTTCTATAATCAGCATGATAGAATATGCATCTCTGTTTTTCTTGTTGCAATTTATGGAATATGAAAGAGATGTAAAAATCACTTTTTAATATTCCGCAGATGTCAGACGATGGAACTTTTGTTAGTCGAGCTGTCAAACTGTACATATTCAAGCACTCGATCATTGTTGTTTTTGTTATTTATTTGTGTTGTATTTGTACTAAAAAATCACTGAGATAAAATATTTTTAGTTATGTTTATATTTTATGATTTCACCTACCTATAATAATTTCTTGATGTCTTATGGTAACTTTTTTGTGATCGAGCTAAATCTGAACCCGTAAAGGAAGAATCTGGTCTGACGAGTTAAAAAATATTTTTTTCTAGGAAAACCTTTTGTTTTTCTGTTTATTCTTTATATAATAGTTGATTTTGCGTCTTGGTTGAGCTGCATACGTATCTACCTACAAGGTATTGGCAATGGCAATGGAGGGTGTGTGCCGAGTCTGTCTCGCTGGCGATCGTAATACGTACAGGATTGAGAACACGGCGCTAGAACAGACGTACGATGTAGTGACCGGCATTAAGGTAAGCCTATAGATGTGTAGCGTGTGTTGTGTGTAGTGGGGGCTGTGTGTGACAGTGTGTGTTGTATGGTTGCAGCTGCAGCGAGCTGGCCGTCCGACTGCGTTGTGCTGCGTCTGTGTGTCACAGCTGCGCCGATGTCGTAGGTTTATTCAAACTGCGAGGGAATCCAACGACGCCCTGGACCAGTGGTACCAGAACCACACCCACACAGACGTGAGTACTGAGTACCGAGATTTATACCACTTCTTTGCGAAAACTGTGATTTTCGTTTTTATGTAAGCATTTTTTTTTTCTCAGTCTCCTTAACTTTGACTCTTATAACACCACTCAACCAATGATTTTTAATTATTGTGCTTTCAGATAAAGCTTTCAGAGCAGCCACTGTTTACTTTGAATGAGAACCAACTATTCCAGATATCATATGATGGAGCCCTGGAATCAGGAGTTAAACTGGAGGCTGTGGAAACAGGTAACATTCTTCCAAAAATAGCTTTACCCCACATTATCACCCACATAGAAATATCAATGAATTGTAGACTATAAGTTAGAGCTTCAAGAGCTGCAGTTCAATTTTTATATCTATGTTTCAGACAATGGAAGAATTAATGAAGACGATCATGGCACATTCCTTACAGAAGAAATTAAGTACAAAGTTACCTTTGATTATGTTCAAACTGATCCGGAAATGTTTACGCATGAAGAAAAAGACAGCACACAGACATTGAATATTAAAAAAGACAGCAAAAATATGTGCGATGATAACAAAGACTACACACAATTTTCAAGTATTAAAACCGAGAATAGAATAAATAAGTGTGTCTGGTTACCCGTCACAGATGCTACAAAGCTGGAGCAACGGAGACCAATCTCTGCAGGACACCACCCTTCTAACACCGATACAGCCACGACTCCTCGAGACCAACGGATCATGTTCTCATGCCCACAATGTTCTTATACAACTTCTGAAAAATCACACCTCAAACGACATTTAATGACTCATTCTGGTGAAAAACCATTTTCTTGTGATCAGTGTGATTATAAATGTACTCGAAAAGATAATTTGAAAAAGCATTTAATGTCTCATATTGGAGAGATACCTTTTGTGTGTAATAAGTGTGACTATAAAAGTACTTCTAAAAGTGATTTAAAAAAGCATTTAATGATTCATACTGGTGAAACACCTTTTATGTGTGATAAATGCGATTTTAAATGTAATAGGAAGAATAGTTTAAATATGCATTTGATGACTCACACTAGCGAAAAGCCGTTTGCATGCGATAAGTGTGATTATAAATGCAGGCAAAAGAGTAATCTCAAAATGCATTTATTGACTCATACCGGCGAAAAGCCCTTTGCGTGCGATAAATGCGGATTTAATTGTAACCTAAAGAAAAATTTAAAAATTCATTTAATGACTCATACTGGTGAAAAGCCTTTTATGTGCGATAAGTGTGATTATAAATGTAGGCAAAATAATCATTTGAAAAAACATTTAATGATTCATACTGGCGAAAAACCGTTTGCATGCGATAAGTGTGATTATAAATGTAGTGTAAAGGCTAAATTAAAACGGCATTCAATAACCCATGACAAAAATCGTACTAAGAATTTTAGAAAGTAGATAGGTCAATTGACTACCCTGTTGGCACAATGCTCACTATGCCGGACTGCCAAACACAGTGTTGCAGGTTCGATTCCCGCCTCAGACAAGTATTTATGTTTAGATATGTCTGTGGTCTGGTTGTTTCTATGTATTATATATAAGTATATATTTACAAAAGAAAAGTATATAAGTAGTATAACCGTTGTCTAGCACCCATAACACAAGTCTAGTTACTTAGTTCGGGGCTAGATGGCGATATAATTTGTTTTATTTTATTAATTAATCGAAACAGCTCTCGGCACGCAGGTTTCTTAGTAGGCACTTAAGATTTCGCCGCTCATCGTTTTTGTACTTTGTAGAAAGTAATCTACCTACTATATAAAAATAAGTCGAGTTTTCCTTCCTGACGCTATAACTCCAGAACGCACGAACCGATTTCCACGGCTTTGCATTCGTTGGAAAGGTCTCGGGCTTCGTGAGGTTTATAGCAAAGAAAATTCAGAAAAAATTTCAACAGAAAAGCGGGAAATTTGGATATGGCAAAACAACGTTTGCCGGGACAGCTAGTAATTCATAATTTTGTAAAATCTATGGATACCTACGGAAATAAAATGTACCTACTATGGACATTCAATATTTAATTTCTATTATTTTAAAAACTTGAGCCACGAGATCAAATACGATCTGGTAATAAAAACCTTCGATCGAGTTTATAATAGTTGTAAGTTAATACCTACCTACTTACCTTTGAAATTATAAGTGGCCTCGTCTTTTTTTTTGTATTAATTTTGGCTTCGCACGGCGTGTGCATTTAGCCAGTGTCAAGTTATATTTTGCATCAAATTATGACCCGATTTTTCATAAATCGGGTCTAATGTGTTTCAAAACAGTCTAGTCGGGGGCTATAGTAAAGCGGTGGCAAGTTTACCATAACCTTAATAGGAGATTTGGAGGCAACGAGAAAACTTCATGTTTGACACTGATTTTTAGTTTCACTACACTTGTGCACTTTCACAGAACTAAATTGAATAACATTCCACCAGAATTTACCTTTGAAATTATAAGTGGCCTCGTCTTTTTTTTTGTATTAATTTTGGCTTCGCACGGCGTGTGCATTTAGCCAGTGTCAAGTTATATTTTGCATCAAATTATGACCCGATTTTTCATAAATCGGGTCTAATGTGTTTCAAAACAGTCTAGTCGGGGGCTATAGTAAAGCGGTGGCAAGTTTACCATAACCTTAATAGGAGATTTGGAGGCAACGAGAAAACTTCATGTTTGACACTGATTTTTAGTTTCACTACACTTGTGCACTTTCACAGAACTAAATTGAATAACATTCCACCAGAATTATACAATTCAACTCGGGTTACAACTAAGTTTCATTCATGAAAATAAAACTGCAGCACGTTGTTAACTCGTTCCCGCCAAAACTCCATTATTTTTATTTAATTACAAATGAATAGACATCCATGGTAGATTGTTAGTTTAGCATAATGGCAATGCTGAAATCAAATGTCAGAAATGTTCCAGAATCATAAAAATAACGTAATTTTAGGCATTACACTCATGGCATCTCTAGGTGGAGCTGTCAAAATATGGCCAAGAACTATCGAACAATAATAAGAAGAGTTGCAATCTAGAACTAATATAGTGATCTGTAGTTGCAATTATAATTCCGGGCAAAACCTTTCGTTTTTCTCTGTAATCTTTTAAAAAAGTGTCGTCTCGCGACAATGTCGGTACCTGCAATGGAGGGTGTATGCCGAGTGTGTCTCGCTGGCGATCGTAACACGTACAGCGTCGCGAACACAGAGCTAGAACAGACGTACGATGTAGTAACCGGCGTCAAGGTAAGCCTGTGTATATGTAGCGTGTGTGTTGTGAGTAGTGGGGGCTGTGTGTGACAGTGCGTGTTGTATGGTTCCAGCTGCAGCGAGCTGGCCGTCCGACTGCGTTGTGCTGCGTCTGTGTGTCACAGCTGCGCCGATGTCGTAGGTTTATTCAAACTGCGAGGGAATCCAACGACGCCCTGGACCGGTGGTACCAGAACCACACCCACACAGACGTGAGTACCCATATCTATACCATTAAAACAAAAACTGTAATATTAATCTAGATTAATTGTAACTAGTCCGAACACAATTGTATATATCAGGTTCCTTATGAAGCCTCCCCAAACTTCTGTCATAACATGCTCAAGCAATAATTTTAAATTGTTATGCTTTCAGGTAAAGCTGTCAGAGCAACCTTTATTTACATTGAGTAAGAAACAACTATTCCAGATAACGTATGATGGAGCCCTGGAGTCAGGAGTCAAACATGAAGCCATGGAGACAGGTAACATTCCACTATCATGCTGTTCATAAGATCACTTTTTTCACCCGTTCTACCATAGACATCTTATTCATGGACTCCAGTTTACTACTTAAGGTGAAAGGGTACTGACACTCTCTCCATACAAACGCAGTCGACTGTTTTCTCCCTGGATAATGACACTAGCACAAATATTTTTGTGCCGTAAAACCTATAACTGCCTTAACTATGCCCCTTATTATGCATGTATTATACCTATGAACCTTCCTCTTTAATTACTCTACTTATTTAAAAAAACCGCATCAAAATCCGTTGCGTAGTTTTAAAGATTTAAGAATACATAGAGACAGACAGCGGAAAGTGACTTTGTTTTATACAATGTAGTGAAGCTTTCTATACCGATATTCCTAGGGATAGGATAGGAAGTTATAACCATATCGGATTTGCTGCTCAGCATAATTTGTTATATTAATACGACATTTTATTTTACTAAAGATAGTAATTTCAAGAGTAACAAACTCTTGCATATTTATTTTTCAGATAATGCAAGAATTGATTTGGACGTTATTGGAACTTTCATTAGAGAAGAAATTAAATACGAAGTCGCCTTTGATTACGTTCAAAGTGAACCCGAAATGATTTCTCATGATGAACAAGACAGTACGCTGACAAAATACAATAAAGAGATGTCTGGTGATAACAAAGACTACACAGAATGTTTAAGTATGGAAACGGAGAATAGAATAAATAAGTGTGTTGCCTGGGTGCCTCTCACAGATGCTCTCGGGCTCGAGCAACGGACACTGATCACCTCGAGACATCTCCCTTTGGACACGGATTCAACCTCGACTCTTCCAGTGCCACGAAACATGTTTTCATGCTCTCAGTGCTATTATACAACTGCTAAAATGTCAGATTTAAGACGACATTCCGTCAAACATACCGGCGAAAAACCATTTGCGTGTGATCAGTGTGATTATAAATGTACACGAAGCGGTAATCTGAAAAAGCATTTAATGATACATACTGCAGAGAAACCTTTTGCTTGTAATAAGTGTGATTATAAAAGTACTTATAAAAAGTTTTTAAAAGAGCATTTAATGACTCATACTGGTAAAAATCCTTTTATGTGCGATAAGTGTGATTATAAATGTAAGCGAAAGAATGACCTGAAGAAACATTTATTAACTCATACAACTGATAAACCGTTTGCATGCGATAAGTGTGATTATAAATGTAGGCAAAAGAGTAATCTTAAAATGCATCTATTGACTCACACGAGTGAAAAACCCTTTGCGTGCGATAAATGCGGGTTTAATTGTAACCTGAAGAAAAATTTAAGAATTCATTTAATGACTCATACTGGTGAGAAGCCTTTTATGTGCGATAAGTGTGATTATAAATGTAGGCAAAATGGTGACTTGAAGAAACATTTAATGATTCATACTGGCGAAAAGCCGTTTGCATGCGATAAGTGTGATTATAAATGTATCTTAAAGACTAAATTGAAACGACATTCAATTATCCATGACAATACTAGAACTAATAATTTAAAAAAAAAGATTGCTATTTAATTATGTAATTTCGATAGAAAAAAAATTATATAAAAATTGCCCTAAAATCTTTTAAGAAAAGGCTAGAATCGCACCCAAATAGTCTGGCAAATGAGCTAATGCAAGATAACACAAGCTTCAATCGATTAAAATGTACAGGCCTTATTCTGCTATTTTGCATTCATGGATTTACCATTGTCATTATATCGAGACTCTGTTGATATTATATCGAGATTGTTACTTTATTTGGTATTCTGCTTAAGTTTTAATAACATCGCAATACAATCGCTATGGAGTCTCAATGGAATGGTAATAGATACGTCGCTGGTGTTGCCTACCAACATGGTATATGTTGCTAAGCGATATACCGTTTTGACAATTATCGAGACTCCATTGAGCCACGATTCTAGAGCAGAATACCAAAGTGAGTCAGTGGTGCATCAGTGGTGTTTCGATAGAATAGTTAACATCAGAAGAATACCAATTTGACATGTAATGTCTTATTTTTGACATTAAATGTCTATAACGATTCCATCGACACTCTATTGAAACACAATTGTATTAGCAGACTTAGGCCCGGACGGACACCATGCATGACAAACTCACTCATCCGCCTAACCAGTTGCTGAATGCCTTAGGGACAGATTGCAATGTAAAACAATAAAAAAAATGAAATGACATCCGAAGGGCATGGGTTCGAATTACCAGCCGTGCCTATAGATTTTTGCTTTTACGGTGAAGGAAAACATCATGATGAAACCCGCGAATTAGTTGGCTCCAAACGTATTGTGGAGTTCTTTCCTCTGGATACGGTCGACTAAGCTGAGAGGGTGGTGTAGGTGCTGGACATAGTCTACTAAATCTGAGGTATAGTTGCGGAAAACGGCCCGTATACACGTACAACATGGCATCATACATTATAATTAAATACAAAATCTTATATGTCGATGACCAGAGAATGACGACGTTTAATGTTGTCTTCAGAAAGAGTGACATAACTACGACTTATCTCTCCTACGGACGTTACCTTGGTGAAACTCTGTCGGGATTGAACATGCGTTTCAAGTACAAAAAAAGCAGTAAGAGTAATTTGCAATGGACACTTGTAAAGCCACAATTTCAGAAATATCACATACCTACTACTATCTTTATACGAAATATTTTAAACTTTAATGTAAAGCAGCTAAAAAAAAGGCTGACTCTAGAGATCGAACTGTACTATCAAAAATATAAGTTAAAATTTTGTAAAAGGAAAAATTCGTAGTATATGTGCCTAATTATAATAAGTTGCCTGAGATTTATTTAGAGATCTGCTACGTATTTAATACCTACTAAAACTGTAAGTAATGTTATTGTCACCCTGTTATTTTACTTTTCCTAATTGTCACGTCTCTACAAAAAAAATCCATCACTTTGAACTTACTTTGAAGAATCGAAATAATGATTAGATCAACTGTTGAGTAACATAACTCGTAACATGCCTTTGTCGATCGAAGAATTGAAACAATAAAATATGTACTAAGTAGTACTTACCAAAAATGCCACCAATAATTCTTGGGGGTTTTGAATTTAAAGTTACCTGATGCTTAAAAAATATACTAACAAAAACTTCCTCTAACATGGAATATTTTTGACGTTTTTTTTTTCGAATACATCGTGCTGCTTTTGCATAATTCTCTATTTTCAATAAAAAAGTTATTAATACCATTTAGGAACAGAAAAAGTGGCTCGAAGTAGTAACCACTAACTAGTAGTCCCATATCAGTGGATATTTTATAAACAAAGAAAGGTATGAATCTAATAGTTCTAATAATTAAGTAGAATAAATAAAAATATGTTAAATGAAAGGCAGTTTTCGGAAATGATTTGGTTTAATAAATTAATAATTAAAGATGTTACAGGCTTGTTCTACAAGCGTAATATTTCTTCAACTGCAGGTATACTTTTCATACATAGGTGTATTATGTCACAATGATGTTTTGTCTTTCGTACTTATTAACTTGCTCATTAATATATATTGTGACTTTTGTACATTTTGACAATGATACTTAATGACATCTTGAACTTCAAACATTTAGTCTTCGGTCCTATCTAGCCGTAGACAGAGAATAAATATAGATAAGCTACCAGCATATATACAGTGTGAGACAGCGAATATTCTACATACCTATAAGTATATAGTTGTAAAATTGCCACTAAACAGCAATCAACCATCACTGCACAAGTGTACATTAATTAGTACTCCTTTTTAATATATTTTAAGTCACAAGTAACACAAATTATAGTCTAACAGGATAAGAAAACAAAACTTTGATAGACGCCAAACGCTTGTTTGCCACCAACGACATTGATGGCAAACAAAAAAAGCCGATACGCAAATAGAGACAAAAAACTTATACGGCGTCTTGCCCCCACTTACTCATTTGATGTTCAATCCTTCTCACTAATTATTGTCTGTTATACGTCCTGTATCACGGGGCTATGGAGCCCCGGACCTTTGGAAGGCGTGCGTGGAGCCGAAGCCAACACGTAGAGGCCCTTTACAATAACAAGTATAATAGCAAGCAATGGGGTGGATTCTAAACCGGCGATTATCCCTGTCTACACTATAAAGTGCAACCAAGGACATCCTCCGGTTTGGATGAAAACTATTGATAATCTACAGGACAAAACTACTGGAGCTATTGTGATGGGATGGTAGTGGACTAGATACTGGGGAACTATGGATACTATGGCACCTGCCGTAACAATGTTCAATAAACACGTAAAAATGGCAGGCGGAGACTCGCCAACTCTCAGACTGGGCCACCCTAATTAGCCGAGCAAATTACAGCAAGGGGGCAACAGGAACGTGAGTGGCTGAAGGATGGAGAGGCCTCACTGGATTTTAAGTCATCGCTGGTAGTCCAAGCGAGCGGGCCAACTCATCACTGACGTTCAGCATCCATCCTTCGAGCATTTCTGCTATTGCGACTCCACTCTGGACAGCCGGTGAAGGCAAGCCAGAGGCGGGGGACCGCTTCCTCGTCAGGTTTCACTCCGACCAACCAACTAAGGCAAGCCGGAGGTGAGGAACGGTGACTTCCCCCTGGAGAACTCGGGACCGCGGGGTCGTTACTCCCCGTCACCTCGCCTCAAGGTGCCCTGCGGGCACCTTGAGGCGAGGTGACGGGAAGTAATTATTATTATTATTATTTTAGCAGCGGGTCCATTTTTATTCTCTATCTACGTATCTAGCCTTTGGATGCATAATTATAGAGTATGTTTTATATAACATAGGCACAGAATATATAATACAAACTTATCTATATTATTTTTTACTTATGGTTTTTTAAATGCCGATGTAAAGAACTTTTTTGACAACATTTGAAATCACACATATCACACGCGAATGGTTTTTCACCGCTATGCGTCAATAAATGTTGTTTCAAATGTCCCCCTTGACTTGTTCTAAAATCACACTTATCACACAGAAATGGCTTTTCACCAGTATGACTTCTCAAATGCTGTTTCAAACTTGCCTTGTAACTAGTTTTAAAATCACATTTATCACACGAAAATAGTTTTTCATCATTATGTTTCACTAAATGATGGTGTAAATTACTTTTATAAGTACTTTTGTAATCACACTTATCGCATGCAAATGGTTTTTCTCCAGTGTGCGTCATTAAATGCTTTTTTAAACTGATCCTTTGTATAGATTTAAAATCACACTTATCACACGCAAATGGTTTTTCACCAGTGTGCGTCATTAAATGCTTTCTGATGCTAATTTTCGATCTACTTTTGAAATGACACTGATCGCACGTAAAAGGTTTTTCATCAGTATGAATAATTAAATGTTGTTGTAAAGATCTTTTTTGACCAGTTTTATAATCACACTTATCACATACAAATGCTAGTTTACCATGTTTCAATAAATGATTTTTGAAATTACTTTTTTGGTTTGTTTTATAATCACATTTATCACAAACGAATGGTTTTTCATCGCTATGAGTGAAGCTATGTCGTTGTAAGTCACTCTTTTTACCGGTTTTATAATTACACTTATCACATGAAAACGGTTTTTCGCCAGTGTGTTTCAATGAATGACTACGCAAATGCAGTTTATTAGGAGTTTTGTAACTGCATTGAGAGCATGAGAACATGTTTCGTTGCACTCGAGGAGTCAAGGCTTTATTGGTGTCCGACGATTGGTGTCTTGAGGTGATCGGTCTCCGTTGCTTGAGCTTCGGCACATCTGTGAGGGGGACCCAGACACACTTATTTATTATTCTATCCATTTTCATACTCGAATATTGTGTTGAATCTTCATCATCAGACATGTCTGTGTTGTTTTTTCTATCATCTATTGTCTGTGTGCTGCCTTGTGAAATCATTCCGGGGTTACATTGAACATGATTAAAGGTGACTTCATCTTCATACTTCATTTCTTCTGGAAGGAAAGTGCCAAGATTGTCTTTATGAATTCTTGTATCATCTGAAACATAAAATATGCTGTTTTTAAGTTACGGAACCCTAAAATGTTAGTTACTTTTTAGGGTATCCTTTCTTTTTTTTACCTCAAAAGGTATAAAAAGGAATCCTTATAAGATCACTTTCATGTTTGTCTGTCTGTCCGTGTTAATAGAACAATGGCTGAATTGATTTGAATAACGAACATTCCACATTTTATCTTGATATTTCTATGCTATAGGGACTAGAACGGGTGAAACAGATGTATTGGTACGGGCTGTTTCTCAGCAATTAGACCCTTTTTAATTGGGTCCTTTTTGCGTGAGGTGAGGAGTGAGTAGGCTTGCCCAGCACCTACTACCCTTTCCACTTAGTCGATAATGTCCAGAGGAAAAAACTTGTCAATACTTCTGAACCAACTAAGCCACAGAATTCATCACAATGTTTTCCTTCACCATAAGACCAATGTCAATTAGCGCACATAAATTTTTCTTAAGAAAAATCCATCAGTGCACCAACCCACGACCTTCAGAATAAAAGTGAAACAGATATTATCCAAGTACAGCATGATAGAGGAATATTACCTGGTTCTACGGCCTCCTGTTTGACTCCTGACTCCAGGCCTCCATCATACGTCATCTGGAATAATTGTTTCTTACTCAATGTAAATAAAGGTTGCTCTGACAGCTTTACCTGAAAGCATTATAATGTAACAATTTAAAATTATTGCTCCAGCATGTTATGATAGAAGTTTGAGGAGATTTAGGAGGAACCTGCTTTAAACAATCGTGTTTGGGCTGGTTACAATTAATCTTGATTAAAATCACAATTTTTGTATTAGTGGTATAGAAATGGGTACTCACGTCTGTGTGTGCGTGGTTCTGGTACCACCGGTCCAGGGCGTCGTTGGATTCCCTCGCAGTTTGAATAAACCTACGACATCGGCGCAGCTGTGACACACAGACGCAGCACAACGCAGTCGGACGGCCAGTTCGCTGCAGCTGCAACCATACAACACACACTGTCACACACAGCCCCCACTACACACAACACACAGGCTACACATACACAGGCTTACTTTGACGCCGGTTACTACATCGTACGTCTGTTCTAGCGCCGTGTTCGCGACGCTGTACGTGTTACGATCGCCAGCGAGACACACTCGGCATACACCCTCCATTGTAGGTACCGCAACTGTCGCGTAACGAATATGCGATACCAAGACATACAACACACTTTTACTTAAACATTACAGAGAAAAACGAAGGGTTTTGTTCGGAAATATAATTGCAACTCTTCTTGTTTGACACACAGATCACTATGTGCAAAGAGAATATAAATACAGACTATGTGTCCCCAACCTCTCCCATGTTCTAGAAACTCAAAATAAAGATAGATTATACAGAAAATCGAGGGTTTTTAATTTTATTAACTCTTGATACCTATTGTTAATCTGTTTGACAGTTAGATTATTGACAATCCTCTTTGTATTGACTGACGGCGCTGACGGCCCGACGCAAGTTCTTCCTTGTTCATCAGTCGGAAGAGTAGAACCACTAGTTTCATCTCTTTTTAAAACTTTCAAATTTCATGCTTTGAATTGTGTAATGAATTTTTTTTAAGATTCCGAAACATTTTTGACGTTGGTTTAGTATTGCCATCATGATAAACTAATAATCTTCTATGGGTTTCTTCCATAGAATTTGACCCTTTTCTCTAAGGTAATTAGAAAAGAGATAGATATATTTTATTTGCTAAAGGAAAGGGTCAATCAAACTCAATAGGTCTACGAAAATAATTGCCACGACCATTTCGATTGAAAAAAAAGATAAAAAAGGTTTTGTTTTGGAACAGGCGTTGTTTTTCCAATTTCTTTTTACAGCGTTCCAAAACGTTAAAGTGTATTATACTCATGAAATATTTGTACAATAATCGATAAACTACGAAACAACATAGAAAATACAGTTGCAATTTGAGATTCCGTACAAGAAAAACGAGATAAACGACTTGAAAATGAAGAAGTTTGTATCAAATAGGATTAGAATAAAAAGTCGCCTTCCCCCAGTCAGTGGGATTAAAATCCTAATGTCTACAGTTGAAGAAATGCCTGTACAAACGACTCTAGACTGCGAGGATGATGACGAAACCCAAGAACCAGTAATAAACACCACCGATAAGTACCCTTGCAAATTCTGCGGCAAGGCATTTCTACGCAATGATCACTTGAAAAGACACATAAAAAACCTTCATACCATAACGAATTGCTACCTCTGCCCCGTCTGCGAGCTAAACTGCGAGAGCTACAAGTCATTCTGCAGCCATTTGAAGACAACTCATAAATCTTTTTCTAATTTTACTTGTAAGAACTGTAATTTTGAATGTGAGTCTGTTTCGGAGTTTTTAAGTCACTTTGAAGACCATTTGGTGGCTGAAAATTACCTACATAAGTGTCCAGAGTGTGGTGCACCTTTTAAAAGGGCAGACCATGTTAAACGACATCTGAAAAACGTTCATAAAAAACAGGTTTGTAATTTCTTGTACTTATACTGGCAATATAGCTATGGGTTGACGACCCAGTTGGCACAATGGTCACCACGCCGGACTGCCAAACACAGGGTTGCGGGTTCGCACCCGCCTCAGACAAGTATTTATGCTTAGATATTTGTCTGTGGTATAGTAGTTTCTACGTATTATAAGTATAAGTAGTATATCCATTGTCTAGCACCCATAACACAAGTCTAGTTACTTAGCTTGGGGCTAGATGGTGATGTGTGGAATGTCCTGCAATATTTATTTATGTCTAGTAACTGCGCCCCGCGGTTTCGCCCGCGTTAGTCTCGATCCCGTGTGAATTTTGGGATAAAAAGTAGTCAATATGTTAATCTAGGTCTCCAGCTGACTTCATACTGAGTTTCATCACAATCGGTTTGGTACTTTTTGCGTGAAGGAGTAACAAACATACACACAAACTTTCACGTTCATAATATGAGGACAGGATATAATATATAAGAACCCTTATTTTCCTTTGGAATAGCTAAACTATTTTCGCTAATTCTTTTTTGTTGTTGCCAACCCGCGATAAGGAATTTTGTTCCAAAATAAATCCACATCTCGGACTATCCTTAAACCTCGTTTTGGAATAAGGGGAATTTCGTTTAATGAGCCGGTCTCTCTGATTTTTAGATTTCCATACCTCAAAAGGTAAAAAAGGAATCCTTATAAGGTCACTCTCTTGTCCGTCTAACCTTGCAACCTTAGCAAGTTGAAATAAAACCAGACTAGCAGCGCTCCGCGGTTTCACCCGCGTAACTCCCGATCCCGTGGGAATATCGGGATAAAAATTAGCCTATAGACTTCCTCGATAAATGGACTATCCAACACAAAAATATTTTTTCAATTCGAACCAGTAGTTCCTGAGATTAGCATGTTCAAACAAACAAACTCTCAATCTTTATAAAAAGCATAGATACTGCGGTCTATAGTCCCTATTAGGTGTATAAAAATGAAGGTCCTGACCTGAGTTTACACCATAAAAAGATATGGGCAAATTTAGATTTAAGCGAAAACTTGTAAGTACCAACCAAAATTTACCTGAATTTTCTACTTTTTTTTCAGATTGAGAGCACAAAATGTTCAGATACATTGTCAAGTAAGGTACTTCAGGTAAAACATTTAAAGGAACACAGACAGGAGCCGAAAAATAAGAAAAAAAAAGTTGGAGACACTTCTAAAGATGGAGGCAGTACATCTTCGTGATTTTAGCCAGTCTGCCACACACAGGGTTGCGGGTTCAATTCCTGCCTCAGACAAGTATTTGCTTAGATATCTGTCTGTGGTCTGGTTGTTTCTAAGTATTATAAGTATTATATTTACAAAAGAAAAGTATATAAGTAGTATATCCGTTGTCTAGCACCTATAACACAAGTCTACTTACTTAGCTTGGGGCTAGATGGCGATGTGTGGAATGTCCTGAAATATTTATTTATTATACCTTCAACTCTTGTATTAGTATTAATTGTATACAGCGCCATCTAACTAAGCAACTAGGCTTGTAATATGGGCGTTATTACTTGAATATTATAAATGTGAAAGATTGTTAATACTTTCTGTAAAAACTACTGAAGAGATTGTGATGAAACTCAATATTTAACTTTAGATTACTTGTTAAATGCATTTAGAATTTAGCTAAATTTGTTTAAGCACAATGCCGTGGTAGCCGCGCTTGGAATCTGTATACTTAACTAGCAACAGCAGCTTTAAATTATTTTCGATTAGTATGATAATGCCCTATTCCGGAAATAGACACAGACCCCCTTATTCCAAAACGAGGTTTAAGGATAGTCCGAGATGTGGATTTAAACCTTAGATTTAGACACAGATTGTCTCGTGAACTATAGTCTAAACACCATCTCCATCTAATCTGTAGGGATAGTGTTTAGACTATAGTTCACGAGTCAATATGTGTCTAAGTCTAAGGTTTAAATCCACATCTCGGACTATCCTTAAACCTCGTTTTGGAATAAGGGGCAGTGAGTCCTATACAGACTTGTTCCGAAAAGGGCTAAAATTTGATGATTAAAATAGAAACAAAAGACGAGCGAAATTGAAACACAAGAACGATTGAAAATTGTCTACTGTCAAATTCGTCTGATTAAGGAGTGGGGTATCGTTCAACAGGCTTTCGGGGGGTAATATTACCAACTCGGACTACTTTTAAGGTTATGACTTACGCTTTAAATTGTCCAAAAGATAGGATACTCAATTAGCTTATTATTATAACTCAATCCCCTTTATTCCAAAACGAGGTTTAAGGATAGTCCGAGATGTGGTTAAATCCACATCTCGGACTTTACTTAAACCTCGATGTGGATTTAAACCTTAGATTTAGACACAGATTTACTCGGGAACTATAGCTAAATCTAAGGTTTAAATCCATCTCGGACTATCCTTAAACCTCGTTTTGGAATAAGGGGGTTTACTCACCAGATATAGGGATGATTCTCGTTAGACCAGGAGCCCTATTTTTGAATCGTTCGGTCCGCGTCGAGCGCTCGATTTCTACTGATATTTGTTTGACATCGGAAATTCGCTATTTTTAATCACTCGATCGTAACGAGTGATTTCCACCACTAGTCGCCGATAGGCGAGTGGTAGAGAATAAATCAAATCAACAGTGGCTATTTATAGCCAAAACATTCGAAAATGATCTTTGAATAAAACTTGAGAGGTGTCAAGGTGTTAATTTGTGAAGGAATTGTAACATTTTTTTTTCTTAAATTTTCATAATATTTTTTTATTATTAAGAAATATAATGTAATATAAACTTAATCAGTAGGCTCAATTTTAGTAATTGCTTTCTATGAGAGAGAAAGACAGAGAAACACGCGCACGCCGCACGGCTTACAACTATAGCAAAAAGTGTCGTTACAACTTTTGGTCTTAATTTTTTCCGTCTAGCCCCCTTCGTTCCAATATTTGTATCTCTTGTGATTATTTCGGATGTTCGTCGGTAATTACCGGTTTTCATTTTCTGCGTAAACCAAACAAAAATTGATATTTTAAATTTCGACGACGAACGATTCAAAAATACAGATACCTAATTGGTGTCGTGCGACTTGGAAGTCGAGCATGACTTGTCTCGAGAGACGTATGCGACGATGCTATGTCACACGAGCGGTTCAAAAATAGAGCTCCAAGGCGTCCGGTGTACGCGCTCGGACGACGCCCGTCTACTCCACGGATCCGCCCCGTCCGCAGGTCCCCGCGGCAACTGATATCCTCCGGTGTAATATAAATGTGCAGCACGGACGGGCTCCGCCCTGGACCACTAATGAGAATCATCCCATAGAGTCTATGGGATGCTTAGGGGTCTGTTTAGGTCTATGGCATAGACCTAAACAGGGGTAAGTACCCTACCGCGATAAGTGTGTCGGCTTCAAGCCAACGCGTCGGCTCCAATTCCGCACAGTGTGAGGCGCGGGTCGGCATACCGAATTTTGAGACCGCATTTCATATTATTTTTGAAAAAATTAAGTTGTTTTATACGTGTGGTTTAAGTATGCAGGATTGTCGGGGACATCAAAACATTCAAAAATAAGTGATTCTGGTTATTTAAAAAAAATGACTTTGTTATTTTTTTTTAAATAACAACCAGAAACACTTATTTTTGAATGATTTGACATCCCCGAAAATCCTGCATACTTACACAAAAAACAACGTAATTGTTCAAAATTTCTATGAAAGGCAGGCTCAAAATTCCGCCCATTGTGAGGCGCGGGTTGGGATATCGACGTCGGCTTGAAGACGACGCAATTAGCGCGGTTGGGCCCCAGGCCTCTCCATCCTAAGTTTGCCTGTAAGGAACCACTTTAAGCGATTAGCTCGCCTATTTGTATACTATTCCTTTACTTTATTACTGCAGTTTTGTTTATGAACCGATTTTCGTTGCTTTTAGGGTTTCATACCTCAAAAGTGGAAAGGGTTCAGTACCTAAAGGGTAAAAACGGGACCCTATTACTAAGACACCACTGTCTGTCACCAGGCTGTATCTCATAAACCGTGATAGCTAGACAGTTGAAATTTTCACCGACTATTTTTGCTGCTATAACAACAAATACTAAAAAGAGAAAAAACTAGGGCTCCCATACAATATGGTACGTAACCCTTATGAGTCCGACTCGCACTTGGCTGTTTTTTTTATTTAGCAGACACCTGTATCACATCACCTCAATGTACCTAATAAAAAACAGATTACATGAAAAAGTGTTTGTAATTTACCTTATAAATAAATAATACATTTTCTTATTAAATATTACATTTCCTTTAAGGGTAACTTAATAAGTCTAATAAGTACTTATTTTAGCTTAAACTTAGAAATAATCAGTAAAAAAGAAAGAAAAAATAGTTAATTTTTTTTTAATAACTTAAGGCCATGGCTAATTTTAACCATTGAATGCCAATTGCTTATAACTGAGATTGTTAATTATTGTATGAAAACTCGTTTGCTCTTAGCCAAATTTTGCATTCAATTTGTAAGAAACATCTTTACTGATACATCTTCTCTTCTCATCTTTCAATTCACAAGTGAGCTCAGCTTTGGTTTGTTCAAAATTCCTTCACGAATCAATATTTTTATTGTAAAACTATGTACATAAGATGACATATAACAGCTTGTCGATCCTGGACATACAATAATGCGTTACTTCAGTAACTTAATATACTAAATACAAAGAAATATATTGAGCTAACATATTAAACTCGTGTATCTTTTTCATATTGCAGATTTATTAATGAAGGGTTTGACTAAAGAAACGATTTTTCATGTAACAATTAACAATATTAGTGCTATGCGACAGGCAATCAGTGGGATCTAGCTTTAGGTGAGTATCCACTCATGTGGAGTTGGACGGAGTGGCTTATGAATGCAATTCAGAGTGCTCGAAATCTCCCAGTGAAAACTGATTGGCTTATTTCGGTCTGCTCCTCTCTACTCTGCCTGGTCCGCGTCAGTAGAAACGCACCTTAAAACTCAGTTTATGAACCGATCATAATTTGCCCCGTTGATAATCAAAACAATTATGAACACGATTATAGTGACTACGTAGCGACTCCTGCGCTTTAAACTTCAACAAACAAACGTCACACTCAAACATAATATTCTTATATGTATGTTTATTTAAAACATGTTTAGCTAACAGATCTTTGTTCGTAAACTTTTTCTGACATTTTAAACAGGCATTCTCTTGTAGAAGCTGCTTTAATTTCAAGTGACGCCGCAAACAATATTTCGATTTAAAAGTAATAGCACAACTCTCGCATTTCGACTTACTTTTGTTCTGGTGATGAGTTTGGCAGTGGATATCCAGGTTACATTTCCTGCTGAATACAATTTGGCAATCATTGCATTCGAAAGTTGCTGCCTTCTGTTGGATTTCGTGATTGGATGTCATGTGGCGGAAAAATTGGCTGTTCTGTGTAAATTTTAGTCTACAATATTGGCAGGTGTAGATGTATTTTGCATCGTCTTCGGGCTTAATTCGGGCTGGGCGGGTCACTCGGATCCTGGGGCCAGTGCGGGCTAGTTTTTTATTCATTTTGTACTTCAAATTCTCTAAAAATCACAGTATGAAAGTTCGAAGCCACACACACACGTATGCACGTAGACTTTTTAGATTAATATATAAATATAATATTATACGGAATGTTACAATACACTGTTTTGTAAAAATAAACTAGGTATTCATCATAGTGCCTAGATTCCTCATAGAAAGTAATAAAATGGATGTAAAATAGTGAAAGAACTCGGACCAATGAAAGAAAGGATTTTTCACCTATTTTTTTTCTGTTTCAGTTATGTTTGACAGTGCGGTCGCACGCCGCGCCAGTGTCAAGTCTTTGTTTCTTTTCTGAGCTTACGCCAAGAAACTTAAAGAAAAGAACTGGAATGCTCACCAGAGCTTTTTTGGCGGGAACGAGTTAACAACATGTCGTGCTGCAGTTTTATTTTCATGTAACTTAGTTGTAACCCGAGTTGAATTGTATAATAATTCTGGTGGAATGTTATTCAATTTAGTTCTGTGAAAGTGCACAAGTGTAGTGAAAGTAAAAATCAGTGTCAAACATGAAGTTTTCTCGGTGCCTCCAAATCTTCTATTAAGGTTATGGTAAACTTGCCACCGCTTTACTATAGTCCCTGACTTGACGGACTATTACGACTTTGACTGTTTTGAAACACTTTAGGCCCGATTTATGAAAAATCAGGTCATAATTTGATGCAAAATATAACTTGACACTGGCTAAATGCACAAGCCGTGCGAAGCCATAATAGAAGAGGAAATAATGATCACCAGAGGTCCACAACGTAGCTTTGGAGTTTCGGCGGGAACGAGTTAACAACATGTCGTGCTGCAGTTTTATTTTCATGAAACTTAGATGTAACCCGAGTTGAATTGTATAATTCTGGTGGAATGTTATTCAATTTAGTTCTGTGAAAGTGCACAAGTGTAGTGAAAGTAAAAATCAGTGTCAAACATGCAGTTTTCTCGTTGCCTCCAAATCTCCTATTAAGGTTATGGTAAACTTGCCACCGCTTTACTATAGCCCCTGACTTGACGGACTATGACGACTTTGACTGTATTGAAACACTTTAGGCCCGATTTATGAAAAATCGGGTCAATTTGATGCATAATATAACTTGACACTGGCTAAATGCATACGTGCGAAGCCATAATAAAAGAAAAAAAAAACGTAGCTTTGACCTATTATTAATACTCTTTGGCTTTGACTGAGCGAAGGATATGTTGGCCCGCAGGATCTACCGCTGTACTAATAAAGTTAAAATAACTCTTTCTAAGGCTTATTTCCAGACCTTGTATACATGTAGCCTGTGAGTTAACTTCACAAAAATTGTCTCAATGCGTTACAAGAGCAGTACAATAATTGCTTTAGGATGCTGGTGGGGCTGCCTCGCTACTGCAGTGCATCAGCAATGCCAATTCCAACATGGATGGTTTTAAAGCCATCATGCGAAAAAGAGTGCCCTCTTTGCAATAACGAGTGTGCGGCAGTGCCAACGGCCTCCTAAATACCATTTTAGGGAGGATGGACTGTCCTGGAACTTCCTGCATAATAATATAGAGGATAAACCAGTACTATTTTATATAAAGTAATTTCCTATTTGTAATGCAATTTAATTTAATTTTAATCACATAAAATTTTTTTATTACTCATACTCCGAAAGTAGGTGTAAAGGTGCCTGAAGAGCGTGTAGAAAAAAAAACTTTCAGCCCTAGGGAGAATCGCTTTCACTGACAGCTGTCATGTCAAATTATGGCTTCCCACGACGTGTGCAATGTGCTTGTAGCCAGTATCAGTATCATTACGCATTAGGAACTTCAAAAACCTAACCTCCTTGCTTTGCAAAACACTACAAGGTTGAGACCAAAGAGGTTATACATTATATAACCCTGGTCTTAACCTTGTAAGAGGATCAGGTAGTATGTAGTATGGAGTCTCTCATTCACTCTCGTTATTAGGAAGAATTTTATGTATTATTCGTAATGAAAAGCACAGTGTTTACCTCGAGTGAAAGACTCATTAAGTCCCTCGAACTATTAGCGCCCTCGCTACGCTCGGGCGCCAAACTCCGTCTCGGGACTCAATGAGTGACTTTCATACCTAGGGTAACAATGTACTATTTCATTACTCATACTCCGAAAGTAGGGGTCTAAAGATGCCTGAAGAGCGTGTAGATAAAAAAAACTTTCAGCCCTAGGGAAAATTGCTTTCACTGACAGCTGTCATGTCAAATTATGGCTTCGCGCGGCTTGTGCAATGTGCTTGTAGCCAGTATCAGTATCATTAGGTACGCATTAGGAACTTCAAAAACCTAAACTCCTTGCTTTAGGTAACACCAAAGAATAACAATTATAGCTTCGCACGGCTCATGCATACTGCCAGAGTTTAGTACATAATAGGTTTTTTCTCAGTAATCAAATTCAAGTAGATATATTTGGTTCAAGATATCATAATTAATCTATATATATAAAAATCAATTGCTGTTCGTTAGTCTCACTAAAACTCGAGAACGGCTGAACGGATTTATCTTATCTTAGTCTTGAAATGTTCGTGGAGGTCTAGGGAAGGTTTAAAAGGCGAGAAAAAATCGAATAATTGCCGGGAAAGCCCTAAAAACAGCCCTTTTCTACCACGCGTACGAAGTCGCGGGCAACAGCTAGTCTTATATATAAAAATGAATTGCTGTTCGTTAGTCTCACTAAAACTCGAGAACGGCTGAACGGATTTATCTTATCTTAGTCTTGAAATGTTCGTGGAGGTCTAGGGAAGGTTTAAAAGGCGAGAAAAAATCGAATAATTTCCGGGAAAACCCTAAAAACAGCCCTTTTCTATTCCCCATACAAACGTTTTCTAGAGTCAATTCCTACGGGATCAGGACTTACGCGGGTGAAACCGCGGGGCGCAGCTAGTAATTAATAAAATAAATGGTCAAAGCGACGTATGACCCTGCGCCCTGCCAAGATGTTGCTGATGCGGCTTTATGCGACCGTGCGGTCAGTGTCGTTCCTTGAGTAAAAAAATACTGGCGGGAAATGATTAGTAATTAATTACATAATGTATAACCTCTTTGGTCAAAACCTTGTAAGAGAATCAGGTAGTTTGGAGTCTCTCATTCACTTTCGTTACTATAAAGAATTTTATGTATTATTCGTAATGAAAAGCACAGTGTTTACCTCGGGTAAAAGACTCATTAAGTCCCTCGAATTATTAGCCAAACTTCGTCTTGGGACTCAATGAGTGACTTTTACACCTAGGGTAACAATGTACTATTAATTTTTAAATATATTAATTTCAATTTTAATTTTTAAAATATAATGTAACTACCTATGGATTGTTTGTAGTCCGAAATAAATGATATTTATTTTATTTATTATTTATTTATTTATTTTAGCGAGCCGAGAATGATAGATTTGAGATAGTATATTTGTCTCTGTCATTAGGGAGCCAAACGTTTAAATTTTCTGCAGATGAAATACACGCACAGCTACATAACTATATAGGCTATAATGTGAAGTTTTAAATCTGAGTTATTTATTTTCTTTGAAATAGCTAGTTTCGACAGATGGTGTAATCTAAGTCAGGGACAAGCTGTGGGGGTGTAGGTACTGCAGATAAATGATTGATTTATTCTATCTTTATAGGTACTGCAAAAAGAGCTGTCCGAGCTATCTACAAAATGCCCCCAGGAATCACCTAATAATGTAGTTTTTTTTAGAGAAATATTCATTCAAATAAACGTTACCTCTTATAAGTACATAATATTTAGTACCTGGATGACCGAGCTTTGCTCGGTATAATATTTTTTTACTTAGTCTAACCTCAAAGCAAACACTCATTGACTTTGTGTTACTTAACAACGCCATCTGCTGGACTAACTTTATTGCTCACAAAAAATAGTATTAGTTGTTCGCCAATAGATGGCAGGAAAAGTCATTTTTTTTTTTTAAAGAAAAAGTAAGTTTCGATTAAACACGAATAAAATGACATTTTCTAAAAATGATTCCTAGCTAGATCGATTTATCGCCCCCGAAACCCCCTATATATCAAATTTCATGAAAATCGTTGGAGCCGATTCCGAGATTCCAATTATATATACAAGAATTGCTCATTTAAAGATATAAGATTAAAATATGACCTAAGTATACAATAGGTACACTGCTAAGAGAAAATATTATGTTTGTTTTTAATTCTATTTTGTTTAATACAGAGGCTCGGAAACTAATAGACTGATGCGATAAATTAAACTAAGAATCACATTGATTCTTACACTGGTGAAACCGCGGGGCATTTCAAAAACTACATTTATGTTTAATATTAAGAGGTCAAACAAGGATCTTTCTGGTTTAAATTGTACTAAGTAATTTGTAAATTCAGTTAGATAAATAATATCATTTCATTCATAATTTTATATATATGATATCATAATTTTATCATTATTTATGGTTACCCTACTTTTTAAGAAAGTAAATTTTTATGTAAAGTTACTTACTGAAAGAAAAAAACTCCGGAACTAAGGTATGACTGGCTTTCGCAGCCATTAAAGGAACAAATTCTACCCAAATAATTTTATTTATATGATATCATAATTTTATCATTATTTATGGTTACCCTACTTTTTAAGAAAGTAAATTTTTATGTAAAGTTACTTACTGAAAGAAAAAAACTCCGAAACTAAGGTATGACTGGCTTTCGCAGCCGTTAAAGGAACAAATTCTACCCAAATAAAATAAAAAATACTGTTTATTAGGAAAAAATATTGAAAATCAAAATGGCAATAAATATCGCTTCGAAATTACCGTGGTTATCAAAAATACATGGCCGATGGGCTGCCGTTGCGTGTAAATAAATCCTATTATGCAGTTTTGGCGGGAACGAGTTAACAACATGTCGTGCTGCAGATTTATTTTCATGAAACTTAGTTGTAACCCGAGTTGAATTGTATAATTCTGGTGGAATGTTATTCAATTTAGTTCTGTGAAAGTGCACAAGTGTAGTGAAAGTAAAAATCAGTGTCAAACATGAAGTTTTCTCCTTGCCTCCAAATCTAATATTAAGGTTATGGTAAACTTGCCACCGCTTTACTATAGCCCCTGACTTGACGGACTATGACGACTTTTACTGTTTTGAAACACTTTAGGTCCGATTATGAAAAATCGGGTCATAATTTGATGCAAAATATAACTTGACACTGGCTAAATGCACAAACCGTGCGAAGCCATAATTAATAGAAAAAAAATCCTATTATCACATTGGCATTGTCACTTTTTTATAATTTAACAATTTTATTATTCTCGTACAAATAAGTAAAACCAATCCCTAAATTAATCATAAAAATATTGTTATTTTTACTAAAAAAGTGATAATTTATTCGGCTTTAGGCATATAAATTTTCTACCATTTCTATTATAATTAAATGTCTTCGGACTGGCAATACAGTTGGACAGGGATACACTGACTCTTATCTCCATTCCTCTCGGACCGAAATTTTCTCTGAGTTTGTGATTCTCTAAAATAATATTTTTTATCTTATATATATAAAAATGAATTGCTGTTCGTTAGTCTCACTAAAACTCGAGAACGGCTGAACGGATTTATCTTATCTTAGTCTTGAAATGTTCGTGGAGGTCTAGGGAAGGTTTAAAAGGCGAGAAAAAATCAAATAATTTCCGGGAAAACCCTAAAAACAGCCCTTTTCTAATTCCCATACAAACGTTTTGTAGAGTTAATTCCTACGGGATCGGGACTTACGCGGGTGAAACCGCGGGGCGCAGCTAGTAAAAAATAAAGTTCATTTTGTAATGATGTAAAATGTCCGGTGAGCTTTCTAGTTGTGAGGTACGAACGTAGAATTTTACACAGCACAGTGACGCTGTACTGTACTCATATGACCATACAGTAAATCCTAGTTACCGAGCAGTGTGATGTATTCATACATACATGATGTAAATAAATAAAAATAACGTGGTAATGTGTAAGATATTTTTTTTGGCCTTCACATGTAATCTAGATAATTTATTAAGTACAAGCAATTAGATCCAAATATATCCAATAATCTACATACTTATAAGTACTACATTGTTACCCGCGCCGCCGGATGCACGCAAAAGTATTTACACTTATCGCACATATAAGGATTTGCTACAGTATGAGTCATTATATTATGCAGTTTCAAGAAACCCTTTTCCCTACATTTATATATAAGCCTTTGGTCCAGTATGAGTCCTTAAATGTTGTTTTAAATTATCCTTCCGCTTACATTTATAATCACACTTATCGCACATAAAAGGCTTTGCTCCAGTATGAGTCATCATATGTTCTTTCATGTCACCCTTCCACTTACATTTATAATGACACTGATCGCATATTAAAGGATTTTCTCCAGTATGAGTCATTATATGTAGTTTCAAGTGAATCTTTAGCTTACATTTATAATCACAAATAGCGCACCTAAAAGGATTTGCTCCAGTATGAGTCATTAAATGTTGTGTCAAGTGAGTCTTTCGCTTACATTTATAATCACACTTATCCAGTATGAGTCATTAAATGCCGTTTTAAGTCACCCTTCTGCTTACATTTATAATCACACTTATCGCATATAAAAGGATTTTCTCCAGTATGCGTCATTAAATGCCGTTTTAAGTCACCCTTCTGCTTACATTTATAATCACACTTATCGCACGCATAAGGATATGCTCCAGTATGAGTTACTGAATGCAGGTCCATCAGGTCCTTTCGCTTACATTTATAATCACACTTATCACACATAAAAGGATTTGCTCCAGTATGAGTCGTAAAATGCCGTTTTAAGTCAACCTTCCGCTTACATTTATAATCACACTTATCGCACGTATAAGGATATGCTCCAGTATGAGTCACTGAATGCAGGTCCAGCAGGTCCTTTCGCTTACATTTATAATCACACTTATCACACATAAAAGGATTTGCTCCAGTATGAGTCGTAAAATGCCGTTTTAAGTTAACCTTTCGCTTACATTTATAATCACACTTATTGCACATAAACGGATTTTCTCCAGTATGAGTCATCAAATGCTGTTTCATGTCACCCTTGCGCTTACATTTATAATCACACTTATCGCACATAAAAGGCTTTGTTTCAGTATGAGTCATTATGTGCAGTTTCAAGTTACCCTTATGCTTACATTTATAATCACACTTATCGCACCTAAAAGGATTTACTCCAGTATGAGTCATTAAATGTTGTTTCAAGTAACTCTTCCGCTTACATTTATAATCACACTTATCGCACATAAAAGGCTTTGTTTCAGTATGAGTCATTATGTGCAGTTTCAAGTTACCCTTATGCTTACATTTATAATCACACTTATCGCACCTAAAAGGATTTACTCCAGTATGAGTCATTAAATGTTGTTTCAAGTAACTCTTCCGCTTACATTTATAATCACACTTATCGCACATAAAAGGCTTTGTTTCAGTATGAGTCATTATGTGCCGTTTCAAGTTACCCTCTTGCTTACATTTATATTCACACATATCGCACATAAAAGGCTTTGCTCCAGTATGAATAATTAAGTGTCGTTTCAAGTAACTCTTCCGCTTACATTTATAATCACACTTATCGCACATAAAAGGTTTTGCTCCAGTATGAGTCACTAAATGTAGTTTTAAGTTCCATTTTATATCAGTTGTATAAGTACATTGTGAGCATGAGAACATGTTCCGTTGGTCTCGAGGAGTCGAGGTTGTATCGGTGTTAGAAGGGTTGTGTCTCGCGGTGATCGGTCTCCGTTGCTTGAGCCCGGGGCCATCTGTGAGAAGCATTGATCAGCGTTAGTTGTGTTCAGAGATGCAGCGTCCGGACAATATTCGCTGTGTGGCGGTCCATTAACAGCTGTTACTCGTGCTTTCAAAGCCTCAATCTATTACGAAATTTGAATTTTTATAAAAAATATACTAAACACAATATATTATACCAACACACACATTACTAAAATAAAATACATTACTACATAAATATTTATATTACCAAGTTTTTTTAAAAAATATACGAGGGCGGCACTGAAAATTTCGGGAATCAAGGAAGTGACACAACATTACTATTTAAAAATGTATTTATTGCTTTTCGAAGTATTCTCCGCGAAATTTGACACATTTTTCCATACGA
Organism: Idaea straminata; assembly: GCA_951213275.1. Taxonomy (NCBI): domain Eukaryota; kingdom Metazoa; phylum Arthropoda; class Insecta; order Lepidoptera; family Geometridae; genus Idaea; species Idaea straminata. Next base: position 7,464,854 of record OX577872.1, read on the forward strand.
TGGAACCAATAATTAAAGCAACCATTCCATTCGGAAGTTGGGGTCTCCAAAATGGCCGTTTTGTAGGCGTCCACAGCTTCTTCAGGTGATGAAAATTTCTGACCACGCAATTTATTCTTTATTTTAGGGAAAGTATAGAAATCATTAGGGCTTAGGTCGGGGCTGTACGGCGGATGGTCTAATAATTCTATGTTTTCTTGCTCTAAAAACTCTTTTGTTCTGTTCGCGGTGTGAGAACTCGCATTGTCGTGATGAAGGATGATGCGGCGGCTGCAGTTCTCTTTACGGAGTTCAGAAACGACCTGTGGCAAACAAATGCTAGCATACCATTCTGCATTAACCGTCCTTTGTCCCTCAAGAGGAATAGCCACAACATGGCCGGTTTTGGAGACAAACGTGGCCACCATTTTTTTGCAACACTCCGTGAACGAACAATTTTTGTTGGCTTTAACTCATTTTCGAACACCCAAACTCGTGACTGGTTTTTTGTTTCGGGTTCGTACGCGTATATCCAGGATTCGTCACCTGATACGATGTTGTATACAGCATTTGGAGGATCCTGCGTGGAATCTTTCGAGAGTTCTGACACACCAAGTAACGCGAGCCACTTTTTGCTCTTCACAGAGCGAATGCGGTATCCATCGGGAAAACAACTTTTTTACACCTAATTGTTCATGCAAGATTATTTGTATTTGACTCATGCCAATGTCTAAAGTTGCCTGAATTTCGCGGTATGTTACATGTCGATCTTCCTCAATCAGCTTACGCACAGCATCAACCTTTTCTTGGGTGAGTGCTGTTTTTGGACGACCTTGACGGGGATCATCACTGAGCTTGACACGTCCACGTTGAAATTCAGCAAACCAGCGATAAATTGTGGTTTTGGATGGGGCTTCATCACCAAATGCAGAAATCATCCGGTCAACACACTGTTTTTGTGATAAACCACTTCGAAAGTCATAATAAATCATCGCTCTTGAATTTTCTCGAGTCAATTCCATTTTCTCAACAACTAAACAAGTTTGACAAAACCTTGTGGCAAGATCGAGATTCTTTTTTTAAATAAATAAATGATATTCGATTTTTAAAACCAAGGAGTTTTCAATTAAAAAGATTTAAATATGACAGGAACAGTGGAAATATTCCATTCCCGATACTTTTAGTGCAGCCTATGTAAATAAGTACAAAGAATACTCACCAGTTGTATCTTGATCCAACTTGATTCGTTTCCCGGATTTAAGACTTCTTGTAGGAATATCCTGATCTAACGACTTACGTTTTCTTTCAACACTCCATGTCCCAGGAGCGGTTTCACTTCCCACCTCATCTACCACCTCCTGAATATCAGGTTCAACATCATTCAACACATGCGTCTTGTCATCATCAGCATCAAAATAATCTTGTACATTCACCCATTCAATATTGTCTGAAATCTTTGAAATTTTTCTTTTGAAACCACAAGACTCTGTGTGGTCTTTTCCTATATTATTTGGCACCTGTTTCTTGTCTTGTTTATTATCTGACACCCGGGTATTATCTTGTTCATCAACTGACACCTGTGTGTTTTCTGGATCATCATCTGATATCTGTGTTCTGTCTTCAGTTGTCTGTGAAACATGTGTGGGATCACTTACAACTTCATGCTTTATTTCATCCGTGATAAAAGCTCCTGCGTCATTTTGATCCACATCCTCTGAAACATAAATACACTGATCAAACCCCTAGGAATGATTTTCAATAAGAGTTTGTTAACAGGAACATTCCCAGAACTATGGAAGTTAGGTAAGATTGTGCCAGTTTTTAAAACAGGCAATAAGAATGATGTTGTAAATTACCGACCAATCAGCATCCTAAGTGCTTTTGCTAAAATATTTGAGAGCATTGTTTATAAACATATATTTGGCCATTTAAAACCAATTATAAGTGAATAACAACATGGGTTTATTAAGGGTAGATCAACGACTACCAACCACATACATGACCTACACCCACTATCTGCACAGAGCTTTCAACAACCACACACAGGTGGATGCACTGTATACCGACTTTTCAAAGGCTTTTGACAAAGTTGATCATTTTATATTATGTCGGAAGGCCGAGCATCTCGGTATTCATGGATCTCTGTTGCGTTGGCTGGAATCATATGTTACTAATAGAACTCAATTGGTGACTGTGTACGGATATGAGTCTACACCATTTGAGGCAACCTCAGGAATTCCCCAGGGCTCAAATCTGGGTCCACTCCTTTTTCTGCTCTATGTCAACGACCTCATTGAGTCTATTACGTGCAACTGTCTTGCATATGCAGATAATATTAAAATATACAATGAGGTAAAAACAATAGAGGATTGTATAAAGTTGCAGGTGGACATTGATAGAGTATATGGATGGTGTATCTTAAACAACATGACCCTTAATATAGACAAATGTCATTTAATTACGTTCACCAAAAAGCGCAATCCGGTGAAATATAACTACGCAGTCAATGGTACTTTTCTATGTCGCAAAGACAGTGTGAAGGACCTGGGTGTTTGGTTGGATGGTAAGCTAACGTACACTGGTCACATAGATTTCGCCATAACCAAAGCTAGAAAAACTTTGGATTTCATATTTAGAATTACGAAACCCATTCGCGATCCAAATAGTATTATTGCACTTTATGTTGCACTTGCTCGCACCATACTTAAGTATTGTTCTGTTGTTTGGTCTCCGTACTATGAAAAACATATCGATCGAGTTGAAGCTGTGCAAAAGTGGTTCCTACGACGCCTATGTTCTAAATTAGGATTAAGACGAAAATTAGACACATACGAAGCTCGGTTGAAGCACTTCCAACTGCACTCTCTCGAAACTAGACGAAAGCTCAACGACTTCACTATACTGCATAAAATTTTAAATGCCCAATGGGACACGAGTGAATTATTGAGCCATTTTTCCATAAACATACGGGGGAGTGCTCGCACTCAAAAGTTGTTTTGTGTCCCTGGGTGTTCTAACAGAGCTTCTTATAATGATCCTGTTTTTAGATTGTGTAGAGCCTATAACGACATTAGCAAACAATTAGACGTGTTTAGTAATTTGCCACTTTATTATAAAAATGTACTCAACAATATTACATAATGTTTGTAGGTATCCAAATTTACATTACTTTAAATGAATGTTGTGCATGACTCTCATCGGAGCATGAATTTAATTAGTGATAAGTATGCAATGTTTAAATAAGTGTTTTAATTTGTGTTCTGTTGTTGTGCCTATTAATAAATAAAATAAAAATAAAATAAAATATCTACTTGAATTCGATTACTGAGAAAAAGCCTACTAAGTACTAAACTCTGGCAGTATGCATGAGCCGTGCGAAGCCATAATTGTTATTCATAGTTTGGTGTTGCCTAAAGCAAGGAGGTTAGGTTTTTGAAGGTTTTGGTTAGGTTTGTTAAGTCTTTGTTTCTTTTCTGAGCTTACGCCAAGAAACTTAAAGAAAAGAACTGGAATGCTCACCAGAGGTTTTTTGGCGGGAACGAGTTAACAACAAGTCGTGCTGCAGTTTTATTTTCATGAAACTTAGTTGTAACCCGAGTTGAATTGTATAATTCTGGTGGAATTTTATTCAATTTAGTTCTGTGAAAGTGCACAAGTGTAGTGAAAGTAAAAATCAGTGTGAAACATGAAGTTTTCTCGTTGCCTCCAAATCTCCTATTAAGGTTATGGTAAACTTGCCACCGCTTTACTATAGCCCCTGACTTGACGGACTATGACGACTTTGACTTTTTTGAATTATTATTTGAAATTACTTTAGGCCCGATTTATGAAAAATCGGGTCATAATTTGATGCAAAATATAACTTGACACTGGCTAAATGCACAAGCCGTGCGAAGCCATAATTAATAGATAGAAAAATCCTATTATCACATTGGCATTGTCACTTTTTTATAATTTAACAATTTTATTATTTTCGTCTGTGAGTAAAACCAATCCCTAAAAAATTCAAAAAATCATAAAAATATTGTTATTTCTACTAAAAAGTGATAATTTATTCGGCTTTAGGCATATAATTTTTCTACCATTTCTATTATAATTAAACGTCTTCGGACTGGCAATACAGTTGGAAAGAGATACACTCTGAGTTTGTGATTCTCTAAAATAATATTTTTTATAAAAAATAAAGTTCATTTTGTAATGATATAAAATGTCCGGTGAGCTTTCTAGTTGTGAGGTACGAACGTAAAATTCTATGGCTTAGGCTTATGGTCTATCCGCACAGCACAGTGAGACGCTGAACTGTACTCATGTGACCATACAGTAAATCCTAGTTACCAAGCAGTATGATAGTTATAAGGTCGAAGAGTATGATGTATACATACATACATGATATAAATAAATAAAAATAACTTTGTCATGTGTAAGATATTTTTTTTGGCCTTTACATGTAATCTAAATAATTTATTAAGTACCAGCAACTTTTGATCCAAATATATCCAATAATCTACATACTTATAAGTACTACATTGTTACCCGCCGGATGCACGCAAAAGTATTTAGAAATTAATCTTTTAAGTAAACCTTTTGCTTACATTTATAATCACACTTATCGCACATAAAATGATTTGCTCCAGTATGAGTCATTGTATTATGCAGTTTCAAGGAACCCTTTTCCCTACATTTATATAAGCCTTTGGTCCAGTATGAATCGTTAAATGTTGTTTTAAGTTATCCTTCCGCTTACATTTATAATCACACTTATCGCACATATAAGGATTTGCTCCAGTATGAGTCATTATATTATGCAGTTTCAAGGAACCCTTTTCCCTACATTTATATAAGCCTTTGGTCCAGTATGAGTCGTTAAATGTTGTTTTAAATTATCCTTCCGCTTACATTTATAATCACACTTATCGCACATAAATGGATTTTCTCCAGTATGAGTCATTAAATGCCGTTTCAAGTAAAACTTTCGCTTACATTTAAAATCACACTTATCGCACATAAAAGGCTTTGCTCCAGTATGAGTTATCATATGTCTTTTCATGTCACCCTTCCGCTTACATTTATAATGACACTGATCGCATATTAAAGGATTTTCTCCCGTATGAGTCATTATATGTAGTTTCAAGTGAATCTTTAGTTTACATTTATAATCACACATAGCGCACCTAAAAGGATTTGCTCCAGTATGAGTCATTAAATGTTGTGTCAAGTGAGTCTTCCGCTTACATTTATAATCACACTTATCGCATATAAAAGGATTTTCTCCAGTATGAGTCATTAAATGCCGTTTTAAGTCACCCTTCTGCTTACATTTATAATCACACTTATCGCACGTATAAGGATATGCTCCAGTATGAGTCACTGAATGCAGGTCCATCAGGTCCTTTCGCTTACATTTATAATCACACTTATCACACATAAAAGGATTTGCTCCAGTATGAGTCGTAAAATGCCGTTTTAAGTCAACCTTCCGCTTACATTTATAATCACACTTATTGCACATAAACGGATTTTCTTTAGTATGAGTCATCAAATGCTGTTTCATGTCACCCTTGCGCTTACATTTATAATCACACTTATTGCACATAAAAGGCTTTGATCCAGTATGAGCCATTAAATGTTCTTTCAAGGTATTCTTTCGCTTGCATTTATAATCACACTTATCGCACCTAAAAGGATTTACTACAGTATGAGTCATTAAATGTTGTTTCAAGTAACTCTTCCGCTTACATTTATAATCACACTTATCGCACATAAAAGGCTTTGCCCCAGTATGCGTCATTGAATGTTGATTCAAGTATGATTTTTTATCAGTTGTATAAGTACATTGTGAGCATGAGAACATGTTCCGTTGGTCTCGAGGAGTCGAGGTTGTATCGGTGTTAGAAGGGTGGTGTATCGCGGTGATCGGTCTCCGTTGCTCGAGCCCGGGTTCATCTGTGAGAAGCATTGATTAGCGTTAGTTGTGTTCAGAGATGCAGCGTTCGGACAATATTCGCTGTGTGGCGGTCCATTAACAGCTGTTACTCGTGCTTTCAAAGCCTCAATCTATTACGAAATTTGAATTTTTATAAAAAATACACTAAACACAATATATTATACCAACACACACATTACTAAAATAAAATACATAACTACATAACTCGCGTAACATGGATTGTGGGGGTCAAGTAGATGCTATATTTACTGACTTTAGTAAAGCTTTTGATCGAATTGATCACTCGATCCTGTTACAAAAGCTTTTGAAAGCCGGAATACATGGGAGCCTATTTAGGTGGTTTTGTTCCTATGTCGACAATAGGAAGTTGTGGTGAACGGATATGCGTCTTCGTGGAACAAGGTCCCATCTGGTGTTCCTCAAGGATCCCTACTCGGTCCTTTGATGTTCAACATCTTTGTGAACGACATAGGCGCATGTTTCCATTCCTCAGAATTCCTCATGTATGCTGATGACATGAAAGTGTATAAAAAAAATTAGATCTCTTAACGACTGTCAGATGGTACAGGAGGATCTAAAAAGACTTGAGGTATATTGTCACCGTAATAAACTAGACCTTAATGTGTCAAAGTGTTATGCTATGACCTTCACTCATAAGTACATTCCCGTAATGTTTGCGTACCAGCTTAAAAGAACTAACCCTGTGAACGTTAACGAGATTCGCGACTTGGGGGTGACGCATGATAAAAAAACTGTCATATGAGAAACATGTTGACATTATAGCGAATAAAGCCTACAAGTCGTTGGGGTTCATCAAGCGGCTCAGCACACAATTTAAAAGCGTCAAAGTTCTTAAAATACTATACTGTTCTTATGTGCGTAGCACCTTTGAATATTGCTCACAAGTGTAGAATCCACACTATAGAATTTACGTGAAAAGACTTGAATCCATACAAACCAAATTCATGCGGTACCTGCAATTTCGGAGTAAAATTTGCGATTCTAACTATGAGGCTAGATGCAGAAGGCACCACACACTTCCACTCGAAGTTAGACGAAAGATAGCTGATATCGTTCTTTATAGCAAAATTGCTCAATCAGAGGTAGATTCGGCTTATCTTTTATCTCTGGTGTGTATAAAGGTGCCCCCTAGATCTATTTTGCGAGAGAATCGTAAGGCATCTCGTCTAGGTGTCATGCGTGGCGGTACTAAATATAGGCGGAATTCCTTTCTTATAAGAGCTGCAAACAGTCTCAATGCGCTGGTTGACTACCCGGAACTGGATCTCTTTAACACATCCTCTTAACTTTATTTATGCGGACTCTTAACTTTATTTATTCTCTTAACTATATTTCATGTTTAGTTTTTTATATATATATTTTAAATTATCTGTTCTTAAGTATGTATATTTTCCTTTCTTTGTTAATTATTGTTGATTTCATTATTTATTAGTCAAGTAGATACTTATGTTTTTATGCGATGCGTCTAAGCGTTTAGCAAGATATATAAGGAGACTTGTAAATGGTTTTTAGTAAGTAAGGTTGATTTATATGTTTGTTATTAGTGCTGTTTGTCTTCCGAATAAAATGAAATAAAATAAATAATTATATTACCAAGTTTTCTTAAAAAATATAAATAAGTACAAAGAATACTCACCAGTCGTATCTTGATCCAACTTGATTCGTTTCCCGGATTTAAGACTTCTTGTAGGAATATCCTGATCTAACGACTTACGTTTTCTTTTAACACTCCATGTCCCAGGAGCGGTTTCACTTCCCACCTCATCTACCACCTCCTGAATATCAGGTTCAACATCATTCAACACATGCGTCTTGTCATCATCAGCATCAAAATAATCTTGTACATTCACCCATTCGATATTGTCTGAAATCTTTGAAATTTTTCTTTTGAAACAAGACTCTGTGTGGTCTTTTCCTTCATTATTTGGCACCTGTTTCTTGTCTTGTTCATTATCTGACACCCGGGTATTATCTTGTTCATCGACTGACACCTGTGTGTTTTCGGGATCATCATCTGATATCTGTGTACTGTCTTCAGTTGTCTGTGAAACATGTGTGGGATCACTTACAACTTCATGCTTTATTGCATCTGTGATAAAAGTTCCTGCATCATTTTGATCTGCATCCTCTGAAACATAAATAAATGGGTATGTTGGTTCAGAATGTCATTGTGCTGCATCATGATAGTTTTCCCAGTAAAGGGGGTAGTTCCATCTGATTTTAGGGTTTCAAATATTTGTTCCCTGTACAAAAACAAAGGCGAACGCTCGGATTGTAGTTGTTAAACCTGTTATATGCCTGTCAAATATGTAAATAAAGTGTAAAATTCAATTGCAATGCTGGTAAGAACTAAGGTTGCTTGCATTAGCATCATGGTATTATCCGGAAAATTTATCTGGAAAATTTATTTCATCATGAAGACTATTTATTTCTCAGAAAATTCCTTTTTAATTCATTCGAATCGGAAATTTCGTTTATAAGTTATAACGAGTATAAAAAAATGATTGAGCTATCTCTATTTTTTTATATTTGTCATGCTGAGAGCCGCCTTTTCGGAAGTATAATTTAAAAAAAAACGTAAAAATGTTACACAAATATTTTGTTAACATTTATTATTTCAAGTCTTTTCTTTTATTCGCAACTGTCGTACGCTACACGTGTAGTTTGATCATTTTATCTCGGCTTGATAAACGTCTCATAAACCGATTCTATGCAATGATCAATTTACCACACTTGTATCGCAACGTACTAGTATTTAATAGTATCTATTATGTATTCTGTGCTTACCCACCCACACAGGTGACGACCCAGTTGGCACAATGGTCACCATGCCGGACTGCCAAACACAGGGTTGCGGGTTCGATTCCCGCCTCAGACAAGTATTTATGCTTAGATATTTGTCTGTGGTCTGGTTGTTTCTATGTATTATAAGTATATATTTACAAAAGAAAAGTAAGTAGTATATCCGTTGTCAAGCACCCATAACACAAGTCTAGTTACTTAGCTTGGGGCTAGATGGCGATGTGTGGAATGTCCTGCAATATTTATTTATATTTATTTATTTATTTATATTTTGTGAACGTAGAGCATGTTTTCGTAAATCAAATTAGTAACAATATATTATTATTATACATAAAAAAACAAACACGCGACGGGTAACGTTTACCGCTCGCATGCGAGTGTCACAGCCCTGTACTCAGGCACTGGCCGAGCCAGTATAAACCGGTTTCTCTCCGTACGTGACGGGCCGCCAGCGCATGAGTAAATAACAAGTAGAGACGATGGTTGTTCGGAATTGATACCTACTCATGTAGGGTTGGTTCATTGAATGTTTATCAGTGTCTTTATTTATGGGCGTTTATTTTGACGTGGTAGTCGAAATAATATAATAAATAAATAAAAAAAAATGACAAACCTACATCAGAGATTATTGAAAGCTTAACTGTCATAAAACTAAGCGTTAATTAGATCAACTTTAACATAATAATAATATGTACCTATTCACAAGTACATAATATATTATATAATATTGATTTCGTATAAGCACAGAATACATAATAGATTCTTTTAAATACAAAATGTGTCAGCCCTTTTTCCCGATCCCCTGGGAATATCAGGATAAAAAGTGGCTTATACGTTATTCCCGGACTTCAGCTATCTACATACTGTTTCATCGTAATCGGTCCAGCCGTTCTCGAGTTATAAATGGTGTAACTAACACGATTTTCATCCCAATATATAAATACTAATACATATGTGCTGAAGATCCTTATCAGATCTTCATCCAAGTTTGATGGGTCCACCTGTGAATTATCCCCGAATAGTTGCCGATAAATGGAATATCTGAAACCTCTCATCAGAAAACTCTTCAATCGGTTACGATTACATTTTACAATTTGAAGAATTTAGTCTAATTTAGTCGCCGGATTGGGTTTGTATTAATGTTGATGGAGAACCCTATCTTAAATACAGATCTGATGAGGATCTTCGAAGTGATGAACAGAATTGCACCTCGAGAGTGCAGCAAATTGCTCATTTTTCGATTTCCACCAGTAAAATTGGCCCATAAACTAATAGGTATCGATGAATGGAGCATCTGAAACCACCTTCTCATCACCAAACTCTTCAATGGGTTACGATTAGGTACAGGTTGTAATTTGAAGAAGTAGTCGCTTTCGCCTTATGGAAAAGAATTTTCAGGGACAATAGCACTAAAAATGGCTAAATAAAAAAATAAATTTAAATTTAAAAAAAAAACCGATTTCAAGAAAACTTGAAAACAAAAAGTAAAAAAAAACCTGAAAACACAATATAAAAACAACCTAACGCTAAAAACTTAAACCTGAAAATAACTTAAACATACTTGGAAGTCAGACTGGGTGACACCATGTTTCTTTTATACCTCTCAACATTCAATCCAACCCAGTCCGACTTCCAAGTACATATGTTTAAGTAATCTGCTGTCATAGTGACCCAAAATGGATTATTTTTCACTTTTTAGTTTTTATTTTCAGGTTTAGGTTTTGTTTTCAGGCTTTTGCTGGCTACTTTTTTTGTTATACATCAAAACAGTATAACCCAGATAAATTAAGAATGTTTCACCTACCTAACATGTACTTAGCAGTACGATACGTATTTAACATATCAGGATAACTTTATAGCACTAGTTGGTAATGTAAAACACACGCGTGCATAATATGTTAGATTATGAGCCAAAAAGCCGTTTAATAAGATCCACTTTATGAGCAACTGTGATAAAAAATATATTATGCACCTATAGAAGTTTTTTCGTAATTCATTTTCTTTTACAAGTACCTATATGCAAGTTTCCACTGGTTTCATTTTGAAGACATTAGTCATGGAGCAATGAAATCAATTGATATCAATTTATCAATAAAAAACCCTTAAACCTTTTAGAAGGAATGTCGCCACAAAAATATTACTGTGAACTGTGTATTGGAATGAAATTATGCAAGTTTATACCTCAGTTTGATCAAATTATAAAATATAATTTATAGTACAAAGAATACTCACCAGTTGTATCTTGTTCCAACTTGATTTGTTTCCCGGATGAAAGACTTCTTGTAGGAATATCCTGGTCTAACGATGTGCATTTCCTTCCAACATTCAATGTCCCAGTAGCGGTTTCACTTCCCACATCATTTAACACCTCTTGAATATCAGGTTCAACATCATTCGACACATGCGTCTTGTCATCATCAGCATCAAAATAATCTTGTACATTCACCCATTCAATATTGTCTGAAATCTTTGAAATGTTTCTTTTAAAACCACAAGATTCTGTGTGGTTACTTCCATCACAAATAGGCACGTGCGTCTTGTCTTTAACAACTGAAACCTGTGTGTTTTCTGGATCATCATCTGATATCTGTGTATCGTCTTCAGTTGTCTGTGACACATGTGTGGGATCACTTAGAACTTCATGCTTTATTTCATCCATGATAAAAGTTCCTGCATCATTTTGATCTGCATCCTCTGTAACATAAATAAATAAATATGTAAGTTCAGAATGTCATTGTGCTGCGTCACTGATAGTGTTACATGTGAATTAAACCTTAATCGTGATGCCTAATTGAACCTTACAGCACATGAGTAGAGGTAGAACCAGAGACTAAGGTGTCATACAAGGCTCTGTGATAAGTACACTACTACAAGCTTGACGCGCGTGTGTGCGTGAGCACTGGCGGCCCGTCACGTACGGACAAAAACGGGCTATACTGGCTCGTGCCCGAATACAGGGCTGTCACTCGCATGCGAGCGGTAAAATGTTTAATTAAATATAGTGTTAGTAATTTGATCTTAAGTAGGGAGGGACGGGGTGTGACCATTCTTGTGTTATGGTGACGAGCGACGATTAGATGACTTCAATTTTTTTTTTCATTCGAAGGAAGGGTGTGACCGATTGAGTGAGCAAACACGACGGAAAGCATTGTTATATGTATAATATACTACTTGTTTGTGAATTTTAGTATGTCAACGTTTATCTATTTAACGTTCAGTTCTGTGACAGTAACGCTTCCCGGAAAGCCATAAAAAATCTAGGTAATATGTTCATCATTCATTTATTTACCTAGAAGCTGCGCCTCGTGGTTTAACCCGCGGAAGTCTCGATCCCGAGGAAATATCAAAATAAAAAGTAGCCTTTTAAGAAAAATGGACTATCCAACACCAAATATTTTTTCAATTCGAACCAATAGTTTCCGAGATTAGCGCGTTTATACAAACATACAAAAAAACTCTTCAGCTTTATAATATTAGAATAGATAACTCCCGATGGAATGTCGGGATATAAAACATCCTACAGCCTTCCTCCACAAATGGATTATCCAACACAATATTAATTTTTCAATTCGAACCAGTAGTTCCTGAGTTCAAACAAGTAAACAAACACTTCAGCTTTATAATATTAGTTATATTATTCATCAAAATACAGATTACATTATCACAGCGTCAAAATAAAAACATTGATACACATTTTCTTTATTAATATAATCCACCTGTGCCAACCCTACATGATTACGTATTAATTTTGGCAGCTCCAAATAACCTTAGTCTCTGGTTCTATTCCTTACTCATGTGCTTACAGCAGTTAAACTACTACATCTACAATATGGTACCCTAAGCTGCAATATTTCACATAAAAGCTGTACTTACTTTACTCACTCCCTTTTCTGCTAAGTGTAATTTTTTAAAAATATGGCAGGTTATTATATCCAAAACCTTGTGTAGGGTTTTTGGGAAGAGGGATTTCTTTCATACTAGCTGCGCCCCGCGGTTTTACCCGCGTAAATCTCGATCCCGTGGGAATATCGGGATAAAAAGTAGCCTATGTGTTAATCTAGGTCTCCAGCTATCTAGATACCTAGTTTCATCGCAATCGGTCCAGTAGTTTTAGCGTGAAGGAGTAACACACACACACACACACACACACACGCACACACAAACTTTCACATTTATAATATTAGTAGGATGAAAAATTTTGGACAGCTGGAATGCTGAGTTGATTGGATTGAAGTGATTCGGCACCGAAAAACGTTACAACATCCCATATCAATTATCCCATCCCATAAGGTTATGGCAACCTCATACAAAAAGCAGCTGAAACCCAAAACCATCCAGAGGTCTTTTGTTTTATTTAATCACTCTAGGTGACCCACTTAGAAACCCAACCAGTCACAGTAAAAAATGAACCGATACATTAACTTTGGACGTGACTGTCTCCTCACCTGTTGCTGTCGTCTCTTGTTTGACTTGCGGCTCCCAGATGTCCAAAACCTCATGTGAGATCTTGGTGAGGGAGAACAGCGGCCTCTCTGTAAGCTTGGACTGAAAGCATAACGTGAAAAGATGTAGACTAGTGTCTATTTGCTAGTAAAGTGCTCATATATTATGATATAGGTACTCACGTCTGTGTGGTTCTGGTACCACCGGTCCAGGGCATCGTTGGATTCCCTCGCAGTTTGAATAAACCTACGACATCGGCGCAGCTGCGACACACAGACGCAGCACAACGCAGTCGGACGGCCAGCTCGCTGCAGCTGGAACCATACAACACACACTGTCACACACAGCCCCCTCTATACACAACACACACGCTACACATACACAGGCTTACCTTGACGCCAGTTACTACATGGTACGTCTGTTCTAGCGTCGTGTTCGCGACGCTGTACGTGTTACGATCGCCAGCGAGACACACTCGGCACACAGCGGCCGGAGGCGCGTCCATTGTCTCGATGCTACCCTGTGTTATTTTCTGATTACACTGCACGCACTGATAGACACAGAACTATTCTCAACTAAGTACTCCTAGGGAGGTCCGTAGCTACTACGGAGACCGGTTGTGGTTGGGGAGCCAGCTTGCTCCCCACTGCCCAAAAATGCGTTGAAGCCAGTTATTATTTATAAGTATACTCCTAGCGCTGCTAAAAGATTATAAGCTAAACGTAAATATGAACTCTCAGCTTGCATAATTCCTTGGTCCTTTGCTTGAATGAACTAAACAGAGATAATCACGAATTTTCAATTCAATTCAACTGTTTTATATGGCTGCTTGCTGACAAGACAAGGGCGCAATTCTGCCAATGTCAAATGAAAGCAAAAAAATCTAGAAGGTAATATTATATTTGGCGGGATCGAGTTAACAACATGAGTGTTGTGCTGAAGTTTTATTTTCATGAAACTTAGTCGTAACCCGAGTTGAATTGTATAATTCTGGTGGAATTATATTCAACAGAACTATCTGTGAAAGTACACAAGTGTAGTGAACGTAAAAATCAGTGTCAAACATGAAGTTTTCTCGTTGCCTCCAAATCTCCTAATATGGTTATAGTAAACTTGCCACCGCTTTACTATAGCCCCTGACTTGACGGACTATGACGACTTTGACTGTTTTGAAACACTTTAGGCCCGATTTATGAAAAATCGGGTAAGTTTACAACTAAGTTTCATGAAAATAAAACTGCAGTTTTATTTTCATGAAACTAGGTATTTTTAAATCAATGACTGCAGCACGGTACATGGTAGTTTTTAAATCAATGACTGCAGCACGACATGTTGTTAACTAGTTCCCGCCAAAACTCCATAATATTATTATATTTTTTTTTTCTTCTGATGGCAATTGCGACTGTGCATAGTCTATGCTGCGCATTTTGCCAGTGTCGAGTATTTTGCTTCTTCTTTCATCTTATTCTTTTCTTGTTTCTTGTGCTCTTTTCTTTGTTTTTGTTGATTTTAGGATGGTGGTAATATTTCAGAAAGAGGGAGGAATGACTGAGAGTTTTGACTAAAACGGGGAAACATTTCTGCGCGGAAAAGGATACCTAATTCGGAAAGGATGGAGAAAAATGGTCAAGGAATACCATAATATTATTATTGTTTCTTCTAATGGCGAATGCGACTGTGCATATTCGATATTGACTATTTTGACCGAAGATTTTGACAAACATCAAAACATTTTTTTTACTGCTTCATACGGCTTGTGAATAAAAGAGCCAGTATCAAGGTGGTACAATTTCATTTCATTTATTTGCATTCATATGGTAGGTACAATAGATGCAATAGGCATACAAGTTCACATATGAGCCCTGCCGGGCATTGCAATAGCGTGCGGTGACAGACCGAGGCTTTTCTTACTATACGTAGGCACTAGATATACAAATAAACTTGTCCGGTTAGTTACGTCTTGTTATATTATTATGCCAAGTTAGATAGGTTAAGAGTGATGGCAGTGTTAGTTATTAGTTTGTCGCTCATTTTCGCAACAACGGTGGATTAGATACCGGTTTTGTCAAGTTGATCTTAAAACGAATATCTGAATATACTGTCTAAATAGCGTAACAAATATATTATACCTATGTTTGCGTATTGCAAGTCATGTACCTACAAGTTAATATTTTGCATCAAATTATGTCCCGATTTTCAGAAATTGGGCTGCTAAAGTGTTTGAACATAGGTTGCTAAACGTAACAGTTTGTCAAGTCAAGGGGTAACACTCCAGTGCTGCGGCTGAAAGAATATTATCTGCTATAATCTTGATCAAAACTAAAAAGAGAAACAGTTTATGTACCTACTATAATGATGGGGACTAATTTTGACCAAGCAATTAGGTACTCAATAATGAGCCATGTTATAAATATAATGTCGCGAATTGGTTTCCAAAATTAATAAAAATATGTATAAGAAATATTAAGTACAAACTACTGTTTTCTTTTAATTTAGGTCTTTATTTTGTCACAGTAGTTATCTAATTTATCTTATCTTATCGTTACCTTAGTACTACATACTAAAATGTTAAGTACCTATATAAAAGTAGTAAGTATTACCGTTGTCTAGTATCCATAACACAAGTGTAGTTACTTAGCTTGGAGGTAGATGGCGATGTGTGAAATGTCCTGCAATATTTATTTATTTTATACTTAGGTACTTACAGTAGGTATAGAAGCTGTTTAGTGATTTTTATCCCCATCCATCGGGCCTGTTTTCTACACGGTGTAACAAGGGGATTGGATCAACGGTTGCTGGGGGGTGGGGGACCTCAGTACCTATCGATTTAACACCCCCCTATATGTTCTGCAATATTTAGTGGTTCAAAAGTTATTTGGGGTTTTAGTGAAATTTTAGTCAAATTCAGATTTCACCCTGAACACCGCAATTACAGCCCCAAGTATCAGGTCTGCGATTCTGCCTTTTTTGTGTAACAAGTTCAATAGTGGACCTTTTGTATCCCTACACCAATCAGAGTCTTAGATATATAAAACTCAAAATAAAACCATTTTTTTTCAAAATCTAATGTTTACATTATCTTTGTATGGTTCTATGAAATATATTTTTTATCACAGTTGCTCATAAAGTGGATCTTATTTAACGGCTTTTAGGCTCATAATCCAACATATTATGCACGCGTGCGTTTTACATTGCCAACCTAGTGCTGTAAAGTTATCCCGATAGGTTAAATACGTATCTTACTGCTAATTACATACTGTTTTGATGTATAAAAAAGGTTGGTACCAAAGAGTTTTTTAGCTAGCAAAAATGGTTGTCTCTAAAGTCGGTTTACGAACGAAAATTTTACGCGATAATGACTTAGAAAACGATTAAAAATTGAGTTGTTTATTTTTTGTTTTTTCTTTACTTAAATATATTGTTTTTCCGTACCATTGTATTTTGTTCTTAACCCCCGACGCAAAAACAAATAGAAAAAACCCTAAACAATATTGTATGTTAGACGAGGCTGTATAGGTTAAAAGTCTTTTGCCTGGCCTTTCGGGAGTATAATTAACAAAAAAATATTGCCTGAAAAAATTGAAAACATAGACTTATCACCAAATATTTTGTTATTTATTATTTTCTTTTCTTTTCAAGTTTTTTCTTTTATTCGCAACTGTAATAAAAAACGTCGTACGATACACGTGTGGAATTGATATTTGCATCTTGGCTTCTTATGACACGCTCGCTACCGCTCGCGCGTCATAAACCGCCTCTATGCAAAGATCAATTTACCGCACTTATATCGTAATGTCCTATTATAGATTATGATTATAGATTATTTTTTTCTGCTACCTACCTTAAAAACTACTGGCTTTAATGAAGAATAAACCCTGAAAGTTTCATTCAGCTAGAGCCAGGGCATCATGTTGTACTTGATAATCAAAAAAGTGAAAATAATCAATATTATTTTCATACAAAAAATTGGTAAATAATTTTTTGTTCATTTTAGAAGCAGGTTTTTTCGTTTTTTATCGACTATCGGACAAATTGTTCGACTTTCGTTATTTAGCCGATACGTTCGATTAACGCCCACGCAATTGGGCCGCCCGCTGTCACACCGCTCGCGCTGGTACCAGTGCTAAGATCATCATTTTCTTTATTGTCATTCCGTAACTAGACCCCTGAAGAACTGCCATACTGGTACAAATGACTTAATATTTTGTGTTACCATCTCCGGGTCTATAATACTAAAATTGACTTTAGTGTAATTAAAGTAATTTAAGAAATTTTAGTTTCGAGTATTCCCGAATACACTCCAAAAAAAGGAAAAAGGACAGCTCTGGCTCACTATAATACTGTAATAGGAATGAATTGTGTATTAAAGCTGGCATAACCACGTATTATACCATTTCAGAATCTCAATTGTTTGCATTCGATAGCATATTTAACCTGATATACTATCATAAAAACAGATTGGAATAATTCCTGCAAAAAAACTACACACATCACAGTACAGCGGCACAGTGTCATCTATCCATTTATTACAGGACACCCTGTATATTAGTGTACATATACAATAATTTTATATTTCTTAGTAGATTAAGTTACCAGCCTTGAACTTTTATTTAAGATCTTAGTTGAAATGAATCATTAAATGCCGTTTTAAGTCACCCTTTAACTTACATTTATAATCACACTTATCGCACATAATAAGATTAGGTCCAGTATGAGTCATTAAATGCCGTTCCAAGTTACACTTTCGCTTACATTTATAATCACACTTATCGCACATAAAAGGATTTTCTCCAGTATGAGTCATTAAGTGCCGTTTCAAGTGACCCTTTTGCTTAAATTTATAATTACACTTATCGCACATAAAAGGATTTTCTCCAGTATGAGTCATTAAATGCCGTTTTATGTCACTCTTCTGCTTACATTTATAATCACACTTATCGCACGCATAAGGATATGCTCCAGTGTGAGTCACTGAATGCAGGTCCATCAGGTCCTTTCGCTTACATTTATAATCACACTTGTCACACATAAAAGGATTTGCTCCAGTATGTGTCATTATATGCCGTTTCAAGGAACCCTTATAATTACTTTTATAATCACACTTATCGCACATATAAAGCTTTGCTTCAGTGTGAGTCAGTAAATGTAGTTTCAAGTGAAGCTTTCGCTTACATTTATAATCACACTTATCGCACATAAAAAGCTTTGCTTTAGTATGAGTCAGTAAATGTAGTTTCATGTTACCCTTCCACTTACATTTATAATCACACTTATCGCACATAAAAAGCTTTGCTTTAGTATGCGTCAGTAAATGTAGTTTCATGTTACCCTTCCACTTACATTTATAATCACACTTATCGCACATAAAAGGATTTTCTCCTGTATGAGTTATTAAGTGCCGATTTAAGTAACTTTTTTGCTTACATTTATAATCACACTTTTCGCACATAAAAGGCTTTGATCCAGTATGAGCCATTAAATGTTTTTTCAAGGTATTCTTTCGGTTGCATTTATAATCACACTTATCGCACATAAAAAGCTTTGCTTCAGTATGAGTCAGTAAATGTAGTTTCATGTTACCCTTCCACTTACATTTATAATCACACTTATCGCACATAAAAGGATTTTCTCCAGTATGAGTTATTAAGTGCCGATTTAAGTTACTTTTTTGCTTACATTTATAATCACACTTTTCGCACATAAAAGGCTTTGATCCAGTATAAGCCATTAAATGTTCTTTCAAGGTATTCTTTAGCTTGCATTTATAATCACATTTATCGCACATAAAAGGATTTTCTCCAGCATGAGTCATTAAGTGCCGTTTTAAGTTACTTTTTTGTTTACATTTATAATCACACTTATCGCACATAAAAGGATTTGCTCCAGTATGAGTCATTAAGTGTCGGTTCAAGTTACCCTTTTGTTTACATTTATAATCACACTTATCACACATAAAAGGATTTGCCCCACTATGAGTTACTAAATGTATTTTTAAGTTCCATTTTATATCAGTTGTATAAGTACATTGTGAGCATGAGAACATGTTCCGTTGGTCTCGATGAGTCGAGGTTGTATCGGTGTTAGAAGGGTGGTGTCTCGCGGTGATCGGTCTCCGTTGCTCGAGCCCGGGACCATCTGTGAGAAGCATTGATCAGCGTTAGTTGTGTTCAGAGATGCAGCGTTCGGACAATATTCGCTATGTTGCGGTCCACTAACAGCTGTTACTCGTGCTTTCAAAGCCTCAATCTATGACGAAATTTGAGTTTTTATAAAAATACACTATCCACAATATATTACACCAACACACACATTACTAAAATAAAATACATAACTACATAAATAATTATATTACCAAGTTTTCTTAAAAAATATAAATAAGTACAAAGAATACTCACCAGTCGTATCTTGATCCAACTTGATTCGTTTCCCGGATCTAAGACTTCTTGTAGGAATATCCTGATCTAACGACGTGCGTTCCTTTCCGACATTCGATGTCCCAGGAGCGGTTTCACTTCCTTCATCATCTACCACCTCCTGAATATCAGGTTCAACATCATTCAACACATGCATCTTGTCATCATCAGCATCAAAATAATCTTGTACATTCACCCATTCAATATTGTCTGTCTTTAAAATGTTTCTTTTAAAACCACAAGAATCTGTGTGGTCACTTTCTTCATTATTTGGCACCTGTTTCTTGTCTTGTTTACTATCTGACACTATACTGGTATTATGACTGGTATTATCTTGTTCATCGACTGACACCTGTGTGTTTTCTGGATCATCATCTGATATCTGTGTACTGTCTTCAGTTGTCTGTGAAACATGTGCGGGATCACTTAGAACTTCATACTTTATTTCATCCGTGACAAAAGTTCCTGCATCATTTTGATCTGCATCCTCTGAAACATAAATAAATAGATATGTTAGTTCAGAATGTCACTGTGCTGCATCACTGATAGTTTTCCCAGTGAAGGAGGTAGTTCCATCTGATTTTAGGGTTTCAAACATTTGCTCCCTGTACAAAAACAAAGGCGACCGCTCGGATTGTAATTGTTAAACCTGTTATACAGCCAAGATACAAAGATCAATTCCACACGTATATCGTACGACGTTTTTTATCACAGTTGCGAATAAAAGAAAAGACTTGAAAAGAAAACAAAATATTTGTGATAAGTCTATGTTTACATTTTTTAAGGCAATATTTTTTTGTTAATTATGCTCCGGAAAGGCCAGGCTAAAGACTTTTAACCTATACAGCCTCGTCTGTGTTGTAAATAACAAAATATAGATGATAGTATCGCCTTCTTGTGAGAAACTCATGTACTGTTCCTTGTCTATGCGTTTTTACTTTTGAATATATTGTCGTTCCGAATCTCAAGATAGACACGTTGTTTTATTACAGGTTATTGGCCCAGATCCCGTTTTAATAGCTAGATTGTGAGTTTATTGTTAGAATTATCAGTGTGATGAACAATAGACTGTGTGTTTTGCCATTAGACTGTTTGTAAAGTAAACAGTGAGCAAAAATCGGCTATTTTAATATCTAAAACTATAGTGAGTGGTGTTTCGCCGCAGATAATTTCCTGGTATTAGAAGGAATGGTTGGGTGTATAAAACCTGAGCCCAATATTCCACCAGTAGCTGCAGATGATGCGAAAACGAAAGCTAAACTGGTTTTGACAATTGACCCGACTCTTTACGTTCATATAAAAAATGTCAGAACATCGAAATAATTGTGGGATAAATTGAAGATGTTATTCGATGATTCTGGTTTTACTAGAAGAATCAGTCTCTTGAGGAATTTAATATCTATTCGATTAGAAAATTGCACTTCGATGACAGCCTATGTAACGCAAATTGTTGAAGTCGGACAGAAATTACAAGGTACTTACGGGATTTGGCATCACCGACGAGTGGATTGGCTCTATCATGCTGGCTGGTCTAAGCGAAAAATATATGCCCATGATAATGGCCATAGAGCACTCAGGGATCATAATTACATCCGACGCCATTAAAGGGAAATTGATGGACATGGAACCGGAAGATATTGATGTCAATAATGCATTCGCATGTTTCCGCAAAAATCAGAACATTCAACCTTCAAAGAATAGTCCGTATGCACAGTCTGTGGCCAATAAAGATGGCAGGAAAGCAGAAGTGTCAACATCAGTCAAAGGAAAACCAAATGTCAAATGTTACAATTGTAAACAACAAGGCCACTATCGTAATCAATGCAATAACAAAGATAATTCTTTTAAGAATTCAGATAATAAATCGCCAAATACAAGTAATGCGTTTAGTGCCATGTTTTTAAACGGAACATTTGATAAGAGCGAATGGTATGTCGACTCTGGCGCGAGTTTGCATTTGCCTAGTAATAAAGATTGGATGATTGACACGTGTTATACTGGCTTTACCAAAGAAATCATGGTTGCTAATCAGAATAAAATCCCTGTGTTGTGTTGCGGAAACGTAAAGATAACAACGTCGACTGAAGAATGTGATTTTAACATAACTGTTGAAAATGTGTTATGTGTTCCCGAGTTATCTACTAACTTATTGTCAATGAGCCAGTTGATAAGACAGGGCAACAAGGTGCATTTCACTGATAAAGGGTGTGAAATATTTAACAAAAAGGACACTCTAGTAGCTACTGCATCGCTTGTGAATGGAGTTTACAAACTAAACACGACTTCTACTTGTTTGGAGGCAGCAGTAGCAGAGTCTCCAGAAGTTTGGCACCGTAGACATGTCAACAGTTATAACTTGAATAAAATGCAGGATGCTGCGGAGGGAGTCAAGTTTACTCAGACAGCTAAGATTAATAAGTCTGATTGCATAGTGTGTTGTGAAAGAAAGCAAAGTCGTTTGCCTTTTGCTAATGAAGGAAACAGGAGTACTAAGCTTTTAGAAGTGGTACACAGCGACATATGTGGCCCGATAGAAAATGCATCGCTAGTTAACAACTTTATTCAATGGTACAATGCATACGAGAATTGACTCAATTTTGAACACACATTAGCAACATGCTCCTTTCAGTTTAAATTTCGGTCCAATGTAAGCTCTAGAAATTTAGCTGTCATAACCTCCTGAACAGAGCAACCATCATATTTTATTTGTAAATTAATAGGTTGTGTGCCACTATTTGTAAATGGTATAATGTTTGTCTTGTTCAGGTTTATCAAAAGATTATTTGATCGTAGCCAATTTACCGCATCCCTAAGTGTTTCATTAGCATCAACCTCTAGTGATTGTTGATCTCTGGCTGAAAACATAACAGTACTGTCATCGGCAAAGAGTATCATAGGCCGTTTTATTGATTTAGGAAAATCATTAATGTAAATAATGAACAACAAGGGCCCTAAGACGCTGCCTTGTGGTACACCACATTTTACCTTCCGATAATCAGATAGATAGGCCTTTTCTGTTTTTGTAATTGGACAAATTCTAGTAATTTGAGTAGCCTGTTGCCTATTACTCAAATATGACTTTATAAGGTCTAGTGCATTACCTCTAATGCCATACATTTCTAGCTTCTTTATAAGTATTGTGTGGTTGACATGGTCGAACGCTTTTGTTAAATCCATTAGGAGCGCACACACCTTACTACCATAATCTAAATCGGTCAGTATAACCTTTAAGAAACTATAAACTGCCAAATTAATAGTCTTGTGCCTTCTGAAACCCTGCTGTTCCTCAACTAATATTTTCATCCTTTCAAAATAACAGTAAAGATTCTCATAAATACATTTTTCGAAAATTTTGGATATTGTAGGTATGAGAGCAATAGGCCTATAAGATTGCATTTCAAACTTATTATCTTTTTTAAATATAGGTTTGATGATTGTTCTTTTAAGTTGAGATGGAAAAAATCCAGTATTAAGGCATAAATTAATAATATGACTAAGAATAGGCGCTATTAGTGGTGCAACTATTTTTAAAACCTTCGTGCAAATACCGTCGTAACCAGTGCTGTTGGTATTCTTCATTGTTTTTATGATTCTGTAAATGTCAAATGGAGTAGTAGTATTCATAAATATAGACTTAGGATAATTAGAATTAAGCGTTACAAAGTTATCATTAATGTCAGATTTTACTTGGTCAATATAAAAATTATTAATTTAACTTATCGGGATAACTTTATAGCACTAGTTGGCAAATGTAAAACGCACGCGTGCATAATATTTTGGATTATGAGCCTAAAAGCCGTTGAATAAGATCCACTTTATGAGCAACTGTGATAAAAAAATTATTTCATCATTTGTATTTATTAACTATTTATTTCTCAGTAACAGTAATAATAATAGCCCGCAGGGCACCTTGAGGCGAGGTGTCGGGGAGTAGCCCCGCCTCTGACTTGCCTTCACCGGCTGTCCAGAGTGGAGTCGCAAGAATACGTTCGAAGGATATATGCCGCACGTCAGTGGTGAGTGGGCCAGGTAGGCTGGACCCTTAGGGAGCCCGTGACCTGAGTTTAAAACCCAGTGCGGCATCACTATCCTTAAGCCACTCTCGTCCCTGTTGCCCCCTTGCTGTAATTTACTCAGCTGATTAGGGTGGCCCAGTTTGAGAGTTGGCGAGTCTCCGCCTGCCATTTTTACGTGTTTATTGAACATTGTTACGGCAGGTGCCATAGTATCCATAGTTTATTTTATGAACTAAATATATCTACTTGAATTCGATTACTGAGAAAACACCTACTAAGTACTAAACTCGCAAGCAAGGAGGTTAGGTTTTTGAAGTTCCTAATGCGTAATGATACTGATACTGGCTACAAGCATTGCACAAGCCGCGCGAAGCCATATTTGGACATGACAGCTGTCAGTGAAAGCGATTCTCCCTGAAAGTTATTCTTTCTACACGCTCTTCAGGCACCTTTAGACCTACTTTCGGAGTATGAGTAATGAAAAATATATTATACACCTACAGTAGTTTTTACGTTATTTCTTCTACAAGTACCAATATGCAAGTTTACACTGATTTAATTTCGAAGAACTTAGTCATGGAGCAATGAAATCAATCGATATTAATTTATCAATTAAAAATGTCCTCTCAAACCTTTTAGAAGGAACGTCGTCGCCTCGAAAATATTACTGTGAACAGTGTAATGTATATTGGAATGAAATTATGCAAAAACTTTATACCTCAGTTTGATCAACTTAAAAAATATAAATGAGTACAAGAAATACTCACCAGTTGTTTCTTGCTCCAACTTGATTAGTTTCCCGGATCTAAGACTTCTTGTAGGAATATCCTGATCTAACGATGTGCGTTTCCTTTCAACATTCGATGTCCAAGGAGCGATTTCACTTCCCAACTCCTGAATATCAAGTTTAACATCATTCAACACATGTATCTTGTCATCATCAGCATCAAAATAGTCTTGTACATTCACCCACTCATTATTGTCTGAAATCTTTGAAATGTTTCTTTTAAAACCACAAGACTCTGTGTGGTCACTTCCATCATTACTAGGTGTGTTTTCTGGATCATCATTTGATATCTGTGTACTGTCTTCAGTTGTCTGTGAAACATGTGTGGGATCACTTACAACTTCATGCTTTATTTCATCCGTGATAAAAGTTCCTGCGTCATTTTGATCTGCATCCTCTGAAACATAAATAAATAGATATGTTAGGTCAGTATGTCATTGTGCTGTATAGTGTTCCTAGATGTCCCAATTGTCAGTGGTTTAGTGATGTGTCCAAATTAAACCTCGGGATGCCAAATTGAACCTTACAGTAGTTAAACTACTACATCTGCAATATGGCGTTAATTCACATAAAAGCTGTTTTATCAATTTTGTCAGAAAATTTACTTTACTCACTCCCTTTTCTGCTAAGTGTAATTTCAGGTTATTATAGCCAAAACCTTGTGTAGGGTTTTTGGGAAGAGGGATTTCTTTCATATGAAAAATTTTGGACAGCTGGAATGCTGAGTTGATTGGATTGAAGTGATTCGGCACCGAAAAACGTTACAACATCCCATATCAATTATCCCATCCCATAAGGTTATGGCAACCTCATACAAAAAGCAGCTGAAACCCAAAACCATCCAGAGGTCTTTTGTTTTATTTAATCACTCTAGGTGACCCACTTAGAAACCCAACCAGTCACAGTAAAAAATGAACTGATACATTAACTTTGGACGTGACTGTCTCCTCACCTGTTGCTGTCGTCTCTTGTTTGACTTGCGGCTCCCAGATGTCCAAAACCTCATGTGAGATCTTGGTGAGGGAGAACAGCGGCCTCGTTGTAAGCTTGGACTGAAAGCATAACGTGAAAAGATGTAGACTAGTGTCTATTTGCTAGTAAAGTGCTCATATTTTATGATATAGGTACTCACGTCTGTGTGGTTCAGGTACCACCGGTCCAGGGCATCGTTGGATTCCCTCGCAGTTTGAATAAACCTACGACATCGGCGCAGCTGCGACACACAGACGCAGCACAACGCAGTCGGACGGCCAGCTCGCTGCAGCTGGAACCATACAACACACACTGTCACACACAGCCCCCTCTATACACAACACACACGCTACACATACACAGGCTTACCTTGACGCCAGTTACTACATCGTACGTCTGTTCTAGCGTCGTGTTCGCGACGCTGTACGTGTTACGATCGCCAGCGAGACACACTCGGCACACAGCGGCCGGAGGCGCGTCCATTGTCTCGATGCTACCCTGTGTTATTTTCTGATTACACTGCACGCACTGATAGACACAGAACACTATTCTCAACTAAGTAGACTCCTAGGGAGGTCCGTAGCTACTACGGAGACCGGTTGTGGTTGGGGAGCCGGCCTAGGTCCCCACTGCCCAAAAATGCGTTGAAGCCAGTTATTATTTATAAGTATACTCCTAGCGCTGCTGATAGATTACAAGCTAAACGTAAATATGAACTCTCAGCTTGCATAATTCCTTGGTCCTTTGCTTGAATGAAATAAACGAAGATCATGACGAATTTTATGAAAGCAAAGCATCTAGAAGGTAATAATGACATTGACAAAATATATTATTTTACATTGATTATTTTCACAAACATCAAAACATTTTTTTCTTTCTAGACTGCTTCGCATGGCTTGTGAATATTATAGCCAGTATCACGATGGTTAATATGTTGCACCAAATTGTGCCCCGATTTTCAGAAATCGGGCTTAAAGTGTTTCAAGATAGGTTGCTAAACGCTAAACGTAACAGTTTGTCAAGTCATGGGTCCTAACACTCCAGTGCTGCAGTTGAAAGAATATTATTACAATAATCTTGATCAAAACTAAAAATAGAAACCGTTTATGTACTGAAATGATGGGGACTAATTTTGACCAAGCAATTACTCAATAATGAGCCATGTTATAAATGAATGTCGCGATTTGTTTCCAAAATTTAAAAAATATGTAAAAGGAATATTATGTACAAACTACTGTTTTCTTTTAATTTAGGTCTTTATTTTGTCAGCTTATATACTCGACATGCCTAATTTTATAAATAAATATTCCAGATTTTATACAGATTATAGCTTAATGTTCTCATACATTATACAGGGTTTTTCACTTATCGATACAAATTTATCGAATTGGAATATGGCAACACTGAAGTCCATGTTTGACACAATTTATTAACACTCATTTTTACCACTAGGGCCGCGGTCCACTTAAGGAAATTTTCGATATTTTCGATCACAAACGTGGTCCTGGAGGCTAAATTGACGTTACACTTTGCAACCGCGCGAACTTCACGTTAAGCCCTCAACGATCGCAGCCAAGAGGTGGGTCGGAGTTTTGGCGGGAACGAGTTAACAACATGTCGTGCTGCAGTTTTATTTTCATGAAACTTAGATGTAACCCGAGTTGAATTGTATAATTCTGGTGGAATGTTATTCAATTTAGTTCTGTGAAAGTGCACAAGTGTAGTGAAAGTAAAAATCAGTGTCAAACATGCAGTTTTCACGTTGCCTCCAAATCTCCTAATAGGGTTATGGTAAACTTGCCACCGCTTTACTATAACCCCTGACTTGACGGACTATGACGACTTTGACTGTATTGAAACACTTTAGGCCCGATTTATGAAAAATCGGGTCATAATTTGATGCAAAATATAACTTGACACTGGCTAAATGCACACGAAAGCGAAGCCATAATAAAAGAAAAAAAAAAGAGGTGGGTCTCCGTGGGCGTTTGACATTTTTTTAAAATTACAACTCATAACGCCAGTGTCATCAACCTGACTCGCGTTATTTTTTGTTTTCCCATTGTTTTCCGGCAGACATAACTAAGTTCTTGATTTCGATTTATTTTACAATGTCGGTTACGATTACTGTCTTTAATTCGGAAACAGATAAAAGCGTATGTTCTACTATCCGAAGCTTGCTGCTCGTGATAACACCGGTAATAAAATTGTTAGTTTCCTTGAACCAAGTTTGAACAGGCTTAAAATTAACTTTCAGAACTTAATATTCAAGACAACATTAACTTACCTTGGTCACATTCTAAACGAAAATGTCCGCCACATGTTACTAAACTTTTTATGTGATAACGTCTAATAAATTGATGGAACACATGCATTCACAAAAAAGTGTCACGGTAATATTGTGTGACGACATGTATCATGGTAACATGACCATGACGCGTCCGTTCCCGTTAGGAAAAAGAGTATTTAATAATAATATCGCTCATCTAGGCTCGTATTGTGGTGACGAGTGATGAATAGAAGACTAATATAAAGGGAAAAAAATCTGAGTAGGTAAAGGATAAAAGAAAAAGTTGAGAGGTGTCAAGGGACACCCGTATGGAACGAAGAATGACGAAACGAAAATAACTGGCTTGCTTTCTTTTGTATCACAAATTTTTTATAACAGATATTTGCGATTTTTATATATAAAAATCTCGGCATTTGTCCGTGAGAACCCACTTCTTACGAGGCTTTCGCCCCTCCCCCCCTTGTTGCGACGCACCAGAGCACGTGGCACGTCGCAACCTCCTTCTCGGGGACCAAGCGGATGGACGCCAGACAGCCCCATGACTGGACACCCATGGTCCCCTGCGATGGGTCAGGTAAGTAGCCCCATCGCCAGCCACTCCGGTCGCAGAGGACAGGGAAAGCGGCAACAACACACCGACAGTCCTCTTCCTCTGCGACACCACCGCGTCCGTCATCTAACGGTGGCGGCCCCGTCAGGGCCACGGAAGGTAGGGAAAACGGCTCACCGCAATACCGGAAACCCTCTCCCGCCGTGGCCCTTACTCCTTAGTTGCGGTGCAGCCCATACTACACCGCAACCGCTTACACCGGACTTTGCGGGGAAATCGGTGGAGCGGTCCCTCTCGGGCTTGCCAGCTCCTCCAGCCTGGCTTGGCCCTGGGTTCCTTTTGGCTTCACCGTGGTTGGTAAGGCCACGGTTACTAAGCCCCCCCGCCACGACACCAGCCAGCTGCGCCCGGCGGTTTCACCCTCGTCAGTGTCTCCCTTATAAGTGATAAGTATTGATTTCCTACAAACACGAAATACATAATAGTTACTACGAGCTACAGTATCAGCCCTTTGATCCCTCTAGAATTACAATTTTCAAAAACCCTATCTTAGTGCTCCCCTACGTACTAAAAGCAACCCCCATGCGAAGTTTCAGACTCGTAGCTCTTGTAGTTGCTGAGATTTATTGATTAGTCTATACTTACTAATATTATAATGAAGTAAAGTTTGTGAGGTTGTAGGGGGTAGGTAATCTCCGAAACCAGTGGACCGATTTGGATGAAATTTTGCATAGAGATACCTTGGAGCTTAGTGTCGTGGGCTAATTTTTAGCATTTTTATCCTGGAATTTCCACAGGATCGGGACTTGCGCGGGTGAAACTAAATACAGGTTGAATTTTTTACATGGGCCTTCCTTCAGGGCTATACCTATAAAATGGTGAAATCTATACATATAAAATTCTTGGTCCTGAATGACTGACTGACGGATCAACGCACAGCTTAAACCGCTGATCGTAGAAACCTGAAAAATGGAGGGTGTTTTTGTGTTTGTAGGAAATTAATATAACTTTTAAAGAGACACCGACGAAGGTAAAACCGCGGGTCGCAACTACTTATATAATAGATGGAAAAATAATAATAACCATATTACTATTTAATATATCTATTTGTTTATTAATTGAAGTACACCTAAAATAAAATTATAATATTGTTACCCGAGGGGTGAAAGTAACTTATTTAGTCCCGAGACATGGCCCAATGGTTCGAGAGACTAAATAAGTCTTTAACCCGAGGTAAGCACTGTGCTTTTCATTACGAATATATCAAATTCTTCCCGATAACAAGAGTGAATGAAAGACTCCTCTTATACATTATGTAGTGTTTTTTTGATTTTTGTTATTTGTATTCAATACTCAAATATGTCGGTACTTACCGGAGGAATTTTCATTAATGAAAAGTACCGACATTGGGACATAACGCGAAGTCCGTAGATTCAAATTACAATTATTGAAACATAGAAGAACAACCACATTAAACATAACACAAATAACAAAATACCAAAGGATAATACTAACTTAAACCCCTACTTCAAAATGGTGCTTTTAAAATACAAATTGGTTGGATAGAACTCGAGAAATCTGCAAATACCTAAAGTACAGAGTCGCCATCTTTATGACGTCATAAATGCTACTTGTTAAGGGCTTTCGAAACTAAAACAGGTTAATTCGTCTTCTATAGAGATATAAAGGAATCCAAAGATACCCGTTTTAGGTATACACAGCTCGTGACCACAAAACTCGAGATATAGAGGACTTTTGGATGAACTGCCGCTAGACTGTAACAAACAACTTTTGAAAATTTGAAAAAGAAATTGATTTTTTTAGTGGTTATGTTAACTCGAAATTAGCTTCCTTTTTAAAATAAGTCATGCAGACATAAAACATTAAATAAAATTAAAAAAAAAATGGGTGCGTGTAAAGAAGTTATACGTCCGTCCGATATTTATTTTGCGGACAGCTTCAACCTGTTACATTTGTGTTACGAAATAAGTCAAATGTTAAGGTTAATGACCTCTCCGTGTACACAGAGCAAAAATTATCACAAATCCAAAAGCCGTAGAACAAAACTTGATTGTTACAGTGCACAGAAACCCTCAACCGTTTTCCAATAAAATTACCAATAACCCTGTTACATACTATTCCACCAATTATACTATACAGGGTGTCCCGTAATGATTGGATAAGAGCATAAATTCTATTTTTCTGAACCAGCACATTGTCCTCTATCCGTGGGTGCCCACTTATCCATTCATTACGGGACACCCTGTAAATAAGTTTACAATAATTTTATATTTCTTAGTAGATTAAGTTACCAGTCTTGAACTTTTCTTCAAGATCTTAGAAATGAATCATTAAATGCCATTTTAAGTAACCCTTTAGCTTAAATTTATAATCACACTTATCGCACATAAAAAGATGAGTCATTAAATGCTGTTTCAAGTTGCACTTTCGCCTACATTTATAATTACACTTATCGCACATAAAAGGTTTTTCTCCAGTATGAGTCATTAAGTGCCGTTTCAAGTGACCCTTTTGCTTAAATTTATAATCACACTTATCGCAAATAAAAAGCTTTGCTTCAGTATGAGCCATGAAATGTTGTTTTATGTCACCCTTCTTCCAACAATTATAATCAAAATTATCGCACTTATATGGATTTGCTCCAGTATGTGTAATTATATGCTGTTTTAAGGAACTCTTTTGCTTACATTTATAATCACACTTATCACACATAAAAATCTTTTTTCCAGTATGAGTCATTAAATGCTGTTTTAAGGAACTCTTTTGTTTACATTTATAATCACACTTATCACACATATAAAGCTTTTCTCCAGTACAAGTCATTAAATGTTGTTTCAAGTCACCCTTCCGCTTACATTTATAATCACACTTATTGCACATAAAAGGCTTTATTTAAGTATGAGTCATTATATGCAGTTTCCAGTTTCTCTTTTGCTTACATTTATAATCACACTTATCACACATAAAAGGATTTTGTCCAGTATGAGTCATTAAATGGGTTTTCAAGTAAATCTTTCGCTTACATTTATAATCACACGTATCGCACATAAAAGGATTTTGTCCAGTGTGAGTCATTAAGTGCTGTTTTAAGTTACTCTTTGTCTTACATTTATAATCACACTTATCACACATAAAAGGATTTCGTCCAGTATGAGTCATTATATGCCGTTTCAAGGAACCCTTATGATTACATTTATAATTACACTTATCGCACATAAAAAGCTTTTCTTTAGTATGAGTCAGTAAATGTTCTTTCAAGGTATCATTTCGCTTGCATTTATAATCACACTTATCGCACATAAAAGGATTTACTCCAGTATGAGTCATTAAGTGTCGTTTCAAGTTACCCTTTTGGTTACATTTATAATCACACTTATCGCACATAAAAGGCTTTGCCCCAGTATGCGTCATTGAATGTTGATTCAAGTATGATTTTTTATCAGTTGTATATGTACATTGTGAGCATGAGAACATGTTCCGTTGGTCTCGAGGAGTCGAGGTTGTATCGGTGTTAGAAGGGTGGTGTCTCGCGGTGATCGGTCTCCGTTGTTCGAGCCCGGGACCATCTGTGAGAAGCAATGGATCAGCGTTAGTTGTGTTCAGAGATGCAGCGTTTGGACAATATTCGCTCTGTGGCGGTCCACTAACAGCTGTTACTCGTGCTTTCAAAGCCTCAATCTATTGCGAAATTTGAGTTTTTATTAAAAAATTTACTAAACACAATATATTATACCAACACACATATTACTGAAACAAAATATTAAATAAGTACAAAGAATCCTCACCAGTCGTATCTTGATGCAACTTGATTCGTTTCCCGGATTTAAGACTTCTTGTAGGAATATCCTGATCTAACAAGGTGCGTTTCCTTCCAACATTCCATGTCCCAGGAGCGG
The DNA here is from genome assembly GCA_951213275.1 of Idaea straminata. Lineage (NCBI taxonomy): Eukaryota > Metazoa > Arthropoda > Insecta > Lepidoptera > Geometridae > Idaea > Idaea straminata. The sequence continues at coordinate 7,496,988 of OX577872.1, forward strand.
TTTCACTTCCCACATCATCTACCACCTCTTGAATATCAGGTTCAACATCATTCAACACATGCGTCTTGTCATCATCAGCATCAAAATAATCTTGTACATTCACCCATTCAATATTGTCTGTCTTTGAAATGTTTCTTTTAAAACCACAAGAATCTGTGTGGTCACTTTCTTCATTATTTGGCACCTGTTTCTTGTCTTGTTCATTATCTGACACCCAGGTATTATCTTGTTCATCGACTGACACCTGTGTGTTTTCTGGATCATCATCTGATATCTGTGTACCGTCTTCAGTTGTTCGTGAAACAAGTGTGGGATCACTAAGAACTTCATGCTTTATTTCATCCGTGATAAAAGTTCCTGCATCATTTTGATCTGCATCCTCTGAAACATAAATCACTGATAGTTTACCCGGTAAAGGAGGTAAGTCCATCTGATTTTAGGGTTTCAAACATTTGCTCCCTGTACAAAAGGCGACCGCTCGGATTGTAATTGTTAAACCTGTTAAATATGTAAATAAAGTGCTAAATTCAATTACAATGCTGGTAAGAACTAAGGTTGGTTGCATTAGCATCATGGTATTGACCCTTATCCGGAAAATTTATTTTATCATGTATACTATTTATTTCCCAGTAAATTCCTTTTTAATTCATTCGAATCGGATATTTCGTTTAAAAGTTATGACGAGTATTAAAACAATGTTAGAGCTATCTCTCTCAGCATGCCCTTTCGGAAGTATAATTAACAAAGAAACATTGCCTACAATAATTACACAAATATCACGTTAACATTTGGAATGTCCTGCAATATTTATTTAATTTATACTTACAGTATAGAAGCTGTTTAGTGATTTTTAACCCTATCGGGTCTGTTTTCTATATCACTCTATATTATTTTCTTTAATAAAATGACGGAAAGTTTGTGAGGTTGTAGGGGGTAGGTAATCTCCGAAACCAGTGGACCGATTTGGATGAAATTTTGCATAGAGATAGCTTGGTGCTTAGTGTCGTGGGCTAAGTATAAGCATTTTTTATCCTGGAGTTCCCACAGGATCGGTACTTGCGCGGGTGAAACTATATACAGGTTGAATTTTTTACATGGGCCTTCCTTCAGGGCTATACTTATAAAATGGTGAAATCTATACATATAAAATTCTTGGTGCTGAATGACTGACTGACGGATCAACGCACAGCTTAAACCGCTGATCGTAGAAACCTGAAACTTGGAGGGTGTGGTTTTTGTACGACGTAGGCATCAGATAATAAAAGGATTTTCCGAAATGCTACCCCTTAGGGGGTGATAAAGGGGGGAAAAGTTTGTATGGGACAAGGTAATTCCTTGGTCCATTTTCGGCTTGTACGCGGACGAAGTCGCGGGCAAAAGGTAGTGGGGTTATAAAGTTAGTAGTTCATTGTAACTATTATGTATTTTGTGTTTGTTCCTACAAGTTAAATATGGATGGAAAAATAATAATAACCAAATTTCTATTTAATATAACTATTTATTAATTAATTTAGGTACACTTAAAATAAAATTTTATTGGTGATACATGGTGAGGTTAAAGACACCCCCCCCCCCTTCCCCCTATATCACCAGATTTTTAGTATCTACAAAAAACTTATTTTCTTTATATTTATAAAATACAGGTAAGTATACCTAAGTAACGTCTCATTTTATTATAGAAATGGCGCGTTTGCCGAAAATATACCCCCTTGTAATATTTCGTTATTTTTATGGACCCCTTCCCCCCCTTTCGAGCCTTACGTTATTAATGGACAGCCCCTTATACATTATGTAGTGGTTTTTGGTTTTTGTTATTTGTATTCAGTTTTGGTATTCAATACTAAAATACGTCGGTTCTTACCGAAGGGATTTTCATTAATGAGTTAAACTAACACTGGGACATAACGCGAAGTCCGTAGATTTAAATCACAATTATTGAAACATAGAAGAAAAACCACATCAAACATAACACAGATAACAAAATACCAAAAGATAATACTAACTTAAATCCCTACTTACGCAGCTTCAACCTGTGACTTTTGTGTTGACAATGATGCGCGTGCATCTTAAAATTTCTCTCTTAATATTTTTTCATAACGCGCCTAAAGAAGTATAACTCCAGAAATAAGTAAAGTGTTAAGTTTAATGACCTCTCCGTGTACACGGAGAAAAAAATATCACAAATCCAAAATCCGTAAAACAAAACTTGATTGTTAGAGTGCCCTCAACCGCTTTCTAATATTGTTACTTATTATTATACTGTGCAGGTTGTTCCGTAATGATTGGATAAGCAGGAACGTACGAATAGAGGACACTATGCCGGTTCAGAAAAATAGAAGTTATTCTCTCGAGATATAGGTATGCCATTTTCGAAATCTTCTTCTATAATATAAAAATGAATCGCAAAATGTGTTGGTAAGCGCATAACTCAACAACGCCTGGACCAATTTGGCCAATTCTTTTTTTGTTGACTTTGATATTGTCAAGAGAAGGTTTTTGTGAAAGAAAATATTAAGAAAGTTGCGAAGAAAATGATTACGCAGGTGAAACCGCGGGGCGCAGCTAGTTTTAAAATAGATTAGCAGTGCAAAAATTAATGTATTCGCGTCTCTATGGCGGGCTGTAAGCCACAACGGATAAGTATGGCATTACATTACCGCTTACTTCGTTTTTTATCGATTATCGGACACATCGTTCGACTTTCGTTATTTAGCCGACACGTTGGATTAACGCCCACGCGATTGGGCCGCCGGTACCAGTGCTAAGATCATCATTTTCTTTATTGTCATTCCGTAAGTAGACCCCTGAAGAACTGCCATATAAATGTATTTTAACAAAATAGTATTTTGTGTCACCATCTCCGGGTCTATAATACTAAAATTGACTTTATTGTACTTAATAGTACATTACGATACTTAATAGTACCTATTAATGCACGGCGTTTAGCGCCCTCGCTGCGCTCGGGCGCTAACTTCACGCCGTGCAGTAATGGGCAACTTAGGTCGCGAGTATCGTATACTATTTTATAGTACAAGTGATCTAAACCCGCCCCGGACATGAGATTGCTATTAAGAAACATTGATTTTGATTTCGAATTGATTTATTGAAAAAAAACATTGGAACCAGTCATCGGATCATCGAACATTGAAATGTTTTCATCGTCGCTAAATTCACTGCTCGAACAATCCATTGCTGCTCGAAAGTTACAATTTTCGCGAAACTAACTAAGTCAGCGTTTTTCTTTGATTTCGTCGCTGTCACTTTTTCTACAACAGGAAGGTTCTTGCAAAGGAATCGCTAACCTATCCCCTTCTTGTCATTTGTTTCGTGTGCATTTTCAAGCTTCAAATGACATTTCAAAGGGTTTTGTTTCATTTTTTATACATATGCGAAGGTAGTCGATTCATTTACGCACCGTGCAGAAATAGACAACTTAAGTCCCGGAAAAGCGTGCGTAAAGTGCGGGTTTAGGTCACGCTGTGCTATAAAATAATTTAAGCAATTTTAGTTTCGAGAATCCCCGAATTCACTGAGGATAAAAAAAAGAAAAAAAAAGACAGCTCTGGCTCACTGTAATAAGAATTAATTTTGTATTAAATGCTGGCAATACTACATATTATACCATTTAAGAATCTCATAATTGTTTGCATTCGATGGCACGTAACAGACAAACACAAAAACAGGTTGGAATAATTCCTTCATTTGCAGTTTTGGCATCAAAAAACATAGAAGGAAGTGAAGTTTTTAAAATTTCGAAAATGGCGGATATCTGAGTACTGAGAGACTTTCATAGAGCATAACTTTTATTTTCTGAACCGACACAGTATCCTCTATCCGTGGGTGCCCGTTTATCCATTCATTACGGGACACCCTGTATATTAGTAAATTAAGTTACCAGCCTTGATCTTTTCTTTAAGATTTTAGAAAAAAAAAAACAAATTTATATTCATTTTCCCACAATAACATATTAACAATAGGCACTTACGAAACATTGTATCAGCTAACTAAGAAAACATTAGGTTTTTAATCTATTACTGTGGAGTCTGGAGCCTGCACTAAGGCTTTTAATAAAACCTGTTTTACAGGTCTCCAGGCTCCCGCCTTTGAGATCCAGGACACATGTGTTTTTAAATAACAATTGACTGTTACAATTTTCAACAAGAACTTTTTAGGAAAAATGTGGGTTAGATTGATAGGGTTAGATTAATATATAGGTATGTAAAAGATAAATAAATAAGACGAGATATGCATGAATAATTGTACGTGGTGTTTGAACGGTTACGTGAGTATGCGTGTGAGTGTGAGTTTTCCACGTCACCCCACGGCCTTAAGGTCCTGGGTACGCGGGTGAACTCCCACCCACAGTCAGGTGTGGTATTTAATGCAACAGTACCTGGATGACCAAGCTTTGCTCGGTATATTTTTTTTTTACTTAGTCTAACCTCAAAGCAAACACTCATTGACTTCGTGTTACTTAACAACGCCATCTGCTGGAATAACTTTATTGCTCACAAAAAATAGTATTAGTAGTTCGCCAATAGATGTCAGGAAGAGTCATATTTTTCAGATAAAAAAAAGTAAGTTTCGATAAAACACGAATAAAATGACATTTTCTAAAAATGATTCCTAGCTAGATCGATTTATCGCCCCCGAAACCCCCTATATACCAAATTTCATGAAAATCGTTGGAGCCAATTCCGAGATTTCAATTATATATATATATATATATACAAGAATTGCTCATTTAAAGATATAAGATATAAGTACTATAACAACTTAGGTAGGTACACAAATGCAATACACTCCAAGACCTAATTGCGAATCTCGTACCCCGAGTTTCTCCAATTTTTGCAGAAGAAGAGGAGCAGAGACAGTATCAAAGGCCTTAGCAAGATCTAGAAAAATAACTATAACTTTTTGTTTGCAGTCTAATTTATGCGCTATAAATAGTACATTACGATATAAGTGTGGTAAATTGATCTTTGCATAGAGGCGGTTTATGACGCGCGAGCGGCAGCGAGCGTGTTAAAGAAGCCAAGATGCAAAGATCAATTCCACACGTATATCGTACGACGTTTTTTATCACAGTTGCAAATAAAAGAAAAGACTTGAAAAGAAAACAAAATATTTGTGATAAGTCTATGTTTACATTTTTTCAAGGCAATATTTTTTTGTTAATTATGCTCCGGAAAGGCCAGGCTAAAGACTTTTAACCTATACAGCCTCGTCTGACATACAATATTTTTTAGGGTTTTTTCTATTTGTTTTTGCGTCGGGGGTTAAGAACAAAATACAATGGTACGGAAAAACAATATATTTAAGTAAAGAAAAAACAAAAAATAAACAACTCAATTTTTAATCGTTTTCTAAGCCATTATCACGTAAAATTTTCGTTCGTAAACCGACTTTAGAGGCAACCATTTTTGCTAGCTAAAAAACTCTTTGGTACCTACCTTTTTTATACATCAAAACAGTATAACCCAGATAAATTAAGAATGTTTCACCTACCTAACATGTAATTAGCAGTAAGATACGTATTTAACTTATCGGGATAACTTTATAGCACTAGGTTGGCAATGTAAAACGCACGCGTGCATAATATGTTGGATTATGAGCATAAAAGCCGTTGAATAAGATCCACTTTATGAGCAGCTGTGATAAAAAGTTCGATAACTCACCAACAGCATCATTACAAGATATTCCTTTGCGGAAACCAAATTGCGCACTCGATAGCATTTTGTGCTATTCTAGGTAGTTGTATAGCCAAGTATTTATTAGTTTTTCAAGTATCTTAGATACTGTTGGTAGAATAGATATTGTTCTATAGTTATTGACACTGTCTCTGTCACCTCCCTTGTGAATTGGAATTACTTCTGCTAATTTTTAACACGTCAGGGAATCTACTAGACTCAAATGAGAGATTAAAAATGTGTACAAATATTAGAGTAAATATATCTTTATGCCGCTTCAGTATAGTCGCAGGAATATTGCCGCGTCCCACTGAACAGTCATTTCTCAAGCTACGCATTACCATATCAACTTCTTTACAGTCGGTATCTAATAGGACAAAAGATTGAGGACTATTGTTTTGTTGTGTGTTTTTAGTATTTTTATGCAAACTAATTTTATCCGCTAGTTCCCTACCTATATTAACAAAAAAGTTGTTTATGTTATCCAAGTCCTGCTGCGGGTTTTCACTAGTCAGTAGTTGTAAGGGTGGTTCTTTTTGTTTATTTGTGAACGTTATTGTTTTTATTATTTCGCATAATTTTTTATTGCTAGTTTTAGCAGCTGTTTCTAGTGCATTTTTGTTATAATTATCTTTATGTTTTTTATCAATTTTTTACAGTAATTTCTGAATGTTATTTTAAGAATTTCATTGTGAGGTTCCTTTTTAGTTTTCAAATGTAATTGCATGCATTTAAGTATTCCAGACGTTATCCATGGTACTTTAGTACGTTTTCTACAAGAACCTTTAATTATTTTAGTGTTAGTTGACATTATATTTTTTTTATCACAGTTGCTCATAAAGTGGATCTTATTCAACAGCTTTTAGGCTCTTAATCCAACATATTAGGCACGCGTGCGTTTTACATTACCAGCCTAGTGCCATAAAGTTATCCCGATAAGCTAAATACGTATCTTACTGCTAATTACATGTTAGGTAGGTGAAACATTCTTAATTTATCTGGGTTATACTGTTTTGATGTATAATAAAGGTAGGTACTAAAGAGTTTTTTAGCTAGCAAAAATGGTTGTCTCTAAAGTCGGTTTACGAACGAAAATTTTACGTAATAATGACTTAGAAAACGATTAAAAATTGAGTTATGTTTATTTTTTGTTTTTTCTTTACTTAAATATATTGTTTTTCCGTACTATTGTATTTTGTTCTTAACCCCCGACGCAAAAACAAATAGAAAAAACCCTAAAAAATATTGTATGTCAGACGAGGGTGTATAGGTTAAAAGCCTTCAGCCTGGCCTTGCCGGAGCATAATTAACAAAAAAATATTGCCTTAAAAAATGTAAACATAGACTTATCACAAATATTTTGTTAATTATTATTTTGTTTTCTTTTCAAGTCTTTTCTTTTATTCGCAACTGTGATAAAAACGTCGTACGATATACGTGTGGAATTGATCTTTGCATCTTGGCTTCTTAACACACTCGCTGCCGCTCGCGCGTCATAAACCGCCTCTATGCAAAGATTTATTTACCACACTTATATCGTAATGTACTATTACAGATTCGATGAAATACACCATAGAAGTGTTTGGATCACCCATATTATAGATGGTAGAAAAGTTAAAAGATTTTATATCTTCGTCAATCTGATTATGATTGAAAATTTTAGTGAGTTTTGGTGTTTCTTTTTTACAAGTTGAGTTCAGTTCTATGGTAAACTTTACCGTGTAATGGTCAGTTACACTTGTTTCAGCTATGAAGCACTGGGCAGGATGTGTGGTTTTTAACATAACGTGATCCAAACACGTTTTATCATGAGTAGGTATAGTATGTCCCGGTAAAATACCTAGAGAGGCTAATAGATTTAGGTAAGACGACGAATTTGAGTCAGTATTATGCAGCGTAATATCAATATTGATATCACCTATTATTGCAATATTTTGGAAAGAAGAATATTTTAGTAACATTAGGTTTAAATTTCAGGAACCAAACAGTCAGCAGTTAGTTACAGTACACTACAACACCCTCATTTTGTGTAATATTATTAAGGGTAATCGAATGATTGTACCCTTCTAACGCGGGTATATTGTGTGTAAAGCGCAACCAGCACTTAGATAACATATACGTCCCAGTTTGTGGAGGTTCTACTTAAAAGCGCGAAAGCAAGTCAGCGAAATTGCAACCAATACTACGTATGTTTTGACATAATATTTTGAAAGATTTTTTGCTTCATTTCAATAATCTATCGCAGTTTTCAATCGAAGTTTGTAAAGATGTGGCAAAAGCAAATTGATCCAAATCGTTGTTAATATTTATTAAGTTATCGAATGTTGTTTATTTTAACGTTTACTAGGTTTAGTGAGTAGGCAAATACAATCATAATATAAGTATAGGTTAACAATAACACGACAGGTGGCACAGGCAAAGTGAATAATAAAAGGTACATGGAGTGACAACGGTAGACAAGATCGTAGGTATTTAAATCAGCTGTAGTGTGCGAGCTTGCTATTTTATATAGGTGTATGTTTATTGTATGTGCATAGGTTAGTTTTGATTATGAATGATTGAATGCCTTTTTAAGTCACCCTTCCGCTTACATTTATAATCACACTTATCGCACATAAAAGGATTTGCTCCCGTATGAGTCATTATGTGTCGTTTTAAGGAACCCTTTTGCTTACATTTATAATCACACTTATCGCACATAAAAGGACTTGCTCCCGTATGAGTCATTAAGTGTCGTTTTAAGGAACCCTTTTGCTTACATTTATAATCACACTTATCGCACATAAAAGGATTTGCTCCAGTATGAGTGTTTAAGTGTCGTTTTAAGGAACCCTTTTGCTTACATTTATAATCACACTTATTGCACATATAAGGCTTTGTTTCAGAATGAGTCATTATATGTAGTTTCAAGTTCCTCTTTAGCTTACATTTATAATCACACGTATCGCACATAAAAGGATTTTCTCCAGTATGAGTCATTAAGTGCTGTTTCAAGTCACCCTTCCGCTTACATTTATAATCACACGTAGCGCACATAAAAGGATTTTCTCCAGTATGAGTCATTAAGTGCTGTTTTAAATTACCCTTTTGCTTACATTTATAATCACACTTATCACACATAAAAGGGTTTACTGCAGTATGAGTCATTAAATGTAGTTTCAAGTCACTCTTCCGCTTACATTTATAATCACACTTATTGCACATAAAAGGCTTTGTTTCAGTATGAGTCATTATATGCAGTTTCAAGTTAATCTTTTGCTTACATCTATAATCACACTTATCGCACATAAAAAGATTAGCTCCAGTATGAGTCATTAAATGCCGTTTCAAGTTACACTTTCGCTTACATTTATAATTACACTTATCGCACATAAAAGGATTTTCTCCAGTATGAGTCATTAAGTGCCTTTTCAAGTTACCTTTTTGCTTACATTTATAATCACACTTATCGCACATAAAAAGCTTTTCTCCAGTATGAGCCATAAAATGTCGTTTTATATCACCCTTCTTCCAACAATTATAATCACACTTATCGCACATAAATGGATTTGCTCCAGTATAAGAAATTATATTCTGTCTTAAGGAACTCTTCTGCTTACATTTATAATCACACTTATCACACATAAAAGGCCTTTCTCTAGTATGAGTCATTAAATGCAGTTTCAAGCTACCCTTTTGCTTACATTTATAATCACACTTATCACACATAAAAGGATTTCGTCCAGTATGAGTCATTATATGCCGTTTCAAGGAACCCTTATGATTACATTTATAATCACACTTATCGCACATAAAAAGCTTTGCTTTATTATGAGTCAGTAAATGTTCTTTCAAGGTATCCTTTCGCTTGCATTTATAATCACACTTATCGCACATAAAAGGCTTTGCTCCAGTATGAGTCATTAAGTGTCGTTCCAAGTTACCCTTTTGGGTACCTTTATAATCACACTTGTCGCACATAAAAGGCTTTGCCCCAGCATGCGTCATTGAATGTTGATTCAAGTATGATTTTTTATCAGTTGTATAAGTACATTGTGAGCATGAGAACATGTTCCGTTGGTCTCGAGGAGTCGAGGTTGTATCGGTGTTAGAAGGGTGGTGTCTCGCGGTGATCGGTCTCCGTTGCTCGAGCCCGGGGCCATCTGTGAGAAGCATTGATCACCGTTAGTTGTGTTCAGAGATGCAGCTTTCGGACAGTATTCGCTCTGTTGCGGTCCACTAACAGCTGTTACTCGTGCTTTCAAAGCCTCAATCTATTACTAAATTTGAGTTTCTATAAAAAATATACTTAACACAATATATCATACCAACACACATATTACTGAAACAAAATATATACCTACCTATAAATATAATTATATTTCAAAGTTTTCTCGAAAAAATATTAGGTCATTACTTATGAAATTGGCGTTTTGTAAGGGAGAAACATAGTCTTTTTTTTTTAATTATAATATATTTATTTAATCAAAGTATGTACCATTGCTATCTATGCACTTTTGCCATCTCATAGGTAGTTCCATGATCCCTTTACTAAAAAAACCATTAGGACGAGAATCAATGAAATCTTTGAAGGCGCTTTGGACTGCCCCATTGGAGTTGAATTTTTTCCCTTGCAAGGAGTTATCCAAATTTCGAAAAAAATGGTAATCTGTTGGAGCCAGGTCCGGGGAGTACGGTGGATGTCTTAGACATTCCAATTGAAGCTCCTCTAATTTGGCAGCCGTCTGTTGTGCAGTGTGTGGTCTAGCATTGTCCTGAAGCAGCAGTGGCCTAGAGCGATTGACCAACCTCGGTTGTTTAGCAGCTAGCTTTTCCATCATGGTTTTCAGTTGCTGACAATAGATATCTGCTGTAATCGTCTGGCCAGATTTAAGAAAGCTGTAGTGATCGACACCGGCACTAGTCCACCAAACGCTCACAAGTAACTTTTTTTGAGTCAATTTTCGCTTGGGGCAGGATTTGGCTGGTTCGCCAGGATTCAGCCATTGCGATGAGCGTTTCCGATTATCGTACAGGATCCACTTTTCATCACAGGTAATGATCCGATTTAAAATCCCTTCATTATTGTGCCGGTTGAGTAATGTAACGCAGCAGTTGACGCGCGTTTGTCGGTTTGCTGCACTCAATTCATGAGGTACCCACCTTTCAAGCTTTTTCACCTTTCCAATTTGCTTCAACAGTTTTATCACTAACACCGCAGCCTGCAGCTAACTTGGACGTGGTTTGCGATGGATCTGCTTTCACAATAGCTTTCAATTCTTCATTAGCAACTTTAGTCTCCGGCCGTCCACGGGGCTTGTTCTGCAGGTCGAAATTTCCAGAACGAAAACGTTGGAACCAAAAACATATTTTATATATCTGACATCAAAGTGGCCTGTACGACAAAACGCCAATTTCATATGTAAGGACCTAATATTAACTACGTACAAAGAATACTCACCAGTCGTATCTTGATACAACTTGATTCGTTTCCCGGATCTCAGACTTCTTGTAGGAATATCGTGATCTAACGACGTGCGTTCCTTTCCAACATTCGATGTCCCAGGAGCGGTTTCACTTCCCACATCATCTACCACATCCTGAATATCAGGTTCAACATCATTCAACACATGCATCATGTCATCATCAGCATCAAAATAATCTTGTACATTCACCCATTCAATATTGTCTGATATCTTTGAAATTTTTCTTTTAACACCACACGACTCTGTGTGGTCAGTTCCTTCATTATTTGGCACCGGTTTCTTGTCTTGTTCATTATCTGACATCTGTGTGTTTTCTGGATCATCATCTGATATCTGTGTACTGTCTTCAGTTGTCTGTGAAACATGTGTGGGATCACTTAGAACTTCATGCTTTATTTCATCCGTGATAAAAGTTCCTGCGTCATTTTGATTTGCATCCTCTGGAACATAAATAAATAGATATGTTAGTTTAGAATGTCATTGTGCTGCATCACTGATAGTGTTCTCAGATGTCCTGATTGTTATCGCACTTAAAAGGCTTTGCTCCAGTATGAGTATATTATTATTAAACATTAAAACGTTTACCGCTCGCATGCGAGTGTCACAGCCCTGTACTCAGGCACTGGCCGAGCCAGTATAAACCGGTTTCTCTCCGTACGTAACGGGCCGCCAGCGCAATGAATAATGATGGGAAATGATGGGAAAAGTTGCTGGAAAACGGAAAGTCGGTCGTATGAAAAAATCCTGGTTGCGGAATATTAGAGAGTGGACAGGGATAGCGAGTGCCGCACAACTTTTTAGCATCGCGAGGGATCGGTTCAAATATTCTGAGCTGACTGCCAACCTTCACTAGTTGGAGAGGTACCCTGAGAAGAAGAAGATATTAGAAATCCCAGCTCCCGAAACTATCCACTTTTATCATACAGCTTTCTGCGCAAAAATAAAAAATAATTCTCATACTTAATTTTGATGAAAGTTATGGAGCAACGAAATCAATTAATATCAAATTCTGCTTTGGACACATCGTCTCAAACCTGGAAAATATTATTGTGAACTGTGTATTGGAATGAAATTATGCAAGAACTTTGTACCTCATTTTGATCAACTTTAACAATACAATTAATGAGTACAAAGAATACTCACCAGTCGTATCTTGATCCAACTTGATTCGTTTCCCGGATCTAAGACTTCTTGTAGGAATATCCTGATCTAACGACGTGCGTTCCCTTCCAACATTCGATGTCCCAGGAGCGGTTTCACTTCCCACATCATCTACCACCTCCTGAATATCAGGTTCTACATCATTCAACACTTGCATCATGTCATCATCAGCATCAAAATAATCTTGTACATTCACCCATTCAATATTGTCTGAAATCTTTGAAATGTTTCTTTTAAAACCACATGACTCTGGGTGGTCACGTCCTTCATTATTAGGCACCTGCTTCTTGTCTTGTTCATTATCTGACACCCGGTTATTATCTTGTTCATCGACTGACACCTGTGTGGTTTCTGGATCATCATCTGATATCTGTGTACTGTCTTCAGTTGTCTGTGAAACATGTGTTCCCACACATGTTTCACTTAGAACTTCATGTTTTATTTCATCCGTGATAAAAGTTCCTGGATCATTTTGATCTGCATCCTCTGAAACATAAATAATTAAATATGTTAGTTCAGCATGTCATTGTGCTGCGTCACTGATAGTGTTCCCAGATGTGAATTAAACCTTCATCGGGATGCCTAATTGAACCTTACAGAAAGTTAAACTACTACATCTACAATTTGGCACCCTAAGCTGCAATATTTCACATAAATGTTGGTTTACGAGGGCGGCACTGAAAATTTCGGGAATCAAGGAAGTGACACAACATTACTATTTAAAAATGTATTTATTGCTTTTCGAAGTATTCTCCGCGAAATTTGACACATTTTTCCATACGATGGAACCAATCATTAAAGCAACCATTCCATTCGGAAGTTGGGGTCTCCAAAATGGCCGTTTTGTAGCCGTCCACAGCTTCTTCAGGTGATGAAAATCTCTGACCACGCAATTTATTCTTTATTTTAGGGAAAGTATAGAAATCATTAGGGCTTAGGTCGGGGCTGTACGGCGGATGGTCTAATAATTCTATGTTTTCTTGCTCTAAAAACTCTTTTGTTCTGTTCGCGGTGTGAGAACTCGCATTGTCGTGATGGAGGATGATGCGGCGGCTGCAGTTCTCTTTACGGAGTTCAGAAACGACCTGTGGCAAACAAATGCTAGCATACCATTCTGCATTAACCGTTCTTTGTCCCTCAAGAGGAATAGTCACAACATGGCCGGTTTTGGAGACAAACGTGGCCACCATTTTTTTTGCAACACTCCGTGAACGAACAATTTTTGTTGGCTTTAACTCATTTTCGAACACCCAAACTCGTGACTGGTTTTTTGTTTCGGGTTCGTACGTGTATATCTAGGATTCATCACCTGATACGATGTTGTATACAGCATTTGAGGATCCTGCGTGGAATCTTTCGAGAGTTCTGACGCACCAAGTAACGCGAGCCACTTTTTGCTCTTCACAGAGCGAATGCGGTATCCATCGGGCAAACAACTTTTTTAATGTTTGTGAACTTAGCAGATCATTGTCCAGCAGATCAAAAAAAAATGTGAGTTCTTATCGCATGCAGCTGAGTTCTACAGTTCCTGATACTTTTTAAGAATAGTTCTGGCGTTTTGCCGAGATTTTTTTTTTCAAAATGATCTGCTAACTTCCCGTGGCAGATCATTTTACAGCAAATCGAAAAAAAATGTGAGTTCTTTTCGCATGCAGCTGTGTACTATAGTTCCTGATACTTTTTAAGAATAGTTCTGGCGTTTTTGCCGTGAAAATGGTATATTTACTAAATTATCTGCTATAAAAGTTCATAAGGTCGACAAATACTATTTTCATAGTTTCAAATTATTTAAAATGCTGGAATTCTTCTGTTTTCCATATAATCGTATTAGAACTGCAGCCAAGAACTCAATTTGACTCCAAAACTCTCGTCCAAGTGCCAGCATATCATGTCAGAACGTTTTAAATGTAAAAAAAAAAAAAAAATTAGAGTTTCAAATCAAATAAAACACTGGATCTCTTTCGTTTTTGTCAGATCAATATAAAAACTGAAGCCTAACACTCGATTCGACCCCAGAACTCTCGTCCAAGTGCCAGCAGAGCATGGCAGAACATTTCAGCGTAAAAAAAAAACTTTTTTTGCAGCGTTTTAAATCACATAGAACGCTAGAACTCTTTCGTTTTTGTCAGACCAATATCGGAACTAAAGCTTAGAAGTCGATTCGACCCCAGAACTCTCGTCCAAGTGCCAGCAGAGCATGGCAGAACATTTCAGCGTAAAAAAAAAACTTTTTTTGCAGCGTTTTAAATCACATAGGACGCTGGAACTCTTTCGTTTTTGTCAGACCAAATTCAGACCTGAAGCTTAGAAGTCGATTCGACCCCAGAACTCTTATCCAAGTGCCAGCAGAGCATAGCAGAACATTTCAGCAGAAAAACTTTTTTTGCAGCGTTTTACACCACATGGGACGCTGGAACTCTTTCGTTTTTGTCAGACCAATATCAGAACTGCAGTCAAGAACTCGATTCGACCCCAGAACTCTCATCCAAGTGCCAGCAGAGCATGGCAGAACAATTCAGCGTAAAAAATATTTTTTGCAGCGTTTTAAATCACATAGGACGCTAGAACTCTTTCGTTTTTGTCAGACCAATATCGGAACTAAAGCTTAGAAGTCGATTCGACCCCAGAACTCTCATCCAAGTGCCAGCAGAGCATGGCAGAACATTTCAGAGTAAAAAAATATTTTTTGCAGCGTTTTAAATCACATAGGACGCTGGAACTCTTTCGTTTTTGTCAGACCAATATCAAAACTGAAGCTTAGAAGTCGATTCGACCCCAGAACTCTTATCCAAATGCCAGCAGAGCATGGCAGAAAAATTCAGCAGAAAAACTTTTTATGCAGCGTTTCAAACCTCATGAGACGCTGGAACTCTTTCGTTTTTGTCAGATCAATATCAGAACTGCAGTCAAGAACTCAATTCGACCCCAGAACTCTCGTCCAAGTGCCAGCAGAGCATGGCAGAACATTTCAGCGTAAAAAAAAAATTGTTTTGCAGCGTTTTAAATCACATAGGACGCTAGAACTCTTTCGTTTTTGTCAGACCAATATCGGAACTAAAGCTTAGAAGTCGATTCGACCCCAGAACTCTCATCCAAGTGCCAGCAGAGCATGGCAGAACATTTCAGCAGAAAAACTTTTTTTGCAGCGTTTTACACCACATGGGACGCTGGAACTCTTTCGTTTCTGTCAGACCAATATCAGAACTGCAGTCAAGAACTCGATTCAAACCCAGAACTCTCGTCCAAATGCCAGCAGAGCATGGCAGAACATTTCAGCGTAAAAAAAAAACTTTTTTTTGCAGCGTTTTAAATCGCATAGGACGCTAGAACTCTTTCGTTTTTGTCAGACCAATATCGGAACTAAAGCTTAGGAGTCGATTCGACCCCAGAACTCTCGTCCAAGTGCCAGCAGAGCATGGCAGAACATTTCAGCGTAAAAAAAAACTTATTTTGCAGCGTTTTAAATCGCATAGGACGCTAGAACTCTTTCGTTTTTGTCAGACCAATATCGGAACTAAAGCTTAGAAGTCGATTCGACCCCAGAACTCTTATCCAAGTGCCAGCAGAGCATGGCAGAACATTTCAGCAGAAAAACTTTTTTTGCAGCGTTTCAAACCACATGGGACGCTGGAACTCTTTCGTTTTTGTCAGACCAATATCGGAACTAAAGCTAAGAAGTCGATTTGACCCCAGAACTCTCATCCAAGTGCCAGCAGAGCATGGCAGAACATTTCAGAGTAAAAAAATATTTTTACAGCGTTTTAAATCACATAGAACGCTGGAACTCTTTCGTTTTTGTCAGACCAATATCAGAACTGAAGCTTAGAAGTCGATTCGACCCCAGAACTCTTATCCAAGTGCCAGCAGAGCATGGTAGAACATTTCAGCGTAAAAAAAAAACTTTTTTGCAGCGTTTTAAATCACAAAGGACGCTAGAATTCTATCGTTTTTGTCAGACCAATATCGGAACTAAAGCTTAGAAGTCGATTCGACCCCTCTTATCCAAGTGCCAGCAGAGCATGGCAGAACATTTCAGCAGAAAAACTTTTTTTGCAGCGTTTCAAACCACATGGGACGCTGGAACTCTTTCGTTTTTGTCAGACCAATATCAGAACTGCAGTCAAGAACTCGATTCAAACCCAGAACTCTCGTCCAAGTGCCAGCAGAGCATGGCAGAACATTTCAGCGTAAAAAAATTGGTTGCCTGTAAAGTCGGTATACGGGCGAAAGTTTTACGTGACAACGACTTTGAGTGGTAAAATATAGACATGAACCGGTGTGTATGCCTATCTCTCTCACTCTCTCTCTCGCTCTGTCTCTCTCGCTCTTAGGCGGGCTAACTGTGCTCGAGTGGAAGGGACGCGTGCCTTTCACTTTTTATGTCTGTCTCTCTCGCTCTTAGGCGGGCTAACCATGCCCGAGTGGAAGGGACGCGTGCCTCTCACTCGCTCTCATTGTAAGCGCATAACGTGAGCGGAGCGTAACGCAGTTTCTTGAAGTGTCACCCGGCAAACCAATTTATAAGACGTTGTCACGTCAAAAAAAAACTTTTTTGCAGCGTTTTAAATCACATAGGACGCTAGAACTCTATCGTTTTTGTCAGACCAATATCGGAACTAAAGCTAAGAAGTCGATTCGACCCCAGAACTCTCATCCAAGTGCCAGCAGAGCATGGCAGAACATTTCATTTCATTTTGGATTCTCAATCTTTGCGTTACCCAAAGCCAACGGCGGGGACGTGTTGAGAACTGGCTTCGTTACTTTCCACATTTCATTTCTTTTTTTAAGTTTTTATTTTTTTATTTTTTTTAGGATTTTTGTTTTATATACGGATTTTGTCTTGTTGTTTTTGACGTGACAAAGTCTTATAATTCAGAGCCGGCTGCACGCACGAAAACACATGACGTCATCATGCGGCGTTACCTCGCTCTGAGGCGTTCCATGTAAGGCTTGAATTTTAATTTTTAAATGTAAGATTTATAAACAATAATTTAATCATTGTTTATTCTTATAATGAATTATTTAAAATTATTACTTTTTTATAACAAATTACTATTAATTTAATTGTGATTTCCAATTACCTCCTTCTCTATATACATACAAATCTATTAAACAAATGAAATTAAAATTTTCTTTTGAAAAATGCTACCATTTCATCAGGATTTTCTTAAGACGTTGTCACGTTCAACTATCGTCAGTAAACCGACTTTACAGACAACCAATTTTTTTTTGTATTTTATGTATTTTTTTGTTTTATGGTTTTTTTGTATTTTTTTTTATACGTAAGAGGCTTTGACCACTTAACGACCACTGCGTATTGCGTATACTATTAAGGGACGTGTTAATAACTGGCTTCGTTTTTGTTCCATATTTCATTTTTTTTTTATATTCTTTTTACTTTTTTACGATTTTTGGTTTATATACGGATTTTGTCTGTGTGATTTTTTTTGTATTTTTTGTATTTGTTTGTTTTATGGGATTTCTGTATTTTTTTTTAATACGCAAGAGTCCTGTTCCTTAATTTAACCATTTAACGACCACTGCATATTGCGTATACTATTAAATGCGGAGTTATTATTGTTTTTGAACTCTGCTGGCTCTTGGATGGGAGTTCTCGGGTCGAATCGAGTTTTAGGCTGCAGTTTTTATATTGATCTGACAAAAACGAAAGAGATCCAGTGTTTTAATTTATTTGAAACTCTAATTTTTTTTTTACATTTAAAACGTTCTGACATGATATGCTGGCACTTGGACGAGAGTTTTGGAGTCAAATTGAGTTCTAGGCTGCAGTTCTAATACGATTATATGGAAAACAGAAGAGTTCCAGCATTTTAAATAATTTGAAACTATGAAAATAGTATTTGTCGACCTTATGAACTTTTATAGCAGATAATTTAGTAAATATACCATTTTCACGGCAAAAACGCCAGAACTATTCTTAAAAATATTAGTCTAACAAAAACGAAGGAGTTCTAGCGTTCTATGTGATTTAAAACGCTGCAAAAAAAGTTTTTTTTTTTAAGCTGAAATGTTCTGCCATGCTCTGCTGGCACTTGGACGAGAGTTCTGGGTTTGAATCGAGTTCTTGACTTCAGTTCTGATATTGGTCTGACAAAAACGAAAGAGTTCCAGCGTCCCATGTGGTGTGAAACGCTGCAAAAAAAGTTTTTTGGGCTGAAATGTTCTGCCATGCTCTGCTGGCACTTGGATAAGAGTTCTGGGGTCGAATCGAGTTCTAGGCTGCAGTTCTTATATTGTTCTGACAAAAACAAAAGAGTTCTAGCGTCCTATGTGATTTAAAACGCTGCAAAATAAGATTTTTTTTACGCTGAAATGTTCTGCCATGCTCTGCTAGCACTTGGACGAGAGTTCTGGGGTCGAATCGACTTCTTAGCTTTAGTTCCGATATTGGTCTGACAAAAACGAAAGAGTTCTAGCGTCCTATGTGATTTAAAACGCTGCAAAAAAGGTTTTTTTTTACGCTGAAATGTTCTGCCATGCTCTGCTGGCACTTGGACGAGAGTTCTGGGTTTGAATCGAGTTCTTGACTACAGTTCTGATATTGGTCTGACAAAAACGAAAGAGTTCCAGCGTCCCATGTGGTGTAAAACGCTGCAAAAAAAGTTTTTCTGCTGAAATGTTCTGCTATGCTCTACTGGCACTTGGATAAGAGTTCTCGGGTCGAATCGACTTCTAAGCTTCAGGTCTGAATTTGGTCTGACAAAAATGAAAGAGTTCCAGCGTCCTATGTGATTTAAAACGCTGCAAAAAATATTTTTTTACTCTGAAATGTTCTGCCATGCTCTGCTGGCACTTGGACGAGAGTTCTGGGGTCGAATCGACTTCTAAGCTTTAGTTCCGATATTGGTCTGACAAAAACGAAAGAGTTCTAGCGTCCTATGTGATTTAAAACGCTGCAAAACAATATTTTTTACGCTGAAATGTTCTGCCATGCTCTGCTGGCACTTGGACGAGAGTTCTGGGTTTGAATCGAGTTCTTGACTGCAGTTCTGATATTGGTCTGACAAAAACGAAAGAGTTCCAGCGTCCCATGTGGTTTGAAACGCTGCAAAAAAAGTTTTTCTGCTGAAATGTTCTGCCATGCTCTGCTGGCACTTGGATAAGAGTTCTGGGGTCGAATCGACTTCTAAGCTTTAGTTCCGATATTGGTTTGACAAAAACGAAAGAGTTCTAGCGTCCTATGTGATTTAAAACGCTGCAAAAAAGTTTTTTTTTACGCTGAAATGTTCTGCCACGCTCTGCTGGCACTTGGACGAGAGTTCTGGGGTCGAATCGACTTCTAAGCTTTAATTCCGATATTGGTCTGACAAAAACGAAAGAGTTCTAGCGTCCTATGCGATTTAAAACGCTGCAAAAAAAGTTTTTTTTTTTACGCTGAAATGTTCTGCCATGCTCTGCTGGCATTTGGACGAAAGTTCTGGGTTTGAATCGAGTTCTTGACTGCAGTTCTGATATTGGTCTGACAAAAACGAAAGAGTTCCAGCGTCCCATGAGGTTTGAAACGCTGCAAAATAAGTTTTTGGGCTGAAATGTTCTGCCATGCTCTGCTGGCACTTGGATAAGAGTTCTGGGGTCGAATCGAGTTCTAGGCTGCAGTTCTTATATTGTTCTGACAAAAACAAAAGAGTTCTAGCGTCCTATGTGATTTAAAACGCTGCAAAATAAGATTTTTTTTACGCTGAAATGTTCTGCCATGCTCTGCTAGCACTTGGACGAGAGTTCTGGGGTCGAATCGACTTCTTAGCTTTAGTTCCGATATTGGTCTGACAAAAACGAAAGAGTTCTAGCGTCCTATGTGATTTAAAACGCTGCAAAAAAGGTTTTTTTTTACGCTGAAATGTTCTGCCATGCTCTGCTGGCACTTGGACGAGAGTTCTGGGTTTGAATCGAGTTCTTGACTACAGTTCTGATATTGGTCTGACAAAAACGAAAGAGTTCCAGCGTCCCATGTGGTGTAAAACGCTGCAAAAAAAGTTTTTCTGCTGAAATGTTCTGCTATGCTCTACTGGCACTTGGATAAGAGTTCTCGGGTCGAATCGACTTCTAAGCTTCAGGTCTGAATTTGGTCTGACAAAAACGAAAGAGTTCCAGCGTCCTATGTGATTTAAAACGCTGCAAAAAATATTTTTTTACTCTGAAATGTTCTGCCATGCTCTGCTGGCACTTGGACGAGAGTTCTGGGGTCGAATCGACTTCTAAGCTTTAGTTCCGATATTGGTCTGACAAAAACGAAAGAGTTCTAGCGTCCTATGTGATTTAAAACGCTGCAAAACAATTTTTTTTACGCTGAAATGTTCTGCCATGCTCTGCTGGCACTTGGACGAGAGTTCTGGGTTTGAATCGAGTTCTTGACTGCAGTTCTGATATTGGTCTGACAAAAACGAAAGAGTTCCAGCGTCCCATGAGGTTTGAAACGCTGCAAAATAAGTTTTTCTGCTGAAATGTTCTGCCATGCTCTGCTGGCACTTGGATAAGAGTTCTGGGGTCGAATCAACTTAAGCTTCAGTTCTGATATTGGTCTGACAAAAACGAAAGAGTTCTAGCGTCCTATGTGATTTAAAACGCTGCAAAAAATATTTTTTTACGCTGAAATGTTCTGCCATACTCTGCTGGCACTTGGACGAGAGTTCTGGGTTTGAATCGAGTTCTTGACTGCAGTTCTGATATTAGTCTAACAAAAACGAAGGAGTTCTAGCGTCCTATGTGATTTAAAACGCTGCAAAAAATATTTTTTTACGCTGAAATGTTCTGCCATACTCTGCTGGCACTTGGACGAGAGTTCTGGGTTTGAATCGAGTTCTTGACTGCAGTTCTGATATTAGTCTAACAAAAACGAAGGAGTTCTAGCGTCCTATGTGATTTAAAACGCTGCAAAAAAGTTTTTTTTTTACGCTGAAATGTTCTGCCATGCTCTGCTGGCACTTGGACGAGAGTTCTGGGTTTGAATCGAGTTCTTGACTGCAGTTCTGATATTGGTCTGACAAAAACGAAAGAGTTCCAGCGTCCCATGTGGTTTGAAACGCTGCAAAAAAAGTTTTTCTGCTGAAATGTTCTGCCATGCTCTGCTGGCACTTGGATAAGAGTTCTGGGGTCGAATCGACTTCTAAGCTTTAGTTCCGATATTGGTCTGACAAAAACGAAAGAGTTCTAGCGTCCTATGCGATTTAAAACGCTGAAAAAAAAGTTTTTTTTTTACGCTGAAATGTTCTGCCATGCTCTGCTGGCATTTGGACGAGAGTTCTGGGTTTGAATCGAGTTCTTGACTGCAGTTCTGATAATGGTCTGACAAAAACGAAAGAGTTCCAGCGTCCAATGTGGTGTAAAACGCTGCAAAAAAAGTTTTTCTGCTGAAATGTTCTGCCATGCTCTGCTGGCACTTGGATAAGAGTTCTGGGGTCGAATCGACTTCTAAGCTTCAGGTCTGAATTTGGTCTGACAAAAACGAAAGAGTTCCAGCGTCCTATGTGATTTAAAACGCTGCAAAAAATATTTTTTTACTCTGAAATGTTCTGCCATGCTCTGCTGGCATTTGGACGAGAGTTCTGGGTTTGAATCGAGTTCTTGACTTCAGTTCTGATATTGGTCTGACAAAACCGAAAGAGTTCCAGCGTCCCATGTGGTTTGAAATGCTGCGAAAAAAGTTTTTCTGCTGAAATGTTCTGCCATGCTCTGCTGGCACTTGGACGAGAGTTCTGGGTTTGAATCGAGTTCTTGACTGCAGTTCTGATATTGGTCTGACAAAAACGAAAGAGTTCAAGCGTCCCATGTGATTTAAAACGCTGCAAAAAATATTTATTACGCTGAAATGTTCTGCCATGCTCTGCTGGCACTTGGACGAGAGTTCTGGGTTTGAATCGAGTTCTTGACTGCAGTTCTGATATTGGTCTGACAAAAACGAAAGAGTTCCAGCGTCCCATTTGGTGTAAAACGCTGCAAAAAAAGTTTTTCTGCTGAAATGTTCTGCTATGCTCTACTGGCACTTGGATAAGAGTTCTGGGGTCGAATCGACTTCTAAGCTTCAGGTCTGAATTTGGTCTGACAAAAACGAAAGAGTTCCAGCGTTCTATGTGATTTAAAACGCTGCAAAAAATTTTTTTTACTCTGAAATGTTCTGCCATGCTCTGCTGGCACTTGGACGAGAGTTCTGGGGTCGAATCGACTTTTCTAAGCTTTAGTTCCGATATTGGTCTGACAAAAACGAAAGAGTTCTAGCGTCCTATGTGATTTAAAACGCTGCAAAACAATTTTTTTTTACGCTGAAATGTTCTGCCATGCTCTGCTGGCACTTGGACGAGAGTTCTGGGTTTGAATCGAGTTCTTGACTGCAGTTCTGATATTGGTCTGACAAAAACGAAAGAGTTCCAGCGTCCCATGTGTTTTGAAACGCTGCAAAAAAAGTTTTTCTGCTGAAATGTTCTGCCATGCTCTGCTGGCACTTGGACGAGAGTTCTGGGGTCGAATTGAGTTCTTGACTGCAGTTCTGATATTGATCTGACAAAAACGAAAGAGTTCCAGCGTCCCATGAGGTTTGAAACGCTGCATAAAAAGTTTTTCTGCTGAAATGTTCTGCCATGCTCTGCTGGCATTTGGATAAGAGTTCTGGGGTCGAATCGACTTCTAAGCTTCAGTTTTGATATTGGTCTGACAAAAACGAAAGCGTTCTAGCGTCCTATGTGATTTAAAACGCTGCAAAAAAAGTTTTTTTTTTTACGCTGAAATGTTCTGCCATGCTCTGCTGGCACTTGGACGAGAGTTCTGGGGTCGAATCGAGTCTTAGGCTTCAGTTTTTATATTGATCTGACAAAAACGAAAGAGATCCAGTGTTTTAATTTATTTGAAACTCTAATTTTTTTTTTACATTTAAAACGTTCTGACATGATATGCTGGCACTTGGACGAGAGTTTTGGAGTCAAATTGAGTTCTAGGCTGCAGTTCTAATACGATTATATGGAAAACAGAAGAGTTCCAGCATTTTAAATAATTTGAAACTATGAAAATAGTATTTGTCGACCTTATGAACTTTTATAACAGATAATTTAGTAAATATACCATTTTCACGGCAAAAACGCCAGAACTATTCTTAAAAAGTATCAGGAACTGTAGAACACAGCTTCATGCGAAAAGAACTCACATTTTTTTTCGATTTGCTGTAAAATGATCTGCCACGGGAAGTTAGCAGATCATTTTGAAAAAAAAAAATCTCGGCAAAAACGCCAGAACTATTCTTAAAAAGTATCAGGAACTGTAGAACTCAGCTGCATGCGATAAGAACTCACATTTATTTTTGATCTGCTGGACAATGATCTGCTAAGTTCACTAACATACTTTTTTACACCTAATTGTTCATGCAAGATTATTTGTATTTGACTCATGCCAATGTCTAAAGTTGCCTGAATTTCGCGGTATGTTACATGTCAATCTTCCTCAATCAGCTTACGCACAGCATCAACGTTTTCTTGGGTGAGTGCAGTTTTTGGACGACCTTGACGGGGATCATCACTGAGCTTGACACGTCCACGTTGAAATTCAGCAAACCAGCGATAAATTGTGGTTTTGGATGGGGCTTCATCACCAAATGCAGAAATCATTAGGTCAACACACTGTTTTTGTGATAAACCACTTCGAAAGTCATAATAAATCATCGCTCTTGAATTTTCTCGAGTCAATTCCATTTTCTCAACGACTAAACAAGTTTGACAAAACCTTGTGACAAGACCGAGATTCTTTTTTTAAATAAATAAATGGTATTCGATTCTTAAAACCAAGGAGTTTTCAATTAAAAAGATTTAAATATGACAGGAACAGTGGAAATATTCCATTCCCGATACTTTTAGTGCAGCCTATGTATTGTCAGAAAAATTACTTTTTATCACAGTTGCTCATAAAGTGGATCTTATTCAACTGCTTTTAGGCTCATAATCCAACGTATTACGCACGCGTCCGTTATGCATTATTTCGACGCCAATAATGTGTTATATATAAGTTATCCTGATAAGTTAAATTGGTATTTTACTGCTAATTACATGTTAGGTAGATGAAACATTCTTAATTTATCTGGGTTATACTGTTTTGATGGATAAAATAAAGTAGGTACCAAAAAAGAGGTTTTACTCCAGCAATAAAGGTTGTCTATAAAGTCGGTTTACGAACGATAATTTTACGTGATTAACGTCTTAAAAAATGATTTAATTTTAGTGTTTTAGTGGATTTAATTTTTTTGTTTTTTTTTTACTTAAATATATGTCGGAGATTCAGCCGGATTCAGTTCGTTCGTGTCCGCCATGTTGTTTTCCTTTTATCAATCAGTGCGCACAACCGGCGCAGGCGCTGTCTCGAACCAAAGTGAACGATCAACCAAACGCACTACTGACAGATACAACATTTGACACTTGACGTAACTTGACGTTGACAGTTTGAATTCTGTACCACGGACCATCGACCACGATATTTGTGTAGTGTTGCCATACGAATAAATTAAATAATTACCAAAACATTTTGTAATCTCTAACACGGCCATACTGACGGGTAACGCGCTCTCGCGTTGCTAACAATCTTGGTGTCGTCACATGGTACAGAATCAACTATCATTTCACGACTCAAAATAAAGGAAAAATTTCAGCATCTTGATCAACGCAAAGCGTTACAGCTTTCAGCATTATAATAAAATAATATGATAAAACACACAAATACTTACAGCATGACTAAAACTAAAAAAATATGAGTAGTTTATACGGATAAAGCGACATGAGCTTTCAATCCTTCTGTGAAAACTTGAACCTTATCGCAAAACGTAACGCTTTCAGCGATTTTTCAGGACAAAGCGGCACGAATTTCAATCCAACAGTGAAGACTTTAACCTTATCGCAAAGCGTAGCGCCTTTCAACGATTTTCAGGACAAAGCGGCACGACTTTCAATCCAACAGTGAAGACTTTAACCTTATCGCAAAGCGTAGCGCCTTTCAACGATTTTCAGGACAAAGCGCCAAGACTTTCAGCCCAACTTCAATAACTCAAAACTCATTGCAAAGCGTAGGTAGTAGCTTTCAACAATTATTCTATCAACATACTGACAAGGTTCTCGGTTTCAGTAAAACACTTTATCGGTTAGCAATAAACACAGTTCTCTATTTGTCAAGTTCATGATCAACAAAATAAGTAACAAAACATGATACTTCATCATAAGTTTGACACAACTCATCCATAGATGTTAGCAATTATTATTTATGTACTAATTAACTCTATCTTTATGATTAAAAAAAAAATCGAACAACAAATCAAATCGAAAAGTAACACAAAATAAAATAATTGAAATTACTCATTATTAGAATCTACAGAACCTAAACACTCAGATAATTCTGGCAAGCTAGATGGATATTTACGTAATCGCTCGTGACAAACATATTGGCCACGTCCCCCAGATATTGGTTCGACCATATAACGCTCATTTGAGCAAACTTTCGTGATCTTACATGGACCACTAAACTTTTCACTTAGTTTTTTAATCACACGGGGATTTCTCTGGACAAGTACTAAATCACCTTCTACGAACGGACGAATAGCAGCTTTATTAGCATCATAGCGCGTTTTGTCTTTAGATGCCTGCTCGTCCATCCTAATCTTAGCATCTTGTCTTAACTCTATCAAGTCCTGTTCACTAAAAACCTCAACATTCGTCGTAAGATAATTTAACTTAGGTGGGCTTTTGTTGTAACCAATGAGCAGTTGGAACGGACTCTTGCCTGTGGTCTTAGACACAGTACAGTTTAAAGCGAGTTGGACTTCGCCAAGGACTGATTTCCAAGATTTCTTTTCGTGATTTTCAGCCACTGTGAGACAATTAGTTAGAACGGACATTATTCGTTCCACCTGCCCATTGGCTCGACAGACACCACTAGCGATTTCATGAAGTTCTATTGACCATTCTATACAAAGCGCTTGGAACTCTTTTCCTGTAAACGAGGTACCCTGGTCGGAGATAATTCGCTTAGGTGTACCGAAAATGTGAACGAAACTTCGCAGAGCTTCACAAGCTGATTGTGACGTTAAATCTTTGACGGCGGTAAGGTAAACAAATTTTGTGAACGCGTCTATAATGACTATCACATATTCTTTGGAAAGTCTTCCGCCAGTTAATTTACCACTCGTATCAATATGAATAGTGTGGAAAGGTTCTGCAACTTTGTCTATGGGGTGTAGAGCAGACTGCCTTTTGCCAGAAGGGTTCTTATTAATTTTACATGGTAGGCAATGATCGACATATGTCCTAACGGATGAGGCCATGTTGGGGAACCAAAAATGTTCTCTTATTTTAGATAAGGTTTTATCCCAGCCGAGATGTTTAAGCTCATCGTGGAATTTTTGAATTATTTGCCAACGAAAATTTTTAGGGACAATAACTCGACTAAAAGTTTTACCATCAATTTGAAAGTTTTTATAGAGCAAGTTGTCTTTGTAGGTGTAAGATGATCTAAGGTTGGCATCGATTGTGTCATTTTCGATAGATTCAACAATGCGTCTTATATCGGAGTCTAGTCTTTGTTCAGCTTGTAACCATTCATCGTTTACTCGCGAGACATTAACTTCCTTATGACTAGTGGGATTACGACTTAGGTAGTCTACGTGTGGGATTCTGTCACCTTTTCGATACTCTATCTCAAAGTCAAAAGTTTGCATGTACGCCCACCACCTATGAACGCGGGGTAAAAGTTCACGTTTATGACGTGACGCTTTTAAGGCGTTGCAGTCCGTAACGACCTTAAATTCTCTACCGAGCAAGTAATGGCGGAAATGTTTTAACGCTTTAAAGACAGCTAAGGTTTCTAGCTCGTAGCTATGATACCTACTCTCTACTTCGGATGTTCTTTGGCTGAAATAACCGATGACCTTCAGCTGATTGTCGTGTTTTTGGAATAAAATTGCCCCGTATCCAATTGAGCTTGCGTCGGTGTGGAGTTCAATTGGATTACTGGGATCAAATATTGTCAGTACAGGTTCGGAAGTTAGATATCCTATCACAGTAGCATGAGCTTTTGTATGCTCGACAGTCCAATTCCATTTAGCATCTTTTTTAGTGAGAGCATACAAAGGCGCCATGATGGAAGAAAAGTTAGGGACAAACTTTCGGAAGTATCCAGCGAGACCATTAAATTGTCGTAGGGTTTTAACACAAGTTGGTAAAGGGGCTTCGATTAAAGCCTTTATCTTTTTAGGATTGGGCTTGACACTACCGTTACTGACGACATATCCTAAATACTCAACTGACGACTTCAAAAAGGCACATTTCTTCCAATTAAGTGTAAAACCGGCCTCTGACAGGGCACATAACACCTGTTCTAGACCTCGAAACGCCTCCTCTTTTGTTTTAGCAAAATTTAGGACATCGTCCATGTAAACAAGAGCTATTTTGTCCTTTAGGCCTTTAAGTGCTTTATTAATTGCTCTTTGGTAGACGGAAGGTGCGTTTCGAAGTCCAAAGGGCATTTTTAAGTATTCCCATACACCGTCTAGAGTAATAAACGCCGTTTTTTCGATGTCACTCTGAGAAGCCATTGAAATCTGGTGGAAACCAGAGGCCATGTCTAATGATGAGAAATAAGACGCCTGACCAAGTGCATCTATTTGCTCTGATATCAATGGTAGAGGGTAACTATCGCGCACTGTGTTGGAATTGAGCTCCCTGTAGTCCACACAGAGACGGTCGGACCCGTCCTTTTTCTTAACGAGTAGTGCAGGACTTGAAAACGGGGAAGAACTCTCACGTACTATGCCTTTACTTTCTAGATCAGCTATTATTTCACGCATTACAGCTCGTTCAGAAGGAGCTAAATGATATGGGTGTCGTTGTACTATTTTATCGGGGTTCTTAAGTTTAATCTCCATTTTACCCGTACTAACGGTCGACCTGGAATTTCCACTAGCGAAATTGTTTTTATGTTTACCCAATATAGACTTCAACCTATCAATATCACACTGCTCAGTCAAATCCGTGTCAATATTATCAAAATCCACCGTTGAATCGACACTAACGTCGCACATGTTGACACTAATGTCACGGGTTATCCTAGCACCGTCGCTGCTTAGTGTGAAAATTAAACCCGGGGTCTTAAATATCTCCCTACCTAGGATAACATCGTATGGTAACAAATGTGAATCGACAAGGGTGAAAGTTATTTCAGTGTAAAATCCATCAAATTCAGCATAGGTGGTCATTTTACGGAAAGAAAAACACGGTACGGAACCAATACCCGTGAGACGGGTGAACAAAATTTCTTTCTTATCAGATAAACTGTCAGCAATTTCTTTCTTAATAAGTGAGCATTCCGAACCACTATCGATTAATGCTTGTAGATTGTAACCACCTAGACGTATTTCGATCAAAGAATCATTAGAAGGTGAGCAAATATTAACGGATTTTGTGTCTAACTTAGTGTCTTTAAAGTTTTTACATTTTTCATCCCGTTGCTTCGTAAAACAAGTTGATTCGGAATGCCCAGGCTTATGACAGTAAGAGCACTGTGTAACGACCGGCTTATCATTAAATTTATCGTTAGGTGTGCGAGGACGGACATGAGTAGAGGCTTCACTCTTGTTTTGATTTCTTAAAAGTAAACAATTTCGTTTTAAATGCCCTATTTTGTCACAATAATGACAACGTCGCTCTGTAGATTGATTATTGGCTTTATAACGCTTAGAAAAAGTGGATTCGCGTTCACTATGTGTCTTATCAAAATGTCGCTTTAGATTTTTAATGTGAGGGTAGGTACTCAAATGTCTATCAAGAGACGCAAAATCCGTCGGGGTATTTTTAAGAAGTTCAGTACGCACCTGATTATCTGTGATGCCCGAGATTACAACTTCAATTTTGTTTGACTCACCCCAACCAGTATCCAGCCGATCTATAAGCGCCAACTTATTCGTAGAATATTCCATGTACGTTGCTGCCTGGTCGCTCTTGTAATCCACCATGTCGCGAAATAGGTCATGGAATCTTCTCGTCGCTACAAACTGTCGAGTGAGTCGCTCCTTCAGTTCTTCCCAGGTCTTGCAAAGAGGGTATGAACGCGCCGCCCACTTCTTTGCGCGTCCTTGTAGGTGAGTGAACACAGCGTTCCGGGTTTGGTAATCCGTCCACGAGTTGTTATTTTTATGATGTTCGATTTCATCACACCATTGAGCTGCTGTAAACTGACAATCGTCTGGATCGAACGGTGGCAGGTAAATCTCACTGGCCTTCAGCTTTTTCGACTCCATGGCATTCGAGGATTGTCCCTGGTTATAGTTCTGGAAGGTCGACATCATATTTTGAAAAAATGTCGACCATAATTCGGGGTTAGGCACGCTATTTCGATCTTCCTTTGTAGTAGATGATTCATCCGAATTTTTGTGTTGTTCCTCAAAGCTCGGCGTGAAATATCCTTGATTTGGGGTAGCTGGCATCGCGGTAGACTCGCAGGATGATTTTGGAAGCGATCCCACCGCTGCTGTCGGAGATTCAGCCGGATTCAGTTCGTTCGTGTCCGCCATGTTGTTTTCCTTTTATCAATCAGTGCGCACAACCGGCGCAGGCGCTGTCTCGAACCAAAGTGAACGATCAACCAAACGCACTACTGACAGATACAACATTTGACACTTGACGTAACTTGACGTTGACAGTTTGAATTCTGTACCACGGACCATCGACCACGATATTTGTGTAGTGTTGCCATACGAATAAATTAAATAATTACCAAAACATTTTGTAATCTCTAACATATAGTTTTTCCGTACCATTATATTCTGTTTTTAACCTCCGACAAATGGAAAAATCCCTAAAAAATATTGTGTGTCAGACGAGGCTGTATCGGTTAAAAGTCTTTTGCCTGGCCTTTCGGGAGTATAATTAACAAAAAATATTGCCAAAAAAAATTGTAAACATAGACTTATCACAATTATTTTGTTATTTATTATTTTCTTTTCTTTTCAAGTCTTTTCTTCTATTCGCAACTGTGATAAAAAACGTCGTAAGATACACGTTTGTTGATTATTCCATTCTCGGCTCTATAGACGCACTCGCGTTCCGCTCGCGCGTCATTAACCGCCTCGTGAAATGATCAATTTACCACACTTGTATCGCAATGTACTATGACTCATTCCCTTTTCTGTTATTTAAAAAATATATGTCAGGTCATTACAGCCAAAACCTTGTATAGGGTTTTTGGGAAGAGGGATTTCTTTCACTTGAAAAATTTTGGAAAGTTGGAATGCTGAGTTGATTGAATTGAAGTGATTCGGCACCGAAAAACGTTACAACGTCCCATATCTATTATCCCATCCCATAAGATTATAGCAACCTCAAACAAAAAGCAGCTGAAACCCAAAACCACCCAGACGTTTTTTTTTTTAATCACTCTAGGTGACCCACTTAGAAACCCAACCAGTCACAGTAAAAAATGAACTGATACATTAACTTTGGATGTGACTGTCTCCTCACCTGTTTCTGTCGTCTCTTGTTTGACTTGTGGCTCCCAGATGTCCAAAACCTCAGGTGAGATCTTGGTGAGGGAGAACAACGGCCTTGCCGTAAGCTTGGACTGAAAGCATAACATTAATAGATGTAGACTAGTGTCTATTTGCTAGTAAAGTGCTCATATTTTATGATATAGGTACTCACGTCTGTGTGGTTCTGGTACCACCGGTCCAGGGCGTCGTTGGATTCCCTCGCAGTTTGAATAAACCTACGACATCGGCGCAGCTGCGACACACAGACGCAGCACAACGCAGTCGGACGGCCAGCTCGCTGCAGCTGCAACCATACAACACACACTGTCACACACAGCCCCCACTACTCACAACACACACGCTACACATACACAGGCTTACCTTGACGCCGGTTACTACATCGTACGTCTGTTCTAGCGTCGTGTTCGCGACGCTGTACGTGTTACGATCGCCAGCAAGACACACTCGGCACACAGCGGCCGGAGGCGCGTCCATTGTCTCGGTGCTACCATATGCTATTTTCTGATTACACTGCACGCACTGTTAGACACAGAACACTATTCTCCACTAAGTATACTCCTACGAAGGTCCGTAGCTACTACGGCGACCGATTGTGGTTGGGGAGCCGGCCTAGGTCCCCACCGCCCAATGTTGCGTTGAAGCCGGTTATTATTTATAAGTATACTCCTAGCGCTGCCGATAGATTACAAGCTAAACGTAAATATGTACTTTCAGCTTGCATAATTCCTTGGTCCTTTGCTTGAATGAACTAAACAAAGATAATCACGAATTATATGAAAGAAAAACATCTAAAATGTAATAATGACATTGACAATTTTTTATTTCCATTATTAATGGCTTCGCACGGCTTGTGCATTAAGCCAGTGTCAAGTTATATTTTGCATCAAATTATGACCCGATTTTTCATAAATCGGGCCTAAAGTGTTTCAAAACAGACAGTCTTCATAGTCCGCCAAGTCAGGGGCTATCCACCAGATATAAGGTATAGGTTATACACTTGTGCACTTTTAATAGATGTTAAATATCCATGATAATATTCCATAAAAAGTAAGAACTAAGTTTCATGTAAATAAAACTGCGGCACGACCGAGGACATGTTGTTGGCTCGTTCCCACCAAAACCACAGTAACGTTCTTGTTTGGTCATGGAAAGAGTCTTGGGTAAGAGCAATATGATCATCATTAATTTATCAGTAATAATAACCTTAGAAGCACGACATACTAATATCTTAAGTATATAAGTAGTATACCTACCCACAACACAAGTTCAGTTAGGTAGGTACGTAGCTTGGGGCTAGATGGCGATGTGTGAAATGGCCTGCAATATTTATTTATTTTACACCTACAGTATAGAAGCTGTTTAGTGATTTTTAACCTGTCTGTTTTCTATATCACTCTATATTATTTTCTATAATAAAATGGCGGAAAGTTTGTGAGGTTGTAGGGGGTAGGTAATCTCCGAAACCAGTGGACCGATTTGGATGAATTTTTTTTATCCTGGAGTTCCCACAGGATCGGTACTTGCGCGGGTGAAACTATATACAGGTTGATTTTTTTACATGGGCCTTCCTTCAGGGCTATACCTATTAAATGGTGAAATCTATACATATAAAATTCTTGGTGCTGAATGACTGACTGACGGATCAACGCACAGCTTAAACCGCTGATCGTAGAAACCTGAAACTTGGAGGGTGTGGTTTTTGTACGACGTAGGCATCAGATAATAAAAGGATTTTCCGAAATGCTACCCCTTAGGGGGCGATAAAGGGGGAAAAGTTTGTATGGGACAAGGTAATTCCTTGGTCCATTTTCGACTTGTACGCGGACGAAGTCGCGGGCAAAAGGTAGTGGGGTTATAAAGTTAGTAGTTCATTGTAACTATTATGTATTTTGTGTTTGTAGGAAATTAATATAACTTTTAAATTAAGAGACACTGACGAAGGTAAAACCGCGGGCCGCAACTAGTTAAATATGGATGGAAAAATAATAATAACCAAATTTCTATTTAATATATTTATTTATTAATTTAAGTACACTTAAAATAAAATTTTAATAGTAGTATATTGTTACCCGAGGGGTGAAAGTAACTTATTTAGTCCCGAGACATGGCCTAATGGTTCGAGGGACTAAATAAGCCTTTAACCCGAGGTAATTACTGTGCTTTTCATTACGAATATATCAAATTCTTCCTGATAACGAGAGTGAATAAAAGAATCCATTAGTACCTGATCCTCTTACAAGGTTGGGACCAAAGAGGTTAGGGGCTGACCATTAATCACGTGATGTTTTTTTTGGCATTTTTGAACCCCTAGGTGATACATGGTGAGGTTTAAGACTACCCCCCCCCTTCCCCCCATATCACCAAATTTTTAGTACAAAAAAATATTTTTTTTTTATATATTTATAAAATACAGGTAAGTATACCTAAGTAACATCTCATTTTATTATAGAAATGGCGCCTTTGCCGAAAAAATCCCCCCTTGTGATATTTCGTGATTTTTATGGACCCCTCCCCCCCTTTCGAGCCTTACGTGATTAATGGACAGCCCCATATATATTATGTAGTGTTTTTTGGTTTTTGTTATTTGTATTCAATACTCAAATACGTCGGTACTTACCGAAGGGATTTTCATTAATGAGTTAAACTAACACTGGGACATAACGCGAAGTCCGTAGATTCAAATTACAATTATTGAAACATAGAAGAACAACCACATTAAACATAACACAAATAACAAAATACCAAAGGATAATACTAACTTAAACCCCTACTTGAAAATGGCACTTTTAAAATATAAATTGGTTGGATAGAACTCGAGAAATCTGCAAATACCTAAAGTACAGAATCGCCATCTTAATGACGTCTTAAATGCTACTTGTTAAAGGCTTTCGAAACTAAAACAGGCTAATTCGTCATCTATAGAGATATCAAGGAATCCAAAGATTCCTGTTTTAGGTATACACAACTCGTGACTATAAAATTCGAGAAATAGAGGACTTTTGGATGAACTGCCGCTAGACTGTAACAAACAACTTTTGAAAATTTGAAAAAGAAATTGATTTTTTTAGTGGTTATGTTAACTCGAAATTAGCTTCCTTTTTAAAATAAGTCATGCAGACTTTATGCAGACATTCAATAAAATTTAAAAAAAAAAGTGGGTCATACGTCCGTCCGATATTTATTTTGCGGACGATATTTATGTTACCCAGCTTCAATAATACTGTGACTTTTGTGTTAAAATGATGCGCGTGCATCTTAAAATTTCTCTATTTGATAATATTTTTTTCATAACGCGCCTAAAGAAGTATAACTCCAGAAATAAGACAAATGTTAAGGTTAATGACCTCTCCGTGTACACAGAGCAAAAATTATCACAAATCCAAAAGCCGTAGAACAAAACTTGATTGTTACAGTGCACAGAAACCCTCAAACGTTTTCCAATAACCCTGTTACATACTATTCCACCAATTATACTATACAGGGTGTCCCGTAATGATTGGATATTTTTTTCTGAACCGGCACATTGTCCTCTATCCGTGGGTGCCCACTTATCCATTCATTACGGGACACCCTGTATATAAGTTTACAATAATTTTATATTTCTTAGTAGATTAAATTACTAGCCTTGAACTTTTCCTCGTGATCTTAGAAATGAATCATTAAATGCCGTTTTAAGTCACCCTTTAGCTTAAATTTATAATCACACTTACCGCATATAAAAAGATTTGCTCCAGTATGAGTCATTAAATGCCGTTTCAAGGAACCCTTTTGCTTACATTTATAATCACACTTATCGCACATAAAAGGTTTTTCTCCAGTATGAGTCATTAAATGCCGTTTCAAGTTGCACTTTCGCTTACATTTATAATTACACTTATCGCACATAAAAGGATTTTCTCCAGTATGAGTCATTAAATGCCGTTTCAAGGAACCCTTTTGCTTACATTTAAAATCACACTTATCGCACATAAAAAGCTTTGCTCCAGTATGAGTAATTATATGCTGTTTAAAGGAACTCTTTTGCGTACATTTATAATCGCATTTATCACACATAAAAAGCTTTTCTCCAGTATGAGTCATTAAATGCTGTTTTAAGGAACTCTTTTGTTTACATTTATAATCACACTTATCGCACATAAAAGGATTTTCTCCAGTATGAGTCATTATATGCCGTTTCAAGGAACCCTTTAGATTACATTTATAATTACAATTATCGCACATAAAAAGCTTTGCTTCAGTGTGAGTCATTAAATGTAGTTTCAAGTGAGTCTTTCGCTTGCATTTATAATCACACTTATCGCACATAAAAGGCTTTGCTCCAGTATGAGTCATCATATGGTTTTTCATGTCACTCTTTTGCTTACATTTATAATCACACGTATCGCACATAAAAGGATTTTGTCCAGTGTGAGTCATTAAGTGCTGTTTTAAGTTACTCTTTGTCTTACATTTATAATCACACTTATCGCACATAAAAGGATTTTCTCCAGTATGAGTCATTAAGTGCCGTTTTAAGTTACTTTTTTGCTTACATTTATAATCACACTTTTCGCACATGAAAGGCTTTGATCCGGTATGGGCCATTAAATGTTCATTCAAGGTATCCTTTTGCTTACATTTATAATCACACTTATCGCACATAAAAGGATTTTCTCCAGTATGAGTCATTAAGTGTCGTTTCAAGTTACCCTTTTGGTTACATTTATAATCACACTTATCGCACATAAAAGGCTTTGCCCCAGTATGCGTCATTGAATGTTGATTCAAGTATGATTTTTTATCAGTTGTATAAGTACATTGTGAGCATGAGAACATGTTCCGTTGGTCTCGAAGAGTCGAGGTTGTATCGGTGTTAGAAGGGTGGTGTCTCGCGGTGATCGGTCTCCGTTGCTCGAGCCCGGGGCCATCTGTGAGAAGCAGCGTTAGTTGTGTTTAGAGATGCAGCGTTCGGACAATATTAGCACTGTGGAGGTCCACTAACAGCTGTTACTCGTGCTTTCAAAGCCTCAATCTATTACGAAATTTGAGTTTTTATAAAAAATACACTAAACAGAATATATTATGCCAACACACATTAGTAAAATAAAACACATAACTACATAAATAATTATATAACCAAGTTTTCTTAAAAAAAAAAAACGAAATAAGTACAAAGAATACTCACCAGTTGTATCTTGATCCAACTTGATTCGTTTCATGGATCTAAGACTTCTTGTAGGAATATCCTGATCTAACGACTTACGTTGTCTTCCAACACTCCATGTCCCAGGAGCAGTTTCACTTCCCACATCATCTACCACCTCCTGAATATCAGGTTCTACATCATTCAACACTTGCATCATGTCATCATCAGCATCAAAATAATCTTGTACATTCACCCATTCAATATTGTCTGAAATCTTTGCAATTTTTCTTTTGAAGCCACAAGACTCTGTGTGGTCTTTTCCTTCATTATTTGGCACCTGTTTCTTGTCTTGTTCATTATCTGACACCCGGGTATTATCTTGTTCATCGACTGACACCTGTGTGGTTTCTGGATCATCATCTGATATCTGTATACTGTCTTCAGTTGTCTGTGAAACATGTGTGGGATCACTTAGAACTTCATGCTTTATTTCATCCGTGATAAAAGTTCCTGCGTCATTTTGATCTGCATCCTCTGAAACATAAACAAATAGATATGTTACTTCAGAGTGTCATTGTGCTGCATCACTGATAGTTTCGATTCGATTGCTGAGAAAAAACCTACTAAGTACTAAACTCTGAAAGTATGCATGAACTGTGCGAAGCCATAATTGGTATTCTTTGGTGTTACCTAAAGCAAGGAGGTTAGGTTATTGAAGTTCCTAATGCGTAATGATACTGATTCTGGCTAAAAGCACATTGCACAAGCCGCGCGAAGCCATAATTTGACATGACACAGCTGTCAGTGAAAGCGATTTTCCCTAGGGCTGAAAGTTTTTCTTTCTACACGCTCTTCAGGCATCTTTAGACCTACTTTCGGAGTATGAGTAATGAAAAATATATATATTTTGACAACCCAGTTGGCACAATGGTCTCCATGCCGGACTGCCAAACACAGGGTTGCGGATTCGATTCCCGCCTCAGACAAGTATTTATGCTTAGATATTTGTCTGTGGTCTGGTTGTTTATATGTATTATAAGTATATATTTACAAAAAAAAAAAGTATATAAGTATCCTTTATCTAGCACCCATAACACAAGTCTAGTTACTTAGCTTGGGGCTAGATGGCGATGTGTGGAATGTCCTGAAATATTTATTTATTTATTTTATTTATATTATACACCTACAGTAGTTTTTCGTAATGAATCACGAAATTCTTCTACAAGTACCTATATGCAAGTTTACACTGATTGAATTTCGGAGAACTTAGTCATGGAGCAATGAAATCAATCAATATTAATTTATCAATTAAAAATGTCCTCTCAAACCCTTAAACCTTTTAGATGGAATGTCGCCTCGAAAATATTACTGTAAACTGAGTATTGGTCTGAAATTATGCAAGAACTTTATACGTTCAGTTTGATCAACTTAAAAAATATAAATAAGTACAAGGAATACTCACCAGTTGTATCTTGCTCCAACTTGATTTGTTTCCCGGATCTAAGACTTCTTGTAGGAATATCCTGATCTAACGACGTGCATTTCCATCCAACATTCAATGTCCAAGGAGCGGTTTCACATCCTACATCATCTACCACCTCCTGAATATCAAGTTCAACATCATTCAACACATGCATCTTGTCATCATCAGCATCAAAATAGTCTTGTACATTCACCCATTCAATATTGTCTGAAATCTTTGAAATGTTTCTTTTAAAACCACAAGACTCTGTGTGGTCACTTCCATCATTACTTGGCATGTGTGTCTTGTCTTTAACAACTGAAACCTGTGTGTTTTCTGGATCATCATCTGATATCTGTGTACTGTCTTCAGTTGTCTGTGAAACATGTGTGGGATCACTTACAACTTCATGCTTTATTTCATCCGTGGTAAAAGTTCCTGCATCATTTTGATCTGCATCCTCTGAAACATAAATAAATAGATATGTTAGGTCAGTTTATCATTGTGCTGCATAGTGTTCCTAGATGTCCCGATTGGCAGTGGTTTAGTGATGTGTCCAAATTAAACCTTAATCGGGATGCCTAATTGAACCTTACAGAAGTTAAAATACTTCATCTGCAATATGGCGTTAATTCACAAAAATGCTGTTTTATTAATTTTGTCAGAATATTTACATTACTCTTTTTTCTGCTAAGTGTTATTTAAAAAAAATATGGCAGGTCACTATAGCCAAAGCCTTGTGTAGGGTTTTTGGGAAGAGGGATTTCTTTCACATGAAAAATGGATTGAAGTGATTCAGCACGGAAAAACCTTACAACGTCCCATATCAATTATCCCATCCCATAAGGGCATGGCAACCTCAAACAAAAAGCATCTGAAACCCAAAACCATCCAGAGGTTTTTTGTTTTGTTTAATCACTCTAGGTGATCTACTTAGAAAACCAACCAGTCACAGTAAAAAATTAACTGACACATTAACTTTGGACGTGACTGTCTCCTCACCTGTTTCTGTCGTCTCTTGTTTGACTTGCGGCTCCCAGATGTCCAAAACCTCAGGTGGGATTTTGGTGAGGGAGAACAGCGGCCTCGCTGTAAGCTTGGACTGAAAGCATAACGTGAATAGATGTAGACTAGTGTCTATTTGCTAGTAAAGTGCTCATATCATATGGTTTAGGTACTCACGTCTGTGTGGTTCTGGTACCACCGGTCCAGGGCGTCGTTGGATTCCCTCGCAGTTTGAATAAACCTACGACATCGGCGCAGCTGCGATACACAGACGCAGCACAACGCAGTCGGACGGCCAGCTCGCTGCAGCTGCAACCATACAACACACACTGTCACACCCAGCCCCCACTACTCACAACACACATGATACACATACACAGGCTTACCTTGACGCCGGTTACTTCATCGTACGTCGGTTCTAGTGCCGTGTTCGCGACGCTGTACGTGTTACGATCGCCAGCGAGACACACTCGGCACACAGCGGCCAGAGGCGCGTCCATTGTCTCGGTGCTACCATGTGTTATTTTCTGATTACACTGAATGCACTGATAGACACAGAACACTATTATTATTTATAAGTCGGTTATTATTTATAAGTATACTCCTAGCGCTGCTGATAGATTACAAGCTTAACGTAACTATGTACTCCTAACTTGCATAATTCCTTGGTCCTTTGCTTGAATGAAATAAACAAAGATAATCACGAATTATAGGAAAGCAAAGCATCTAGAATGTAAAAATGACATTGACAATATATATTATTTTACATTGACAATTTTGACAAACATCAAAACATTTTTTTTTCTTAACTGCTTCGCACGGCTTGTGAATATTATAGCCAGCATCAATATAGTAGAAGTTAACATTTTGCATTAAATTATGGCCCGATTTTCATAAATTGGGCTTAAAGTGTTTCAAGATAGGTTGCTAAATGTAACTCCAGTGCTGCAGCTCAAAGAATATTATCAGCAATAATCTTGATCAAAACTTTTTTCTTAGTCTATGGATCAAAACTAAAAAGAGAAACGTTTATGTACTGAAATGATTTGGACTAATTTTGACCAAGTATTTACTCAATAATGAGGCATGTTATAAATATTAGTCGCGATTTGTTTTCCAAAATTAATAAGAATATGTATAAGAAATATTAAGTACAAACTACTGTTTTCTTTTAAAGTAGGTCTTTATTTTGTCACCTTACATAGTTATCCTATAATATATTTAGACATAGGTACCTAATAAATAATACAAATAAATATTCCAGATTTTATACAGATTATAGCTTAATGTTCTCATACAGAATTTATACAGGGTTTTTTACATATCGATACAGATTTATCGATTTAGAATGTGGCAACACTGAAGTCCATGTTTGGCACCAATTTATTAACACTGATTTTAACCACTAGATATAAGGTATAGGTTATCCACTTGTGCACTTTTAATAGATGTTAAATATCCATGATAATATTCCATAAAAAGTTAAAACTAAGTTTCATGTAAATAAAATTGCGGCACGACCGAGGACATGTTGTTGGCTCGTTCCCGCCAAAACCACAAAAACGTTCTTGGTTTGTCATAGAAAGAGTCTTGCGTTAGCCACAAAAAATGTCGATTTCGTGCAGATAGCTTTTGCATAGATAATAAGTTATAGAAGTAGAAACATGTCGTAAGGTGATTGTTCACCCCCTTCCACCCCTCTTTTTATTTACCCCCGACCTTCGACCTTCCTCTATGCCCCCGACGCAAAAAATCAGATGTAAGCACTTACTTACATCTGATTTTGTAGGGTCATAATTTCGGGGTTATTTTTTTTTGTAGGGTTTTTTCATAGTTTTTTTTTTGCTTGTTTTAGACTTTTTACGTTCATACTATTTTATTATTTTGTGTCGGGGCTTTTTTAAATTTTGAATTTAATTTTTTGTATCACAAATTACAGATTTTTTATTAGGTACAGATATTTTGCGATTTTTATAAAAAAGGTAAAAGCTACAACAAAACTGTCAATGAGCAATATGATCATCATTAATTTTTTTAAGTATCAGTAATATTGACCTTAGAAGCCTTAGAAGTACTACAT
This sequence comes from Idaea straminata, assembly GCA_951213275.1. Classification (NCBI taxonomy): domain Eukaryota; kingdom Metazoa; phylum Arthropoda; class Insecta; order Lepidoptera; family Geometridae; genus Idaea; species Idaea straminata. The sequence goes on from OX577872.1 coordinate 7,537,496, forward strand.
ACTAATATGTTAAGTGATTAAGTAGTATATCCGTTGTCTAGCACCCATAACACAAGTCTAGTTACTTAGCTTGGGGCTAGATGGCGATGTGAGGAATGTCCTGAATATTTATTTATTTTATACTAACAGTATAGGCTGTCTAGTATCGAGCTAAGGTTGATGAATTAAAACCTCTTGATAGTTTATAAGTACATATAATTTCTTGATTCTATTAATTTTTACTGATGATGTGCGCAGGAGTAGAATCTCAACGTAATTGTGTTACAATTTAAGTAAGTGTGACAGATGGCGTCACATCCATTCTTGACAGCTGACGCAGTGGCGGTTGGCGTTGACATTGACAATATTCAACAGGTTCCCGGCCTTGGAACAGTGAGTTCCAACGTAGGTAGTGGGCAGAGACGATTGAATGCTCATCTCAGGGTTCCACTCGTGGTTCTGATGTCTGCGACGCGGTTCACGTCGTCGGTGCCTGGATGTACTGCGGTGACTCGTCCTAGAAGCCATCGGTTGGGTGGTAGACGGTCGTCCTTGATTACGACCATATCGCCTGGACATAGTTGTCCCTTGGTTGTGTGCCACTTGCTCCTAGTCTGTAATTCTGAAACGTACTCTCTGTAAAAACGTTTCCAGAAATGATCTCTCAGTGCTTGGATTCTCGTGAATCTATTGAAGTTTGTGAGTGGCACATTGTCAGGTACCTGGGGAGAAGGCAACGTTGTAAGAACACGTCCAATCAAAAAATGCGCAGGAGTTAAAGGGATGAGATCTGAAGGATCTGATGAGAGAGGAGTGAGTGGTCTAGAATTTAGGATGCTTTCAATCTGCACCAAAACCGTATTCATTTCCTCGTAATTCAAGTGTGCCATACCTAAAACTCTCTTTAAATGAAACTTGATAGATTTGACAGACGCTTCTGCTAAGCCATTAAAATGGGGACTATAGGCTGGACTAAATTTAAAATTAATTCCATTTTCAGATGAATATGATATTACGTCATTACAAGTTGATTTAATAAACCTGTTAATTTCGTTGCAGGCACCCACGAAATTTATCCCGTTGTCGGAATAAATATTCGTAGGTTTGCCTCTGCGAGCAATGAATTTATTGAGGGCTGACATGAAAGAATGTGACGACAATTCGGTGACAAGCTCTATGTGTACTGCCTTAATAGCTAGACATACAAACACGCAAATATAAGCTTTTTGAAGTCTAAATAAAATAAATATTGCAGGACATTCCACACATCGCCATCTAGCCCCAAGCTAAGTAACTAGACTTGTGTTATGGGTGCTAGACAACGGATATACTACTTATACATACTTTTCTTTTGTAAATATATACTTATAATACATAGAAACAACCAGACCACAGACAAATATCTAAGCATAAATACTTGTCTGAGGCGGGAATCGAACCCGCAACCCTGTGTTTGGCAGTCCGGCATGGTGACCATTGTGCCAACTGGGTCGTCAAAAGTCTACAGTCTACAGCCTCTACCCTTTCTATCTGCTATCAGTATTGGTCCGCAATAGTCAATCGCGGTGTTTGTGAATGGGAACTCTGCTTCTAATCTCGCTTGAGGCAAATTTCCCATGATGGGTTGATAGGTTTTACCTGCAAACCTGCAACATTGTATGCAGTTATGAGTCACCTTCCTAACTAAGTTGCGACCATTCACAATCCAAAATTTGTGACGTAATATTGAGGTCCAGCATGTAACAAATATTTGTGATAGTATTCGACTAATAACTGTGTGATCTTGTGAGAGGCGTGCAGTAGAATAGGATACTTTATGTCGTAGTTGTAATTAGAATTTGCTAGCCTGCCTCCGACACGAATTAACTCACTGGACGAGTCAATGAATGGATTGAGTTTTAATATTTTATCCTTAGACGGTAATGTAGATTTGTTTATTAATATTGAGTATTGCTTATGAAAAATATCCCTTTTTACCAATTTGCAAAGTGTTAATGTGCTAGAATGTAGTTCAGTGAATGTTAATTTACCTATTAATTTGTTGCTTGAGTTTCGACAGTTATGTATGAAACGTTTGATGTATGCAACTATGCGCTGAAGCTTGCTGTACGAAGAATATTTGTTTATGAAATCAAACCTCTGTAATTCGCTTGATTGTATATGACATTGAACCTTGGTTTCAGATAAGTTTTGAGTGTGAATGAGGTGTGGTTGTGTGGGTAACTTAATTTCAGCGTCATGTAAAAAGTGTGGACCTTCCCACCATAAGAGTGAAGCCTGAAGTTGTGCAGCATTAAGACCTCGGGAACCGATGTCTGCCGGGTTCAAGTCTGTGGGAACATAGTTCCATGACGAAGGTTCAGAAGTTTTTAAAATATCTTTGACTCTATTATACACAAATTACCTTAAATTGTATTTACAAGATTTTATCCAACTAAGAACGATCGTAGAGTCGCTATAGAAAAATTGTGAATTTATATTGACACGTAATGACTTCTTTACCTTATCAGCTAATTGTGTGGCTAATAAAGCTCCACATAGCTCCAACCTAGGTATAGTCAGTTTTTGCTTGAGTGGTGCTACCCTGCTTTTTGATAAGACTAAGTGAACCTTGACAATTCCACTGCTAGACAAGGATCTTAGATAGACACATCCAGAATAGGACTTGATCGAGACCTTAATATAATCGTCGAGTAAAACATGTCTTGGAATTTGAATTTTTGTTAAATTTGGTAAGTTAACCATGAATTGTTGCCATTGTGATAGGATTTCTGGAGGTAGCTCTTCGTCCCATGAAATGTTCTTTGCCCAGAGGGTCTGTAAAATGAGTTTCGCCTGCAGCATACAGGGATTAATCAAACCTAGTGGGTCAAAGACTTGAGCGATAGTGGATAAGATGGTGCGTTTGTTTGAATGAGTTTGAGTGTCTATGTTTGTTGATGAAAATAGCAACTCGTCTGATTTGCAGGCCCACAATAGACCTAGTGTTTTTGCATATTTGTCTTTACTTAAGGTGAGTAATTCTTCGTTACGTATTTTCACCGACAATTTTTGTTAGTATTGATGGTTTGTTTGACCGCCACTTTCTAAGGTGAAAATGAGCGCCTTCCAACATGTGAATTACACCCTTGCATGTGGAAATAAGCTGCGATTCTAGGTTATTCCCAGTTACCAGGTCGTCGACGTACATATCTGAAAGAATTGTCTGTTTTACTTGTTCGTCTGTGCTGTCACGACCTAACTGTATGAGACATCTTGTAGCTAGGTAGGGCGCTGAAGCGGTACCATAAGTGACAGTGTTAAGTTTGTATTTTTTGAGAGGTTGATCAGGATCGGACCGCCAAAATATTTGCTGAAGGCTTCTAAATTGTTGCGCAACTAAAGTCAGGCGATACATTTTCTCGATATCAGCTGTTACTACTATCTTATGCTGTCGAAACCTGATCAAAATGCTTATTATGTCGTCTTGTAGAAATGGACCTATGTGTTGAATGTTATTTAGTGATTTGCCTGAACTTGTAACGGCTGATGCGTCAAAGACGGTCCTCAGCTTTGTACTGAGGCTGTTTTCCCGCAAGACGCCATGGTGGGGCAAAAAATATGATACCTCGGTTTGATGAGTATCTGTAGTTTCTGTCATGTGACCAAGAGCTATGTATTCGTTCATAAAATCGGTGTATAGTGTTTTAAATGTATGGTTACGTTTGAATTTACGTTCTAGTGAATAGAAACGAGTGAGAGCTTGTTGCTCTGAATCGCCTAATGTATGTGGCGATTCCTTGAGTGGTATGTGAACCACGAACCTGCCGTCTTGTTGACGAACAGTTGTTTGTGTGAAAATCCTTTCACACTCACTCTCACCTTTAGTATGGACTTGTTGAGCGGTGGAAACGGATTCTAACTCGAAGAATTTGTTAAGTTTTTCATCGAGATCTGTGGTTTGTGTAAAATGACTGTGGACTGTATTGTTATAGGTCTGTTGTTGTGTATGTGGAACATGAAATGAGCCGGTAACGAGCCAACCTAGCCTTGTTTCAACTAGTGTCGGATTACCTTTGCCCAATGACATCGTGTTGTGTGTGAGTACCTCCCAGAATAGGTCGGCACCTAGTAGGAGTTGCACCTCTGACGGTACATTGAATGTTGGATCCGCGAGTTGTAAATTCGCGGGGATTTTGAATGGATTGCAATTGATTCGTGTTGATGGTATAACCTGTGTAATATGTGGTACAATGAGACAATTGACGTCTGCACTATAACCACTGTTCGTTAATGAAGATAAGGAAATGTCACATCTTTGAGTAATTTGTGAGAATTGACCGTTCAATCCTTGAACTGAGATAGTAGTAGAGTAGCTTGGAATACCTAATTGTATTTGTAAACCTTGAGTAATGAAGCTAGAGGTACTTCCATTGTCCAAGAGCGCTCTGACACTATGGAGCTGACCCTTATGATCTGAAATGTTGATCATAGTTGTAAACAAAAGAACTTGACCTTGATGAATGGATGATAAAGTGACATTATTTTGTATAGAAGATGACTGAGCACCGTCATGCAGCGTTGGTAGTACTACACAGTCTCGTGAAGAGCTAGATTGCGGTTCAGTAGTATTTGAATTAATGTGTAGCATAGTGTTGTGTTTTTGTAAGCAGATTTTACAAGGACCTAATTTACACTGCTGCTCATCATGACCTTTTCGCAAACAATTGGTACACAAGTGTAATTGTTTTATCTTCTCAATTCGTTGTTCTATAGGTAATGACTTGAATTTAAAGCATGAGTAGATGGGATGTGGATGTTTACATATAGGACATTCTGTTTTTGTGGGTTTCTCGTTTCGTAAAGGTTGTTTTGTGAAAGAGTGATTAGCAATGAATGTTCTTGGGCGTAGATGTGTTATGTCGCTGTGTCTGCGAGGTTTGTATTTTTCCTCTATAGTTTCAAGCAAATCGGCTCGATTCTTCAAAAAGGAATTAAAATTCTCTAATGATGGGAGTTCCTTTATGTGGTTACGTTCTTGCTCCCACTCACGACTTGAATTTGGATCGAGTTTGCTTGAAACTAGTTCGATAATGAGTGTGTCCCAATGTTCAGTAGGTAGTTTCGAGTTTTTTCAAAGCCCGAAGATTTTTATTTACAGTGTCAATGACATTTCTCAACGAACTAGAGGTCTCTCGTTGAATAGGTTCAATATTGAATAAAGCCTTAACATGTTTGTTTACTAAGAGTCGATTGTTATTGTATCTATCGCACAGCAAACTCCAAGCAATTTCATAATTGTCCTCGGAGAAATCAAGTGACTGTATGACTAACAACGCGCCTTCCTTAAGAGAAGCACGCAAATAATGAAATTTAGTTATTGTCGGAATAGTAGTGTTTTTGTGTATGAGTGAGCTAAATGTGTCGTGGTACTCTAACCAATCCTGATAGCGTCCAGAAAAGGTAGGTAGATTAATGATAGGAAGCTTAATATTTGTCCCACCTGCGAGGCCTGATACACTACTAGAACCCGTCACCTGATTGCCGTGCGCAACCGCAGGTTCCTGGCCTCTACTCAGCATGTCCTGAGCAGCAGCCACCAACCCGAAGTATGTATTCTCGAATGTCTCCCTTTCTGTGTATTCGCCATCTGAAATTTCGGATAAATTTTCTATTTCAGTTTGTGTGTTATCAAAATCGTTGTACATGTCTTGTATTTTGTTTAATCTACTTGATGACTCGCATTGTTGCAAGTTATTTAGTTCCTTGCAAAGCAAAAGTGGCTGAAGGTATGATTTAAATATAGTGAGTTTTGCTTTATATGAACTTCGATTCTTTTTTAAGGTTTTGAGGTCCATGATTGTGCGAAATTAGCTGAAAATGGAAGTAATTTAGTGTATCTTTATAATGGTGTGGAAATGAAAATGAAAGTATACTTAAATTATGAAAATAGTGCAAAGAAGCTCAGCAGAAGTTCGAATAAACCGCGCAAAGCTCGAATGTCAAGCGACACCGATCAGCTGATCGGTCCCGTACGACGCGGCAAGCGAGCGATGACGTCACGTTCAACTCAGCCGGCGGACGGTCGTTGTTGGACTTTGACCTCCTGGAATTTGCGAAAAAGCAAAAAAACAGCAAATTGTATGCACACTTAAATGACAAGGGGGTGAAGAACGAGTAGGAATGCCGATTTTAACAACCAAAAATACTAGCACACTGAAGTTAAGTTGTTTGAGATTGAATAAATTGACGAATACTTATTACATCGACGAAGTTGTTTACGTTTTATAGCAATCGAGAAAGAAGTGCAGTGATAAAACTGTAGGCAAATTAGAATAGATGAATGGAAGCAGCAGAAGGGTCTTGAATATTAACGACGTGTAATTTTAAACTTTAATTATTTGAATGAGGTAGGTAGGTATGTATAGAAGTGATTTGAGATAAATTTGAATAAATGTGAAAGAATATCCTGCGCAATTTGTAATGATTGGAACGGACTCACGGTTGTGGACTTCTCCTTTGGCGGTGACTTGTGCAAATCTCCTTTGGCGGCGATTTGTCTACGTGGTGCTTCGTTCCGTAACCGTTGCTCGATCTGTCGTTAATCCCAGTTTTCTTGGTCAACTGGGATCCGGCTCGAAAACTGTCTAGTATCGAGCTAAGGTTGATGAATTAAAACCTCTTGATAGTTTATAAGTACATATAATTTCTTGATTCTATTAATTTTTACTGATGATGTGCGCAGGAGTAGAATCTCAACGTAATTGTGTTACAATTTAAGTAAGTGTGACAGATGGCGTCACATCCATTCTTGACAGCTGACGCAGTGGCGGTTGGCGTTGACATTGACAATATTAAACATAGGCTGTTAAGTGATTTTTACCCCCATCGGATCTGTTTTCTATCACCGATTACAGGTAAGTACCTAGGTATTTTGATATATTTTTCAAAATAAAAATCTAACCTAACTTTTTCGTAACTTCGTCTGCGTAGAAGTCGCGGGCAAAAGGTAGTGGGGTTATAAAGTTAGTAGTTCATTGTAACTATTATGTATTTTGTGTTTGTAGGAAATTAATAAAACTTTTAAAGAGACACTGACGAAGGGAAAACCGCCGGTCGCAACTAGTTAAATATGGATGGAAAAATAATAATAACCAAATTTCTATTTAATATATCTATTTATTTATTAATTTAAGTACTTACACTTAAAATAAAATTTTATTGGTAGTATATTGTTACCTGAGGGGTGAAAGTAACTTATTTAGTCACGAGACATGGCCCAATGGTTCGAGGGACTAAATAAGCCTTTAACCCGAGGTAAATACTGTGCTTTTCATTACGAATATATCAAATTCTTCCTGATAACGAGAGTGAATGAATGACTCCATTACTACCTGATCCTCTTACAAGGTTGGGACCAAAGAGGTAAGGGGCTGTCCATTAACCACGTGATGTTATTTTTGGCATTTTTGAACCCCTAGGTGATACATGGTGAGGTTTAAGACAACCCCCCCCTTCCCCCCTATATCACCAGATTTTTAGTACCTACCTACAAAAAAACTTATTTTTTTTATATTTATAAAATACATGTAGGTATACCTAAGTAACATCTCATTTTATTATAGAGATGGCGCGTTTGCCGAAAATATACCCCCTTGTGATATTTCGTGATTTTTATGGACCCCTTCCCCCCCCCCCCTTTCGAGCCTCACGTGATTAATGGACAGCCCCTTATACATTATGTAGTGTTTTTTGGTTTTTGTTATTTGTATTCAATACTCAAGTACGTCGGTACTTACCGAAGGGATTTTCATTAATGAGGTAAACTAACACTGGAAAATAACGCGAAGTCCGTAGATTTAAATTACAATTATTGAAACATAGAAGAAAAACCACATTAAACATAAGACAAATAACAAAATACCAAAGGATAATATTAACTTAAACACCTACTTGAAAATGGCACTTTTAAAATATAAATTGGTTGGATAGAACTCGAGAAATCTGCAAATACCTAAAGTACAGAATCGCCATCTAAATGACGTCTTAAATGCTACTTGTTAAAAGCTTTCGAAACTAAAACAGGCTAATTCGTCATCTATAGAGATATCAAGGAATCCAAAGATTCCTGTTTTAGGTATACACAACTCGTGACTATAAAATTCGAGAAATAGAGGACTTTTGGATGAACTGCCGCTAGACTGTAACAAACAACTTTTGAAAATTTGAAAAAGAAATTGATTTTTTTAGTGGTTATGTTAACTCGAAATTAGCTTCCTTTTTAAAATAAGTCATGCAGACTTTATGCAGACATTCAATAAAATTTAAAAAAAAAAAGTGGGTCATACGTCCGTCCGATATTTATTTTGCGGACGATATTTATGTTACCCAGCTTCAACCTGTGACTTTTGTGTTAAAATGATGCGCGTGCATCTTAAAATTTCTCTATTTGATAATATTTTTTTCATAACGCGCCTAAAGAAGTATAACTCCAGAAATAAGACAAATGTTAAGGTTAATGACCTCTCCGTGTACACAGAGCAAAAATTACCACAAATCCAAAAGCCGTAGAACAAAACTTGATTGTTACAGTGCACAGAAACCCTCAAACGTTTTCCAATAACCCTGTTACATACTATTCCACAAATTATACTATACAGGGTGTCCCGTAATGATTGGATATTTTTTTCTGAACCGGCACATTGTCCTCTATCCGTGGGTGCCCACTTATCCATTCATTACGGGACACCCTGTAGGTATATAAGTTTACAATAATTTTATATTACTTAGTAGATTAACCCCCGAATACTGAAAGGCTACTTAACTTTAAGCGGCGTTTAAATTGACGTTAAGTGTATGTGCCGTGAAGTGTCGGCCTAGAATAACACTTCCCCATATCTTCTTGTGGGTGACGTAAGAGGCGTCTAAGAGATTACATTAGGAACAGGGATGGGCAGCAGCGTCTCTGTCTCATTCCATCCAAATCGACTGCGCTCGCCAACCCGCATGCCCAGCGTGGTGAGTATGGGCAAAACCCCTCAATGATGGATAATAACAAAAATCCCAGGCCCCCAGTCCCCGGCAGCCTTGCTATTCCTGGCTACGGTAGCGGCCATGGTAACGGCAGGGCAGGGGGTGCGAAGAATCCCCGGCAGAGATCCGGCTACCACCACCGACGACTGGCCCTGGTAACACATAATACGCGCACTTTGAGGACCGACGAGAAGTTGTACGAGTTGGAAGAAGAATTGAGCAAGTTGCATTGGGACATCATAGGGCTATCTGAAGTCCGAAGAGAGGGTGAGGACACGATAACCCTAAATTCTGGCAACTTGATCTTCTACCGGGAGGGCGATCAACTATCCCAAGGTGGTGTTGGGTTTATCGTCCACAAGTCCCTCGTTAACAACATAATGGTTATCGAGAGTGTGTCGAATAGGGTAGCGTACCTTATACTCAGAGTATCTAAAAGGTATTCGCTGAAGGTCATACAGGTATATGCGCCGACCTCGACACACCCGGATGACGAAGTGGAGGCTATGTATGAGGACATTAGTAGAGCCATACATAAGTCTAAAACTCACTTTACTGTTGTTATGGGGGACTTTAACGCAAGAATAGGCAAAAGAAGTGATGACGAGATGAAAGTGGGAAATTTTGGTTTTGGGCGACGGAACCCTCGAGGACAGAGGCTGGCCGACTTTCTGGAGAAGGAGGGACTCTTCTTGATGAACTCTTTCTTCCAGAAGCCGCCTCATAGAAAGTGGACTTGGATGAGTCCCGATGGTTCCACAAAAAACGAGATCGACTTCATCATGACTACTAGGCGGCATATATTTAACGATGTCTCTGTGATCCACAGAGTTAAAACTGGCAGTGATCACCGTATGGTAAGAGGCACGTTGAATATAAACGTCAAACGAGAGAGGTCGCGTATGATGAAGTCGACGCTCCGGCCTACAGTTGCCCACTACCAGGATCCCGAGAGCTTTCAACTCGAGCTCCAAAATCGCTTCGATTGCCTAGAAGATTGCGTTTCTGTGGACGATACTAATAACAGGTTTGTAGAAATCGTCCAAGCGGTCGGGTCAAAATTCTTTAAAACCCGCCATAAAAATAGACCTCAAAAATTATCAGGCCACACTTTGCACCTCATGGAAAAACGACGCTCCCTGACACTCCAATCATCCGACGATGCAGACGCATTTCGGCAGCTCAATAGACACATCAATAAGTCCTTGCGGCATGATATTCGTGCCTTTAATACCAATAGTATTAAAGAGGCGATAGAGCGGAACAAAGGCTCCAAAGTGTTTGCAAGAGACAGGTCTATTGGGCAAAGCCAGTTGACCAAGCTGAAGAAGGAGGATGGGAGTATAGTGTCGACAAAACCAGAGGTGTTGAGAGAGGTCGAGAGGTTCTATAGACGGTTATATACTTCGGTAGCGCAACCTGTTGCTGATACGGCTAAAGACCCGAGAGCCAAGCTTACCCGACACTTTACCGAAGATATCCCGGACATCAGCTTGTATGAGATAAGAATGGCCCTTAAGCAGCTTAAGCATAACAAGGCATCGGGCGAAGACGGAATTACGACAGAGCTTCTGAAAGCGGGTGGAACACCGATACTTAAAGTCCTTCAGAGGCTGTTTAATTCCGTCTTGCTCGAAGGTGTTACACCAGAAGCGTGGAACAGGAGCGTGGTGGTACTTTTCTTCAAGAAGGGTGATAAAGCCCTCTTGAAGAATTATAGGCCCATTTCGCTGCTGAGCCACGTTTATAAGCTGTTCTCAAGGGTCATCACGAATCGTCTCGAACGCAGGCTTGATGACTTCCAACCACCCGAACAAGCCGGGTTTCGAAGAGGCTATAGTACCATAGACCACATACATACGCTGCGGCAGGTTATACAGAAGACTGAGGAGTATAATCTGCCATTATGCTTAGCGTTTGTGGACTATGAGAAGGCCTTTGATTCGGTCGAAACCTGGGCGGTGCTGCGATCTCTCCAGCGATGCCGAATTGATCATCGGTATATCGAAGTGTTGAAGTGCTTGTACAAAAACGCCACAATGTCGGTCCGAGTTCAGGAGCAGTGCACGGGGGCGATTCCATTGCAGAGAGGTGTCAGGCAAGGAGATGTAATATCTCCAAAGCTATTCACCGCTGCTTTGGAAGACGCCTTTAAGCTCTTGGACTGGCAAGGATTCGGCATTAACATCAATGGCGAATACATCACTCACCTTCGATTTGCCGACGATATTGTGATCATGGCAAAATCGTTGGAAGATCTCGGTGCAATGCTCGATGGCCTCAGCAGAGTCTCTCAACAGGTAGGTCTTAAAATGAACATGGATAAGACGAAAATTATGTCAAATATCCATGTCGCGCCTGCCCCTGTGCTAGTTGGGAGCTCTATTCTCGAAGTTGTAGAAGAGTACATATACCTAGGACAAGCTGTCCGATTAGGTAGGTCCAACTTCGAGAGGGAGGTCAATCGACGAATCCAGCTCGGCTGGGCAGCGTTCGGAAAACTGCGCGATATCTTCTCGTCTAAAATACCTCAGTGCCTCAAGACGAAAGTTTACAACCAATGTGTGTTACCAGTGATGACTTATGGTTCAGAAACGTGGTCTTTCACTATGGGCCACATAAGAAAGCTCAGGGTCGCACAGCGTGCTATGGAGAGGGCTATGCTCGGTGTTTCACTACGAGATCGAATCAGAAATGAGGAGATTCGTAGGCGAACTAAAGTTACCGACATAGCCCAAAGAATTAGTAGGCTGAAGTGGCAATGGGCGGGACATGTGGCTCGTAGAACTGATGGCCGTTGGGGCCGAAAAGTCTTAGATTGGAGACCACGTACCGGAAAGCGCAGCGCGGGACGACCTCCGACTAGATGGACGGACGACTTAATTAAGGTCGCGGGAAGTCGTTGGACGCAAAGAGCATGCGACCGATCGCTCTGGAAGTCTTTGGGGGAGGCCTATGTTCAGCAGTGGACGTCCTGTGGCTGATATGATGATGATGATGAAGTGTATGCTTTCTATTGAAGCTTACACTTAAATTTCAATTTAAACGCCACTTAAGATTAAGTAGCCTTTCAGTATTCGGGCGTAAGTTACTAGCCTTAAACTTTTCCTCGTGATCTTAGAAATGAATCATTAAATGCCGTTTTAAGTCACCCTTTAGCTTAAATTTATAATCACACTTATCGCACATAAAAAGATTTGCTCCAGTATGAGTCATTAAATGCCGTTTCAAGGAACCCTTTTGCTTACATTTATAATTACTCTTATCGCACATAAAAGGATTTTCTCCAGTATGAGTCATTAAATGCCGTTTCAAGGAACCCTTTTGATTACATTTATAATCACACTTATCGCACATAAAAAGCTTTGCTCCAGTATGAGTAATTATATGCCGTTTCAAGGAACTCTTTTGCGTACATTTATAATCGCACTTATCACACATAAAAAGCTTTTCTCCAGTATGAGTCATTAAATGCTGTTTTAAGGAACTCTTTTGTTTACATTTATAATCACACTTATCACACATAAAAGGCTTTTCTCCAGTATGAGTCATTAAATGTAGTTTCAAGCAACCCTTTTGCTTACATTTATAATCACACTTATCGCACATAAAAGGTTTTTCTCCAGTATGAGTCATTAAGTGCCGTTTCAAGTGACCCTTTTGCTTACATTTATAATCACACTTATCGCACATAAAAAGCTTTGCTTCAGTGTGAGTCATTAAATGTAGTTTCAAGTGAGTCTTTCGCTTGCATTTATAATCACACTTATCGCACATAAAAGGCTTTGCTCCAGTATGAGTCATTAAATGCTGTTTTAAGGAACTCTTTTGTTTACATTTATAATCACACTTATCACACATAAAAGGCTTTTCTCCAGTATGAGTCATTAAATGTAGTTTCAAGCAACCCTTTTGCTTACATTTATAATCACACTTATCGCACATAAAAGGATTTTCTCCAGTATGAGTCATTATATGCCGTTTCAAGGAATCCTTTAGATTACATTTATAATTACAATTATCGCACATAAAAAGCTTTGCTTCAGTGTGAGTCATTAAATGTAGTTTCAAGTGAGTCTTTTGCTTGCATTTATAATCACACTTATCGCACATAAAAGGCTTTGCTCCAGTATGAGTCATCATATGGTTTTTCATTTCACCCTTTTGCTTACATTTATAATCACACTTATCGCACATAAAGGGCTTTTCACCAGTATGAGTCATTAAATGGGTTTTCAAGTAAATCTTTCGCTTACATTTATAATCACACTTATCGCACATAAAAGGATTTTCTCCAGTATGAGTCATTAAGTGCCGTTTTAAGTTACTTTTTTGCTTAGATTTATAATCACACTTTCCGCACATAAAAGGCTTTGATCCGGTATGAGCCATTAAATGTTCATTCAAGGTATCCTTTTGGTTACATTTATAATCACACTTATCGGACATAAAAGGCTTTGCTCCAGTATGAGTCATTATGTGCCGTTTCAAGTATAATTTTTTACCAGTTGTATAAGTACATTGTGAGCATGAGAACATGTTCCGTTGGTCTCGATGAGTCGAGGTTGTATCGGTGTTAGAAGGGTTGTGTCTCGCGGTGATCGGTCTCCGTTGCTCGAGCCCGGGGTCATCTGTGAGAAGCAGCGTTAGTTGTGTTCAGAGATGCAGCGTTCGGACAATATTAGCACTGTGGAGGTCCACTAACAGCTGTTACTCGTGCTTTCAAAGCCTCAATCTATTACGAAATTTGAGTTTTTATAAAAAATACACTAAACAGAATATATTATGCCAACACACATTAGTAAAATAAAATACATAACTACATAAATAATTATATAACCAAGTTTTCTTAAAAAAAAAAACGAAATAAGTACAAAGAATACTCACCAGTTGTATCTTGATCCAACTGGATTCGTTTCATGGATCTAAGACTTCTTGTAGGAATATCCTGATCTAACGACTTACGTTGTCTTCCAACACTCCATGTCCCAGGAGCGGTTTCACTTCCCACCTCATCTACCACCTCCTGAATATCAGGTTCACCATCATTCAACACATGCGTCTTGTAATCATCAGCATCAAAATAATCTTGTACATTCACCCATTCAATATTGTCTGAAATCTTTGAAATTTTTCTTTTAAAGCCACAAGACTCTGTGTGGTCTTTTCCTTCATTATTTGGCACCTGTTTCTTGTCTTGTTCATTATCTGACACCCGGGTATTATCTTGTTCATCGACCGACACCTGTGTGGTTTCTGGATCATCATCAGATATCTGTGTAGTGTCTCCAGTTGTCCGTGAAACATGTGTGGGATCACTTACAACTTCATGCTTTATTTCATCCGTGATAAAAGTTCCTGCGTCATTTTGATCTGCATCCTCTGAAACATAAATAAATAGATATGTTAGTTCAGAATGTCATTGTGCTGCATCACTGATAGTTTCGATTCGATTACTGAGAAAAAACCTACTAAGTACTAAACTCTGGCAGTATGCATGAACTGTGCGAAGCCATAATTGGTATTCTTTGGTGTTACCTAAAGCAAGGAGGTTAGGTTTTTGAAGTTCCTAATGCGTAATGATACTGATTCTGGCTACAAGTACATTGCACAAGCCGCGCGAAGCCATAATTTGAAATGACACAGCTGTCAGTGAAAGCGATTTTCCCTAGTGCTGAAAGTTTTTCTTTCTACACGCTCTTCAGGCATCTTTAGACCTACTTTCGGAGTATGAGTAATGAAAAATATATATATTTTAACAACCCAGTTGGCACAATGGTCACCATGCCGGACTGCCAAACACAGGGTTGCGGATTAGATTCCCGCCTCAGACAAGTATTTATGCTTAGATATTTGTCTGTGGTCTGGTTGTTTATATGTATTATAAGTATATATTTACAAAAAAAAAGTATATAAGTAGTATATCCTTTATCTAGCACCCATAACACAAGTCTAGTTACTTAGCTTGGGGCTAGATGGCGATGTGTGGAATGTCCTGAAATATTTATTTTTTTATTTTATTTATATTATACACCTACAGTAGTTTTTTCGTAATGAATTACGAAATTCTTCTACAAGTACCAATATGCAAGTTTCCACTGATTGAATTTCGAAGAACTTAGTCATGGAGCAATGAAATCAATCGATATTAATTTATCAATTAATAATGTCCTCTCAAACCCTTAAACCTTTTAGATGGAATGTCGCCTCGAAAATATTACTGTAAACTGAGTATTGGTCTGAAATTATGCAAGAACTTTATACGTTCAGTTTGATCAACTTAAAAAATATAAATAAGTACAAGGAATACTCACCAGTTGTATCTTGCTCCAACTTGATTTGTTTCCCGGATCTAAGACTTCTTGTAGGAATATCCTGATCTAACGACGTGCATTTCCATCCAACATTCAATGTCCAAGGAGCGGTTTCACATCCTACATCATCTACCACCTCCTGAATATCAAGTTCAACATCATTCAACACATGCATCTTGTCATCATCAGCATCAAAATAGTCTTGTACATTCACCCATTCAATATTGTCTGAAATCTTTGAAATGTTTCTTTTAAAACCACAAGACTCTGTGTGGTCACTTCCATCATTACTTGGCATGTGTGTCTTGTCTTTAACAACTGAAACCTGTGTGTTTTCTGGATCATCATCTGATATCTGTGTACTGTCTTCAGTTGTCTGTGAAACATGTGTGGGATCACTTACAACTTCATGCTTTATTTCATCCGTGGTAAAAGTTCCTGCATCATTTTGATCTGCATCCTCTGAAACATAAATAAATATGTAGATATGTTAGGTCAGTATGTCATTGTGCTGCATAGTGTTCCTAGATGTCCCGATTGTCAGTGGTTTAGTGATGTGTCCAAATTAACCTTAATCGGGATGCCTAATTGAACCTTACAGTAGTTAAACTACGACATCTACAATTTGGCGTTGATTCACATAAATGCTGTTTTATTAATTTTGTCAGAATATTTGCTTTACTCTTTTTTCTTCTAAGTGTTATTTAAAAAAAATATGGCAGGTCACTATAGCCAAAACCTTGTGTAGGGTTTTTGGGAAGAGGGATTTCTTTCTTCATGTGAAAGAAATGGATTGAAGTGATTCGGCACCGAAAAACGTTACAACGTCCCATATCTATTATCCCACCCATAAGGTTATGGCAACCTCAAACAAAAAGCAGCTGAAACCCAGAACCATCCAGAGGTTTATTGTTTTATTTAATCACTCTAGGTGAACCACTTTGAAACCCAACCAGTCACAGTAAAAAATGAACTGATACATTAACTTTGGATGTGACTGTCTCCTCACCTGTTTCTGTCGTCTCTTGTTTGACTTGTGGCTCCCAGATGTCCAAAACCTCAGGTGAGATCTTGGTGAGGGAGAACAATGGCCTTGCCGTAAGCTTGGACTGAAAGCATAACATGAACAGATGTAGACTAGTGTCTATTTGCTAGTAAAGTAAAGTGCTCATATATTATGATATAGGTACTCACGTCTGTGTGGTTCTGGTACCACCGGTCCAGGGCGTCGTTGGATTCCCTCGCAGTTTGAATAAACCTACGACATCGGCGCAGCTGCGACACACAGACGCAGCACAACGCAGTCGGACGGCCAGCTCGCTGCAGCTGCAACCATACAACACACACTGTCACACACAGCCCCCACTACTCACAACACACATGATACACATACACAGGCTTACCTTGACGCCGGTTACTTCATCGTACGTCGGTTCTAGTGCTGTGTTCGCGACGCTGTACGTGTTACGATCGCCAGCGAGACACACTCGGCACACAGCGGCCAGAGGCGCGTCCATTGTCTCGGTGCTAACATGTGTTATTTTCTGATTACACTGAATGCACTGATAGATACAGAACACTATTATTATTTATAAGTAGGTTATTATTTATAAGTATACTCCTAGCGCTGCTGGCTGATAGATTACAAGCTTAACGTAACTATGTACTCCTAACTTGCATAATTCCTTGGTCCTTTGCTTGAATGAAATAAACAAAGATAATCACGAATTATAGGAAAGCAAAGCATCTAGAATGTAAAAATGACATTGACAATATATTTTATTTAATTTTATTTTACATTGACAATTTTGACAAACATCAAAACATTTTTTTTTCTTAATATTGGCTATAATATGTTGTTATATAATGCTGGCTATAATATTCACAAGCCGTGCGAAGCAGTCGCACGGCTTGTGAATATTATAGCCAGCATCAAGATAGTAGAAGTTAACATTTTGCATTAAATTATGGCCCGATTTTCATAAATTGGGCTTAAAGTGTTTCAAGATAGGTTGCTAAATGTAACTCCAGTGCTGCAGCTCAAAGAATATTATCAGCAATAATCTTGATCAAAACTTTTTTCTTAGTCTATGGATCAAAACTAAAAAGAGAAACGTTTATGTACTGAAATGATTTGGACTAATTTTGACCAAGTATTTACTCAATAATGAGCCATGTTATAAATATTAGTCGCGATTTGTTTTCCAAAATTAATAAGAATATGTATAAGAAATATTAAGTACAAACTACTGTTTTCTTTTAAAGTAGGTAGGTCTTTATTTTGTCACCTTACATAGTTATCCTATAATATATTTAGACATAGGTACCTAATAAATAATACAAATAAATATTCCAGATTTTATACAGATTATAGCTTAATGTTATCATACAGAATTTATACAGGGTTTTTTACATATCGATACAGATTTATCGATTTAGAATGTGGCAACACTGAAGTCCATGTTTGGCACCAATTTATTAACACTAATTTTAACCACTAGATATAAGGTATAGGTTATCCACTTGTGCACTTTTAATAGATGTTAAATATCCATGATAATATTCCATAAAAAGTTAGAACTAAGTTTCATGTAAATAAAACTGCGGCACGATCGAGGACATGTTGTTGGCTCGTTCCCGCCAAAACCACAAAAACGTTCTTGGTTTGTCATAGAAAGAGTCTTGCGTTAGCTACATAAAATGCCGATTTCTTGCAGATAGCTTTTGCATAGATAATAAGTTATAGAAGTAGAAACATGTCGTAAGGTGATTGTTCACCCCCTCCCCCCCTCTTTTTATTAACCCCCGATGCAAAAAATCAGATGGTAAGCACTTACATCTGATTTTGTAGGGTCATAATTTCGGGGTTATTTTTTTTATTTTAGTACGGTTTTTTCATAGTTTTTTTTTTTGCTTATTTAGGCTTTTTACGTTCATACTATTTTATTATTTTGTGTCGGGGGTTTTTTAAATACTGAATTACGAAGCCTGGGAAATTACGAATCGGAATCGCGCCACGCCCCCTGTGGCGCTGCTCCTGATAAAAATTGATTTTAAATTAATAAATTGTTAAATTCTTAGTAAAATTGACTGTCACAGATTCTCTAGTATTTTACGGATGTACCCAATAACTGATATTTCATTTTTCGATGATAACAGAAGTGCAATTGTCAATAAATCGTCATCGTCCATTGTCGTGCATTCGCAACGCTGTCCCTAGTCGTACTGGCCAGGTAATATTCCGCAGGTAAAAACCCGTACGTTTGCGCCAGGCGAGCGGAATTCCGAATTGGAAACGCACGCGATTACCACATGCGGAAAAACGTGCGTTTGCGCCCAGGCTATGCCTGTTTTCTGAAAATCGGGGCATAATTTGATGCCAAATTTTAACTTGTACCATCTTGATCCGCCGCACGATAACCACATGCGGAAAAACGAGCGTTAACCTTTATCAAAACTGTTTTCTTAGTCTATGGATCAAAACTAAAAAAATAAACGTTTATGTACTGAAATGATTTGGACTAATTTTGACCAAGTAATTACTCAATAATGAACCATTTTATAAATATTAGTCGCGATTTGTTTTCCAAAATTAATAAGAATATGCATAAGAAATATTAAGTACAAACTACTGTTTTCTTTTAAAGTAGGTCTTTATTTTGTCACCTTACATAGTTATCCTATAATATATTTAGACATACCTAATAAATAATACAAATAAATATTCCAGATTTTATACAGATTATAGCTTGATGTTCTCATACAGATTTTATACAGGGTTTTTTACATATCGATACAGATTTCTCGAATTAAAATGTGGCAACACTGAAGTCCATGTTTGGCACCAATTTATTAACACAGATTTTTACCACTAGGTATAGGCTTCGACCATATAACTATAGGTTATACACTTGTGCACTTTCGATAGATTTAAATATCCATGATAATATTCCATAAACAGTTAGAACTAAGTTTCATGTAAATAAAACTGCGGCACGACCGAGGACATGTTGTTGGCTCGTTCCCGCCAAAACCACAAAAACGTTCTTGGTTTGTCATAGAAAGAGTCTTGCGTTAGCCACAAAAAATGTCGATTTCGTGCAGATAGCTTTTGCATAGATAATAAGTTATAGAAGTAGAAACATGTCGTAAGGTGATTGTTCACCCCCTTCCACCCCTCTTTTTATTTACCCCCGACCTTCGACCTTCCTCTATGCCCCCGACGCAAAAAATCAGATGTAAGCACTTACTTACATCTGATTTTGTAGGGTCATAATTTCGGGGTTATTTTTTTTTGTAGGGTTTTTTCATAGTTTTTTTTTGCTTGTTTTAGACTTTTTACGTTCATACTATTTTATTATTTTTTATCACAGTTGCTCATAAAGTGGATCTTATTCAACGGCTTTTAGGCTCGTAATCCAACATATTATGCACGCGTGCGTTTTAGATTTGTTAACTAGTGCTGTAAAGTTATCCCGAAAAGGTAGATACCAAAGAGTTTTTTAGCTAGCAAAAATGGTTGTCTCTAAAGTCGGTTTACGAACGAAAATTTTACGTGATAATGACTTAGAAAACGATTAAAAATTGAGTTGTTTATTTTTTGTTTTTTCTTTACTTAAATATATTGTTTTTCCGTAAACAATATATTTAAGTAAATTGTATTTTGTATTTGTATTTTGTTCTTAACCCCCGACGCAAAAACAAATAGAAAAACCCTAAAAAATAATGTATGTCACACGAGGATGTATAGGTTAAAAGTTTAGCCTGGCCTTTCCGGAGCATAATTAATAAAAAAATATTGCCTTAAAAAAATGTAAACATAGAGTTATCACAAATATTTTGTTAATTATTATTTTGTTTTCTTTTCGAGTCTTTTCTTTTTTGCATCTTGGCTTCTATAACACGCTCGCTGCCGCTCGCGCGTCATAAACCGCCTCTATGCAAAGATCAATTTACCACACTTATATCGTAATGTACTATTGTGTCGGGGTTTTTTTAAATTATGAATTTAATTTTTTGTATCACAAATTACAGATTTTTTATTAGGTACAGATATTTTGCGATTTTTATAAAAAAGGTAAAAGCTACAACAAAACTGTCAATGAGCAATATGATCATCATTAATTTATTTAAGTATCAGTAATATTGACCTTAGAAGCCTTAGAAGTACTACATACTAATATGTTAAGTGATTAAGTAGTATATCCGTTGTCTAGCACCCATAACACAAGTCTAGTTACTTAGCTTGGGGCTAGATGGCGATGTGAGGAATGTCCTGAATATTTATTTATTTTATACTAACAGTATAGGCTGTCTAGTATCGAGCTAAGGTTGATGAATTAAAACCTCTTGATAGTTTATAAGTACATATAATTTCTTGATTCTATTAATTTTTACTGATGATGTGCGCAGGAGTAGAATCTCAACGTAATTGTGTTACAATTTAAGTAAGTGTGACAGATGGCGTCACATCCATTCTTGACAGCTGACGCAGTGGCGGTTGGCGTTGACATTGACAATATTCAACAGGTTCCCGGCCTTGGAACAGTGAGTTCCAACGTAGGTAGTGGGCAGAGACGATTGAATGCTCGTCTCAGGGTTCCACTCGTGGTTCTGATGTCTGCGACGCGGTTCACGTCGTCGGTGCCTGGATGTACTGCGGTGACTCGTCCTAGAAGCCATCGGTTGGGTGGTAGACGGTCGTCCTTGATTACGACCATATCGCCTGGACATGGTTGTCCCTTGGTTGTGTGCCACTTGCTCCTAGTCTGTAATTCTGAAACGTACTCTCTGTAAAAACGTTTCCAGAAATGATCTCTCAGTGCTTGGATTCTCGTGAATCTATTGAAGTTTGTGAGTGGCACATTGTCAGGTACCTGGGGAGAAGGCAACGTTGTAAGAACACGTCCAATCAAAAAATGCGCAGGAGTTAAAGGGATGAGATCTGAAGGATCTGATGAGAGAGGAGTGAGTGGTCTAGAATTTAGGATGCTTTCAATCTGCACCAAAACCGTATTCATTTCCTCGTAATTCAAGTGTGCCATACCTAAAACTCTCTTTAAATGAAACTTGATAGATTTGACAGACGCTTCTGCTAAGCCATTAAAATGGGGACTATAGGCTGGACTGAATTTAAAATTAATTTCATTTTCAGATGAATATGATATTACGTCATTACAAGTTGATTTAATAAACCTGTTAATTTCGTTGCAGGCACCCACGAAATTTGTCCCGTTGTCGGAATAAATATTCGTAGCAATGAATTTATTGAAGGCTGACATGAAAGAATGTGACGACAATTCGGTGACAAGCTCTATGTGTACTGCCTTAATAGCTAGACATACAAACACGCAAATATAAGCTTTTTGAAGTCTAAATAAAATAAATATTGCAGGACATTCCACACATCGCCATCTAGCCCCAAGCTAAGTAACTAGACTTGTGTTATGGGTGCTAGACAACGGATATATTACTTATACATACTTTTCTTTTGTAAATATATACTTATAATACATAGAAACAACCAGACCACAGACAAATATCTAAGCATAAATACTTGTCTGAGGCGGGAATCGAACCCGCAACCCTGTGTTTGGCAGTCCGGCATGGTGACCATTGTGCCAACTGGGTCGTCAAAAGTCTACAGTCTACAGCCTCTACCCTTTCTATCTGCTATCAGTATTGGTCCGCAATAGACAATCGCGGTGTTTGTGAATGGGAACTCTGCTTCTAATCTCGCTTGAGGCAAATTTCCCATGATGGGTTGATAGGTTTTACCTGCAAACCTGCAACATTGTATGCAGTTATGAGTCACCTTCCTAACTATGTTGCGACCATTCACAATCCAAAATTTGTGACGTAATATAGATAGTACAAATTGAGGTCCAGCATGTAACAAATATTTGTGATAGTATTCCACTAATAACTGTGTGATCTTGTGAGAGGCGTGCAGTAGAATAGGATACTTTATGTCGTAGTTGTAATTAGAATTTGCTAGCCTGCCTCCGACACGAATTAACTCACTGGACGAGTCAATGAATGGATTGAGTTTTAATATTTTATCCTTAGACGGTAATGTAGATTTGTTTATTAATATTGAGTATTGCTTAAGTGTTAATGTGCTAGAATGTAGTTCAGTGAATGTTAATTTACCTATTAATTTGTTGCTTGAGTTTCGACAGTTATGTATGAAACGTTTGATGTATGCAACTATGCGCTGAAGCTTGCTGTACGAAGAATATTTGTTTATGAAATCAAACCTCTGTAATTCGCTTGATTGTATATGACATTGAACCTTGGTTTCAGATAAGTTTTGAGTGCGAATGAGGTGTGGTTGTGTGGGTAACTTAATTTCAGCGTCATGTAAAAAGTGTGGACCTTCCCACCATAAGAGTGAAGCCTGAAGTTGTGCAGCATTAAGACCTCGGGAACCGATGTCTGCCGGGTTCAAGTCTGTGGGAACATAGTTCCATGACGAAGGTTCAGAAGTTTTTAAAATATCTTTGACTCTATTATACACAAACTGCCTTAAATTGTATTTACAAGATTTTATCCAACTAAGAACGATCGTAGAGTCGCTATAGAAAAATTGTGAATTTATATTGACACGTAATGACTTCTTTACCTTATCAGCTAATTGTGTGGCTAATAAAGCTCCACATAGCTCCAACCTAGGTATAGTCAGTTTTTGCTTGAGTGGTGCTACCCTGCTTTTTGATAAGACTAAGTGAACCTTGACAATTCCACTGCTAGACAAGGATCTTAGATAGACACATCCAGAATAGGACTTGATCGAGACCTTAATATAATCGTCGAGTAAAACATGTCTTGGAATTTGAATTTTTGTTAAATTTGGTAAGTTAACCATGAATTGTTGCCATTGTGATAGGATTTCTGGAGGTAGCTCTTCGTCCCATGAAATGTTCTTTGCCCAGAGGGTCTGTAAAATGAGTTTCGCCTGCAGCATACAGGGATTAATCAAACCTAGTGGGTCAAAGACTTGAGCGATAGTGGATAAGATGGTGCGTTTGTTTGAATGAGTTTGAGTGTCTATGTTTGTTGATGAAAATAGCAACTCGTCTGATTTGCAGGCCCACAATAGACCTAGTGTTTTTGCATATTTGTCTTTACTTAAGCTGAGTAATTCTTCGTTACTATTTTCACCGACAATTTTTGTTAGTATTGATGGTTTGTTTGACCGCCACTTTCTAAGGTGAAAATGAGCGCCTTCCAACATGTGAATTACACCCTTGCATATGGAAATAAGCTGCGATTCTAGGTTATTCCCAGTTACCAGGTCGTCGACGTACATATCTGAAAGAATTGTCTGTTTTACTTGTTCGTCTGTGCTGTCACGACCTAACTGTATGAGACATCTTGTAGCTAGGTAGGGCGCTGAAGCGGTACCATAAGTGACAGTGTTAAGTTTGTATTTTTTGAGAGGTTGATCAGGATCGGACCGCCAAAATATTTGCTGAAGGCTTCTAAATTGTTGCGCAACTAAAGTCTGGCGATACATTTTCTCGATATCAGCTGTTACTACTATCTTATGCTGTCGAAACCTGATCAAAATGCTTATTATGTCGTCTTGTAGAAATGGACCTATGTGTTGAATGTTATTTAGTGATTTGCCTGAACTTGTAACGGCTGATGCGTCAAAGACGGTCCTCAGCTTTGTACTGAGGCTGTTTTCCCGCAAGACGCCATGGTGGGGCAAAAAATATGATACCTCGGTTTGATGAGTATCTGTAGTTTCTGTCATGTGACCAAGAGCTATGTATTCGTTCATAAAATCGGTGTATAGTGTTTTAAATGTATGGTTACGTTTGAATTTACGTTCTAGTGAATAGAAACGAGTGAGAGCTTGTTGCTCTGAATCGCCTAATGTATGTGGCGATTCCTTGAGTGGTATGTGAACCACGAACCTGCCGTCTTGTTGACGAACAGTTGTTTGTGTGAAAATCCTTTCACACTCACTCTCACCTTTAGTATGGACTTGTTGAGCGGTGGAAACGGATTCTAACTCGAAGAATTTGTTAAGTTTTTCATCGAGATCTGTGGTTTGTGTAAAATGACTGTGGACTGTATTGTTATAGGTCTGTTGTTGTGTATGTGGAACATGAAATGAGCCGGTAACGAGCCAACCTAGCCTTGTTTCAACTAGTGTCGGATTACCTTTGCCCAATGACATCGTGTTGTGTGTGAGTACCTCCCAGAATAGGTCGGCACCTAGTAGGAGTTGCACCTCTGACGGTACATTGAATGTTGGATCCGCGAGTTGTAAATTCGCGGGGATTTTGAATGGATTGCAATTGATTCGTGTTGATGGTATAACCTGTGTAATATGTGGTACAATGAGACAATTGACGTCTGCACTATAACCACTGTTGGTTAATGAAGATAAGGAAATGTCACATCTTTGAGTAATTTGTGAGAATTGACCGTTCAATCCTTGAACTGAGATAGTAGTAGAGTAGCTTGGAATACCTAATTGTATTTGTAAACCTTGAGTAATGAAGCTAGAGGTACTTCCATTGTCCAAGAGCGCTCTGACACTATGGAGCTGACCCTTATGATCTGAAATGTTGATCATAGTTGTAAACAAAAGAACTTGACCTTGATGAATGGATGATAAAGTGACATTATTTTGTATAGAAGATGACTGAGCACCGTCATGCAGCGTTGGTAGTACTACACAGTCTCGTGAAGAGCTAGATTGCGGTTCAGTAGTATTTGAATTAATGTGTAGCATAGTGTTGTGTTTTTGTAAGCAGATATTACAAGGACCTAATTTACACTGCTGCTCATCATGACCTTTTCGCAAACAATTGGTACACAAGTGTAATTGTTTTATCTTCTCAATTCGTTGTTCTATAGGTAATGACTTGAATTTAAAGCATGAGTAGATGGGATGTGGATGTTTACATATAGGACATTCTGTTTTTGTGGGTTTCTCGTTTCGTAAAGGTTGTTTTGTGAAAGAGTGATTAGCAATGAATGTTCTTGGGCGTAGATGTGTTATGTCGCTGTGTCTGCGAGGTTTGTATTTTTCCTCTATAGTTTCAAGCAAATCGGCTCGATTCTTCAAAAAGGAATTAAAATTCTCTAATGATGGGAGTTCCTTTATGTGGTTACGTTCTTGCTCCCACTCACGACTTGAATTTGGATCGAGTTTGCTTGAAACTAGTTCGATAATGAGTGTGTCCCAATGTTCAGTAGGTAGTTTCGAGTTTTTTCAAAGCCCGAAGATTTTTATTTACAGTGTCAATGACATTTCTCAACGAACTAGAGGTCTCTCGTTGAATAGGTTCAATATTGAATAAAGCCTTAACATGTTTGTTTACTAAGAGTCGATTGTTATTGTATCTATCGCACAGCAAACTCCAAGCAATTTCATAATTGTCCTCGGAGAAATCAAGTGACTGTATGACTAACAACGCGCCTTCCTTAAGAGAAGCACGCAAATAATGAAATTTAGTTATTGTCGGAATAGTAGTGTTTTTGTGTATGAGTGAGCTAAATGTGTCGTGGTACTCTAACCAATCCTGATAGCGTCCAGAAAAGGTAGGTAGATTAATGATAGGAAGCTTAATATTTGTCCCACCTGCGAGGCCTGATACACTACTAGAACCCGTCACCTGATTGCCGTGCGCAACCGCAGGTTCCTGGCCTCTACTCAGCATGTCCTGAGCAGCAGCCACCAACCCGAAGTATGTATTCTCGAATGTCTCCCTTTCTGTGTATTCGCCATCTGAAATTTCGGATAAATTTTCTATTTCAGTTTGTGTGTTATCAAAATCGTTGTACATGTCTTGTATTTTGTTTAATCTACTTGATGACTCGCATTGTTGCAAGTTATTTAGGTCCTTGCACAGCAAAAGTGGCTGAAGGTATGATTTAAATATAGTGAGTTTTGCTTTATATGAACTTCGATTCTTTTTTAAGGTTTTGAGGTCCATGATTGTGCGAAATTAGCTGAAAATGGAAGTAATTTAGTGTATCTTTATAATGGTGTGGAAATGAAAATGAAAGTATACTTAAATTATGAAAATAGTGCAAAGAAGCTCAGCAGAAGTTCGAATAAACCGCGCAAAGCTCGAATGTCAAGCGACACCGATCAGCTGATCGGTCCCGTACGACGCGGCAAGCGAGCGATGACGTCACGTTCAACTCAGCCGGCGGACGGTCGTTGTTGGACTTTGACCTCCTGGAATTTGCGAAAAAGCAAAAAAACAGCAAATTGTATGCACACTTAAATGACAAGGGGGTGAAGAACGAGTAGGAATGCCGATTTTAACAACCAAAAATACTAGCACACTGAAGTTAAGTTGTTTGAGATTGAATAAATTGACGAATACTTATTACATCGACGAAGTTGTTTACGTTTTATAGCAATCGAGAAAGAAGTGCAGTGATAAAACTGTAGGCAAATTAGAATAGATGAATGGAAGCAGCAGAAGGGTCTTGAATATTAACGACGTGTAATTTTAAACTTTAATTATTTGAATGAGGTAGGTAGGTATGTATAGAAGTGATTTGAGATAAATTTGAATAAATGTGAAAGAATATCCTGCGCAATTTGTAATGATTGGAACGGACTCACGGTTGTGGACTTCTCCTTTGGCGGTGACTTGTGCAAATCTCCTTTGGCGGCGATTTGTCTACGTGGTGCTTCGTTCCGTAACCGTTGCTCGATCTGTCGTTAATCCCAGTTTTCTTGGTCAACTGGGATCCGGCTCGAAAACTGTCTAGTATCGAGCTAAGGTTGATGAATTAAAACCTCTTGATAGTTTATAAGTACATATAATTTCTTGATTCTATTAATTTTTACTGATGATGTGCGCAGGAGTAGAATCTCAACGTAATTGTGTTACAATTTAAGTAAGTGTGACAGATGGCGTCACATCCATTCTTGACAGCTGACGCAGTGGCGGTTGGCGTTGACATTGACAATATTCAACATAGGCTGCTAAGTGATTTTTACCCCCATCGGATCTGTTTTCTATCACCGATTACAGGTAAGTACCTAGGTATTTTGATATATTTTTCAAAATAAAAATCTAATCTAACTTATTCGTAACTTCGTCTGCGTAGAAGTCGCGGGCAAAAGGTAGTGGGGTTATAAAGTTAGTAGTTCATTGTAACTATTATGTATTTTGTGTTTGTAGGAAATTAATAAAACTTTTAAAGAGACACTGACGAAGGGAAAACCGCCGGTCGCAACTAGTTAAATATGGATGGAAAAATAATAATAACCAAATTTCTATTTAATATATCTATTTATTTATTAATTTAAGTACTTACACTTAAAATAAAATTTTATTGGTAGTATATTGTTACCTGAGGGGTGAAAGTAACTTATTTAGTCACGAGACATGGCCCAATGGTTCGAGGGACTAAATAAGCCTTTAACCCGAGGTAAATACTGTGCTTTTCATTACCAATATATCAAATTCTTCCTGATAACGAGAGTGAATGAATGACTCCATTACTACCTGATCCTCTTACATGGTTGGGACCAAAGAGGTAAGGGGCTGTCCATTAACCACGTGATGTTATTTTTGGCATTTTTGAACCCCTAGGTGATACATGGTGAGGTTTAAGACAACCCCCCCCCTTCCCCCCTATATCACCAGATTTTTAGTACCTACCTACAAAAAAACTTATTTTTTTTATATTTATAAAATACAGGTAGGTATACCTAAGTAACATCTCATTTTATTATAGAGATGGCGCGTTTGCCGAAAATATCCCCCTTGTGATATTTCGTGATTTTTATGCCCCCCCCCCTTTCGAGCCTCACGTGATTAATGGACAGCCCCTTATACATTATGTAGTGTTTTTTGGTTTTTGTTATTTGTATTCAATACTCAAGTACGTCGGTACTTACCGAAGGGATTTTCATTAATGAGTTAAACTAACACTGGAAAATAACGCGAAGTCCGTAGATTTAAATTACAATTATTGAAACATAGAAGAAAAACCACATTAAACATAAGACAAATAACAAAATACCAAAGGATAATATTAACTTAAACACCTACTTGAAAATGGCACTTTTAAAATATAAATTGGTTGGATAGAACTCGAGAAATCTGCAAATACCTAAAGTACAGAATCGCCATCTTAATGACGTCTTAAATGCTACTTGTTAAAGGCTTTCGAAACTAAAACAGGCTAATTCGTCATCTATAGAGATATCAAGGAATCCAAAGATTCCTGTTTTAGGTATACACAACTCGTGACTATAAAATTCGAGAAATAGAGGACTTTTGGATGAACTGCCGCTAGACTGTAACAAACAACTTTTGAAAATTTGAAAAAGAAATTGATTTTTTTAGTGGTTATGTTAACTCGAAATTAGCTTCCTTTTTAAAATAAGTCATGCAGACTTTATGCAGACATTCAATAAAATTTAAAAAAAAAAGTGGGCCATACGTCCGTCCGATATTTATTTTGCGGACGATATTTATGTTACCCAGCTTCAACCTGTGACTTTTGTGTTAAAATGATGCGCGTGCATCTTAAAATTTCTCAATTTGATAATATTTTTTTCATAACGCGCCTAAAGAAGTATAACTCCAGAAATAAGACAAATGTTAAGGTTAATGACCTCTCCGTGTACACAGAGCAAAAATTATCACAAATCCAAAAGCCGTAGAACAAAACTTGATTGTTACAGTGCACAGAAACCCTCAAACGTTTTCCAATAACCCTGTTACATACTATTCCACCAATTATACTATACAGGGTGTCCCGTAATGATTGGATATTTTTTTCTGAACCGGCACATTGTCCTCTATCCGTGGGTGCCCACTTATCCATTCATTACGGGACACCCTGTAGGTATATAAGTTTACAATAATTTTATATAACTTAGTAGATTAACCCCCGAATACTGAAAGGCTACTTAACTTTAAGCGGCGTTTAAATTGACGTTAAGTGTATGCTTTCTATTGAAGCTTACACTTAAATTTCAATTTAAACGCCACTTAAGATTAAGTAGCCTTTCAGTATTCGGGCGTAAGTTACTAGCCTTAAACTTTTCCTCGTGATCTTAGAAATGAATCATTAAATGCCGTTTTAAGTCACCCTTTAGCTTAAATTTATAATCACACTTATCGCACATAAAAAGATTTGCTCCAGTATGAGTCATTAAATGCCGTTTCAAGGAACCCTTTTGCTTACATTTATAATTACTCTTATCGCACATAAAAGGATTTTCTCCAGTATGAGTCATTAAATGCCGTTTCAAGGAACCCTTTTGATTACATTTATAATCACACTTATCGCACATAAAAAGCTTTGCTCCAGTATGAGTAATTATATGCCGTTTCAAGGAACTCTTTTGCGTACATTTATAATCGCACTTATCACACATAAAAAGCTTTTCTCCAGTATGAGTCATTAAATGCTGTTTTAAGGAACTCTTTTGTTTACATTTATAATCACACTTATCACACATAAAAGGCTTTTCTCCAGTATGAGTCATTAAATGTAGTTTCAAGCAAACCTTTTGCTTACATTTATAATCACACTTATCGCACATAAAAGGTTTTTCTCCAGTATGAGTCATTAAGTGCCGTTTCAAGTGACCCTTTTGCTTAAATTTATAATCACACTTATCGCACATAAAAAGCTTTGCTTCAGTGTGAGTCATTAAATGTAGTTTCAAGTGAGTCTTTCGCTTGCATTTATAATCACACTTATCGCACATAAAAGGCTTTGCTCCAGTATGAGTCATTATATGGTTTTTCATGTCACTCTTTTGCTTACATTTATAATCACACGTATCGCACATAAAAGGTTTTTCTCCAGTATGAGTCATTAAGTGCCGTTTCAAGTTGCACTTTCGCTTACATTTATAATTACACTTATCGCACATAAAAGGATTTTCTCCAGTATGAGTCATTAAATGCCGTTTCAAGTGACCCTTTTGCTTACATTTATAATCACACTTATCGCACATAAAAAGCTTTGCTCCAGTATGAGTAATTATATGCTGTTTAAAGGAACTCTTTTGCGTACATTTATAATCGCATTTATCACACATAAAAAGCTTTTCTCCAGTATGAGTCATTAAATGCTGTTTTAAGGAACTCTTTTGTTTACATTTATAATCACACTTATCACACATAAAAGGCTTTTCTCCAGTATGAGTCATTAAATGTAGTTTCAAGCAACCCTTTTGCTTACATTTATAATCACACTTATCGCACATAAAAGGATTTTCTCCAGTATGAGTCATTATATGCCGTTTCAAGGAATCCTTTAGATTACATTTATAATTACAATTATCGCACATAAAAAGCTTTGCTTCAGTGTGAGTCATTAAATGTAGTTTCAAGTGAGTCTTTTGCTTGCATTTATAATCACATTTATCGCACATAAAAGGCTTTGCTCCAGTATGAGTCATCATATGGTTTTTCATTTCACCCTTTTGCTTACATTTATAATCACACTTATCGCACATAAAGGGCTTTTCACCAGTATGAGTCATTAAATGGGTTTTCAAGTAAATCTTTCGCTTACATTTATAATCACACTTATCGCACATAAAAGGATTTTCTCCAGTATGAGTCATTAAGTGCCGTTTTAAGTTACTTTTTTGCTTAGATTTATAATCACACTTTCCGCACATAAAAGGCTTTGATCCGGTATGAGCCATTAAATGTTCATTCAAGGTATCCTTTTGGTTACATTTATAATCACACTTATCGGACATAAAAGGCTTTGCTCCAGTATGAGTCATTATGTGCCGTTTCAAGTATAATTTTTTACCAGTTGTATAAGTACATTGTGAGCATGAGAACATGTTCCGTTGGTCTCGATGAGTCGAGGTTGTATCGGTGTTAGAAGGGTTGTGTCTCGCGGTGATCGGTCTCCGTTGCTCGAGCCCGGGGTCATCTGTGAGAAGCAGCGTTAGTTGTGTTCAGAGATGCAGCGTTCGGACAATATTAGCACTGTGGAGGTCCACTAACAGCTGTTACTCGTGCTTTCAAAGCCTCAATCTATTACGAAATTTGAGTTTTTATAAAAAATACACTAAACAGAATATATTATGCCAACACACATTAGTAAAATAAAATACATAACTACATAAATAATTATATAACCAAGTTTTCTTAAAAAAAAAAACGAAATAAGTACAAAGAATACTCACCAGTTGTATCTTGATCCAACTGGATTCGTTTCATGGATCTAAGACTTCTTGTAGGAATATCCTGATCTAACGACTTACGTTGTCTTCCAACACTCCATGTCCCAGGAGCGGTTTCACTTCCCACCTCATCTACCACCTCCTGAATATCAGGTTCACCATCATTCAACACATGCGTCTTGTAATCATCAGCATCAAAATAATCTTGTACATTCACCCATTCAATATTGTCTGAAATCTTTGAAATTTTTCTTTTAAAGCCACAAGACTCTGTGTGGTCTTTTCCTTCATTATTTGGCACCTGTTTCTTGTCTTGTTCATTATCTGACACCCGGGTATTATCTTGTTCATCGACCGACACCTGTGTGGTTTCTGGATCATCATCAGATATCTGTGTAGTGTCTCCAGTTGTCCGTGAAACATGTGTGGGATCACTTACAACTTCATGCTTTATTTCATCCGTGATAAAAGTTCCTGCGTCATTTTGATCTGCATCCTCTGAAACATAAATAAATAGATATGTTAGTTCAGAATGTCATTGTGCTGCATCACTGATAGTTTCGATTCGATTACTGAGAAAAAACCTACTAAGTACTAAACTCTGGCAGTATGCATGAACTGTGCGAAGCCATAATTGGTATTCTTTGGTGTTACCTAAAGCAAGGAGGTTAGGTTTTTGAAGTTCCTAATGCGTAATGATACTGATTCTGGCTACAAGTACATTGCACAAGCCGCGCGAAGCCATAATTTGACATGACACAGCTGTCAGTGAAAGCGATTTTCCCTAGTGCTGAAAGTTTTTCTTTCTACACGCTCTTCAGGCATCTTTAGACCTACTTTCGGAGTATGAGTAATGAAAAATATATATATTTTAACAACCCAGTTGGCACAATGGTCACCATGCCGGACTGCCAAACACAGGGTTGCGGATTAGATTCCCGCCTCAGACAAGTATTTATGCTTAGATATTTGTCTGTGGTCTGGTTGTTTATATGTATTATAAGTATATATTTACAAAAAAAAAGTATATAAGTAGTATATCCTTTATCTAGCACCCATAACACAAGTCTAGTTACTTAGCTTGGGGCTAGATGGCGATGTGTGGAATGTCCTGAAATATTTATTTTTTTATTTTATTTATATTATACACCTACAGTAGTTTTTTCGTAATGAATTACGAAATTCTTCTACAAGTACCAATATGCATGTTTCCACTGATTGAATTTCGAAGAACTTAGTCATGGAGCAATGAAATCAATCAATATTAATTTATCAATTAATAATGTCCTCTCAAACCCTTAAACCTTTTAGATGGAATGTCGCCTCGAAAATATTACTGTAAACTGAGTATTGGTCTGAAATTATGCAAGAACTTTATACGTTCAGTTTGATCAACTTAAAAAATATAAATAAGTACAAGGAATACTCACCAGTTGTATCTTGCTCCAACTTGATTTGTTTCCCGGATCTAAGACTTCTTGTAGGAATATCCTGATCTAACGACGTGCATTTCCATCCAACATTCAATGTCCGAGGAGCGGTTTCACATCCTACATCATCTACCACCTCCTGAATATCAAGTTCAACATCATTCAACACATGCATCTTGTCATCATCAGCATCAAAATAGTCTTGTACATTCACCCATTCAATATTGTCTGAAATCTTTGAAATGTTTCTTTTAAAACCACAAGACTCTGTGTGGTCACTTCCATCATTACTTGGCATGTGTGTCTTGTCTTTAACAACTGAAACCTGTGTGTTTTCTGGATCATCATCTGATATCTGTGTACTGTCTTCAGTTGTCTGTGAAACATGTGTGGGATCACTTACAACTTCATGCTTTATTTCATCCGTGATATAAGTTCCTGCATCATTGTGATCCACATCCTCTGAAACATAAATAAATATGTAGATATGTTAGGTCAGTATGTCATTGTGCTGCATAGTGTTCCTAGATGTCCCGATTGTCAGTGGTTTAGTGATGTGTCCAAATTAACCTTAATCGGGATGCCTAATTGAACCTTACAGTAGTTAAACTACGACATCTACAATTTGGCGTTGATTCACATAAATGCTGTTTTATTAATTTTGTCAGAATATTTGCTTTACTCTTTTTTCTTCTAAGTGTTATTTAAAAAAAATATGGCAGGTCACTATAGCCAAAACCTTGTGTAGGGTTTTTGGGAAGAGGGATTTCTTTCTTCATGTGAAAGAAATGGATTGAAGTGATTCGGCACCGAAAAACGTTACAACGTCCCATATCTATTATCCCACCCATAAGGTTATGGCAACCTCAAACAAAAAGCAGCTGAAACCCAGAACCATCCAGAGGTTTATTGTTTTATTTAATCACTCTAGGTGAACCACTTTGAAACCCAACCAGTCACAGTAAAAAATGAACTGATACATTAACTTTGGATGTGACTCTCTCCTCACCTGTTTCTGTCGTCTCTTGTTTGACTTGTGGCTCCCAGATGTCCAAAACCTCAGGTGAGATCTTGGTGAGGGAGAACAACGGCCTTGCCGTAAGCTTGGACTGAAAGCATAACATGAACAGATGTAGACTAGTGTCTATTTGCTAGTAAAGTTCTCATATATTATGATATAGGTACTCACGTCTGTGTGGTTCTGGTACCACCGGTCCAGGGCGTCGTTGGATTCCCTCGCAGTTTGAATAAACCTACGACATCGGCGCAGCTGCGACACACAGACGCAGCACAACGCAGTCGGACGGCCAGCTCGCTGCAGCTGCAACCATACAACACACACTGTCACACACAGCCCCCACTACTCACAACACACATGATACACATACACAGGCTTACCTTGACGCCGGTTACTTCATCGTACGTCGGTTCTAGTGCCGTGTTCGCGACGCTGTACGTGTTACGATCGCCAGCGAGACACACTCGGCACACAGCGGCCAGAGGCGCGTCCATTGTCTCGGTGCTACCATGTGTTATTTTCTGATTACACTGATAGACACAGAACACTATTATTATTTATAAGTCGGTTATTATTTATAAGTATACTCCTAGCGCTGCTGATAGATTACAAGCTTAACGTAACTATGTACTCCTAACTTGCATAATTCCTTGGTCCTTTGCTTAAATGAAATAAACATAGATAATCACGAAATAAAGGAAAGCAAAGCATCTAGAATGTAAAAGTGACAGTGACAATATATTTTATTTTACATTGACAATTTTGACAAACATCAAAACATTTTTTTTTCTTAACTGCTTCGCACGGCTTGTGAATATTATAGCCAGCATCAAGATAGTAGAAGTTAACATTTTGCATTAAATTATGGCCCGATTTTCATAAATTGGGCTTAAAGTGTTTCAAGATAGGTTGCTAAATGTAACTCCAGTGCTGCAGCTCAAAGAATATTATCAGCAATAATCTTGATCAAAACTTTTTTCTTAGTCTAAGTATGGATCAAAACTAAAAAGAGAAACGTTTATGTACTGAAATGATTTGAACTAATTTTGACCAAGTATTTACTCAATAATGAGCCATGTTATAATTATTAGTCGCGATTTGTTTTCCAAAATTAATAAGAATATGTATAAGAAATATTAAGTACAAACTACTGTTTTCTTTTAAAGTAGGTCTTTATTTTGTCACCTTACATAGTTATCCTATAATATATTTAGACATAGGTACCTAATAAATAATACAAATAAATATTCCAGATTATAGCTTAATGTTCTCATACAGAATTTATACAGGGTTTTTTACATATCGATACAGATTTATCGATTTAGAATGTGGCAACACTGAAGTCCATGTTTGGCACCAATTTATTAGCACTGATTTTAACCACTAGATATAAGGTATAGGTTATCCACTTGTGCACTTTTAATAGATGTTAAATATCCATGATAATATTTCATAAAAAATTAGAACTAAGTTACATGTAAATAAAACTGCGGCACGATCGAGGACATGTTGTTGGCTCGTTCCCGCCAAAACCACAGAAACGTTCTTGGTTTGTCATAGAAAGAGTCTTGCGTTAGCTACATAAAATGCCGATTTCTTGCAGATAGCTTTTGCATAGATAATAAGTTATAGAAGTAGAAACATGTCGTAAGGTGATTGTTCTCCCCCTTCCACCCCTCTTTTTATTTACCCCCGACCTTCGACCTTCCTCTATGCCCCCGACGCAAAAAATCAGATGTAAGCACTTACTTACATCTGATTTTGTAGGGTCATAATTTCGGGGTAATTTTTTTTTTGTAGGGTTTTTTCATAGTTTTTTTTGCTTGTTTTAGACTTTTTACGTTCATACTATTTTATTATTTTGTGTCGGGGGTTTTTTAAATACTGAATTTAATTTTTTGTATCACAAATTACAGATTTTTTATTATAGATATTTTGCGATTTTTATAAAGAAGGTAAAAGCTACAACAAAACTGTCAATGAGCAATATGATCATCATTAATTAATTTATCAGTGACCTTAGAAGCCTTAGAAGTACTACATACTAATATGTTAAGTGGTTAAGTAGTATATCCGTTGTCTAGCACCCATAACACAAGTCTAGTTACTTAGCTTGGGGCTAGATGGCGATGTGTGGAATGTCCTGAATATTTATTTATTTTATACTAACAGTATAGGCTGTTAAGTGATTTTTACCCCCATCGGATCTGTTTTCTATCACCGATTACAGGTAAGTACCTAGGTATTTTGATATATTTTTCAAAATAAAAATTTAATCTAACTTATTCGTAACTTCGTCTGCGTAGAAGTCGCGGGCAAAAGCTAGTGGGGTTATAAAGTTAGTAGTTCATTGTAACTATTATGTATTTTGTGTTTGTAGGAAATTAATAAAACTTTTAAAGAGACACTGACGAAGGGAAAACCGCCGGTCGCAACTAGTTAAATATGGATGGAAAAATAATAATAACAAAATTTCTATTTAATATATTTATTTATTTATTTATTTAAGTACTTACACTTAAAATAAAATTTTATTGGTAGTATATTGTTACCTGAGGGGTGAAAGTAACTTATTTAGTCACGAGACATGGCCCAATGGTTCGAGGGACTAAATAAGCCTTTAACCCGAGGTAAATACTGTGCTTTTCATTACGAATATATCAAATTCTTCCTGATAACGAGAGTGAATGAATGACTCCATTACTACCTGATCCTCTTACAAGGTTGGGACCAAAGAGGTAAGGGGCTGTCCATTAACCACGTGATGTTATTTTTGGCATTTTTGAACCCCTAGGTGATACATGGTGAGGTTTAAGACAACCCCCCCCTTCCCCCCTATATCACCAGATTTTTAGTACCTACCTACAAAAAAACTTATTTTTTTTATATTTATAAAATACATGTAGGTATACCTAAGTAACATCTCATTTTATTATAGAGATGGCGCGTTTGCCGAAAATATCCCCCCTTGTGATATTTCGTGATTTTTATGGACCCCTTCCCCCCCCCCTTTCGAGCCTCACGTGATTAATGGACAGCCCCTTATACATTATGTAGTGTTTTTTGGTTTTTGTTATTTGTATTCAATACTCAAGTACGTCGGTACTTACCGAAGGGATTTTCATTAATGAGTTAAACTAACACTGGAAAATAACGCGAAGTCCGTAGATTTAAATTACAATTATTGAAACATAGAAGAAAAACCACATTAAACATAAGACAAATAACAAAATACCAAAGGATAATACTAACTTAAACCCCTACTTGAAAATGGCACTTTTAAAATATAAATTGGTTGGATAGAACTCGAGAAATCTGCAAATACCTAAAGTACAGAATCGCCATCTTAATGACGTCTTAAATGCTACTTGTTAAAGGCTTTCGAAACTAAAACAGGCTAATTCGTCATCTATAGAGATATCAAGGAATCCAAAGATTCCTGTTTTAGGTATACACAACTCGTGACTATAAAATTCGAGAAATAGAGGACTTTTGGATGAACTGCCGCTAGACTGTAACAAACAACTTTTGAAAATTTGAAAAAGAAATTGATTTTTTTAGTGGTTATGTTAACTCGAAATTAGCTTCCTTTTTAAAATAAGTCATGCAGACTTTATGCAGACATTCAATAAAATTTAAAAAAAAAAAGTGGGTCATACGTCCGTCCGATATTTATTTTGCGGACGATATTTATGTTACCCAGCTTCAACCTGTGACTTTTGTGTTAAAATGATGCGCGTGCATCTTAAAATTTCTCTATTTGATAATATTTTTTTCATAACGCGCCTAAAGAAGTATAACTCCAGAAATAAGACAAATGTTAAGGTTAATGACCTCTCCGTGTACACAGAGCAAAAATTACCACAAATCCAAAAGCCGTAGAACAAAACTTGATTGTTACAGTGCACAGAAACCCTCAAACGTTTTCCAATAACCTTGTTACATACTATTCCACCAATTATACTATACAGGGTGTCCCGTAATGATTGGATATTTTTTTCTGAACCGGCACATTGTCCTCTATCCGTGGGTGCCCACTTATCCATTCATTACGGGACACCCTGTATATAAGTTTACAATAATTTTATATAACTTAGTAGATTAAGTTACTAGCCTTAAACTTTTCCTCGTGATCTTAGAAATGAATCATTAAATGCCGTTTTAAGTCACCCTTTAGCTTAAATTTATAATCACACTTATCGCACATAAAAAGATTTGCTCCAGTATGAGTCATTAAATGCCGTTTCAAGCTGCACTTTCGCTTACATTTATAATTACACTTATCGCACATAAAAGGATTTTCTCCAGTATGAGTCATTAAGTGCCGTTTCAAGTGACCCTTTTGCTTAAATTTATAATCACACTTATCGCACATAAAAGGATTTTCTCCAGTATGAGTCATTAAATGCCGTTTCAAGGAACCCTTTTGCTTACATTTATAATTACACTTATCGCACATAAAAGGATTTTCTCCAGTATGAGTCATTAAGTGCCGTTTCAAGTGACCCTTTTGCTTAAATTTATAATCACACTTATCGCAAATAAAAAGCTTTGCTCCAGTATGAGTAATTATATGCTGTTTAAAGGAACTCTTTTGCGTACATTTATAATCGCACTTATCACACATAAAAAGCTTTTCTCCAGTATGAGTCATTAAATGCTGTTTTAAGGAACTCTTTTGTTTACATTTATAATCACACTTATCACACATAAAAGGCTTTTCTCCAGTATGAGTCATTAAATGTAGTTTCAAGCAACCCTTTTGCTTACATTTATAATCACACTTATCGCACATAAAAGGTTTTTCTCCAGTATGAGTCATTAAGTGCCGTTTCAAGTGACCCTTTTGCTTAAATTTATAATCACACTTATCGCACATAAAAAGCTTTGCTTCAGTGTGAGTCATTAAATGTAGTTTCAAGTGAGTCTTTCGCTTGCATTTATAATCACACTTATCGCACATAAAAGGCTTTGCTCCAGTATGAGTCATCATATGGTTTTTCATGTCACTCTTTTGCTTACATTTATAATCACACGTATCGCACATAAAAGGATTTTGTCCAGTGTGAGTCATTAAGTGCCGTTTCAAGTGACCCTTTTGCTTAAATTTATAATCACACTTATCGCACATAAAAAGCTTTGCTTCAGTGTGAGTCATTAAATGTAGTTTCAAGTGAGTCTTTCGCTTGCATTTATAATCACACTTATCGCACATAAAAGGCTTTGCTCCAGTATGAGTCATCATATGGTTTTTCATGTCACTCTTTTGCTTACATTTATAATCACACGTATCGCACATAAAAGGATTTTGTCCAGTGTGAGTCATTAAGTGCCGTTTTAAGTTACTTTTTTGCTTACATTTATAATCACACTTTCCGCACATGAAAGGCTTTGATCCGGTATGGACCATTAAATGTTCATTCAAGGTATCCTTTTGCTTACATTTATAATCACACTTATCGCACATAAAAGGATTTACTCCAGTATTAGTCATTAAGTGTCGTTTTAAGTTACCCTTTTGGTTACATTTAGAATCACACTTATCGGACATAAAAGGCTTTGCTCCAGTATGAGTCATTATGTGCCGTTCCAAGTATGATTTTTTACCAGTTGTATAAGTACATTGTGAGCATGAGAACATGTTCCGTTGGTCTCGAAGAGTCGAGGTTGTATCGGTGTTAGAAGGGTGGTGTCTCGCGGTGATCGGTCTCCGTTGCTCGAGCCCGGGGCCATCTGTGAGAGCAGCGTTAGTTGTGTTCAGAGATGCAGCGTTCGGACAATATTAGCACTGTGGAGGTCCACTAACAGCTGTTACTCGTGCTTTCAAAGCCTCAATCTATTACGAAATTTGAGTTTTTATAAAAAATACACTAAACAGAATATATTATGCCAACACACATTAGTAAAATAAAATACATAACTACATAAATAATTATATAACCAAGTTTTCTTTAAAAAAAAAAACGAAATAAGTACAAAGAATACTCACCAGTTGTATCTTGATCCAACTTGATTCGTTTCATGGATCTAAGACTTCTTGTAGGAATATCCTGATCTAACGACTTACGTTGTCTTCCAACACTCCATGTCCCAGGAGCGGTTTCACTTCCCACATCATCTACCACCTCCTGAATATCAGGTTCTACATCATTCAACACTTGCATCATGTCATCATCAGCATCAAAATAATCTTGTACATTCACCCATTCAATATTGTCTGAAATCTTTGCAATTTTTCTTTTGAAGCCACAAGACTCTGTGTGGTCTTTTCCTTCATTATTTGGCACCTGTTTCTTGTCTTGTTCATTATCTGACACCCGGGTATTATCTTGTTCATCGACTGACACCTGTGTGGTTTCTGGATCATCATCTGATATCTGTATACTGTCTTCAGTTGTCTGTGAAACATGTGTGGGATCACTTAGAACTTCATGCTTTATTTCATCCGTGATAAAAGTTCCTGCGTCATTTTGATCTGCATCCTCTGAAACATAAACAAATAGATATGTTACTTCAGAGTGTCATTGTGCTGCATCACTGATAGTTTCGATTCGATTGCTGAGAAAAAACCTACTAAGTACTAAACTCTGGCAGTATGCATGAACTGTGCGAAGCCATAATTGGTATTCTTTGGTGTTACCTAAAGCAAGGAGGTTAGGTTATTGAAGTTCCTAATGCGTAATGATACTGATTCTGGCTAAAAGCACATTGCACAAGCCGCGCGAAGCCATAATTTGACATGACACAGCTGTCAGTGAAAGCGATTTTCCCTAGGGCTGAAAGTTTTTCTTTCTACACGCTCTTCAGGCATCTTTAGACCTACTTTCGGAGTATGAGTAATGAAAAATATATATATTTTAACAACCCAGTTGGCACAATGGTCACCATGCCGGACTGCCAAACACAGGGTTGCGGATTAGATTCCCGCCTCAGACAAGTATTTATGCTTAGATATTTGTCTGTGGTCTGGTTGTTTATATGTATTATAAGTATACATTTACAAAAAAAAAGTATATAAGTAGTATATCCTTTATCTAGCACCCATAACACAAGTCTAGTTACTTAGCTTGGGGCTAGATGGCGATGTGTGGAATGTCCTGAAATATTTATTTTTATATTTTATTTATATTATACACCTACAGTAGTTTTTTCGTAATGAATTACGAAATTCTTCTACAAGTACCAATATGCAAGTTTCCACTGATTGAATTTCGAAGAACTTAGTCATGGAGCAATGAAATCAATCGATATTAATTTATCAATTAAAAATGTCCTCTCAAACCCTTAAACCTTTTAGAAGGAATGTCGCCTCGAAAATATTACTGTAAACTGAGTATTGGTCTGAAATTATGCATGAACTTTATACGTTCAGTTTGATCAACTTAAAAAATATAAATAAATACAAGGAATACTCACCAGTTGTATCTTGCTCCAACTTGATTTGTTTCCCGGATCTAAGACTTCTTGTAGGAATATCCTGATCTAACGACGTGCATTTCCATCCAACATTCAATGTCCGAGGAGCGGTTTCACTTCCTACATCATCTACCACCTCCTGAATATCAAGTTCAACATCATTCAACACATGCATCTTGTCATCATCAGCATCAAAATAATCTTGTACATTCACCCATTCAATATTGTCTGAAATCTTTGAAATGTTTCTTTTAAAACCACAAGACTCTGTGTGGTCACTTCCATCATTACTTGGCATGTGTGTCTTGTCTTTAACAACTGAAACCTGTGTGTTTTCTGGATCATCATCTGATATCTGTGTACTGTCTTCAGTTGTCTGTGAAACATGTGTGGGATCACTTACAACTTCATGCTTTATTTCATCCGTGATAAAAGTTCCTGCATCATTTTGATCCACATCCTCTGAAACATAAATAAATATGTAGATATGTTAGGTCAGTATGTCATTGTGCTGCATAGTGTTCCTAGATGTTCCGATTGTCAGTGGTTTAGTGATGTGTCCAAATTAACCTTAATCGGGATGCCTAATTGAACCTTACAGTAGTTAAACTACTACATCTGCAATATGGCGTTAATTCACAAAAATGCTGTTTTATTAATTTTGTCAGAATATTTACTTTACTCTTTTTTCTGCTAAGTGTTATTTAAAAAAAATATGGCAGGTCACTATAGCCAAAGCCTTGTGTAGGGTTTTTGGGAAGAGGGATTTCTTTCACATGAAATATGGATTGAAGTGATTCAGCACGGAAAAACGTTACAACGTCCCATATCAATTATCCCATCCCATAAGGGTATGGCAACCTCAAACAAAAAGCATCTGAAACCCAAAACCATCCAGAGGTTTTTTGTTTTGTTTAATCACTCTAGGTGATCTACTTAGAAAACCAACCAGTCACAGTAAAAAATGAACTGACACATTAACTTTGGACGTGACTGTCTCCTCACCTGTTTCTGTCGTCTCTTGTTTGACTTGCGGCTCCCAGATGTCCAAAACCTCAGGTGGGATCTTGGTGAGGGAGAACAGCGGCCTCGCTGTAAGCTTGGACTGAAAGCATAACATGAACAGATGTAGACTAGTGTCTATTTGCTAGTAAAGTGCTCATATCATATGGTTTAGGTACTCACGTCTGTGTGGTTCTGGTACCACCGGTCCAGGGCGTCGTTGGATTCCCTCGCAGTTTGAATAAACCTACGACATCGGCGCAGCTGCGACACACAGACGCAGCACAACGCAGTCGGACGGCCAGCTCGCTGCAGCTGCAACCATACAACACACACTGTCACACACAGCCCCCACTACTCACAACACACATGATACACATACACAGGCTTACCTTGACACCGGTTACTACATCGTACGTCGGTTCTAGTGCCGTGTTCGCGACGCTGTACGTGTTACGATCGCCAGCGAGACACACTCGGCACACAGGGGCCGGAAGCGCGTCCATTGTCTCGGTGCTACCATGTGTTATTTTCTGATTACACTGAATGCACTGATAGACACAGAACACTATTATTATTTATAAGTCGGTTATTATTTATAAGTATACTCCTAGCGCTGCTGATAGATTACAAGCTTAACGTAACTATGTACTCCTAACTTGCATAATTCCTTGGTCCTTTGCTTAAATGAAATAAACATAGATAATCACGAAATAAAGGAAAGCAAAGCATCTAGAATGTAAAAGTGACATTGACAATATATTTTATTTTACATTGACAATTTTGACAAATATCAAAACATTTTTTTTTCTTAACTGCTTCGCACGGCTTGTGAATATTATAGCCAGCATCAAGATAGTATCCGAGGGGTAAAACCTACTAACAAGTAACGAAAATCGTGTCACGTTTTTGGTAACTTGCGCAACTTTCTAATTTGGGTGTGAGTGTATTGCGTATGGTTAGATACTCGTACTTAAGGAGTAAACTCCAGTCGTGCGTCGGAGCTGACACACACACTTTTTTCTTAGTCTATGGATCAAAACTAAAAAGAGAAACGTTTATGTATTTAAATGATTTGGACTAATTTTGACCAAGCAATTACTCAATAATGAATGAGCCATGTTATAAATATTAGTCGCGATTTGTTTTCCAAAATTAATAAGAATATGTATAAGAAATATTAAGTACAAACTACTGTTTTCTTATAAAGTAGGTCTTTATTTTGTCAGCTACATAGTTATCCTATAATATATTATACATATGTTGAAAATTAAAAATTGAACCCTAGTTTACCGACTCTTTAGTAGAATGTGTACACCTCTAGTTCATAGACCTAAGACTGTCTGTCACTCTGTGTGTCAAATGTTCTGTGTCTGATATTGAAAATAAAACTACTTTTCCAAAACTTAAAACGCTTTATTCTCACTAAAAATAACAGGTTATGGGCCCAGGCCACCTTATTTTTGTTTAAAATAAACCAGTAAAAGTAAACAGTGAGACAGTTTTGCAATAAAAGCAAAAGGAAAGTAGTTCAGTATTACCTCAAAACTC
Source organism: Idaea straminata (assembly GCA_951213275.1). Lineage (NCBI taxonomy): Eukaryota > Metazoa > Arthropoda > Insecta > Lepidoptera > Geometridae > Idaea > Idaea straminata. The sequence continues at coordinate 7,581,377 of OX577872.1, forward strand.
GGTTCGCGTTTTCTATATTATATATCTTCATCAGCAAAAATGTCGTCAAACAATACGATGGCACTGATTGAAAAGCTGACTGGAAGAGAAAACTATCCTACGTGGAGATTTGCAGTGCAAACCTACCTCGAACATGAGGAGTTATGGAGTTGTGTCACCGCGAAACCCGATGAAAAAATTGATTCCAAACTTGACATAAAAGCTAAGTCGAAAATTATCTTATTAGTACATCCTATCAATTATGTACATATTCAAGAAGCTAAAACAGCAAAAGAAGTTTGGAATAATTTGGCCAAAGCTTTCGATGACACAGGTTTGACACGCCGGGTTGGTCTGTTGAGAGATCTGATCAATACAACGCTTGAAAGTTGTCTGAATATTGAAGATTATGTAAACAAGATCATGACCACTGCTCATAAGCTACGGAACATTGGTTTTGAAGTCAATGACGAATGGCTTGGGACGTTATTACTTGCCGGTTTACCAGAAATGTATCAACCAATGATCATGGCACTTGAAAGCTCTGGTGTGACAATAACAGCTGATTCCGTGAAGACTAAGCTTCTGCAAGATGTGAGAAACTCTGAGTCCAGTGCATTATATGTTAAAAGCAAGGGGAATCAATTTGTCAAACAAGCTCAAGATAAAAATAAAACTGGTAAAGGTCCAAGGTGCTATGTGTGCAATAAATATGGGCACATAAGTAAATATTGCCGTAATAAGAAAAAGGAACAGAAGTCTAATGAGAACACTGATTCTGGTTATGTCGCCGTGTTTTCTGCAACAATAAACAACGACAATAATTGGTACATTGATTCTGGAGCGTCAATGCATATGACAATGAACCGTGATTTGCTCTACGATGAAATTATACCACCGATTTCCACAATAAGAGTAGCTAATGACAATTTTAGTACCTGGATGACCGGTTTATTTTTTTACTTAGTCTAACCTCAAAGCAAACACTCATTGACTTCGTGTTACTTAACAACGCCATCTGCTGGAATAACTTTATTGCTCACAAAAAATAGTATTAGTAGTTCCCCAATAGATATCAGGAAGAGTCATATTTTTCAGATAAAATGATTCCTAGCTAGATCGATTCATCGCCCCCGAAATGTAAGTAGATAGGTATGCTCGAGTGAGGTATCAAATAAAAAGGGCATGATTCGTACGTTACAAATAGCTATGTTTGATCGAAATCGGTTCAGCCGTCTGAAACTTATGGGGGATAAAATCAAGATTAACAACCGAATGTAAGTAGATATCCCCGAGTGGGGTATCAAATGAAAGGGCATGATTTGCACATTTCAAATAGCAAATTAAAAAGTCCCTGCCTACAAAAAGGATGAAATAAAAAATTAAACTAAAAATTTAAAAAACCCCCGACACAAAATAATAAAATATTATGAACGTAGAAAGCCTAAAACATGCAAAAAAAAAACTATGAAAAAACCTTACAAATAGAAAAAAAATAACCCCGAAATTATGACCCTACGTAAGTACTTACATCTGATTGTTTTTGATTAAATATTGTCGCGTTGGGGGACCGCTTTAGCTTAAATTTACAATCACACAATATTTTTTAGGGTTTTTTCTATTTGATTATACAATGGTACGGAAAATCAATATATTTAAGTAAAGAAAAAACAAAAAATAAACATAACTCAATTATTAATCGTTTTCATTATCACGTAAAATTTTCGTTCGTAAACCGACTTTAGAGACAACCATTTTTGCTAGCTAAAAAACTCTTTAGTGCCTACCTTTTTTATACATCAAAACAGTATAACCCAGATAAATTAAGAATGTTTCACCTACCTAACATGTAATTAGCAGTAAGGAGTTTTGGCGGGAACGAGTTAACAACATGTCGTGCTGCAGTTTTATTTTCATGAAACTTAGATGTAACCCGAGTTGAATTGTATAATTCTGGTGGAATGTTATTCAATTTAGTTCTGTGAAAGTGAACAAGTGTAGTGAAAGTAAAAATCAGTGTCAAACATGCAGTTTTCTCGTTGCCTCCAAATCTCCTATTAAGGTTATGGTAAACTTGCCACCGCTTTACTATAGCCCCTGACTTGACGGACTATGACGACTTTGACTGTTTTGAAACACTTTAGGCCCGATTTATGAAAAATCGGGTCATAATTTGATGCAAAATATAACTTGATACTGGCTAAATGCACAAGCCGTGCGAAGCCATAATTAATAGAAAAAAAAAAATAGCAGTAAGATACATATTTTTTATCACAGTTGCTCATAAAGTGGATCTTATTCAACGGCTTTTAGGCTCATAATCCAACATATTATGCACGCGTGCGTTTTAGATTTGTTAACTAGTGCTGTAAAGTTATCCCGATAAGTTAAATACGTATCTTACTGCTAATTACATGTTAGGTAGGTGAAACATTCTTAATTTATCTGGTTTTTTTTTTCTTTTGTCCGGTCAGCTCTGTGACCGAACATTTTTGGCCTTCCTTCCAACAGTTGCCAGTGTCAAGTACTTCATTCTTCCTTATTGTGTTTTTTTTTTTATTTATTTACTTTTTTTTAATGTGTTTAAAATTAGGGAAACGTATTACAATAACGAAATAAGGAGCTATGTACAAAAATAATAATAAACGGAATTTGGGAAAATAATGGATAGGATCAGGAAAGTAGGATAATGGTAGATAAACTTAAATATTAGATTTAATATACATAAAATAAATAAAATGGATAATTATACCATAAAACCTCAAAGTTTAATATTATTATCAGATAAATACGTAGATAAAGTTTTATATATAGAGGGATCATTTGATGCCAACAAACACGGGACATTGGTTGGAAGCTCAACATGCAAGGACAAAAGGCTTTCATACAGTTTAACACTATCATTTAGATAGCAGCCAAGAATCACGTGGTTAATATCAGCCTCATCACAACCACAAGCACATGAGGCATTCTCTGTAATACCAATCCTGGCCAAATGAGCAGAACTACAAACATGACCAAGACGCGCCCTAATCAAAATCGAGGTAGCTGTCTTATCAAGTCTAATGCGATAAAACCAAGGTTTTTTATTAGTTTTCGGTTAAATGTTAAAAAAGTATTTGCCCTTTTTCTTTGCACTGACTGCCCACACTTTATCCCAGGATTCCTGTAGATAAAGTGTAGGCTGACTCATTAAGTCATCAGGATTATTTATAAAGCGATCCATATCTCCTACATTTACAGCATCTTTGGCCAATTCATCCGCTTTGAGATTGCCCTTAATGCCTGTGTGGCCAGGAACCCATGCAAATTCGACCGCAAGCCCTTTTGTCACACACTCATGCAACTTGTCTCTTATTTTAAAAACTGAAGGGAAGTGATTTTTGGTTTTGAAAGGAAATCTTTGAAGAGCTGCCAAGCAGCTTTTTGAGTCAGTGAATATGACGGTGTTTGGGAGTTTCATCAAAAGAATATATTCAATCGACTATGTTATATTGTTGGTGATAAACACCCACACCAACACATCCATCAATAGAAAGTTTAGATGCATCACAAAAAATAAAATGCCAATTTGGCCATCTGGAGTTTGCAGAGATCTTGAAGGCTTCTTGAGCACAAATACTATATTTATTAACGTCCCACACTATCGTGCACACAAGGAGACAAAATTAAGGCTTCGTAGGAAGTGCTAAATAACGGGAGGCAAGGGGAACGATGAGTAGGTGCCTCAATGGACAAAAACTTATAACTGAGATGGCTACATTCTAATAGGTTATTGATTTTTGAAATAACTGGATGGTCAGAAAATCGTAAAGCACGGTATAAAAATCTGTCACATAGATCTGTCACGTCTCAAAGCTAATGGTGGGTCAGAGCATTCGACCTGTAAGGCATTAATAGGGCTGGATTTCATCGCTCCAGTGACTACCCTCAGGGCCCTTGACTGAATACTATCCAACTTCCCCAAAGCCGCCTGACTACAAGGCTCCAACAAAAATGTTCCATAATCTAGAACACTTCGAATTAGAGCGTTGTAGACCAGCTTCAGGGAATACGGATGAGCACCCCACCAAACACCCGAAAGGCAACGGAGCAAGTTGATACTGCGTTCACACTTCGTACTAATATACTCGACTAACTTTATTAACCTTCCTGACATTATGTTAATAATAAAATTAATAAGTATGGGTGATACATTTAAATTTTGAAGTTTGTTTTTTAAAATTGGTAAAAGGACATTGTCATAGGCAGATTTAAAATCAAGAAAAGAAGCGGCAAGGGACCTCTCTCTCGAGAAAATGCTAAGCGTATATCTGTTACAAGGATACTAACACTGTCAATGGTACCTTTTCCCTTGCGGAATCCGAACTGGGAATCAGACAATAAGTTGTTGTGTTCTATAAACCACTCTAATCTATTTTTCACTAAATGTTCAGCAATTTTAGCTATCACTGGGGACATGGCAATAGGGCGGTATGAAGTAACATCTGACGGATTTTTATTTGGTTTTAAAATTGGTAATATTATCTGTGATTTCCACGAGTCTGGAACGTTGCCTGTCAAAATGACAGCGTTATTATTTGTAAATAGTACGGCAAGCTTTTATCGCCTAACCTAGAAATAAAAATGTAGATAAAAATGAAGATTCGATAGCACTCCCTTGAGCTCTTCAAGGGAAAAGGGACCATTAAGGTCAGTTTGTGGAATATGTGTTGGCAAAGCATGAGGAATCGATAAAATCTCCTCCGGAACAAAAGGCGGTGCAAGATGATCTAAAAACTCTGAGCTACGCGAAGGTGGAAGAGTGGAAAAACTGGAATCTGACATCGCACACTTGTACCGTTTCATGTTATTCCATACTACACTGGGTGGAGTGTCAGGAGAAATACTAGCGCAGAATCTTCTCCATCCCGTGACGCGTTTTTCTTTAAATAATTTCTTCGTGTTTTTCATGGTTTCAATTAAATTATTAAAATTTTCATCAGTCATTTCTGAATTATAAGCCAACTCTGCCTGTTTTCTAATCCTAACCGCCTGAGTACACTCCTTGTCCCACCAAGGAGGCGAAGGAATGTTATTTGATTTCTTTTTAACTGGGAATACTCTATCTGCCGAATCTGTTATCAATTGAGTAAAAGCATTAGAGCACACTTCCTCAGTTGTGTTCAATAAAGATGGTAAGTTACCTATATTGTTTTCAATATGTTCCCTAAATACCCTCCAGTTACTTTTATCATAATATTTATATTTTCTAGTACTTGTGGATGGTGGTGATACACTATTGTTCCTATTGGAGGGAGATCTAATTATTATTGGAAAGTGGTCACTGCCATGTGAAGAAGAAAGCCTGTACCAAGACAATGTTGATGCTAAATTTGGAGTTGTTATTGCTAAGTCTATTGCACTTTTACCTTCTCTCGGGTTTGTGCGCCGAGTGGCTACACCTGTGTTAAGAACGCAAAGGTTTTGCTCATCTAAAATATTCATAAGAGCATTACCATAGGAGTTTGATGAGGAACTTCCCCATGAGACGTGCTGTGCATTGAAGTCACCAACAACAATAAACGGTTTAGGAATAAATAGTAATATATTATATAGCTCTTGAAAAATAGAAACAGAAGGATGAGGTATATAAATAGATATAATACATATATTATTTATAATAACAGGTATCATAGAAAAAGTATCACTGTGCGAAGGAAGAGTAAAAGGAGTAAAAGAGATAGAATTGTGAATGAGGAGGGCGTTTCCAGCGTATCTGTCTTGTCTGTCAACGCGGAGACAGGAGTACCCATTCACTTTGAATGTGGAACCTGGCTCAAGCCAGGTTTCACATAAAGCAATTAAAGATGGTTTGTATTTATTAAGTAAGTAAGTGAGTTCACTTTTTCTACTGCGAACACTGCGACAGTTCCATTGTAGTAGACTGTCGATTGTACTTTGGGCCATTATTAATAAATGTTTTAGTGATTGATTCGATTATTGTAGCAGCGTGGTTCGGTTCTATTAGGTTGAATTGAGAGAGAGAATTTATAAGGTTAGTAATAATCTGAATGACATCAAGAGAATTATTGCCATTGTTGTTTGGTGACTTCAATGCACAACCATCAGCAGAGGCAGGCATGTCATAGTCCTTTATAAGAGACTGGTGTGCAGCACGGTCATATTGAAGTGAGTTAGATGACTTGTAGGGTGATCGGGGTTTTAAAGTTACAGTTTTTCTATAGGAAGTGGAAGGACTGTAAGGACTGGCTAAGTGTTGACTATTTTGGGTACTATTTTGCTCAAACCGAGTGACCATTTGATGCCAATTGATGCATGCTGATGTTCTTAATGGTAATTAAGAACATCAGCATATGATTTAGTAACAACTGGATGAAACTTACTTGCTTCTGCATATGAAACACAACTCTCTGCCATTGTCTTTTTTATTGCCCTTTGCCTAGATAATTCTGGACAAGATTTACTAGTTGCAAAATGTGACCCAGAGCATAGGCAACAAGATGCACTATCCTCCTCAATATTACAATTTGTTCCATCATGTGCTTGGCCACATTTGTAACAGCGAGGTTTAGACCTACACTGTGTTTTGGTGTGACCAAACCTGCAGCAGCTGTAGCACTGAATCGTGGGGTAAGTATAAAGTTCTACCGGCAAAGCATTATAGCAAATAAATATTCTTTTTGGCAAAACCTGGCCATCGAATGTGAGCACGACTGACTGTGATGGTTTCCAAGTAGGGGTGTTATCAACAATCACTTTATAATTAAGCCTCCTAATTTTTAATATCTTGCCACATCCAATAGGCAAATTGACATTTCCCAAAATCTCAACGTCTGACCAATCGGATGGTATACCTTTAACTATACCTATCCGTGTAACATTGAAAGTAGGTATAAATGCTTTAAATTTATGGTCTATTATACTGCATTGTGTTATAAAACTATTTGCATCAGTGTGTGACGAACAGGAAAGAGTCATCCTGTTACGACCTATCTTTTTAACACTACCAAGAATGATATTACTAAAATTATTACGCTGTAAAAATCTGCCAAAGGTGATTGGGTGAAGTGTATCCCATCATTAGGTGCTGAATCTCTCTGGACATGAACGATGTAAGGGCTACTATCAGTAGATTCATATTGAGTACGTCCAATAAAGGGACGCGGTTTTTCACTACCTAATTCCATCGCATCAGAGGGCGCTGGTGTCAGTGGCGGTGCCGGCGTGGATGTGGTTGCGACTGAAGTAATGTCTGCTGGAGGTGCCATCGGTCTAGTTTCAGGGTAGGTACTTACGTGTTTCTTAACTACTCTCTCCTCGATAGTGTCGTTATCTGAGTTACAATTGCAAACATAGTCACTGTTAGCTTCAATGTCTTTATTTTTAATAAACTTACGTTTGCGTTTATTACAGGTTTTGCAGTTTTTGAAGTGAAAACTTCTTTAGCGGCGTTGAGCACTTTTCTGTAATGGGTATAAAATCTTAAACTCGCGTCAGGACACGTGACTTGATCGAAAAAGCGTAAGACATCAGTCGACTCGCTAACACGTGACCTGATCGAAAAAGCGTAAGACATCAGTCGACTCGCTATAGTCTATGGTTTGCGCGACCAAAACTGTCATTTTGGTTTTGACAGCTCGGCATTCGCCCGCGTTTGTGTTTGGTTTTTTGTTTATTTAAAAATCTTTGAAACTAAGTTGTGAAGTTTTTGTGGCTAGAGGATTTTGCTTGCGGTAAGTGTTTAAAAAAAAATATACTGAAAAAAAAAAATATATGTTAATGTTATATATCTATCTATAGCTACGAGTGTGTATGACCACTGTCATTTCATTCATAGTTTTAAGTTTTCACTTCTGTCGGCAGTCCCCAATGACTGCCTGTTTTTTCTTGTGTGGTTTTGCACGTTTCAATGATTTCGAAGAGTCCAATCCAACCAATGTCCCCCGTTTGAGGTAAAAAGATCCATCTGATTCCATGCCAGATTCATTCGTGGATGATACTGTGACGTTATAACCTACTGCAGGAGAACCCTGACCCTGGTCAAGGTCCTCCCTGCTACCGACGCCGCCGCCGGGGTCCGGCGGCTTCATTGTATTTACACCTATATACTTAAATTTAAGACTTACCTACACGTAGATATATACAGATACACTAAAGACTTAAAATATATACAAAAATAACTTTCCTGGCCACTATTTGATCAATAAAATTAATTTCTAAAAAATTATCTTGAAAATCCCGCCTATTCGCACCAAACGCTTCCCGCCTTTTCTTTATCTGGGTTATACTGTTTTGATGGAGGATGAAAAAAAGGTAGATACCAAAGAGTTTTTTAGCTAGCAAAAATAAAAGCCGTTGAATAAGATCCACTTTATGAGCAACTGTGATAAAAAGTAATTTTCAAACTCTACCGGGGGCTGCAATTATGCAGCCGACTGTACAATTAGACAACGAAAGTGCAGACCCACCGTAGAGCTCCAAACTTCTAGTTTAGAATGTTTACAAGTCAACCAGGGAGGCGGGCGCTGCGGCGGTAGCGGCGGAAATATGCCGGACTGCCAAACTCAGGGTTGCGGGTTCGATTCCCGCCTCAGACAAGTATTTATGCTTAGATATTTGCCTGTGGTCTGGTTGTTTCTATGTATTATAAGTATATATTTACAAAATAAAAATATATAAGTAGTATATGAGTTGTTTAGCACCCATACCACAAGTCTAGTTACTTAGCTTGGGGCTAGATGGCGATGTGTGGAATGTCCTACTATGTTTATTTTTATTTTTTTATTTCTACCGTTTGCTACGAAGACACTTGTTACATACATAGCCTACATGGATAATGATGACACAAGCAACCTTATTTCCAACGTTTCCACGGAATCCGCGGTCACGAGTTGTCGATGCTGCACAACGTGCCTGCAACCGATGCCCTGCACCGCACCGGATGAAGCCACACTTCTATTTCATACTTCGAGTAGATTGTCGGTCAATAGTTGTAAATCGTATTAAGAATTAAATCATTTTATATATAATTTTTGCATTTTTTTGCATCCTCCGGCCGTAGCCCTTATAATTGGCGCAGTCGGTAGGATAGCTGTAATAAGTCTAATTATAGAGTCAGTGCGATCTTCGCGGGCAGCAGCTATCCGAATCTACGAGAGTTACGTCGGAGGAGTATCCAGACATCGATACGGCAGAAGGTACAAAAAATGCGCAAGTGAGTACTTTAGATCTTACTAGAGTTGCTCTCCGTTTATCCATAAGCATTCCATAATTTACCAAAATTTTCCATCCAAGGCAAGATTGGTCTTCTAGGTTTAATTTAAATAGTCGAGTCGCATTACAGGACTCTGGTAGAGATTTAGATTTAAATACTAGTTTAGATTTAAATATTAGTGATATAATTATGTCGTTACCGGAAGTACCGGTACAACAGGTACAAGAAGAACAACAGCCACCGCAACCGAATATGGCTGATTCTATCATAGATCAGATATATAAAGCCCTACGACTAGTCCCGGAATTTGACGGGAACTCAAACGTGTTAACCCGATTTATACGACTGTGTGACCAATTGATTCTCCAATTTATTCGAGCGGAGCCGGGTTACGACCTAAGTAATCTTTCATTAATTAATGGTATATTAAATAAAATCGTGGGTCCCGCGGCCCGCCTTATAAATTCAAATGGTATTCCAGAGAACTGGCATGGTATTCGTAGTGCATTAATTAATAACTTTGCGGACCACCGTGATGAGACCTCTTTGTATAATGATTTATCACTATTAACGCAAGGCTCAGCTTCACCACAAGAGTTTTATGAACAGTGTAATAATCTTTTCAGTACAATAATGACCTATGTTAGTTTGCATGAAACGCTAAGTAGTACGATCGAGTCCAAGCGTTTACTTTATAAAAAGTTAACACTTCAAGCATACCTACGTGGGTTACATGACCCTCTAGGCTCGCGAATTCGTTGCATGCGACCTAACACAATTGAAAAAGCACTGGAATTCGTTCATGAAGAGATGAATACGTTGTACTTCCAGCAGCGCAACGGGCATGTTTCCGATAAGAGAGGAAAACCCGAGCCGTCGCCTCATCACCAGGTTAGTCAGCTACCTAAGTTTTCTTATGGCCCTATGCCGCCCCCAATTATGCAACCAGCGCGGCCCTTTAACATGCCACCAGCTAGGCCATTTAATATGCCGGGGCCTTCCCGCCAATTCGTTCAACCATCAATGCAACAGAGACCAGCGCAGGGTTGGGCTCCACAGGCACCCCAATTTAGAGGCCCGTCGCGGACGCAACAAATGTTCGGCGCGCCTCCGTCGAATTATAGACCTCAGAACAATTCTTTCCAAATTATGCCCCCTAGGAACCCATCTAATAACGGGCCGAAACCTATGAGTGGCGTAAGTCATTTCGTATCTAAGCCGATGGCACCTCGCGGCTCACATGATTGGTCTAAGTTTGGGAATCCACCCCCATCTAATTATTTTAAAACTAGAGAACTGAATTTCAACGAGTCTTACGACCAAACATATGGGTACGACGATTATTATAATAATTATAATGACTATTTCACTGATTATTATCCACATGAATACTTTTACCATCCTGATTATGTGCACAGTGTTCCCTATAACCAACCTATAATTAGCGAACCCGAGTCATATTGCGTAGAGGAAACTCAGGAAGTAGATCAGTCCGAAAGTGAGGATTTTCAGAAAATCCCCAAGTCCGACAAATTAAAATAGAAATCAATATCCACACGCAGCGTCAATTGCCCTATATCAAAATCGCAGATCCACCTCTTAAACTACTGATCGATACTGGGGCAAATCAATCGTTCATTAGTCCTGACGCCGTACAGAAATATTTTTCAAACTTTCCGTGTAATTACGAACCGTTCGAGGTTACTAACATACATGCAACTACACGTAATGACTATTCGATCACATTACCTAACTTCTCAGAATTTCAGGAACACGACGATTTAACATTATACATTTATAAGTTTCACGATTATTTCGACGGACTAATAGGTTACGATTTACTTGAAAAATGGGAATCCAATATTGATTTGAAAAATAAACTACTTGTAACTCGCAATTCAAAAAACCCTTTGTTAATGTACGACTCTCGAAATTGCAATTTATATGAAGATATAATACCGGCTAATTCTTCAAAATTAATTAGAGTGCCAATAAACTGTCATGACGGTGAGGTAATTATCCCAGAGCAGTATTTTTCTAATTGCATTATAGGTGATTGTATCACAACAGTAAAAAATAATCGTGGCATTTTAGAAGTGAAAAATCCGCCCCGTTAGTGCGGAGTTGTTCAATGTACAGTGCACGCGCACCGAACAGTCGCCCGACCGTGTTAGCGAAGTACTATCTCGTTTACGCACGGATCATTTAAACGACATCGAGCGTTCGAATTTAGAAACCTTGTGCGCTAAGTATGCTGATGTATTTTATGTGGAAGGTGAACCCTTGACTTTTACGAACCAAATTAAACATCAAATTCGTACGACTGACGAAGTCCCAGTTTACACCAAAAGTTATAGGTATCCATTCATCCACAGACAAGAGGTACAAGATCAGATCTCTAAAATGTTAGACCAGGGTATTATACGTCCCTCACAATCGGCGTGGAGCTCCCCCATCTGGGTAGTTCCCAAGAAAGCCGACGCTTCGGGAAAAACTAAATGGCGTATAGTTATCGACTTTAGAAAGGTGAATGAAAAGACTATAGACGACAAGTACCCTATCCCAAACATCTCTGACGTACTTGACAAGCTTGGTAACTGTCATTATTTTACCACTCTTGATCTCGCAAGCGGTTTTTACCAAGTTGAAATGAATCCCGCGGACATCCCGAAGACAGCGTTCAATGTAGAGCACGGACACTTCGAATTTTTACGTATGCCGATGGGCCTTAAAAATTCGCCATCTACCTTTCAACGAGTGATGGATAACGTCCTTAGGGACCTTCAGAACGTTGTTTGTCTGGTCTACCTTGATGATATTATAGTTTTTAGCGTTTCGTTAGAGGAGCATATGGTCAATTTGGAAAAAGTATTCAAAAGACTCCGAGAGTCCAATTTCAAAATTCAAATGGACAAGTCCGAGTTCTTAAAATTAGAAACAGCCTATCTCGGTCACATAATAACTAAGGATGGCATCAAACCCAATCCAGACAAAATTTCAGCCATTCAAAAATTTCCATTACCCAAAACAGCCACCGAAATAAAACGATTTTTGGGATTATTAGGCTATTATAGGAAATTTATTCCTGACTTTGCTCGTGTAACGAAACCTATGACACAATGTCTTAAGAAAGGCTCTAAAATCACACCATCTGATACCAATTACATAAATTGTTTTGAAAAATGTAAAACCTTATTGACGAATGACCCGATCCTACAATATCCTGATTTCACCAAAGACTTTATCTTAACAACTGACGCTTCTAACTTTGCCATTGGTGCCGTTCTTTCGCAGGGTAGTATAGGGAACGATAAGCCTATAGCTTACGCGTCTAGGACCTTAAACAGCAGTGAAATCAATTACAGCACAATCGAAAAGGAGTTACTTGCGATTGTATGGGCTACTAAATATTTCCGCCCTTATCTTTTCGGTAGGAAATTTCAAATCGTGACGGACCATAAGCCTCTCCAATGGGTCATGAACCTAAAGGAGCCCAATTCAAGGCTTACTCGTTGGAGATTAAAACTAAGCGAGTTTAATTTCACAACCGTTTATAAGCAAGGCAAATTAAATACCAACGCCGATGCTTTGTCTCGCATTGAAATTAATAATGAGGATATAAGTTCCGTAGCTGTAAATCCATCCGAAAATCCACCTTCGGACCATGGTTCAACTACTTTGACAGCCCACACAGACGCTGAAAACCCAATTTTAGAAATCCCGATATCTGATGAGCCCTTGAACAAGTTTAGTAGACAAATTAGCTTCATTGTTGTAGGAGACATAAAAAAACGTCCAACTGTAACTAAACCATTTGAGACCCACACTAAGACTACCATTCAAATTTCAGAATCAAACTTAGAAGCTGACGTAATTAATGCTATCAAAGAATATGTCAATCCTAAAGTAAAAACGGGCCTTATAATTAATCCGCCCCTAGCTATGTACAATATTATACCTATAATCCAAGATAAATTTAAAAGTTCCGCAATGAACATTGTTTTGACTAAGACCGAGGTAGAAAATGTTAAAGAGTATTTAAGACAGCAGGAGATCATTAGAAATTACCACGAAGGAAAAACCAATCACCGTGGCATTAATGAATGCTTCCTCGCTCTCTCCCATAGATATTATTGGCCTAAGATGAAGGATGAAATTACAAAGTACATTAACTCTTGTAGTATCTGTGGACAGGCTAAATATGACCGCCATCCAGTCAAACAGAGGTTCTCGATAGTTCCACCTCCCACAAAGCCATTTGAAATAGTACATTTAGATCTCTTTACGGCTGAAACAGAAAAATACCTTACCTTAGTAGACGCGTTCTCTAAATACGCTCAAGCGTATCATCTGAGAGACGGTACAGCAATAAGTGTCATACAAGCTCTTTTAACGTATTGCACCCATCATGGCGTTCCTATGACCATAGTGACTGACCAAGGACCTGAATTTACAAATGCCCTATTTACAGAGTTCACACGACTTCATAAAATACAGCATCATAAGATATTGGCACATACCCCAAATGATAACGGTATTGTAGAACGGTTTCACTCCACTATCCTGGAACATCTAAGGATACTAAAATTACAAAAACGTGGCGAACCGATTATCAATCTCATGCCTTACGCAATCTTAGCTTACAACAGTTCAATTCATAGTTTTACTAAATGTCGGCCTATCGATATTATAACAGGACATTTTGATCCTCGCGATCCCTTAGATTTCAGTTTTACAGAGCATTTGTTACAGCAATATGTACAAGACCACAAGCATAAAATGACACAAGTTTATGACTTAATTAACGAAACCTCATTACACCATAGGACCGAACTAATCGAGAATAGAAACAAAGATAGGGAACCTGAACACGAATATGATCCGGACCAGCAGGTTTTCGTTCGAAACCCAGCTGCCACTAGACAAAAGTTAGCCCCCCGTTTTACTCAGGACACGGTTTTAGCGGATCTGCCAATACACATTTACACCAAAAAGAAACGCGGTCCCGTCGCTAAATCACGTCTTAAGCGACCTCCTAAAGACCCTGTATTGTTGCAGGATACTACTCTTCCTACTACTTCAAAAGACGCTGGCACAGGACATCCTAATTGACTCATTGGAATCTGGCCCTGGATTGCTCCCATTTAAACTAGGCCCTACGAAAATTATCTCTCATTACCATTCCTTTTTAAACGTTATAGACCTAGATATAATACATTCAAAAATTAACTTAGTAAAATCACAGTTGGATAATCTCAGGCCACAACTTACTAATAAAACTTCAACTCTGTATGAACCACACGTAGAATATCTTAATACTAAATTAGAACGAATTACAGATCTTTTACAATCCTTTGAACATAATCGGAACAAAAGAGGACTCATCGATGGGCTAGGTTCAGTTATAAAAGGTATTTCGGGCAACTTAGATTATAGTGACGCAATTAAATATGATAATGCCATTAAAGTTCTCCGAAACAACGAGAATAAACTAGAATCAGAACTTAACCAACAAATTAGCTTATCTAAAGAATGGACTTTGCAAAATTCTCATATATTAGAGAATATAACCAAAAACCAGGCGGACATAAGTAAGGTTCTTAATATTATTATTAGCAGTGATAGTAAGAGAGAAACGGATTTGATTAAATACGCCCATCTGGCGCAATATCTTTTAATTTTAAGCGATAATATAGATAGTTTGTCCGAGGAACTTCATAAACTAGAGAACACTCTAGCTTTTATACGTGCATCGAGCACGCCTCATTCGATAATTAGGATTAATGAACTTATAGATATGTTAAGAGAACTAAGGATCTTATACTTTAAGGACGAGATCCTTGATGTAGACCTAAGAAACTATTACGATTTAATTAAACCGGGTTACTATTATTCAAATAACAGAATTGTCATAGTAATTAAAGTACCAATTGCCTATCAAATTACCTACTACCTATATAAATTATCCATTATACCTAATAAAAATCACCTAAGTCTTATCCCTACCCTACCTTTTATTGCAATCTCTGGTAAAGACTCTATGTACATAGAGACAGAATGTCCGAAGGTCGACGAATGGTACCTCTGCCAAGAAAACTCCAGGCACAGACTTCATGAAGAACCAGACTGCATCCAAGACCTAATAGTCAAGCAAGAAGTCGGCTCCTCCTGCAACCCGACGCGAGTAGTCCTGAAACAAACCGCACTAGAACAATTAGATGACGCCCACTATACAATCAGCTTACCCAATACAACCAAGGTGAAGACATCATGCGGACAGGAGCAGTACAAAAGTCTTCGAGGAAGTTTCCTGATCACCATCCCTATTAAATGCTATCTCAAGACGCCGGAATTTACTCTTTCTAATTCTGAAGATCATCTGAAAGGACATCCAATAAAAATCACAGAAATACCTACTTATGAAGATAAAGAAGCTGCGGACGAAACATCTATTATACTGAACTCCATAGACTTAGAAAAACTACATAACGTTAACACGAAAATTACATCGCAACCTACAGTGAAATTGGATGACGTCACGGACCCGAGCATTTACCACACAACCATCCCAATCTACGTCATACTTTTCGTTGCCATCTCGACCACCATCATCGCTCTGGCCACCCGACAATTGAGATCCAGACGCCTTATTACGAAGATTGAAGAGGTCAAAACGGGAGTCTACGCTGAAATTCCTGAAACAAGGAAAATTAACCCATGCCAAGTCAGGGTAGACCTTAGCAACATCCCAGCAACTTTTCCGTCTAACGCCTCGAAATAGTTGCCGATCTACGGGTGGAGGTGTTACATACATAGCCTACATGGATAATGATGACACAAGCAACCTTATTTCCAACGTTTCCACGGAATCCGCGGTCACGAGTTGTCGATGCTGCACAACGTGCCTGCAACCGATGCCCTGCACCGCACCGGATGAAGCCACACTTCTATTTCATACTTCGAGTAGATTGTCGGTCAATAGTTGTAAATCGTATTAAGAATTAAATCATTTTATATATAATTTTTGCATTTTTTTGCATCCTCCGGCCGTAGCCCTTATAATTCACTTGGCCCTTGGGGTCCAGACGTCTTAATCCTACAAATATTATAAATGTGAAAGTTTGTGTGTGTGTGTATGTTTGTTACTCCTTCACACAAAAACTACTGGACAGATTGCGATAGAACTCGGTATCTAAATAGCTGGATACCTGGATTAAGACAGGCTACTTTTTATCCAGATATACCCCGGGATCGGGATCAACGCGGGTGAAACCACGGGGCGCAGCAAGTATTTCCTAAGGTTGTCCTAAGGTTGCCTGGAAGAAATCGCTTTAAGCGATAAGGTCGCCTGTTTGTACAATGTCGTAGTTAATAAGCTTTCTCGTCTTTTTTGTCATTTTCAATGTTTTGTGTGTTGTACAAATAAAGTGTTTATCTATCTATCAATCTATCTATTTCATAAAGAAGTTTCTAAATTACTTGTTTTAGTTTACTAGTTTTAGAGTCGCACAGCGTGCTATGGAGAGGGCTATGCTCGGTGTTTCACTACGAGATCGAATCAGAAATGAGGAGATTCTTAGGCGAACTAAAGTTACCGACATAGCCCAAGGCTGAAGTGGCAATGGGGGGGGGGGGCATGTGGCTCGTAGATCTTGATGGCCGTTGGGGCCGAAAAGTCTTAGATTGGAGACCACGTACCGGAAAGCGCAGCGCGTTACGGCCTCCGACTAGATAGATAGATAGATAAATTCTTTATTGTAAACACCAATTTCAAATGACATTAAATAAAAACAAAGCTTAAGTCTAAGTGTTACAAAGGGCGGCCTTATCGCATATTATATTATATATATTGGATGGACAAGAAGTTGAGGAACTAGATGGACGGACGACTTATTTAAGGTCGCGGGAAGTCGTTGGACGCAGAGAGCATGCGACTGATGGCTTTGGAAGTCTTTGGGGGAGGCCTATGTTCAGCAGTGGACGTCCTGCAGCTGATATGATGAGTTTTAGCTTGGCGAAAGGGCTGGCTCCTACATCGCACAGCGGATAAGCATTGCTATCCAACAAGGTAACGCAGCCAGCCTTTTGGGCACACTTCCTAGGGCACTTCCATTTGTACTTTTAATTAAGGGCAGGTGCTAATTAAGCTACCAAAATCGATCTTTGTTTTAAGCAACTCTAAGTAATCAAATACTCTTTTTTTGTTATTTGGATATAAGTGGTTATTGTAGTTTAATAACCATATTTTTGTTTATTGTGGTTGAAAACATGATATGAACAACTTCGTTCGATAAAAAAAATGTTAGAAAACGGAGAATTAATAGATCGTTTATCGGGTTTTATGCAAAAATAGTTAACGTTTGTTTCTAAAAATGAATCAAATGATAGGTTTTGACCTCTAGGAACTATATTTGTGGATAATAATGCTAAAATGTTTTGCATATCGATCAAATATAACAGTTAGCACGCAGCACGTTACGTCTTTGAGAGCGCGGGCTAAGGTAATGTGAATACCTACACACGGTACTGGAAGAGCGCCTTAAGTAGTACCTGGATGACCGAGCTTTCCTCGGTATTATTATTTATTTTTTTTACTTAGTCTAACCTCAAAGCAAACACTCATTGACTTCGTGTTACTTAACAACGCCATCTGCTGGAATAACTTTATTGCTCACAAAAAATAGTATTAGTAGTTCGCCAATAGATGTCAGGATTTTTCAGATAAAAAAAAGCAAGTTTCGATAAAACACGAATAAAATGACATTTTCTAAAAATGATTCCTAGCCAGATCGATTTATCGCCCCCGAAACCCCTATATACCAAATTTCATGCAAAATCGTTGGAGCCGATTCCGAGATTCCAATTATATATATATACAAGAATTGCTCATAGATATAAGATAATAAATAAAATATAGGTAGTTTATTTCATTAATTTATGTTTTTATTATTAAATTAGCTACGCCCCGCGATTTCACCCGCGTAAGTCCCGAACATAGCGCCATCTATTGGGTGTATTTGCAACCTAGATGTCAAACAATATTGAAGAATTTTATCGATGAATCAACGTACACCGCCATCTATGCGAAGTTCATAAAACTAAACAGTAAATAAACACTTGCTTAAGAAACCAGTACCTGGGTGACCGAGCATTGCTCGGATATTTTACGTTTTTTTACCTCGGCCTCGAAACCTAATACTTACTAAATTTCATGAACTCGTTGGAGCCGTTTCCGAGGTCTTGATTATTAATAAATTCCTATTACATACTTACCGATAAACTTCGAAACCTACAACTTTTATAGGGGCAGTTTTTTTTTTTTTTTTCTTTTATTATGGCTTCGCACGTGTGCATTTAGCCAGTGTCAAGTTATGACCCGATTTTTCATAAATCGGGCCTAAAGTGTTTCAATACAGTCAAAGTCGTCATAGTCCGTCAAGTCAGGGGTTATAGTAAAGCGGTGGCAAGTTTACCATAACCTTAATAGGAGATTTGGAGGCAACGTGAAAACTGCATGTTTGACACTGATTTTTACTTTCACTACACTTGTGCACTTTCACAGAACTAAATTGAATAACATTCCACCAGAATTATGCAATTCAACTCGGGTTACATCTAAGTTTCATGAAAATAAAACTGCAGCACGACATGTTGTTAACTCGTTCCCGCCAAAACTCTAGGGGCAGTTTTGACTTTGACAGTCAATGACAGCATTTTTTTTCACGATACCGGCCAGTATTTATGGAAAGTATAGAGTAAAAAGAGTTTTTTACTTTTTTACCCAGCGTTGCCCTAATCTGTTATGGCGCTGATAGTTTCTTACAACACGGTTTTTCAAATACCTATATCTCGGCAATCGAGCTTTTTTCGGACCTGGAACCTTGATAAATCGATTCCTTGAGTTCCTTGATTGAATTCCTTGATTTCACCCGCGTAATAATTTTCTGCACAACTTTCTTATTATTTCTTTCATAAGAACCTTCTCCTGACAATAACAAACAGAACAAAAAAAGAATAAGCTAAATCGGTCAAGCCGTTCACACGTGATGCGATGACCAAGGAAAATAGGGATTAATTTTTATAAATATAGATAGATAGATAGACTAGTTTAGCCCTTAGAATTAGTAGATGTAGACTTTGCCCCCCTTTTTCACCCACTTAGGAGTACATTTTTGATAACTCTTCCTTATCGGGTGCCTACGTCATACAACGAACATACCCTCCAAGTTTCAGGTCTCTACGATCAGCGGTTTAGGCTGTGCGTTGATCCGTCAGTAGTTCAGGACAAAGGATTTTATATGTAAGTATAGATTATGAATTTAGAGAAATAAACATTTATTATTATTTTTTTATATAGAAATACCCAGACTAGAAATAAATATCTGTATATTAAATATTTGTTTGAGGCGGGAATCGAACCCGCAACCTGAGTCGCTGGCGGGGCGTCTTAGAGGTCGCCATTATTGCACAAAACGATAAATGATAAGACAATTTGATATTGTGAAAATTACATAATATAAAACAAAATAAAAACACGTACGATTCAAAGAAAAATTGATTACAATCTTTGATTATAAATCACGTAAGATTATCAAATAAATATCTACCTCAAACCTTTCATATAAGAATCAAAATTGCATCTTAAACTATTCTATTGCAACATTTTAATTTCACACCTTATCGATTGCCAGTTGCATTCATATAAAAACTCTAATTGATTGCTTTGGTTGTATGCACAAGTCGTGCGAAGCCGTAACTCGAAATAATAAAAGAGGATAATTTTTTTTAAAGAAGAATGGCAAGATCTGCCTTAATTTTTTTAATGTTTTTCGGCTTAGTGTTTTGTAATGATAAAATTAAAATAGTTGATACGAAGCAAGGGAAAGTTGAGGGGTCTTTGGATGCAAGCGGTCTTTATTATGAGTTTTTGGGTATAAGATATGGTCTGCCAGTGAAATTTCGGGTAAGTCTTGTTATCATTTTTAATAAGTTAAGGTACAATCAACGTGCAAAAGTCCACGGCCACCGTTACGTCACAATCCTGTGCAGCACTATTAGAACATTATAACAACGTAACCTGGGGCCCTACCGCGATAAGTGCGTCGGCTTCAAACCAACGCGTCGGCTTATGCTGACCCGCGGCCCACCCGGGGCGGAATTTTGAGCCTGCCTTACATAGGATTTTTCAGCACTATTAGAACATTATAACAACGTAACCTGGGGCCCTACCGCGATAAGTGCGTCGGCTTCAAACCAACGCGTCGGCTTATGCTGACCCGCGGCCCACCCGGGGCGGAATTTTGAGCCTGCCTTACATAGGATTTTTGAAAAATTAAGTTGTTTATTCGTGTGTATTGTCGGGGACATCAAAACATTCAGTAATTTTGGTTATGTTATTTGTTAAAAACACCACAAAATATGACATTGTTATTTTTTTTTAAATAATAACCGGAATCACTTATTTTTGAATGGTTTGATGTTCCCAAAAATCCTACATACTTAAAACACACGAAAAGACAACCAAATTTTTCAAACTTTTTATAAAAGGCAGGCTCAAAATTTCGCCCAGTGTGAAGCGCGGGTTGGGATATCGACGTCGGCTTGAAGCCGACGCAATAAGCGCGGTTGGGCTCCTGTAGATCGAACCCACGTCGCGCGTCGGTTGGTGTAGCGGGTGGTGGCTTATACCACACACACAACTAAACACATAGCTAACATGTTGACAATAATAATCACACTGAGTACTTTTAATTCAAGTATTTGACGACCCAGTTGGCACAATGGTCACCATGTCGGACTGTCAAACACAGGGTTGCGGGTTCGATTCCCGCCTCAGACAAGTATTTATGCTTAGATATTTGTCTGTGGTCTGGTTGTTTCTATGTATTATAAGTATATATTTACAAAAGAAAAGTATATAAGTAATATATCCGTTGTCTATCACCCATAACACAAGTCTAGTACTTAGCTTGGGGCTAGATGGCGATGTGTGGAATGTCCTGCAATATTTATTTATTTATGTTTGTTTGTAACGAATGGGCTCCGAAACTACTGGACCTATTTTGATGAAACTTGGTATGAGGATACATTGATTCATTGACAGTAACATAGGCTACTATTTATCCAGATATACCCACTAGATTGCGAATTACACGGGTGAAACCGCGAGGTGATGCTAGTATTATATATTTAGGTCACTTGAAAGAAAAGTCACCTGGCTTATATTAAGACTTGATTTTAATAACTACAAAATATATGGTAGTTTTCGACGATTTGCAGAGTTTCCCTATTACTAAGATTTTACTGTCTGTGTCTGTCTGTCTGTCCCCATCAGGCTGTATCTCAAGGACTGTGATAGCTAGACGGTTAAAATTTTCACTGATGTATTTCTGTTGCCGCTATAACAAATAACTGAAAATAGAAAATAAAGTATTTAAGTGGGGCTCCTATACAGCCCGACTCGTATTTTGCCAGTTTTTTTTATTTTTTTTTATTAATTATTTTATTGGTACAATAAGGTATTACAATTAACAAAACAATAGGTTGACTCTACTAAAAGGAAAACGAAAATAAAATAAAATTACAAATAAAATACATCCTCAAGCGCGTTTGTTTTTTGTTTTGATAAATGTAATTTTTTCGGTAACTGTACCAAATACCAAAAATGTTTTTTTTTTGTTTTGGCTTGGAATCTCATAACCCTATATACATTTTCATTGTTTAGCACTTTATTATAAATAAATATCCATTCCAGGCCCCAGCGCATCCGCCATCTTATTCCGGTGTTTACAAAGCTGACAACCGCGCTGTCCTTTGCCCTCAATTCTCAACCAACGATCCTTTAGCGGCACCAAGCGACAACGAAGACTGCCTAATTCTAAACATCTACACGCCAAAAACAAACGCCTCCCTTCCAGTAATGGTCTACCTGCACGGTGGTGACTTTGGTATCGGTTCTAGCTCTCCAATCTTCTACGGTCCACAATATTTGGTGAATAACAACGTTGTTCTCGTAACAGTGAATTATAGGCTTAATATCTACGGATTTTTAAATCTGGGCATCGAAGAAGCACCAGGAAACGCCGGCCTTAAAGATATAAGAGCCGCTTTGAGATGGATTCAAGAAAATATTGCTAATTTTAACGGTGATCCTGACAATGTCACCGTTTTTGGTCAAGGAAGCGGTGGCACAGCCGCAATTTATTTAACACTGTCCCAATCTTGTAAAGGTTTATTCAACAGAGTTATTTCTCAAAGTGGCTCGTTATTCAGTCCGCAATCTTTCGATGCGGATGGCTTAGCAACGGCTGTACAATTAGCTAAATCTCTAGAACTATTAACTGAAAATCCTGAAGAGTTATACGAACTTTTTGCTGAAACCCCTGTCGTTAAAGTGGAAGAGGCGATCGGGAAGCAAATGAATGCAAAATCAGTGTTTTTGCCCACTGTCGAGACTGTATTTGAAAGTGAAGAGCCATTTCTCATTGATTCACCTTATAAAATACTTTTTACGGGTAGAAAACATCCTGAATTTAATCCAGTTCCTGTTATATTGGGAATTAATACAGTAGAAGGACTTACAAGCACTTTAGATTATAATACGATTACAAGTCAAATGGACAGGATAAAGAACGAGGACTACTCCGCTTTGGAACCCAAAAACTTCATAATACCAAAAAAAGAAAAAGATGAAATACGAACTCTTTTAAAAGAAACTTATTTTACAAACACAACGACCGACGAAACAGTCATTGGTGGACTTATTAATTTGAATTCGGATTTCTCTTTTGTTGGACCTATTTCATTGTTTTCGGAACTCTATGCTAACCATTCTGGGTTGCCAGTTTTCGAGTATATTTTCAACTATATTGGAAATAGAAATTTGGGTAGATTATTGACGAATACAACTCTGTCAGCTACAACGAATAGAGACGAATTATACTACTTGTTTGAATTAGAAAGATTGCCTCTACCAATGGACGAAGATGATGCCAGAATTATAACGTTTTTGACTATGATGTGGACGAACTTCGCTAAGTTTGGGTAAATTATTTTTTACTTAATTTTTTCTATAACTCCCACAAGTTTCTGCATGTAATTTAAATCAAAATGGTTGATACCTCGACTTTTATTCAGATGGTTGTGGGTTCGAATCCCAGCCGGTCGTGCACCAATGGATTTTTCTTTGGAAAAATGTATATGCGCTAATTGACATTGTAGTTTCTTACGGTGAAGGGAATGAAACCCGCTTAGCTTAGTCTGTTGACAAATTCTTTAATCTCAATGCGGTCGACTAGCTAAGATGTTAGTATAGGTGCTGGGCAAGCCCACTCCATCCTCACGCAAAAAGGACCAAACTAAAAAGGTATAGTTGCGGAAAACAGCCCATATTACAAGTTATAATTTTTCAAACGGTCTTATTTTTTGAACCCATTGTACTTTTATCCAGATCCGGAGTTTTAGTATAAATTGATATGAATTGTTTTTGCGCTGTGCATTTCGAGACTCATGCCAATCGGTAGAGGGCATTACGGCGATCAAAAAATGCCTTCACACAGAAGTCTTGCAAACGAAATATTTGTTAAAACAAGGAACGCATCAAGTTTCTTTGAATATCCCGTTTCCGAGACGCTTTGGTTTGGTGTGTAAGCATTATTTGTTTGCCGTAATGCCCTAGCTCTATCGATAGGTCTCAAAAAGCACCCCGGCATTTTAAGCTACTTTAACTGCTGTGTCTAAAATGCCTTTATTTTTTTAGCACACCAACTCCAGAAAGGGACAATGGTGAATGGTTGCCTTACCCGCACCACCTAGCCATCACCTTGGAACCGCAGTATGTCGCTCCGTTGACACCTGACAGATCGTACTTTTGGCGCGCTTTGTATTTCAAATATGGCGCCGATATTGTTAAAAGTTTAGCTGGAAATTACTATGATGTAAATTAGGTAAATTCTCAACCAGTATCTTACCTTCAAAACGGTACTTAATTAGATAAATAATACTGACAAAACATTAAACTCTCTATCAAAAGGTCTAAGGGCGTCCATAAATTACGTGAGGTGTTTTTTTTTAATTTTCTGTAACCCCCTCGACCCCCTCCCCCTTAAACATTTCACGTAATTTATGGACGCCCCCTAAGAAACAAAATGTCTAACGATCCAAAGGTCTAAGTAGCAGAATGTCCAACATTGCAAGACGTCTAATGAGCTGAATCTTGTAATTAAAGTTGTCATTAGTTAACTAATAGTTAGTACTTTTTAAGAGGAAAGGGAAAGGGACGCTCTCCATACGAATGTAGTCTACTGTTTTCTCCCTGAATACTGACACTAGAGCAAATATTTTTGTTGCATAAAACTTATAACTGCCATGACCATGCCCCTATGTTTTGTTTTTTGTGTTTAAAATCTTAATTTCTATGATCAGTAGAAAATGAAACAACCAAGACATAGGGGCATAGTATGGCAGTTATAGGTTTTATGCAACAAAAATATTTGCTCTAGTGTCATTATCCAGGGAGGAAACAGTCGACTACGAGAGAGCACCTCGTATGAACTCGTACCGGGCGCTCTCTCCATACTTGTTTCACTGTTTTATTAGTTTCACATGTATGTTTGCTTGCTTGTTTCTTCGTAAGAATTTATTAATTTATTTTTATTATTAAGTGTAAATAACAATTAAACAAATAAACACTTTAAATGGTATTTTTATTAAAAAATCTATAAACATTTTCTAAGTTGTCTAGTTTTTTAACTTATTAATAATAATTGTGCGTGCCTTATTAGGTACCTAAGTATACATAAAACAATTAAGTACTATAATTAATTTAATCATATCAAGACACTTACTCAGTTTTAATAGACTTCAAAAATGCAAGAGGTTTTGAATTCGTCGCTTATAAATAAGTACATAATAATATATTATACGGGGAACTTACTTATTATATTTCAAGTAATTATATTCAAGGGCTATTTCTGTGCATATTAACAAACAACTTTTTTTTTACGTCTTTTGGAAAATCGAATAATTTTTCGATATTTTTTAGGTTATGTTACTTTCACGGACAAGATTACCTTAAGATTATACATATCGCACCTCCGCTCAAATAATGTCATAACACTCATACATAACTCAAAAACAATATTATTTATTTCATATTTTTAGGAAATCTAATACACCATTTTATAAAGCTTAAAAAATTATTTTAATCTACTGTAATGTTCATATCGCTAATTATATTAGTTTTCAAATTAAGACTAGAAAACCAGAAAAACAGACTATTACTTTTTACACCCTTTTCTCGACAGTTTTCTTTTTTGAGATATGACACTATTTGAGTAGGTGCGATATCTTTTAAGTTTTATCGACTGTTCTTAGTCTGAATGATATTTGTTTAAAAAACAGCTGATTTTTGAAATTACGTAACCTCAAAAATTTAAAGAAAATGTTTGAATTTCCAAAAGTCGTACTTATTGTTTAGCAGAGTGATGTGCGGTGGTTCAAAATAAACACAACTTGAATGTGCATGAAATTATAGTTCAACTAATGTCAGCTTTTGCATGCGACTTCGTCCGCGTAGAAGTCGGAAATGGACCGAGGAATCACGTTGTCCCATACAAACTTTGCCCCCTTTTTACCCCCTTAAGAGTAAAATTACGGAAAATCCTTGCTTAACGGATGCCTACGTCACACAAAGAATACACCCTCCAAGTTTCAGGTCTCTACGATCAGCGGCTTAGTCATTCAGGACAAAGAATTTTATATCTATAAGAAAATATATTCCAGCAACAAAAACACGTTTAGATTAAATTTTAAGATTAGATTTGTTGATTCTATGTTTATTAATAAAATCTATATATATAAAAATGAATTGCTGTTCGTTAGTCTCACTAAAACTCGAGAACGGCTGAACGGATTTATCTTATCTTAGTCTTGAAATGTTCGTGGAGGTCTAGGGAAGGTTTAAAAGGCGAGAAAAAATCGAAATTCCCACGGGATCGGGACACACGCGGGTGAAACCGCGGGGCGCAGCTAGTAAAATAATAAATAAATACAAGGTCGCTACAGAATAAATACCAACATAATACGCCGAAACATTTTGCGTATATCTAATACATTATTTATAACACTTATAACCAAAGTTGTTTGTTAAGGTGCACGGAAGTAGCCTTATACCGCTCTCTATAATTACTAATAACCCTATATTTATTTGGTTTTCGTCCCTTGCTGACAATGGACAATGGAAAATAACAACAATGGAAAATAAGTAACAATAAATAAGTAGAAAAAATAAGAATAAGTAAGAAATGAACAATGAAAAATAAGTAATAAATAAGTTTTGACAATGGAAAATATGTAATAAATTTTGACAATGGAAAATAAGTAAGAAAAACGCAAGTCGATTGGACAAGGCTAGTCCATTTAACACATGACCCAGGCACAACAGCGCACTGAAAAGCGTGGAATAAAGTTGCTGGCGCTGTTTAAATCATCTAAAAAAGCCACTATTTTTATTATTAAAACGCATGAAACACCTAGTAACACATAGGTATTTAACATCTGGCTTAAACATTATGAATTAGTTTCAATTACGCCCGCTAATTGGCGCGCACTCCATTTAAGGCACAGCCCACATGCTTGTAAAAATCGCTGCTAAAAAATTTTTAGACAAAAATTATTACATTTTCTTAGATAAATCCAATGTTTTTTCCCATTATTTTCATAACACTAAAAATTTTCTTAAAACTATTACACATTTTATAATTAAAAAGATTTAAAAGGCACATTATTTACACCACCCCTTCACTAAATTCCTAAAAATTACATCTTTTTCCAATTATGGCAACATTCTAAGCGCCATATTGGAAAAGGCATCAATTACATTTCCCGCCATAAAATTCAGCCAATTTTTTTAAATTATAATCTGGCAAAGACCGAACTCCATACAGCCACTATTTTTTATAATAATATGGCATCGACGAACTGTCTGTACAGCCAAAATTAAATTATTAAATCCGCCATTTTTTTTGTCGTTTTTGCTTCAACTATCGCTGTCACTGGATGTAGAGTCGCGTTTTCGTTTGTTTTTCTTCTTGTCCTTGTGTCTATCTGTGTGTTTGTCGCGGGGGCTCCGCCTCGGGCTCTCGCGGCGGACCCTGCAGTTTAAATCAAAATGAGTATTTCGGCCTACTTGCCCGCAAAAGAAAAACTTCGAACAAAAATAACTTGTTTGCAAGGAG
This sequence comes from Idaea straminata, assembly GCA_951213275.1. Lineage (NCBI taxonomy): Eukaryota > Metazoa > Arthropoda > Insecta > Lepidoptera > Geometridae > Idaea > Idaea straminata. The sequence goes on from OX577872.1 coordinate 7,608,809, forward strand.
GTTAGGTTCTTAAGTTCCTTTATGTGTAATGGCGTCAGATGCTAATAAAGAAAATGAAAAAAACACGCGACGCTTATAATTTTTTTCCACAACCAGTTCACGAAATACTTTCATTTTCATTGTAATCTAGAAAAACGAAGAATTTTTTCTATTTTTGTACCTATAATATGCTCATATTGACGACCCAGTTGGCACAATGGTTACCATGCCGGACTGCCAAACGCAGGGTTGCGGGTTCGATTCCCGCCTCAGACATGTATTTATGCTTAGATATTTGTCTGTGGTCTGGTTGTATTATAAGTATATATTTACAAAAGAAAAGTATATAAGTAGTATATGAGTTGTCTAGCACCCATAACACAAGTGTAGTAACTTAGCTTAGGGCTAGATGGCGATGTGTGAAATGTTCTGCAATATTTATTTATTATATTTATTTATTTTATAAAACCGTTTAGTGACCCTTATTCCCCGCATTTACCTTATTATAGGGAACTTAGCAGGACATAAGGACATAGGGCTATGTCCTCATGTCCTATGACCTTACCGATGATGTCAAATGCCAGAATCGTCAGTCGTATGTTGAATATTGTTCAGGGACTCCTCAGAAGATTCCGATTTTTTATCTTTATGTTTTTTCTTTGCTCTGAAAAGAAAAACAGCAAAACTTCAAACAAAAATGTCTTGTTTGCAAGGAGGTTAGGTTAGTGGAAAATTGTATGGTCATAGATTGAAATTAATGTTAGATGATGATAATTGTTTGAGAGCCTTAAGACAGGCTTACTGAGATTCGGCAGCCGATAAATATACTTATTGTAAGTAAACTTTGAAAGGAGTTTTGGCGGGAACGAGTTAACAACATGTCGTGCTGCAGTTTTATTTTCATGAAACTTAGATGTAACCCGAGTTGAATTGTATAATTCTGGTGGAATGTTATTCAATTTAGTTCTGTGAAAGTGCACAAGTGTAGTGAAAGTAAAAATCAGTGTCAAACATGCAGTTTTCACGTTGCCTCCAAATCTCCTATTAAGGTTATGGTAAACTTGCCACCGCTTTACTATAACCCCTGACTTGACGGACTATGACGACTTTGACTGTATTGCAACACTTTAGCCCGATTTATGAAAAATCGGGTCATAATTTGATGCAAAATATAACTTGACACTGGCTAAATGCACACGTGCGAAGCCATAATAAAAGAAAAAAAAAAAAAAAAACTTTGAAAGTTGTTTCCTTTTCCAAGCTTAACTTCCTGTGAGCAGAATATGTTTCTGAGACTGAATTTTATCTAAATTAGATACTAGAGCTTACACAATATGTGTAATGGCGTCAGATGCTCTTAAAGAAAATGAAAAGGTTTAATTTAGGTGTCATATTATTTAAAAGTACCTGGGTGACCGAGCTTTGCTCGGTATTTTTTTTTACTTAGTCTAACCTCAAAGCAAAAACTCATTGACTTCGTGTTACTTAACAACGCCATCTGCTGGAATAACTTTATTGCTCACAAATGTAGTTCGCCTATAGATGTCAGGAAGAGTCATATTTTTCAGATAAAAAAAAGTAAGTTTCGATAAAACACGAATAAAATGACATTTTCTAAAAATGATTCCTAGTTAGATCGATTTATCGCCCCCGAAACCCCATATACCAAATTTCATGAAAATCGTTGGAGCCGATTCCGAGATTCCAATTATATATAATACTAGCTGTGCCCCGCGGTTTCACCCGCGTAAGTCCCGATCCCGTGGGCATATTGGGATAAAAAGTATCTTATGTCCGTCTCCTGGCTCTAAGTTACCTCCTTACCAATTGTCACCAAAATCTGTTCTGCCGTTCTTGAGTTATAAGTGGTGTAACTAACACGACTTTCTTTTACATATATAGATATACAAGAATTGCTCATTTAAAGATATAAGATAAGATAACAAGCCAACATGTTAGTTGTACTTGTATACGGGCTGTTTTTCGCCATTGGACCCTTTGTAATTGGGTCCTTTTTGCGTGAGGATGGAGTAGGCTTGCCCAGCACCTACTACCCTCTCAGCTTAGTCGACCATGTCCAGAGGAGTGAACTTGTCAACGTGTTAGTTCTTCACTATCGAAACCAAATTAATTTTCATGCACCCCTGCTTACGATTGTAGACCCCCATTTTTTGTCCCGTCCAACGTCGAGTCTCCCGTGGACCCCTGAGGGTCCACCTGAACATCTTTGGGAATTACTGATCTAGACCATCCAGGGCTCTATTTTTGAATCGCTCGTGTGACAGCTTCGTCGTATACGCCTACAAGTCATGCTCGACTTCCTAGTCGCATGACAACAATTTTCTGTATTTTTGAATCGTTCGTCGTCGAAATTTGAAATGTAATTTTTTTATTCGTTTTACGCAGAAAATTTAAAAACCGGTAATTACCGACGACCATCCGAAATAATCAGAAAAGATATCAATATTTTTTTAAAGATCGTTTCCGAATGTTTGACTATTATTGTTTGATGTTTAATCTACCACTCGCCTGTCGGCGACGAGTGGTAGAGACCACTCGTTACGATCGAGCGATTCAAAAATAGCGAATTTCCAATGTCAACGAATATATGTAGAAATCGATCGCTCGACGCGAAGCGAACGATTCAAAAATAGGTCTCCTGGACCGATTTTGATGAAACTTGGCATGAGGGTAGGTACATTGATTCATAGACAGTAACATAGGGTACTTTTTATCCCGATATTCCCACGGGATCGAGGGTGAAGCCGCGGGGCGTAGTAATGAAAAATATTGTTGGACATCCGCAGCGCTATCGAAACGAAACGATGCTTGTACTATGGTAACCGCAATTAATTAAATTAAACTTACTTTTTCCTTTCGTGTTCTATGGTAATTATTTGATCCTTAAATAATTTTGAAAGTTCCAATTCTTTTATGTCGTCGGAATTCGTCAAAATTATTGCTCTGAAAAAGAAAACAGTTTTAAAAATTATTGTCTGTAGTTATTTGAGATAAGTTCTATGTTTGTTTCCAGGAATTAATCTCTATCAGCAACACTATTGATTGATATTTTTTTGCAAAATCAACAGGTTCGATTCCTGGCTAGGGTAATTAATGACTGATGGGTGACGACCCAGTTGGCACAATGGTCATCATGCCGGACTGCCAAACACAGGGTTGCGGGTTCGATTCCCGCCTCAGACAATGTATTTATGCTTCGATATTTGTCTGTGGTCTGGTTGTTTCTATGTATTATAAGTATATATTTACAAAACAAAAGTATATAAGTAGTATATGAGTTGTCTAGCACCCATAACACAAGTGTAGTTACTTAGCTTGGGGCTAGATGGCGATGTGTGGAATGTCCTGCAATATTTATTATTACTTATTCATAGATCTGATAAAGCAGTTTTAGTTTCTGTCGAAATCGGTCACGCAACTTCTTTTAGTATTTTTCGCTATCACTTATAGTTAAGGATATAGCCCTGAAAGCCCACATAAAAAATTCACCGTGCGGTTTTTTTTTTGACGTAACTATGTCTAATAAATTGATGGAGCACCTGCGTTCATAAAAAAGATGACGTTCCCATTGTGTGACGTCATTGTCACGTTCCGGTGACGTCATGTCAATGCCCAAAGAAGCGATATGTTTAACAATAATATCGCTCATCTGGGCTTGTGTTATGGTGACGAGTGACGATAGAAGACTTATTTAGAGGAAAAAGAATTAAGAACAAAAAATATAAATAAAAAATAACAAATCGTTGGTTTCATAAGACGTTATCCTTATCACGTTTTCGTCCGTAAACCGACTTTACAGACAACCATTTTTTTTAAATGATCTATACATATAAAATGCTTTGTCCTGACTGACTGACTGACGGATCAACGCACAGCTTAAACCGCTGATCGTAGAGACCTGAAACTTGGATGTCTTCTATGTATGACGTAAGCATCCGATAAGAAAAGATTTTCCGAAATTCTACCCCTTAGGGGGTGAAAAAAGAGGGCAAAGTTGTATGGGACAAGGTGATTCCTTGGTCCATTTTCGACTTCTACGCGGACGAAGTCTCGGGCAAAGCTAGTTTAATATTAATATCGCTCATCTGGGCTTGTGTTATGGTGACGAGTGACGAATAGAAGACTTATATAAAGGAAAAAAATCCAAAAAAAACTATAAGGAATAACAAAAAACATATTAAATTTTTCAACGTTTTCTTATGACGTTATCACGTAAAGTTATCGTCCGTAAACCGTACAGACAAACATTTTCCTTTTTTTTTTTTTAGTTTTTTTTTCGTAGTAGGATAAGCCTTTGCGCAAAGCACCAGCAGTGGGACAATCCTGGCTAGTTAAAAAAACTCCACCGTCTGTCTGTCACCAGGCTGTATCTCATGAACCGTGATAGCTAGACAGTTGAAATTTTCACAGATTATGTATTTCTGTTGCCGAGTCGGATTCGCGTAGGAAAGGTTTCGTATTATTATATTTCATTATTATATTCAGTATTTTATAGCGGCATCACAAATACATAATCAGTGAAAATTTCAACTGTCTAGCTATCACGGTTCATGAGATACAGCCTGCTGACAGACAGACAGTGGAGTCTTAGTAATAGGGTACCGTTTTTACCCTTTGTGTACGGAACTCTAAAAAACACAAGCTAAAATAAACAATAGCCAGATGACGAAATCGACTAACCCAATATAACAATGTAAAAAGATATCTAAATATAACTAGATAAGTACAATATACATACAGACATACAGCTAGATTTGATTCCATGTCCACAGTCGTTTGGCCACTCCCTTTAGTGATGGGAAATTGTCGGTATTTATCGATAATCGATAAATAAAAAGTAGCCTAAAGCCTTCCTCGATAAATGGACTATTAAACACAAAAATATTTTTTCAATACGAACAGCTTTATAATAATATTAGTATATTCAGGAACCTCTTTTCCCCACCAACAGACTTCTATACAAAGCGGTGCGCGCGCTAGGAACGGTCATTTGCTGCTTGACATTCGTAGTGGATGGTTGTGTGACGCGACTTGTGTTTTAATAAGTTCCGTAATATTTAATAGGTGATTTTCAGTGAGTACTTTTACTACTTTGGATAAAATACTTTAATGCTTTTATTTTGTCAATATCACAATTCTTTATCTAATCATACATTACTATTTGTTCTTACAAGGTTAAATAGGAACAATAACACAAAAAAATATTCTTTATTTCTTTAAATATAAAATTCTGAATCCTGACTGACGGAATGCGACGCATGTTGCGGGTTCGATTCCCGCCTCAGACAAGTATTTATGCTTAGATATCTGTCTGTGGTCTGGTTGTTTCTATGTATTATAAGTATATATTTTCAAAAGAAAAGTATATAAGTTGTATATGAGTTGTCTAGCAACCATAACACAAGTGTAGTTACTTAGCTTGGGGCTAGATGGCGATGTGTGGAATGTCCTGAAATATTTTTTATTTATTTATTTATTTTATTTTAATTTAATAATTGGTGATTTATTTTTGTATAATAATCGATTTAGTAGTTAAGGGTATTTTTAACTGACTTCAAACGAAAGGAGGAGGTTCTCAATTCGTCGCGTATATATATATATATATTTTTATGTATGTTCGCCGATTACGTTTACGTCTGGACCGATTTTGAATTTTTTTGTTTGTAAAATTGTGTTTTTCCTTTAAAATAAATAGCTTTTGGAGTTTCTGTTTTTGTAAATGCTCTCCATTTCTGAATTCTAAATGTATAGATATCGATATACTATACATTGTATACAGGCTGTTTTCCGCCATTGGACCCTCTTTAATTTGGTCCTTTTTGCGTGAGGATGGAGTAGGCTTGCCCAGCACCTACTACCCTCTCGACCTTAGCTTAGTCGACCATGTCCAGAGGAGAGAACTTGTCAATACTTCTGGAGCCAACTAAGCCACGGGTTTCATCACGATGTTTTCCTTCACCGTAAGAGCAATGTCAATTTGCGCACATAAATTTTTCTTAAGAAAAATACATTGGTGCACGGCCGGCCGGGATTCGAACCCACGACCTTCAGAATGAAACTCGAGGTATCTACCACTAAGCCAACACCGCTCAATATCGATATACTAATTTTCTATCGACTTTACCCCACCCCTATAAGGTGAGCGTTCGCCCAAGGTGAACTAACCCTTCGACCCCTATAGCCATACCTACCCCTGTAAAGGGGTGGATTTTCACTCAATGAAAAGCTTTGTGATTTAACCGAGCTTCGGGCAAGATAGGTTATGTTTTCGAAACATAGAACCTAAAGTTTCTAATGAAATGAGGTTTTACAACGATCTGCTTGATGACATTAAAGAATCCAATTGTGTTAACATTTAAAAAAAAACTTAAATTTTATGTACTTGTACTTGTACAAGGACTGTTTACGCAATTAGACCCTTTTTAATTGGGTCCTTTTTGCGTGAGGATGGAGTAGGCTTGCCCAGCACCTACTACCTCAGCTTATTCGACCATGTCCAGAGGAGAGAACTTGTCAATACATCTGGAGCCTACTAAGCCGCGGGTTTCATCACGATGTTTTCCTTCACCGTAAGAGCAATGTCAATTAGCGCACATCATTTTTTCTTAAGAAAAATTCATCGGTGCACGGCCGGCTTGGATTTGAACCCACGACCTTCAGAATGAAAGTCGAGGTATCTACCACTAAGCCAACACAGCTCTCAACTTAAATTGCATATTGCCAAGCTTAATATCTACTTTTTTTCTATTGTCCAAAAGCCCTTGGACATTTTGGCATAGTAATTTAAAATGCTGCAGTGCATTTTGAGACCCATGCCAAACACAGAGGGGTGGGTTCGATTCCCGCCTCAGACAAGTATTAATGCTTAGATATTTGTCCGTGGTCTGGTTGTTTCTATGTATTATAAGTATATATGTATATATATATACAAAAGAAAAGTATATAAGAAGTGTGTGAGTTGTCTAGCACCCATAACACAAGTCTAGTTACTTAGCTTGGGGCTAGATGGCGATGTGTGGAATGTCCTGCAATATTTATTTATTTTATTTGTTCAAGCTAACATTGAAATAACCTCGAAGTTAGCTTTTTGAAAAAAAAATGACTTTGAGGGAATCTTTTGTAATCAGTAGTAATACATAAAAATAAAAAATAAAATAGAAGACTATTTTAAAGGAAAAAATATATAAGTTAAGGGGAAAAAAAGAGAAAAATTAATCAGTAAGCCCAATTTTAGTCATTGCTTTCTATGAGAGAGAGAGAGAGACAGACAGAGAAACACGCGTACGCCGCACGGCTTACAACTATAGCAAAAAGTGTCGTTACAACTTTTGGTCTTAATTTTTTCGGAACGCGCGATAAAGAACTTCGTTTTCTTATGATGTTATCACGTATAATTAACCTTTCAAACAAAAAAACTAAATTGAAATCGGTATATCCGTTCGAGAGCTACGATGCCACACACACACACACACACACACACACACGTCAAACTTATAACCCTCCGTCTTTTTTTGCGTCGGGTGTTATTAATTCAAATTTTTTTGTCAAAATCACTTGATTCTTAAACTGATCTGATTCTAAAACTGACTTCATTCTAAAACTGACCTGATTCTAAAACTGACCTGATTCTAAAACTGACCTGATTCTAAAACTGACCTGATTCTAAAACTGACCTGATTCTAAAACTGACCTGATACAAAAACTGACTTCATTCTAAAACTGACTTGATTCTAAAACTGACCTAATTCTTAAACTGACCTGATTCTAAAACTGACTTCATTCTAAAACTGACCTGATTCTAAAACTGACCTGATTCTATTTCCATCACTTTTATCATGCCTCCGATCACTTATGACTGAAATTGAAGTTTCTTCATGTTTCTTCCTGTGTTTTCTTGGTTTTGGTTTCCTGTAAGTATAAAAAAAACGATGGTGACACACGGACAGACAGACGGACAAGAGATAGATAGATAAATTCGTTATTGTAAACATCAATTTCAAATAACATTAAATAAAAACAAAGCTTAAGTCTAAGTGCTACAAAGGGCGGCCTTATCGCTCAAAGCGATCTCTGAAGAGAGTAATCTTATAAGAGTTCCTTTTTTACCTTTTGAGATTCGGAACCCTGATCTCCTTTATAAGCTACTAGTTTAAGCCTGCGACTTCGTCCGCGTAGAAGTTGATAATGGACCAAGGAATCACGTCGTCCTATACAAACTTTGCCCCCCTTTTTCAACCCCTTAGAAGTAGAATTTCGGAAAATCCTTTCTTATCGGATGCCTACGTCATACAAAGAACACACCCTCCAAGTTTCAGGTCTCTACGATCAGCGGTTGGGGCTGTGCGTTGGTCCGTCAGTCAGTAAGGACAAAGAATTTTATTTGTACAGATAGACAGACTAGCAGCGCTAAGTGGTTTTACCTGCATTACTCCCGATCCCGTGGGAATATCGGGATAAAAAGTACCCTATGTTACTGTCAATAAATCAATGTATCCTCATACCAAGTTTCATCAAAATCGGTTCAGTAGTTTCGGAGCCTTGTAGTTATAAACAAAAAGAAAATCGTGAGGCACTCGGGGACTGCCGCGGTAAAGCTATTGCATCGTGCGAGCTTCGTACAGTCGTACCATATACATACACGTTAAGCGACGTACACGATGGTAGACGGAGTGGGGGGGGGGTGTTAGGTTTTATTTTCGTTACTGAATTTCTTGATTGCTTGCAATAACTTAGAAGCAAAAAAATCTTGTCTCTTTATAATATTACATTGATTATATAGATTAAATTCGAATTTCTTTCTTCCTTTCTTTCTGTTCCTACTGGGGATTTTTTCCCATTTGTTCGGTGCTAGGAACAACTGGGAACAAGCAGTAGACCTCACGAGCACAAACTTCGAGGAGTTTTGTGATGAGAAGGTGGTTCCAACTGTGCTATCAATATCTACTGGCAGTATTTTTATTTATTTATTATGGTAACAATCTAAACTCTAAGTCAATAATACATTGTTACACTAGGGGTGAAAGTAACTTATTTAGGCCCGAGACGGGGTTTGACGTATCCAATGGGTAAAACGGGACCCTATTACTAAGACTCCACTGTCCGTCCGCCTGTCTGTCTGTCAACAGGCTGTATGTCATGAACCGTGATAGCTAGAGAGTTGAAATTTTCACAGATTATGTATTTCTGTTGCCGCTATAACAACAAAGACTAAAAACCAGACAAAAACTAACGTGTCGCGGGACACGCGTTTGGAACGAAATCCCAGATCCAATTTAATTTTTTTGTTTCAAGTTTTGTAACACGTGACTTTTCCTTTTTTCTTTTAAATTTTATATATTATTTTTGAACATGTTACGGGCTCGAGTCCAACTCGCACTTGGTCGGTTAATGTCTGTGTATACTCACGAATGTTTCTTCTTATCTTCCCTCCGTTCCTTCTCCGTTTTCTCTTCCTTCTTCTTCCTGTAAACTGAGCCACCATCCTCGTCTCCAGTTTCCAGATGTAACACGTACAGCCGGTAGATCTGGAGGAGTATCACCTGGAGGGGCATTGAATGGAATTTCACTGTTTTAATTAAGCTTTTTCATTCATTTCATCTTCATACACGTTTCGTGCATTTCATTCAATTTATCTAGTTTTACTCGTGCCTTGCATATTTAGCTGTTTCTCTCGTGATTTTATTCACTCATGATTTATCTAATTTCACTGTTTTAATCATGTTTTTTTATTCAATTTAAATGCAATTTTATACAATTTAACTCACCAAAGTATTCTTACAAGTGAAGAAAATGTTCATATAATTGATAATCTTATAATGGCATATAATTAACAGTCGAAACGCAAGAAATGGTGCATCCTGTAACGCTATATTCATAATTATAGCACAAACTTCGATGGAGCAGCAGCAAGCCCTGTTGTTCCTGAAATATATGTCGGATTAGGGAGATAATAATGTAAAATAAGGGAGAATAAATGGCGAAATATGGAAAATATAATAATAGTTAATTAGGTACAATCTTATATATAAAATTATCGTGTCACAATGTTCGTTCCCGTACTCCTCCGAAACGGCTTGACCGATTCTCATGAAATTTTGTGAGCATATTGAGTAGGTCTGAGAATCGGCCAACATCTATTATTTATTTTAGTTTTTTTTTAATGGCAAAACAGCGTTTAGAATAATAGTAAATTAGGAAGATAGAATTTTGGAGGAAATATATGTCGAATTTGGGAGAGTAAATTGCGGAATAGGAATAGGAATAAAAAGTTAAAAATAATAGTAAAAATTAGAATATTTTCCTATATACAATTTTGGAGAAAAGCCTAGTTGCTTAGTTTAACGCTAGATGGCCCTGTGTAAAGTGTCCATAATATTTATTTATAATTGTTTTCGTGTTAAAAAGGCAATTATACAATTGCCTTTTTAACACGAAATTCTTAGAGACATGCAGTGTCAAAGTTACTATAGTGTAAAAAGAGTTACTTATAGCGACTGTGATAGTGATAGTGGAGATTAAAGTGAAAGCGAAAGTGAAAGTGAAAGTAAGTATAATATGTAAATAAGGTACCAGCGGGTAATAATTGACTAAAAGGTTTTTTAAAACTGATATAACAAAATAACTAGAAAATAAGCAGTTTTTTCAGATTGACAATAAACAAATATTTATCTAATGACTTGTTTTTAAGTAGTTTACTTTATTTTTTGCGAAATATTTAATTCTTAGTTGAGGTTGCAGGTGGCGCAAGTGCGGAAACAGCCCCGTCAAACTATTTAATTTCATTTAACAAAGGTTGCAGGTAGCCCTTATTACCCGCAGGTACCTTATTACACGCATATACCTTATTACCCGCATGTACCTTATTATTATTTTTGTCTTAAAACAGAACAAACTTAGCGATGGAGGCAAATGCGAATGCGAAACGGAAAATGAAAGTGAAAACGAAAACGAAAGTGAAAGTGAAAATAAAATTAATAATGAAAATGACAACGAGCCAAAGGCAAGTATTTATGCTTAGATATTTATCTGTGATCTTGTTGTTTCTATGTATTATATGTTTATATTTACAAAAGAAAAGCATATTAGTAGTATATCCGTTGTCTAGCACCCATAACACAAGTGTAGTTACTTAGCTTGGGGCTAGATGGCGATGTGTGGAATGTCCTGCAATATTTATTTATTTTAATAGAAGTGATAGTGATAAAATGATGATGAAAATAAAAGAGATAGTGAAAGTGAAAATGAAAGTTGCTGTAGGGGCGAGTGGGTGTCAGCGTGCGTTTATTACGTACATGTCAGACCTATTTGCAGTCCCTCGCGACTTGCGGCTCTTGGTCGCCGTCAGCACGACTGTAAACTGCATCAACGACCAGGACCATATTGCCAACGTCAGCAGCACGAGAACCTTCTCAGACGCTACTTTCTCGTCTTTGAATGAATCGAAGAATTCTATTATGTCAGCCGCTGTACCTGTTACAAACATAGAGGACGAATTAAATAAAACCGGCCAAGTGCGAGTTGGACTCTCACACGAAGGGTTCCGTACCATTACGGTCGATACCATATCGAGCAACCCACCCTAAGAAATGTTGTATGTCAGATGAGGTATACGTTAAAAATCTTTTGCCTGCCCTTTTGGGAGTATAGACGCATGCGTCGCCACGCCAGAAATCGGTTTTACGTGCGGCTATAGATGTTTCACATCAAAAATAGTAAACATGAAAATAACCTAAGATTTTTAAAAACATGCTTAAAACAATATTTAGTTTTTTCTGTTTTTAATATTTGTTGTTATAGCGGCAACAGAACCACATGATCTGTGAAAATTTCAACTGTCTAGCTATCACGGTTCATGAGATACAGCCTGTTGACAGACAGACAGTGGAGTCTTAGTAATAGGGTACCGTTTTTACCCATTGGGTACCTAAAACCCCGTCTCGGGACTAAATAAGTTACTTTCATCCCTAGGGTAACAATGTACTATTGACTTTGATTTCAGATTTTTACCAGTGGAATCAGCCTTACCAGCTTTTTCTTACCAATAAAATAAAATAAATAAATATTGCTGGACATTCCACACATCGCCATCTAGCCCAAAGCTAAGTAACTACACTTGTGTTATGGGTGCTAGACAACTCATATACTACTTATATACTTTTCTTTTGTAAATATAATTATACTTATAATACATAGAAACAACCAGACCACAGACAAATATCTAAGCATAAATACATGTTTGAGACGTGGAATCGAACCCGCAACCCTGTGTTTGGCAGTCCGGCATGGTGACCATTGTGCTAACTGGGTCGTCAATAATACAAACAGGACGCATTTACTGAAAGTGTCAATATATAAGCAAAGTATAGCTGGTTCCGGTTCATTTTCCGGTTTATTCGTTAAAGATTTACTTATTTTAAAGATACCAAATGAATCAGACAATACTTATCTGTAGAATGTATGAAAATATTTTCAAAATAATATACGTTTATTACAAAAAAATATAGTTTTCCGTAGCCTCTTTGCGCAAAAACTATGAAAATAGGCCGACTTTCGGTACAAAGATCTCAACAACTAGAAGATTTCAAATAATAAAAAATATACTACAGTAAAATAAAAATATTAAACATTAATTCGTATAGATGAGAAATGACAAAAATATTCACAACTAGCTACGCCCCGTGGGTTCACCCGCGTAATAATTTTCTGCGCAATTTTCTTAATTTTTTATTTCATAAGAACCTTCTCCTGATAATAACAAACAGACCAAAAAAAGAATTGGCCAAATTGGTCCAGGCGTTGTTGAGTTATGCGCTTACCAACACATTTTGCAATTCATTTTTATATTATAGAACTAGCTGCTCTCCGCGGTTTCATCCGCATAAGTCCCGATCCCGTGGGAATATCAAAATAAAAAGTAGCCTATAGCCTTTCTCGATAAATGGACTATCCAACACAAAACGAATTTTTCAATTCGGACCAGTAGTTCCTGAGATTAGCGCGTTCAAACAAACAAACAAACAAACAAACTCTTCAGCTTTATAATATAAGTATAGATTACTGTAAACCATATTCACAATTACTCTAAAAACCACAAAAATAGATCATCAATCTTCCACCAAGTTTTGCTAATTCACGTAAAGCATATTTTCATAGAAATAATATTGACTTTATTGATCTTTATCTCAGTTCGAGGTATAAAGTAACGACTATTTTTAACCGACTTAAAAAAAGGAGGAGGTTCTCAATTCGGTTGTATATTTATTTTATGAATGAAAAGTCAGTCTAGATACTTCAGGTCGCATCAAATCGTAAATGCGTCCTTTCACTCAGTCAATAACCTAATTCCTTACCGATATAAACGAGTAACAGCTGACTGAGCTGGTCCCTCGTGAGGTCCCCTTTAGGCAGCAGCCATCTTCCAACTATCAGCGTCAGCATTAAGAACTGCTCGATCAGCGTTACCCACGTCTCGGTGGGGAGCTTCGTAGCGCCCGGCAGGGGGATCTCGGTCTGTTTAGAGATGGGCCACATGAGACATATGAAACAGGTGAGACATATGAGACAGACCAAACATGTGAGACAGATGCGACATATGGGACAGGTGAGGCATATAGGATAGGTGAGGCATATGGGATAGGTGAAACATATAGGACATAAGATTATATTATAGGACTGGTAAGACATAAAGTACAGATGAGACATAATATGGGACAGACCATACATATGGAATAGATGAGAAATATGGGAAAGATGAGACATATGGGACAAGTGAGACATATACAGATAAGATAAATGAGCTAGGTAAGACAAATTTAAGATATTATATAGGACATAGTAAGGCAGATGAATCTAATAAGATATGTGAAATGGATGAAACATATACTTAACTTAATAACTTTGACTTGTGTGCTTAGGTATAAGTTTTAGGTTTAGTGATTTTAGTTTATTTATTTGGTTCTGCATATCTTGACATTCTATTTTGATTTATTAAGTGTATAATTTGTTAATTTGGACATTTCTTTTCGATTTTATTAATTTAGATTTATTATTTAATAACTGGACATTTATATATAAAATTTGACTTTTGAATTTAAATTGCATATTATGTTTACATACTTTTTAAAATGAAATTCTGACATCTGTATAATTAGTTTTAAATTTAAGTGAATTTGTATATGGGTTTTGCCTGAAATAAAAATCAATTTATTTATTTATTTTTATATATCTACGTTAGACAGATTACACTTATGAGACAGATTACACTTATGAGACAGATGAGATTTATGATACAAGTTACACTTATGAGACAGGCGACACTTATGAGATGACACTTATGAGACAGGCGACACTTATGATACAGATGCCACAAATTATTACACAGGTGACACTTATGAGACAGGTGACACTTATGAGACAGGTGAGACTTATGAGACAGGTGAGACTTATGAGGCAGGTGAAACTTATGAGACAGATAACACTTATGAGACAGGTGACACTTATGAGGCAGGTGAGACTTATGAGACAGGTGACACTTATGAGACAGGTGAGACTTATGAGGCAGGTGAAACTTATGAGACAGATAACACTTATGAGACAGGTGACACTTATGAGGCAGGTGAGACTTATGAGACAGGTGACACTTATGAGACAGGTGAGACTTATGAGGCAGGTGAGACTTATGAGACAGGTGACACTTATGAGACAGGTGACACTTATGAGACAGGTGACACTTATGAGACAGGTGACACTTATGAGACAGATAACATTTATGAGACAGGTGAGACTTATGAGACAGGTGACACTTATGAGACAGATAACACTTATGAGACAGGTGACACTTATGAGACAAATAACCTCACCTCAACATAAGTTATATTGGCCATTTTCTTCGCAAGCCTCAGATCGACCTTATGCAGTTCAATGAGCCAGATAGCCGGCACCACCAGCCCCAAGTAGATGAACACTGATGGGCAGAACCTGGGGACAAGTTTCGTGGTATCAGTTGTTAGGGTTCCATTAATAAATATTGCAGGACATTCCACACATCGCCATCTAGC
Source organism: Idaea straminata (assembly GCA_951213275.1). Classification (NCBI taxonomy): domain Eukaryota; kingdom Metazoa; phylum Arthropoda; class Insecta; order Lepidoptera; family Geometridae; genus Idaea; species Idaea straminata. The sequence continues at coordinate 7,623,865 of OX577872.1, forward strand.
CCCAAGCTAAGCAACTAGACTTGTGTTATGAGTGCTAGATAATTCATATACTAACTTTTATACTTTTCCTTGGTAAATATATACTTACTAGCAGCGCTCCGCAGTTTCACCCGCTTAACTCCCGATCCCGTGGGAATATCAGGATAAAAAGTAGCATATAGCCTTCCTCGATAAATGGACAATCCAACACAAAAAGATTTTTTTCATTCGAACCAGTAGTACCTGAGATTAGCGCGTTCAAACAAACAAACAAACTCTTCAGCTTTATAATATAAGTATAGATTATATAGAAACAATCAGACCACAGACAAATATCTAAGCATAAATACATGTCTGAGGCGGGAATCGAACTCTCAACCCTATATTTGGTAGTCCGGTATGGTGATCATTGATCCAACTGGGTCGGGAATGGCCCTCATTACGGTTCTACTGGGTATTAAACTCGATGTTATCTCATACGGCCGCGCGCCGTCACAGCTAGTGATCATTCGCAACAGAAATGCCACCCGGAGTTCAATGTCATTATCCCAGTTAATCAATATAGGAAAAGTCAAGGGTTTTGGAAGGGTTAAGCGCTTACATGTCGCTAGACCTTCATTGAATAACGTCAACGGGTCTAAAAGTATTAATTTTGAAAGCGAATCGTATTCGAATCAGATTCGATTTCATTTTGTACGTGATTAACCGAATTAAAAACAAAACGGTTGCGAGAGCCGACAGAAGTGAAAACTTATATAATAAATTACGGGTCATAATTTGATGCAAAATATAACTTGAACTCGGGTTACAACTAAGTTTCATGAAAATAAAACTGCAGCACGACATGTTGCTAACTCGTTCCCGCCAAAAACCTATTTAGATATTTGTAAACAATTATTTCAAAAACTAAAAATTTTACCTTTATTGGTTATATATTCTAGAAGTTTAAATACATATACTAATATATTTATTAAAACTCATTTTACATAATAAACTAAATATTAAAGAGAACAAAAATAACCCATAAGCCTGAAACTAGGTAATCCTGTATCTCAGGCGAAAAGGTTTGTCTGTTTGTAAAGAATAATCCTGCCTTATTCCCAACAAATTTGAATATGGGTCTTCTTCTACTGTCAGGCAGATATTCTAATAAACTACATGTTCTTCAAGCTAATTTAGATGTATACAGAAGAAATTCTTATTTTATGTCTATAAAAATATACCAGAAAATTAAAAAGATGTTTCTATTAAAAATTTAAACATTTTCTTCAAGAATACTTCCTTTATCTGCATACGTCCTGTATCACGGGACTATGGAGCCCCGGACCTTTGGAAGGCGTGCGTGGAGCCGAAGCCAACACGTAGAGGCCCTTTACAATAACAAGTATAATAGCAAGCAATGGGGTGGATTCTAAACCGGCGATTATCCCTATCTACACTATAAAGTGCAACCAAGGACAACGCCCGGTTTGGATAAAACTATTGATAATCTACAGGACAAAAATAATTGAGCTATTGTGATGGGATGGTAGTGGACTAGATACTGGGGAACTATGGATACTATGGCGCCTGCTGTAAGAATAATATATATTTCAAATTGTTTTTATTCAGTACAAGAATATTTATATTTACAATGTATATTTAGTTTTTAATAAAGTTAGAATTTAGATTTTTATTATAGCATTTATGGAGAAATAACATTACTAGTCCCATTAGATTAAGTTCTCTAAATTCTCTAGTCCTATTAGATTAAGTTCTCTAAATTCTCTAATCCTATTAGATTAATTTCTCTAAATTCTCTAGTCCTATTAGATTAAGTTCTCTAGCTATTAATATTTGAACGCCATCTGTATGGCAGAGTTCGCTTGTATACTTTTATTATTATTAAGACACATTCCCCCTGATTCCAAAACGAGATTTAAGGATTAAAGGCAGGTGCTAATAAAACTACCAAAATCGACTTTTGTTTTAAGCAACTCTAAATAATCAAATTCTCTTTTTTTGTTATTTGGATATCAATGGATAATATGGATATTGTAGTTTAATAACCATATTTTTGTTTATTGTGGTTGAAAACATGATATGAACAACTTCGTTCGATAAAAAAAATGTTAGAAAACAGAGAATTATTAGATCGTTATCGGGTTTTATTCAAAAATAGTTAACGTTTGTTTCTAAAAATGAATCAAATTATAGGTTTTGACCTCTAGGAACTATATTTGTGGATATATAATAATGCTAAAATGTTTTGTATATCGATCAAATATAACAGTTAGCACGCAGCACGCTACGTTTTTGAGAGCGGGGGCTAAGGTAATGTGAATACCTACACATCCAGAGACAGATTTACTCATGAACTATAGTCTAAACACTATCCCTATTTAATCTATAGGGATAGTGTTTAGATTATAGTTCACTATATAATCTATAGGGATCAGTTTAAACGGGAACGAGTAAACAACATGTCGTGCTGCAGTTTTATTTTCATGAAACTTAGTTGTAACCCGAGTTGAATTGTATAATTCTGGTGGAATGTTATTCAATTTAGTTTTGTGAAAGTGCACAAGTGTAGTGTAAGTAAAAATCAGTGTCAAACATGAAGTTTTCTCGTTGCCTCCAAATCTCCTATTAAGGTTATGGTAAACTTGCCACCGCTTTACTATAGCCCCTGACTTGACGGACTATGACGACTTTGACTGTTTTAAAACACGTTAGGCCCGATTTATGAAAAATCAGGTCATAATTTGATGCAAAATATAACTTGACACTGGCTAAATGCACAAGCCGTGCGAAGCCATAATTAATAGAAAAAAAAACTATAGGGATAGTGTTTAGACTATAGTTCACGAGTAAATCTGTGTCTAAATCTATCCTTTAACCTCGTTTTGGAATATGGGGGAATTACCGAATTCTTGAACAAATAAAACTTAATTACTTGAATTTAAATGTGAGACGCTTCGCTCGCTCGTCCAATAAGCCTGGCCTTGTCAATGTATCCACGGAGTTCTCACCCTCTATTAGATAATGGATATCCGGGGTGACGTCACGTTAAAGGTAAATGCCCATTAGTGGTGCTTTAAATCAACATTTCGACGTGTTTTCATGGGAAATGTAGGGGTGAGATTTTGGAGGGCTTTGTTATGGCGTAGAAGGCTTTAACGGAATATCAGCGTTAGGCGTAATGCTGAATTATGCTGGGTTGAGGACCGTTTCACAGCAAAATTGGTAAGTACTTGTACTTGAACGGGCTGTTTTCCGCAATCAGGCTTTTTTTAATTGAGTTTTGATGGAGTAGGCTTGCTCAGCACCTACTACCCTCTCAGCTTAGTCGACCATTTTCAGAGGAGAGAACTTGTCAATATTTCTGGAGCCAACTAAGCCGCGGGTTTCATCACGATGTTTTCCTTCACCGTAAGAGCAATGACAATTAGCGCACATAAATTTTTCTCAAGAAAAATACATTGGTGCACGGCCGGCCGGGATTCGAACCCAACCCACGACCTTCAGAATGAAAGTCGAGGTATCTACCACTAAGCCAATACCAATCTAAAATTGGTAAGTATAATTTTTAAAAATTGTTGTTCTAAGAGGAAAGGGTACCGGCGCTCTCTTCTTACAAACGTAGTCAACTGTTTCCTCCCTGGATAATGACACTACAGCAAATATTTTTGTAGCATAAAACTTATAACTGCCTTGACCATGCCCCTATGTTTTGTTTTTAAAATCTTAATTTCTATGAGTATTATAAAATGAAAAAAAAAAACAAACCAAGACATAGGGGCATAGTCATGGCAGTTATAGGTTTTATGCAACAAAAAAATTTTTGTCTTCACTTGTCATATCGCTATTATGTCATGGCAGGCGAACATAAGGCGAGCGATTGTTGCTAGAACTTTTCCTAATTTTGCCATTTCTATTGGTAGAATTGGTATTTTTGAGGTAATTTAGTAAAAAAATGTAAAAATTTCGTAAAAGTGTAAAAATTCTTTTTAAAAAACGTTTTTTTACTCGTTTTTACCATATACCCTATACATTCCTCTTTTATATTTACAAAATAAAAATATATAATATTCTATTTCTTTCTTTTCGTTTTTAAGCCACCATAACACAAATCTAGTTGCTAAGCTTGGGGCTGTAAATTACCTACAATGTTTTTTTTATCCGATTACGGCAAAGCCAAAAGGGAGGTGTATGTTTCTGACCCGTATGTATGTATCTATACTTATATTATAAAGCTGAAGAGTTTGTTTGTTTGTTTGAACGCGCTAATCTCAGGAACTACTGGTTAGATTTGAAAAAATCTTTTTGTGTTGGATAGTCCATTTATCGAGGAAGGCTATAGGCTACTTTTTATCCCGAAATTCCCACGGGATTAGGAGTTACGGGGGTGAATCCGCGGAGCGCAGCTAGTATTTTCATCATACTAAAGTATATATAAAGCATCACTAACCATTTCCACTCCTGGTTCTCCTTAATAGTCAGCGTGAAGACACCTTCGAAGACCAGCAACAGGATAGGAGACGCCAGATACCAGAACTCGAGGTTATCCTTGAACATTGTCACTTGCCAAATCGCTATTATGCCATGGCAGGCGAACACAAGGCGAGTGATAACCGCCTTTATTGTTGCTAGAACTTTTCCTACTTTCGCCATTTTGGTAGAATTTGTATTTAAATAATCGTTTTGATGATTAGTACTGTTTTAATGTTAACACTTTTTTCATGATTATATGGGTTGGTTTATCACTTTTTTCATGACTACTCGAGTCAATTATCACTTTTTGTCATTTTGGTATCATTACTCGGAATATTTTATCACTTTTACCATGATCATTTGTTAATTTATTACTTTTGCTTTGGTTTATGGGTTAATTTATCACTTTTGTCATGATATCTCAGTTTAATTTATTACTCTTGCTACGATTTATAGGGTTGGTTTATCACTTTTTCCAATATCATTCGTTAGTTTATAACTTTTTTCATGATTATTGAGGTTATTTTATCACTTATAAATTGGTAAATTGATCACTCTTTCTTGCCAAATATTGAATAAGGATTGGTTTATCACTTTTGCTACGATCACTCGGGTTGATATATCACTTTTGTAATGATTAATCGGTTTAATTTATCACTTTTGACATGATAACTTTTACTAATTTATCACTTTTGACATAATCACTTGAATTAATTATTCTAAAAAACTTTGGTTAAATTATGAATTTTTGGTAAAGTAAATAAGAATTTTTTTAACTCTTAACCTTCTTTTAATTATTACTGCCTCGATTTCTACAAACAGTACCTATACCTCATTTAAGTTGTTTAAAAAATAATTTGTCAATAAAAACCGACTTAGAAAACGGAAATAAAACTAAAAAGGGTGAAATAATGAAAAAAGGTTTAAAATAAACCAAATAGTGAAAATTATTGTAAGTATTTTTATACGGTTTTTATTTTAACATTTTTCAGAGGTGTTTTTCGTGATTTTTTTCTATTGAATCAAAAGTTATAAACATTATATTTTGGTAGTCTAAAACAATGTGTTTTTTGTTCGTTTAAAATTATGATTACAAGTAATTACGATTCACACTCGTGATTAGCGGCTGATCTTTTTATGTTTCTCTAAAAATTTGTCTATAACGGTTTTTACTCCTTTTATGATTATTTAAGAGATTATTTAAGAAGTATTTTTATATATTTTTTTAACTATAATCAAAAGTTTTTAACAGATATCATAAAACAATGAAATCATTTAATCAATATAAACAAATAAAAAATACATCAAATTAAATTACTTATAAAAAAAATTAAAATAAATAAAAAAAGCGTGTTAATGAAACACTGTACACTAGTCTAAAAATATTTGTTTTTTGTTCGTTTAATTGAAGTAAAATTTGTTATTGCCGTGAGTTTTATTTTTACTATTTTTTTAATGATAGAAAAATAAATCTTAATTTTTTTCAGAAAAATATTTTTTGTTAAAACACTGTTCACGGGTCAAGTGAACTGAGGTGAAGGCAGCAACATTGCAACACCTATGTGAGTGAAGTTGGCGCGATTCATTATAATTGGTCAGTATACATTGCTTGTTTTCAGTGCGCCACACAGAAAAAAGGTTTCAAGAAATAATCATCTCCAGACGCTAGATAATAATTTCATAGTTTTGCAATATTATATTAATTATAATTATATATAAAAAACAATATTCTTTAATTAAGAATTAAGAATTTTCCAAGAATAAAACAAGTAAACAAAAGTAAAAGACGTTATCACGTGAAACTATCGTCCGTAAGCCGACTTTACAGACAACCATTTTTTTTTTTCGTTTTCTCGGATACAAAAAGCCTTGACGAGAACCAGTAATGTATAACAACCAATGGAATAAAACCGACCCAGTTCAGGTAAAGTGCGCGCGCATCGCGGAAATTGGACCAATGATTCGCTAACTTATCGCAACCTATCTCTTTAGCTTAAGGTAGGTAGCTAGTAGTGTTGCCCGAACTATCGATACTAAAACTATCGATACTCAAACTATCGACACTAAAACTATGATCACTATCGATTTCTGTCATCATCAAAGTCAAAGTAATTGTTTTTTTGACGTGATAACGTCTTTTAAATTGATGGAATGCATTCACAAAAAAGTGCCACGGTAATATTGTGTGTCATGGTCATGTTACCATGACGTATGAGCCGTCCGTTCCCGTTAGTATGTATTACAAGTATATATTTACAACAGAAATGTAGGTATATAAGTAGCATATCCGTTGTCTAGCACCCATAACACAAGTCTAGTTACTTAGCTTGGGGCTAGATGGCGATGTGTGGAATGTCATGCAATATTTATTTAAATACTAGCTGCGCCCCGCGGTTTCACTCGCGTAAATCCCGACCCTGTGGGAATATCAGGCTAAAAAGTTATCTATGTGTTAATTCAAGTCTCCAGGTATCTAGATACCGTGTTTCACCGCAATCGGTCCAGTAGTTTTTGCGTGAAGGAGTAACAAACATAACAATGGAAGGAAATAGGAAGAGGATAAACCAATTCAATGTGTAGTATAATCGACACTATCGATAAGGTATCAATACAATTGATTTAATATGTGAGTGTGGGAGGGCCGCCTAAACGATGGCGCACTAGACGGCTCGCTCTCTCTGCCCTGTTAGCTGCTCTGCAGACGACCTCAACAGGGCAACAGATAATGCGATTGCCGTGGCAAGTTTTGGGCGGGAGTGCTCTGATCAAGGTGTATTGCCGTCGTTGACACGAAGAAGAAGAATATGAACTATCGATAGAATATCAATGGACAACACTAATCGATAGTTTAGGAGTAGATCTTTATGTAAACACCTGTCTATTAGGGCTAAAGTAGATTATACAATGTGTTTTCTTCTTCTTTATACATATAAAATGCTTTGCCTTGACTGACTGACTGACGGATCAACGCACAGCCTAAACCGCTGATCGTAGATACCTGAAACTTGAAGGGTGTGTTCTTTGTATGACGTAGGCATCCGATAAGCAAGGATTTTTCGATATTTTACCCTTTAGGGAGGCAAAGTTTGTATGGGACAACGTTCGTATGAGACGTGATTCCTTGAACAATTTTCGACTTTTACGCGTACGAAGTCACGGGCAAAAGCTGGTCTAGGTTAAAGTAATATGGATTGTTCTAGAAAATTAATAACTTTTTTTAATATTAAATACCCGTGGGAATATCGGGATAAAAAATAGCCTATAGCCTTCCTCGATAAATGGACTATCCAACACAAAACGAATTTTTCAATTCGAACCAGTAGTTCCTGAGATTAGCGCGTTCAAACAAACAAACAAACAAACCAACTCTTCAGCTTTATAATATAAGTATAGATTTGCAGGTGGCCCTTATTACCCGCAGGTGTCTTATTAAAAGATCCCTATTAAGGAAAAAGGTCTAGGTAAAAAAATAAAACTACATTTTTTTTATGTTTATTTATTTTGCTTCATATTCATCTTAATATCTAATTTCATATGTATGTAACTATATTATAATGTAGATACCATATAACTGTACGGTAAACAAATAACAGATTTCGGGTTATTGAAAAAAAAAAATACCGTTCAAAAAATACCGTTTTAAAAAAGTTACCGTTTAAAAAATAACGGTTCATAAATATTTAGAGGAGTGTGTGGGAATGAAAATAATTATTGAATTAGCCGTAAATGCTATTCAATAATTTAAAAGAAATGATAGAAAGGGATCACAGATAGATAGAAAAAATTAAAAATAGATAAGTATTTTGTTTTTTCTTTCAATAACCCTTACAATAACTATCAAGAATAACATAAAAATACGTTTTTCTTTCGAAAAAACGAAACGTTTTCAACAAAAACAAGCATAGACTTAAATGTACACAGTATTATGTATGCTTAATCATCTATAATTTTTAATCTATTCTCTTAATTTATGCATCAAATTAATCAGGGGTAAAAAAATAACAAAAAACAGAAAATAAATCGGTAAAATTTTTAACCTTTGAAAATCTATAGACGGTTTTATAACCGGTTTTAAAATGGTTACAATTTTTACCGTAACTTTTAAAGATAAGTTTAGCAGTACATAATTATCACACTTCCATACAAATATAGAAAGTCGCAAGGGTAGATTTTAAATACAAAAATGGGGAATATAATCACTAACACTTTGTGGTCATAAGGTTTAAAAATCACATTTTTTTTGTTAAAACACAAAAGCTCAGTATACTAAGTAAATGTGCGTCCAGACAATTTTGAGCAAATCAAAGAAAATAATACTTAATTTTATCTAAGACAACACCCATGGACGGTCAAAATAGGAAAAACAAAACGAAGTGCTGTTTAAAATTACAGTAAAATGATAAGACCGGTTGCAAAAATACCGGTAAAAAACGATCTAGCAGTACGTAAAAGAAAACACTACACACCTATTGCATTATTATTGCTGTCTTTTTGCATTTTAAGTAAAAACCGGCAATTGTACTGATTGTACTGTAAAATACAGTAAAATTGGTCTCATCCAAAAATCTTATATTCAAAAATTATGTCGATTTTTACTTAAACTACAGTTTATTATAATTATATTGCTATAATATTGATTGAAAATAAATATACATAAATCTAGACACATCCATTTTTTACATTAGACATCAAAATCATCTACCATCTCAATCGGATCAACAACACGTAAAACAATGCAGATTTGCATTTAACTGCAACTGCTTCTCTCTTTTTTAGCCGACTTCAAAAAAAGGAGAAGTTTCTCAATTCATCACGTACCTATATTTTTTTTGGTGTATGTTCAACGATTATTTTATGTTGAATTTTGCTTTGTGTTGCGTTTTAATTTCTGTTACTATTGAACTGATTTTTATCTAGTTTTCACAAACTGATTGAGCTATTCCGTAGATTTTATCACGCTATTGATTTTATTAAACTTTAGATTACTCACTGATTTTATTCATAATAATGCGTGAGCCAACATAGGCATATTATCTAGAAATATTTTCAAGAAAAAATGCATCTGAAAAATTTTGCACTGTTATTTTATTACTATTTTTTGTTTCTCTCTCTTATTTTTTATTTAATTACAGGCTTTTTATTCGCTATTATTTTTCTGGACGTTCAACAATATTACCAATCCCTACTCCTCATTATATAAATGCCTAATACCATAAATGCATAATTTTGTTTGTTTTTTGCACGGTTAAACGACTCGATAAATTTTCATAAAATTTTATGTGAAGATAGTCTGAGTCTAGTAAAGATAGTCTGAAAAATAGTAAGAACAATGTTATAGACAAATTATGCAAGATTTAGTGGTAAATATACGTTTTCAAACCGGTATACATCCCTTTATATTAAACGACTGAGTAAAAGTACTCCGTACCGTTTTCTACCTTTGTTGATCCGATTAAGAAAAAGTAAAATCGAAAACAGAATCAAGAATCGGATAGAAAAACATCTATTACATTTCTCAAAAAATATGTTTTCTTCACATCTTATTTTTTTTTTGAGTTTAAACCGTATTGGTTTTTTGCCAGTGCACGAATTTTGATATGTTACTCGATATCAGCCAGTTAAATTATCATAAAAAAAACTATTATGTTGCAACACGTCCGTAGGAGTTACCCTACACTTGGCTCCAGGGTGGTGTTAGTAGTGCAAAAATTTCTGACTGTCGCACTGTCTATGGATTTCCTTCTATTGGTACAACAACGCCCTTATATGTACCAGTGCTTATAAGCCAAAAAAATAAAATAAGTGATAATTAAAGACATTTGTTCAGGTATTTTTGATATTCTTATTAAAGTTTAGTAACAATCAAATTATTTTTTTTAAGTTGCAGAACTATTGAAAAATTAAGGAATACCGTGTTTTCTTCGTTAATAAGTCAAAAAAAAACACCAGTCTATAAAATACCGTGTTACAACAAATCTTACCGATTTAACCAATATCGGTATTTCTTCTCCTTCCTTAAAAATTGATACACTGGCAAAAATTACTCCATGTTCTTAAGCTTGCGACGACTATAAGGGATACTACGACACATAAAAATTTCTAGCTTTTTCTAAAACAAAAACATTGATCTACTAAGTTGGTTTTTTATTATTGTAGAAACTTTACAACGCTCAAGATCCATGACCACTGTAAGATGTAAGATCGTCTTTGGCGTGGTAATGCCGTATTTGGTATTATTTTTGGTATTTTTTGTTGGTATTATTTTTTATACAAATACCTGATGGCAGTTGACGATGCGGCATAAGATGTATCACGCTTTTTTAGAAAATACATATTCAGTCGTGACTTTAAAATTTAAAGTTGAGAAAAAACTTTTAGTTGTTGTTCTGTGATATTTACCCACCAAAAGACCTGTAGCGGTGCTACTTAAATCGTCTGGTTAAAGACGTAATAAGCCAATAATAATGATGGTATTGACGTAGAAACTATGTTTTGTGCTTGTACTGGGCATGGTCCAGTCACATTACCAATTAGCTGAACCCCACGTGACCTAGAGCTCACTCGCAAATCTGTAAGGTTATTATGTAATGTTACCTTATTCTGTTTTTTTAAACAATATACTTTAAAATACAATATTTGTTTTTGTGGTTGTATTTTATTTTATTTTTGTGTTCGTTTGTATTGTATTAGTTATGTATGTAGGATAATATTATTTAATTATTGTTTGTTTTTTTTAACCCCCGACGCAAAAACGACGGGGTGTTATAAGTTTGACGTCTCTGCATGTGTGTGTGTGTGTGTATGTCTGTGGCATCGTAGCTCCCGAGCGGATAAACCGATTTTGATTTAGTTTTTTTTGTTCTTTGTAATTATTTAATACTTTTTCATAAGAACATATACAGAAACATTAATAATATGCGAATGAGCTCTGGGTCACGTTGGGTTCAGCTAAATCGGTAATGTGACTGTACATAGACTGTACATATTGCCTTTTTTTTTGAGATTCCTACCATACCAAGATCTACAAAATATAAAACCAACTTCTAAAACAACACAGTTATCTATGCACGACTAAACTACACCGGTTACGAGTTTGAACGTGTTTTTTTAATCAAGAATGTTTAACATTCATTTATTTTCATCTTTCCATTTTTAAAATACCATTACAGTTTTGTGACAGATTCTTAAAATCCTACCGTTTCATTTGGGTATTTAACATTTGTTTTTTTTTTGAAACGGTATCTTTTAATTTTCGCACATTTTCATTTGTAGTATATAATTATTTTGATATTTGGTATTTAAGTTTATAATACCGATTTTTCATGTGTTTTTTGTCTTCGAATTGCCAAATTGTAATACTTTTATTTTGCAGTATTTTTGGGATATTTAGAGAAAAACACGTTCAATACCGTAAACTAAACCGCTCTTAGAGGATTTTACAATTAGTCTGATTTTGGTGTTCTCATTTTAAACAGGAAATATAGAATACACAGGATATAGAAAAGAATATTTAATGTTGCCCACTTTTAAAATATCAAAACTGTCGAAAAGTTTAGGGCTGTTTAACAAGTGGAAAACTCAATCTCTAACCTGCTACCAGACATTGTAATTTTCTAGTGGCCATCTTTAGTGCAGATTGGAGGCCCGGGTTCTCAATCGAACGCTCCTAAGCCTCCCTGCACCGCGTTTATACCGCGGGAGTCTTCCCCTAGTCTCTTAGCAATTCTGTTACCTATGTTCTTTACAAAGGAATTCCTTGGTAAACTAAACTGAGCACAAGAAGAAAACACAGGTACTCGATCGTAGCGAGTATTTTTTTGTGTTATTAAATGGGCAACATTAATAAATTCCTTAAAAATATTGAAGAAATTAGCTTTGGCACTTGTAATATTCAAAATTGTGTGCCCTGATTTTTAACAGTAATTGTCTTTTGACATTTATTGTTTACAAAAGGTTTCTCAGATAGTGCCACTTTTGCTGATCAGTGTCAGTGTACCCATGTCAATATTTCTGAATTTTTGAAGGAATGATCATTTGGAATTTGCTTCATTTTTTTTCGCTCAAACTTAAGTCCTTTGTTTAAATTTTTAAGCACGCAGTTTAAAATCTCTATTGTAATCAATAAATCTTTTTAATAGACGTAAATGTGACTTCATAGGCGTAGATTTTTTTTACTTATGAGAGATCAGCGTTTGATCACTATCACTCCTGATGATAGGTGATGATGCGGTCTAAAATGTAGCACGCGGTGTCTAGAAGATACCTGTTCACTCGCAACTTGAAGACACACAACATTGTACACGTCAGGAAAGACAGACGCAGGCAACTGATTTCATTCCCTTGCTGTACGAATAAGGAATGACGTAGCAAAAAGCTTAGTATGTCATGTCATAAGCTTATTTCATGAGTTATTTTAAAGGGTTTTTTAAGAGTTTTTAGGTTACGTTAGACATGTTTTGTTATATATTTCAGAGCACACAATTTCCAATAAATTGTGACATAAATAACAGAAACTATAGAAGTTACAATCCGATAAGGCATTTAAGATCAAATTACAATACATAGCATATATTTTATATTAGGATTACTAAATATTGGTGTTATATTTGGGGACTTATATATACTTACAATTATATATAAATAAAAATTGAAAATAAGAACAAAATGAATCGAAAATCGAACGAAAATTTCATTGATCCTATCTAAACGTAGCTATATTTTTTAAATGTAATTTCCTAGCTAAGTTACTCTTACATATTAACTTCACCTTATGTATAAATTATTACTATGGAATAATATTAAGAAGCCTTATAATTATTTCTATTTTATATATTTATATATATAAGGAAGTAGATTAGTAACGAGATAAAGGCAACGATCGTCAAGAAAATGCGTTTCATATATTTTTTTTATTTCGAGAGACGACCGGCATTCTATATTTAATCTTAAAACTAACGGATATATTTTTTATTTCGCTACATTCAAGCAGTTATAGGCATATATTATGTTTTTTTTTTCATTTATATCTAGCTTTTATACTATATTGAACTATCTAACTTCCGTTCTGATATAATATAGAGGTTGTACCTCAACCGTTTAATGACAGGGGTAAAATAATGGAAAATGTAACAAAAAACACACTAATTAGTCTTTTAGATTAAGTTTTAAAATTATCAATAGTCAAATTGCTTTTATTTTGCCCCCGTCATTGGCGGTAATATTTCGATTGACAGGTTGACAATAAATTGACAACGTTCGTCCTAATGTGATTAATAATAATAGTCAATCGGTGTTACCATGAAAGAAAAAAATACCGTTTTAAAAAAACGGTAAAAGACAGTTTTGGAAATTACAGTTCTTTTAAATAACATCATTGAGACCGTTTTTTGGAAAAAGGTAATAAAATTTTGAAGTTACCGTTTTATAAATTAATACGGTATTGGTAACAAAATGGTTTTGAAACTATCTTTTTTTTATATTCGGGTGAAACGGTTTTTTTTTTAAGTTTTCACGATTGACTATAATAATATTATCTTAATAAATACTAGCGATATGTCTCTCAAGTGTTTTACTACATGCCAAAATAAGAACGCTAAAAAAACACAACTACTTTCAAAAAAAATTTAACGTCCCGTTTTTGGTACCGAAAATAGTTGAAAATAAAAAAAATAGTTTAGTTTTTGAAGGCGAAAGTTTTTTTCGGCACCGAAAACACGGTTGAAAATACTTATATAAAATATTTCATGCGTCGTCGTAGAGACTTATCATATTAAAAAGTTTCATCAAAAAAGACAATAATAAAACTACTTCTTATAATAATAAGAATAACTCTAATTTCTTTATTCACATGAAAAAGAAAACCGGGATTTAATTTTGTATAAAAATGCAAAGATTTTGCATTAAAAAGTCGTTATTTCAAAGTCAGAAGTTAATAATCATAAATAATTAAAAAAAATCATGCATTTTTTAACTATTTGAATTTCTGCGCTCTCTCCATACAAACGTAGTCGACTGTTTCCTCCCTGGATAATGACACTAGAGCAAATATTTTGTGCCATAAAACCTATAACTGCCATGACTATGCATTATGTTTTGGTTTTTTCATTTTCTAATTATCATAGAAATTAAGACTTTAATAACTAAAAAACAAAAAAAGCATAGGGGCATGGTCATAGCAGTTAAAAGTTTTATGCAACAAAAATATTTGCTCTAGTGGCATTATCCACGGAGGAAACAGACGACTACGTTTGTATGGAGAGAGCGCCCGGTACCTTTTCCACTTAATATAGTTTGATAGATCCGTAGATTGCATCAGGTTTAGTATTTTGAGCCAAATTTGGTAAATCTGTTATATTATAGTGTCGTTTCTGACCCTATAAGTTAATTAATTACGATTATTAACTTCAGCCAATATCAAAGTTACTAAAATACCCGATAAAACATATAAATAGCCGAAAATTGAACAAAAAAAAATCGCATATATTTTGAGAGAAAAACCCAAAGTCACCATATTAACTAACTAACTACAGTAAACGATTAATATTTACTCGCTAACCATAGATAATAAATATTTTTTCTTTTTTTCACTTATTAGTCTATAAATAAATCTAATTTTTTCTACGTTTCGGTACTTTTTTTTTTCATCAAACTTCTTTAAAGTTTAGTGTATCTTTTTATTATATAGACACAACCATATTTATCAGTAGTTTAATTTTTTTTTCTCGTAATGATTTTTTTGGCATAGTTATTACGGTAAGAAGAATGAATGAACTCTTAGGGCTGTTCTCAAAAAGACGCGTTCTCAGAATATCAAAATTCACAAAGTTACGTTTTTGTTCGGTCCTGAATCAACAATAAACTTACTTAGATCGAGATTGTTTCCAGTATTTTTCATGTTCATTTCTCTTCTTTTTTATAATTTTCCGTTATCAACATTTTCTTTAAACTTTAACCTTCCCATAAGTGTAACCTGAAACCGCGAATAAAATTGATTCGCGAGCCGATCCTTGAAATCGATATTCACGAAAATTTGCAATAAAAAATTGCATCGAAAGGAGGGGTTAATTTGTTCACTATTTCATTTCTAATTATTGATTAGCTTTTTAACAAAACTTTTAAGAACGAACCATTATTATTATTAAGAGCCTGTAGTGTCTCTCTGCTGTGGTTGAAAGGCCTCGCTTATTCCATAGTTCGCGATCTTCTGCGACGGAACTCATGTGGCCAATCTAACCACATGAGTTTCTTGTGCCTTCTTTTCATTGGTGGGCGTGTTCCGAAGGCACGACGTTTTTGACGTGATAACTTCATATAAACCTTACTGCACTCACAAAAAAGTGTCATGTTACGGTGTAAGCGAGAGCGCGGAATAAGCGATAGAGATGCACGGTCGACTAAAATTACCATTAACCGACTTTACAGACCGACTTTAAGAAGCTTCGTTGTGATTGTATGATTCGAAATGAGAATTTTGAGGTTTATCTCGAATTTGTTGATTTGTTGAGACGACGTCAAAGACAAAAACAGAAACGTAACATTTTGCGAATTATATTTTGAGAATCTAACATTTCAAGACACCCGTTTCTTGTCCGTCTGCCTCACCTATCCTTTGGTTTTATAAAATTTGTTATACAAAAGGTCTCACTCAATGATGACTACATACTCCTAAAACATGTTTCCAAAATACTACTTGTCCACTAATTCTTAGCCTATCTTGTGCTTTCTGATGTTTGGTACCATATACTCGTGTTTTTTTATTACGAAAAAATGTTTTTTTTTCCGAAAAATTGGTTTCTTTTTTCCGAAAAATTGTTTTTTTTTCCGAAAGTTATTTTCGTCG
Source organism: Idaea straminata (assembly GCA_951213275.1). NCBI lineage: Eukaryota > Metazoa > Arthropoda > Insecta > Lepidoptera > Geometridae > Idaea > Idaea straminata. The sequence goes on from OX577872.1 coordinate 7,640,156, forward strand.
CAACCTTTTTTGGCCCGCGTATTGATATCTTCTTAGATTTAAAACTTATATTTTAGTGTTTTTCTAGTCTAGTAATAACTAATATATATACTAAAATTATTCATTATCGCTTTTTGTTCTTCATTCATTGTACCGTACAATTTTTAACCATTTATTATATGACAATTTCATACTATGTGTTTCTTAACTAAGGGTTTATAAACGAAAGGGAATAATTATAAGTCTAAGTGACTAACTTTTATATTACAACTTTTAAAAATTCGAACTATAGCAAATTTTGAGGTTATTTTTACCAAAAAATCAGATGTTTTTTCGAGTTAGAGGTCATTGACCTTAAAAGTCTTTTATTTATTGCGTTTCGACTACTATTTTAAACATTAATGGTCTTTATTGCCGAAAACAGCAGATTTTCCAATAAACATATCATCCTTAAAATTTTCATAAATATTCGAATTTTCAAATGTCGTGGAAATTGTTCGCTAGACGTTTAGAACCCCCTTTCGTATTAGAATCCCTTGTTGGAACACAATGTATACTATGGTTTTTCGGTACCATGGACGTCGACACTAACGTCATAAGCAGCAATTGAAACATAAACTTTCGTTATGACTCACATTTTGCGTCATTTTTTTTTTCATTTTTTGTCTCTTTTTTGGGTTTTGGCTTGAAGCCTTTTTCCCCTCGATCCCAGCCTGCTGCGTTTTTCCAAAGAAACAAGGTAAGAAAACATAAAACTGTTTTTTTTTTCTAAACAAAATATCACATTTCGTAAATTTGGCTTCAGTTACATGAAAAATGTCCACAAGACTAGCTTTTTGAGTCTTTAAATTATAAAAATGACTAGCACAATTTATTCCAGAAAACAAACAACTCGTTTTAGACACATATCGTTCTTTGCAAATTATGGTTTCGCGCGACTTACGCATTCCACCAGTAACAGTGAACTTTTGATTTTCAAGAAACAGCTGCCTCTAAACGTTGTTTATTTTATGAAAAGCAAATTAATAATTAAAGCGACTTATTGCCTAAAACGCCGTAGAAGCCAAAGATTAAATTATAATAGAGAAAATAACGAGTTAACTACATTCAGTAAAAGTTACGGCGAATTAGACAATAAATAAAGTTAAAAACTTACCGTTATAAAAAACGATAAATAATAATTACCGTTTTAAAAACAGATATATTAAGGCTCGACCTATCCGGTAAAAAACCAGTCACGTGTTTGAACTGAGAACTTACAGAAGATGTCTTCAGTTCACACGTGTTTGATTGATTCCGGTATAAACGGCTTATGCAGTCTGAGCCTATGAGTAGGTATTTATAAACCGGTAATTTTTATTACTGATTACAAATCGGTATTTTTTATTACCGGTTTCAAATCGGTAACCTTTTATTACCGTTTACAATTTTTTTACATCAGTTTGTAAATCGGTAAATAAAATGTTGTAACGATTTTACAAATCGGTATTTTTAACATCAGTTTATAAATCGGTAACTTTTTATACCGTAAATAAATCTGTAACTTTTTTATACCGTTTATAAATCGGTAGTTTTCTACATCCGTTTATAAATCGGTACACTTTTAATACCGTTTATAAATCAGTAAATTTTAACAACCGTAAACGGTTGTTATCGATTTATAAATAAATCGATAACTTTTTTATATCGTTTATAAATCGGTAAATTTTAACAACCGTTTATAAATCGGTAGTTTTATACATCCGTTTATAAATCGGTAAATTTTTTATACCGTTTTGAAATCGGTAAGTTTTGCAAACGTTTTCAAACGAACACATCTAAAAAGTACATAGTACCTATGGACATGACAAAGAATAAGCAACACGTCACAAGAGTAAATAACCAAATGAGTTTCATCTTTCAGATGCTAATTCTAATTCTCTTAGAAAAACATTCATATAAACATAATTATAATAAACAATTAATTAATTAGCCAAATATTAGTGAATAAAATTCATGAATTAAAAATTGCAACCAAATTGGTCAATAATTTAAAGACAATTACTTAAGAGCATTACATACCAATTACATTTTTTAATGAACTTTTTGTTGCTGTTTTCATCCCCTAAAATTTCATCAAAATGTTAATGATGATGTCAATCGATTCAATTGTTTGTATTCTATAGGCTTAAATGTTTTATTATTTAAAAAAAAATTAGACTTCTTATGAAATTGATTTAAAATTAATAAAAAAATAAGATAGTATTTCTTAATTTTTAGTTTATATTGACTTAAATTTATTTTCCTTTTGTTTTTTAATAAGTTACAACATTGCAAAGTTAATGAATTGCAAAAACTAAATAAGTTTCTTACTTTTATCTATATGCACGAATAAAATCGGGTAGAGTTGGTATTTTATGTTAGGTAATTCAAAATCGGGTAGAGATGGGATCGGGTAGAGTCCCCGAAGCCGATAAAAATATCTTAATTATACAATAAAGAAACACCGAAATCGGACAGCGTAAAGGGGGAGAAAACGAGCTTTTTATTTTTGTATGACACTCAAGTATTACAACAAGTATTACAACATTTTTAATACACACAAGTATTAAAAATTAAATTAAAAAAATATTTTCGAAAATAACACAAATAATCGAGATTTCTTTAAAAAATCAGTTTTGAGATTCATAAAAATTAATAACATTTTTTTTTACAAACAATTATTAGAGAAATACTACACCAACTAACAGTCAAAATCAATAATACATATATCAGTTACCAAAGGTTTATATAATTACATTTCTTGGCGGTTGCGCTATAGGAAAAATTTAAATAAAATGTTCTTTCAACCCGTGGTAAGTGATAAATTATTAATTTTGACCGTAAAGCGTTTGAGAAAACGAAACAATCTTAATAGTCACCAAATACACCAAAACACCAAAATTAATTTAAACAAATTGGTTTTTAAAATAAAGAACAATGAAAATTATTTTAAATTCAGTGAAAAGTGACTAAAATAACTTTAGACCAAATCAAAAGTCATTAAAATAATTTTAGACCAAATCAAAAGTCATTAAAATAATTTTAGACCAAATCAAAAGTCATTAAAATAATTTTAGACCAAATCAAAAGTCATTAAAATAATTTTAGACCAAATCAAAAGTCATTAAAATAATTTTAGACCAAATCAAAAGTCATTAATAAGATTTTAGATCATAATTAGAATGTTACATCCATTCTTTGTGGTGACAGCAACATGGGGGGTCGGGCGGGGCGGGACGCTGGCCTCAGACGAGCAGGCTCGGTGCTAGCCATTCGTCTTCGCCAATCTTAAAAAAAATATTGTATGTCAAACGAGGCTGTATAGGTTTAAAGTCTTTTGCCTGCCCTTTTGGGAGTATAATTAACAAAAAAATTGCCTAAAAAATAGAACATGAACATAACCTAAAATTCTTAAAAACACAAGTACTCAAATAATATTTACTTTTTTCTGTTTTTAATAGCAGCATCCTTGTGAAAATTTCAATTTCAACTGTCTAGCTATCACGGTTCATGAGATACAGCCTGAAAAGATAAGCGACCAAAATCGACCCAGTTGGCCCAATGGTCACCATGCCGGACTGCCAAACACAGGGTTGCGGGTTCGATTCCCGCCTCAGACATGTATTTATGCTTAGATATTTGTCTGTGGTCTGGTTGTTTCTATGTATTATAAGCATATATTTACAAAAGAAAAGTATTTAAGTAGTATATCCGTTGTCTAGCACCCATAACACAAGTCTAGTTACTTATCTTGGCGCTAGATGGCGATGTGTAGAATGTCCTGGAATATTTATTTATTGAAAATCAGGTTGTATGTAAGCCCTCGCTACTTATACTTACAGGTTGTACTTGAAAGTGTTGTACTGGGTAGTGGAGGACCTGGGGCGGCTGGGACATGGCAGCCACACCACCCACGCCGCCCACACCACCCACGCCGCCTACTGAGCCGCCCAGCGCCCAGGGCAGTTGCACGCCGCCCATGCTAGAAACAAATTAAGTTTTTTTACATACATATTCCAAAGTTATTTTGTATCTAAACCTATTCTATTTTCTACTCGTGAGAACCTATAATTGGTTCTATTTCTGGTTTCGTTTCTTATTATTTTTGTAAAGCTGTTGGTTTTCCAAATATATAAGAAATTAAAAAAATTGTTTGAAATTTTATTGGACAACTTACTTAACTTACAACTTACGAGCAAACTATGGGGCACACTGACTATAGAAAATATTGATTCAGTTTACCCCAATTATTACTTAGGCATTTTAAGTCCTAACTTACCACATGATGATATTTGCATGCCAAGAAAAGTTCTGATGAAATATGTTGATCTATAATATTTTCAAGTGACATCTTTGTACCATATTTTTTGCAAATAAATTGTCATTTATTTCTTATTGTAAATCTCTTCAGTTTCATTATATTAGTATAGGTGAAGACATTCACCTATAATAATATAATGAAACTGAAGAGATTTTTTCGTGAATGTCTTCACCTATACTAATATAATGAAACTGAAGAGTTTGTTTGTTTGTTTGTTTGAACGCGCTAATCTCAGGAACTACTGGTTCGAATTGAAAAATTCGTTTTGTGTTGGATAGGCCATTTATCGAGGAAGGCTATAGGCTACTTTTTATCCCGATATTCCCACGGGATCGGGAGTTACGCGGGTAAAACCGCGGAGCGCTGCTAGTTCATTCATGTTGCGCAAACTATCCTTAGCTGTACCCTTGAAGAACAGCCGCGAGCAGATCATGGGGCATATTGACTCTAAACAATATACAGTCAATGTTGCCCCCAAGTCTTGTTGACTCCTTCTAACTTACCCCATATACTGATGGTGATAATGCGCTAACTGTCTATAGCAGCTGTACCCTTGAAGCGCGACAGTGAGCAAACTATGGGGCACATTGACTTAATACACCATTAAGTGAGCTTGCCCCAACTTACCCCATATACTGATGATGTTAATGCGCAAACTGTCTATAGCAGCTGTACCCTTGAAGCGCGACAGTGAGCAACCTATGGGGCACATTGACTTAATACACCATTCAGTGAGCTTGCCCCAACTTACCCCATATACTGATGCTGATAATGCGCTGTCTATAGCAGCTGTACCCTTGAAGCGCGACAGTGAGCAAACTATGGGGCTCATTGACTTAATACACCATTAAGTGAGCTTGCCCCAACTTACCCCATATACTGATGATGATAATGCGCAAACTGTCCATAGCTGTACCCTTGAAGCGCGACAGTGAGCAGACTATGGGGCACACTCGACTCTAGACAACATAGAGTGAGTTTGCCCCAACTATTACTGGGTCTTGTTGACTCCTAACTTACCGCATATACTGATGATGATAATGCGCGAGCTTTCCATAGCTGTATCCTTAAAGCGCGACAGTGAGCAAACTATGGGGCACACTCGACTCTAGACAACATTGAGTATGTTTGCTCCAACTATTACTGGGTCTTGTTGACTCCTAACTTACCCCATGTACTGATGATGATAATGCGCGAACTGTCCATAGCTGTACCCTTGGAGCGCAGCGGCCGGTGGTGCAGCACCACCCAGCTGCTGAGGGTACGGGCCGTACCAGTACGAGCTGGCAGGGACTGTGGTAGCCGTGTATGCTGCTCCGAAAGGCGAGTACGCTGTTCCGCCGAGCTAGTGAATAAAGACATTGTTACGTTTATTTTAGTAAACATTCAAGATGCAAGTAATATTCAAAATATATTCGACGATCCAGTTGGCATAATGGCCACCATGCCGGACTGCCAAACACAGGGTTGCGGGTTCGATTCCCTTTTATGGAATTTACGAAAGAGTAAGGACCGTATTCAACCGAATACCGAATAGTAAAAAAGTTGCCAAATAGGCTTAACACCGAATAATAAATGATAAATAAATAAATATTACAGGACATTCCACACTTCGCCATCTAGCCCCAAGCTAAGTAACTACACTTTTGTTATGGGTGCTAGACAACTCATATACTACTTATATACTTTTCTTTTGTAAATATCCTGCTAATTTTATACATGTAAAAGTTTGTGTGTGTAGAACTACTAGATTGATTGCGATGAAACTTGGTATGTAGATAGCTGGAGACCTAGATTAACATATAGGCTACTTTTTATCCCGATATTCCCATCGGATCGGGACTTACGCGGGTGAAACCGTGGGGCGCAGCTAGTAGACTTATAATACATAGAACAATCAGACCGAAAACAAATATTTAAGCATAAATACATGTCTGAGGCGGGAATCGAACACGCAACCCTGTGTTTGGCAGTCCGGCATTGTGCCAACTGGGTCGAGACTGATTTAAAAAAATAATTAAAGATAAGTAATTAATGAATTTTAAAAGCATTTTGACGTAAAATAAATGGAGTCAGTAAAATAGAAATTTCACTTTGATATTCAAATATTTAATGAAATGTTTCAAGCATTCCAGTAAATTAGAATTATACGAAATTAATTTACATATCTCAATGTCAACATTAATTAAATTATTGAAATTAATAATTCAGAAGAGATGATATTATGCTTAGAATAACTATACTTCAACGAAATTGAATACTGTGGCGTGGTGGGCGAACATTTGCTCGCGACAGGGGAAGGTTGCGGGTTCTATTCCCACCTCAACATAAATAGATAAATACATTCTTTTTTCTACGTCCCGTAAGTCCCGATCCCGTGGTAATATCGGGATGAAAATTATGTGTTAATCCAGGTCTCCAGCTATCTACATACTAAGTTTGATTGCAATTGGTCCAGTAGTTATTGCGAGAAGGAGGAACAAACAGACACACAAACTTTCAAATTTATAATGTGTATGTAGGTATTAAGTATTAGCAGTGGTGTTGACTTAGTGGTAGATACCTCGACTTTCTGAAGGTCTTGGGTTCGAATCCCGGCCGGCCGTGCACCAATGGATTTTCATTAAGAAAAATTTATGTGCGCTAATTGACATTGCTCTTACGGTGAAGGAAAACATCGTGCTGAAACCCGCGGCTTAGTTGGCTCCAGAAGTATTGATAAGTTCTCTCCTCTGGAAATGGTCGACTAAGCTGAGAGGGTAGTAGGTGCTGGGCAAGCCTACTTCATCCTCACGCAAAAAAGGACTAAATTAAATAGGGCCTAATTGCGGAAAATAGTCCCTTCAAGTACAGTACAGTAAGTATTTGCAGCGCCCTGCGGTTTCACCCGCGTAACTCCCGATCCCGTGGGAATATCGGGATAAAAGTAGCCTATGCCACTGTCAATTAATCTATATATCCTCATACCAAATTTAATCAAAACTGATCCAGTAGTTTCGGAACCTATTCGTTACAAACATAAAAACAAAAAAACATTCCTCTGTAAAATACTAGTATAGATATTATATTTACATAAGAATAATGTAAGTAGTATTCTATCCGTTGTCTGGCCACCATAATATAAGCCTAGTTGCTTAGCTTGGGGCTAGATGGCGCTTTACTTCTTACCTTATGAACGTTTGCCTTTTTACTGTATTTATAAGTAAGTACTAACCCCCATGAGTTTCTTGTGCCTTCTTCTCATTAGTGGGCGCGTTACAAAGGCACACATCCTAACTAAGTTTTTAAGACTATTGAAAGTGACATATACAATTGTATGATTCCAAATGAATATAAAAAACTAGCAAACCCGGCGAACTCCGTTTCGCCACCAGATTTTCCTGAATTTTCTTTGCTATAAACCTCACGGAGCCCGAGACCTTTCCAACGAATGCAAAACAGTGGAAATCGGTTCGTGCGTTCTGGAGTTATAGCGTCAGGAAGGAAAACCCGAGTTATTTTTATATATTAGATTACTTTGACTTTGAGTTGTTTTTAGGGTAATTTGACTCACCTGTCCTTGAGCCTGGGCGTTATTGGGGTCGCCCGACTCCTTCCCCCATGAACACTTGACGGGTTGTCCATTCACGTCCGTGTTGTGAACAGCCACAATAGCGTGGGTCGCGCTCTCTTTTGTGGAAAATCTACAAATCAAGTTAAAAGAGTTAGTATTGAATCGTCGCAAACTCAGGTAGTCTAAGGTCGCAACTCGTCTAAGCAGTGGATGGTCTAAAGCTGATGTCGTCATAAATGTAGGTGTTCGTCTAAATAGGGATAGTCTAAACAAAGTTTTCGTCATCAATCTTAGGTCGTCTAAACGAAGGATTAGTCTAAAGTTTCGATAAAAAAGACGATCAAAACGGAAACAAAAAACGATCGAAATGGATGCAAAAAACGATCGGTTTATTTTTAATTTAAAATTTTAAAAATGCATAAACTGTTATTATAAAATATCTGGTGGTGGTGGCACAACATGTTGCAAATGGACCACTAATATTATGGAGCATATGAACCTCTTAGGTCATGGAGCAACAACACTCATGGGGCACATCAACGCCTAAGGTTATGTGGCACATAAACCTTTAAGTTGATGGGGCAATAACACTCATAGGGCACATCGATGCCTAAGCTAATGGGGCATATGAAGCTATAATTAAGATCATGGAGCAAAAACACACATTGTGCACATCGATGCCGAAGGTAATAGGGCATATGAAGCTACAAGATGATGTGGCACATGGGCCACTAAGATTATGGAGTTTTATGAAGATTAACCTCTAAGATGATAGGGCACCAACACACCATAGGCACCATGGACCACTAACATCATGGGACAACATCATTCATGGGGCAGATTGACTCCTAAACATGGGGCACAGAAACTCACCTGACGAAAGCATATCCCTTATCCTTGAAGACTCTGATCTCCTGTATGGTACCGAAAGGCGCGAAGGTCTTCTGCATCAGCTCCTCAGTCAGCCCCGAGGTGAGACCACCACAGTATACAGTGCAGTTGGTTGCTGAAGACTGGTTGTAAACCTCGTCGAAGGTTAGCGGTTTCGCGTTTACTGGAACAGAGGAATCAGATGTGATTTTATGCCCTCTATGGACAGGCATCGGTTTCAAAATACACCGCGGCATTTTTAATTACAATGTTGTGTCTAAAGACCATCTCTTTGCGTAGATCATACAAATTATTTCACATCAAGAATCGAACGTCGTCAAATAAATAAATAAATATTGCAGGACATTCAACACATCGCCATCTAGCCCCAAGCTAAGTAACTAGACTTGTGTTATGGGTGCTAGACAACGGATATACTACTTATATATATTTTTTGTAAATATATACTTTTAATACATAGAAACAACCAGTCCACAGACAAATATCTAAATATAAATACGCACGGCATGGTGACAATTGTGCCAACTGGGTCGTCAAAGTTGCCACCTTGTCGGACTACCAAACACAAGGTTGCGGGTTCGATTCCCGCCTCAGGCAAGTATTTATGCTTAGATATTTGTATGTGGTCTGGTTGTTTCTATGTATAAATACTAGCTTTTGCTCGCGACTTTGTCCGCGTAAAGTTGAAAATGGACCGAGGAATCACGTTGTTCCATATAAACTTTGCCCCCTTTTCACCCCCTTATGGGTAGAATTTCGGAAAATCCTTTCTTATTGGATGCCTACGTCATACAAAGAACACACCCTCCAAGTTTCAGGTCTCTACGATCAGCGGTTTTGGCTGTCAGAACAAAGAATTTTATATGTATAGATATTCTCCTCCTTATATTCCTATCACGTTATGTACAACCCCTTCTCCTTCTTTAATTCTAGTCCATCCAAAGGTTGCCTAGAAGATATCGCTTTTAGCGATAAGGCCGCCCACTGTGCCATATAGTTCTTTTAGCAGGATTTTATGTTAGAATTAAGATTTAATAAATGAATAAAGAGTTTATCTATCCATCTTAGTTTAGATGGCGCTCCAACAACTTAGATAAAAAAACTATAAAACCTATTTTGAAAACCAAATTTTTTACTTATTACACGTCACATCAGCCTTCAAAAATGTCATAATCAAAGAGACGACGTAAATTTTTACGACAATTTTTGTCCAATTTTTACACGAGTACAAATATTTAAATATTATTGCACAAAAAAATGGCTTTACCATGGCATATACCATTAGAAGCGGCCCCATGCTTCAAACCCAAACCAATAGTAGCAGAACCTACACTTCTAAAGCACTATTGCAATCTAGAGATCCATGAGAACCCTTGCGAAGAAGTCCAGACAGGATTAATGTGTGAAATCGGAACGAGCAATAAAGAACCCTCTACTATTCAAAGATTAATAGGCGCTGGAATGACTATAGCTCGTTTGAATATGAGAGATCTCGAGCCAGAAGCTTGTGCTCAGCTAATACAGGCTATACGCCAAGCAGTTTATAACTATAGTGCTGAACTGCAGTATGTGTACCCTCTAGCTTTGATCGTAGATGTACGTGGACCAGATATAGTGACAGGAGAATTGAAATCTGGACCAAAATCTACTATAGAAGTAGTACAGTATGGTGATATTAGATTAACGACTGATATTAGTTGGAAGGAATGTGGTACAGCCGAATGTCTATACGTTGGATACGATCATCTCACAGAGCTCCAAGTAGGAGATTCGATCTTTATAGACAGTTTGACGCCTGGTAAAATTAGACTCATAATAGCTGTGGTTGGTGATGATTGCGTCGAGTGTAAAGTCGCTGCTGGTGGCACTATGGGTCCTAAAATGACGGTGCGTATCGCTCAGATACCACGAGAAGATGACAAGAAAGATGCACAGTCACTATCTTGTAGTGATGCTTCGGAATTGGCTTTTGAGCATATGGAAGAGCAGATCGCTTGGGCTGTAGCATCAGACGTTGATGGCGTCTTAGTTCCTGATTCCCAAAGCGCGAATGACATACGTAATGTTAGAGAAATCCTTGGAGAAAAGGGGAAACATATACTGATATTTGCCTGCATTGACACCATCCTCGGTTTGAACAGTTTAGATGAAATCCTAGCAGAAGCAGATGGCGTCTACTTAGATAGAGCAGTCTTAAGCACTGATCTACCAGTTGAAAAGATTTTCATCGCTCAAAAAGTAATCGTTGCCAAATGTAATGCTATAGGAAAGCCTGCGATTTGCAATGCAGTCATCAACGAACAAATACCAACATTATGCGTCACAGATATAGCTAACCTAGTAACAGATGGCGCTGATGTCTTATACTTGGAGCTTCATTACGATTCTCCGTTGCGTAAGTTCGCTGCGAACTTTGATTCTATAAGAATGGCTGAGCATTGCCTTTCAGCTGCGTCTGTGGTGTGTCGGCAGGCGGAACGAGTGATCTGGCAGCCGAAGATATATGGGAATCTATCCCTAACCCAATCACCATTAGAAGAACCGACTAAGGCTATTTGTGTTAGCGCTGTAGAATTGGCTATGAGGTCGCGAGCAGTTGTGATAATATGCTTAACCAATTCTGGTAGAACTGCGAAGATATTATCGCATATTAGGCCACACTGCCCAATCATTGCAGTCACAAGAGCTTGTCATACGGCGAGGCAATTGCGGTTCTGGCGCGGTGTTCGAGCTATGCATTACTTTGAAATGGCAAAAGGTAATCATAATTAGACGACCCAGTTGGCACAATGGTCACCATGCCGGACTGCCAAACACAGGGTTGCGGGTTCGATTCTCGCCTCAGACAAGTATTTATGCTTAGATATTTAAAAAATAAAAGTATATAAGTTGTCTAGCACCTATAACACAAGTCTAGTTACTTAGCTTGGGGCTAGATGGCGATGTGTAAAGCGTCCTACAATATTTATTTATTTTAATATTAAAAATAGGAATTTTCTTTGTCCGCTTTTCACGGTCAAACGACTCGATCGATTTGGATGAGAATCGGCATAGTGGTAGTTTTGGGAATGGAGAAAGACGTAAGGTACTTTTGATCCAGAATTTTTGCGGGATCGGGACCTACGCAGGTCAAACCGCAGGGCACAGGTCTTAATTTTATACATTTAGGTATTCGGGTGTCTTCAGGGTTGAATGAATTGTAGACGCTCGTGCTACATCTTAGACCGCATCGTCACTTGCTATCGAAATTTAAAACATTCTCAAAAATTTCACGAGTAGGTGTTCAAATCCACGACCCCCGTAAATTAGCGTTTTAGATATCTCGACATTCCCGGCTGGCCGTGCACCAATGAAAAATTAATGTGCGCTAATTGACATTGCTCTTACGGTGAAGGAAAACATCGTGATGAAACCCGCGGCTTAGTTGGCTCCAGAAGTATTGGCAAGTTCTTTCCTCTGGACATGGTCGACTAAGCTGAGAGGGTAGTAGGTGCTGGGCAAGCCTACTCCATCCTCACACAAAAAGGACCCAATTAAAAAGGGTCCAATAGCGGAAAACAGCTCGTATACAAGTACAAGTAAGCTAACTTAATCTTTTTTCTTTTTAGGAAATTGGACAATAGAAGTAGAGAACCGTGTGCATGCAGCCCTTGATTACTGCAAAGCGAAGAGAGTGATCAGAGCTGGTGATCCTTACGTGATAGTGACTGGTTCTAGGAAGGGTGTTGGGTACTGTGATGCTGTTAGATTGCTCTATGCCAGCGCTAAAGACACAGTCGCTGTTGAAAAATAGATTTAGAAGGAAAAAATGAAAGGGTCGCGAGACACGCGTTTGGCATAATTAATCAGATAACATTATTTTTTGATTTCATCTATACTAATATTATAAAGCTGAAGAGTTTGTTTGTTTCTTTGTTTGAACGCGCTAATCTCAGAAACTACTGGTTCGAATTAAAAAAAATTTTTCTGTGTTGGATAGTCCATTTATTGAGGAAGGCTATAGGATACTTTTTATCCCGATATTCCCACGGGATCGGGAGTTGCGCGTGTGAAACTGCGGAGCGCTGCTAGTTTTTCATATGGTTTTTCGTAACACGTTACATTTATTCTCGGACTTTTTTTAAACCAAGGATTGTCCTCCCCATATAGCTAGAGAGCAATTTTCAATAGGAAAATATCTTGAAAATAAAAAGCAATAATTAATTTAGGTATTTTGCTTTTAAATCAAATCAAATATAAGCGGTATTCTTCTTCATAGTGCTTATCTATACAATCTGTATATATAAAAATCTTGTGTCACGATGTATGTTGCCAATAAACTCCAAAACTACTGAACCGATATCAATCAAATTTCACATATACCCGTATTTTGGTCTAACTTACTGGATAGGATAGTTATCATCTCAATTATTCGCTTATGTCGTGAATGTAAACGAATAAAATGTATCAATTAATGGTTTCTTAAGCAAGTGTTTATTTACTGTTTAGTTTTATGAAGTTCTCATAGATGGCGGTGTACGTTGATTCATTGATAAAATTCTTCAATATTGTTTGACATCTAGGTTGCAAATACACCCAATAGATGGCGCTGTGTTCGGGACTTACGCGGGTGAAATCGCGGGGCGCAACTGACGAGTTTGTTTGTTTGTTTGAACGCGCTAATCTCAGGAACTACTTACACTTTGACCTCACCACAAAGAACGAGATTTGCGCTGAAGAACAGTTCAGCGATTCATTTTTATATTTTAGATTAATTTGAGTGTTTTTGATAGGTTTTTTTATTAAAAGCGAGGAATTAGTATCAAGCGTCGATAGAGAGAGGATAAAATTGTTCAAAATCCTTTTTTAATGGATTTCTATGTGCGCCAAATATCTCGATCTGTTCATAGGTTTGTGCTGTACGTTGGACCTTAGTCAGGACTTTGTATTTTATACTTATTTATATAGGGTTATTGATAATTATACTAGGAAGCCGTTGAGGGCTACTTCTGTGCACCTAAACAAACAACTTTTGTTGACAGACTTTTGAAAATTCGAAAAAAATATGAAAATTTTGAGGTTATGTAAAAACGAAAAAGAGCTGAATTAAAAAAAAAAGTAATTGAGACTAAGAACAGTAGATAAAACTTAAAAATTTGTAAAATTTTAAGGTTAATGACCTCTTTGTGTGAGTAACAGTTCATTTTCAGGTAAACCCACCCAGTTGGCACCATGGCCATGACGACCCAGTTGGCACAATGGTCGGTTCGATTCCCGCCTCAGACAAGTATTTATGCTTAGATATTTGCCTGTGGTCTGGTTGTTTCTATGTTTCTATTTACAAAAAAAGAAAAGTATATAAGTAGTATATGAGTTGTCTAGCACCCATAACACAAGTGTAGTTACTTAGCTTGGGGCTAGATGGCGATGTGTGGAATGTCCTGCAATATTTATTATTATAATATCTGAATAAAAAAAACCGGCCAAGTGCGAATCAGACTCACGCACGAAGTGTTCCGCACCATATTGTATTGGAGCCCAATTTTATTTTCTGTTTATATTATTTGTTGTTAAAGCGGCAACAGAAATACATAATCTGTAAAAACTGATCGGGAGTTACGTGGGTCAATCCGCAGGGTGCAGCCAGTTCTAAATAAAGTGATATATGCTAGAGAGATGTTAACACCTCTACGTAGGTAAAGTAAGCCGTGAGCTCTGTGTAGATCATTTTCTGTGAGACTCCGGTAATTGCACTGAGAGTAACAGGATTTTATATGAGGGAATTGTATAGAGATGATTTTAAATGGTACATTTCAAATATTTCTTTAAATGACCTTTTGCTCAAAGTAATTATTTTTCCGGGTCACCCTCACGAGGAGACCCGCAACCAAGATTGTTGTAACGCAGTTGAAATTTCGAGGAAAATGAAATAAAAATACGCGATTCAGACCCGGGAAAATAATAACGCGCGTTCTTAAGGCACAATCCTAACTTAGTTTTTAAGACATTTCAATAGTATTTCATGAGAATAATTCCAAATGAATAAAGAATTTCAACACGTTCGCGCAGCACACGACTTCTCAGATACTTATTATTGTCTTTTGTATTTACTATTCTCTGTAACTATGTCCTATTGTTTCTTATTTGTTTCACTATTGTGTGTAACTATCACTTATTGTTTATACTATGTCGTGTGTTGGTTTGAATAAACTATATTCTATTCTTAAACAGTCACACTAAGTAATCACACCTGTGTACTATCGTCTCTGTACAAATCAACTGGTTTTGTGTAATTTCCGTTCCTTCTTCATAATCTTTCCGCGTAAGGCCACGTTCAAACGGTGCTTTCGTTCCTTGCATTCTATTATCGTGTGTACATGGCTTTAGATTGCTTTTATTTAACTTACAAACTTACAATGTATGTATGTATTAATGTATGTTAGTTCAGGTCAAAATCCTACCATGTAGCTCGGCCGAGCGTTCGCTTAACGTGTATGTATATGGTACGACTGTACGAAGCTCGCACGATGCAATAGCTTTACCGCGGCAGTCTTCGAGTGCCACACGTCTTTTTTTTTGTTAATTATACTCCCAAAAGGACAGGCAAAAGACTTTTAACCTATACAGCCTCGTCTGACATAGATAGATAAACTCTTTATTTGTACAACACACTTAACATTGAAAATGACAAAAAAGACGAGAAAGCTTATTTACTGCGAAATTGTACAAACAGGCGACCTTATCGCTTAAAGCGATTTCTTCCAGGCAACCTTAGGATGGAGAAGGTCTGTTTGGCTTAACTGGTAGGTCGTGTGATGTAAGAAACACATATTTAATAATAAATACCTACGTAAAATAGATAATATAAACGAAATAATTATACATAAATATAATACCATACACGTCATAATATTTAGCAATACTATTCGTAATGAGAATATATTAACAACTAGCTAGTTACGCCCCGCGGTTTCACCCGCGTAATAATTTTCTGCGCAACTTTTTTTATTTTTTTATTTCATAAGAACCTTCTCCTGATAATAACAAACAGACCAAAAAAAGAATTGGCTAAATTGGTCCAGGCGTTGTTGAGTTATGCGCTTACCAACACATTTTGCGATTCATTTTTATATTATAAGATTATATATAATAAGAAATATATATATTAAAAAATATATAATAATACTACACAAGCATTTCCAAGAGAAGAAACAAGAATATAAATATAAAAAGAAATAAGAGGCAAGAGTTATGTAACAACAGAGTCAAAGTAATGTTCAGTTACCATAGTCTTGAAAATGGGTAGGGTTTTAACATACAATTTATAAAAGAGCGGTGTTGGCTTAGTGGTAGATATCTCGACTTTCATTCTGAAGGTCGTAGGTTCGAATCCCGGCCGGCCGTGCACCAATGTATTTTTCTTAAGAAAAATTTATGTGCGCTAATTGACATTGCTCTTACGGTGAAGGAAAACATCGTGATGAAACCCGCGGCTTAGTAGGCTCCAGAAGTATTGACAAGTTCTCTCCTCTGGACATGGTCGACTAAGCTGAGAGGGTAGTAGGTGCTGGGCAAGCCTACTCCATCCTCACGCAAAAAGGACCCAATTAAAAAGGGCCTAATCGCGGAAAACAGCCTGTATACAAATACAAGTACAAGTAACATACAATATTTTTTGGGGGTTTTTGCTCGATATGTATCGATCGTAATGTTACGGAACCTATCGAGCCTGACTCGCACTTCGCCGGTTTCTACTTACGTTCGTTTTTAGGCGCAGGAGGTTTCCTCGTCGCCCAGTTGGTACGGATCGACCTTGAGCCCAGCCACTGGCCGTTCATTGATGTTATTGCTGACTCCGCTTCCTGGAAAACAAATACAAAACGGTTCAGCAATTATTACTAGGATTAACAGTCGCAAAGTGGCGAGCCTATGGTTACCACGCCGGACTGCCAAACACATGGTTGCGGGTTCGATTCCCGCCTCAGACAAATATTTATGCTTAGATATTTGTCTGTGGTCTGGTTGCTTCTATGTATTATAAGTATATATTTACAAAAGAAAAGTATTTATGTAGTAAATCCGTGGTCTAGCACCCATAACACAAGTGTAGTTACTTAGCTTGGGGCTAGATGGCGCTGTGTGGATTGTCCTGCAATATTTATTTATTTTATTTATTTATTTCAAACTACCGTATAGGTCAAACTGCAAATGATGGCCCTTGGCGGAAAGTGGAAGGGGTATGCGCAGAACTTAATTCTTAAGGTCTGTTCATTCCTGTCCCCCCGGCAGGAATGAACGGAGGGTCAGTTGCTCACTTCATCTCTCTCTGTTCTGCACATACGTCTCTAGCCGCGCTCTGTCCCGCTCCCGCACGTCTTTACTCGTCTAAGTATTGTCGCGCACATAAAACCCACACACACCTAACTTTGCCTAAGTCTAAATTGTAAAATTGGATAACCTAATGCATCAAAAATCAATGTCATTTAAGTTCCAGTGCAATACATTGCCTAATTTTCTAATCTAAAGGAATATTTTTCGGGTTGGGAAAATATTGAACGGGGGAAGTATGACGATTAGGCTTTAGTAATTCTGTGCGCGATTGTACATTCGGAAACCATCCTCACTAATTTCCGCTAGGGGCCATCATTCGTTGGCCGATCTATACCTGCGTTTAACCAGAAGGCCAATTATCTATACATATAAAATTCTTTGTCCTGAATGACTGATTGACGGATCAACGCACAGCCTAAACCGCTGATCGTAGAGACCTGAAACTTGGAGAGTGTTCTTTGTATGACTTAGGCATCCGATAAGAAAGGATTTTCCGAAATTCTACCGAAAAGGGGGTACAAAGTTTGTATAGGACCACGTGATTCCTTGGTCCATTTACGACAATCACGCGGACGAAGTCGCGGGCAAAAGCTAGTTGTATATAACATTATTTCAAATTACATTGCAATTTCATTCCGATTGTATTTCGATTGTGAAACCTCAAAGTAGCTCAGCACTTAAGGCGCTCTTCCAGTACCGTGTGTAGGTATTCACATTACCTTAGCCCCCGCTCTCAAAGACGTAGCGTGCTGCGTACTAACTGTTATATTTGATCGATATGCAAAACATTTTAGCATTATTATCCACAAATATAGTTCCTAGAGGTCAAAACCTATCATTTGATTCATTTTTAGAAACAAACGTTAACTATTTTTTAATAAAACCCGATAAACGATCTAATAATTCTCTGTTTTCTAACATTTTTTTTATCGAACGAAGTTGTTCATATCATGTTTTCAACCACAATAAACAAAAATATGGTTATTAAACTACAATATCCATTTATATCAAAATAACAAAAAAAGAGTATTTGATTACTTAGAGTTGCTTAAAACAAAGGTCGATTTTGGTAGCTTTATTATCAGCTTTTGGTATTCTCAACAATATTTCTTATACCTAATTAAGGCCAATAAAGGTTTTTTAAAACCTTGATAATATTATCCTACTAATATTATAAACTAGCTGCGCCCCGCGGTTTCACCCGCGTAAGTCCCGATCCCGTGGGCATATTGGGATAAAAAGTATCTTATGTCCGTCTCCTGGCTCTAAGCTACCTCCCTACCAATTTTCACCCAAATCTGTTCTGCCGTTCTTGAGTTATAAGTGGTGTAACTAACACGACTTTCTTTTATATATATAAAGATGTCAAAGTTTGTGTGTGTTTCTTTGTTAGTCCAGTAGCAAAAACTACTGGACCGATTGCGATGAAACTCGGTATCTAGATAGATGGAGACCTGGATTAACACAAAGGTTACTTTTTATCCCGATATTCTCACGGGATCGGGACTTACGCGGGTGAAAGCGCGGAGCGTAGCTTGTAAATTATAAATTAAAAGCTTTGAGCCTCCACTTTATTGCGTTATTGTACTTTAATAACAGAGTAGTATCAATCAATATAATAACAAGGAATTTCCCATAATTTGTATCGATTTTAGCCACCATTTGCAAATGATCCCATGCGAATAATAAATAAATAAATACTGCAGGACATTCCACACATCGCCATCTAGCCCCAAGCTAAGTAACTACACTTGTGTTATGGGTGCTAGACAACTCATATACTACTTATATACTTTTCTTTTGTAAATATATACTTATAAAACATAGAAACAACCAGACCACAGACTAATATCTAAGCATAAATACTTGCCTGAGGCGGGAATCGAACCCGCAACCCTGTGTTTGGCAGTCCGGCATGGTGACCATTGTGCCAACTGGGTCGTCGCTGAGAATACCCATCACATAAAAACTATGGTCGCACATTTCATAATTTCGATGATACAAGATTTTGAAAAACGTCAGCCCAGCAGGAATAGAAATATCTCGAAAACCTTAAGAGGAAAGGGTACCGGGGGCTCTCTCCATACAAACGTAGTCGACTGTTTCCTCCCTGGATAATGACACTAGAGCAAATATTTTTTTGCATCAAAATTGTAACTGTTTTTGAAATCATCATTTCTATGATAATTAGAAAATGAAAAACAAAATATAGGGGCATAGTCATGGCAGTTATAGGTTTTACGGCACAAAAATATTTGTGCTAGTGTCATTATCCGGGGAGGAAACAGTCGCCAACCATTGTATGGAGAGAGCGCCGGTACCCTTTCAAGGGGTTTTAATAGGAATGGGAGTTATTCAAGACGTCTAGGCGAACAACTTTTGTTCTACGACTTTTGGAAATTCGAAGTTTTTGTATGAAACAGCTGATTTTCAAGTAAAATTTCCCTCAAAATTATCAAAAAAAGTTCAAATTTTCAGTTTCGCTTAGACGTCTAAAATAACCCCCATTTCGCATTAAAACCCCTTCGCTAAAACACATTGTATTCGTATCTTTTGTCTATGGTAATAAGAAAAATAATAGATAGAAAAGGAAAGAGAGAATTTAAAAAAATATATATTTCGAATATATTACGTGAAATAAAGTCAAGATAACAATATATTCTAGGTTTGTTTTTATGAGAAAAAAATACAATAGGAAGACATGAAAATGAATGATGACTCAGTCCTCAGTACACCTCAAATACTCAGCAAACAGTGCATTGAGAGAAGAGCCAGGAGACTCATCGGTGACGATAACCTTGCCAACCAAAGGTTTCAGAGCCTTGAACATTGTCGCAAGGTGCCGAGCTTGTCAGTCTTTATCGGATACATTTCGGGGCAGCAGAACTTCAAGGCCTAATCTTTTCATCTCCATTCTTTCGTCATACAACCAGGCAGACTGATGTGCGGCAACGATTACTTATTCGTAAAGCAAGGGAATGGAATCAGTTGCCTGCGTCTGTCTTTCCGGACGTGTACAATGTTGTGTGTCTTCAAGTAGCGAGTGAACAGGTATCTTCTAGACACCGCGTGTTACATCTTAGACCGCATCGTCACCTACCATCAGGCAGGTGTGATAGTGACGTGTACAATGTTGTGTGTCTTCAAGTAGCGAGTGAACAGGTATCTTCTAGACACCGCGTGTTACATCTTAGACCGCATCGTCACCTACCATCAGGCAGGTGTGATAGTGACGTGTACAATGTTGTGTGTCTTCAAGTAGCGAGTGAACAGGTATCTTCTAGACACCGCGTGCTACATCTTAGACCGCATCGTCACCTACCATCAGGCAGGTGTGATATAAATCAAACGATGGCCTATATGAAATAAATTAGTGAATAAATTTTGATTTTGATACTTACGGATTTTTTGAGAAAGGAGACAAATCCATATCCTTTTGATTTGAGCGTTTGTGGATCCCGGACTACTCGGCAATCACTGTAACAAAAAACTAAATTAAAATCGGTTCATCCGTTCGAGAGCTACGATACCACAGACAAACACACACACACAGACACGTCAAACCCCATCGTTTTTGCGTCAAGGGTTAAAAAAATATTTGTCACAAAAATAAAAACCCCCAACTTATAAGGAAAATTGTGTATAACTTTTGAACGGCTGAACCGATTTTGATCAAACATAGCTAAGAACACACCCGACTAATTCATCTTTCAAATAAAAAATCAAAATCAGTTCATCCGTTCGGAAGCTGCGACTAATTTATGCCACCCCTCTTTTTGCGTCGATGGTAAGAAACAATTTTGGTGATTTTCTGCGCTCTGCGGTTTCACCCGCGTAAGTCCCGATCCCGTGGGAATATCAAAATGAAAAGTAGCCTATAGCCTTTCTCAATAAATGGACTATCCAACACAAAAATAATTATTCAAATCGAACCAGTAGTTCTTGAGATTAGCGCGTTCAAACAAACAAACTCTTCAATTTTATAATATTAAAGTATAGATGTCCAACAATGGTCACTAATAAATCTAATGACAGTGTTTTTGGCGGGAACGAGTCAAAAACATGTCGTGTTGTAGTTTTATTTACATGAAACTTAGTTGTAAACAGAGTTGAATTGTATAATTCTGGTGGAATATCTTCAAGCCATATAAGATCCTTTGTCCTGACTGACGGATCAACGCACAGCCTAAACCGCTGATCGTAGAAACCTGAAACTTGGAACCCTCCAAGTTTCAGGTTAAACTGATTTTCAATTTTCAAAAAAAAAAAATTCGAATTCCCGAAGTCGTAGAACAAAAGTTGTTTGTTTAGGTGCACAGAAGTAGCCCTCAACGGCTTGTTAGTATAATTACCAATAACCCTGTATAATTTGATACTGGCTATATACATAAGTCGTGCTAAGCCATAATTCACTGGCAACCTGTAATCGTAACCGATTGAAGAGTTTTTCGATGAGAAGGTGGTTTCTGATTTTCTATTTATCGGTAACTATTAGTTTATGGGACTAGTGGAAATCGAAGACTGAGCAATTTGCTGCACTCTCGAGGTGCAATTCTGTTCATCACTCCGAAAATCCTCATCAGATCTTCATTTAATTTAATTTTATGGGACCACCTGTAAAATATCCCCTTTCAAATAAAAAAAGAATTTTCTAAATCGGTCCAGGCGTTTTCGAGTAATCGGAGAACATACATAAAAAAACGCGACGAATCGAGAACCTCCCACTTATTTGAAGTCGGTTAAAAATAAGAAGAATCGCAGGTAAATCCACGGGATGTGGCTAATACAACCAAACATATACAAATCAATTTATTCAGCTTAAACCATTCAATTGGAATTCAATTGAAATTTGTATGTAAATGAATGGAATTATTAAAATTGGCCCAATGTTAGCGACGACGCGGAATTTTAAATAAATTATACGTTTTACACTTCGGAGCAGGCGATATAGGTCGGACGGAATAAATATTTCAATACAATTCACACAGCGCCATCTAGCCCCAAGCTAAGCAACTTGTGCTGCTTGTGGTGCTAAATAACGGATATTTTTATGTAAATCCTACTAATATTATAAATGTGATATATAATATACATACAGACACTTATCAGAAACAAAATTATATATCTATATCATAAATTTAAACTTGTTTGAGGCGGGAATCGAACCCGCAACCCTTATGCGTCGCATCCCACGACGAGCCACAGAGGTCGTAAATTATTAACTTATTAAGAGGAAAGGGTACCGGGGGCTCTCTCCATACAAACGTAGTCGACTGTTTCCTCCCTGGATAATGACACTAGAGCAAATATTTTTGTTGCATATAACTTATAACTGCCATGACAGTTTTGTTATTTTTTGTATTTTAAATCTTAATTTCTATGATAATTAGAAAATGAAAAAAAAAAAAACTAAGACATAGGAGCATAGTCATGGCAGTTATAGGTTTTATGCAATAAAAATATTTGTGATAGAGTAATTATCCAGGGAGGAAACAGTCGACTACGTTTGTATGGAGAGAGCGTTCGGTACCCTTTTTTTAAAGGTTAAATGCTATCAGTGTAAAAACAGTTTTAGATATGATTGCTTTGCTCGCAAGTGTAAAATAGAAAATCGAGAAGAATTTTTCAGTAATAACTAGTGCGTTTCAACGTCTCATTAACGAAGATTTCATTGTGATTTATATTAAGGCTATTTATGCTGCCAAACGCAACGCGCCAGAAATACCCGTCGCTTACAACTAACATCGTTGATTGTAACGAATGTATTTTGTTTTTCTCAAAAGTGCTGAGATGGAATTGTAGGTGAGATCTTTACCGACATTTTGGGGTAATTTGAGACGAAAATTTCTTGTCATTTCAAAGCTAGACTAGTTTTAATTCTTAATTTTAGGATAGCTTCAAAACTATAGAGAATTTTTGGCTCAATGTCACACCAAAATGTCGGTAAAAATCTCACCTACGATTCCATCTCAGCAGTTTTGAGAGAAACAAAACATATTCGTAACAATCAACAATGTTCACCAACGAAGGCGACCGGTGCCGGTAGTAACTATTTAGTAGGCTGTGTACCAAGGTCGTTGGCGTATGGAGACAACTTAACTGACTTTTATTAAGGGAGTTTTTTGGAACGAACCTCCTTATTAATTTTCTTTACCTATTTATTTTTTCGTTTTAATTTTTTTATTACTTTTATGATTGTCTTGTGTCGTGTGGCTGTCCAAATAAATGTTTTCTTTCTTTCTTTCTTATGGCGCGTTGCGAAAGGGGGCTAGACGGAAAAATTAAGACCAAAAGTTGTAACGACACTTTTTGATTTTATTACAATTCCTTCACTAATTAATCGAAAGAAACTTCGTTCCATCCGGGTGTACCTTGACACCTCTCACGTTTTTTTTAAATTTATTTTTTGGCTTCCTCTTGGGCAGTCAAAAAATTTTTATTTTTTCATTCGATTAGCACATTCGATTGTGTAATATTTATTATTCGTTTGTAATTTAGCAAAAAACAATCTTTCCTCCAGTCTCGTACAAATGTGATAACCAAATGTATAATCCCTTCTTCTAAGCGTCTGTAGTCAACCACACGCAACTGACGTTTTCCTATACATTTAGAGGTTTTAGTCGTTCTATATCGTCTGTACAACTTGCATTTTTGTTTATACTAAGCAATTGCGTTTGGTTCACTATTACAGATTGTACCCCTTTTGAGATCAAATCTCCTAAAATCCTTTCATATTGCTCCCCTACGTCCTAAAAGTAACTCCCATGCGAAGTTTCAGACTCATAGCTCGCGTAGTTTCATAGATTTCTTGAAGATGCTTTTTCTCTTTCATAGATAAAAACTCCGTCGTACCATTGTACCATAAATAACATAAAACAAAGAAAAAACTTAAAATATAAAGGTAAAAATGGTTGTCTGTAAAGTCGGTTCACGGACGATAATTTTACGTGATAACGTCGTAAGAAACCGATGAAAAATTGTTTTTTTTTTCTTTATACAAGTCTTCTGTTCATCACTCGTCACCATATCACAAGCCCAGATGAGCGATATTATAATTAAAGAATATAAAAAAACCCGAGATGCGTGCTGAATCCCGTGTTTTATATTGCTGCGTGCTGTGTGACGTAATTGTTGACATGACGTCACACGATGGGAACGTGACAATGACGTCACACGATGAGAACGTGACAATGACGTCACACGATGAGAACGTTACAATGACGTCACACGATGGGAACGTGACAATGACGTCACACGATGGGAACGTGACAATGACGTCACACAATAGGAACGTGACACGGCAACTTTTTTGTGAATGCAGGTGTTCCATCAATTTACTAGATGTCAAACAAATACAGGTTGTCTGTAAAGTCGATTTACGGACGATATTCGTTGCTATGGTTACCTTGTCAATAACGGAACGTGAGCGATGACGTCACACTTTTTTGTGAATGCCGGTGTTCATTAATTTATTAGACGTTATGACATCAAAAACATAGGAAACTTAAATATAGGATCCTAGAGTAGCACAATGGGCGGCCTTATATCACCAAATGGCAATCTCTTCCAGGCAACCATACCATTTTATAATAGCTTTAAGAGTAGGTATGTGCGAAAAAAATATAGAACAAAAACTTTTCATGTTTTTCGAATTAGACCGGACAATGCCCAAGAATAATAATTATTCTAAGTGAAAAATGTAAAAATGGCTTCTCTAAAAGAAAAGCTTAGTTTTGGCGGTCTGCCAGAGCAAGGCGGTCTTGCTTTTCCAATTGAAAAGTAGGTGGTTAAGATATGTCAACGGATGTGGGTCTTTCTAGGGTTCCGTATCCAAAGGGTAAAAACGGGACACTTTTACAAAAGATTGCTGCATACGTAACGTGATTTTTCTCGTGCCGGACGGGTCGTGATACGCTGTCCAGAAATTGTCACGTTCAGTCCGGTACGAGAAAAAACACAGAATTTAAGTTTAAAGTCCACAAACACTTTATGAATGGTAGATACCTGGACTTTCATTCTGAAAGTCGTGGGTTGGATCTAAGCCGACCGTGCACCAATGTATTTTTCTTAAGAAAAATGTATGTGTGCTGATTGACATTGCTCTTACGGTGAAGGAAAACATCGTGATGAAACCCGTGGCTTAGTTGGCTCCAGAATTGACTAGTTCTCTCCTCTGGAAATGGTCGACTAAGCTGAGAAGGTAAATAAGGACCCAATTATGAACAATGCACATCACGTCCCCGTCCCGTCCGAGGTATCTCCCGTTACGTATACAGCGACCTTAAGAATCCACTGTCCGTCTGTCTGTCACCAGGCTGTATCTCATGAACCGTGATAGCTAGACAGTTGAAATTTTCACAGATTATGTATTTCTGTTGCCGCTATAACAACAAATACTAAAAACAGAATATAATGTAAGGAACCCTTCTTGCGTAAGTCCGACTTTCAAATTAGTTAAAAAAACAATCTAAGATTTTAGAACATACCGGCTTCTTATACTTTCTGGTTTTGGCACCCCTCATTTGAGCAGGCAAAAGACTTTTAACCTATACAGCCTCGTCTGACATACAATATTTTTAGAGTGTTTTTTCTATTTGTTTTTAGCGTCGGGGGTTAAAGCAGAATATAATGATACGAAAAAAATATATTTAATTAAGTAAAGAAAAAACAAAAAAAACTCAATTTTTAATTTTTTTTTACGACATGTTCACGTAAAATCATCGTTCGTAAACCGATTTTACAGACAACCAGTTTTACTGGCTTAAAAACTCTTTGTTGGTACCTACCTTTTTAATACATCAAATTAAATTAACGATGTTTCATCTACCTAACATGTAATTAACAGTAAGATACTAATTTAACTTATCGGGATAACTTTATAGCACTAGTTGGTAATGTAAAACGCACGCGTGCGTAATACGTTGGATTATGAGCCTAAAAGAGGTTGAATAAGATCCACTTTATGAGCAACTGTGATAAAAAATACTTACGATATCTCGCCGAAAGGAGCGAAGGCGTCTCGAAGGCTTTGCGTTTCAATTTCTGGACTCAAATCCCCGACGAAAATGTGATAATGTTCTGAAACAAACAGACAAACATACTTTAGATTATATATAAGAACTAGCTTTTGCCCGCGACTTCGTTCGCGTAACAGTCGAAAATGATTTTAATTATGATCGGACCAAGCACTTTATCCCATACAAACTTTGCTAAAAATTTGGAAAATTCTTTCTTCTCCGATGCCTACGTAATACAAAGAACACACCCTCCAAGTTTCAGGTCTCTACGATCAGCGGTTTACTGATGACTTTACTGAATGACAGTCAGTCAAGACAAAGAATTTTATATGTATAGATAAAGTTATTTAAGAGTTTTGACGGGAACGAGTTAACAACAAATTAGTTGAATTGTATAATTCTGGTGGAATGTTATTCAATTTAGTTCTGTGAAAGTGCACAAGTGTAGTGAAAGTAAAAATCAGTGTCAAACATGAAGTTTTCTCGTTGCCTCCAAATCTCCTATTAAGGTTATGGTAAACTTGCCACCGCTTTACTATAGCCCCTGACTTGACTTGAAGTTATTTAATGTATATGCATGTTATAAGTTGTGTAGTTATACTAGAATAGCCTCTTTAGCTAAGCCAATAGCCAGTTATTCTTTGTGATTGTTTTAATATTCTGTGTCTGTTTTTTTTGAATTTTTGGAAGATATACTTCTTTAGGTGCGTTATGAAAAAATGATTAGTAATCTTTTAAGATGCGTGCGCATCTGTAACACAAAAGTCACATGCTGCAGCTACGTAACCCAAAAGTAAAACAGGTTGAAGCTGCGAGAGTGAAATTTTAAGAGGAAAGGGTACCGGGGGCTCTCTCCACACAAACGTGGTCGACTGTTTCCTCCCTGGATAATGACACGGATATACTACTTATATACTTTTCTTTTGTAAATATATACTTATCATACATAGAAACAACCAGACCACAGACAAATATCTAAGCATAAATACATGTCTGAGGCGGGAATCGAACCCGAAACCCTGTGTTTGGTAGTACGGCATGGTGACCATTGTGCCAACTGGGTCATCAGTCAATTCAAAAAAGTGTTATATATCTACTAGCTGCGCCCCGCGGTTTCACCCGCGTAAGTCCCGATCCCGTGGGAATATCGGGATAAAAAGTAGCCTATGTGTTAATCCTGGTCTCCAGTTATCTAGATACCGAGTTTCATCGCAATCGGTCCAGTAGTTTTAGCTTGAAGGAGTAACAAACATACACACACGCATACAAACTTTCACATTTATAATATTAGTAGGAGTAGGATCTATTTTTTGAAAGTCAGTTAAAAGCTTTCAATCAATAGTTAATACATAGTGGCATAGATTATGTAGTAGTTTGTAGAGGCGAATCCATGTTGAGTTAGCGAGCTATGCCCGTATGGAATCGAATTTAATTTCCCGCTAAAAGCCTGCCTCGGATGTTGGGAAGGGTTGCCACTTCTTGTATTAATTATAAGAATAAGATATTGACGAGTTCCTTCTTCCAGACACGGTCGACTAAGCTGAGAAACGTTCACAAAAATCCTAATATTTTTTCGCAAAAATAGGTTTATTCATAACTGGCAGCGCTCCGCGGTTTTACCCGCGTAACTCCCGATCCCGTGGGACCATCGGGATAAAAAGTAGCCTATAGCCTTCTTCGATAAATGGACTATCCAACACAAAACGAATTTTTCAATTCGAACCAGTAGTTCCTGAGATAAGCGCGTTCAAACAAACATACAAACAAACAAACAAACTCTTTAGCTTTATAATATTAGTATAGAATTTAACTTAAGACGCAGTGGTATGAGAATCGTGATAGAGGTATCTTAGAAACAGTTTTTGGGTATCAACCACTAAAATCCATAGAATGATATTCCTACTGTCGTAAAGGTGAAGAAATGCTTTGTATTGTCATACACTTCGAAACACGATTAGAGTGATTTGCCTTGATAGAAAAATATCGTGAAAATCCAAAAAAAAAACGTCATTTTAGAGTTTTTTCAATTTTATGGCGATTGTAAAGAAAAAACAATTCACTGAAATAGATGTGAGTCTTTTAATTACATAAAACAGTTAAAACGGTCATTTCGCGGCGCGCGGGGGAAAGGGATAGAGACATCGCGAGGTGCGCGCGTGGGAAAGGGACAGGAGTTTTCAGATTCTACTTCACCTTAAGAAATAAATAAATAAATATTACAGGACATTCAACACCTCGCCATCTAGCCCCAAGCTAAGTAACTTGACTTGTGTTATGGGTGCTAGACAACTCATATACTACTTACATACTTTTTCTTTTGTAAATATATACCTAAAATACATATAAACAACCAGACTACAGACAAATATCTAAGCATAAATACTTGTCTGAGGCGGTAATCGAACCCGCAACCCTGTGTTTGGCAGTCCGGCATGGTGAACATTGTGCCAACTGGGTCGTCAAATAGGATGATCCGACCGTAGCCGGTAGTAGGCTCCATAAAATAAACGGCCATCCTTTTTAAACACGTGTGCTAAAGATGTACAGGTATGACATAGGCTTTTGAAGTGATAACGTCTGATAAATGGAACACCTGCCTTCACAAAATAGTGTTCCCGTTGTGTGACATTATGCGTTATGGTAACATGACCATGACGCGTCCGTTCCCGTTAGTAAACAGTAGTATTTATTAATAATAACGCTCATCTGGACTTGTGTTATGGTGTGACGAGTGACGAATAGAAGAAACTTATATAAAGAAAAAAATATTTATCAAATCAAATCAAATCATTTATTGTTTATAAGTCTAGGATAATTAAATAACAAAGTTCTTAAAGATGTTGATAGTCCACTAGACCTCGCCTTAATAAGCACACAAACATTTTCTTATATTAATAGAGTGTGAATTACAAATGGTCAAAAAAATATATATAAAAAAAATCTCATAGGTAGGTACATTAAAAAAAAAATCTTTGTCTGTAGATGTCAACTTTGATTATAAAGTAGATTACATAATAAGTCAAATCAAATAATTTATAAAATAACAATAATGTGTCAATAGTTAATAAATAAAACTACAAATTTTTAATTTTATAATATTTTTATAAAAGAAAAAAATATGTAAAGGAACCAAAAACTAAATTTTCATCGTTTTCTTATGACGTAAAATCATCGTCCTTAAACCGACTTTACAGACAACAATTTTTATCTTGATTTTTCCACGGGATCGGGACCTATGCGGGTGAAATGGCAGGTAGTTAAAATAACTAATTGACCAATCTGTTGCATTCTTCACCCTTAGCTTAGTCGATCGGAAATAATTCATCAAAAAGTAGAAAAATAATATTTTAAAGTGACAACCCTAATCGCAAAGCAACTGAATCAGTAATATCTGTGTCACCCACTGATATACTCCATCTCTCTCACACATATACGATCTCCTATATACCTATCTCGCTCATACTCGAATGCGATCTGTCAGATTTCTATGACACATAGGGAATTGAAAATCTAAAATAGAACTAGACTATGAATGCCTGCGGTTTTTCCCGCATAAGTCCCGATTCTGTGGGAATATTGGGATTATTAGGACCTTATGACATGCTCTAAAAATTTTGCTATCTATGTGTGAAAGATTTTTCAAAATCGGTTCAGTAGTTTCCGCAGATTTCTTTCAAATATCCACTAATTTTTTAAACTATTGCATAGCTTTTATCGCGGGCTTTGAGCACGGCGACCGAATCAAGAAATTCCGTAACGAAATATAACCTAACACACCCCACTCCGCCTACCATGTAGCTCGGCCGAGCGTTTGCTTAACGTGTATGTATATGGTACGACTGTACGAAGCTCGCACGATGCAATAGCTTTACCGCGGCAGTCACCGAGTGCCACACTTTTTTTAATATGATAGTCACGCTTTAGGGGTAAAGGTATTATTGAGTTCAACGTAATGCCCTCTATCAATAGGTATGGATCTCACTGCGCAGAAAAAATCACAATGCCTAGCTCCCATACTAAATGTCTGGACCCCTTTGCGAATATTGTTAACGCTGGCTATACGCTCAAGTCATGCCAAGCCAATACTTCAATAAAAAAAAACAAGTCGCTTTTGACGGATAGAAGTCGAAAGTTTGTTCGTAGATATTCGTAGCAGACACCTACGATAATTCGTAGCATATGCTACAGATTCGTAGCACTGCTACATCGCGTTAATTTAATTCCACAGATAATCTATGTTTCTTACTTTTTCCATTTAGTACGCTTCGTACGGTTGAAGCATATAGCCAGTGCTATCCGACCGTTAAGTTAAACGAACAAAAGGCTTAGAATTCGACTTAATAACTTAAATTCTAATGTTTACATTAGAAATAGCATGAAAAGACAGGCCAGTCATGATATTTAAGGAATTAAATCAAAAAGAAATAGTTCTGTTAAATGTCAATAGATGGGGTTGGTTTGAAAGTGGAAAGAATTAAAGATGGCATGGCAATACTAAAGCATATACATAAATAGAAAATCCCTTTATACCGGGTTATTGGTAATTAAACTAACAAGCCTTTGAGGGCTACTTCAGTGCACCTATACAAACCATTTTTGTTCTACGACTTTTGGAAATTCGTACATTTTTCATAAATTTGAGATAAGGTTTACCTAAAAATCAGCTGTTCCATACACGGAGAGGTCACTTACCATAGGGACATGGTCATGGCAGTTATAAGTTTTATGCAACAAAAATATTTGCTCTAGTGTCATTATCCAGGGAGGAAACAGTCGACTACGTTTGTATGGAGAGAGCCCCCGGTACCCTTTCCTTATTTATTTATATTTATTACTAGCAGCGCTCCGCGGTTTAACCCGCGTAACTCCCGATTCCGTGGGAATATCGGGATAAAAAGTAGCCTATAGCCTTCCTCGATAAATGGCCTATCCAACACAAAACGAATTTTTCAATTCGAACCAGTAGTTCCTGAGATTAGCGCGTTCAAACAAACTCTTCAGATTTATAATATTACTAGCAGCACTCCGCGGTTTCACCCGCGTAACTCCCGATCCCGTGGGAATATCGGGATAAAAAGTAGCCTATAGCCTTCCTCGATAAATGGCCTATCCAACACAAAACGAATTTTTCAATTCGAACCAGTAGTTCCTGAGATTAGCGCGTTCAAATAAACTCTTCAGATTTATAATATTACTAGCAGCACTCCGCGGTTTCACCCGCGTAACTCCCGATCCCGTGGGAATATCGGGATAAAAAGTAGCCTATAGCCTTCCTCGATAAATGGACTATCCAACACAAAACGAATTTTTCAATTCAAACCAGTAGTTCCTGAGATTAGCGCGTTCAAACAAACAAACAAACTCTTCAGCTTTATAATATTAGGATAGATTAGTATAGATTTCTGTACACAATAACTTCTTCGACGCATCACATTCGTCAACATCGCCGAAGAGGTCTTCATAATTAAAGACTTGGAACAGAATTATGACATCATTATGTAACGTCACGCTTGGTTTTACCACATTACATATGTATGAGTCAAAAGTTGGTTGAGATTAGGTCATGTACAGTCAACGTTCAAAAGTACACTGCCACCGTAACGTTTACAATCCAGTGCAGCACTATTAGAACATTATAACAACGTAACCTGTGGATCGAACCCACGTCGGTTGGTGTAGCGGGTGCCGGCTTATACCACTCACACAACTAAACACATAGCTAACGTGTTGACAATAACAATCACACTGAGTACTTTTAATTCAAGTATTAGGCCTGAATTAACATATAGGCTACTTTTTATCCCAATATTCCAACAGGATCGGGACTTACGCGGGTGAAACCGCGGGGCGCAGCTAGTTGTTTAATAAATTGATGAGTTAGAAGACTTTAAACTTCAACTAAAGCAGGTATCTAGAATCTTGCTTGTGTTGAAAACATTCTTATAACAGCCGTTTTGGAGCGCTACGGTGGGTCTGCAATTATGCAGCCGACCAAATTTAAAATTTGTAGATTTTAACAGATTGAATTAAAAAACCGGCCAAGTGCGAGTCGGACTAGCACACAAAGAGTTCCGTAACAATAAATTTCTGGTTATAGCGGCAACAGTAATACATAATCTGTGAAAATTTCAACTGTCTAGCTATCACGGTTCATGAGATACAGCCTGGTGACAGACAGACAGTGGAGTCTTAAGTAAAAGGGTCCTGTTTTTACCCTTTGGGTAAGGAACCCGCAAAAATATAAAACTGAATAAAAGTTAAATTAATTCTCTGAAACACTTGACTTTAATTTCAGCCTTTTCAGACACTTTCAGGGTATTTTCACACAATTTAACGGCTGACATGTTTTTAATTTTCGTCGTTATTGCCTTAAGGGTTATTTTTTAATGAAAAACTTTTGATCGGGCGATAGCAGCGCTTCGCGGTTTCACCCGTAACTCCCGATCCCGTGGGAATATCGGGATACAAAGTAAATAATAAATAAATAAATATTGCAGGACATTCCACACATCGCCATCTAGCCCCAAGCTAAGTAACTAGACTTGTGTTATGGGTGCTAGATAACGGATATACTACTTATATACTTTTTTGTAAGTATATACTTATAATACACAGAAACAACTAGACCACAGACAAATATCTAAGCATAAATACATGTCTGAGGCGGGAATCGAACCCGCAACCCTGTACATTACTGTCAATGAATCAATGTATCCTCATACCAAGTTTCATCAATATTTCCTCTTTTGAATATTATTAGCAGCGCTCTGCGGGGCATGGTCATGGCAGTTATAAGTATATGCAACAAAAATATTTGCTCTAGTGTCATTATCCAGGGAGAAAACAGTCGACTACGTTTGTATGGGGAGAGCACCCGGTACCTTTTCCTCTTAAAGTTTCTATCTACATTCTTGTTTCATCGCGGGAATCAAAGTCGTAACCTTCTGAATAGTTGTCGGACGCGACTTGTTGGCAAACTATCGCCCGATTGAAATGTATCTAGTCTCCGAAGGTTCTAAATGGTGTTTTGGGATTTTCAGATTAACGCTTCTTAGCCTAATGGGGTTGTCTTTTTTTGAAATTTGAAAAAAATACCAAAATGTTCTATATTTTTTGTTGTTAAAAACTGTGGCGCCGCTTCACATTGCCACCAACAGATGGCGCCACTAAGCCCATCGGAAATCCTAGATCGCGCAAGCGATGTTCTTCCGAAGATAAGCTCATATACAAGTTCCAACGAAACATCGTTGGGCCGCAGCCTACCGGGTATAACACCTGCCCGGTGGAAGATCTTCCCTTTGGAGGTACAGTCGACTGCATAATTGCAGCCCCCGGTAGAGTTCGAAAATTACTATTATTGGAATGTTTTCATTGTAATAATTTTTGTTAGATAAATTGATGAGTTAGAAGACTTTAAACTTCAACTAAAGCAGGTGTCTAGAATCTTGCTCGTGTTGAAAACATTCTTATAACAGCCGTTTTGGAGCTCTACGGTGGGTCTGCAATTATGCAACCGACCGTACATACCACCTCGTACTCCTCAAAAACAGCTAATCTATTAAGAAACTAAGCAGAAATCTGGTCATTGTATTACCTAATAAGCAGCGCTCCGCGGTTTCACCCACGTAAGTCCCGATCCCGTGGGAATATCGAAATTTAAATAGCCTAGCCTTCCTCGATAAATGGACTATCCAACACAAAAATATTTTTTCAATTCGAACCTGTAGTTCCTGAGATTAGCGCGTTCAAACAAACAAACTCTTCATCTTTATAATATTAGTATAGATAAGGTACAACTAAATACATGATTTTTATAAGTAAAATATATTATAATAAATATTATTAATAAATTGTGTAATCAAATGCTGTTTTATTTTCCAATAAATAAATATAAATACATGTCTTCACTTCTATACTTATATTATAAAGCTGAAGAGTTTGTATGTTTGTTTGAACGCTCTTATCTCAGGAGCTACTGGTTCGAATTAAAAAAATCTTCTTGTTTTGGATAACCCATTTGTCAAGGAAGGCTATAGGCTATTTTATATTTCAATATTCCCACGGGATCGGGAGTTACGCGGGTGAAACCGCAGAGCGGTGCTAGTTTATACTAAAAAAAATCTTTATCTTTATAATATAAAAATGAATCGCAAAATGTGTTGGTAAGCGCATAACTCAACAACGCCTGGACCAATTTGGCCAATTCTTTTTTGTTGTCTTTGATATTGTCAAGAGAAGGTTTTTATGAAAGAAAATATTAAGAAAGTTGCGCAGAAAATGATTACGCAGGTGAAACCGCGGGGCGCAGCTAGTATTATTATAAAGAACGAATAAGCTCAAAAACTACTGAACCGATTTAGATGAAACTTGGTATGAGGATACATTGATTCATTGACAGTAACATAGGGTACTTTTTATCCCAAAATTCCCACGTTATCGGAATTTACGCAAGGCGCAATAGTTTTATAGTGTTTATGTTTATGGTGTTTTTACACAAGGACAACCGCCATTTTTCCTTTAAAACTTCGACCCGTCTACTGTAAATAGAACGTGGTAATAAAATTATCCTAAAAAGCCTTTTTCCGTGATTGAACGCAAATAAAATGGTCACCAATAAATGTTGTAAAATAGAAGCGTTTTGTGTCGAAGGAGGAAACTGAGCAATCAACTGATTGCGCGCCGCGGTTTCACCCGCGTAACTCCCGATCCCGTAGAAATATCGGGATAAAAAGTCCCCTTTATTACTGTCAATAAATCAATTTATCTTTATACTAAGTTTCATCAAAATCGGACTAGTAGTTTCATAGCTTATTCAATAAAAAAAAAGACTAGTTTTACTAGCTGCGCTCCGCGGTTTCACCCGCGTAACTCCCGATTTTATGTGTGTGAAATCGCGAGGCTCAGTGATTTTTTTTTGCTATTTATTATGGCTTCGCACGGCTTGTGCATTTAGCCAGTGTCAAGTTATATTTTGCATCAAATGATGACCCGATTTTTAATAAATCGGGCCTAAAGTGATTAAAAACAGTCAAAGTCGTCATAGTCC
This sequence comes from Idaea straminata, assembly GCA_951213275.1. NCBI lineage: Eukaryota > Metazoa > Arthropoda > Insecta > Lepidoptera > Geometridae > Idaea > Idaea straminata. Next base: position 7,675,294 of record OX577872.1, read on the forward strand.
GTCAAGTCAGGGGCTATAGTAAAGCGGTGGCAAGTTTACCATAATCTTAATAGGAGATTTGGAGGCAACGAGAAAACTTCATGTTTGACACTGATTTTTACTTTCACTACACTTGTGCACTTTCACAGAACTAAATTGAACAACATTCCACCAGAATTATACAATTCAACTCGGGTTACAACTAAGTTTCATGAAAATAAAACTGCAGCACGACATGTTGTTAACTCGTTCCCGCCAAAACTCTCAGCCAGTGATTACCAAAGCCTTATTTGACAACTAGTAGATATGATCACAACAGTCTAATTAAATGAGTTTTCTATATATAAATGTACATTATTCCCTTAGTATTTCACGCACAAAGGGCCCGATTTGAATTGGCCTTTAGTCCGATGAAGCGAAAGAAATCAATTCTATCAGAATGTTGTATAAAGACGTCTCCGGATTACTGTAAACCATCTTTGTTTAGTGATGGGGTGTTGTTGGGAACAGTTTATCGATATCGATACTTTTCACATTGAAAATGTCTTTCAGTTCTTTAAAGTATAGGTCGTAAAGAATGATGGTAAAAATTCTAATAAAAATTACTTGTTTGCAAGGAGGTTACGTTCTTGAAGTTCCTATATGTGTAATGAATATGAAAAACAGGTGACTTTAAATGCTTATAAGAATCATTTTTCTACATCTAGTTCACAAAATACTATAAATTTCATTGTAATCTAGAAAAACGGAGAATTTAATCATATTTTTTATTTGAGTATTGCCATGCCATCAATATTTGAGAGTGTGTGCGAAATGATCGTAGCGTAGGACTGTGCATCGATTTGGATCGGAGGGATGTCAAAAGACCCGGGAGGCCAAGACCAACAAGATGGTATCGGAATTTTGAAAATCGGCCTGGTAGTTTGTTTAAAATAATATTTTTCGACTTGGTTACCAAATTCGTAGAATCCAAAATAATTATAAAACAATCAAAGTGTTGTACTTAACAACATTCAAACCGCCAGAGGTTCCATCAGCTCGATTTAGACTTTTAAATATAGATTCATTTTCAGTTGTTCCGATAATAATGTGTAGCGTTAAATCTGTAGATTTTTTGTAAATCTATAAAAATAAACATCAAAATAAAGGCAACTAAAAGGTTTTTTTTAAACCATAATATAAGTGACAAAATGACAAAAATACAAAAAAATGTTTTGTTTTTAGAGATTGACAAAAAGGAAATATTTATCGTTTTTAACTTTATTTTGTAGTTTTCCCTATATTTACGAAATATTTAGTTTTTGATTAAGGTAGCAGACATTGTCAGTACATAAATTTTGTAGTGTTAGAGACAAATAAAAATGTCAAATTGTTCCTTTATCGACAAAACCTATTCAATTAATTTTATCGATATAAACCTACTTATAGTGTCCCAACACTACAACCAGACAATTTACTCATAGCGGGTCATTTCGCCACGAGTCCTCTCATTGGCTAATTCAAATAAGGAAACTATTTATTTTTCTTTTTTTCCCCTCTTTTATTTCTTTTTCTTCGCTGCCAGATTGTTTCGTACTGTTTACTGGGTTGTTATTTAGGTTTGAAAATGTTTTTATGGAATTAAAAAAAAATACGTTTAAAAAACTTGAGAGGTGTCAAGGGACACCCGGATGGAACGAAGAAAGACGAAACGAAAATAACTGGCTTGCTTTTCATGAGAGACAGAGAGAGACAGACAGATAAACTCGCGCACGCCGCACAGCCTACACCTATAGCAAATAGTGTCGTTACAACTTTCAGTCTTAATTTTTTCCGTCTAGCCCCCTTTCGCAACGCGCGATAAGGACACTTTCGACTTCTATGCGGACGAACTCGCGGGCAAATAAAAAAAAAAATAATAATATGAATATTCCAGGACATTCCACACATCGCCATCTAGCCCCAAGTTAAGTAACTAGACTTGTGGTATGGGAGCTAGACAACGGATATACTATTTATATTATTCTTTTGTAAATATATATACTTATAATACTTAGAAACAACCAGACCACAGACAAATATCTAAGCATAAATACATATCTGAGGCGGGAATCGAACCCGCAACCCTGTGTTTGGCAGTCCGGCATGGTGACCATTGTGCCAACAGGGTCGTCAAATGCTAGTTTAATATAAAATAATTTTCATCTATTAAACAGCTCGATAGAGGTCGTTTTTAAAGGGATCCTAGGTTATTAATAGTAAGTTTTTAGTTTTCCAACAAAAACTCCTGGCATCCAGTGTCCTTCCTCATCACAGTAAAATGAGACAACGTTTTAAAAGCAGGGCACAGGGCGTTGCTAATGACGTCATTAACAACCCAAGGGTTCCACAACAAAATACAAAACACATAGGGTTCCGTTGGTATTTTAATTTGTTAGCTTTTACCAAGGAATCACGTTGTCCCATACTAACTTTGCCCTCCCCTTTTACCCCCTTAGGGGTAGAATTTCGGAAAATCCTTTCTTATCCGAAGCCTACGTCACACAAGAAACACGCCCTCCAAGTTTCAGGTCTCTACGATCAGCGGTTTAGGCTGTGCGTTGATCCGTCAGTCAGTCAGTAGTTCAGGACAAAGCATTTTATATGTATAGACTTTGACCCGGGAATTGTCACTCTCTCTTATGCAGAAAAATGGTTCTATTCGTTAAATCGCTTCGCTACATAGTATAAAACAAAGTGGCTTCCCGCTGTCTGTCTGTCGCAACGGATTTTGATGCGGTTTTTTAAATAGATTGATTCAAGAGGAAGGTTTAGTATTTAAAACAAAACTACCCTGCGTACCAAGTCGCGGGCAACAGCTAGGTAAAGATAAAAGAAAAAGAAATGCAATTCAATTTCCTGGACCGTTTAAACACATTTAAAAAGAAACAAAAAAGATATCTTCTTCTTCTTCTCGTATAGTGGTGTGGCTCACCTATTGTTAGAGATATCAGATCGCCTTAAGGCCTCTAACTTGACCTAACGACTGCTACTAGAGGTAGCAACCAACTGCTTAGCGTGCCTTCCGAAGCACGGAGGGGCTCACGAAAATACATTTTTGCCACACTACTAATTGGCCACCCATCGATGTAATGACCGCGCCAGACGATCAGCGAGCCTCGCTTAGCTGTGATAAAGAAGATATAAAACGTGACGAACGTTATAGACCAAGATCCCGCCTACCGTCAGACCTTAGTGATTTTATAAAATTTCTCGCATTTTACAACACAGAAACGATGTGCAATTATGAAGTTCAATCATAGTAGCTTGAAGAGGTATCAGATAGCAAAGCAAAGAATCGAAGCTGTTAATAATTTTGCGAAGAAAATTCGCCTATATTTTTGTACCAATGCTAATAAAAATTAATTCCTGGAAGCGAATACAGGGTTATTGGTAATTAAACTAGCAAGCCGTTGAGGGCTACTTCTGTGCACCTAAACAAACAACTTTTGTTCACAGACTTTTGGAAATTCGAAATCAAATTGAAAATTTTGAGGTTATTTGAATTCGAAAAACAGCTGATTTTTTAAAACAAATGCCATTCAAACTAAGAACAGTAGTGTATGACCTCTCCTTGTAAGGAACAACTGATTTTCAAGAAAAAATGGAATTTCCAAAAGTCGTAGAACTAAAGTTGTTTGTTTAGGTGCACAGAAGTAGCCCTCAACGGCTTGCTAGTATAATTACGCGGGTGAAACCGCGAAGCACTGTAGTCCTCAATACATTTGATCGAGTCCGTAAACAGCCAGTTTTGAGCCCCCTTAAGGCAACGCAAATAAAACCTTTTCAACCCAAAACTCGGTTAAAAATAAATATAAACCGGTAAAAAATAAGTTAGTATATTTATTTTTGTTACGTTCGGGGAAATTTCACGGAACGACGAGCCGAAGGTGGAATCCAAACAAATTATTAAACAAATACATTGTTTTAAATAACAAATAGGAGTAAAAAGAAAAATGCCTTACGAATATACGGTCAGAAGGCTAATTCTCGTAACTGTCATTATTTTAATTTACAATAAATAAATAATGCAGGACATTCCACACATCGCCATCTAGCCCCAAGCCAAGTAACTAGACTTGTGTTATGGGTACTAGACAACTCATATACTACTTATATACTTTTCTTTTGTAAATATATACTTCGTGTTAGAAGTATACGCAAATATTCATAAAAAAAAATAAGTACATTGCAAAATATTCCGATTGCATTTTGTATACATTAATTAAAAATTAAAAAAAACCCCGACACAAAATAATAAAAATAGTATGAACGTAAAAAGCCTAAAACAAGCAAAAAAACTATGAAAAAAAAAACTCTACAAAAAGAAGTAAAAATAACCCCGAAATTAAGACCGTACGTGTACATCTGAATTTTTTTGATTAAATATTGTCACGTTGGGGGATACCCCATCGTTATAACACCCCGTCGTTTTTGCGTTGGGGGTTAAAAATACCTTCAAAGTAGCTCAAAATACCTCAAAATCAGCTTTTGGTATTCTCAAGAATATTTTTTGTAATCGAAACGCAATCAAAATTATATTGCAATGTAATTTGGACAATTTATTTACGAGAATTGGTCTTCAGGTCCCCCTTTTTAATCTCCGACGCAAAAACGGGATCTTATAAGTTTGACGTGTCTCTGTGTGTGTGTCTGTCTGTGGCATCGTAGCTCCCGAACGGATGAACCGATTCTTAAAGTTTTTTTTGTTTAAAGGCGAATTAGTCAGGAGTGTTTTTAGCTATGTTTAATTGAAATCGGTTCAGACGTCTGAAAGTTATGGGGGATAAAAGTCAAGATTAACAACCGAATGTAAGTAGATAAGCCCGAGTGGGGTATCAAATGAACGGGTATAATTTGTATCTTACAATTGTCTATGTTTGATCGAAATCGATACAGCCGTCTGAAAGTTATGGAAGACAAAAGTCAGGATTAACAACCGAATGTAAATAGATATGCTCGAGTGGGGTATCAAATGAACGGGTATAATTTGTACCTTACAATTATCTATGCTTGATCGGAATCGGTTCAGCCGTCTGAAAGTTATGGGGGATAAAACTCAGGATTAACAACCGAATGTAAGTAGATATGTACGAGTGGGGTATCAAATGAAAGGGCAAATTTGTACTTTACAATTATTTATGTTTGATCGAAATCGGTTCAGCCATATGAAAGTTATGGGGGATAAAACTCAGGATTAACAACCGAATGTAAGTCGATATGTCCGAGTGGGGTATCAAATGAAAGGGCATAATTTGTACCTTACAATTATTTATGTTTGATCGAAATCGGTTCAGCCATATGAAAGTTATGGGGGATAAAACTCAGGATTAACAACCGAATGTAAGTCGATATGTTCGAGTGGGGTATCAAATGAAAGGGCATAATTTGTACTTTACAATTATTTATGTTTGATCGAAATCAGTTCAGCCGTCTGAAAGTTATGGGAGTTATGGAAGTTAAGCAGATATGCCCGAGTGGGGCAGGGGGGGTTATCAAGTTAATTTGCGCTTTTTGGCTTCGTACGGATCTTTTGTAATTTTCTTCCCAGTCCCATTTTTTCCAAGCTTAGTTTAAGGCACGGGCTCAAAGCTTTCGGCAGCAAACCTTAACCACAAATCTTTACCTGTCCCTAAAGACTTAGCGGAAACTTGTCCAACTTAAATGGACTTCTTACTTAAGTGTGACCAAAGTTGTACTGGCCGCGATGCTAAATATATACAGGGTTATTTGGTACAACTAGCAGCGGTGCGCGGTTTCACCCGCGTAACTCCCGATCCCGTGGGAATATCGGGATAAAAAGTATCCTATATTACTGTCAATGATTTGACGACCCAGTTGGCACAATGGTCACCATGCCGGCCTGCCAAATATAGGGTTGCGGGTTCGATTCCCGCCTCAGGCAAGTATTTATGCTTAGATTTTGTCTGTGGTCTGGTTGTTTCTATGTATTATAAGTAAATATTTACAAAAGAAAAGTATATAAGTAGTATATGAGTTGTCTAGCACCCATAACACAAGTGTAGTTACTTAGCTTGGGGCTAGATGGCGATGTGTGGATTGTCCTGCAATATTTATTTATTAAATGTCTCGGACATGAAGGCTGCCCCGGATGCGAGAGTTTCTTCACCTTTACCTATATTTTCTTACATTTTGTTTCAACATTTTATTTGTAATTTTCTAAAAATTTAAAAAAGAAATCCGTTGAACGCGCTCATTTCAGGAACTACTGCTTGAAATTGAAAAATATTATTTTTTGTTGAATCGAACTTGTGGCCTTCTGCGTAGTAGGCGTGATTTCGTCCACTACGCCATAGACGTTGTAAAAATATTTTTAACCTATTGCATAGCTTATATCGCGGGTTTTGAGCGCGGTGACCGAATCAAGAAATTCTGTAACGAAAACCCACTCCGCCTACCACGTAGCTCGGCCGAGCGTTCGGTTAAAGTGTATGTATATGGTACGACTGTACGAAGTTCGCACGATGCAATAGCTTTACCGTGGCAGTCCTCGAGTGCCTCACGTTTTTTTCTAACAAAATCATGACGAAACTTAATAAACCCCATATTTATCTAGAAAAATATTTCATATCATACTTTAAACATGTACAACTTAATTACAACCATATCTCTTTGAAATAAAGTCTAATTTCGCTTGAAATTTTCACTAATAGCTGAAATTTAAAAGCGACTCTACTAGCTTTGTTTTAAGGTTCAATTTCGTTTGAACATTTTTACTGTAAATTCTAATTAGTGCCTCACGCGATCGTTTATAAAAATTAAATGTTATTTTTAACACGAAAAGTACATTTTTGACTGAGCGTGCGAAGCGTCTGTGGAACACCTGCCTACGATTCAGGAGGTTCGGGTTCGATTCTCGCCTCAAACTAATATTTATATACAGATATTTTATTTATGTTTCTTTCTTTGTAACGAATAGGCTCCAAAACCACTGGACCGATTTTGATGAAACTCGGTATGAGGATACATTGATTCATTGACAGTAACATAGGGTACTTTTATCCCGATATTCCCACGGGATCGGGAGATATGCGGGTGAAACCGCAGAGCGCTGTAAAGACGCTGGGTCTTTACAGCGCTCTGCGGTTTCACCAAAATCGGTCCAGTGGTTTTGGAGCCTATTCGTTACAAAGAAAGAAACAAAAAAATCTTGTCTCTTTATAATATTAGTGTTGTAAATACCAAAGAAAAGTATATAAGTAGTATATGAGTTGTCTAGCACCCATAACACAAGTGTAGTTACTTAGCTTGGGGCTAGATGGCGATGTGTGGAATGTCATGTAATATTTAATATTTAATTTAATTTAATATTTAATAACTCAAAAATATTTTTCTATTCGAACCAGTAGTTCCTGAGATTAGCGCGTTCAAACAAACAATAGTACATTACGATATAAGTGTGGTAAATTGATCTTTGCATAGAGGCGGTTTATGACGCGCGAGCGGCAGCGAGCGTGTTATAGAAGCCAAGATGCAAATATCAATTCCACACGTATATCGTACGACGTTTTTTATCACAGTTGCGAATAAAAGAAAAGACTTGAAAAGAAAACAAAATAATAATTAACAAGATATTTGTGATAACTCTATGTTTACATTTTTTAAGGCAATATTTTTTTGTTAATTATGCTCCGGAAAGGCCAGGCTAAAGACTTTTAACCTATACATCCTCGTGTGATATACATTATTTTTAGGGATTTTCTATTTGTTTTTGCGTCGGGGGTTAAGAACAAAATACAATGGTACGGAAAAACAATATATTTAAGTAAAGAAAAAACAAAAAATAAACAACTCAATTTTTAATCGTTTTCTAAGTCATTATCACGTAAAATTTTCGTTCGTAAACCGACTTTAGAGACAACCATTTTTGCTAGTTATAAACTCTTTGGTACCTACCTTTTCGGGATAACTTTACAGCACTAGTTAACAAATCTAAAACGCACGCGTGCATAATATGTTGGATTATGAGCCTAAAAGCCGTTGAATAAGATCCACTTTATGAGCAACTGTGATAAAAAACAATATATTTAATAAAAGAAAAAACAAAAAATAAACAACTCAATTTTTAATCGTTTTCTAAGTGATTATCACGTAAAATTTTCGTTCGTAAACCGACTTTAGAGACAACCATTTTTGCTAGTTATAAACTCTTTGGTACCTACCTTTTCGGGATAACTTTACAGCACTAGTTAACAAATATAAAACGCACGCGTGCATAATATGATGGATTATGAGCCTAAAAGCCGTTGAATAAGATCCACTTTATGAGCAACTGTGATAAAAACATCTTTATAATATTAGTATAGATTAATATTACTCCATACTGAACAATTTTAAACAAGAGAATATATATTTTAGATTGATTAGAACTGGCGTAGCACTTCTACGTCGTAGATGTGCTACGTCGTAGCCAGACGCTACGGCGTAGCTCTAGTTTTTTTTATAATAAATGACCGGCCAAGTGCGAGTCTCACTTTCGCATGAAGGGTTCCGTACCATTATATTGTTTTAGTATTTGTTGTTATAGCGGCAACAGAAATACATAATCTGTGAAAATTTCAACTGTCTAGCTATCACGGTTCATGAAATACAGCCTGGTGACAGACAGACAGACAGACAGTGGAGTCTTAGTAATAGGGTACCGTTTTTTATGTCGGTTTAAAATGAATCGGCGATCCTTTTATGTCGGTTTAAAATGAATCGGCGAGGACATTCCACACATCGCCATCTAGCCCCAAGCTAAGTAACTACACTTGTGTTATGGGTGCTAGACAACTCATATACTACTTATATACTTTCCTTTTGTAAATAACTTATAATACATAGAAACAACCAGACCACAGACAAATACCTAAGCATAAATACACGTCTGAGGCGGGAATCGAACCCGAAACCCTGTATTTTGCAGTCCGGTATGGTGACCATTGTGCCAACTGGGTCGTCAAATGGAAAAAAGACGTTTCGCGTTCTCCTCCACTGCGGCTGCGTTTGGTATAGAATATTCGCCCATGTGCGAGCATGCTTAATCCCTTCAATAAGCAGAAATTGAGGGAAATTGTGTCCCGGAAAACCCGAAATTTATTGTTATAATACATGCCTATAACATTAGGGTAACCATGATTAAAGATATATGAAAACAATCAGAAGGCAAATTCTCGTTAAAAAATTTCAAATTACTTTGCAATATCATTTTGAATGCATTCCGATTACAAAAAATATACTTAAGGTGAAAGGGTACCGGCGCTCTCTCCATACAAACGTAGTCGACTGTTTCCTCCCTGGATAATGACAGTAGAGCAAATATTTTTGTGCCATAAAACCTATAACTGATGGCAGCTGAAGCACATAATCCGTTGAATATACACTTTGAGGGAGCTCCAATACAAGAGGTGCACGAAACGAATTTTTTGGGAATAGTAATAGATAGATGTTGTGATTGGAAGGCGCATATTAATTATGTTTGTGGTAAGCTTGACAGATTTGTATATGCAATAAGAAGATTGCGACTTGCGGTATCAACAGAGGCAGCACTAAGTGCTTACCATGGGTATGTAGCATCGGTTCTCTCATATGGATTGCTATTATGGGGAAATTCAGTGGAGATTAAGAAAGCCTTTTTAACTCAAAAAAGATGTGTAAGAGCGATCTGCGGCGCGTGGCCAACGGACAGCTGCGTCCCACTGTTCCAAAGGTTTCGTATTTTACCGTTGTCTTGCATGTACATTAAAGAATTGTGTATCTTTGTGAAGCAGCACCCGAAGTATTTTCGTTTTTTATCTGATGTGAGCAGTAAGAAAGCTAGTTCTAGAGATCAGTATCAACTGCATTTTCCAAAATGTAACTTACAACTTCATAAAAGAAATTCATATATAAATGCAATCACAGTTTACAATAAGTTACCGAATATGTTCAAATGCTTACCTTTACCCATTTTTAAAAAGAAAGTAAACGAATGGCTGCTAGATAAATGTTTTTATAGTTTGACAGAGTTTCTAGATTATAGAGATAAACCTTATTGACTAAATTGTAATAAAACTATTTTGAATGTAATTTTAAAGTGATAGTCATTTCGTTAATGAACATTATTTTCTATTTTTGAATTTTAAAAACTGACATTTTTTATTTAAATTCTTATTTTGTTTTAATAGAATTTGATTTTAATGACATAGGTATTTTTTGTTTTATTTTATTATTTTTATTAATGACCATTATTTTGAAATTGTATTCTTTTGACTAAAACTTGAAAATATAAATAAACCTACTTATAAGAATTCCACACCATTGTTATGGTAGAATGTAAGGAACTCATCTAGTATTTGAACACCATGTAAAACTACATTCTAGGAATAAATGAATTTGATTGATTGATTGATTGATTGCAGTTATAGGTTTCATGGCAGTAATAGACTTTTTCATTTGCTAATAATCATAGAAATTAAGAAACAAAAAAAAAACTAAACATAGGGGCATGGTCATGGCAGTTATAAGTTTTATGCAGGGAGGAAACAGTCTACTACGTTTGTATGGATAGAGCCCTCTTTCTCCTTCTCCATCCTAAGGTTGCCTGGAAGAAATCGCTTTAAGCGATAAGGTCGCCTGTTTGTACAATTTCGTAGTTATAAGCTTTCTGATCCTTTTTGTTATTTTCAATGTTTTGTGTGTTGTACAAATAAAGTGTTTATCTATCTATCTATCTATCTTTCACCTTAAGTATATTTTACTTCAGCTTTTTTTGACGTGATAACGTCTAATAAATTGATGGAACAGCTGCATTCACAAAAAAGTGTCAAGGTAATATTGTGTGACGTCATGCGTCCCGTTCCCGATATGTGACGTCATGGGTTCCGTTACCGATGTGTGACATCATGCGTCATGTTCCGGCAACATGACGGATCCGTTCCCGTTAGGAAACAAGAGTATTTAATAATAATATCGCTCATCTGAGCTTGTGTTATGTGTAAATTGTATTTTTTAATTAAGTCACACGAAATTAAAAAAAAATATCCTATAAAACGTCTAAATTATGGCAACCCTCAGTAATAACAATAACATAACCTATCTCTTCGTAAGTAGGTACACTCAGTTCATCGGCCCTTTCAACAGAATACTTTGACAATCGAAAATGTACCTTATTCCTATAGGATTACGACACGTTTTCCCTTTGACAGAGAAATTTAATTATTGTACAAGGGAATTTCGACTGTATTTTCTTAGTATTAGAGTTGGGAATTGAATTAAATACTGTTTGACAAGTGGTGCCAATTCCATGAGAACATTTTTATTAATTTTGTTTTGTATTTGTATAAATTCTTTTGGCTTAGAGATGGATTTATCGACTTTCGGTTTGAAGGTCGTGGAATCTGTTGCGTTGCCAACTTTTTGTACGAAAAATGTATATCCATTTGGGGTAGAGAATTCAACTTATTTTATTTAAAAAAAAAATTAAGGTGTGTCTTTAAACTTGCAACTGAGACGAGACTCGAACGCTTGAATACCCTTCAAATGCGCTTACCAATTACGCCACCCAGTCAGATAGCCCAGTGCAAGCCATGCACTTTAAAAAAATAAAAAAACATTTATTTATTTATTTGGGATTAGCAGCGCTCCGCGGTTTCATCCGCGCAACTCAAGATCCCTTGGGAATATCGGGATAAAAAGTCTATGTGTTAATCCAGGTCTTCAGCTATAAACATACCAAGTTTCATCGAAATCGTTCCAGTATTTTCGGAGCCTATTCGTTAGAAACAAACAAACAAAAAAATATTTCAACAGCTTGGAAAACACTAAATATCTTAATCAATAATTTTTTTTAGCCCAATCCGTCTATTGGTTTAAGCTGTCCGTTGATACATCATTGAGTTTTTTTATATTTATATATGTTTTTTATGAAATAAAAAGTGTCATGCATCCACCTTTCTCTCTGCGCGCGTCGCTGTTCCTCCAAAACTACAACCTTAGAGTCTTCAAGTCTAGAATAAGTACAGTCGGCTGCATAATTTTAGCAACCGCCGGTAGAGTTCGAAAATGACTATTAATGGAATGTTTTCATCTTAATAATTTTTGTTTGATAAATTGATGAATTTAAACTTCAACTAGAGCAGCTGTCTAGAATCTTGCTTCTGTTGAAAACATTCTTATAACAGCCGTTTTGGAGCTATATGGTGGGTCTGCAATTATGCAGCCGACCGTACCTTCTAAGCGAGCATCAGGTGAGATGAGGCCAGATGCAAGACTATTTAGTGTGAAAAGAACCCTAAATCTAATATATTTGTGTTTGTATTATCTGTACCTACTTCTAAACTTAAATTATAAAGATAAAAGATTTGATTGTTTGTTTGCATTGAACAGGCTCCGAAACAACTTAACCGATTTAAATGAAACTTGTTATGAGGATACATAAATTCATTGACAAGAACATAGGCTATTATTTATGCAGAAATTCCCACGGGATCGGAAGTTACGCGAATGAAAACACGGAGCGCTGCTATATCTTTATACATAATATATATAATTCTACTGTACGTGTGTATTTCACTGAACTCCCAAACGGCTGGACCGATTTGAATGGTTTTTTTGTATGTTTAGGTGGCGCCCTGGATGGTTTAGGTTCACAAATTAGCCCGGTTTTTTTCGCGGCAAAACCACGTTTACCTGGACAGCTAGTAGGATACAAATTGATTGAGTTTAGAATTGTATCAGGGAATCGGGCCCATTCAAAAGTGAATTAACAAAGCGTTGTTAGTGAAAAGAGAATTTGAACTCTATATGTTGGATACTAAGGTTAAATTTTGTATGAATTCGTTTGACGTTTCACCCATGAGAGTTATAGTACAGGATGTTTGAATTTTTTATGCGCAAGGCTCAGTGTTTGGTGTAATTTTGAAAGATATGAAGTGAAATTCAGTTGGTTTTCGGCAATTTCAAAGATGTTCCACGTGAAAATCATCTTTAAATACCTTGTCAATAACATGACATTGTTATGGTTACTAGTCAATAACGTGACGCATGACGTCACACTTTTTTGTGAGTGCAGGTGTTCATCGATTTATAAGACGTTCTTTGGTGTCTATTTGGAAGATATGAAGTGAAATTCAGTTGGTTTTCGGCAAATTTAAAAGTGAAAGGGTTACTTGCTAAAATCAAATGTTTCGGATGTGATGTCATATTGAGGTGGCACTATGTCTTTTAACCCCCGACGCAAAAACGACGGGGTGTTATAAGTTTGACGTGTCTGTGTGTGTGTGTCTGTCTGTGGCATCGTAGCTCCCGAACCGATGAACCGATTTTAATTTAGTTTTTTTTTGTTTGAAAGGTGAATTAGTCGAGAGTGTTCTTAGCTATGTTTGATCGAAATCTGTTCAGACGTTTGAAAGTTATGAGAGATAAAAGTCAGGATTTAAAACCGAATGTAAGTAGATATGCTCGAGTGGAGATCAAATGAAAGGGTATGATTTGTACTTACGTTACAAATAGCTATGTTTTTTCCTTAGTGAATTCGGGGAAATTCAAAAACTAAAATGTCTTAAATTATTTTAAGTAAGTACAATAGAGTAAATTTTAGAATTATTTTTATTATAAAATCATGCTCTAACTCATTTTCAATAGAAATTAATTTGGTTTTAAATACTGGTAATACCACATATTATACCATTACAGAATGTCGCTGAAATGGGCAACTTTTTTTTTATTTGGGTGACCATACATTTTTTTTACACCGGGAAAGGTTAAAGTTCAGGTTAAAAAAAATAAAATCAAGTTATATCTTAGTTAAAAAAAAACTTTCGATGTCTCATAAAAATGATTGTTTGCATTCGAAAGGACATTTATCCTTGAATACTATCCAAAAAACAGATTGGAATAATTCCTTCATTTGCAGTTTTGGCATCAAAAAAACATAGAGTGAAATTTTTAAAATTTTGATAATGGCGGATCTCGGATACCGAGGACTTTCATATAACATAACTTTCATTTTTCTGATTCGTCCCAGTGTCCTCCATCCATAGGTGCCCGCTTATCCATTCATTACAGGACACCCTGTATATCTAAATTAAAGCGCGCTACGGTTCGTTAGTCGAAGGTTTTTGAAGCATCCTGTATAATGATATGAGATGGAACGAGTGGAATCGCAGGTTTGAATCCTGCTGAGGTAAGGGGGAGGGGTGTGTGCATAAATGTAGTTCAGGTGGAAACGCCACAGGGAAATAATAATGATATGAGATGGAACGAGTGGAATCGCAGGTTTGAATCCTGCTGAGGTAAGGGGGAGGGGTGTGTGCATAAATGTAGTTCAGGTGGAAACGTCACACGGAAATAATGGACGTGTCGAAGGACACGCGTTTGGAAAGAAGTCCCTTTTCCTTTTTGACATTAAAATTACTGCACACCTGCATTTACAAAAAAATGTAACGTAATGCGTCATGTTCCAGGAACGCGTCATGTTATTGACAAGTAACTATAGCAACGCATTATTGTTGTTATGGTCATCAATGTTTTCTTATGACGTTATCACGTAAAATTATCTTTTCTTTACAGACTTTACAGACAACCAGTTTTTTTTTTTGTTATTGTATTACAAGGTTCGTATAAAAGAAAATAAAAAACGTGTGGCACTCGGGGACTGCCGCGGTAAAGCTATTGCATCGTACGAGTTTCGTACAGTCATACCATATACATACACGCTCGGCCGAGCTACATGGTAGGCGGAGTGGGGGGTGTTAGGTTTAATTTTCGTTACGGAATTTCTTGATTCGGTCACCGCGCTCAAAGCCCGCGATAAAAGCTATGCAATAGCTTAAAAATACATACATGAGAATGAATTTTTTTGAAACCGGTTAAAAAATTATTTCGTTTTTTTTCCGAAAAGTTAAAGTATTGCGAAAATGGCGTTTGACTAACATGATGTTTTAGCGAATGTGCCTTTCGAGTGTCTACTTTGTTAAAGAATGACCCACTGAGGGGTTGAAAATTAAATATGGCGGCCGACGGCCGGCGGGGACGTGGGGGGTAGCGCGGGGGGTAGTTGGGGGGTTGGGGGGGGGGTTGAGGGGGGTAGGCGCGGCTGACGTTAGTAACACTAATTAACATTATTTATTAAGTATACATATTTCAACAACTAAACAGAGTGTTCAGAAAGTCTCATAATTACGAGTATATTGTTTTGGTGTGGACGGTGACTTACCACAAAAAAAAAACTAAATCCACAGGGTTGCGGGTTCGATTCCCGCCTCAGACATGTATGTATTTATGCTTAGATATTTGTCTGTGATCTGGCCGTTTCTATGTATTATAAGTATATATTTACAAAAGAAAAGTATATAAGTAGTATATGAGTTGTCTAGCACCCATAACACAAGTGTAGTTACTTAGCTTGGGGCTAGATGGCGATGTGTGGAATGTCCTGCAATATTCATTTATTATTTACTAGCTGCGCCCCGCGGTTTCACCCGCGTAAGTCCCGATCCCGTAGGAATACCGGGATAAAAAGTAGCCTATGTGTTAATCCAGGTATCCAGCTACCTAGACACCGAGTTTTATCGCAATCGGTCCAGTAGTTTTTGCGTGATGGAGTAACAAACACACAAGCACACACACACAAACTTTCATATCTATCTATATATATAAAAGAAAGTCGTGTTAGTTACACCACTTATAACTCAAGAACGGCAGAACAGATTTGGGTGAAAATTGGTAGGGAGGTAGCTTATAGCCAGGAGACGGACATAAGATACTTTTTATCCCAATATGCCCACGGGATCGGGACTTACGCGGGTGAAACCGCGGGGCGCAGCTAGTTTATAATATTAGTAGGATTTATAGGTTTTATGGCACAAAAATATTTGTGGAGACAGTCGACTATGTTTGTATGGAGAGAGCGCCGGTACCCTTTCACCTTAAAAAATGTTAGTTAAAGGAATGAAAGTTCAAATTATTTAGGTCAAAGGCCGATGTAAGCGAATGTATTATCAACCAATTAATTTTTATAACACAACCCCGTGAGAATTGTATGGCGACGAATATACAGTGTCTTTTGATAAAGGGTTTTAATATTAAAGGGGTTTATTTTAGACTAGCATTTGCCCGCGACTTCGTACGTGTAGAAGTCGAAAATGGATCAAGGAATCACGTTGTCTCATACGAACTTTGCCCCCATTTTTCACCCCCTTAGGGGTAGAATTTCGGAAGATCCTTTCTTATCGGATGCGTACGTCATACAAAGAACACACCCTCCAAGTTTCAGGTCTCTACGATCAGCGGTTTAGGCTATGCGTTGATCCGTCAGTCAGTCAGGACAAAGCAAATTAAAGGGAAATAAAAACGGGACCCTATTACTAAGACTCCACTGTCTGTCTGTCACCAGGCTGTATTTCATGAACCGTGATAGTTAGACAGTTGAAATTTTCACAGATTATGTATTTCTGTTGCCGCTATAACAACAAATACTAAAATAATATAATGGCACGGAACCCTTCATGCGAAAGTGAGACTCGCACTTGGCCGGTCATTTATTATAAAAAAAACTAGAGCTACGCCGTAGCGTCTGGCTACGACGTAGCACATCTACGACGTAGAAGTGCAACGCCAGTTCTAAGCAATCAAAAATATATATTCTCTTCTTTAAAATTGTAACACCCGCGTAAGTTCCGATCCCAAAATTTAAATAGCCTATAGCCTTCCTCGACAAATGGACTATCCAACTAAAAAAAAACAATTCGAACCAGTAGTTCCTGGGATTATCGTGTTCAAACAAACAAACTCTTCAGCTTTATAATATAAGTGTAGATGTAATTTAAAAATGATGTTTGCAATAAATATTTCTGGGAGTTTTGGCGGGAACGAGTTAACAACATGTCGTGCTGCAGTTTTATTTTCATGAAACTTAGTTGTAACCCGAGTTGAATTGTATAATTCTGGTGGAATGTTGTTTAATTTAGTTCTGTGAAAGTGCACAAGTGTATTGAAAGTAAAAATCAGTGTCAAACATGAAGTTTTCTCGTTGCCTCCAAATCTCCTATTAAGGTTATGGTAAACTTGCCACCGCTTTACTATAGCCCCTGGCTTGACGGACTATGACGACTTTGACTGTATTGAAACACTTTAGGCCAGAGTTATAAAAAATCGGGTCATAATTTGATGCAAAATATAACTTGACACTGGCTAAATGCGCAAGCCGTGCGAAGCCATAATTAATAGAAAAAAAAATTCTATCTATCTGCAATCCTTTGCCCGGACGTACTATGGCCGTCGACCCTTATAGTAACTTAATAAAACAAACATTGTACTAAATTATGAGGTATAATTAACCTATTAGATTTTATGAAGACTATAGAGATGTAATACATACTCCGTGAAAGAGAGTCCATAAAAATTCATCAAACCTTTCAGACAAAATAATATAAAAATTCATAAAATCCCATTATAAATAAATATTGCAGGACATTCCACACATCGCCATCTAGCCCCAAGCTAAGTAACTACACTTGTGTTATGGATGCTAGACAACCGACATACTTTTCTTTTGTAAATAAAAAAAAAAAAAAAAAAAAAAAAAAAAAAAAAAAAAAAAAAAAATTCGTTTATTTTCTCCCATGCCTGCTTATTTACAACTTATCATAATCACAATTAGGTATGTTCTTAAGGTTCAAAATAAAAATAAAAATAAAGTAAAGTATAATAACACATGAGAGACAGGAGCCCAAACTAGGTAAAACCTGTGCTATGGGTCTCCTGGTCCTCCCTTTGTACTCGTAACAATACGGGTTTCTGTATAAGATACCCACCAATAATATATAAAAATAAAAACACCAAACGTTTAACTTAAACTATTTGCTTAAGTAATGCCTCAGTCTCGTTGTAGTCGAGTTTCAATAGCCAATTAGCAACACACTGCTTGCATCCGTATCTAGGTTTGTGAATTATTCTGTTCAGTCTGTTTGCCATGTCATAAAGTAGCGGACCTTGACCACACAAAAATCGATTTGCAAAGGCAGTATTAAAATGCGGCCGATGACAAAGCTTGTCCCTTCTATGTTTCTTTGAGGGCACACTATCTCTGTTATATTTTATGTAGCTGTGTTGTCTCAATAAGGTAAATAATATATATAGTTGTCTCACGGTTAAAACGTTAGCTTCCTTGTACAGTTCGGTTGTTGGATATAGCCTAGGCTTAAAAAAACAGATTTTTAATATGAGTCTCTGTGCTCGTTCTAGCTTCATTAAATGTGATTTGGCAGCACCTCCCCATGACGTTATGCAATATGTCAGAACCGATTGAACAAGAGCCGTGTAAACCATTTTCAAAACTCTATTATCAGCTACGTGTCTTAAATTTTTGTAAATGTATGTAAGCTTCCGAACTTTTTTGTTTAAATTGTTAATATGCTCTGCAAAGTTAAGATTTTTATCCAATGTCACTCCCAAATATTTGATAGTATCAACTCTAGCTATTTCAGGACAGTTGCAAGTTGAATTATTAGTATTACAGTTATGTACTTTAATGTTTTTGTCAGTACACAAGTTGTCAGAGTAATTTCTAATACTAAACAACATAAGTTTAGTCTTATCGGCGTTTAAGGTAAGTGAATTACTGGCAAGCCAATTGCACACAATATCAAATCCCCGTTGAGCACATTCAAATACATTGTCCCATGTATCCCCATAAAAAGTCAAAGTTGTATCATCGGCATACGAAATAATTTTACAATTACTGAGATTCATGTTGCAAAGTTCGTTTACATAACACAAGAATAGTGTAGGTCCCAGTACACTACCCTGCGGTACTCCAAAATTAACTGCACACTCTCCACTAACACAGTCACCTATTCTGACACATTGCGTACGTTCACTTAAATAACTTTGCATGAGTTTCAACTGTCGACCTCTAATCCCCAGACCCTCCAATTTTGTAACGAGTATAGGCAGAGAGACCGTGTCAAACGCCTTCGCTAGATCCACAAATATAGTTAAACACTTCTGCCCTTTATCTAATCTATTCACAATATAGTCTGTGTATAAGTGTACTGCGTCGTCTGTGGATCTTCTAGCCCTAAACCCAAATTGATTTTCAGAAAGTAGACCATTTGTTTCTAAATAGTTTTTTAAACTAGTGTTAATAATTTTTTCCAAGATTTTTGATGTTGACGGTAAAATCGAAATAGGGCGGTAATTATTGACACAGTCTCTCTGTCCAGTCTTGTGAATGGGGATGACAATAGATTTTTTTAATGCAGTAGGGAATACTCCACCATCCAAGCAACGATTTATGAGGTTGGCGAGCGGCAAGGCTATGTTTGTTTTGAGTAATTTTAAAATGTTACTACCAATACCATCCGCACCAATACAACTACTTGTTTTTAAGCTATTAATCGTCAGTTCAACCTCCTCAGATGTTGTTGGTAAAATAACAAAGGAAGATACTTTACTAGAAGGAGACTTATGAGACTGTGATAGTGGTGGAGTTGTTATTTTACTGGCAAGTTCCTGTCCTACATTCGCAAAGAAACTATTTGTATAGTTTATAGCTGCCTCGGGCGACGCCCCAGCATTTAGTAATTCTAAAGCAATTTCTTTAGGTTTCTCACGATTGACTATGTTGTTTATAGCTTTCCAAAGAAGTTTTGGGTTGCTCTTACTACCTTCCAATGTCTCACTATCATATTTTTCTTTGCATTTTTTTAGTATATTATTACAGTAATTTCTATATCTTTTGTACGTTATTTTTAATATTTCATTTTCACTTTCTCTCCTAAGTTTAGCATGCATTCTATCTCTATTTCTAATACATTTCAAAAGCTCTTTGGTTATCCAAGGTTTAAATATAATTTTATTTCTAGGTAATTTAATTTTTTGCGTGTTATCCAATATAATTTTTTGTAAAGAATTCAGAAATACATTTGTAGCTAAGTTTATGTCTACTTCTAAATCTATTTTATTAAAATCAATAATCTTACACTGTTCTGCAATGTTCTGCATGTTGATTTTACTGTAATAATTGCTTTTATTGTAGTCATATTTTCGTATTGCTTTAAGACATAAAAGAGAGGCTTTATGGTCAGTAATATGTGAGTTTAAAATGAAGGATAGTGAAGGTGATCTAGTTTTCAGAATTATATGATCAAGGCAGCTTACATCTGTAGTAGGGACATCATCATAAACCGGGATAAGTCCATTGAAAGCTAAAACCTCCAGGTACTCCTGTGAGGCAAAGTCAGTAATTAACAAGTCTACATTTACGTCGCCTACCAAAATGATGTCTTTGTAATGTTTTAATTGTTTTAGCAGATCACTGAGGGACTCATAAAAATTTGCAAGATTCTTAAAACAATAAGGTCTATAAATCGCCAAAATTGCAGTGTTCTTGTTAATCTCAATTTTTAAGCAGTTAGCTTCAATTAGCATAGGCTCAGATACTGTGTGTTTTAAGTTTCTATTTACGTAAACCACCACCCCATCATTTTGGTTGTAGTTATCAGATGTTTTATAACTTACATAACCTGATATTTGTGGTAAAACAGAAACACAAGACAACCAACATTCCGATAATACAACAATGTCAAGACCTATATTCAACCTCCTCATAAGTACAAACAAGCTATTCAGATTTTTATTTATACTACGTATATTTTGGTGGAGAATCTTGAGGTACAGATTAGGTTGCTTGACATGAGCCCTACAATCATCAGGGTCAATATTGACAAATTTTTCAGATATGTTAAACTGATCCAAATTACTCAAAATATTATTTATATCAGCGAATATCTATCATAATGTAAAATTCATATAAAATCATAGCACAACTTAAAGAGAAGTTAACCCATAAGTCTACGCATAAACTAGTAAGCAAGTATGTGTTTCTAAGATAAATTATAGTACTAAGTACAAAAACAAACAAATCACTGGGATGCAACTGTTGTCGATACATTGAGCTAAATACTGAATTACAACAATCAACTACTGGGACAACAAATGAGCTTAATAATAAATTACAGCTATCAACTATAGGGACAACAAACACCACAACACCACATATAGCATAAAAACAGTACAGAGATGTATTCAAAAATTTGTGGAAGCCTTCACAGTGGCCGTGTCTACCAACTCAGTGCCAACCAGTTCCTCTAAATCTGCATTCGACTTAATTCTATAAGCAGGCTTTCCCTCAGCCTGTTTGATGAGAATATGTCCTCTCTTTATCCATACATAGCGCCACTGTCGGCCTCGACACACTTCACGGGCCCGATGAAGCAGTTGTCTGTTTTGTCTTGTAAGCCGCTCATTAACAAACACACGCTGTTGCGGATGTTGGTCCGAAGCCGACAATGTGCGGCGCACACGTGCAGCCCTCAGAAACTCTTCTCGAAGTTGGCGGCGCGCCAGACGCACCACAAGTCGGCGCGGGCGTCCACCCATCGACGGCGGCTTTCCAACGCGCTCAGCGAATAACACATCGCGCTACTTATATATATACTTATAATGCATAAAAACCAGACTACAGACAAATATCTAAGCAAGAATACTTGTCTGTGTTTGGCAGTCCGGCATGGTGACCATTGTGCCAACTGCGTCGTCTAACATAAAAAATTTAAATTAAACGACACAAAAATAATAAATGAATCCACATAAAACCTGATCGAATTAACCCCTACCTCCTGTTTATCAAAATATTAATGCAGGCTCCGAGCGCGGCGACCGAATCAAGAAATTCCGTAACGAAAATAAAACCTAACACCCCCCCACTCCGCCTACCATGTAGCTTGGCCGAGCGTTCGCTTAACGTGTATGTATATGGTACGACTGTACGAAGCTCGCAGGATGCAATAGCTTTACCGCGGCAGTCCCCGAGTGTCACACGTTTTTTTTATTTTTTCTTCTAAAAGTTTAATAAATATTGTGAGGATATTTTTGTCTTGTTCATCGTTTGAGCACTATCGTCACACGATGGTGACGATGCGGTGTAAGATGTAGTACGCGATGTCTAGAAGAATACGCTCGTCAGTCATACAGGACATTTGATGATCGGGGGATTTGTAGACATTTATTCCCAAAGTCTATAATGGAATTTGTGAAAAAAAACTTCTTTTTGTATTGATATATAATTTTTGTTAAATAAACTACATTTGTTTTAACAAAAATCCCCGTTCTCAAACCTAAAGTCCCAAGTAAGCTGGCAGCGTTTTCTCTTTAGATTGTCAGGCTAATACGCTATGAAAGGAAACTACAGCCCCTGTGGCTTCGCAAAGCCAAGATGATAGTACTAAATGCCTTTGCACAGAGACCCCAGGACCCACTAGTCTCAAACCCGTTAGCGCCATTAGGCATTTAAGCGTACCATTTATTTTTTTACCCGATGTCGTGAGAGTATCAAGATAAAAAGTAGTCTAGGTTATTCCCAATAAATCAATGTATCCTCATACCAAGTTTTATCTAAATCGGTCCAGTAGTTTCGGAGCCTATTCGTTACAAACGTAAAAACTAGGTCCACCCGTTTTGACAAAATCGGCGGTGACACACGGACAGACAGACAGGCAGACGGACAAGAAAGTGATCTTATAAGGGTTCCTTTTTTACCTTTTGAGGTACAGAACCTTAACAAACAAAAAAACAAAAACCCATTTTTAAATATTATTTTAGTATGAAATTTTGCTAAGAAAAATTGTATAATGTACTCTCTATTTCTATCTATTAAATCTCTTTAATTCACAATAATTATGCCCTATTTAATAAAATTGGGGTATAATTTCATAATTAATTTGTATATATAATTTATTTTAATTATGGTGTAAGGTTAATATTTTAATCGTAACTTTACAGAGAGATTGTGAGAGGTTGTAACATTCTGACATAATACACGGTCGGCCATTTTTTTTTCTTCAAAAAATGTTCGAATTTCCAAAAGTCGTAGAACAAAAGTTGTTTATGTGCACAGAAGTAGCCCTCAACGGCTTGCTTGTATAATTACCAATAACTCTGTAAGTTTATAGATTAATTAAAAAATAGAAACACTAAAATCGGACAATAATTATGGGGAAAGAAATTATTTTTAGGGATCCGTATCCAAACAGTACCCTATTACTAAGACTTCACTGTCTTAGTAATAAATAAATATAAATAAATAAATATTGTAGGACATTCCACACATCGCCATCTAGCCCCAAGGTAACTAGACTTGTGTTATGGGCGCTAGACAACGGATATACTACTTATATACTTTTCTTTTGTAAATATATACTTATAATACATAGAAACAACCAGACCCCAAACAAATATCTAAGCATAAATACATGTCTGAGGCGGGAATCGAACCCGCAACCCTGTGTTTGGCAGTCCGGCATGGTGACCATTGTGCCAACTGGGTCGTAATAGGGTCCCGGCAGGCTGTATCTCATGAACCGTGATAGTTAGACAGTTGAAATTTTCACAGATGTATTTCTGTTGCTACAAATACTTAAAACGGAAAAAAATACTTTTCAATTAGGTAGGTTATTAATTTTAGGTTATTTTTAAGTTTACTATTTTAAGTAATTTTTTTTTCTTTAATTATACTCCTAAAAGGGCAGACAAAATACTTTTTACCTATACAGTCTCGTCTCATAAAATACAATATTTTTAGGGTTTTTTTGGGATCATACGTAGAAGGTCAAATTCGCATTAGGTCAAACAGTCAAAATGACAAAAGCATGTAAGTTTTCGTAAAATGTCAAAAACGCATATTGTCAAACACGTATATTGTCAGATTGTTTGATATGTATCCTACTAGTATTATAAATGTGAAAGTTTGTGTGTGCGTCTGTGTATGTATGTTTGTTACTCCTTCACGCAAAAACTACTGGACCGCTTGCGATGAAACTCGGTATCTAGATAGCTTGAGACCTTAACACATAGGTTACTTTTTATCCCGATATTCCCACGGGATCGGGACTTATGCGGGGCGCAGCTAGTCGATCATAATAATAATAAATATTGCAGGACATTCCACAAATGGCCATCTAGCCCCAAGTTAAGTAACTAGACTTGTGTTATGGGTGCTAAGCAACGGATATACTACTAATATACTTTTCTTTTGTAAATATATACTTATAATACATAGAAACAACCAGACCACAGACAAATATCTAAGCATAAATACTTGTCTGAGGCGGGAATCGAACCCGCAACCTTGTGTTTGGCAGGCCGGCGTGGTAACCATTGTGCCAACTGGGTCATCAAAATAAAAAGTCTTCGTTTATTACGTTACCGTGCGAAGCTCTGCGTTACGTTCCAAGCGCTCTCGACCGTGGCACACCCCTTTATGCTCTAATTAATAAAATCAATAACTACATATGAAACCAAGCATTTTCCGTAATACTAATATTAACAAATTAACTTCTTGAATAGGTATTTAAAGGAATTTAATATAATGGGGGATGGGGGTCCATACGCCAACGACCTTGGTACACAGCCTACTAAATAGTTACTACCGGCACCGGTCGCCTTCGTTGGTGAACATTGTTGATTGTTACGTATGTGTTTTGTTTTTCTCTAAAGTGCTGAGATGGAATTGTAGGTGAGATTTTTACCGACATTTTGGTGTGACTTTCATCCAAAAATTCTCTATAGTTTTGAAGCTATCCTAAAATTAAGAACTAAAACTAGTCTAGCTTTGAAATGACAAGGAATTCTCGTCTCAAATTACCTGTAAAGATTTCACCTACAATTCCATCTCAGCACTTTTGAGAAAAACAAAACACATTCGTTACAATCAACCATGTTAGTTGTAAACGACGGGTATTTCTGGCGAGTTACATTTGGCAACATAAGCAGCCTTAAGACCACTGTAAAGCTGTAAATTTCCGATTGTCTTTTATTACTGATAGAAACAGAAATAAAAGACAATCTAAAAAGGAAAAAAGATGACCAAACCTAAGACTCAACAAAATACGATAGGAAAAGAAACAAAAGATAATAAACGATCGAAACGGAAACAAAAGGCGATAGAAACAGAAACAAAAGAAGATTGAAAATCAAAATAAAGTAATATCTAAACTAAAATAAAAGACAATCTGAATAGAAAAATACGATCGAAACGGAAACAAAAGACAGAAACGGAAACAAAATATGAACGAACTTAAAACAAAAGACGATAGGAAAAGAAACAAAAGATAAAAGACAATCGAAACGGAAACAAAATGCGATAGAAATAGAAACAAAATTCGATTGAAAATCAAAATAAAAGAATATCCGAACTAAATAAAAGACTTTGAAAATATCGTATGATGTATTTTTAAAAATGTAAGTAACATGTCAAATCTTATGATTTAAACTCACCAAGCTTATTATTATTGTGCTGGTGCTGGTGATGATGCTGCGGCTGCTGCTGAGGCAGTTGCTGCATCAGTGGATGTGGAAGTTGAAGCAGTTTGGGTTCGAGCTTGGTCGCCGCAGCCACGGGTATAGGTCCGGCGTTCGTCATCGTCGTCATCGTTGCTGCTGGCATCATCAATGTAGACATCGTTAACATTTTGGAACGTTAATACACTTGTGTATTTCAATACATTTTCAATAAAATTTTTGTTTTTCGAAATCCTTTTTTTTTTTCGGTAAATTCCGACACTTTTGTTTTGTTCTTTGCTGCTGGGTTTTTGTTGTGGTGCTTATTTTATATATGTTTGGAGTTTTTAACTAAACTAAGAATAAATGCTGGAAATAAATTTTTATTATTTTAGTATTTATATTTAATAATATTTTTTTGCATAAAATGTCCTTATCGGTTTCAATTTAACAATTTTAAATTAAACACATTTTTGAAAAAAAAAACAGTTTGTTTTTCGAAATCTTTTTCGGAAAATTCCAACACTGATTTTTGTTTTTTTATTTATTTATATTATGAAGTTTTTACCACATAATATAAGAATAAATATTTTATTTGTTTGTGTTTATTTAATTCTTAACAGAGTAAAATATCGTTATTAATTTGCTTAACTTCATTTTTATCATATTTTTAATTAAAACAGACGTTTCTGGCATTCGTTTTTGCAAATCGCGAAAATACAACGCAATCAAGTTTTTATCGGTATTTCGACGTCTTGTAACCAAAATGTAGTAAGTGACGAATTTGCTGTTTTCAAGTAAAAAAAACGAAAAATATGGCCTATTTATTACTTGAAAATAACTTAATTATTAAAATTAAGTAGTCAAAAGATGGTATGGGGTGTTTTTAACCTAAAAATAAACTGAAAAACGAAAAGGCATTTTCGATATTCCAAAATGTTGGAAAATAACTCAACTACAAACGATACACAAAACAACACTGAAGTACAATCATTAACAATTGTAAGAAATTTCCATGCAATTTGGCAACCTGAAGAAAACTTCCCAATATGATCTTAAAATCTTTTTGGTTACCCTTCCTACCTTAAAAAAACTCCCCGTAAATCAAGATTGCAATGAAATCTATACATATAAAATTCTTTGTCCTGAATGACTGACTGACTGACTGACGGATCAACGCACAGCCTAAACCGCTGATTGTAGAGACCTGAAACTTGGAGGGTGTGTTCTTTGTATGACGTAGGCATCCCATTAGAAAGGATTTTCTGTAATTTTACTATAAGTGGGTGAAAAAGGGGGGCAAAGTTTGTATAGGACAACGTGATTCCTCGGTTCATTTCCGACTTCTATGCGGACGAAGTCGCGGGCAAAAGCTTATTTCGTTAACTAGATGTGGAAAAAGATTAAAGCATTTAAAGTCACGACTTTTTCATTTTCTTCATCAGCATTGACGCCATTACACGTATAGTAACTTCACGAACCTAACCTCCTTGCAAACAAGTAATTTTTTTTCGAAGTTTTGCCATTATTCAATACCATACAGAGCTATCATAACACAGACATTCACTAAAAACAATTTTGTATAATTTAACCCGCAGTCAAAATCACAGGTAGAATCTAGTCCCAAATAAATACATAAAAATCCATATATAGACCGCGTATTTTCAGTAAAAAAAGCAATATTATCTTGTTTTGTTATCATTCGACCGTTAGCTTTACAAACGACGACGGCTGAGTCAATAACAGAAGGTAAAACAATTTATATTCTATATAAATACCAATTACAATGTTCAGACGGACAAACAATATGTTTGTTTTTAACTTTAGAATAATGTTTTAATATTCATTGATTTTGCCTAGTGACTTGCGTTGAAAACCATGGGCTGTCGCGAATGCGAAGTTTATATAGACTAGTTATAGGTATAGGTAGGTAGAAATATATTCGTCGGCGTGCGGCGCGCGATCGGGATCGCTCGGCCGCCGATGACGCATCTACAGCCTACCGACCAAGTAAGTACGGTCACTTGATAACGAGCCGGCGCGCGGGCAACATCAACTCAGTAAGTCCATTAATTTCCTTAAGCATACATTTGTTTTACCTGATATCCTAGAATATTCTTGATTTATTATCATTGTATTTGTGTGTGTGTGTTATTTAGTAACCGATGCGTCGGTTTGTTTGTATGCCTGCGGGTAGTGTTGAATCATCAACGGGCAGATTGATGATGAGAGTAGCATCAGCCAGCTAACTGATGATCAGATTAGTGACAGTAAATAGATTTTAATGCGAGGCATGGGGTGGCTATAGGGGAGGTTGGAGGCCACTGGGGGGTAACCCCCACAATATCAGTTGTCAGTATAAGCAAATCTCAATGAGTTGAGAACTAGAATCAGTGTCAATGTGATTGGCTGTATCATACATTTAGATGTGTGACGTACAAATCAGTTCAGATATCTGTAATTTACCCAATAAATAGGCACTTGGCGACATGGTGGAGATGCTGGGATTGAAATAATTTCAAATATTAGTTATTTTCTATAGTACCTATAATGAAGGTAGTTCGCCAAGTCTTGTTCAAGCAGAAGCAAAGTTCGAATCTAACTTGAGATGTATAATAAGTACATAAAATTATCTAATAGTGTTGTAGCTACAGCCTACCTACATTAAAGTGACCAAAAACCGAGTGTTGTTAAGATAATTAGTGTCATACAAATAAATTCCAAATGTACAATTGTCTTGTAATCGAATTTGAACCTTAAGTCGATGTATTAAGGTTGTTATAATGAGACCGTTTATCGATCCAATTGTAAGAAAAAGCTGCTGACTGATTCGCAGGTGTGATTATTGTGTAGGTAATTAGCTGCCTACAAGTATGGTAAAGGTATATTATTGTTTAATGATAAAATTTTAGGTGTGTTTATTATTTGAGACAAAATTCCTAAGTAACTATGAGCGTTTGATGTCGTAGCTAATATGCGCACATCAATGTTGAGACAAAATTCCTAAGTAACTATGGGCGTTTGATGTCGTAGCTAATATGCGCACATCAATGTTGAGACAAAATTCCTACGTAACTATGAGTGTTTGATGTCGTAGCTAATATGCGCACTTCAATGTTGAGACAAAATTCCTAAGTAACTATGAGTGTCTGATGTCGTAGCTAATATGCGCACATCAATGTTGAGACAAATTCGTAAGTAACTATGAGTGTTTGATGTCGTAGCTAATATGCGCACATCAATGTTGAGACAAAATTCCTAAGTAACTATGAGTGTTTGATGTCGTAGCTAATATGCGCACATCAATGTTGAGACAAATTCCTAAGTAACTATGAGTGTTTGATGTCGTAGCTAATATGCGCACATCAATGTTGTGACAAAATTCCTAAGTAACTATGATTGCTGTCGTAGCCAATGCGCCCATCAATCACATCAAGTATACTTCTACTTTGGTTGACGATGTTTGTAAGACAAGTTTACTCAAACGTGAGACAAGATACGCACTGTATGATTCTACCTGCTGGATGTTAACGTATATTGCTACTTTAGACCTACTGCTATCTTCGCCCTAAACATTACATACCCAGTCATTTTTAAAAATAATATAGGTACAATTATGACTTTATTGATTACTCGAGATTCACTTTTTTCATTTATTGTGTGCTATATTTTACTTAAAACTGATAACATCCTGCATTATTTGAAGTAAGATCAAGTACCTAATAAAATTGTGTGTAGGTAGTTATCCATTAAATTATTATTTTATAACTTAGCTTTGCATTACGAAGCTTATATATTTCACGACGTTAATAATTCGCTTCTTTGTCAATAATACAAAACAATAATTCGTAAACAATAGGACAAGTATATTTTTAGAGACCTATTATAACAAAGCTAATAATTCGTTGTCAATAATCAGTACTGTAGATCGTTAGGTAAGCTTGGGGATCATAGTTCCAATAACTGATTCAAGAATTGAGATTCATGAACAAGTATTTGTACTAAGCGAAATGCAATTCTGACTACTGTCGTACAAACAATCGACCGTACACAGTACTCTAGTTTATCGAGATAAATCGTACAACCACTATTAATCTGTTTTAGGTTTCGACGTTGTCAACCAAACTGAACGGGGTTTGAACTCATTGCGTGTGTAGGTACTGTACTTAGTCCAAAATGGAAAGTGTCCTCCGAACCCGTTTAAAGTTAATGCACGAGTCTGTATTATCGTACGTTGAGTTAGCTGAATCTCAATTAAAGAATTTATCCGACGATAAGACTGATACCGACGAGTTAGAAATGATTGAATCAAAACTTCAAAGTGCAAACAGGAGATATGTGTCTGAAATTAAAGGGTACTGTGAGTCATTAACTGAACCGAATGAAGAAGAAATCAACCAATATACCGTGACGCAAATTCATGCAGATGATTTAATCTCCGAATTGCAAGTTAAGATTAGGCAGCGTCAACATGTTCGTAAAAGAGATATGAAGTCTAACGGTGATAGTAACTCTAACGTCACTAGAAAATTACCAAGAATGGAGCTCAGCAAATTTAACGGCGAAGTCCTTAATTGGTATCAATTCTGGGACCAGTTTTCATCAAATGTACATAGCAGAGATATTGATGATGTTGATAAGTTATTATACCTTAAATCGGTTCTTGAAGGGGATGCTAAACAAACTATCGAGGGGTTAGATACTACAAATAAAAATTATCAAATTGCCATCGACACTCTGAAAGAGAGATACGGAAAACCTACCGTAATAATAGATGCACATTATGTGGCGTTGTATAGGATTAAGCCGGTTGTGTCAAATCAAGTCAAGGATTGTAGGAGTGTTCTTAATGAGATAGAAAGACATCTTCGTGTGCTCAAATCATTGGGAGAAGACGTTAATCACAATCATCTCAGAGTCATGATTATGGAAAAGTTTCCAGAAGACCTAATTTATGAAGTCAGAATGAAAATTACAGAGGAAGACGATTCTATAGATAGTATTAGGAAACATTTAGGGTATATTATATCGGCTAGAGAAACTTCTAATAGATTAAAGAATATGACAGACGGACAGATGAATTCAGATCTAGCTAGCCGGGAAATTAAATCAGATAATTTTACTTTGGGTTCCTTACATGTCAAATCTGATGAAAACAGTGGCAAACCACGTCAGTTTATTTCATCACAACCCAAATATAAGTTAAATCCTAATAATAAGCATCTTAATAAATCTAGACCATTTATTCGTAAAAGACCAAACGAATCCTCTGATAGATCTAATGAGCCACCCAGAAAGAAATTAAGAAATTGTATTTTCTGTAAACAAGATCACTTCAATGACGAATGTACTAATTTCAAAACACTGCAGGACAGAAAATCAAAGATCGGTAAACGATGTTATAATTGCTTTATGGACGGACATAGAGCCGATAATTGCCGTTCTAAGCGGAAATGTCGGCATTGTAGTAGATTTGGTCTCCATAACCGAGCTTTATGCCCCATTAAATTTGGTAAACCTGGTAAAACGATTCAAACTGAAACCTTGCATATTAAATCTAATTTAAATACAACATTGCTTCAAACTAGTGTTGTTAAAGTTAGAGTCAATTCTCAAAAATCAGAGCAATTATTTTTAAAGTGTAGAATTTTACTAGACTGTGGTAGCCAGCGGTCATATATTACAGAATCTGCTGCGCGACCTCTAAACCTACCTATAGTTGAGAGATCGAACTTATGTATATTCACTTTCGGGTCAAAGTCACCAAATCAAATTGAAAGCCCAGTTGTTAACGTTGAAATTACCACACGCACTGGTATCAAGCGTAATATCCATGCCAACGTAGTTCCTCACATAACACATGCCATACGTACACCAATGTTTAACGAAGCAATCACTGCACAAAACAGCATATCACAAAAAAAATTGACGATGGCAGATGATGGTTCTTGTGGTGATAGGATAGACATTTTGTTAGGAAATGACTATTATCACTCGTTTATGTCAGATGAAAAGATTTTAGTAGCTAAGAATCTCTTCATAGTAAATTCAGATTTTGGCTGGGTGTGGTCGGGAAGACTTAGTGAAATCGTCGATAGTTCAGACGCGTTATCAGTAGTGACTTACTTCCAATCAAATGCAGGGATTGACAATCCATTTAATGAACCCGATCTCCCGTTGAAAGTTGATGTGGTTAAGAGATTATGGGACCTAGAGTCAATCGGTATTACTGATTCACCCAAGTCTACACGTGATGAAGAGGCATTACAACATTTTAATAGGACTATCGAGTACAAATACAACAGATATCACGTTCAATGGCCATGGGTGGAATTCCCTCCGAATCTCCCTAATAATCTAGGTTTGGCTTGGGGTCGCCTCAATAGTTTACTAAAACGATTAAATCAGTCTCAAATCGAACTATACGATCAGGTCATTAAAGAACAATTGAAAGGAGGGATCATCGAAGTAGTACCTAATCCCAATATTTCCGAAACGCACCCAGTACATTATCTTCCACATCATTGTGTACATAGACGAGACAAACCCGATAAGCTTCGAATTGTTTATGATGCGTCAGCTAAAATCAATCAAGAGAGCCAAAGTTTAAATGAATGTCTATATTGCGGTCCACAATTGTTAGAGGATCTAACTGGGCTTATAATCAAATTTAGAGAAAATCCTATAGGCATTGTTGCAGATGTAGAAAAGGCTTTTCTACAATTAGGTCTTCAAGTCCCAGATAAAGACGTAACACGGTTTCTATGGGTTAAAAATACGAATAATGTAGCTGATTTAAACAATGTATTACATTTAAGGTTCACCAGAGTTCCCTTTGGTGTTATTTCTAGCCCCTTTTTATTGAATGCAACAATCAGGTTCCATCTTAGTAAATCAGGTAGTGCTCTCTTGAAACAAATAGCGGAAGATATTTACGTAGATAATATAGTTACAAGTGTACAGACGATATCAGATGCATTTAGTCTATACGATACAATCACTAAAGAGTTTAATTGCTTGTCAATGAAATTGCATGATTGGTGTTCCAATTCAAAGGAACTAGTCTCAAAGATCCCAAAGGAATCTCTAGTAGAAAAAAAAGATGAATGTGAAAGTGTTAGGTTTGGTTTGGAACACCAATAGCGATAAACTGTTCTTAAATTACGATTTAGATGAAAATGAACTGGCTTCTGTTAAATCAAAACGAGATGTATTGAAAGTAGTTTCATCTGTTTACGATCCATGTGGCTTAGCGGTACCAATACTACTCCCAGCAAAACTTTTCATACAAAAACTGTGGAAACAAAATATTAAATGGGATTCAAAATTACACGATGAATTGCTCGTCGAATGGAAGGAAATAGTATCTAAATTTTCCTACTTAAATGAAGTTTACACTAATAGGTATTATGCTCGAAATCTTAGTAAACATTTAATTAGAAGTAATATTCAGTATGAACTGCATTGCTTTACCGACGCGTCAATGGAAGCGTATGCCGCGGTAATTTATTTACGCTGTTCTTTAGGTACTAATAATATTATCAATTTTGTTATTGGTAAATCCAGGTTAGTGCCTTTAAAAGATCAGAAAAATTTACAAATTCCAAGATTAGAATTGCTGGGAGTTCTTATAGGTTACAGACTATTAAGCTATGTACAAAAATTTTTACGTCTTAAAATTAATGCTCAATACTTATGGACTGATAGCCAGATAGTTTTAAGTTGGTACAGATCAGAGAAGTTACTTCCGCCATTTGTTTCACGAAGAATTAATGAAATAAGGCAGAATAGAGCCTTACAGCTCAGATACGTGCCAACGAGTCTTAATCCAGCTGACGTAGGCACAAAAGCAGAGAGTATAGACCTCTTTAAAATATGGCTCGAAGGTCCTAAATTTCTATCAGAGGATTCGTCACATTGGCCTAATGTTAGCTTAAAAGAAAATCAGGTAAATGAAATACAAACCCAAATTTATTTGGCCGGGCAGGGTCTTACGAAGATAATTTCGGTATCAGATGTAGATAGGACACAGTCAATGGCAGTAGATGAAGACTGCCGTGAATTAGATGCCGAAACTAAAAGAATTTTAGATATTCAGTCCGAATATTTTCCAAAAGAATCTAAGGGCATGACCACAGATTTATCGCGTACTCTCCGGTTATTTAAGGACCTAAATGGCATACTCAGGTGCAGAGGTAGATTCAAACACACAAATTTAACATCTAGTCAAAAGGAACCCGTACTTCTCCCTAAAAATTCTGACTTTACGATTGATATTATTATGAACTTACACAAGAAAAACTACCATGTAGGTGTGTCTCATACTTTAGCTCTGTTAAGACAAAACTTTTGGGTTCCACATGGGAGAGCCACAGTACAAAGAGTTATCAGAAAATGTCAAAGTTGCGTGAAGTACGGCGGTGGTCCGTTTAAATTACCAGAAATACCTGATCTACCAGCTGAGAGAGTCAAACTTAGTTTGCCGTTTACATTTACCGGAATGGACTATTTCGGTCCCTTATTTGTTGATGAAGCTACAAAAGAGAAACGATGGGTGTGCCTTTTTACATGTCTTTCTATTAGAGCAGTACACATGGAAGTAGTGAAGGACTTATCAGCAGAGGAGTGTCTGCTGGCGATAAGGAGATTCGTTTCAGTTAGAGGTTTACCTAAATTAATTGTGTCCGATAACGCGACTCAATTTAAACTTACTGCAGAGGTGTTGGCTTCTGATTATTGCATACTGAATAATGTACGTTGGAAATTCATACCGGAACTGGCTCCATGGTTTGGTGGTTTCTATGAACGTCTCATTGGATTAGTCAAACACAGTCTCAAAAGAACGTTAGATAAGCATTTGCTAAATCATAATCAATTATGCACCATTATTAAGGAAATTGAGGCTGTTGTGAATACAAGACCCTTAACAACTGTTGGTGCTGAATTAGAACATGTGTTAACGCCTGCTGATTTCTTACGCTCAGGTGGACCACTTTTATCTCAGTCATCAGATCGTGATTTTTTGGAACCAGCAACAGTGACTAAAACTAATTTGATAGATGGTTGGAAGCGTGGACAGATTGTTCTATCAGAATTTTCAAAGATGTTTACTAATCAGTACCTAACCAGTCTACGCGAACGAAGTGACAAACACCGACAGCCAAGGGTGGTAGTTAATAGAGTACCCAATATAGGCGAGACAGTTCAAATGAAATCCGATGCTGGCAGAGCACATTGGAAGGTCGGAAGGATTTCAGATTTAATCAAAAGTTCGGATGGACAGATTCGAGTAGCGAAAGTAAGATTATCAAATGGAGATATTTTCACACGTTCTATAGGCCATCTCTTTCCTCTCGAAATAGATGACAACGAGCAATGTACAGTACCTTTATCAGAACAAAACGACCCTGCGGTCTCTGATGAACCTAATTCTGCAGAAACCCCAATCGTCGATTCAGGAGTTCCCATTGAGCAGTCAATCAGTGAGAATCAAGATATTTCTCAATCAGAGGTACCCGCGACCAGCGAGAATCAAGAAGTTTCTCAAACAGAGGTACCCGCGATTAGCGGCACGGCTAGATTATCGGCAAGGCCGCCTAGAAACTCAGCAATCAGAGCAAGGGAGAAAGTCAGAGAGTGGACGTCTCAATTATTGATCAGATTGTTTAGTTAGATTACAGAATTTATTAATTAGTTATCTGGCTGTCTTATTAAGTCAAGATCTTCAATAAATCATTGATTAGTAAATTTTGTCTTAATTGTGTTTTTCCCTCGGAGGCAGTGTCGCGAATGCGAAGTTTATATAGACTAGTTATAGGTATAGGTAGGTAGAAATATATTCGTCGGCGTGCGGCGCGCGATCGGGATCGCTCGGCCGCCGATGACGCATCTACAGCCTACCGACCAAGTAAGTACGGTCACTTGATAACGAGC
This sequence comes from Idaea straminata, assembly GCA_951213275.1. Taxonomy (NCBI): domain Eukaryota; kingdom Metazoa; phylum Arthropoda; class Insecta; order Lepidoptera; family Geometridae; genus Idaea; species Idaea straminata. The sequence goes on from OX577872.1 coordinate 7,710,547, forward strand.
CGGCGCGCGGGCAACATCAACTCAGTAAGTCCATTAATTTCCTTAAGCATACATTTGTTTTACCTGATATCCTAGAATATTCTTGATTTATTATCATTGTATTTGTGTGTGTGTGTTATTTAGTAACCGATGCGTCGGTTTGTTTGTATGCCTGCGGGTAGTGTTGAATCATCAACGGGCAGATTGATGATGAGAGTAGCATCAGCCAGCTAACTGATGATCAGATTAGTGACAGTAAATAGATTTTAATGCGAGGCATGGGGTGGCTATAGGGGAGGTTGGAGGCCACTGGGGGGTAACCCCCACAATATCAGTTGTCAGTATAAGCAAATCTCAATGAGTTGAGAACTAGAATCAGTGTCAATGTGATTGGCTGTATCATACATTTAGATGTGTGACGTACAAATCAGTTCAGATATCTGTAATTTACCCAATAAATAGGCACTTGGCGACAAGGGCAGGTGCTAATAAAGCTGCTACCAAAATCGACCTTTGTTTTAAGCAACTCTAAGTAACCAAGTACTCTTTTACTTTTCATAATATGAACAACTTCGTTCGATAAAAAAAATGTTAGAAAATAGAGAATTATTAGATCGTTTATCGGGTTTTATTAAAAAACTAGCTACGCCCCGCGGTTTCACCCGTGTAATAATTTTCTGCACAACTTTCTTAATTTTTTATTTCATAAGAACCTTCTCCTGATAATAACAAACAGACCAAAAAAAGAATTGGCCAAATTGGTCCAGGCGTTGTTGAGTTATGCGCTTACCAACACATTTTGCGATTCATTTTTATAAGATAGTTAACGTTTGTTTCTAAAATGAATCAAATGATAGGTTTTGACCTCTAGGAACTATATTTGTGGATAATAATGCTAAAATGTTTTGCATATCGATCAAATATAACAGTTAGCACGCAGCACGCTACGTTTTTGAGAGCGGGGGCTAAGGTAATGTATGGATACACACGGTACTGCAAGAGTGCCTTAAGCGAGCATGCTACATAATGAATTTCATTTTTGCGACACCATCAGATGAGATGTGGTCAAATGGGTGTACTTGTACTTTTAGAGGCTGTTTTCCGCAATTAGACCCTCTTTAATTGGGTCCTTTTTGCGTGAGGATGGAGTAGGCTTGCCCAGCACCTAATACCCTTAGCTTAGTCGACCATGTCCAGAGGAGAGAACTTGTCAATACTTCTGGAGCCTACTAAGCCGCGGGTTTCATCACGATGTTTTCCTTCACCAAAAGAGCGATGACAATTAGCGCAAAAAAATCTTAAGAAAAATATTCGAACCCACGACTGTTAGAATGGCATTTGTTTTTTGTAATATTGTCCTCTAGATATTGGTTTAACCAATGCGATGGCCGCGTTAAAAATAAAAAAAAACATACAAACATACAGGTGAAGCTAATAAAAGCGTGTTAAAAACGAAAAAATTAAATTGACTTCTATCCCAGTCCTCAGTTTTAAAAGGTAGGTGATCTATTTTTTATTTTTATTTTCGCCTATGGGTGTATTCCCATTCTCCGGGCATAGACACTGTCCCCATTATGGGGATAATGGGAAGTCAAAAATATTGTGCCCGTTGTCCCCATTTACGGTGTACTATTATTGGAGACAACGGAACTCAATAAAAATGTCAAATTAATGATTATTTTATCGAAAAAAAAACTTAGAGAGGTGCTAGAGGGTCCCTAAAATGAAAATGTCCTAAAGTCACATGACATCCTACTATAATATTATAAATGTGAAAGTTTGTGTGTGTGTGTATGTTTGTTACTCCTTCCCATAAATGGAAATGTCCTAAAGTCACATGACATCCTACTAATCCTACTAATATTATAAATGTGAAAATGTGTGTGTGTGTATGTTTGTTACTCCTTCCCATAAATGGAAATGTCCTAAAGTCACATGACATCCTACTAATCCTACTAATATTATAAATATGAAAGTTTGTGTGTGTGTGTGTATGTTTGTTACTCCTTCACGCAAAAACTACTGGACCGATTGCGATGAAACTCGGTATCTAAATAGCTGGAGACCTGGATTAACACAGGCTACTTTTCATCGGGATAAAAAATAGCCTATGTGTTAATCCAGGTGGCTAGCTTCAACTTTTTTTTTGTTTTGGAGCTCTACAGTGGGTCTGCAATTTTGACTCCGACCGTACGTCCTCAATTTGTGCCTGAATTGTGTACAGAGCAGGTGGAACCCATTGTCGGAACGGTTTATGTTATTTCAGGCCCTTCAAAGGATTTGCCCCTCCGAGATGCAGTAAAAAAAAATCACCCCGTGTAGCCATGAATATTAATATAACATGATAAAATAAACAGAGTGCTGAATCGAAGAGATTTAAGTACTATTCTGGGTTATTTGGGTAAAGAAGAATTAAAAAAAACTCCAAAAGTCTACGAGTTAACAACATGTCGTGCTGCAGTTTTATTTTCATGAAACTTAGATGTAACCCGAGTTGAATTGTATAATTCTGGTGGAATGTTATTCAATTTAGTTCTGTGAAAGTGCACAAGTGTAGTGAAAGTAAAAATCAATGTCAAACATGAAGTTTTCTCGTTGCCTCCAAAACTCCTATTAAGGTTATGGTAAACTTGCCACCGCTTTACTATAGCCCCTGACTTGAAGAACTATGACGACTTTGACTGTTTTGAAACACTCTAGGCCCGATTTATGAAAAATCGGGTCATAATTTGATGCAAAATATAACTTGACACTGGCTCAATGCACAAGCCGTGCGAAGCCATAATTAATAGAAAAAATGTCATAAAACAAAACTTGATTGTTGAGAGGAAAGGGTACCGGGCGCTTTCTCCATACAAACGTAGTCGACTATTTCCTCCCTGGATAATGACACTAGAGCAAATATTTATAAAACCTGTAACTGTCATGACTTTTCCGGGAGGTTCCGTCAAATTAATTAATTGAGCATTTTCTTATGAAGAATATATTTTTGCATAATTGGTTATTCTAGTGTAATAGTCAATAGTAGTAAAATACATATGGGTCATGGCAGTTATAAGTTTTATGCTACAAAAATATTGACTCTAGTGTCATTATCCAGGGAGGAAACAGTCGACTACGTTTGTATGGAGAGAGCCCCCGTCATCTTAACAATGTTAGATGTCTTTGCGGGAACTCCTGCTGAGATGTGTTTACGAGCTGAAAGCTCTATCAGTAGGAACACTAGGTCATAACTCTGCAGGTCATCTAGCCTACTAAGTAGGGACTTATGTTAGTTAATAAATATATTACTTTTACGGCGAAGGAAAAAGCAAATGCTTGTCTGTAAAGTCGGTTTATGGACGATAATTTTACGTGATAACGTCATAAGAAAACCATGAAAAATTTAGATATTTTTTTTGTTATTCCTGTACATTATAATTTTTTATTTTTATTTTTAGTTTTCCCCTATATATAAGTCTTCTATTCGTCACTTATCACCAAAATACAAGCCCAGATGAGCGATATTATTATAAAATACTCTCATGTTACCATGACGTATGACGACACACATCGGGAACGGGACGCATGACACACATCGGGAACGGGACGAATGACGGCACACAACAGGCACGGGACGAATGATGGCACACATCGGGAACGGAACGCGTCATGTTACCGAAACATGACACTTTTGTGTGAATGCAGGTGTTATATCAACTTAGAACTTATTAGACGTTATTATGTCAAAAATATTACTCTTTTACTTAGCTAATTAGGTTGGCCCAGTCTGAGAGTTGGCGAGTCTCCTGTCATTTTTACGTATTTGTTGGACATTGTTACGGCATGTGCCATAGCACAGTCATAGTATCCATAGTCCCCCAGTATCCAGTCCACTACCATCCTATCGCAGTACCCCAAGTAGTTATCTACTGTAGTTTATCAATAACTAGCTGCGCCCCGCGGTTTCACCCGCGTAAGTCCCGATCCCGTGGGCATATTGGGATAAAAAGTATCTTATGTCCGTCTCCTGGCTCTAAGCTACCTCCCTACCAATTTTCACCCAAATCTGTTCTGCCGTTCTTGAGTTATAAGTGGTGTAACTAACACGACTTTCTTTTATATAGATAATATATATACATATATCCAAACCGGAGGTTGTCCTTGGCTGTATTTTATAGTGCAGACAGGGATACTCGCCGGTTTGGTGTCCACATCATACTTTACTATTGAACATCGTTAATGTAGAGGGCCTCTACGTGTTGGCTTCGGCTTCACGTATGCCTTACAGAAGTCCGAGTCTCCATAGTCCCGTGATATGGGGCTTAAAACTCTTACGGTGATGGAAAATATCGTAATTACTTAATTGTAATGACGACCCAGTTGGAACAATGGTCACCATGCCGGGCTGCCAAACATAGGGTTGCGGGTTCGATTTCCGCCTCAGACATGTATTTATGCTTAGATGTTTGTCTGTGGTCTGGTTGTTTCTATGTATTTTAAGTATATATTTACAAAAGAAAAGTATATAAGTAGTATATGAGTTGTCTAGCACCCATAACACAAGTCTAGTTACTTAACCTGGGGCTAGATGGCGCTGTGTGGATTGTCCTGCAATATTTATTATTTATTTATTTTATTTAAACACATGGCTTAGTTTTCCCCAGACGTATTCATCCTAACTTAATTTTCAAGACGCATCAAATTATTATTATGTTATATTTAGTGAGAATAAAGCGTTTCAATTTTTGGAAACGTTTTTTTATTTTTATATCAGACACGGAAAATTTGACACACAGCGACAGACAGCCTTAGGTTATTCTATTAAAGAGTTGGTAAACTAAAGTTAAATTTTTTATTTCAACAGTGATATCATACAAAATGTATGATTCCAAATTAATAAAGAATTTTCATTTGATTTGATGAGTTCTTTCCTCTGGACACGGTCAACTAAGCTGAGAGAGAGGGTGGTATATATATTCTAGGTACTAAGGTGCCCTGAATAGCATAACTAAAAATTGCTGCCGCTGTATATACAGGGTTATTAGTAATTATACTAGCAAGCCATTGAGGGCTACTTCTGTGGACCTAAACAAACAACTTTTGTTCACAGACTTTTGGAAATTCGAAAAAAAAATGATAATTTTGAAGATATGTAAATTAAAAGTTAAAAAAAAAATTAAAAGAAAAACAGCAGTTTTTTAAAACAAAGGTCTATCAGACTAAGAACAGTAGATAAAACTTAATAAATAAGTAAAAATTTAAGGTGAATGACCTCTCCGTGTATGGAACAGCTGATTTTTAGGTAAACTTAATCTCAAAGTTCTCAAAAAATGTTAGAATTTCCAAAAGTCTGTGAACAAAAGTTGTTTGTTTAGGTGCACAGAAGTGGCCCTCAACGGCTTGCTAGTATAAATACCTACCAATATCAGTATCAAGTTATAATTTGCATCAAATTAGAGCCGAATTTTTGAAAATTGGACTCAAAGTGATATCGTTCTGTCAAGTAATGAATTAATTATAGCCACTAAGTAAAAATTTTAAGGTAAAAAATACTGCTGAATTTTTCAAACACACCCACGGCTTTTATATAATAATTATTACAGTTAAAATTCCGACATAAAAAATTCAACGCCGTCCATTTTGCCTCCTAATGGAAAACAAACAAAATATTGGAAATCATTAAAAAAAATGCTTTGTTTCTGAAAAACATAAGATTTCGAGTTGTGTCAGTTTTTGTGCGAGCTATCGACATATATTTTTAAAATATAGTTTTTTTAGATACCGGATAAAAACGGGATCCTATTACTTAGAATTTATTGTCCGTCTGTCTGTCTGTCACCAGACTGTATCTCATGAACCGTGATAGCTAGACAGGTGAAGGAAAACATTGTAATGAAACCCGCGTCTTAGTTGGCTCCAGAAGTATTGACAAGTTCTCTCCTCTGGACATGGTCGACTAAGCACGAAAATTTTACATGATAATGACTTAGAAAACGATTAAAAATTGAGTTGTTTATTTTTTGTTTCTTCTTTACTTAAATATATTGTTTTTCCGTACCATTGTATTTTGTTCTTAACCCCTGACGCAAAAACAAATAGAAAAAACCCTAAAAAATATTGTATGTCAGACGAGGATGTATAGGTTAAAAGCCTTTAGCCTGGCCTTTCCGGAGCATAATTAACAAAAAATATTGCCTTAAAAATGTAAACATAGACTTATCACAAATATTTTGTTAATTAATATTTTGTTTTCTTTTCAAGTCTTTTCTTTTATTCGCAACTGTGATAAAAAAACGTCGTACGATATACGTGTGGAATTGATCTTTGCATCTTGGCTTCTTAACACTCGCTGCCGATCGCGCGTCATAAACCGCCTCTATGCAAAGATCAATTTACCACACTTATATCGTAATGTATTATTACCACACTTATATCGTAATGTACTATTAAGTGGGACTCCCATAATAACATGGTCCGGAACCCTTCGTGCGACTCACACTTAGCCGTTTTTTTTTCTTAAAACTTATTACGTCCCCCGTCTCCGTTCATGACAATATAACGTTTTATTTTAACTTAAGCTAAAGTATGTGAGCCCAGGAATCCTATCACGTAGGTAAGGTTCGAAGAAAAATGAGGTCACAATTTTGTAATAATGAAAAACTCTTAAAATAAAATATCCTACATATTTAAAGTAAAAGGACTTCTGTGGCATAGTGGACGAGTACCCTATGATGCCGGAGGTTCGATTCCCGTCTCAAATAAATATTTATCTATACTAATACTAGCTGTCCAGGCAAACATCCCGGCAACCCAAACAGTTTTTGTTTTTATCAAAATCGGATACGCAAATCCTATCAGCATTTTTCGCTATATCTTATAGTTTAGGATATAACCCTGAAGGCCCACATAAAAAAAATCAACCTGTATATTTACGAAAGCCTCCGCCGGGTCGTGGCAGACTGGGTAGACCCAAGAAGTGCTGGCTTGACGTCGTAAAGGGTGATATGCATGCAAATGGCCTTACAAACCAGGATGCTGAAGATCGTGCGAAGTAGAGGCGTAAAAGCAGGAAAGCGGACCCCGGGCTCCCGAGAGGGATGCAACCGGGAACATCGCTCGGATGATGATGTATATTTACGAAAGAAAATTATATTAGTATTATATTCGTTGTCTAGCACCCATAACACAAGCCTAGTTGTTTCACTTAGACCTACATTTGTTACATTGTCCTGCAATATAAATAATAAATAAATATTGCAGGACATTCCACACATCGTCATCTAACCCCAAGCTAAGTAACTACACTTGTGTTATGGGTGCTAGACAACTCATATACAACTTATATACTTTTTTGTAAATATCTATACATATAATAAATCTGTAGACATCAAAAAATCTGTAATTGTAAGATATCCAGAAAAAAAATACACAGGTCGTCTTTAAATCGTTAGCTGAACACGATAGGGTGGTTTTTAGAATTTTTGTCTGTTTGTCTGTTTGTCTGTTTGTCTGTTTGTCTGTCTGTTTGTTTGTTTGAACCAGGTAATCTCATAAACTACAGAACAGATTTCGACAAGGTCCACACAAATATGTTCAGGAAATATCAGATTAACATTTAGGGTATGTTTCAATTTGAGTTTAATACAATAATTAAGATATTTGATAAAAAACATTTAAAAAATGTGAAATCGAAACATTTTTCCGTGGTAAAACGTAATCGAACGTCAGAAGGGAACAGTACCCTTACCACGGGTTTTTTACGTATTCGATTAAACATAATATATTGAGTATTTACTATGAAACTTCCTAAAAATCAACTTACTAGGTCCACCCGTCTCTGAGAATATCGGTAGTGACACACTGACAGACAAACGGACAAGAGAGTGATCGAAAAAGTGTTTCTTTTTTTCGAGTTCTTCAAAAAGTCATGGTAGGGCTGCAGTACATGCCTCCGCTCAAGATGACAGCTGTCATAAAACCAAATAGTTTGCATTTAATACTACCTACGTGAAACTGAAAATGAGGTTAGTACAAAGAGGTACTACTACATAATATTACCGATCTCCTTTACCGAAGACCTCCGATGGTTCTATCGCGCTTTTCTCCTCCTATAGTTTGAATTATGAGTTCAAGTAGCGGAAACCTTAAATAGTAAAAACAAAAAAAGAATTTTCCAAATCGCTCCAAGAGTTTACGAGTAATCAGCGAGCATACATAAAAAAATATATATATACGTGACGAATTGAGAACCTCCTCCTTTTTTGATGTCGGTTAAAAAATATACAGATAGTTATTTGTAAAAATCATTTTTTTCCCAAAATTACGTAGGCCTGCCAGCTACCTAATAAAAAAACTAATTTACAAAAATCTAAAGATAACTAGGAAGACAAAGTATTTTGAAAAATTTGTGCGAATAGAAATTGGACTTAGTTTTAGCTTATCATATTGTTGTGTATTATGTTTTATTTGTGAAAAATTAACAAAAATAGTACATTGTTACCCAAGGTGTGAAAGTCACTCATTGAGTCCCGAGACAGAGTTTGGCGCCCGAGCGTAGCGAGGGCGCTAATACTTCGAGGGACTAAATGAGTGACTTTCACACCTTGGGTAAACAAAACAAACCCGAGGTAAACACTGTGCTTTTCATTACGAATAAACATAAAATTCTTCCTAATAACGAGAGTGAATGAGAGACTCCATACTACCTGATCCTCTTACAAGGTTGGGACCAAAGAGGTTATAGATTATGTAGTTTTTTTGTTTTTGCTGTTTGTTTTCAATATGTTTTCAATACTCAAATACGTCGGTACTTACCGAAGTGATTTTTATTAATTAGTTTATCCAACACTGAGTAATGACGCGAAGTCCGTAGATTTAAATTACAGTTTTTGTAACACGGTTTGTCTAGAAAATGTTATTTTACAAAATACACAATCATAAATGAAAAACCAGATTAAACTTAACACAAAAACATAATAAAATAACAAAAGATAATACTAATTAAAATCATTCAAAATGCAAGCATTTCCTGCCAGTATTGTTTACTCAAGGAACAACACTGACCGCACGGTCGCATAAAGCCACATCTGCAACATCTTGACAGGGCGCCGGTAGAGGCGCAGCATGGTCATACGTCGCTTTGACCATTTTCACCTTTACATTTATTTTATTAAATAAGATATCTTGAACTAAATATATCTACCTGAATTCGATTACTAAGAAAAAACCTATTATGTACTCTCTGTCAGTACTCTGGCAGTATGGATGAGCCGTGCGAAGCCATAATTTGACATGACAGCTGTCAGTGAAAGCGATTTTCCCTAGGGCTGAAAGTTTTTCTTTCTACACGCTCTTCAGGCATCTTTAGACCTACTTTCGGAGTATGAGTAAGTAAAGTGCCTTCGCCAAATCAATTAAAAATATAGTTTAAAAACAATGTAACTACCTATTTTGTTTTATAACTTACACCGAATGATAAATTGTATCTATGCCGAAAAATGCTAGGTATTCTATATAACCCAAAACCACATCGCAAACGAAGTCGCGGGCAACAGCTAGTATACTTATAATACATAGAAACGACTAGACCACAGACAATTATTATGTATTAAATATGAATTTTCTTTTAGCATATAGGTAGTTACTTAAGTTAGAATTTATTTTAATTTTGTTATATGTAATCATTTTGCGTCTTGTTTTTATGGTGCAATAAAGTGTTTATCTATCTATCTATCTAAATCACAAGAGCTATCAGTCTGAAACTTCGCATGGGGGTTCCTTTTAGGGGCGCACTGAGAAAGGATTTTTGGAAATTCCACCTCTAAGGGGGTTTAAAAGGCTGATGTGTTCTGTGTTTGTAGAAAATCAATATCACAAAGAGACACTGACGTGAGCGAAGATATTTAACGGAAAAGGGTACCGGGGACTCTCTCCATACAAACGTAGTCGACTGTTTCCTCCCTGGATAATGACAGTAGAGCAAATATTTTTGTTGCATAAAACTTATACCTGGATGACCGAGCTTTGCTCGGTATTTTTTTTTTTTACTTAGTCTAACCTCAAAGCAAACACTCATTGACTTCGTGTTACTTAACAACGCCATCTGCTGGAATAACTTTATTGCTCACAAAAAATAGTATTAGTAGTTCGCCAATAGATGTCAGGAAGAGTCATATTTTTCAGATAAAAAAAGTAGGTTTCGATAAAACACGAATAAAATGACATTTTCTAAAAATGATTCCTAGCTAGATCGATTTATCGCCCCCGAAACCCCCTATATACCAAATTTCATGAAAATCGTTGGAGCCGATTCCGAGATTCCAATTATATATATATATATACAAGAATTGCTCATTTAAAGATATAAGATAATTTCCATGACCATATCCCTATGTTTGTTTTTTAAATCTTAATTTCTATGATAATTAGAAAATGAAAAAAAACAAAACATAGGGGTATAGTCTTGACAATTATAGGTTTTATGGCACACAAATATTTGCTCTAGTGTCATTATCCAGGGAGGAAATAGTCGACTACGTTTGTATGGAGAGAGCAACGCCTTTAACCTTAATAAAAATGAATTTAAAAATAACTTGTATTTTTTGCTGACGGTACCTTCCTACAAGGTAAAAGGGTAGCTTGTATCCACTTGGATTAATTTACCGAATTCCCCCACAGCACCCTATGGCTACGGGGAAAAAACTTTGAAAAGATAATAATTAGATTTTTTATTATTAATCTTTAATCACTTGAGCTCAAAGACTTTCCATATGATATTTGGTTTTATTTTTGACGGCCATTTATTAAATAAATAAATAAATATTTCAGGACATTCCACACATCGCATTCTAGCCCCAAGCTAAGTAACTAGACTTGTGTTATGGGTGCTAGATAACGGATATACTACTTATATATATATTTTTTTGTAAATATATACTTATAATACATAGAAACAACCAGACCACAGACAAATATATAAGCATAAATACTTGTCTGAGGCGGGAATCGAACCCGCAACCCTGTGTTTGGCAGTCCGGCATGGTGACCATTGTGCCAACTGAGTCGTCAAGTTAAGATATGACAACGGTTCGCTACTGCTCCAGTCTCCCCGTGACCATGACTATTGCAACATACGTCGAAACGATGAGAGATAAAAATACGCGATTAAGACGCGGGAAAATAGGTAATTACTATGTAAAAATAATAACTGACTGTGCCCGGTAGTAGGCTCCGGAGAATAAATTTGTCGTTTAATAGTGCATGTGTGCTCTATTATAATAAATTACCCAAAGATGTATATGACATGTCCATTATCAGGTTCAAAACTTTTATAAAGCATAAATTATGCAGTAAGGTGTACTATGATACTTCGTCTTACCTTAATGATAACAACCCATGGACGTGACTTTAGTTGCTCCATTTCAAATAATACTTTCAAATATTTGTAATATTGACCTTTGTGAGCGTGATCACATGAAAAAAAACCCCATGAGTTTTTTGTGCCTTCTCATTGGTGGGCGCGTTCCGAAGGCACACATCCTAACTTAGTTTTTAAGAAGTAACTATGTGGTGTTTGTATTAAGTATTAAGCATCCAAAGGATTTTTTTTTGACTTTGACTATGAATATAAATGTGGGGTTAAAAAATGTTTAAAATATGTATTATCTTAATATGAAAACATTAATAACCTGTCTCTTTGTTGCCTTTACTGATGATCTGGCAGCAATCTGGAACAAAAGAAATGAAAAAATAAATACTTGAAATATTGCAATACTTTAGCAACTAAAAAAATTGTTTGTCTGTAAAGTCGGTTTATGGGCGATAATTTTACGTGACTCCCACAAAAAAGTATGACGTCATCACTCACGTTCCTGCTCACGTTCAACTAAAATTTAATCAAAATTTTCTTTTTTTTTTCTTTTTTGGTTTTCCTTTTTTACTTAAAACGAATAAATTTTTTTTTCTTTTTTTTCCTCGACTCGAGACTAGAGACTTGGCAAATGGTTGTCTGTAAAATACCTTGTCAATAATTGAACGTGAGCAGGAACGTGAGTGACGACGTCATACTTTTTTGTGAGTGCAGGTGTTCATTGATTTGAGTTGGCACAATGGTCACCGGACTGCCAAAAATAGGGTTGTAGGCTCGATTCCCGCCTCGGACAAGTATTTATGGTTAGATATTTGTCTGTGGTCTGGTTGTTTCTAGGTATTATAATTATATATTTACAAAAGAAAAGTATATACGTAGTATATACGTTGTCTAACACAAGTGTAGTTGCTTAGTTTGGGCCTAGATGGCGATGTGTGGAATGTCCTGCAATATCTTTTTATTTTATTTAGAAGATGTTATCACTTCAAAAATATGTAAGTATGGTACAGAACCTTTCATACGCGTGTCCTACTCGCACTTGGCAGGTTTTTTCAGTAACCGGTGCTATTTTCAAGCCTCCTCTAATACACTTGTTCCTTATTTCATCCCTTCGTTACTCCACACATCTCAACATTCTAAAGGCCGAGCCGCACACAACAGTGCCGGCACAGTTCTGACACGTGCCGTACCGTGACGTATCCATCAGTGTCAGTGAAAAATGATGCTCCATGCTCCATTTCAAATAATACTTTTAAATATTTGTAATATTGACCTTTGTGAGCGTGATCACATGAAAAAAACCCCATGAGTTTCTTGTGCCTTCTTCTCATTGGTTGGCGCGTTCCGAAGGCACACATCCTAACTTAGTTTTTAAGACGTGTCCATGTGATCTTATACCTAGGTATTAAGCATTCAAAGGAATAAAGATTTTTGACTTTGACTTTGATATTGTTGCATACTTTTTGCAATAAACTATCCTTACTCGTCAGTGACGTGACGTCAGTGACGTGACGTTCAGTGCCGTACAGTAACGTATTCATCAGTGTCAGTGAAAAATCATATTATTGCATACATTTTGTACTAGGCTATCCGTACTGTTCCCCAATTGCCGTAACTTATGACGCATTAGTCGAGTGCACGTCCAGTTGACGCATATGTCACGTGCACGCAAAGAATAATCGGTATTGCCGTAAAATTAAGCTACGCGTAACCGTTACTTTAACTGCCCGTCTACTTCATCTACGCGCATCCTACGCGTGAAACAAACTCTACAAAATTTTTGACTTATCTTCAGTGACAATGAATTTGTCATTTATGTCACGTTAAAATTTTGCGCGATAAGGCGAGCGCGCGACGTTTAGGTTTGCGTGACGTGTGCGTCTTAAGAAATTAGAGCAATACGAAATCTATAGTTATGACGCAAACGCAGTCAAGACGCGCTGCATAAGAATACGGCGATCGGCCCGCTGGTCAGTTACAGTGACATCACTGAACGCCACTTACACTGACGAGTACGGATATCATTTTTCACTGACACTGATGGCTACGTCACGGTACAGCACGTGTCGGCACTGTTGTGTACGAATCTGCCCTAACTGAGCCCTTAAACTCCCTTAAATCCTACAGGTGTCCTAAATCAAATTTTTACAACGTAAAAGTGTTAAAAACTTCGTCAAAGTAAAGCCACAGGTGTACATTATACCCTGAACTTTCTAAAACTGTGTGATAATAATTTATAATGTTACAAAATGGAAGTGGGTTGTTTGGTACTTTTAGGGTTCCGTACGCAATGGGTAAAATTTTTCCCATATATTTATATCGTGTTGACTCAGGACCTTGATTTTTATTCACCTCACTAGCTTTTACCCGACTTCAGTTCAGTTCAGTTCATTTATTTGCGTAAAAGTTGGTACATTAATAAGAACTTATAAAATACTCCGCGGTTTTACCCGCGTAACTCCCGATCCCATGGGAATATCGGGATAAAAAGTAGCCTATAGCTGTCCTCGATAAATGGCCTATCCAAAACAAAACGAATTTTTCAATTCGAACCAGTAGTTCCTGTGATTAGCGCATTCAAACAAACAAACAATAAAATATTATTATACAGATTCTCAACTTTAGTCAAATGTATTGACATGCAAATACAAATTTATACTACATACCTACATACTTTTATATAATACTATTAATTGCAAAATGTCAAAATTATATAAATTATTGTCAGAATAAAATAAAGGTAGGTATTAGATAAATAAATGTCAATGAAACGTAGGTGACATCAATCTTCGTCCGCGTAGAAGTCGAAAATAGACCAAGGAATCACCTTGTCCCATACAAACTTAGCCCCCCTTTTTCACCCCCTTAGGGGTAGAATTTCTGAAAATCCTTTCTCACACCCTCTAAGTTTCAGGTCTCTACGATCAGCGGTTTAGGCTGTGCGTTGATCCGTCAGTCAGTCAGTCATTCAGGACAAAGTATTTTATATGTATAGAAAATAGGGAATAAGACTCTGGTATGAATTTCAACCTGCTAGGTCCACCCGTTTCTGAGAAAATCGGTGGTGACACACGGACAGACAGACAGACAAGAAAGTGATCTTATAAGGGTTCCTTTCTTTAACTTTTAGGGTACGAAACCCTAAAAATGGGACCCTTTTACCAAGACTTCACTGTCCTTCGGTCTCATCTCTCTTCTGGCATATCTCATGAGCCGTGATAGATAGACAGTTAAGAAGAAAGAGTACCGGGGCTCTCTCCATACAAACGTAGTCGACTGTTTTCTCCCTGGATAATGGCACTAGAGCAAATATTATATAACACAAGAGCGGTGTTGGCTTAGTGGTAGATACCTCGACTTTCATTCCGAAGGTCGTGGGTTCGAATCTCAGCCGGCAGTGCACCAATGTATTTTTCTTAAGAAAAAATTATGTGCGCTAATTGACATTGCTCTTACGGTGAAGGAAAACATCGTGATGAAACCCGTGGCTTAGTTGGCTCCAGAAGTATTGACAAGTTCTCTCTTCTGGACACGGTCGACTAAGCTGAGAGGGTAGTAGGTGCTGGGCAAGCCTACTCCATCCTCACGCAAAAGGGACCCAATTAAAAAGAGTCTAGTTGCGGAAAAAGCCTACATACATACATACACAGAGAAAATATTTGTGTGCCATAAAACTTATAACTGCCATGACCATGTCGTTTAGTTTTTTTTTGTTTTTTAACTCTTAAAAACCCAAAACTATTTGTACAACAGTCGACTACGTTTGTATGGAGAAAGCGCCGGTACCCTTTCACCTTAAGCGTGATCTTCTGTTGCCGCTATAACTAATACCAAAAATAGAAGTAAACAAATGGTTGTCTGTAAAGTCGGTTTACGAACGATAATTTTACGTGATAACGTCATAAGAAAACGATGAAAAATAGAGTTTTTTTTTTGTTATTCATTTTATATATATTTTTTCTTTTTTTCCTTTATATACGTCTTGTGTCGGTCACTCGTCACCATTACACAAGCCCAGATGAGCGATATTATTATTAAATAATCTGTTTCCTAATATTACCATGATGTCACACATCGGGAACGGGACGCATGACGTTACACAATATTACCATGACACTTTTTTGTGAATGCAACATTCCACACATCGCCACCTAGCCCCAAGCTAAGTAACTACACTTGTGTTATGGGTGCTAGACAACTCATATACTACTTATATACTTTTCTTTTGTAATATACTTATACGTACATAGAAACAACCAGACCACAGACAAATATCTAGGCATAAATACATGTCTGAGGCGGGAATCGAACCCGCAACCCTGTGTTTGGCAGTCCGTCATGGTGACCATTGTGCCAACTGGGTCGTCACGCAATATATGAGGAGGCTCACAGCTAAGCGACGCTCGCTCTTCGTTTACGGTCGTGCGGGTTAAGCGATGCCTGGCGCGGTCATTACTTCGATGGGCGACCAATTAGTAGTGTGGCAAAAATGTATTTTCGTTAGCCCCTCCGTGCTTCGGAAGGCACGTTAAGCCGTTGGTCCTGGTTGTTACCTCTTTAGGTCAAGTTAGAGGCCGTAAGGCGATCTGAAAACTCTAACAATAGGTGAGCCACACCACTATACTAGAAGAAGAAGACGTAACATTATAATAGAGCACACGTGCGTTATTAAACGACCTGTTAATATTACACCAAAATCGGTCCAGTAGTTTCGGAACCTATTCATTACAAAGTATCAATTCATAATATAGATAACTTGTATTATATGTACAGACAAGAACACGTCAAAATTCCGTAAGTAACCAACTTTCTATTCTATTAATTTACTCGCTCTACGGCGTACGTAAAGTGCAAAATTTACGACTAAGCCCGTCTCCCTCGCACTTGAACGGGCAGACGGTATTCGACCGATCAGTTGTCTCTTTCACTCTCGCGCATGCGCTGTAGACTTCCCTTTGTTCAACCGGAGCTTAGAGCTTTCGTGTATTTAATATTTTGTATGCAGATGAGTTGTGTAAATTGTACGTGGATTATGAATGCGAAAGTATGTGTGTTTGTTACCTCTTTACGCAAAAACTACTGAACCGATTGCAATGAAAATTAGTATGTAGATAAGTAAAATTCTGGAATTAAACATTATCAAATTTTATCCCGATATTCTTATGGGATCGGGACTTATGCGGGTAAAACCGCAGGCGTAGCTAGTAATTTGCAATAGTTGGTATTTTGATCTCTTTACGCTTAAACTACTGAACCGATTACCATGAAAATTAGTATGTAGATAGGTAAAATTCCGGAATTTAACATAGTCAAATTTTATCACGAGATTCCTAAGGAACCGCGATTTACTTGGCTAAAACCGCAGGCGTATCAAATAATATGCAATAGTACGTATTTTTATCTGTTTACGCAAAAACTACTTAACCAATTGCGATGAAAATTTGTATGTAGATAGCTCAAACCTTGGAATACATCAATAATATAACATTCTGATCAAATAGTCAAAATATTTTTGTTTTAGGGTTATTAGATCTATATAAGCTGTTGATGGCTATTTCATCAATTTTTTTCTAGGACTTTAGGAAATTCGAACGTTTTTTTCAATAATTTTGAAGGAATTTTTATAGCCATACAAAAACTTCGAACGAAATGTTCGAATTTCCAAAAGTCGTAGAACAAAAGTTGTTCGCCTATACGTCTAGAACAACCAATATAAGTAGTATATGAGTTGTCTAGTACCCATAACACAAGTGTAGTTACTTAGCTTGGGGCTAGATGGCGATGTGCGGAATATCCTGCAATATTTGTTATATTTATAGGCGAGTACGCTCTATTTCAGCATCAAAATATCACATTACCAAGGGTAAAGCAAACCTGACAATCCCAAATATTTCAGCAAAGTTTCAGGCAGTTAAATAGTTAAGGGTGTAGATTGTTGGCCTGAGATCTCGATTTCGAGCGACCGCAGCGCCAAAGTTTAATGTAACATCCGACGGGGCGGATGAATGACCTAGAGAGCGCGATTTTCAAAATGTTTTGCAACAAACGTTCCACGTTGAGAAATTGTTATTGAACTTGAATATTTACAGCATAACAATAACGTTGAATTTTTGGAAACTAGCTGTTGATTCTTTTTAATAGATTGTTGAGACACAATTTTTATGTTTTTCTATCATTTGACATCTGACTGATTCCAACTATTTATTTATTTGTAATTTCACTACCAAAATTTATTCTAATTCGTAAAATATTCATTCAATAAAATAATTGCAAATTCAGTAGGAAGTGTGTTTATCTCTACGCAAGGAAATGTGCCTATTGCGTAAACTCAAATACTTACTTTTTGTTTACGATCACCTCGTCGATATCTAAAAAAAAATCCTAGGGTTTAAAAAAAAATGTCAATAAATGAAACACAAGTATAAAAATGATTTATTTACTACACAATAACAAATATGAGTCGCCATTACTCGCTATCTCAAAAGCGTGCTAGGGTTGTACAAAAATTAGTAAATAATTCATTTATTTACTAATTTTAACAGAAGTTTGTAAATTATTAATATACTAATTAAAAGTATGTAATTAAACAATAACGAAATATGAGTTCAAAATTCTAATGGTTTTTCATTCGATTACGGATCAAGTTCTGATTTCTGCTAATTTGATGATAAAATCAATGGCTATCACAAAACCTATCAGAATGAAAACGTTACCAGCTGCCCGATTCACGTAAGTAATAAAAACCGTAGCGCAGTGACGTCACTTCGTTTTTTGCAAATTTAGCCCTTTTAACCGACTTAAAAAAAGGAGAATCCTCAATTCGCTGTATTTTTTAACCAATTTTTATGATTCTTTACACCAGGTAACTCAGAAATTGTATAGTAATTGAGCTATTGGAAGATTTATGACAATCCAAGACTAGATAAGTAAGTGCGTTTAAAACAGAAAACCAAAAGGCGATTTCTAAGTTCCTAAGTTAAAACGACTTTTGGACTGGCGTGTTTACGTGAATCGACTGGCTGGGTAGTTAAGTTACCTGTATCTTTCAAAATCATTAGGCGTTCTTCTCTTTCATAACACGTAAAGCTCTTTCTTTCCTCTCTTTCATAGCCTCTATGATACTGGGCGCGTCACGAATGGGCATGCTTCGTGACTGCCGAGGATCAACTAATTCTGGAAGTAGGCAATCGTAATAAAACCTAACTAATTTCATCTCCATTTTCTCCTCCCAAAATTTGTCGTCCTTTTCTATAATATAAACTTTCATAGGTACAGTAGCACCAAACCAGATGCCAAGCATGCAAACGTTTCTTTTAGTAATATGTACCTGTCCCTGAATTTGGAAATACCAGTTATGATTTTTATTTATGACATAACCCTTGGAAGCCTTGTCCTTAACCCAAAAGGTATGTTTGGCCATTGCTTCATCAAAAGTCATGCCAGCTAAAGAATGTGGGCACTTAATTTCAATTAAACCGTTTGCATAAATGCCATCTGGTGTAGTACCAAGAAATTCATATTGATCGTCGACGAACAAACCGCAACCTTGTATACTAATATTCTCTTGAATTTCTAACTGTTTAATTGCGGTTTCTTCGTTTTCGATACCGTACCGTACAGCAGGCAAACTGGAGATATTACTACCATAAACGATTTTACGAACAAGAACAGCACAACTTGTGCTCTCTCGTTTTTTACAAACTTCCCCGAACGATGATGAGGTTAGTAATTTTCTCCTTGTACTCATCCACTCAGAACTACTTCTTTGCAAATGGGTCGACCTTTCAAGCTCCTCTCTTTCAGCACAAGACAACTTTAAATCGGCTAAAAAAGATGACTTGGCTTTCTCATATAATTCTGGACTCAGATCAGGTTTTTCGCAGTTTGGTCCATAGTGAGCGTCTTTCGATACAGCGCTGTGGCTCTTTTTCAATCTTAATTTAGGTTTAGCAATTAAACGGATTTTACGATTACAATTTTCCACTTTCGCGATCAAAGGATTAGGACTAGATTTAAATATTACTTCATGAGTTTTACTATGAATCGATCCTGTATTAAAAGACACAACAGCAGCTGCGCATCGGCCCGCATAAGAACCACGGGAAGAATAATTTACACGCTTACCCCCTACTAATTTGGCAATCACTGCGTTAAAACTTTCAACTATATTACTTGTACAATTATGAATTAAACTTCTAGAATGATATGACAGTCTTTTACTTAAAATGTGTACCGCGTCCATTAATCCGCATCCAACAATTGCTGGAAGCAACCCAACAGGTTCTATTCGACGAGTATCAGGTCTACAGAAATACTCCTTGCAATATTGGTGATTACCAAATACGTGTTGTGGACCATTTAGGATATCTTCACTAAGATTTTTTATTTTTTCTTCGAGTGACTGATTTTGATCGCCCCAATATTTAATAGCGCATTTTACACCCGTTCTTAAACGCAAATACCTTTCTTTTAGGAATTTCCGCAATTCGCAAGGATACTTAGTGTCTTTCGACAGTTTCTCCAAGCTATTGCAGTAGTTTCGTAAAAGATGATTTTTGCATTCAATTTTCTCTACTGTTAAATTACCGTACGGTCGCGAATCTAATATTTTTTTATAAGTACTGGAATCGCCGTCTGCTACAAATTTATTATAAATTACACCGTGATCAACAATGGAACGTTTAAACCCCTCAACTATTATGGTCGATTCCATACCGGTAGATGATCCCGAATAATTCTTGAAACAACGGTGTTCCGAGGGCTGACTGTCGTTCTTTGCGGCTCGTGCACAAACTACGCAGTATTTATTTTTAACTCCAAAAAACAATACTTTATTAGTTTTAATGCCAATTATCGCAGCTGCGCCGGACAAGGCGGAAAAATTCTTACCATAAGATCTCTTGCTCCAACAACCGTCAACAGCAACAGATATTAATGGTGTACCATTTTTATCAACACTACCTATAGACACTGCGTACTCTTCCTTGACAGCTTCTGCCATGGAATGTGCTGCTGTCTTTTCCCACCAATCGCAAACCGTATTATTAATTTCATTGTATAATGAAGGTGACATGATTGGTAGGGCTACTGCGGCAGTTAATGTTTTTAACTGATAGTAGCTCCCACCAGATGATATGATACCAGATACAATTTGATGATTCACTTCCATTCTATCTTCTTTCTTTTCAATCAAACACACAGTAAATTTCATACTACACATACTACATTTCATGATGAGTTTTGAGTCCAGACCAACTTTTACTTCACCTATTATACTGAGGTAACTTAACTTACAATCCATTGGACCGTGGTCCCCTATGGCCTGAAGAGCTTTAAAAAAAAAAGAAACGTCTACAACTCTACGCCCAACTTCCATTTCATCCACCTTTCCCTCTTGGTCGTTTTCAATAACTAGTTCCTGTAAAGAAAGATAATGGCTTGATTTTTTTTATAAAAAATAATTAAAAATTTAAAAAAATGCAAAAGAATTAATACAATATTAGGTTCCTGATGAATAGAAATTATAGTTTCTTTACGCATTAGGTATTGTTTTTTTATGACGTCACCTATTTGAACGTAAATTTTCTTTTGAGAAAGTAATTGAGAAGTATTTCGGTACTAAGGTGTTTGTCTCTCGATGAAAATAATAAATATTGCAAGAAAAAATCTATAGGTAGGTATTGAGATTTTGTCTTCGCCCATCACTAACTAAGTAGTTTATTTATTTATGTAACAAGTCTACAAGAATTACGTATAACAACTTACCTCTATACAGCGCGTAGCATTGTTGCTCAGAGTCTCGGCCCCAAGGTTTTCTTTATTTTCAATACTGGAAATATTATTCATCAATATTATCCACTTTTTATTTATTTTGTACAACCCTAAGCCAGACGCTAGGCGCCTCGCGTCTGTTTGGCGGGTATGTCGACAAAGTTGCGCTGTCGCCTACCTACTTCCACAATTTGACATATACCTACATGTTATTGTAGGTATATGTCTGAATCGGGCGATCTAAATCATATGACATATTCTATTAGCTTTGTAATGTACCCTGTTCAAATGCGATAATAAATAAGTAGGGAGGAACTTACATTTTATTCCGAGATCTTTTGGCTTTCATATTTTTATAATGCGTACAAAACTTTCTTTTCCCTGGCATGACACTCAAATTCAATCAGTCCTGCGAAAAAAATAGCCTATGTTACTCAGTGATAATGTAGCTTTCGAATGATAAAAGAATTATTAAAATCGGTCCAGTACTTTTTGAGTTTATTCGTTACATACAAAAATCCAAATCTTTCCTCTTTATAATACCTATTAGTGTAGATATTGTATTTTTTACGATTTATATCTAGTTCCATCATGGTTTTCTTTCAGACATTCATTATATCGATACTTTCTACTAACTGAAAATAAATTAATTATAAAAATGTTATACTTACAGTTTTTTACAAAAAACACAAATACACAATACGTAATTCTGCTGTCTGCAGCCGACAAGCGTGGTGTCGCGTTCACTTACAGAAAGGAACTGCCGCTGTTGACCACCGAGATTGCACGAATGAAACGAACGTTTTATCCCATACATTTGTGTATGAAAAATTTACCTTAAAATATATCTAGATTTTAGGGCTTTAAAAGAGGAAGTCTTTGTTTGTAAAGGTATAAAAAAAAGTATACAGCTATACTTATTGGTTTCTTCAGTGTTCAAAAAGTGTTTCTTTTTATCAATTTGTGTTGATTTATGGGGTTAAATCTGAAAAATACGAAGTCATGTTTTTGCATTTTTACTCAATTTTGTGCGTTTGTTGACGTTTATTATAAAACAACTATTAGGTTTAAGAGTTTAATTTAAGCATGAACATACTTATTGGTCTTTGATTGTAATATATACAAATTATCATTGATATCAATCATATGTAAATAGGTTAAATATGAAAAATCGTAACACTCTTTTCGGTGATTTTCACGATCTACACCCTTAATATAAGACCCAATCAACTTTACAGAGTCTCGGGTTCTTCGCTAAACAAACTGTTAAGGTGAAAGGGTACCGGCGCTCTCTTCATACAAACGTAGTCGACTGTTTCCTCCCTGGATAATGACACTAGCACAAATAAGGGATACCCGGATGTATCGAAGTTTCTTTCAATAAATTAGTGAAGGAATTGTAATAAAATCAAAGAGTGTCGTTACAATTTTTGATTATTTTTTCCCGTCTAGCCCCCTTTCGCAAGGCACCATAAGAAACTTCGTTCCAAAAATATTTTTGTGCATAAAACCTATAACTGCCATGATTATGGCAGTGTCTTGGTTTTTTCATTTTCTAATTATCATATAAATTAAGATTTAAAAAACAAAAAACCAAGACATAGGGGCATGGTCACGGCAGTTATAAGTTTCATGACACAAAAATATTTGCTCCAGTGTCATTATCCAGGGAGGAAACAGTCGACTACGTTTGTATGGAGAGAGCGCCCGGTACCCTTTCCTCTTAACGCAGAGTTTATTAAGATATTATTATTGCAAAACTTTTGGAATTGAATCGTGAAATTCGAATTGGAATAGTATACATCTAGTACAGGATCCCTTTAAGAACCCTTTGTTCCCATTATACCAGTTTCCCAAAATACCGAATGTTGGAAATACCAGATTCCTATTATACAAGATTCTCTTAATACCAAAAGTACAGTAATAAATAAAACAATAAAACCTTGAAAAAATACTAATTAATAATAAATTTAATATTAATAATTTATTTTTGACTAGCTGTGCTCTGCGGTTTCACCCGCTTAAGTCCCGATCCCGTGGGAATATGGGGATAAAAAGGAGCCTATGTTCAACTTTTATCAAGCTGTTTAATAGATGAAAAGTATTTTACATCGAACTAACTTTTAGAAGTCGAAAATGGAATCACGTTGTCCCATACAAACTTTACCCCCTTTTGCACTCCTACCTAAGGAAAGCTTTTCGGAAAAACCATCAAAGAACATACATACAAAGAACACACCCTCCAAGTTTCAGGTCTCTACGATCAGCGGTTTAGGCTGTGCGTTGATCCGTCAGTCAGTCAAGACAAAGCATTTTATATGTATAGATTAAATAGGTCAGTAAATATGTTGTTGGGTTGCCTAAATATTGCAGTTTAAACTAATCTATGCTTATAATATTATAAAGCTGAAGAGTTTGTTTGAACGCGCTAATCTCAGAAACTACTGGTTCGAATTAAATATTCCTTTTGTGTTGGATAGTCCATTTATCGAGGAAGGCTTAAGGCTATATAACATCACGCTGCGACCAATAGGAGCGAAGAATCAGTGAGAAATTTGGAAAAATCTTTGAAGGCTTCCGTTGTTTGTTTGAACGCGCTAATCTCAGGTTCGAATTGAAAAAATATTTTTGTGTTGGATACTTCATTTATCGAGGAAGGCAATACGCTACTTTTTATCCCGATATTCCTAAGGGATCGGGAGCTACGCAGGTGAAACCGCGGGGCGCAGGTAGTAATATTATAAGCTGAAGAGTCTATTTGTTTGTTTCAACGCGCTAATCTCAGGAACTACTGGTTCGAATTGAAAAATTATTTTTGTGTTGGATAGTCCATTTATCGAGGAAGGCTATAGGCTACTTTTCACTTTGATATTCCCACGGGATCGGAAGTCACGCGGGTGAAACCGCGTAGCGCTGCTAGTAATATTATAAAGCCGAAGAGTTTGTTTGTTTGAACGCGCTAATATCAGAAACTACTGATTCGATTGAAAAAATCTTTCTGTGTTGGATAGTTCATTTATCGAGGAAGGCTGTAGGCTACTTTTTATTTTGATATTCCCACGGGATCGGAAGTCACGCGGGTGAAACCGCGGAGCGCTGCTAGTTTTATGTAATGGTGGGTGTCGACAAAATATTACCTAGGGAGAAGCTAATAACGAAAAAGTAATTATTAATTTATTATCTTTATAATTTATCGCTTTAATTTAGTTCTAGAAAATATGACATAGGTATCTCTTAGGGATTTTACTGTCTGAAATCCTCTTTGGTAGTTGATAGGAGGTTTGTTAGTGATATTTAAATAAATAAATATTGCAGGACATTCCACACACGCCATCTAGCCCCAAGTTAAGTAACTACACTTGTGTTATGGGTGCTAGACAACTCATATACTTTTCTTTTGTAATATACTTAGACAACCGGACCACAGACATATATCTAAGCATAAATACTTGGTTGAGGCGGGAGTCGAACCCGCAACTCTGTGTTTGGCAGTCCGGCATGGTGACCATTGTGCCAACCAGGTCGCCTAGTATACAAGTATATTTTGCTAGAAATCAATATATTACTAGGAAATGTATATAATATGTCTAGAACATCACGATGTTTTCCTATACTACCCTGTCAGCTCAGTCGACCGTGTCTAGAGGAAAGGCCTCGTTAATACGTCTGGAGATAACTAAGCCGCGGGTTTCATCACGATGTTTTCTTATACCACCCTCTCAGCTTAGTCGACCGTGTCCAGAGGAGAGAAATCGTCAATACGTCTGGAGGCAACTAAGCCGCGGGTTTCATCACGATGTTTTCCTATACTACCCTGTCAGCTCAGTCGACCGTGTCCAGAGGAAAGCACTCGGCAATACGTCTGGAGGCAACTAATCCGCGGGTTTCATCACGATGTTTTCCTATACTACCCTCTCAGCTTAGTCGACCGTGTCCAGAGGAAAGCAGTAAGGAACCCATAAAAAATCAAATATTATTTGGGGCAGGCAGGAATGACCCAAAACAAAGAAGAGACACGATGGGTTTTTTTGTTATAGGGATATGTAAAAAGTGTTTGTATATCGTGACACGACCCGACTTGCAGGTCGCGTGTCTCGTGTTACAAACACGATTGATTTAGGCTTGTGATGCACGTAAAGATATAATCTATATATATAAAAGGCAAAATCACTGACTCACTCACTCACTCATCACGAAATCTCAGAAACTACAAGTGCTAGGAGTCTCAAATTTTGCATGGGGGTTCTTTTTATGACGTAGGTGCTCACTAAGACGGGATTTTGCGAAATTCAACCCCTAAGGGGGGCAAATGGGAGGTGGAAGTTTGTATGAAGGTTTGATTTTTTAAAGGTAGAAATGTATAATACATGCATAATATAGCCGTGCGAAGCCGGGGCGGGTCGCTAGTTAAATATAATATAAATAGTACCTGGATGACCGAGCTTTGCTCGGTATTTTTTATTTTTTCTTTACTTAGTCTAACCTCAAAGCAAACACTCATTGACTTCGTGTTACTTAACAACGCCATCTGCTGGAATAACTTTATTGCAAAAATAGTATTAGTAGTTCGCCAATAGATGTCAGAAAGAGTCATATTTTTCAGATAAAAAAAAAGTAAGTTTCGATAAAACACGAATAAAATGACATTATCTAAAAATGATTCCTAGCTAGATCGATTTATCGCCCCCGAAACCCCCTATATACCAAATTTCATGAAAATCGTTGGAGCCGATTCCGAGATTCCAAATATATATATATATATATATATATTTATATACAAGAATTGCTCATTTAAAGATATAAGATAAATATTGCAGGACATTCCACACATCGCCATCTAGCCCGAAGGTAAGTTACTACACTTGTGTTATGGGCGCTAGACAACGGTTACTTCTTATATACTTTTCTTTTGTAAATATATACTTATATTACATACAGATAACCAGACCACAGACAAATATCTAAGCATAAATACATGTCTGAGGCGGGAATCGAACCCGCAACCCTGTGTTTGGCAGTCCGGCATTGTGATATTGTACCAACTGGGTCGTCAAAATTATCAAAATAATATATAATTATTCTACTAATATTATAAATGTGAAAGTTGGTGTGTGTGTGTATGTTTTTTAGTCCTTCACGCAAAAACTAATGGACCGATTGCGATGAAACTCTGTATTTATATAGCGGGAGACCTAGATTAACACATAGGCTAATTGAGGGCTTCTGTTTTTTGTTTGAACGCGCTAATCTCAGGAATTACTGGTTCGAAATTAAAAATTATTTTTGTGTTGGATAGTCCATTTATCGAAGAAGGCTATAGGCTACTTGACATTTTGGTATTCCCACGGGATCGGTACTTAAGCGGGTGAAACCGCGGGGCGCAGCTAGTAAAAAAATAATGTCTTAAAATAAATAAAAAAATACCTATTCAATAACAAACCTAGTGGTTGATCTAAATGTGGTAAATCAGAAACCACTAATTCAAAACAGCTCCTTTTAGGGTTATGTACCTAAAAAGGTAAAAAAGGAACCCTTATCTTTCACTTTCTTGTCCGTCTGTCTGTTTGTTCTATATCCTTCGAAAAGTATATCTTTAAATAGGCTACGAACTTTATTATTACCACATTGCGTGCCCCTTTATCAAGCAAAACGAAATAATATGAAAATTACCATCGCTCGCTGGCTAAATGTCTCTGTTTAGACCAACTTTATCGAAAGGGGTTCAGCCTTTTGTAGGTTATACTTCCGGGTAAATTGGGTAGGCTGTGTCAAAGCGCAGTCGCAGTAGAGACGTAAAACGTCTTGGTTCAACAATTATTGGACTTTTACATTTTTAATCGAGATGCTTTATATACCCATAACACGAGTCTAGTTACTTACCTTTGGGCTAGATGGCGATGGTGTAGATGGTGTGGATTGTCCTACAATATTTATTTATATTTATTTATTTTATTTATATAGCGCGGCTTTACCCATTCCAGCAACACACGACTTCTCAGATACTTTTTGTTTTTATTGTCTGTTTTTTGTATTTACTTTATCTCTTACTGTTTCTTATTTCAAATCAAATCAAATTTCTTTGTTTACCACAAAAAAACCATGAAATAATAAATAAGCGACTCTACCTCTTGCGTTAGTTGAAAAACTGTGTTGCAAAAAGCAAATTCATGAAATTCTTATTTATGTGTATACTATGTCGTGTGTTAGTTCGAATAAATTATATTCTATTCTATTCTTCTCACTTTAACGTACCATTTAGAACGCTGTAGACATGTAGTGGAATAGACTATGTCTAACACCTATACCAACCTTTCAGCTTAGTCGACCGTGGGCCCTTCAAGCCAACGCGTCGCGTCGTCGGCTTGTGCCGACCCGCGCCCCACACTGAGCAGAATTTGGAGCCGAATTTTAAAATTTTTGTTGTGTTTTTGTGTGTTTGAAGTATGCAGAATTGTCGGGGACATCAAAACATTTAAAAATAAGTGATTCTGGTTATGTTATTTAAAAAAAATACCATAAAATATGACTTTGTTTTTTTTGGAGGGATGCGCTGACAAATTCTCAGAATAGAATAGAATAGAAAACATTTATTGTCATAACTGTGTACATGAGCCGATGATATTGCTATAATTATAGTTCGAACAGTTCACCACACTGGGCATACAATAATATTTTACACCAGCTTTACACCATCAGGTAAGATGAGTGTAAATTCAAATTCAAAAGTTTTTATTCAATCGGAGTTATGCAGTATATTACATCACTTTAAAGCGTCTTAAAATTAAGTTAGCCTTCGAAACGCGCCAATGAGAAGAAGGCACAAGAAACTCATGGGGATCATGCTCACAAAGACAATAGATAAAGAAAAATCTTTACAATTCAGAAGTGTATGAGATCCATATCTATATATATAAAAGAAAGTCGTGTTAGTTACACCACTTATAACTCAAGAACGGCAGAACAGATTTGAGTGAAAATTGGTAGGGAGGTAGCTTAGAGCCAGGAGACGGACATAAGATACTTTTTATCCCAATATGCCCACGGGATCGGGACTTACGCGGGTGAAACCGCGGGGCGCAGCTAGTTTAATATAAAAAGCACTGACACTTTACGCTCGCTATTCAAACAATATAATTTTCTTACAGTAACAGGTATTTACATTCTAGAGTTATGCACCTTTGTTAAAAATAATCAAAAATACTTTTTTCCAATAGATCTTTACCTCATAATAGCCTCAGAAATAAAAATAAGCACAACATTTGCATGCCTCAAGTTAACAATACTATGTATCATAGAAGCTCTTATATTACCGCAATAAAGGTCTACAATGCTCTTCCAACTGACCTCAAAGCTCTACATAATAATGATATATTTAAGACTTTAAAAAAAGGCTCATTGTAAAAACCTTTATAGTTTGTCTGAGTTTTATGAAGAAACAAAGATATATTTTTAAATTGCGTAGGTACCTACCTATAGTATTGTGAAAATATTCATTTGCTATATGGGGGTGACTCCCGCTCCGGCTCGTTTCTGGCGCAGAGGATAGCCATCGCCATTCAGCGTGGCAATGCTTCTAGCATCATGGGAACCTTTACGCCGGGTACGATAAGGGGCGGGTTATTTGACTAACTGGTCACTTCATTTATTTGTATTTAAAATGTTAAATGTGTATGTCTTTTTATTTTATTCATTTATTATTGAAGTATTTAGTATATAAGTATTGAAGTATTTAGTATATTGCATGCCTGTAATGGTTAAGTTATAGTTACTTAATTAAGCCTATTTTAAGATCCTTTTGTACGTAACTTTGCAATAAATGTCTTGATTTCTTGAATCAAATCCCATCAAATAATGCCAGTGGAGTGTTATCCACTATAATCATGGTTTAACATTGTAAAATGGGCGTTAACTCTAAGCTCCTGTAAAATAACAAAATTCATTAAATAATAATTTAACTTTTGAAACAATAAACAGCTCAAATAAATTCTCTTTGATGTTGCCGCCGCTTTGTGAATCTTTGATCTAGCCGACGAGCGCCGCCGAGCGTTGCTCGCCGGAAAATGCCGATAAAATGTTCTATAGCTCGACAAGGATTTTTTAAATTATTAATGGCTTCGCACGTCTTGTGCATATAAATAAATATTGCAGGACATTATACACATCGCCACCTAGCCCCAAGTAACAAGACTTGTGTTATGGGTGCTATACAACGGGTATACTACTTATATACTTTTCTTTTGTAAATATATTACAATACATAGAAACAACCAGACCACAGACAAATATCTAAGCATAAATACATGTCTGAGGCGGGAATCGAACCCGCAACCCTGTGTTTGGCAGTCTGGCATGGTGACCATTGTGCCAACTGGGTCGACAGAACAATCCATCTAGCCCCAAGCTAAGCAACTAAGACCAGTATTCACAATCAACCCTATGAGATTGCATAGTGCGCGCGAACGCATAGAGCCGCAAATAAGACGCTGTTTCGTTAGAGTGAAGAGAGCAGCACAAAATTATCCAATCATAGGCCGGATTCGGCGCAGTGCGTTCACTTATCAAAGAGAAACTTAAGTACTGTTTGTGAATACGAGCTTAAGTATCTATAGCTAACGCATATAATACTTACTAGCTGCACCCCACGGTTTCACCCGCGTAAGTCCCGATCCCATAGGAATATCATAATGAAAAGTAGCCTATAGCCTTCCTCGATAAATGGACTATCCAACACAATTAATTTTTCAATTCGAACCAGTAGTTCCTGAGATTAGCGTGTTCAAACAAACAAACTTTATAATATTAGCATAGATTACAACACTGGCTACACTCCGTGGTTTTACCCGTTAAGTACGGATCCCGCGGGATTTGTGGGACCTATATCATTCTCCATCCTCTACACTAACACTCTACCGATTTCCATCCAAATCGGTTCAGTCTTTTGAGCGTGAAGTGAACAAACAAACAAAAAAACTTTCAGATTTATACAATTAGAATTATTGGATTTCGATGTATATATACCACGACATTCTTCTTAAATAGAGCTCTATCTAATAGTGAAAACCAGATTTCAATTGGTTTTGCCGTTTTTAATTGTATAATTAACAAATAGACAGACATTAAATTTAAAAACGACCCTAATATATTTTTTATCACAGTTGCTCATAAAGTGGATCTTATTCAACGGCTTTTAGGCTCATAATCCAACATATTATGCACGCGTGCGTTTTAGATTTGTTAACTAGTGCTGTAAAGTTATCCCGAAAAGGTAGGTACCAAAGAGTTTTTTAGCTAGCAAAAATGGTTGTCTCTAAAGTCGGTTTACGAACGAAAATTTTACGTGATAATGACTTAGAAAACGATTAAAAATTGAGTTGTTTATTTTTGTTTTTTCTTTACTTAAATATATTGTTTTTCCGTACCATTGTATTTTGTTCTTAACCCCCGACGCAAAAACAAATAGAAAAACCCTAAAAAATAATGTATGTCACACGAGGATGTATAGGTTAAAAGTCTTTAGCCTGGCCTTTCCGGAGCATAATTAACAAAAAAATATTGCCTTAAAAAAATGTAAACATAGAGTTATCACAAATATTTTGTTAATTATTATTTTGTTTTCTTTTCAAGTCTTTTCTATTATTCGCAACTGTGATAAAAAACGTCGTACGATATACGTGTGGAATTGATATTTGCATCTTGGCTTCTATAACACGCTCGCTGCCGCTCGCGCGTCATAAACCGCCTCTATGCAAAGATCAATTTACCACACTTATATCGTAATGTACTATTTTCTACTAATTTTTCTAACGCCCGTTTAAAACAGTACTTAACTTGCTCTTGGATAAGTGAACGCACTGCGCTAAATGCGGCCCTATGATTGGTCAATTTTGTGTTGATGGAACTTCTGCATTCACAAAAAAGTGTCATGGTTATATTTTGTGACGTCATGCGTCTTGGTAACATGGCCACGACGCATTTATTCCCGTTAGGAAACATAGTATTTAATTCCCGATCCCGTGGGAATATCGGGATAAAAAATAGCCTATAGCCTTCCTCGATAAATGGCCTATTCAACACAAAACGAATTTTTCAATTCGAACCAGTAGTTCCTGAGATTAGCGCGTTCAAACAAACAAACAAACAAACTCTTCATCAGCTTTATAATATAAGTATAGATAATAATATTGCTCAACTGGGCTTGTGTTATGGTGACGAGTAACGAATAGAAGGAAAAAAAGGAATAACAAAAAGAAATATCTTAATCTTTTATCGTTTTCTTATGACGTTATCACGTATAGTTATAGTCTGTAAACCGACTTTACAGACGGTTGTCTGTAAAGTCGGTTTACGGACGATAATTTTTTGGCAGTTTGTAATGTACTCTGCCTCAAGTTGAATAAGTTCCTTGTCTGGTTGTCGTTGTTTTTTTTAACCTGGTAATTGTATTTTTTTGAAGGTTTCATATAGCCCGAAGGTAGTAAGTGAAATGTGTTTTTTTCTGTTCATATACTTATTTAATTTGTAATTTTTATTTCGTGGAATAAATGGAACTGTTTTTATTTAATTTAACGTTTGATAGCGAGCGTATTAGAGGTTAGAAGGCACAAAAATAATTAACGTTATATAGGATGAGTTTTTTTACGTGGGCCTTCAGGGCTATTTCCAAAACAATGAGAGCGAAAAATGCTAAAAGGAGTTGGGTGCCTGATTTTGACAAAAACGAAAACTGTAAATTTAGATTTTGGAAAAAAAAAACAACATAAAAGCAATTGGTTGTTTGTAAAGTCGATTTACGGATAATAATTTTACGTGATAACGTGATAAGAAAACAATGAAAGCTTTAGATATTTATTTTTATTATTCTTTTTTTTTCTCGTTTAGACAAGTCTTCTATTCGTCACTCGTCACCATAACACAAGCCCAGATGAGCGATATTATTATTAAATACTCTGTTTCCTAAGTTACCGTGACGTGTCATGGCCATATGACATACCATGACGCATAACGTCACACGATATTACCGTGACACTTTTTTGTGAATACAAATGTTCCATCAATTTATAAGACGTTATCACGTAAAAATTACTAGCCAGGAATCGAACCTGTTGATTTTGCAAAAAAAAATATCACCTATAATTTTTAATACTAATCGATAGTGTTGCTGATAAAGATTAATTAAAAAATAAAATAAATATAAATAAAATAAATATTGCAGGACATTCCACACATCGCCATCTAGCCCCAAGCTAAGTAACTACACTTGTGTTATAGGTGCTAGACAACTCATATACTACTTATATACTTTTCTTTTGTAAATATATACATATAATACATAGAAACATCCAGACCACAGACAAATATCTAGCAGTAATAACATAGTATGGCAAATCAAAGCAAATAGCTAACTTTTGTAGATTTTTTTTCTTTTTCTTATTAGGGGCAGTTCCTCTTCTACTAGGCCATTTATAACTCAGTTTAAGTATTATACAAATAAAATATTTATTCTATTTTCTTTCCTTTTTACCGTATATAATTATTTTGCAATTTTATTTATTTATCGTTTTATTGTGTGTATGTGGGAGCGTACGACGACGCACGACGGCAGCGAGTTTGGCCGGAAGACCAGCGCTGCAGCCATGTTACGCTTGACCGTGGCTTACAGCTGAGGTCGATCCATTTGGGGCAGCACATGGCTTCTTAAATATTCTTAGGTTTAGTGTATGTTTCTCAGTTGTATAATGTTACCTATTTCTCTGTGAGTGTTTAATTTTAAAGTTGTCGTGTGCCTGCACCGAATAAATGTTTTTCTTTCTTCTTTCTTTCTAGATTTCTACAATCTTTTATTGCCTTTGGTTTATCTTTCTATGTTTGTTTCTATTTAATTGATCTCTATCAGCAATTTAAAAAAAAATTGCAAAATAAAAAGGTTCGATTCTTGGCTAGGGTATTGTTTTTTTTTTTTCAATTATAATCCATCTTTATTTAGGTTTATTTTAAACGTTAATTGTTGACAAACCTAGGCACATATCTGCTTAATAAAATAAAATAAATCTCTTTTTATTATATTATATATATATAAAAGAAAGTCGTGTTTGTTACAACACTTATGACTCGAGAACGGCTGGACCGATTGCGATGAAACTCTGTATCTGGATAGCTGGAGACCTCGATTAACACATAGGCTACTTTTTATCCCGATATTCCCATCGGATCGGGACTTACGCGGGTGAAACCGCGGGGCGCAGCTAGTCTATACATATAATAAATCTGTAGACATCAAAAAATCTGTAATTGTAAGATATCCAGAAAAAAAATACACAGGTCGTCTTTAAATCGTTAGCTGAACACGATAGGGTGGTTTTTAGAATTTTTGTCTGTTTGTCTGTTTGTCTGTCTGTTTGTTTGTTTGAACCAGGTAATCTCATAAACTACAGAACAGATTTCGACAAGGTCCACACAAATATGTTCAGGAAATATCAGATTAACATTTAGGGTATGTTTCAATTTGAGTTTAATACAATAATTAAGATATTTGATAAAAAAACATTTTAATTATGGCTTCGCACGTGTGCATTTAGCCAGTGTCAAGTTATATTTTGCATCAAATTATGACCCGATTTTTCATAAATCGGGCCTAAAGTGTTTCAATACAGTCAAAGTCGACATAGTCCGTCAAGTCAGGGGTTATAGTAAAGCGGTGGCAAGTTTACCATAACCTTAATAGGAGATTTGGAGGCAACGTGAAAACTGCATGTTTGACACTGATTTTTACTTTCACTACACTTGTGCACTTTCACAGAACTAAATTGAATAACATTCCACCAGAATTATACAATTCAACTCGGGTTACATCTAAGTTTCATGAAAATAAAACTGCAGCACGACATGTTGTTAACTCGTTCCCGCCAAAACTCAAAAAAAAAAACATTTAAAAAATGTGAAATCGAAACAATTTTCCGTGGTAAAACGTAATCGAACGTCAGAAGGGAACAGTACCCTTACCACGGGTTTTTTACGTATTCGATTAAACATTATATATTGAGTATTTACTATGAAACTTCCTAAAAATCAACTTACTAGGTCCACCCGTCTCTGAGAATATCGGTAGTGACACACTGACAGACAAACGGACAAGAGAGTGATCGAAAAAGTGTTTCTTTTTTTCGAGTTCTTCAAAAAGTCATGGTAGGGCTGCAGTACATGCCTCCGCTCAAGATGACAGCTGTCATAAAACCAAATAGTTTGCATTTAATACTACCTACGTGAAACTGAAAATGAGGTTAGTACAAAGAGGTACTACTACATAATATTACCGATCTCCTTTACCGAAGACCTCCGATGGTACACTTCTATCGCGCTTTTCTCCTGCTATAGTTTGAATTATGAGTTCAAGTAGCGGAAACCTTAAATAGTAAAAACAAAAAAAGAATTTTCCAAATCGCTGCAAGAGTTTACGAGTAATCAGCGAGCATACATAAAAAAATAAATATATACGTGACGAATTGAGAACCTCTTCCTTTTTTGATGTCGGTTAAAAAATATACAGGTAGTTATTTGTAAAAATCATTTTTTTCCCAAAATTACGTAGGCCTGCCAGCTACCTAATAAAAAAACTGGGCAAAATACCCCCAGTCAAGAATTTAGAAAATTGGAAAAGGGGTCCGGACATTCAGTATGGTAGCGTGGTTATATGTTATGTTATGTTTTTTGCGCTGGGATTTTAGACCCGATGAATAAATTATGCCCAACGCTTTATAGGTTTTGTTTGATGGCATTATTTGTCATTTTCGATAGGTATGGGACTCAAAGTGAACCGCAAACTTTTGAAAAATTATAGGTTATCATTTTTCTTTAAATATTCCATTTCCGAAACGTCTCACTTTAGAAGTTGAATGTCCTTTTGTAGTTTGGCATAAAGGTTTTGGAATAATCGGTTTTGACATAAAAACCTAAACTAGGCATAACATAATTATACACAATTATTTTTGGCATAAAGTCACCGCGCACTCTTAGAAAATCAAGGAACATCACGTTTCTTCAAAAACCCTGTATCGAAAACGCTTTAGAGGGTTGGTGTTTGTATTATTTTTTTTTTCGATGCCCTCTGTCGATAGGTATGAGTCTCAAAGAGCACCGTGCACTTTTGTGAAATCATAGGACATCACGTTCCTTCAAATACCCCGTTTCCGAGATGCTTTAGATGTTTGGTGTGAAAGCATTTTTTGTTCAACGTAATGCCTGCTATCAATATGTAAGGATCTCAATGTGCATCGCGTTATTTTAAGTATTAGTATTTGTTCTGTCCAATGGCCTTTCTTTTTAATCATTAATATTATTATTTGATAATAAAAACAATGTATATTATTATTTGCACCAAAATAGATTATTATTTGCATGATGTTGGTGTAATAAATACTATAATAACCTCTTATATGATTAATTGAAGAATATGAATCGAGACACAAAGGTAGTTGATAATTATTTTTTCTTTAATTTACAAAAATCTAAAGATAGCTAGGAAGACAAAGTATTTTGAAAAATTTGTGCGAATAGAAATTGGACTTAGTTTTAGCTTATCATATTGTTGTGTATTATGTTTTATTTGTGAAAAATTAACAAAAATAGTACCTTGGGTAAACAAAACAAACCCGAGGTAAACACTGTGCTTTTCATTACGAATAAACATAAAATTCTTCGTAATAACGAGAGTGAATGAGAGACTCCATACTACCTGATCCTCTTACAAGGTTGGGACCAAAGAGGTTATAGATTATGTAGATTTTTTTGTTTTTGCTGTTTGTTTTCAATATGTTTTCAATACTCAAATACGTCGGTACTTACCGAAGTGATTTTTATTAATTAGTTTATCCAACACTGAGTAATGACGCGAAGTCCGTAGATTTAAATTACAGTTTTTGTAACACGGTTTGTCTAGAAAATGTTATTTACACAAAATACACAATCATAAATGAAAAACCAGATTAAACTTAACACAAAAACATAATAAAATAACAAAAGATAATACTAATTAAAATCATTCAAAATGCAAGCATTTCCTGCCAGTATTTTTTTACTCAAAGAACAACACTGACCACACTGTCGCATAAAGCCACATCTGCAACATCTTGACAGGGCGCCGGCAGAGGCGCAGCATGGTCATACGTCGCTTTGACCATTTTCACCTTTACATTTATTTTATTAAATAAGATATCTTGAACTAAATATATCTACCTGAATTCGATTACTAAGAAAAAACCTATTATGTACTCTCTGTCAGTACTCTGGCAGTATGGATGAGCCGTGCGAAGCCATAATTTGACATGACAGCTGTCAGTGAAAGCGATTTTCCCTAGGGCTGAAAGTTTTTTTCTTTCTACACGCTCTTCAGGCATCTTTAGACCTACTTTCGGAGTATGAGTAAGTAAAGTGTCTTCGCCAAATCAATTAAAAATATAGTTTAAAAACAATGTAACTACCTATTTTGTTTTATAACTTACACCGAATGATAAATTGTATCTATGCCGAAAAATGCTAGGTATTCTATATAACCCAAAACCACATCGCAAACGAAGTCGCGGGCAACAGCTAGTTACAAATAAAAGACATCCTCAAGCGCGTCTCCCCGAGGCATCGTTCCCAGAAGGCTGGCAACATTTCCCCTCTGGATGGCCAGACTGACCCTTTTTTTACTTTTTGTTTTATATCAAATGATGCAGTTTTCGTTTTTTTTCCTCAAAATGAGCACGCAACTCACGCGGGAATATCGGAGATATATATTTTGAAACCTAAAGAAATATGACAGTCGGCGATCTATTGAGTGTCTAATCTAAAGTCTGCAGAATAACTTGGGCCACAAGGCGCGTTAACTTTTGTACATATAACGATTGTTTGGTCTGTGGTATAAGCTGAAGCGTTTTAGAATTTTAAACTACCATGGTTATAGAGTTCTAAAGGGTAAGATAAAGATATTTATTTGCATAAAGTAAGTATACAGATCTTAGGATTAAAAGTTTAATATACTTTGCTTCAAATATTTGGTAAAAACGGCACTTTTTACTATGACTCCACTGTCCGTCTGTCTGTCACCAGGCTGTATCTCATAAACCGTGATAGTTATACATTTTCACAGATGATGTATTTGTCTACTCCTTCTATCGATATTAGCTAATCGATCCTAACTTAATTTTTAAGACGTTTGAAAGTGATGTAATGCACTGCATGACACCTATTTAATATTTTTTTTGAATTTGATACTATTGATTTTTAATCAACTTTAAATTAGCAACACTAGCAAAGTGTTTATCGCAACAGATGGCGCCACGTTCTAGATCGCGCAAGCGAAATTTTTTTAAGATAAGCTATCATATACAAGTTCCAACGAAACATCGTTGGTGGGCCTCAGCACCTGCCCGGTGGAAGATCTTCCCTTTACACACCCCACACATGATCGGTTATGCTCGCGCGCAAACATAACCGAGCGGCATAAAATACCAATTTTGATATTTGCTTAGTTGCATGTACGGTCGGCTGCATAATTGCAGACCCACCGTAGAGCTCCAAAACGGCTGTTATAAGAATATTTTCAACAAGAGCAAGATTCTGGACACCTGCTTTAGTTGAAGTTTAAAGCCTTCTAACTCATCAATTAATCAAACCAAATAAAAGTAGTTTTTGAACTCTACTGAGAGCTGCAATTATGCAGTCGACTGTACATGCATCGAAAACTGTGAAGTTTTACCCCATACAAGCTAGGGTTTGCCTGTCGGTTATGCATGTGAAGTCATAAGCATCATGCATAACCTATGCATGTATGGCCTCCAAAGACAAAGTCAAAGTCAAAATTCTTTATTCCTTTGGATGCTTAATACCTAGGTACAAGATCACATGGACACGTCTTAAAAACTAAGTTAGGATGTGTGCCTTCGGAACGCGCCCACCAATAAGGCACAAGAAACTCATGGGGTCCATTAGAGGACATACAACCAAGTGTCCCAAAACTATAACCCCAATGCATTTTGAAACAAAACTACCCCTTTGAACCGGTATCCACTCGTAACTTGCACCAAACTTCACAATATAACCCGTTTGACGAAGGTGAAGTCAGCCGTTTATGAATATTAAATAACATACATACATACATACTTACATATAAACTTGATGTTAATAAATAAATCATTATATTATTAATATACTGAGAGAGATTCATGGGATGGTTAGAGTACCCGTCCAATGTACCGGAATTCAATCGATTTCAGACTTTATTACTTACCTCAAAATTTCAAATAGTGAAATCGACTGTCCTGATCTTCTATTAAAAATATAGTACCTGGATGACCGAGCTTTGCTCGGTATTTTTTTTTTACTTAGTCTAACCACAAAGCAAACACTCATTGACTTCGTGTTACTTAACAACGCCATCTGCTGGAATAACTTTATTGCTCACAAAAAATAGTATTAGTAGTTCGCCAATAGATGTCAGGAAGAGTCATATTTTTCAGATAAAAAAAGTAAGTTTCGATAAAACACGAATAAAATGACATTTTCTAAAAATGATTCCTAGCTAGATCGATTTATCGCCCCCGAAACCCCCTATATACCAAATTTCATGAAAATCGTTGGAGCCGATTCCGAGATTCCAATTATATATATATACAAGAATTGCTCATTTAAAGATATAAGATTTAAGAGCACCGAGGTCTAGACTTAAGCATAATTCTTTGATACATATACCTAGACGGAGAACTAAATACAGGAGGAACACGTATACGGTGCGAGTGGCGAGTGAGTTCGATTTACTCTGTGAGGAGACTTCAGTGGATCCTTTCTTCACTAGCGTTAACTCTGCGAGAAGGCAGCTTAGTCTTATCTTCTTTCAAGGCTCCTAATTTTTATTGTTTTGTTGTTATTTCATATTTACGTATTTGTTTATCAGTTTTAGTATTGTCTCTATATTTATATTGAATGTACCTATATTTTAATTCTTGCTGGATTGTGATTTGTGTTTTTGCTTGCTTGTTTTGTATCTATACCTATTCTATTTTCTACTCGTGAGAACCTATAATTGGCTTTCTGTTTCTTGTTTTGTTTCTTATTATTTTTGTAAAGCTGTTGGTTTTCCAAATAAATAAAAAAAATAAAGTCTTGAATATTCGAAGAGATTCCTTTACAACACGCGCCGCGTGATGGCCGGTTTTTCATAAAATTGACAATTCATGAAAAAGATGTCAATGATTGACACAGTAGCGTAGCGAGAGAGGGGGCGGAGGGGCGGAGGGGCGGACCGCCCCGGGCGCCACCATTAGGAGAGCGGCAAAATTTAAAAAAAAATATTTTGTGCGGTCACTGGCGGTCAGTCAAGCAATTAACTTTTCAAGAAATTATCTCTTACTTGCTAATATTTAAAGTTCGTCCCGCCCAATACGGTTGTTGCAAATCACGACCATCCTTACATGGTTATGAAATAAATATTTTTCGCACAATTATTTCATATCGTTACATTGTTTCTCACAAACACCAACATTATTATTTTTATGAAGTCAAAAGGGCAACAATTGTCAACATTATTATTGTTAAGACTTGAAAAGGGCGGCACATTATGACTCCGCCCCGGGCAACAGTGACCCACGCTACGCCACTGGATTGACCAAATACCGCATCAGAATACTTTAATGCCAATGCTTTGTGTTGCTAGTTATTACAGACTAGCTGCGCTCCGCGGTTTCACCCGCGTAAGTCTCAATCCCGTGGGAATATTGGAATAAAACGTAGAATAAAGCCTTCCCAGATAAATGGACTATCTAACACGAAAATAATTTTCCAATTCGAACAGGTAGTTCCTGGGATTAGCGCGTTCAAACAAACAAACAAACAAACTCTTCAGCTTTATAATATAAGTATAGATTTTACGATAATACTAACTGTTCCAGCTCATGTTGTTTTGTGATTTACAAAAAAATCTGTATATATAAAAATCTTGTGTCACGATGTATGTTGCCAATAAACTCCAAAACTACTGAACCGATTTCAATCAAATGTTCACATGTACCCGTATTTTGGTCTAACTTACTGGATAGGATAGTTATCATCTCAATTATTCGCTTATGTCGTGAATGTAAACGAATAAAATGTATCAATTAATGGTTTCTTAAGCAAGTGTTTATTTACTGTTTAGTTTTATGAAGTTCTCATAGATGGCGGTGTAGGTTGATTCATCGATAAAATTCTTCAATATGGTTTGACATCTAGGTTGCAAATACACCCAATAGAAGGCGCTGTGTTCGGGACTTACGCGAGTGCAGCTAGTAATACCTATAAGAAAAAAAATAGAATAGTGTTCGATTCTCAGACCTAACGAATAAAAACTAAAAAAGTGTGGCACTCGGGGACTGCCGCGGTAAAGCTTTGCATCGTGCGAGCTTCGTACAGTCGTACCATATACATACACGTTAAATGAACGCTCGGCCGAGCTACATGGTAGGCGGAGTGGGGGGTGTTAGTTTAGGTAAGGCAAGGCATCCCCGCTACCCCTCCCCCGGGAGTAACGGGACGGTGCATAAGGCTGCATTTCTCCACCAAATTATTATAGTGTTCTGTTTCTTCCTGTTAAAGTTATCTATCTATCTATAGTAGTATATAAGTTGTCTAGCACCCATAACACAAGTCTAGTTAGTTAGCTTGGGGCTAGATGGCGATGTGTGGATTTTTTTTTGTTTAATTTTTGTAAAATTAGACAAAAATAGAATAGAATTTATTCCGGTTTGATTTCAATTTGATTTGTTCCTACGACAAAAGACGCTTTATTAACTAATTTTACCGACTAATAATATTATCAAGTTCCTTATCAGTAGATCAGCTAATCATTGAGGGCAACGACCTTCGGCGGCACCCTTTGATCTTTCCTTTGTCGGCTTCCCTTTGAAGTTACATCTGACTTATCTCGTTTGAGATTAAAATAATTTTCAAAATGTCCTCCGTTCTTAGAACTTTGGTTAAGTCGAAAGTTATTTCGAAATAGTGTTGTTGGTAGTTGACTATCGATAGTTTATCGATAATTGATAATTTGACGACCCAGTTGGCACAATGGTCACCATGCCAGACTGTCAAACACAAGGTTGCGGGTTCGATTCCCGCCTCAGACATGTATTTATGCTTAGATATTTGTCTGTGGTCTGGTTGTTTCTATGTTTTATAAGTATATTACAAAAGAAAAGTGTATATTCGTTGCCTAGCACCCATAACACAAGTCTAGTTACTTAGCTTGGGGCTAGATGGCGATGTATGGAATGTCCTGCAATATTTATTTATTTTTTTATTTCTTAATTCATTAATTAATAGGTACATTGTCCCCCCG
Source organism: Idaea straminata (assembly GCA_951213275.1). NCBI lineage: Eukaryota > Metazoa > Arthropoda > Insecta > Lepidoptera > Geometridae > Idaea > Idaea straminata. The sequence goes on from OX577872.1 coordinate 7,751,994, forward strand.
AGAATGTTATTATTGCATTACTAGCTGCACCCCACGGCTTCACCCGCGCGTAAATCCCGATTCCGTGAAAATATCGGCATAAAAAGTAGCCTATATGTTAATCCAGGTCTCAAGCTATCTACGTACCGAGTTTTATTGCAATCGGTTTTGTAGTTTATGCGTAAAAGTGTAGCAAACACACACACAACTAATGATGGCGTAGCAATAATAGAAAAAAATATGATAAAATTCTCCATTTTTCTAGATTACAATGAAATTGAAAGTATTTCGTGAACTAGATATGAAAAAAAGATATAAGCATTTAAAGTGATGTGTTTTACATTTTCTTCATCAGCATCTGACGCTATTACACATATAGGAACTTTAAGATCCTAACCCCCTTGTAAACTGTAAAACATGGCATTTTTGTTCGAAGTTGTGCCATATTCGTTCACATTTTCAGTGTTAGTGTAAACTATCGATATTGAAACTATCGATATCGATAGTGTAAACTATCGATACTGAAACTATCGATAGTTCGACAACACTATTTCAAACTATCATAGTTAAGTTTATTAAAGTGTATTTACTTAATTTTGCTAAGTAATTTATGTGAGGGCTTTACTTAGAGAGGTTCTTGTATGATTTTATTGACTGTTGGTACCCCGTCTGCTTGGTATTGAATTAACTTATTGGAACGAAGTTCCTTATCGCGCGTTGCGAAAGCGGGCTAGACGGAAAAAAATAAGACCAAAAGTTGTAATGACACTTTTTGATTTTATTACAATTCCTTCACTAATTAATCGAAAGGAACTTCGTTCCATCGGGGTGTCCCTTGACACTTCTGAAGTTTTTTTATTTTGTACTCAAAAGGAAAAAATCCAGTACAATCGTTTCTTTATTACTAACATAGTTTTAAAACCATTTAAATTAAATCATACTCCTTTAATTCATATTTTACACGAATGAATACTAATTATTAAGGTACAATCGACGCTCAAAAGTACACTACCACCGTAACGTTTACAATCCTGTGCAGCTATCAGAACATTATAACAACGTAACCTGTGGATCGAACCCACGTCGGTTGGTGTAGTGGGTGCCGGCTTATACCACTCACGCAACTAAACACATAGCTAACATGTTGACAATAATAATCACACTGAGTACTTTTAATTCAAGTATATATGTTTGTGTGTAATGTCTATTAGAAGAAGGTCGTAAGTCCAATACTTGTTTATAGTATTATTGTAGCAAACTGATAGTGTACTTGTATGTATGTATGTATGCATACGGGCTTTTTTCCGCAACTAGACTCTTATTAATTGGGTCCTTTTTGCGTGAGGATGGAGTAGGCTCCAGAGGAGAGAACTTGTCAATACTTCTGGAGCCAACTAAGCCGCGGGTTTCATCACGATGTTTTCCTTCAGAGCAATGCCAATTAGCGCACATAAATTTTTCTTAAGAAAAATACATTGGTGGCCGGCCGGGATTCGAACCCACGACCTTCAGAATGAAAGTCAGGGTATCTACCACTAAGCCACCACCGCCCTGATAGTGGACTTATGACGCATACTGGACCTGCGGTTAAAAGGACCATCATCCTTAATTTAAAACTACTTATTTCGTAAAAATATGAAAAACTATTTAAATATGAGTTTCTCGTGCTTTCTTCTCATTGGTGGACGTGTTCCGAATGCACACATCCTAAGTGTTTAAGGTGAAAGGGTAAAGGCGCTTTCTCCATACAAACGTAGTCGACTGTTATCTCCCTGGATAATGACACTAGAGCAAACATTTTTGTTGCATAAAACTTATAACTGCCATGACTATGCCCCTATGTCTTGGTTATTTCATTTTATAATTATCATAGAAAAATATTTTCTCTAGTATCTTTTCCAGGGAGACAACAGTCGACTACGTTTGTATGGAGAAAGCGCCTTTACCCTATCCTCTTAAGACGTTTCAATGTGATTCCAAATGAAAAAAATCTGCCATGACTATGCCCCTATGTCTTGGTTTTTTTCATTTTCTAATTATCATAGAAAAATATTTGCTCTAGTGTCATTATCCAGGGAGAAACTACGTTTGTATGGAGAGAGCGCCGGTACCCTTTCCTCTTTAAAACGTTTCAATGTGATTCCAAATGAAAAAATAAGTTTTGACTTTGACTTTATTATTTGCCACTCTGTTTTTAACAACAGATTGTAAAAAAAACCTAATATTTTAAGTTCATTCGTGCGTCCAAAACCGACATTTAAAGTTTCAAAAACTTCTTAAAGCTTCCCTTTTATCGTGTCTTAAGGACGGCTTAAAAAATCGTTTAACTTTACTTTTTTTATCTACGGAGCTTTAAGTGGTCGTTTTAGGATGGAATTGTGTTAAAAAATACCAATTTATGAGACTGATTAAGGTTGCCTGGAAGAAATCGCTTTATGCGATAAGGTCGCCTGTTTGTACGGGTGGCTGCATGATTGCAGACCCACCGTAGAGCTCCAAAACGGCTGTTATAAGAATGTTTACAACACAAGCAAGATTCTAGACACCTGTTTGAAGTTTAAAGTCTTCTGACTCATCAATTAATCGAACAAAAATTATTAGAATGAAAACATACCAATAAAAGTAACTTTTGAACTCTACCGGGGTCTGAAATTATGCAGCCGACTGTACAATTTCGTAGTTAATAAGCTGTCTCGTCCTTTATTTTCAATGTTTTATGTGTTGTACAAATAAAGTTTATCTTTCTATCTATTTATCGTTACTTTTAAACTAAAATTCGAAATATTTAAGTAATTATTGGTTACTAGCTGAGCTTTTTGGTTTCATCCGCCTAAGTTCCGTTGTTAACTTTTTAATTTCTTCATTTTCTAATCATCATAGATATTAAGATATAATAAACAAAAAAAAGTATCTAACCATACGCAATACATGATGCCGTCATGGTACCGGAACATGACGCCGTCATGGTACCGGAACATGACGCCGTCATGGTACCGGAACATGACGCCGTCATGGTACCGAAACATGACGCCGTCATGGTACCGGAACATGACGCCGTCATGGTATTGGAACATGACGCCGTCATGGTACCGGAATATGACGCCGTCATGGTACCGGAACATGACGCCGTCATGGTATTGGAACATGACGCCGTCATGGTACCGGAATATGACGGTGCAAACAGACACTTTTTTGTAAATGCAGGCGTTCCATCAATTTATAAGACATTACACGTCAAAAAATTAGAAAGTTGCGCACCAAAAACGTGACCGATTTTCGTTACTTGTTAGTAGGTTTTACCCCTCGGATTTTTCTCATACCGGGCGCCTTATACATATATGAAAATCGATTCTTAAGGAGTAAACTCCAATAAACTCCAAAAACAAAACATAGGCGCATGGTCATAGTAGTTATAAGTTTTATGCAACAAAAAATATTTGCTTTAGTGTCATTATCCAGGGAGAAAACAGTCGACTACGTTTGCATGGAGAAAGCGCCGGTACTCTTTCCCCTTAAGGCTGCTTATGCTGCCCTTTCCCTTTCCTCTTAAGTTGACATGTCACTGGTTGAAGTGCGGAACCCTAAAGACTAATAAAAACCAGCAAGGGTTTTGGCGGCAACGAGTTAACAACATGTTATACATAATTCTGGTGGAATGTTATTCAATTTAGTTCTGTGAAAGTGCACAAGTTTAGTGAAAGTAAAAATCAGTGTCAAACATGAAGTTTTCTCGTTGCCTCCAAATCTCCTATTAAGGTTATTGTAAACTTGCCACCGCTTTACTATAGCCCCTGACTTGACAGACTATGACGACTTTGACTGTTTTCAAAACACTTTAGGCCCGATTTATAAAAAATCAGGTCATAATTTGATGCAAAATATAACTTGACACTGGCTAAATGCACAAACCGTGCGAAGCCATAATTAATAGAAAAAAAACCCAGCAATAAATACATGCCCTAATATATAAATATCCTGTCAAATGAAAAACGCGGGACACGTTTGACAGTCAGATCCGCCATCTTGGGGCTGCATGTGTTTCATGATTACTCACGTTTGCAAGATTTATACGTAAAATAATAATATTTGGAGATTTCGTATTATTTAACCGAGCTGCGAAAAGAAGGGTTTTGTGCCCTACATCTGTCTGTTTCTAATTACTTGGCAGTTCTAACAGAAAATATGTTGGAAATGAAAGCTTTAGGCGTGATAACGTCTAATAAATTGATGGAACAATTGCATTCACAAAAAAGTGTCTGACGTATGTCTGACGAAATATTGCGTCCGTTCCCGTTAGGAAACATAGTATTTAATAATATTATCGCTCATCTAGGCTTGTGTTATGGTGACGAGTTAAGAATAGAAGACTTATATAAAGGAAAAAATACATAAAAAAAACATCGTTTTCTTATGACGTTATCACGTAAAATTATCGTCCGTAAGCCGACTTTACAGACATTCTTATCGGATGCCTACGTCATACAAAGAACACACCCTCCAAGTTTCAGGTGTCTACGATCAGCGGTTTAGGCTGTGCGTTGATCCGTCAGTAAGTTATTCAGGACAAAGCATTTTTTACGTATAGATAAATAGCCTATTTTACTCCAAATTAATCAATGTATCCTCATACCAAGTTTCGTCTGAATCGGTCCAGTAACATTTCATTTTAGCCTCGATTGACGTACACAATTTTTTAGGGTTTTTTTTCCCATTTGTTTTTACGTCGGGGGTTAAAAACAGAATTATAATGATACAGAATAAAAAAAAAAAACAAAACTAAATTTTTAATAGTTTTCTAAGAAGTTATTACGTAAAAGTATCGTTCGTAAACCGATTTTACACACAACCATTTTGCGTGGCTTTAAAACTCTTTGTTGGTACCTACCTTTTTTATCCATCAAAACAGTGTAACCCAGATAAATTAAGAATGTTTCATCTACCTAACATGTAATTACCAATTTAACTTATCTGGATAACTTTTTACACATTAGTGGCGTCAAAGTAATGCATAACGCACGCGTGCGTAATACGTTGGATTATGAGCCTACAAGCGGTTTAATAAGCAATTTAATGAGCAACTGTGTTTTTTTGTGTAGTCGACGTTGCGTCACAGTGGCGCCCCCATGTGCAGACATACAGACATATTGTGACGACCACTCTAAGTGTTGATAGGATTTATCTAAGCACAGTGAAGAACATGGCATTCAGCCAATGCCTTTATTTTCACTCTGTTTTACGTAGTTTTTTATGTCGTACTGTTTTGGCTGACTGTCAAAGGTCATTATTATTTAACCGACTTCTAAAAAATAGGTTCTGTATTCGTCACGTATATGTAAACTGCGCCCTGTGGTTTCATCCACGTTAGTCCCGATTTAAACTACCATTTTTTATTTATTTTATTTTATTTATTTCAAGAAAACATACAGCTTAAATTATTACATAAGATTATAAATATATATATATTACATAAGCCAATAAAGTTTTCAAAGATAAGTAAATACATATGAAGACAGAGTTAAATTTAGACATGAGAAGTGAAAAATACATATTAGGTAAGCGAATTAATAAATAAATGAAACGTATGGGAAAAGCTAAATATTTTATGTACTGTTATATAATTATCTGAATTATAAAGTAGGTATACCCAAATAACATGGAATACAGTAGGTAAGTAATTTTAAATTTATTTTTATTTTTATTTCTACACTTTTTTAACCAGAGAAGTAAAACTATTCAGTTTGCAGTTAAACATATCGATGTGATGGTAACGATTATTATGTGTTTTGCAAGCTCTGACTAGAAATCTATTTTTCGAGTATTTGGTTCTACAAATAGGAACTGAAAATAATGCGTTGTTGGAGCGAATACATGTCTTAGGACACTTAAATGAAATACGACTCAAAAGGAAAGGAGAATCTATTAAGTTATTCATAATTTTAAACAAGAATATCTGATCCCTGTGTTCACGCCTCAATTCCAATGTTTGTAGCTGTGGTGAGGATTTCTTAAACTTATAGCCTAGTCTTCTCAAGAACTTATTCTGGATTCTTTCTACTTGCTCTATATAAGAAGTAAATATGGGGTTCCATACCGTGGATGCATATTCTAAGTGACTTCTTACTAAGGAGTTATACAACATGATGTAGGTGTTCACATTTTTGAAATCTTTACACTGCCGGAATACAAAACCTAGCATTTTATATGCTTCACGTCGGGGTCACCAGTAAAGCGAAGCGGAAGGGGCAAGGCTGCCTATCGTAGAAGGAAAACGAAGATATAAAAACTTCTAGCTTTATTTGAAGAAGGAGTACGGAAAAGAAAGATATACACGAACACGTAATTACGCGCAAGCGAGCGGTTTGCGGAGAGCGGCGTGCGTCTAACGTAAGATAGGATGTCTCGATGACTGCCGGCGCAAGCGGCGGCCGGCCGATGCTAGCCCGGCTACCGCGCGCGCGCCCGCTGCACCCCTCTGCACACCTTGAACCGGTCGCAGTGCGGCAGCGAGCGTCCGCGCAACTATCTAATAACAAAATTAATACGCTCGTCCGCTTGTGCGTTTACAATAATATATTAACTTAATATTAACTTATATTTACCTTATATAACTATTCTAATATTATATCCTAAACCTAGCCTTTAACCTAGCATTTTATTTTAGAAAACCTAGCATTTTATTTTGCCGATTTTCATCCAAATCGGTTCAGTCGTTTGACCATAAAGAGGGAACAAACAAATAAATAAACAAAAATTTGTCTTTGAGTGACCAAGTATCTTCTAGACACCGCGTGCTACATCTTTTTTGCGTGAGGATGGAGTAGGCTTGCCCAGCACCTACTACCCTCTCAGTTTAGTCGACCATGTCTAGAGGAGAGAACTTGTCAATACTTCTGGAGCCAACTAAGCCGCGGGTTTCATCACGATGTTTTCCTTCACCGTAAGAGCGATGTCAATTAGCGCACATAAGTTTTTCTTAAGAAAAATACATTGGTGCACGGCCGGCCGGAATTCGAACCCACGACCTACCATCAAGCCAACATTTGTACTAATATTATAAAGCTGAACAGTTTGTTTGAACGCGCTAATCTCACGAATCCCGGCCGGCCGTGCACCAATGTATTTTTCTTAAGAAAAACTTATGTGCGCTAATTGACATTGCTCTTACGGTGAAGGAAAACATCGTGATGAAACCCGCGGCTTAGTTGGCTCCAGAAGTATTGACAAGTTCTCTCCTCTAGACATGGTCGACTAAGCTGAGAGGGTAGTAGGTGCTGGGCAAGCCTACTCCATCCTCACGCAAACAGGACTCAATTAAAAAGGCTCCAATCGCGGAAAACAGCCTATATACAAGTACAAGTATCGAGGAAGGCTATAGAAATAGTGTTTAGACTATAGTTCACGAGTAAATCTGTGTCTAAATCTAAGGTTTAAATCCACATCTCAGACTATCTCTTAACCTCGTTTTGGAATAAGGTCTATTTGGGGAAAACAGTCAGTTTACAAGTACAAGTATCGAGGAAGGCTATAGGGATTGTGTTTAGACTATTTCACGAGTAAATCTGTGTCTAAATCTAAGGTTTAAATCCACATCTCAGACTATCTTTTAACCTCGTTTTGGAATAAGGTCTATTTGGGGAAAACAGTCAGTTTACAAGTACAAGTATCGAGGAAGGCTATAGGGATTGTGTTTAGACTATTTCACGAGTAAATCTGTGTCTAAATCTAAGGTTTAAATCCACATCTCAGACTATCTTTTAACCTCGTTTTGGAATAAGGTCTATTTGGGGAAAACAGTCAGTTTACAAGTACAAGTAGCCTTAAAAACTTCTCATTTCAAAACTCCAATTTAATATAACAGATGTTCGCCTTATAATAAATATAAAAAAAACTGAATTCAACGTATTCAGAGAAGGCCAACCATCCAATATGGCTATGGTATTATCATTTTGTAAATGTTGGCAACACCTGTATTAGTTGGACCCGAGCCAAAGGTTAGTCACCTGGGTTTATTTACTAGAACAATAATAGTGGAGTAAAAAAGCGGCCAAGGGCGAGTCGGACTCAAGCACAAGGGGTTCCGGGTTACATTCCGTTTTTTCCTTTCCTTTGATTTGCCATACTATGTTTATTTCCAGTAATAGTTGCGAATAAAATAAAAGACTTGAAAGAATAGTACATTGTTACCCTAGGTGTGAAAGTCACTCATTGAGTCCCGAGACGGAGTTTGGCGCCCGAGCGTAGCGAGGGCGCTAATAGTTCGAGGGACTTAATGAGTCTTTTACCCGAGGTAAACACTGTGCTTTTCATTACGAATAATACATAAAATTCTTCATAATAACGAGAGTGAATGAGAAATTCCATACTCCATACTACCTCTGGCAGTATACATGAGCCGTGTGAAGCCATAATTGTTATTCTTTGGTATTACCTAAAGCAAGGAGGTTAGGTTTTTGAAGTTCCTAATGCGTAATGATACTGATTCTGGCTACAAGCACATTGCACAAGCCGCGCGAAGCCGTAATTTGACATGACAGCTGTCAGTGAAAGCGATTTTCCCTAGGGCTGAAAGTTTTTCTTTCTACACGCTCTTCAGGCATCTTTAGACCTAATTTCGGAGTATGAGTGATGAAAAAGAATTATGCTGATTAATTCCAGTAATTAAACTTTTTCCTATTAATTATGGCTTCGCATGACTTATGCATTTAGCCAGTGTTAAGTTATATTTTGCATCAAATTATGACCCGATTTTTCATAAATCGGGCCTAAAGTGTTTCAAAACAGTCAAAGTCGTCATAGTCCGTCAAGTCAGGGGCTATAGTAAAGCGGTGGCAAGTTTACCATAACCTTAATAGGAGATTTGGAGGCAACGAGAAAACTTCATGTTTGACACTGATTTTTACTTTCACTACACTTGTTCACTTTCACAGAACTAAATTGAATAAAATTACACCATAATTATACAATAAAATTACACCATAATTATACAATTCAACTCGGGTTACAACTAAGTTTCATGAAAATAAAACTGCAGCACGACATGTTGTTAACTCGTTCCCGCCAAAACTCCTACATTAAACTTAAGAATTTCATGAGAAAGGAAGCGATAACAGCTGTCAATTTGAGATTGATTGTCACAAATGTAAACTGTCGGCAGAACTATGAGCCGATAAAACTAGATCAAATATTTTTTGTTGCATAAAAAAACCTATAGCTGCCATGACTCTGTCTTAGTTTTTTTCATTTTCTATTTATCATACAAATTAAGTTTTAAAAAACAAAACAAAAAAACACAGGGGCATGGTCATGGCAGTTATAAGTTTTATGCAACAAAAATATTTGCTATAGTGTCATTTATCCAGGGAAGAAACAGTCGACTATGTTTGTATGGAGAGAGCCCCCGGTACCCTTTCCTCTTAATAGATATGAGAAATTTTAATAAAGAATTTTAAACCGTAAACCGTATTTCTTGTAACTGGCTAAGAATACGGATATTAGTCATAATTGTAAACAGCCGTATGCACGAATCATACAAAGCCAAAAATTAAAAAAATGTATTTTGTTGTTTTTAATATTTTGATGCTGTTTTAGGCACCAGTTTCATAACTTTAAATGTATTTAAGGATATATTATAGAATTTGGGAACTGGCTATATGCACGAATCATTCGAAGCCAAATAAAAAAATATTGTTCATATTTTGAATATTTTGTTACTGTTTCATGCACCAATTTCATAACTTTAAACGTATTTAAGGATAGATAGAAATTGTGAACTGGCTCATCATCCGAGCGATGTTGAAAGAAATTGTGAACTGCCTATATGCACGAATCGTTCGAAGCCAAAAATAAAAAAAAAGAATTTTGTTTATATTTTTAATATTATGTTGCTGTTTCAAGCACCAGTTTCATAACTTTAAACGTATTTAAGGATAGATAATAGAAATTGTGAACTCATCATCCGAGCGATGTTGAAAGAAATTGTGAACTGCCTATATGCACGAATCGTTCGAAGCCAAAAATTAAAAAAGAATTTTGTTTATATTTTGAATATTATGTTGCTGTTTCAAGCACCAGTTTCATAACTTTAAACGTATTTAAGGATAGATAATAGAAATTGTGAACTCATCATCCGAGCGATGTTGAAAGAAATTGTGAACTGCCTATATGCACGAATCGTTCGAAGCCAAAAAGTTTAAAAAACCGAGTAGATACTGGATAAGTAATGGGTGCTCAGAAACCTTTTCGCCAGCTTTATTTCTGCACGACAACGTAATTACTAAATGGATGGGTGCTTCCATTGCTTTACCAGAAAGGGACTTTGAAAAAACAACGTTTTGTGAGCTTTTGTTACGGGTTTTTTCAGCTTTGTTGGGTAAATTTACATATATAGGTGTGTACTAGTTGCTGCCTGCGGTTTTTAACAAAAAATACCCTAATTTATCCAGTTTTTTTGAGGCATCGTTAAAATGTCAACACCACTATGCTCAACGAGTTAACAACATGTCGTGCTGCAGTTTTATTTTCATGAAACTTAGTTGTAACCCGAGTTGAATTGTATAATTCTGGTGGGATGTTATTCAATTTAGTTCTGTGAAAGTGCACAAGTGTAGTGAAAGTAAAAATCAGTGTCAAACATGTAGTTTTCTCGTTGCCTCCAAATCTCCTATTAAGGTTATGGTAAACTTGCCACCGCTTTACTATAGCCCCTGACTTGACGGACTATGACGACTTTGACTGTTTTGAAACACTTTAGACCCGATTTATGAAGAATCGGGTCATGATTTGATGCAAAATATTACTTGACACTGGCTAAATGCACAAGCCGTGCGAAGCCATAATTAATAGAAAAATAAGGCCTTGAGTGTTGTCAGATAATAAAAATTTCTTAATTTTTCAATAAATTATGGTAATTTTCCTGGACTTTACATATAGGTGTGTACTAGTGGCTGCCTGCGGTTTTACCCGCTTCAGTGTCTTCAGAATCTGTATCTAAGTGCCGAGTAATAAAGCTTACAAAAAGATTTCTTAAAACCTGTTTGAAATAAAAATAGAAATATTATTTATTTTCATGAACTTACAAAAAAGGTTACAAAAAAAAGAGCGGTATTAGCTTAAGTGGTAGATACCTCGACTGTCATTCTGAAGGTCGTGGGTTCGAATCCTGGCCGGCCGTGCACCAATGTATTTTTCTTAAGAAAAAATTATGTGCGCTAATTGACATTGCTCTTACGGTGAAGGAAAACATCGTGATGAAACCCGCGGCTTAGTTGGCTCCAGAAGTATTGACAAGTTCTCTCCTCTGGAAATGGTCGACTAAGCTGAGAGGGTAGTAGGTGCTGGGCAAGCCTACTCCATCTTCACGCAAAAAGGACACAGTTAAAAAGAGTCTAATTTCGGAAAACAGCCCGTTCAAGTACAAGTACAAGGTTGCCAAAAGATCTTAAAAAATATTACAGCTCCTTACTTTGTCGACAATTCGACATGCAAATATATTAAAAGAAAATTTAGAGTATAATTAAGTACTGTTGTCATAATAGGATTATCAATACCACATTTATTAATATCTTATATCTTTAAATGAGCAATTCTTGTATATATAATTGGAATCTCGAAATCGGCTCCAACGATTTTCATGAAATTTGGTATATAGGGGGTTTCGGGGGCGATAAATCGATCTAGCTAGGAATCATTTTAGAAAATGTCATTTTATTCGTGTTTTATCGAAACTTACTTTTTTTTATCTGAAAAATATGACTCTTCCTGACATCTATTGGCGAACTACTAATACTATTTTTTGTGAGCAATAAAGTTATTCCAGCAGATGGCGTTGTTAAGTAACACGAAGTCAATGAGTGTTTGCTTTGAGGTTAGACTAAGTAAAAAAAATAAAAAAATACCGAGCAAAGCTCGGTCATCCAGGTACTTATGTTAAATAGCCATAGACCAAAACGTGTCAAATATAGATAAATTAAATATAAAGTCAAATATTCGTTTGTTTATTAACACGATTTTATCACATGAGTACAGAATTACTCATCTGCTTTTATTAAGTCGATCTGTAACTATGTAATTAAAAAATAATGAACAGTTTTATCTTGATTTCCTCAAAAACATTAGATACCTACTTACCACCTGGTCGTACTTATGCACTAACCGTGCTAAACCATTTTTTTATCTTGCTATTCTGCCACCAATATCAAGGTTTTAATAAAAATGGTCGAGCGGTTCTTCATTTATCACATTTTTTGTAAATGAATTCAATAAATGGCGGATCATTTTGTTTATGGGGATTTTGCTGTCGAATTGAAACTTTTTTTTAGATGGGGATTGTGCTGTCAAATTGAATTTTTTTTCAGGTGGGGATTGTGCTGTCAAATTGAAACTTTTTCAGATGGGGATTGTGCTGTCAAATTGAAACTTTTTCAGATGGGGATTGTGCTGTCAAATTAAAACTTTTTCAGATGGGGATTGTGCTGTCAAATTGAAACTTTTTCAGATGGGGATTGTGCTGTCAAATTGAAACTTTTTCAGATGGGGATTGTGCTGTCAAATTGAAACTTTTTCAGATGGGGATTGTGCTGTCAAATTGAAACTTTTTCAGATGGGGATTGTGCTGTCAAATTGAAACTTTTTCAGATGGGGATTGTGCTGTAAAATTGAAACTTTTTCAGATGGGGATTGTGCTGTCAAATTGAAACTTTTTCAGATGGGGATTGTGCTGTCAAATTGAAACTTCTTCAGATGGGGATTGTGCTGTCAAATTGAAACTTTTTCAGTGTTGACAGTACAAGCATGTCGTTATGTCATTCATGCGGTCACTTAATTTTGAATTTTGGGTACAATATTTATAATGCAAAATAACGTTTGCGGGGACAGCTAGTATACAATATAAAAAAAGAACAAAATAAGTAAATACTAAAAATTGACAGGGAGTTTTGGCGGGAACGAGTTAACAACATGTCGTGCTGCAGTTTTATTTTCATGAAACTTAGTTGTAACCCGAGTTGAATTGTATAATTCTGGTGGAATGTTATTCAATTTAGTTCTGTGAAAGTGCACAAGTGTAGTCAAAGTAAAAATCAGTGTCAAACATGAAGTTTTCTCGTTGCCTCCAAATCTCCTATTAAGGTTATGGTAAACTCGCCACCGCTTTACTATAGCTCCTGACTTGACGGACTATGACGACTTTGACTGTTTTGAAACACTTTAGGCCCGATTTATGAAAAATCAGGTCATTATTTGATGCAAAATATAACTTGACACTGGCTAAATGCACAAGCCGTGCGAAACCATAATAAATAAATAAAAAATTGACAGATGTGCGAGTGAGCTGTGGATCAGCTAATTGGGAATGTGACTGTACCTGCTATGTTAAGATTTGTTTTAATAACCTTATTTTGTATGACAATATCCTTATCAAACGCCCTGTATAGACCGTGGTAAATATACTGTTAATTATAAACTTTATAAATCTCAACACTGAAGAATAAAATTGTATAAACTTTCCATAAGATATTTGAATTGCAGATGTTCTTCAAAGTTTCAGTTTTATTGTATTTTTGTGGTATATTACCGTTTTGGGGGTAGTATGGAGTTTCGGGATTAGGGTTCCTTCGTAAATGTAATTTATGAAGGTTCCGTTGTTGTTTTGTTGACCGGATGGGCGAAGTTTTGAAGGTCTGTGGTGATATAAAAATATATAAATAAAATATTGCAAGACATTCCACACATTGCCATCTATCTATCTATCATCTACCCCAAGCTAAGTAACTAGACTTGTGTTATGGGTGCTAGACAACTCATATACTACTTATATACTTTTGTAAACATATACTTATAATACATAGAAACAACCAGACCACAGACAAATATCTAAGCATAAATACTTTTCTGAGGCGGGAGTCGAACCCGCAACCCTGTGTTTGGCATGTCTGGCATGGTGACCATTGTGTCAACTGGGTCGTCTGTGATGGCGCTGTGATATTTTATTTATAACGTCGTAGCATATAGCTACGATGTAGCGCCTCGTTCGCTACGGCGTAGACAACGCTACGACGTAGTACGAACGAAAATAGACTGAACCAGATACATAATATTATGTAGGCATATGTCAGTTGTATGTACGGTCGGCTGCATAATTGCATACTCACCGTAGAGCTCCAAAACGGCTGTTATAAGAATGTTTACAACACGAGCAAGATTCTGGACACCTGCTTTAGTTGAGGTTTAAGGTCTTCTAACTCATCAATTAATCAAACTAAAATGATTAGTATGCCAACATTCCAATAATAGTTATTTTTTAACTCTACCGAGGGCTGCAATTATGCAGCCGACTGTACATATGGTACCTGCGGGTAATAAGAGCCTAATAAACAATTTTTTTCGTAAAAATATGTAAAACTACTTAAATACAGGTCATTATCTATACTTATATTATAAAGCTGAAGAGTGTTTGTTAGTTTGTTTAAACGCGCTAATCTCAGGAATTACTGGTTCGAATTGAAAACTTCTTTTTGTGTTGGATAGTCTATTTATCGAGAAAGGCTATAGGCTACTTTTTATCCTGATATTCCGACGGGATCGGGAGTTACGCGGGTGAAACTGCGGAGCGCTGCTAGTCTACTATATAAAAATAAGTCGGGTTTTCCTTCCTGACGCTATAACTCCAGAACGCACGAACTGATTTCCAAGGTTTTGCATTCGTTGGAAAGGTCTAGGGCTCCGCGAGGTTTAAAGCCAAGAAAATTCACGAAAATCTGGTGGCAAAACGGAGTTTTAATTTCAATAAATAAATATTTGTTTTCAGGTCAAATATTTGTTTTATTGTCAATATTGTCGTGACGATGATGTCACGAAACCCTAAATAAATGTAAATAAAAAAAATGTAAATAAAAAACAATGGCAACATTGCACCGGAAGTGAGACAAAGAGGAAATAATGTCTATGATGGTAAGTAAAATTAGTATGGCGGCGAAATATCCATCTTGATAAAGTATTTGTGTTTGTAGTGCAATTAAATTAAAGTGTTCTTCTGGAAAGATCAATTTGGAGGAATTAAGCTAAGTATACACAATTAGGTAATAGTTACAAATAAAATTAAATAGTGAAAGAACATCTATAATAAAAACTTAAAGGTTATAAGTTCGGTTTTTGGTATCAAAGTAACAGAAATAATGTTCATGAGTATGAGGGTAAAACTAATAAGTGAAACTAATAAATAAGTAAAACTGGATGCAATCCTTGGTACAGAGATTGCATAATTTAACAACCTGGCCTACGTGGATATCTTCTCTGAAATGGTAGAAGATATAATTAAAACTGGATGCAATCCTTGGTGCAGGGATTGCATAATTAAAACTGGCAAAAGTGGATATCTTCTCTGAAATGGTAGAAGATATAATTAAAACTGGATGCAATCCTTGGTACAGGGATTGCATAATTAAAACTGGCAAAAGTGGATATCATCTCTGAAATGGTAGATGATATAATTAAATAAAACTGGATGCAATCTCTGGTACATGGATTGCATAATTTAACAACCTGGCCTACGTGGATATCTTCTCTGAAATGGTAGAAGATATAATTAAAACTGGATGCAATCCTTGGTGCAGGGATTGCATAATTAAAACTGGCAAAAGTGGATATCATCTCTGAAATGGTAGATGATATAATTAAATAAAACTGGATGCAATCTCTGGTACATGGATTGCATAATTTAACAACCTGGCTTACGTGGAAACCTCCTCCGAAAAGGTAGAAGGTTTAAATAAATAAAGAAAGTTAAAGGAGTAAAATAAGATAAAACTAAAATTACAAACTGAATAAAGTATTGAGTACTATGAGAATTGAAATAAAGATAAGTGGAAGTAAGAAAGGCAAATACAATAGAAAAATAAGGATGGTAAGAGAGAGAGTGGACCTGAAATAAGTAATAGAGTATGATGAGAGTATGCAAGTTAAAGAAAGGAGAAGTCTCGTTAGATTTGTAGGCAGGTAGGTATACTTAGTGACACTGAGGTGTTAATTATTTCCGTATCTCTACAGGTGGTGGACGTGAGCATTGACAGATTTGATATTTAACTATAACCAGACGCCGCATACTTCATGAGGCGAATACTAGGAGATTGGGAAGGTAATCAAACTCTAATTAACATCGTTAGACTTAACGACATGGTGGAGACGCTGGGATATTTTAAATCCTAGGTAAATGGTTGGAGTTTGATTGCGTTCAAAAGCATCCTTATTAATTTCTCGTTTTGTGTACATACTTGCCTTTACCTGACATAACCTTACAAATAAGTTGGGAAAAGTTGGGAGAATAGTAGAAATTTAGGGAAACTTAAACAGGAAATGAAGTAGTCAAAAAAGTTTAATTAATGGTATTTGTTTGTAGAAATCACTTTTACCTCATAATCAATGATAAAAACCTTAAAAATTAATAATGTCCTATTTAATTAATTGATAAATAAAAGGAATCACTATTGAAACAACTAAAATTTATTAAAAGACTTGAATCGACCTAGTTTGACAGGAGTTGGACCCGCCATTTTCCTTAAGTTGGCATTACGGTCCGTTTCAGTGTTACCGAGCAATTATGAACACAATAAATTTGAGGATTTTTTCTCGTGTTGAATTAGATCGCAATACCAAATTTATAATTGAAAACGCTGTTAAAGTTCTATTTAAGGATAATAAATTTAGATATACATAGTAGACACGAGCGTGCGAACCTTTTAACTGAAAAAATGGAAGAGAAAACGAATAAATAAAATAAATAACAGTCAGTAAAATTACTGAATTAAATAATTTACCAGTTCGATCAGGGTAACACTTTGTATAAAACTTTTCTTGTAGAAATCGTTTCTTTCGTTCTCCATTATTTATAGTAAAAAAGTTTGGAAAAAGTTAAGTAATTTGTATTAGTTGGTGGAAAGAATTGTGCTAAAGTGAACTTGGGTAAGTCGAATTCATTTACCTATGAGAATTGTTTATAGGTGTATCTACCATCACGAATCATACAAAAATATCATGGCTTCGACTATCAAAACGTTAGTATCATTCACCACCATCTCGTGGTACAATTTTAAAATAAAAAATAGTTATAAATTGGTTTCGTTGTACCAAAGTATTAATCATACTTGTTGAAAGTTGATCAATAACATTCCTTGCATAAAAAAAAAACACCTAACTAAAACCAGATTTTGATATTAAACATACAAATAAGTGAGGCGGGAAACTGAAGCCTTCTGCGCTGGGTTACATTCACGAGGTATTTGTTACTTACTTGTTCTATGCAATAAACTATACTTTAGAAATCAATGAATGAGAAAACAAAGAAATTAATGTATACTTACCTATCAATTCCAAAAATAAAATAAAGTTTAAAAGTCTAGCTCAAGGGTCTTCAACTCGCGGCCCGCCATCATATTCGTGCTGCCCTCAAAGGCTTGAAGAAATATTTATCTATTTAATTTGAATTTACATGTGATACATCTCATTAAAAATCCCCAAGAACAAAAATCTAGTCTTTAAACTTGTAAGTGATTATTCAAAATTTCGTCTAGCTAGGTTGCAAAATACGACTTGTAGACAAGTACCTGCTGGACAACGCATCTAGGTACAAACATACTGACACACGGAAGACATTTTTAGCCAGACTTGAAGCAGTTACTATTCAGTCGCTCGGTCAGTAATAATTGTTAAGGTGGTAGGTATGTTTAGGTGCAACAAGGCGGCCCTTCGACAGACATGGAGTAGATTATCGGGCCTTGAGTTAAAAAAAAAAAAAAAAAAGGGTCGAACACCCCTGGTACTTATTTAGTTTGAAGCGTGTGATGGTCAGTGGCTAATTTGTCAACAATAATATGTGATAAATATTGTTAAAACAAACAAGTAAACATTTGTTTTTGTTAAACTGTTTGGTAACATAAGCCGGTTTGAGTTCTTATAAAAAATAATTTAATTTGAGTTTTCACAGTATGTAAAGACATACTGTGAAAACTTAAATTACCTGCTGGTTGGACAATCGGACTCTAGATTTCTAAAATTCACTTTTTCTGAATTAAGGAGTTATAAAATCTTGGAAGTGGATTCATTACTAATAAGAATGCTTAAAACAAAACATATCAACCCCATACAGGGTTAAAGGCTCATACATGCTAAGGTTTCATCATTCCGAGAAATATTTATATGTCCATCTGTCTCATTTAAGTATAATTAATTGAGCCCTTCAGTTTCTCACCTTAGACATGATATAGACATGATATCATATGGATCTTAATATAACCGTTTACAATTAGATGTTTAATTTTTAACATATTATAAAAAATATAAATACATTTTTAAAGATTATACTACATAATAGAAAACAAAGTCGCTTCCCGATGTCTGTCTGTCCCTATTAGATCTTTAAAACTTCACAACAGATTTGGATGTTTTTAATAGTGATTTAAGAGGAAGGTTTTTCTTTAATAAGTGAATAAATTAAATCACATATTCACATTTAAAAAAAAATAACCATGGTAAATTTATTAATCACTAGCTGCGCCCCGCGGTTTCATCCGCGTTTGTCCCGATCCCGTGGGAATATCGGTTATTCGAATTTTTCTCGCCTTTTAAACCTTCCCTAGACCTCCACGAACATTTCAAGACTAAGATAAGATAAATCCGTTCAGCCGTTCTCGAGTTTTAATCAGACTAACGAACAACAATTCATTTTTATTTATATAGATAAATAATAATCTAACTAACTCATTAGATTCAAATGAATGAACAGTTGGAATTTTGACTGATTTTCACTAAGTATTGCAAAAGTCGCAAATGTTTATTAGAAAACCCTTAAAGTTATCATTCCCAATTAATTAAAAAAATATACATTTTTCTTCATTAATTTAAATTGTGCTCTGAAAACAGTCTGTCATCATTCATGGTAATATGTGAAATTACCTTTCCTTGCGCCTTTCGCGCGTTTTTGGGTTTAGGGTTCCGTACCTCAAAGGGTAAAAAGAAGAAGGGAACCTTAAAGATCACTTTCTTGTCCGTTTGTTTTCTCTAGGACCTAGGAAAATGAAAAATCGTGACGTCATACGAAGGTCAGTCATGACCGCCCGCATTTCGTTTCTTTTAGTCAGCAGATAAAATATTGCAAATTTCCTTTGTGAAAATAAAATATTTACAATACATTCGAATAGGAAATAAATATTGTTGAGTGATTGTAAACCTATTAGCTTCCATTTTCAACATATTGCATATTTTATCGGTAGCACAGTCATGTAGAGGTAGGTAGCCAGTTCCGATAGTCCGACCAGTAAATTAGGACCAAATTATTAAGGTTTATTTTCTCAAATAAATTTAGTCTAGGACATTTTTTGGAATTTGCTTTCATTCTTATTTCAGAAAATGGATGAAAGTCTGTTGGCCATTGTAAGATTAGGCGTAAAACGGGGTGAGGAATTATATAAAAGGCTCGAGGCAGTCCGTGATGGCTCTCCGGCAGAGATTGAATTGGTTACTGCAAAACTAGAAGTAGTACTAAATAAAATAAAAGAAGACTTATTAAATTACATGAAATGTACAAAAGACCCAGATGTAGAGGAAATATCAACAATTACAACCTTCCAATTATCGGCTACTGAATTAATATGCGAAGCAAAATTGAACAAAAATTTAAATAAGATTGAAAAGCAAACTAAACCAGGGAAACTTCCAGAACTGAGATTGCCTGAGTTCGAGGGTGAGGTGCTACAGTGGCACCAATTTTGGGACCAATTCAAATCAAACATAGATGATAGAGCAATAGACGATGTAGATAAATTGTTATATTTAAAATCGTGCCTCAAAGGTCAAGCTAGGCAAGTAATTGAAGGTCTAGCTACTACAAATAGTAATTACATGATCGCAGTCAAAACCCTACAAGATCGATATGGTAAAAGAGACAAAGTGGTTGATGCTCATTACTCAGCTTTAAATAAAATTAAACCGGCAAATAACTGTATCGAGGATTATCGTCGAGTATTAAACGAAATAGAGAGAAACTTGCAAATTCTGACTTCTTTAGGTGAAAATACCACTCTGAACTATTTAAGATTTTTAATATTTGAGAAATTTCCTGAAGATTTAATATATGAAGTAAAGCTGAAACTTAAAGATAATTCTATAAACGAAATTAGACAAACTTTAGAAGAAATAATAGCCGCTAGAGAAGAGGCATGCCAATCTACTCCTGTAACAGACAATATGGAGAGTTATACGACACAAACTTTGTATACTCAATCAACATACAATAATAAAAGAAAATTTAGTGACAATGGTTCTATGGGCTCAACAATGAACAAAAGAAGAAAATGTTCCTTTTGTAATGACTCACATTACAACGATGAATGCCAAAAATATCCTACTCGAAAACAACGATTGGATAGGTTAAAGGGTAAGTGCTATAAATGTTTCTCAGAAACCCATATGAGAAGAAACTGCCAAGCCAAACGTCGTTGTTACCATTGCAAAAACTATGATCATAACAGTGCTTTATGTCCTGTGAAATTTGAATTTGGGGAAATGCCTGTAGAATCAACAAAACACACAAAGTAGTTCCATATAAGTGAGGATCCACATAATGTTAAAACATCACAATCCTTCAAATGGCTTGTATAAAGATAAATTATAATTATATCAAGTTAAAGAAAACAACAAGTTAAAGAAATGTAGAGCTTTATTAAACTCTGAAAGTCAAAGAAGTTATATTACACAGAAATTAAGGAATTATTTAACAATTAAAGAAACAAATAACCTATTGATAAATACATTTGGATTGGTAACACCTCAAGAAATTAAAAATAAAATAGTTATGTTTAAAGTATGTAGCTGTTATAGATTAAATCAAAGAAAGAAGATTTTTAACAATAGTAGCTAATTAAGCCCATCGACAACTCACAGTATAGAACTTAATATAACAAGAGTAGAAGTTAACGAAAAATATCCCTTAACTATGGGAGACGATGAATCACTTCTAGGTAAAAGTTAAATGGGACAACCCATTAACAAAAGATATAATTAAGGATGGGAATACACAAAAAAAAATGTGAAGTATATTCAAAATTTAACAATTAACGAGATAACGTTTGACGAGATTTCTATGAATCTAAGAGATTGGACCTCAAATTCAAACCAACTAATGAAGGAAATTGAAGATTGCTATAACCAAGAGATAGTAAAGGTATTAGGTTTAGATTGGAAATTAGGTTTAGATTGGAAAGTTAACCAAGATACACTGCATCTTAGATTTAAAGTAAATGATGCACAACCTAAAACTAAGCGAGATATGTTAAGAATCATAGTCTATGACCCATGTGGCCTAGCAGCTCCTTGGACTCTACCAGCCAAATTATTAATACAACAACTTTGGAGAGATAAAGTAAAATGGGACACACCATTAACAGAAGATATAACTAAAGAATGGGAAAACATCAAAGAAAATCTGAATTATATTCGAAATTTAACAATTAACAGATATTACTTTAAAAACCTACCAGCCAAGACGTGTCAGATACACTGTTTTACAGACGCTTCCATAAAAGCATATGCTGCTGTTATATGCATTTTAAAGGAACACAGAACTCGAAGCTTTGTTATAGGAAAGTCGCGTTAAACTCAGGCAAACACAATATATCGATTCCTCGTCTAGAACTCCTCGGAGTACTTATCAGCAGTAGATTAATTAAATTTGTCTCGCGATTCCTGAAATTTAAAGTAATAAAACAAGTATTATGGGCAGATAGTCGGATAGTGATTGACTGGTGTAACTCGGATAAAGTAGTACCCCCATTTGTTGCAAGAAGGCTGGGTGAAATTAAGAAGAACAAAGAACTGATTATACGATACGTCCCCTTAAAAATGAATCCACAGCAGATGTAGCCACACGTATAGAAAGTGTCTCAGATGAGAACATGTCTGGATTACCGGTCCAGAATTTCTCTCAAAGGACCCCAGTAAATGGCCAGCATTTACAAATGAACCGTCATCTGTTCCAGTGGGTGAGGGTCTATCGAATGAGACTGATATAACTACATTACGTACAATTAGAAGAATTAAATCCGAATATTTCAAGAAGGAACTAATCAACGACGAACCAAGGTGTATTTAAAGATATTGATGGAATACTGATATTTAAGGGTCGTCTTACTAACACCGGTTGGCCCTAAAATAAGCGTTTTCCGATCTTAATCCCGAAAATTTGATAGGGATTGTCAAACAATGTATGCAAAAAATTAATAAACATAAGGTAAACACTTACTAACATACAGCCAATTATATACAGTAACAAAGGAGATAGAAGCTGTAGTCAATTCGAGACCACTCACGTATGTGGATGCTAAAATGTCCCCATATTATGAAACTCGCTGATTTTTTAACTATAACATATGGTATAGATGAGAAAAACCCAAACCATATGGTACATCAATAAGAGCTAATCTAATTGCTGGTTCTAAGAAAGGACTCACAATTCTCATAGAGTTTAAAGAAATGTTTATTAATCGGTACTTGACAAGTCTCCGAAAGGAACCAAAAGCATATAATTTAATACCAACCGAAAGGATAAATCGTACAGAAAAAATAAAATAAAAATAAAGTAAAAATAGAGAAGATTGGAAGATAGGAAAAATAACATCATCACTACGCAGTACAGACGACGCTCCCAGAGTAGCGAAGGTCAAAGTAGGTGAAAAAGAATTCATCCGTTCTATAGTGCAACTTTATCCTCTTGAGATAGAAGACACCGAGAAGGACGCGGAAATCCCAACAAATAAGGAATCAGAGAACATAGAATCTTTTCGAACACCAGGAAACGAAGAAAGTATTCAGAATGGCCATGAAGAGTTGCAAACCATAAAGCCCTTAGAAATTCAAAATGAGATGCCTTGGAAAAAAAAAAATGAGCCTGAACTAAGACCCAAACGAACGGCGTCCACAAGAGCCCTAGAGAAAATAAAGCAGTAGACCCGCAGCCTATTTACACTATTCTAACCTCACATCGCGGCCCGGGGGAGTGTCGTGACGATGATGTCACGAAACCCTAAATAAATGTAAATAAAAAAAATGTAAATAAAAAACAATGGCAACATTGCACCGGAAGTGAGACAAAGAGGAAATAATGTCTATGATGGTAAGTAAAATTAGTATGGCGGCGAAATATCCATCTTGATAAAGTATTTGTGTTTGTAGTGCAATTAAATTAAAGTGTTCTTCTGGAAAGATCAATTTGGAGGAATTAAGCTAAGTATACACAATTAGGTAATAGTTACAAATAAAATTAAATAGTGAAAGAACATCTATAATAAAAACTTAAAGGTTATAAGTTCGGTTTTTGGTATCAAAGTAACAGAAATAATGTTCATGAGTATGAGGGTAAAACTAATAAGTGAAACTAATAAATAAGTAAAACTGGATGCAATCCTTGGTACAGAGAT
Organism: Idaea straminata; assembly: GCA_951213275.1. Classification (NCBI taxonomy): domain Eukaryota; kingdom Metazoa; phylum Arthropoda; class Insecta; order Lepidoptera; family Geometridae; genus Idaea; species Idaea straminata. The sequence goes on from OX577872.1 coordinate 7,775,432, forward strand.
TGCATAATTTAACAACCTGGCCTACGTGGATATCTTCTCTGAAATGGTAGAAGATATAATTAAAACTGGATGCAATCCTTGGTGCAGGGATTGCATAATTAAAACTGGCAAAAGTGGATATCTTCTCTGAAATGGTAGAAGATATAATTAAAACTGGATGCAATCCTTGGTACAGGGATTGCATAATTAAAACTGGCAAAAGTGGATATCATCTCTGAAATGGTAGATGATATAATTAAATAAAACTGGATGCAATCTCTGGTACATGGATTGCATAATTTAACAACCTGGCCTACGTGGATATCTTCTCTGAAATGGTAGAAGATATAATTAAAACTGGATGCAATCCTTGGTGCAGGGATTGCATAATTAAAACTGGCAAAAGTGGATATCATCTCTGAAATGGTAGATGATATAATTAAATAAAACTGGATGCAATCTCTGGTACATGGATTGCATAATTTAACAACCTGGCTTACGTGGAAACCTCCTCCGAAAAGGTAGAAGGTTTAAATAAATAAAGAAAGTTAAAGGAGTAAAATAAGATAAAACTAAAATTACAAACTGAATAAAGTATTGAGTACTATGAGAATTGAAATAAAGATAAGTGGAAGTAAGAAAGGCAAATACAATAGAAAAATAAGGATGGTAAGAGAGAGAGTGGACCTGAAATAAGTAATAGAGTATGATGAGAGTATGCAAGTTAAAGAAAGGAGAAGTCTCGTTAGATTTGTAGGCAGGTAGGTATACTTAGTGACACTGAGGTGTTAATTATTTCCGTATCTCTACAGGTGGTGGACGTGAGCATTGACAGATTTGATATTTAACTATAACCAGACGCCGCATACTTCATGAGGCGAATACTAGGAGATTGGGAAGGTAATCAAACTCTAATTAACATCGTTAGACTTAACGACAAATATGAAAAACAATTTATTTGTTTATTATTTGTTGTTTTGTTTTGAAATACCTTTTAGTGGCTCTTATTAACCGTAGGCAATGTAGCCGCGGGTAAAAAGAGCCTAAAAGGTTTGATTCCCAACTCCACAACAAATTTTTTTTTAATTTGAGAAAAATTTGCCAAATTTGCCCAGAATTTAGTGATGTTTCAAAATGTGACAATTACATTATCTTCTTAAGGTTCGTCGCTAAAAATGTTGTTAAGAGATTTTGAAAATATTCTAGATATTCTGTAAAAATAAGATTTTAAAAAAATTACCCTAGTTTACCCAGTTTTTTTGAGGGATCGTTAAAATGTGACAACACCAATATTCTCCTAAAGCCTTGCCCGTAAGTGTTGCCAGATTTTGAAAATTCCTTAATTTAACAATAAATTATGGTGATTTTCATGGACTTTAATTTAAATTTTGATCTTCATGCATTTTTTTAGAAATTAAATTAATTATTTTCCTTAAAATGATAAATTTTTTTGGGGATACTTTTTTTGGGTTTTGGGATACCTAACCTATTACTATACCTTAGAGGGGCGTTTTTTATCACTCACTGTATATTATAAAAAAGCCATGTTCACAAAGAGGCATTAAATGAATGAAGGCATTAATTTAAATTAAACCCTTAGACCCCGTTCCATTCAGCCATCAATACCTGATCCAAATAAAAAGAAATAAACCATTTTACCTTTTTATTAGATAAATACCTTTTCCGGCTGATTTCTTTTTAATTTCCTTTAAGAAATCAACTGGATATAAAAACATACAGTAAAAGTTTAGGTTAGGAAAGAAGAGATTAAATTTTTGGTGTATGTAGAGAGGACATAATAACTAAGAGGATCACTTAACATTTTTTGACGTCTCATAATAGGTAGTACCTGGGTGACCGGGCTTTGCTCGGTATTTTTATTGTATTTCGACCCAGTTGGCACAATGGTTACCACGCCGGACTGCCAAACACAGAGTTGCGGGTTCGATTCCCGCTTCATACAAGTATTTATGCTTAGATATTTGTCTGTGGTATGGTTGTTTCTATGTATTATAAGTATATATTTACAAAAGAAAATTATATAAATAGTATATCCGTTGTCTAGCACCCATAACACAAGTCTAGTTACCTATCTTGGGGCTAGATGGCGATGTGTTGAATGTCCTGTAATATTTATTTATTTATTATTTATTTGATTAAATCGTGTTTTTTGGTAATTATATTTTTTTGACACTGGCAATTTCCAAGTCGTATAAACCCTAAAAGAAACTCCGTTGCCGTAACAACGCGACAGGACTCAAAACCCTCATTACCATAGCAACTATTGTAAACTAGCTGCGTCCCGTGGTTTCACGTTAAGTGGAAATATCAGGATAAAAAGTAGCCTATGTGTTAACCGAGATTTCTAGCTATCTACGTATCTAGTTTTATCGCAATCGGTTCAGAAGTTTCTGCGTGAAAGAGTAACAAACATACACACACACACACACACAAACTTTCACATTTATAATACTAGCTGCGCACCGCGGTTTCACTCGCGTAAAACCCGATCCCATGGGAATATTGGGATAAAAAGTAGCCTATGTGTTAACCCAGGTTTTTAGCTATCTACGTACCTACTTTCATCGCAATCGGCTTAGTAGTTTCTGCATGAAAGAGTAACAAACATACACACACACACACAAACTTTCACATTTATAATATTAGTAGGAATAGGATAAAATCATACGATTCAGTTTTTTATTACCAGAAAATACGGTATAACGACGTTTTCTAAGAATAAAACCTAGTTAGATCGATTAATCGTCCCCGAAACCCAATGCATACAAATTTTCATGAAAATCCTTGGAGCCGTTTCCGATATCCTGATTATATATACCAGAATTGCTCGTTTATATATATATAGGATGCACTAACAAAAAATGTGACGTCATCGCTCACGTTCCGTTATTGACAAGATAACCATGGCAACGTATTGAAGTATGTAAAATGGTAATCTGTCAGGTTCTGTTGACATAATAGGTAACCATAACAACGTATTATTACATCAATGTTTTCAATGAGAAGGTTCTTATGAAGAAAAATTAAAATAAATCGAACTCGGGTGAAACTGCTGAGCACTGCTAGTGATTTATAAAAATGTTTGGACCTGTTAATGGACATGTCATATACATCTTTAGGTAGCTTATTATCGACGATGACCCAGTTGGCACAAGGTCACCATGCCGCACTGCCAAACACAGGGTTGCGGGTTCCATTCCCGTCTCAGACATGTATTTATACTTAGATATTGGTCTGTGGTCTCGTTGTTTCTATGTATTATATGTATATATTTTGCAAACTAAAAGTATATAAGTAATATATGAGTTGTTTAGCACCCATAACACAAGCGTAGTTTCTTAACTTGGGGATAGGTGGCGATGTGTGGAATGTCTTGCAATATTTATCTATACATATAATAAATCTGTAGACATCAAAAAATCTGTAATTGTAAGATATCCAGAAAAAAAATACACAGGTCGTCTTTAAATCGTTAGCTGAACACGATAGGGTGGTTTTTAGAATTTTTGTCTGTTTGTCTGTTTGTCTGTTTGTCTGTTTGTCTGTCTGTTTGTTTGTTTGAACCAGGTAATCTCATAAACTACAGAACAGATTTCGACAAGGTCCACACACATATGTTCAGGAAATATCAGATTAACATTTAGGGTATGTTTCAATTTGAGTTTAATACAATAATCAAGATATTTGATAAAAAAAACATTTAAAAAATGTGAAATCGAAACATTTTCCGTGGTAAAACGTAATCGAACGTCAGAAGGGAACAGTACCCTTACCACGGGTTTTTTACGTATTCGATTAAACATAATATATTGAGTATTTACTATGAAACTTCCTAAAAATCAACTTACTAGGTCCACCCGTCTCTGAGAATATCGGTAGTGACACACTGACAGACAAACGGACAAGAGAGTGATCGAAAAAGTGTTTCTTTTTTTCGAGTTCTTCAAAAAGTCATGGTAGGGCTGCAGTACATGCCTCCGCTCAAGATGACAGCTGTCATAAAACCAAATAGTTTGCATTTAATACTACCTACGTGAAACTGAAAATGAGGTTAGTACAAAGAGGTACTACTACATAATATTACCGATCTCCTTTACCGAAGACCTCTGATGTTACACTTCTATCGCGCTTTTCTCCTCCTATAGTTTGAATTATGAGTTCAAGTAGCGGAAACCTTAAATAGTAAAAACAAAAAAAGAATTTTCCAAATCGCTCCAAGAGTTTACGAGTAATCAGCGAGCATACATAAAAAAATAAATATATACGTGACGAATTGAGAACCTCCTCCTTTTTTGATGTCGGTTAAAAATATACAGATAGTTATTTGTAAAAATCATTTTTTTCCCAAAATTACGTAGGCCTGCCAGCTACCTAATAAAAAAAACTAATTTACAAAAAACTAAAGATAACTAGGAAGACAAAGTATTTTGAAAAATTTGTGCGAATAGAAATTGGACTTAGTTTTAGCTTATCATATTGTTTGTATTATGTTTTATTTGTGAAAAATTAACAAAAATAGTACATTGTTACCCAAGGTGTGAAAGTCACTCATTGAGTCCCGAGACGGAGTTTGGCGCCCGAGCGTAGCGAGGGCGCTAATAGTTCGAGGGACTAAATGAGTGACTTTCACACCTTGGGTAAACAAAACAAACCCGAGGTAAACACTATGCTTTTCATTACGAATAAACATACAATTCTTCCTAATAACGAGAGTGATTGAGAGACTCCATACTACCTGATCCTCTTACAAGGTTGGGACCAAAGAGGTTATAGATTATGTAGATTTTTTTGTTTTTGCTGTTTGTTTTCAATATGTTTTCAATACTCAAATACGTCGGTACTTACCGAAGTGATTTTTATTAATTAGTTTATCCAACACTGAGTAATGACGCGAAGTCCGTAGATTTAAATTACAGTTTTTGTAACACGGTTTGTCTAGAAAATGTTATTTACACAAAATACACAATCATAAATGAAAAACCAGATTAAACTAACACAAAAACATAATAAAATAACAAAAGAAATACTAATTTAAATCATTCAAAATGCAAGCATTTCCTGCCAGTATTTTTTTACTCAAGGAACAACACTGACCGCACGGTCGCATAAAGCCACATCTGCAACATCTTGACAGGGCGCCGGCAGAGGCGCAGCATGGTCATACGTCGCTTTGACCATTTTCACCTTTACATTTATTTTATTAAATAAGATATCTTGAACTAAATATATCTACCTGAATTCGATTACTAAGAAAAAACCTATTATGTACTCTCTGTCAGTACTCTGTATGGATGAGCCGTGCGAAGCCATAATTTGACATGACAGCTGTCAGTGAAAGCGATTTTCCCTAGGGCTGAAAGTTTTTCTTTCTACACGCTCTTCAGGTATCTTTAGACCTACTTTCGGAGTATGAGTAAGTAAAGTGCCTTCGCCAAATCAATTAAAAATATAGTTTAAAAACAATGTAACTACCTATTTTGTTTTATAACTTACACCGAATGATAAATTGTATCTATGCCGAAAAATGCTAGGTATTCTATATAACCCAAAACCACATCGCAAACGAAGTCGCGGGCAACAGCTAGTTTATTATAATAGTGTTACTCTAAAGTAAAATATGTAGATGTTACCTCTATGTCTATATAAATGTTTTATCTCTTCTATTTGTTCTCGAAGTCGGTCAAGTGTGAGGTCGACCCTAGAATTGGAAATTCTAACGGAAAACTCCGGATAATTGGGGAAAAAAGAGATCTTATATTGAGTAATTATTAAAGACTTTAATATTAAGGTAGGGATAATAAAGCCCACAAGAAGTTTTTTTATAAACCTTGATATTAGTGCCAAAATAACAAGAAAATATATAATAAATATTACAGGACATTCCACACATCGCCATCTAGCCCCAAGCTAAGTAACTACACTTGTGTTATGGGTGCTAGACAACTCATATGACTACTTAAATACTTTTTTTTTGTAAATTTATACTTATAATACATAGAAACAACCAGACCACAGACAAATGTCTAAGCATAAATACTTACCTGAGGCGGGAGTCGAACCCGCAACCCTGTGTTTGGCAGTCCGGCATGGTGACCATTGTGCCAACTGGGTCGTCAGATTGACAATAAAGCATATATTTATCTAATTCTTATATTGACGCAATTTTTAAGTTTTGATTAAGGTATCCTACTTGTCCTTGTATACAGGCTGTTTTCCGCCATTGGAACCTTTTTAATTGGGTCCTTTTTGCGTGAGGATGGAGTAGGCTTGCCCAGCACCTACTACCCTCTCAGCTTAGTCGACCATGTCCAGAGGAGAGAACTTGTCAATACTTCTGGAGCCAACTAAGCCGCGGGTTTCATCACGATGTTTTCCTTCACCGTAAGAGCAATGTCAATTAGCGCACATAATTTTTTCTTAAGAAAAATACATTGGTGCACGGCCGGCCGGGATTCGAACCCACGACCTTCAGAATGAAAGGCGAGGTATCTACCACTAAGCCAACACTGCTCCTATAAGGTATCCTATATAAGTAACAGAAGTAAACCGGAGAGGAATACATTTTTTTAGGCTATTGCAAGACTTTTATCGGCGAAGTTTTTATTTGTTATGGAATTTCTTGATTTGGCGGCGACCGAATCAAGAAATTCCGTAACAAAAATATAACCTAACACCCCCCCCCCCACTCCGCCTACCATGTAGCTCAGCCGAGCGTTCGCTTAACGTGTATGTATATGGTACGACTGTACGAAGCTCACGATGCAATAGCTTTACCGCGGCAGTCCCCGAGTGCCATTTTTTCTATTTTTTTCTTCCTAGTGTAAAGTTCTTACTTCTTACTAACAATTTTGTTCTGAGTTGTCATACTGCACAGAAAAAAATAAACACGACATTTTAAAACCTTCGTTAGTTAAAATGTTGAGGTGAGCGGTGTTGGCTTAGTGGTATATACCCCGACTTTAATTCTGAAGGTCGTGGACTCGAATATCGGCTGGCCAAGCGCGTATTTTTCTTAAGAAAAATTTATGTGCGCTAATTAACATTGCTCTTACGGTGAAGGAAAACATCGTGATGAAACCCGCGGCTTAGTTGGCTCCGGAAGTATTGACAAGTTCTCTCTTCTGGACATGGTCGACTAAGCTGAGAGGGTAGAAGGTGCTGGGCAAGCCTACTCCATCCTCACGCAAAAAGGACCCAATTAAATAGATTCTAGTTGCGGAAAAAAGCGACATACATTCATACATAGTTAAAATGTGTTTTGTCACTTTCTATCACCTGTTCTGTGTAAAAGTGTGATAGTGACAAAACATATTTTCATCAATGAAGCTTTATTAAATGACTAGCTTTCGCCCGCGACTTTGTCCGCGTCGAATTCGAAAATGATTCTAATTGGATTGGACTACATTGTCTTACATACGTCTTAAAAACAAAAAGGGGACAAATGTATGGGACATTTGTCCCCTTTTTGTTTTTAAGACGTTTTCAATATTGAAACAATGGTTGCTTGGCAAAGACTTAAGACTTTTATTGAATAAGTCACATTCTTAACACGCTAGATGGCGCTGACTGTAAGTAGGTATAAACAAGTAGGTAACATTCATTTTGTTAATAAAATAGGTAATATTCAATATTCAAGTGGTCCATGTACAATTGTATTAAGCATCCAAAGAAATATTTTTTTTTGACTTTGACTTTGACTTCACCCTCTAAGGGGTAGAATTTCGGAAAATCCTTTCTTATCGGATGCCTACGTCATACAAAGAACACACCCTTCAAGTTTCAGGACTCTACGATCAGCGGTTTAGGCTGTGCGTTGATCCGTCAGTCAGCCAGGACAAAGAATTTTATATGTATAGAAGATGTTTGAGATACAAGAGCTTTTTGGATATATAATACAATATTATTTATTTGCAACAAAATAAGAGATACAAATAACAAACAATCGTTGCAAAACGGACTCCAACCCAACTCGTTTTTCATTTCACGTTTTCGTAACGCGTAACATATTCCCCCCCTCGCCAAATCGCGAAGGAATTTCGAGTACCCGCGGGATTTAACCAGTAATTAAATAAAGGTTCATCATATAAATATGAATAAATATTAACTCAGCCATAATTAAAAGCAAACTAAGTCATAATAAGTCAATATTAATACTGAGCTTCATCGTTGTTTCGATTCTAATAAGTTTGCTTAGCTTCAGGCTAGATGTCTGTCAGAAAAGCAAACTAAGTCATAATAAGTAAATATTAATACTGAGCTTAGCTTGGGGCTAGATGGCGCTGTGTGGATTGTCCTGAAGCTAACAGGAGCTAATCGTCGGGCAAATGAGCGAGATGCGAGATGGTGCGCAATTAATAATCTTTTTGAATAAATAAATATTGCAGGGCATTCCACACATCGCCATCTAGCCCCAAGCTAAGTAACTACACTTGTGTAACAGTAATATTTATTTATTTATTTATTTTATAACTTTGTCGGCCATATTTTGTACTACAAAAATATAGCAAAAAAATATTGTCATTTTTTTGAGCTTTTTCAATTTATTTTTCTAAATCATTTATTTTTTTAAGTGAAAGTTTTTTTTTTACATTTTATTCTGCCAAATTGCGTAGTATTTCGTCGGCAGCAGTTCCTATTTTGGTATTTTGTTATTTACCGGCGATTATTAAAAAAAAAGAAATCGAAAATTTATATTTTCATAAACCTTACACCGAATACCATAAGGTAGTACAGATGGTTTTTTACTAAAATAGATTTTAGTCTTTTAATTACATAAAACAGTTAAAACGGTCATTTCGCGGCCCGCGGGGGAAAGGGATAGAGTCATCGCGAGGTGCGCGCGTGGGAAAGGGACAGGAGTTTTCAGGTTCTACTTCACCTTAAACCATATTTTTATTGGAACGAAGTTTTTGAACGAAGTTCCTTATCGCGCGTTGCGAAAGAGGGCTAGACGGAAAAAATTAAGACCAAAAGTTGTAACGACACTTTTTGCTATAGTTGTAAGCCGTGCGGCGTGCGCGTGTTTCTCTGTCTGTCTCTCTCTCTCTCTCTCATAGAAAGCAAGCCAGTTTACTAAAATTGAGCCTACTGATTAAGTTTATATTACATTATATTTGTTAATAATAAAAAAATAGATTATCAATAGTTTCATCCAAACCGGAGGTTGTCCTTGGTTGCACTTTATAGTGTAGACAGGGATAATCGCCGGTTTAGAATCCACCCCATTGCTTGCTATTATACTTGTTATTGTAAAGGGCCTCTACGTGTTGGCTTCGGCTCCACGCACGCCTTCCAAAGGTCCGGGGCTTCATAGTCCCGTGATACAGGACGTTTAACAGACAAAAAAATATTATTATTACTTAAAAAATAATTACTGATTCACTGATAAATCGAAAGGAACTTCGTGTCATCCGGATGTCCCTTGACACCTCTCAAGTTTTTTTTATTTTAAGTATTGCCTTACCATTATTCTTTGTCTGCAACAGCCCACTTGAGTCCGGAGCTGATTAAGTGACTGCCTTGAAGTAGGCCCGGAGGGGGCCTTTCTTGGTTGTTTTCTCAGTGTTACCGCACATAGACCCCTCTTATTGGGTCCCTTTTGCATGGGGATGGAGCAGACTATGTCCAGCACCTATACCCTCTCAGCTTAGTCGACCGCGTCCAGAGAAAAGAACTTGTCAGTATCTCTGGAGGCAACTAAGCCGCGATTGAAAATAAAGCAAATTATGTAATGACCTGTTTTTAAGTAGTTTTCCTATTTTTAAGAAATATTTAGTTTTTAATTAAGGTGACCCTTTTTACCCGCAAGTACCTTATTATACCTGTACGCGACAAATGGAAAACCTCATTTTTTTGAAGTAGGTTAAAGAAAATGGGGTCGATGCATTCATTACACTACAACTGATGGGGTAGTACACCTCAACCAAATGTATGAGATTCCCCTTTTCAGGGTTCCGTACTGAAAGGGTAAAAACGGAACCCTATTACTAAGACTCCACTGTCTGTCTGTCACCAGGCTGTATCTCATTAACCGTGATAGCTAGACAGTTGAAATTTTCACAGATTATGTATTTCTGTTGCAGATATAACAACAGAAATTAATTAAACGAAACAGAAATTAATTAAACGGGGCTCCCATACGACATGGTACGGAACTCTTAGTGCACGAGTCCGACTCGCACTTGGCCGGTTTTTAAATTCCATCACGAAAGCTATTTTCACCTGTTATCATTTTCCAGGAAAAAAATCCAATACGATTATGTAGATTCGTGTTTTTCCCGGAAATACCAACGTTGGTTTTCCGGTTAGGTATTCCAGGAATTCCGGGATCCGGAAACGTGGATAAACCTTAAAAATATCCAAGCAGACATGCGAAAAGTTAAAATTGAAAAAAAAAGCCAAGAAAATGCAAGCGCCCAAAAAAATATAAAAATATTTTACTAAAAACCTATTAATATTGACCTAAAAATAAATATTATTATAGTTGTAAATTAAAAACTTATAAATCATTTAAAAAAGGAATGCACAGCTCTAAACCAAGATGGCTGAATGCCGCTTATTACCTTTTGCTGCCAGGCCATTCCGCTCCAGACAAAGGAACATTGCAAAATGTTGCTTTCCCACCTTTTTAACACAATTACAGAAGGAAATTAAGACCGAAATACGATCTAAAATAAGGTTAAATAACTTTACACTTAATATTTCCCGGAAAAACCTTCGAAATCCGATTATTTTTCCGGTTTTCGTCGATTTTAATTCCGGTATAAAAAATTGCACTTTAATCAATCCACTGAAATTGTAACACGTATGAATTCTAACTGAAAATAATGATTAAATTAATCGTTTTTTTTAAATCAGATTAAAAAAGAACCAAGGAAATGGTATAATACACAATTTTTCAAATTAAAAAGGCCATATTTTCCGCGCTTTGTCCGCACGCAAACGAATAACGATATTTTACTCTAAATTTTAGTCAAATGAATAGATTTTTTAACGGATTAAATTGAATTAATCGATTTTTACTGTTAAATTATGTGTTTTTTTGTATTGAATAGTGTTTTTTTTGTGTATTTTTTGACGCGTGAAGGCGATATACCGTCTTTCGAGGGAGCTAGGTCGGTACTGAGCCGCAGAGGAAGAAACCATTGATTGGTTGGAGGCAACTATGTGTTATGTCTCCCTCTTGCGTAGTATTTGCCTTCTCGCTCATTCGGGTGGCTACTCGTTAGAGCAACGAAATTTGGCTTCGCGAATTTTGTTAAGGTTCCCAACATTTTAAGAGTATATTCCTTTTTAGGTTTCGGCGAATTTGCTTAGGGTAAATACAGTGGGTTTTTTTAAGTATGTTTGTCAAGTTTTATCAATTATTTTTGTTAAGTGTTTTTAATTAATGAAATAAATAGATTTTTAGTCAATCATTATAATAGCTTTAAAATGTTTTTAAAATATTAAAAATTTTAGTCTTTTGTGTTAAAAAGCATTATTAATAGCACCTACTTAAAGCAATTTTCATATTTTAAAAAAAAGAGAAACAATACTACCATAGGTAAAAAATAGTGGAAATACCCCAAGAACAAAGTATCAGTTGTTTTATTTTATTTTTTTTGTAATTATTAGGTTATGTGTATTTTTGTTATTATTGTTTCTTGCTGTATTTTTTTGTTGTGTAGGTAGGTACTTTTGAAATATAATATAATTATTAATTTTTTAAGCAAAAACTTTTTATAAAAAATACCCGTAACTGCTACGAAATCGTAGATATTACTACGAAGCTTTGTTCTACGAAGTCGTAGCATTACTACGATAATGTAGCAAATGCTACGAAATTTTAGTTTTCACATGTAACGTTTTAAACTTGTGAAAATACCAAATGTAACAGTGACGTCATAAATACTTCTTATTTGGATTGACCCTTAACGGATCTCCTGGGATCTCTACCCTTTGGTAGTTTGTCACTCTTATCGAACCACCTAGTGTACAAAAGTGCATACCTATCCTAGAGCATAAAGAAATTCAATTAAAACGATAGCTTATCGAGCAAGCCTTCTAGTTGAGGACCCAGTTGGCACAATGGTTACCACGCCGGACTGCCAAACACAGGGTTGCGGGTTCGATTCCCGCCTCAGACAAGTATTTATGCTTAGATATTTGTCTGTGGTTTGGTTGTTTCTATGTATTATAAGTATATATTTACAAAAAAAAGTATTTATGTAGTATATGAGTTGTCTAGCACCCATAACACAAGTCTAGTTACTTAGCTTGGGGCTAGATGGCGATGTGTGGAATGTCCTGTAATATTTATATTTATTCATTTAATGAGTTCATTGACTAAGTTTCATGTATTTTATTTTGTCAGCCATTTTCACATTATTTTTAAATTTTAATAGCTTTTAGTATTTAATTGTATACTTGACTTGTAAATCCATTACTAAATAAAGAATCTTGAACCTTGCATCAATATTGCTATTTTTAGAATGTTTTTAACTCAAGCAAGTTTATTTTGCATAGTGCGTGCGAACGCATAGAGCCGCAAATAATATAAATAAATAAATAAATATTGCAGGACAATCCACACAGCGCCATCTAGCCCCAAGTTAAGTAACTAGACCTGTGTTATGAGTGCTAGACAACTCATATACTACTTATATACTTTTCTTTTGTAAATATATACTTATAATACATAGAAACAACCAGACCACAGATAAATATCTAAGCATAAATACTTGTCTGAGGCGGGAATCGAACCCGCAACCCTGTGTTTGGCAGTCCGGCATTGTGACCATTGTGCCAACTGGGTCGTCATATACTAGAGTAAAGAGAGCAGCACAAAATTGATTAACCATAGGACCGCATTTAGCGCAGTGCGTTCACTTATCCAAGAGCATCTTAAGTACTGGAGCCTTATTCTGCTATTTTGCATTAATGGATTTACCATTGTCATTATATCGAGACTCTGTTGATATTATATCGAGATTGTTACTTTATTTGATATTCTGCTAAAGTTTTAATAACATCGCAATAGAATCGCTATGGAGTCTCAATGGAATGGTAATAGATAAGTCGCTGGTGTTGCCTACCAACATGGTATATGTTGCTAAGCGATATACCTTTTTGACAACTATCGAGATTCCATTGAGCCACGATTCTAGAGCAGAATACCAAAGTGAGTCAGTGGTGCATCAGTGGTGTTTCGATAGAATAGTTAACATCAGAAGAATACCAATTTGACATGTAATGTCATATTTTTGACATGTAATCTTTTCTGCCCCGCACACTCAACACTCTCAATAACGTACTTACTGCTAACCCAGATTGCAATGTATATGTGGATGAATGGAAGGAACTCATGAATGGTATGTTTGAAATATTGCGAGATAGATGAATGAATTTTATCAATTTAGAAATAAGTACCTGGAAGTACACTCATTGACTTCGTGTTACTTTACAACGCCATCAGCTGGAATAACTTTATTGCTTACAAAAAATAGTATTAGTAGTTCGCCAATAGATGTCAGGAAGAGTCATATTTTTCAGATAAAAAAAAGTAAGTTTCGAAAAAACACGAATAAAATGACATTTTCTAAAAATGATTCCTAGCTAGATCGATTTATCGCCCCCGAAACCAAATTTATATATATACCAAATTTCATGAAAATCGTTGGAGCCGATTCCGAGATTCCAATTATATATATATATACAAGAATTGCTCATTTAAAGATATAAGATTTATAATTAAGAGTAATATTAATGTTTTTCTTATTCTTTTTGTTATGCAGTTATTTTTAATAATTCATTAGTGTAATTGGTTAACGCCGTTCTAATTAAATTAAATGTATAAATAAATATTTTGGACATTAAATGTCTATAACGATTTCATCGACACTCTATTGAAACACAATTGTATTAGCAGACTTAGGCCCCTGTTATGTGAATACGAGCGTAAATTGGCGGTGGACAAACGGTTTCGAAGTTTGAGAATGTCTGTCCAACGCAATGATTGTAATAAAACATGCTGATAATGGACACAAGCCTGATTGTTGTATGTTGGTACTAGCTTAACCCCGCGATTTTATTAACAAAAATGTCCTATGTTCTTTATAACTTCAAAAAATGAGTTCTCAATCCGTCGCGTATTTCAGGATGGATAATTTGAGTGGATTAGTAATAGTCTGATCGATGAGCCAAGATTATCACGCAATGGGTGCCGATATAAATAAATAAATATTGCAGGACATTCCACACATCGCCATCTAGCCCCAAGCTAAGTAACTACACTTGTGTTATGGGTGCTAGACAACTCATATATTACTTATATACTTTTCTTTTGTAAATATATATTTATAATACATATAAAAACCAGTCCACAGACAGATATCTAAGCATAAATACTTGTCTGAGGCGGGAATCGAACCCGCAACCCTGTGTTTGGCAGTCCGGCGTGGTAACCATTGTGCCAACTGGGTCAACTGGATGATATGGACGGTGAGCCTTACAATAACAATAGATATAGTTTAGCGTACATTATATGTATGAGGAAGGAAGAATAAGGAAATTATATGGAATCCTCGATACGCGGGAGATAAAGGAAGTAAGCTCGCTTTTTGATCCAACGTAGCTATGTAGCGATAGCAGAACAAATAATGAACACACGTTTTTTTACCTTTTTTTTCCTTTTGACGTGATAACGTCTGATAAATTGATGGAACACCTACATTCAATAAAATGTGTCACGGTAATATTGTGTGACGTCATGCGTCATGTTAATATGACCAGACGCGTCATGGTAACTTAGGGCTTATGTTATAGTGTCGAGTGATGAATATATTATATCTTTAAATGAGCAATTCATGTACATATATATATATATATAATTGGAATCTCGGAATCGGCTCCAACGATTTCCATGAAATTTAGTATATAGGGGGTTTCGCGGGCGACAAATCGATCTAGCTAGGAATCATTTTTAGAACATGACATTTTATTCGTGTTTTATCGAAACCTACTTTTTTTATCTGAAAAATATGACTCTTCCTGACATCTATTGGCGAACTACTAATACTATTTTTGTGAGCAATAAAGTTATTCCAGCAGATGGCGTTGTTAAGTAACACGAAGTCAATGAGTGTTTGCTTTGAGGTTAGACTAAGGAAAAAAAAACCGAGCAAAGCTCGGTCATCCAGGTACTAGAAGACTTATACTTATATACAATGTGTTTCAGAACAGGGGTTTTAATACGGAGAGGGGGGGGGGTTCTAGTTGTCTAGGCGAATAACTTTTGTTCTACGACTAAAAATCTTGTTTTTTTCCTGTAAATACTTGTAGTAAAAACGAGATTTTTGACTTAATATTTTTAAGAAATATTTTGTAGATTATCAATAGACAACTTTTATGCATGATTAGTTTTATGTTTTATTGTTTATGCTTTTTGAGTTTATACCATTCCTTATTAAGCCAAAGTAATTTATCTAAGAAGTAGAAACACCAGATCAGCGCCATGTCATCATAATATTGCATTGTCACCAGATTTACACATGTATGCAAAATTTCAGCTCAATTGGTAATCGGGAAGTGGATCAAAAGTAAGTTGCAAGATTCCACCCGAACATACATACATACACTGCAAGGTAAAGGTAAAGGTAATAGTAGTTACATTACGATATACGTGTGGTAAATTGATCTTTGCATAGAGGCGGTTTATGACGCGCGAGCGGCAGCGAGCGTGTTAAAGAAGCCAAGATGCAAACATCAATTCCACACGTATATCGTACGACGTTTTTTTATCACAGTTGCGAATAAAAGAAAAGACTTGAAAAGAAAACAAAATAATAATTAACAAAATATAAGTCTATGTTTACATTTTTTTAAGGCAATATTTTTTTGTTAATTATGCTCCGGAAAGGCCAGGCTAAAGACTTTTAACCTATACAGCCTCGTCTGACATACAATATTTTTAAGGGTTTTTTTCCATATGTTTTTGCGTCGGGGGTTAAAAACAGAATACAATGGTACAGAAAAAAATATATTTAAGTAAAGAAAAAACAAAACTCAATCCTCAACATTACACGTAAAATTTTCGTTCGTAAACCGACTTTAGAGACAACCATTTTTGCTAGCTTAAAAACTCTTTGTTGGTACCTACTTTATTTTATACATCAAAACAGTATAACCCAGATAAATTAAGAATGTTTCACCTACCTAACATGTAATTAGCAGTAAGATACGTATTTAACTTATCGGGATAACTTTATAGCACTAGGTTGGCAATGTAAAACGCACGCGTGCATAATATGTTGGATTATGAGCCTAAAAGCCGTTGAATAAGATCCACTTTATGAGCAACTGTGATAAAAAAGCTTTTAAAATACCACCCGATACATGGTGGACAAGCATGGACAAGCTGATGAAGTCGCAGAACCTAAACCACTTGACAACCCAGGATCGTACGACCTGGCGCAAAAATAGGAGGAGGCCCGACCCTAGATGAGGGAAAGATGAAGAGAGTCATGCCTAAAACAGTTTGATTTGTAAAAGTCTATGGAAAATGTAGTGTAACCAATGGAACAAAAACTTTTTTCTGTGGCTGCACCGCTCGATTTTTTTCACGGTCATATCTATACTAATATTATAAAGTTGAAGAGTTTGTTTGTTTGTTTGAACGCGCTCATCTACTACTAACTACTAGTTCGAATTGAAAAAAACATATGTGTTGGATAGTCCATTTATCGAGGAAGGCTATAGGCTACTTTTCATTTTGATATTCCCACGGGATCGGGACTTACGCGGGTTAAACCGCGGGACGCAGCTATCTATACTAATATTATAAAGCTGAAGAGTTTGTTTGTTTGAACGCGCTAATCTCAGGAACTATTTGTTCGAATTGAATTTTTTTTTGTGTTGTATGGTCCATTTATCGAGGAAGGCTTTAGGCTATATAACATCACACTGCGACCAATAGGAGCGAAGAATCAGTGGGAAATATGGAAAAAACGGGCAAAATTATTCACCTTTGAGGGCTTCTGTTGTTTGTTTGAACGCGCTAATCTCAGGAATTACTGGTTCTAATTAAATAAATATTTTTGTGTTGGATAGTCCATTTATCGAGGAAGGCTATAGGCTATATAAAATTACGCTGCGACCAAGAAAAGCGAAGAATCAGTGGAAAATGTGGAAGAAACGGGGAAAATTATTCATCTTTGAGGGCTTCTCTTGTTTGTTTGAACGTGCTAATCTCAGGAACTACTAGTTCGAATTGAAAAAATATTTTTGTGTTGGATAGTCCATTTATCGAGGAAGGCTATAAGCTACTATTTATTTTGATCGGATCGGGAATTACGGGTAAAACCGCGAGGCGCAGCTAGTTTTTATATACAACTAGCTGCGCCCCGCGGTTTCACCCGCGTAAGTCCCGATCCCGTAGGAATTGACTCTAGAAAACGTTTGTATGGGAAATAGAAAAGGGCTGTTTTTAGGGTTTTCCCGGAAATTATTCGATTTTTTCTCGATTTTTAAACCTTCCCTAGACCATCACGAACATTTCAAGACTAAGATAAGATAAATCCGTTCAGCCGTTCTCGAGTTTTAGTGAGACTAACGAACAGCAATTCATTTTTATATATATAGATTACAATAAATATAACTAACAACTTGGATAAAATCCAAAAGGATGAAAGGAATATGTTTATTTGCTGTCTGTACACTCGTCACGCGCCTTCGTGACAATCTGTATGTTTGTACATTATTAAATACTTGTAGATACCTACTGCATGCCACTCGACCCGACAATTGACAATACATGCCTCTATATCTCATCCGATACAGGATTATTAGTTGAGGTTAAGTGGTGTTGGCTTAGTGGATACCTCGACTTTTATTCTGAAGGGGTTCGAAACCCGGTCGTGCACGAATGTATTTTTCTTAAGATATGTGCGCCAATTGACATTGCTCTTACGGTGAAGGAAAACATCGTGATGAAACCCGCGGCTTAGTTGGCTCCAGAAGTATTGACAAGTTCTCTCCTCTGAACATGGTCGACTAAGCTGTGAGGGTATAGTAGGTGCTGGGCAAGCCTACTCCATCCTCACGCAAAAAAGGACAAAATTAAAAAGGGTCTAATTGCGGAAAACAGTCCGTCCAATTACAAGTTCAAGTAGTTGAGGTTATTGTTTGGAGAATATACTAGCTTTTGGTGCAGCTTTCATTGCTGAGGCTGAACCTTTTTGGAGGCACACGGCTCCTTAGATCTTATTTCTAAAATCTATTTTTGTTAAGCGACGCCAGTCGCGGTCATTACTTCGATGGGTGACCAATTAACAGTGTGGCAAAAATGTGTTTTCGTAAGCCCCTCCGTGCTTCGGAAGGCACGTAAAGCCGTTAGTCCCGGTTGCTACCTCTAGTAGCAGTCGTTAGGTCAAGTTAGAGGGCTTAAGGCGATCTGAAAACCCTAACAATAGGTGAGCCACACCACTGTACGAGAAGAAGAAGACCTAATCATTTTTTATTTTATACTTTTGTTTCAGGTTAGAGCTTTTATGTTTAAATAAATAAATAAATAATTGACTGATTGTCTTGTGTCGTATATTTGTCCAAATAAGTGTTTTCTTTCTTTCTTTCTTTCAAATCAAATCAAATCAATTTTTTTTTATTTCTTGGGATGCTTAATACAATTGTACATAGACCATTTGAAATCGTGTTAAAAACTAAGTTAGGATGTGTGCCTTCGGAACGCGCCCACCAATGAGAAGAAGGCACAAGAAACTCATGGGGGGTTTTTTTTTAGTGATCACGCTCACAAAGGTCAATATTACAAATATTTGAAAGTATTACATATTTGAAATGGAGTCACGTCCATGGGTTGTTATCATTAAGGTAAGACGAAGTATCATAGTACGCCTTACTGCACAATTTATGCTTTATAAAAGTTTTGAACCTGGTAATGGACATGTCATATACATCTTTGGGTAATTTATTATAATAGAGCACACATGTACTATTAAACGACCTGTTTATTTTCCGGAGCCTACTACCGGGCACGGTCAGTTCATTCTTATTTCTTTTTTTTGCCCGCGACTTCGCCCGCGTAGATGTCGAATATGGTTGACTTTCGAGACATTTAAATTTTTAAGAATATTTGCATTGTACCAAGCTTTTATGTTACTTGATCCTTTTTTGAATGAAATCGGATTGAGTTTTATTGTACGTCAAATTTTATGGTTTTGATATATTGTTTCAAAATAAAAATGAAAAGCAAGGAGTATTGATATCAAATTTAAAACAAATCATCTCGAAAATAAGTTTCTTCCCCTTTCCAACCCCGTTAGGGGATGATTTTCAATAAAATACAAAACACGTGTTCCATTAATTCTGTTAAAGAATGTTTATGCAAAATTTGAATTAGATTGGAGCAAGGAAACATGTTGTCCCATACAAACTTTACCCCCTCTTTCATCCCCCTTAGGGGTAGAATTTCGGAAAATCCTTTCTTATCCGATGCCTACGTCACACACAGAACACACCCTCCAAGTTTCAGGTCTCTACGATCAGCGGTTTAGGATGTGCGTTGATCCATCAGTCGAGCGATGTTGGTCTAATGGTATATTTATCTAATTTCATTCCGATGGTCGTGGATTCAAAGCCCTTAGGCCATACAGGATTATTAGGGTTGCATACCCAGAGATTAAAAACGGGATCCCTATTACTAAAACTCCACTGTCTGTCTGAGGCTCATGAACCGTGATAGCTAGACAGTTGAAATTTTCACAGATTATGTGTTTCTGTTGCCGCTAAAAAAACCCATGAGTTTCTTATGCCTTCTTCTCATTGGTGGGCGCGTTCCGAAGGCACACATCCTTACTTAGTTTTTAAGACGTTTGTATGTGATCTTTGTATCTGTACGTTTACAAAAATCCTGACATTTTTCGTAAAAAAAGCGATACTCATAATTTCAACTTAAGAAATAAGGATGAACTGACCGTGCCCGGTAGTAGGCTCCGGAAAATAAACAGGTCCGGAAAATAAACTTATTATAATAGAGCGCACATGTACTATTAAGTACATGTGCGCTTTATTATAATAAGTTACCTAAAGATGTATATGACATGTCAATTAACAGGTTCAAAACTTTTATAAAGCATAAATTGTGCAGTAAGGCGTACTATGATACTTCGTCTTACTTTAATGATAATAACCCATGGACGTGACTTTAATTGCTCCATTTCAAATAATAAGTAACACAATAATATAAATATTAAAGGAGGGCTGTCATATAGCATGCTACAGAACCCTTCGTGCACGAGTCCGACTCGCACTTTGCCTGTTTTTAGTACTTGCCTATGTCCTGAATGGAACTCCTTTATGCGTCGCAGGCGAGTGTTCACCCGCTACGTCACAGAGGTCGTCCAAACAAAGCTCAAATATCCAAATAAGAAACAAATATTTTTTCTTTATAATATCTTTGAAGTATAGATTAGTATTATCTTCTATCCAAAGCGATTAAACTTATTTATAGAGTGGGCATTCTTCTTCTTCTCGTATAGTGGCTCACCTATTGTTAGAGTTTTCTGATCGCCTTAAGGCCTCTAACTTGACCTAACGACTGCTACTAGAGGTAGCAACAGGGACCAACGGCTTAACGTGCCTTCCGAAGCACGGAGGGGCTCACGAAAATACATTTTTGCCACACTTCTAATTGGCCACCCATCAAAGTAATGAACGCACCAGGCGTCGCTTAACCCGCACGACCGCAAACGATCAGCGGGCCATTACAAGAACAAACCTATATATAAAATTGATTTTTTTTTATCACGAAATCTCTGAAACTTCGTATAGGGGTTCCTTTTAGGATATAGGGGAGTATTGAGAAAGGATTTTTTCAAATGACTGAGAAAGAAGAAAGTGAAGATAAGAAAAGTCCCCGGGAAGGAGGTTGAGACGTGTCACGTGTTCCGGTGCGACACAACAAGGAGGGAGAGGGGTTTTTTGGCGGGAACGAGTCAACAACATGTCATGCTGCAGTTTTATTTTCATGAAACTTAGTTGTAACCCGAGTTGAATTGTATAATTCTGGTGGAATGTTATTCAATTTAGTTCTGTGAAAGTGCACAAGTGTAGTGAAAGTAAAAATCAGTGTCAAACATGAAGTTTTCTCGTTGCCTCCAAATCTCCTATTAAGGTTATGGTAAACTTGCCACCGCTTTACTATAGCCCCTGACTTGACGGACTATGACGACTTTGACTGTTTTGAAACACTTCAGGCCCGATTTATGAAAAATCGGGTCTTTTGGCTTTTATGCCAAAGTAATATTTAGACCATAGAAATTAAGAATTGAAAACACAAAAAAAACATAGGGTCATGGTCTAGGCAGTTATAACAAATATAACTTTGGCTTTTATGCCAAAGTAATATTTAGACCATAGAAATTAAGAATTGAAAACACAAAAAAAACATAGGGTCATGGTCTAGGCAGTTATAACAAATATTACTTTGGCTTTTATGCCAAAGTAATATTTCTGGAAGTGTCCTTATTCAGGGAGGCAACAGTCGACTACGTTTGTATGGAGAGAGAGCCGGTACCCTTTCCTCATAACGAGGCTCTACTAATAAAAAAGATGTAGCTAACATAACCTGCTTGCCTTAAGGTTGGATTAGCTACATCCATCAGAATTGTGTCAAAATGCATTAATGCGTCACTAAAATAACTTAACAAATTTTTGTATTTTAGATTATGAATAGGCTTCTACACCGATTTCGAATAAAGTTGGTATTAGGATATATTGATTCATTGAAAAAAAACATGGGTTACTTTCATCCCGATATTCCCACGGGATCGGGAGTTACGCGGGCGAAACCGCAGCCCGCCGCTACTAAGAAATAAGTCAACAACAAAAAAGGTTTTATTCTATAAAACAAGGTTACAGATGAAAACTTTTTCCAGTAAATATAGCCTTAGGGTGGAGTTCGGTTTGTTTGAAGTTATCTGTTCTGTTCAAAAAATGAATTTTAATTTTTTTCTTTGTGTACGGACTAGCTTTTGTCCGCGACTTCGTCCGCGTAGAAGTCGAAAATAAATAAATAAATATAAATATTAAGCTAAGTAACTACACTTGTGTTATGGGTGCTAGACAACTCATATACTACTTATATACTTTTGTTTTGTAAATATATACTTATAATACATAGAAACAACGAGACCACAGACAAATATCTAAGCATAAATACTTAACTAAGGCGGGAATGGAACCCGCAACCCTGTGTTTGGCAGTCCGGCGTGGTGACCATTGTGCCAACTGGGTCGTCAAAATAGACCAAGTTATCACGTTGTCCCATACAAACTTTGCGCCCCTTTTTCACCCCCTAAGGGGTAGAATTTCGGAAAATCCTTTCTTATAGGATGCCTACGTCATACAAAGAACACAACCTCCAAGTTTCAGGTCTCTACGATCAGCGGTTTAGGCTGTGCGTTGATCCGTCAGTCTGTCAGGACAAAGGATTTTATATGTATAGATTTTTTTCTTTTAAGTTTTTGTTTCGCCGGGTTAGTGCCGGAAAGATCCGATCCCATAACATCCCACTGGATCCCATAGCGACCCCTATCTGAGAATCCCACTTTGATTATTGTCCTACTCTTTAATCACAGGGTCTCTGCTGAAAATCAGCATTGCATTTATGCAACACGTAGCTGAGCAGGAGCCTATATGGCGGCGACACTGTTACTGTGTTATAAATAACATAGCAAATATTAAATTAAGTCTGTTATATTTAGTCATATCAAATAGTACATTGCGATACAAGTGTGGTAAATTGATCATTTCAACGAGGCGGTTTATGACGCGCGAGCGGAACGCGAGTGCGTCTATAGATCGCCGAGATTAAATTGATCAAGCCACACGAGTATCGTACGACGTATTTATCACAGTTGCGAATAAAAGAAAAGACTTGAAAAGAAAACAAAATAATAATTAACAAAATATTTGTGATAAGTCTATGTTTACATTTTTTTAAGGCAATATTTTTTGTTAATTATGCTCCGAAAAGGCCAGGCTAAAGACTTTTAACCTATACAGCCTTGTCTGACGTACAATATTTTTTAGGATTTTTTCTATTTGTTTTTGCGTCGGGGGTTAAGAACAAAATACAATGGTACGAAAAAACAATATATTTAAGTAAAGAAAAAACAAAAAATAAACAACTCAATTTTAATTCGTTATCTAAGTCATTATCACGTAAAATTTTCGTTCGTAAACCGACTTTAGAGACAACCATTTTTGCTAGCTAAAAAACTCTTTGGTACCTACCTTTTTTATACATCAAAACCGTATGTAATTAGCAGTAAGATACGTATTTAACCTATCGGGATAACTTTACAGCACTAGGTTGGCAATGTAAAACGCACGCGTGCATAATATGTTGGATTATGAGCCTAAAAGCCGTTGAATAAGATCCACTTTATTAGCAACTGTGATAAAAAATAACTTATGTCTAAGTTTTAGTATTGTTGTTGGCCTAATAAAGATATATCTACCTGTCACATTTTCTTTCATTATTAACTAGCTGCGCCCCGCGGTTTCACCCGCGTAAGTCCCGATCCCGTGGGCATATTGGGATAAAAAGATCTTATGTTCGTCTCCTGGCTCTAAGCTACCTCCCTACCAATTTTCAGCCAAATCGGTTTAGCCGTTCCCGAGTTATAAATGGTGTAACTAATACGACTTTCTTTTATATATATAGATTTGTACCGTTAACATGTAGTGTATCTTAACGTAATAGATTTTTTGTTATTTTTGTTTGTAACAAATAGGCTCCAAAACTACTGGACCGATTTTGATTAAACTTGGTATGAGGATACATTGATTCATTGACAGTAACATAGGGTACTGTTTATTCCAATATTCCCACGGGCTCGGGAGTTACGCGGGTGAAACCGCGGAGCGGTGCTAGTAATACAATACAATTTTATTGATTACCTAGCTGCACCCCGCGGTTTCACCCGCGTAATAATTTTCTACGCAATTTTCTTAATTATTTCTTTCATAAGAACCTTCTCCGGACAATAACAAACACAACAAAAAAAGAATTGGCCAAATTGGTCCAGGCGTTGAGTTATGCGCTTACCAACACATTTTGCGATTTATTTTTATATTATAAGATTAATTGTCAGTTCCTTCTCTAACTTAAATTTCTTATTTTACTTTCATTTAATTGTTGGTACTTGATTTTTTTATCATTAGCTTTGGTTATCGTATAAGTATAATAAATATTTTAACATTTTCAACTCATTTGCTTTTCTCTTTTTTCCTATAAATTCCAGAAAATTATCCCTGTTTCTCTGACAAAGTATAGTCTAGCGGTAAAGAGCGGTGTTGGCTTAGTGGTAGATACCTCGACTTTCATTCTTAAAGTCGTGGGTTCGAATCCCGGCCGGCCGTGCACCAATGTATGTTTCTTAAGAAAAATGTTTGTGCGCTAATTGACATTGCTCTTACGGTGAAGGAAAACATCGTGATGAAACCTGCGGCCTAGTTGGCTCCAGAAGTATTGACAAGTTCTCTCCTCTGGACATGGTCGTCTAAGCTGTGAGGGTAGTAGGTGCTGGGCAAGCCTACTCCATCCTCACGCAAAAAGGACCCAATTAAAAAGAGTCCACCGGCAGCCTGTATACAAGTACAAGTATCGAGGAAGGCTATAGGAATAGTGTTTAGACTATAGTTCAAGAGTAAATCTGTGTCTAAATCTAAGGTTAAAATCCACATCTCAGAATACCCTTTAATCCTTGTTTTGGAATAAGGGGGAAAAGGTCTATTCAACAGCCTGTATACAAGTACAAGTACTCTAGTACAGGTACGTATTCGTATGTAGTCCGAGAGGCAGCTAATTGCGTAATTAAATATTCAGTACCGGCTACCGGCTACCTGCTCTTATACTATCAAAGTAATTAATTGGAGATTCAAGGGCCGTTTGCACAGACTGCTTTGTTGTTTAAACTTGATTTAAGTTTGATGTAAGTACAATACCGGGGCACATGAAACTTAATATGTGCCATCGGCCCCGCTGAACGCCAACACCGACGCTAGCGGGGCCGATGAAACTCTTTTTCCCATCTGCCCCGTTGATGGGGCAGAGCTAGCGGGGCCGATGGGAGTAAGCCGATTTGACCACTTATGTCGTGCGGTGGGCAAACACCTGCGGGCCGATCGCCGTATTCTTATGCAGCACGTCTTGACTGCGTTTGCGTCATAGCTATAGATTACCTATTGCCCTAATTTCTTAAGACACACACGTCACGCAAACCAAAACGTCAAAATTTAACGCGCTCGCAGTATCGCGCTAAATTTTGACATGACATAAATTACAAATTAATTGTCAAAATTAGTTAAAGAGTTGGGTGTTAGGATTAGGGGGAATGGGGCAGACTCCCGCTCCGGCTCGTTTCTGGCGCAGAGGTTAGCCATCGCCATTCAGCGTGGCAATGCTTCTAGCATTATGGGAACCTTTACGCCGGGTACGATAAGGGGCGGGTTATTTGACTAACTGGTAATTAATTTTTGTATTTATAATGTTAAATGTGTATGTCTTTTTATATTATTAATAACGAAATAATGTATAACTTTTCTATTGTCAAAAAAAATTGATTAATCTTCTAGACCGAAGAAAAAAAGAAAATAAAGATAAGTCAATTTTTTTTTACGGCAACAGCTTGTTTTACGCGTGAAGTAGACGTGCAGTTAAAGTAACGGTTACGCGTAGCTTCATTTTACGGCAATACCGATTGTTTACGTGCACGTGACGTATGCGTCAACTGGACGTGCACTCGACTAATGCGTCATAAGTTACAGCGATTGGGGGGAAGGACGAAAACTTCGGGTTCGATTTTCGCCATGAGCATAATTTATTTATTCACAATAAAAACAAAACACACACAAAAAACTGAGATAATTTTATACTACAATATAGAAAAAATATTCTGGAGTGGCACTAAAGTCGGCTAAAGGCAATATCTTCCAAGCAACCTGTCCCCAGGAGCGGAGCGGTTTCCAAGCATAAAACTCCGCTTCTGTGGACAGGCAGCCTAAGGATAGACAAAAAATTTCCACAAAATACTGTTTTCACGTCATCACTGACGTCACATAGACTTGATTAAAAAAAGAAGATTAAAAAATTCACCAAAAGAATTCACAATGAAATCTAGCAGCCCCCATTTTTAATTTTTTTGTCACCTATCTAAGAACACTTGGACTAATGACAATTTTTATCCCCACATTTGATCATTCATTTCAGCTTAAATCATAAAACTGTGAAGCGCCATTTGGAATTTAAAAAAAAGATAAAATGCATAAAAAATGTGCTTTAAAACCTTTTGAAAATACTGTTTATTTTCCTTCCCAGACATCAATATACTTTATTTCTTGTAAAAAAAAAAACAATCCTAGTTAAAACATATAATTAGAAATGGAAAGCCCGTTTGCAAAGATAGTTTATTAAAAACTAGGTACTTAAACCTAGTTTTTAATAAACTATTCTAGACTAGACTAGAAATATTTAAGATAATAAGATAAATATGGTGGAACTGGACCTTAAGTACATTATGTAAGTTTTAGTAAGTGCATATAGGGAGCCAAAATGAAAATGCCTGTCGCATTTAACTAAAATTATATGGTAAATTGTTGAGTGTAACTGTAAATATTTTCCTGCATTTCTTTATGTGTCATGCTTTTAGGAATTTATGTGATTTAATGGCGCGTTAATTGTCTCTAAATAACAATTATTAAATAAATAAATGAATATTGCAGGACATTCCACACATCACCATCTAGCCCCAAGCTAAGTAACTCGACTTATGTTATGGGTGCTAGACAACTCATATACTTTTGTAAATATAATATATACTTATAATACATAGAAACAACCAGACCACAGAAAAATATCTAAGCATGAATACATGTCTTAGGAGGGTATCGAACCCGCGACCCTGTGTTTGGCAGTCCGGCATGGTGACCATTCTGCCAACTGGGTCGTCTTTAGTTGTTATGTAGATTAATCAACATGACTAGTGCTGCCATCTGCCATTTAAACACGAATGTGAATAGTTCCCCTTAGCTCCGTTTCACGCGTGGTGGCGCTAGCGCTGCGAGCGGAGGTAAGGAGGGTTTATCTGCGATGGAGCCATTCGGATATCGTTCGCCGAGGTAAAACTGAGGGAGGTTTAATTATCATAGAAATTAAGATTAAAAAAAGACAGATGAATGGGTCATACTCATGGCGTTATAAGTTCTATACAACAAAAATATTTGCTCCAGGGAGGAAACAGTCGACTACGTTTGTATGGAGAGAGCGTCGGTACCCTTTCCTCTTCACAACAATTTTGCGTGCAATAATTAACAATTTCGTGACAGGCGTTTTGCGTTTGGCTCTCAATTGTGTCTTAAGCACATTACCAAGTTTTAGTGTTAATTTAAATTTATTATAATAAGCTGTTGAGTTACGAAAAAGTAATCTATATAGGTTTTAGTCTAGTGGTAGACACCTCTACTTTCATTCTGAAGGTCGTGGGTTCGAATCCCGGCCGTGCAAAATCTTAGGTGCGCTAATTATAATTAGAATTTCTCTTCGAAAACATCTTGATGAAACTCGCGGCTTCGTTGTCTCCAGACGTATTGACGAGTTCTCTCCTCTGGACATGGTCGACTAAGCTGAGAGGGTAGTAGACGACCCAGTTGGCACAATGGTTACCACACCGGCCTGCCAAACACAGGGTTGCGGGTTCGATTCCCACCTCAGACAAGTATTTATGCTTAGATATTTGTCTGTGGTCTGGTTGTTTCTATGTATTATAAGTATATATTTACAAAAGAAAAGTATATAAGTAGTATATGAGTTGTCTAGCACCCATAACACAAGTGTAGTTATTTAACTTGGGGCTAGATGGCGATGTGTGGAATGTCCTGTAATATTTATTTATTTATTTATGAAAACATGGTGACGAAACCCGCGGCTTAGTTGCCTCCAGACATATTGACGAGTTACTTCCTCTGGACACGGTCGACTAAGCTGAGAGGGTATTGGTGCTGGATATAGTTTACCGAGTACTACAGGTTCTCGCAGCAGCGTCTTGAATAGCATTAAAGATGCTGATGCTGTACTCGATGAGATTAGATGTGAAAATCCATTATTGTTTATCCGTTGTCTGGTATCCAATATACACAGAAAAATAGGTTTCTTGAAGTATGAAATAATCCTTTACATAAGGAGAATGGTAGATAATAATTTATTGGTTTTAGTAAAAAAAACATTATGAAGGTGTGTTGGGGTAATTATGAAACTGAGGTAATTCCAAAACTTATGAAGTTCTTATTAATGATAGAAATATTTTACTATGGCAACATTGATACATTGAAAATATTATTTGTATGTATCTATGAATATAATTATTTGGTATGTTATTAATTTAATGTTTGTAACCATAATTATGTAAATTGTCACCTATTATAAGTTAAATTATTAATTACCTACTATTAAAGCTGAATGTTCTGTTCCATTCAAAGGTTGCCTGGAAGAAATCGCTTTCAGCGATAAGGCCGCCTATTTGTGCAACTTATACTTTCTAGCTATTACTTTACTTTGTGTATACAGTGTTCTGTTTCTTCCTGTGTTGTACAAATAAAGTTATCTATCTATCTATAGATCAAGTCACCAGATTCACTATCATTACATAGTATAAAACAAAGTCACTTTCCGCTGTCTGTCACCATGTATACTTAGATATCTATGACTACGAAATGGATTTTGATGCGGTTTTTTCAAAGAGTGATTCAAGAGGAAGGTTTATATGTATAATACATGTATAATATAGCCGTGCGAAGCCGGAGCGGGTCGTTGCGAGTCGCTAATGATAACGATACGCGAGGTGTCAATTTTCGTTGGTTAAGTGATTTTCGCGCAAATTTTGATGATCTACTTTTCTCGGATTCCTGGTAAGTTATTTGTGATTGATTGTTTCTATGCTAGATTATCGTTTTTTACGAATTTATATCAAAACACAACGTCCTGGCTGTCATTGTGATATTTTTTCACAATAAACCCAATGGGGTTATTGCGAAATATACATATTCTGCAATTATTCAACATGATGTTTTTATTGTAATTGACAGTGCTTCTCAATCAGTAGAGTTAGGTATTTATATAAATTAATTTAAACTTCATAGGGAGACGTATTATATAACTTATCTGGCTTTGGCTAATAATACTTTTTAAGAAATGTTGAGAACCATAAAATGCTTCTGGGGTAATTCCGAACTACAATTGTAAAAAAATAAATAAAACAGCCTATCTTTAAACAAATATGATGGTATTTTGTGGAAGGGGTAAATACGGTCCAATAACTACATAGACCTTCATTTAGAGTGACATAAAATCGATTTTCAAGTAATTTCGTAATCACGCCATGATAATTTAGAATCCCCCCTTTGATTAAAACATTTATCTTGGTTTTTAAAATACCCCGTTTTTAAAACCTATCTTTATTTAAGAACTAGCTGCGCCCCGCGGTTTCACCCGCGTAAGTCCCGATCCCGTGGGAATTTCGGTTATTCGATTTTTTCTCGAGTTTTAAACCTTCCCTAGACCTCCACGAACATTTCAAGACTAAGATAAGATAAATCCGTTCAGCCGTTCTCGAGTTTTAATCAGACTAACGAACAACAATTCATTTTTATTTATATAGATAGATAGATTTAATGTCTATTTATAATAGATATTTTCAATATATAAACTTTAATAGTACGGGATCCCTTTAAGAATAACCTTCATCGAGCTGTTTAATGCATGAAAAGTATTTTATATCAAATTAAATAGGGCAATAAATATAGTGCAAAAGGGATGCCTAAAAATTTACGTTTAAAAAAACACTGGTTTGGTTAATAGTAAAATTCCATACCAATGAAATACTTCATTTCTCTACTTATTACACATTTGCAATATATTTATTTTCTTACTAATTTATTTTCATTAGAACTTATAGAAATATTTATATTTAAATATTTATTTACGATACTTATCTTATACACATTGGACAATTTCTTTTGATATAAAATACTTTTTATCCATTAAACAGTTCGATGAAGGTCGTTCTTAAAGGGATCTTAGACTATAAGCATTATTCTTACTTTAAAAGCAAATACTGCCTTTTGTTTTTAAGAAAATTTACTAAAAATAAGATTTAATTTTCTATCATCTATAAAGCTGAGGTTTTTGAATCAAGAAACTATTTTTTCTGTGTAGTTGCTTAGTTTTTTCGCTAGATGTCGCTGTATACAATGTCTCGTAGAGCGGCACAGTTGAGGCAGTGGTATTGTATCAAAAGGAAGATAGATAGATCTATATATATCAAATGCTTTGTCCTGGCTGAGTGACAGATCAACGCACAGCCTAAATCGCTGAACGTAGCGACCTGAAACTTGGAGGGTGTGTTCTATCACGTAGGCATCCAATAAGAAAATATTTTCCAAAATTCTATCCCTTAAGGGGTGAAAATGGGGGACAAAGTTCATATGGGACAATTCCTTAGTCCATTATAAGTATTTTTTTACAAAAGAAAAGTATATAAGTAGTATATGAGTTGTCTAGCACCCATAACACAAGTATAGTTACTTAGCTTGGGGCTAGATGGCGATGTGTGGAATGTACTGCTATTTTTTTTTATATTAGAAGCGTAGTTGCTTGCTATGTTCGCTAGATGTCGCTGTATCTAACGTCTAGTCTAGCGGCACAGCTGATACGGTCGTATTTGGAGTAGTTGTAAGCCTCGCCGCAGGCTTTACGTATGGGAAATCAAGGTTCGTACACACCTCGCGGGTGTAGCCTGCTAACACGGGACAAAGAGTAAGCTGAAGCGGGTGGCACGCTGCAAGGAAGCTGGGGGATTTTCGAGCAAAAACTCTTAATTTTTTTAAAAATATTACAGGACATTCCACACATCGCCATCTAACCCCAAGCTAAGTAACTACACTTGTGTTATGGGTGCTAGACAACGGATATACTACTTATATACTTTTCTTTTGTAAATATATACTTATAATACATAGAAACAACCAGACCCCAGACAAATATCTAAGCATAAATACTTGCCTGAGGCGGGAATCGAACCCGCAACCCTGTGTTTGGCAGTCCGGCATGGTGACCATTGTGCCAACTGGGTCGTCATTATGTGTTGTTGGAATGATATTCCTTATCGCGGGTTGGCGAGGAGACCTAGCCGAGAAACAAGATTTGACCCGAACAAACATACATACATTGCAAGTTAGATAAAAGCTTTTTAAAATGTCACGCGTTACGCGAAAAGATAAAAGTGAAAATATAAACTGTAAATTGAACGCACTCATCTCAGAAACTACTGGTTCGAATTGAAAAAATATTTTTCATTACTCTCAGCCCTAGGGAAAATCGCTTTCACTGACAGCTGTCATGTCAAATTATGGCTTCGCGCGGCTTGTGCGATGTGCTTGTAACCAGTATCAGTATCATTACGCATTAGAAACTTCAAAAACCTAACCTCCTTGCTTTGGTTTTCACCAAAGAATAACAATTATGGCTTCACACGGCTCATGCATACTGTCAGAGGTAGTATGGAGTCTCTCATTCACTCTCGTTATTATAAAGAATTTTAAGTATTATTCGTAATGAAAAGCACAGTGTTTACCTCGGGTAAAATACTCATTAAGTCCCTCGAACTATTAGCTTCGTCTCGGGACTCAATGAGTGACTTTCACACCTAGGGTAACAATGTACTATTTGTGTTGGATAGTCCGTTTATCAAATGGGTTGCCTAAAAAATTCAATTTCAGTATAAATAAGATGCAAATAACAACAAAAACATAATAATAAATACAAACTTAACTGTTAAAAGTTATGTTCAAATAAAGATTATGTTTTTCATTGTCTATTAAAAAAACCAGCGAAAAGTCTAAAAACAAAAACAAAAAAATAATCATTCTGGACTGAATTTTTTTAGGCAACCCATTTGCTATAAATTTACTGACCTATTTAATTTGATATAAAATACTTTTCATCCGTTAAACAGATCGATGAAGGTCGTCATTAAAGGGATCCTGAACTACGTGTGGTTGGCTTGAGATTATCTTGTACCATTTCGTCTATATCAAAATTTGCAGACAATCAGGTTTGTAGTGTGGGATTAATAAATAGGAAGTAAGTACCCCATTAAAAATATTATTCCAGTAGCCTCTAATCACCCGGATATGTCAAAGTCAAAATTTATTTATTTATTAACATGCAAATCACGTGAAAGTTAGAATGTATGCCTTCGTAACGCGCCCACCAATGAGAAGAAAGCACAAGAAACTCATGGGCACCTATCACTTTTTTGTCCGTCTCTCTGTCTGTCCGTGTGTTTTTTTATGAAAATGCTCACAAAGATCAAGATTATAAATATTAGCAATGAATTCCGTCTAAATACCCGCGTCCGCCCGTCATTTGTACCACACAACAAACGCCGCCTCGACGGGGCGGGCTGCTTGCAAAATTCATAGCTTACTTACGAATTACAACCCCCCTTTCCCTCTCACCCTAGCCCCGCTACCTCCCGTAACTTAGCCCATGAAATTATATCTAAACATTAGAATTAGATGTAAGATTAATTAAGGAGCTAGCTGTGCTCCGTGGTTTTACGCGCGTAAGTCCCGATCCCGTGGGAATATCTGGATAAAAAGTATCCTGAATAAAAAAGTAAAAAAAAAAAAAATAGTAAAAAGTAAGTAAAAGTATCCTGGATAAAAAGTATCCTGTATTGACGACCCAGTTGGCACAATGGTCACCATGCCGGACTGCCAAACACAGGGTTGCGGGTTCGATTCCCGCCTCAGACATGTATTTATGCTTAGATATTTGTCTGTGGTCTGGTTGTTTCTATGTATTATAAGTATATATTTACAAAAGAAAAGTATATAAGTAGTATATGAGTTGTCTAGCACCCATAACACAAGTCTAGTTACTTAGCTTGGGGCTAGATGGCGATGTGTGAAATGTCCTGCAATATTTATTATTTTTTATTTTTTTTTATTTTATATCCTATGTTACTGTCAATGAATTAATGTATCCTCATACCAAGTTTCATTAAAATCGGTCCAGTATTTTCGAATCCTATGCGTTTCAAAAAAATCTTTCCTCTTCATATTTTTACTAGTTGTACCCTACGGATTTACCCGTATAACTCCTGTTCCAATAAGACATCCTGTATAAAAAGTAGCCTACGTTATTTCCAATAAATCAATGTATCCTCAAACCAAGTTTCATCAAAATTGGTGAAGTAATTTCGGAGCCTATTCGTTACAAATAAAAACACATAAAGTACTTAATCTTGAAAATTAAAAATATAGGTCCGACATTTGTCACTCAATAACGTCTAAATTACAAAACCGATTTTGATAAAAAATTGTACAATAATAGCTTATATCCTGGAGATTAAAACAGTATTTTTTTATTCTTGAATTCACCCGGGATCAGGAGTTATGCGAACAAAACCGCGGGATGTTAAATGATAAATTTTGAACAAACATAGAAGGTGTTAAGTGAAATATTTGTTATAGAATTTTGTGTCTTATTATAAAGAAGTAAGGTATGTAATTGATAGCTTTATTTTAACAGTGTCAGAGTGGAATAATGTTCTAAAGAGATAGTTAACGCAAAGTTCACCTGCACTTCGTTTAGGGATGGGAAAGAGTCGATATTTTTAAAATTATCGATATTTTCCGGAGGTTAATAAATAATGATGGCAAGGCAGTACTTGAGCATATACACAAATAGAATAAATATGATAAAATTCTCCGTATTCCTAGATTATAATGTAATTGATAGTATTTCGTAAACTAGATGTGGAAAAAAGATATAAGCATTTAAAGTCACGTGTTTTTCATTTTATTCATCAACATCTGACGACCCAGTTGGCACAATGGTCACTATGCCGGACTGCCAAACACAGGGTTGCGGGTTCGATTCCCGCCTCAGACAAGTATTTATGCTTAGATATTTGTCTGTGGTCTGGTTTTTTATATGTATCATAAGTATATATTTACAAAAGAAAAGTATATAAGTAGTATATCCGTTGTCTAGCACCCATAACACAAGTCTGGTTACTTAGCTTGGGGCTAGATGGCGATGTGTGAAATGTCCTGCATTATTTATTTATTAATTTAATTTATTTATTAGATAGATAGATAACTTTATTCGTACAACACAGGAAGAAACAGAACACTATATACACAAAGTAAAGTAATAGCTAGAAAGTATAAGTTGCACAAATAGGCGGCCTTACACATATAGGAACTTCAAAAACTAACCTTTTTGCAAACAAGTCATTTTTGTTCGAAGTTTCGCAATTGTTTTTGTGATATTTGTTTCAGAATTTGTTTTCTTGAACAGAAAGTCACGTAAAAATGTGTATTACAAACAGTGGTCCGCGGTTTCACCCACGTAAGACTTGTTCCCGTGGGAATATCAGGATAATAAGTAGCCTATATTACTCCCTAAAAAGTTTTTAAGACGTGTCTAAGTGATCTTATACCTAGGTATTAAGCATTGAAAGGAATAAAGATTTTTGACTTTGACTTTGACTTCCCAACGAATCAAGGTATCATCAAAATTATTTTATGTAGGTAAATATGGTGTTTACAATAAAAAAAATATGTATTTATTCTAACCACTTAATCATACAATTTGATTAAAATCACATTGAAACGTCTTACAAACTAAATTACGAGTTCAGCCTTCGGACTCGCTCATCAATTAGAAGAAGGCACAATAAACTCATGCCCCCTTATTCCAAAACGAGGTTTAAGGATAGTCCAAGATATGGATTTAATAGAATAGAATAGAAAATATTTATTGTTTAACTGTGTACATGAGCCGATGATAGTGCTAAAGGTGGTTACAAACAGTTCACCACACTGGGCATACAATATATCAAGTGACTATAAATTAAATTAGGTACATTATTATTCATTACAGAGTTTGATCAATTAAGTAAAAATTAAATAAGTACATTCAAATTATATTAACATTAATTCATACATAATAATCATTAAAATATCTCATCAAATTATTAATCTGGTAAAAATGTATCATGCTATGTCAATCAGTAAAATAAAATTAAAAATTACATAAAATCAAAATTAAAATAAAATAAAATAAAAAACTTAAGTATACAGAATAGTCAAAATATTGGAAGCTAAGTCAAGCTAAGTCCATTGAAATATTCATTAACATTATAAAACGTTTTCTCAATCAACCAATTCTTTAATTTTATTTTAAATTTAGGTCCATTCAGCATCTTTATGTCCAAGGGTAAGTGATTAAATATACGTATTGCAGTAATAAAAGTATTTTTGTAAAACCTTAGATTTAGATGCAGATTTACTCGTGAACAATCTAAACACTATCCCCATATAATCTATAGGGATAGTGTTTAGACTATAGTATAGTAACCTCGTTTTGGAATAAGGGGGATAGAGTTTAAGTCAAATATCGATAAAATATTTTGACTACATTTTAGACAGATGCCCCATCCCTATTTCATTTGAAATTTAAGTGTTGTTAGTAGAAACGTTTACTAGGTCTTCCTCATTGGATGTCATAAGATACAGGAGCCGCATTACAAAGAGGTGTTGCCAGTATTAATTTCAAGGAATTTACGGATATATCCGGGAAATTAGGAATCAGGATTTCGTGATATTTGACAAAAGGTGCTAATATTTTCCGAACCACCCGAATTATGGGAAAAATTAAGAAGGATTTCTCGAAATTTTAGCAGCTAAGCCGCGGGTTTCATTACGACGTTTTATGTTTTTCTATGGAGAAATTAATTTGAACCCACGACCTTCGTAATGAAAGTCTTAAATTGTTATCTACCACTATGCCTACATCTATAATCTACACAAATATTATAAAAAATAAACAAAAAATATATCGCACCTCCGCTCAAATAGCGTCATATCTCAAAAAAGAAAACTGTCGAGAAAAAGGTGTCTAAAGTAATAATCTGTTTTTACTGGTTTTCTAGTCTTAATTTGAAAACTAATAGAATTAGCGATATGAACATTTCAGTAGATTTGAATGATTTTTAAGCTTTATAAAATGGTGTATTAGGTTTCCTGAAAATATGATATAAATAATATTGTTTTTGAGATATGAAACTATTTGAGCGGAGGTGCGATATATATACGCGACAAAAAAGGACCTCCTCCTTTTTTGAAGTCGGTTAAAAAAGTTTGTAACAATTAGGCACCGTACTACTGAATCGATTTTGATGAAACTTAGTATGAGGATAGATTGATTCAATGGCAGTAACATGTGCTACTTTTTATCCCGTTTTTTTCCGGGATCGGGACTTACACGCGTAAAATGGGGTGCGTTTATAGTTGAAATTGCAGGCTAGGTCAAAGGAGAGTTCTAGAAAGACAAAGTTAGCAATAGAATTGACTTTACCTTTTGCAGTGTTACTCCGTGGTGGTGAAGGGCTGATCACAGGAAGTGACGTCATCTGTAACAAAAAAAAAACATATTACGTTTTTCGGTTCACATTGTCTTTGTCACGCGTTAAAAAAATTCTGAGCTTGGTCTCCTCGCTACCCGCAATTATGGTTCAATAATTATTTCTGATAATGACAAAGGAATAAAATATTCTTCATAAAAATTAAATATTAAAAACTTAAATTAATCAAATAACCTACGTAAATAAAAGGTAATTTTCGAAGAAAAATCTCAAAACTTTGTTTTAAAAATCCCAACTAATTTTAAAAAACTAATTTGTCTGGTTGTTCCCTCTTCACGGTTAAACGACTGGACCGATTTTGAAAATCGGCACAATGGTAGTTCTAAAGATAGCGAAGGAAATAGGGTACAATTTTGATACCGAGATTCCTGCGGGATCGGGACTTACGCGGGCAAAACGGCGGGGCTTAAATTTTTTAAATTTTATATTTTTATAAAAAATCTTTTTTTTTCTTTTTTAGATTTCTTATTTTTCTTAGTCACGGTGGGATCACGCGTGAACGGCTGGACCGATTTCGCCAATTCTTTTTTGTTGTGTTTTCTGAAAAGTTTTGACGCACGATAATTTTACGTGATAACGTCATAAGAAAACGATGAAAAATTGAGTTTTTTTTAGTTATTCCTTTAATTTTCCCCCTTTTTCCTTTTATTTATTTATTTTCCTTTATATAAGTCTTCTATCCGTCACTCACTATAACACAAGCCCAGATGAGCGATATTATTATAAGTTACCATGACGCATGACGTCACACAATATTACCATGTCACTTTTTTGTGAATGCAGATGTTCCACAAATTTATTAGACGGAATATAATTATTATGAACAAGGAGAAATAATAATGTTTAACATAATTCGATTATAATATTATTTATTTAGGTTAGATGATGAATTTTCTGTGAAAATTTCTTATTATAGGTAAGTAATAGGAACATTCAGAGACTTGTTGCCTTTAGGGCTGTGTGCGTGTCCATTGTTACATCTTTGGAGGTACGAGGTGGTGTGTACCTCCAAAGGGAAGATCTAGTTTAATAGAATAAGTATATTTTATGTTTTGGTTATTAGATTAATTATACACTTATACACACAAACATTTAAACGAAATGCTAACAAATCACTAATTGTACAAATTAATAAATTATACCAATATGTTAGATGAAGCATCTTATGTCACATTTGTTACGACTTGAAAATTTAATATTTAAAATTTTGAACGAACTGCTAACAAATCACTTATTGTACAAATTGCTTATTTGTACACATTAATAAATTGTACCAATATGATAGATGAAGCATCTTATGTCACATTTGTTACTAATTGATAATTTACTATTCAAAATTTTGAACGAACTGCTAACAAATCACTAATTGTACAAATTCAGAATTTGAACGGATGGCGTAACGCCAGATCTTCCACCGGGCAGGTGTTATACCCGGTAGGCCGCCCACCAACGATGTTTCGTTGGAACTTGTATATGATAGAATAGTTAACTTATCTTCAGAAAAACTTCGCGTGCGCGATCTAGGATCAACGATCGGCTTAGTGGCGCCATCTGTTGGTGGCGATGTGAAGTGCCACAGTTATAAGTTGGAAATAAATAAATCTTACGACAAATCGTACTCGGTACCTACCTACGTCCGAGAGGTCGAAGGTCTCCCCGTACAATGGAAACGCACATTTCTCTACGTTTACTTGTTGTTATATTAAATAATTAAATATCAGGGAGCTCGAGGCGGCTTGTTAATCCTAAGTTACCATGTTCCAAACGAGACTTTAATAAAGGTGAAACGTTATACAATTATATACAGTGTGTAAAGATAACCCCCATCATTAGCCCTGGGGCCTAAGTCTGCTAACACAATTGTGTTTCGCCAGTGTCGACAGAATCGTAATAGACGTTTAATGTCAAAAATATGATATTACATGTCAAATTGGTATTCTTCTGATGTTAACTATTCTATCGAAAAACACCACTGATGCACCACTGACTCACTTTCGTATTCTGCTCTAGAATTGTGGCTCAATGGAATCTCGATAGTTGTCAAAACGGTATATCGCTCAGCAACATATACCATGTTGGTAGGCAACACCAGCGACGTATCTATTACCATTCCATTGAGACTCCATAGCGATTGTATTGCGATGTTATTAAAACTTTAGCAGAATACCAAATAAAGTATATATATCTCGATATAATATCAATAGAGTCTCGATATATGGACAATGTTAAATCCATTAATTCAAAATAGCAGAAATAGGCCCCTGTCCTTTTGTATGGTAGTGAGGCGTGGCCGGTGCTTGAGCGACATAAGCAGGAGCTGCGTTTCACGGAGATGAAGATGTTGCGCTGGATGTGTGGAGTGACGCAAAAAGATCGCGCCAGGAACTCTCGCATCCGGGGTAGCCTTCATGTCCGAGATATTGCAGATAAATTTGCAAGAATGCCGCCTACGCTGGTACGGTCACGTCTTGCGAAAACCGGCTAGTTACGTGGGGAACAAATGTCTTGCCATGGCGCCTCCATTAGGTCGTGGCAGACTGGGTAGACACAAGAAGTGCTGGCTTGACGTCGTAAAGGGTGATATGCGTGCAAATGGCCTTACAAACCAGGATGCCGAAGAACGTGCGAAGTTGGGGCGTAAAAGCAGGAAAGCGGACCCCGGGCTCCCGAGAGGGATGCAACCGGGAACATCGCGAGCGATGATGATGTACATAGATAACACGCAATGAGATACAACGCAAAAAGCATTGAAAATGTAATTTAGAAATACGATAAAGTCAATTAATTATGGCATGGCAATACTTAAGCATAATTACACAAATAGAAAAAAATATCATAAAATTCTCCATTTTTTCTAGATTACAATGAAATTGATAGTATTTCGTGAACTAGATGTGGTAAAAAGAAGCATTTAAAGTTACGTGTTTTTCATTTCCTTAATGACGCCATTACACATATTTTTTTTTAAATTTTCTCATTTTATCTGCTAAGCCAATGCATTTTTTGACTTTAATTGATATTAATTGATTATTATTTTCTTATTGACTTTTAATTGTGACAAGTTTATAATCATTTTGACATTTTATTATTTGCGACATGTATATTTTTTGTTTTATTTTTTTTATATTTTGCGTTGTTTAAACTAACATTTTTAATTTCTTAATTTGACTTCATAATATTAAATTCATTTAATTGTAATTCACATACCTAAGGCAGGTTAAATAGCATAGAACTTAATCAATATTTATGACATCTGTAAATCCCAGACTCTATTTGTGAATAAATGAAATTGAATTTTTTTAAATCAAAAATTTACAAACCGATTTTGGAAATTCAAAATTGCAATCAAAGTAAATAGAATGATTTTCTCGCATATCTTGGTACCTATCCCAAAACCTTTGAACCCAATTCTAGTATAATGCTTTTGTAGTGTCACATTTTGACATAAGTTGTAATTTCAAAGCGAGTTATATACATTTGCTACATTGACTACAAACTTAAACAGCCCTTTTTACCCCTTGGAGATGGAATTGCCAAAAATCCTTTTTTGGTGCTTCCCTACGTTTTAAAAAGAACCCCCATGCGAAGTTTCAGACCCGTAGCTTGACCTACGAGTTTGAAACTTCGCATGGCCTTTGACGACCCAGTTAGCACAATGGTCACCATGTCGGACTGTCATACACAGGGTCGCGGGTTCGATTCCCGCCTCAGACATGTATTTATGCTTAGATATTTGTCTGTGGTCTAATTGTTTCTATGTATTATAAGTAAATATTTACAAAGGAAAGGATATAAGTAGTATATCCGTTGTCTAGCACTAACACCAGTCTAGTTACTTAGCTTGGGGCTAGATGGCGATGTGTGGAATGTCCTGTAATATTTATTTATTTATTTTAAAATGTATGGGAGCACTGTGAAAATGATTTTTTGGATTTTCACCCCTAAAAGAGTATAAAAGGCTGATAAAGTTTGTAAATTATAGTAACTAAAATGTATTCTGTTTTTGTAAGAAATCAATATACTTTTAAAGGGACACTAAGGCAGGTAAAACCCTTAGGCGCAGTTAGTAATCTGAGCAAAGATAATTTTCTTTGAATAGGCTCTGAAATGACTGGACCGATTTTAATAAAACTTGGTATGAGAGTACTTTTTATCCCGATATTCAAACCAAAATAGTCGTTTTTTGTTATGAAAAAATATAAGTAAATATAAGAAATAGATTTTAGATAATAGAAAAGAAATCCTAAGAAAAATATCTTAAATGATAACCAAAACTACTCCTAACGGCATCTATCGGAATTTCCATCAAGTAAGCCACATAGCGCCATCTGTCAGCCTTTTATGAAACTATGTCAGTAGGGAATAGTAATGAAAAAGGTGAAAATTCTAAGGTTCTCTATATTCGTCAATGTAGTTCAAGAATTTTCACAGAGATGGCGCTTCTTCAGTGAAAATTCAGCAAGGAGTTTATTGAGCAGTTCTTATTAAACTTAAATCTTATACCTTTATGATTGAATGAAAAGAATTATTATTGTTGTTTTGAAGAATAAGTATAATTTGATGCTAAATATAAACGAACCGTCTCTCTCGAAACAGAGAAAAAGTGGTTTCTCGAAACAAGAAAAGCCTTTGGACATTTTGGCAATACTTGTTTATAGTATTATTGTAAAGTGTAAATTTATAATTCTTTAGTCGGTGCCCCGCGAGACAGAGTCTGTATGCCTCGTGCGGGAACCCAAGAGCATTGTAATATATGTAAGCTTTTCTTAAATAAATATATTATTATTACTAGCATCGCTCTTTCACCCGCGTAAGTCCCGATCCCGTGGGAATATCAAAATGAAAAGTAGCCTATAACCTTCCTAGATAAATGGACTATCCCACACAAAAAAATACATTTTTCAATTCTAACCAGTAGTTCCTGAGATTAGCGCGTTCAAACAAACAAACTCTTCAGATTTATAATATTAAGTATAGATTATTTGTAGCAAACTGATAGTTTACTTATGACGCATACTGTACATAAGCCGTTTATTTATGAATTACTAGCTTTTGCCCGCGACTTCGTCCGCGTAAAAGTCAAAAATGGATCAATGAATCACGTTGTCCCATACAAATTTTGCCCCCCTTTTTCACCTCCTTAGGAGTTAAATTTTGATAAATCCTTTCTTATCCGATGCCTACGTCACACAAAGAACACACCCTCCAAGTTTCAGGTCTCTACGATCAGCGGTTTAGGCTGTGTGTTGATCCGTCAGTCAGTCAGTCATTCAGGACAAAGAATTTTATATGTATAGATTAAGTGCCTTCACTGTCCCACTGTAGGGCAACGGCCTCTCTACCATTCTTCCATCGATCACTATTGCATATTGATCTGTCGCTATTGCACATAATCATTCCTATAGGAGTCAAAATCATCTCGCCCAAGGCCGCCCATTGTGCCATATTGTTTTTGTAACAGGAGTTTATGTTAGAATTAAGGTTTAATGTGGTACAATAAAGAGTTTATCTATCTATCTATCTCGCCATCGTCGCCTTGATCTGCCGCGTGCTCGTATCCCTATGGGGGACCATTCTGTTGTTATTTATAGCAATTTACCACTGTTTTTGACGTGCTAACTAGTAAATTGATGGAACACCAGCATTTACAAATTAGTGCGAACCTTTTCATTTTCCAAAAAAATAATCTATACCTACATATAAAATGCTTTGTCCTGACTGACTAACGGATCAACGCAGTCTAAACCGCTGATCGTAGAGATCTGAAACTTAGAGGGTGTGTTCTTTGTATGACGAAGGCATCCGATAAGAAATGATTTTCCAAAATTCAGGGTTAAAAAGGGGGGCAAAGTTTACAAGGATAACGTAATTCCTTGATCGAATTAACTTCAAATTTTGCATAATCACCCTATATTTTTGTACCAATCAATAGTGTTGCTAATAGAGATCTATTCTTAAAAACAAACATAGTCTGGAAAATTAGAGGAAATATCTCTTTTTAGTAATCTTCTGTAATTTTCATACAACCCTAAAAAAAATCAATAAGGAGGTATGGCCAATGACGTAACAAGCTGCTGCACTAAAAACATGAACTGTTTTTACAAATTTTATGTAAAGAAATTCATTTAGAACATATTTTATAACATTTAGAATAATATGACAGAATTTTTCAAAGATGATGAAACATAAAAATACCTACAGATTAAGTATGTACCTACAAATTTAGTATAAGTTCTACCTATGTTCTAATATTGTATGCTCGGAATAAGTAATCTGTTGGAACCATATTATTTTTAAGACCTTTATGCACACAGATAAAATACTAAATGATATTCTTATTCTATGACTTGCCCTCTATGCTTCACACTATTGTTTTGCCAGGGACAGATAGGTGAAAATTGCAAAAAAATTACAAAATTCAGCCATTTTCTTTGATTTGCCATACTATCTTTGTTGCCAGGAATTGATCTCTATTTTTGAAAAATCAACAGGTTCGATTCCCGGCAAGAATAATGAGTGAGATAAAAATCTAATTTTCATAAATCTAAAAATCTAGTTTTTGTTAAAATCGGGCACGCATTTCAGCATTTCTCGTTATCTATCTATTTTAACCCCATTAGGGAATAAATTTCAATTAAATACGAAACACATCTTCCATCCATTCTGTTAAAGAATGCAAAATTTGAAGTAGATTGGATCAAGGAATCACGCTGTCCCATACAAACTTTGCCCCCCCTTTTCACCCCCTTAGGGGTAGAATTTCGGAAAATCGTTTCTTATCGGATGCCTAGGTCATACAAAGAACACAACCTCCAAGTTTCATGACTTTACGATCAACGGTTTAGGCTGTGCGTTGATCCGTCAGTCAGTCAGGATAAAATTTTATATGTTTTAAAGATAGCCCTGAAGGGCACATAAAAAAATCACCCTGTATAAAGGAAAAAAATAAAAATAAAATAAAGGTATAACAAAAAAAAATCTCAATTTTTCATCGTTTTCTTATAACGTTATCACGTAAAATTATCGTCCGTAAACCGACTTAACAGATTAGGTAATTTTTCCAGATGTTCGGTGCAAAACTTACAATAGGTAAGCACTTAAAAAACAATAACAGTGTTTCATAAACACATCCCTTTGTTTGATTTATCAAATTGTAAACAAGTTTTCTTTGTTAACTATTATATGTACGTAATTTAAGTTCTAAAGTCGTCAAGTTTTAAGTGGGAAAAATGTATATTTTTATTATTTTTTAAGCAATTCACTTAATTAATTAATTTATTAAACATACAAAATGGAAGATTTTTAGTAAATTCCGCAAATTATATTTAGTATAAATTTCAAATAGCTATTTTTTTAGTATTTATTTAGTAAAGTGAATATTTTTTATTTAAATTCCCAAAATTCATTGAATCAATATACGTTGTAAAAAAACTTAACATACAGCCATCAAAATTTACGTTTTTTTTTTCGAAATTATTAAAAAATGTGGCATCAAGTCCTAATACCATCTCCACTGATAATAATCCCAGTTTTAGTGATGACAACGAGATGTCACACTCCAAAAGAGAACCCCGATGTGATAGTAATTAGTTCGAAGCATGCGGAATCATTACAGGATGTGCCTGTGAGGAACAACACACCAACTTTGGATAAGGAAAAACTTAATTTTGAAACCACTACAAAAAATGTTATTATAATAATGCCTACAGCAGCAACTACTATGTGAGTCTATTTACCCGACTAGGGCGAAGCTAAAAGGGTTATGTTTTTGACCTGTATGTATGTTCATTTGACGACCCAGTTGGCACAATGGTCACCTTGCCGAACTGCCAAACACAGGGTTGCGGTTTCGATTCCCGCCTCAGACATGTATTTATGCTTAGATATTT
This sequence comes from Idaea straminata, assembly GCA_951213275.1. Taxonomy (NCBI): domain Eukaryota; kingdom Metazoa; phylum Arthropoda; class Insecta; order Lepidoptera; family Geometridae; genus Idaea; species Idaea straminata. Next base: position 7,819,872 of record OX577872.1, read on the forward strand.
GTCTGTGGTCTGGTTGTTTCTATGTATAGTATGTATATATTTACAAAATAAAAGTATATAAGTAGTATATGAGTTGTCTAGCACCCATAACACAAGTCTAGTTACTTAGCTTGGGACTAGATGGCGATGTGTGGAATGTCTTGCAATATTTATTATATTTATTTATTATTAGTCCCCACCTAACTTCAAAATTACTTATTAGATTATTATTATCTTAGTAATGCTGATTAATCGATTTCCCTAAATCCTCAAAATCGGTTAAGTTAAAACCTATGAACTTGGTGCTGATCTGATCTATTTATGGATAAATGAAGATTGATTATTGTCAGTGTGTTTGTATTTTTGCGATAGAAATGTATGAAAGATTGTGTCCTATTAGTCAATTGACGAAGTTCCTTATGGTTCGTTGCGAAAGGGGGCTAGACGGCAAAAAATTAAGACCTGAAGTTGTAACGACACTTTTTGATTTTATTACAATTCCTTCACTAATTAATCAAAAGAAACTTCGTTCCATCCGGGTGTCCCTTAATACCTTTCAAGATTTTTTTATAATCATGTGAAATGATTATAAAAAAAAAATACTTGTCTTACTAAGCACCTTTGGAAGTGAAAGAATGAAAAATGAAATGAATAAGATTACTACAAAAAGTGTTGTCTTAATTACTAAAGTTACTTATCTATATATCTATCTATATATATATATATATAAAAGAAAGTCGTGTTAGTTACACCATTTATAACTCGGGAACGGCTAAACCGATTTGGCTGAAAATTGGTGGGGAGGTAGCTTAGAGCCAGGAGACGGACATAAGATATCCTTTTTATCCCAATATGCCCACGGGATCGGGATTTACGCGGGTGAAACCGCGGGGCGCAACTAGTTTTGTATATGAGCACATAATATTTATGAGTAATTTTCTTAATAAACACATTATCCAAGTAATCTTACTTAACTGATTTGTCTAAATCCTCAAAATTGGTTAAGTTAACACCTTTCAAACAATAAAACTAAATCAAAATCGGTTCATCCGTTCGGGAGCTACGATGCCACAGACAGACACACACAGACACGTCAAACTTATAATACTCCGTCGTTTTTGCGTCGGGGATTAAAAAGAGGTTGTAACATTCTGGCATAGTAAACGGTCAGCCATTTTGGTTCCTCTAAATTATTCTGGAACAGCTGTTTATAATTTTAATAGGATGTCCTTTTTAATGTTCTATACTTAATAATAAAAAGAGGATAACAAGAGGCTCTCGCTGGATGGTTGGGTCAAGGGTCAGATCCAGAAGGCAGTAATCTTGGATACGGCACGTATTGTCAGAAGATTCCTTGCTCTGCGGCCTTAACCATCGGGAGCCTGGGCCCTGCCTCGCTGCCGACGGTATTCTAGGTTTAGGTTTTTATAATGATTTACTGTTTATAATGATTTACTGTTTTAGATGCAAAATTTATACATTATTTTTAAACTTGTAAATTACATTTTATTTAGGTTAAGTTTAATCGCTTAGATAAAATTATTTTATTAGATTTTATAGTGATGTATATATTTTGTATTCAGTTTATTTTTATAAAAATCTAAATTTAAGAAAAATAAATGAAAAAAAGAGGATAAAAAGTGTGTAAGTACTTGAAAGTGAATAAAAAATGGTTGTCTGTGAAGTAGGTTTACGGACGATAAGTTTACGTGACAACGTCATAAGAAACCGATGGTTTTTTTTGGAACGGAGTTCCTTATCGCGCGTTGCGAAAGGGGGCTATACGTAAAAAATTAAGTCCATCCTGGTGCCCCTGAAACCTCTCATTTTTTTTCCTTTTAAGTATTTCCTTTTTCTTTTTCATTTATATTTTTTTTTCTTTCCTTTATAATAAGTCTTCTATTCGTCACTCGTCACACCATAACACAAGCCCAGATGAGCTATATTATTATTGAATACTCTCGTTTCCTAAGTTACCATGATCCGTCTGGTCAAATTACCATGACGCATGACGTCACACAATATTACCGTGACACTTTTTTGTAATTGCAGGTGTTCCATCAATTTACTAGACGTTGTCACGACAAAAAAATGAGAGTCGATTTTTTTTTTAAAGTTTTTATAATTCATGTTAATCTGTATGTTTCACTGTTATTTATGAAATTAAAAATTGCTAAACCAATTGAATTGTCTCTTCTTCTACTTTCTGTACCATATCCTAACGGATGTCGGCGACCATCTCTTTAAAAACTTGTCTATCCTGGGCTGCTCGGCCAAAATATGCGACTTTTCTTTTCTTAACTGTGATGAGTAATTCGAGTTTTTTGAATTGTGATTATATCTATAGGATAATAAGGAAAATAAACAAATTCTAGAAAAGAAGAAAACATTGTATCCAGTAACGAAGATGTAGTTTTCATCCCTAATATGAAGGAAGGTGTCAAGAAGAAGAGAGTGGAAGATTATTGGAATGAAGAAAGAGCGGTAGATGATAAAATGACGTTGCACGATTTGATGAATCGAGGCCCGAAACTGAGTGATATAATAGATCCAAGAAATATGCTAACAGGTAAAATAATAAATAAATAATAATAAATATTGCAGGACATTTCACACATTGCCATCTAGCCCCAAGCTAAGTAACTACACTGGTGTTATGGGTGCTAGACAACGGATATACTACTTATATATACTTTTCTTTTGTAAATAAATACTTATAATACATAGAAACAACCAGACCACAGACAAATATCTAAGCATAAATACTTGTCTGAGGCGGGAATCGAACCCGCAACCCTGTGTTTGGCAGTCCGGCATGGTGACCATATTGCCAACTGGGTCGTCAATAAATGTTTTCATTATTTGACAAATTAGTAATTTCAGAATAAGGGATGATTCTCATTAGCTTTTGCCCGCGACTTCGTCCGCGTGGAAGTCGAAAATGGACCAAGGATGCGTTGTCCCATACAAACTTTGCCCCCCTTTTTCATCCTTTCTTATCGGATGCCTACGTCATACAAAGAACACACCCTCCAAGTTTCAGTTTTCTACGATCAGCGGCTGTGCGTTGATCCGTCAGTCAGTCATGGACAAAGCATTTCATATGTATTAATTTATCTTATATCTTTAAATGAGCAATTCTTGTATATATATATATATATATATAATTGGAATCTCGGAATCGGCTCCAACGATTTTCATGAAATTTGGTATATAGGAGGTTTCGGGGGCGATAAATCGATCTAGCTAGGAATCATTTTTAGAAAATGTAATTTTATTCGTGATTTATGAAACTTACTTTTTTTATCTGAAAAATATGACTCTTCCTGACATCTATTGGCGAACTACAAATACTATTTTTTGTGAGCAATAAAGTTATTCCAGCAGATGGCGTTGTTAAGTAACACGAAGTCAATGAGTGTTTGCTTAGAGGTTAGACTAAATAAAAAAAAAATACCGAGCAAAGGTCATCCAGGTACTGTTTTTATTATTTGACCAATGAGTAATTTCAGAATAAGGGATGATTCTCATTAGCTTTTGCCCGCGACTTCGTCCGCGTGGTAGTCGCAATTGGACCAAGGAATCGCGTTGTCCCATACAAACTTTGCCCCCCTTTTTCATCCTTTCTTATCGGATGCCTACGTCATACAAAGAACACACCCTCCAAGTTTCAGGTCTCTACGATCAGCGGTTTAGGCTGTGCGTTGATCCGTCAGTCATTCAAGACAAAGCATTTTATATGTATAGATTAATTTATTTATGTTAGATAATAAAATTTCAGAAAAACCGAACGAAGACATAATCTTCATAACCGGTAAAAACGATGACACAATACACAAACCGGTAAAAAAGGTGGAAAAGAAGAAACCGAACGAGAAAACTTACAAAAAACATCCCCAAGCAAAAGGGAACCGAAAACTGAACTGTTCTAACTTAGACTGCAATAATAACCTGGAATCTGTATGTGGAGGGAAATTGGAGAATAGACAGTGGAGATACAGACTCTTTTTGAACGAGTGTTACTTTAGAAAAGTTAATTGTTACTTTAAAAATAAGGAAAATAGTAAGTTTTTGAACGAAGTACGGTCGGCTGTATGATTGCAGACCCACCGTAGAGCTCCAAAACGGCTGTTATAAGAATGTTCTAGGCACCTGCTTTTTACCCAAGCAAGATTCTAGGCACCTGCTTTAGTTCAAGTTTAAAGTCTTCTAACTCATCAATTTATCAAACAAAAATTATTAGAATGAAAACATGCCAATAATAGTAATTTTAGAACTCTACCGGGGGCTGCAATTATGCAGTCGACTGTACCTTATCGCGTGTTGCGAAACTAGTCATTTGCACTGGTCTGGTTAATGAATAAAGTTAAATTAAAACAAAGATGATGTATTTCATTGGTATGGAATTTGTCTATCAACAAAAACCAGTGAAATGTCTAAAAGATAATTTTCAAATTAATTAATAGATAGATAGATAGATAAACACTTTATTGCGCCATAAAAACAAGACGCAAAATGATTACATATAACAAATACAAAAATAAATTCTAACTTAACTACTTATATGCTAAAAGAAAATTGATATTTAGTACCTTACAATATGTCACAATGGGCGGCCTTATCGCTAAAAGCGATCTCTTCCAGGCAACCTTTGGATGGACAAGAATTAAGGAAGGGGATGGGTGGGTTGCTTATAACGCGATAGAAATATAAGAAGGATAACAATAAATACGTATTAAAATAATATATAATATAAAATAAAAAATATTAAAATACATAAATAATTAAACATACATACAATAAAAATAAATATATTAATCATACTAAACTAAATTTTTCCCATTTGCAATATATTTATTGACCTTTTTATTTTGATATTATAGTACATTGCGATACAAGTGTGGTAAATTGATCATTGCATAGAGGCGGTGAATGATGCGCGAGCGGACAGCAAGCTCGTTTATAAAGTCGAAATGGAATGATCGAACCACACTTGTATCGTACGACGTTTTTTATCACTATTGCGAATAAAAAAAACAAAGTCGATTTACGAACGATAATTATTAACCAGACCAGTGCAAATGACTGGTATCGATTTAACTGCCCCAAGAGTTGTCAAACAACCAGACCACAGATAAATAACTTAGTATAAATACATGTCTAAATAAATTTTTCCCATACTAAGAGCGGTGTTGGCTTAGTGGTAGATACCTTGACTTTCATTCGAGATCATGGAGATCGTGGGTTCGAATCCCGGCCGGCCGTGCAACAATGTAGTTTTCTTAAGAAAAAATGATGTGCGCTAATTGACATTGCTCTTACTGTAAAGGAAAACATCGTGATGAAACCCTCGGCTTAGTTGGCTCCAGAAGTATTGACAAGATCTCTCCTCTGAAAATGGTCGACTAAGCTGAGAGGGTAGTAGGTGCTGGCTAAGCCTACTCTATCTTCACGCAAAAAAGGAACCAATTAAAAAGGGTCTAATTGCGGAAAACAGCCCATTCAAGTACACGTACAAATACTCGTCTGAGGCGAGAATCGAATCTGCAACCCTGTTTGGCAGTCCGGCATGGTGACCATTTATTTCTATGGCATTTTCAACGGTTTGCAGGATACCAAGAAGTGCCCCTATATAACTGCCACGGCATTGCAACCCACACAACCCAGCAGTTTGAGTTCCAGCCTTACCAGCCTCAGCAGCCGACACCTCTCAAATCTGATGAACCATCTAACGTTGCCAAACTGCTTGAAACCAGACGGATGGCTTCTAGAAGGTAAAGATAAAGTATATTAATCTTCTATACATATAAAATGCTTTGTCCTGAACGACTGACTGACTGAGTTTAAACTTATTATTGTAAAGGGCCTCTACGTGTTGGCTTCGGCACCACGCATGCCTTCCAAAGGTCCGGGACTCCATAGTCCCGTGATACAGGACGTATAACAAACAAATAATAAAACTAAGCAAGCATTTCAAAGAGAAGAAACAAGAATCCAATTATAAAAACGTGTGGCACTCGGGGACTGCCGCAGTAAAGCTATTGCATAGTGCAAACTTCGTACAGTCATCCGTCATCCATCGTCCGTCATCCTTCGTCCGTCATTCGTCATTTATCGTCCGTCATCAGTGGACACTATACACTGCACACAAACACAGCCGCAGTAGAGAAGTAAAAATAAATATTCGGAGTGGGGGGTTCCGGAAATTCCGTAACGAAAATAAAACCTAACGGTTTTATTTTCGTTACGGAATTTCTTGATTCGGTCGCCGAGCTCAAAGCTATGCAATGGCAGAGGCAAGAGTTATGTAACAATAGAGTGAAAGTAATGTTCAGTTACCATACTCTTGAAAATGGGTGGGGTTTTAGCAGAACGAAAAGAAACGGATATGCTGTAGAATAGAATAGACATGTATTAGAAGAAAAGATTAGACAAACATTAAAACGGTCGGCTGCATAATTACAACCCTCGGTAGAGTTAAAATAATACTATTATTAAAATGTTTGCATACTAATAATTTTTGTTAGATAAATTGATGAGTTAGAAGACTTTAAACTTCAACTAAAGCAGGTGCCTAGAATCTTGCTCTTGTTGAAAACATTCTTATAACAGCCGTTTTGGAGCTCTACGGTGGGTCTGCAATTATGCAGCCGACCGAACCTACATAATTGCTCGAAGGAGAAGGGTATCGATAGTAGATCCAGGTTTCTTATCTATCTATCTCTCTCAGATCATTGACAACGGGTATAGACGGTCGCCTCTGTTCCCACGCGTGTCCAACGACGTGTCCGGAACACTACGAGCCGGAATGCGCCGTGTCCGGAACGGGACAGATCCGGGTTTTCATGAATCATTGCAAAATGGACTGGAATTCTTGTTCGTATGGTATTGGTGAGTATTGGAGATTTTATTTTCACAGATATTACACAAGTTATTGGAACGATGTTCCTCATCGCGCGTTGCGAAAGAGGCTAGACGGAAAAAATTAAGACTAAAAGTTGTAACAACAGTTTTTGATTTAATTACAATTCCGTCACTAATTTATCGAAAAGAACTTCTTTCCATTCGGGTGTACCTTGACACCTCTCAAGTTATTTCCTAAAAACTAGGCAATTTTTTTAGGGTCCCGTACCTACCTAAAGGGTAAAAACGGAACCCTATTATTAAGACTCCACTGTCTGTGTGTCACCAGGCTATACATATATATCAAGAACTGTGATAGCTAGACAGTTGAAGACGCTTCAATGTGATTTCAAATGAATAAAATATTTTGATAACCCCAAAACTGCTGAATCGATTAAGAACTGGTTTTTCTTGTCCCAGCGCCATCTGACGGCGGTGAGGCGAAGTGTCGCCACAATTTTGAGGCGGGAATCGAACAGCAATTAGACCCTTTGTTAATTGGGTCTTTTTTGCGTGAGGATAGAGTAGGCTTGCCCAGCACCTACTACTCTCTCAGCTTAGTAGAACATGTCCAGAACTTGTCAATAATTCTGGAGCCAACTAACCCCCGGGTTTCATGTTTTCCTTCACCTAAGAAAAAATCGTCGATGCACACCCGGGATTCGAACCCACGACCTTCAGAATGAAAATCGAGGTATCTACCACTAAGCCAACTCGGCTCTGGTCTTTCTCTATGTTCCAGTGTGGCACCAACGCCCCCTGGCGGACTGCGTCGGCGGCAAGAAGGCGGATATGAGGCAGAACCGGGGTTTCATAAACTGGATGCAGAGTGTCGGCATTATTGATAATAAAGGAAAACTTGTTTTAAATTAATTATTTAGTTTTATTATGGCTTTTGCCCGCAACTTTGTCCGCGTAGAAGTCGAAAATGGTTCTAATAGGATTTCTTTTTGGAACGAAGTTCCTTATCACGCGTTGCGAAAGGGGGCTAGACGGAAAAAATTAAGACCAAAAGTAGTAACGACATTTGCTATAGTTGTAAGCCGTGCGGCGTGCGCGTGTTTCTCTGTCTGTCTCTCTCTCTCTCATAGAAAGCCAGTTATTTTCGTTTCGTCTTTCTTCGTTCCATCCGGGAGTCCCATAACGCCTCTCTAGTTTTATTTAGGCTTTTTTTGTTCGCTTAAGCCGAAGTGGTAAGACCAGAAGCGCGATAGAGGTGTCTTTGAAACTGGTTTTGGGTATCAAGCACTAACATCCAAAGAATGATATTCCTACTGTCGTAAAGGTGAAGATATGCTTTGTATTGTCATACACTTCAAAACACGATTAGAGTGATTTGCTTCGTTATAATCAAATTGGTCATCTATACTAATATTATAAAGCTCACGAGTTTGTTTGTTTGTTTGAACGCGCTAATCTGAGGAACTAATGGTTCGTATTGAATTTTTTTTATATTGGATAGTCCATTTATCGAGGAAGGCTATAGGCTATTTTTCATTTTGATATTCCCACGGGATCGGCACTTACGCGGGTGAAAAAAAACCCTAAAAAAATATTGTATGTCAGACGAGGCTGTATAGGTTAAAAGTCTTTTGCCTAGCCTTTCGGGAGTGTACACAAAAAACTATTTCCTAAAAAAATAGTAAACATAGACTTATCACAAATATTTAGTTTAATATCATTTTCTTTTCTTTTTCAAGCCTTTTATTTTATTCGCAACTGTGATAAAAAACGTCGCACGATACACGTGTGGTTTGATCATTCCATCTTGGCTCTATAAACGTCATAAATCGCGTTTATGCAATGATCAATTTACCACCCTTGTATCGCAATGTACTATTTCAATACTTTTGATAGTTGCGCGTAGTTACAGGATTTTTGTAACACGCTGTATCAAATGATGGAAAATTACATAGTTCGAGAACCAACAGTTCTAATTAGAAATTAATTTAATTAGGAACGTAATAATAATTACCTACATATAGTTTCTGCATCTCAACATTGGTTCTTTCATGTAAACTTTATGTAGGGAAGATATTTTTTTTATTTTAAACCGTTTTCAAAAAAAGGAAGAGGTTCTCAATTCGTCGTATATTTCGTATATTTTTTTAATTTTGATTTTATAGTTTTGTTTTATGTCAGTGTTTTAATGTTTGTTACTACTTCACTGATTGTCTTGTGCGATGCTTGTCCAAATTAATGTTTTCATTGTTTCTTTCTTACTTTAATTTATTATGAAATAAGTTCTAATAAATATATATGTATTTATATTTGATGCCCTTCATACACATGACATATCACAACTTATTAAAAAAAAAGTCTCTTCCCGCTGTCTGTCACTATGTATGCTAAGATCTTGAAAACTACGCAACGGATATTGATGCGGTTTTTTCATTGGATAGAGTGATTCGAGAGGAAGGTTTCTATGTATAATACATGCATAATATAGCCGTGCGAAGCTGGGCTGGTCTCTAGTCTGGTCTAATTCAATTCTGACGCTACTCGCCTTCACGCATGTTTTGTACATCTCATTATTACAATTGGCTCAATGGTCACCATGCTGGACTCCCAAACGAAGGGTTGCGGGTTCGATTCTCGCCTCAGATTAGTATTAATGCTCAGATATTTGTCTGTGGTGTGGTTGTCTCTATGTGTTATAAGTATATATATATATATATATAAAATAAACGTATATAAGTAGTATATGAGTTGTCTAGCACCCATAACACAAGTGTAGTTACTTAGCTTGGGATTAGATGGCGATGTGCGGAATGTCCTGCAATATTTATTTATTATTTACTAGCTTTTGCCCGCGACTTCGTCCGCGTAAAAGTCGAAAATGGACCAAGAAATCACGTTTTCCCATACAAACTTTGCCCCCCATTTTTGCTCACTTAGGAGTAAAATTTTGATAAATCCTTTCTTATCGGATGCCTGCGTCACACAAAGAACACATTCTCCAAGTTTCAGGTCTCTACGATCAGCGGTTTAGGCTGTGCGTTGATCCGTCAGTCAGTCAAAGCATTTTATATGTATAGATTATCGCCCGTCATTGAGCCCGTCACTCTTTTCGAGATGCAATAACTATACTACTAATTTTCACATAATTAATTATTCTACAACTTAGACAATTAGGCTTTCAATTACATGTTCACGTCTGACCAAGTATGTAATTAAAAATCATTATAGATAATGAACATTCATTGAAAAAAACTACGCTTTGGAAAAAGTTTTGAAAAATAAATATAGTGTAAAGATCGACCACTTATGCATGTATTGGTTTGAACTAAACGGGAAAAAATAGAATACTTTTTTTATTTCATCGAAAATTCTTTAAAAATTTATTAATCAATCAATTCTGTTCTAAAAACAGACACTAGAAATAATTAAAATCAAAACATAAATCAAATCATCCAAAACCAGTTTGGCTTCGTTCCCAGATAAATAAAATAAAAAGAAAAACATTTAGGACTTTTGCATTTTAAGAAATTGGTCTTAAAAATGGAAGAAATATTATTCAAAAAATCGATAATCAGAGTTAATAAATATTTGAAATTAGCCGGAATGTCGTTTATAAAAACTGAAAAATCAACTTTTTTGAAAAAATTAAAAAACGATTGGTTTTTGTACATGAACTTTTTAGTTATGAACGCTGACCTATTCGCTGTTTTTGGCGTTTTGAACGAACTAACGCTCAGTGAAATATTTTACATGATACCTTGCGTAGCCATGTGTTTTTTAGCCGACTTCAAAGCCTACTATTTTTATAAAAATCATGACCAAGTTACCAATTTAGTGGCAACACTGAAAAATTTACAAACTTTACGTGCCACGAACCCAAAAGTCGAAGAAGAATTGTTAAAAAGGCATAAATTTTTATATTATACAAACAATTTGTTATTTTATACTGGTTTGACTGGTATTGTCACTTTTTTTATGGCCCCAATCGGTTTCACGATATCTAATTATTTAAAAAATAAAGAAATAAAGTTATTTTTGCCGTTTATGGTGTGGTATCCCTATGATGCGTATGATTTGAAATATTGGCCGCATACATTTGTAATTCAATTTTGGTCAGGTAAGTGTCCAATCAATAAAAAAAGTATTAACTTTAATGAAATCAAAAGTTTTTTTTTTTTTTTGTATTTTTTTTTTTTTTATTATTTTTTTTATTTATTTATGGCGCCTACAATGTTATGTCTACTTACAGCCAATTACGGATTCACATTTTTTAATCTTATGATATTTGATCGCAGTAATAGGAATAAAGAAAATATTTTTTTATTTTTTTTTCTGTCACTAATTTAGTTTGGTTTATTGTTTAAAAAAAAAGAGTTCATACCATACCACCTTGTTAGCCAGACTTGTTATTCATTATTTTTCTTTCATATTTGACTTTATTGAATCCTCGTCTTAGAGTTTTGAAGCAATAGACAGAATATGAGATGATATTATGCTTGAATTTCACGTACACTTCACTAGCACATCTTAATTGTGTAAAATGTCACTTAAATTCCTTCTTTCCTAATTTACTCATTACCCTCTTTCCTTCTATCCCTCTTTGCTTCTTATCCCTTTCCTTGATGCCTCCTTTCCTTCTCACCTTCTCTTCTCCTTTCTTTATTTCCTTCTCACCTTCTCCCTTCCTTTTCCCTTCACTTCTTCTTTATTTCACGTTCACTTAACTGGCACATCTTAATTGTGTAAAATGTCACTTACATTCCTTCTTTCCTAATTTACTCATTACCCTCTTTCCTTCTATCCCTCTTTGCTTCTTATCCCTTTCCTTGATGCCTCCTTTCCTTCTCACCTTCTCTTCTCCTTTCCTTATTTCCTTCTCACCTTCTCCCTTCCTTTTCCCTTCACTTCTTCTTTATTTCACGTTCACTTAACTGGCACATCTTAATTGTGTAAAATGTCACTTACATTCCTTCTTTCCTAATTTACTCATTACCCTCTTTCTTTCTATCCCTCTTTGCTTCTTATCCCTTTCCTTGATGCCTCCTTTCCTTCTCACCTTCTCTCCTCCTTTCCTTATTTCTTTCTCACCTGCTCTCTTCCTTTTCACTTCATCTTTCCCTCATTCTTTATAACCTCTTCTTCTCTCCTACCTTCCTTTTATCCTTCCTCCCTTCCTTCCTTCCCTCCTTCCCTACTTCTTTCCTCCCTCCTCTCTTCCTTTCTGTCTTCATTTTCCCTTCACTTGTTCTTTCCCTCATTTTTTTAACTATCTCTTCTCCCCTATCTTCCGTTCATCCTTCTTTCCTATCTTCCTTCCCTTCTACTTCCCTTTCTCCTCTCTTTCTTCTTCATAATTCCAGCATGGGCAGCAGTATTCTTCGTGTACGGTCCTGACTGCTTCTACTACACGTGCTGCGTCTTCATTCACACGCAGTTCGAGACGTTGAAAGTTGATGTCTATAATGTTAGTGAATATTTGGGAAGGAATTCAACTGTTAGGATTGAGAATATTGTTCATAGGCATAGAGAGATTATAAGGTAAGTAAATTATTAAATTATCTACTATGCAGGAGAAAAGAATTAGCAATTTAGAATTCGCGCCATAGACAAAAAATATAAAAGTAATTGACAGAAAACTGATGACAGTGACAGATTAGCAATCAATAATACCGCCGCTGTGTTGTTGTCTCTATTCTCCACCAGATGGCAGCACTGACTTTGACGGCAACGAAAGTTCGACGTCCAGAACAATCAATAGCTATAGAAGATTACTAGCAGCGCTCCGCAGTTTCACCCGCGTAACTCCCGTGGGAATATCAGGATAAAAAGTAGCCTATAGCCTTCCTCGATAAATGGACTATCCAACACAAAATAGTACATTACGATATAAGTGTGGTAAATTGATCATTTCATCGAGGCGGTTTATGATGCGCGAGCGGAACGCGAGTGTGTTTATCAAGCCGAGATGGAATGATCAAACCACACGCGTACAACGTTTTTTATCTCAGTTGCGAATAAAAGAAAAGACATACAATAATAGAAAGTTAACAAAATATTTGTATTTAGAAACAGGATAACTTATTACAGCACTAATTGTATCATGATAATGTAAAACGCACGCGTGCATAATACGTTGGATTATGAGCCAAAAAGCCGTTTAACAAGATTCACTTTATGAGCAACTGTGATAAAAAAAACTTATAACTGCCATGACAATGCCCCTATGTCTTATTTTTGACTAGCGACCCGTCCCGGCTTCGCACGCCTATATTATGCATGCATTATACATATAAACCTGCCTCTTGAATCACTCTATCTGTTAAAAAAACCACACTAAAAATCCGTTGCGTTTTAAAGATCTATGCATACATAGGGACAGACACAGAAAAGTGACTTTATTTTATACTATGTAATATATATTTTGTTTTTGAACTCTTACTTTTTATGATAATTAGAATATGAAAAAAACCAAGACATAGGGGCATGGTCATGGCAGTTATAGGTTATAAGCAACAAAAATATTTGTGCTAGTGTTATTTGAAATAGTTGATTACGTTTGTATGGAGAGAGAGCCGGTAGGCTTTCCTCTTAAGTACCTTTTTGGCTAGAAAGTAACCTTTTTTTATATGAATCCTTTACGTTTGTATGGAGAGAGAGCCGGTAGGCTTTCCTCTTAAGTACCTTTTTGGCTAGAAAGTAACCTTTTTTTTATTTATATGAATCCTTTACGTTTGTATGGAGAGAGAGCCGGTAGGCTTTCCTCTTAAGTACCTTTTTGGCTAGAAAGTAACCTTTTTTTATATGAATCCTTTAATTTCAGATGTATCGATACGCTTCAAACAATATATGGAAAATCAACACTTTTCAATTTAATATCAAGTTCTGTTATTATTTGTCTAAACGGATTTAATATGATGGTATTTATTTATTTCTAGCGCTCCGCGGTTTCACCCGCATAACTCCCGATCCCGTAGGAATATCGGGATAAAAATTACTCTATATTACTTCCAATGAATGAATGTATCCTCATACCAAGTTTCATTTAAATCGGCCCAGTAGTTTCGGTGCTTATTCATTGCAAACAAAAAAAATCATCTTTATAATATTATTGTAGATTAAGTATAGATAATATGGATAAGATAGGTTACGAGTAATATAATAGTACGGGATCCCTTCCGAGGAAAATCCGAGGGGGAAAACCTACTAACAAGTAACGAAAATCGTGTCACGTTTTTGGTGCGCACCTTTAGTGCGCAACTTTCTAATTTGGCTGTGAGTGTATTGCGTATGGTTAGATACTCGTACTTAAGGAGTAAACTCCAGTCGTGCGTCGGAGCTGACACACACACTTTTTTTTTTGGAAAATGAACAGGTTCGATTCCCGGGTAGGGTAATGACGTTTTCAATAATCTTATGATGCAGTTTTTGTTAAAATCAGACATGCAACTCCTATAAGCATTTTTTGCTATCTTCTTATTTTATAAAAATGAATCGCTGAAATATTCCTAAGCGCAAATCTCGAGAACGGCTGAAGCGATTTTGATAATTCTTTTTCTTAGAATATTCCTTTAGGTACGAGGATATGCTTGATCGTAATCGGTTCAGTCGTCTGAAAGTTATGTGATAAAAGTCTGAAAGTTAAAAGTAGTTTTTTTTATTCTGAATTTAAGTTTTTATACAGTGTGTAAAGAAAACTCTGTAACCCCTTTTAATTACAGATAATAGAAGATTTAATGCTGATGGCACCTTTTACGCCATTTTTTATCTATGGTTCAATACAAATATATTTATTTTGTTCCTATGGAGATTTGATGATGAAAGACGTAAGTTTTTTCCATAATCTCTACTTTATTAAAACTTATTTTGGTCAAAAAAAAATTTTTACTCCAAATAGTCAAAGTCAATATTTCTTATTTCTTTTGGATACTTAATACCTAGGTACAAGATCACTTAGCGACGTCTTAAAAAAAAACTCTTCAAATTCTTCATTCATTTGGAATCACACATTTGGCATGAAATCATAATAATTCCAAATGAATAAGGAATTTGATTTTGCTTATTTTTCGTAATTTTTTTGTTGACAATTTGACGCAAAATACCCCCTCATCTCACTTGATGTAGCGACGATGAGTTCGAGGATGTAGCATACTCGCTTAGAGAACGGCATGGTTGTATAACATGATGGAACGTGACGGGTCACATGACACTTGTCAATACTTCAAGAGCCTTCTAAAGCCGCGGGTTTCATCACGATGTTTTCCTTCACCGTAAGAGCAATGTCAATTAGCGCACATACATTTTTCGTGAGTAAAATCCATCGGTGCACGGCCGGCCGGGATTCGAACGCACGACCTTCAGAATGAAAGTCGAGGTATCTACCACTAAGCCAACACCGCTTTTGACCTGAACCGATTCTATACTAGACTAGCTTTTAGACTAGAAAAGTCTAAAATACACCAAGGTATCACGTTGTCCCATACAAACTTTACCCCCCTTTTTCACCCCCTTACGGGTAGAATTTCGAAAAACCTTTCTGATCGGATGCCTACGTCATACAAAGAACACCTCCCCAAGGTCTGCGGTTTAGACTGTGCGTTGATCCGTCAGTCAGTCATTCAGGACAAAGCATTTTATATGTATAGATTTCAGCTTCCAATCAAACATGTGCGACAAAATCTTGGTTTTTCTTCCAGTCAACGGAAATAAGTGAAGCAATGTACAACAGCAAGTGGTATGAACTGGACTCGTCTTCTATGAAATATTGTTTATTTATCATTATGAGGTAAGAATCAATGGTGTTGCCACATCTGAAAAAAAACCTTGAAATTTTAGTAAATGCTTATCTTCGTCCGTGTGTCCCTTGAGGCTACTGCTGAAAATCAGCGCTACAGTCACCTGTAGCATATTAGCTGAGCTCGAGCCTTTTCGTGGCAGAATGCACATACTTTTCCCCCTTGAGGGAGATTAGCTCAGGGACGCAAAGTGGAATAACCCCCTACTTCCCTCAGGGAGATTTGTGGAACTACTAAAAAACTGGAGGGGGATTTATGGACATTTATAAATCACAATTCACTTTTCCCCCTTGAGGGGGATAAGCTCAGGGGGAAAAGTGAAATAACCCTGTTTTTAACCCCCGACGCAAAAACGACAGGATGTCTCTGTGTGTGTGTGTGTCTGTCTGTGGCATCGTAGCTCCCGAACGGATGAACCGATTTTGATTTAGTTTTTTGTTTGAAAGGTGAATTAGTTGGGAGTTAGTAGTAATAGTAGTTCTTAGCTATGTTTGATCGAAATCGGTTTAGCCGTCTGGAAGTTATTGATCTAGTTGTATGTATAGTTAAGTATTTTAGGTTATTTTGTGTGTGTGTGTGTTTCTTTTTTCTGGCGTGAATAAACTTATGTATATTCCAAATTATAGTAATTTTCCTGATGGTTTTTTTTTATATATTTTTGTTAGGTATCCTGGGACGGGTTGCCAGTATATGTTATGAAATATTCGACGACCCATTTGGCACAATGGTTACCACGCTGGACTGCCAAACACAGGGTTGCGGGTTCCATTCCCGCCTCAGACAAGTATTTATGCTTAGATATTTGTCTGTGGTCTGGTTGTTTCTATGTATTATAAGTATATACAAAAAAAAGTATATAAGTAGTATATGAGTTGTCTAGCACCCATAACACAAGTGTAGTTACTTAGCTTGGGGCTAGATGGCGAAGTGTGGAATGTCCTGTAATATTTATTTATTTATTTGAAAGCAATGTCCCCATATTTGATCACTAACACACTTGAAATTTTCAGGACACAAAAACCAAGTAAAATAACCGCTCATGGATTTTCAGACATCAATATGAGAGCTTTTGGTCGCGTAAGTTCCCATAATTATTACCACAGAATAGTAACAGCTAAGTACCTTTTAAATTAAGGATAATAAGTATCATAATATCAGCCCATACACGTCCACTGTTGGACATAGGCCTCCCCTATATGACGCCACAAGCAGCGGTCCTGACCCGCCTCCATCCACCGACTACCCACGACCGCTACAGTGTCGTCAGTCCACCGGGCAGCTGGTCTCCCAACACTTCGTTTCGCGTTGCATCGCGGCCGCCACTCGAGAACCTTTACTCCCCAGCGGTTGTCAGTTCTGCGAGCTATATGACCTGCCCATTGCCACTTCAGCTTACTAATCCTCAGAGCTATGTCGGTGGCTTTGGTTCTTCTACGGATTTCCGTATTTCGGATTCTATCACTCGCTGAACAGCTGATTTTTAAGTAAACCTAACCTCAAATTTTCAAAAAATGTTCGAATTTCTAAAAGTCGTAGAACAAAAGTTGTTTAGTTGCACAGAAGTAGCCCTCAACGGCTTGCTAGCATAATTACCAATAAAACGAAAAAAAAACCTCAATATTACATCGTTTTCTTATGACGTTATCACGTTAAATATCGTCCGTAAACCAACTTTACAGACAACCATTTTTTTGGTACTTTTTATTTATTTATTTTATTTGGGAAAGATACAGAACTATGATAGAATTATTTACAGCAATATATATATAAAAAACCCCTTAATCCAACAAAGTTTCCACTTATTCAAGTTTACTTTGTTAATTCAAGTTTAATAAGTTATTTTCCTTTACTTTATGTAGTAAATAGTCCCATATTAAACTACTTTTTTATTTTCAGATACTAAGCTGGGCCTGGTCGTATTTTACTTTGTTAAGATCAATTTATATTAATAAAAATCGTAATTAAAATAAATATAGAGGTCACACTATTATTTTCCTTACATTTTCTAAAATTTACGAATTTTCAAAAATCGTAAAACAAAAGTGGGTACCGGGGGCTTTCTCCATACATACGTAGTCGACTGTTTTCTCCCTGGATAATGACACTAGAGCAAATATTTTTGTTGCATAAAACTTATAACTGCCATGACCATAGTTATTTGGTATTTTTTTTTTTAATTTTTTTAAATCTTAATTTCTGTGATAATTAGAAAATGAAAAAAAAAACAAAACATAGTCATGGCAGGTATAGGTTTCATGGCACAAAAATATTTGTGCTAGTATCATTATCCAGGGAGGAAACAGTCGACTACGTTTTTATGGAGAGAGAGTCGGTACCCTTTCACCTTAAGATGTACAGAAGTTTCATTCTAAAGGTCGTGGGTTCAAATCCTGGCCGGCCGTGCACCGATGAATTTTTCTTAGGATGTGTGCGCTAATTGATATTGCTCTTACGGTAAAGGAAAACATCGTGATGAAACCCGTGGCTTAGTTGGCTCCAGAAGTATTGACAAGTTCTCTACTCTGGACATGGCCGACTAAGTTGAGAAGGTAGTATGCTGAGCCAGCCTACTCCATCCTCACGCAAAAAGGACCCAATTAAAAATGGGTCTAATTGCGGATAACAGCCCGTAGACATTGCTTTCAAATATTTTGACGACCCAGTTGGCACAATGGTCACCATGCCGGACTGCCAAACACAGGGTTGCGGGTTCCATTCCACGTCTCATACAAGTATTTATGCTTAGATATTTGTCTGTGGTCTGGTTGTTTCTATGTATTATAAGTATATATTTACAAAAAAGAAGTATATCTATCTATATATATAAAAGGGAAAGTCACTGACTCACTCACTCATCACGAAATCTCAGAAACTACAAGTGCTAGGAGTCTCAAATTTTGCATGGGGGTTCCTTTTATGACGTAGGTGCTCACTAAGACGGGATTTTGCGAAATTCAACCCCTAAGGGGGGCAAATGGGGGGTGGAAGTTTATATGAAGGTTTGTTTTTTTTAAAGGTAGAAACTATATAATATACTTATATACTAAATGAATATTTTCATAATACTATAGGTAGGTAGGCAATTTAAAAATATATCTTTGTTTCTTCATAAAACTCAGACAAACTCTAAAGGTTTTTTCTATGAGCCATTTTTTTAACTTTGACATAAATATATCATTATTATGTAGAGCTTTGAGGTCAGTTGGAAGAGCATTGTAGACCTTTATTGCGGTAATATAAGAGCTTCTATGATACATAGTATTGTTAACTTGAGGCATGCAAATGTTGTGCTTATATTTAGTTCTGAGGCTATCATGACGTAAAGATCTATTGGAAGAAAGTAATTATGATTATTTTTAACATTTTTCATGAATTTCAGGTTTAAGATTCTTTATTCCCATAAGAATATTAATAATTCACTTACATGAGAAATATATAAAAGCTAATTAACTAATAATATTTATATAAATGTTCGAGGAGCATACAGGTAAACAATAAAAACTTAATACAATGGAAAAATTATATAAAATTAATGTAGGTAGGTTGGCGCATTTCTTATCTATTAGTTCGTTCGAATCAGCAATATCAACTTGCTACAAAGCGGCACAGATACACAGATCTTCGGTAACTAGATGAGACGAGACGATTGTCAGTTACATTGTTGTTTTTAATATTCAGTATTTTTCCTATTTAAACATATCATTTGTAAATATAATAATATATATTTTTATACTTAATATGTGGGGTTATTTGTTATTTGGGGTTTTTCAAGTCATGTGTGAACAGGTATCTTCTAGACACCGCTGCTACATCTTAGACCGCATAGTCACTTACCTCAGAGACGGTCAGTGCTTCACAACTATCACACCCGATAGTTGTGACTGCACTGACCGTCTTTAAATTAAACACTTTCTAAATTATCGACAAATGACAACTTAGAATAAATCTAAATTATCTATAATTTAAAAATGAATCGCAAAATGTGTTGGTAAGCGCATCACGCCTAAACGGCAGGACCGATTTCGCTAATTCTTTTTTTGTTGTATTTGTTATTGTTAGAAGGTTCTTATGAAAGAAAAAAAATCGAAAGTTGCGCAGAAAGTTTTACGCGAGTGAAGCCGCGGGGCGCAGCTAGTAAGTAGTATATCCGTTATCTAGCACCCATAACACAAGTCTAGTGATTTAGCTTGGGGCTAGATGGCGATGTGTGGAATGTCCTACAAATATTTATTTATTTATACAAGTACAAGTTAGTCGATACCAAACCATCGGGCGATAGGAAGTTCGCCAGAGTTCTAAAAACTAACTTATTTTAAAATCTAGGTTATAATTTAAAACTAAGTGCTACTGTCATGCTTTTAGGCCGTAGAGATAAAACACTTATTAAAACAAAAGAGAGTACATCAGAGAAAAATATAGAAAAAAAACCTTACATCATCTTTAATATTCACTGTGCCCCAATACCTACATGTAGCTTTGACGCAATATTGGTCAGACATATTTAAGAGGAAAGGGTACCGACGCTCTCTCCATACAAACGTAGTCGACTGTTTCCTCTCCTGATAATGACACTAGAGCAAATATTTTTGTTGCATAAAACCTATAACTGCCTTGACCATGCCCCTATGTTTTGCTTGTTTTTTTTTTAAATCTTAATTTCAACCGAAGATGTACACCGTTTATAATTGGTAATCAAAATCATGTGTTGTCGTTTTGTCATATGTTGTAATTATAAATGGTTAGTCGTTTTTAGAGTAAGACAATTTTATTATTGAATCATAGCCTTTGGATTTTTTTCTTTTTAAAAATTATTCCTGCTAACACTATAGTGAATATTTTATCTCTACATTTTAGGAGACTTGACGCCAAAAATTCTATTAGAAACCTTTTAGCACTTAAACCACATCTTAAACTATGACAGCCTTGAAAGAAAGCCCTGTGTTAAAAACTGAATTGCGACAAATCGTTATTTGACAAAGTATTTGACAAACATCGTCGGCGTAAAAGTCGAAAGAATGTTAATGCAAAATTTGAAGTAGACCAAGAAATCACGTTGTCCCATACAAACTTTCCCCCTCTTTTTCACCCCCTAAGGAGTAGAATTTCGGAAAATCCTTTCTTATCGGATGCCTACGTCACACAAAGAACACACCCTCCAAGTTTCAGGTCTCTACGATCAGCGGTTTAGGCTGTGCGTTGATCCGTCAGTCAGTCATTCAGGACAAAGCATTTTATATGTCGCACCTCCGCTCAAATAGTGTCATAACTCAAAAACAATATTGTTAATTCATATTTTCAGGAAACGTAATACACCATTTTATACAGGTTAAAACTCATTAAAACCTACTGAAATGTTCATATCTCTAATTCTATTAGTTTCAAATTAAGACTAGAAAACCAGCAAAAAAAAAAAAAAAAAACAGATTATTACTTTAGAAACCTTTTTCTCGACAGTTTTCTTTTTTGAGATATGACAGTATTTGAGCGGAGGTGCGATGTATAGATAATTGTTTTGGCCGGAATAGTTTCCAAATACAGTTCCTTTTTTGCAAAAATACAGCTTTTATAACACCTAAATGTTTACTTTTCTATATATTAGCTGGTTTTCCAGCTTGGTTTTTAGATTTTTTAGTTAGGTCCTTTTGCAATGATGGAGTTTCCAAAAGTCTTCTATTCGTATAAAGGAAAAAAAAAGATAATGTAAAGAAAAAACAGGAGTTTTGGCGGGAACGAGTTAACAACATGTCGTGCTGCAGTTTTATTTTCATGAAACTTAGATGTAACCCGAGTTGAATTGTATAATTCTGGTGGAATGTTATTCAATTTAGTTCTGTGAAAGTGCATAAGTGTAGTGAAAGTAAAAATCAGTGTCAAACATACAGTTTTCTCGTTGCCTCCAAATCTCCTATTAAGGTTATGGTAAACTTGCCACCGCTTTACTATAGCCCCTGACTTGACGGACTATGACGACTTTGACTGTATTGAAACACTTTAGGCCCGATTTATGAAAGATCGGGTCATAATTTGATGCAAAATATAACTTGACACTGGCTAAATGCACACGTGCGAAGCCATAATAAGAAGAAAAAAAAAAAAAAGAAAAAACAAAAACACGTTAAGCAAACGCTCGGTCGAGCTACATGGTAGGCGGAGTGAGAGGTGTCAGGTTTTATTTTCGTTACGGAATTTCTTGATTCGGTCGCCGCGCTCAAAGCTATGCAATAGCTTAAAAAACTCCATTTGTTTTTTCCTTAAAAAAATCCATTGGTGACCGGGTGGGATTCGAACCTTGGAAACGAAAGTCGTGGTATCTACCACTACGCCATCACCGCTCAGAAAGCGAAGATAAACAGAAAAGAAACAATGGCTACTAATTCCTTTGAATATTTATACGAACGCCATGAATAAAAAATTAGATATTTTAATTTTAAATTCTGTGGCTTTGTTTAAAATATCTTACAGAGTTTTCTTTTTTAGGGTTCCGTAGGTACCCAAAGGGTGAAAACAGGACCCTTTTATTAAGACTTCATTGTCTGTCTGTCACCAGGCTGTATCTCATGAACCGTGATAGCTAGACAGTTGAAATTTTCATAGATTATGTATTTCTGTTGCCGCTTTAACAAAAAAAATCTTAAGAACAAAAAAAAAATATTTCTGTGGGGCTCCAATACTCGCACTTGGCCAGCTTTTTATTTTATTAAAGCACTATATGTAATAGAGTTTGAGAATTGTATAATTCTGGTGGAATGTTATTCAATTTAGTTCTGTGAAAGTGCACAAATATAGTGAAAGTAAAAATCAGTGTCAAACATGAAGTTTTCTCGTTGCCTCAAAATCTCCTATTAAGGTTATGGTAAACTTGCCACCGCTTTACTATAGCCCCAGACTTGACGGACCATGACGGCCCGATTTATGAAAATCGGGTCATAATTTGATGCAAAACATAACTTGACACTGGCTAAATGCACAAGCCTTGCGAAGCCATAATTAATAGAAAAAAAAAGCACTAATAGATAATCGAACCCGGTGCGGTCCGCACAGCGAACTTGGTACGCTCCGTACTTTTTTATCCCGATATTCCCACGGGATCAAGACTTACACAAGTGAAACCGCAGGGCGCAGGTAGTTTATAAATAAGTCTAGATCCCGTGGGAATACCCTATGTTACTGTCAATGTATCAATATATCCTCATCCCAAGCTTCATCAAAATTTCCTCTTTTTAATATTACTACCAGCTCTCGGTGGTTCCAATCCCGTGGGAATATCGGGATAAAAAGTATCCTATGTTACTGTCAATGAATCAATATATCCTCATACCAAGTTTCATCTAAATCGGTTCAGTAGTTTCGGAGCCTATTCAATGCAAACAAACAATCAAATCTTTACCCTTTTTAATAATAAATATTGCAGGACATTCCACACATAGGACAGCCCCAAGCAAAGTAACTAGACTTCGACGACCCAGTTGGCACAATGGTCACCATGCCGGGCTGCCAAACACAGAGTTGCGGGTTCTATTCCGGCCTCAGACATGTATTTCTGCTTAGATCTGTAGTCTGGTTGTTTCTATGTATTACATGTATATATTTACAAAAGAAAAGTATATAAGTAGTATATGAGTTGTCTAGCACCCATAACACAAGTGTAGTTACTTAGCTTGGGGCTAGATGGCGATGTGTGGAATGTCCTGCAAAAATTATTTATTATGTTATGGGTGTACTACGGATTTACTACTTATATACTTTTCTTCTGTAAATATATACTTATAATACATAGAAACAACCAGACCACAGACAAATATCTAAGCATAAATACTTGCTTGCTTTAATCTATCTATATATATAAAAATGAATTGCTGTTCGTTAGTCTCACTAAAACTCGAGAACGGCTGAACGGATTTATCTAATCTTAGTCTTGAAATGTTCGTGGAGGTCTAGGGAAGGTTTAAAAGGCGAGAAAAAATCGAATAATTTCCGGGAAAACCCTAAAAACAGCCCTTTTCTATTTCCCATACAAACGTTTTCTAGAGTCAATTCCTACGGGAACGGGACTTACGCGGGTGAAGCCGCGGGGCGCAGCTAGTACTTTATAATAATAGTATAGATAAAAGATTTCGTTCAATTCAACCCCTAAGCGGGCGAAGTCGCAGTTAAAAGCTAGTTTAATGTTAAATTCAACCCTCGAAAACGTCCAAGATTACTCCGAGAGGGATGAATATTGCAAATTAGAATTTAACACCCCGACTTAATTTGAGTTAATTTTCTTACTTTAAGATTTAATACCGTTTTGATACCGATTTTTACAGTAAAACATCTAGATATACATCTAATACTATAAAGTCATATTGTCAGTATGTTTGAAGTTTTGTGAGAGAAATGCAGGATGATGAGTAATCACGCTGTCCCATACAAACTTTGCCCCCCTTTTTCACCCTCTAAGGGTTAGAATTTCGGAAAAACCTTTCTTATCGGATGCCTACGTCATACAAAGAACACACTGTCCAAGTTTCAGGTCTCTACGATCAGCGGTTTAGGCTGTGCGTCAGTCAGTCAGTCAGGAGAAAGCATTTTATATGTATAAATGTAAGGATAGTCTGTACTTGAAAGCAAATTAAACAAAAGTGAGTCGAGGGGACTAAGAAAAATTAGTTAAATAGTTGGGTGTTAGGATTAGGGGGAATGGGGCAGACTCCCGCTCCGGCTCGTTTCTGGCGCAGAGGTTAGCCATCGCCATTCAGCGTGGCAATGCTTCTAGCATTATGGGAACCTTTACGCCGGGTACGATTAGGGGCGGGTTATTTGACTAACTGGTACTTAATTTTTGTATTTATAATGTTGAATGTGTATGTCTTTTTATATTATATATTGTTAAAAAATATTGTTTTCCATAACTTTCTGTGTGTTTGTTACTTATACAATTAATAACGGCTAAACCAATTAAAATCTGTAGCTGCTGATAATAACTTCAAAATTTAAAAAAAAAACTTGAATTTCCAAAAGTCGTAAAACAAGAAAGAAAGAAAGCGTATATTGAGTGCAAACACAGGAAGGAAGAGATGAACATGATAGATAGATAATTTTATTTGTACAACACAAAAAGAAACAGAACACGATAAACACAAAATAAAGTAGTAGCTAGAAAGTATAAGATGCACAAATGGGCGGCCTTATCGCTGAAAGCGATTTCTTCCAGGCAACCTTTGGATGGAGAAGAACTGATGAGATGACAAAGAAGAAACGATATAAATGAGGAGTACCTAGTGTGCTGACCCAAATCAGCTAAAAACTGCAGCCAAGCATGCTTAGCTGCAGCGCTGGTCTTCCGGTCAGACTCATCTTGCTAGAGTTAATATTATCCTCCGTACGTGAAAAAACAAGAATAAAACAATAGTTGTTTGTTCAGCACAAAAGTGGCCCTCAACCGCTAATATGATAACCAGCTATGAATTGAGAACTTCCTCTTATTTCGAAGTCGGTTAAAAATAAGTAGAAATATAGTGGACCAGTGAACAAAAATAAAATAAAAAGTTGTTTGTTCAGACACCTACTAAAGTACAAAAATAATAAAACAAAAAATGAAAAACTCAAACTTAGTAAACTATACAGAACCATAAATAAAAAGATAAAACAAAACCGAAAAAACTACAGAATAAAAGTCTTAAACGATTACCTAAACACAACAGGTGGACTTAAAAAAGGCTACAACAAACTAAATAATTGCAAACAAGTTATGACACATTTATACAACACATCTGGGAATATAGTTACAAACAGGAAAGACCTTATGAACGTAGCTACGCAATACTACCAAGCTTTATACAGAAAACCACAACTTGAAACCCTTATAGTCACATCAGCACAAGATGTCAACAAAGACCCAGTCCCACCCTTTTTGGAAAACGAAATAGACTTCTCAATAAAGAACTTAAAAACAGAAAAAAGCCCCGGACCTGACGGCATTACAAGTGATATGATAATCAGAGGGAGACAAATCTTAACCAAACCACTGACAAAATTATTCAACCTAATAATGCAAGAAAAACACACACCCGAACAATGGAAAGGCTCTGAGATTGCTCTAATTTACAAAAAAGGCGACCCAAAACTAATATCAAACTACAGACCAATCAGTCTCTTACCTTGCCTCTACAAAATCTTTACCTCAACAATACTTAGACGACTAACAAAAATAATAGATGACAGCCAACCAGTGGAACAAGCTGGCTTCAGAAAAAACTATTCTACCTGTGATCATATACACTCTCTAAAACAAATAATCGAAAAATACAACGAATACGACAGACCACTATATGTCGCTTTCATAGACTACTCAAAAGCTTTCGATTCGATTACACATGAGTCTATATGGAGAGCGTTAACCGAACAAGGAATCAACAATGATTATATATACATGCTAAGGGCGATATACAAAGACAGTATGTCAAGGATAAGGCTTGAAGAAGTTGGGGCCCCATTCCCAGTAGAAAGAGGATCAAAACAAGGAGATCCTCTCTCCCCAAAACTATTTATTGCCGTGTTAGAAAGCATATTCAGACGGCTGGACTGGACTGATAAGGGGATAAAGGTCGACGGGAAATACTTGACTCATCTGAGATTTGCTGACGACTTGGTTCTGCTCTCCGAAGATCCAGACACACTCCAATTTATGCTAGAGACACTAAACTACGAAAGCAAAACTGTCGGACTTGAAATAAACGAAGACAAAACAAAAATGATGACAAACAAAGAAATAAAACCAATTTCACTGAATACAAAACAAATAGAATACGTCGAAGACTATATCTATCTGGGACACCTAATCTCATTCAAACTCTGTAACGAAAAAGAAATCCAAAGAAGAATCAAACAAACTTGGAACAAATACTGGGCTATGAAGGAAATATTCAAGGGAGCTCTACCAACTAAACTTAAAACCAAAGCAATGAACCTATGCCTAAATCCATGCCTAACTTATGCCTGCCAAACATGGGCTCTCACCAAAAACACAAAGAATAAAATAGCAACTTGTCAAAGAGGTATCGAAAGGAGCTTCTTGAATTTGAGGCTGAAAGACAGAGTGAAAAACATCATTATCAGAAAACGCACACAAGCAAAAGACGTCATCACATCAGCACTAAAATTAAAGTGGAAATGGGCAGGACACGTACAAAGAATGGAACCAGACAGATGGGCGCACATACTAACGAACTATACAATACGAGACTCAAAACGTAAAAGAGGCAGACCACAGAGAAGATGGTCTGACGACATAGAAAAGACAGCCGGCAGACTGTGGCCAAGATTAGCGAGAGAAAGGAAGACCTGGCAAACCTTGGAGGAGGCTTTTACCGCATGAGCGGTCCTTACACAACAACGTACTAACACTACTAAACTATACTAATAAGCAAAAAAAAAAAAAAAACAACAAAAAAAAAAAAAACAAAAAAAAAAACTCATACTTATATACTTTTTTTTACATACTCTTATATATATGTATCTTTATTTATGTCTGGGTGTTAAAGGTCAAGTTACCTATAGATGGGTTACTTGCCTTGAATACCTAAACATTTTCCCTTTTTTAATTTTTTAATGTAAGTAATACTTTTTATAAGTTTATCAGCATAGTTAGTTATCTTAGCTAAGCGTTTCTTTTTTTTAATGTTTCATAACCTAAATGTTTAAGGAAAATTAAAGCTATTTTTTTATTTTTTATTTTTTATTTTTATTTTTTTATTTTTTTATTTTATTTTTTTTGTTCAGCACAGAAGTGGCCCTCAACTGCTAATATCCTAAGGTTGCTTGGAAGAAATCGCTTTAAGCGATAAGGTCGCCTGTTTGTACAATTTCGTAGTTAATAAGCTTTCTCGTCTTTTTTGTCATTTTCTATGTTTCGTGTGTTGTACAAATAAAGTGTTTATCTATCTATCTATCTAATATGATTACCAGCGATGAATTGAGAACTTCCTCTTTCTTCGAAGTCGGTTAAAAATACGTAGAAATGTAGCGGACCAGTGAGCAACAAAATAAGAAAACAAAATTCTTTGTTCAGCACAGAATGGCCCTCAACCGCTAATATGATAACCAGCGATGAATTGAGAACTTCCTCTTTCTTCGAAGTCGGTTAAAAATAAATAGAAATATAGCGGTCCAGTGAGCGTAGATCTTAATACCGATCTGACCACGAAAGTCAGGAAAATCTGCGAATGATATAAAGGCACTTATACAATTGACAAGTCAAGTCCAAACCATGAATTTATCGTAAGGGGTACTTTACAAGAGGTTTCGGTATAGGGGTCCTGTATATAGAGATAAAATATTTACTTTATAGACTACGTAGATAGTACATCACAATATTCTATTTTCTTCAATTTCTTGATAATTTGTAGTTCGGTGAGCGCACACCCGCCTGGAATTGTAATTTCCGGGATCATAATTCGTTTCATATGGGACGAAATAAATTGGCCTTTGCATTTAATCTTGGTAAATAATCCCTATTAGTTTTTTTACTTGGGTTTAAGACAAGGTTACTTTCATGGTGGATTGACGTGTAAATAGTCTCTCCAGTAGCGTTACCATGGAGGGTAAGTGTATGTCGCGGAGCGGGAAGATTATTGAAAAAATAGTTTTTATAAGTATATGAAATTCGTAACTAGAATCTGGGAATTGCTTGATGTCTGACAACAAATTCATACAGAGCAACAGGTATACAAAAGCCAACGTACCTCTGACCAACTGGACAATCGAGCCCGCCGAAGGGATCCTTGCTTGAAGATGCTGACGACGTCTTTGATACTTCACAACAGTCACAATAACACTGTGTATCACTGTTTGGCAACCCAGGGTGCGTTTATAGTCAAATCAGTACGATATTTCACATAAAAACCAGCGAAAAGTCTAGGAAAAAACTGGAGCGCGTGCTCACAGAGATTTTCAAAGGAAGCGAAGGAAGAAGAATATGGCTGCGGCGGCGACCAATCCGCTGCGAGCCGACGGTCACACAAGCCGCCTTCATTGGACCTTCAATGACCAATGTAGCCTATCGGCGCGAAGCTCAATGCAACCCGCGCTTATTTGAAATGTTACAGACATCAAGCAGAAACAATTATATCTATGTGTCTATATGATAGCGGAATAGCCAGAAAATTTGCTATTAAAAAATAACAAGGCGTGACAAGTTTACCTAAACATTAAAGTTCTAAAATCTACTTAGATGGGAGCGTATCGCTTCACCACATGGGGTAATTTATGGATCAAAAACCGAGCAAATAAGAAACATACTTCTTCAGATTTTGACCTAAAATTTAAATCGACTTTCTTCGTTTCTGACATCTGCCGCCTAAATCAAATATTCTGAGGACCTCTCTCTAATCTCTAATTGATGACCGCTCTTTATTTCTTTACTTAAATATA
This sequence comes from Idaea straminata, assembly GCA_951213275.1. Lineage (NCBI taxonomy): Eukaryota > Metazoa > Arthropoda > Insecta > Lepidoptera > Geometridae > Idaea > Idaea straminata. Next base: position 7,848,917 of record OX577872.1, read on the forward strand.
GTTTTTTTCGTACCATTATATTCCGTTTTTAACCTTCGACAAATGGAAAAACCCTAAAAAATATTGTATGTCAGACGAGGCTGTATAGGTTGAAAGTCTTTTGCCTGCCCTTTCGGGAGTATAATTTACAAAAAAATATTGCCTAAAAAAATGTAAACATAAACTTATCAGCAAATATTTTGTTATTTATTATTTTAAATTCTTTTATATATTTTATCTCTAAGGGTAGTAGTCACCCCTTGTGCCACAAAGGACTTCAATCGGGTGATTTTCTTTTTATGATAAATCGTGTTTGGATTTTGATTAAATATTTATTGTTAAAGATCTAAGTAGTTCTACTTGTAGCCAAAAATTTTAGTAAAAATGTTTCAAGTGTCATCGTTAAAAGAAAAAAAAAGTTCCGTACCATGTTATATGCCCCATTTATTTTTATCCTATTTGTTGTTATTGCGCACAGTGTTTGATAGGCCTCAATAAATTTCCGCTCTTTATTTCTTTACTTAAATATAGTTTTTTTTATCATAGTTGCTCATAAAGTGGATCTTATTCAACCGCTTTTAGGCTTATAATCCAACGTATTACACACGCGTGCGTTATGCATTACCTCGACGCCACTAGTGTGTTATAAGTTATCCTGATAAGTTAAATTGGTATCTTACTGCTAATTACATGTTAGGTAGATGAAACATTCTTAATTTATCTGGGTTATACTGTTTTGATGAATAAATTAAAGTAGGTACCAAAAAAGAGGTTTTACATCAGCAATAAAGGCTGTCTATAAAGTCGATTTACGAACGATAATTTTACGTGATAACGTCTTAAAAAATAATTTAAAAATTAGTGTTGTTTTTTCTTTACTTAGTTTCTTTATATAGTTTTTTCCGTACCATAATATTCTGATTTTAACCCCCGACAAATGGATAAAACCCTAAAAAATATTGTATGTCAGACGAGGCTGTATAGGTTAAAAGTCTTTTGCCTGGCCTTTCGGGAGTATAATTAACAAAAAAATGTTGCCTAAAAAAATTGTAAACATAGACTTTTCAGTAAATATTTTATTATTTATTATCTTCTTTTCTTTTCAAATCTCTTCTTTTATTCACAACTGTGATAAAAAACGTCTTACGATACACGTGTGGATTGATCATTTAATCTCGGCTTCTCAAACGCGCTCGCGTACTATTTAGATAGTACCGTAGTAGTAGTAATATTATGATAAGAAATACTATGTATAAATACTAAGTATTTCTTATCATAATCCTACCAAAATTCTCACCGGATGTATTTGCTTCATAACCACTTAAGTTCTGTCGATCTCAGGTGCTTATCCAAAGACAAACTTAACACAACTTAACCTCAACTAAGTAAGGTTAAGTTTCAGTTAATTTAACATGTTGTTTCTAGTCAAGGAATTGCTTAATTCAGACTTAGGTGACTGCTAACAGTCAAACCTGACACGTTACGAGTTATTGACGTGATAACGTCTGATAAATCGATGGACACCTGCACTCACAAAAAAGTGTGACGTCATGTCACGTTACCGTTATTGACAAGGTAACCATAGCAACGTATTGAAGTATGCAAAATGACAATGACATTACGTCAACGATACCAAAATAGTACATTACTGTGTTATAAATAACATAGCAAATATTAAATTAAGTCTGTTAAATTTAGTCATATCAAATAGTACATTGCGATACAAGTGTGGTAAATTGATCATTTCAACGAGGCGGTTTATGACGCGCGAGCGGAACGCGAGTGCGTCTATAGATCGCCGAGATTAAATTGATCAAGCCACACGAGTATCGTACGACGTTTTTTATCACAGTTGCGAATAAAAGAAAAGACTTGAAAAGAAAACAAAATAATAATTAACAAAATGTTTGTGATAAGTCTATGTTTACATTTTTTAAGGAAATATTCTTTTGTTAATCATTATCCGGAAAGGCCAGGCTAAAGGCTTTTAAAATATACAGCCTCGTCTGATATACAATATTTTTGGGGTTTTTTCTATTTGTTTTCGCGTCGGGGGTTAAGAACAAAATACAATGGTACAAAAAATAAACATAACTCAATTTTTAATCGTTTTCTAAGTCATTATCACGTAAAATTTTCGTTCGTAAACCGACTTTAGAGACAACCATTTTTGCTAGCTAAAAAACTTTTTAGTACCAACCTTTTTTATACTCCAAAACAGTATAACCCAGATAAATTAAGAATGTTTCACCTACCTAACATGTAATTAGCAGTAAGATACGTATTTAACTTATCGGGATAACTTTATAGCACTAGGTTGGCAATGTAAAACGCACGCGTGCATAATATGTTGGATTATGAGCCTAAAAGCCGTTGAATAAGATCCACTTTATGAGCAACTGTGATAAAAACATTTTTATAACAGCCGTTTTGGAGCTTTACGGTGGGTCTGTAATTATGCAGCCGACGGTACATACGTGAGAGGCGGCGTGGCGCGACCGGCGCGGCGTCAAGCTGTGACTGTATCGCTCGAGTAGACAATTACATGCCCTGTCTTTATACTACACTCGCTTGTCTTGATACTTGGTGAGAACAAACTCATTCATTAATACTACTAGTAACTCCCGAAGTAGCCAATAGCATGAATCAATTATTTGATTGCTCCCAATGAATCAATTTACGTTAATCGTAAATCCTACTCCTACTCATATTATAAATGTGAAAGTTTGTGCGCCCCGCGGTTTCACCCGCGTAAGTCCCGATCCCGTGGGAACATCGGGATAAAAAGTACCCTATGTATTAATCCAGGTCTCCAGTTATCTACATACCGAGTTTCATCGCAATCGGTCCAGTGGTTTTAGCGTGAAGGAGTAACAAACACACACACACACGCACACACAAATTTTCACATTTATAATATTAGTAGGATTGGTATTTTTTGGCGCCCCGCGATTTCACCCGCGTAAATCTCGAACACAGCGCCATCTATTGGGTGTATTTGCAACCTAGATGTCAAACAAGATTGAAGAATTTTATAGATGAATCAACGTACACCGCCATCTATGAGAACTTCATAAAACTAAACAGTAAATAAACACTTGCTTAATTCATCAACTGGCAACAACAGATGGCGCCATATTAAAAATGTATGAAGGTATTTTTGTCTGCCAGTTGAAACTATTAATTGATACATTTTATTCGTTTACATTCACGACATAAGCGAATAATTGAGATGATAATTATCCTATCCAGTAAGTTAGACCAAAATACGGGTACATGTGAAATTTGATTGAAATCGGTTCAGTAGTTTTGGAGTTTAATGGCAACATACATCGTGACACAAGATTTTTATATATACAGAGATATTCAAGTATCAAAACAGTTAAATTGTAGTATTTCCTAAAACCTCCCTTTCTTATCTCGGGGCTGTAGCATGAATTTAAATATTTAATTAAAAACTTCGCAGGATAGGGTTGTTCCGTTATTCATAACTCACAAACTATATCAAAATTAGTTTAGCCATTGCTGGGGGTGCTCTGAAATCTTGATAGCTTTAACTCGAGTAGAAAATTTTATGGAAATTTCATGATTTTTTACATGCATCTGTATCCAAAAGGTAAAAACCGGAACCTTTACTATGACTCCACTGTCTGTCTGTCACCAGGCTGTATCTCATGAACCGTGATAACTAGACAGTTGAATATTTCTGTTGCCGCTATAACAATAAATATTTACTAAAAACAGAAAATATAGCACGGAACCCTTCGTGCGCGAGACCGACTCGCACTTGGCCGGTTTTTTATGCATATTTAAGCATAGAAATTTGTCTGTGGTCTGGTTGTTTCTATGTATTATAAGTACATATTTACAAAAGAAAAGTATATAAGTAGTATATGAGTTGTCTAGCACCCATAACACAAGTCTAGTTGCTAAGCTTGAGGCTAGATGGCGATGTGTGGAATGTACCAAGATGTCATAAGATCCTAAACCGACACAGCCCTGTGAAATATCTTAATTAAAAACAACAGAGCGAATTTGCCGAACGATTGAAACTTGCCCGATGGGAATACTAACTAATTACGAGAGAAGTCAGCGACGTTCGCTAGATATGATTACTTCTGTGGCACTGTTACAGATTATATGATTGCGGACTCTTAACTTTATTTATTCTCTTAACTATATTTCATGTTTAGTTTTTTATTATAAATATATATTTTAAATTATCTGTTCTTAAGGCCAGGTGCTAATAAAGCTATCAAAATCAACCTTTGTTTTAAACAACTCTAAGTAATCAAATAATATTTTTTTGTTATTTGGATATAAATGGATATTGTAGTTTAATAACCATATTTTTGTTTATTGTGGTTGAAAACATGATATGAACAACTTCGTTCGATAAAAAAATTGTTAGAAAACAGAGAATTATTAAATCGTTTATCGGGTTTTATTCAAAAATAGTTAACGTTTGTTTCTAAAAATGAATCAAATGATAGGTTTTGACCTCTAGGAACTATATTTGTGGATAATAATGCTAAAATGTTTTGCATATCGATCCAATATAACAGTTAGCACGCAGCACGCTACGTCTTTGAGAGCGCGGGCTAAGGTAATGTGAATACCTACACACGGTACTGGAAGAGCGCCTTAAGTATATATTTTCCTTTCTTTATTATTATTATTAATTTCGTTATTTATTAGTCAATTTTCAAGCCAAGATGCAAAGATCAATTCCACACGTGTATCGTACGACGTTTTTTAAAATAGTTGCGAATACAAGAAAAAACTTGAAAAGAAAACAAAATAACAATTAACAAAATATTTGTGATAAGTCTATGTTTACATTTTTTTAAGGCAATATCTTTTTGTTTATTATGCTCCGGAAAGGCCAGGCTAAAGGCTTTTAACCTATACATCCTCGTCTGACATACAATATTTTTTAGGGTTTTTTCTATTTGTTTTTGCGTCGGGGGTTAAGCAAAAAATTAACAAAAAATAAACAACTCAATTTTAAATCGTTTTCTAAGTCATTATCACGTAAAATTTTCGTTCGTAAACCGACTTTAGAGACAACCATTTTTGCTAGCTAAAAAACTCTTTGGTACCGACCTTTTTTATACATCAAAAAGTATAACCCAGATAAATTCAGAATGTTTCACCTACCTAACATGTAATTAGCAGTAAGATACGTATTTAACTTATCGGGATAAATTTATAGCACTAGGTTGGTAATGTAAAACGCACGCGTGCATAATATGTTGAATTATGAGCCTAAAAGCCGTTGAATAAGATCCACTTTATGAGCAACTGTGATAAAAATATTATTTTCTGTTTTTAGAAAGTATTTGTTGTTATAGCGGCAACAGAAATACATAATCTGTGAAAATTTCAACTGTCTTGCTATCACGGTTCATGAGATACAGCCTAGTGACAGACAGACAGACGGAACCTTAACAAATTAAGACGCCGAGCGGTGTTGTTGCATCAAATCTTCTATATCTTCTTCTATATATATAAATGAATTGCTGTTCGTTAGTCTCACTAAAACTCGAGAACGGCTGAACGGATTTATCTTATCTTAGTCTTGAAATGTTCGTGGAGGTCTAGGGAAGGTTTAAAAGGCGAGAAAAAATCGAATAATTTCCGGGAAAACCCTAAAAACAGCCCTTTTCTATTTCCCATACAAATGTTTTGAAATTAATTTATACAAAAGTTTAGCTCTTTTATTTATCGATTGAGGCAGTACGAAGTCTGCCGGGTCAGCTAGTTAATAATAATGAAAATATGCGGCCCAAACGAGATTTAAGGATAGTCCGAGATGTGGATTTAAACCTTATATAGAGATTAGACACGAATTTACTCGTGAACTACATATAGTCTAAACATTATCCCTATAGATTATATAGGGATAGTGTTTAGACTATAGTTCACGAGTAAATCTGTGTCTAAATCTAAGGTTTAAATCCACATCTCGGACTATCCTTAAACCTCGTTTTGGAATAAGTTTCAGCAAGATGTTTTTCTTAACCGTAAGAGCAATGTCAATTAGCGCACATAAATTTTTCCATTGGTGCACGGCCGGCTTGGATTCGAACCCACGACCTTCAGAATGAATATCGGGGTATCTACCACTAAGCCAACACCGCTCTCCACAAGGAAACTCTACATCGTGATCTTGTTTATGAAATAAACCCTTCAGAAGTCGCAACCCACAGGTAAACCATGTGGCAGTAGGTAATATACTAGAGCTTCTATTTGTACAAGTTAATTGGAACGCCTCGTCGCCTGCAGGGTTAGAATAGTGATGGGGTAACCCATCTAGCCGATAGACATATCGATAAATTAATTAGAATCATTCAACTTAATTCACAACTTTTGGTAATCGAAGTAAATGTGTTTGATAAGAACACTCCCGACTAAATTACCTTTCAAACAAAAAAAACTAAATCAAAATCGGTTTATCCGTTCGGGAGCTACGATGCCACAGACACACACACACACACACACAGTCACGTCAAACTTATAAGACCCCGTCGTTTTGCGTCGGGGGTTAAAACATTTTGACGACCCAGTTGGCACAACGGTAAGCATTCCGGACTGCCAAACGCTGGGTTGCGGGTTCGATTCCCGCCTCAGACAAGTATTTATGCTTGGATATTTGTCTGTGGTCTGGTTGTTTCTATAAGTATATATTTACAAAAGAAAAGTATATAAGTAGTATATCCGTTGTCTAGCACCCATAACACAAGTGTAGTTCCTTAGCTTGGGGCTAGATGGCGATGTGTGGAATGTCCTGGAATATTAATTTATTTTTAATTATTTTATTTATTATAATACATGTATCTTTAAAAAATATAAAACTTAAATTAAACAAACTCAACTAATTATTATTGGTCATTGGCGTAATACAATATTCGTCTCTACTGCGTCGGCTGAAGTTCGAAAATCGCCTTAGAGTAAAAGAGACGCAAATATCATATCTTCTGGCTCTAACCTAATATCTCCATTTTTGTTTTCGTCAGCTGAAAAAATGTTCGTTTTTTCGAACTCAATTTCTCGAATTTTCGAATTAGGTCACTTTAATTCTCAGCAAGCGATGCGCCTACGCTGGTAAGGTCACGTCTGACGAAAACCGGCAAGTTAGGTGGGGAAAAAATGTCTTGCCATGGCGCCGCCGCCGGGTCGTGGCAGACTGGGTAGACCCAAGAAGTGCTGGCTTGACGTCGTAAAGGGTGATGTGCGTGCAAATGGCCTTACTAACCAGGATGCCGAATATCGTGCCAAGTGGAGGCGTAAAAGTAGGAAAGCGGACCCTGGGCTCCCGAGAGGGATGCAACCGGGAACATCCCGAGCGATGATGATGAATTCTCAGCATACGATATTTTGGCATCAATTAAAAGAAGAATAGAATTACTCACATGAGATCACATTAACTCGTCTTAAAAACTAAGTTAGGCTGTTTGTCTTTTCACCTTTCATACTACATTTTATAATCAGTAATAATTTAGCTGAAAACAATCATTTAGCTGAAAACAATCATTTAGCTGGAATCAATCATTTAGCTGGAAACAATCATTTAGCTGGCAGATGTGATTATTTTATAAGTAAAATACGCAGACACATTTACCTCATTAACTATCGTACCTAATAGAAAATATCGATAAAATTAAATGTTAAATATCGACAGACCCCCATCCCTAGTTCACCTTGTTTAAATATTAATCGTCACGCGAATGCGGTGCGGGGTCGATTGTGGGCTTTGTGCCCCACGGCGCCCGGGGGCCCTGGGGCCCACCGGTGGGGTCCATTGTTTGTATTGTATCATTGCCTGGCGGTTTCTTGCGGTTATTCCTACCTACTTATGGTAAAGGATTATAATATACTAGCTATTGCCCGCGACTTCGTTTTGTTTAATATAGAAACACTAGCAGCGCTCCGCAGTTTCACCCGCATAACTCCCTATCCCGTGGGAATATCGGGATAAAAAGTAGCCTATAGCCTTCCTCGATAAATGGACTATCCAACACAAAAATAATTTTACAATTCGAACTAGTAGTTCCTGAGATTAGCGCGTTCAAACAAACAAACAAACAAACACGCCAGCTTTATAATATTAGTATAGATTCCTCTTGAATCACTCTATCTATTAAAAAAACTATATCAAAATCTGTTGCGAAGTTTTAAACATCTAAGCTTACATAAGGACAGACAGCAAGAAGCGTCTATACTGTGAAGTGATACGTAGATTTATAAAAAAAACTAACTGTGTGTACTCGCGTAAGTCCGAGTCCTGTGGGAATTTCGGGGTAAGAAGTAGCCTATATGTTAATCCAGGGTTTTAGTTATACTCGCGTAAGTCCGAGTCCTGTGGGAATTTCGGGGTAAGAAGTAGCCTATATGTTAATCCAGGGTTTTAGTTATCAACGTACCGAGTTTCAACGCAATCGGTCCAGTAGTTTTTGCGTGAAGGAGTAACAAACATACATACACACAAAAAAATTCACATTTATAATATTAGTAGGATATGAAACTAGCTGCGCCCCGCGGCTTCACCCGCGTAGGTCCCGATCCCGTGGGAATATAGGGATAAAAGTAACCTATATGTTAAACCAGGTTTCTAGCTATCTACATACCGAGTTTCATTGCATTCGGTCCAGTGGTTTTAGCTTGAAGGAGTAACAAACATACACACACACACAAACTTTCACATTTATAATATTAGTAGGATTTAGTTTTTATCCGACTACGGCGAAACCAGGAAGGGTTATGTTTTTCACTAAGGTAGGAATTTATCCTACTATCCACCAGCAGAAACCAGAAACAAAAAGCTGTATAAGGCTAGAATTCAAAACGAATTAACACTTAAGGCGCTCTTCCAGTACCGTGTGTAGGTATTCACATTACCTTAGCCCCCGCTCTCAAAGACGTAGCGTGCTGCGTGCTAACTGTTATATTTGATCGATATGCAAAACATTTTAGCATTATTATCCACAAATATAGTTCCTAGAGGTCAAAACCTATCATTTGATTCATTTTTAGAAACAAACGTTAACTATTTTTGAATAAAACCCGATAAGCGATCTAATAATTCTCTATTTTCTACCATTTTTTTTATCGAACAAAGTTGTTCATACCATGTTTTCAACCACAATAAACAAAAATATGGTTATTAAACTACAATATCCATTTATATCCAAATAACAAAAAAAGAGTATTTGATTACTTACAGTTGCTTAAAACAAAGGTCGATTTTGGTAGCTTTATAAGCACAGGCCCTTAAAAAGAGAAATTAAAAAGAAAGAGCACGTTGCATTTTTCCGCCAAAACTCCAAAGGATATTGACATTCATTTCGACGTTAGAGCGTGGCATGTGGCGTTTTTCACCCTGCCCCACAGCCTGCTGGCGTCCGTTTCAAACGGTTGGTTTTTTTATTCGATGTAGATTATAGTACGAGAGGTCGTCTCCTGTTGTAGGCTCCGGATGATAAATATAATAGAATAGAAAAACATTTATTTGGCAAGCACACAAAAAAACATTTTTAAAACAATTGAGAGTTATTGAAAAAAACAAAACATTAGAACACTGACAATGTATAAAAATAAAAAATAATAAATCTTCTTAAAATCATAAGTAAAAAAAATAATATACAAAGAAATTAAGAAAAAATAAATTTGACGACCCAGTTGGCACAATGGTCACCATGCCGGACTGCTAAACACAGGGTTGCGGGTTCGATTCCCGACAGACAAGTATTTAAGCTTCGATATTTGTCTGTGTTCTGGTTGTTTCTATGTATTATAGCGACCTTAATTTGTTAACTTTGTAATTTTTTAAATAGAAATTTTGAGTATCGGTTCTTTTCCGAGCAACGACCGCTCGGTGTAGGTAACTCGTGACATAATGCAGACATCACTAATTGTCCCGTAGACGCCCCCTCCGGTCATTTTTCCAACGTTTTCCACCAGATGGCGGTCGAGAGGCGGGTGGTTTATTAAATATACTAGGCACTATAGGGTTTGAGGTGGATTTTTGGTCTCTTATCATTCAGCTAAGCGACGCTCTCTGATCGTTTTTCGGGTTAAGCGACGCCAGGCGCGGTCATTACTTCGATGTGTGACCAATTAGTAGTGTAAAAATGTGTTTTCGTGAGCCCCTCCGTGCTTCGGAAGGCACGTTAAGCCGTTGGTTCCGGTTGCTACCTCTAGTAGCAGTCGTTAGGTCAAGTTAGAAGCCTTAAGGCGATCTGAAAACTCTAACAATAGGTGAGCCACACCACTATACGAGAAGAAGAATTGATTTGGTATTTAAATGAATAAAGGGTACATAAGGGATGACGTTTTTGGTTTATTTATAAACAACATACCAATTGAATTTAATTTGAGACAAAAAAAACGATTTGCACGACTAATGTCAAAAAAGAAAAATGTCCAAAACCAATGTGCAAAAGTTATACAGTCCCATTATAAAAATGTCTAATTATTAAAATGTTCAATACTAAAAAATTTGAATAATGAAATGTCTAAAAATAAATTTGTCCAATTATAATAATGTCCAATTATCGACACGTAGTTGCAAAAGAAAGACACATAACATAAAATAATAAAAAAAAACCGGCCAAGTGCGAGTCAGACTCGCGCACCGAGGGTTCCGTACAAACCTGTAGGTATATAAGTAAAAGTTATGGTATTTTTATTGCTAAATGAAATCCATAAAACATCTGTTTTTTTTTTTAATCGCTGAACAACGTTTGCTGGGTCAGCTAGTAAGTTTATGATTATTAAAAAAAATATACTATGTGATGTAACTAAAAATTTAAGATTTTCGGAATTTTTCCTATATGTGTACTTTATAACGTTGCTTCGTACCAAATTTCAAGATTCTGAGTTCACGGGAAGTACCCTGTAGGTTTTGATTCCCTTGCGAGTAGTGGCGAGTTTCATTGAAATATGCGGTTTTAATTCCTGTTTCTTTTGATTGCGTTGACATAGAAGTTTGATTTTGTTACAGCTTAAAGGTATTATAGATTTGAGTATTTGATATGAATTTCAATATAATACCACTACGCGTTCATGAGGAAAGGGGTAGTAAGTTTAAAATTATTAAAAATATTTTTATTATATGATATAACTAAAAATGTATACTTTTCGCAATTTTTCCTATATCTCTGCTATAAGACGTTGCTTCATACCAAATTTCAAGATTCTGAGTTCACGGGAAGTACCCTGTAGGTTTTGATTCCCTTGCGAGTGTCGAAAATTTGCGGCATAAACGGAAGTATCTTTTGATCGCGTTGACTTAGAAGTTTGATTTTTCACAGCTCCAAGAGACCATAGACTTGAGTATTTGATATGAATTTCAGCTTGATAGTACCTCCACGCGTTCCTGAGAAAAAAGGTCTTGACAGACAGACAGACAGACAGACGGACAACAAAGTGATCCTATAAGGGTTTCCGTTTTTACCTTTTGAGGTACGGAACCCTAAAAAACATTACAATTTATAAGAAACTAGCTGTGCCCCGCGGTTTCACCCGCGTAAGATCTGATCCCGTGGGTTTATCAAAATAAAAAGTAGCCTTCCTCGATAAATAGACCATCCATATCCAACACAAAAATAATTTTTCAATTTGAACTAGAGTGATTTTTTCTCCTAGATTTTGTTCGAAAATTCAGATATTTTTGAAATATTTTTAATTATAAATAAATAAATATTGCAGGACATTCCACACATCGCCATCTAGCCCCAAGCTAAGTAACTACACTTGTGTTATGGGTGCTAGACAACTCATATACTACTTATATACTTTACTTTTGTAAATATATACTAATAATACATAGAAACAACCAGACCACAGACAAATATCTAAGCATAAATACTTGTCTGAGGCGGGAATCGAACCCGCAACCCTGTGTTTTTGCAGTCCGGCATGGTGACCATTGTGCCAATTAAAAAGGTAAAAAAATAGCTAGATAACATTATTCAATACCAATTATAGATCAGACACAAAAAAACCACAAGGGTAGGTCCGGGGTCGAGGGGTAGGTTCGGTAAAATCGCTGACCGGTCCAGCGGTACATTTTTACCCCAGCCCGCCCAAAGACATTCAAATTATAGTAACATAGAGATAACTTTTTCTGCCATGACTTTACAATCGATCAGTACCCGTAGTGCGAGTTTTCTTTCATATAAAAAACGTGTATGGGTTTTGTGTTGTACGTTCTGGTAGAAATATCGGGATGTATAGCATATCTCAGGGTTACCTCATACCAAACTTCATTCTAATTGGCAGTGTCTGGCTCGTGGCCGCGTTCCTTACTTTTCAAATTTTATTTTAATTTATTTATTTAAGTATATTTTTATTATTTATTTATTAACAAATCCTATCCTACTAATATTATAAATGTGAAAGTTTGTGTGTGTGTGTGTATGTATGTTTGTTACTCCTTCACACAAAAACTACTGGACCGATTGCGATGAAATTCGGTATCTAGATAGCTGACCTGGATTAACACATAGGCTACTTTTTACCCGATATTCCCACGGAATTTGGACTTACGCGGGTGAAACCGCGGGACGCAGATAGTTAATCATATTTTTATTCTTTGCAAGAACCCTTTCTCTTCTGACAGGTTTTATAGACGACCCAGTTGGCCCAATGGACACCAAGCCGGGCTGCCAAACTCAGGGTTGCGGGTTCGATTCCCGCCTCAGACAAGTATTTATGCTTAGATATTTGTCTGTGGTCTGGTTGTTTCTATGTATTATAATATTTAATATTTACAAAAGTAAAGTATAAAAAGTAGTGTATGAGTTGTCTAGCACCCATAACACAAGTGTAGTTACTTAGCTTGGGGCTAGATGGCGATGTGTGGAATGTCCTGCAATATTTATTTTATTCATTTATATAACCACGTCAAAAAAAACTTGAGAGGTGTCAAGGGACACCCGGTTGGAATGAAGTTTCTTTCGATTAATTAGTGAAGGAATTGTAATAAAAAAAAAATTGCACTCCGGGAGTGCCGGCAGAAGTGAAAACTTGATTATTAACGTTGAGCATGTTTGATATTTAGGAATGGTTAGGGAATAATTTTGCACCAATTGCTTTATCAGTATAAAAGTACTATGATTTATGTGGTAGAAAACAATATTCATTTATTGCGCTATCGTACACAAACATGACAATTTATATTACATTAAAAATTTAACACTTTAAAACTATAGCTGTCTACTCTCCATCCGTCTTACGCTTTTTCGATCAGGTCACGTGTCCTGACGCGAGTTTAAGATTTTATACCCATTACAGAAAAAGTGCTCAACGCCGCTAAAGAAGTTTTCACTTCAAAAAAATAATAATAATAAACGCGCCATAAGGAACTTTGTTCTAATAACAATGCTAGTTTATAATCCAATGTCCCCTCTACATCTTTACGATGTTGAACGTCTTTGCAGGCTCCCCTTTAATTAACGCGTGCCACACGATCTCAATCTGTGCAATATTTATTGAATATTGATTTAATGAAATATGGCCATGCCTACGTCCTATACGCTAGATACTACAGTTTTTTTGATATGATTTTTATGACATGGTCCTTAGCACAGCGTGATATGGAGCGGACTAGAGCTATGCTCAGTGTTTCACTACGAGATCGAATCAGAAATGAGGAGATTCGTAGGCGAACTAAAATTACTGACATAGCCCAAAGAATTAGTAGGCTGAAGTGGCAATGGGCGGGACATGTGGCTCGTAGAACTGATGGCCGTTGGGGCCGAAAAGTCTTAGATTGGAGACCACGTACCGGAAAGCGCAGCGCGGGACGGCCTCCGACTAGATGGACGGACGACTTAATTAAGGTTGCGGGAAGTCGTTGGAAGCAAAGAGCATGCGACCGATCGCTCTGGAAGTCTTTGGGGGAGGCCTATGTTCAGCAGTGGGCGTTCTGTGGCTGATATGATGATGATGAAATGATTAAGTAGCATAGCTCCCCGGGTTCACTCCAGTAAGTCCCGATCCCATGGGAATTTCGGGATTAGAAATATTATAGGTCCTTAAGGTGAAAGGGTACCGGCGCTTTCTCTATAGAAACGTAGTCGACTGTTTCCTCCCTGGATAATGACACTTGAGCAAATATTTTTGTGGCATAAAACAACTGCCATGACTATGCCCCTATGTTTTTGTTTTTAAAATCTTTAGTCATCTAGTGTCATTATCCAGGGAGGAAACAGTCGACTACGTTTCTATAGAGAAAGCGCCGGTACCCTTTCCTCTTAATCATCCTCTAAACTACCCACTTTGCCGATTTTTAACTAAATCGGTCAAGTCGTTTGACCGTGAAGAGGGATCGTCTTTTTTTCCTTTTCGATCGCACTTTTGTTGGATTATGAGTCAATTTTTAGATTTTTTTAAGTAAATAGAACTCTTTAGACGCATCCTGCTAATATTATAAATGTGAAAGTCTATGTGTGTGTATTTGTTACTCCTTCACGCTAAAACTACTGGACCGATTGCAATGAAACTCGGTATGTAGATAGCTGGAGACTTGGATTAACATATATGCTACATTTTATTCCTACAAATATTATAAATGTGAAAGTTTGTGTGTATGTTTGTTACTCCTTCACGCTAAAACTACAGAACCGATTGCAATGAAATTCTGTATGTAGATAGCTGGAGGCCTGGATTAACATATAGGCTACTTTTTATCCCGATATTCCCACGGGATCGGAAACAGCGGGGCGAAACACCGACTCGAGGTATTGTGATGTTTTGCGGAAAATTAGAAAAAAGACTATGGGCCTTTTCCGCCTCCTACGCTGTCTTTTATTCAGACAGAACTAAATGAATACAAAATGAGTTTAATAAATTAAAGATAAACTGACATGAAAGGAATACGAATTAAGAGGGAAGAAAGGCAACGAAATAATAAAATTAAGGGGTGAAATCTTAATCATATTGTTATTTTTCGTTGCGCTATTTCGCTGTTAAGGCGGATGAAACTCCGGAGGAATCAGGATAAAAACTATGTATTATACACTAGCAGCGCTCCGCAGTTTCACCCGCGTAACTCCCGATCCCGTGGGGATATCAAAATAAAAAGCAGCCCATAGCCTTCCTCGATAAATGGACTATCCAACACAAAAATAATTTTTCAATTCGAACCGGTAGTTCCTGAGATTAGCGCGTTCAAACAAACAAACTCTTCAGCTTTATAATATAAGTATAGAAAAGTATAGATACTAAATAAATTGCCAAAAAATATAAAAAATGCAGAAAACATGAGACTGTCTTTAAAGAAAACTTAAGAGCTTCCTTGTTGAGAAGGCATACTGTTGAAATAAATATTTACATGTATCACCTTCATGGTCTTGTCTCACAGGCTGGTTTGGTGATTGATGTTTTTTCACCTTTGGATGTCAAGACAATATATATGGCTGAGTTTTGGCGGGAACTAGTTAACAACATGTCGTGCTGCAGTTTTATTTTCATGAAACTTAGTTGTAACCCGAGTTGAATTGTATAATTCTGGTGGAATGTTATTCAATTTAGTTCTGTGAAAGTGCACAAGTGTAGTAGTGAAAGTAAAAATCAAACATGAAGTTTTCTCGTTGCCTCCAAATCTCCTATAAGGTTATGGTAAACTTGCCACCGCTTTACTATGGCCCCTGACTTGACGGACTATGACGACTTTGACGGTTTTGAAACACTTCAGACCCGATTTATGAAAAATCGGGTCATAATTTGATGCAAAATATAACTTCACACTGGCTAAATGCACAAGCCGTGCGAAGCCATAATTAATAGAAAAAAAAATATATGGTTGTCTACCTGAAATGTTAGCTTTTATTTCCACTGCTGCATAATCTTTACAAATAATCCCAACACATACTACAGAGTATTATTTTCCAGGGAGAAAACAGTCGACTACGTTTGTATGGAGAGAGCGCCGGTACCCTTTCCTCTTAACTAACGACACGAGTATTATTATTTATATATAAAGATAGATCAGCTTGTTGACGACCCAGTTGGCACAATGGTCACCATGCCGGACTGCCAAACACAGGGTTGCGGGTTCGATTCCCGCCTCAGACATGTATTTATGCTTAGATATTTGTCAGTGGGTTGGTTGTTTCTATGTATTATATGTATATATTTACAAAAGAAAAGTATATAAGTAGTATATGAGTTGTCTAGCACCCATAACACAAGTGTAGTTACTTAGCTTGGGGCTAGATGGCGATATGTCCTGAAATATTTTTTTATTCATAGTTTAGATCATATTATTAAAAACAAGAAATTAATTATCTGTATCTTCGTAGAACATTTTTGGAATGATATAATTCTGAAAAATTCCAAACCCCTAAGCCATTTTTAATAAAAATACTTCAATTAACACGTACGACTGGCAATGAAAGGGGTAGAAAGGGGTAAAGTTATAAATTCTTGGAATTTCAAGCGCCTAATTGACACACCCCGACGTATTTGGGGTTGAAAATGGCCTTTGATTTCTCGCTGATTTCATACTAGCTTCGCCCCGCGGTTTAACCGCGTAAGTCCCGATCCCGTGCGAATATTGGGATGAAAAGTAGCCTATAGCCTTCCTCGATAAATGGATTATCCAACACAAAAATAATTTTTCAATCCGCGTAAGTCCGAGTCCCGTGGGAATATCGGGATAAAAAGTAGCCTACCTATGTGTTAATCCAGGTCTCCAGCTATCTAGGTACTGAGTTTCATCGTAATCGGTCCACTAGTTTTGGCGTGAAGGAGTAACAAACATACATACACACACACACAAACTTTCACATTTATAATATTAGTAGGATAGCCATTTCAGGTAAAATTGCCTCATTTGAAAAGAGACTAAATAAAATAAATATTGTAGGACATTCCAAACAGCGCCATCTACATCTACAAGAAACAAGAAAATAATAATTTGAAGGGAGAACCAAAACACTCGACGCTGGCAAGATGCGCAGCATAGAATATGCACAGTCGCATTCGCCATTAGAAGCAAAAAAAAAACATAGACTTATCACCAAATATTTTGATATTTATTATTTTCTTTTCTTTTCAAGTCTTTTCTTTTATTCGCAACTGTGATAAAAAATGTCGTACGATATACGTGTGGAATCGATCTTTGCATCTTGGTTTCTTATAACACGCTCGCTACCGCTCGCGCGTCATAAACCGCCTCTATGCAAAGATCAATTTACCACACTTATATCGTAATGTACTAATAATACTCCTCTTTCGTCCGAGACTTGCTTGCGTGCAGTCGTGTGTACTCGCTACGTTAGTCCCCGTGAGCGGCATCTACCCGAACCTAGCCAACAACTGTTGACGACTTACTACCACGGATATAAATTCAACGGAAGAGGTACGATCCTGCATTCAATTAATTTTACGAGCATACCAAATGACGCTAAGACACTCTCCGCCAAATAAACATGGATCAGATTCCAACCTCCATGATCTGGAATTAGACTCTAGACCCTTGATGTCTGAGTCTCAAACAAATGTTAGATCTATGACGTTAAGGCCTTCATCAAAACGAACTAAAAAGAGTGATGATACGGAGCTGTTAGATGAAATGCGAAAGATATTTAATGAGTTTGTTTCTAAACAGAATGTAAAACTGAATGAACTACAAGCTACAATTCAAACAGTAAAAACCCAAAACGATACCATAACAACATCGATACAACTACTCTCTGATAAATATGATGATATACAGAAAGACCTAGAAGTTATTAAAAAGGAGCGAACAGAAAACTTAACTTATATCAAAGCACTCGAAAACAAGATAGAAAATCTAGAAAAGAGTGCCTGTTTAACAAAAGTTGAGATACGAAATATTCCTAAACTGGGTGATGACTCAAAAGACTCATTGGTCAAGATTATAACTACCCTGGGAGGAATCATTGACGTCGAAATAAAACCATCAGATATTAGGGATATCTTCCGAGGATATGCAAAGTCAGAGGCTACTAAGCCCATTATAGTCGATCTCACAACGGTGATAATGAAAGAAAGGGTTATTAAATCTGTAAAGGCGTTCAACAAGAACAGAAAGCTAGATACTACAGTCTTAAAACTTCCAGGGCCCACAAAGCCAGTATTTCTATCGGAATGCCTCACAACAAAAGGAAAAAGGTTGCATTATCTTGTTCGAGAATTTGCTAAACTGAATAATTATAAGTATTGCTGGACCTCATATGGAAGAATTTACCTCAGGAAGATAGACGGAGCACCCCAAATTAGAATAGGCCAGGAAGAGGATCTTGCTGAATTACAACGGAGCTCTAAATGACTGGATCGTTTTAATTATGGAGTACTCTCAGGGATATTATTTTTTAAGTTTTTAGATTTATCTTTCTTTATCAATCTTATATTATCATTAGTTTGCTGCCTGTTTTTCAGTGAATTTCACAGAAACACATTACAATTCCCACACTGGTGCTTGGTTACTATTTCCATTATCTGCATAACAAGTCAATTACAATGTCTGGCTGGTCGAATATCACTCGAAACATTGGTGAACCTTAAAAATAACCTAAATTTGAATAATTTTTATGATGCTTCTCTATTCTATGATGCTGTCCCAATTTATGCTCAATTGGCTCTATATGCTTTATCATAATGGCTAATTCAATAATTAATGATATAGACGCCATATCAGTGGCAGACTCTTTGTTTTGTGAGGTAGAAAGTTCTAAAAATCATATTAGTAAGCGGTCTGACAATTTAATTGTTCTGAATCAAAACATTCGTAGCATTAACAAAAATTTTAACGAATTATTGGTTTTATTAAATAGACTTGATATAGTCTGTGACTTAGTGGTGTTAACCGAATGTTGGCTAAAGAGTGATCCGAAAATACCAGTCCTGGAAGGCTTTCTTAGTCACACTACTACAAATAACTCAATTCAAAATGATGGTGTAATATTATATGTTAGAAACAATATTGAAGTAATTGTTGAGGAACCTCCTTTTCTGGAAGGTAATTGTCTCGTAGCAAAGGTAGGTGCAGATACCGCATTTATAGCCATTTATTGATCACCTTCGTACAATGACCTACATACATTCTATGAATCGCTTAAATCCATTCTATCCAAATTGACTTCCTTTAAGAACATTTGTATTATTGGAGATATTAATATAGATATTTGCCCTGGCAATAACAGTTTCAACTATCATGATTACCTAGAATTATGTGCGATCTATGGATTGTTACCTGCACATAACCCTCCGACTAGAATGAACAAATCATGTCTAGACCACATCATATTAAAAACCAATGTCACAGCAAAAGCACTGGTAACAAACTCCACAGTTACAGATCACCAGGCTGTTTTACTTTGTCTTAGTTATAAAGTTAAAAGAACTCCATTACAATCTTACGTAACTAAAGTTAATAATAATCAACTCGACCTAGATATAAATAATATTGATCTTCATCCTATATACAAATCAGTGAATCCAAATTTTTGTACACAATATTTAGTTGATGCCCTTATGCAAGCTATTCAGAATAATACAATTAAAACCAAAGTGACTCGTCGATCAAAAGTTTTCAGACCGTGGATAACACCCGGCTTAATACGATGTATGCAACATAGAGACCGTTTACATAAAAAAAGTAAACAATTGCCGAACGATCTTGTTCTAAAACTTACATACACCAGATACAGAAATTTTTGTACCAAGCTACTAAAGAATTCAAAATGTGAGTATGAGAGAAATTTATTGAATCAAGCTGGCGGTAATAACAAAAAATATGGGACTCTATAAAACAAATAACTAATACTTCTAAAGCTAAAAATCAGGCAAATGAACTTATTGTGTCCTCTTCCCTGCAAGAATCTTTGGATGCTGTAAATGAATATTTTACTGATATCGGTAATAAACTTGCGTCCTCCCTATATCGGTATGAATCCCATGATCATGACCGACCCCTCAATAGTAGCGTTTCGTCTTCGTTTACGCTTCTAATGACGGATGAAAAGGAGGTGGAAGAGCTAATTATGAACTTAAGGAGTCTGTGTGCAGTAGGTTGGGATGGAATTTCCAATAGTTTTTTGAAGAAATACAAAAGATTTCTGATTTCACCTCTGACATACATTTTTAACCTTTGTTTGGAGTATGGTGTTTTTCCTACTTACTTAAAAAAGTCAATAATCCATCCAATTCACAAGTCGGGCTCTAAAAATGTTGTAAATAATTATAGGCCAATATCAATTTTGCCTTCAATATCAAAACTGTTGGAGCGAGTCATAAACTCTCGATTAATCAATTACTTGGAGACAAATTCGTTTTTGTCAAGTTGCCAATTCGGTTTCAGATCAAATAGATCAACAGATGATGCGGTCCATGAGCTTACTGATTATGTTGTGAGGAATCTAGATAACGGACGCAAAACATTAGGTATCTTTTTAGATCTAGCCAAGGCGTTTGATACTGTGAGTATTCCTATTCTGTTGAAAAAGTTAGAACGTCTTGGCATCAGAGGTGAACAACTAAAACTCCTAGAAGATTATCTCTCTGAGAGATACCAATGTGTCAAAGTCAACGAACACTGCAGTATTGATCTCCCTGTTACTATAGGCGTGCCCCAAGGCAGCATATTAGGGCCGATTTTGTTTCTGGTATACATTGACAATCTTCTTCATATGAATATCGAAGGCTGCAAAATTATATCCTATGCAGATGATACCGCACTCCTGTTCTCGGAAGATACTTGGAGCAAAGTGTTTGACACAGCTCAAAGAGGTTTCGATAGAGTCTCTAATTGACTTCGTCAAAACTTGCTGAGTCTAAATACAGACAAAACAAAATTGCTCACGTTTTCTATTCGTAACTCTACTCAACCCGCTTCAGAATTTTCCCTTAAAGTGCATAACTGTAATTTTCCGAACAATATTAGTTGTACATGCCCCCTTCTGACACGTACTAACAAAATCAGATATCTAGGCGTGATATTGGACCAAAATTTAAATTTCAAAGAACACGTAGACCTAGTATCAAATAGGATTCGGAAACTAATGTTCGTTTTTAAAACATTACGTCTTGTCGCTGACGCTAAACTAATAAAACAAGTATATCTATCTCTTTGTCAATCAGTTCTGACGTATTGTATTTCCACGTGGGGTGGAGTTGCGACAACGACACTCACTGTGGCTGAAATTGCCCAAAGAGGTGTTCTAAAGATTGCTACTTTCAGGCCAAAACTGTATCCAACGGACCTCTTGTACAAACAATGTGAAGTTCTCAATGTTCGACAGCTGTTTATTCTACACGTCGTATTAAAACAACATAAAGTATCATATAAAGACGCTAAATTGAGCAATCGTCGTACCTGTAGTGCACTGCTTCCCTATTCGTTTAAGCATGCCTTTGTCCATAGTTTCTTCTGTTTCATGGGACCATATCTATACTATGAATTGCACACTAAGCTGGATTTAATACGTTTAAATAACTATCAATGCAAAAGTAAACTGCTTAGTTGGCTTCAAAGTCTCACATATGAAGAAACAGAAAATTTAATCCAAATTGTAAAGTAATTCAGTATTTTATTGTTTTTAGGTCTTGTTTTTACATTTATATAACCTAACTAAAATTAAAAATTAAAAAAAAAACCTTTAATTCGTCCATTAAATATAAAATAACAAAAATATAATATTAACTAAAATATACCTACTATAATAAAATAATTATAATTATACCTAATCTAATATATTATTTAAATATGTATATTGAAACTACTTACTTAAATAAAATAATTACAATTAAACTACATGTCTACTGAACTCAGTGCATTTAGTAGGCGAAGTCATATCTAGAAAGTCCGTATCTTTGTACTAGAAGCGTTAGCAGTGCATTACTCTGCATCAGTACGAGTACCTACCGCTCAAACCTACCTGCATTCTGTTTATTAAAGTTACTTGTTATTGTGTGATAAATTCGACTGGTTTTGTTGATAGACAGTGAATTTCCAAATTAGGATTGTTTTACCAGTATATTTGATGATGTGTTTAAATCTTTTTCACATTTTAGTATAGTGATGCATCTGTTTTTATAGTGTTTCGAATACTTCATTCCGACCTCCCACACAAGTACCAAGTGTGTTTGCTTTTTGTAATACTCTGTGTTTTTGTGTTTAGCCAGGCAGTAAAAAATTGTAAGTACCTTTTTATCTAGCCCTTTCAGTTAGGTACCTACTATAGGATGGATACATAGGTATATCTTCTTTTAGACGATACCGTCATAAAATAGTCACATAACTTATACATAATGATTTTGCCTTTTATATATATAGATATAGTTACTAGAAATAAAGTTGTAGCACTTGTAAGAGGATTTATAAATAAGTTATCAGTACATATTACTGTAGTATATTTATTTCTAGGTATGAGTGGGTACAGAACATGTTTAATTTGTTTTAGTAAATAGTAAGATTTTTGTTTTGGATGAAGAGCGCTGTTGTCTGAGATACAAGCTTACCGCTTAGTTCAGACACAGATGGATTTATATATTTTGTAAACCTTTTACTAGAATAAATGATTTATTATTATTATTTATTATTATACATAGAAACAACCAGACCACAGACAAATATCTAAGCATTGATTTGAAAGAATTGAACCCGCAACCCTGTGTTTGGCAGTCCGGCATGGTGACCATTGCGCCAACTGGGTCGTCAACATAGCCGTGCGAAGTCGGGGCGAGTCGCTAGTTATTTTTAAATTATTGATAGTTGCGCATAGTGTTATCTGTAGATTATTTTTTAAGTCGGTGAAAGAATATGGCTTACTTTTCTCTTAAGAGGAAAGGGTACCGGACGCTCTCTCCATACAAACGTAGTCGACTGTTTCCTCCCTGGATAGTGACACTAGAGCAAGTATTTTTGTTGCATAAGACTTATAACTGCCATGACCATGCTCCTAAGTTTTTTTTTCTTTTTCAAATCTTAATTGCTATGTTAATAACACCCCGTCGTTTTTGCGTTGGGGGTTATAAATGAAAAACAAAACCAAGAAATAGGTGCATAGTAATGGCAGTTATAAGTTTTATGCAACAAAATTATTTGTACTAGTGTCATTATCCAGGGAGGAAATAGTCGACTACGTTTTTATGGAGAGAGCCCCCTGTACCCTTTCCTCTTAATAATATTAGCATAAATATATAGATAGATAGATAGCTGTGAAAAAAATGAGAAAAAATAATTCAATATGAACACAGCCGACGAAATAAGATAGGAAATTATTGGATGGATACGATTTTATTCGTCAAGGGTTCTGTACAATTATTATTTTACTAGCTTCACCAGCGTAAGTCCCGTGGGTGTTTCAAAATGAAAAGTAGCCTATAGCCTTCCTCGATAAATGGACTATCCAACACAAAAATAATTTTTCAATTCGAACCAGTAGTTCCTGAGATAAGCGCGTTCAAACAAACTCTTCAGCTTTATAATATTAGTATAGACTAGCTGCGCCCCGTGATTTCACCCGCGTAAATCCCGATTCCGTGAAAATATCGAGATAAAAAGTAGCCTATAAGCCTTTCGCGATAAATGGATTATCTAACACAAAAATAATTTTTCAATTTTTAATCAAGTAGTTCCTGAGATTTGCCCGTTCAAACAAACAAACTCGTCAGGTATAAAGCTATAATTAAATAAAAATGTTATATATACAGATTATATATATACAGATTGACGACCCAGTTGGCACAATGGTCACCATGCCGGACTGCCAAACACAGGGTTGCGGGTTCGATTCCCACCTCAGACAAGTATTTATGCTTAGATATTTGTCTGTGGTCTGGTTGTTTGTATGTAATATAAGTATATATTTACAAAAAAGAAAAGTATATAAGTAATATATCCGTTGTCTATCACTCATAACACAAGTCTAGTACTTAGCTTGGGGCTAGATGGCGATGTGTGGAATGTCCTGCAATATTTATTTATTATAAAATCTGTATATATAAAAATCTTGTGTCACGATGTATGTTGCCAATAAACTCCAAAACTACTGAACCGATTTCAATCAAATGTTCACATGTACCCGTATTTTGGTCTAACTTACTGGATAGGATAGTTATCATCTCAATTATTCGCTTATGTCGTGAATGTAAACGAATAAAATGTATCAATTATTGGTTTCTTAAGCAAGTGTTTATTTACTGTTTAGTTTTCTGTGAAGTTCTCATAGATAGCGGTGTACGTTGATTCATCGATAAAATTCTTCAATATTGTTTGACATCTAGGTTGCAAATACACCCAATAGATGGCGCTGTGTTCGGGACTTACGCGGGTGAAATCGCGGGGCGCAGTTAGTATCAATATAGATGTGTAAGTATGTGTGTGAGTATGTATGTTTGTTACACTTTCACGCAAAAACGTCTAAACCGATTGAAATTAAACTCGGTTAAACTAGCTAGGGACATGGATTAACATAATAAAGGCTATTTTTTTATCCCATCTATCCTAGCCAATGCAGCTTAACAGATTATTTCCGTGCCGTTTTACGTGCACACCCACGGAACCCTAACGTTATTGCTCCCCCAGTCACATGTGTTAGCATGAATGTAATATTCAAGATATGAAATATTGCCGAATGAAGTTTTTGTATCACAGGGTTGCCATGACAACTGGCGAATCGGACATTTTGTGAGACTTTCCATTTTGGGAATGTGACGTTTTGTGATTGGACTGTTGACGACCCAGTTGGCACAACGGTCACCATGCCGGACTGCCAGACACAGGGTTGCGGGTTCGATTCCCGCCTTAGGCAAGTATTTATGCTTAGATATTTGTCTGTGATCTGCTTGTTTCTATGTATTATAAGTATATATTTACAAAAGAAAAGTATATAAGTAGTATATGAGTTGTCTAGCACCCATAACACAAGTGTAGTTACTTAGCTTGGGGCTAGATGGCGATGTGTGGAATTTTATTTATTTTATTTTATTTTATTTTATTCGGAAGACAAACAGCACTAATAACAAACATATAAATCAACCTTACTCACTAAAAAACCATTTACAAGTCTCCGCATATATCTTGCTAAACGCTTAGACGCATCGCATAAAAACAGAAGTATCTACATGACTAATAAATAATGAAATTAACAATAATTAACAAAGAAAGGAAAATATATACTTAAGAACAGATAATTTAAAAAATATATATATATATAATAAAAAACTAAACATGAAATATAGTTAAGAGAATAAATAAAGTTAAGAGTCCGCAATCAACCAACGAGATGTTATTGCTCTTTTAATACTGTAAGAGGAGGTGTTAAAGAGATCCAGTTCCGGGTAGTCAACCAGCGCATTGAGACTGTTTGCAGCTCTTATAAGAAAGGAATTCCGCCTATATTTAGTACCGCCACGCATGACACCTAGACGAGATGCCTTACGATTCTCGCGCAAAATAGATCTAGGGGGCACCTTTATACACACCAGAGATAAAAGATAAGCCGAATCTACCTCTGATTGAGCAATTTTGCTATAAAGAACGATATCAGCTATCTTTCGTCTAACTTCGAGTGGAAGTGTGTGGTGCCTTCTACATCTAGCCTCATAGTTAGAATCGCAAATTGTACTCCGAAATTGCAGGTACCGCATGAATTTGGTTTGTATGGATTCAAGCCTTTTCACGTAAATTCTATAGTGTGGATTCCACACTTGTGAGCAATATTCAAGGGTGCTACGCACATAAGAACAGTATAGAATTTTAAGAACTTTGACGCTTTTAAATTGTGTGCTGAGCCGCTTGATGAACCCCAACGACTTGTAGGCTTTATTCGCTATAATGTCAACATGTTTCTCATATGACAGTTTTTTATCATGCGTCACCCCCAAGTCGCGAATCTCGTTAACGTTCACAAGGTTAGTTCTTTTAAGCTGGTACGCAAACATGACAGGAATGTACTTATGAGTGAAGGTCATAGCGTAACACTTTGACACATTAAGGTCTAGTTTATTACGGTGACAATATACCTCAAGTCTTTTTAGATCCTCCTGTACCATCTGACAGTCGTTAAGAGATCTAATTTTTTTATACACTTTCATGTCATCAGCATACATGAGGAATTCTGAGGAATGGAAACATGCGCCTATGTCGTTCACAAAGATGTTGAACATCAAAGGACCGAGTAGGGATCCTTGAGGAACACCAGATGGGACCTTGTTCCACGAAGACGCATATCCGTTCACCACAACTTTCTGTGTCCTATTGTCGACATAGGAACAAAACCACCTAAATAGGCTCCCATGTATTCCGGCTTTCAAAAGCTTTTGTAACAGGATCGAGTGATCAATTCGATCAAAAGCTTTACTAAAGTCAGTAAATATAGCATCTACTTGACCCCCACAATCCATGTTACGCGAGACGTATTCTGTGAAAGTTAATAAATTAGTGGTAGTTGATCTATTCTTTAGGAAACCGTGCTGTTGAGCTATAAAAGTTGGCTTTAAGAAAGCATACAATTGCGAATACACTACTCGTTCGAACAATTTAGCGAATATGCACAACTTAGAAATAGGCCTATAATTTTTAACGTCCTCTTTTCTTCCACCCTTATGTATAGGCGTTATGA
Organism: Idaea straminata; assembly: GCA_951213275.1. NCBI lineage: Eukaryota > Metazoa > Arthropoda > Insecta > Lepidoptera > Geometridae > Idaea > Idaea straminata. The sequence continues at coordinate 7,875,496 of OX577872.1, forward strand.
AAGCGGATTTCCAAATTGTAGGTACGATGCCCTCATGAATAGACCTACGGAAAATGTAAACCAACGGCTCAACCAAGCTCTCACAGCACCTTGCTATGAATATGGGTGGTATCCTATCAGGCCCCGCACCTTTTCTCAGATCTACAGATTTGAGCAATTTCAATATTACCACGGGATCAATTTCAATGCTATTAATACAATCGGGAGAGGAAATATTTGTATCTATGATAATATCAGTCCGTTGTTGATCCATAGTAGTAGACGCAAGAAAGTTTGAGTGAAAGTATTGACCAAACAGATCACAGATTCCGTCACCAGAGTCCGTAGATAGCCCCTCGTACGTTAGAGTGGAAGGAAGGTTGTTAGTGCTGCCTTTATTTGATTTTACAAATCTCCAGAAGAGCTTCGGATCCTTAATTATAGAACTTTCGATTGACATGATATAAGTTTTGTAGCAATCTTCTTCTAAGAGTTTAGCTCTCCTGCGAAGTAAGGAGAACGCATCATAATCGTCAGCATTACCATAAACATGAAATTTTTTCAAAAACTTGTATTTTTCCTTTAAAACTTTCTTTAATGGTGCCGTGTACCAAGGTGGGTACGAACTAGGGGCATAATGCTTGCGGGGTACGTGCTTATCTATTAAGTCATATAGGGTTTTATAAAAAATATCGAGTGCCTCATCGATTGTACAGTTCAGTAGAATGCTTTCCCACTCAGTTTCACTAAGCGATAAATTAATGGCCTGAAAGTTACCGGAAGGGAAGCAGTACCTTAAACTTGGCTGAACCGAGAGGAACTTTATATCAGAAAGAGAGAGTTTGATACTTAGTGATTTGTGATGGTCATCCTCCTTTATCAAAGGGTCATCACAAGCATCGATTTCAAGCTGTGAGTTTGACAACACCCAATCTAGTACCCTATTATTTATGTTGTAACAGTAATTGAATTGATTGAAATTAGATTCCGTCAAAATATCGAAAAAATAGACCTGCGCATCCCCACTAATACCTGTCGGCTGTGATAGGTCATCATGTTCACTAGATGACCACTGTATGTCACGCATATTGAAATCGCCCGTAACAATAAATGTATCGTTAGGACATGAGTCCGCTATTAGTGATAATTTGTCAGTAAAATTAGCCAACTGAGAGCTAAAATTGTAACCTAATTTTTCGTCACATAAATAAAGAGTACAAAAGTGTATCCTCTTAACATTACGACTTTTTGTTTTATATGTAACTGTAACCCATATGTCTTCGGCAGAGGATGACCACTCCGAGCGATGCGAAGCCGCGAGATCGCGCCGCACCGCTATTAGTACGCCACCGCCATACAACTCACGGGTCGCTAAGTAATTTCTATCCCGCCTAAACACAATGTACCTATCATCAAATAACTCACAGTCGCTAATGCTATCTAACAACCAAGTTTCCGTGATTAATATTACGTCATAATTATTAAGCAATACATTTCTTTTAAAATCCATCTTTTTAGTACGCAACCCCCTTGTATTCTGATAATAAATACTGAGCTTCGTGTTAGCCATTTAATACATGTTTAACACAATAACTTGAGTAAGCCTGATTAAATGAAACTAAAGAACTATACAATAATAAAGCATACCAATTATTCATTTTAGTATACACCCTAAAAAAGTAATATTTCCGCGGAATATATCTAAACATTCGACCTAAATTGCAAAAACTATATTGTAAAAATAAAAGTATTAATGTAAAATGTGATAATGTAAGATTAATAATATATTGCAAAAATAAGAGTAATTTAATAAAAATATGAACATCGGGTAGTTTACTAACGAACTTTGGACTCTGTAGCTCACACAATTGTCCATGTTCGATCCGCTCATACCGCGCATTCGCAAGCGATAGTGAGCGGAAACGAAGGTGCATACTGCATGCAATTTTTTGCTTTATGACATGACAAACTAATGCGGATCGTAGCGAGAAACGTATGCGCATAGTTGAACTTACGTATTGAAACTGGATGAACACCTCGCAGTGATGATGACGTACATAGTTGAATGCGGCTCTCAAACTTTTTCCCATTGAATGTTTACCAAAGTAAACGTAAAAATTTAATATAAATAACAAGTTTTTATATTTTTTCAAATGACGTACAGGACAGATTAATTTGTTATAACTTAAGTTAATTTTTTCAAATCCTTCTCTTCCTTTATAAAAATTATTGGAGATGTATCAGATTTACGGGCCATAATTTTACAATGTTTCACCCAAACATACTGGATATTATTTTCCTTCGCGAGTGACTTGGCTTTGTTTAGAAGAGTCTTGTTACGTTGTGTCAAATGGTCGTTCAGGTAGAAATTACCTTCTCCTCGGACACCCAAATCTGAGAGACTGTTCTTTTTAATCCTACGAGCCGAAGTGATAAGTTCTTCCTTGCGATATCGATTATTGAACGCAACGATAATTGATTTCTCGGCCTTCGGCACCCGGGTTGGTATACGCGCAATGTAGTTAATTTCTTCTTTCATAATGGGCATGTTATAAATTTTGCCGATTGAATTGATGACGTCGTAGAGGTTCTCACCCTTCTTCTCCGGAATACCGCGGATCTCCACGTTATTCGCGCGAGCCCATTGATCCCGGTCCTGCAATTCGTTGTTCAGCCGGGCAATTTCTTCTCGGAGTGCAGGTACCTCATTGGCAATTTTTTCAACATTGCATAGCCTTGTGTCCAGGCTTTTCACCGTCCCCGAGAAATCGCCAATGAGTTGATGCGCCAACTCAAGAGAATTCTTCAGGTCAGTTAATTCAGCCTTTATGCTCTTAACGTCTTCGACTAACGATGCTAACGGAGCCAGTTGAAATACTATTTTATTCAACTGTTCTTGCATCACATCCAGTTGACCGGGCTGCGGGGAACCTACTGCTGGAGAAAGGCTGGTTTTACATTTTGGACACCGCCAAGAATTTTTACGCTCTCCGAGCCTACGATAACCGGCCTCCGTAACTCCAGAGCACGAAAAATCATAATGATTTTTGCAAACACTGCAAACAGGTCCGTCAGTGTGTTTAGATCCACAACTCGCGCAAGCGTACATTTTTGCCGAGAAAAAAAATACAAAATGTTGGGAAACTCTGATTTAAAGTCGACGCGACACAGCGTGTGTATGCTAAGGTAGCCGCGAGGCGAATGTCCTGTAATATTTATTTATGTTTTATTAGGTAAAAACGGGACCCTATTACTAAGACTCCACTGTCTGTCTGTCACCAGTCTGTATCTCATGAACCGTGATAGCTATACGGTTAAAATTTTCACAGATTATGTATTTCTGTTGCCGCGGAACTAACGGAACCTGATGCGCGAGTCCGACTCGGACTTGAGTTTTTTTAGGGATCCATACCTCAAAAGGTAAAAAAGGAACCCTTATAAGATCACTTTCTTGTACGTCTGTCTGTCCGTGTGTCACCACTGAGTATCTCAGGAACAGGTAAACCTAGCAAGTTGAAATTCATACTAGATACTGAGGCCTAATAGTCCCTATTAGGTGTATAAAAATCAAGGTCCTGAGTCAACACGATAAAATGATATGGGCAAATTTACATTTTCGCAATAACTTGTAAGTACCAAAATTTACCTTAATTTTCAACTTTATTATATTTCGGAATTTTCCCTTTACTTGTGCTGTAAGACCTAGCTTTTGACTAAAATTGACAATTCCAGGTCAACCGGAAGTACCCTATATGGTAGTTCCCGTTGACGCTGGCGACGCCTGGCGCGGTCGTTACTTCGATGTGTGGCCAATTAGTAGTGTGGCAAAAATGTGTTTTCGTGAGCCCCTCCGTGCTTCGGAAGGCACGTTAAGCCGTTGGTCCCGGTTGCTACCTCTAGTAGCAGTCGCTAGGTCAAGTTAGAAGCCTTAAGGCGATCTGAAAACTCTAACAATAGGTGAGCCACACCACTATACGAGAAGAAGACAGCACACATTAAGGAAAAATTCCAAAACATAAAAAATAAAAATTAATGGGTGTCCCCAATAGTCCCCACACATAGTGTAACTTGACCCTTACATTGTATAGGCGCCCAAACGAAATAGGGGTCAAGTTAAATTGGTACCTACCATACCACGGCAAGGGTAAGAAAGACAGTTGAAACTAATGTATGGAACCCTCGTGTGCGAGTACGACTCGCACTTGACCGGTTTTTTTTCATAAAGATAAGTAGCATATCTCTTGCGTCAGTGAATTTATCTATACATATAAAATTCTTTGTCTTGAATGACTGACTGACGGATCAACGCACAGCCTAAACCGCTGATCGTAGAGACCTGAAACTTGGAGGGTGTGTTCTTTGTATGACATAGGCATCCGATAAGAAAGGGTTTTCCGAAATTCTACCCCTAAGGGGGTGAAAAAGGGGGGCAAAGTTTGTATGGGACAACGTGATGTTTTGGTCCAATCTACTTCAAGTCTTCGACTTCTACGCGGACGAAGTCGCTGGAAAAAGCTAGTCATTTTATATGTAAACACTAGCTGCGCCCCGCGGTTTCACCCGCGTAAGTCCCGATCCCGTGGGAATATCGGGATAAAAAGTAGCCTATGTGTTAATCCAGGTCTCCAGCTATATACCGAGTTTCATTTTCATTTGTTCAACCATTTGTTTTTTATTGTAATGAATAAGCTCCGCAACTTCTGGACCGATTTTGATGAAACTTGAGTACACATTGATTAATTTGGAGTAACACATGCTACTTTTGTATCCCGATATTCCAACGGGATCGGGAGTTACGCGGGTGAAATCGCGGAGCGCTACTTGTGGGACATATAGCAGAAAAAGGCGTTTTCAAGTAATCGGCGAACATACATAAATATATAGATAGATAGATAGATAAACACTTTATTTGTACAACACACAAAACATTGAAAATGACAAAAAAGACGAGAAAGCTTATTAACTACGAAATTGTACAAACAGGCGACCTTATCGCTTAAAGCGATTTTAGTTTTTATCCCGATATTCCCACGGGATCGTGAGTTACGCGGGTACCACTGCTAGTATTACATAAACGTACAGTCAGCGTCGACGCCAAAACAATCAATATTGTCGTTACGGTACATTACATACATAGAACGACGCCCGGCGTCTCTCGGCTTATAAATAAAGATCTACAAATCACTCGGTTCACTTGCTACCAGCTTCCTTTGAACGATTTTATTGACATTAAGTTAATGTGGATATGACCAAAAAATATTCAAATTTTAGAAAAATATACAATAAGTCAAAAAGTCAAAATTCTTCATTTTCTTTGGATACTTAATACCTAGGTACCAGATCACTTGGCCACGTCTTAAAAACTAAGTACAGATTTAGTAGGCTCCAGAAGTATTGACAAGTTCTCTCCACTGGATATGGTCGAGTAAGCTGAGATGGTAGTAGGTGCTGGGCAAGCCTACTCCATCTTCACGCAAAAAGGACCCAATTAAAAAGGGTCTAATTGCGAAAAACAACCCGTATACAAGCACAAGTACAAATACAGATATACCTTTTTTTTTATTAGTTAGTACTTATCGTAACTTTTTATTTTTTTATTTTATTTTATTTTATTATTATAGTTAACTAGCTGTGCCCCGCGGTTTCACCCGCGTAAGTCCCGATCCCGTGGGCATATTGGGATAAAAAGTATCCTATGTCCGTCTCCTGGCTCTAAGCTACCTCCCTACCAATTTTCACCCAAATCTGTTCTGCCGTTCTTGAGTTATAAGTGGTGTAACACGACTTTCTTTTATATATATAGATATGGGGTTTCAATCTTGTTGGTGTCTTTTTGAAAATGTTAGTGATTTCTTACAAACAGAATACATCATAGTAAGTATGAATAACAAACTTTAAGAGGAAAGGGTACCGGTGCTCTCTCCATACAAACGTAGTCGACTGTTTCTTCCCTGGATAATGACACTAGAGCAAATATTTTTGTTGCATAAAACTTATAACTGCCATGACCATGCCCCTATGTTTTTTTTCTATGATAATTAGAAAATGAAAAAAACCAAGACATATGGTCATGGTCATGGCAGTTATAGGTTTTATGGTACAAAAATATTTGTGCTAGTGTCATTATCCAGGGAGGAAAAAGTCGACTACGTTTGTATGGAGAGAGCGCCGGTACCCTTTCACCTTAAGCCTTTAGAGGTTTTTCCAAGTTTTTCCAAAAAACCCGCGAAAAGGAACTTCAACTTCAAAAATTTAAAACTCTTCTGTAGAAACACCAAATAAATACATCGTAAATTGGAATGTCCATACTTTACCAACGTATAAAAGAATCTTTCTATAAAAAATAATTCAATCTTGTATATTCAGGGACCCTTCGTTTGATGTTAAACGTTGAATTTTAATGTTAAAACGTCTTTGTTTATATTCTTTAGGTATTTTACTTTGCTATACCTACTTCTTAAGGAAACTCAAGACTCCAAAAACGGCGCGCTGCGGCACAGAAAAAAAGGTTTCTTGAAGTGAGAAATCTATGAACTATGAAGAGAAGTGGGATGCTAGATAACGGATATATATAATACATAGAAACAACCAGACCACAGGCAGATAGCTAAGCATGAATACTTGTCAGAGGCGGGTATCGAACCCGCAACCCTGTGTTTAGCAGTCCGGCATGTTGACCATTGTGCCAACTGGGTCGCCATAGTCCTATGGGAAAATCTGTATAAATACACAGAAAAAAATGTGTGGAATGCCCAGTTTTCACAATGGCCACCATGCCGGGCTGCCAAACACAGGGTTGCGGGTTCTATACCCGCATCTGACAAGTACCTATTTATGCTTAGGTATTTGTCTGTGGTCTAATTTTTTATATGTGTTAAAAGCTATGGTTAAAAGTATATATTTACTAACTGCGGCCCGCGGTTTCACCCGCGTAAGTCCCGATCCCGTGGGAATATCGGGATAAAGTAGCCTATGTGTTAATCCAGGTCTCCAGCTATCTACATACCGAGTTTCACCGCAATCGGTCCAGTAGTTTTAGCTTGAAAAAGTAACAAACATACACACACACAAACTTTCACATTTATAATATTAGTAGGATAAAGAAAAGTATTGTAGTAATATGTTGTCTAGCATCCATAACACAAGTCTTAGTTACTTAACTTGGGGCTAGATGGCGATGTGTGGAATGTCCTGCAATATTTATTACTAGCTGCGCCCCGCTGTTTCACCCGCGTAAGTCCCTCGTAGCTCTTTTGTCGTTTGTGAGATTTCGTGTCTATTTTTCTTCTTTACGTGTAAAAACGGGACCCTATTACTAAGATTCCACTGTATGTCTGTCTGTCACCAGGGTGTATCTCATGAACCGTGATAGTTAGACAGTTGAAATTTTCACAGATTATGTATTTCTGTTGCCGCTATAACAACAAATACTAAAACCAGAAGAAAAATTAACGGGGCTCCCATACAACATGGTACGGAACCCTTCGTGAGAGTCCGACTCGCACTTGGCTGGTTTAAAAAAAAGTACAATCATTTATGTGGTAGAATACAATATTCATTTATTGCGCTATCGTACACAAACATGACAATTTATATTACATTAAAAATTTAACACTTTAAAACTATAGCTGTCTACTCTCCATCCGTCTTACGCTTTTTCGATCAGGTCACGTGTCCTGACGCGAGTTTAAGATTTTATACCCATTACAGAAAAAGTGCTCAACGCCGCTAAAGAAGTTTTCACTTCAAAAAAAAGATATAGTCATTGTTTGAACTTCAAGTAAGAACAAAGTATCCAACGTTAACTGAAGTAATTAGAATTTTTACACGACACGATTTTTATTCAAAGCTTTTTTGTGTATGGTGTACAAGGAGAGCTAAAGCGATTTTGTATAATTGTGATATATTCTATACATATAAAATGCTTTGTCCTGACTGACTGACGGATCAACGCACAGCCTAAACCGCTGATCGTAGAGACTTGAAACTTGGAGGTTGTGTTCTTTGTTGTCCAGTTGGCACAATGCCCACCATGCCGGACTGCCAAACACAGGGTTGCGGGTTCGATTCCCGCCTCAGACATGTATTTATGCTTAGATATTTGTCTGTGGTCTGGTTGTTTCTATGTATTATAAGTATATACTTACAAAAGAAAAGTATATAAGTAGTATATCCGTTGTCTAGCACCCATAACACAAGTGTAGTTACTTAACTTACCCTCAGTGTTACCAACCTATCAACATTTACACTGACAGGAGGTGACGTAACGAGGGTTGCCCGTAGAATTAAGACCGGTTTGCTACAATTTGTAAATTGAATATTTTTGAACAATTTGAACAATGTTATTACGAGGATTGGCCTTCAGCTCATAACTTGTACCACAAAAACTTGTAAAGCGAGGGCTTCAAAGATCCTCTACTAATAAGCATACAAACGATGTCCTTACAACTTTCAGCTAATCACTGTTTTTGTGACAGACAGAGAGAAAATACACCGCTTACAACCGGGGGAGAAAGAGACGGGAACAAAGCTTTGTGGAAGTTTTAAAAGTGTCGTAAGTATTAGAAAATGTGTTTTTTTTGTTTTTAAGTGTAATGAGGAGTTTTTTTTGAAGGCTTGTAAAAATTATGGCGTTTTGTTTACTCGTCGCTATGATTAGGTCTTGTAAGCATTTTAGATTTAATTTTTAGTTTTTAGGGTAAGGTAAATAATAATAATAAATCTTATATATAAAAATGAATTGCTGTTCGTTAGTCTCACTAAAACTCGAGAACGGCTGAACGGATTTATCTTATCTTAGTCTTGAAATGTTCGTAGAGGTCTAGGGAAGGTTTAAAAGGCGAGAAAAAAATCGAATAATTTCCGGGAAAACCCTATCAATTCCTACGGGATCGGGACTTACGCGGGTGAAACCGCGGGGCGCAGCTAGTAAAAAATATTTATTTCACGCTACAAAGGCCCATAGATACATACCTTATAGACTAACATACATACTTTATAATAATAATTGAATGTGTTCAAGAGATAGCTTAGAACATGTTTGTAGCTCTTCCACGGAACGGGACCCTATTACTAAGACTCCGTCCGTCCGTCTGTCTGTCACCATATCTCATGAACCGTGATGGCTAGACAGTTAAATATTTTCACAGATGATAAATAAATAAATATTGCAGGACATTCCACACATCGCCATCTAGCCCCAAGCTAAGTAACTACACTTGTGTTATGGATGCTAGACAACTCATATACTACTTATATACTTTTCATTTGTAAATATATACTTATAATACATAGAAACAACCAGACCACAAACAAATATCTAAGCATAAAAACATGTCTGAGGCGGGAATGGAAACCGCAACCCTGTGTTTGGCAGTCCGGCATGGTGACCATTGTGCCAACTGGATCGTCAATGATGTATTTCTGTTGCCGCTATAACAACAAATACTAAAAAAAACTAAATCAAAATCGGTTCATTCTTTCGGGTGCGACGATGTCACAGACACACACACACAGACACGTGAAACTTATAACACCTCGTCGTTTTTGCGTCGGGGGTTAAAAAGAAAAAAAATAGGTGGAGCTTCCATACAACATACAACACTTGGCCAGTTTTTTTATTAGACCTCTTTATGCGTGAGGATGATGTAAATTATGTCCAGCATTATCCTACCCTCTCAGCTTAGTAAGTAATCTTATATATATAAAAGAAAGTCGTGTTAGTTACACCACTTATAACTCAAGAACGGCAGAACAGATTTGGGTGAAAATTGGTAGGGAGGTAGCTTAGAGCCAGGAGACGGACATAGGATACTTTATATCCCAATATGCCCACGGGATCGGGACTTACGCGGGTGAAACCGCGGGGCACAGCTAGTTATTATTAGTATGTAGTTAAGTTTGTATTTATTATTATGTTTTCGTTGTTATTTGCATCTTAGTTAATTATCTTAAGTTTGAACACCCTACCCTTCACCTTCCTCAACTTCTTGTCCATTCAAAGGTTGCCTGGAAGAGATCGCTTTGAGCGATAAGGCCGCCCTTTGTAGCACTTAGACTTAAGCTTTGTTTTTATTTAATGTTATTTGAAATTGATGTTTACAATAAAGAATTTATCTATCTATCTATCTTAGTCGACCGTTCGGAGAGAACTAAGTACCGGGTTCCATCATGATGTTTACAGATCCGTTAAAACTTACGTAAATACGGATCCTTGGGGTATAATATGGTTACTTTCGACGAATCATATCTGAATCGTATTACGACTTGGATTTTACCAATTTTGTATTTATACCGAATTGCGTCGTGATTTCGCGATTTGTATGGTGATACGAATCGAGATGGTCGCGACTGGTCGCCATCTTGTAAAACTTATATGGAAAATACTGTCAAATGGCAGAAGGTTGTGGCGGGAACGAGTTAACAACATGTCGTGCTGCAGTTTTATTTTCATGAAACTTAGTTGTAACCCGAGTTGAATTGTATAATTCTGGTGGAATGTTATTCAATTTAGTTCTGTGAAAGTGCACAAGTGTATTGAAAGTAAAAATCAGTGTCAAACATGAAGTTTTCTCGTTGCCTCCAAATCTCCTATTAAGGTTATGGTAAACTTGCCACCGCTTAACTATAGCCTCTGACTTGACGGACTATGACGACTTTGACTGTTTTGAAACACTTTAGGCCCGATTTATGAAAAATCGGGTCAAAATTTGATGCAAAATATAACTTGACATTGAGTAAATGCACAAGCCGTGCGAAGCCATAATTAATAGAGAAAAAAAATTGACAGAAATAATCGACGCTTATCCAAATTAGCGTCTTTCAAATTGGCATTTGATACCATTTTAACCCCCGACGCAAAAACGACGGAGTATTATAAGTTTGACGTGTCTCTGTGTGTCTGACTGTGGCATCGTAGCTCTCGAACAGATGAATCGATATTGACTTAGTTTTTTTGTTATATGTTTTTTAAGACGTTTTCAAGTGGTCTATGGTGGTCATGGGAATATCCGGATAAAAAGTAGAAGAACACACCCTCCAAGTTTCAGGTCTCTACAATAAGCGGTTTAGGCTGTGCGTTGATCCGTCAGTCAGTCATTCAGGACAAAGCATTTTATTAGTATAGATTTTAAAAAATATAGCCATAAATTGAGAACCAGCCTGAAATGAAAAATCAATATGTTTCGTATACGATTCGTCTTCGAAGGCTATTTTAGACCCGCCCATGTGAAGGAGCCCTTAGTAAGGTGTTAGGAAAGGTCCGACCGTTGTAGTGTAGGGTAGGTGGTAAATTGTGGTCTCTATCAGCGGTCAAGCACTCGCCTGTCATAATATTGAAGGGACGACGAGTACAATCGTGAACACAAGCGTTAGTTTTACTGAGGTTTTTTTTAAGCTGCAAGTGTTTCTTGTGCCTTTCATTGGTGGGCGCGTTCTTTGTTCGCCTCCATCCCCTTAACTACTACCATGACGATTTTCATCAAAATCGGTCTAGTATTTTAACCGTGTAGAGGGAGGACCAACAAATATATAAACAAACTTTTGGATGGAACGAAGTTTCTTTTGATTAATTAGTGAAGGAATTGTAATAAAATCAAAAAGTGTCGTTACAACTTTTGGTCCTTAATTTTTCCGTCTAGCCCCCTTTCGCAACGCGCCATAAGGAACTTCGTGCCATAAAATATAAAAGAAAAATAAAGGAAAAATTAAATAGAATACTGTTCGATTCTCAGAGCTTACGAATACCTATACACAAAAAAAATCATATAAATCGGTTCAGCCGTTTAGGTGGAGTTTGGTAATTAACACCGCGACACCAGTTCTACAATTTGTTTTAGTGAAGGGGTTTTAATACGAGAGGGGGTTGTTCTAGACGTCTAGGCGAAAAACTTTTGTTCTACGACTTTTGGAAATTGGAACATTTTGTTCGAAATTTTTGTATGAAACAGCTGATTTTATGTTAAAGTTAACTCAGAATTATCAAAAAAAAAACCGGTCAAGTTCGAGTCGTACTCCCGCGCCGAGGGTTCTGTACATTAGCCTCAACTGTCTTTCTCTACCCTTGCAGTGGTATGGTAGGTACCAATTTAACTTGACCCCTATTACGTTTGGGCGCCTATATAAAGTAAGGGTCAAGTTAAATTGGTTTAACTATGTATGTATGTAGGACACGATTTAATTTTCTACTCTTTTTATTTTATGCAATTTTTCCTTTGTGTGTTGTAAGACCTTACTTCTTGCCAAATTTCGTGATTCTAAGTCAACGAGAACTATCTTATAGGTTTTCGACTCAACACCTATAGGATACTTTCGGTTAACCTGGAATTGTCAATTTTGGTCAAAAGCTAGGTCTTCAAGCACAAGTAAAGAAAAAATTCCGAAATTTAAAAAAAGTTGAAAATTAAGGTAAATTTTGGTGCTTACAAGTTTTGCGAAAATGTAAATTAGCCTTTATCTTTTTATCGTGTTGACTCACGACCTTGATTTTTATACACCTAATAGGGACTACAGACTTTAGTATTTGGTATGAATTTCAAGTTGCTAGATCCACCCGTTCATAAGAAAATCGATGGTGACACACGGACAGACAGAGAAAGCGATCTTATAAGGGTTTCTTTTTTTACCTTTTGAAGAACCCTAAAAAGTTCGAACTTTCAAAAGTTGTTCGCGTAGACGTCTAGAACAGTCCCCTTTCGTACTAAAACCCCTTCGCTGAAACAAATGTATAGATGGGGAAAGATAGATAAATTATTTACTGTAAACACCATTTTTATAAAAAAACATTAAATATAAAAAACAAGTCTAAAGGTTACAAATTGCGGCCTTATCGCTTTAAGCGATCTCCAGGCAACCTTTGTAAGGCAATATTAAGTTAGGATATGATTTATTAAACACTTTTCAATTTACTTGTACCCCTACAAATAAAAGTGAAGGGATCAAGTAGTTTCCTATCTCTCCCAACCAGCTAAGTAAAGATAATATTATTTTTAAACTGCCCAATGGTGCCTTAAGAGGGGAATTTTGGGGTAAAATAAGTAAATATACAAAAGAAAGATGGCGCTGTACGCACGGTCCTCAATAATATTTATGAAGACTTTTATAATATTTATGAAGAATTAAATAATAATTTACCTATAATCTAAAAATTCTAAAACATCAAATATCAACAATGTATAAACTTTTGTAAAAATAAAAACGCTTTAATATATCGGAGTACCTACCTACATAATGTATAAGTCAATTGTAACTAAAATAATTTGGATTCCACGATACAGGCATAGCCTAGTGTGGAATCTACCGTATGTTCTGTATAATGTAATTTTCTTTTTTGGTTAATAAATTTATTTATTTATTTTGCCCGCGACTTCGTCCGCGTAGAAGTCGAAAATGGACCAAGTAATCACGTTGTCCCTTACATACTTGGCCCCCCTTTTTCACCCCCTTAGGGGTAGAATTTCGGAAAATCCTTTCTTATCGGATGCCTATGTCACACAAAGAACACACCCTCCAAGTTTCAGGTCTCTACGATCAGCGGTTTAGGCTGTGCGTTGATCCGTCAGTCAGTCAGGAAAAAGCATTTTAAATGCATAGATTGAGAAAATTTCATTTCTTTGTAACAAATAATAATTAACCATTTTGAAAGAAAACTTAGTGTGGTTTAGGTTTTTTTAAATGCTGACCACTAATACACCTGCCTGATGGTAGGTGACGATGCGGTCTAAGATGTAACACGCGGTGTCTAGATGATACCTGTTCACTCGCTACTTGAAGACACACAACATTGTACACGTCACTATCACACCTGCCTGATGGTAGGTGACGATGCAGTCTAAGATGTAACACGCGGTGTCTAGAAGATACCTGTTCACTCGCTACTTGAAGACACACAACATTGTACACGTCACTATCACACCTGCCTGATGGTAGTGACGATGCGGTCTAAGATGTAACACGCGGTGTCTAGAAGATACCTGTTCACTCGCTACTTGAAGACACACAACATTTTACACGTCACTATCACACCTGCCTGATGGTAGGTGACGATGCAGTCTAAGATGTAACACGCGGTGTCTAGAAGATACCTGTTCACTCGCTACTTGAAGACACACAACATTGTACACGTCACTATCACACCTGCCTGATGGTAGGTGACGATGCGGTCTAAGATGTAACACGCGGTGTCTAGAAGATACCTGTTCACTCGCTACTTGAAGACACACAACATTGTACACGTCAGGAAAGACAGACTGATTCCTTGCTATAAGAGGACTGGCGAAACAAAACGTCTGGAATTTTCACCGTGAAGAGCACTGAGCACTAATTCACCTTTCAAACAAATAAAACTAAATCGAAATCGGTTCATCCGTTCGGGAGCTACGATGCCACAGACACACACATAGACACGTCAAACTAATAACACCCCGTCGTTTTAGCGTCGGGGGTTAAAAAACCATTTCCGACACCGACGGAGATGTTTTTGCTTTTTTATAGTGGACAAAGACCTTAAGATTAAATAAACGAAAATCGGACTCACAAAGAATTCCGCACAATTATATCTTATATCTTTAAATGAGCAATTCTTGTATATATATATGTATGTATCATTGGAATGATCTGAATGACGAGTGATCTCGGAATCGGCTCCAACGATTTTCATGAAATTTGGTATATAGGGGGTTTCGGGGGCGATAAATCGATCTAGCTAGGAATCATTTTTAGAAAATGTTATTTTATTCGTGTTTTATCGAAACTTACTTTTTTTATCTGAAAAATATGACTCTTCCTGACATCTATTGGCGAACTACTAATACTATTTTTTGTGAGCAATAAAGTTATTCCAGCAGATGGCGTTGTTAAGTAACACGAAGTCAATGAGTGTTTGCTTTGAGGTTAGAATAAGTAAAAGAAAAAAAAATACCGAGCAAAGCTCGGTCATCCAGGTACTTTTGTTTCAATAGAAATACATCATCTGTGAAAATTCCAAGTGTCTAACTCCACCACGGTTCATGACATCAAATGCAAGTGCTTGTCTGGTGACAGACAGACAAACAGTTGCATTTCACAGACCGCAGAGTCTTAGTACTTGTACTTGAACAGACTGTTAGATGTTGGAGCGTAAACGAAACGCAACTTGATTAGATAGAACTAGACGAAATCTACGTTCTCTTTCTGTCTTCTTTTGTCTCTCTCTTCTTGCTGTCACCTTTTTCCTACCGTTACATACTTTCTCTTATTTTACATACAATCTTTCCTTTATCGCCCTGCACCTTCATTAGACCCTTTTTAATTGAGGCCTTTTTTGCGTGAGGATGGAGTAGGCTTGCCCACCACCTACTACCCTCTCAGCTTAGTCGACCATTTCCATAGGAGAAATGGTCAATACTTCTGGAGTCAACTAAGCCGCGGGTTTCATTACGTTTTCCTTCACCGTAAGAGCAATGTCAATTAGCGCACATAATTTTTTCTTATGAAAGTTACGTGGTGCACGGCCGGCCGGGATTCGAACCACGACCTTCATAATGAAAGTCGAGGTATCTACCACTAAGCCAACACCGCTCTTAGTAATAGGGTCCCGTTTTTACCCTTTGGATACGGAATTCTAAAAACCGCTTATTAAAATCGAATTAAGAGATTATAAAACCTTAATCCCATCTTATCGAACCAAATATAAGAGAAATACCAAAACAAAAATAACAGTTTATTATAAAAAAACTAATTGAGAACGCATTATCACTCCTTTTTGTAAAGTCGGGAAAAAATGGCGCTCGTCAAATTGTGTTTGTGTCTATTCTTGGCTGCAGTTTATGGTAAGTGAAAATACTGCGCCAGCAAATCAATCCAGGGTAATTAGGTCAATGTAGTGCCTAAGAAATTGTATTGGATGGAGTAGACTTGTCCAAGGGCCCTACCGCGATAAGTGCGTCGGCTTCAAGCCAACACGTCGGCTTATGCCGACCCGCGCCCCACACTGGTGGGTATTTTGAGCTTGTGTTTAATAGAACTTTTGAAAAGTTAAGTTGTTTTATTCGTGTGTTTTAAGTATACAGGATTATCGGGGACAACAAAACATTAAAATAAGTGATTCCGGTTATGTTAGTTTTAAAAAACACCACAGAATATGACTTTGTTATTTTTTTTAAATAACAACCAGAGTCACATATTTTTAAATATGTGATTCTGAATATGGTTTGATGTTCCCGAAAATCTTGCATACCTAAAACACACGAAAATCAACCTAGTTTTTCAAAACTTTTATGAAAGGCAGGCTTAAAAGTCTGCCTATTGTGAGGCGCGGGTTGGGATATCGACGTCGGCTTGAAGCCGACGCAATAAGCGCGGTTGGGGCCTATGTTCCTATGTTCTCTACGCTTATTTGACCGTGGCTAGAGGGAACAAATCGTCTGGTGACAACTAAGCCAATTAAAATTGCTTCTACGGTGAAGGAAAACATCGTGATGAAACCAGCAACTTAGCAATTGTATAAGTTCTTTCCTCTGGATTTGGTCGACTTAGCTGAGAGGGTGGTGCGAGAGGTCATCCTGGAATTTAAACTCAGGTCACGGCTTCCTAAGGGTCCAGCCTATCTGGCCCACTCGCCACTTACGATTGGCATTCTTCGAGCATTTCTGCTATTGCGACTCCACTCTGAACGACGAGGTGAAGGCAAGCCAGAGGTAAACCGCTTAGCAAAGTCAAAACTCTTTATTCCTTTGGATGCTTAATAGATAGATAGATAAACACTTTATTTGTACAACACACAAAACATTGAATACAACAAAAAGGATGAGAAAGCTTATTAACTACGAAATTGTACAAACAGGCGACCTTATCGCTTAAAGCGATTTCTTCCAGGCAACCTTAGGATGGAGAAGGTACAAAGCCAACTAAGGCAAGCAAGAAATAAGGAACCGAGTTATTTTCTTTTCATTTGTTTGCATTTCCTGCATGTAGTCCATTGAAAAGTTACATTTGGGGTTGCATTTGTCAGAGGATGCAATTTATTTTTTTAAATAGCAAGGTCAGTTTAATGTTAAATCCAAGTTTGAGGATTATAGCTATTGTCCCACGGCCGCCATCTTGGAAAAAGAGATTTTAATAGTTTATCTAAAAAACTACAGGCCTTAAAAAAATATTAATTAACATTTTTTGTTGCAAATAAGATTATCTACAACTTTTGTCAAGTAACTTTTACGTAACGAAAGCACACATCCTAACTTAGTTTTTAAGACGCTTCTCTGTGATCTCTTACAATTTGTATGATTCCAAATGAATAATTCATAATTCATTTATTGCGAATAAGGGTATATTGGTGTTACAAATAGTTAAAGAATCACCTTACTCAACCGTAGGGCATGCTATTTAGGTTTGTAGCGTTTACGTTAACATTATGCAAGATAACTTACTACAATTTTATAAAGATGTTAAATTACAATCCTACTAATCCTACTAATATTATAAATGTGAAAGTTTGTGTGTGTGTGTATATTTGTTACTCCTTCACGCTAAAACCACTGAACCGATTGCGGTGAAACTCGGTATGTAGATAGCTGGAGACCTAGATTAACACATAGGCTACTTTTAATCCTGATATTCCCACAGGATCGGGACTTACGCGGGTGAAACCGTGGGACGCAGCTAGTTTAATATATGTAGTATAGCTTATGTCAATTCAATTCAATACAATGGCCAGAATTTTTTAGTTTTGATACCTCGCCTCAATGGGCAGCTATTATTGTATATAAGTACTAGAATACCGAGTAACCTAGGTTATTTATCAGAGAAAGTAGGCAGGTTGATAAACTGTAAATCTTATCAATAAATCTGTTTTAATCTTATTTTAATGACAAACCTACGTAAGGGATTATGAATAGATTAGTATGGAGTTGTGAAGTAATCATTCTCTGTTTTTATTTTAACCGGCTGTAAGGCAAAGCAACTGGTTCTGGATTATATTACGTCCGGGGGTTGAAACTTTGGGTCGAAACCGAATGCTACCAAAATTTTCACATATATATATTTTTTTCTATTAATTATGGCTTCGCGCGGTTTGTGCATTTAGCCAGTGTCAAGTTAAATTTTGCATCAAATTATGACCCGATTTTTCATAAATCGGTCCTGAAGTGTTTCAAAACAGTCAAAGTCGTCATAGTCCGTCAAGTCAAGTCAGTAAAGCGGTGGCAAGTTTACCATAACCTTAATAGGAGATTTGGAGGCAACGAGAAAACTTCATGTTTGACACTGATTTTTACTTTCACTACACTTGTGCACTTTCACAGAACTAAATTGAATAACATTCCACCAGAATTATAAAATTCAACTCGGGTTACAACTAAGTTTCATGAAAATAAATCTACAGCACGACATGTTCTTAACTCGTTCCCGCCAAAACTTCTAACATCGATATTGAAATTATTTAAATATAAGTATAGGTACTTGTACAATCAACATTCATAAGTACACCGCCACCGTAACGTTTACAATCCTGTGCAGCACTATTTGAACATTATAACAACGTAACCTGTGGATCGAACCCACGTCGGTTGGTGTAGCGGGTGCCGGCTTATACCACTCACACAACTAAACACATAGCTAACATGTTGACAATAATAATCACACTGAGTACTTTTAATTCAAGTATTTATGTTTGTGTGTAACGTCTATTAGAAGAAGGTCGTATGTCCAATACTTGTTTATAGTATTATTGTAGCAAACTGATAGGGAACTTATGACGCATACTGTACTTTTTGCGTGAGGATGGAGTAGACTAAGTGCAGCACCTAAACTACCCTCTCAGCTTAGTAGACTGCGTCTAGTGGCAAGAACTCGTCAGTACGTCTAGAGTCAACTAAGATCCGGGTTATCACGATGTTTTCCTTTACCGTAAGAGCAATGTCAATTAGCACATTTTTTTTTTAAAGAAATTTCCATAGGTGTCTGGCCGGCCGGGATTCGAACCCACAACCTTCGAAATGAACTCAAGACTATTTACAGGATTTGTTTTATTCTTTTCTGTTTTTATCTGAAGATATTTTTTTAAGAATACTTTTTTTTTTAATGTGTACCTATTTAAAGTGTTTGACGTGAAAACGTATAGAAAATTGATGGAACTCCTGCGTTCACACAAAAGTGTCCCGTTCCCGGAACGGCACGCATGATGTCATGGTAACATAGGAGTATTTAATAATAATATCGCTCACTTGGGCGTGTGTTATGGTGACGAATGACGAACAGAAGACTTATATAAAGAGAAAAAAGGTAAAAAATTATAGAAAAGTATAACCCAGTTGGCACAATGGTCACCACGCCGGACTGCCAAACTCAGGGTTGCGGGTTCGATTCCCGCTTCAGACAAGTATTTATGCTTAGATAATATGTCTGTGGTCTGGTTGTTTATATGTATTATAAGTATATATTTACAAAAGAAAAGTATTTAAATAATATATCCGTTGTCTAGCACCCATAACACAAGTCTAGTTACTTAACTTGGGGCTAGATGGCGATGTGTGGAGTGTCCTGTAATATTTATATTTATTATTTATAACAAAAAAATCTCATTTTTTCATCGTTTTCTTATGACTTTATCACGTAAAATTATCGTCCGTAAACCGACTTTACAGACAACCATTTTTTAAACCCCTTTTTTGTTTAATAAGTGAACTTTTCCAAATAGACCTATCAATTCAACAAAAACAAAAAAACATTAGGTAATAAAAAAACCAAAGATAATTAAAACAGATAATAAAATTGCTTAATCTTATTAATGAAGTTATCTAATAAAAACATCATTTAGGCACTTCTTATCACACGTGAATTAAAAAAAACAGGATAGGTTACTAAGTAAATATTTATCAAATTTATCAATTAATTAATCGATAAAACCAGCTTTTCTAATCTATTTTTTTTTTTGCAAAAATTACTCATCGATCAATCTTGACATGTTTTTTGCTTAAGAGGATAGGATACCGGGGGCTCTCTCCATACAAACGTAGTCGACTGTTTTCTCCCTGGATAATGACACATATCTATACAAATATTATAAAGCTGAATAGTTTGTTTGTTTGAACGCGCTAATCTCAGGAACTTCTGGTTCCAATTGAATTTTTTTTTGTGTTGGATAGTCTTTTTATCGAAGAAGGCTAAAGGATACTTTTTATTTTGATATTCCCACGGGATCGTAACGCGGGTGAAAAAGCGGGGCGCAGCTATAAGTACTAAAACAGAATGAAATGGTACAGAATCCTTTGTGCGGGAGTCCGATTCGCACTTGGCCGGTTTTTGACGACCCAGTTGGCACAATGGTCACCATGCCGAACTGCCAAACACAGGGTTGCGGGTTCGATTCCCGCCTCAGACAAGTATTTATGCTTAGATATTTGTCTGTGGTCTGGTTGTTTCTATGTATTATAAGTATATATTTACAAAAGAAAAGTATATAAGTAGTATATCCGTTGTCTAGCACCCATAACACAAGTCTAGTAACTTAGCTTGGGGCTAGATGGCGATGTGTAGAATGTCCTGCAATATTTATTTATTTATTTATTTATTTTATATGGAACTAGCTGCGCCCCGCGGTTTCACCGGCGTGATAATTTTCTGTGCAATTTTTCATAAGAACCTTCTCCTGATAATTCAGAATCAGAATCAGAAAATATTTATTGAAGAACTGGGTACAATATGGTGTTGGGGTTTTTACATAATACAGTGCCTAGCAGTTTATCCTTTATCGATGTACAATAATACGTATTATTATAAATATAGCAAAGACTAATCTAAAAGTTAAGTATGTATGTTCGTTAACTGCAATTGGAGTAGGTAAGTAGATAAATACGAAATTCTTTACTGCATTCAGTCCTTACCTAAGATTCAAAATATTCAAAATATAACAAACACAACAAAACATGAATTAGCGATATCGCTCCAAGGCGTTCATGCGTAATACCGTGACCGAGGAAAATAGAGATTATTTTTATATAATAGACTAGCTTTTGCCAGCGACTTCGTCCGCGTTGAAGTCGAAAATGGACCGAGGAATCACGTTGTCCCATACAAACTTTGCCGCCCTTTTTCACTCCTATAGGGGTAGAATTTCGGAAAATCCTTTCTTATCCGATGCCTACGTCATACAAAGAACACACCCTCCAAGTTTCAGGTCTCTACGCTCAGCGGTTTAGGCTGTGCGTTGATCCGTCAGTCAGTCAGTCAGTAGTTCAGGGGCCTAAGTCTGCTAACACAATTGTGTTTCAATAGAGTGTCGATAGAACCGTAATAGACGTTTAATGTCAAAAATATGACATTACATGTCAAATTGGTAGTCGCCTAATGTTAACTATTCTATCGAAACACCACTGACTCACTTCGGTATTCTGCTCTGGAATCGTGGCTCAATGGAATCTCGACAGTTGTCAAAACGGTATATCGCTTAGCAACATATACCATGTTGCTAGGCAACACCAGCGACGTATCTATCACCATTCTATAGCGATTCTATTGCGATGTTATTAAAACTTACCAGAATACCAAATAAAGTCACAATCTCGATATAGTATCGATATAATGACAATGGTAAATCCATTAATGCAAATAGCAGAATAAGGCCCCAGGACAAAGCATTTTATATGTATGGAATTATTTACTAATTTAAAAATTTTACTGGCATGTTAATGTTGCTTATTGTAGCCGTAAGTATTTAAGTCAGCATTTAGTGTCAAAGTTGACATTTCATGTACCAGTTGATGGTCATGTTACCATGACGCATGACGTCACACAATATTACCGACACACTTTTTTGTGGATGCAGTTGTTTCATCAATTAATTAGACGTTATCACATCAATAAACTAACATTATACCATCTCTTCCACTAGCCGCTCCATCGGATCCTGTGCTGCTGAAATGGTCGTCTCCAGACCTTCGCTACTCGTACCTCGAAGACGACCAAGGCAACGCTCACCTGGTGGACAATTGGCTGAAGATGACCGATTTACAACGGATGGCCAGATACACCCCGGACCAGTCTAATGTCTACCATCTTTTTACTAGGTAAGACGAAATATAGGAGAAGGCATAGAAAAACAGCGATCTATCTATACATATAAAATGCTTTGTCCTGAACTACTGACTGACTGACTGACGGATCAACGCACAGACTAAACCGCTGATCGTAGAGACCTGAAATTTGAAGGCTGTGTTTTTTGCATAACGTAGGCATCGGATAAGAAAGGATTTTTCGAAATTCCACCCCTAAGCGGGTGAAAAAGGGGGCAAAGTTTGTATGGGACAACGTGATTCCTTGGTCCAATCTACTTCAAATTTTGCGTAAACATTCTTTAACAGAATTGATGGAACACGTGTTTAGTATTTTATTGAAATTCATCGAGGTTAAAAAGGGGGAGAAATTCATTTTGGTGGTGGTTGGCTAAAAGAACCATTTTTGACGTCTACGCTGACGAAGTCGCGGGCATAAGCTAGTCTACAATATAAAAATTAATCGCGCAAGTGTTTCTAAGCGCAAATCTTGAGAACCTGCTCAAGATTTGCGCTTAGGCTGAACCGATTTCGCTAATTCTTTTTTTAAAATATTCCTGAAGGTACGAGGATGGTTCTTACCAAGGAGACTTTAAAAAATTGCCTGAAAAGTCTAAAAATATCACTTTTCTATACTCCCAATTGCCATACAAACGATTCGTAATAATACTTAAGAGCAGGTGCTAATAAAGCTACCAAAATCAACCTTTGTTTTAAGCAACTCTAAGTAATCAAATACTCTTTTTTTGTTATTTGGATATAAATGGATATTGTAGTTTAATAACCATATTTTTGTTTATTGTGGTTGAAAACTAGATATGAACAACTTCGTTCCATAAAAAAAATGTTAGAAAACAGAGAATTATTAGATCGTTTATCGGGTTTTAATCAAAAATAGTTAACGTTTGTTTCTAAAAATGAATCAAATGATAGGTTTTGACCTCTAGGAACTATATTTGTGGATAATAATGCTAAAATGTTTTGCATATCGATCAAATATAACAGTTAGCACGCAGCACGCTACGTTTTTGAGAGCGGGGGTTAAGGTAATGTAAGGGCCTACACACGGTACTGGAAGAGCGCCTTAAAAGTCAAACTTTAATAGCATATTATAAAGTTAAAGTTTTCATGGAGACATTCGGGTCGCGGTGTTAGTTGCCAAAATAAACCTAAACGTCTGGACCGATTTTTTGTGTACATTTTATTTTATATGGCAAAAAACGTTTGCCGGGACAGCTAGTTCATAATCTATAATATAAAAATAAATCGCAAAATGTGTTGGTAAGCGCATAACTCAACAACGCCTGGACCAATTTGGCCATTATTACGCGGGTGAAACCGCAGGGCGTAGCTAGTAAGAAATAGGGATGATGTGACCGTGCCCAGTAGTAGGCTTCGGAAAATAAACAGGTCGTTTAATAGTACATGTGCGCTCTATTATAATTATGTATATGACATGTCCATTCAAACAAATAATCATTTCAACATCAAACATTTTTATAAAGCAGAAATTGTGCGGTAAGGCGTACTATGATACTTCTTACCTTAATGATAACAACCCTTGGACGTGACTTTAATTGCTCCATTTCAAATATATCTTCTAAAATATTTGTTATCATGACCTTTGTGAGCATGATCACAAAAAATAAAAAAACCCATGAGTTTCTTGTGCCTTCTTCTCATTGGTGGGCGCGTTCCGAAAGCACACATCCTAACTTAATTTTTAAGACGTTTCAAAATGATATAATTACAGTGTGTAATGCATTGTATTACTTTTTGCCTTAGTTTGCTTAGTGTTAGTTAATTTGCTTAGTGAAGAATTTTGATTTGATTTGAAAACTATTTTTAATTTTGTTGTGGCGACTACATCCACTTTGGCTCTTGTGATATCCGTAGTATACTTGCAATAAAAATAATCAAATGCATGTCTGTAAAGTCGGTTTACGGACGATAATTTTACGTAATAACGTCATAAGAAAACGATGAAAAATTTAGATTTTTATTATTCCTTTTTTTTCTTCTTTTACTTTTACTTTAACACAAGCTCGGATGAGCGATATCTATAAAAATAAGTCGGGTTTTCCTTCCTGACGCTATAACTCCAGAACGCACGAACCTATTTCCACGGTTTTCCATTCGTTGGAAAGGTCTCGGGCTCCGTGGGGTTTATAGCAAAGAAAATTCAGGAAAATCTGGTGGCGAAACGGAGTTCGCCGGGTTTGCTAGTTATTATTAAATACTCTGTTTCCTAAGTTACCATGACGCGTCTGGCCATATTACCATGACGCATGACGTCACACAATATTACCGTGACACTTTTTTGTGAAGGTGTTCCATCAATTTATTAGACGTTATCACGTCCAAAATGTATCTGTAGATCAGGTGTCAGTAATTGATTTGATTTGTAATATCACATCCACAGTTTTCAAACAGTAACACAACAGTGCAAAACCCTTCTTCTTCCAGATCCAACCCGTCAACCAGCCAGCCCTTGGTCCTGAACAACATTCCAACAGTACAGAACTCAAACTTCGACGGTAGAAGACGAACCATCATCGTGATGCACGGCTTCTTGGGTTCAGCATCTTCTGCAATTAATACTGTTCTAGTACCAGGTTAGTTACTGGTCCACTTTAGAGAAGGGATAATATTATCCATCCTCCCGGGAGAAGCAGTTTATGCAGGCTTTAGATGTAGGTAGAGAATGTGCCCCAGTTTTCCGCGGTTTATAAGGGTAATGGTACTATAAACCACTACTCAAAGTCTTACTACTAGTAGTTGTTGGTATTTTTAGCTTCCTTTAATCTATACTTATATTATAAAGCTGAAGAATTTGTTTGATTGTTTGTTTGTTTGAACGCGCTAATCTCAGGAACTACAGAAAAAATCTTTTTCGTGTCGGATAGTTCATTTATCGAGGAAGGCTTTAGGCTATATAACATCACGCTGCGACCAATAGGAGCGAAGAATCAGTGGGAAATGTGGAAAAAACGGGGAAAATTATTCATCTTTGAGGGCTTCCGTTTGAACGCGCTGATCTCAGAAACTGCTAGATCGAATTGAAAAATATAGGCTAATTTGGACGTTTAGAGGTTCGGTGCGTATCGATTGGCATAAGTCTAGAAATGCACCGCGGCATTTTAAGTTACTATGCCAAAATGTCCAAAGGCTTTCATTAGCCCTTTTACCAATTTAGGGGTTAATTTTCCGGAAAATGTTACTTAGCGGACGCCTACATCTTAAAAGGATCAGACTCGTAGCTCTTGTAGTTTCAGAGCTTTCTTGATGAGTACTTATCTCTTTTATTTATTTAAATGTATTATTTTCCAGCATACCTTAGTGCTGAAGACGTGAACGTAATAGTCCTGGATTGGAGTGCCGGTTCCTTTTGGGGACTAAACGCTATACAAGCAGGTAAGTACACCAACAACAAACATAAGATAATATAGCGAAGAGATTTTCCTGCAGTGAGATTCGAACTCCCTTCGGTAACTTTAGTATTTTTCTTTTAAGTTTACGGCAATGTTTTTCAAACTTCATTTTTTGTTTTTTAAAGCTTTTTTTCGAGTTTCAATCTGGTTTCAACATGTTGATAGAGATTTAGGCATTTTGACATTAAGTCCTTTTGAGAGGCGCTCCGAAACCAAATCATGATTTATTTAAAAACGTCTGTGACGTCACATGCATAATTTTTTATAGTTGTTTTCCTTTAAAATTCAAAATGGCGCCCTCTATGAGTCATAAGGCCATGAATCCTACCAATATTTAAAATGTGAAAGTTTGTGTGTGTGTGTATGTTTGTTACTCCTTCACGCAAAAACTACTGCACCGATTGCGATGAAACTTGGTATCTAGATAGCTGGCGACCTGGATTAACACATAGACTTTATATCCCGATATTCTCACGGGATCGGGACTAGTTTAAAATAAAATTTAAAACAGCTTTGTTGGGTATTAAATGTGTGGCGACACTTCACATCGCCACCAACAGATGGTGCCACCAAGCCGATCGGAGATCCTAGATTTTCTGAAGATAAGCTCATATACAAGTTCCAACGAAACATCGTTGGGCCGCGGCCTACCGGGTATAACACCTGCCCGGTGGAAGATCTTCTCCTTGGAGGTACACACCACCTCGTACCTCCAAAAATGCAAGGGTTTCATTACATTTATATATTTTATTTATTATTCTCCAGGTGCTGCGGCCGGTCGTTTTATCAATTGGCTAAACTCCATCACCGGTAGCACAGCCAATTTGTACCAGACTGTGGGCTACAGCGTCGGAGGGCATGGAGCTGGTGTTATAGCCAGACATGTCAATGGGAATGTTCAATATGTTATTGGTAATGTTTTTTTGGTTTATCATGTCTTAATAGCCAGTGTTCTACATCCTTGGTCTCATCTTTGCTTCTATCAGGTAAGATAAGGTCGAATGCAAGCCTATCTTATTAGCCAAGGGAGCCAAACGAGTGAAGCGTCTCTGCTTTAAGTCTGGCAAAGCTTCCTCTGTTATAATAAATAATAATAAATAAATCATTTATTCTGTACCCAATAGTAACATCAATATTTGTCGTTGGAATCTTCTTCTAGGCATAGAAATGCTTGTATCAGAAGATTCCGCACTTCCTTAACTATTGCATAATATATTGGTTAACAGATAATAATACTTTAGTAAAAATCAAAATATCAAAAAAAGTAAACAAAACTAAAATAGAAAAAATGTAGGTAGGTGAAGCCAAATCAGTTAGAATGTTTGTTGGACCTACTCCTCAACAGCTACACAATTTTTTTGTTAACTTTTTATTATTTTAACAAGTCTTTTCTTTTATTCGTAACTGTGATAAATAAACGTCGTAATATATGCGTGTGGTTAATGATCATTGCATCTCGGCTTTTTTAAACGTCACAAACCGCCTCTATGCAATAATCGATTTACCACACTTGTATCGCAATGTATTATTTCTTAACTTTTTTTAATTTGTTCGTTGGAACATGGTTCTGATTTTGCCAACGAGAAAGACCCAGATGAACTTGGCCAATTCGCCAGATATCTGTATTGACTGGGATGTACAGACGGAATTGAGGCCTTTGCCCCAAAAACGGCTCATCGTAAGTTTTTTTTATTACAGGTCTAGATCCAGTAGAGGCCGCCAGATGGGACGAGACTGAACTGCTAACCCCGAACGATGGTCTGTACACCGAGGTGATTCATACCAGCTCTATGGGTGAACAGAGTCCACTGGCCCAGGTCGACTTCTATCCCAACGGTGGGACAAACATGCCGGGATGTCTCACTGCGCTTTGTGATCATTATAGGTAACCTTGACAGATGATGGGTTAACGTTTGATCACTGTTGGCACAATGCCGGACTACCAAACACAGGGTTGTGGGTTCGATTCCCGCCTCAGATAAGTATTTATGCTTAGATATTTGTCTGTGGTCTGGTTATTTCTAATAATATTTACAAAAGAAAAGTATATAGGTAGTATATGAGTTGTCTAGCACCCATAACACAAGTCTAGTTACTTAGCTTGGGGATAGATGGCGATCGATGTGAGGAATGTCATGCAATATTTATTGACGTGATAACGTTTAATAAAAAGGTGGAACACCTGCATTCACAAAAAAAGTGTCATGTGCCGGTACCATGACGCGTCACGTTTCGTGTGACGTCATGTCAATGTCAAAGTCGAGCTAAGTAAAGCTTGGGGCTAGATGGCGATGTGTTGAATGTCCTGCAATATTTATTCATTATTTATTTACTATCACACCTGCCTGATGGTAGGTGACGATGTGGTTTAAGAATGTAGCACGCGGTGTCTAGAAGATACCTATTCACTCTTTCTTCTATCTTTTGGCCATAACATCTGTTCGCGCCGTTCCGTTTCTCCTTCATTCATACTTGCTATTCTATGTCGTACGTAACGTCATAGAGAGTGACACCTTCTTGTCAACCATCTTGTAACTATACATCAGCTAATACGCAATGTAAAACTTAATAATTAAATAATAGTACCTGGATGACCGAGCTTTGCTCGGTATTTTTTTTTTTTACTTAGTCTAACCTCAAAGCAAACACTCATTGACTTCGTGTTACTTAACAACGCCATCTGCTGGAATAACTTTATTGCTCAAAAATAGTATTAGTAGTTCGCCAATAGATGTCAGGAAGAGTCATATTTTTCAGATAAAAAAAGTAAGTTTCGATAAAACACGAATAAAATGACATTTTCTAAAAATGATTCCTAGCTAGATCGATTTATCGCCCCCGAAACACCCTATATACCAAATTTCATGAAAATCGTTGGAGCCGATTCCGAGATTCCAATTATATATATATTTATATACAAGAATTACTCATTTAAAGATATAAGATAACACAGTTCCCTAAACCGTCTTTGACTATTCGCCCAAACACATCTTATTGTCTTCCCAGGTCATACTACTACTTGGGCGAGTCATTGACCTCTGGCGGGTTCACTGGCCGACAGTGCAATAACCTCGATCAAGCACTATCGCAGAACTGTAACGGAGCTGACACTTTGCAGATGGGCGGACTTAACCCTAAGACTGGGTGAGTTTGGAACTTTATTAGGCTCCGGATTAACATAGCCAGTAATCGTCGTCGTTTGACAGTTAAAAGTCTGTAATAGTTTGGGAGTACGATGTTTCGTTCGATCTTGTATATGAGCTTATTTTCAGAAGAACTTCGCTTGCGCGATCTAGGATCTCCGATCGGCTTAGTGGTGCCATCTGTTGGTGGCAATGTGAAGTGTCGCCACAGTATAAGTAATACTGTTAATAGTGGCAACACCGTAGAGATATATTTGTTTGACGGATATTGTTTTAACTTTTGTTGCTAATACATTAGGTGTATGTTTTATATATCATTGGATAGCTTTTATGTTCTTTATCTTGATAGTAGATGACTATGGCAAAAAAGTGAGTCTCTTAAAAGTTATATTGATTATATTAACGACCCAGTTGGCACAACGGTCACCATGCCGGACTGCCAAACACAGGGTTGCGGGTTCGATTCCCGCCTCAGACATGTATTTATGCTTAGATATTTGTCTGTGGTCTGGTAGTTTCTATGTATTATAAGTATATATTTACAAAAGAAAAGTATATAAGTAGTATATGAGTTGTCTAGCACCCATAACACAAGTCTAGTTACTTAGCTTGGGGCTAGATGGCGATGTGTGGAATGTCCTGCAATATTTATTTATTTATATTGATTATATTAACGACCCACTTGGCACAACGGTCACCATGCGGACTGCAAAACACAGGGTTGCGGGTTCGATTCCCGCCTCAGACAAGTATTTATGCTTAGATATTTGTCTGTGGTCTGGTAGTTTCTATGTATTATAAGTATATATTTACAAAAGAAAAGTATATAAGTAGTATATGAGTTGTCTAGCACCCATAACACAAGTCTAGTTACTTAGCTTGGGGCTAGATGGCGATGTGTGGAATGTCCTGCAATATTTATTATATTTATATATATATATTGCAAAATGTAGAATGGCATGTGTTGGGCATGGTGGAGAGTAAGTCACATTTTTGAGAATATTTTTAAAACCTGAGTTTTTCTGGACATTGTGTATATTATGTTAAAGATAAAGTACATTAAAATATCTTTCAATTGACATGTATTTACACGTATTTTTTTACATATTTAACATTATAAATACAAAAAATAAAGTGACCAGAGTCAAATAACCCGCCCCTTATCGTTAAGGGGATAAAAAGGGCTGTTAAAATTTGTAGTTTTTATGTATTCAGTTTGTAATTAATATCACGTATAGAGATAAAACTGTGTGGTTCAGCAAGTTGTTTATAAAATGGTAATTTTCTTGTTCACAGACGTTCTGGCATCTACCATTTGAGGACTAACTGGTTCTCTCCCTTCTCCCAAGGATAATGAAGACTATTTTTTAAAGAATTACACTGATATAGTGCTTTACTGTAAAAATGAATAAAAAATTGAAGGATTTAACGACTTTGATTTATTAGAAACTAGCTACGCCCCGCGGTTTCACCCGCGTAAGTCCCGATCCCGTGGGATTTTCAAGATAAAAAGTAGCCTATGTGTTAATCCAGGTCTCCAGCTATCTACATACCGAGTTTTATCGCAATAAATCCAGTAGTTTTTGCGTGAAGGAGTAACAAACATACACACACACACAAACTTTCACATTTATAATATTAGTAGGATACCTAACGACCTATTTCTGTGCAGCTTAACAATCAACCTTTGTTCTACGACTTTTAGACGTAGGGGGTTCCAGGTTCGATTCCCGTCTCGAACAAATATTTATACCTACACAGATATTTATTTTTGGTCTGCGTGTTTGAATGAAAAGTCTCAAACTCAAAATTCTTCATTCATACTGTTTGTACGAGATCACATTGAAGCGTCTTAAAAACTAAGTTAGGATGTGTGGCTTCGGAACGAGCCCACCAATGAGAAGAAGGCACAAGAAACTCATGGGTTTTTGTGATCATGCTCACAAAGGTCAATATTACAAATATTTGAAGGTATTATTTGAAATTGATGAATAATAGATATAGGTATTTACACCATAATCGGGTCACCATAACACCAGCCTAGTTGCTAAATTAGGCTCTGTGTGCTGCAAATGCAGCAATATTATATTTATATGCAACACACCTTGATTTCTTCCTGTAAAGGCGCACTCAAGGTTTTTTATATTTAACCAACTTCAAAAAAGGAGGAGGTTCTCAATTTTTTTATGTATGTTCGCCGATTCCTCGAAAACGCCTGGACCGATTTGGAAAATTCTTTTTTTGTTACAAATTATTTTTCCTTTTGGTTGAAGTCGTTTAAAAACCTAAAACGTAGATGAGGTGCCACTTATGAATCATACATACCTACCCGACTATGTCGCAAATAGGAGCCAAAAGCAAAAGTCTATAAATAAAATAGTAAATTATTTAATGGAATACAATAATATTCAATATACTTCTTACGGGTCAAATCTTTACTTTCTACTAAAGTTTATAAGCCATTACCATTCCATCTTTTTATTTATTAGTGAGACTTTAAGAGGAAAGGGTACCGGCGCTCTCTCCATACAAACGTAGTCGACTGTTTCATCCCGGGATAATGACACTAGTGCTAATATTTGTATAAAACTTATAACTGCCATGACCGCCCCTATGTTTTTTTTTTGTTTTTTTTTTTTAATTTTAACTTCTATGATAATTAGAA
Source organism: Idaea straminata (assembly GCA_951213275.1). Taxonomy (NCBI): domain Eukaryota; kingdom Metazoa; phylum Arthropoda; class Insecta; order Lepidoptera; family Geometridae; genus Idaea; species Idaea straminata. The sequence goes on from OX577872.1 coordinate 7,906,736, forward strand.
AACAAAAATAATCATGACATAGGGGCATAGTCATGGCTGTTATAGGTTTTTTTGCAACCAAAATATTTGTGCTAGTGTCCAGGGAGGAAACAGTCGACTACGTTTGTATGAAAAGAGCGTCAGGTACGTTGGCTGCATAATTGCAGACCCACCGTAGAGCTCCAAAACGGCTGTTATAAGAATGTTTTCAACACAAGCAAGATTCTAGGCACCTGCTTTAGTTGAAGTTTAAAGTCTTCTAACTCATCAATTTATCAAACAAAAATGATTAGTATAAAACATGACAATAATAGTAATTTTAGAACTCTACTGAGGGCTGTAATTATGCAGCCTACTGTACCCTTCCTCTTAATAATGATATTGCGAATATTCTTCCAGAAAACAAAGAAATAATAATACTTTTCCGGCGATTGTCTGAAATATAGTATTTTTGCTTAGGTACTATATTTTTTTCAAACAGTTTATAGTAAGTTACACAAAAAAATATAGTAAAATACAATAATTTATAGGCAGGTTGGCAACCCTAGCACTGATTAACATAGCTCTTAAGGAAACCATTGTGATGAAACTCGCGGCTCCTTTGGACACGGTCGACTAAGCTGAGTGGTAGGTATAGGTACTGGACATAGTGTTCTCCACAGCACCCTGAATAGATTAAAGTTGCTGGCGTTATATTAATCGTATAGATCAGATGTATTCAATATTATTATGGTCACCATGCCGGACTGCCGATCGCAGGGTTTCGGGTTCGATTCCCGCCTCAGACATGTAATTATGCTTAGATATTTGTCTATTATTATTACAAATATTTACAAAAGAAAATTATTTAAGTGGTATATCCGTTGTCTAGCAGCCATAACACAAGTCTAGTTACTTAACTTGAGGCTAGGTGGCGATTTGTGGAATGTCTTGCAATATTTATTTATTTATCTTATATCATTAAATGAGCAATTCTTGTATATATATATAATTGGAATCTCGGAATCGGCTCCAACGATTTTCATGATATTTGGTATATAGGGGGTTTCGGGGGCGATAAATCGATCTAGCTAGGAATCATTTTTAGAAAATGTCATTTTATTCGTGTTTTAAGGCATTTGAGTAGTCCCAATTTAAACTGAAAAATATGACTCTTCCTGACATCTATTGGCGAACTACTAATACTATTTTTGTGTACAATAAAGTTATTCCAGCAGTTGTTAAGTAACACGAAGTCAATGAGTGTTTGCTTTGAGGTTAGACTAAGTAAAAAAAAAAAAAATAATAATACCGAGCAAAGCTCGGTCATCCAGGTACATTATTATTTTATTAGTCATCGGTGACAGACATTTTGCGCTTGGTCCTTATTTGAACCCCAAAACCTAAATATTGCAATTACTTATCATAATTAAGATTAATCTATCAATAATTATCATTTTTTATCTGAAATTATAAAACCAGTAAGGTCTGATTCACATGAATAAGTCCACAAAATGGCGTTCACCAAGTTGGTATTCTTAGGAGTTTTAGCGGCTGTGGCTGGTAAGTGTTCTTATAGTCTAAGATCCCTTTAAGAACGACCTCCACCGAGCTGGTTAATGGATGAAAAGTATTTTATATCAAACTAGCTTTAGCCCGCGACTTCGTCCGCACAGGAGTCGAAAATAGATCGAAGGTATTTCAAAGGTCGAAAATATATTTTTTTTACTTAAAATTGGATTGAGTTTCAAACACGTGACAAAATAAAATGTACTTACTTAATTGAAATCAAAAGCACTGAGGAGTTTGAGTCGAAGGAAATCCCCCCTAAAATAACTCTCTACGATGAAGGGATGAATTTCAATAAAAAACGAAACACGTTTTCCATCAATTCTGTTAAAGAATGTCTGTGCAAAATTTGAAGTAGATTGGATCAAGGAATCACGTTGTCCCATACAAACTTTGCCCCCCTTTTCACCCCCTTAGGAGTAAAATTTCGGAAAATCCTTTCTTATCAGATGCCTACGTCATACAAAGAACACACCCTCCAAGTTTCAGATCTTTACGATCAGCGGTCTAGCCTAGACCGCTGATCCGTCATTCAGTCATTGTTAATTTACAATTTTGTTTTTGACGTGATAACGTTTAATAAATTGATGGAACACCTGTATTCACAAAATACATGACGTCATACGTCATGTTCCGGGAATGCGTCATGTAATTAACAAGGTAACCATAGCAACGGATTATCGTAGCTGTTGCCACAAGGACCAGGACTGTAAAGTTTTATACCACGCTCTGTGATAAGTACAATACTACAAACTTGACGGGCGTGTGTGCGTGACTAGGCTTGTGTTATGGTGACGAGTGACGAATAGAAGACTTATATAAAGGAAAATAAAAATATTTTTTATCGTTTTCTTATGACGTTAACACATTAAATCATCGTCCGTAAACCGACTTTACAGACAACCATTTTTTATCAAATTTCACTGATTTGGTTCAAAGACAAATTCTATACTAATTGAAAGTATGTGGCTAAGAGAATAATCGATAGGTTGACATTTTTTTTCCTAAACCGCGGGACCCGCCTCGCGGGTTCACCCGCGTGAGTCCCGATCCCGAAAAAGATTCGAGATCAAAAGTATACTATGTCTTTTTCCATCTTCTTAACTAACATTATGCCGATATTCATCCAAATTGGTCAAGCCGTTTAACCGTGAAGACAAACTAATATACAAACTCATGAATTAAAGAAAAAAAATGGTTTTCTTTCAGCATTTCCCTCCCAGGTAGAGGACAAAATCTTCGCAAGATGGGCCTCCGAAGACCTCCGATACACCCACCGGGAGGATGACCACGGCAACGCCCATCTGGTGGACAACTGGGTCAAGATGAGCGACTTGGAGCGCATAGCTAGATATACACCGGACTCTTCAAACCAGTACCATCTTTTTACGAGGTAAGGGATCTTCAAATACATCATCATATCATCATCATCCCAGCGATGTTCCCGGTTGCCTCCCCCTCGGGAGCCCGGGGCCCGCTTTCCTGCTTGTACTTGAACGGGCTGTTTTCCGCAATTAGACCCTTTTTAATTGAGTCTTTTTGCGTGAGGATGGAGTAGGCTTGCCCAGCACCCTTTCAGCCTAGTCGATCATTTCTAGAGGAGAGAACTTGTCAATACTTCTGGAGCCAAATAAGCCGCGGGTTTCATCACGATGTTTTCCTTCACCGTAAGAGCAATGTCAATAAAGTTTTCTTAAGAAAGATACATTGGTACACGGCCGGCCGGGATTCTAACCCATGACCTTCAGAATGAAAGTGGAGGTATCTACCACTAAGCCAACACCGCTCTGTCGCTTTCCTACTTTTACGCCTCCACTTCGCACGATCTTCGACATCCTGGTTAGTAAGACCATTTGCACGCATATCACCCTTTACGACGTCAAACCAGCACTTCTTGGGTCTACCTAGTCTGTCACGACCCGGCGGAGGCGCCATGGCAAGACATTTGTTTCCCACGCAGCAAGCCGGTTTTCGCAAGACGTGACCGAAGGGATCTTCATTTATAGTGTAACAAAAACCAGCCAAGTGCAATTCAGTTGTATGTATTTTTTTTATCCAGGGCTAACCCGAGGGTATCCCAAGTTCTACTCCTGAACAATGTGAACAGCATCCAGACGTCAAACTTCGATGCCAACAAGAGAACGGTCATCATCATGCACGGCTTCTTGGGCTATGCGAGCTCAACTGTCAACAGTGTTACGGTGCCAGGTTCGTTTAAAGCACTATAGTATAATAAAAAAATCGACAAAACACTACAAATCGAAAAAACACTACAAAGTCAAAGTTTTTTGGAAGACGTCTAAAAGACGTTTCGGCAGATATAAATTGAAACGCTTTTGAGGTGCAATTCTGTTAATCACTCCAAAGATCCTCGTCTGATCTTCACCAAATTTAATTTTTAATGGGACCACCCTTGAGGTAGACCCTTTCCAACAGAAAAAGATTCAAAATTAAAGCTCTTCGCTGTCTGTCCCTATGTATCCTTAGACCTTTAAAACTTAATAGATATAGGGTGATTCAAGAGGAAGGTTTTCATATATAAAACAAAACTACCACGCGAACGAAGTCCAGGGCAACAGTTAGTTTACTCTATATTCCAGAGTTCTATAAATTAGCTACTGTTTCAGCGTATTTGGCTGCTGAAGACATGAACGTCATTGTCCTGGATTGGGGTGCAGGATCCAACTGGGGACCTAATGCTGGCGCTGCTGGTAAGTTCGTATTAATTCCTAAGTCAGGAGAACTGTGGGCAGCAGTTCTGACTTCGTATGAAGGATTTGACTGAGTTTTAGGGCATCTTCCTCATATCGATAGCATAAATTAGAGGGGAAATGATTGGGTAGGGTCAGATCCGTCAGGTGCCAGCTCTTTGACGTTGTTATTAGCTGACATAAGATAAGCCAACGCACAGACCCGCCCACTCCAGTATTCTGCCAGGTGTTTGGCCTTGTTATTAGCTGACATAAGATAAGCCAACGTACAGACCCGCCCACTCCAGTATTCTGCCAGGTGTTTGGCCTTGTTATTAGCTGACATAAGATAAACCAACGTACAGACCCGACCACTCCTGTATTCTTCCAGGTTTTTGGCGTTGTTATTAGCTGACATTAGATAAGCCAACGTATAAGTTATAATATATTTGAGAATTTGGAACTAATTGACCTGGTCTTCCATAGGTTCTGCAGCAGGTCGATTCATCAATTGGTTGAACGGCGTCTCAGGAGGGCGGGCTGATAGATGGATCTGTGTGGGCTTCAGCGTGGGTGGACATGGTGCAGCTAACATTGCGAGAGCTATCAATGGACAAGTACAGTCTGTTATTGGTAAGTTGGTATACATTCAGAAGGACAATTCTCGTAAAAAAAATTGTTCAAATTCCATCAATGATAAGTTAACCAGAGGTAGATACGTCTTTCCGAAATAAACTTGACCGCACGAAATTAAGGCAATAGACTCATAATCCCTCGGGTGTTTTACGCATAGGTATTGCATAAAGACACGTCAGATTATTGTGTCACACAACGATGACCTATTTATTATTTTAAAAAGTTCCAAATCTCTCGATTGATGAGTGGTTTTATAGCCACTGCACTGTAGTCAAAAGAATTATAATTTTAAACTTTTCAAATTTACACGATTTCCTACCTATTCATAGTAATAATTGTTCCTGGTCGCCTTTTTTATTTCTCTTACCTCGACGCGCGAGGTTTCGACTATGTTACAAACGTCATGGTTGCGAGGAGTATCATTAAAATTGAAATCTATACTTATATAATAAAGCTAAAGAGTTTGTTTGTTTGTTTGTTTGAACGCGCTAATCTCAGGAACTACTGGTTCGAATTGAAAAATTATTTTTGTGTTGGATAGTCCATTTATCGAGGAAGGCTATAGGCTACTTTTTATCCTGATATTCCCATGGGATCGGGAGTTACGCGGGTGAAACTGCGGAGCGCTGCTAGTATTTTTTTAATTTTACTTAGTTCTGTGGAATAAACACTATTTTTTATATATTTTTTGTTATTTTTAATTATTTTTTTTGGGAAGATCCGAAGATTAGAATATATTATGGTTTTCTTAACACCCTGTATATTTAATCAGGTCTGGACCCCGCTGATCGTTGGGACGACAGTACCGCCTTCCGTCCCGATGATGGAGCCTACACCGAGGTCATCCACACCAGCTCCATTGGTGACCAGGAAGCTCTAGCTCAGGCTGACTTCTACCCCAACGGTGGACGGAGCCAGCCTGGCTGCCTCGGCTCTGTCTGTCATCATTCAAGGTATGAATGATGATCTATCTGATAACTATGCTATATTTTTGATGTCTGCAAAGAACGAGGGCAAATAGGAATTTCATAAATTACGACAGGTCTTATCATGGTTTTGGGGTTAAGATTGTTTGTTTGTTGAAAAATAGGTTTCGTGGCTTATAGTAGTCGATGCACATTTGGTGGACGCCCACGATCAATATTATTGGATTCAAAGCATTTATAATTAAATGTACTGGAGGGCATAATAGTACATTACGATATAAGTGTGGTAAATTGAGCTTTGCATAGAGGTGGTTTATGACAACCTTTATTGCTGGAGTAAAACGTCTTTTTTGGTACCTACTTTATTTTATCCATCAAAACAGTATAACCCAGATAAATTAAGAATGTTTCATCTACCTAACATGTAATTAGCAGTAGGATACCAATTTAACTTATCTGGATAACTTATAACACACTAGTGGCGTCGAGGTAACGTAATACGTTGGGTTATGAGCCTAAAAGCGGTTGAATAAGATTCACTTTATGAGCAACTGTGATAAAAAAATGTTTACATAATTATAGAACGTAATTGTGTATAGAAATTACTGTTCACCGTTCATAATGAAATTTGTTTTCTTGTTGTTTTAGGTCCTTTTACTTCCTGGCTGAGAGCCTAGAGACTGGAGGTTTTACAGGTAATTATTTATACATTTCAACACAGCTGTATTGGCACTGGCATGAAACGCTGTTGTGTCTGGGATATGTTTTAAATTAAGACTATTTCCAGCACCAAAGGGGCTGTCCAATTATCACGTGAGGCTCGAAATGGGGTTCATAAAAATCACAAAATATCACAAGGGGGGGGGGGAGGGTGTAGTAGTCATATATCGACGACCCAGTTGGCACAATGGTCACCATGCCGGACTGCCAAACACAGGGTTGCGGGTTCGATTCCCGCCTCAGACAAGTATTTATGCTTAGATATTTGTCTGTGGTCTGGTTGTTTCTATGTATTATATTTACAAAAAAAGTATATAAGTAGTATATCCGTTGTCTAGCACCCATAATACAAGTCTAGTTACTTAGCTTGGGGCTAGATGGCGATGTGTGGAATGTCCTGAAATATTTATTATTATTATTATTATTTATATATATCACGTGTATTTTTCGGTAAACGCGCGATACTCAAACGTAAAGCGGCGAAAATTTTTCTATAAAATTTTTGAACTTATACTTGTCTATATATATATAAAATGTTATGTTGGTTTGTGTACGCTTCAAAAACTCAAAAAGTTCTGCACCGATTGAGCTGAAATTTTAGAATGATATATATTCCGCATCAAGGATTGTTTTTATCTAATTTTTGCATCAGTCACATACTAGTTTTTGCCACAGCGAAGCGTGGCAGGGTACAGCTAGTATTCTAAAAATATTAAAAAAAAAAAAAGGTGGGGCCTGTCGTCAACGACCAAGTTGTAAAACTGACATTTTTTGATAGTTTTGCTAAGATGTTACAAAAATGTTTTCTTAACCCCTGGTAGCCGACAAATAGGTAATTGATTTTGACCATCGAAATCCCTGAAACTACAAGAGCTACGAGTCTGAAACAACGCACGGGGATTCCTTTTAGGAGGTAGGGGAACACTGAGATAGGATTTCGGAAATTCAATCTCTAAAGGAGTAAAAAGGGATGTTAAAGTTTGAAATTCGTAGTCTCTTTTTAAGTTAAAGATCACTTTTAAGGCTACTTAAGCTGCCAAACGTAACGCGCCAGAAATACCCGTCGCTTACAACTAACATTGTTGATTGTAACGAATGTGTTTTGTTTTTCTCAAAAGTGCTGAGATGGAATTGTAGGTGAGGTCTTTACCGACATTTTGGAATAATTTTAGACGAAAATTCTTTGTCTTTTCAAAGCTAGACTAGTTTTAATTCTTAATTTTAGGATAGCTTCAAAACTATAGAGAATTTTTGGCTTAAAATGTCATCAAAATGTCGGTAAAAATCTCACTTACAATTCCATCTCAGTACTTTTGTGAAAAACAAAATACATACGTAACAATCAACAATGTTCACCAACTAAGGCGACCGGTGCCGGTAGTAACTACTTAGTAGGCTGTGTACCAAGGTCGTTGGCGTAGGGACCCACCTTAAAGAGGTGGTGCCTCGTATGCGGGTAAAACTGAGTGTTTGCATATTTTTGCGACGACCCAGTTTGCACAATGGTCATCATGCCGGACTGCCAAACACAGGGTTGCGGGTTCGACGTCCGTCTCAGACATGTATTTATGCTTAGATATTTGTCTGTGGTCTGGTTGTTTCTATGTATTATAAGTATATATTTACAAAAGAAAAGTATATAAGTACTACTACTTGTACATGAACGGGCTGTTTTCCGCAATGAGATCCTTTTTTATTGGGTCCGTTTTGCGTGAGGATAGAGTAGGCTTGCCCAACACCCTCTCAGCTTTGTTGACTATTTTCAGAGGAGAGAACTTGTCAATACTTCTGGAGCCTACTATGCCGCGGGTTTCATCACGATGTTTTCCTTCACCGTAAGAGCAATGTCAATTAGCATATCCGTTGTCTAGCACCCATAACACAAGTGTAGTTGGTGTACTTAGCTTGAGGCTAGATGGCGATGTGTGGAATGTCCTGCAATATTTATTTATTTTCTAATAAAATATTTATAATATTAACAGGAAGAAGATGTAATTCCGTAGCAGAAGCCCATGCGGGTAATTGCAGCGGGACTACATTGCAGATGGGCGGACTTAATAATAAGAATGGGTAAGTTTTTCAATGTTAAAGTTTGTTTATGATACCTTATGCTTTGCAGCAAAGTCAAACTCGTTATTCATTTAATATCACACAATTTTCATGAACATATTTAAAAAGCTAAGCTATGTGTGCCTTCGGAACGCGTCCACCATCTCGTTATTCCCTAATAATTAACCTTTCTATTGGTGAAAGTATTTTTGAAATCGGTTCAGTTGTTTCGGATATTACTCCCAACATGCATACAAACTTTTTAACAACGTTACCTCTTTATAATATTAGTATAGATATTAACGCAAAAGGTTAAAAAATGTAATGCCGTTTTTTTGTCAAAATCGACATCTTTCAGCATTTTTTTATGTGTCTTATAGCTTAGAAAAGCGCCCGCGCTTTCAAACTGGCTCTTGTTTATGAAATCTACTGTGGAGGAAGTTAGACCCAAGGCTAAAACACCAAAGCCCAGGCCTTATTCTACTATTTTGCGTTAAAGGATTTACCATTGTCATTATATCGAGACTGTTGATATTATATCGAGATTGTGACTTTATTTGATATTCTGCTAAAGTTTTAATAACATTGCAATAGAATCGCTATGGAGTCTCAATGGAATGGTAATAGATACGTCGCTGGTGTTGCCTACCAACATGGTATATGTAAGCGATATACCGTTTTAACAACTATCGAGATTCCATTGAGCCACGATTCTAGAGCAGAATACCAAAGTGAGTCAGTGGTGCATCAGTGGTGTTTCGATAGAATAGTTAACATTATAACCAATTTGACATGTAATGTCATATTTTTGACATTAAATGTCTATAACGATTCTATCGACACTCTATTGAAACACAATTGTATTAGCAGACTTAGGCTTTTCACTAACCGCGATTTGGTTAATTTTGATTATTTAAATATTATTTCAGAAATGGGATCTATCACCTGACTACCAATAGAGGACCTCCATTCTCACAAGGATAAAATAAAATCACGAAATATTTTTAAGTTTTTTTAAGATTATCTATGATTTTTAATAAATAGAAACTTCAGTTAATTTTTTTTGGTTTTATTGAAATTTTGATGGCAATTCAATACATATTCATAAGTAGTTATAAGTTAGAATTTATATTTTTTGAAGTGAAAACTTCTTTAGCGGCGTTGAGCACTTTTTCTGTAATGGGTATAAAATCTTAAACTCGCGTCAGGACACGTGACCTGATCGAAAAAGCGTAAGACGGATGGAGAGTAGACAGCTATAGTTTTAAAGTGTTAAATTTTTAATGTAATATAAATTGTCATGTTTGTGTACGATAGCGCAATAAATGAATATTGTATTCTACCACATAAATGATAGTACTTTAATACTGATAAAGCAATTGGTGCAAAATTATTCCCTAACCATTCCAAAATATCAAACATGCTCAACGTTAATAATCAAGTTTTCACTTCTGCCGGCACTCCCGGAGTGCAATTTTTTTTTTGTTATATGTAATCATTTTGCGTTCTGTTTTTATGGTGCAATAAAGTGTTTATCTATCTATCTACTATTCGAATCTTGAAAATCAAAATACCTATTATTAAAATATCGACGTTCAAAATCGCTAAACCTACGATTATGCATAATAAGGAAAAATATAATAGAATTCTCCATTTTTCTACATTAGAATTAAATTGATAGTATTTCGAAAACGAGAATAGATATGAAAAAAGATTTAAGCATTTAAAGTCACGTGTTTTTCATTTCTTTCATCAGCAATCTGACGACACTTATAATAAATATTGCAGGACATTCCACACATCGCCATCTAGCCCCAAGCTAAGTAACTACACTTGTGTTATGAGTGCTAGACAACTCAAATGCTACATATCTACTTTTTTTTGTAAATATATACTTATAATACATAGAAACAACCAGACCATAGACAAATATCTAAGCATAAATACATGTCCGAGGCGGGAATAGAACCCGCAAACCTGTGTTTGGCAGTCCGGCATGGTGACCATTGTGCCAACTGGGTCGTCAACTTCAAGAACCTAACCTCCTTGCGAACAAGTCATTTTTGTTCGATGTTTTGCCGTTATTCTTCCATTAAATCTATGAGGAGAACCGGTTAAAAAACAACACTTTAAAATAAAATAAACATATAATTATTAGGTATTATTTTATGAAAAGTAGGTATATTTATAAAGCAACCATAACTTATTCATTGCACGAAAGTTTCAGTTCAAAGGGTGTGACTGAATCTAACACCTTTGTATACAGGGTGGTTTCATCAAATGATCTCTTACCGTGAATTATAGGTATAATTTAGCAACAAAATAATAAAATATTCTTTGTAACAATTTAATAATAAACACCTAAATTATTTAAATAACCTACCTCCTTCAATTTCATAAAAATTAGAAGTCCAAGAGGTGCCTAGTTTATAATATTTTGTCTTTTTTAATGTTTTTTCCTAATACTATACATTTTCCTTGTAGTATACACATTAGGTTTTATTTTTTTAGTTGATTTTTCTGATTTATAAGAAGATTATATGTTTTTGAGTTGATTTATCTGAAAAAAATAGTTTTAATTTTGTTTTTTTTTTTATATGTTTATTAAACATAGGTATGCAAACAGTATCTATAAATAATACAATTAAATAATAATATGGCTGTCATACATAATGAATATATTTCAAATTTTTGATATATACCATAAATACCCGATATTTTGATGTTTATAATATTATCGGATATTTTCGAACCCTGATTTCTGGAAATATTTTCAAGGAAAAATGTATCTGGCAAAATTATTCTAGGAGGAAATCTCAAACAACCGCCCTAAGGGGTTTTCCTCTGTCATTTCTTATTTATAAACAAGAAAACGGAATAGAAGTTTGAATGTAAAGAAAGGGATAGAAAGAGGACGATTTAGAAAAGATGCATGGAGTGTGAGAGAGATGGATGTGAACTATGAGATGACGACTAATGGAGGTGTATGGAAAAAGACATATTGCGCCTGCTAAATTTAGGCAAGGGCAGGCAGAAGAAGATGATTTAAAAGATTTTTCAGCTTATTATTTCCTTCTCAACAGACGCACTAGGCGTTTTGCTTTGTCATTCCTTAATCGTACTACAAGGGAATGGAATCAGTTGCCTGCGTCTGTCTTTATTTACGCGTACAATCTGTGTGTCTTCAAGTCGCGAGTGAACAGGTATCTTCTGGACACCACGTGTTACATCTTAGACGCATCGTCACCTACCATCAGGCAGGTGTGGAAAGATTTTTTGTTTGTTTGTAATAATTTATGTAGAAGCTAGTTTAAGTATCCCTATATATATATATATAAAATCACCCCCTTAGGGGTAGAATTGCGGAAAATCCTTTCTTATCCGATGCCTTCGTCACACAAAAAACACACCCTCCAAGTTTCAGGTTTTTACGATCAGCGGTTTAGGCTGTGCGTTGATCCGTCAGTCAGTCAGTAGTTCAGGACAAAGCATTTTATATGTATAGATTTTCGTGTCGCAATGAATGATGTGTCGCACCTATATCCATTGCTGAACCGATTTGTATGATTTTTTGTGTATATTCGTTCTCAGAATCATACAACTTTTATTTTTAATTTTTTAATTTTTTTGTAAATAGCAAAACAACGTTTCCCGGGAAAGCTAGTACTTTAAAAAAAAAATCATCCTGTATATATATAAGCGGTTGAAAAAGCCATAATAAAGCATTGAGGTAAGTTTATTGCTCAGACGTGAGTGAGAGCTTTTATGTTGTACTTAGAGAAGCTTGCTTAGGATGTTACTGACTTATAACTAAGTTATGATTATTTTGTATAACTTTATATTAAGTCTATTTATGCTGCCATTTTCAAGAGTATGGTAACTGAACATTACTTTCACTCTATTGGTACATAACTCTCTTATTTATTTTCATATTTATATTGACGACCCAGTTGGCACAATGGTCACCATGCAAACATAGGGTTGCGGGTTCGATTCTCGCCTCAGACATGTATTTATGCTTAGATATTTGTCTGTGGTCTGGTTGTTTCTATGTATTTTAAGTATATATTTACAAAAGAAAAGTATATAAGTAGTATATCCGTTGTCTAGTACCCATAACACAAGTCTAGTTACTTAGCTTGGGGCTAGATGGCGATGTGTGGAATGTTCTGCAATATTTGTTTATTTATATTCATGTTTCTTCTCTTAGAAATGCTTGTATAGTATTATTTAATTTATATATTTCTTATTATATATAATTGTTAATATATTCTCACTACGAATAGTATTGCTAAATATTATTATGTGTATGTTATGATATGTATGTTTAGGTATTTCGTTTATAATATATTTTACGTAGGTATTTATTATTAAATGTGTTTTTTACACCACACGACCTACCAGTTAAGCTAAACCTTCTCCATCCTAAGGTTGCCTGTAAGAAATTTCGTAGTTAATTAGCTTTCTTGTCTTGTTTGTCATTTTCAATGTTTTGTGTGTTGTACAAATAAAGTGTTTATCTATCTATCTATCTATCAAACGTAACGCGCCAGAAATACTCGTCGCTTACAACTAACATTGTTGATTGTAACGAATGTGTTTTATTTTATTTATTTTATCTTATTTTATTAATAATTCACACAGCAGATTACAATCACAAAAAGTAGGAAAGTATACAATAACAGGTTATGATCTAGACTGTAATCCTAAATGCGAATATAAAAGCTCCTGTTTTGTTTTTCTTAAAAGTGCTGAGATGAAACCTTTACAATTCGGAGTAATCTTATATATATAAAAGAAAGTCGTGTTAGTTACACCACTTATAACTCAAGAATAGCAGAACAGATTTGGGTGAAAATTGGTAGGGAGGTAGCTTAGAGCCAGGAGACGGACATAAGATACTTTTTATCCCAATATGCCCACGGGATCGGGATTTACGCGGGTGAAACCGCGGGGCGCAACTAGTTTGTTATGAAAATTCCTTGTCATTTCGAACTTATACTAGTTTGAATTCTTAATTTTAGGATAGCTTTTAAAATAATGGGAAATTATTGTTCAAAGTCACACCAAAATGTCGGTAAAAATCTCACCTACAATTCCATCTCAGCACTTTAGAGAAAAACAAAACACATACGTAGCAATCAACAATGTTCACCAACGAAGGCGACCGGTGCCGGTAGTAACTATTTAGTAGGCTGTGTACCAGGTATATTTTTAGGAAAAATAACTGCTGGTTCGATTTTTTTTTTGTGTTGGATAGTCCATTTATCGAGGAAGGTTATAGGCTACTTTTTATTTAAATAATAAATGAATAAAATAAAAATACATACATATTTAACATTATAAATACAAAAAATGAAGTGACCAGTTAGTCAAATAACCCGTCCCTTATCGTACCCGGCGTAAAGGTTCCCATAATGCTAGAAGCATTGCCACGTTGAATGGCGATGGCTAACCTCTGCGCTAGAAACGAGCCGGAACAGGAGTCAAAATCACATTTTGATATTCCCACGGGATCGGGACTTACGCGGGTGAAACCGCGGAGCAGCTAGTCCTACTAATATAATAAACTAGCTGCGCCCCGCGGTTTCACCCGCGTAAGTCCCGATCCCGTGGGCATATTGGGATAAAAAGTATCCTATGTCCGTCTCCTGGCTCTAAACTACCTCCCTACCAATTTTCACCCAAATCTGTTCTGCCGTTCTTGAGTTATAAGTGGTGTAACTAACACGACTTTCTTTTATATATATATAGATAGATGTGAAAGTTTGTGTGTGCGTGTGTGTGTTTGTTACTCCTTCACGCAAAAACTACTGGACCGATTGCGATAAAACTCGGTATGTAGATAGCTGGAGACCTGGATTGACACATAGGCTACTTTATATCCCAATATTCCTACGGGATCGGGACTTACGCGGGTGAAACCGAGGGCGTAGCTAGTATAAAATAAAACACACAAATTCGTAAGAATTTCAAATTTTTTCATTTTCATTTTCTTAAGTATCTATTGGTACACGGATTCGAACCCACAACCTTCGAAATACTCTATTTTACTGCTAAACCAACACCACTCTACACAAGGTTTTATTCGCGATGAAGTAACCGGAATTCCAATACATTTAATATAAGAAAAAGCCATTATTTCAGCTTATATTAGCTACAAGAGTTCACCCATAGGGTACTGCATTAAGTAGGGATTTCACGAACATAAATCTGTCAGAATTAGAGTAGGTATTGCGAAGTAGGTACCAACACTTCTTGACTGGTACTGTCGGTAACTAAAGTGCAGAATTTATACCTCCAAAATCGCTATTAAGGTACAGTCGGCTGCATAATTGCAGCCCCCGGTAGAGTTAAAAAACTACTATTATTGGCATGATTTCATTCTAATATTTTTTGTTTGATTAATTGATGAGTTAGAAGACTTTAAACTTCAACTAAAGCAGGTGCCTAGAATCTTGCTTGTGTTGAAAACATTCTTATAACAGCCGTTTTGGAGCTCTACGGTGGGTCTGCAATTATGCAGCCGACCGTACCTGCGGGTAATCTATATAATAATACTAGCTGCGCCCCGCGATATCACCCGCATAAATCCCGATCTCGTAGGAATATCAGGATAAAAAGTAGCTTATATGTTAATCCAGGTCTCCAGCTATCTACATACCGAATTTCATTGCAATCGGTTTAGTAGTTTTAGCGTAAAGGAGTAACAAACATACACTCACACACAAACTTTCACATTTATAATATTAGCAAGAAGTAGGATTATAAAGATGAAGAAATTGTTTGAACGCAGAGTTCGTTTGTTTGTTTGAACGCTCAATCTCAAGAACCACTGGTACGAATTGATAAATGATTCTTGTGTTGGATAGTTAATTTATCGAGGAAGGCTTTAGGCTATATAACATCACGTTGCGACCAATAGGAGCGAAGAATCAGTGGGAAATGTGCGAAAAAACGGGGAAAATTATTCATATTTGAGGGCTTCTATTGTTTGTTTGAACGCGCTGATCTCAGGAACTGTTAGATCGAATTGAAAAATATAAGCTACTCTTTATCCTGATATTCCCACGGGATCGAGACTTACTAATATTATGATTTGTATGAAACTTAGGTGGAGTTTAGCAACTAACACCGTTGCTATGGTTACCATCATTTTTTTCTTATGACGTTATCACGTAAAATTCTCGTCCGTAAACCGACTTTACACACAACCAGTTTTTTAACTCAAACAAGATTCTAAGCTCCTGCTTGAGTTTAAGTTCAAAGTCTTTCAACTCATCACTACATAGTATAAAACAAAGTCGCTTCCCGCTGTCTGTCTCTATGTATGCTTAGATTTTTAAAACTACGCAACGGATTTTGATGCGGTTTTTTTTTAGATAGAGTGATTCAAGAGGAAGGCTTATATGTATAAATAGCTTTTGCCGGCGACTTCGTCCGCGTAGACGTTGAAAATGGTACTCTTAAGCAAACCACCCCCCAAAATGACTTTCTACCCCTAATTAACTCCGTTAGGGGATGAATTTCAATAAAATACGAAACACGTGTTCCATCAATTCTGTTAAAGAATGTTTATGCAGAAGTAAATTGGACTAAAGAATCACGTTGTCCCATATAAACTTTGCCCCTCTTTTTTACCCTCTTAGGGGTGGAATTTCAGAAGATCCTTTCTTATCGGATGCCTACGTCATACAAAGAACACGCCCTCCAAGTTTCAGGTCTCTACGATCAGCGGTTTAGGCTGTGCGTTGATCCGTCAGTCAGTCAGTCAGTAGTTCAGGACAAAGCATTTTATATGTATAGATACATGCATAATATAGCCGTGCGAAGCCGGGGCGGTTCGCTAGTTGATTAATAATTTATGACAAACAATTAGACATTTTGTATAGAGACAACTCTACGTATTAAACAACTTCCTGACAATTCCACGAAGGCTTAAAATGGAAAACATCCAATTTAAACAAAAATCGGTCAAGTGCGAGTTGGACTATTGCATCGAGGGTTCCGGATACAGACATGTTTTCGTAAAAAAATGTTGATTGTCAACAAGAATGACAATAAAGGATTTTTATAGACAGACGGATAAACGATTGTGGTCGGGGTTCGAATAAAACAGATTAATTCATGTTTTTTTTAACTTGTCGATCGATAGCTTAAAGCCGAATGGCACCTCGTCACTATGGAAGCTGTAGAACTTTGGAAAGTCATTGTTTTTGACATGGTAACGTTTAGTAAATTGATGGAACTTCTGCATTTACAAAAAAGTGTCACGGTAATATTATGTGACGTCATGCATCATGGTTACTTAGGAAACAGAGTATTTTATAATAATATTGTTTATCTGGGCTTGTGTTATGGTGACGAGTGACGAATAGAAGACTTATATACAGGAAAAAATATATATAAGGAAAGAAAAAAAACCTCAGTTTTTCATCATTTTCTTATGACGTTATAACGTTCAAATATCGTCCGTAAACCGACTTCACAGACCATTTGTTTTTTTTTACAAAAAATAATAATACCTTAATATTTAAATTGTTTTAAATAAATCTTTAATTAGACCCTGTTTAATTGGGTCCTTTTTTGCGTGAGGATGAAGTAGGCTTACCCAGCACCTACTATACCCTCTCAGCTTAGTCGATCGTGTCCAGAGGAGAGCACTTGTCAATACTTCTGAAGCCAACTAAGACGCGAGTTTCATCACGATTTTTTCCTTCACCGTAAGAGCAATGTCAATTAGCGCATATAATTTTTTCTTAAGAAAAACCCATTGGTGCACCGCCGGGTTTCGAACTCACGACCTTCAGAATGCAAGTTGTGGGGTGCCCAGATAGAGTAATGAAACTAGTCGTCTATTTCGATGATAGGATTTATTCTCCTAGTAATAACCTGACTCCGTATAACATACTACAGCTTATATGTACTACACAGATATCTAGATAGGAAAGGGTAACAGTAGGTAGCGCATCTGATATACAAACTATCACGTACACACGTGATATTATTAAGATATGATAAAGACACGTATTTCTACGGTCGCTATAGATTACGACGGAATGTGCTGACACACAGGGATGTGTGTCCGCCACAACAGTCAAGGTATCTACCACTAAGCCAGCACCGCTAACAGGGTCTTTATTGCATACTGTATTAATCTATAGCATTTAGAGTTGCTGGAGCATTTCAGTTGAGGTCAGTCCTTTTAGACTAGTACACGGCATCCCGCAATTTTGATTTGAAACATCTATTCTTCTTCTTTTTCGTTACACTCTTGACAGAGCGGTCGTGAGCATCATGTAGTAGAGGGGGTAGATGTTGCGCGCTTCACGACTGACAGAAACATCTATAGCCGCACGTAAAACCGGCGTGGCGGCGCGTCGCCACGGCATGCGTCGCCACGCTTTATGATAAATAAATGCTGCAGGACATTCCACACATCGCCATCTAGCCCCAAGCTAAGTAACTAGACTTGTGTTATGGGTGCTACACAACTCATATACTACTTATTTACTTTTCTTTTGTAAATATATACATATACAAAACAAAAATACAAATATATTTATTCAACAAAAAAGGTGAAGTACATAATGATTACATGTCTAGGTAGGCACCTTATAATATTACTGCAGGTTATATATGTAGAAACAACCAGATCACAGACAAATATCTAAGCATAAATACATGTCCGAGGCGGGAATGGAACCCCCAACCCTGTGATCGGCAGTCCGGCATGGTGACCATTGTGCCAACTGGGTCGTCAATGTGTATGATGATACAGTCTATATGCAGTAGCGTGTACGGGTTACTTTTACAAAATAATGTCGATGTTTCACATCTGCCAGGAGTCCCGTGACGGCTCACATTTTTGTGCCTATTAATTCTTTGTTTTTGTAACTCTGTTTTATTTTCATTAATTTTGTTTTGTAATTATGGAGTTCAAAAATTACTATTATTGGCATGTTTTCATTCTAATATTTGACGACCCAGTTGGCACAATGGTCACCATGCCGGACAGCCAAACACAGGGTTGGGGGTTCGATTCCCGCCTCAGACAAGTACTTATGTTTAGATATTTGTCTGTGGTCTGGTTGTTTCTATGAATTATAAGTATATATTTACAAAAGAAAAGTTTATAAGCAGTATATCCGTTATCTAGCACCCATAACACAAGTCTAGTTACTTAGCTTGGGGCTAGATGGCGATGTGTAGAATGTCCTGAAATATTTATTTATTTATTATTTTATATTTTTGTTTGATCACGAGTTAGATGACTTTAAACTTCAACTAAAGCAGGTGCCTAGAATCTTGCTTGTGTTAAAAACATTCTTATAACAGCCGGTTTGGAGCTCTACGGTGGGTCTATAATTATGCAGCTGACCGTACATATTTTATGGTTTACTCTATAATTGTCCGTGTGCTCTTCTAATGTCTATTCTATTGTACGGACCCCTAAAAATAAAACAAATAGGTATTATTATAGGTACCTACGTTCATACATACGGAACACATTCGTATAAAAAGGGGGAAGAACTTTCTATGAATAAAATTACAATTTGAAATTTATACCTCTCGAGTTATTTATGTTTAATTCAATATGGGATGAAGGATTTAAATTTCTAAAACGGAAAATGACATTTTTAACAAATTAAAAAAATGCGAATTGTGTTTTGCTTGAAAAGAGTGACAGTGTTGTTTTTGTTTTCATTTAAATCGTCTATTGTTTATGTTACGATGGTCTTGTGTTTTTTAGACCGTCTTTTGCACCAGTTTGAAATTTTTAACAAATTTATAAAAATGCGAATCGTGTTTTGCTTGAAAATTATGTTTACGATGGTCTTGTGTTTTTTAGACCGTCTTTTGTACCAGTTTGACATTTTTAACAAATTAAAAAAATTTGCGAATCGTGTTTTGCTTGAAAATTATGTTCTTTTGTTTCTGTTACGATGGACTTTAGTTTCTATTTAGACCGTATTTTGTTTCAGTTTAGATAGTTGGTTTTCGTTTAGATAGTCTTTCGTTTTCGTTTCGATTGCCTTTTGAGCAAAACAACAAAATAATTATGAATAAGAAAAAAAATCTTATATCTTTAAATGAGCAATTCTTGTGTATATATATATATATATATATATATACTAGCAGCGCTCCGCAGTTTCACCCGCGTAACTCCCGATCCCGTGAGAATATCAGAATAAAAAGTAGCCTATAGCCTTCCTCGATAAATGGACTATCCAACACAAAAATAATTTTTCAATTCGAACCACTAGTTCCTGAGATTAGCGCGTTCAAACAAACAAACAAACTCTTCAGCTTTATAATATAAGTACTCGTATATATATAATTGGAATCTCGGAATCGGCTCCAACGATTTTCATGAAATTTGGTATATAAAGGGTTTCGGGGGCGATAAATCGATCTAGCTAGGAATCATTTTTAGAAAATGTCATTTTATTCGTGTTTTATCGAAACTTACTTTTTTTTATCTGAAAAATATGACTCTTCCTGACATCTATTGGCGAACAACTAATACTATTTTTTGTGAACAATAAAGTTATTCCAGCAGATGGCGTTGTTAAGTAACACGAAGTCAATGAGTGTTTGCTTTGAGGTTAGACTAAGTAAAAAAAAAATACCGAGCAAAGCTCGGTCATCCAGGTACTAACGTCTTAAGAAAACATTGTTGATAACCCACTTCGCCGATTTTCCCTGTGAAATGATAGATAGATAGATAGGTAGGCCGGTCGGCCGTGCACCAATGTATTTTTCTTAAGAAAAATTTATGTGCTCTAATTGACATTGCTCTTACGGTGAAGGAAAACATCGTGATGAAACCCGCGGCTTAGTTGGCTCCAGAAGTATTGACAAGTTCTCTCCTCTGGACATGGTCGACTAAGCTGAGAGGGTAGTAGGTGCTGGGCAAGCCTACTCCATCCTCACGCAAAAACGGACCCAATTAAAAAGGGTCCAATGGCGGAAAACAGCCTGTATACAAGTAGATAGATAGATAGATAAATTCTTTATTGTAAGCACCAATTTCAAACAACATTAATAATTTAAAAAAAAACAAAGCTTAAGTCCAAGTGTTACAAAGGGCGGCCTTATCGCTCAAAGCGATCTCTTCCTTTCTTCTTCTTCATTCTGCGCGCGATCGCTGCTCGCTTTGGTCGCACGCATCTCAACACTGTCCGCACGCTCGTAGACTATAAGAAATAGTGATGTGCACATCTTACGTTATTATTATCGATAATGGATAAGTTTTTGATACACGGATCTTCCAGTCCCGCTGGTACCAAACGTGCCCGGGACGAGACAAAAGATAACTGGCAAATACCCAAGAGATTTGCTGGTACAAAGGAGGCGCCGAAGGACAAAGGAACCTCAACCGGCAATAGATTTGGAGCGCTTTCGGTAGACGAAATGGACAAGACGCTGAAACCATTTAATGATGCGACGTACAAGAAACCACTGAAAGGTATTCCACCAATCATTATCGAGCTCGAAATTGATTGGACATACCAAAAGCTGAAAGATGCTATAGATAAATACAGCAAAAAGTACCATCTCCAATACATTGGTCGGAACAAGGTAAAAGTTGTCTGCCACTCTACTACGGCACACCAAGCTATTAAAGAAGGCCTACCCAGTGAGGGTGTCTCGTTTCACACGTTTACCAGGAAGGATGAAAAGCTTCCTAAGGCTGTAATCAAAGGCCTCCCAAAAAGCATCCAAGATACATTGCCGGCGGACCTTGAACTACTGGGTTTCCCCGGAATCAAGATAACTGAACTTAAGTCTAATAGACCGGTACAGTGTCCAGCATTACTTCTGCAACTCCCCAGTGGTACTGATATGGGTAAATTCAGACAAATCAAGTACATCTCTAACTGCGTAGTCGAAATTCAACGTTATAAGCCCAGTAAGAAAACTGGTACACAGTGTTTCAGATGCCAGTCTTTTGGCCACGCGTCACGAAATTGCCACAGGCCTGCTAGATGCGTTAAGTGCTCCCAGAAGCACCAAACGTCAGATTGTCCCGTTAAAGGACGTACGGAATCTGTCACATGCTGCAACTGCAATCAAGCACATCCTGCAAGTTACGGCCAATGCCCGGTGAGACTTAAATATCTGGAGAGGATAACCTCGAAACATGATCAGATGCGCAGTGATTTTGTCGAAAAACCCCAAAAAGGCAATCCGGTAAAAGTCGCAACAACTTATGCTCAAGCTACTAAATCCAAACCAGTGGTCTTACGCAACATAGAGAACTTGCAAACCGTAACAGCTGCAGCACCTGCACCAATGTCAGATAATATGCATCCAACACCCAGTGACACTCGAAAAGTCAACTCTCAAGACACAATAACAGTTGAAATGCTACAAATACTAACAACTATTAAGAACCTCAAGATAGAATTTGCAAAATGTGATACCTTCCTAGATAAGGTCGTACTAATATTGTCTCATGTTGGTCACTATGTTTGATTCCGCTCCATTAAAAATAATGTATTGGAACGCCGATGGTGTTAGCAAAAAGCAGCAGGAACTCTGACATCTTGCGGTAAGTGACCTTAAAGCCGATATCATTGCACTCAACGAAACTCGATTAACCCAACGACTCAGGCTGGCCATACCTGGTTATTCTTGTTATCGTACAGATAAACATAGTAATGGATTCGGCCAGGGCGTGGCTATACTGGTTCGTGTAGACCTACCCCACACCCAACTCCTTAGTCCACCTACCACAAACCTGGAGGTCATAGGTATTGGGCTGACTATGTCTTGTGGTACTGTTAACATCTTCTCTACATATCAATCTCCCAACCAGCCACTCCTTTCAAGTGACATTTTGAGCGTTATGTCTACTGGTGACAGAGTCATGGCTATGGGTGACTTTAATGCAAAGCACCCATACTGGTCCCTTGGACCTGTAAATTCCCGTGGCAATATAATGTATGAACTTATGCTCAGCAACGACCTTGTCGTTCATGCCCCTAATAAACCCACACTGACTCATTACCAGGCCCATTATAACCCGTCGACACCTGATTTGCTGGTTACTAAAAACATTAATAATATACATGATATATCCACCATCAATGCTCTTTCTTCTAATCACCTCCCGGTTCTTGTACGCATGCACGGTAATGTTAAACGCAGTAAAATATTCAAACCAAACTATTCCAAAGCCGATTGGGACAAATTCCGCAATCAGTTAAACAATTCAATATCCTTGTCGACACATACATATAAAACTAAAGATGAAATCGACTCAGCTATCACTCATCTCCAGGACTCCTTGACTAGTGCCAGTGACAGTTCTATACCAACTAACACAATAACGCCCTGGAATTCCTTTCTACCCAGGCATATAAAGAGAAAGATTAGGGCGAAAAACCGGTTACGTCGACTACATGCCAGAGAAAATAATATTTCAATCAAAAAAGTATTGAGTGATCAGGTTCATTATTTGCAGAAAATGATTAATCATGCAATAAAAATCCACAATGATATGTCATGGCAGCTTAAACTTAAAAAAGTCGATAACCCAGGATCTGATCTTTGGCGACTCGCTAAAAACCTAAATAATAACCCTACGTTCACCATACCAACATTGAAAACACACGATGGTAGGGCCACGTCGAGCCAGTTAGATCAATGCGAAGTCTTAGCAAGATCCTTCCACAGCAATATGCTCTTGACACATGATTGGACTAGCGAGGAGCAGGTGAAAGTAAATGAATCCCTCAAACAACTAGAACCCGTTGTTCCATCTTTGACCTCTTTGACCTCACTTGTTCGCCCTGGTGAAGTCAAGAAGATAGTACAGTCCCTGAAAACTCGTAAGGCACCAGGACTAGATAATATTACCAATACACTTCTAAAAAGATTGCCACAAAAGTGTATAGTATTCCTTACTAAGTTATTTAATGCCTGTCTAAAACTAAATTACTTCCCGCAGCAATGGAAAATGGCTAAAGTTATAGCTATACCTAAACCCGGTAAGGATCCAACTGATCCTTCAGGTTACAGACCTATTAGCCTTCTTCCTTGCATCGGCAAACTATTTGAAAAAATCATCTTCTCTCGTCTATGTAGCGCATCCAGCCACCTTCTTATCAACGAACAATTTGGTTTTCGTGAGGCTCACTCCACCGTTCAGCAATTGGCTCGTGTAGCTGAAGCTGTATCGTACGGACTAAATATGAACGAGTCCACAGGTATGTTCTTATTAGATATAGAAAAGGCCGTTTGGCACCGTTTGGCACGACGCACTTTTGCATAAACTTCTACTATTAGACGTACCGCTATCAATAGTCAAACTGATAAAATCTTATTTGTCTGACAGAACATTTCTTGTCCGTATTGCTAGCTGCTCATCTTCCCCTAGATCAGTCCCTGCTGGAGTACCTCAGGGTTCAATCCTTGGTCCCTACCTATTTTTAATATTTTTAAACGATATACCCATTCAAAGGCGAACAAATCTTGCCTGTTTTGCTGACGATACGGCGTCGTTTAGTACATCAGACGATATAGACCTCATTATAAGCCGCCTCCAACTTTCATTGGATAGCCTTCTTGAATTCTTTCATAAATGGAAGCTTCAAATCAACGCTTCAAAAACTGAAGCAATTTTATTTACAAGAAAAATAAAACCTGTAACGCGTAAACTTAAAATAAATGACTTTAGAATTCCGTGGAGTAAAAATGTGAAATATCTGGGAGTGATCTTAGATGACAAACTGAACTGGACTCAAAATACGTTATGCTTACGAAATAAGGGGTTGAAGGCATTAAATGCATTCAATCCAATCTTGAATCGCAAAGCATGTCTCAGTAGTTACACCAAGCTGTGCATTTACCGCACATTAATTCGACCCTGCATTACGTACGCTTGCCCTGTATGGAGCAGTACTTGTGCCACTAATATTAAAAAACTTCAGGTTATTCAAAACATTGCAGTAAAACGAGCTTACAACACTAAATTCCGTACTAACCTACACAAACTACACCTTGAAATTGGTTTACCACACTTAAAATGTTTTATATATAAACTGTCAAAAAAGTTTTACCTACATACCAACCCTAAGAATAAAAATAAATTAATTAAAAATATTTGTAAATCCCGAGCACGTAATTTACCATTTATCGACAAATATTGTCGATATAAGTTACCCCATCACTTATTTCTTGAGTGCAATGAGTAGGTATCGGTCGACGCTTGCCGAGGAACACCGAAGATCGTTCGGGCGCACGCATGCACCGAGTGGGTGCGTTAACTGCGTCACACGTGCGATTCTGGCCCTTTTTATCTAGGGATATGGGGCGAGAGTGGCGCGGGTGACTGTGACATTGACGACGACGGCCGGTCGGTGTGTGCGCATGCTCACCTAGTTATAGGTAGGTTCTTGCTGCTGTGATCTGTGAGTGCGCCGTCGGCGTTCGCCGCTCCGCCGGCAAACATTTTAATTACCTACCCCCTATAATATATTTATTTCGACTTATTCAATCTTAATTCTATGAAATCAAATGTTATACTGAGACTAAAGTTAACATAATGTACCTAATTTAAATTAATTATCTACTTAGCAATCAATATTTAATTTTATTACTCTAATGACCCATTACTTTTTTCATTTCCGCAAGTTTTATTTGTTTAAAACAGCATAAAACGATTTATATATTTAACTAGCTGCGCCCCGCGGTTTCACCCGCGTAAGTCCCGATCCCGTGGGAATATCGGTTATTCGATTTTTTCTCGCCTTTTAAACCTTCCCTAGACCTCCACGAACATTTCAAGACTAAGATAAGATAAATCCGTTCAGCCGTTCTCGAGTTTTAGTGAGACTAACGAACAGCAATTCATTTTTATATATATAGATAGATGTTATTGCATTCTTTAAGGATATCTTACACTTAGAATTGTATTTTATAATTTTTATCTTATGCTTAATAAAGATCTTTTGAAATTGAAATTGAAATTGATCTCTTCCAGGCAACCTTTGGATGGACAAGAAGTTCATAATATAAGAATAATATAATATAAGAATTTCGGAAGTTCATAAATTTACAACTGCCGCCGCAAGCTGGCTGAAAAACTTGGATCCGGTTTGATCCACGCAGGATGAATGCCATACGCCATGATTATTGCAGGGATGCGGGTTCGATTCCCGCCTCAGACAAGTATTTGTGCTTAGATATTTGTCTGTGGTCTGGTTGTTTCTATGTATTATAAGTATAGCACCCATAACACAAGTCTAGTTACTTAACTTGGGGCTAGATGGCGATGTGTGGAATGTCCTGCAATATTTGTTTATTTATTATGGTAACCATATCAACGATAATACATTGCTGTGGGTACCTTGTCAATAACGGAACGTGAGCAATGACGTCACTCTTTTTTGAAAATGCCAGTATTCGTATTAGAAGTTATCACGTCAAAATAAATTGCACTAGTTTTATTCCGAAACTCCAGGATTAATAAGAAAAAGACATTTTCAAACATTTAGATTTGTCCACTGGGAAACTTTATTTATTATTTACTAGCTGCGCCCCGCGGTTTCACCCGCGTAAGTCCCGATCCCGTGGGCATATTGGGATAAAAAGTATCTTATGTCCGTCTCCTGGCTCTAAGCTACCTCCCTACCAATTTTCAGCCAAATCTGTTCTGCCGTTCTTGAGTTATAAGTGGTGTAACTAACACGACTTTCTTTTATGTGAAAGTTTGTGTGCGTGTGTGTGTGTGTTTGTTACTCCTTCACGCAAAAACTACTGGACCGATTGCGATGAAACTCAGTATCTAGATAGCTGGAGACCTGGATTAACACATAGGCTACTTTCTATCCCGCTATTCCCACGGGATCGGAACTTACGCGGGTGAATCGCGGGGCTCAGTTACTACTTATATAAAGTGAAACATTGAACTAAAACAAAGAGAAAGTTAACAACAAATTATCTAATATATAAAAATAAGTCGGGTTTTCCTTCCTGACGCTAAACCTCCAGAACGCACGAACCGATTTCCACGGTTTTGCATTCGTTGGAAAGGTCTCGGGCTCCGTGAGGTTTATAGCAAAGAAAATTCAGGAAAATCTAGTGTTTTCCGTTATCCGGGTTTGCTAGTCAGGTATGAAGATAACCAATTATTAGTATTTTTTAGAGGTTAAGGTGTTTTATCGAAACACATTTGCGTCACACGTGCGATTCTGAGAAGAAGATATCATTGTCGGAGAATTTTTTGTTATGAATGTTACACGATCTGCCAGAAAGGGGTTACCACAATAGTTTGTACGGGCTCAGAGCGGTATTGGCTTAGTGGTAGATACCTCGACTTTCATTCTGAAGGTCGTGGGTTTGCATCCCGGCCGTGCACCAATGTATTTTTCTTAAGAAAAATTTATGTGCGCTAATTGACATTGCTCTTAAGGTGAAGGAAAACATCGTGATGAAACCCGCGGTTTAGTTGACTCCATAAGTATTGACAAGTTCTCTCCTCTGGACATGGTCGACTAAGCTGAGAGGGTAGTAGGTGTTGGGCAAGCCTACTTAATCCTCACGCAAAAAGGACCCAATTAAAAAGGGTCCAATGGCGGAATACAGCCCGTATACAAGTACAAGTTGTACGGGCTCTAGGCGGCTCAATAACTTTGGAAGAAACGCGGGTGAAACCGCGGGACAGGTGCTAGTCTCTGATAAAAGGGTAAACGTATTGGAACTTTTAACCTTTTCTCTAGTATCTTGTCAGTATCGCTATAAATATATCAAAAAGGATTCGCTACATCTGTTAGAATTGTGCAGTAAGGCGTATTATGATACTTCGTCTTACCTTAATGATAACAACCCAAGGACGTGACTTTAGTTGCTCCATTTCAAATAATACCTTCAAATATTTGTAACATTGACCTTTGTGAGCGTGATCACATGAAAAAAACCCCATGAGTTTCTTGTGCCTTCTCCTCATTGGTGGGCGCGTTCCAAAGGCACACATCCTAATTTAGTTTTTAAGACGTTTCTATGTGATCGTTGTACAAAATATACATAAGCATCCAAATGAAAAATAAATGTGACGAATTGGCCTAGTATAAGACGTTGGCATTTTTTTACAAGAGAATAAAAACCGGGATTTTTTTTTCTAAAAATATTTCATTCACATTTTTTTGTAAGTCATTTAGTTTACGAGCTAAGAGGGCAAACAGTGGTTTTTAACTCAAGCCATAGATTCTTAAAGTCCTGCTCAAGTTGAAGTCTTTCAACTCAAAAAATTAGACACACAATATTAAACTGAAAACATTCCATTAATAGTCATTTTTAACCCCCGACACAAAAACGACGGGGTGTTATGGGTTTGACGTGTCTGTGTGTGTGTGTGTGTGTCTGTCTGTGGCGTTGTAGCTCCCGAACGGCTCAACCGATTTTGATTTATTGTCTTTTGTTTTAAAGGTGAATTAGTCGGGAGTATTCTTAGCTATGTTTGGTCGAAATCGGTTCAGCCATCTAAAAGTTATGGTGGATAAAAGTCGGAGGTTTTTTAAATTCTAAATTTTATAAAACTCTACGGTGGGTCTGTAATTCTGTATATTACTAAAATCCTACCTTATCTTGCACTTTGACAGGTTGCTTCATGACATAATGCATGCCTGGAACATGTCCAAACAAGCCAGGCAGCATGGCTGGAGCGAATATTACTCTGACAGCCTGACTTGGACCTTCCTCTTTATGATTACAGCAGCAGTGGTGACATTTTGACACACTTTGACAGCTTCCGTTGACACTTTCACCGGTTTTAGAGTGAGTTTCTACGGCTTCTCTATCACTTTGACAGTCACTTTCACAGGTTTCCGAATCTGGACAGGTTTTTGTCAGATTTTTGCTGGTTTTGTTAGCACTTTGGCAAGTTTCCGTTGCACTTTCACACGATTCCGTCGAAATTTGACAAGATTTCGTACTTTGACAGGTGTTTGTGACACTTTGACAGGTTTCCGTGCCTTGATAATTTATAACAGTTTTATGAGGATGTGTGCTTTTACAGGATTCTGTGGTTTTAGAAGTTTTTGTTGAATTTTCTTTAATACTCAGACAGCTAGGTACGCTTTGGTAAGTGTCCCTTTGGAAGTTCACTGAATTCTGACACGATTTTTTGACAGTTTGACAGTTTTTTATGATTATTTGACTCGCTTTGACAGCTGGTACGACAGTCTTAATTTTCGGCTTCTCTATGTATAATTTTGGTTTTTTATTAAATTCTTTCGGTAGTTCTAATAATGGTGTTTTTCGTTTTAGATCTTTTGGTATTTCGAGTAGGTATTTAGGTTTTGGTTCTGAATTTTCGTTTTTGTTGAAAGGGTGAACGAAAAGTGTCTTTCGTTTTGTACTTGAGGCCCCTTGGAGGGCCTCGGGGGGCCTTCTAGTATCCAATTTGAAGAATTTTTTAAAAACTTTTTCTAAAAATATATTTTTTTGTTCACTACTAGTACAAAATCATTGTTTTTATAAACCACTAGGTACTTGTTTTTAGTTAAATATTTTTTTTAATTATCTGCGCAATAAAGTTACTTTTTCCACTTGGCTGTTATTTTTGGTCCGAAAAGATTCGAAAATAAGTAATTTAAATCACTTTAACATCATTTGCTTTTATAAATGTCACTTTTCTTGAATAAACTATTCTTGTTTTTTTGGCAGAAAATGCAATAAATTAATTTAAAAATAAGTAATTTTAGTCACTTGAAAATCAGTTTTTTGTTAATAAAAGTCACTTTTCTTCATTAACATTGTTTTGCTGGTATATATCTTATCCGTTAATGAAATAATTTATTTTTTAATCACTTAAAAATCTCTGTTTTTAGTCAATGAAAGTCTACGTTCTTAAATAAATATTTTTTGCTGGTATTTCTTGTCCGAAAAAACAAATTAATTTCACTTAAAAAACCTTCTATCCAAAAAATATAAACTAGCTATCGACTTCACTAAAGATCCATTGTAAACAAAGTCACATGGCAAGGTCAATGAATTGTTGACAAACAAACAAACTTTCACAAATAAACACGCGCGGAAAACTCGCGGAAAAATGTCACTCTTCACCACACTTCTTCCACATTTCAAAAAGACTTTACGTCTATTTTTGCTTATTTTTTATCAATTTTTATTTTTGGGAAATTGCTTGGGTTAGTTAAGGAACGTCTAACCTTGACGGGTTTTGATGCAGTACTAAATTTATCCGGAATATCGGGGTGTTTTCTGGGCGTGGCCTAAGGAGGAGTTAAGACACGCCCACTCGAGTTAGTTTTAAATATTTCTCAAAGTCTAGACTGAGGCAAAATGGCGCCAAGTACTATAAATCTTTTAATATTATATTAGCTACGCCTCGTGGTGTTACCCGCGTCTCTTCAACCCACATCAAAAACCACTTCAAACCCAGACCCATTTGGGTCAGCACACGACTCCTCATTTAAGTTGTTTTTTCTTTAATATATAATATATATTGCAGGACATTCCACGCATCGCCACCTAGCCCCAAGCTAAGTCACTAGACTTGTATTCTGGGTGCTAGACCACGGATATACTACTTACTTTTGTTTTGTAAATATATACTTATAATACATAGAAACAACCAGACCACAGACAAATATCTAAGCATAAATACTTGTCTGAGGCGGGAATCGAACCCGCAACCCTGTGTTTGGCAGTCCGGCATGGTGACCATTGCGCCAACTGGGTCGTTACTTATTTGGCTCTCGTGTTTGAACCTATACTTTTTTTACTTAGGCATTATCTTAGTATCCTTAATTGTACAATTTCTGCCGTAAAGCGAATCTGTCTTAAAGCGATTCTGCCGTAAAGAAAATCTGTCATAAAGCGAACCTGTCCTAAAGCGAATAAAGGATTAGTTTTCATTGTCATGTTCATCTCTTCCTTCCTGTGTTTGTACTTAATAAATGCTTTCTTTATTTCTCTTTAAAAGTGATGTTGACTTAATTTAAACAGAATTTATGCGAATGATATTGTAATAGAAGAGCAAATTTGATTATCAAATTGTTAGGGGACCACCCCTGGGGTATCCTTTTTCAAAAAAATAATCATCTCAATCGGTTTAGCAGTCTTCTAGTAATCGGAAAACGTACATCAAAACAAAAATATACTCTCAACTAACATTATAAATCTGAAAGTTTGTTCATTTATTTGTTTGTTCCTTCTTCAGGGTCAAAACGACTGAACCGATTTGGATGAAAATCGGCATATAGATAGATAGATAAACACTTTTTTTGCACAACACACAAAACATTGAAAATAACAAAAAGGACGAGAAAGCTTATTAACTATATAAACTAACCTAACCTAACCTACCCTTTATAATTAGACCCTTTTGAATTAGGTTCTTTTTGCGTGAGGATGGAGTAGGCTTGCCCAACACCTACTACCCTCTCAGCTTAGTCGACCATTTCCAGAGGAGAGAACTTGTCAATACTTCTGGAGCCAACTAAGCCGCGGGTTTCATCACGATGTTTTCCTTCAAGGTAAGAGCAATGTCAATTAGCGCACATCAATTACATTGGTGCACGGCCGGCCGGGATTCGAACCCACGACCTTTAGAATGAAAGTCGAGGTATCTAACACTAAACCAAAACCGCTCTCCTAATCTAATAATAATAATAGTTTATTTAACAAAATGATACAAACATTAACAATGGACCTCGAACTAGGAACATGTCCTGTATCTATAGAGGGTCCAAGATTACAATAGAAAGAAGTAATTACAGTGAAACCGTGGAGATTAGACTTAAATGTATAACAACAAAGTCAAAATTCTTTATTCCTTTGAATACTTAAAAACTAAGTTAGGATGTGTGCCTTCGGAACGCGCCCACCAATGAGAAGGCACAAAAAACTCATGGGGTTGTTTTCATGTGATCACGCTCACAAAGGTCAATATTACAAATATTTGAAAGTATTATTTGAAATGGAGCAACTAAAGTCACGTCCATGGGTTGTTATCATTAAATTAAATTGTTTGAATTTATTTAATTATTTATTTATGACATATTTCATTTAATTTTGATTTAATTAATAATTTGACATACTATTAAGTAGGTGCTAAATATGTATGACCTGATTGACTACTGCGTAATATTGTGATTGTGAACTTTGTTAAAATTCTATGTATGGGTCAAGTTGCCTGAATAAATACTTATTTTTTTTTTATTAATGTAAGACGAAGTATCATAGTACGCCTTACTGCACAATTTATGCTTTATAAAAGTTTTGAACCTGGTAATGGACATGTCATATACATCTTTAGGTAATTTATTATAATAGAGCACACATGTACTATTAAACGACCTGTTTATTTTCCGGAGCCTACTACCGGGCACGGTCAGTTCATCCTTATTTCTTAAGTTGAAATTATGAATATCGCTATTTTTACGACAAATATCAGGATTTTTGTGAACGTATAGCAAGTTTTCGTAGATATATTGTGAATAGAGCGTTAATATATATCTCTTTTAATTTTTCTCTTTAAACTCTTATTAAATCTACTCTCGCTTTGTAAAATGTATATATGTATTTGTGTATGAATGTGTTGTGTGAGTATGACGTGTCCCAAGACAAGGAGATGGGATTCTCCTTGTACCCTCTAATTCCACCCCTGTAACCCCTATTGCAGGTAAATACGCGTTTAATTAAAGTTAACACAGAGGGCCCGCTATAAACGTCGGTTAATCTATCCTTTAAATAGGGTTTAACTGCTAATTGAGATGTCCCTTTGAAGGTGACCATTCCGATCTATCTACCTATCTATCTAGAGATTGAACAGTTTCCCTTTTATTTCAAAACGAGGTTTAAGAATAGTACGAAATGTGGATTTAAACTTTAGATTTAGACAAATAGACACAGATTTACTCGTGAACTAAAGTCTAAACACTATCCCTATAGATTATATAATAATATGGAATTAAAGTCTAAACACTATCCCTATAGATTATATATGGAACTATAATCTAAACACTATCTCTATAGATTATATATGGAACTATAGTCTAAGCACTATTCCTGTAGATTATATATGGAACTATAGTCTAAGCACTATTCCTGTAGATTATATATGGAACTATAGTCTAAACACTATCCCTATAGATTATATATGGAACTATAATCTAAACACTATCTCTATAGATTATATATGGAACTATAGTCTAAGCACTATTCCTGTAGATTATATATGGAACTATAGTCTAAACACTATTCATATAGATTATATATGGAACTATAGTCTAAACACTATACCTATACATTATTATATATAGAACTATAGTCTAAACACTATTCCTGTAGATTATATATGGAACTATAGTCTAAGCACTATTCCTGTAGATTATATATGGAACTTTAGTCTAAACACTATACCTATAGATTATTATATATAGAACTATAGTCTAAACACTATTCCTGTAGATTATATATGGAACTATAATCTAAACACTATCTCTATAGATTATATATGGAACTATAGTCTAAGCACTATTCCTGTAGATTATATATGGAACTATAGTCTAAGCACTATTCCTGTAGATTATATATGGAACTATAGTCTAAGCACTATTCCTGTAGATTATATATGGAACTATAGTCTAAACACTATACCTATAGATTATTATATATAGAACTATAGTCTAAACACTATTCCTGTAGATTATATATGGAACTATAGTCTAAACACTATTCCTGTAGATTATATATGGAACTATAGTCTAAACACTATACCTATAGATTATTATATATAGAACTATAGTCTAAACACTATTCCTGTAGATTATATATGGAACTATAGTCTAAACACTATACCTATAGATTATTATATATAGAACTATAGTCTAAACACTATTCCTGTAGATTATTTAAGGAACTTTAGTCTAAGCACTATTCCTGTAGATTATATATGGAACTATAGTCTAAACACTATCCCTATAGATTATTATGTATAGAACTATAGTCTAAACACTATCCATATAGATAAAACAGGGTTATTGGTAATTATACTAGCAAGCCTTTGACCAAAGAGAGAGAGAAAAAAAAGCCAAATCATAATATTGAATTAAAGATTGCTAGGCATAATAAGTTTTTTCCAAGGTAGGAAAAACAGTTGCCAATTTTCTCAGAACAAAGAAAACTGTACCTTCCCTCACCCGCTCCGTTCCCCCTTGTATATTTAAAAAAAGAATTACTCGCCATTTGAATTCTAATCGTACAAATGAATGAATGAACATTGAACGAGGAACGAACGTAATTTTTACGTAATTTGTTCGAATTATAGGGAGAAAGAAGGTTTGATGTATCAAGATTGTTTTTTTTTATTGCTTGAGGGGTGTTTTTATTTAATTTTAATTTAATATTTAATGTGAAAAAGGTTTCGGAAGTCTCCGAAAAATTGTAAAGCAAAGAGATGTGAATTTGTTTAGTGTGAAGTTAGCCCAATCTAACGACCCAGTTGGCACAATGGTTACCACGCCGGACTGCCAAACACGGGGTTGCGGGTTCGATTCCCGCCTCAGACAAGTATTTATGCTTAGATATTTGTCTGTGGTCTGGTTTTCTTTATGTATTATAAGTATATATTTAGAAAAGAAAAGTATTTATGTAGTAAATCCGTTGTCTAGCACCCATAATACAAGTGTAGTTACTTAACTTTGGGTTAGATGGCGTTGTGTGGAATGTCCTGTAATATTTATTTATTTATTTATTCTGGCTTTTCAACTATCTACAGTCCAGTTGCTTATCTGACTAATTGCTGTCGCTATTGAGCCCGTCTATTGATAGGCATGGTTCTCAAAATACCAATTAAATAATGGGTAAAAATTGGACCCTTTTATCAAGACTACACTGTCTGTCTGTCACCAGGCTGTATCTCATGAACCGTGATAGCTAGACAGTTGAAATTTCAACAGATGATGACCTATTTTGGTTGCCGCTATAACAACAAAAACACAAGAAAAGACCATATGAAACAAGAAAAGAATAATTTGAAGGGAGAAGCAAAATACTCGACGCTGGCAAGATGCGCAGCATAGAATCTGCACCGTTGCATTCTATTAATTATGGCTTCGCACGGTTTGTGCATTTAGCCAGTGTCAAGTTAAATTTTGCATCAAATCATGACCCGATTATTCATAAATCAGGCCTAAAGTGTTTCAAAAAAGTCAAAGTCGTCATAGTCCGTCAAGTTAGGGGCTATAGTAAAGCGTTGGCAAGTTTACCATAACCTTAATAGAAGATTTGGAGGCAACGAGAAAACTTCATGTTTGACACTGATTTTTACTTTCACTACACTTGTGCACTTTCACAGAACTAAATTGAATAACATTCCACCAGAATTATACAATTCAACTCGGGTTACAACTAAGTTTCATGAAAATAAAACTGCAGCACGACATGTTGTTAACTCGTTCCCGCCAAAACTCCACAGTCGCATTCGCCATTAGAAGAAAAAAATATATAAAAACTAAAAAAGGTACCTAGTTGAAGCCCCATACAACATAGTATAGAACCCTTATTGCGCGAGTCCAACTCTCACTTGGCCGTTTTTTTATAAACTCAGGTGTTTTTATTTAATTTTTATGTGAGAAAAATTACTAAAATAGTAGAATGTTTAAATTTTTTTACAAAAATGAGATAGGTAGAGGTAGGTACTATTATTATGAACTAGCTGCGCCCCGCGGTTTCACCCGCGTAAGTCCCGATCCCGTGGGCATATTGGGATAAAAAGTATCCTATGTCCGTCTCCTGGCTCTAAGCTACCTCCCTACCAATTTTCACCCAAATCTGTTCTGCCGTTCTTGAGTTATAAGTGGTGTAACTAACACGACTTTCTTTTATATATATATAAGATTGTTTGGTGTGAAATTTGTTTGTCTCAATGTCCTCTATTAGAGAAAAAAAGGGCAAGATATAACCTATAAAAAATAAATAAAATAAAACATTTTTATTTCATTAACCAATAGAACGTAAGTACAAACAGTTGTGGGAGTCACCGTAAAAAAAACTTATGATAGATGTGGCCTCGCTCTTCTATATCTAGCATTAATACATAAATATGATAGTTATGATACATTAAGATCCATGAGATACTTAAAATTAATTAAGTGAG
The DNA here is from genome assembly GCA_951213275.1 of Idaea straminata. Lineage (NCBI taxonomy): Eukaryota > Metazoa > Arthropoda > Insecta > Lepidoptera > Geometridae > Idaea > Idaea straminata. The sequence goes on from OX577872.1 coordinate 7,942,417, forward strand.
TACTTATTAAAATATTAAATAATAAAAATTATTTTCATTTATGTTTATTGTTTTTAGTAAATGTTCTTGAAAATAATAAGAGGACTTTACACTAACCTGCGCTCGCGCGGGCGACCATGTTTTTCTCAGCCGGCAGAAAGTTTCGGGGAAAAACCACTGTTTTTTTGGGTCCTAGAGTCCTACTCACACAACGCGCAAGGTCTATATGTCACCCTCGAACGTTTGGGCTTACTATCACTAACAAATCATCACGCACTCCCGCCAAAAGAAACGCAAAATAGCGCGAGTCCGGTTCGTCACAAACGCCATCTTCATTTTTCGAATGAAATTGTTCTACTTGCTGCCGCCAGGGGCGCTGGTAGTAGTAGGAAGTCATCAATTTTCGGCCGGAAGTGGAAGCCTTAATAAACTTTCTCATTGAACTTAGATTGATTTCTGATTACCAAGTGCCACCGAAAAAAGAGAAAGTGGGGAATTGCCTTTAACTCCAGGTAAACCAAGATCGCGAAACACTATTATGCCAATAATAAGTACTGAACTAGACTTCCGGTACGGAACGCTGTATTCATAATTTATAATAATATTACGTTTAATTAAAAAAAACGATTTTTAATCACTGAATTTTCGTTTCAAATATAGGATACTATTTAACTGGTAACACCATCTATAAACGAAGTTTTAAACTTGTAAACTGTCACAGTACATAGATTCAAGCCTAGATGGCGTTATTAATAGTTACTGGTAACGCCATCTATTATCAATACGGTAAACGAAGTAGCTTGTAAACTTTCACCTTACTAAAAGATTCAATACTTTGATACTAGATGGCGCTGTTATTTTAAATTGTATAGACTAGCAGTCCCGGCAAACTCTGTTTTACCAAAAACAAAAAAAGGAAAAAGAATAGATGTTGTTCGATTCTCACTCAGACCTAACGAATATACATAAATTCCATACAAATCGGTTCAGCCGTTTAGGTGGAGTTTGGCAACTAACACCGCGACACGACAATTTTACATCCTACTAATATTATAAATGTGAAACTTTGTGTGTGCGTGTGTGTGTGTGTTTGTTACTCCTTCACGCAAAATCTACTGGGCCGATTGCGATGAAACTTGGTATCTAGATAGCTGAATACCTGGATTAACACATAGGCTACTTTTTATCCCGATATTCCCACGGGATCGAGACTTACGCGGGTGAAACCGCGGGGCGCACCTAGTATATTATAAAGAAATTAAGTATATATTTACAAAAGAGAAGTACATAAGTATTATATCTGTTGTCTAGCAACCATAATACAAGCCTAGTTGCTTAGCTTAGGGGTAGATGGCGATGTGTGGAATGTCTACAAAAATAAAATAAAAATTCTAATATAATTAACTTTATTAGTAAAAAATAAATACAGATTAGTAATTTAAAATTAAATATGCTTATGTTAAGATGATCTTTCACCGGATACGCGGTTAGACATCACCTTAGGCCAACGTACATAAAGCAATAGAAGTGCAGACACATCGTAGAGATCCAAAACTGCTATTGTTAATGCCAAGTTGATTGGACCAAATTTTGCCTCCCCCCCTTTTCACCCCCTTAGGGGTAGATGTTCGGATGCCTACGTCATACAAAGAACACACCCTCCAAGTTTCAGGTCTCTACGATCAGCGGTTTAGGCTGTGCGTTGATCCGTCAGTCAGTCAGGACAAAGCATTTTATATGTATAGATATTTTTTATATTTGTAAAATTCCCAATGGCTTTTATTAGACAAATATTATTTTATTTTAAAACTCTTTGGGTCAGATTTTGCTACATCTCCAGCTACAGGTTCTTATAAAGTTTCAATCATTACCCATTTAAAAAACCGGCCAAGCGCTAGTCGGACTCGCGTAAGAAGGGTTCCGTACCGTTATATTCCGTTTTTAGTATTTGTTGTTTTAGCTAAAAACCCTAAAAAATATTATATGTCAGACGAGGCTGTATATTATTATGTAAAAAGTATTTTGCCTGTCCTTTTCTGACAGCCAGGTCTTAGTAATTGGGTCCCGTTTTAACCCTTTGGGTCAGAGTTTTGGCGGGAACGAGTTAACAACATGTCGTGCTGCAGTTTTATTTTCATGAAACTTAGTTGTAACCCGAGTTGAATTGTATAATTCTGGTGGAATGTTATTCAATTTAGTTCTGTGAAAGTGCACAAATGTAGTGAAAGTAAAAATCAGTGTCAAACATGAAGTTTTCTCGTTGCCTCCAAATCTCCTATTAAGGTTATGGTAAACTTGCCACCGCTTTACTATAGCCCCTGACTTGACGGACTATGACGACTTTGACTGTTTTGAAACACTTTAGGCCCGATTTATGAAAAATCGGGTCATAATTTGATGCAAAATATAACTTGACACTGGCTAAATACACAAGCCGTACGAAGCCATAATTAATAGAAGAAAAAAAAACCCTTTGGGTGCGGAACCCTAAAAACTACGATGGGCCTGCAATTCTTTTGCCAACCTGTACATTTAATTATCATTAGCCAAAGCTGCAAATTTATTAGCAATTGCCAAGTTTTCCTCCGCGTCCGTGCTTCCAGAGTCGGACGCGTCGGTCCCGTCTTCCGACGCGTCCGATCCGTCGTCGGACACGTCGGATCCGTCGTCGGACGCGACTTCGGCCGTCGTATCGTCAGCTGTTAGCGCCTGGACCCATTTCACGTATTTTATTTCGGCGGACTTTTCGAATTTTTCTGTAAAAAATATATATAATTATTTAAAAAATATTTTGGCTTAAAATAATACCTGTGCTACTTAAAAAATGTCAATTTTAGATAAAAAATCTAATTGCATGGCTTATTTTTTTAGACAAAAAACCTGAACCAATTGACTTCTAAAACTTGCAACCTAAAACTTGTATTTTAGCTAGTTTCACTCACATAGCTAATTTTAGCTAAAAATCTTATGTAAATGTTTTATTTTAGCTAAAAATCGATACTAATATTATAAAGCTGTAGATGTTGTTAGTTTGTTTGTTTGAACGCGATAATCTCAGGAAATACTACTTGGAATTGAAAAATTATTTTTGTGTTGGATGTGTTATATTTCGACATTCACACGGGATCGGAAGTTACGCGGGTGAAACCGTGGAGCGCTGCTAGTATTATGTCTTATTTCAGCTAAAATCTCAACTAAATATACTATTCTGGTCAAAAATCTCACTTAAATGCTTTATTTTGTCTAAAATTCCCAACTAAATGACCTATTCTGGCCAAAAATCTCATTTTAATGAGATAAATCTTATTATGGCTAAAAAAAGACTTAAATGTCTTATTTCAGCTATAAACTCATCTAAAAAAAATTTTACAAGTGTAAAATCTCTTCACAGACCAAAATCTCATATAATTGTCTTATTATAACCAAAAATCTAATCTAAACGTTATATTCTAGCCAAAAACCTCATTTTAAAGAGATAAATCCTATTTTGGCCAAAAATTTACTTAAATGTCTTATTTCAGCTAAAAACTCATCTAAAAGTCTTATACAAGTCTAAAATCTCATCAAAATTACTTATTTAGGACCAAAATCTCATATGATTGTCTTATTATAGCCAAAAATCTAATCTAAACGTTATATTCTAGCCAAAAACCTCATTTAAAAGAGATAAATCCTATTTTGGCCAAAAATTTACTTAAATGTCTTATTTCAGCTAAAAACTCATCTAAAAGTCTTATACAAGTCTAAAATCTCATCAAAATTACTTATTTAGGACCAAAATCTCATATAATTGTCTTATTATAGCCATAAATCTCATCTAAACGTTATATTTTAGCCATAAATCTCACCAATATCCTGGCTGTAGTTCGGCGGACGAAGCCACAGACAGATTGTACCGTCCAACGCCATCCTTAGTAGACTATTAGCTGCTCTGTATGTGTCCAATCTGAAAAATAATACAAAATCGTCTAAGTTTATTTGGTTTTTATACCTTTTTGTGACTTTTTAATACCATTTTGGAACTTAATCGTACTTTTTAATAAATTTTTTTAGGATTTTTATTTAACTTTTGTGACTTTGTAGGACTATTTAGTACCGATTTGCGTTTTTTTAGTATTTTTAATAACCATTTGTGACTCTACGGAACTTTTTTATACCTTTTTGTAGCTTTATGTGGGTTTTAATACCTTTTTGTGACCTTAATCTTGGTTTTGTTACTTTTATAACTATAATAGACGTACTTATTTTTTATTTTTTAAAGTGCATGGGATGCACTAGGCTACCTATCTAAAAATATTTTTTAAGGTAAAAATGCGTCTTCAAACAGACTTTTTTTTAAATAATAAACAGGTCAACGTTTGACAACCACTATCGTCACACGATGGTAAGTGACGATGCAGTGTAAGATGTAGCACGCGGTGTCTAGAAGATACCTATACGCTCGTCACTCAAACATCACCAAATACACGGGGACCTTCGAGGGACGCGACTGGAGGTAGGAAGACGGAAGATTTAATATAAATAAACAATATCAATATTGCAGGACATTCCACACATCGCCATCTAGCCCCAAGCTAAGTAACTACACTTGTGTTATGGGTGCTAGACAACTCATATACTACTTATATACTCTACTCTTTTGTAAATATATACTTATAATACATATAGACAACCAGACCACAGACAAATATCTAAGCATAAATACATGTCTGAATCGGGAATCGAACGCGCAACTCTGTGTTTGACAGTCCGGCATGGTGACCATTGTGCCAACTGGGTCATCATTTTCTATATATAAAATATTCTAGCTATAAAGATTAGATTCGCAAAAACAGTTTTTGTTGTGATACAAATTGTTATACTATTGTGCACCCTAAACTACCTACTAATAAAACTTAAATTCGCATGATATACGACCTTCATGCCTTACCTAGCTGCCTTAGCTGTCACATATCCCCTCTTCTTCGCCCAACCGTCGCATATGTCCCTGGGTGACCACGTGTCGTCGTTCTCTGGATGTTCGATACGTAGCAACTTGGGTAGGGGCAGACGCTCTGCTAGATATCTGCAAACAATATACTTAATATATATAGATAGCGGTGTTGGCTTAATGGTGGATACCTCGACTTTCATTCTGAAGGTCATGGGTTCGAATCGCGGCCGGCCGTGCCAATGGATTTTTCTTAGGAAAAGTTTATGTGCCATTGGTCTTACGGTGAAGGAAAACATCGTGATGAAACCCGCGGCTTAGTAGGCTCCAGAAGTATTGACAAGTTCTCTCATGGTCGACTAAGCTGAGAGGGCAGTAGGTGCTGGGCAAGCCTACTCCATCCTCACGCAAAGGGTCTAATGGCGGAAAACAGCCCGTATACAAGTATTAGATATATAAAGGATGAACTTTTTAAGTGGGTCTTCAGGGCTATATCCTAAACTAGCTGCGCCCCGCGGATTCACCCGTGTAAGTCCCGATCCAATGGGGATCGGGATAAAAAGTAGCCTATATTTTTCAATTCGAGCAGTTCCTGAGATCAGCGCGTTTAAACAAATAACGGAAGCCCTCAAATAGGAATAATTTTCTCCGTTTTTTCCACATATCCCACTTAACATGAGCTGAACATTATACAGCTCAAAATAGTGACTTTATATTGACCTTCTGTGACTTTTAGTAATATTTATATGACATTTTGTGACTTCAAATGACCTTTATGTGACATTTTGTGACCCTTATGTGAACTTTTGTGACCTATTTGTGAGCCTTATGATGCTTTTTGTGGCAGTCTGCGTAGTATTAAGTTATCAGAGGTGTAGCAAAGATAGCTTGGAAGGGTTTTGTATGCCCCTGTGGTGCAACCCATCATATGGTTGGTTACCATACGGTTACCTGAGTTGCGCTATCGGATACGATCCCACCAGAATCCCCTAAGTGACTTTATATGAGCTTATGTGACTTTAAATGACCTTTATGTGACATTACGTGACTATTAGTGACCTTTATGTGATATTTCGCATAGAATCAACTCATTGTTGGTGTAGAAAAGATAGTTTGGAAGTGTTCAGTGTGCCCTGGCGTTATGGACGACTCACCGTATGGTTGTATACGGTTCCCTGAGTTGCGCTATCGGATATGATCCCATCAGAATCTGTACAGCACGAGGCACCTTCGATGGAAACACCAGACCGGGGCAGTCGCAGAAACGTACCTGGAAAACATATTGGAAACTATATTAGAAATGATTTTAAACCTTATGAACACAGACTTTACCCAAAAAAATGAAGGAGATTTTTTTAGGTCGGGGAAATTTCCATATTTTACCCAGAGTTTAGGGAATTTTATTTGTAAGTATTGTATTATGGGCTTAAGGGATTGCTGGCAAAAACGGTGTTGCAACATCTTGACTCTTGCTGATTTTGGGTTGCCAACAACAACCTATCGTTAGGATATTATATAGTATGTTTGTGTGACTTTATGAGACTTTTGTGCTGTAATAGTGATTTTATGACTTTTGTGCCCTACTAGAATCATTATGATCATTTGTGACTGAATGTGACTTTGTGACCTTTATGTGACTTCTTGTGACCTATTTGTGAGCCTCCAGTAACTGTTTGTGATTTTATATGACGTTTAGTGACTTTATGTGACTTTTAGTGACCTTTATGTGACTTTTTTAATGACCTTAACTAACCGTAGGCGTAGCGAAGATCGTTTGGAAGAGTTCATGTCATGTATGTCCCGGTGTTTTGGACACGGATAGCCTTTTCTTCCCCAACACGGCGTTCATGAGTGAACTCTGGCCTACATTAGTAGGTTGGCCACAACAACCTATAGTTAGGGTATATAGTAGTATGTTTGTGTGACCTTTATATGACTTTCTGTGACCCTTATGTGACTTTTAGTACCTACTTGTAAGCCTGACGTGACTTTTTGTGCCCTACTAATGACTTAGTATGACCTTTTATGAGTTTTAGTGACCTTTACTCACCGTAGGCGTAGGAAGGTTCCGTTATCTAAGAAAATTTAGAAGAGACTATAACGAAACGGAAGGTTCCGCTATTAAAAGAAATTTAGAAGAGGCTAAGAAGTAGTCGAAGAGGGTCAATCAGTGTTTCAGAACTATAAGTTAGTCCTACCTAATAGACGTAAAAGCTCAAGACCCTCAACAATAAAAGTCTAAAAAAAAGAGATAACAATTATAATTTTATATACAACTTAACTAGTATAAATTTTATTATGAAGTCGTGTTGGGATCCAAAAGATGGAGAAAGACGGTGGTGGCGAGTTTCAGAGTCCTTAGCAGAGCAGCAGCAACAACAGTAGCAGCAGTAGCAGCAACACAGCAGCAGCAGTAGCAGCAGCACATCCACGAGTGGACACTGAGTGGGTGTTGAGGATGTGTTCACCTAGAAAGACTCAACCCACGTGGTTAATTTTGAAGTAATGGTCCCATGGGTCTTCGTCTGGGAAGGTTATGCTGCAGGAATATACACAATCGTGTGTGTCACTTTTGAAGGTTGTAGCGTATTTAAACTTGCTGACTTTTTGAAATCTGCTTCTGCTTAGGACATATATATATATTACCACGTATTACTTTTAGTAGCTCGCTGTGGAGTCCCAATCTGGAATGCCCAGCTCTCCAGAAAAGCTCGGCTTATAAGGCCACAGGATTCAATTTTCGATGGAACAATCATTTATAGGATATTGACAACAACATTTTCAGCCTGACATCAATGAATAAAAAGGTAAACAACAATTAAATATCAAAACTTATTGTTTATGACCTATTATAATGAAAATAGATTAGGTTACATGATGAAATATGATTTTACCTCATTATAAGGAAACTTATTTTCCTTATCATGGAGGTAAAACTTCAGGTAAAAACATATAGAAACTGTGATAATTGGCAATTTTTAAAAATAAAATAAGTAATTTTTTTTTATTTTTATTTTTTTTTCTTTTATATGGCTTCGCACGTGTGCATTTAGCCAGTGTCAAGTTATATTTTGCATCAAATTATGACCCGATTTTTCATAAATCGGGCCTAAAGTGTTTCAATACAGTCAAAGTCGTCATAGTCCGTCAAGTCAGGGGTTATAGTAAAGCGGTGGCAAGTTTACCATAACCTTAATAGGAGATTTGGAGGCAACGTGAAAACTGCATGTTTGACACTGATTTTTACTTTCACTACACTTGTGCACTTTCACAGAACTAAATTGAATAACATTCCACCAGAATTATACAATTCAACTCGGGTTACATCTAAGTTTCATGAAAATAAAACTGCAGCACGACATGTTGTTAACTCATTCCCGCCAAAACTCCTAATTTTATTTAAAAATTTGAAATTATGACCATAAAACAAAATAATAACACTGACATTACATTTGTAAACAAACCAAACTGGAGGAAATAAACAAAAATTATTAAAAATGTGAAAATAAAATGCTTAAAACAGGATCAAAGGTATGTAATACAGTTTCTCTTCCCAGGCTATAGACTTACGGTTATTCGAGTGTTGGTAAAACTCGAGAACACCAAGGAAAATCTGCGAAAAGGCGACTAAGACAACAAATACAGGTTAAAATATACACAACCATTTCCATCGTCTGGGGTTTACTCTAGACCAACGAAATACGATCTTGTAAAGAGTAAAATAAATCTATTTATTTATTTTCAGAAGGTGAAAAGAAATGGAATCTCAGGTTCCTGGATTCTTGTGTTCTAAGACGACAAACTAAACCACAAGTATGTAAAGGCGCACGAGGATAATCAAGCAAGGAATCGAATAAAAGTGTAATAGTACATTACGATATAAGTGTGGTAAATTGATCTTTGCATAGAGGCGGTTTATGACGCGCGAGCGGCAGCGAGCGTGTTATAGAAGCCAAGATGCAAATATCAATTCCACACGTATATCGTACGACGTTTTTTATCACAGTTGCGAATAAAAGAAAAGACTTGAAAAGAAAACAAAATAATAATTAACAAAATATTTGTGATAACTCTATGTTTACATTTTTTTAAGGCAATATTTTTTTGTTAATTATGCTCCGGAAAGGCCAGGCTAAAGACTTTTAACCTATACAGCCTCGTCGACATACAATATTTTTTAGGGTTTTTCTATTTGTTTTTGCGTCGGGGGTTAAGAACAAAATACAATGGTACGGAAAAACAATATTTTAAGTAAAGAAAAACAAAAAATAAACAACTCAATTTTTAATCGTTTTCTAAGTCATTATCACGTAAAATTTTCGTTCGTAAACCGGCTTTAGAGACAACCATTTTTGCTAGTTATAAACTCTTTGGTACCTACCTTTTCGGGATAACTAGTGCTGTAACAGCACTAGTTAACAAATCTAAAACGCACGCGTGCATAATATGTTGGATTATGAGCCTAAAAGCCGTTGAATAAGATCCACTTTATGAGCAACTGTGATAAAAAATAATTTAAAGTGTTGAGTGAAACAAAAGTTGATTGTGAAAAGAAAATAAAATGATAAAACCTAACAAATGTGTTTAAAAAACCGTAAGTAAATCACTAAATATAAGGATAGGAAGGTAAAGTTAGGTAAGAAAATGAAAATAATGATATATTTTTAGGGTGTAGTATTAATTATTATTAGCCTTTTCTTCCCCAACACGGCGTTCATGAATGAACTCTTGCCTACGTTGGGTTGCCCACCACAAGATACTTGTGCAGGACAGAAGAGTTTTTTTTTTCTTTTATTATGGCTTCGCACGTGTGCATTTAGCCAGTGTCAAGTTATATTTTGCATCAAATTATGACCCGATTTTTCATAAATCGGGCCTAAAGTGTTTCAATACAGTCAAAGTCGTCATAGTCCGTCAAGTTAGGGGTTATAGTAAAGCGGTGGCAAGTTTACCATAACCTTAATAGGAGATTTGGAGGCAACGTGAAAACTGCATGTTTGACACTGATTTTTACTTTCACTACACTTGTGCACTTTCACAGAACTAAATTGAATAACATTCCACCAGAATTATACAATTCAACTCGGGTTACATCTAAGTTTCATGAAAATAAAACTGCAGCACGACATGTTGTTAACTCGTTCCCGCCAAAACTCCAATACCGCCGCTGTGTAGTTGTCTCTATTCTCCACCAGATGGCAGCACTGACTTTGACGGCAACGAAAGTTCGACGTCCAGAATATTCAATAGCTATAGAATCTTGTTTGTATTTTTCGCGGATTTTCTCGAAACTTATAGAAAACTTTTAAAATAATATAAAATTAAGCGTGACGTCGAGCTTTCGCCAGTCAGTTCTGTTTAAGGGTGCATATAGAAATAGTCTTTTGAGAGAAGCGATCGATTGCGAGAAGTGATAAGTGCGAACATAGTTTATTACAGTCCACAACATAGTATAATAGAGTTATATTAGTGCAGTAAATAAATAGTTTATTAGAAAACCATCTTTGATCATACCAGCCCCATACACCGTCCTGTATAATACTGTTAGGGTATATAGTATGTTTGTTTGACTTTTATGTGACCATAATGTGACTTTCTGTGATTCTTATGTGACTTTTAGTACATCACTAGTGACTTGTATGAGTTTTGTAATCTTTATATGACTTTCTGTGCCCTAGTAGTGACTTTACTGGACTTTTAGTTACCTTTATGTGACTTTTCATGACTTTGTGTGACCTTTATGCGACTCTGTGTGACCTACTTGTAAGCCTGACGTGACTTTTTGTGCCCTACTCACAAAAGGTCATACTAAGTCAGTGTGACCTTTTGTGAGTTTTAGTGAGTTTTAGTGACCTTTACTCACCGTAGGCGTAGCGAAGATAGTTTGGAAGTGTTTAGTATGTCCTGGTGTCTTGGACACAGATAGCCTTTTCTTCCCCAACACGGCGTTCATGAGTGAACTCTTGCCTACGTTGGGTTGACCACAGCAGCCTATAGTTAGGACTCCATTTTTGAATCGTTCGTGAGTGTAGTATGTGGTGTCGGGCTTTTCTATGATTGTTTCACCTGAGAAGAAAAGAAATTGTTTAATTTAAATAATAGTAGCTGCACCCTGTGGTCTCACCCGCGTAAGTCTCGATCCTGTGGAAATATCGGGATCCAGGTTTCAAGATATTTACTTACAGAGTTTCGCACAAACACACTAACACACAAGCTTTTACATTTATAATATTAGTAGGATAAGGAGGCGCGCCTCCATTGGTTTTTAGGGTTCTGTACCCAAAGGGTAAAAACGGGACCCTATTACTAAGACTCCACTGTCGGTCTGTCACCAGACTGTATCTCAAGAACCGTGATAGCTAGACGGTTGAAAATTTAACAGATTTACCAAATCCAATATAAATTTGTTTAGTGGATTGCGCAGTAAAAGACATTGCAATAAGATACAATTTCGTAAAATAAGACTGCTCTCCTTAGTAAAAGTGTATTCGGCATGATTCCTCACGTTTATAATCACCTACCAAAAACTTTGTTAGAGGAACAAAACATTGTTAGTTTTAAAAATAAATTAAAAACGTTTCTACTGAGTAAGTCATACTACAGCGTTGACGAATATTTAAAGGATAAATTTTTGACATGTACTAATTAATATAATATTTAGATTTTCTTATTATTTGACATTGTATTTCAATTTCCATGACTAGATTTTTTATAAATTATTTTAACATTGTATTAATTGGTAATTTAATTTATGGCTAGAGCCTTTGTGAATAATTCTTTGACTAAAATGATAAATATTGCATGTCTCATGTATAAGGCTGAATAGAGTGATCCTCTTATATTCTTTTAACACTGCACTATGTACCTTTATTCGCAATAAATGAATTGAATTGAAATTGAATTGAATTGAGATTATGTATTTCTGTTGCCGCTATAACAATAAATACTAAAAACATAAAACAGGGTTTTTGGTAACCATATTAGCAAGCCGTTGAGGGCCACTTATATGCATCTAAACAAACAACTTTTGTTCTAGAACTTTTGGAAATTCGAACATTTTTTGAAAATTTCGAGGCTATGTTTACCAGAAAATCAGCTGTTCCATAGACGGAGATCTTATGATTATACTTATTTTTGAAGTTTTATCTACTGTTCTAAGTCTGAATGACATTTGTTCTAAAAAAATAGTAGATTTTTGTTGAATTTATATACTTTATCATTATTTCCAAAAAAATGTTCTAATTTCCAAAAGTCGTAGAACAAAAGTTGTTTATTTAGGTGCACAGTCATTCGGAAGGTCGTGGGTTCGAATCCCAGCCGGCCGTGCACCAATGTATTTTTCTATTGACATTGCTCTTACGGTGAAGGAAAACATCGTGATGAAACCCGCGGCTTAGTTGGCTCCAGAAGTATTGACAAGTTCTCTCCTCTGGACATGGTCGACTAAGCTGAGAGGGTAGTAGGTGCTGGGCAAGCCTACTCCATCCTCACGCAAAAAGGACCTAATTAAAAATAGTCTAGTTGCGGAAAAAAAGCCCGTATGCATACATACATACATAGGTGCACAGACGTGGCCCACAACCGCTTGCTAACATAGTTACCGATAACCCTGTACGGTCGTGCGCAAGTCCAGCTCGCACTTGGCAGGTTATTCCTAATTTGTTCTTACCAATTTCAACCTGGTCATCGTCTTCCAAGTTCATCTCCTCCTTAATCTTCTGTTCCCAGGAGCTGAGGTCGACCTCACCACCGACTATATCTTTGCAGGCTTCGAGCAGTTGAGTCGATCCTTCGACACACATTCGCAGGCGGCCTTTACGGCGACGGATTTGGAGCCCTAGGGAAGGAAAAACTTCAAATTAATGGCAAAACTTCCAACAAAAATGCCAGGAGTTTTGACGGGAACGAGTTAACAACATGTCGTGCTGCAGTTTTATTTTCATGAAACTTAGTTTTAACCCGAGTTGAATTGTATAATTCTGGTGGAATATTATTCAATTTAGAGTGTAGTGAAAATAAAAATCAGTGTCAAACATGAAGTTTTCTCGTTGCCTCCAAATCTCCTATTAAGATTATGGTAAACTTGCCACCGCTTTACTATAGCCCCTGACTTGACGGACTATGACGACTTTGACTTTTTTGAAACACTTTAGGCCCGATTTATGAAAAATCGGGTCATAATTTGATGCAAAATATAACTTGACTCTGGCTAAATGCACAAGCCGTGCGAAGCCATAATTAATAGGAAAAAAATCAAAAATGACATGTTTGCAAGAAGGTTAGGTTTTTGAAGTTCCTATATGTGTAATGGCGTCAGATGCTGATGAAGGAAATGTAAAACAAGTGACTTTAAATGCTTATATCTTTTGTTCATATCTAGGTCACGAAATACTATCAAAGTCATTTTTTTTATTCCTTTGAATGCTTAACACATTTGTATATAGACCACATAGAAACGTCTTAAAAACTAAGTTAGGATGTGTGCCGTTCGGAACCTGCCTATCAATTTGATGGGTCTGGATAGTCTGGAAGACCAGCGCTGCAGCCGAGCATGTTTGGCTGCAGCTTAATGCTGAGGTCGACCCTTTCGGGTCAGCTCATGACGATTCGTCTTTTATGTTTTTTTCTTTATTATGTCACTATTTTGTTTATTAATTTTTTTCTTTGTCATGTTCATTTCTTCATTTCTGTGTTTATTGATGTATTTTCTTTCTATCAATTTCATTGTTATCTAGAATTTTTTTATTATTCATTTGGAATCATTCGTTGGAAACCGCATTAAAACGTCTTAACATGCAATAAAGTGTTTCATTCATTCCTTACATTCACTACATTCTCTACATTTGCACCATTCATTCCTTTCACTCCATTCATCCATTTGTGAAAATACTAACAAAGGCAGCAAGCACCTGCAGTACATTTCACCGGACACAAATACAAAACTTTCATGGGCCTTCAAAACTCACTCATTTTTTTTTTTCGCCTTGTTTTTTTAGGGTAAAAACAAGACCTCTGTATTTCATGAACCATGATAGCTAGACAGTTGAAATTTTCACAGATGATGTATTTCTGTTGCCGCTATAACAACAAATACTAAAAACGGAATATAATGGTACGGAACCCTTGCGCGAGACCGACTCGCACTTGGCCGGTATTTATTTTGCTTTTAACCAATAGGTTTCGAAACTACTGGACTGATTTTGATGAAAATTGCTATGTGGATACATTGATTAATTGGAAATAACATAGGCTAATTTTTATCCCGATATTCCCACAGGAACGGGATAAAAACTAGCTAGAATTACATAAAATTTCTCACCCGCCTTATCCTTAGTTGGTCCCCTAACATTGTATCCCGGACACGAGGTGAAATAAACGACCTTTACTCCCGGGAAAACGCGCCCAAAGTACTCCTTCCAAGCACATACCACCGTGGGAGGTACCAAGTCTATCTTGTTTAGTACTATTATCATGTTTTTGTTTAGTTCTTGAACAATGTGAGTGTAGAGTGATGGGGGAGCCATTAGACCCTGGAAAAAATTATACATGTTGTCACAGAGTCTTAATTAACATCCATATTCATAAAGGAGCGGTGTTGGCTTAGTGGTAGATACCTCGACTTTCATTCTGAAGGTCGTGGGTTCGAATCCCGGCCAGCCGTGCACCAACGTATTTTTCTTAAGAAAAAATTATGTGCGCTAATTGTCATTGCTCTTACGGTGAAGGAAAACATCGTGATGAAACCCGCGGCTTAGTTGGCTCCAGAAGTATTGACAAGTTCTCTCCTCTGGACATGGTCGACTAGGCTGAGATAGAAGGTGCTGGGCAAGCCTACTCCATCCTCACGCAAAAAGGACCCAATTCAAAAGGGTCTAATCGCGGAAAACAGTCTGTACAAGTACAACATCCATATTCACAAACAGTACTTGGGTCCATACGCCAACGACCTTGGTACACAGCCTACTAAATAGTTACTACCGGCACCGATCGCCTTCCTTGGTGAAAAAGTTGTTGATTGTTACGTATGTGTTTTGTTTTTCTCAAAAGTGCTGAGATGGAATCGTAGGTGAGATTTTTACCGACTTTTTGGTGTGACTTTGACCCGTAAATTCCATGTAGTTTTGAAGCTATTTTAAAATTAAGAATTAAAACTAGTCTAGCTTTGAAATGGCAAGGATTTTTTGTCTCAAATTACCCCAAAATATCGATACAGATTTCACCTACCATTCCATCTCAACACTTTTGAGAAAATTAAACACATTCGTCAACAATATTAGTTGTAAGCGACGGGTATTTCTAGGGCATTGCGTTTGGCAGCATAAATAGCCTTAAGTTGCTGTTGGATAAGTGAATGCACTGTCTTTTTGGTCAATTTTGTGTTGCTCTCTTCACTCTAGTATATCATTTGCGGCTCTTGCGTTCGCGAGCACTATGGAATCTAATAGGGTTGATTGTGAATAGTGTTATAGAATGCCCGCCCGGCCGTATGTGCGGGTCGTGCGGAGCCGTAATAATGTGATCTAAGATCTGTCACTGTCACCTGTCATTATCATCACACATCTGCATACTAAAGTCGAAGATGTAGCTAATCTTTAAGTTCCGACAGTTCGACAAAACTACTACCAGTGTTATATGTCGTTTACGTCTAGGTCATATATGCTCTCCAGTGTTTCTGGCCAAAATAAGGATTAGGGACCACTCTATTTGTGAATGCGGACTTGAGGATGGTACCCCCGACCACATTTTTTTCAACTGTCCGAGACAGCACCTATCTCTGTATGACATCCTTCCCTCCGATATCCCCCGTCCTACATCTATTAAAACTCTGCTCTCTTTAACCTTTTCACCTTTTGTTAAATTTTTAGGTAATTATATTCATATAAATAAAATTAAACTTTAGTATATATTATTCTATTAAATAATTATATTATTTTATGTTTAGATATATAGTTTGATTTAACATTGGGTTTTTTTTAAAGGGTTTATCTGGTTATTTATGTACCTACTTAGATATATATTGTTTGTTGTTTATTTATATGTGTTGTGTTGTCCTTTTAGAGCAAAACATTACTGCCTCGTGTCCCCGGTCACCATTTACCGAACAATTTACATCGTTTTGCTGTTCAACCGACCATAAGACCAATATAACAAGTGGATCCTCTATTCTTCCACCGCACACCACGATATACACCGTACAATTGCTACACAAAACTTGACTTCCACACCACCACCAGTATTTGGCTAAATTGCGGCTTTTTGGCGTGCAGAAGCCACTAATTAAGAAGAAGAAGAAGAAGAAGATGTAGCTAAAACTGACCAAGCGCAGCGCCGAGGCTAAGCCGTCACGTAGTTTTACTACTGACTTCCACCTAAAGCTAAAAACGTGTTTAAAACGATTTTACGAACCCACTGCTGGACCGATTTCGATGAAACTTGGTATGAGGATACATTGATTCATTGACAGTCAAAGGCTATATTTTATCCCGATATTCCCACGGGATCGGGAGTTAAGCGGGTAAAACCTCGGATCGCTACTAATAATATTATTAGAGTAAAGTTTTTTTGCAACGAATACGCTCCGAAACTACTTAACCGATTTCGATGAAACTTGTTATGAGGATACATTGATTCATTGACAGTAACATAGGATACTTTATATCCCGATATTCCCACGGGATCGGGAGTTAAACTGGATATACTCACAGCGAATCGAACGTCTACAATCAGTAGTAATACATCACACATCTCTGTAACTCGCCACAGTTGACGCCAAGTCTCCAAGTTCAGTTCGAAGTAAGACATGTCTTTCCAATGTTCCGATGCTTGAAGTTTGTCTATATAGTTCTGGAAGATATTAACCGGTATTAATATTATGAAGGGATTAGTTTATCTTACGGTTTTTCGTAACGCGTAACATTTTTTCTGGGCTAGTTCCCCTCGCAAACCAGCGATAAGAAACTTCGTTCCAGTTCCTTACAGTTTCACATCCGGGAAGTAATTAACCCGCGGAAGTGAAACTGCTATTCTACAAGGGTAATAAAACATAAACATTTATTGTAAGAACTGACCTACTCAATTTTTAGCACTACATTTCTATAGATGCAATTTTAATGATTACCCTAGTTCCAAATTTAACCCCACTTTTTCCTACATGCAATTTTAACACTACCTTTCCCTAGTAGCAAATTTAACACCACATTTTCCTAGATGCAATTTTAACACTACCTTTCCCTAGTAGCAAATTTAACACCACATTTTCCTAGATGCAATTTTAACACTACCTTTCCCTAGTAGCAAATTTAACACCACATTTTCCTAGATGCAATTTTAACACTACCTTTCCCTAGTAGCAAATTTAACACCACATTTTCCTAGATGCAATTTTAACACTACCTTTCCCTAGTAGCAAATTTTACACCACATTTTCCTAGATGCAATTTTAACACTACCTTTCCCTAGTAGCAAATTTAACACCACATTTTCCTAGATGCAATTTTAACCCTACATTTTCCTAGATGCAATTTTGCAGTTTGGCGGTTGGCGGGAAATTAGTTTGTAGGAAAATGTGTACTATTTTAGTTAAATAAAAAAAACCCACAATTTCCTAGATCCTATTTTAACCCTATGTTTTTCTAGATGCAAATTGTAATCCCACATTTTCCTAAATGCAATTTAACCACTTTTCCTTGGTGCAATTTCAACCATACATTTTCGGAAATAAAAAATTACCACACATTTTGCTAGATGCAATTTTAAACCTATTTAATACATTTTTTATAGAATCAATAATAACTCTTTTGAACCCCTTACCTTAAAGTATCTCTGTTCCTGCGCGTCCAACTGTGCTGGTGTCATGTTGAAGTCCCACGGTGGTCGCTTCGGAAACGATAGTTCTGACGGGAACAGCGGCAGTGGATCTATTTCTAGATCTTTCTCTGACACTGGGTTTAGAGCTTTACTGTAAATAATAATAAGGAATCAGTAAATAAATGTTTTGCTTCGTTATTTCTTATTCATGCAGCAAGGGAATGGAATCAGTTGTGTGCATCTATCTTTCCTGATGTGTAAAATGTTGTGTGTCATCGAATAGCGAGTGAACAGGTATCTTCTAGACACCGCGTGTTACATCTTAGACTGCATCGTCACCTACCATCAGGCAGGTGTGATAGTGACGTGTACAATGTTGTGTGTCTTCAAGTAGCGAGTGAACAGGTATCTTCTAGACACAGCATGCTACATCTTAGACCGCATCGTCACCTACCATCAGGCAGGTGTGATAGTGACGTGTACAATGTTGTGTGTCTTCAAGTTGCGAGTGAATAGGTATCTTCTAGACACCGCGTGCTACATCTGAGACCTCATTGTCACCTACCATCAGACAGGTATGATAGTGGTGAAAGGATGACCATAATTTTTTAAACAAAATATAAAATTGACTCATTGATATTTGCACAGCTTAAACCAATCGGATCTGGCTATTTAGCATAAAGATAGCTGTTATGATGTATCTGCTAAGAAATGATTTTGAAAAATTCTACTTCTAAGCGGACAAAGATGCTTTTTATCCCCATCCTGTGGGAATATCGGGATATTAAGTAGCCTATGTGTTAATCAAAGTCTCCAGCTATCTAAATACCGAGTTTTATTACAATCGGTTCAGTAGTGAAGGAATAGCAGATCGATTGTGATGAAACTTAGTATGAATATAGATTGAATTCTCAGGAGTAAGATAGGCTACTTTTTATCCCGATATTCCCACTGAACCTGGAGTAAAGTGAGAACTTACAGTGCTTCTTCCTTTTTCATGATAAGTTCAGCATCAGATTCCCTATAGAACTTCAATGCATATCTGTTTGTGTCCCGTGGAGTCCTACCCTTGCTGGGCTGGTAGTTGAGGGCTACTGTGTCATAATTGTCGGTGTTGCTCGATGCTGGAACAATAAAATAATAGTTTCTACTTGTTTTGTACATTGTTTCAGCAGGCATCATAGTATCCATTTCCCAGTAAACAATCGACTATCATTCCATTGCAGTAGACCAAGTAGTTTTCTCCTGTAGTTTATCAATAGTCCTATTTAAACCGGAGGTGAATGCTGACAGGGTTTGGAATCCACATCATACTTTGATACTAAACATTGTTATTGTAAAGGGTCTATGTCTTGGCTTTAGCTCCACACATGCCTTCAAAAGGTTCAGGGCTCCATAGCCCCGTGATATGGGCATATAAATAATAATAAATAAATATAGCAGGATATTTCACAGGGCCATCTAGCTCCCAAGCTAAGTAGCTACGCTTGTGTTATGGTAACTAGAAAACAGACAGAATACATTTTTATTTTTCCTTTCTTCCTATCTCTGCACCGTGGGACCATAAGCTGATGTTGTGAGGGCATGAAGAAGAACATGACCACTGCTTCGTCTTTCCTGTTTAGAGCATTTGCTTCCATTACAATATTTGCTTGCCCTTTTGCATTGCAGGCAAGCACTCGCCCACTGATGAAATTCACAGCTTATAATTTTTTTTTCTATTAATTATGGCTTCGCACGGCTTGTGCATTTAGCCAGTGTCAAGTTATATTTTGCATCAAATCATGACCCGATTTTTGATAAATCGGGCCTAAAGTCTTTCAAAACAGTCAAAGTCGTCATAGTTTGTCAGTCAGGGGCTATAGTAAAGCGGTGGCAAGTTTACCATAACCTTAATAGGAGATTTGGAGGCAACGAGAAAACTTCATGTTTGACACTGATTTTTACTTTCACTACATTTGTGCACTTTCACAGAACTAAATTGAATAACATTCCACCAGAATTATACAATTCAACTCGGGTTACAACTAAGTTTCATGAAAATAAAACTGCAGCAGGACATGTTGTTAACTTGTTCCCGCCAAAACTCCAGCTTATAATTGCTGATTCCTTTTATCAATTTGTCTATTAACTTGTTAAATTCAATTAAAAAGTATTACTTACTAGGCATAAGCATGACTTTATTCTGTTTCTTATTCTGCAATTGTTGCTTTTTAGCTTTTCCACTGAAGGGGGTCTTCCTTCTGGCTTGAGGCATTTTGTGACCTGACAGATGACAAAAAAAGTAAAACAAAACTTTTTTTCGAAAGAAAAATATAATATGTGCTGTAATTAACATTGCTTAACTGTTAACGTCTCACTGCTTACAGTGAAGGAAAAGATTGCATCGTCACTTATGTAGTATTGGGAGGGTTAAATTATCTTTGGTATTGACGAATGCTTTTCACTGGACACTGTCGACCCATAATGTAAAAAAAAACGACCTAATCTATTCCATCCTTTCGCAAAAAGGACCAAACCAAAGAGGTCTTGTTGTGGAAAAACAGCCCGTATACAAGTACAAGACGTTCCATCTTCAAGTATCGATGTGAAACTGCTATTCTAATGGGCAAAATGTACAGATATTTATCTAGTTTCATTGATAAGTCAGCCATTACATCTCACTGAATTTTATCATGCAATACTCACCTACCGGCAAAATGAAAATACGAAACTAAAATAAATTAACAAGTATTTATTAAAAAAATTAATAGGTATAATTCATTTCTTACTGTTAAATTAAGAATTTTCTTTGAGACAGAGTCTTGACACAGTGAAATACCGTAATTTATTATCTTTGTCCTGATTTACCACGTTGGGACACGGTCTCATGTTTGCTACAATTTCTTTGGAAATACGTTAGGAATTCTTACCTGTGTTGGCGGAAAATCTGGATTATAATTATATTAACATTTATCAAGCGTTTTGTAAAGTTTAAAATACTTTTTATACAGTAAAAACGCACTTTCGCACAAGTTTTATCGTTTTATGTTTTTTTATTTTACAACAATTTGACACCTTTTTTTGACAATCGAAACACAATCGGAAGTTGTTTTTTTTTTTTTTTTTTTCTTTTATTATGGCTTCGCACGTGTGCATTTAGCCAGTGTCAAGTTATATTTTGCATCAAATTATGACCCGATTTTTCATAAATCGGGCCTAAAGTGTTTCAATACAGTCAAAGTCGTCATAGTCCGTCAAGTCAGGGGCTATAGTAAAGCGGTGGCAAGTTTACCATAACCTTAATAGGAGATGTGGAGGCAACGAGAAAACTGCATGTTTGACACTGATTTTTACTTTCACTACACTTGTGCACTTTCACAGAACTAAATTGAATAACATTCCACCAGAATTATACAATTCAACTCGGGTTACATCTAAGTTTCATGAAAATAAAACTGCAGCACGACATGTTGTTAACTCGTTCCCGCCAAAACCCGAAGTTGTTTTTTAGCATAATTTTGTGGAAATGAAAGAAAGACAAAGCTGTCAAAGTCACAGAAATATAAGTATTATGTAGCATTTCTCTGGTCAAAGTAGTGATTTACAAAAGTACCGAAGCGTTTTGTTCTAAGCCTAAATCAACATTTGAATAGTACATTGTTACCCTAGGTGTAAAAGTCACTCATCGAGTCCCGAGACGGAGATTGACGCCCGAGCGTAGCGAGGGCGCTAATAGTTCGAGGGACTAAATGAGTCTTTTACCCGAGGTAAACATTGTGCTTTTAATTACGAATAAAACATAAAATTCTTCATAATAACGAGAATGAATGAGAGACTCCATACTACCTCTGTCAATATGCATGAACCGTGTGAAGCCGTAATTGTTTTTCTTTGGTGTTACCTAAAGCAAGGAGGTTAAGTTTTTGAAGTTCCTAATGCGTAATGATACTGATAATGGCTACAAGCACATTGCACAAGCCGCGCGAAGCCATAATTTGACATGACAGCTGTCAGTGAAAGCGATTTTCCCTAGGGCTGAAAGTGTTTCTTTCTACACGCTCTTCAGGCATCTTTAGACCTACTTTCGGAGTATGAGTAATGAAAAATAAAAATAATTTTTCATTCATTACTTCACACGGCTCATGCATACTGCCAGAGGTAGTATGGAGTCTCTCATGCAGTCTCGTTATTATGAAGAATTTTATGTATTATTCGTAATGAAAAGCACAGTGTTTACCTCGGGTAAAAGACTCATTAAGTCCCTCGAACTATTAGCACCCTAGCTACGCTCGGGCGCCAAACTCCGTCTCGGGACTCAATGAGTGACTTTCACACCTAGGGTAACAATGTACTATTGACCAACTTCGCGACATTTTCTGCCATACAATAAACACCATAGAATTTGACGTTTGTACCTGATAAACACCTTGCCATCTCTTTCAATTTTCCTATCTTACTCACTCTGTCTCAGTATGCTTCAAATCTTGCAACAAAAAATCGATTGACACAACTAGAACATTTTCCACCAAACAAAATGGCCGAAAGAAAGAAATGCAGCTTCCGAATTTTGTAAAGATTTTTAGCTGAAACTTCGTAAAAATAAGTGAAAACTTCATAAAAATGAATGAAATAAACATAAATATTGAGGGTTACAATGTGAACGGTATCTGTGTTGGGTGTTTGAACTACAATCGACGAATGTACTACGACGAAGACGCGAAAGAAGTTTTTCGAATAGTAGGAAATATTGATGTAAGTCGCTTTTAATCACATAAAATGCTAATAAACATTTTAATTAATATTATTACTATCTTATTTAGTGCCTTTTCTTAACATTTTGTGTTAATTTATAGAAGAAATTTATTTGTAAACAAGAACAATAAAATATTGGATCGGCCATTATTATTCTTTTTTTTTTGTTTGGTGAACATAGCGAAGTTCATAATCATAGCCCTACTGGGTTCCCGCTTAGCTTCATTGGTATGGCAATAGAACTTTTTACACAACAGCGTCATCTAGCTTTGAACCAACCAGGTCTTGTACTATGGTAACCATGTTCTAGGTACCAGATGGCCTCAGCATCCAAGTATGTTGGGAATGTCTTGCTGCAGTGAAATCAGTGAAACGATTTCAAAAACAAATACAGAGTGCTTTCGATGTACTTATTACATATTCAAGGCAGGTAAGTTCAATAAAAAGCAATTTTTAAAACATAATTACCAAAAATTCTTAAAAAATAAACGATAAATTTGTAATAATTATAATAAATGGGCTTTTCTTGCAACAATACCTCGTTAGATAGGTCCTTTTTGCATGGTGATGGAGTAGACTTGCCCAGCACTTACTACCCTTCAACTTAGTCAACCATGTCCAGAGGAAAGGACTTGTCAATAACTCTGGAGATAAATAAGCCACATGTTTCATCACGATGTTTTCCTTCACCTTAAGAGCAATGTCAAACAGATATTAGTCACTTAAAATGCTGCAACCTGAAAGTATCGTGACCTATCTTGTAACATCGCTCTTGTTTGTTTTTATCCATATAAAAGTTCAGCATTAAGAGCGGTTTTGGCTTAATGGTAGATATCTCGACTTTCATTCTGACGGTTGTGGGTTCGAATCCTGGCCGACTGTGCACCAATGGGTTTTTCTTAAGAAAAAATTATATGCGCTAATTGACATTGCTCTAATGGTGAAGAAAAACATTGTGATGAAACCCGCGGCTTAGTAGGCTCCAAAAGTATTGACAAGTTCTTTCCTCTGGAAATGGTCGACTAGGCTGAGAGGGTAGTAGGTGCTGGGCAAGCCTACTCCATCCTCCCGTAAAAAAGACCCAATTAAAAGGGTCTAATTGTGGAAAACAGCCGGTTCAAGTAGGTCACAGTTTGACCTATCACACTCACTTGATGGTAGGTGACGATCCAACCTAAGCTAAGATGTAGCATGCTTTCCTACAAGAAACTATTCACTCGCGACTTGAAGACCGTCAAATTATACCCCTTGAATGCTACTAACTACATATATCTTCCAGCACACCTTCCTGAATTCACCCGAAGACTTCACTCGTCTCTCATCAACTAATCTCTCCACAACACAAGTTGAACAAATTGTCGATATAACATGGGTCGATGTTAATATTGACAATGTTGACAAGAAAGAATCACTCGTCAAAGATGAGAGTGTTTTTATCGATGAAGGTATGTTTATCAATGAAAATCTGTCATAGTGGATGTTTTCAGCCTATAAAATAGATTACAAATCCTTAAAAACTGTGTCATCAACAAATTCTTGTTTAAAAGGGCTTTTTTAATGGATATTTGTTACTCTTTAGTGTACATTTAGTCCTTTTCGTTAGTCCCTTTTAGGCCTTAGTGCATAATTAATCCTTTTTATTGTGTATTATTTATCATTTAGTGCATATTTGCCACTTTTTAATACATATAAAGCATTTAAGTGAATATTTGACACTTTATAGTTTATGTTAAGCTCTTCTACTGCATATTTCCTGTACATTTTACCACTGTCTTACAAATCAATTTAAACCTTATTAATTTTAACCAAATATATTTCAGACACTCAATCGTCTATAAAACAAGAACCAACATTCGATTACTCTGACCACGATAATACATATTATAGCAATACAACACAATTTGGTAACGATTCAGATGAAGACATACAGCTGTCTAAACTTAGAGACGAGAAGAGTAAAGAGAAGAAGGAGAAGAAGAAAGGCAAGAAGAAGAAGAAAAAGGTAAAAGTTGAAGTCATTTTTATCCCAATATTCCTACGACATCGTGACTTACTCAATCCCTTTTTAAACCCAAAATAAAAGTATTCTATAATATCAAACTGTTTTTTTTATTATAGCCCAAAAAAGACCTAGAACCGGAGCCAGAACCAAGCCAAAAGAGTCGTAAACTTAAAAACCTACCCCCTTCAATAGTATCCCTACACACAATGACCGAACAAGAAATGTGGGTAGTTCGAAATAACGATGTGAATAGTAATGAATTTAAGAAGTTAAAGTACAGATGTGACGATTGTATTATTGGATTTAACTCAGCGAAGCTGATGGAGTATCACATGAATGGGAAGCATAAACCGGTAAGTTAATTCGAATCCCACTTCTGAACTTTCTGAAAGCTAATTTTGGGTTTTTTAAAACAAATCTTATATACATTTGTTACAGAAATCTGAATCAGCCCTCAAATGTGACATCTGCAAATCCTACTTCCTAACTAAAGACAATCTATCAGTCCATCGTTCATTGCATCTCTCATCTTACAAGTGTATACAATGCAACCATATGACTACACTCAAGAAGAACATGGGTGAACATGAGTGTGTCAAGAGTGCCATGATGATGAGTGAGGAGTATCCTTGCCAAGATTGTGATAAGGTCTTTAGGTAAGTGATAAATTTAACCATATGACTACACTCAAGATGAGCATGGGTGAACGTGAGTGTGTCAAGGGTGCCATGATCATGTGTGAGGAGCATCCTTGTTAATAATTTTCCAAAATTCTTTCTTATCGGAAGCCTACGTCATACAAAGAACACACCCATCCAAGTTTCAGGTCTCTACGATTAGCGGTTTAGGCTGTGCGTTGATCCCTCAGTCAGTCAGTCAAGACAAAATATTTTATATGTATAGATTATTCATGTTTATCTCTGCTTACCGTGAGATGGCGCTATATGCAATGTCCTAAAATATTTATCTGTTATTTCAGCTCTAAATCGAAGTTATCATACCACAAGAACGTGGTACACGCTGAACGGCCGCAGTGCGATTGTTGTGGTAAAGTCTTCGCTAATAAGATGACGTTGAAATATCATCTTAAGTAAGTATCCAATCGTACCATAATACTTACAACCTTTAATTCTACCATACTTCTATCATCCTACCATACTTCAATCCTGCTATCCTTCCGCCCTCTCATCCTTCCAGTGTTCCATCCTTCTCTCCTACCATCCGTCCAGCCTTTAATTCTACCATTATTCCATTATACCATCCTTTCATTCTTATTACTTCAATTCTACCATACTTCCATTTTTCTATCCTTCAAACTTCCGTTCTACTATCCTAGCAGCCTTCCAGTATTTCAACTTTCAGTTTTTTTATTATTTTATCCTTCCATCGTTCCAGCCTTTCATTCCGCCATACTTCCATCCTACTATCCTTCAATCTTTCGTTCTACTATACAACCATCCTTTCAGCTTTCCAGGCCTTCATCCTTCTTCTTCGTCTTTTTATCCTTCTATATGCTTTCCCATCCTTCCATCGTTCCAGCCTTTCATTGTACCATACTTCCATCTTACCATCTTTCAATCCTTCTATGCTACTATCCATCCTGCCTTCCAGTGTTTCATCCTTCCGTCCTTTCATACTTATATCCTTTTTATCATACTATCCTTACATCCTACCACCTTTCCATTCACCCTATTCTTACTAATATTTTGAGTACAAAAGTAACTCTGTTAAGTTTATTATTGACTAGCTGCGGCCCGCGGTTTCACCCGCGTAAGTCTCGATCCCGTGGGAATATCGGGATAAAAAGTAAGCCTATATGTTAATTCAGGTCTCCAGCTATCTACATACCGAGTTTCATCCCAATCGGTTTTAGCGTGAAGGAGTAACAAACACACACATACACACGCACACACGAACTTTCACATTTATAATATTAGTAGGATACTCTTCAAAGATCTTATACTTACAATCATCAACAAATATATTTCGAAAAAGATTATTACAGGATTTTATGTTGATAAAAAACTCTATGGCCCATAACTCATTAAAAGGTACCAACTCTTAACATCTTACACACGTGATAACTTTTAAACGAAATATCCGATTGAGATGAAACAAAAAGTATTTTACTTCTACATAAATACTCTTGATAACATAATGCTTAATTTCGATAAAGATTAATATTACGATACATATTTAACGTAGTTTTTTTTTCTTCAGACGATTTAATAATTATTTTGAACACAAAATCGGTTATTGTGATTAAACCATGATAGCTAGATATATGTTCTCGCGGACTTTTTTGTAGGTCTTAATGGGATCTACAAACCCGTAGTACATCATTTTGTTCTATTGTCAATAGTTTTTGCAGCGCACGCAAAAATAGGTTTTCGATTTTACACCTTGTGTTACAAAATAGCAATTTTATTACGGATCCCTAATTTTAAAAAAAAAAACACCTTCCTCGATAAATGGACTACCCAACACTGAAAGAATCATTCAAATCGGACCAGTAGATTAGCGTGTTCAAACAAACAAACAAACTCTTCAGCTTTATAATATAAGTATAGATGAATTTCAGTAAAAAGACAGATGGGTTCTGGAAGAAGGACTTTAAAAATAACAAAATCTTTTCTTTTCAGAATTCTACCACAGAATAAAGATGAGAAACCGAAGGAGAAGTTATACATCAACTGTAAAGGATGCGACAAAGTGTTTCATACTAAGAAAAGTTATAGAGCTCATGTGTAAGTATTTATATACGTTTTTATCACAGTTGCTCATAAAGTGGATCTTAGTAAACCGCTGCTCATAATCCAACGTGTTACGCACGCGTGCGTTTTACTTTATAACGCACTAGTGCTGTAAAGTTATCCCGATAAGTTAAATTCGTATCTTACTGCTTGTTATGTAGATGAAACATTCTAATTTAACTGTGTTATACTGTTTTGATGTGTAAAAAAGGTAAAAAACCAACAAAGAGTTTTTAAGCCAGCAAAAACAGTTCGAATTTAAAAAAAACTTGAAGCAAATGGCATTATATAAACTGGACATAGACCATTAAAAAATTGATTGCCGCCTTAAACACGAATATTTTGTTAACTTTCTCGACTTGTTATCAAAAATGTCGTCTTTAAATAGGGAGCAAGAGCAAGATAAGGTATTACCGCCACCGGAAATATTAACTCAGGCACAAAATGCAAGCGATAACCTGTTGCCAACAAACTCCAAAGCGAAATATCTAGCGGCTTACGAATCTTTCATAAAATGGAAAAACAGCAGAAACCACCAGCCATTTTCTGAGAACATATTATTGGCATACTTCAGTGAACTGGAAAATAAATATTCGCCCAGCTCGCTTTGGTGTATCTATTCCATGTTGAAAAGCACTATAAAGATAAAAAACAATGTTGACATCAAAACGTACTCTAAACTAATAGAGTTTTTAAAAAAAAATTCAGACGGATATGTTGGTCGACGAAAATTCAAAGTATTGTTACCGAGCGACATTGAGAAGTTTTTAAATGAAGCTCCGGATAGTCAGTACTTGGCAGTAAAGGTAATTTTTCATTATAACTATATTGTTATTTATTTATTGTATAATTTAGAATTTATTTTTCTTTTTGTTGTATGTTCACAACCTACCATTAAAGCTGAATCAGTTCTTTTCCATCCAAAGGTTGCCTGGAAGAAATCGCTTTCAGCGATAAGGCCGCCCATTTGTGCAACTTATACTTTCTAGCTATTACTTCACTTATTGTATATAGTGTTCTGTTTCTTCCTGTGTTGTACAAATAAAGTTATCTATCTATCTATGTAATCATTTTGCGTTCTGTTTTTATGGTGCAAAAAAGTGTTTATCTATCTATCTATAACTAGACATCGGATTATATGCATTTGCATGTTTGCATATTAGGGGGCGTCCATAAATTACGTGAGATGTTTAAGGGTGGGAGGGGGTCGAGTCAAATCTCATCTAATCTTACGTTGGAGAGAGGGGGGGTCTCGGCAAATATTACGCAATTTTTTTTCTGATTGATTTTGCCGGCTTAGAGTGGCTAGATCAGAACGAAGTTGAAGGAGCAGATGATTTTACTGAAACTCATATGGACATGTTGGTTCTAATACTCTCTCTTGAGACCGCGCATGATTCTCCATGGACTGAATTAGAGTAGATATTTTTTTTTTATCACAGTAGTCACGATTTAAGTATTCTATTGTTAAATCTTTATAACTCTCAGCAATATTGATAATTAGTCTTACTAGTCGCCCACACTTTAAAAAATCTCACGTGAGATTGGAGGATGGGGGAGGGGGTTGAATAAAATCACACGACATCTCACCAGGGGGGAAGGGAGGGACAGAAAATTAATAAAAACACCTCACGTAATTTATGACCTTTTCTATTTCTATTAAATATAAATCTATTCTTTTATCCAAACAAAAAGATATTGAAAAGCAAGGATACTTTGATTAGTGGTGCAGTATTTCATGGCTTTCATAATAGGTGATCGTTTTCAGTGGGTTTAGTGTTCGTATTATTTGTTGTAGTAATTGTTAATACCATTAAGTTTCCAAAAATATTATTACCGTTTTATTTTAAATAGTTAGTCATTTTTTATTGAAAGTACTCGCATCTTATTATTTCTGTCATAGTATAGTACGGTTTATTTGTAAATACACGGTGTAACAAGGGGGGTGGATCATCGGTTGCTGGGGGGTGGGGGACCTTAGTACCTATCGATTTAGCCCCCCTGTATGTTCTGCAATATTTAGTGGTTCAAAAGTTATTTGGGTTTTAGTGAAATTTTAGTCAAAATCAGATTTCACCCTGAACTTCGCAATTACAGCCAAATTATCAGGTTTACGATTCTGCCTTTTTTTGTGAAACAAGTTCAATAGTGGACCTTTTGTACCCCTACACCAATCATGCCCTAGCTCTAGCCCAATGAAACTTTCAGGGATTATTCTTCATGAAAGCCAGTAATTTTTAAGATAGGATGCAGAAAAAAATAATCCGTGAAATATTTTTTTAGAACCATACAAAGATAATGTAAACATTAGATTTTGAAAAAAATGGGTTTATTTTGAGTTTTATAAATTTTAGACTCTGATTGGTATAGGGGTACAAAAGGTCTACTATTGAACTTGTTTCACAAAAAAAGACAAAATCGCAAACCTGATAGTTTGGCTGTAATTGCGAAGTTCAGGGTGAAATCTGATTATGACTAAAATTTCACTAAAACCCAAATAACTTTTGAACCACTAAATATTGCAGAACATACAGGGGGGCTAAATCGATAGGTACTGAGGTCCCCCACCTCCATATTGGATGCTTATGTATATTTTGCACAAAGATCACATCTGTCCGGTAACGTAACTTGCCGACGAAAAATCATTCAGCTTAACAATATTAGGTCACAAACATCACAAGTATGCTCCAGAAATACTGGAAAAATAAGTTGTTGTTTATAGTCACAAGAATTATAATAAATAATTAATAAATATTATTCGAAATTAATCGTAAATTCTAATAATTTTTGACTGTAAAAATTTTGTGTATATTTCGTCCTTTTTTAGTGCATATTTGCATGCATATTTTGGCATTTTGATAGTGCATATAATTCGATGTCTAATCATACCTCTATCCTACCTTCTAAAATTATAAATGCGAAAGTTTGTGTGTTTGTATGTATTGGTTTTTCCTTCACAGAAAAACTACAAAATCGATTGCGATACAACTCGCTACAT
Organism: Idaea straminata; assembly: GCA_951213275.1. Taxonomy (NCBI): domain Eukaryota; kingdom Metazoa; phylum Arthropoda; class Insecta; order Lepidoptera; family Geometridae; genus Idaea; species Idaea straminata. The sequence goes on from OX577872.1 coordinate 7,972,620, forward strand.
ACATAGACGTAGACCTGGGGCCTTATTCTGCTATTTTGCATTAATGGATTTACCATTGTCATTAAATCGAGACTCTGTTGATATTATATCGAGATTGTTACTTTATTTGATATTCTGCTAAAGTTTTAATAACATCGTAATAGAATCGCTATGGAGTCTCAATGGAATGGTAATAGATACGTCGCTGGTGTTGCCTACCAACATGGTATATGTTGCTAAGCGATATACCGTTTTGACAACTATCGAGATTCCATTGAGCCACGATTCTAGAGCAGAATGCCAAAGTGAGTCAGTGGTGTTTCGATGGAATTGTTAACATTAGGCGAATACCAATTTGACATGTAATGTCATATATTTGACATTAAATGTCTATAACGATTCCATCGACACTCTATTGAAACACAATTGTATTAGCAGACTTAGGCCCATGGAATATGATCCCACGGGTGAAACCGCGACGCGCAGCTTGTTATATTTATAATTCTGGCAAAATGTCTAACTATTTGATATTTTTGTAGGTTGCCTTAATATTCGGAGTTGCCGGTGGGTGTTGCCGTCAAGAGCTATGTGATATAACAATAGAAGATGTACAAACCCACGGCGAAATGTTTCTTGTGAAAATGCCACCCAAAAACAGGATGCCAAGAGCGTTCACAATTGACGGTCCGTATTATGAGATTGTTAAAAAATATAAAGCTCTTCGGCCTACAAATGTTAAATACAACCGCTTTTTCCTGAACTATCAAAGAGGTAAATGCACCGTTCAACCGATTGGTGTCAACAAATTTGGTACCATGCCTAGAGAAATCGCCAAGTATCTAAATTTGCCCGAGCCCGACACGTACACTGGGCATAGCTTTAGAAAAATCTCTGCAACACTGCTAGCTGATGATTCAGGAAGCGAGATATCTACTTTAAAGCGTCATGGTGGGTGGCGATCTGACGCAGTCGCTGAATCACCCATCGAAAACTCCAAGGCAAAAATAATAAGTGCAATAAATTTGGAGCCGCAGAGGAAAAAGTTTTGTCCTGAGCCAAGACAGTCTAGTTTTCGTGACTCTGATTTTTCGGTGTTACCTGATCTCATTCATGATAATGACCCCTTATCTTTGTTGAAACCACAAAATTCAACCTTCATTAAAATTGAAATTGAATCATCACCAACTTATGAACAAGACAATGAAAATGCATTTATAATACCATAAACATGTCAACATTTCAACAATTGTACATTTACGAATTCTCTTAATAATTAATTAAATTTTTGTTAATTAACAAGTCTTTTCTTTTACTAGCAACTGTGATAAAAAACGTCGTACGATACGCGTGTGGATTATTGATCATTGCATCTCGGCTTTTTAACGCGCTCGCGTTCCTCGCTCGGTCATAAGCCGCCTCTATGCGATGATCAATTTACCACTTGTCGTAATGTATTATTAAATAGACTTCACTTAGAAAATACTCACATTTATAACAATATATATATAAAGATATAGATAAGTGTTCTTATAAAGGTTCCGTTTTTGCCTTTTTTTCTATTAATTATGGCTTTGCACGACTTGTGCATTTAGCCAGTGTCAAGTTATATTTTGCATCAAATTATGACCGGATTTTTCATAAATCGGGTCTAAAGCGTTTCAAAACAGTCAAAGTCGTCATAGTCCGTCAAGTCAGGGGCTATAGTAAAGCGGTGGCAAGTTTACCATAACCTTAATAGGAGATTTGGAGGCACCGAGAAAACTTAATGTTTGAAACTAATTTTTACTTTACAACTCGGGTTACAACTAAGTTTCATGAAAATAAAACTGCAGCACGACATGTTGTTAACTCGTTCCCGCCAAAAAACCTTTTTTGCCTTTTATGGTACGGAATCCTAAAAATACTCACTTTGGTAGTGAAAAACCACGGAGTTGATATCAATTCCGTGTGAAATACTCATATTCTAGTAAGATACTCACTTGTGAGTATAATACTGACTTTGGTAATGAAATACTCTATTTATGACAAAGATAAGTTTTTATTTATTTAATTTCGTTTGGGAAACATACAGAACTATGATAGAATGATTTACAACGATATATAAAAAAACCCTTATAATAATCCAACAAAGTTTCCACTAATTCATAATACTTATATCAAGTGAAACATTGAACTAAAACACAGAGAAAGTTATCCCTACAACAAGCTATTAGGAAGGTTTTTTAGTGAAATACTCATTTGGTGTACTTACTATGTTGATGAAACAATCACCCTTTTAGTAAGATACTCTCTTTGGTAGTGAAATACTCACTTTGTGAATTAAACACTCACTTTGATGGTGAAATACTCAATTTGCTCGTAAGATACTCACTTTTATAATAAAAATAGCGACCAGCTCCTGCTTCGCACGGCTTATATTATGCATGTTTTACACAAATAAACCTTAATCTTGAATCTATCTATTAAAAAACTGCATCTAATCATACGTAGGGACAGACAGCGGAAAGTGACTTTGTTTTATATTATTGATACTAAGTTTGTGACTTACTTAAGTATTAATTTTGCAAGTGAAAAACTCACTTCGATGATGAAATCCTCACTTTGTGAATAAACTACTGACTTTGATGGTGAAATACTTTGTGAATAAAATACTCATTTTATTAATGATATATTTCCTTTTTTATTAAAATACTGTACGATAATAAGGGTCGCTGCAAGAGCGGTGTTGCCTTAGTGGTAGATACCTCGATTTTCATTCTGAAGGTCGTGGGTTCGAAACCTGGCACCAATGTATTTTTCTTAAGAAAATTGTATGTGCGCTAATTGACATTGCTCTTACTGTGAAGGAAAACATCGTGATGAAACCCGCGTCTTAGTTGGCTCCAGAAGTATTGACCAGTTCTCTCCTCTGGAAATGGTTGATTAAGCTGAAAGGGTATAGTAGGTTCTGGGCAAGCCTACTCCATCCTCACGCAAAAAAGGACCCAAATAAACAGGGTCTAATTGCAGAAAACAGTCCGTTCAAGTACAAGGTCGCTGCATACGTGACGGGATGAAAGCTCGGACGGGATGGGGACGGGACGTGCATTGTTCATAAAGTGTTCGTAGATTTGCGTCAGATAATATCGAAGTAGAAATACCTCGAAAAAACATGGCGGATGTCGATTGCAACAGAATTTTCGTATTTCGAAATGTCATTAGAGAAATGTCTATGCCCAGCGCTCGACTTGCAATACGAACAATAGAGCTTTCAGTGACATTTTCGTTAGATCCTACTTAATATTATAAGTGTGAAAGTTTGTGTGTGTGTATGTATGTATGTTTGTTACTCCTTCACTCAAAAACTGCTGGACCGACTGCGATGAAACTCGGTATCTAGATAGCTGGAGACCTGGACATTGTCTCATCATCATCTCTATTTCAATCCTCGTGATCTTTCCCGTGCCGGACGGGACTTGACAATTTCTTGACAGCGTCTCATATAAAAAAAAACTTGAGAGGTGTCAAGGGACACCCGGATGGAACGAAGAAAGACGAAACGAAAATAACTGGCTTGCTTTCTATGAGAGAGAGAGAGAGACAGACAGAGAAACACGCGCACGCCGCACGATTCACAACTATTGCAAAAAGTGTCGTTACAACTTTTGGTCTTAATTTTTTCTGTCTTCGTTCCAATATCACGTTCCGTCCAACACGGGGAAAATCCCGACGCGACCTTAAACCCTACTACAGTTTTGGCTGCCTAGGTTGCCAAGGTTGCCTGGAAGAGATCGCTTTGAGCGATACGGCCGTTGTAACACTTAGACTTAAGCTATAGTTTTTTTTATTTAATGTTATTTGAAAATGGTGTTTACAATAAAGAATTTATCTATCTATCTTAAGATTTAAAAAAGCGTGTTTATCCTATCTTACAGTGTAATCCATGACGGCATAACATACCCATGTCCAATATGTGGTAAACAGTTCCAGTGGAAGAGGAATCTAACGAGGCACACTCGTGCTCACAAGGATCGAGCTGCCGGGGCTGCGCACGAGGTAAACCAGGGGGAAAATATCATTGGACATACCTAGTTGACATACCTAGTTGTTGAAGTAGTAGTTTGACGACCCAGTTGGCACAATGGTCACCATGCCGGACTGCCAAACACAGGGTTGCGGGTTCGATTCCCGCCTCAGACAAGTATTTATGCTTAGATATTTGTCTGTGGTCTGGTTGTTTCTATGTATTATAAGTATATATTTACAAAAGATAAGTATATAAGTAGTATATGAGTTGTCTAGCACCCATAACACAAGTCTAGTTACTTAGCTTGGGGCTAGATGGCGATGTGTGGAATGTCCTGAAATATTTATTTTATTTAGTTCTTAAATCTATACATATAAAATGCTTTAACTGACTGACTGACGGATCAACGCACAGCCTAAACCGCTGATCGTAGAGACCTGAAACTTGGAGGGTGTGTTTGTATGGGTGAAAAGGGGGTTCAAAGTTTATATGGGAAAACGTGATGCCTTGGTCCTTTTTTGACCTAGACGCGGACGAATTCGCGGGAAACGCCAGTCAATAAATATTGCAGAACATTCCACACATCGCCATCTAGCCCCAAGCTAAGTAACTAGACTTGTGTTATGGGTGCTAGACAACGGATATACTACTTATATACTTTTCTTTTGTAAATATACACTTATAATACATAGAAATAACCAGACCACAGACAAATATCTAAGCATAAATATATGTCTGAGGTGCAGTCCGGCATGGTGACCATTGTGCCAACTAGGTCGTCTGGGTCATCTAATATTCTTTATCTATCCGTCTGTCTGTCTGTCACCAGGCTGTATCTCATGAACCGTGATAGCTAGACAGTTGAAATTTTTACAGATGATGTATTTCTGTTGCCGATATAACAACAAATACTTAAAACAGAAAAAGTAAATATTTTATTAAGTATGTTCTTAAGAATTCTGAAAAAAAGGTTAAGCAAAGAAGGTTATGTTTACTATTTTTAAGGCAATATTTTTTTGTTAATTAAAATCGCAAGCAAAAGATTTTTAACCTATACAGCCTCGTTTGACATACAATATTTTCTTGGGTTTTTTTAATTCGTTTTTGCGTCGGGGGTTAAAAACAGAATGTAATGGTACGGAACCCTTTGTGAAAATAAATAAAACCGGCCAAGTGCGAGTCGGACTCCCGACTCACACTTAGCCGGTTTTATTTATCTATCCATACTAATACCTATATCCAGCTATCTGTACTAATATTATAAAGCTGAAGAGTTTGTTTCTTTGTTTGAACGCGCTAATCTCAGAAACTACTGGTTCGAATTGAAAAAATCTTTTTGTGTTGGATAGTCCATTTATTGAGGAAGGCTATAGGCTACTTTTTATCCCGATATTCCCACGGGATCGGGAGTTGCGCGTGTGAAACTGCGGAGCGCTGCTTGTAATATAATAAGGTGAAATATTTGATTATTTGTTTACATCGAATATGCTCCGAAACTACTAGACCAATTTAGATGAAACTTGGTATGAAGATACATCGATTCATTGACAGAAACATAGGGTACATTTTACCCCGGTATTCGCGGGATCGGGAGTTACGCGGGTGAAACCACGAGACGCAGCTAATTTCATTTTTTTATTTTCCAGTGTCGCCAATGCCGAAAGCGTTTCGCTTCAAGAGATTGCTTGAAGAATCATTTACGATTTAGCAAAAAACATGCTGATAGATATTTGTTTAGGTAAGTATTAGATATATCCGAGGTGGGATTCGAACCTGCTACTTTAAAGTACTTTCAAGATAAATGTCAAGGACTTCATGTTTTTTTTTGTAATTTATTTAACTAAAAAAAGTCAATATACAAAAGGTAAAAATGGGACCCTATTAGACTCCACTGTCTGTCTGTCTGTCTGTCTGTCACCAGGCTGGCCTTCTTTATCTCGTCGTTTTTAGTTATTTTTGTTCTTTATGTAATTTTTAACCGCCGGCGCAAAATATGTTATAAGTTTGATGTGTCTGTCTGTTACATCGTAGCTTCCGAATGGATGAACCGATTTTGATTTCGTTTCTCTTGTTTGAAAGTTGAATTCGTCGGAAGTTTGATGTTTTTACCCGACTGCAAGGTTAAGTTTTTCGCGCCTATCTTTGTATGTTTGTAATATTCTTTATTCTCTCATATCTTCCAAATCACTCGATGTATTTCTTTAATTATTGGAACGTTGGAACGAAGTTAATTATCGCGCGTTGCGAAAGGGGGCTAGACGGATAAAATTAAGACCAAAAGTTGTAACGACACTTTTTGCTATAGCTGTAAGCCGTGCGTCATGCGCGTGTTTCTCTCTCTCTCTCATAGAAATCAAGCCAGTTTACTAAAATTTAGCCTACTGATTAAGTTTATATTACATTATATTTGTTAATAATTAAAAATAATTTATATATTAAAACCTTAAAAAAATTAAATTTTATTACAATTCCTTCACTAATTGATCGAAAGGAACATCGTCCCATCCGGGTGTCCCTTGACACCTCTCAAGTTTTTATATTTACGTTTCTAGTCACGAATGCAATTATTGCGGGAAGAAGTTTGCAACGAAGTGGTGTATGGTCGATCATATAGACTGGGATCATTTGAAGAGAGTCAAATATCAATGTAGCGTCTGTTTTAAGGTAATATATCTTCACTATTATCTATACATATAAAATGCTTTGTCCTGACTGACTGACGGATCAACGCACAGCCTAAACCGCTGCTCGTAGAGACCTGGAACTTGGAGGGTGTGTTCTTTGTATGACGTAGGCATCCGATAAGAAAGGATTTTCAGAAATTCTACCCCTAAGGGGGTGAAAAAAGGGGGCAAAGTTTGTATGGGATAACGTGATCCCTTGGTCAATTTTCGACTTTTACGCGGACGAAGTCGCGGGCAAAAGCTAGTACCTATACATATAAAATTATTTGTCCTGAACTACTGACTGACTGACGGATCAACGCACAGCCTAAACCGCTGATCGTAGAGACCTGAAACTTGGAGGGTGTGTTCTTTGTATGACGTAGGCGTCGGATAAGAAAGGATTTTCAGAAATTCTACCCTTTAGGGGTTGAAAAAGGGGTACAAAGTTTGTATGGGACAACGTGATTCCTATATATCTATTGACTATCTTCTATCTATCTATAATCTAAACTATTAAGTATAATAAAGAAAAAAGATTTTTTGTTTGTAACGAATAGGCACCGAAACTACTAGACCGATTTAGATGAAACTTGTTAAAATGATAGATTAATTAATTGACTGTAACATAGGCTTTTAATCCCGATATTCCCACGGGATCGGGATTTACTCAGTGAAACCGCGGAACGTTCCTGCTCTGTTTCTATATGTAATTTACAAAAAAAAGTATATTTGTATTATATCAGTTGTCTCGTCACCATAACACAAGCCTAATGGCTTAGTTTAGCTAGATGGCGCTGTGTGAGATGTCCTATAATATTTATACATTTCAGGCGTTCAAAACAGCAAAGATTATGGTAGCCCATATGAACAACATACACGAGGGGAAGAAAAAAGATGATACAAGCGAAGGGGAACATCTTTGTGATATTTGCGGGAAATCTTATAAGGTGAGGTATAAGTGATCATTTCTAGAAGTAGTCATTTTTAGAAGTGGTCATTTCTAGAAGGAGTCATTTTTAGAAGTGGTCATTTCTAGAAGGAGTCATTTTTAGAAGTGGTAGTTACGAGAGATGGTTGTTCCAAGAAGAGGTCATTTTAAATAGTGGTCAATTTCAATTGTGGACATTAAACGCCGAAACGATTTAATTATTTTGTTTAGTGAAAAAATATGACGCGTTACAAAAAACCGTAAGATACAGAATCCTGGCGCCTAAGTCTGCTAACACAATTGTGTTTCAATAGAGTGTCACTAGAATCGTAATAGACGACTTCTTCACTAATTAATCGAAATAAACTTCGTTCCATCCGGGTGTCCATTGACACCTCTCAATTTTTTTTTTATTTCCAGACTGAGAAGCGTCTGAAAGGCCACGTATGGGCGATGCACACACAACGCTCGCTGAACAACGCAAAGAGTTACAAATGCAAGCTGTGCCCGGCCACATTCTCCTGGCAGACCTCCGTCTACAAACATATGAAGATGATGCACGATAATAATAGGACTAAGGTACGTCTCTGTCTGTCTGTCGAAGAATTTTTCGATCTGGTGAACCATTTCTCTACCTGGCGAGCCATTTATGTACCTGGTGAGCCATTTATCTATCTGGTGAGCCATTTATACGTGTGTCAAGCTATTTATCGATATGTCAAACCATTTCTCTACATGGCAAGCCATTTCTCTACTTGGCGAGCCATTTCTCTACTTGGCGAGCCATCTATGTACCTGGCGAGCCATTTATCTATCTGGTGAGCCATTTATACGTCTATTAAGCTATTTATCGATCTGTCAAACCATTTCTCTACATGGCAAGCCATTTCTCTACTTGGCGAGCCATTTCTCTACTTGGCGAGCCATCTATGTACCTGGCGAGCCATTTATCTATCTGGTGAGCCATTTATACGTCTAATTAAGCTATTTATCGATCTGTCAAACCATTTCTCTACATGGCAAGCCATTTCTCTACTTGGCGAGCCATTTATGTACCTGGCGAGCCATTTATCTATCTGGTGAGCCATTTATACGTCTGTCAAGCTATTTATCGATCTGTCAAACCATTTCTCTACATGGCAAGCCATTTCTCTACTTGGCGAGCCATCTATGTACCTGGCGAGCCATTTATCTATCTGGTGAGCCATTTATACGTCTAATTAAGCTATTTATCGATCTGTCAAACCATTTCTCTACATGGCAAGCCATTTCTCTACTTGGCGAGCCATCTATGTACCTGGCGAGCCATTTATCTATCTGGTGAGCCATTTATACGTCTGTCAAGCTATTTATCGATCTGGCGAACCATTTCTCTACCCTTGCGAGCCATTTCGCTATTTGGTGAGCCATTTATACGTCTGTTAAGCTATTTATCGATCTGTTTGTTTGTTACAGCCGCCAAGAGTGAACGTGGCCGCTGTGAAGAAACAGGAACAATTCCCTCAAATTGATATATCTTACTTTCAAATGGCTATATAAGATACTAGCCGCGCCCACCGGTGTCACCCGCTTTAGCGTCTCTCTAAAAGTGCTATTGATTTTCTACAAACACAATCCTACTATTTCTACTAATATTATAAATGTGAAAGTTTGTGTGTATGTATGTCTGTTACTCCTTCACGCGAAAACAACTGGGCCGATTGCGATGAAACTCAGTACGTAGATAGCTGGAGACCTGGATTAACACATAGGTTACTTTTTATCGTAAAAATAGCGATATTCATAATTTCAACTTAAGAAATAAGAATGAACTGACCATGCCCGGTAGTAGGCTCCGGAAAATAAACAGGTCGTTTAATAGTACATGTGTGCTTTATTATAATAAATTACCCAACGATGTATATGACATGTCCATTACCAGGTTCAAAACTTTTATAAAGCATAAATTGTGCAGTAAGGCGTACTATGATACTTCGTCTTACCTTAATGATAACAACCCATGGACGTGACTTTAGTTGCTCCATTTCAAATATTTGCAATATTGGTCAATATGTGAGCGTGATCACATGAAAAAAAAACCCCATGAGTTTCTTGTGCCTTCTTCTCATTGGTGGGCGCGTTCCGAAGGCACACATCCTAACTTAGTTTTTAAGACGTGTCCAAGTGATCTTATACCTAGGTATTAAGCATTGAAAGGAATAAAGATTTTTGACTTTGACTTTATCCTGATATTCTTACGGGAACTTACGCAGGGCGCAGCTAGTATATAATATTTAATGTAAACTAAACTTCATCAGCCCTTTTTATCCATTTAGACGTTGAGTTTCTAAAAATCCTTTCATAGTGCTCCCCTACGTCCTAAAAGGAACCCCCATGCGAAGTTTCAGACTCTTAGTTCGCTTAGTTTCAGATATTTCCTGATGAATCTTTTTCTCTGGAGACTGGCAAAGTAGGAGCTATTTTGTTTCGTTTTGAGCCTATGACATTTAATGTATAGAAAACACAAACAACAAATGCAATGAAATAAAAACTCGTAAGGAGTCACTTTTGCCTGTTATTTAATGATCAAAAATAATTAAGGTGAAAGGGTACTGACGCTCTCTCCATACAAACGTAGTCGACTGTTTCCTCCCTGGATAATGACACTAGCACAAATATTTTTGTGCCATAAAACCTATACTTAACTGCCATGACTATGCCCCTATGTTTTGGTTTTTTTAATTTTCTAATTATCATAGAAATTAAGATTTAAAAAACAAAAGAACAAAAAAAAACAAATCATGGGGGCGTGGTCATAGCAGTCCCTGGATAATGACACTAGAGCAAATATTTTTGTGGCATAAAACCTATAACTGCCATGACCATGCCCTCTTGTTTTGTTTTTTAAATCTTGATTTCTATGATAATTAGCAAATGAAAAAAACCAAAACATAGTCATGGCAGTTATCAGTTTTATGCCACAAAAATATTTGCTCTAGTGTCATTATCCAGGGAGGAAACAGTCGACTACGTTTGTATGGAGAGAGCGCCGGACTCTTTCCTCTTAATATTTAGTAATACTTAAGTAGTGCTTACTGCCTTTTTTAAGTAAATTTGATCACAAGCCTTTATTGTTCAACTATTTTAATTTACATTTATGATTGAAACCTATTTGTACTTATTATGTACTTTAAATTGCCAATATTTAGTTTATTTATAGTTTTCTGTAAGTAAATGTATTTTAAGATATTTTTTATACAATATTCGACTAATTAGCTAGTAAGTGAATAAAGATAAATCAATATACGTAAAATTTTGTTAATTTAACCTGGCCTTAAATCCATGCTGTTGAGTGCTGTAGTGCCTAGGACATGACTGTATTAGATGCGAATACCAACCTTACTTAGGCACCTTAGCAACCTTACTTAGGCACCTTAGCAACTTTACTTAAGCACCTTAGCAACTTTACTTAGGCCCCTTAGCAACTTTACTTAGGCACCTTAGCAACCTTACTTAGGCACCTTACCAAACAACCTTAGGCACCTTACCAAGCTGAGAAGCTTAGTTGACCTTGTCCAGAGGAAGGAACTCTTCATACATCTGGAGACAACTAAGCCGCGGATTTTATTACAATGTTTTCCACTCACCATAATCATCATCTTCCTGCCCTTATCCCAATTTATTTGTGGTCGGCGCAGTATGTCTTCTTCTTCCATTCACTCCTATTAGTCGTCATCTCATCGTTAACATTCATCTCTCTCATGTCTTGTCTCACGCAGTCCATCCATCTTTTCTTAGGTTGTCCTCTTCCTCTCCATCCCTCTACATTCATACTCATCACTCTTCTAGTTACATGCGTCTCTTCTCTTCTCATCACATGTCCATACCAACTCAAACGGTTCCCTTTTACTTTTTCAGTAACAGGTGCTACTTTCAGGCTTCCTCTGATATACTCATTTCTTATTTTATCCATCCTCGTTACTCCACACATCCATCTTAGCATTCTCATCTCCACTGCATGCAATCTTCACTGACCATAAGAGCTGTATTAATTACAAAAGTCCATTGATTTTGAAAGTGTCTATAGTACTTTATTTTTACAAGGCTGTTTCCGCACTTAGCCTCTTCAATATCCTACTTGTCATTCCAACCATCCCAGGTCTCGTTCCAGAAGGCTGTGTTTTCAGGCTGCTGCGGCCTCCGGAAGAGATGCCGGCGATTGACTCCATATTAGTGACGATTAAGGAACCCTTATGCTAATTTTTTTAGACTCAGCAGTTTTAGCTGTGTAGTCTCTATCAGCGAATTTTAAGCCCGTCCTTAACTGCCGAGTCTATTTATGAGAATTTTGCACAGAATTTTTCTTTCTTTCTTTTTTTATCTGCCATCTGCTTTAGCCATAATCTGATCTGTTCCCCGACTGTGGATAATAGTGAGTATCAACCCATTAGATGATCCCTGGATATTTCACTCTCTTTGGTCCAAATCGAGAACGTGCCATCTCTTTAGATGCCTCACGTTGTTACAACTGTCCAGTAAGTTCCTTGCAAGTTGATAAACGTGTGTGGTTACCCGTTCTTTGTACTTTTTGCTGTATTTGCTCACTTCCTCCCTGACAGTACGCATTTGGAGGTGTTCGTGTATTTCATTGTTAGTTACAAACCAATGAGCGCCTTAATAAATATAAAGGTAAATAATAATGAAATAAATGCTACAGAAAAATCACGATGTAGTCAAGTTTTATTCGCTTAGCACTGCATTTGAGAAACACTAGAGAGTGACCTATCTATTATGTCCATAGAAACACCGAAATAGTATTAAAACTTTTAATGAGCTAAGGAGCAACACTAATTACCACACACCAAACACAAATCTATCAACTACCTTCAATAATCTACCCTCTAGTAATATTCTTATTAGTCAAGAGTACCTAGTTGGCTATAGATACATAGTCACAACCCCACACAACACCTAAACGTACAAATAGAATTTAGTATTGCAACATAATGCTAACCAAACAATATTGTAAGTTAAGTTGTTGTTAAGTTAAATGTTGTTAACCTTGCACTACCTATGTCTATTATTATTATTTTTACTGTAATACCTACTCGTTAAAATAAATAGTTTTTTAAGACTTCTTTGTCAGTTCTTCCATTCTCTCACATTTGTGCATGCGTGGGTACACTTACACAAATGTGAATACACTACCAATAAAACTACAATAAACCTTACAGAGATCTTAATTTAATAATAAAAAAAGCTTAACTTATAATAAAGTTGCTAAATTAATCTATTTTTTATTTTTGTTCTGTGGCCGTGGATTCCCACCGCCTCGGGCAAGGGGCGCCGGTCGTCCGCGGTTCCCAAACGCACCCCGACTGCCGCCACGACCTGCCCTCATATTCTGCCCACCACGTCCTTTAGAAACTTCATTACGACTTCTGGCTTTCACCTGAGTTTCTTCCTTCACCATGTCGATGACTTCGTCCGGTATACGTAGGTATTTGATCGTACTGCCGCGTATGTAGCACTCGGGCATCCTCCAGAACTTGTCTCCGTCTCTTGAAGTGCAAATAACTTCTCTCAAATTTATATTCATCCAGTTATCGCAGCTAACCAAATGCCCGTTGTAGGTTTCGCCATTTTTCAGTTCTACCAGCATTGGGTGGTTTTGTGCTGTTCTTAGTAACGATAGGGGCAGCATTTTCGTAAAAGTTCACTGTTTTCTATTAGGATATTCTAAATTACAGAAATTTCGAAAGAAAACAAGAAAATCGCGGTGAATTGGATTGTTTGGATTCGGTTTTGAGGTTATTTTAGTTTGTTTGATTGACGTTGACACTGACTGTTAAGTTAGTTTTGACAGAAATGTTCCAGTATCAAATGTGAATCGACATTGAACATGAAGAAAGAAGTTCCTTGCAATTAATAAAGGGGTCAGGACATTTAGCTATATTACTTGTTCGCTGTAATCGATCGATAGACATGGGTTTTAAAAATGCACCGCGGCATTTTAAGTTACAATGCCAGTTGTGTCTAAATGCCTTTCTCACCTTGGAGACTTCAATGGAAAACATGAAAAATGTAAAAAGTTAAAGAATAATTTACCCAAGTTTAAAAAATCATTTATTTGTCAGTTTATTGTGTTTTGTTTATTTATCAAGTTTATAATGTAAATCGCTACAAGATCGCAGTTTATCAGCGGCCTGTTCCGGCGTGAGGTCACGTTGAGATTGCGCTAACAGCTCGTAGCCGACCATGTGCTTGCGGACGGTCGCGCTGCGCAGGAGTGGAGGAAGGTAGATCGCGTGGAGCAGCCAGTGGGGAGCGGGGGCGGAGCCTGGCCCTGTTGGGGCTCCTGGGAACAAGAAAATAATAATATTACTACAGGACATTCCACACATCGCCATCTAGCCCCAAGCTAGGTACTAGACTTGTGTTATGGGTGCTAGACAACGGATATACTACCTAAATACCTACTTTTCTTTTGTAAATTTATAATATTTTATTATGAACAGTAAAATGTATACAGAGGTGTATCGTTTCAGTTTTGCCTCGGTAGATGGCGTTAAGTCAGAAGGTGGATGAAAAAACAAAAACAGATACGAATTAGAGAAATCTGTGATATAACTTGACACTGGCTAAATGCACAAGCCGTGCGAAGCCATAATAAATAGCAAAAAAAAAAGAGAAATCTGTAAATCTCGGAAGAAATCCATCTGCCTTCAGACTACCACAAATGCAACGCGCCTGAAATACCCGTCGCTTACAACTAACACTGTTGATTGTAACGAATATGTTTTGTTTTTCTTAAAAATTCTGAGATGGAATATGGAATTGTAGGTGAAATTTTCATCAAATTCTTCAACGAAATTTTTTTGTAATTTCAAAGCTAGACTAGTTTAAATTCTTAATTTTAGGATAGCTTCAAAACTATAGAGAATTTTTGGCTCAAAGTCACATCAAAATGTCGGTAAAAACTCTTTTGCAAAATGAAAATAGCGTCATTATCTGCAGCACACCCCCACAGCAGGATGCCAAACGACATGACACTGTGGAAGTACCTAGCTGAAATAGACTAGGCGAGCAGTCTCAATGTCCGTGTATTCGCGAATTTCCTTATCAGCGTAAGCGGCAGAACTAAGTCTATTCTATACTTACCATGCCATCCCATGCTATACGGAAAGCTGCATTTAAAAAGGTTATCAAACTTTGTGTTTAAAATCTTCATGATCTCAGCTAAGCTTCTCATCTGGTCTAAATTCAGGTCTGTCAGTCTTTGAGGCTGGCCAGTCTTCGGTAGGATCATGGTCTCGTATGGCCAAGCGGCCCAATATGGTACCAGGGCTACCCATCCGGAGTTTTGGGTCACTATTCTTTCCTGAAGAAAAAAAAACACAAAAAATGACTGTAAAGTCGGTTTACGAACGATAATTTTACGTGATAACGTAACGTCAAAGGAAAAGTCTTCTTTAAAAGGAAAAAATTAAGACCAAAAGTTGTAACGACACTTTTTGATTTTATTACAATTCCTTCACTAATTAATCGAAAGAAACTTCGTTTCATCCGGGTGTCCCTTGACACCTCTGAAGTTTTTTTCTTTAATTTTTTCCCTTTATATAAGTCTTCTATTCATCACTTGTCACCGTAAACAGGACGCATGACGTCACACAATATTACCATGACACTTTTTTGTGGATGCAGGTGTTCCATCATTTTATTGGAACTTAAAAAAAAATTTGGTACTTACTTACAATTATGTAAATTTGCTCATATATTTTTATCGTGTTGACTCAGGGCCTTAATTTTTATACAACTAATAGGGACTATAGACCTCAGTATATCTGGTATGAATTTCAACTTGCTAGGTCCACCCGTTGCTTGGAAAATCGGTGGTGACACACGGACAGACAGACGGACGAGAGAGTAAAATAAATAAATATTACAGGACATTCCACACATCGCCATCTAGCCTCAAGTTAAGTAACTAGACTTGTGTTATGGGTGCTAGACAACTCATATACTACATAAATACGATTATTTGTATCTATACTATGTCGTGTGTTTGTTCGAATAAATTATATTCTATTCTATTATATTCTCCCAGTTGGCACAATGGTCATCATGCCGGACTGCCAAACACAGGGTTGCGGGTTCGATTCCCGCCTCAGACATGTATTTATGCTTAGATATTTGTCTGTGGTCTGGTTGTTTCGATCTATCATAAGTATATATTTACAAAAAAAACGTATATAAGTAGTATATGAGTTGTCTAGTACCCATAACACAAGTGTAGTTACTTAGCTTGGGGCTAGATGGCGATGTGTGGAATGCAATATGCAATATATATATATATATTTTTTTATATTCTACTTACGTTTTTCTGTAGTTCATTTTCTAAATAGTCAACCAATAAAGCTTTGCCGTGTTTTTCGTAGTATTCCTTTTGTGTTCTAAAACAAATCACGTCTATATTAAATATGTACTAGCATCTTGCGGTTTTACCCGATCCCGTGGGAATATTGAGATAAAATCTAGCCTATGTTACTGTCAATGAATCAATGTATCCTCACACCAAGTTTAATCAAAATCGTACCAGTAGTT
Source organism: Idaea straminata (assembly GCA_951213275.1). Lineage (NCBI taxonomy): Eukaryota > Metazoa > Arthropoda > Insecta > Lepidoptera > Geometridae > Idaea > Idaea straminata. Next base: position 7,988,782 of record OX577872.1, read on the forward strand.
TCGGACCATATTCGTTTTGTTTAAAACGTTATTGTCAATTTGAAAAACAAACTTTACGTTTATTTTCTTGTTATTCTGTCTCTAATATCAAGGTTTTAAAAACCTTATAATGTCCCTTATTATGTATGTAAGTATGCGTCATAAGTACACTATCAGTTTGCTACAATCCTACTAATATTATAAATGTGAAAGTTTGTGTGTGTGTGTGTGTATAATATGTTTGTTACTCCTTCACGATAAAACTACAGAACCGATTGCAATGAAATTCGGTATGTAGATAGCTAGAGGACTGGATTAACATATAGGCTACTTATTATCCCGATATTTCCACGGGATCGGGACTTACGCGGGTGAAACTGCGGAACGCAGCTAGTCTATACATATAATAAATCTGTAGACATCAAAAAATCTGTAATTGTAAGATATCCAGAAAAAAATACACAGGTCGCCTTAAAATCGTTAGCTGAACACGATAGGGTAGTTTTTAGATTTTTTGTCTGTTTGTCTGTTTGTCTGTTTGTCTGTCTGTTTGTTTGTTTGAACCAGGTAATCTCATTAACTACAGAACACATTTTAACAAGGTCCACACGAACATGTTCAGAATATATCAGAATAACATTTAGGGTATGTTTTAATTTAACTTTAATACAATAATTAAGATATTTGATAAAAAACATTTTAAAAAAATGTGAAATCGAAATATTTTTCCGTGGTAAAACGTAATCGAACGTCAGAAGGGAACAGTACCCTTACCACGGGTTTTTTACGTATTCGATTAAACATACTTTATTGAGTATTTACTATGAAACTTCCTAAAAATCAACTTACTAGGTCCACCCGTCTCTAAGAATATCGGTAGTGACACACCGACAGACAAACGGACAAGAGAGTGATCGAAAAAGGGTTTCTTTTTTTCGAGTTCTTCAAAAAGTCATGGTAGGGATGCAGTACATGCCTCCGCTCAAGATGACAGCTGTCATAAAACCGAATAGTTTTTTTTTTTTTTTTTTTTCATTTATTATGGCTTCGCACGTGTGCATTTAGCCAGTGTCAAGTTATATTTTGCATCAAACTATGACCCGATTTTTCATAAATCGGGCCTAAAGTGTTTCAATACAGTCAAAGTCGTCATAGTCCGTCAAGTCAGGGGCTATAGTAAAGCGGTGGCAAGTTTACCATAACCTTAATAGGAGATTTGGAGGCAACGAGAAAACTACATGTTTGACACTGATTTTTACTTTCACTACACTTGTGCACTTTCACAGAACTAAATTGAATAACATTCCACCAGAATTATACAATTCAACTCGGGTTACATCTAAGTTTCATGAAAATAAAACTGCAGCACGACATGTTGTTAACTCGTTCCCGCCAAAAACTAACCGAATAGTTTGCATTTAATACTACCTACGTGAAACTGAAAATGAGGTTAGTACAAAGAGGTACTACTACATAATATTACCGACCTTCTTTACCGAAGACCTCCGATGTTACACTTCTATCGCGCTTTTCTCCTGCTATAGTTTGAATTATGAGTTCAAGTAGCGGAAACCTTAGATAGTAAAAACAAAAAAGAATTGTCCAAATCGCTCTAAGAATTTACGAGTAATCAGCGAACATACAAAAAAAAAATATATATACGTGACGAATTGAGAACCTCCACCTTTTTTGATGTCGGTTAAAAAATATACAGGTAATAGTCATTTGTAAAAATCATTTTTTTTCCCAAAATTACGTAGCCCTGCTAGCTACCTAATAAAAAAAACTGGGTATTTTGGTCAAGAATTCAGAAAATTGGATTCATAGGACATCACGTTCCTTCAAATACCCCGTTTCCGAGACGCTTTAGATGTTTGGTGTGAAAGCATTTTTTGTTCAGCGTAATGCCTGCTATCAATATGTAAGGATCTCAATGTGCATCGCGTTATTTTAAGTATTAGTATTTGTTCTGTCCAATTGCCTTTCTTTTTAATCATTAATATTATTATTTGATAATAAAAACAATGTAATAGTACATTACGATATAAGTGTGGTAAATTGATCTTTGCATAGAGGCGGTTTATGACGCGCGAGCGGTAGCGAGCGTGTTAAAGAAGCCAAGATGCAAAGATCAATTCCACACGTATATCGTACGACATTTTTTATCACAGTTGCGAATAAAAGAAACGACTTGAAAAGAAAACAAAATAATAATTAACAAAATATTTGTGATAAGTCTATGTTTAAATTTTTTAAGGCAATATTTTTTGTTAATTATGCTCCGAAAAGGCCAGGCTAAAGACTTTTAACCTATACAGCCTTGTCTCACATACAATATTTTTTAGGGTTTTTTCTATTTGTTTTTGCGTCGGGGGTTAAGAACAAAATACAATGGTACGGAAAAACAATATATTTAAGTAAAGAAAAAACAAAAAAAAAAACTCAATTTTTAATCGTTTTCTAAGTCATTATCGCGTAAAATTTTCGTTCGTAAACCGACTTTAGAGACATATGCATTTTTGCTAGCTAAAAAACTCTTTGGTACCTACCTTTTTTTACATCAAAACAGTATGTAATTAGCAGTAAGATACGTATTTAACCTATCGGGATAACTTTACAGCACTAGATTGGCAATGTAAAACGCACGCGTGCATAATATGTTGGATTATGAGCCTAAAAGCCGTTGAATAAGATCCACTTTATGAGCAACTGTGATAAAAAATATTATTTGCACCAAAATAGATTATTATTTGCATGATGTTGGTATTATAAATACTATAATAACCTCTTATATTATTAATTGAAGAATATGAATCGAGACACAAAGGTAGTTGATAATTATTTTTTCTTTAATTTACAAAAATCTAAAGAAAACTAGGAAGACAAAGAACGTTGAAAGTTTTGTGCGAATAGAAATTGGACTTAGTTTTAGCTTATCATATTGTTGTTTATTATGTTTTATTTGTGAAAAATTAACAAAAATAGTACATTGTTACCCAAGGTGTGAAAGTCACTCATTGAGTCCCGAGACGGAGTTTGGCGCCCCAGCGTAGCGAGGGCGCTAATACTTCGAGGGACTAAATGAGTGACTTTCACACCTTGGGTAAACAAAACAAACCCGAGGTAAACACTGTGCTTTTCATTACGATTAAACATAAAATTCTTCCTAATAACGAGAGTGAATGAGAGACTCCATACTACCTGACCCTCTTACAAGGTTGGGACCAAAGAGGTTGTACATTATGTAGATTTTTTGCTTTTGCTATTTGTTTTCAACATGTTTTCAATACTTAAATACGTCGGTACTAACCGAAGAGATTTTTATAAATTAGTTTATCCAACACTGAGTGATGGCGCGAAGTCCGTAGATTTAAATTACAGTTTTTGTAACACGGTTTGTCTAGAAAATGTTATTTACACAAAATACACAATCATAAATGAAAAACCAGATGAAACTTAACACAAAAACATAATAAAATAACAAAAGATAATACTAATTAAAATCATTCAAAATGCAAGCATTTCCCGCCAGTATTTTTTACTCAAGAAACGACACTGAGCGCAAGGTTACATAAAGCCACATCTGCAACATCTTGACAGGGCGCCGGTAGATGCGCAGCATGGTCATACGTCACTTTGACCATTTTCATCTTTAAATTTTTTTTTATTAAATAAGATATCTTGAACTAAATATATCTACCTGAATTCGATTACTAAGAAAAAACCTATTATGTACTAAACTCTGGCAGTATGGATGAGCCGTGCGAAGCCATAATTGTTATTCTTTGGTGTTACCTAAATCATGAAGGTTAGGTTTTTGAAGTCCCTAATGCGTAATGATACTGATACTGGCTACAAACACATTGCACAAGCCGCGCGAAGCCATAATTTAACATGACAGCTCTCAGTGAAAGCGATTTTCTCTAGGGCCGAAAGTTTTTCTTTCTACACGCTCTTCAGGCATCTTTAGACATAATTTCGTAGTATGAGTAAGCCTAGAATAAGAATTGCCTTTGCCAAATCAATTAAAAATATAGTTTAAAAACAATGTAACTACCTATTTTGTTTTTATAACTTACACCGAATGATAAATTGTATCTATGCAGAAAAATGCTAGGTATTCTAAATAACCCAAAACCACATCGCGATCGAAGTCGCGGGCAACAGCTAGTAATACTATAAACAAGTATTGGACTTACTTCTAATAAACGTTACACACAAACATAAATACTTGAATTAAAATTTAAAAGTACTCAGTGTGATTATTATTGTCAACATGTTAGCTATGTGTTTAGTTGTGTGAGTGGTATAAGCCGGCACCCGCTACACCAACCGACGTGGGTTCGATCCACAGGTTACGTTGTTATAATGTTCTAATAGCACAGGATTGTAAACGTTACTGTGGCGGTGTACTTTTGAGCGTTGATTGTACCTTATTAGATATTTTTACCTGTCTTTGACCCTGGCCTCGTTTGGCAGGAAACTGGAGGCCCAGATCTGGCAGTGTGGGTGAGGGTTGGAGCACCCCATCGCGGCTCCCTTGTTCTCGAATATCTGGACCCAGGTGTACTTGCGGCCCAGTTCCCTTAGCTGATTCACCCATCTGACAAATATTAACCAATACATAAATCTTCTATAATATAAAAAAAATCAACAGCTGAATATGTTGCTAAGCCCAAATCTTGAGAATAACTGAACCGATTTCAGTAATTCTTTTTTGTTGAGTTTGTTATTGTAAGAAGAAGATTCTTTTGAGAAAGTCACGCAGAAAACCGCGGGGCTCAGCTAGTAAATAAATAAATATGGTAGCTAAGCAACTAGGCTTGTGTTATGGTGTTCTGACAACGGATAGAATAAATTTAACTTACATTTATTACCTATAAACTTACATTTCTTGTGTAAAAATATACTTGACTAGCATCACCTCGCGGTTTCACCCACGTAACCCCCGATCACGTGTGAATATTGAGATAAAAAATATAACATTCCCAAAGAATCAATGTTTCTTCATACCAATTTTCATCAAAATGGGTCCAGTAGTTTCGGAGACTATTCGTTACAAACAAACAAAACTCAAAAATGAAAAAATCTTTCTTCTTTATAATAATACATACAGAAACACCTAGACCAGTAACAATAATTATCTGTTTGAGGCGAGAATCGAATTCGCAACCTTCTGCGTCGCAGGAGTAACAGAGATCGTCAAGAAAGCGTTTTTTGTGTTGTGCCTTGCGGTTTCACCCGCGTAACTCCTGATCCCGTGGGAATATCGAGAGAAAAAGTAGGTACCCTATGTTACTGTCAATGAATCAATTTATCCTCACACCAAGTTTCATCTAAATCGGTCCAGTAGTTTTAACAGAAATATTAAATATGTTAGGTACTCACTCTTCAATGACTGCTTGTATTTCTTCAACTGACATGAGCGGGATAGTCATTTTTGAGTCCGGATGGAAGCACATCACTCTGAAAATAAAAATAAAAATAATAATTAAAAACCGTCAAAATATCGGTGGTGACACGGACAGACAGACAGACAGACGGACAAGGAAGTGATTTTATAAGGGTTCCTTTTCACCTAACCTTAAAAACCCTAAAAAATATAAAAATTTAAAAACCGACTTCATGAATGAAGTAAAATATCAAACAAAAATAACTTACAAAGGAAAAAACTAAAAAGTTTAAAAATATATACAAAATAAACTAAAAAGTTGAAAATAAATTACATAAAAAAGAAAAAGGTAAACCAATAAGTTACTTTGAATGTTTTTTTGATAATCCGTTTTTAACTTTTTAGTTTACCGTTTTCTTTGTTTTATGTAATTTATTTTTAAGTTTTTAGTTTATTTTTGTATATATTTTTAAAGTTTTAAGTTCTTTTTTCTTTGTTATTTATTTTTGTTGATTTTTACTTCAGTTTTGAAGTCGGTTTTTAAATATTTATTATTTTAGATTTGAATTGAAATTGTTGTTGAAGTTTTTGATTGTGATTCATAAAATTTTTAGTAAGTAGGTATACTCTTTTTCATTATTTTTAATATTATTGTTATTATGGATATTATTATCTGAAATAAAATGATTTGAATAGAACCTGCAAGTTCCCTTCGCCTGCGCAGCTTGGAACAGAGGATGGTCAGAGACTGGCGGTTCTGGTACTCGCTCCAACAATGCTGGGAAGTCGTTGGGGAAAACGTACGTTGATGTGTAGTTTGGATTACGCTGGAAATTAAGTTAAAATAAAAAACTAAATTAAAATCGGTTCATCCGTTCGGGAGCTACGATGCCACAGACACACACACACAGACACGTCAAACTTATAACACGTTTTTGCGTCGGGGGTTAAAAATAATGATCCCGGTGCTATGTTCATAGCTATCCGCATTCATTGCAATCGGTCCAGAAGTTTTTGCGTTAAGGAGTAACAAAACAAACACGCACACAAACTTTCACACTTTATAATATTAGTAGGATTATACATGACACACACATACACATTTTACACACATACATTCATTCATATTATTAAGTTTATAGAAAACGTTTTTTTTTTTAAATTTGCATAATTGCAGACCCACCGTAGAGCTCCAAAACGGCTGTTCTAAGAATGTTTTCAACACAAGCAAGATTCTAGACAACAGCTAAAAGTCTTTTTAACGCATGAATTTATCAAACAAAAATTATTACGAAAAAAAAATTACAATAATAATAATTTTAGAACTATTATTCATTTATTTTTCTTAAATTTAGATTTTTATAAAAATAAACTGAATACAAAATAATAATATATACATCACTATAAACACTTTAAAAAAATATTTAAACGTTTAAACTTAACCTATATAAAATGTAATTTACAAGTTTAAAAATAATGTATAAATTTTGTATCTAAAACAGTAAATCATTATAAAAACCTAAACCTAGAATACCGTCGGCAGCGAGGCAGGACCCAGGCTACCGATGGTTAGGGCCGCAGAGAAAGGAATCTTCTGACAATACGTGCCGTATCCAAGATGATAATTTTAGAACTCTATACTGGGTCTGCAATTATGCTATGCTGACCTATAAATATTTATTTGCGACGGGAATCGAACCCGCAATTATCTGCGTCACAGAGATCGTAAAAAAGGTAATTAAAAGAACTTACTTGTCCATTAGCCCGAACGGCGCCAGCTCGCAATGGATTCTCTCCATCTTGCTCCGGATCTTCAACGGGCTCGGTCTGACCGCTCCACGGGCGGAGGCAACGATGAGGTGACACAAGGATCCACTCGTCTTTGAGAGGGTTGTAGCGTACGTGCTGATGTTCTGTAGAATAAATAAATAAAACTTGAGAGGTGTCAAGGGACACCCGGATGGAACGAAGTTTCTTTCGATTAATTAGTGAAGGAATTGTAAAAAAATCAAACAGTGTCGTTACAAGTTTTGGTCTTAATTTTTTCCGTCTATCCCCCTTTCGCAACGCGCGATAAGGAACTTCGTTAAAATATTGCAGGACATTCTACACATAGCCATCTAGCCCCAAGCTAAGTAACTACACTTGTGTTATGGGTGCTAGACAACTCATATACTACTTATATACTTTTCTTTTGTAAATATATACTTATAATACATAGAAACAACCAGACCACAGACAAATATCTAAGCATAAATACATGTCTGAGGCGGGAATTGAACCCGCAATCCTGTGTTTTGTAGTCCGACATGGTGACCATTGTGTCAACTGGGTCTTAAAAAAATGGTTAAATTGATCTGAAGTTCTCTATTGGCGTTTAGCGCCATGCCAAGTTTGATATAATTTTGTGATAGAAGAATTGGTTGATTGGCTCTAGACTTTCCCATTGGCTTATTTAGCGCTACTGCGGTGCTTTGTAGGACAAAATAAATCATGGAAAAATTGGTTAATTTACTCTAGACTTTCACATTGGCTCGTTTAGCGCTACTGTGGTGGTTGGTGGTACAATTTTGTGATGGAGAAATTTGTTAATTGACTCTAGACTTCTCCATTGGCTTATTTAGCGCTACTGCGGTGTTTTGTGGGACAATTTTGTGATGAAAATATTGGTTGATTGACCCTAGACTTTCCCATTGGCTCATTTAGCGCTACTGCGGTGCTTTGTAGGACAAAATAAATCATGGAAAAATTGGTTAATTTACTCTAGACTTTCACATTGGCTCGATTAGCGCTACTGTGGTGGTTGGTGGTACAATTTTGTGATGGAGAAATTTGTTAATTGACTCTAGACTTCTCCATTGACTTATTTAGCGCTACTACGGTGAATGGTGGGTCAACTTTGTGATGGAAAAAATGGGTGATTGACTCTAGACTTTCCCATTGGCTCATTTAGCGCTACTGCAGAGCTTGGTGGGATAATTTTGTGGAGAAATTTGTTCATCTAAACTTCCCTTTTAGCTCGTTTAGCGGCTCAGTATAAATAGTATTCTTCGGAACACAAAGTCAATGTCAGTTGGTAGAATTTTATCTGAAACGGTATGAAATCACATGAATAAAACATAACTTACTTACGCAAAGAATGTACCAAATATGCAAGTAACTTGAGTACCTACTTAATTTCAATAGAACTTGTAACTTAAAACGCAGTAAAAAAGTAGAAATTGTAATTATTTGTGTAACATACCAGTGGCTTCGAATTTCTTCATATTTTCTCGTATTCTTCGTGAGTAGGTACGTATGTGTGTCTGTTGACTTGAATGAGGTAGAGACGCGTGTGTTTGTATGATGTTATCAATTGACTGAGTGACCGCGCGATGTGTTCCAGATAAAACGTCGTAAAACATTGAACATAGAGTATACATAGAGTACAGGCCCTTCAAGAACGTTGTAAAACTTTCCTTAGTTCAAATGTGGGACATTTTGAAAAAAAAAAAACGGTACAACAGGCATTGCAACTTAAAATGCCGCGGTGCAGTTTAAGACCCATAAAGGTGTATCTGCACAGCACAGTGACGGCACGTGACCGACAGTTCCGTACCGTGCCGTGCCGTGACGTGCTATTCGTACATGTCAGTGTCAGTACCGACACCGCGCCCTCATTTTTAGTACTCTATCGCCAGGGTAACCATAACTATCGTGCGCGAGTTCAACTCGCACTTGACCGGTTACTAGCTGCGCCCCGCGGTTTCACCCGCGTAAGTCCCGATCCCGTGGGAATTTCGAGATAAAAAGTAACAAACAAACTTTCACCCCCATTTCCCCTCCTAAAAAATAGTAAAATTGAAAATCCCTGAAACACGTCATCATTTATTTGTCATTTATTACGATAAGAAGATATAATTCTAATTTTCAAGTTTCTATCTTTAAAAAAATCAAACCTTCATACAAACTTCCACCCCCCATTTGCCCCCCTTAGGGGTTGAATTTCGCAAAATCCCGTCTTAGTGAGCACCTACGTTATAAAAGGAACCCCCCATGCAAAATATGTGATTCCTAGCACTTGTAGTTTCTGAGATTTCGTGATGAGTGAGTGAGTGAGTCAGTTTCCCTTTTATTTATATAGATATTATGTAAAAAAACGAGAGCGAGCAAAGATAACGACCACAAAATTTCCGATATATTGACTGCGGTTGTAAGGAAAATGAATGTACCTAGGGGTCGATCGTCAAAAACCTGATTAATAAGGGCAACACACGAACCAATTCAATTAACTTTTCGTCGTCAATCTTGAAACACTGCGACTGCGTCAGGCAAAATATTGTCCGCTACAAATCGACGCCGGATCACGGCGAGCGTCGGTGCAGCACTGACATCACTGAACCTCACTGTCACTGACCAGTACGGATAGCCTAGTAGGTACAAAAAGTATGCAACAATATCATTTTTCACTGACACTGATGGATACGTCACGGTACGCCACTGTGCCGGCACTGTGCTGTGCGTACCTATCGACAGAGGACATTACGCCAACCAAATAATGCTTCCACACCGAACCTCTAAAGCGTCTCAGAAACGGGATATTTTTAACCAAATGTGTTTTCTTATGATTTTCCAGAAATGTGCGGTTCATTTTGAGACCCATTCAACCCTATCAATATAGGACGTTTTGCTTTGATAGCTCTGAACTTCTAAAGCGTCTCAGAAACCCATTTCAATAAATATCCCGTTTCCGAGATGCTTAAGAGATTTGGCGTGGAGGCATTATTTGTTTGCCGTAATGCCCTCCATCGATAGGCATGGGTCTTAAAATGCACCGCGCAAAACACTACGTCTAGCCGTCCGGATCCCTTTGATATTTGTTGCTTTTTCACACTTAAACTTCTAATCCGATTACGATGAAACACGATAAGTCGCTTCAAAAGTGATGTCAAGCAAAATGTATGATATGAAATGAATTATTTTTTACCAAAACAATAAATTTTTTGATTTCGATTAGCCAGCTATGTTTTTTCGGTACATTCCTGCAGTTCAAACTTTCTGGTCAAACTAGTTTGTCCAAAAGGAATAAATTTCCTCGTAGTCAAACTACTCAACTAAGTGGTCAACAAAGGGCGATCGAAACGGAAAAAAGACTATCGAAATGGAAACAAAAGGCGATCAAAACGGATAGTTGATTGAATCCGGCGTTACTTTTCGGAACTCCATATCAACATCTCGCATCATATCAACATTTGGCGAGGCAACATCTCGGAGAGCGACGTCGTATCTAACGTTTGTCGCCCATATAGCGCGGTCGGGGTCCAATCCTGATGATGCGTCGTGTAGACGCGAAACACGTGTCGTGGTTTATGAATGGTGTCACTAATACTAACTTTTGCTTGTCCTCATTGCATGCCTCTTCAAGTGGGGGGGAGGGCGGTGCACTTTGCATTTTGTGTTTTGGCACTAGGCTCGGAACTAAAAACTAAATATTAATACTTCCATTACAGAACGGAAACAAAAGACGATCGAAAAAAAAAACAAAAGATTTTACACGGTGTTTTTATTTGACACACTTTCATTGTAATGTAGGTAATTTTTTTTTATCAATGTCGTATCTGTGTTTCAGTTGTTTATTCAATTCCTCGCTGTTTGTTAGGTATTTTACCATCAGATAGGTACATAGAATAGGTACCGACTGTAGATAGGGTTTTTGGTAATTATACTAGCAACGTCCTTTATGAGACCGATGAATATCTCTTTTTTCATTTTTTTCTGTTTCTTTTTTTCCTTTATACAGGGTTTAGTTTAGTTTTACGGGGCTGTTTCCGCACTTTGCCTCATTATTTGGGCCATTGTTTTATACAGGGTTATTGGTAATTATACTAACAAGCCGTTGAGGGCTACTTCTGTGCACCTAAACAAACAACTTTTGTTCTACGACTTTTGGAAATTCGAACATTTTTTTGAAAATTTTGAGGTTAGGTTTACGTGAAAATCAGCTGTTCCATACACGAAGAGGTCATTGACCTTAAAATTTAATTTATTTTTAGATTTTATCTACTGTTCTTAGTCTGAATGACCTTTGTTTTAAAAAATCTGCTGTTTTTAAATTTGAATAACCACAAAATTTTCATTTTTTTTTCGAATTTCCAAAAGTCTTAGAATAAAAGTTGTTTGTTTAGGTGCACAGAAGTAGCCCTCAACGGCTTGCTAATATAATTACCAATAACCCTGTATATATGATCTTTAGCGAGTTACATAGCTAGATAAATATTATCTTTACAACAGCAGCTGTTAAGTTCATATTATTTTCGATAAATAAATAAATATTGCAGGACATTCCACACATCGCCATCTAGCCCCAAGCTAAGTAACTACACTTGTGTTATGGGTGCTAGACAACAGATATACTACATAAATACTTTTCTTTTGTAAACAGATACTTATAATACATAGAAACAACCAGACCACAGACAAATATCTAAGCATAAATACTTGTCTGAGGCGGAAATCGAACCCGCAACCCTGTGTTTGGCAGTCCGGCATGGTAACCATTGTGCCAACTGGGTCGTCGTTATAAAGTTATAGTACTATCTTTTTGCCAAAGAAAAATATGAAATCATGAAAGTTTTCATATTTTTCATACGTTTTATACTCACTACTAGCGCCCACAAACTAAATTTTATTTAATTAAGCGCCATCTAGTAGATTTTATAGAACTAAACAATTTGAGACAGCTCTCTCTATCGGATTTTCTAAGAACAATTTTATCATACTAGTAGCGACACCTTGCAGAAACTACAAGAACTATTTTTATCATACTAGTAGCGACACCTGGCGAAAGCTTCAAGAACTATTTTAACACCCTACTAGCGACACCTGGCGGAATTTTCCGGAACCTTTTCAGTAGATTTTCAGCGTCCGAACAGCTGGTAGGTTTAAAAAATAATCTGGCAGTACTTGTTTAAAAGAAAAATGCGCAAATAAATTACCTAATCATTATGAAAAGAAGACATAATACCTACTTTGGAATAAAGTTCCGTGAGTTTTACTGCTAAGAATACTGCAGTTTAAGATTATTTCTTTGAAATTACGCGTTAAATTTATTGCGCAGATTTTCTTGTACCTACCTACTACTTAAATACCTAAAGATTTACTAAGGATAGGAATTCAGTCGTATTTTATGACTGTTTTCGACACAGCCCCTTAGTTTCGTGCGACCATTGTGACGCATTGACGTTAGATAAAGCTTTAAGTAGAATCATTATAATAATAATGGTTAATAATTCACCTGTATTTTATCAATAGTTCTATCCAAACCGGAGGTTGTCCTCGGTTGCATTTTATGGCGCAGACAGGGATAATCGCCGGTTTGATGTCCACATCATACTTTGCTATAAACATTGTAAAGGGCCTCTACGTGTTGGCTTCGGCTCCACACACGCCTTCCAAAGGTCCGGGGCTCCATAGCCCCGTGATATGGGACACAATACATCTATACTAATATTATAAAGAGATAACGTTAGTAACAAGTTTGTTTGTATGTTGGGAGTAATCTTCGAAACCACTGAATCGTTTTCAAAAATTCTTTCACCAATAAAAAGGTAAATTATTAGGGAATAACATAGGCTATGACTTATTTAAAAAAAAAATAGGGATCCTTAAAATAATTGCAATATTGTAATCCAAGGTAGAAAACCCACAACAGTTTTAAGCGTGTGCGGTGAAAATTATTGATGATAAAACAAAATAATGTATTGAAAGTTTGTAGGGCTTATTATTGTCTACAATAAATTCCGCGAGGCAATATATTAGTGTTAGTCTGTGTGTTATAAGAACTACAAAAAGGTTGTTTAAAAACTTTGAGATTACTGGCAAAATAACACGAAAACAACAAGATTTGAGATTGATAGTAAAGCAAATATTTATGTGACTTTTTTTTAGGTGTTTTCCATTTTTTTTACGTAATATTTAGATTTAAATTAAAGTGGCAGCCCTTAGACTGGAGTATATTTATTTTTCGTAGTTACTAAAGGAGCAGACAATCAAGCAGTGCTAGGCCTCGACTGACAGCTTCTTACATCACCCTCCGGACCTCTGGATGAATCTTGGTTGGCAAAGCGGCCGGGTAATTCACTGCTGCAACATTTCGAGAGTCCAAATGTTCAGAAAAGACTGCTCTAGAGACTAATTCAGAAATGCAATTAGGAACTACATTTTTATGAAGAAAAAAACAACTTGAGAGGTGTCAAGGGACACCCGGATGGAACGAAGTTTCTTTCGATTAATTAGTGAAGGAATTGTAATTTTTTAAAGTTATATTTTTTTGTTATACGTCCTGTATCACGGGGCTATGGAGCCCCGGACCTTTGGAAGGCGTGCGTGGAGCCGAAGCCAACACGTAGAGGCCCTTTACAATAACAAGTTTAATAGCAAACAATGGGGTGGATTCTAAACCGATATTTTATTATTATTAACAAATATAATGTAATATAAACTTAATCAGTAGGCTCAATTTTAGTAAACTGGCTTGCTTTCTATGAGAGAGAGAGAGAGAGAGAGACAGACAGAGAAAAACTTACAACTATAGCAAAAAGTGTCGTTACAACTTTTGGTCTTAATTTTTTCCGTCTAGCCCCCTTTCGCAACGCGCGATAAGGAACTTCGTTTTATAAAAAAAACTATATTTTTTATACCTTAAAAGCCTGGGAATGTTTGTAGTAGTGCGGTAACTGCATAGCCCCCGCACCACGGCACGGTTTTGGCACGTATCATGCTTTTAAGCTAGGCTATGCTACCTAGATCCAACGAGAGATAATTTCCAGATAAGGTCAATGAGATAGATAGATAAACTCTTTATTACAATATTGCACAATGGGCGGCCTTATCGCTAATAGCGATCTCTTCCAGACAACCCTTGAGTAGAAGAATTAAGTTTTTGTAATTTCATCGACAAAAGAAAACTCGCGAATCAAGGGTTTCGCCCCATTATATTCTATTTTTAGTATTTGTTATAGCGGCAACAGAAATACATAATCTATGAAAATTTCAACTGTCTAGCTATCACGGTTCATGAGATACAGCCTGGTGACAGACAGACAGACATTAGAGTCTTAGTAATAGAGTCCCATTTTTTTACTCTTTGGATACAAAACCCTAAAAAACCTTAAATAAAAAAAAAGGTTGATAAACTTTTCCTCCTGGTAAACATGACTATTGCAACATAGAAAGAAATAAAAATCAAAATACGCGATTAAGATCTGGGATAGTAATATTTACTATAAAATGGGTTAACTACCAAGGACACAGCGTCAGTGGAATTCGTAAAACGTCTATCTAAAAGATTACGTCAAGAAACGATGTAGCTAAGTCAACAACCAGGTTAGATTCGCTCCATCCTCTTTCGTAGTAATTTTTGCTAAGGCTATATTTTACTAATAAAGCCATAATAAGCTTGAATTATGCGATGACCATGATCGGTGCAACCCGATCGAAATATTAGAATACTAGAAACTAGTACCAAAAAAGGAGTTTAGCATTGATGAGTTATTTTCTAACGAATTCCGAACCGTTTGAAAATCATAAAGCTAAAAATTATTTAGACTTTCAAACTTCCCCTAACTTACAAAATTAATGGATTATGTTCTTCAATCAACCAATCAATAACTTCATTCATTAATTGATGACTTGACAATTTTATCGAAATCTATCTTCAAAAGAAAATATTTCAACAAAGGGTTTTCCATGAAATACTAAGAACACCCCGTCGTTTCATTCGCGTAAGTCCCGATCCCATGGAAATATCAGGATAAAAAGTATCCCGTCTTACTCTCAAAGATTCAATGTATTTTCATACAAAGTTTCATCAAAATCGGTAAAGTAGTTTCAGAGCTAAGAATAAAAACAAAAAATCTCTTATTTACATTTAGTTTTTTTAACCATCATCTTTTAAAAGTAGGTATTTTTGGAAAATATTTACATTTATTTTCATTCATTATTTCTTGATAGGTACTCTGACTGATAAAAACATAGCTCAAACCAATAAATGAACATTACAGGACACTCCACACATCGCCATCTAGCCCCAAGCTAAGTAACTAGACTTGAAAAAAGAACTAAAAAAAAAAACATAAAAATTTTCAAATAGATAAATCTACAAATACTGTGTCTAATACTAAATTAAACCACCCACTAATCACCCTAAAATATCCCAATAAATAAACTTACTAACCTACATAAGCATAACCCTTAAAAAAACTCTGCAGATCAAAAAAAAAACCTTTGCGATAACTTATCAGTGGGCGTGCGCGCGCACCCATCGATTCTAGGTACCTACTGAACGTTAAACCAGTGGAGACTGTGGCTTCGGGCAGGTCACACGTCATGGGGGAGCTACAGAACCCCACCGGGCTAGGTGACGACGACAGACAGTACCGAGGGCCCTTCCGTAGGCCTGCGCAGTACCGCTGGCCGAGCCCTCAGCCGCCGCAGCCGTCGGCCTTCGCCCCGTGGCGCAGGGCTCCGGCACCGCCGCGGCCGCCGGATTACAGGCGGAGTGCCAGCTACCCTGGCAAGCCAGATGAAACCTACCAGGTAATTGAAGCTTCGTATCGATCTACATAATATTTCTTGACTATTTTCAGTGGTTTTCATAATGATTTAATTAATTTGCATGAAGAATTCAGTGTTTTGCGCATCATTTTTATAGTTTACACAGATTTTACTGGATTTTAGGTTTTAAATTCAGTATCTTTCGTGAAAATATTGTTTTCTTTTATGCTTTTCTTAGTAAAATATTTACTTTTATATGTTTTACTTAAATTACGATTATTTATTCAGTATTTTTCATAATCCAATAATGTAAAATTCTTCGTAAATAATTTATATGTTTTTCTAGAAAACATGTTATATTGATCTCTCTGTTTTGTTTCCATAGTAGGCATAAAAAATGTTTTAAGCAGTTAGTTTTTCAATAAAATAAAATATCATTTTACGTAGAAATGCCGTATTTCTCATGAACATATGGTATTATGAAATATCATAAAAATTCATCGATTTACATGAAAATGCATTAGGGAAGTGTAATTTTCCTGACAACTTGGCACTCACAAACATTTAGTTTTTAAGTCTTCTAGCTGCGTTCTGCGGTTCGAGATAGGAAGTAGCCCTCTTCCAAGTACCTATCTTTCCAACAAAATTCATCAAAATTAGTTCAGTCAGGGCGTGAAAACTTAACAGACAGATAGTATGTAACTTTTGCTGTAACATTATTAATAGTGATTCAGTAATTTACGTGAATATTGTAATTATTATTTTGTGAAATTGACTGTACTTTTTCTTGCATAACCTGGAACTAACTAAGCAAGTTCTTTCCTCTGGACACGGTCGACTAAGCTGAGAGGGTGGTATAGCTGCTGGGCATAGTCTACTCAAGGCACTACAGTGTCCTGAATAGATTGAACTAGCTGCGCCCCGCGGTTTCAACCGCATAAGTCCCGATCCCGTGTGAAAATCGGGATAAAAAGTAGCTTATGTATTATTCCAGGTCTCTATCTACCTACATACCGAGTTTGATCGCAATCGGTTCAGTGGTTTTTGCGTGAAGGAGTAACAAACACACACACAAACTTTCACATTTATAATATTAGTAGGATTAAAGTTGTAGTTTTCATAGATAAGATGTAAAGGCCTAATAAGAAGCCAAAATCAAAATTCTTTTTTTTTTAATAAATAATTTTTATTCCAGTAACATTTTGTATAATTAGGTTGGAGACTTTCTTTTAAGCGAATAACGCTTGTGTCAGAAAGCTTCACTCTTCCAATATCCTACTAATATTATAAATGTGAAAGTGTATGAGTATGTTTGTTACTCCTTCACACAAAAACTACTGAACCGATTGCAATGACATTCAGTATGTAGATAGCTGGACGCTTGGATGAACATATAGGCTACTTTTTATGCCGATACTCCCTCGGGATCGGGACTTACGCGGGTGAAACCGCGGGGCGCAGCTAGTAATTAATAAATATAAATTGTTGGACAATATTCAGAAAAAAATCTTTATTGCTTTGGAAGCATACTATGCATGACATCACTTAGAAGCGTCTTAGAAATTGTGACTATATGTAGAACCATCTAAGTAAATTTACACGACAATTAATTTTTGTATGGGATCCCTTTAAAGACGACCTTCATCGATCTGTTTAATGGATGAAAACAATTTTATATCAAAATCTATCTATATAAATAAAAATGAATTGTTGTTCGTTAGTCTGATTAAAACTCGAGAACGGCTGAACGGATTTATCTTATCTTAGTCTTGAAATGTTCGTGGAGGTCTAGGGAAGGTTTAAAAGGCGAAAAAAATCGAATAACCGATATTCCTACGGGATCGGGACTTACGCGGGTGAAACCGTGGGGCGCAGCTAGTATAAAATAAAATAAAAATAAAAAAGCCTTTATTTCTCATACCCTTAATTAACATCTTTTAAATGCGGTTAAGTATTTTTGTTAGTAATTATGTAGTTAAGTATATATATTTTTTATTTATTGTTTATTTGTTGTTTATATGTATTATTTTTTCCTTATAATCTAGTTTAATATAACATTGTTTAGGGTGTGAGCCCCTCCACGGGTGAAGGAATCCTCCAGTTCTTTCCATTTGCCCCTATCTTTTGCAAAACCCTCCAGTATATCAAAATAGGCCAATAAAAATATTGCAAGTGGGTTGCTTAAAAAAAAAACAGAATGATTAATTAATTTTTATATTTTTTGTTTTTAGACTTTTCACTGGTTTGGTCAATATACAAATTCCATACCAATGAAATACATAATCTTTATTTTAACCTAAGTTTAATTCATTAGCCAGACCAGTGCAAATGAATGGTGTCTATTTAACTGCCTATTTAACCCAAACCAAACCTGAAAAAGGGTAAAAAAATAAAACAAAAAATTTAATTGTCAATTGAGAGGAAAGGCTCTCTCTACATACAAAGGTAGTCTAGAGCAATTTTTTTTTGCATAAAACTTATAACTGCCATGACTAGACTATGCTCCTATGTTTTGTTTTTTTTTTGTTTTTTAAATCTTAATTAATAGATAATTAGAAAATGAAAAAAACCAAGACTTAGGGGCATAGTCATGGCAGTTAAAGGTTTTTTGCAACAAAAGTATTTGCTGTAGTTATCCAGGGAGGAAACAGTCGACTACGTTTGTATGGAGAGAGCGCCGGTACCCTTTCATCTTAATCACGTTTAAAATCACTTAACACTGAAAATCATGTTAGTTGCCAAGTTTTTAAGGGTCCGGTAGAACGGAACCCTTTTACTAAGATTCTACTGTCTGTCTATCCGTCTGTCTGTCACCAGGCTGTATCTCATGAACCGTGATAGCTAGACAGTTGAAATTTTCACAGATTATGTATTTCTGTTGCCGCTCTATAACAACAAATACTATAAACAGATAAAAATATTAAAGTGGTACTCCCATAAAACATGGTATGGAACCTTTCGTGCTTGAGTTCGACTCGTATTTGCCGCTTGTTTTTATTATGTGAATATTTCGGCGCTGTTTCAAGCACCATTTTCACAAAAAAAAATCTAGTTTTAACTCAAAGTCAAAGTCAAATTTCTTTATTAATAGATAGATAGATAGATAGATAAACACTTTATTTGTACAACACACAAAACATTGAAAATAACAAAAAGGATGAGAAAGCTTATTAACTACGAAATTGTACAAACAGGCGACCTTATCGCTTAAAGCGATTTCTTCCAGACAACCTTAGGATGGAGAAGGTCTGTTTAGCTTAACTGGTAGGTCGTGTGGTGTATAAATTAGGATGCTTATGTATATTTTATACAAATATCACATGGATCGTCTTAAAAACTAAGTTAGGATGTGTGCCTTCGGAATGCGCCCACCAATGAGAAGAAGGCACAAGAAGCTCATGGGGTTTTTTTTTTCAGTCATCACGCTCACAAAGTTCAATATAACAAATATTTGAAAGTATTATTTGAAATGGAGCAACTACATAAAGTCACGTCCATGTGTTCTTATCATTAAGGTAAGACGAAGTATCATAGTACGCCTTACTGCACAATTTATGCTTTATTAAAGTTTTGAACCTGGTAATGGACATGTCATATACATCATATTATTACTAATGTACTTCCTTAGTATCTGCTGGTCCTCGTCAACACTTCTAGAGCCAACTAAGCCGCGGGTTTCATCACGATGTTTTCCTTCACCGTAAGAACAATGTCAATAAGCGCACATACATTTTCCCTATAGATAAACCCATTAGTGTCGGGATTCGAACCCACGACCTTCGGAATAAAGGAAGTATCTACCATTAGACCAACACCGTTCATCTTCATTTGACGACCCAGTTGGCACAATGGTCACAATGCCGGACTGCCAAACACATGGTTGCGGGTTCGATTTCCGCCTCAGACAAGTATTTATGTTTAGATATTTGTCTGTGGTTGTTTCTAACTATGTATTATAAGTATATATTTAAAAAAGAAAAGTATATAAGTAGTATATGAGTTGTCTAGCGCCCATAACACAAGTGTAGTTACTTAGCTTGGGGCTAGATGGCGATGTGTGGAATGTCCTGCAATATTTATTTATTATTTATTTATACCTACTAATGAAAAGAGCTATTGCACTTTAAAAAGACGGAGGAAGGGTGGGTTATAATTATATTTTTTTTTCAAAATGGGTCGCGGTCTAGGCAATTTTGAGAACACTACAATTATATTATAGATTTAAAAAAAATACTCTAATAAATCCGTATCGAATGAATTAAAAAAAAAAACCGGTCAAGAGCGAGTCGGTCTCGCGCACGAAGGGTTCCGTACCAATATATTGTTTTAGTATTTGTTGTTATAGCGGCAACAGAAATACATAATCTGTGAAAATTTCAACTGTCTAGCTATCACGGTTCATGAGATACAGCCTGGTGACAGGCAGACGGACAGTCTTAGTAATAGGGTCCCGTTTTTACCCTTTGGGTGCGGAACCCTGAAAAAAATAATAATATTGAAACAAAAACAGCTGTAACCATAAACAATAAAGAAACAATTAGAAATATATATTTATTCAACTCGTATAAAATGTGTTTCAGCGAAAGGTCTTTAATTCAATTCATTTAATTTCAGATGATAAAATCCATACCTTACAATAAAATAAAAAATAAAAATAAATAGTCAAAAATACTAAAAATTAACAAATTCCAAATCACTATTAAAAAAATACTAAATCAAAATCGGTTCATCCGTTCGGGAGCTACGATGCCACAGACAGACACACACAGACACGTCAAACTTATAACACCCCGTCGTTTTTGCGTCGGGGGTTAAAAATCAAAAAATTCAACGGTAGTTTCAGATATTTCATAGAGTCTTTTTCTTTTCTAAATCGACTAGCGACCCGCCCCGGCTTCGCACGGCTATATTATGAATGTATTATACATATAAACCTTCCTCTTGAATCACTCTATCTACTAAAAAAACCGCATCAAAATCCGTTGCGTAGTTTTAAAGATCTAAGCATACATACAGACAGTGGCAAGTGACTTTATTTTGTACTATGGAGTGATGAACTAAGGTTGACATTCTTTGAACTGAAATAAAATAAAAACCGTTATATATAAAAGTCAAAGTCCTGACTCGAGTACATTTCAGTACATTCGGAATCCGGAGTTACGCGGGTGAAACCGCGGAGCACTGCTTGTACTTAATATTATAAAGAGAAAATATTTGATTGTTAGTTTGCATTGAATTGGCTCCGAAATTACTGAACCGATTTTGATGAAACTTGGTTTGAGAATACATTGATTCATTAACAGTAATATAGGCTACATTTAATCTCTATATTCCCACGGAATCAGGAGTTACGCGGGTAAAACCGCGCAGCACTGCTAGTACTTAATATTATTAAAAAGGAAAGATTAGATTATTTATTTGCATTAAATTAGCTCCAAAACTACTAAACCGATTTAGATGAAACTTGGTACAAAGATACATTAATTTATTGACATTAACCTCAGCTACTTTTGATCCCGATATTCCCACGGGATCGGGAGTTACGCGGGAAAAACCGCGAGGTGATAAAAAATAAAACCTAATATTTCCTTCACAACGAATCCATCTCAACCCTTTATAAGGTTACATAACTTCATTAGCTAACATAAAAACGTATATTCTGTATAATTGCGTACATTTTCAGTAAACACAAGCATTGTTTTCTCCTTGTTTATGCCTACAACCGGACGCTGGTTATGGCAACATTAAAAATTATGCATTCTCGGTATGATGGCAATCATTGATTCGACGATTTTTTGACGTCAAATGTAAAGAGATTCAACATTATAGATGTAGAGAGACCACCAAAATTATACATCGACGGTTAAAAGGAAATAGGGCATAAGCGACATTTTCTGTCAAATATGACTTTTCAATGCCATTCTACTCTTATAAATAAAAAAAACCAATTAATGCTTTTATTTTTCTCGATTTTAAAGCTGTTTTCATTTTTACGATACGATAATAAATAAGAAAGTTGTGACCATTGTTCTGCAATTTCAAACTTTAAACAGCTGTCCTGAACAATTTGGTTTTTGGCAGTTATACCCTATTTCCTTTTAACCGTCGACATATAAAATGCTTTGTCCTGAATGAATGACGGATCAACGCACAGCCTAAACCGCTGATCGTAGAGACCTGAAACTTGGAGGGTGTGTTCTTTGAATGAGGCAGGCATCCGATAAGGTTGCGAAATTCTACCCTTTAGGGGGTGAAAAAGGGGGCAAAGTTTGTATGGGACAAGGTGATTTCTTGAAAAAATGACTATTATTGGTATGTTTTCATTCTAATATTTTTATTTGATAAATTCGCGAATTAGACGACTTTAAACTTCTAATAAAGCAGGTGTCCAGAATCTTGTGTTGAAAACATTATTACAACAGCCATTTTGGAGCTCTACGATGGGTCTGCAATTATGCTGCCGACCGTACAAATCAAAATAATGAAACAAAGTTTCAGATTTATAATAATACTTCTTCTTCTCGTATAGTGGTGTGGCTCACATATTGTTAGAGTTTTCAGATCGCCTCTAATTATGCAGTCGACCGTTATCGCTACTATTTCTACGCGGACGCAGTAAAAGAGCTAGTCTTCCAGTAAATAAGTATAATTTTGACGCTAGTAACATTGTGTTGGGCCAATCAGGGTGCCGCAGTGCGGGTCGTGGTATGTAGGTCACGTGGCCGCGGCTGGCGGCGGGTGCCAGGGGCTGCCTCGAGCCGCTTCTTGTTTTCCACATCTCTTGTTGACATTGTTGGACGTTTTTGAGGGGAGTCATTTGCAAATATCAAATGTAACGGATACATAATGACTAAGGGTATGAAATTAGTGACAAAATAACAAGAAAATAATAAAAAAAAAAATATTTTTTAATATTGCAGGGCGTTTCACACATCGCCATCTAGCCCCAAGTTAAGTAACTAAACTTGTGTTATGGGTGCTAGACAACTCATATACTAATAATATACTTTAATTTTGTAAATATATACTTATAATACATAGAAACAACCAGACCACAGACAAATATCTAAGCATAAATACTTGTCTGAGACGTGGAATCGAACCCCTGTGTTTGGCAGTCCGGTAAGGTGACCATTGTGCCAACTGGGTAGTCAAAATAAACGAATGAATTGTTTTTCAGATTAACAATAAAGCAAATATTTAGTTATTACCGTGTTCTTTTCCGGTCATCGATTTAATTCATTAAAAAAATATTTAATCAAAAATAATTAAATATTATCAATGAACACGTCATGTTTTTATCAATTACCTAATTCGGCCAATGGCTTTATCATAAAACGAGCTTTTGCCCGTCACTTCGTCCGCGTAAAAGTCGAAAATGGACCAAGGAATCACGTTGTCCCATACAAACTTTGCCCCCCCTTTTTCACAAATGGAAAAAACCCTAAAAATTATGTATGTCAGACGAGGCTGTATAGGTTAAAAGTCTTTTTCCTGACCTGTCGGAAGTACAACTAACAAAAATATAGTAAACATAGAGTTATCACAAATATTTTCTTAATTATTATTGTCGTTTCTTTTCGATTATTTTCTTTTATTCGCAACTGTGATAAAAAACGTCGTACGATACACGTGTGGTTAGATCATCACATATCGGCGGCTAAACGCACTCGTGTTCCGCTAGCGCGTCATAAACCGCCTATTTGCAATGATCTATTTACCACACTTGTATCGCAATGTACTAATATATCAAATTAAATAGGTCAATAAATATATATATTTTTCACGAGTTTCCAAAAACAAATAACCCAGCAAAGCCCCGTCAATCAGGTACTTGATAATTATATTTATCACCGTTCATTGACTGTTGTTGTAATAAAACAATTAAAATAACTATTATTATTAACCCATTTTTACAATAATTAGATAAAAACACAAACAATGTCCGTGATTCGATGATAAGGGCTGATTATTTTAATGGCATATATATATATACAGGGTTATTGGCAATTATACTCATCTGTGAATTCTTCTTCTTCTTCTTTTTCGTAACACTCTTGACAGAGCGGTCGTGATCATCATGTAGTAGAGGGGGTAGATGTTGCGCGCTTCACGACTGCTCGCCATCTCTCCCTGCTGGAGGTCATCCTGCTACATTCGTTCAAAGAACCTCCCACTGCAGCCTTGACTTGGTCAGTGTGTATAAATAAATAAATAAAATAAATATTGCAAGACATTCTACACATCGCTATCTAGCCCCAAGCTAAGTAACTACACTTGTGTTATGGGTGCTAGACAACTCATATACTACTTATATACTTTTTTTTTGTAATTGTAAAGTTGACGTCATGGTCACGTTCCCAACTTGTGTGACGTCATTGTCATGTTCCGGTGACGTCATGTCAACAATGACGTCACACAGCACGTCGCGTGCCGCGTCTCGTGTTTGTTTTATATTGCTGCGCTTGAGTTATTGAAGTATAAATAAATAAATAAATATTGCAGGACATTTCACACATCGCCATCTATCCCCAAGCTAAGTAACTACACTTGTGTTATGGGTGCTAGACAACTCATATACTACTTATATACTTTTTTTGTAAATATATTCTTGTAATACATAGAAACAACCAGACCACAGACAAATATCTAAGCATAAATACTTGTCTGAGGCGGGAATCGAACCCGCAACCCTAGGTTTGGCAGTCCAGCATGGTGACCATTGTGCCAACTGGGTCGTCTTAATATTTCAACTGTCTAGCTATCACGATTCATGAGAAACAGCCAGGTGACAGACAGACGAATAGTGTCATAGTAATAGGGTTCCGTTTTTACCCTTTTGGTACGGAACCCTAAAAATGAACCCAGTTATAATGTAACGTAATAAAAATCGTATATAAATTATATACAGGGTTATTGGTAATTATACTAGCAAGCCGTTGAGGGCTACTTCTGTGCACCTTAACAAACAACTTTTAATTTGTTCTAAGACTTTAGGAAATTGGAACATTTATTTGATAATATTGAGGTTAGGTTTACTTGAAAATCAGCTGTTCCTTACACGGAGAGGTCATACCTTAAAATTTTACTTATTTTTAAGTTTTATCTACTGTTCTTAGTCCGAATGACCTTTAAAAATCAGCTGTTTTTAGAATTTACATAACCTCAAAATATTTTTATTTTTTTGAATTTTCAAAAGTCGTAGAACAAAAGTTGTTTGTTTAGGTGCACAGAAGTAGCCCTCAACGGCTTGCTTGTATAATTACCAATAACCCTGTATACATATTTATACGATTTTTATAACGTTAAATTATAACTGGGTCATTTTTAGAGTTCCATTTCCAAAGGGTAAAAACGGAACCCTATTGCTAAGACACTATTCGTCTGTATGTCACCAGGCTGTATCTCATGAACCGTGATAGCTAGACAGTTAGAGCGGTGTTGGCTTAGTGGTAGATACCCCGACATTCATTCTGAAGGTCGTGGGTTCGAATCCCGGCCGGCCGTGCACCAATGTATTTTTTTTAAGAAATAATTATGTGCGCTAATTGACATTGCTCTTACGGTGAAGGAAAACATCGTGATGAAACCCGCGGCTTAGTTGGCTCCGGAAGTATTGACAAGTTCTCTCCTCTGGACATGGTCGACTAAGCTGAGACGGTAGTAGGTGCTGGGCAAGCCTACTCCATCCTCACGCAAAAAAGGACCCAATTAAAATGAGTCTAATGGCGGGAAAAAGCCCGTATACATACATAGCTAGACAGTTGAAATATTCACAGATGATGTATTTCTATTGCATGACAACAAATATTAAAAACCGAATATAATGCTACAGAACCCGTTGACTGCTAGTCCGCCTCGCACTTTGCCAGTTTTTGGATTTTATTATTTTACCATAACACAAGCCCAGATGAGCGATATTATTATTAAATACTCTCATGTAACCATGACGCATGACTTCACACATCGGGAACGAGACGCGTCAAGTTCCTGTTTCATGTTACTTTTTCCTAAATGCAGGTGTTCCATCAATTTATCTTATATCTTTAAATGAGCAATTCTTGTATACTTATATATAATTGGAATCTCGGAATCGGCTCCAACGATTTTCATGAAATTTGGTAAATAGGGGTTTTCGGGGGCGATAAATCGATCTAGCTAGGAATCATTTTTAGAAAATGTCATGTTATTCGTGTTTTATCGAAACAAACTTTTTTTTATCTGAAAAATTTGACTCTTCCTGACATCTATTGGCGAACTACTAATACTATTTTTTGTAAGCAATAAAGTTATTCCAGCAGATGGCGTTGTTAAGTAACACGAAGTCAATGAGTGTTTGCATGGAGGTAAAAAAAATAAAAAATACCGAGCAAAGCTCGGTCATCCAGGGACTTATAAAAAAAGAAGGGTCAAATAAATAACCTTATTATTATTAAATGTATGAAATGGCGCATGTAGGTTATCTGTTCCACCTGTGAATACGTCTTGTGCAAATATTACGTAGCTTATCGACCGTTTGACTTAGAAAGGCTTGTAGGCTAATTCACGAACCATCGGAAGCTATCGAAACGCATAAAAAAAATGGGTGTCTGTATAGTAGGTTTTTTTTAAAATTAATTATGACTTCGCACGGCTTGTGCATTTAGCCAGTGTCAAGTTATATTTTGCATCAAATTATGTCCCGATTTTTCATAAATCGGGCCTGAAGTGTTTCAAAACAGGCAAAGTCGTCATAGTCCGTCAAGTCAAGGGCTATAGTAAAGCGGTGGCAAGTTTACCATAACCTTAATAGGAGATTTGGAGGCAACGAGAAAATTCATGTTTGACACTGATTTTTACTTTCACTACACTTGTGCACTTTCACAGAACTAAATTGAATAACATTTCACCAGAATTATACAATTCAACTCGAGTTACAACTAAGTTTCATGAAAATAAAACTGCAACACGACATGTTGTTAACTCGTTCCCGCCAAAACTCCCGGTATAGTCGGTTTACGAACGATAATTTTACGTGATAACGTCATAAGAACTCTTTTGTCGATACGAAAGAGTTCTAAAGTATGCAAAATGGTAGTGTCAACTATTTGATCATACTTCAATAAGTTGCTATGGTTACTTGTCAATAACATTTCTATAGAACACATGGCATCTCACTTTTTTCACAACCAGAGCACAGACAAATATCTAAGCATAAATACTTGCCTGAGGCGGGTATTGAACCCGCAACCCTGTGTTTGGCAGTCCGACATGGCGACCATTGTGCCAACTGGGTCGTAAAACTGAAAAGACAAGAAGACACGTTTTGACGTGGGAGTCGCGGGAGTGAGAGAGCAGCAATATTTTCTTTCGATTCAGTTGCCTTGCGACGGTTCGTGAATTAGCCTGCTGTAAAATAGACATTGGGCTCAAACTTACCGATTTTTTTTTTAATTTTTTTTTTACGATTTCGGGATGCCAAAATTCCTTATTTTGAGTAGACAAAATAATTGGCATGGCAATAATTGATAATTGACACAAATATTTCGTGAACTAAATGATAGATAGATAGACAACCTCTTTATTGTATCACAATAAACCTTAATTCTAACAAAATCTCCTGTTACAAAAACAATATTAAACCTAACAATTTGACACAATGGGAGGCTTTATCGCTAAAAGCGATCTCTTACAGGCAACCTTTGGGTGGACAAGAATTATTGGAATTATGGTCAAGGATTTAGATGTGGGAAAATGAAGCATTTAGAGTGACGTGTTTTTTTGATTTTCCTCAGATGCTGATGAAGAAAATGAATTGTTATTTTGAATGCATAAATATATTTGCAACATCTGGTTATTGAAATACCTACTATCAATGTCATTGTAATCTAGATTTTTATGATATTTATGTTAAAATCTGGTTTAAATGCTCAAGTTTTGCCTTAAATTAAGAAATATATACTTGTAATACATAGAAACATGGCTTCTGAAATATTCTTAGGTTTACATGGCTTCTTAAATATTCTTAGGTTTAGTGTATGTTTCTTTCTTCGTTGTATAATGTTACCTATTTCTTTGTGTGTGTTTAATTTTAAAGTTGTCGTGTGCCTGCACCGAATAAATGTTTTTCTTTCTTTCATTAAGAAATGATTTTGGAAAAATTCAACCCCCTCCGCGGCCAAAGTCAAGCACAACAAATTTTAAAATGTAATCGTAACCGATTGAAGAGTTTTCTGATGAGAAGGTGGTTTCAGATATTCCATTTATCGGCAACTATTCGTTTATGACCCAATTCTATTGGTGGAAATCGAAAACCGAGCAATTTGCTGCACTCTTCAGGTGTAATTCATCAGATCTTCATGCAATTTTTATGGGACCATCCGTGAGTTATCCCCTTTCAATAAAAAGAATTTTCCAAATCGATCCAGGCGTGTCCGCGTAATCGGGGAACATACATTAAAAAAAAGTGACGAATTGAGAACCTCCTCCTTTTTGAAGTCGGTCAAAAACTAGCTTCAGATACAAATTAGTGAAGGAATTGTAATAAAATCAAAAAGTGTCGTTACAACTTTTGGTCTTAATTTTTTCCGTCTAGCCCCCTTTCGCAACGCGCCATAAGGAACTTCATTCCAATAATTTAATACAAATACAAAAATACTATTATTTTTCCCTCCTTTTTCTAAAGCCAATTTGAATGAACGAAACACACTTACATTTTCCAAGATGGCTGCCTCACGTCACATCGCCCCTCTCTCTCGCTCATACAAAAAAGAGCGAGATAGAACACGCACGTGGCATGCAAGCCTTGAAAATGTGATAAGAGAGAAATTGTTGTAAAATATGTAGGTACTTGATTATTTTTCTAGCTTATATCTCAATTTATCTAAAAAAATCTTATTTTTGCTACTTGTAGGGCTGTATTGTTGTCTTTAGTTGGGTCCTTTTTGCGTGAGGATGGAGTAGATTACGCCCAGCAACTATAGGTATCACCCTCTTAGCTTAGTCGACCGTGTTCAGAAAGATCGGATATAAATAAGCCGCGGCTTTCATCGCGATGTTTTTCGCGTACCATAAGAGCAATGTCAAATCGTACAAAATTTTATTGTAAGAAAAATCCGTGGGTGCTCGACCGGCTGGGATTTAAAAAACGACCTTCGGAATTAAAGTCGAGGTATGTACCACTAGGCCAACACCGTTTAATATATAAAATTCTTGTGTCACAATGTTAGCTACCATACTCCTCCGAAATGGCTTGACCGATTTTTATGAAATTTTATATGCATATTCAGTAGGTCTGAGAATCGTCTACTATCTATTATTTTAATTTTGTTTCCTTTAGTTTTTTTTGAAGTGAAAACTTCTTTAGCGGCGTTGAGCACTTTTTCTGTAATGGGTATAAAATCTTAAACTCGCGTCAGGACACGTGACCTGATCGAAAAAGCGTAAGACGGATGGAGAGTAGACAGCTATAGTTTTAAAGTGTTAAATTTTTAATGTAATATAAATTGTCATGTTTGTGTACGATAGCGCAATAAATGAATATTGTATTCTACCACATAAATGATAGTACTTTTATACTGATAAAGCAATTGGTGCAAAATTATTCCCTAACCATTCCAAAATATCAAACATGCTCAACGTTAATAATCAAGTTTTCACTTCTGCCGGCACTCCCGGAGTGCAACCCGACTTTTTTTTAAATAGCAAAGCAACTTTTGCCGGGACTTTTTTACTTTTACGCCACTTTTTTTTATAAAAACTAAGCCTTTTCGACATTTTTAGACTAGTTTAAAAACTCCAGTCTCGTGGCCAAAACAGTCAACTAAGACGAATTCTCTCCTTTTAACACGGTCGACTGAGCTGAGAGGATGGTATAATTGCTGGTCATAGTCTACTCCATCGAATAAGGTACAGTCGGCTGTATAATTCCAGCCCTTGGTAGAGTTCGAAAATTACTATTATTGGAATGTTTGCATTCTAATAATTTGTTTTTGATTAATTGATGAGTTAGAAGACTTTAAACTTCAACTAAAGCAGGTGTCTAGAATCTTACTTGTTATCAAAACATTCTTATAGCAGCAGTTTTGGAGCTCTACGGTGGGTCTGCACTTTTGCAGGCGACTGTACCTACGGGTACTATAGGCTACCTGCCACCTTAATTAAAAACTAAATCTATACATATAAAATGCTTTGTCCTGAACTACTGACTGACTGACGGATCAACGCACAGCCTAAACCGCTGATCGTAGAGACCTGAAACTTGGAGGGTGTGTTCTTTGCATGACGTAGGCACTGGTTAAGACAGGATTTTTCGAAATTCCACCCCTAAAGGGATGAAAAAGGGGGGCAAAGTGTGTATGGAACTACGTGATTCCTTGGTCCATTTTCAACTTCTACGCGGACGAAGTCGCGGGCAAAAGCTAGTATTACATAAAAATAGGGAAAACTATTTAAAAAACAGGTTAATAAATATTTTCTTTATTGTCAATCGGAAAAAGCAATTCATTTGTTTATTTACTTGTAATTTTCTTACTAAAATCAAGGTTTTTGAAAAACTTTTTAGTTGTCCTTATTATCCGCAAGTATCTTACATGCCCCAGGCGCTACAGAGATCTAAATAATCAATATTAAAGTCCCCGATGTCAACGACTTCTTTGGAACATCAAAACATCTAATTTGCAAGTTTATCGCGCGTTCTCGAAAAACTCTGATAAGGCAACGAAAATGGTGTTTTTTTGTCTAAAACAGGTGAAACTAAGAATTACAAATTTTTAACGTAAAACCACACAGACTAGCGATTAACCGCGAGTTCCCCCGCGTAGGAGTTTAATTTTCTAAAACTTTTGGCAGATAGAAAAGATCGTCTTTTAGTTCCGCGTTTCGATAGTCTTTTTTTTCGATTAGATCGTCTTCTGTTTCAGTTTAGATCGTCTTTTATCTGTCCGTTGAGATCGTCTTTTAGTTTCGCGTTTAGACAGTCTTTTAGTTCTGTGTTGCTACAGTCTTTTGTATCCGATTAGATCGTTGTTTTTTAAGTTTAGATCGTCTTTTATCTTTCCGTTGAGATCGTCTTTTAGTTCCGCGTTTAGACAGTCTTTTAGTTCTGTGTTGCTACAGTCTTTTGTATCCGTTTGGATCGTTTATTGTTTCAGTTTAGATCGTCTTTTATCATTTCAATTAGATCGTCTTTAATATAGTACGTGTTTAGATCCTCTTTATTTCAGTTTAGATGGTTATTCCTTTTATATCGTCTTTCAGTTATGTGTTTAGATCGTCTTTTGTTTCCGTTTCGATCGCTTTTTGTTTCAGTCTTTTTTCGTTTCCGTTTAGATCATGTTTTGTTTATGTTCCGACCGGACTAATAGCACTGAAAACTTGCAGTAGTAAGCCATTTATTTGACAACAAAAAAAATGTAACATCAAAATTGGGTTAGTTCGATAAACAACCATCTGTATATACTCTTTTACGCGTCTCTCTGAATGAGATAAGATAAAACACGTAGGTATCTATGCCTACACAAACTAGATTCCGAATAACTAGCAGCGCTCCGCGGTTCCACCCGCATACCTCCCGAACCCGTAAAAATATCGGGATCAAAAGTACCCTATGTTACTGTCAATGAATCAATTTATAATCATACCAAGTTTCATCAAAATCGGTCCAGTAGTTTTGGAGATTTAATGCAAACAAATAATCAAATCTTTCCTCTTTATAATATTAGAAAGAATAGAAGTATAGACTAGCAACGACCCGCAGTTTTACTCGCGTTAGTGTCCTACAAACACTGAATACATAATCTATCTATCTAATATTATAAACAGAGGTAAAGTTTGTGAGTTTAGAGGAGGTAATCTCCGAAAGCAGTAGACCGATTTGGATAAAATTTTGCATAGAGATAGTTTGGGTAGTTGAGTTTCATAAGGTATTTTTATCCCGAATTTTTCACGGGATCGGGACTTACGCAGGTGGAGGCGCGGGACGCAGCTAGTAGTGAGTATACAGGGTTATTGGTAATTATAATAGCAAGCCGTTGAGGGCGACTTCTGTGAACTTTAACAAACAACTTCTGTTCTACGACTTTTGGAAATCCGAAAAAAAGGAAAATTTTGAGGTTTTGTAAATTCGAAAAACAGCAAAAAAATGAAAAATAAACGTCATTCAGACTAAGAACAGTGGATAAAACTCAAAAAAATAAGTAAAACTTTAAGGTTAATGACCTCTCCGTGTAAGGAACAGCTGATTTTCAGGTAAACCTAACCTCAAAATTTACAAAAAAAATTATCAAATTACCAAAAGTCTGTGAACAAAAGTTGTTTGTTTAGGTGCACAGAAGTAGCCCTCAACGGCTTGCTAGTATAATTACCAATAACCCTGTATAAAGTTCTTTATCAGTCCTTTTTTACTCCTTTAGGGGTCGAATTTCCAAAAAATCTTTCTCAGTGCTCCCCTACGTACTAAAAGGAACCCCCATGCGAAGATTCAGACTCGTATTTCTTGTAGTTTCGGGCTAATACATTTGTCCCTTAGAATGATTAGATTGAATCGATTTTTTCCCTTCTGAGAGAGATACTTGGAAATTTACTTCCGCTTACCAAGTGGGATTTCATTTTTGGGACGATGTTCCTTATCGCGCGTTGCGAAAGGGGGCTAGACGGAAAAAATTAAGACCAAAAGTTGTAACGATACTTTTTGCTATAGTTGTAAGCCGTGCGGCGTGCGCGTTGCGTGCGTTTCTCTGTCTCTCTCTCTCTCTCTCATAGAAAGCAAGCTAGTTTACTAAAATTGAGCCTACTGATTAAGTTTATATTACATTATATTTGTTAATAATAAAAAAAATATTATTATAACTTAAAAAAAATCAAATTTTATTACAATTCCTTCACTAATTAATCAAAAGGAACTTCTTCCATCCGGGTGTCCCTTGACACCGCTCAAGTTTTTTTATTATTTTCTTTTCTTTTCAAGTCTTTTCATAAAATAAAAAACGTCGTACGATACACGTGCGGATTGATCGATTTAATCTCGGCGCTCTGTAGACGCACTCGCGATTTCGATGTATCAAACAATGCACGAGTCAGGGTTTGCCGTAATAGTTGCGGAAGTAGGACATAATTTTAACACGGCCATGTAGGTATACTAGCTCTTGCCCGCGACTCCGTCTGCGTAGAAGTCGAAAATTTAAAGTAGATTGGACCAAGGAATCACGTTGCCCCATACAAACTTTGCCCCTCTCATTTACCTTAGGGGTAGAATATCGGAAAATCCTTTCTTATCGAATCCCTAAGTCATACAAAGAACACACCCTCCAAGTTTCAGGTCTCTACGATAAATAAATAAATATTGCAGGACATTCCACACATCGCCATCTAGCCCCAAGCTAAGTAACTACACTTCTGGGTGCTAGACAACTCATATACTACTTATATACTATTCTTTTGTAAATATATACTTATAATATACAGAAACAACCAGACCACAGACTAATATCTCACAGACGAGCAGTGGTTTAGGCTGTGCGTTGATCCGTCAGTCAGTCAGGACAAAGCATTTATATGTATAGACAACAAGTATAGGTATGTACCTAGCTATACGTTATCAGAGATCGTGTTGATAACGCGTGATAACAGATAGTAAACGAGATAAAATAGGTTTTGTGTGATGAAATGCAGCGTGCTTTTGTGTTTCAAGCGTTCTTGAGGTAATATTCAGTACTAGCAGCGCTGCTTCACACGCGTAGCTCACGATCCCGTAGGAATATCGGGATAAGAAATAGCCTATACCCTTCCTCGATAAATGGACTATCCAACACGAAAATAATTTTTCAATTCGAACCAGTAGTTCCTGAGATTACCGCGTTCAAACAAACTCTTCAGCTTTATAACATACTAGCTGCGCCCGCGGTTTCACCCGCGTATGTCCTGATCCCGTGGGAATATCGGGATAAAAAGTAACCTTTGTGTTAATCTAGATCTCCAGTACCGAGTTTCATTGCAATCGGTCCAGTAGTTTTTGCTTGAAGGAGTAACAAACATATACGTATACACACACACACACACAAATTTTCACATTTATAAGATTAGTGGGAGTAGAATATATAGATACTAGCTGTGCCCCGCGGTTTCACCTGCGTAAGTCCCGATCCCGTGGGAATATCGAAAAAAATATCCTATGTCCGTCTTCTGATTGTAAGCTACCTCCCCACCAATTTTCAGCCAAATCGGTTTAGCCGTTCCCGAGTTATAAATGGTGTAACTAACACGACTTTCTTTTATATATATATAGATTCTGTATTCCATACCCAAAGAGTAAAAACGGAAAAAACGGGACCTATTATTCATTTATTTCGGATAATTAAATATCCATAAATTGTTAGTATCAAACCCTACAAACTATTGACTTACTTCACTGTCTGTATGTCACAGGCTGATTATGTATTTCTGTTGCCGCTATAACAAACAAAATATAGAATAAAGATTCCGACTCGCACTTAGGCATAGTCATGGCAGTAATAGGTTTTATGCAACAAAAATATTTGCTCTAGTGTCATTATCCAGGAAGGAAATAGTCGACTACGTTTGTATCGAGAGAACGTCCGGTACCCTTTCCTCAGTAGGTTTCCCTCAATTTTTGAAATATTTTATCAAAAAATATATATTTCGAAGGCAGTCAAATAGGACCAGATTTCTTTAAATCTGGTCCTATTTGGCTGCCTGAGGACTGAGGACTGAGGAAAGGGGAAATAGAAGAAATACAAATCAATCTACATTGTCATTTTTGACAGGCGTGTAATCTGATGAACCAAAAAACAGCTGATAACAGTAAAAGTAGGTATAATGATAAAGGTATACCTATTGCTTATTGCCCAGTACACTTACCGCGTGTTATTTTACGCTCGAACGTATTGAGTATTTAAAATTAAATATAACTTCAGATTCCTTGGGAATCATCATCATCATCATATTCCTGCCCTTATCCCAATTTATTTGTGGTCGGCGCAGTATGTCTTCTTCTTCCATTCACTCCTATTAGTCGTCATCTCATCATTAACATTCATCTCTCTCATGTCTTGTCTCACGCAGTCCATCCATCTTTTCTTAGGTCGTCCTCTTCCTCTCCATCCCTCTACATTCATACTCATCACTCTTCTAGTTACATGCGTCTCTTCTCTTCTCATCACATGTCCATACCAACTCAAACGGCTCCCTTTTACTTTTTCAGTAACTGGTGCTACTTTCAGGCTTCCTTGGGAATATCGGGATAAATACCCTATTTGGTTTTTATGATCTAAATATTAGAATATTACACAGCGAGAAAGGGTCAGGCTGCGTTCACAGCATATGCAGAGCCAGCCTCTTTTGCCATACCTACTTATTAGTTTATTTACTGTATAAAATTGTCATTTTATGGCAATAAACGATTATTTATTTATTTATAACACTGATAACACTCAGAATTAATCAATATATCCTCATACGAAGTTTCATCTAAATTGGTTCAGTAGTTTCGGAGCCTATTCAATGCAAACAAACAATGAAATCTTTTGAATTAATATAGACCTCAGTAATATAATTATTTGTTGCAATTGAAGTGACGAAAATTGGCTAATACTTAAATGATAATTAGCTTATTTTCGTCACCTAAATATCAATTTTCTGTGTTAAAATATTAGTAAGCTTCCTTCTTTTTAGAAGTCGGTTTAAAAAATATTTAGGAGTTGAAATCCATGTTTCCCGCCGCGCCTTTTGTAATATTTATAGCAAATTAGCTTTGTTGATAGCACGAGATTTGCTTCTATTATTTTGAAAGGACATTCATTATCTTACTTCCTTATTTAAACGAAACTAGCTGCTCTCCGCGGTTCCCGTCATCTTCCGCGTAAATCCCGATCCCGTGAAAATATCAAAATAAAAAGTAGCCTTACTCGATAAATGGACTATCCAACACAAAAATAATTTTTCAATTCGACCCAGTAGTTCCTGAGATTAGCGCGTTCAAACAAACAATCAAACTCTTCAACTTTATAATATTAGTATTTATATTTAGTTACGAGGGTTCCGCACCCAAAGGGTAAAAGACGGGACCCTATTAATAAGACTCCACTGGCGACCGTCCGTCTGTCTGTCACCAGGCTGTATCTCATGAACCGTGATAGCTAGACAGTTGGAAATTTCACAGATTATGTATTTCTGTTGCCGCTTTAACAACAAATACTAATAACAAAAGTATATAAAAAATATATATTTAAGTGGGACTCCCATACAACATGGTACGGAACCCTTCATGAACGAGACCGACTCGCACTTGGCCGGTTTTACTTAAGGTCGCAAAGTGGCCTTCATTATCCGCAGGTACCTTATTCTTAATTTTTGAACCCTCATTCATAAAAACATCAGAAATTAACTCTACCATCCAACAAAATGGATTCTCTAATAATACATTTGACATTTCACTTCCTACAACGAAAATAAATACGGAATAACCGTCCTTATAATATTCAAGATATGCCCGCGGTTTCACCCGTGTAGGTCCCGATCCCGTGGGAATATTGGGATAAAAAGTACCCTATAGAACTCCCAATAAATCAATGTATCGTCATACCTACCAACTTTCATCAAAATCTGTCTTGTAGTTTCGGAGCATATTCGTTACAAACAAACGAAAAAACAAAAAATCTTTCCTCTTTATAAAATTAGTATACAAGTATAGATATGCCCCGTGTTTCATCCGCTTTAAAGTTCCGATCCCGCGGGAATTTTGGGACCAAAAGTTTCCTATATCCTTCATCATCCCGTAAACTACCACTCACACAAATCGGTTCAGTCGCTTGACCATCAAGAGCAAACAAACAAATTAACAAACTTTCGGATTCATAATTTTAGAAGCTGAGCTAGAGCAGCTATGTACAATACAGAGTTATTGGTAATTATATTAGCAAGCCGTTGAGGGCTACTTCTGTGCACCTAAACAAACAACTTTTGTTCTACGACTTTTGGCAATACGAACATTTTTTTTGAAAATATTGAGGTTAGGTTTACCTGTAAATCAGCTGTTCCTTACACGGAAAGGTCATTAACCTTAAAATTTTACTTATTTTTTTAAGTTTTATCTACTGTTCTTAGTCTGAAAGACCTTTGTTTTAAAAAACCAGCTGTTTTTATAATTTACATAACCTCAAAATTTTCCAATATGCATAGGCCGTGCAAAGCCTTAAAAATAAAAGAATAAAAATCTTATTAAGAGGAAAGGGTACCGGTTCTCTCTCCATACAAGTGTAGTCGACTGTTTCCTCCCTGGATAATGACACTAGAGCAAATATTTTTGTTACATAAAACCTATAACTGCCATTACTATGCCCCCATGTCTTGGGTTTTTTCATTTTCTAATTATCATAGAAATTAAGATTTTAAAAATAAAACATAGGGGCATAGTCATGGCAGTTATAGGTTTAATGCAACAAAAATATTTGCTCTAGTGTCATTATCCAGAGAGGAAACAGTCGACTACGTTTGTATGGAAAGAGCGCCCAGTATCCTTTTCTTCTGAAACTACGGGATTCCTTTTAAGACGTAGGGGAGCACTATGCAAAGATTTTTTGAAAATTCAACCCCTTAAGGTTCAAAAAAGGCTGACAAAGTTTGAATACTAACTATTACGTCTGTGTGTGCAGGAAATCAATATAAAAGAGACAATAACACGAGTAAATCCACATTGCGCAGCTAGTCTATACATATAAAATGCTTTGTCCTGAACTACTGACTGACTGACGGATCAACGCACAGCCTAAACCGCTGATCGTAGAGACCTGAAACTTGGAGGGTGTGTTCTTCTTATGACGTAGCAATCCGATAAGAAAGGATTTTCCGAAATTCTACCCTAAAGGGGGTGAAAAGGGAGGGCAAAGTTTGTATGAGACAACGTGATCCCTTGGTTCAATGTCCTAATTCGCGACGAAGTCACGGGCAAAAGCTAGTAAATAATAAAATTAAATGCCTAATTTATTTCACCTAAATTCATAGAAAATTCATCTCTATTTATATAGAAATAGGGTCGATATTACCCTGTATTGTTCACTCGTTATGGCGCAGTGCTACAGTGACGTCAGATTGCGTAGGGAATATGGGTTAGTAGGGTGAATCCTGGCCAGTCTCACTTGAGCTCCGGGGTGGGAACGGATTGTAAGGTAGTTGACGGGGCTAGAGCTCTGGGTACATTGGTCGCGTAGTTCGATTGATTTGTTTTGATATTTGATTCTAATTGGATCAGATAATATGGTATTTTATAAAGGAGGGGAGGGGTGTGAGAATGAGTGAAGTTTTTTGATATTGCGGGTTCGATACCCGTCGTTGAGCGGTGTTGGCTTAGTGGTAAACACCTCGTTAGAAAAATTGCGCTAATTGACATTGCTCTTACGATGAAGGAAAATATCGTAATTAAACCCGCGGCTTAGTTGGCTCTAGAAGTATTGACAAGTTCTCTCCTCTGGAAATGGTCGACTAGGCTGAGAGGGTAGTAGGTGCTGGGCAAGCCTACTCTATCCTCACGCAAAAAAGGACCCAATTAAAAAGGGTCTAATTGCGGAAAACAGTAAGTTCAAGTACAAGTACCCGTGTCTAGGTCTGGTCACCATATGACAAGCCTACCTTAGATAACGTTATGTTAAATTCCTTGTTATATTGGTAAAAATTGTATGGGCAGTAAAATCGAGCGTTTATTAAAAGCGATATAGCACAATTGTTATTCTGTATTTTAACTAAAAGCCTAATATGTGTGTTCTTAGCTATTTCAGTGTGTTTTTGACAGTGTTTTATCTGTGTATTTGTACAGGAAAAGACTGGTTTAGAAAAACCGAATAATCCATAATCGAGTGTCCTTAGCTATTTCTCTGTGTTTTTGACTGTGTGTAATTTTTACTATGATATTTTGTTTTATCTGTGTATTTGTACAGGAAAATACTGGTTTAGAAAAACCGAATAATCCATAATCGAGTGTCCTTAGCTATTTCTCTGTGTTTTTGACTGTGTGTAATTTTTACTATGATATTTTGTTTTATCTGTGTATTTGTACAGGAAAATACTGGTTTAGAAAAACCGAATAATCCATAATCGAGTGTCCTTAGCTATTTCTCTGTGTTTTGACTGTGTCTTGATGTGATTTTGACTATGATTTAATGTGTTTTGACCGTGTTTTTGACTATGATTTAATGTGTTTTGACCGTGTTTTAATGTGATTTTGACTATGATTGAATGTGTTTTTGACTGTGTCTCAATGTGGATTTCAACCTTGTTTTAATGTGTATTATCTGTGTATTGTTACAGGAAAGGAGTGGTTTAGACAACATGCGTTCACTGGAGCACTATCTCACAGATATCATGAGGGCAGATACATCGGAACACATGAAAGGTAAAAATTGCACTTTTCAAACCAAATTTTGATATTGAAAATTTCTTTTAGTTCACTGAAGTAAAGGCCGTAAATTCAAGAAAGTGTGCGACATGGCCGATTTTGAGGTGTCAAAAGACTCAAGAGGCCAAGACCTACAAGATAGAATAAAAATTTTGAAAGAAAGTTTTTTTTAAATTTCAAAATTGCAATAAGTAATTTTGAAAATCGGCGAGATTTATTTTTAAATTTCAAAGCCAGAAGTGTTGGATAGTCCATTTATCGAGGAAGGCTATAGAATACCTTTTTTATTTTTATATTCTCACGGGATCGGGAATTACGCGGGTGAAACCGTGGGGCACAGCTCGTGTGTCATAAAGTGAAAGAAAGAATATAAAAGTACAGAAAAGAAGAAGAAATAATATAAAGAAAAAGGATCTGTAGGAATGATGTCAATTTGACGTAAAATAAGAAGTCTAACGAACTCCACTGCCGCTTCGTCACTGATATTACCTACCCAATTCTTTCCTAATAAATAATAAGCTAATAGTCGGAGCGTTAGCAAAAAAATTGCTCTACAAATATCAAGCCAAGTGAATCGCTTTACATTTGACACAGTTGGTGGTGCTGACTGTACCTGCGGCTTATAGATCTAGGTGCGATGGAAGTGGCTTTATACTCTCTACTAATAATAAAGGAAGGACCAATAGTCCATAGGTATTTTATTTTAATTAATTTGGAAAACAAACAGTTATAAATATTCTGCTTACAAAACTTAAAATAGTGACTATGAACCAATTAAATGTTTTCACATACAAAATGACTATATATTCCACAACTAGTCTGGATG
Source organism: Idaea straminata (assembly GCA_951213275.1). Lineage (NCBI taxonomy): Eukaryota > Metazoa > Arthropoda > Insecta > Lepidoptera > Geometridae > Idaea > Idaea straminata. The sequence goes on from OX577872.1 coordinate 8,028,895, forward strand.
AAAAAGAAAAACTATAATATAAATAAAAACAGTTAACTGAACTATGAGATTGTACTAAATAATTTAAAATAATACTATCATGCTAATGCGACTAAATATATAATTTAAGAATGTGCGTCGAACCAGTGCCGTGTCAATGTATATTGAAGCAAATTAGAAAATAAAAACTGGCCAAGTGTGAGTTGGACATGCCCACGAAGGATTCCATGTGAGGATGGGGAGTGTTAACAGAATTATTTTTCATTGTGCCATCGAACTAAAAGAATGCCAATCTTTCGCAATATAATTTAGAAATTAGACATTCCCTAAGTAAATTCAACTTACACGGACGAAGTCACGGATCAAAGCTAGTAAATATATTACAAAGTCGCTTCAAGAAACACTAATTCTGTGACCCGACACAATCAGAGTACAATACATAGGTTGCGCAACGCGACCTTGTCCACCATTGTCAAACAATTTGCGTGTTACACTCGGACAAAACGACGGACTCTACTTTAACACTGGCCTTAGCAATAATATTGGTCTTTTTACATCTAATGTAGATGATTTAAACAGCGTCAGCAACTTTAATCTGTGTATATAGGACTCTTTTAGCACCTAGACCACCTCTCTCAGCTTAGTCGACCATGTCCAGAAGAGAGAACTTGTCAATACTTCTGGAGCCAACTAAGCCGCGGGTTTCATCACGATGTTTTCCTTCACCGTAAGAGCAATGTCAATTAGCGCACATAATTTTTTCTTAAGAAAAATACATTGGTGCACGGCCGGCCGGGATTTGAACCCACGACCTTCAGAATGAAAGTCGAGGTATCTACCACTAAGCCAACACCGCTCTCCAGAAATATGTATATGTATACACAATATAGTTTGAAATATTTATCAGAAACTATGGAAACTGTTCAAAACTTCGCTAATAAAAATGTTTTATTATCAAAACACAGATTGAGTAACAACTTTACAAACAGAATGACATTTCAACATTACCTTGTGTAGTTAAAAATAATCTGACCATTTTCTGTTGACGGTTCCTTTCAAACGAATTTAACTTCATCAAGGATCAAGACATAGTGGTCGTAGTACGGTTTGCATTTGATAACCCGACCAAAAATAAATGTCACCAAAATATAATATATTTTCAATGATTTTTTTTTCAGTTATTTGATTTGTAGCTATTATTGATAATCTATACATAATAAAATTCATTGTCCTGAATGACTGACTGACGGATCAACGCACAGCCTAAACCGCTGATCGTAGAGACTTGAAACTTGAAAACGTGTTCTTTGTATGACTTATACATACGATAAGGATTTTCCGAAATTCTACCCCTAAGGGGGTGAAAAAGTGGGGTAAAGTTTGTATAGGACAATGTGATTCCTTGGTCCAATCTACTTCAAATTTGCATAAACATTATTTAACAGATTTTATGGTGTTTCGTATTATATTGAAATTCATCACATAACGGGGTTAAAAAGGAGTAGAAAGACTTCTACGCGGACGAAGTCGCGGGCAAAAGCTAGGTAATTATAATAAAAAATAATGAACGTGTCGCAGGACACGCTAAGGGGACGAAGTCTCTTTTCCTTTTTTTAGTGGGAGATTAGTTTCTCTTACGGTTTTTCGTTTCACATTTTCGTAACGCGTAACTTTTTTTCTCAGCTACGTCCCCTCGCCAATCCTTGTGGAACTTTGTTTATGATTGATAAAATGACCTATTTAATAATGGTTGTCTGTAAAGTCGGTTTACGGACGATAATTTTACGTGATAACGTCATAAGAAGAAGATGAAAAATTGAGTTTTTTTTTGTTATTTCTTTAATTTTTTTTCTCTTTTTTGTACTTTTTATACTTATTTTTTTTTCGTTATATAAGTCTTCTATTCGTCACTCGTCACCATAATACAAGCCCAGATGAGCGATATTATTATTGAATACTCTATTTCCTAAGTTACCATGACGCGTGACGTCACACAATATTACCGTGACACTTTTTTGTGAATAATGTTCTACGAATTTTGGAAATTCGAAGTTTTTTTCCGATAATTCTGACGGAATTTTTACTTGAAAATCAGCTGTTTGATACAAACACTTTGAACAAAATGTTCGAATTTCCAAAAGTCGTAGAACAAAAGTTGTTCTACGTCTTGAACAACCCCCTTTCGTATTAAACCCCCTTTCTGAAACACATTGTATAGTCTATTATTTAAGTAGCTTTCTAGTTACAATAGCAACACTGAACGGTGTCTATTATTTTTTATTTAACTCGCGTGTTGGCCGACTCCAGTTTTAAAGTTTCAGGATAAATACGTGGTAAATACTCAATACACAAATCGAAATGTGTAAAAAAATCGTGGCCTCAGAATTATTCAAGAACAAACGTGTGAAAAACGATTTCATAAAAAACGCCAAATAGTATTTTGGGTATCTATTTAGACGACCCAATTGGCACAATGGTCACCATGCCGGACTGTCAAACACATCGTTGCGGGTTCGATTCCCGCCTCAGACATGTATTTATGCTAAGATATTTGTCTGTGGTCTGGTTGTTTCTATGTATTATAAGTATATATTTACAAAAGAAAAGTATATAAGTAGTATATGAGTTGTCTAGCACCCATAACACATGTGTAGTTACTTAGCTTGGGGCTAGATGGCGACGTGTGGAATGCCCTGCAATATTTAAATTTCGACTGACATTCCATAAAGTCGGGTTATACGACAAAATAACCTTGCTCAATTAAGAATGTCTATTTTTACTTACATTTGCGAACAAAACCATGTCATCTTCAATTCGTCAGTGTTGTCATAGTGCAGATGAGCATAAATTTCGGTCCAGTAGTTTAGTGTAAGTTCATAGCTCGTGCTACGCGGTCTATTTCCAGTGCTGGTCTATTTTTGATACTATTTTAGTGTTTGGAGTGCAGTGAACTTTGGAAAAGTAGAGAAAAGTGTTGTTTTTAGTGTTCTAATCGATAATTTTTAGTTGTTTTTAGGTAAAGCGTGATAAAAACTAATTTATTTATGGAGAAAAATATTTAAAAGCATAATTAGATCTTTTTAAAAAAATCACCAATTGTTACCTAATTAGAAATTGACATCTGTACTCGTAGTGTGAGTTTTTTCGTATAGAAAATTGCGTTAGCGTAAACGAGAAACTTGTATGGAAAAATCGAAAAGCGCTCTCTAGCGGACGTAATGCGAGGCTTTAAATAATCACACTATTTGCTCGTTTACGCAAATGTGATATTATTATCACGGTTGCTATTAAAAAAAACTCGCACTACGGTCTCTGTTTGAGGCGGGAATCGAATCCACAACCTTCTGCATCACAGGCGGGTGTTCAATCATGACTCCACAGAGGATGCAAAAATTGCCTTTAATTTATTATAATAAGGCAATATTTTTTTGTTGTTTTTGTTTTGAAGTTACTCCGAAACTACTGGACCGATATTGATGAAATGAGGTGTAAAGAGACATTGGATTCATTGGGAATAAAATAGGCTACTTTTTATCCCGATATCACCACGGGATCAGGAGATACAAGGCCGAAACCGCAAAGCGCTGCTATAATAAACGTCACGATTCAATAATGGTTCCGCTTATTCCACTAGTGTCGCGGAACCCAAAAAATCGTGTCTTTCTAATAATTATTCCGACCTTCGTATCTATTATCATAAGAACTGTAATAGTTTACGCAAACTCGACCCCGTTCTGGAGAAAAAATAACACATCTTTAAAACGATTTTGATAAGCATTCATAACGCACCTCCGCTCAAATAGCCTCAAAATACCTCAAAAACAATATTCTTTATTTCATACTAGCTGCTCCCCGCGGTTTCACCCGCGTAAGTCCCGATCCCGTATTTTAGGGTTTTTCAGGAAATTATTCGATTTTTTCTCGCCTTTTAAACCTTCCCTAGACCTCCACGAACATTTCAAGACTAAGATAAGATAAATCCGTTCAGCCGTTCTCGAGTTTTAGTGAGACTAACGAACAGCAATTCATTTTTATATATATAGATTTTCAGGAAACCTAATACACCATTTTAAAAAGCTTAAAATCATTAAAACCTACTGAAATGTTCCTAGCTAATTCTATTGACGAAAATAAATAAATAAATATTGCAGGACATTCCACACATCGCCATCTAGCCCCAAGCTAAGTAACTACACTTGTGTTATGGGTGCTAGACAACTCATATACTACATAAACACTTTTCTTTTGTAAATATATACTTATAATACATAGAAACAATCAGACCACAGACAAATATCTAAGCATAAATACATGTCTGAGGCGGGAATCGAACCCGCAACCCTGTGTTTGGCAGTCCGGCATGGTGAACATTGTGCCAACAGGGTCGTCAAAAAAATGAAAAAAAAAACATTTTTTTTTGATGTTGTTAACCTTAATCACTGATTTAGTTTTTACGTAAATTATATTTACCTTGAATTAAATGGTCAAGGTAGAAAATATTACATTAGTTAAAGTTCTGCGAGACCTCGCCAGCATTGGCTTCGAGGAGTTGGTGATGAGAAGGTGGTTTTATATGCTCCATCAATACCTACTTCCATTTCAAATACTTATTACCAGTTGGCACAATGGTCACCATGCTGTACTGCCAAATACAGGGTTGCGGGTTCGATTCCACGTCTCATACATATATATATGCTTAGATATTTGTCTGTGGTCTGGTTGTTTCTATGTATTATAAGTATATATTTACGAAAGAAAACTATATAAGTAGTATATGAGTTGTCTAGCACCCATAACACAAGTGTAGTTACTTAGCTTGGGGCTAGATGGCGATGTGTGGAATGTCCTGTAATATTTATTTATTTATACTTAAATATATTAATATCAAACGCAATATAAAATAAACACGAGACGCGGCACGCGACGTGCTGTGTAACGTAATTGTTGACATGACGTCACCGGAACGTGACAATGACGTCACACAATATTACCGTGACATTTTTTTGTGAATGGAGGTGTCCCACCAATTATACGTTATACGACAAAAAAAATTTTTAAGCCTTATTACTCCCTTATTTGATTTACATGCAAAAAAAAATATTTTTTTACTTATGCAAAATCACAAGTATCTTCTAGACACCGCGTGTTACATCTTAGACCGCATCGTCACCTACCATCAGACAGGTGTGATAGTGGTCAAACCTCGGTCAAACGTTGACATATCATTTGTGATGAAATCGCTAATGATAAATGATATGTTTTATTTACCTATCCTAGATTTGAATTGATTTCACTTAATTTAAATTTTTATTTGAATGCCAAATAGGTATTGGCAAAGTATGTGTCAATATTAAGATTTGGACTTTTTTCCATTTATTAGATACTAGCAGCGCTCCGCGGTTTAGCTCCCGATCTAATGTGAATATCGTGATAAAAAGTACCCTATGTTATTCCCAATGAATCAATGTATCCTCATACCAAGTTTCATCTAAATCGGTCCAGTAATATTGGAGCCTATTCGTTACAAACAAAACAAAAAAATACGCGATTATCGCTTGAATTCTAAAAGGCTACTTATGGCGATTAAATTGACATTTAAGTGTATACTTCTTGCTTACGTGTAAAGCATAGGAGCGTCTTAAATATTAAGGGGATCCCTAAATGTTTGAGAGTCGTTTGAGTATTCGGGCATAAGACCCGGGAAAATATTTACTATGATTATATAAAATCGTGTGAGCTTAACTTAACTTTCTTTAAAGTTAAGTAGATTTTTGCTAAAAAAATGCCTTGTTTTCTATAATCAATGTTTTTATTTTTCACATATGAAGAAAAATATGTCCCGTAGATTTGTTAACTCAGGCTACCTATGTACAGTCGGCTGCATAATTGCAGCCCTCGGTAGAGTTCGAAAATAACTTTTATTCGAATGTTTGCATTCTAATAATTTTTGTTTGATTATTTGATGAGTTAGAAGACTTTAAACTTTACATAAAGCAGTTGATAAGGCCGCCCATTTTGTGCCATACTGTAAGGTACTACATATCAATTTTCTTTTTGCATATAAGTAGTTATAAGTTAGAATTTTTTTTTGTTTTTTTTTTCTGTTTTTCTGTTTTTATGGTGCAATAAAGTGTTTATCTATCTATCTTGTCTAGAATATTGCTTGTGTTGAAAACATTCTCATAACAGCCGTTTTGGAGCTCTACGGTGGGTCTGCAGTTATGCAGCTGACTGTACCTAAGTGAAATAATAGAGTTATCGTCACACACCGTATAATCTAACAATCCCTGCCTAAATTCAGATCACACGCAGCCCACCTGCCGATTGTCAAAACAAATAAAACTCTAATTAAATCATTACCTTGGCCTGCGCCGGCGCACATCTAGCCGTTGTGCAACGTTACGTTACAAGCGAGCGAGGCAAGGTCGACCGAGCGACGGTCAGTTGCGATCTTTTACATTGTATTAGCTACATCCCGCGGCTACTCCTACACTAGAGAGAAAGAAAGAAACCATTTATTGGGTACAAACACAGAAAGGAAGAAATTAACTTGTTGAAGTCTTGAAGTTTTTCAATTTTTTCATCAGCATCTGACGCCATTACACATTGACGACCCAGCTGGCATAATGGTCACCATGCCGGACTGTCAAACACAGGGTTGCGGGTTCGATTCCCGCCTCAGAATATTTATGCTTAGATATTTGTCTGTGGTCTGGTTGTTTCTATGTATTATAAGTGTATATTTACAAAAGAAAAGTATATAAGTAGTATATGAGTTGTCTAGCACCCATAACACAAGTGTAGTTACTTAGCTTGGGGCTAGATGGCGATGTGAAGAATGTCCTGCAATATTTATTTATTTTATTTATTATAATTTACTAAGCTAGTTACAAACAACTCGCGTCATTCCACCGCGTCGGAGACGCGCGTGCGCGTGCGCATCGAATCAATTGCTCTGACGTATGACATAGACTAGTTAACCACGTCAGTTGTAGTTTAGATTGCGAAGAGTTCACGTCGTATGATTTCGTCAAAAAACATTGAATGTACCATAGACTAAAGAATCGCCAGTTTTTTTTAAAGTAATAGACGTGATTGTGTGGTTTTTAAGCTATTGCATAGTTTATATAGCGGGTTTTGAGCGCGGTGACCGAATCAAGAGATTCCGTAACGAAAATAAAACCTAACACCCCCCACTCCGCCTACCATGTAGCTCGGACGAGCGATCGCTTAACGTGTATTTTATTATTAGAAGTGTCAAGTGAGGTTTGTGTTAAAAAAAATAATTGAGTGACCGATTTTTAACGTTTTTTTTTTAAATAAAATTACATTTGTGTTAATCCTGCGTAGAGCCAAACTTGGCGGGTAATGAAAAATAAACAACACAAAATTGAATGACTGTTTTTGGATGAAAAATAAATCAACTTGCTAGGTCCACCCATTTCTAAAATCGGTGGTGATACACGAACAGATAGACGGACAAGAGAGTCATCTTATAAGGGTTCTTTTTCCACCTAAAAAAATCCTAAAAAAATCGGTGGTGCCACACGGACAGACAGACAGACTGACGGATAAAAGAGTGATCCCATAGCAGTCCCGTTTTTCCTCTGGGGTACGGAACCTTAAAATTATAAAATTCATAATTCTAAAGCTGTTCAGGACCTTTCAGTGAAATATTACACGCAACTACCTTAAGGGTACACAGCCTACTAAATAGTTACTACCGGCACCGGTCGCCTTCGTTGGTGAACATTGTTGATTGTAACGAATGTGTTTTGTTTTTCTCAAAATTAGTGAAATGGATTAGTGATTGTAGGTGAGATTTTTACCGACATTTTGGTGTGACTTTGAGCCAAAAATTCTCTATAGTTTTGAAGCTATCCCAAAATTAAGATCTAAAACTAGTATAACTTTGAAATGACAGGGAATTTTCGTTTCAAATTACCCCAAAATATCGGTAAAGATCTCACCTACAATTCCATCTCAGCACTTTTAAGAAAAACAAAGCACATTCGTTACAATCAACAATGTTAGTTGTAAGCGACGGGTATTTCTGGCGTGTTGCGTTTGGCAGCATAAATAGCCTTAAAATTACTTCTAGATAACTTTTTAAACCATATCAAGACAGCGCGGTGCAACTATATTATAAAGCTGAAGAGTTTGTTTGTTTGTTTGAACGCGTTAATCTCAGGAACTACTGGTTCGTAAAATCTTTTTGTGTTGGATAGTCCATTTATCGAGGAAGGCTATAGGCTACTTTTTATCCCGAAATTCCCACGGGATCAGGAGTTACGGGGGTGAAACCGCGGAGCGCTGCTAGTTTTCTAAAATTAAGTTAGCATTTTTCTCTACTTTTCTCCAGATTTTCGAATAATGTTTTAAAAATAGTGAAAGTGAAGTGAAGTGTTTTATAAAATGATCAACGAACATTATATGAGCAACATGGCGTGTTACGGTAAGTTTGAAACATAAAAATACATACAACCGAATTGACAACCTTCTCCTTTTTTTTGTCCTTACAAAGGTTGCCTGGAAGAGATCGCTTTGAGCGATAAGGCCGCCCTTTGTAACACTTAGTCTTAAGCTTTGATTTTTATTATTAATGTTATTTGAAATTGGTGTTTACAATAAAGAATTTATCCACCTATCTATCTATCTATCTTTTTTTGAAGTCGGTTAAAAATAATGTCTACTTCTATTGACGACCCAGTTGGTCCATGGTCACCATGCCGGACTGCCAAACACAGGGTTGCGGGTTCGATTCCCGCCTCAGACATGTATTTTTGATTAGATATTTGTCTGTGGTCTGGTTGTTTCTATGTATATATATTTACAAAAGTATAGAAGTAGTATATGAGTTGTCTAGCACCCTTAACACAAGTCTAGTTACTTAGCTTGAGGCTAGATGGCGATGTGTGGAATATAATTTTTTGTCTTATAATGTCCTGCAATATAATTTTTTTTTTAAAGAAGTTATGGCTTACACTTATAAAATTTACAGATCTCACATTATGCGCATCTATCTAAGGGAATTGAAAATTTCACCAATTTCGAAAAAAAACACAATTTTGGAGATTTTTCAAAAATATTAACGAACTAAGCCGCGGGTTTAAGAGGAAAGGGTACCGGGCGCTCTCTCCATACAAACGTAGCCGACTGTTTCCTCCGCCTGGATAATGACACTAGAGCAAATATTTTTGTTGCATAAAAATTATAACTGCCATGATCATGCCCCTATGTCTTATTTTTTAAATATATAAGTATTTTTTTCCTCTTACTTTCTATGATAATTCGAAAATGAAAAAACAAAGACATAGGGGCATAGTCATGGCAGTTATAGGTTTTATGCAACAAAAATATTTGCCCTAGTGTCATTATCCAGGGAGGAAACAGTCGACTACGTTTGTATGGAGAGAGACGATACCCTTTCCTCTTAATCACGATGTTTTCCGCGCACACGTTTTATACCAGCAGCCTTTGGACTAAGTACACTAAAAAGACCTTCAACGCGCTGCGTATCCAGTACAATAAAAGTTTCAGAATGCTGCTGGGGTTACCAAGGTTCTGCGGGGAGTCAGGTAAGGTTTGTAGCGCATCAGGAATGTTTGCGGAGGCAAAAGTTGATTGTTTTTATACGCTAATACGTAAATGAGCTGCCTCACTGATGCGCCGTGTGCGGGGGAGCTCCAGCAGTCTTCTGAATACATTACTGGAAAGGCTAGACTGTCCTATAATTAGACACTGGAATAAAATGCATATGTGTGTTAATACGGATACCACCAAAGATCACAAATTTAATAGAAAATATGAATTTAATTAATTTAGTAATTACTTTTGGACATTATTTTATGATAACTAACATAGCTGTAAGACTTTACTAACAAATGGATTGTACTGTCTGATTAATAATAATAAATTAAATTAAAGAGAAATATTAGTTGTCGAGTCCGAGAGCACGCTGCAAATTATCTGCCGATAGAAAACGCCCCTAAACATGTGCCTAAACCACGTGGCGGGCGTCGGGCGAAGGGCGCGGGGCTATAACAATTCCACTGCCGTAATATCTGGACCATACATAAATAATTGATCAACTTATATTCTCATTCATTTATTGTAACGAAGTTAGACGGAAAAAATTAAGACCAAAAATTGTAACGACACTTTTTGCTATAGTTGTAAGCCGTGCGGCGTGCGCGTGTTTCTCTGTCTCTCTTTTTCTCTCTCATAGAAAGGAAGCCAGTTATTTTCGTTTCGTCTTTCTTCGTTCCATCCGAGTATCCCTTGACACCTCTCAAGTTTTTTTCTTTTATAAAAACAAACTGATTACAAAATATTTACATCACTATAAAAACATATAAAACAATTCTATCTAAACGTTAAAACCTAACCTAAATAAAATTTAATTTACAAGTTTAAAAATATAAATAAATTTTGCAAAATAAACAGTAAATCATTATAAAAATCTAGAATACCATCGGCAGCGAGGCAGGACCCAGGCTCCCGATGGTTAGGGCCGCAGATAAAGGAATCTTCTGACAATACTTGCCGCATCCAAGATGACTGCCTTCTGGATCTGACCCTTGACCCATCCAGCGAGAACCTCTTGAGGTGTTGAATTGATTAACTTATTATTAGCAAGTTAATAATAAATGGCATAGACATTGGAAGTATTTGTGAAATGACCTGTAGTCGTTTATGGACTTATTCGCGATATGTCTCATTCTGAAAATGCCCTATTTGTGAAATAACCTATTCTATTTTGGACTCATTCGCGGAAAGACTTATAATGAGTTTTCGGCAGGTGTTTCGTAGCTCTATAATTCCATTTTTTCATTTTGCCTTTTGGGCACATTTCCTAGGGACATTTGGACTTTTAAATTTTTATTAAATAAAAGTAGTTAGGCTATTTATTTATTTAATTTTGGATTGACTTTTTTGTTGTGATATTTTTCTTTTTAAATCTTATTAGTATCTTTAACTAGGTACTAATATGTAATTTTAAACCTAGTAAAATAATCATAATATATTTTCCTTGCAGTAAAAAGGTACCCAGTAACTCTAACACAAATTAAATACATTTTTTTTAACTAAGCAAAACCGGTACCATAAAAAAGTAGTTCTACTGCTGCAAACTTAAAAAATTATAAGGTAGATGCGGCTAGTAAGGGCCACCTAAAAATATAAATATTTCGTAAATATAGGGGAACTACTTAAAACAGGTCACGAGATAAATATTTGCTTTATTGTCAATCTGAAAAACAATTTATTTCTTTATTTGTCAGTAATATCAAGGTTTTTATAAAACCTTTTATTCCTTACTAGCTGCGCCCCGCGGTTTCACCCGCGTAAGTCCCAATCCCGTGGGAATATCGAGATAAAAAGTACCCTATGTGTTAATCTAGATCTCCAGCCATCTAGATACCGAGTGTCACCGCAATCGGTCCAGTAGTTTTTGCGTGAAGGACTAACAAACATACACACACACACAAACTCTCACATCTATACTAATATTATAAAGCTGAAGAGTTTGTTTGAACGCGCTAATCTCAGTAACTACTGGTTCGAATTGAAAAATTCGTTTTGTGTTGGATAGGCCATTTATCGAGGAAGGCTATAGGCTACTTTTTATCCCGATATTCCCACGGGCTGCTAGTTTATAATATTAGTAGGATTACCCTCAGGTATCTTATAACACCTTTTCTGTAACCTATTTTTAGTTAAGTTATTGCATTTCACCTGTTCGGGTCAGTTTTCGGTCGTATAAGCTGACCTAGTTCCCGTTACCATGGCGACGCGGCCATGTTGCCATGGGGACGCGCGTGCGCTGTCACGTCAAGGTGTGGTGGTTCTCATAAGATATTAGAAAGATTTTGAAGATTAGAGACTGATGAGATGATCAACCTTAAAACCTATCCTTAAACGATCTAGGGTTATTTTTTTTATTAGGCATAGTAACAATATACAAATTTAATATTACAAATACACATGAGTTACAAAGAATCATTTTCAATTTGTACATCTATCACAGCGTTAAACTATTTTACAAAGCAAATAATCTTCTTCTTTTATTTTATTTTTCTATATATAAAAGAAAGTCGTGTTTGTTACAACACTTATAACTCAAGAACGGCTGGACCGATTGCAATGAAACTCGGTATGTACTTTTTATCTCGAAATTCCCACGGGATCGGGACTTACGCGGGTGAAACCGCGGGACGCAGCTAGTATTAATGATAAAAATTAATTGAATTAGTTGATTAGACAGCTAAAGTCTACTTATTAGTAGCACAGAAAAATGGGTTAGTACATACATAAAAAAGGACAAAAAAAATAATATCCGTATATTTTTGAACCAATCGATAGTGTTGCTAATAAAGATCAATTCCTGAAACCAAACAAAGATTGGCAAATTAAAAGAAATAGCTCATTTTAGTAATATTCTGTAATTTACACTCTAATCCCTGAAAAAAAAATACGAAGTAAAGTCAAACTTTTTTATTCCTTTGGATGCTTATCCTTAAGATCACATGGACACGTCTTAAAAACGAAGTTATCATAACTTATAGTGAGGAGGTATGGCCAATGACGTAACCAACTGCTGCACTGAAAATACCAATTGTTTTTACGAATTTCACGTAAAGTACTTTATTTATAACATTTAAAAAATATTTAGTCTATACTTCTATATATCTTATACACCACTATTTTGCCAGAGAAAGAATGAAAATTGCAGAAAACTACAAAATTAAGCTATTTTCTTGAATTTGCCACTCTATGTGTGTTTCCAAGAATTGATCTCTATCAGCAACTCTTTCGATTGTTATAAAAATAAAGGTAGATTATTTTTTTGCAAAATCATCAGGTTCGATTCCCGGCTAGGGTAATTAATTTTTCAAAAATCTAATGTTGTAGTTTTGGTTTTTATCAAAATCGAGCACGCAAGTCCTTTCAGTATTTTGCGCTTTCGTTTAGAATTTAGCCCTGAAGGCCACGTAAAAAATTTACCATGTATAGTGTGTTACTAAAAAGTTTTGACATTCCGGTAACGGATTTAGCAAATCAAATCAAATCAAAAATGTTTATTTCTTGGGATGCTTAATACAATTGTACATAGACCACTTGAAATCGTCTTAAAAACTAAGTTAGGATGTGTGCCTTCGGAACGCGTCCACCAATGAGAAGAAGGCGCAAGAAACTCATGGGGTTTTTTTAAGTGATCACGCTCACAAAGGTTAATATTACAAATATTTGAAAGTATTATTTGAAATGGAGCAACTAAAGTCACGTCCATGGGTTGTTACACCAACCGAACTACATACTGAAACTACAATAAAAGCTTTTAAAACTAAACTAATTATATAAATTAAAAAACATCCCCGCAGTGTTACCAGCGTCAGTTCGAATATCATGAGATTATCAGGATAAAAAATACCCTATGTTACTTCTGAAGACTCAATTTATCCTCGTACCTAGTTTTATCAGAATTGATTAATGCTAGAAATCAAAAAACTTGAGAGGTGAAACTAGCGGATGGAACGAAATTTCTTTCGATTAATTAGTGAAGGAATTGTAATAAAATCAAAAAGTGTCGTTACAACTTTTGGTCTTAATTTTTTCCGTCTAGCCCCCTTTCGCAACGCGCTATAACTCCGTTCCAATAGCTAGTCTATCAAAATGATATTTTTCTGACATATTTCCTACAGCAAAACTGTCAATGTTAGCTAAATCTTTTGGTATAGATAGATAATTGACGACCCAGTTGGCACAATGGTCACCATGCCGGACTGCCAAACACAGGGTTGCGGGTTCGATTCCCGCCTCAGACAAGTATTTTATGGTCAGATATTTGTCTGTGGTCTGGTTGTTTCTATGTATTATAAGTATATATTTATAAAATAAAAGTATATAAGTAGTATATGAGTTGTCTAGCACCCATAACACAAGTCTAGTTACTTAGCTTGGGGCTAGATGGCGATTTATATTTTTTGTTTTATATTTTTATAATTGATTTCTATCATACTTAGTTTTTGCGTAAAGAAGTAAATAAAACATACAAACATCGTGAAATTCTTATTCTATTGTAGAAGGACCTCAATACCTCACTTATGTAATTGTGAATAACCTAGTAAATAAATAGGATTGTCTTAGAAGTAGCGTACAGGGACGTAGCGAGGGAAGAAGCAAGGTTACATAAAAGCAAAACTAAAAAAATGTACGTACAAATACTAGAAACATTTTTAAGGAAACATGCATCTCCAAAATAATAATGGAAAAACTTCGACCATAAATTACTTGTTTGCAAAGAGGTTAGGTTCTTGAAGTTTCTCTATGTGTAATGACGTCTTTTTCCATATCCACGGAATACCATCAATTTTATTGTAATCTAGAAAAAGAGTATTATGTCATTTTTTTTTCTATTTGTGTAAATGTTCAAGTGTCTGCCTTGCCATCATTATTTACGTCCACGGCGAGATTTGAACTCACGACCTTCCGTTTATTGAACGGGTGCGACAACCACTACGCTATGCGGCTAACTAACGCCTTGGACGAAGTTAGGATTAAATTTGTTTTTTGTTATGGTTCGGTTGGGATATTTGCAGAAATACCTAGTGCTAGCTAACGCACTATCTAAACTTATGATGTACCTCTCAGAATTCATCAAATTAAACAAGAAATGGGATATTACAAACATATATTATTCCAATACATCAATTCCTAGCGAATTATACACAAAATAATAATATATTCAATTTACAAACCTTCCACAATCTTGGCAACTCGTTCTCTAAAAGTAGACAGACGATACAGCCGTCAAATAAAAATATATAATCGAATGGAGGATTTACTCAGCATTTTAAGGTTCTGTTACAGTCGGACTTCTTATAAGGAAGAGAGGAATTGGAAGAAAAATAAAAATAAATAAAAAATAAGTCTAGGAGACTTGTAATTAATATAATCATGAAGTATTACTAATAATTCAGAAAAAAAACACCTATCATGTCCCACTGTTGTGCAAAACTCAGCCATACTTTTTTCCAGTATTCTGTGTTCTGATGCGAGAAATTATTAAATTACCTGAATACGTCCCTGAAACAAACCAAGCCGTCACGCAAAATGGATTAAGTACTCACTTAGAGCTTGTTTACTTCAAGAGAAACTCTATTTCTGTACCTCTAGGTTGTTTATATTTTCTTCAATTACATTTCCAATAAAATACAGTATAATATGCAGTTTAGAAGATAGTAATACGGGACAGAGTAGTGTCGTGATTTTGTTTAAAATAAACTATAAAATTATAGATAGATAGATAAACTCTTTATTGTACCACTAACCACATTAAACCTTAATTCTAACATAAACTACTGTTACAAAAACAAAATTAAACCTAACAATATGGCACAATGGGCGGCCTCGCTAAAAGGGATCTCTTCCAGGCAACCTTTGGATGGACAAGAATTAAAGAACATTATACATGGTGGGTATATAAAGGAGAATGGTCTTTCTGGGCCTGGAGGCCTCATGAAACGAGTCATATATCAAATGAAAGGTGGTTTCAAGAGGAACATTTTATTGTAGGATTACTTTTTGAAATTAGTTGTGAGATCGGAGTTATAGGTCATTAATGATAGGTGATCGATTCACTCTCCGTACACCAGTAGGGAGTATTAACGCCTTAATAGAATCAAATGTAGCCATCGTATAGCAATGTGTCATATATCAAATGATAGGTTATTTCAAAAGGAATAATTTAATGTATGATGATTTTTAAAATTATTTTATTTTTAGTTTTATAGGCCATTTATGCTAAGTAGTAGGTATAGGTGACTGAGGTCTGCTCTTGTGCAATGCAAAAGCTTGATTAGAACCAGATGTTGGTCTCCTCATGAAACGAGGCATATATCAAATGAAAGGTGGTTTCAAGAAAAACATTTTATTTTAAGACCACTTTTTCAAAATAGTTGTGGGTTCGGAGATATAGGTCATTAATGGTAGGTGGTCGTTTCACTTGCGAGTTTTCTCCGTACACCGCTAGGGAGTATTAACGCCTGAATAGAACCAGATGTACCCATCATATAGCAACGAGTCATACATCAAACTAGCAGCGCTCCGCGGTTTCACCCGCGTAACTACGTGCGTAATATCGAAATATAAAATAGTCTAAACCCTTATTCAACAATGGACTATGCAACACAAAAATATTTTTTTTTTCTATCCGAACCAGTAGTTTCTGAGATCAGAGCGATCAAACAAACAAACAAACACTTTGTATGCTAAGTAGTAGGTATAGGTGACTGAGGTCTTCACTTGTGCAGTACAGATGCTTGGTTAAAAGCAGATGTTGCTCTCCTCTTGAAACGAGTCATTTATAAAATGAAAGGTGGTTTTAAGGGGAACCATTTTATTGTAAGACTATATTTTCGAAATAGTAGTGGTTTCGTAGTTAGAGATCGATAAATGTACTTAAGTAAGTATTCAGTTGTATCAGAAATAGTTGTCGTGATTTAGTCATCACTACCTAATACTATTTAGTGGCATAGCAGGCTGATAAAAAGCATGATGCTTATCGTAACCGAGGTATAGGTTATGATACCTAAGTAGGATTATAAATAGGTTCAATGTCCTGCAAACCACACAAGAAAAGAATGCTTACGTCTCGTGACGGGTCTTGTACGTTGAGACGTGAGCAGAAACGCACGATAGGTACTCGTGTACCTATCGTGCGTTTCTTTTGTTACTGCAATAATATCTATTCAGATTTTCCTGTTTGGGGACTAGGTATTTTTCTAATCGACTAAATCGATTGTGATGAAACTCGGTATGGAAATTGTTGGAGACCTAGATTAACACAACATATTATTTTTCTCGATATTCCCACTGAATAGAGACTAACGCTGATGCAACTATGAATCTTCGTTATCAATTTCATTGAGAGGAATAATTTCCAAGAGTTATTCCTTTCGACTCCCGCTTATAGGGGCCGTAAGGAAAATCTTACGACCTCCACTCAATAATAAAAGTGCGGGGTGGTGGTCCAACCATGGGGCCCATTAAGCGGGAGTCGAAAGGAATAATCCTCTATTTCATTAATTCTGTATTCACAATCCGCGTTGAACCACCGCACACTTGGGCCTCCAACTATAGGTCGTGGTTCAACTTTTTAAATAGTTGGACCACGGGACTGTTCAGAGTCCCGTTGGACATTCATGACGCGGAGTCTGAAGATTTAAATTATTTCGTTAAATAACAGAACACTGTTTGTCGAGAAAATATTATTTACACAAAATACGCAATAATAAATGAAAAACCACATTAAACTTAACACAAAAACATAATAAAATAACAAAAGATATTTCTAACTAAAACGTTTAAAATAATTAAAAATGCATTTGCTGCATAAGCTGCATCTGCATAAGCTATTGCATAGCTTTTATCGCGGGCTTTGAGCGCAGCGCCCAAATCAAGAATAAAACCTAACACCCCCGACTCCACCCACCATGTAGCTCGGCCGAGCGTTCGCTTAAGTGTATGTGTATGGTACGAAGCTCGCACGATGCAATAGCTTTACCGCGGCAGTCCCGAGTGCCACACATTTTTTTTTAAATAAAGGAACAACACTGACTGTACTGTCGTATAAAGCCACATCAGCAACATCACGACAGGGCGCTGGCGGCGGCGCAGCATGGTCATACGACGCTTTGGCCATTTTCGTCTTTTCATTTATTTTGTTAAATAAGTTAATAATATCTTGAACTAAATATATATCTACTTGAATTCGATTACTGAGAAAAAACCTACTAAGTACTAAACTCTGGCAATATACACAAGTCGTGCGAAGCTATGATTTGACATGAAAGTTGTCAGTGAAAGCGATTTTCCCTATGGCTGAAAGTTTTACTTTCAACACGCTCGTTAGGCACCTTCGGAGTATGAATAATGAAGAGTACCTTTTGTTTTTTGAAGATACCTAGTCCAAAAAAAGATGGTTTTTCTTTGTCGGAACTTATTGATTGCAATAGGTTCCGACAAAGCAAACCATCAACATCAAAATGGCTTGCGTATGACTCTACATCTGAGCTCACGACTCGTGATGGTACCTATACCTCGGTTACGATAAGCATCATGCTTTTTATCAGCCTGTTGTGTCACTAAATAATGCTAAATAGTGATGTCTATATCACGACAGACATTGTCAACAATTTCTGATACTACCGAATACTTACTTAAGTACATTTAACGATCTCTTACTTCGAAACCACTAATATTTCGAAAAAGTAGTTTTACAATAAAATGTTTCCCTTAAAACCACCTTTCATTTGATATATGACTTGTTTCATGAGGAGGGCAACATATTCTATTTAGAGCCAAGCATCTGCATTGCATAAGGAAAGACCTTAGTCACCGATATCTACTAATTAACAGAAATGACCTATATCCCCTAAAATAGAAACAATTTTTAAAAGTCAGGATACACTAAATTATTTCTCTTGAAATAAACTATTATTTGATATAATATGACTCATTACTATACGATGGCTACATCTGATTCTATTCTGGTGTTAATACTCCCTAGTGGTGTACAGAGAAAATTCGCAAGTGTACCGATCACCTACCATTATTGACCTATAACTCTGAATCCACAACTATTTTGAAAAAGGGGTCTTAAAATAAAATGTTTTTCTTGAAACCACCTTTCATTTGCTATATGCCTCGTTTTATGAGGAGTGCAACATCTGGTTCTAACCAAGCGTTTGTATTGCACAAGGGAAAACCTCAATCACTATACCTACTACTACTTAGCCTATAACGGCCTATAACTCTAAAAATAAAAATATTTTTTGAAAGACATGATACACTGAATTATTCCTCTTGAAATAAACTATTATTTGGTGTATGACTCATTACTGTACGATGGCTACATCTGGTTCTATTCAGGCGTTAATACTCCCTAGCGGTGTACGGAGAAAACTCGCAAGTGAAACGACCACCTACCATTAATGACCTATATCTCCGAACCCACAACTATTTTGAAAAAGTGGTCTTAAAATAAAATGTTTTTCTTGAAACCACCTTTCATTTGATATATGCCTCGTTTCATGAGGAGACCAACATCTGGTTCTAATCAAGCTTTTGCATTGCACAAGAGCAGACCTCAGTCACCTATACCTACTACTTAGCATAAATGGCCTATAAAACTAAAAATAAAAATAATTTTAAAAATCATCATACATTAAATTATTCCTTTTGAAATAACCTATCATTTGATATATGACACATTGCTATACGATGGCTACATTTGATTCTATTAAGGCGTTAATACTCCCTACTGGTGTACGGAGAGTGAATCGATCACCTATCATTAATGACCTATAACTCCGATCTCACAACTAATTTGAAAAAGTGGTCATACAATAAAATGTTCCTCTTGAAACCACCTTTCATTTGATATATGACTCGTTTCATGAGGCCTCCAGGCCCAAGCTTTGTACATTTTTTCCCATTCTCCTTTACATACTTAAACGGGTCAATCAACATAAGCTTCCCTTTTGGCTTAGCTGCGCCTTAGACCATCTTCCTCTATGCCTATAATACCAGTGCATTAGGCACCGTTAGGTGCCTAATTTGAATTTGATTTCTTCCAGGCAACCTTAGGATGGAGAAGGTCAACAGACCTTCTTCATCGCTTAAAGTGATAAGATCGCCTGTTTGTACAATTTCGTAGTTAATAAGCTTTCTCATCCTTTTTGTTATTTTCAATGTTTTGTGTGTTGTACAAATAAAGTGTTTATCTATCTATCTAATGCAAGGTATTAAATAAATAAATAAATATTGCAGGAAATTCCACACATCGCCATCTAGCCCCAAGCTACGTAACTACACTTGT
This sequence comes from Idaea straminata, assembly GCA_951213275.1. NCBI lineage: Eukaryota > Metazoa > Arthropoda > Insecta > Lepidoptera > Geometridae > Idaea > Idaea straminata. The sequence continues at coordinate 8,048,756 of OX577872.1, forward strand.
GTTATGGGTGCTAGACAACTGATATACTACTCATATACTTTTCTTTTGTAAATATATACTTTTAATACATAGAAAAAACCAGACCACAGACAAATAACTAAGTATAAATATTTGTCTGAGGCGGGAATGGAACCCGCAACCCTATGTTAGGACAGTCCGGCATGGTGACCATTGTGCCAACTGGGTCGTCCAAAGTATTATGTAGACAGAGACACCTAACCGGCAATTAACTTAATCATTATAATTATTAATCGTTTTTTTTGAAGTAGAATTTATTTATTTTCTTAATTCACATGTTTCTTAGGTTTAGTTACAATTATAATGTCTATTATTATCTGCATTGGTTGCGTTCGAAATAAATTTTAAGTGGCAATATTATTTTTTTTTAATTTAGGCAAATTTAAGGCACTCTTCCAGTACCGTGTGTAGGTATTCACATTACCTTAGCCCCCGCTCTCAAAAACGTAGCGTGCTGCGTGCTAACTGTTATATTTGATCGATATGCAAAACATTTTAGCATTATTATCCACAAATATAGTTCCTAGAGGTCAAAACCTATCATTTGATTCATTTTTAGAAACAAACGTTAACTATTTTTGAATAAAACCCGATAAACGATCTAATAATTCTCTGTTTTCTAACATTTTTTTAGCGAACGAAGTTGTTCATATCATGTTTTCAACCACAATAAACAAAAATATAGTTATTAAACTACAATATCCATTTATATCAAAATAACAAAAAAAGAGTATTTGATTACTTAGTGTTGCTTAAAACAAAGGTCGATTTTGGTAGCTTTATTAGCACCTGGTCTTAAGGCGTTATCCAATAAATTAGGGCGTTAGACAACACAACAGTCACCTCTCGAACTATAACAACAAAATTATCTATTTTCGTCACCATCGTTAATCCACGTGTGGGGTTAATGTGCTTCCAAAAAAAAGTAATTAATTAAAAATATCAGAGATCTAAACACGAGTTGATTACGCACTCGATTAAAACTTGTACTTCGTATACGGGCAGTTTTTACGCAACAAGAACTTCTTTAGTCGTGAAAAAGGACTATGTCCACCATCAATACCATTCTCAACTTAGTCGACCGTGTCCAGAGGAAAGAACTTGTCGTTTGGATACAACTAAGCTGTGGGAAGACGGTAATTTTATTTTATTTTTATTTATTTTTTTTATTTTTATTTTTTTATTTTTTTAAGAGCAATTTCAATTAGAGATCATAGTTAAGATTAAAAAATAAAAATAAATTAACGTGAAAGGGCACCGGCGCTCTCTCCATACAAACGTAGTCGACTGTTTCCTCCCTGGATAGCACTAGCACAAATATTTTTGTTGCATTAAACCTATAACTGCCATGACTATGTCCCTATGTCTTGGTTTGTTTTTCATTTTCTAATTATCATAGAAATTAATCTTTTAAAAACAAATAAATTCAAAACATAGGGGCATGGTCATGGCAGTTATAAGTTGTATGGAACAAAAATATTTACTCTAGTGTCATTATCCAGGGAGGAAACAGTCGACTACCTTTGTATGGAGAGACCGCCCTTTCCTCTTAATATTAAACAAAAAAATGGTTGTCTGTAAAGTCAGTTTACAGACGATAATTTTACATGATAACGTCATAAGAAAACATTGATGAAATAATTGAGGCTTGACAAGTCTGTCAATAATGGAACGTGCCCGATGACGTCACACTTTTTTGTGAGTGCTGCCGGTGTTCATCTATCGAATAGAAACACCGAAAGAGCTATTTCTTTATGTATGGATATTATTAGGTATACGTGCCAACACGATACCTAATGTTTCCAACATAATTTTTATAATTTGACTTTAAATAAATTGATATCGGTTCATCCGTTTGGGAGCTATGATGCCACACACACACAGACAGACACGTCAAACTTATAACACCCGACGTTTTTGCGTCGGGGTTAAAAAACATTTTTTTTATCACAGTTGCTCGTAAAGTGGATCTTATTCAACCGCTTTTAGCCTCATATTCCAAAGTATTTACGCACGCGTGCGTTATGCATTACCTCGACGCCACTAGTGTGTAAAAAATTATCCGGATAAGTTAAATTCGTATCTTACTGCTTTTTAAATGTTAGGTAGATGAAACATTCTTAATTTATCTGGGTTATACTGTTTTGATGTTTAAAAAAAGGTTGGTACCAAAGAGTTTTTAACCTAGCAAAAATGGTTGTCTCATAAACCGACTCGAGGAAATGATCAATTTACCACACTTGTATCGCAATGTACTATTGTAAGGGCTGTTTAAAAGTTAAACTGCCCTCAGTGTGTCTGCAGTCGACAGGCTGGTCTGAACGAACAGTACTCGTGGAATATTGATCGAATGACCTACTGGCGCAGTGCCTATCTCGGTCACCAGTGCGGCTACAGGCCTTCCATTCACAGCCGGGCTGTGGGGACGGACATGGGTACTTCACTACCCCCCTGTACCACCCAACCACCCTTATTCATAAACAATAATTATACCTATCTTCAAAAAATATATACCTAGGTACTTACGTAAATTAAAATTTTTGATTTTTAGATTTAATTTTTTTCAACGCACTTGGACAATTTTTATATTGGAACGTTGCGAAAGGGGGCTAGACGGAATAAAATAAGACCACAAGTTGTAACGACACTTTTTGATTTTATTACAATTCCTTCACTAATTAATCGAAAGAAACTTCGTTCTATCCGGGTGTCCCTTGACACCTCTCAGATTTTTTAGGGTTATACGCAAGGGGTAAAAACGGGACCTTTTTGCAATAAGGCGTACTATGATACTTCGTCTTACCTAAATGATAACAACCCATGGACGTGAATTTAGTTGCTCCATTTCAAATAATACTTTCAAATATTTGTAACACTAATCTTTGTGAGCGTGATCAGATGAAAAAAAACCCCATGAGTTTCTTGTGCCTTCTTCTCATTGGTGGGCGCGTTCCGAAGGCACTCATCCTAATTTAGTATTTAAGACGTTTCTATGTGATCTATGTACAAATGTAACAAGCATCCAAATGAAAAAAAAAATTACTTTGACTTTGACATTTATTACTCTATAGATCCCCAACTCTCAAGTAAATTGCTTCGATTGCTTTCAAAGGGATTTTCGTTAATTTCTACGTTGTTGAACGCAGTGCGACAATATTGCAGGTTAACGCAAATCTAGGGGAACGCAATGCGGTTAATGGTTACCGAATGTTATAAGAACTATTGTACCATATTTTACGAACAATGTAGTGAGGTGATTGACATAAATAAATATTGCAGGACATTCCACACATCGCCATCTAGCCCCAAGCTAAGTAACTACACTTGTGTTATGGGTGCTAGACAACTCATATACTACTTATAGACTTTTCTTTTGTAAATATTATACTTATAATATTTGAAACAACTAGACCACAGACAAATATCTAAGAATAAATACATGTCTGAGGCGGGAATGGAACCCGTAACCCTGTGTTTGGCAGTCCGGCATGGTGACCATTGTGCCAACTGGGTTGTCAACATTGGTTTTATTACAAACTAGCTCCGGCCCGCGGTTTCACCCGCGTAAGTCCCGATCCCGTGGGCATATTGGGATAAAAAGTATCTTATGTCCGTCTCCTGGCTCTAAGCTACCTCCCTACCAATTTTCAGCCAAATCGGTTTAGCCGTTCCCGAGTTATAAATGGTGTAACTAACACGACTTTCTTTTATATATATATAGATTTTTATTGCTTTTATTTCTACTTTCTTCCTTAATTCTTGTCCATCCAAAGGTTGCCTGGAAGAGATCGCTTTTAGCGATAAGGTCTTTTTAACGCCCACTGTGCCATATTGTAAGATATTAAATATCAATTTTCTTTTAGCATATAGGTAGTTACTTAAGATAGAATTTATTATAATTTTGTTATATGTAATAATTTTGAGTTTTGTTTTTATGGTGCAATAAAGTGTTTATCTATCTATCTATCTTTCTGCTTTATATTTTCTATTGCTTTTGCTAAGACTCTATTTATTACCCGGCTTCAAAAAAAAGTTCTCAATTCGGCGCGTACATTTTGGAACGAAGTTCCTTATGGCGCGTTAAGAAGGGGGGCTAGATTAAAAAAATTAAGACCAAAATTTGTAACGACACTTTTTGATTTTATTACAATTCCTTCACTAATTAATCGAAAGAAACTTCGTTCCATACGGGTGTCCCTTAGACATTCATTTTTTTTTAATGTTCACCAATTACTCGAAAACAGCTTAACCGATTGAGATATATTTTTATGTTGAAAAGGGGAAACTTCAAGGGGTGGTCCCATAAACTTGGTACAAATCTAATGAGGATCTTCGTAGTGATGAACGGAATTGCACCTCGGGCGTATAGCAAATTGCTTACTCTTCAAGATCTACCAGTAGAAGCGACCCTACAGATTTTTTGTCTTTTCTTTTATATATACTTAACAATCTATTTACATTATTATAATAAAGAGGTATGTTTTTTTTTTTTTTTATTTTTGTAACAAAAATTGATGATTAAGATAATCTCTACTGTTCTTTTTGATTGTCTGTTTGAATTGAACAGGCTCCGAAACTACTATACCAATTTTAATCAAACTTGATATAAGGATACTTTGATTCAATGGAAGTAACTTAGGCTACTTTTTATCCCGATATTCCCACGGGATCGGAAGTTATGCGGGTGAAACCGCGAAGCGCTGCTAGTTATTATTATAACTGGATGTACACGTATCCTCAAATACCTATCTTATATTAATCTATAACATTTATTACCAAGTTCTGTAACCACAAACCGCATTGCGTTCCCCTAGATTTGCGTTAACCTGCAACATTGCCGCACTGCGTTCAACAACGTAGAAATTAACACTTGAATATGACGGTCCCTTTGAAAGAAATTGAGCCAGTTTGAGAAATATAACTGGTAACGCGTTTGATTACAAAATATGTTGGTAACTATAGATTTTTTTATTAAAAGGTGTCTTTAGGCATTTTTGACTGCAGATGAACAGGAAAAAATTTAGTTTGATGAGTTCACCCCCATGAGTTTCTTGTGCCTTCTTCTCATTGGTGGGCGCGTTCCGAAGGCACACATCCTAACTTAGTTTTTAAGACGTTTTCATGTGGTCTATATACAATTTTATTAAGCATCCAAAGAAATAATTGTTTTTTGACTTTGACATTGTTTTAGAATATAAATTCGATCGAAATGTCTAGACCATTTGTAAAAAAAACACTATTTATTATTTAGAACTCTTTCAAAATCATTAGGTTGACTGCTACTTTGACCAACAGATCGGCATTGCCATCAAAAAAGTTAATGCAGCGAGCCTTTTTAAGGACCCTACCTTTTCAATAATCCAATTCATTTGGTTATTTTCTTGTTATTTTTAACCCCCGATGCAAAAACGACGAGGTGATATAAGTTTGACGTGTCTGTGTGTGTGGGTGTGTGTGTGTGTGTCTGTGGCATCGTAGCTTCCGAACGGATGAACCGATTTTAATTTAGTTTTTGCCACTAATATCAAGGTTTTTAAAAATCCTTAAAGTAAATCTTTATTACCCGCAGATACCTTACCTAAATCTGACTTTCAAAAACGAGTTCGTAATTTTTTTTTCGTAAAAGTTTCAAACTTCGTAATTTTTATTTTTTCAAAATATCGACGTGCTTTTTTTCTATCTAGGTATAGGTTTGTACGACTTATGAATTACAGCCAGTGTACAGTAATATTATATAAAAACTTTTAAAAGAGGAAAGATTTTTTTGTTTTTATGTTTGTAATAGGCTCCGAAACTACTGGACCGATTTTGATGAAACTTGGTATGAGGATATATTGATTCATAGGGAATAACATAGACTTTTTATGCCTTGTGTCAAATATAGTTCAATCGGGAGGCTCACAGCTAAGCGAAGCTCGCTTATCGTTTACTATCGTGCGGGTCAAGCGACGCCTGGCGCGGTCATTACTTCGATGGGTGAGAAATTAGTAGTGTGGCAAAAATGTGTTTTCGTGAGCCCCTCCGTGCTTCGGAAGGTACGTTAAGCCATTGGTCCCGAAGAAGAAAAAGTCCAATTCGGTTTCAAATTACCCTATTATTTTTGATAACCAACCAGTAAACAATAGAATTTATCGTAATGATCAATTTAAAAGTGAACCGGTACTTTAGGTCGTCAGATGCGCCAGAATAAATAATTAAATTTTGCAGGACATTCCACACATCGTCATCTAGCGCCAATCTAAGTAACTAGACTTGTGTTATGGGTGCTAGACAACTCATATTCTACTTGTATACTTTTCTTTTGTAAATATATACATATAATACATAGAAACAACCAGACCAAAGACATCATAAATACATGTTTGAGACGTGGAATCGAACCCGCAACCCTGTGTTTGGCAGTCCGGCATGGTGACCATTGTGTCAACTGGGTCGTCAATTATGTCGGGCTCCAACCGACTAGAACCCCAGGGTGCTCCGTCTCGATGTCTATTGTCGGGGCTACGGCGACCCTCCTCAAATTAGGGTTTCGCCCCTCCCCCCTTGTTGCAGACAACATAACCTAGGACGACCTAGCCTGGCACCTCCGTGACCTAAATAACAGGTCACGTAACATGGCCTAGATTCTTCACGACCCAGTTGGCACACTGGTCACCATGCCGGACTGCCAAACACAGGGTTGCGGGTTCCATTCCACGTCTCAGACAAGTATTTATGCTTAGATATTTGTCTGTGGTCTGGTTGTTTATATGTATTATAAGTATATATTTACAAAATAATATAAGTATTATTTCCGTTATCTAGTACCCATAACACAAGAGTAGTTACTGAGCTTGGGGCTAGATGGCGATGTGTGGAATGTTCTGCAATATTTATTTATCTAGTGATTTGAGATGAGGCCAATGCAATGCCTACTGCCTATTTGGCTAAAAAACAGCCAGAAATACATCTATGATAACAACTGTCTAGCTATCACGGTTCATGAGATACAGCCAGGTGACAGACAGACGGACAGTCTTAGTAATAGGGTCCCGATTTTACCCTTTGGATACAGAATCCTAAAAAACTGATTGCTCTAGAAGTTCCAGCAAAAATTAGTGGAAATTACATCTGTATGGAGAATCCATTGTTCTTATGTTTTAGACTCACATCTAAACAACATGATTTATAATCCACGCTGTTCATGGTTCAGGACCTGGGACACAGACGGAGTAGCGCTCCTATGCCACCCTCCCAGCATATTGTACATACTAGCTGCGCTCCGCGGTTTCACCCGCGTAACTCCCGATCCCGTGGAAATGTCAAAATGAAAAGTAACCTATAGCCTTCCTCGATAAATGGACCAACTAACACAACAAGAATTAGAAATAAAAAGTAGTTCTTGAGATTAGCGCGTTCAAACAAACAAACAAACTCTTCAGCTTTATAATATTAGTGTAAACAGTATAGACTAGCTGCGCCCCGAGGTTTCACCTGCGTAAGTCCCGATCCCGTGGGAATATCAAAATGAAAAGTAACCTATAGCCTTCCTCCACAAAACAATATTTTTTCCAATTCGAATCAGTAGTTCCTGAGATTAGCGCGTTCAAACAAACAAACTCTTCAGCTTTATAATATAAGTATAGACTAGCTGCGCCCCGCTGTTTCACCCCCGTAAATCCCGATCCCGTGAGAATATCATAATAAAAAGTAGCGTATAGCCTTTTTCGATAAATGGACTATCCAACACAAAAATATTTTTTCAATTCGAACCAGTAGTTCCTGAGATTAGCGCGTTCAAACAAACAAACTCTTCAGCTTTATAATATTAGTATAGATAGCTAAACAAATGATGCGATGTTCAGTGCTCAGTCCCCGTAGGAAGTGACGATAGGAAATGGCCTATTACACGCGGCCTCTAAACGTACCCACCTAATTCAAGCAATATTACACGAGTTGTATGCAGTTAGGTATCTCATACGTTTACTATAGCTTCAATGTTGTACTTATTTTTTATTATTTTTTTATTATGGCTTCGCACGTATGCATTTAGCCAGTGTCAAGTTATATTTTGCATCAAATTGACCCGATTTTTCATAAATCGGGCCTAAAGTGTTTCAATACAGTCAAAGTCGTCACAGTCCGTCAAGTCAGGGGCTATAGTAAAGCGGTGGCAAGTTTACCATAACCTTAATAGGAGATTTGGAGGCAACGAGAAAACTGCATGTTTGACACTGATTTTTACTTTCACTACACTTGTGCACTTTCACAGAACTAAATTGAATAACATTCCACCAGAATTATACAATTCAACTCGGGTTACATCTAAGTTTCATGAAAATAAAACTGCAGCACGACATGTTGTTAACTCGTTCCCGCCAAAACTCCAATGTTGTACTTGTACATGAACGGACAGTTTTCCGCGATTAGAACCTTTTTAATTGGGTCCTATTTGATAGATAGATAAATCATTTATTCACAAAGGCACATACATATACATAAATACTAGCTGTCCCGGCAAACGCTGTTTTGCCATTAAAAAAAAAATGATGTTGGCCGATTCTCAGACCTACTCAATATGCTCACAAAATTTCATGAGAATCGGTCAAGCCGTTTCGGAGGACGATGGCAACGAAAACTGTGACACGAGAATTTTATATATTAGACAATCTACTTTAATCTTCTTTAAAACTAGTTAATTATGTTAGTTAAAGATAGTTAGTTAAAAAAACAACTAACTAAAGAAAGAAAGCAACTAAATGAAAATTAAAAAGCTAATGTAAAATATAAAATACGTGGTGAGCAGTGTGCCGCAGTGATGCAAATGGGCAGTAGCTCAGTGTTGGGTTTGCTGAAAGAAGCAAGACACTGATTTTCAGCTATACCCATAGTGTGTGACTTCACGGACGAACGATGGTCCAAGTCTGATAACCGCAAATGAAGTAAAATTCCATAATTTAATTGCTTACAACAAACAAAAATTTATAAAAACTATACATAGTAAATGAATTATTGGTTTCTGCGTGAGGATGGAGTAGGCTTGCCCAGCACCTACTACCCTCTCAGCTTAGTCGACCATGTCCAGAGGAGAGAACTTGTCAATACTTCTGGAGCCAACTAAGCCGCGGGTTTCATCACGTTTTCCTTCACCGTAAGAGCAATGTCAATTAGCGCACATAATTTTTTCTTAAGAAAAATACATTGGTGCACGGCCGGCCGGGATTCGAACCCACAACCTTCAGAATGAAAGTCGAGGTATCTACCACTAAGCCAACACCGCTCTTCTCCGCTCCGATGTTTTGTTTTATAAAAGTGAGATGCACTCCGCGGTATAAATCTTTAATGCCGGACTGCCAAACACAGGTTGTTGTTAAGATTCAAAAGTGTTAAATAATATTAATTATAAATAAATATTACAGGACATTCCACACATCGCCATCTAGCCCCAAGCTAAGTAACTACACTTGTGTTATGGGTGCTATGCAATGGATATACTACTTATATACTTTTCATTAGTAAATATATACTTATAATACATAAAAACAACCAGACCACAGACAAATATCTAAGCATAAATACATGTCTGAGGCGGGAATCGAACCCGCAACCCTGTGTTTGGCAGTCCGGCATGGTGACCATTGTACCAACTGGGTCGTCAAACTCCTCACATATTCTTAACAAATTCGGTTGAAGTGTTCCCTAGGCTTTAGGACCATCACTAAGAGATGCTCTAGGATTCATTGTAATCTATACAGTGAGATTTACGTCGTCATAAAATAGAAAATGACGTGGCGTGGCCTTTAAAAATGATGTTTTAATTTTAAATTCCCACGGCTTTGTAAATATAATTTTAGATAGACTTATTTTTAGCGAAAATAATTTTAAGATACATATAATTTAATTCAATATATTGAAATAAAAGTCTTCGCCCACTAACCAACGACCCGCCATGTTTTTTTTTTGTAATGGACGACTTGTAGATGTAGCCAATGTCAAATAAAACATAAACGCCAAGTAATAAAATTAAATTGTCAACGAAATTATTCAATTTAACTAAAAATAGATACAAAACACGAAGACGACACTCAATTTTTTTCTTTGAGCTGTAAATTCAAATAAAATGTATCCTTTGTAACTTAACTCTCCTTTTGGTTTTGTCGTAGTCGGTTAAAAAAAGGTTGCACCAAAGAGGTTGTTTGAAATAACCATATGTAAATTGCTAAGGTAAATTGTTATGGTTTTGTTTTATCAGTATCAAAATATAGAATAAAAACAAAATAATAATATTTTTAGGTAAGATTTAAAATAAAATATTATTTCAATGATTCCCTTCGCTCGCTTGCCCCAAAAAATCAAACAAAAAGTCCAACAAACTTAAACTTTTTGTCACCAAGAAGTTTTCACGCCTTTCCATAGCACACTAGATTTTAAAAAATAAAAAGAATCAAATTTCGAAATCGACTGTCGCTTTTTTCATTCCTGTTTCCGTCGCGGCGGTGACAAGTTTCTTAGTGAATTTTTCAAAATTTTCTCGGAAAATATTAGTGATTATTTTTAATAAGTGATATTATGTCTGTACATACTATACCGCTGGTCACACCTTTTATTAGAGGCCCGAGGTTCCCGTATAGAAAAAGTAAGTCCTTTAAATTTTTTCTAGCATCCATTTTTGACAAAAAAAAAATGTCTGTATGTCCTTTTTTAGGACTATAATTAGCCAAAATCGTCTTGAAACTAGATTTTTACAATCAGTTCTCATTCTGCCTAGCATAGTTACAGCCATTTTCAATAAACAATCTCTATAAATATGACAGCGATGGATAAGGCGCGTCATTTCTTTCCAATATCTTTATTGCTATATTACAGCAAAACTACTAAACCGATTTTAATAGAATTTGGCACAGATATAGCTTGCATTATGAAGATGAAAATGTGATATTATTTTACCTGATATTCCTTGCGCTTGTGGGTAAAATCACTCATTCTATCTTGCATTCTTTTTGGTTTTAATTTAATTTTTTTTTAATGGTTTGAAAGTTTCAAAGCTTTTTTATAGCCTAAAATAATATAAGTGCTTAGTTTAGTTATTTAATCTGAAACTAATATTTGTAAAATAATAGTTTAAAAAAGTTTGGGTCAACAACCTTCCCACTAGTTCCCAAATCGATCCAGTTGGTCGTGCATAGGAAATATATATTAAAGTTGTTAACAAAAATGTCTGTTTGTTTGTTGTAGAAATCTACATGTCTACAAAAAATATATATTTTTTTCTATTTTATCAGTCAGAATTTTGAATTTTATATTTATTTGTTTCCATTCTCTGACACCTAACTACAGGCTAAGTTGTTTAAGCAAGTGATCGAAATAGATTTTTAAACGCTTCGACCGTTTTTTAATGAAAAGCATTAGTAGTTTATCATGGCGGAGGACGTAGGATACTTTTTTAACACGCTTTTATTAGCTTCACCTGTATGTTTGTTTGTAACCGACTCCTTTGAGCTCGATTTTGTCCTACTTTGTTATATTGGTATCGATCCGGGTGAAGCCGCGGGGTGTAGCTAGGTACCCGTTACATTGGCCTTTGACCCTTGTTTAGGGTCAGATTGAGTTCGTTGCCCGCAAAATCCCGACACGTCCTGTCGAATATGTTTTATAGGACAGATATTTAAGATTACAGCGAAGAACAGAATCCATCTGAAACTTTTCAGTTCCTCTATGCGGATGTTGTATAGATGCTTGATAAATTCGAAAAAGAATAGTATGCTAGATGACTGGCCAAACCTAGTCCAGGACCAGCCAAACCTGTAGACCACCGCCAGACCTTCGTAATTTTATAAAACCTGAAAATTACTTAGCACATGCCTCCAACACAGTGATGAACGACGTGCAATTATAAAGTGCAGACCATAGGCTTGAATCAGGTAGCAAAACCAAGAATCGAACCTGTTAATTCTTCAAAAAAAAAACGCCTATATTTTTGTACCAATCGATAATGATGATGAAAAAACAAATATCCATAAGTCCTGATTCCGTGGGAATATCGGGAGTAGCTTATGTTATTCCTAATGAATCAATGTATCCTCGTATCAATTTTCTTCAAAATCAATTCAGTAGTTTCCGAGCTTATTACAAACAAAAAAAAATATGTTCGCATTATAATATTATTGTAAAGTCTAGATGTAGATTTGTTTGAGGCTGGAATCGAACCCGTTACTTCTTTTCACCTCAAAAGTCACCATGTACTTTCTAGTCCACTATAATTTAGATATCTTTGTTTAATAGGTTTCTTTGGATACAGTGAATAGCAAGAGAGAAAGATTTTATCAAATAGTTTATTTAGAAAAATACATACTATAATATCTGTGAAAAAAGGTCATAACTTTTAAAAAACTAAACCGATTTCATAAGACAAAGGCTAAGAATAATCATTAAATATTTAGCTTTTTAGATAATATAAACTGTATTCGAATCGGTTTAGGAGTTTTTGAACTACGATGCCAAATACAACAGGTAAAATCACATAAAACGCATCTCTCGTCTCGGTTTAGTTGTCTCCAGACATATTGACGGGTTATTTTCTTTGGACACGGTCGACTAAGTTGAGAGGGAGATTAAGTACTGGGTAAACTACTTCATCTAATATATGTCCTGGGCACTACAGCGTCGTGAATAGTAAATCATTTAGATTGTGATGGATATACCAGATGTCCGCATTAAATGTTTTGCTTCGTCATTTCTTATTTGAACCGGGGAAATGGAATCAGTGGCGTTCGCGTGTGAATAGTATGTGTCTTCTAGGAAAACGTGCTACATCTTTGGCCGCATCGTCACCTACCATCAAGCAGATGTAATAGTGGTCAAACGCCTTAATATTAAAAAGAACAATATTTTAACGCTGCTAAATAAAATCTCAGTTACCCAAATACCTATCTATTACCTATTTGTTTACAAACGCGATGCGTGTCCACGTGATCGGCTATGTTTTGCAAGAATAGTTAGCACACGATGCTTGGAGTAGTGCCAGATACTCGTCTAATGCTTCATGCAGGTGTCATTGACTTGTTTTTTTAGAAGAATTTAACCTTAGATGATTTGAGACATGGTTAACTAGATGAAGGAGACGCTTGTGAATAGAAGAGTGATGAGTATGAATGTAGGGAGAGGAAGAGGACGACTTAGAAAAGATGGACTGTATGAGAGAGATGGATTTGAATGATGAGATGTATGAGACTAATAGAGGTGTATGGAAGAAGACATACTCCACCGGTTCTAAATAAATTGAGACAAGGACTGGCAGAAGATGATTTATGACACGATTTTTCAGCTTAGTAGGTATTATTTTCTTCATAGCAGACGTCCGCATTAAGCTATTTGCTTTGTCGTTCCTTAATCGTACTGCAAGGGAGTGGAATCAGTTGCGTGCGTCTGTCTTTCCTGACGTGTACAATGTTTGTGTCTTCAAGTCGCGAGTGAATAGGTATCTTCTAGACACCGGGTGCTACATCTTAGACCGCATCGTCACCTACCATCAGGCAGGTGTGATAGTGATCAAACGTTGACCTAGCATTTGTTAAAAAATCCTAATATTGCAACCACTGCCCTGAACATGGAGCACCATCTTGTCCATACCTTCTGCCTGACAAGGATAGACATCTTTCCTCCATCAATTCCTCACTTTTCCTGGTCCTGCTTGTACGTTTGCGCCAGGGCTTTCGGTCCTGGGTTATCCTGGATAATGCCTTAAATGTCTCGAGATTCTTTGGTCCACAATGTAGCGGGTGGTCTTCTTTTCCTCGGAACTTTATGGGCATATTCAAAACAATTATAATTTTTTCAATAATCCAATAAAAATCTTACCCCATATGATATGCAAAAATCCTCTTTTGGTTATTTTTAAATATCTTATTTTGACGTTATCATTTTTTTTTTCATAAGCTGACTAAGGTTTGTATGTTCATGTTCAACTTTTCTTACATAAAATTCCAAGTCCTGACTGACTAAAATATACATTGGATCGGTCTAAAAGAATAATGACTGAAGCATACACAAATAGAAAAATATGATAAAATTCTCCGTTTCTTTAGATTACAATGAAGTTGATAGTATTTCGTGAATTAGATATGGAAAAACCTTATAAGCATTTAAAGTCACGTGTTTTTCATTTTCTCCATCAGCATCTGACGCCATTACACATATAGGAACTTCAGGAACCTAACCTCCTTGCAAACAAGAAATTCTTGTTCGAATTTTTGAGACAATTCTTTGGCATACAGTTTTAAAAACGTAGGCATCCGCTAAGAAAAGGTTTTGGGAAATTCTAACCCTATGCGGGCGAAGTCTTAATAAAAGCTTATCGGCTAATATAACACGTCCATCTACATACAACTTTTATGATATTGCCAGTTCAGTTTGGCAATGATATACGTGTTGTATTTTTAGAAGAACCGCCTACGTTTGCAGTTTTTTCTCGTAGTCGTTAGCTAAGAAAAATTGAAAAATATTTTGACAAGTATATTAGTACAATGCAATATCTAAATTTTAAGAGATTTGTAAAAACAACGTGATGAAACGCTAGACCGATCGACGAATTCTTTCCTCTAAATATGATCGAATACGCTGGATTTACATTATCTAATCCAAGGGATTACAGCATCATGAATATTATGGGTTAAAGTTGAAGGCGTTTTGTTCATCAATCAAACAATCATCTTGATTAAGTAGATATAGAGTTAAATATTAACAGATTTGTACTAATTTGCTGAGGAACTCTATTTTACGCGCTAATTTAATCCCTCTACCAATTCTTCGACTACTTCTGTAGCATTTTGTTTTTTTACATCAGCGATCCCTTCAGAGGCCTTGCTACGAGTTGTTTACGCATTCGATCAAAACTTAATTGGTCAATACGCAGCCTTGGAACAGTAGCTCTGGGGTGACCATATTATTTCGTGTAAATAGCTAATATAGACGGCGTGATAGAGACGGAGATATTTTTTAAAACTATCTATCTCAATCGCCGACATCTCTTCCGGTGGCCTGCAGAGGCCTGAAAAGGTTGCTAGCCTTCTGGAACGAGACCTGGGATGGTTGGAGTGACAAGGAGGATCTTCTCACACGCACAATGGCCCAATAAAGAGGCTAAGTGCGGAAACAGCTCCGCAGAACTGAACTGAAGCTATCCATCTCGCAGCCTGTCGCATTGCGTGATTTTAGTCTTGAAGTTGCATAATAAATACTCATTTTTAAGTCTAGTTGTAGGCAAAGACTACCCCTACAACGAATACAGTCCTTGCCCATAAGAGAATATCATTAGTATCTGTTCTGCCAAGTCTGTAACTAGTCTTAACTGAGGTCGTTGTTAACAGGCAAGTCGCCGTTCTTCCCCGGCGTGGAGGAGGCGGCGGTGGCAGGCGGCGCGGCCGCCGGCTCGCCCTCGGGCCCCGAGCAGGCGCAGGATGTCGTCTCGAGGCTCAGCGCTGCAGGTCTGAAATAATTTCAATTTATTGACATCATTCGATTAGTTTTAGCCTAGTAGAAGATTCCTTTAATTTCAAATCCCTGCCGACTAACGAAAAAATTATGTGCGGTAATAAATTGCTCTTGCGGTGCGCGAAAAACATCGTGATGAAAACCGGGGCTTAGTTGCCTCAAGACGTATTGACGAGTGCATTTTCTGGACACGATCGGCTGAACTGAGAAGGTGGTATAGGTGCTGGACAAAGTCTACTCCTTCTGATACATATCCCAGGCCCTAGGGCGGCATGATTAGCATGGATTAAGGTTACGTTGTACTACATACTTACTCCGCTGGCTCAGTGACCCAAAGTGGATTTCATCCTTCGAAACGAGTGTCTCCCATCGCTAATTGTTCTGCGCTATTTGTTGACTTTCGCGCTCTGTTAATATTAGATGCAAAAGCTAATTAGAATCAGAATCGGAAAATATTTATTGAAGAACTGGGTACAATATGGTGTTGGGGTTTTTACATAATACAGTGCCTAGCCTTTACGGATGTTATTGTACATACTTTAAATTATAAATATAGCAGAGTAGCTTCCTATGAAACTAATTATTCAAGAATCCCTCATCGATACGATTGGCCAACGCAACGGCCGTTTGTTTGATTAATGACAATTTTTGTATGAACGGAAGATAGCATCACTTTTTCATCTATAAAACCTTATAGAAACTCCTATGAGTTCAGCCGGAACAGTCCTTTCAGACAAGATTACTTTGTATTAGCGATGTCGCCAATCGATAGATTTAATTGTATGAAATTGACATTAACCATTGAATAAAATTGGCGTAGGATGAAACTCATTATCTACCTTTTTTTCTCCAACGCAAGAATACGTGACTATTCATTGGCTTACGTCAATGTCATCAAAAAAAATTAAAGTTTTTAGATTGGCGATATTGATAATAGAAAGCATACCTACTTGTCTAAAACCCGCATTCACAAACAGTAATTAAGTTGTTCTTGGATAAGTGAACGCACAGCGCTAAATGCAGTCCTTTGATTGGTCAATTTTGTGCTGCTCTCTTCTAGCGAATCAGCGTCTTATTTGCGGCACTATGCAATCTCATAGAGTTGATTGTGAATACTGGTGTAAGGGAGCAGGTGTTCCAGGTGTCCTTCATCAGGTTTAGCCTAATTGAATCCTGTTTTGGTCTCCAGGTCTGCCAATGTGTGTGAGCGCGCTGGGTTCTCCTGCACGCTCGTCGCCCGTCTCGGCCGGCTCGGAGCACGGTGAGCGGTTCAGTCGCAAGGTATTCGTTGGGGGACTACCGCCTGACATTGATGAAGGTGAGCCTTAGTATAGCATATACTTTACAGGATAAAATAAGATGTGGCTACGTTTTTTAACCCGCTGGATTCAGCAGAAAAGCAGAAAAATGACAATTGATTTTGTGCCTAAGGCTGCCTGTCCACAGAAGCGAAGGCGTTACCACCAACAAAGTTGCAAGGAGTTTTTCGCCGCGGCGCCCCGCAACGTCTCCCTACTTCTGTGGACAGGCAGCCTAAAATCGCCCCGTTTTGATAGTATTGCAAAACTATTATCAATCTATTCTTCTATTACAAAAGAATATTGTATCTTTTTCGTAATGCAAGGATATGGAATCGTTGCTATGTTTTTATCGTGTAAAATTTGGGGGTCTTCAAGTTGCGAATGAATAGGTATTTTACAAATCAAATCAATCATTTATTCACATTAAATAGAGTAAGTAATAAGATGGTAACATTATAATAAAGTACTTGGCTATTTAACCTCATTTGAGGTATGTGAATTAGTCTATAAAACGTTTGTTTGAACGCGCTAATCTCAGGAAGTACTGGTTCGAATTGAAAAATTCGTTTTGTGTTGGATAGGTCATTTATCGAGGAAGGCTATAGGCTTCTTTTTATTCCGATATTCCCACGGGAACCGCGGAGCGCTGCTAGTGTCAAATAATAAAATTAAAAATTATTACATAAAATGTAATTAACACATTCTATACATTGGTAAATACTCTTTAAGGCTATAAAAGGACTTTTCCGTCAAAAACGACAAGATTTACGTCATAAATCGCATCGTCACCTACCATCTGGCGGGTGTGATAGTAGTCAAACGCTATGTAAAAAAAGCATCAGATGGATCAGCCAAATCATATTATTGCAATAACTATTCTACACTACCTCTGCTGTGGGCTGTTATCTGCAAAGCCCCCAGTAAGGTCGCGTCGGACAAGCATTGTAGTCGCTACCGTTTCAAGCCCACGTCATTGATATGTAACTTGACCCAGTTAGAAGTAATATAATGTTGAAGGAAATCGATGGCGATTGTAACATGCGACTTAGGAATTACGCTGTAGAATGGTCACATTAAACTGGGACATTACGTTCTAGAATTGTGATATTATGCTTATGAGATTTTCCCTTTTTTTCTCTTAATCATGGCTTCGCACGGCTTGTGCATTTAGCCAGTGTCAAGTTATATTTTGCATCAAATTATGACCCGATTTTTCATAAATCGGGCCTGAAGTGTTTCAAAAAGTCAGTCGTCATAGTCCATCAAGTCAGGGGCTATAGTAAAGCGGTGGCTAGTTTACCATAACCTTAATAGGAGGTTTGGAGGCAACGAGAAAACTTCATGTTTGACACTGATTTTTACTTTCACTTCACTTGTGCACTATCACAGAACTAAATTGAATAACATTCCACCAGAATTATACAATTCAACTCGGGTTACAACTAAGTTTCAAAAAATAAAACTGCAGCACGACATATTGTTAACTAGTTCCCGCCAAAACTCAGATTTTCCCTTTTAAAGGAAATATTTTAGTTAATCAGATGTGTGGCATGCAAGTTTTTTGAAAGTACATATATTTATTCAATCGTGTGTAAATTTAATCTTTATATTTTGGCTTTTATCTCGTTTTTCTCTGAGCTACTTTTTATTCCAATATTCCCACAGGACCGGGACTTACGCAGGTGAAACCGCGGGGTGCAGCTAGTCTTCTATACATATAAAATGCTTTGTCCTGAACCACTGACTGACTGACGGATCAACGCACAGCCTAAACCGCTGATTGTAGAGACATGAAACTTGGAGGGTGTGTTTTTTGTGTGACGTAGGCATCGGATACGAAAGGATTTTCCGAAATTCTACCCCTAAGGGGGTGAAAAGGGGGGGAAAGTTTGTATGGGACAGCGTGATTCCCTGGTCCATTTTCGACTTTTACGCTTACGAAGTCGCGGGCAAAAGCTAGTTAATAATAAAACCGGCCAAGTGCGAGTCGGACTCGCGAACGAAGGATTCCCTTAATTTTTTTAGCTGTTTTTAGTATCTGTTAAAGCGGCAACTGAAATACATAATTTGTGAAAATTTCAACTGTCTAGCTATCACGGTTCATGAGATACAGCCTGGTGACATACAGACAGAGTTTTAGTATTTTACCCTTTGTGTGCTGAACCCTAAAAACAAATCACAGGACGGCCATTATTTTTCAATGCCAATAAAAATAAACTTGACAATTTAATAATCCTCTGTATAAACGTAGGTAGGTAGGTACTTATATCGATTACCGTTCGCTATATTTTCAAAGTAGGTCACCGGAGTTACCTAGTGACGTGGGCCGGCTGTGACGTCACCACAATACCTGTCCAACCGTGGGACGGGAGATGCGGGGGAGATTAGTAATAAATAGGGGGATGAAAGTAGAACAGCATGTACCTACATTGTAGGGTGGGATAATAGAGATGAAATATTGATTTGACTTCATTTCGGTACTAAATGTATGGTTTTTCATTATTTGCGGGGTTTCTGATACTGTTCAAACTTCATCTTTCCTACTATCTTCTCAGCGCGTTCAAACAAAAAACGGAAGCCTTCAAAATGAATAATTTTCCCCGTTTTTTTCACATTGATTCTTCGCTTTTATTAGTCGCAGGTAGCGTGATGTTACATAGCCTAAAGCCTTCCTCGATAAATGGACTATCCAACACAAAAATATTTTTTCAATTCGAAGCAATAGTTCCTGAGATCAGCGCGTTCAAACAAATAACGGATGCCCTCAAAGATGAATAATTTTCCCCGTTTTTTTAAATATCCCATTGATTCTTCGCTCCTCTATTGCTCGCAGCGTGATGTTACATACATAGACGCTACTTTTCACCCCGATTTTCCCACGGGACAGGGACTTACGCGGGTGAAACCGTTGGACACAGCTAGTTTCTTTGTAGGTAATCATTTGACAAAACACAGCCAAATGTTTTACTTTTTTACAAATTAAAACATCATTTTAAAAATATTGATTTGTCCAATTACTTCGTTTGTTAAATTAGTAAGCGGTTTCACCCGCGTAACTCCCGATCCCGTGGGAATATCGGAATAAAAAATAGCCTATGTTACTGTCAATGAATCAATGCATCCTCATACCAAGTTTCATCAAAATCGGAATAGTTTCGGAGCCTATCCATTACAAACAATTTAAAAAAATCCTCTACACAATTTTTTATTAAAAAATATTTTCCAAAATATCATTAATTTCGAAACGTCGTCTCCGTGTCTTTCATCTTATGTCCATTATAATTTTCCACGTCTCATTGTCATGGTTTGTGAACAATGATTTGTGTCATCTCGTGCCTTGTGCCGCCATTATCTCAGTACCCACGTTTATCAATGATAAAACCTTGAAAATGTTCTAGTAGGTACCTTTTTCAATACGTTTTGCAGCTCGCTACAATCTGTGACATTGATTTTGTAGTTATTTTCTTGGATTTTTTTGTCGGATGCTGTTTTTTATTGTCCTCTGTGTAGAGGTGGGCGATTCCCGCTCGTGTTACAGATGGTTGCGGGCTCGATTCCCGCTGTGGAACAAATATTTTTCGTATTACTGATCGATCTTGTTGCTCTTGTATACTTCATTTTTTATGGTTGTTTTATTTTCATATTACTAACATTCTATTTCATAAATACATAAAAATATATATAATTATATATACGCGACGAATTGAGAACCTCCTCCTTTTGTTTGAAGTCGGTTAAAAATCGGTTCAGCATTTCATCTAAAACAGTTTACTCTAGCTAATATTATGTAAAAATTTCATGAAATTGAAATTTCATCAAATGTGAAAATTTCAGCGTTTACCTCTTCACCCAACAACTATAGAACCGATTGCGATGAAATTAATAAATAGATAGCTATAGAATCTTGGAATGACTCATCTGCTTTTTATCCCGATATTCACACGGGATCGGGAGTTACTCGAGTGAAAACAGCTGTCTAATTTTAAATCTCTTTACATATAAAATTCTTTGTCCTAAATGACTGACTGACGGATCAACGCACAGCCTAAACCGCTTATCGTAGAGATCTGAAACTTGGAGGGTGTGTTCTTTGTATGACGTAGGCATCCGATAAGGATTTTCAGAAATTCTACCCCTTATGACGTTGAAAACGGGGGCAAAGTTTGTATGGGACAACGTGATTCCCTCATTCATTTTCGACTTCAACGCGGACGAAGTCGCAGCCAGGTATCTAAAAGCTAGTCTATACATATAAAATGCTTTGTCCTGAATGACTGACTGACTGAGTGAGTGATCAACGCACAGTCTAAACCGCTAATCGCAGAGACCTGAAACTTGGAGGGTGTGTTCTTTATATGACGTAGGCATCCGATAAGAAAGGATTTTCCGAAATTTTACTCCTAAGGGGATGAAAAAGGGGGGCAAAGTTTGTATGGAACAACGTGATTACTTGGTCCAATCCTATTAGAACCATTTTCGACTATTACGCGGACGAAGTCGCGGGCTACTAGTCTACTAATAAAATAAGTTTAAAGCCCATCGGTTTTCAATCGAATAATTAAAATAATGATTACGTCCTTCGATTCGCTTAACCAAACGACATTGGTTGCTTAGCGACCGCGGGTACAAACTATTGGAAAACAAAAGTTGGTAGTTATTGCTTATTGGAATGTCTTATTATTATAGTAATCATTTGTAGAATCGAGGTCAAACTGTTTGCTTATTGATTGTTTTACTATTTGAAAGGTACTCTTTTCATATAGGAAACTAGTGACCTGACCGAGCTATGCACAGGTATCAGAGGTGAATGCGTCAATAGATATTGAGTTGGCTTAGGCTCTAAAAACTCCGCCGTCGGGGTGTCACTTAGAAGAAATGCTCACGCATCCCAGCACCCCGACGATGCGTTGCGATAGAAAACCTGGTGGGGTTTTTATTGGTAAATTCCACATACTCCGCTGCACCCCGAGATGCTGCAAAGCATTTTACCATAAAAAAAGGCTCTAAAACTTACTTTTCCGTAAAATCTATCTTATTTAAGCATAAAATTGAGCTTCAATTTAATCGCCACGTAAAATTACATTTTTAATTTCCTGATTTAGTTTTGCGCTCTGTGGCTTAATATTCTGGCCTAATGTTCTGGCCGGAGGTAACAGAGGTGAATTCGTCAGTATATATTTAGTTGGCTTAGGCTCGAAAACTCACTTTCCCGAAAACTTATATCCTATTTAAGCATACAATTGAACGTCAATTCAATCGTCATTCAAAATTTCAATTTTGATTTAGTTCTGCGCTCTGTGGGCTAAATGTTCTGGCTTTCACAAGTTAGACGATTTTATAACCTTTTACATATCTTGCCTCTATGATGTCACACCATCGCCACTGGTGAAACGGCCCATGATCCTCAGACTTATGTGCTTCAATCCAGCTGGCTCCCTTTGCTAGCATTTTAGAATTAACTTGATGAGGAAGTTTACTTTGTTTAATGCCTGCTGAATATTACGATGATCAGATCATCCAATGGACCTTCTCTGTATAGTTAAAAAATACTTTCCTCCAAGCTATCTACCACAAGTTTGGTCTTTTCTGGTGCAGCTTCTACTGCATGATTATTTTAGTTCTGAAGTTGTACATATTTGAAAGATTTGTATTTAAATTATTACTAGCTGTTACCCGCGACTTCGTACGCGAGGTAGTTTTATTTAAAAAAACCTTCCTATTAAATCACTATCTATTAAAAACAACAGCATCAAAATCCGTTGCGTAGTTTTAAAGTTCTAAGTACATACATCGAGACAGAGATAGCGGGTAGCGACTTTGTTTACTATGTAGTAATTCCTGGCTCCTATGGCATAGAATAGGGCTAACTCTCTTCCCGATGGTGTCGTAAAAAGAGGCTAAGATTTGGGGATCTGATTTCTCTATAGAACCTTGTGATCATGGCCCCTTGCCTCTGGTACTGCAGTAAACCATCCTCAAATACAGCATAAGTCTAAGAGCGTTTGTGTCTGGAAGGCACATGGTAACTAGATGACGTATCTTATTACCGAATCAATTTGCAGTATTAGGTTGAATACTAGACACTTAATAAATTTATCATGTTTATTATACATGTATATGACATGTCCATTAACAGGTTAAAAACTTCTATAAAGCATAAATTGTGCAGTATGGCGTACTATGATACTTCGTCTTACCTTAATGTTAATGTTAACAACCCATGGACGTGACTTTAGTTGCTCCATTTCAAATAATACTTTCAAATATTTGTAATATTCACTTTTGTAAGCGTAATCCATGAAAAAAAACCCTTGTGCCTTCTTCTCATTGGTGGGCGCGTTCCGAAGGCACACATCTTAACTTAGTTTTTAAGACGTTTCTAGTGGTCGAATGTATTAAGCAAAAAAATATTGACTTTTTATACAAAAAAAGATTAGGCTTACAGACCGCTTTAGCGTCAACAGAATTGCAGCTAGCAGTTCAGTCCTGCAAATGAAATTCCTCGAATTCCTTCATTGCTTCCTGGTTGCAAATAAACTGCTATAATGTCAAGAAGAAGACGCCTGTAGTCAGAATTCCTGGAACTATTATTGTCTAACATATTTGACGGAGTTTTATCTATGTTTCAGATGAGATAACGTCATCGTTCCGTCGCTTCGGGCCGCTGGTGGTCGACTGGCCACACAAGGCCGAGAGTAAATCTTACTTTCCGCCCAAGGGTTACGCGTTCCTACTGTTCCAGGTAAACATAGTTGGGTAAAAGATCATGTTTGAAAAATATTGGCAACAGTAAAATGTCTAGTTTTGCTTAGGGCAAGAAAGTTTTTTGAAATAAAGTTTGACCATATTATGATATTGATCCAATTAACTGGAGACCTAGCTTTTTCTGTCGATTTACCCAAAACCCTGGGCCCCTTATTCCAAAACGAGGTTTAAGGATAGTCAGCGATGTGGATTAAATTTAGGCACAGAGGGATAGTGTTTAGACTATAGTTAACGAGTAAATCTGTGTCAAAATCGTAAGGTTTAAATCCACATCTCGGACTATCCTTAAACCTCGTTTTGGAATAAAGGTGTGGGAGTTTTTTAAACACCTCTTTTTTAAGGGAACCCGATGTTTTATTACTAGTTATAATTCCAGCAGTTCCATTTCGTGTGTTTACTAGAAAAGTCGCACTTACTTGCGTCCAATTTACTGAAAAAGTTATTTACTCTCCAAAGATTCCAAGATGCGATTTTTATCTTTTTCTTTGAAAATGTTTCCAGGATGAGAGCAGCGTAGCGGCTTTAATGGAGGCTTGCATCACTGACGACGACAAGCTGTACCTGTGCGTGTCCTCGCCCACGATCCGTGACAAGCCGGTCCAGATCCGGCCTTGGAGGCTTGCAGACGCCGACTTCGTGCTGGACGCGAGCATGCCGCTCGATCCTCGCAAGACTGTCTTCGTGGGTGGTGTACCGCGTCCGTTGAAGGCTGGTGAGTCTTGGGTCTATTTGAAACAAGCTGGTATAGGTCCGGTTGTAGAGGCTTGCAGACGCTGACTTTGTGGTTAACGCAAAAACATGCCTCTTCTTTATCAAATTATGCCCTGTTCCTTGGAGGCTGGTGAGTCTTGGTCTATTTGAGACAGGCAGGCATAGGTTCGTCTGTGGAGACTTGCAGGCAGACGCTGAATTTGTGGTTAACCCAAGTTTACCGATTCTTAGTGGATTTGCATCCTGTCCCTCGAAGGCTGAGTTCTGGTCTCATTGTGCAAGTCAGTGCATCCTATCGAAGGGCTAATATTAAAATGAGATTTTTTGTTCGTAACGAATAAGCTCCGAAACTACAGGACCGATTTAAATGAAACTTGGTATGAGGATACATTAATTGATTGGGAATAACATAGACTACTTTATATCCCGATATTCCCACGGGATCAGGAGTCACCGATGAAACCGCGCTGCGGGAGTGCTAAAATTGATATTTGCAAAAGTAATTTTTTGTCACGTCATGTTTTTAAAATCATTTTTTAGACGCAAGAATCAGAGTTGTTGTACATAAATGTTTTCAAATTTCAGTTGAGCTGGCTATGATCATGGATCGGCTGTACGGTGGTGT
The DNA here is from genome assembly GCA_951213275.1 of Idaea straminata. NCBI lineage: Eukaryota > Metazoa > Arthropoda > Insecta > Lepidoptera > Geometridae > Idaea > Idaea straminata. The sequence continues at coordinate 8,073,644 of OX577872.1, forward strand.
CTGCTACGCTGGTATCGACACTGACCCTGAACTCAAGTATCCTAAGGTTAGTGTCATTTCATATTGACCTTAATAAATAATTATTGCAGGACATTCCATACATCGCCATCTAGCTCCAAGCTGAGTAACTAGACTTGTGTTATGGGTGCTAAACAACTCATATACTACTTATATACTTTTCTTTTGTTAATATATACTTATAATACATAGAAACAACCAGACCACAGACAAATATCTAAGCATAAATACTTGTCTGAGACGGGAATCGAACCCGCAACCCTGTGTTTGGCAGTCCGGCATGGTGAACATTGTGCCAATTGGGTCGTTCTAACTAACCTAGATGATATATACAGCGTCAGCAACTCTTATCCATGCTGTAGTGTCTAGGATATCACCCTCTCTGCTTAGTCGCCCGTGTCCAGGGGAAAGAACTTGTCTATACGTCTGGAGACAACTAAGTTCCAGATTTCATTTCATTACGATGTTTCCGTTCACCGTAAGAGCATTAATTCTGACGGATCGACGCACAGCCTAAACCGCTGATCGGAGAGACCTGAAACTTGGAGGGTGTGTTTGTATGACGTAGGCATCCGATAGGAAAGGATTTATCATATTTTTACTCCTAAGGGGGTAAAAAAGGGGGGCAGAGTTTGTATGGGACAACGTGATTCCTTGGTCCATTTTCGACTTAAAGCTAGTTTATTATAATAGAGCACACATGTACTATTAAACTACCTGTTTATTGTATACTAGCTTTTGCCCGCGACTTCGTCCGCGTAGAATTAGGACATTAAACCAAGGGATCACGTTGTCTCATACAAACTTTGCCCTCCCTTTTCACCCCCTTTAGGGTAGAATTTCGGAAAATCCTTTCTTATCGGATGCCTACGTCATAAGAAGAACACACCCTCCAAGTTTCATGTCTCTACAACCAGCGGTTTAGGCTGTGCGTTGATCCGTCAGTCAGTCAGTAGTTCAGGACAAAGCATTTTATATGTATAGATGTATATGAGATATTGTTGGTTGGACTCCAGGGGGCGGGTCGCGTGGCGTTCTCCAACCAGCAGTCTTACATCTCCGCGATCTCGGCGCGGTTCGTGCAGCTTCAACACGGTGACATTGACAAGCGAGTCGAGGTTAGTCCCATATTTTACTTATTAATTATTAATAGCATAGCTTTTGTCGCGGGCTTTGAGCTCTTCGACCGAATCAAGAAATTCCGTAACGAAAATCAAACCTAAACACTCCCCACTGTGCCTACCATGTAGCTCGTTTATTGTAAACACGGTTTTTAAATAACATTAAATATATAAATAGTAATAATAAATATTGCAGGACATTCCACACATCGCCATCTAGCCCCAAGCTAAGTAACTACACTTGTGTTATGGGTGCTAGACAACTCATATACTACTTATATACTTTTCTTTTGTAAATATATACTTAACTTATAATACATAGAAACAACCAGACCACAGACAAATATCTAAGCATACTTGTCTGAGAAAGCATACCCGCCCGCGCTAGACAGTTCTAGAAACGCTTAAATATTATATTTCGATATTTAATAGGTTCTGACAAAAGTCGTGGACCAAAAGTTGATCGTTAAGATGAACGGTACCCGGCTCTCTCTCCACACAAACGTAGTCGGCTGTTTCCTCCCTGGATAATGACACTAAAGCAAATATTTTTGTGCCATAAAACTTATAACTGCCATGACCATATTCTTCTTCTTCGTGTCAACGGTGGACAAACCAATACACCTTGATCAAAGCACTCCCGCCCAAAACTTAGCCACGGCAATCGCATTATCTGTTGTCCTATTGAGGTCGTCTGTAGAGCAGCTAACAGGGCAGAGAGAGCGAGCCGTCAAGTGCGCCATCGCGGCCCTCCCACACTCACACAGAGTGTCCGATTCTGAGAAACCCCACATAGGCATGTTCTCTTTGCAGCGGCCAAACTGGGCGATTTAGGGACTTCCAGGTTAGCCACTGCAGGTCGCCGCCAGCAGGCAGGGATTCCGTGGGTTAAATGAAGTCTGGTGGAGGGGGGTAATTGGCAGCCCACAGTTGCTTTTTGGCCTCAGCAGGGGTACAGCCCAGAGGGGTCGTGAGCTGATGAAAACTCTTACGGTTGTTAAGGCGCCGCTGTGGCTTTTCGTGGTTATGCAGAGGGAGTCGGTGATTAGTTTCCTGATGGCGTTTTTCCACTACACATGCCACTTCACGACGGACACCAGGTGGAGATAGATAGATAGATAGATAAACTCTTCATTGTACCACATTAAACCTTAATTCTAACAAAAACTACTTTTATAAAAACAATATTAAACCTAGCAATATGGCACAATGGGCGGCCTTATCGCTAAAAGCGATCTCTTCCAGGCAACCTTTGGATGGACAAGAAGGGGATGGGTGGGTTGTACATAACGTGATAGGAATATAAGGAGGAGAATAAAATAAATACTAACATACATAGAAAATAAAATATTCCAAATAATAATAATAAAATACATACATAATACATAAATACCACTCACGTTCCTGTTGCCCCCTTGCTGTAATTTACTCGGCTAATTAGGGTGGCCCAGTCTGAGAGTTGGCGAGTCTCCGCCTGCCTTTTTACGTGTTTATTGTACATTGTTACGGCAGGTGCCATAGTATCCATAGTTCCCCAGTATCTAGTCCACTACCATCCCATCACAATAGCTCCAGTAGTTTTGTCCTGTAGATTATCAATAGTTGTATCCAAACCGGAGGTTGTCCTTGGTTGCACTTTATAGTGTAGACAGGGATAATCGCCGGTTTAGAATCCACCCCATTGCTTGCTATTATACTTGTTATTGTAAAGGGCCTCTACGTGTTGGCTTCGGCTCCACGCACGCCTTCCAAAGGTCCGGGCTCCATAGCCTCGTGGTACAGGACGTATAACAAAATACATAATATTCAGTAAAATAAATACGCACCTTTACATACATACATAAATATTTATATATACATACAATATACACCTAAATATAAGTACATAAATATAAGTGGAGTTATACCAGCAAGAGGGTAGAGCATGCTGAGTGGGGTAGGTTTGAGGCACCCAGCATGTCTCATTGAGCGCTGCATCGATCTCCTTGGTGTGGGCTCAACGGTGCCATACAGGACACCACTCGTATTCACCAACGGAGAACGAGAGCGCCAAACCGGTCGTGCGTAGTACATGTGGGTCTGCACCCCATGATGTTGTTGTGAGGCGCCGTATTGACCACGTCTTCTATGTCTTATTTTTATTAATTTTTTGTTTCTTTAAGTCTTACTACACAAATACCACAAACATATTTATGCTAGTGTCATTGTCCAGGGAGAAAACAGTCGACTACGTTTGTATGGAGAGAGAGCCGGTACCCTTTCACCTTAAGGTTCCCAGAAGTGACTCTCAACGGCTTGTTAGTATAGTTACCAATATAATTGTATTGTTTAATATTTCCAGGTGAAGCCGTACGTGCTGGACGATCAGATGTGCGACGAGTGCGCCGGCGCACGCTGCGGGTCCAAGTTCGCGCCCTTCTTCTGCGCCAACGTCACTTGTCTACAGGTATAGATGATTTTATACAGTACCAGCAACTCTAATCTATGCTTATCGTGTCCATAACCTACAGTACCCTCTCAGCTTAGTCGACCGTGTCCAGAAGAAAGAACTTTCAAGGTAGTTGGTGGGGCAGGTGTTATACCCGGTAGGCCGCGGCCCAACGATGTTTCGTTGGAACTTGTATATGAGCTTATCTTCGGAAAAACTTCACTTGCGCGATCTAGGATCAACGGTCGGCTTAGTGGCGCCATCTGTTAGAACGATGTGAAGCGTCACCACAGATGGCGCCTAAAGCAAATTAAAGAAGACATACGGAAGGATACGTTTTGTAAAAAAAAGGGAACAGCTAATATATTTTTCAGAATGTTTGTTTGTATAGGCTTGACCGATTTTGATGAAACTTGGTATGAGGGATACATTGATTCATTGACAGTAAGATTGGATACTTTTTACCCCGATATTCCCACGAGATCCGCAATCAAATAACTTTGTATTCGTTGTTGTAGTATTACTGCGAGCACTGCTGGGCGACGATCCACTCTCGCATCGGCCGCGAGTTCCACAAGCCACTCGTCAAGGAGGGTGCCGATAGACCGCGCGCCGTACCCTTCCGCTGGTGTTAGTACGTAACACAGACGGGGCGCAGGTAGGGGGGGTGTAGAGAGAGATAGGAGGGGGAGGGGTTGATACTACCTTGGCGCTTTGCCGTAACACAGACGGGACGCAGGTAGGGGGGTACTACCTTGGCGCCTAGCCGTAACACAGACGGGGTGCAGGTATTGGGGAGTTCTGTGTAGGAGACGGAAGAGAGGTGGTGGTACTACCTGGGCGCGTTGCCGTAACACATTAGACGGGACGCGGGTAGGAAAGAGTAGTAGAAGGGGGAAGACTTTAGTACTACCCACGCACTTTACCCATCAGCTGTTGTTAGTGTGTCAGTGCGTAAAACAGCCGGGCGCAGGTATTGGGGGAAATGTAGAGAGAGATAGATGGGGAAGGTAGTGGTACTGCCCGCGCCGTGCCCTTCTGCCTGGTGTCATTACTTACCCACCAGCCGAACAGACACACATGCAAAGGGGATGGAATGCAGTTACGAGGGTCAATTTAACCGGAGTGGGGTAGACAGGAATGACAAGGGTAGTACGACCTGAAAAACTAAGGTGACATAATTATACGCTCAGTACCGCTGAGGTAGTACCAGAAGGGGCATGGGTAGTGCAATATGTTTAGACAATTATTTTCTTGATTTTTACCCCCCTTTTATCTCTCTATCTATCTGAGGTGGTGTCATTGACCTCTCCCATGCCGTAGTCCCCAATATACAAGCTGAAATGGTTCCCAAAATGACATTTGATTAGATAAATTTTTCGCAATTTTTAACATTTTGGGTCGCATTTCATCTTACTGGCTTTGAACAACCTGTCCTTCCAGCGGTGTCTAGAGAATTTTTAATGCAAAACTTCATAGAATTAAATTAAAAATTATTTTTAAGTCGACACTACCCTTTTCTTAATGATAGAAGGTGATAGGGTAGTAAGCCGCTGGTTCGACAGAATGGTAGAAAAATTTCTACCATTTTTTAGGACATGACGTGAAGCGATGATGGAATTAGTAAAATTGAGGCAACATTATCCAATAATTAATACTTGTATTAAGCGAAAATTATTATAGAATTCAAGTAACAAGTACAAGATGTCGTTCGATCGTTTTCTACCAATGTTGCCAGCTTCGGTATGTAATGGTAGCTTTGTAGGGACGATCGAGCGTTTAATAGATTCGATTTAAGCAAATATGTACCCGAAATATTAGCTAGTTTGTGAATAGGTAATATTTATGCGACTATTTTGTCTCGTATCTACAATTTAATTAATCGGCTTTCGTGATACCGATTTTTCTACGGTTTTCACGTCGCCACAGACAAAAAAAACGTAGTTATTTGAGCGATTGCTTTGAAAGAAATCGTTGTAACGTAAGCCGTACTAAGATTTAAGACATAAGTGGAATATGTCTGATTTCATATTATCGTACCTGCGTAGCTAGATCGAATTTCATACATTAAATGTTTCAAAATAGTTAAAGAACTTGGATATTGTTGCAATTTAGGTCCTTTTAGGATATATTTCGGCACCTATTTTTGGTCTTGGCAACCCCAAACATGTCCTTTTCACTCAGCTTTCTACTATTTTGGTATGTTTTTTATCGAATTGGCAACACTGTGTGGTGAGCGCTCGTTTTGCGCAATTTCTCGCGTATTTGGAGCGCATTAGTCTCTAGTACAAAATATGTTACCGAAATCCGGCTGTTTGACATTTTTTTAGTTAAATTTATAAATAAAAATAATAAATAATAATATATTTAATGAAATATTTTTGAAAATGCCGGGATAGTGCAATATAAAGTAGTTTAGAAATGTTTCTAAGTATTATATTAAATTAATAATAGTATTACGAGGGGTTTATATCTCGAGGGCTTGTTTTTTTTTCAATGATTATTGGCACTCGTAGCCTATAATAGGGTATTTGACTAAAATAAAAAAATATTAATTGGATATAGCTTTTTTCACTTTTTTCTATTCTGATTACTGAACGCGGGAACCTATAATTATTATTGGCTTTCCGTTTTTTATATATACCTAAGTCTACTTTTTAACCCCCAATGCAAAAACGACGGGGTGTTATAAGTTGTTAAAGCTGTTGGTTCTCCTAATAAATAAATAAATAGCTTTTTGCAATCACAAGCTAGTCAAAAAATCAACAAGGTTACCCTTATTTAAAAAAAATCTCAACTTACGAGTAATAACAGCCACCTGCAACCTTAATTAAAAAACTAAATATTTGAAAAAAAAATAGGAAAAAATACTTAAAAACAAGTCATTAGATAATTACTTTATTATCAATTTGAAAAACCAGTCATTAGATAATTACTTTATTATCAATTTGAAAAACAAGTCATTAGATAATTACTTTATTATCAATTTGAAAAACAATCCATTTGTCTTATTTTCTTGTTATTTTTAACTAATATCAGGGTTTTAAAAAAAATTACTGGCTCTTATTACTTGCGGGTACTTTAGATATTATGTCTTCGAGGTTACTAAGAAATATGATTACCGCATTATAAAAGAAATGATAATAATCTAAAAAGTATTTGAATCAGCTTAACCGAGGCAAAATAAAAATAAAATTAAAATTAATTTTTTTTAGTCAAATACCCTATTAAAGTAAGTATATTATTGACTTTTATAATTTTTTCAACGGTTTTTTTAAAGAATGACTGCGTACGGACCAATGTCTTATGTTATAGATTTTCTTTGAATAGTTGTTTTTTCTTTAAATGTACTTAATTAAAATGAAGCTCGGCGATCTAGAGGGGTCAGGTTTAACAAAAAAATAATAGTTATTTTGATCGTTACAACCATTTTAGCTAATTTTGTTGTGCAAAATACACTTTGTGTCGTGCATTGTTTAGCTTATAGTGTGGAAAATACACTCTTCTAATGCAATATTTAACTTCTGATGTGCAAAATACACTATTGTTTTAAAATTCACTTTACATAGCAACAAGTGACACGAGATTTAGAAGTTCGCTTTCTTCAAAATAGCTAATTGTTGTAACGATCCTAAAATCAGTCAAATTAAAATTCTTCAAAAAGATCAGCTAAACCCTTATAAAAAATTAATGATGCAGCCCCCTTAATTCGGGTCTGTTACCCCTGCCTGACCCTAGATACGCCCCTGTAGACTACGTATCCCGAAAGACCACGGACAAGAATAGACTGTAGTACAAAAAGACTTGCGCGAACTTTTGATATAATTTTTATAATTTCGATGTGGATTTTTTCGTGTTGTCTCGATAAATATAGTTTTTTCGAAAAATTTGTAACGGTGTTTGTAGGCTTGATAGTGCCTTGTTGTGGGCGTTGTGGCGTATGTATGGTGTATCCCCCTTACTTGATCCGGTCCTGAGTTTTTAAGATAAATTTTGATTCTAAATTTTTCAAACTATCTTAATATTAACAAAAAAAAATCAGTGAATCTACAACTAAAACTGAAGTAAAAGGCGCTATTTCCAATGTATTATTGATAAAACACAAAATTAAATGTTACCATGCGAAAAATTAAATTTTAAAACAGTATTTTTCTACACAAACTTAATGGCTATCCGAGCAAAATCAATTTTACAAAAAAAAAGATTGTTTTCTTGCGTTCTGCAACAAGATTTCACTACATTAAATACGTAAAAATAATTAACTGACACTTAACAATAAGTAGATACAATTGTTATTAAAAAATATAGAGCGTTGAAAAAAATTGCCAGTTTTTAGATTGCGTCTCATCTCGGCGAATTAGCAAAAAATATTGTATTTTCCTAGTATAAGATGAGAGTTTTTGACGCGTGGATAAATAGTATCTTATTGTAATAACTAGATTCAGATTTAGCAAAATTACAGCGGTTTTTCTCTAAAATTTAGACTTAAATAGTAATTTTTCCTAGGAGTAAAATAACACGCCTTAATACGCCCTTAAATCTTCACTCAGCACATTTACAATGGAGCCTCTTTTAACGATTTATTTTTTAAAGTTTTCGAATTTGGAAATACATTTTGTTTGGTAGAAATTTTGTTTATACAACGGCAACACTGGTTTTCTTTTTTTAAATTTGTACGTTTTGTTTCGGTGTGCGTTCGATTCGAATATTTTGTATGGAATTGCTCAATGATTTTTTTTAATTAGTGGAATTAAAGTAGCGCCCCCTATTTCTTAACTGAATGATGCGGGACTTGTGTGTGTGGGTGATCTATGATCGCGTTGTCCCATTTTGTATTTTTGTATTTTTATAAAAAAGGATTTATAATTGTGTAATTCGGAACGTGTTTCTTATACGCGCAATATAGACGCTTGCGTAAAACGGACCTTTAACAGTTTACAACTGGCTGTATGCACGAGCCGTGCGAGGTCATAATCTATAAAAAAACACTCACAAGTTTGACAGCTAATGCTTACATCACACGGCGCGTGAAAAGCGCGCGTCAAAGACGCGCCTAAAGGCACATTAACTTCATACTATCCACTACAGAGTCAAGTTGTCGAATGTCATCGTCTTTCTCGAACTTCATACTACCAAATTCTTTTAGAAAATGGCAGTATGAAGTCCTTGAAACTTCATTGATAGCTTGCGAGATCGCTAGCCTTTCTATAATTTAGAAGGCATCGTTCGTGAGTGAACTTGCTCGCTATCAACGAAGGATATTCGCGAACTTCAGACTGCAATAACCGATTGGTCTGCTGTAAAACTGTTGAAAGTCCGTAATCGCTCAGCTAATAATTGGTGTTAGATTTTTATAAAAACCGAGGTATGTTTGGGATATGTGGTGTTTCGAGCGGACTGTGTGCTTGCCCTAGAGGCTTGGTGTAGATCGTTGCCTAATACATTACCGTGATTTAGCAAAACGATTTAGATAAACAGCTTTTTCCTCTTGAAAACAGAACCCTAATAAGAAATACTCTCGAGGTTATTCCAATCTGTAATTTTAAGAAATAGCGAACATATTTGCATGATACCTATGTGTTTGGGTACAGGAGGAAAACAGAAGCATCCTTTGTGGATACTTAAAGTATGAAATTATACAATCTAAAATGACAAATTTAGGCTTTTTAGATGGACTCGCTTATAGGTTAATGTTTTTTTCAGCTAACAAATATTTTAGCTACATTTTTACCCGCGTTGTTTCTAAATCGTTTTGCTAAAAACCACGAAAGCGTAGGCTTTTGTCAAGACTTGGTATAAATTGTGAAGGATTTATTTTACAATTATAATTTCGATTTACCTTGTTTGCTTTACGGCGTAACCCTCGCGATTTTTGGTTTTCGATCGTGTCCTAGATGAAGACGTTGTTTTGAGCTATTATAGGGTTTTGAAGAGATATTGTCGTCTCTTTGGGTCGGTATTGGTTGGTCGGTTCGACAGATGATTGGTCGGTTCAACCTGAGAACGGTCAATTGGTCGGATTAACCCGGTTTCGTGGTTGGTTGTGGTTAACAATGTTGGTTTGTTCAACCGGAAGTTGGTCAGTTCGTGTCATGTTGGCTTCGTTTCTTAGTTTATTTAGAGATATGTTTTTAGTTTTTACTGCGAGGTGACATTTTTTCGTTAATTAGTCGTTAGTGAGTTTCGGAGCGCACTTCGAAGGGCGCTGTTGTTGTTTGTTGACATTTGTAAGCGAGTTTTTTTTAGTATTTAACTGTCGTATGGCATATCACTGCGTGGGTTTCACTTGGGGGGCATTTTGTCGCGCTATAGGTATAGTATTTAGGTACGTTGTGTCTCGACGAAGGTACCTACCTAACGAGGGGTTGATTGACCAAACATATAGCTGAATATCCGGTAGATAAAAAAAACATCAAAAATCTTTTCAATTTCTAAAAGTTGTAGAACAAAAATTGTTCTAGACGTCTATAATAACTTACCCTCGTCGAAACACATAGTATTAGACATTTTTTAATGTAAAATTGTACGTTTTTTGGTATAACTCGAACGAATTGTTGATATTTTTAACTCGATGTTTCCCCTCTAAGTGTTCAGCACTTTTCACTCTCATGTATATAGTGTTGGATTTCCTAGTGAATAAAAATTAAAAATCCGCAAAAAAATATATGAATTTTTTACGATTTGATTCGGCCGATGTGTTCGGCCGCGCTCCTCTCTGGGCGATAGTGAAATTAAAGATAATTTTTAAATAAATAAATAAAATATAGCGAAGAGTAGAAAAATTCATTACCTAGTTGACAATTGACTAATTGTATAAAACCTAGTAATATTTAAATAACTTGTAAACAATGCTAGACAATATTAAGTTTTTATAATAAAAAGTCGCACCGTTTCAGTGTTGAGTTGTTCTAGACGTTTCTAAATAGTATCTATTTGACTCACAGCTTAGCTGCCCATTCTGACACTTGAGTCGACTTTTTACAATTAATTTAAAGAATTATATATTTTTATAGAATTGTTTGAATTGTTAATAGATGAATTTTGTTGGAACAATTCTGGGACACCTTTCGCGCCGGCGTTTTTTAACTAGTGACAGATTTAGTGAGATATAAGAATAATTTAAGCTTTCTTTTAGAAATAAGAGTTTTCTCGGTGGATGCGTATATCCGCGCTGGCAACACGGCCGTGTTACCCGCGCGGTGTGGGCTTGCCTTAACTTCGGCCGCCCCGTATCGAAAGGTGTTGCCAGAACGATTGTACTTTCTGATGTATAACACAATTAGCGAATTTTTTCATACTTAATTTGACTCTGCTTTATGTCTGTTTGCTTCGGAATTATTTTATAACAATTGTGGAGTTATTAAAATGAATTCAAACTTTCTTTGTGTTTTGCTTAATTTTTGAGGTTTTTAATGACAGCCGGAAGAGAGAACGTCTTTACATTTACTCTAGCAAAACTTTTACGATGTAATTTGTGCGAGTAAAGTTGAGATGTCCTGTCTATTTGACTTGTACTTTAAATCTCTTTACTTATTATGTAATTTTGAGTATATTTTAAAATTAAAAAGTGGAAAATATATATTTTCCTTAACCAAATGTATCTAAGTACGTTAAATTTGAGTATATTCCTAAACGTCTCTTATCTTATGGGCTTTTCTTCAAGTTTTTGACCAAAGACTGGGCTTTTGAGACTAACTGACTGACGGGATATTCTACGTGGCACATTTAAATGATATTTTTATTAATTTTTTATTGGATTTACGACGAGAAAAAAATAATTTAGTCACATTTTTATACTCTTTTTTTGAGCTCATAGCATTTTTTTTAACTCTACTAGTCTTTTGGATATTTTTTTTTATTATTTCAGTCAGTGTCTTATAAAGCTTACTAAACCGCGACGCCCAAAGACTTAACCAAAAAGACAAGCGTGTACCGTTCGAGTTACACTTATTCCTTTAAACTTAATTCCTGTATGTGACATATTTTTTACGGGTTATTCCATTTTGCGACTTTGAATATGACCCTAGGATATTACACACAACGCAATTGACCACTGAACTACGCTTGTACTATGGGGTAAAAAAGGTATCACTGATAGAATCTGTACTTAACTATACTTGGTTATCTACCTACTTTTTGTTTTTAATACGTTAAATATTGAATTTTTTTGCGTCTTTATTTCCATAAAGTAAATGTTGACATCGCCATTTTTAATAAGAATTTTGTGGCGAACTTAACGACTTTTGACAGCAAAATATAGGTATCAACTTATTAAAGAATAGAATGGGTATAATTATGGCCAAACACCGTCGTAGTTACAGAAGAAATTACATAAAAATCGACAAATATAAAAGAAACAACATTAAATTTATCAGTAGGTAAATTTTAATTACCATAGAGGTCCGAAATTGCTATTATTTAGAATGTTTTCAACTCTAGCAATACTTTAGGGTCCCACTTAATTTACAAGTTCGAAAGTCCTTCAACTCGATTTCATCAGACAAAGAAAATTTTAAAAATAATTCTAAATAATTACCATTTTAGCACTCTACGGTGGGTCTGCATATATTTCTACAGTTTTCCCAATTTCGAACATATTGGTCCAATCCGTTTTGAGGTTCATTAGATCAAGGTTGCAACGTGGAATAACCCTTTTTACCGCCACCTCGTTTTGAAGTATTTTTTCTTTGTATTCCTACTTTTTTGTATCTTTTTTTATTAAGTAGTTTTTAGATTTTTTTAGTGCTATTTTTTCAGTATTTTTGATTTGATTTTTTTGCATATTATACTTAGATGTAGATTTATTGGCAGTGAAGTATTTATTTTAATTATTTATTAATTTTATTTATAATTATTTTGTCATTGCAATGTAGATAACAAAAATAACGAAGCTTTACAGTTTATTATTTTAATTATATTTATGATTTTTTTATAAATAATTTCGAAGGTTTTTTTTGTATTAATTTTTTAAGTAGTGCGTAGTTTGATTTTTTATAATTTTACAACGAAATCAGGTGTTTTTTGTCTAAAAAAAATTGAAAATGTCATTTTCCGTGGCAAATGCCATTTTTTTACAAATAAAATGTCATATGACCAATTTGGTTGTACATTTCTTAATTTTTATGCAGTAAACACAAGAATTCGCTTAGAGTGAACTTTATTTTTGTTGATCTAGTATTATTAAGTAGTTTACCGAGTGATTTCCTGTGGTACTGAGTAAATTATTGGAACTGTTCCACTGACAGTGTTATTGGAACTGCATCCTTGACAATGTCATTGGAAAAGTATTCATGACAGTGTTATTGGAACTGCATCCTTGGCAGTGTTATTGGAAAGTATTCATGACAGTGTTATTGGAACTGCATCCTTGACAGTGTTATTGGAAAAGTATTCATGACAGTGTTATTGGAACTGCATCTCTGACAGTGTCATTAGAACTGTGCACTTGGAACTGTGTATAAAAATAATCAAAAATATCTCGAATAAAATGCACAGTTGCAAGAGAAAATGTTTATTTGCACTTTACACCACTTTTTTTACTTGACTAAGACTCTGTTACTTGACCGATTTCGATTCATTCTAAAGAATAAATAGTTATCTACCTGTGACAGAGTCTTACAAGTGATTTATTTGTGTAGGTATTGTTTTTAAATTGAAGTAAAATTGAATTTTATATGAATTTTATTAATAATAATACGGTATTTTACTAAATATTAGTCCAATATTAAAACTTTATATATTGTTTTATTTTTTACCTAGTGTTCCTTTCACTCAGTATAATCAAAATCATGCACCTTTGGGTGCGCTTAAATTATTATTTTTAGCTCATTGAGCTTGAACAGTAAGATAAATAAATTAATAATTTATTGAAAGTAAAATTCATTGTCAAGGAAGTTAAGATTCATTATCAAAAAAGGTAAAAATAATTATCAAGGAAGGTAAAATTCATCAAAGGTCAAATTCATTTTCAAGGAAACTGAGATTCATTGAGGAAGGTAATATTCATTATCAAGGAAGGTAAGATTCATTATCAGGGAAGGTAAGAATCGCTATCAAGGAAGGTTAGATTAATTATCGAAGAAGTTAAGATCACTGGATCTTAACTTCTTCGATAATTAATCTAACCTTCCTTGATGAATTTTACCTTACCTAAGAATCTGATCAGTATCTTGATCAGTATCAAGGAAAGTAAGATTGACTATAGAGGAAGATAAAATTCTTAATAAAAAATAAGTAAGATTCTTAGGTAACGTAAAATTCATCAAGGATGGTACAATATCAAGGAAGGTTAAATTAATTATCAAGGAAGGTAAGTTTCATAATCAAGGAAGGTGAGATTTATTATCAGGGAAGGTAAGAATCGCTATCAATGACTGAAAGACCTATTACAAAAGAACAGGTGTTCCTGCTAAGTAGAAGGGATTAATTATCGAGGAAGGTAAGATTTATTATCGAAGAAGTTAAGATTCACTATCAAAGAAAGTAAGATTAGATAGATAAGATAGAGGAAGGTAATATTCATTATTATGGAGGTACAATTCGTTCGTTAAAAATTAAACTAATATTTAGATAGAATATAATTTTAATTATAAAATTCTTTTAAATAAACCTATGACTATAAATATAAAAATAATTATCACTTTTACATTATATCGGCACTACTGAACCGACTGTGATGAAGTTAAGACTTATGCTAATGAAACAACGTGCCGTTACTAGTCGGCTTCTACATAGATACATTTTTACATGTTTATTTACAATAATTTTACATAATACGTTGAAAAGCGGTTATATACTCCACCAAGGTTTACTTGAAATAACAGGAAATCCATTATTACTATTATTATTGTTATATCCATTAATAACTGGACTTTCATAATGACCGTTCCTATTATTATAGTCATTATAATTATGCGTTGTGTACGCATTGTAATCATTCGCGGTTGGATTATTATAATTATTATTATTTGGATTATTACTAGAATATTGGGTGTCATAGTTCTGGATAACGGGTCTGATAATATCGTTTTGATTATTGTTATAACCGTTATTAATTGATGGTATTATAGTGTATGAATTCTCGTAATTATTATTATTCTGGTTACCATTTGTATTGTAATTAATTCCAATATTTGGTAAACTAGCACCGTTATTTTGAATATTTGCATTTTGATTATTATAACCATTATTGTTTGCACTATTTTGATTATTATATCCATTATTATTTACAGTATTTTGATTATTATTTCCGTTAAAGCCATTATTATTTGTATTATAGTCATTATTATTTCCATTATATCGATTATTATCGTCATTATTATTGATTTTGACGTTACTAAAGGCTTGGGAGGCTATAAACGCCCTAGGTATACGGGCGTAGAGGGCTGGAGTGTCCGGAGCGCCGCACGATCGGCCGACTGACGTGACGGCGACTATTCGCCAGACGCAGCCGTCTTGTACCTGAGCTGGGCCTCCGGAGTCGCCCTGGAATGTGTAAGTAGGTGAGTAGAGCGGTGTTTATGGTAGATACCTCGACTTTCATTCTGAAGGTCGTGGGTTCGAATCCCGGACGTGCACCAATGTATTTTTCTTAAGAAAAAACTATGTGCGCTAATTGACATTGGTCTTACGGTGAAGGATAACATCGTGATGAAACCCGCGGCTTAGTAGGCTACAGAAGTATTGACAAGTTCTCTCCTTTGGAAATGGTCGACTAAGCTGAGAGGGTAGTAGGTGCTGGGCAAGCCTACTCCATCTTAACGCAAAAAGGATCCAATTAAAAAGGGTCTAATGGCGGAAAACAGCCTGTATACAAGTACAAGTAAGTAGGTGAGTACTGAACTTGTATGCGAGTTTTTTCCGCAACAAGACCACTTGTTAGGCCCTTTTTACGTGCACTGCAGACCCACCATACCCCTGGTCATGCCCTGGGGGTATGGTGGGACGAAACCATACCACCATAGAGATGTGACCTAAGGACTTCGACGTATCTATAAAAATATTTATTCATATGCCATTATCAAAAGTTTTATTTGATAAGTCACAATTAAGATAATCTTATCGTGTATTTCATTACGTGAGGATAGAGACTATGTCCAACACCAGCTTTACCTATACCACCCTCAGCTTAGTCGACCGTGTCCAGAGGAAAGAAATCGTCTGAAGACAACTAAGCTGCGAATTTCATCACGATGTTTTACGCGCACCGTAGGAGCAGTTTCAATCAGCGCACATAAATTTTTGTAAGCATAATAAATTAGCAAACGGCCGGGTTCGACCCACGACCTTCGGAATTAAAGTCGAGGCACGTCGAGGTACCTATCTACCACTAAGTGACTAATTTGGAAGTCGTTGAATCGACTCCGAGTCCAGGCTGGCTGCTGTAAGACGAGCATGGTGACGTACTATGATACTTCGTCTTACCTTAATGATAACAACCCATGGACGTGACTTTAGTTGCTCCGTTTCATATAATACTTTCAAATATTTGTAATATTGACTATTGTGAGCGTGATCACATGAAAAAGTTTCTTGTGCCTTCTTCTCATTGGTGGGCGCGTTCCGAAGGCACACATCCTAACTTAGTTTTTAAGAGGTTTCTATGTGATCTATGTATTAAGCATCCAAATGAATGAAATTTTTTGACTTTGATTTTAATGTGGGGTCACAACACTTGGTGTATTTGTGTGAATGCAGAGCAAATGACCTGCTCCGTTTGCCCCACTACCTATTCATCGGAAGACCTGAACAGGGCGTCAGATAAGGCCACAACCCTCCCCAAATTCTGGGCAAAACTGTGTTTGATACGCCAGGATTAGAAGCTTGTGAATGATAAAGGGTCCAAAAGTCCCCCCCTTACCTGGCAAGTATCCTTCCCGCCTCTCCTCTCGCCGGCACACATCTGGCTATCAGCCGAGACGCCGTTCGGCAGTTTGCGAGAGGTCCCCCATATCTCTCTGCAGTCACCCATGTCCCAGATAGGGAGGGAGACGCTGCGTAGCTCGAATGATGAGTCACCACCTAGAGATATAATTATATTTACTTTAAAGTCTTTGCTTCAGAAAAGGAACATTTAAAAAAAATCAATGCTCACAAAAAAAACTTGAAAGGTGTCAAGGGACACCCGGATAGAACGAAGTTTCTTTCGATTAATTAGTGAAGGAATTGTAATAAAATCTAAAAGTGTCGTTACAAGTTTTGGTCTTAATTTTTTCCGTCTAACCTGGAACGAAGTTATTGGAACGAAGTTAGTTACTTTTGGCGCGTTGCGAAAGGGACGCGCCAAAAGTAACTTCGTTCCAATAATAAATAAATATTGCAGGACATTCCACACATCGCCATCTAGCCCCAAGTTAAGTAACTACACTTGTGTTATGTGTGCTAGACAACGGATATACTATTTATATACTTTTCTTTTGTAAATTCTATACATATAAAATGCTTTGTCCTGAATGACTGACTGACTGACGGATCAACGCACAGCCTAAACCGCTGATCGTAGAGACCTGAAACTTGGAGGGTGTATTCTTTGTATGACGTAGGCATCCGATAAGAATGGATTTTCCGAAATTTTACTTCTAAGGGGGTAAAAAGGGCAAAGTTTGTATGGGAAAACGTGATTAGTTGGTCTATTTTCTACGCGGACGAAGTCGCGGGCAAAAGCTAGTATATATATATAATACATAGAAACAACCAGACCACAGACAAATATCTAAGCATAAATACTTGTCTGAGACGTGGAATCGAACCCGCAACCCTGTGTTTGGCAGTCCGGCATGGTGACCATTGTGCCAACTGGGTCGTCAAAAGATCTATTAATGTGAGAATAGCCTGTGCCCAGCGGACCCACCTTGTGTGTCTCTCTCAAATTGATATTGATTTCCGATCAGCCCTTTTTACCCCTTTAGGAGAAATTTACAAAAAAAAATCAAAGAAATTTTGAAAAAAATCTTCTCAAAAATTTGTATTAAAATAAAATAAAATAATTACTAAAAAAATTTCTTTAAAAAAATTATATAAAAATTTATATTTAATTTTTTTCTATAAATATATTATATAAGTATAATGTGCATTAAGTAATTATTATTAGTATGTAGTTAAGTTTGTATTTATTATTATGTTTTTGTTGTTATTTGCATCTTAGTTAATTATCTTAAGTTTGAACACCCTACCCTTCACCTTCCTCAACTTCTTGTCCATACAAAGGTTGCCTGGAAGAGATCGCTTTGAGCGATAAGGCCGCCCTTTGTAACACTTAGACTTAAGATTTTTATTATTAATGTTATTTGAAATTGGTGTTTACAATAATCTATCTATCTACCTCATTTCTTCCCTACGTCCTAAAAGGAACCCCTATTCGAAATTTCAGTCATAGTTCTTGTAGTTTCATGAGTTTTTTTTCTCTTCACTACATAGTATAAAATAAAATAAAATAAATAAATAAATACTGCAAGACGTTCCACACATCGCCATCTAGCCCCAAGCTAAGTAACTAGACTTGTATTATGGGTGCTAGACAACGGATATACTACTTATATACTTTTTTTTTTGTAAATATATACTTATAATACATATAAACAACCAGACCACAGACAAATCTAAGCATAAATACTTTGTCTGAGGCGGGAATCGAACCCGCAACCCTGTGTTTGGCAGTCCGGCATGGTGACCATTGTGCCAACTGGGTCGTCAAAACAAAGTATAAAACAAAGTCGCTTCCCGCTGTCTGTCCCTATGTATGCTTAGATCTTTAAAACTACGCGGCTACGCAACGGATTTTGACACAGTTTTTAAATAGTTTATTAATATACCTATATTTATTTATTTTTTAAGACTACCTATGAATATTATTATCCATCAAAATTACATAGTAATTAATACATAATTTTAAAATTAGGTACATCAAATCAAATTACACTAAATAAAAAACTAAAAATAAAATAAAAAAAATTCCCCCACCCAGAAATTAAATCTATAATATAAAAATGAATCGCAAAATGTGTTGGTAAGCGCATAACTCAACAACGCCTGGACCAATTTGGCCAATTCTTTTTTTGTTGTCTTTGATATTGTCAAGAGAAGGTTTTTATGAAAGAAGATATTAAGAAAGTTGCGCAGAAAATGATTACTCAGGTGAAACCACGGGGCACAGGTAGTTAAATATAAAACTAAAAAAATTATATTTAATTAAATATGTAAATATATTACCGAATTCAGTCTTCCCCCACCCCGTAGCTATGATAGGTTCCCCCACGCGTGGAGCGACGCCCAGGCACGCTGGGGTTATCGCTTCGGAAAAACTGAAACATAAGCAAGTTATATATTTTTTATCACAGTTGCTCATAAAGTGGATCTTATTCAACGGCTTTTAGGCTCATAATCCAACATATTATGCACGCGTGCGTTTTACATTGCCAACCTAGTGCTGTAAAGTTATCCCTACTTACTGCTAATTACATACTGTTTTGATGTATAAAAAAGGTAGGTACCAAAGAGTTTTTTAGCTAGCAAAAATGGTTGTCTCTAAAGTCGGTTTAAAAAACGAAAATTTTACGTGACCTTAAAAACGATTAAAAATTGAGCTATGTTTCTTTTTTTTTTGTCTGTACTTAAATATATTGTTTTTCCGTACCATTGTATTTTGTTCTTAACCCCCGACGCAAAAACAAATAGAAAAAACCCTAAAAAATATTGTATGTCGACGAGGCTGTATAGGTTAAAAGTCTTTAGCCTGGTCTTTCCGGAGCATAATTAACAAAAAAATATTGCCTTAAAAAAATGTAAACACAAGTTTTGTTAATTATTATTTTGTTTTCTTTTCAAGTCTTTTCTTTTATTCGCAACTGTGATAAAAAACGTCGTACGATATACGTGTGGAATTGATATTTGCATCTTGGCTTCTTTAACACGCTCGCTACCGCTCGCGCGTCATAAACCGCCTCTATGCAAAGATCAATTTACCACACTTATATCGTAATGTACTATTATTATATTTAATGAAACAAAACAGACATAACAAGTACATAAGGTTGGTTTCTTAAGCTTTACGAATGCCTATGGTCTAAACTCTAAAGACAATAATGTCATTTATTTCGATCAAATAAATTACATTCATTCATTCGTTCGTTCATTCGTTCGTTCCTTCATTCGATCACCGAACATTCGTACATTCGTACATTCATACATTCGTACATTCGTACATTCGTACATTCGTACATTCGTTAATTCGTTAATTCGTTCATTCGTTCATTCGTTCATTCGTTCATTCGTTCATTCGTCCATTCGTCCATTCGTTCATTCGCTCATTCGTTCATTCGTTCATTCGTTCATTCGTTCATTCGTTCATTCGTTCATTCGTTCATTCGTTCATTCGTTCATTCGTTCATTCGTTCATTCGTTCATTCGTTCATTCGTTCATTCGTTCATTCGTTCATTCCTTCATTCGTTCATTTGTTCATTCCTCCATTCGTTCATTCGTTCATTCCTTCATTCGATCACCGAACATTTGTTCATTCGTTCATTCGTTCATTCGTACTAAACTCTAAAGACACTAAGTACATATAATGAAAATCGGCCCAGTAATTTCAGACTAACACTTAAACTAGAAACAATATATCAGTAAGAATCAAACCTGCAACCGCAAGATACTCACGTAACAACATTAGTTAGACGTATCAACGCCACGTCGTGGTAAGACCGCCTCAGCTTGTATTTGGCGTGGCGAATGACGGCCGCCACACTCACCACTGTGGCGGACGGGTCGTCGAAGTAGGAGGAACCCAGTTGGATCGCTTGTGGGGGACCGCTGTCGAAAGATAAAGGTGAAAATTTAATTAAAAATCAATAGAATTGACATTGCTCTTACGGTGAAGGAAAACAGTTGGCTCCAGAAGTATTGACAAGTTCTCTCCTCTGGAAATGGTTGACTAGGCTGAGATGGTAGTAGGTGCTGGGCAAGCCTACTCCATCCTCACGCAAGAAGGACCCAATTAAAAAAGGGTCTAATTGCGGAAAACAGCCTGTATACAAGTACAAGTAAAAAATTAACTTGAGAGATGTCAAAAAACCTGATGGAACGAATTGCTTTCGATTAATTAGTGAAGGAATTGTAATATTTTTTTTAAGTAAAATTTTATTATTATTAACAAATATAATGTAATATAAACATAATCATTATTAGGATCAATTTTAGTAAACTGGCTTGCTTTCTATGAGAGAGAGAGACAGACTGAGAAACACGCGCACGGCTTACAACTATAGCAAAAAGTGTCGTTACAACTTTTGGTCTTAATTTTTTCCATCTAGCCCCCTTTCGCAACGCGCGATAAGGAACTTCGTTCCAATAATAGAGGTCCTCCTTCTTGACGCAGTGACGTTGGACCAGGCAATTTTTTTCTGGCCAATAGTTAGCTACTGCAACTGCACCAGCGTTGGCTTTCATCAGGAGCTAATAATCAGTAGCGAACTAAGCAGGGGGGGGCGGAAGTGGTGGACCGCCCCGGGCCTCCGGTCTTGGATCTGTGAATACTTTCAACTGTCTAGCTATTTACAGTCTAGCTAGCTACAGGTTGGAAGTCTTATGTCTGTCCTTTCGGGAGTGTAGTTTAAAAAAAAGATTGCCTAATAAAATACATGAAAATAACCTAAAATTCTTATAAACATACTCAAAAAATATAACAGAATTCATCATATCAGCGTTGTAGGCTGACGTCCACTGCTAAACATAGGCCTCCCCCAAAGACTTCCAGAGCGATCGGTCGCATGCTCTCTGCGTCCAACGACTTCCCGCGACCTTAATTAAGTCGTCCGTCCATCTAGTCGGAGGTCGTCCCGCGCTGCGCTTTCCGGTACGTGGTCTCCAATCTAAGACTTTTCGGCCCCAACGGCCATCAGTTCTACGAGCCACATGTCCCGCCCATTGCCACTTCAGCCTACTAATTCTTTGGGCTATGTCGGTAACTTTAGTTCGCCTACGAATCTCCTCATTTCTGATTCAAACAACATACACAATACATACAGGGGCCTTATTCTGCTATTTTGCATTAATGGATTTACCATTGTCATCGAGACTCTGTTGATATTATATCGAGATTGTTACTTTATTTGGTATTCTGTTAAAGTTTTAATAACATCGCAATATAATCGCTATGGAGTCTCAATGGAATGGTAATAGATAAGTCGCTGGTGTTGCCTAGCGACATGGTATATGTTGCTAAGCGATATACCGTTTTGACAACTATCGAGATTCCATTGAGCCACGATTCTAGAGCAGAATACCAAAGTGAGTCAGTGGTGCGTCAGTGGTGTTTCGATGGAATTGTTAACATTAGGCGAATACCGATTTGACATGTAATGTCATATTTTTAACATTAAATGTCTATAACGATTCCATCGACACTCTATTGAAACACAATTGTATTAGAATTAGCAGAAATTTCAACAGTCTAGCTATTACGGTTCATGAGATACAGCCTGATGACAGAAAGATAGTGGATTCTTAGTAATATGGTCCTGTTTTTACCCTAAAGTAAATAAAGCAGTGTTACCTAACAACGTTGTAGTCTTTATCATGGTAAGTGCAGTGTCCAGCTGTCAGTAGGTACTGTTCGCTGATGAGGGATGCCCCACACTTCCACGAGTAGCCTGGCTTCTGGAAACGTAGACATAGGACGGTTATAGACCTTAATAGATGACAGATGGAAGCGTTCAAACAAAGATAGATAAAATAAATAAATATTGCAGGACATTCCACACATCGCCATCTAGCCCCAAGCTAAGTAACTACACTTGTGTTATGGGTGCTAGACAACTCATATACTACTTATATACTTTTCTTTTGTAAATAAATACTTATAATATTTTGGGCAGCACATGGCTTCTTAAATATTCTTAGGTTTAGTGTATGTTTCTTTCTTCGTTGTATAATGTTACCTATTTCTTTGTGTGTGTTTCAAAGCCAAAGTCAAAGTAAAAAAAAATATTTCTTTGGTTGCTTAATACAATTGTACATAGACCACTTGAAAACGTCTTAAAAACTAAGTTAGGATATGTGCTTCGGAACGCGCCCACCAATGAGAAGAAGGCACAAGAAACTCATGGGGTTTTTTAAGTGATCACAATATTTAAAAGTATTATTTGAAATGGAGCAACTAAAGTCACGTCCATGGGTTGTTATCATTAAGGTAAGACGAAGTCTTACTGCACAATTTATGCTTTATAAAAGTTTTGAACCTGTTAATGGACATGTCATATACATCTTTGGGTAATTTATTATAATAGAGCACACTGTACTATTAAACGACCTATTTTCCGGAGCCTACTACCGGGCACGGTCAGTTCATTCTTATTTCTTAAGTTGAAATTATGAATATCGCTATTTTTACGAACAGATTCAGGATATTTGTGAACGTATAAGCAAGTTTTCGTAAATATATTGTGAATAGAGCGTTAGTACATTTATCTCTTAAAAATTTTCTCTAAGTGATTCCCTGGGGCCCATTTTGTAGATAGCTCGGACAGCTCTCTTTTGCAATATGAAAACAGTATTAATATCTGCAGCACACCCCCACAGCAGGATGCCATAAGTCATGACACTGTGGAAGTAGCTGAAATAGACGAGGCGAGCAGTCTCAATGTCCGTGTATTCGCGAATTTTCTTAACGGCGTAAGCGGCAGAACTAAGTCTATTGGACAGTGCTTCCACATGCGGGCCCCACTGAAGCTTAGAATCTAAAGTTATACCCAAAAAAACTTAATTTTAAAGTTGTCGTGTGCCTGCACCGAATAAATGTATTACTTTCTTTGTTTCTTTCTAAATTAGCAGGACAGATTTTCAGATAATGTAAAGAAAACCTCACCTGAATCTTCTTCCACCCAACGAGCCCCATATGCGGGAACTCATTGATACTGACGACCTTCCCCCCTATGATCAAGGGGATGTTCGTTGGAGCACAAGTGGATATATTGACTTCTACCCCATGGTTGGAGGGGGCCAAGGGGAGGGCCACTACCTTCTTCACGTTTAGGGATTTGTATTCGTTGCATTCTGGAATCAAAAATAGTTATTAATTTAATTTATGAGTACAAAAGAAAAAAAACCGTGTGGCACTCGGAGACTGCCGCGGTAAAGCTATTGCATCGTGCGAGCTTCGTACAGTGATACCATATACATACACGTTAAGCGAACGCTCGGCCGAGCTACGTGGTAGGCGGAGTGGGGAGTGGGGGTGTTAGGTTTTATTTTTGTTACGGAATTTCTTGATTCGGTCGCCGCGCTCAAAGCCCGCGATAAAAGCTATGCAATAGTTTAATAAACACACATTATCATAAATCCAAACTTCCTACTTGTACTTGTATACAGGCTGTTTTCCCGCAATTAGTCCCTTTTTATTGGGTCCTTTTTGCGTGAGGATGCAGTAGACTATGCCCAGCACCTACTACCCTCTCAGATTAGTCGACCATGTTCAGAGGAGAAAAACTTATCAATACTTCTGGAGCCAACTAAGCCGCAGGTTTCATCACGATGTTTTCCTTCACCGTAAAAGCAATGTCAATTAGCGCACATAGAAAAATCCATCGGTGCACGGCCGACCGGGATTCGAACCCACAACCGTCAGAATGAAAGTCGAGGTATTTACCACTAAGCCAACACCGCTCTATCCAAACTTCCTAATCGAAATTAATATTATAAATTCAAAAGTTTATTTATTTGTTCCTCTCCACGGTTAAATGACTGAACTGATTTGGATAGAATTCAGCATAGTGATCGTTTAGGGCATGGTAAACTACATGAGATACTTTTGATCCCGAAATCCCTGCGGGATCGGAACATATGCGGGTGAAACTGCAGCGCGCAGCTAATGAAATTTTATACGAAAAAATTACCCAACTTTAGTAACCGACTTTAGTAAAGTCTAATGAGCTATGGAAATATGGAGTATCTTTAAAATATTCTCTTTTCAATATAAACAGGATAATCTAAATCGGTTCGCAAGGAAGTTATTAAATCAAAAAATTAAAAGGTTCAGAAATAGCTTCCAACTTTCTTAAATCTACAATATTTTATAGAGGAAAGATTTTTTGATTTTTTTATTTTTATAATAGGTTCCGAAACTACTAAACTGATTTTAATAAAACTTGGTATAAGGATACAATGATTCATTGAGAATAATATAGGCTACTTTATATCCGGATATTCCCACGGGATCGGGAGCTATGTGGATGAAACCGCGGAGTGCTGCCAGTATTTATAAAGGAAAAAATTTCTTGTTTTGGATTTTTGTTTGTAACGAATAGGCTTTGAAACTACAAGTCCGATTTTGATGAAACTTGGTATGAGAATACATTGATTCATTAGAAATAATAAAGAGTACTTTTTATTCCAAGATTCCCACGGGATCGGGACCTACACGGCTAAAACCACAATGAGTCCTGACCTTAATCTTATAAAATACAGAAAACAGCTTGCTAGGTCCACCCGTTCCTGAGAATATCGGTGGTGATACACGGACAGACAGACAGACAGACGGACAAGAAAATGATCTTATAAGAGTTCCTTTTTTACCTTTTTAGGCACGGAACCCCAAAAACTAAATGTAAACTTACTTTGTTCTGCAATCTGTAGATATCTTCTCTTCTCAGCATCACTCATTTCATCTTCATCTGGACCTACTTCTATATCAGGTTCCACTACATCATCAGACACCGGTCTATTATTACTATTATTAGGCCTATTATTACTATCGTTATCGTTAGGCTTATTATTATTATTTCTATTATCATCAGGCCGTTCCGTTATAGACGTGAAAATCGGCCTTTTCGTCGCATCCGGTCTTTTTGTCGTCTCCGGCCATTTCGGTCCTTCATTTGGAAAATAAATTGGTCTTTTTGTGACTGGTCTATTCGTGATTGGTGGTCTATTTTCATCTACGATAGCAGGTTTGACACCCGGCCGGTTTAGCAAAGGATTCTGTGTCGTATAACTATTGGGAAAATTCAAAATACTGCCTGCTGAAATATTAGAAGAATACGGCCCTTTTGTTGTTGCTTTTCTATTATTATTAATGCCTAAGAAATCAAAGGCATTATTAAATTCATTATTTGTATTAACAACTCTTTTGTTATTATTGTTATTTGTTCTCCTGTTATTATTATTTACATTATCAGTTCTTCTATTATTGTTATTTTCAACACGTCTATTGTTACTATCAACGAAGTGTATATTGGAGTTAATTAAATTAACTTTCTTTGCTTTTTCTGTTGTAATTTCGTACCATGTTTTTGCTGTTGTAGTTTTTCTGGTAGTTTTTCTTGGTTTAGTTGTGGTAGGGTAGAAACTGAAAGGGTCTAAATTTCTAGGTCTCTCTGTGTTTTGGAAAAATATATTTTCTTCGTATCGCCTTGTTTGTTTGTTTGTTGGTCTTTTAGTTTGGACTGATGGTTTGACATTTTGGTATGGTTGTAAGAAGGCGTTGAAGAAATCTGGAAATAAAATTGACAAATGAAGTCTTAATGGAAACTGTTTTGATAGTTGATGTCTTTAGACAAAATGTATCCAAACATAAAAATGTATTTCGCGTGAACGGCTGGACCAATTTCGCTAATTCTTTTTTTGTGTTTGTAGTTGTCAAGAGAAGGTTCTAATGAAAGAAAAAAATAAGAAAGTTGCGCAGAAAATTAGGTGAAACCGCGGGGTGCAGCTAGTCTAACCAACAAACTAAGCAACTAGGCTTGTGTTATGGTAGCTAAACTGATAGAATACTTATATACCTATTTTTTTCTTCTAAATATATACATATTTTAATATACATATAGAAACACCCAGACAAGAAACAAAAACTTTACATAAATAATTGTTTGAGGCGGGAATCGAACTCGCAACCTTCTGCGTTCTAGGTGTTCACAGAGGTCGTCAAATATGAACCTTTACAGCTATGATTTCAAGATGTCTTGACCTATGATGTCTTACCAACAAAAAATATGCCTTGACCTATGATCTATGATGTCTTACCAACAAATTGACAGGTGACCTGCGTAGTCAAAGCCAGTAATATAATTGTTCTCAGAGGACCAATTCTTGTCATTTTTGTAACATTTTTAACCTGAAAAAAGAAAAGAATTCATTTTAATGAATAATTTCGAAGAAAGCCAATTCAAAATTCAAATATGTCACGTAGAAATTGAATTCTGACGGATCTGATCAACGCACAGCCTAAACCGCTAATCGTAGAGAACTGAAACTTGGAGGGTGTGTTCTTTGCATGACGTAGGCATGCAATTAAAAAGGATTTTCAGAAATTCTACCCTTTAGGGGGTGAAAAAGGGGGGCAAAGTTTGTATGGGACATCGTGATTACTTGGTTTATTTTCGTCTTCGATTGAGCAAAAGCCAGTATTTTAATAAAAAAATAAAGTTTCTGGTCCCTACAGCAAACGGCACAAATAATAATCCATCACCGATGGATACTTACATCTTACATACTTGGCTGTATGAACGAATCGTGCAAAACCAAAACATAAAAAAAAAGATGATAGATAAACAAGTACGTATTTCTATTGTCTTAAGCTCTACATATTTTCTCATGAGTAATTAAATCAAATTATACTTCGCTGTGGTTTTTTTTAACAACCTACTCTACTCTATTACTCTATAAATAAATATTGCAGGACATTCCACACATCGCCATCTAGTCCCAAGCTAAGGAACTACACTTGTGTTATGGGAACTAGACAACTCATATACTACTTATATACTTTTCCTTTGTAAATATATACTTATAATACATAGAAGCAACCAGACCACAGATAAATATCTAAGCATAAATACTTGTCTAAGGCAGAAATCGAACCCCTTTGGCACAATGGTCACCATGCTGGACTGCCAAACACAGGGTTGCGGGTTCGATTCCCGCCTCAGACATGTATATATACTTAGATATTAGTCTGTGCTCTGGTTGTTTCTATGTATTATAAGTATATATTTAAAATAAAAGTATAAGATATAAGTAGTATATGGGTTGTCTAGTACCCATAACACAAGTGTAGTTACTTAGCTTGGGGCTAGATGGCGATGTGTGGAATGTCCTACAATATTTATTATTATTTTATTAAATCGATCGATCTTCGCGGCCAGTGCGAATCACCAAAACGATAAGGCGACCCGGAAATGCCTGCTTCCGCCGCGAATTCCGCGCTCTTGAAGAGTATTAATAGCTTTTCGACATGTATTGTACATCAATTTACTTTAAAATATCAAAATCGATTAAAAATTTGACTCCATTTGCAAAATTATAGCGTTTTCAATGATTACTTTTACCTCGCCTTGTTTGGTGCAAACAATGTGTTTTAACGAAGGGGTTTTAATACGAAAGAAGGTGTTCTAGACGTTTAGTTCTTTATGGCGCGTTGCGAAAGGGGGCTAGACTGAAAAAATTAAGACCAAAAGTTCTAACGACACTTTTTGATTTCATTACAATTCCTCTACTAATTAATCGAAAGAAACTTCGTTCCATCCGGGTGTCCCTTGACATCTCTAAAGTTTTTTTATTTCAAGACTTTTTTTAATTTTTTTATGGCTTCGCACGGTTTGTGCATTTAGCCAGTGTCAAGTTATATTTTGCATCAAATTATGACCCGATTTTTCATAAATCGGGCCTAAAGTGTTTCAAAACAGTCAAAGTCGTCATAGTCCGTCAAGTCAGGGGCTATAGTAAAGCGGTGGCAAGTTTACCATAACCTTAATAGGAGATTTGGAGGCAACGAGAAAACTTCATGTTTGACACTTAATTTTATTTTCACTACATTTGTGCACTTTCACAGAACTAAATTGAATAACATTCCACCAGAATTATACAATTCAACTTGGGTTACAACTAAGTTTCATGAAAATAAAACTGCAGTTCGACATGTTGTTAACTCGTTCCCGCCAAAACTCCTCACGACTTTTGGAAATTCGAACAATTTTCGAAAATTTTTAGTAAATTTTTACTTAAAAACCAGCTGTTTCATACAAATACTTCGAACGAAATGTTCGAATTTCTAAAAGTCGTAGAACAAAAGTTGTTCGCCTAGACATCTGCAGCCCCCTAATGTATTAAAACCCCTTCGCTAAAACACATTCTTACAATACATACTTACTTAAAACATACTTAAAATACAGACAGAAACACCGAGACCTAGATTGAGTCAACTATCGTGTGTAAAACCGCGGGGTACACCTAGTTAATACATAAATATAGCATACGTTTGATTATAATCGAAAACAAATCAATTATAGAATCATCTTCCTCAACAGCTATAATAACTCAAACTTGAATTATTAGTTCTTGTATATAAGAGGCTGATATAGTTTAGGATCCCTTTAAGAACGACCTTCATCGAGCCGCTTAATGGATGAAAAGTATTTTTTATCAAATGAAATAGGTCAATAAATATATATTTTGCAATTGGGTTGACGAAAAAATTACAGTTTCTGTTTTTTTTTAGCATTTCACTGGTTTTAATCGGAGATCCCGTGAAGAATGACCCTTATCGAGCTGTTTAATGGATGTAAAGTATTTTGTATCAAATTAATTGAGTTTTCAGTCAAAATATTTCAATTTTATTGCAAATGGGTTGACTAAAAAAGATTCAGTCCAGAATATTATTAATTAAAAATTTATTTCTTTTTACTTTTTTTTAACATTTCACTAGTTTGGTTAATAGACAAATTCCATACCAATGACAGAAAATAAAAATTAATTAATCATTCTTGACTTTCATTGTAGCGGTCGTGAGTAGTCGGTGGATGGAGGCGGTTCAAGACCGCTGTTTGTGGCGTCGTTTGGGGGAGGCCTATGTCCAGCAGTGGACGTATATGGGCTAATATGATGATGATGAATCATTCTTAACCGAAATTTGTAGTAAACTCATTTATAATATATTTACTGACCTATTTAATTTGATATGAAATACTTTATATCTATTAACCAGCTCAAAGGTCGTTCTTAAAGGGATCCTATACTATAAGTAGACGCTGTTAGAGGCGAGGAACGGAAATAACCACAACCTTAATATTTTTTTGATTACGGAAAAAATTAACGTTAGATGGAAATTTTGAAGTGTAACAAGAAACCTACACTCAGGGGTTTTTGAGATGGAGTCATCTTTTGTTGTGTTGCATTCATAGTAGGAGTTTTTAGGAATTAAATAATAATTTCGTAAAAATATGGAAAATAACTTAAAAACAGGGGCTTTATTCTGCTATTTTGCATTAATGGATTTACCATTGTCATCGAGACTCTGATGATATTATATCGAGATTGTTACTTTATTTGGTATTCTGCTAAATATATATATACACTAGCTGAGCCCCGCGGTTTCACCCGCGTAAGTCCCGATCCCGTAGTAATTGACTCTAGAAAACGTTTGTATGGGAAAAAGGAAAGGGCTGTTTTTAGGGTTTTCCCGGAAATTATTCGATTTTTTCTCGCCTTTTAAACCTTCCCTAGACCTCCACGAACATTTCAAGACTAAGATAAGATAAATCCGTTCAGCCGTTCTCGAGTTTTAGTGAGACTAACGAACAGCAATTTATTTTTATATATATAGATACATATAAAATGCTTTGTCCTGACTGACTGACTGACGGATCAACGCACAGCCTAAACCGCTGATCGTAGAGACCTGAAATTTGGAGGGTGTGTTCTTTGCATGACATAGGCACCGGATAAGACAGGATTTTTCGTAATTCCACCCCTAAGAGGGTGTAAAAGGGGGGCAAAGTTTGTATGGGACAACGTAATTCCTTGGTCCAATCTACTTCAAATTTTGTATAAACATTCTTTAACAGAATTGATGGAACACGTGTTTCGTATTTTATTGAAATTCATCCCCTAACGGGGTTAAAAAGGGGTAGAAAGTTATTTTGGGGGTGAGTTGCTTAAGAGTACCATTTTCGACGTCTACGCGGACGAAGTCGCGGGCAAAAGCTAGTGTAATATATTGTATTAATATATATATAATATATATGTGTTAGCAGACTTAGGCCCCAGGTTTGCATAATATTTGTTTTATTGTCAATCTGAAAAACAATTCATTTGTTCATTTTCTTGTTATTTTTTCACAAAAAATCCTTTTCATTACTCATACTCCGAAAGTAGGTGTAAAGGTGCCTGAAGAGCGTGTTGAAAGAAAAACTTTCAACCCTAGGGAGAATCGCTTTCACTGACAGCTGTTATGTCAAATTATGGCTTCGCACGACGTGTGCAATGTGCTTGTAGCCAGTATCAGTATCATGACGCATTAGGAACTTCAAATACCTAACCTCCTTGCTTTGCAAAACACTACATAATGTATAACTTCTTTGGTCTCAACCTTTAAAGAGGATCAGGTAGTATGGAGTCTCTCATTCACTCTCGCTATTAGGAAGAATTTTATGTATTATTCGTAATGAAAAGCACAGTGTTTACCTCGGGTAAAAGACTCATTAAGTCCCTTTGAACTATCGAACCTCGAACTCCGTCTCGGGACTCAATCAGTGACTTTCACACCTAGGGTAACAATGTACTATTAGTTTATCTTGTATTTGCAAATGAAAATATAGTATCTTTAAGTACAAGAACAAAGTCAAGACTCAAAATTTCCATATTCTGTTGGAATCACATTGAATCGTCTTGAATTCTAAGTTACGATGTGTGTTTTCCGTTATCTTGTTACCATAACACAAGCCTAGTTTAGCTTGGGAGCTTAATGGCACTGTCCTACAATGTCCTGCAATATTAAATTACCCACCAACAGTATGGAAAAAGTCAGAGTTACCAAATAAAAGAGTTCTGAACAAAAGGCAAAACAAAAGGCGCCAATAATTAGCTTGTTTACATCTAGAAGTCTAACGGGGCATTATTGTACGTAGAGATAAAATAAATATCACAAAGAGAGAGAACAACTGCCAGAACATGCCAGTGGCCTCGCACGGATTGTGCATACAGCGTAAGGTCATCTATTTGAAAAAATAAAGTTGTTAACGTCTAAAAAAATGATGAATGCACCTGCATTCACAAAAACATGACGTCATGCATCATATTCCGGAAACGTGTCATGTTATTGACAAGGTAACTTGCCATAGCAACGTATTATCGTTGCTATGGTTATCATCAATGTTTTCTTATGAGACGTTATCACGTAAAATAACCGACTTTACAAACAACCATTTCTTTTCTTTTACTTTATAATACTTCTTGTTCATTGTAAAAATAAAGTGTTTCTGTGTTTTTTTTATTACTCACAGGGTTGCGGGTTCGATTCGCGGGTCTGGTTGTTTCTATCTGTTATAAGTATATATTTACAAAAGAAAACTATTTAATAGTATATCCGTTGTCTAGCACCCTTAACCCAAGTCTAGTTACTTAATTTGGGGCTAGATAGATGTGTGGAATGTACTGCAATATTTATTTTTATATATTTATAATACTCTCTACGTCTTTTGAATGTATTATATCTCTATGGTCATCGTGCTGCAGCGATCTTGCGGTCAAATCATTAAAGTTATGAATAACATATTTATATTCAAAGAATGGAGGTCTGAGAACTGAGATACATCTTAAAGCGCCCACACTATACTCTAAACCACAATAACACTAAGGTATTTTGTTTTGCCTACTTTACTACCTTTTCCGTATTATTTTAAGGTGAAAGGGTACCGGTGCTCTCTCCATACAAACGTAGTCCACTGTTTCCTCCCTGGATAATGACACTGACATAATAATACATATTAGTACAATGTTACCCAAGGTGTGAAAGTCACTAGCGTAGCGAGGGCGCTAATAGTTCGAGGGACTTAATGAGTATTTTACCCGAGGTAAACACTGTGCTTTTCATCACGAATAATACATAAAATTCTTTATAATAACGAGAATTAATGAGAGACTCCATACTACCTTTGGCAGTATGTATGAGCCGTGTGAAGTCATAGGTGTTATTCTTTGGTGTTACCTAAAGCAAGGAGGTTAGGTTTTTGAAGTTCCTAATGCGTAATAATACTGATACTGGCTACAAGCACATTGCAGAAGCCGCGCGAAGCCATAATTTGACATGACAGCTGTCAGTGAAAGCGTCTTTCTACACGCTCTTCAGGCATCTTTAGACCTACTTTCGGAGTATGAGTAATGAGAAACCTATAACTGCCATGACTATGCCCCTATGTTTTGGTTTTTTCATTTTCTAATTATCATAGAAATTAAGATTTAAATTTAAAATAAAAACGAAACATAACATGGTCATGGCAGTTGTAAGTTTTATGCAACAAAAATATTTGCTCTAGTGTCATTATCCAGGGAGAAAACAGGTGACTACGTTTGTATGAAGAGAGCCCCCGGTACCCATTCCTCTTAATAATTATAAACAGCGATGACAGAGTAAAAAATTCAGTATTCCTACCACGAGTTGCTTTTTTTTTTCATGCTAGGTCACAATTTGACCACTATCACACCTGTTTGATGGTAGGTGACGATGCGATCTAAGATGTAGCACGCGGTGTCTAGAAGATACCTGTTCACTCGCTACTTGAAGACAGACAACATTGTACACGTCAGGAAAAACAGACTCAGGCAACTGATTCCATTCCCTTGCTGTACGATTATAGAATGACGGAGCTGTTTGGTATTCTACAAACTTTGAACCTGTTTGATATTGACTCGCGCGCATCTAGCTACACCCCGCGGTTTTACCCGCGTAAATTCAGAATAGGGATAAAATGTAGCCTATGTCCTTCTTTTTTAAGCGACCTTAAGAAAAAGAGGAGGTTCTCAATTCAGTTGTATGTTTTTTTTAAGGATTTTCGAGAATATCTTCTTTGTTTTTGACTGGGTTTGATTAAGAAAACCTTACATGGTATCATCCAATCCGACTTCCAAATATTTAGTTACGTTTGTAATACGCAGGCTCAGTAATACGCAGGCTTAGTAATACGCAGGTTCAGTAATACGCAGGCTCAGTAATACGAGGAAGTGAAACTTTGCTTTACCTCCGAAACGACGATGTTTTCATTAATATAACTCTATTTGTATTTGACTTTGAGTGTTTTTTTTATAATCCGTTGTATTTATGATTATTATTTTGAACTTTTTAGATTATTTTCGTATATATTAAACTTTTTAGTTTTTTTTTGTAATTTATTTTTGAATTTGGTTTTTAATTTTTTTTTATATTTATTTTAGCGTCTTAGCTCATGCGTGACAGACGAAGTATCTTTCACATTTATAATATTGGTTAGGACTAGCAGAATACCGTAGTTTTCACCAGCGTAAGTCCCGGATCCCGTGGGCAAAATAATAATACCTACAAAAGGGCAAAAAACATTACCCTCCGGTTTTCCGTAGTCGGATTTAAGTAGCCTTGTGCTACTTTCAAATCCTGAGAATTTCTATCTTTATACCAAGTTTCATCAAAATCGTTTCAATGGAATCAGAAAGATTAGAGGTTCAGAACAAAATGCAAAAAATATACAAATCATGGTAGGGTTACATATTGTTCGAAATCTTATAGAAAACGGGTTATTTTTTTGGCGCGTAAAAAATAAATATTTTTGCATAATGTTTGTTTTTGAGTCGCAAAATAATATAAAACTGGGTAATTTTTACGAAAAGCTAGAAATTGAATTCCGAGTGAATCCGGGTCGTAGTCCTTATAGGCATTAAAAAATTAAAAAATTAAACAGTCTTATCTACTTTATAAGGTGCATGTAGGAGCCAAAAGCAAAATATCGGTCGCCGATAAATAAAATCTCATGAAAAAATGTTGTTGTGTACAGTTTGTAAGGGCTAAGAAAAGGTTTTTAATAACCTTTATATTAGATTTTCACATTGAAAATAAAGCAAATATTTATCTATAAATGACCTGTTTTTAAGTAGTTGCGAAAGGGGGCTAGGACGGAAAAAATGAAGACCAAAAGTTGTAACGACACTTTTTGATTTTATTACAATACCTTCACTAATTAATCGAAAGGAACGTTAATGTGGCAGGTGGTCCTTGTTACTCGCAAGTACCATATAATTTTATTTTATTTTATTAAAGTTCAAGCACGTCAACTACCAAGGCGTTTGATGCTTCGGAGATGAATCCTACTGGGAACATATCTGACTGCGAGCTTCCTTAATAGTTGGTTACGATAAAACCAGTCGCGTCACCCTTGCAAAAGATCAGAATTATTATAAAAAAACTTGAGATGTGTCAACGAAGTTTCTTTCGATTAATTAGTGAAGGAATTGTAATAAAATCAAAAAGTGTCGTTACAACTTTTGGTCTTAATTTTTTCCGTCTAGCCCCCTTTCGCAACGCGCGATAAGGAACTTCGTTCGAAAAGTCCAAAGTTCACCGTCGTTTCACTTTGCCGCCGTCACCGCCCAAAGGTAATTTATTTTTATTTTATTTTATGATGCAATAAAGTGCGTTATTAGACGACAGGCATTTTGCCTTTGGCTCCTATATGCACCTAAACACATTCTTAGATTAATTACTAATTTACTGTTGTGATTCACAATTTTTTAATTAGTTATTTTTCAAATATAAATACCTATTAATAAACGTGGCAATGAGTAATGTAGTAGCTATGAAGCCAAATGCCAAGTAACTAAGTACTTATTAGAAATCGCGCTTTAAGTACTTATTAGATTTATGCGTAAAATATTTAATAGTACATTACGATAATTATAAATGTGGTAAATTGATCTCTGCATAGAGGTGGTTTATCACGCGCGAGCGGTAGCGAGCGTGTTTAGAAGCCAAGATGCAAAGATCAATTCCACACGTGTATCGTACGACGTTTTTTATCACAGTTGTGAATAAAAGAAAAGACTTGGAAAGAAAAGAAAATAATAAATAACAAAATATTTGGTGATAAGTCTATGTTTACAATTTATTTGGCAATTTTTTTTGTTAATTATACTCTCGAAAGGCCAGGCAAAAGACTTTTATATATACAGCCTATACAGCCTCGTCTGACATACAATATTTTTAAAGGTTTTTTCCATTTGTCGGGGGTTAAAAACAGAATATAATGGTACAGAAAAAAAAAATTTAGGTAAAGAAAAAACAAACACTAAATTTTTAATCATTTTTTGATGCGTTATCAGTATCACATAAAATTCGTTCGTAAACCGATTTTTTATACAACCATTTTTGCTAGCTTAAAAACTTCTTTTTGGTACCTAGTTTTTTTTTATCCATCAAAACAGTATAACCCAGATAAATTAAGAATGTTTCACCTATCATGTAATTAGCAGTAAGATACCAATTTAACTTATCAGGATAACTTTTTACACACTAGTGGCGTCAAAGCAATGTAAAACGCACGCGTGCGTAATACGTTGGATTATGAGCCTATAAGCGGTTGTATAAGATCCACTTTATGAGCAACTGTAATAAAAAGTAATTTAATTGTTTTTTTTTAAATTAAAATTATGTATTGTCTATGCCGCGAATTTTACTTGCGTATAAGTCCCGAACCCGTGAGAATTCCGGAATAAATAGCTTATGATACTCAGCTGCCCCCAAAGTCTTTCTGTGAAATTTCATCCAAATCCGAATGGGAAAAATTGTGTACTTCGTTCTCTACACAGTTCTCATTTTTTGTTTAGTTTTGCATTTAAAACTAATACATACACGGAGGTCAGAGCATCTATAAAATGAAGAATTTTTGTGTTATTTTTATTTCAAGTTTTGATGTCCTGAATTGAAATAAAAGTATTAAAACATGTAATTTTTATTACTCTGCTCAATAGGTGACAGGCATTATGAAAAATGCCCGGGCAATATGATTATTTCAGTAGTTATAATCATATTGGACATTTTACATAATGCCCGGACATTATGTATAACGTCCAATTAATCACTTAGTCCATAACTTATACATGTATAGAAGATTGATTCAAGAGGAAGGTTTTCCTCTTAAATAACTCTATCTATTAAAAAAAACCGCATCAAAATCCGTTGCGTAGTTTTAAAGATCTAAGCAAACATAGGGACAGACAGCGAGAAGCGACTTTGTTTCATACTATGTAGTGATTACAACTTAGACCCCAAGACAATTTAAAAAGTTAATAAATTCAAGCTAAAACGTGATACCTACCTAAATAAAAAATTTGAAAAAAGATAAAATCAAATATTTAAGTTCCTTCGTTTACAAGTTTATTGAGAGTGTAGGATTTTTCCATTATATTGCGGGTTGAATGCCTAGAAATATGTAAAAGAAATAAAAAAAAGTGTGTGTGTCAGCTCCGACGCACGACTGGAGTTTACTCCTTAAGTACGAGTATCTAACCATACGCAATACACTCACAGCCAAATTAGAAAGTTGCGCACTAAAGGTGCGCACCAAAAACGTGACACGATTTTCGTTACTTGTTAGTAGGTTTTACCCCTCGGATTTTTCTCATACCGGGCGCCTTATATATGAAAATCGATTCTTAAGGAGTAAACTCCAAAAAAAAGGTATAAGAAATAAGATCTCAGGAGCCGTGTGCCTCCAAAAAGCGCGTTCAAACAAACACCTTAATAATACTAGTATAGGTGGTTTAACTTGGTTGAACTTATTTCGGTAAAGTCATTGACATACGAAAAGAACAGTGCCATCTGAATAAAATCTCGTTTAACGATAATTACACTGGTTTCTTGAATCCGGAAAAAACCGGAAAGACTTTCCATAAGTTGAAGTCTCTTACGTGTGACACGGTCCAATATTTTCATGAATATTTAATCTATACTTAATATTATAAAGCTGAAGAGTTTGTTTGTTTGTTTGAACGCGCAGGAACTACTGGTTCGAATTAAAAAAATCTTTTTGTGTTGGATAGTCCATTTATCGAGGAAGGCTTTATGCTACTTTTTATCCCGAAATTCCCACGGGATCAGGAGTTACGGGGGTGAAACCGCGGAGCGCTGCTAGTTACTAAGAAATTGACACAAACTATTGACAAACTTAGTCCGATAAGTGCTATAAATATTTATTTTGGCACAATGGTCACCATGCCGGACGCCAAACACAGGGTTGCGGGTTCCATTCCACGTCTCAGACAAGTATTTATGATATTATTTGTCTGTGACCTGCTTGTTTCTATGTATTATAAGTATATATTTACAAAAGAAATAGTATATAAGTAGTATATGAGTTGTCTAGCACCCATAACACAAGTCTAGTTACTTGCTTGGGGCTAGATGGCGATGTGTGGCATGTCCTGTAATATTTATTTATTTTATTTATTTATAACGGCAAACGTTATTTAGCCATTTACAAAAAGAAAAAAAACTTAAGGAAACAAAAAATACATACAACCGAATTGAGAACCTCCTCCTTTTCTTGAAGTCGGTTAACAATAAAAAATAGACAGTAGCCGATTCTCAGACCTACTGAATCTATACTTATAATATAAAGCTGAAGAGATTGTTTGTTTGTTTGTTTGAACGCGCTAATCTCAGGAACTACTGGTTCGAATTGAAAAAATTATTTTTGTGTTGGATAGTCCATTTATCGAGGAAGGCTATAGGCTACTTTTTATCCTGATATTCCCACGGGATCGGGAGTTACGCGGGTGAAACTGCGGAGCGCTGCTCCAGTAGTTCCTGAGATTAGTGCGTTCAAACAAACAAACAAACCCTTCAGCTTTATAATATTCGTATAGATTGGAATATTCAAAAATAGAGTAGGAATGAAAGTCGAGCATAAATTTTTCACAAAAATACATTGGTGCACGGCCGGCCTGGACTCGAACCAAAGAGGATTTAAATACTACGTATTCGAACCCAGAAGCTTCAAAAAAAAGTCTCCCTCGAGTTTCATTCTGAAGGTCGTGGGTTCTACCACTAAGCCAACACCGCTTTTTTCTGCGTACCTTAGGAATCTATAAAATAAAAAGCAGATTCCTTTCAAAAATATTAATTTAAGTCGCGTAGTGATAAAAACAGTCTGCTAGTGTTGAGAGGCAGATTTAGAGTATACAAATTGTTGAAACACAATGATAGCGCGATCTAATTTTACGTGTGGCGCCATCTAGTATGGCAATTGATGAAATTAAATAATAGATATAGGTACATCCATGCCGGACTGCCAAACACAGGGTTGCGGGTTCGATTCCCGCCTCATACATGTATTTATGCTTAGATATTTGTCTGTGGTCTGGTTGATTCTATGTATCATAATTATAAATTTACAAAAGAAAAGTATATTTATGTAGTATATGAGTTGTCTAGCACCCATAACACAAGTGTAGTTACTTAGCTTGGGGCTAGATGGCGATGTGTGGAATGTCCTGTAATACTTATTTATTTCTGGTCTAAGTATATTTACAAATGCTTACTTATTGGCCGCGACTTTTCGCGTAGAAGTCGAAAATGGTTCTAAAGGATCACGTTGTCCTATGCAAACTTTCCCCTTTTTTACCCCGTATAGGGTAGAATTTTGGAAAACCTTTCTTATCGGATACCTACGTCATACAAAGAACACACCCTCCAAGTTTCAGGTCTCTACGATCAGCGGTTTAGGCTGTGCGTTGATCCGTCAGTCAGTCATTCAGGACAAAGCATTTTGCCCGCGACTTCGTCCGCGTAGAAGTCGAAAAAGGTTCTAATAGGATTTTAATTGGTTTTAACTCTATTTCTTTGGGTTTTAAAATTACCAAAATCGGTAGGTTAGTTTAAATATTCTTTTATATTTTTAATTTTAAAAAAAGTAGTAAAACATGTTATATTATTATTGTTTGTACGTTTTTTTTGTTACTTGCACATGAAACTCGAAATAAAAGAATTGTTATTTAATTTTTTAATTAAATTTAAAACGGCATATTTTTGTTTATCTGTCTGTTTGTTTGTTACTTATACCTACATTAAAAAACGTCTAAACCAAATTAAAATCTAGTGTTAACTATAAGATAGATGAAAAGATTAGTATTTGAAGAAGCCACAATGTTATTGGCCTTCAGTGTGCGTGTCAGAAAAATATGCACGCGATTGGTGACACTTTCATAAGAGGATAGGGTACCGGTCACTCTCGCCATACAAACGTAGTCGACTGTTTCCTCCCTGGATAATAACAATAGCACAAATATTTTTGTCGCATAAAACCTGTACGCGCGCATCTTAAAATTTAACTCTCGCAGCTTCGACCTATTTTATTTTCGGGTTACGCAGCTTCAACATGTGACTTTTGTGTTACAGATGCGCGCGCATCTTTAAAAATCACTCTCATCATTTTTTCATAACGCGCTTAAAGAAGTATAACTTCAAAAATCTGAAAATTGATAAACAGTTTTCTTTACATTAAAAAATAAATTAGGCACAGTATGCTTTGTAAGTGCACTATCAGTTAGCCAAAATAATACTTTAAACAAGTATTGGACTTACGACCTTCTTCTAATAGACGTTACACACAAACGTAAATACTTGAATTGAAAGTACTCAGTGTGATTATTATTGTCAACATGTTAGCTAAGTGTTTAGTTGTGTGAGTGGTATAAGCCGGCACCCGCTACACCGACCGACGACGACGGTTCGATCCACAGGTTACGTTGTTATAATGTTCAAATAGTGCTGCACAGGATAGTAAACGTTACGGTGGCGGTGTACTTATGAACGTTGATTGTAGATGAAAAATACCTAAAAACTTGCGTCATAATGACAATTTTCATAGAGATAATAAAACTATTACATAATGTGGTTTAACACTGTTTTTACTCTTAAAAACGATTTATCGAATAACGTGGGATGCATCCTTTATTGATAATAAATATTATTGTAACTTTATAATTATTTATTTATCGTTTTATTGTGTGTTTGTGGGAGCGTACGACGACGCACGACGGCAGCGGGTTTGGCCGGAAGACCAGCGCTGCAGCCAAGTTACGCTTGACTGTGGCTTACAGCTGAGGTCGACCCATTTGGGGCAGCACATGGCTTCTTAAATATTCTTAGGCTTAGTGTATGTTTCTTTCTTCGTTGTATAATGTTACCTATTTCTTTGTGTGTGTTTAATTTTAAAGTTGTCGTGTGCCTGCACCGAATAAATGTTTTTCTTTCTTTCTTTCTAACTTTATAAAAAACCTACATATCTCTCAGGCATAATAATATTATCTAGACGATATATACAACGCCAGTATCTATTCATCTAGTACCTGTATTACCCTCTCAGCTTAGTCGACCGTGTCCAGAGGAAAGGCCTCGTCAATACGTCTGGAGGCAACTAAGCCGCGGGTTTCATCACGATGTTTTATTTGACGACACAATTGACACAATGGTCACCTGGACTGCCAAACATAGGGCTGCGGATTCGATTCCCGTCTCAGACATTTATGCTTAGATATTTGTCTGTGGTCTGGTTGTTTCTATGTATTCTTATTCTAAACATAATATAAAATGCTTTGTCCTGACTGACTGACGGATCAACGCACAGCCTAAACCGCTGATCGTAGAGACCTGAAACTTGGAGGGTGTGTTCTTTGACGTAGGCATCCGATAAGAAAGGATTTTCCGAAATTCTACCCCTTAGGGGATGAAAAAGGGGGCAAAATTTGAATGAGACAACGTGATTCCTTGGTCCAATCTACTTCAAATTTTGCATAAACATTCTTTAACAGAATTTATGGAACACGTGTTTCATATTTTATTTTTTATCCTCTAACGGGGTTAAAAAGGGGGAGAAAGTTATTTTGGGGGTGTTTGGTTAAAAGTACCATTTTCGATGTCTACGCAGACTAAATCGCGAACAAAAGTTAGTAAAAGTATATATTTACAAAAGAAAAGTATATAAGTAGTATATGAGTTGTCTAGCACCCATAACACAAGTGTAGTTACTTAGCTTGGGGCTAGATGGCGATGTGTGGATTGTCCTGCAATATTTATTTATTATTATTAGCATTCCCATAATTCCTGAAAAAAATCTGATCGTGTCACATGTGAGACTTGCAGATTTACGACCCTAGGTATGAAAGAAATATTTTTTTATCACAGTTGCTCATAAAGTGGATCTTATTCAATCGCTTTTAGGCTCATAATCCAACGTATTACGCACGCGTGCGTTTTACATTACCTTGACGACACTAGTGTGTAAAAAGTTATCCTGATAAACCACACTTGTATCGCAATGTACTATTTGATATTTATTATTTAAATCGGTCTTGTATATACAAAAAAACCGGCCAAGTGCGAGTCAGACTCGCGCACCGAGGGTTCCGTACAAACCTGTAGGTATATAAGTAAAAGTTATGGTATTTTTATTGCTAAATGAAATCCATAACATAACAATGTGGAAAGCTGACGGTACCTTGTCAATACATATATGAAAACATTATGTATGTTCGGAAAAATCTTCATCTCTTTAAGAAGAGAAGTGATAGACATAATTTTAATACTAGAAATAGGCACAATTTGGATCAATCTCGGTTTAGATTGGCTAAGGTACGAAATTCTTTTATGGGGAATTGTGTAAAATTTTATAATAAAATACCACTGCGGATTCTACAACTGAACGAGACAAAATTTAAAACATGCATAAAACGCACACTATGTAGACAAGCATATTATAAATTAGCGATTTGCATGAAATTTTGTGTGCATATCGGGTAGGTCTGAGAATCGGCCAACATCTGTTTTTTTTTAATCGCTGAACAACGTTTGCTGGGTCAGCTAGTAAGTTTATGATTATTAAAAAAAATATACTATGTGATGTAACTAAAAATTTAAGATTTTCGGAATTTTTCCTATATGTGTACTTTATAACGTTGCTTCATGCCAAATTTCAAGATTCCAGGTCGTCTGGAAGTATCCTTTAGGTTTTGATTCCCTTGCGAGTATAGTTGCGAGTTTCAAAATATGCGGCTTTAATTGCTGTATCTTTTGATTGCGTTGACGTAGAAGTTTGATTTTGTTACAGCTTAAAGATATTATAGACTTGAGTATTTGTTAAGAATTTCAATATAATACCACTACGCGTTCATGAGTAAAGGGGTAATAAGTTTAAAATTATTAAAAATATTTTTATTATATGATGTAACTAAAAATTTATGCTTTTCGCAATTTTTCCTTTATCTGTGTTATAAGACGTTGCTTCGTACCAAATTTAAAGATTCTGAGTTCACGGGAAGTACCCTGTAGGTTTTGATTCCCTTGCGAGTAGTGGCGAGTTTCAAAATATGCGGTTTTAATTCCTGTTTCTTTTGATTGCGTTGACATAGAAGTTTGATTTTGTTACAGCTTAAAGGTATTATAGATTTGAGTATTTGATATGAATTTCAATATAATACCACTACGCGTTCATGAGGAAAGGGGTAGTAAGTTTAAAATT
Organism: Idaea straminata; assembly: GCA_951213275.1. Lineage (NCBI taxonomy): Eukaryota > Metazoa > Arthropoda > Insecta > Lepidoptera > Geometridae > Idaea > Idaea straminata. The sequence goes on from OX577872.1 coordinate 8,116,511, forward strand.
ATTAAAAATATTTTTATTATATGATATAACTAAAAATGTATACTTTTCGCAATTTTTCCTATATCTCTGCTATAAGACGTTGCTTCATACCAAATTTCAAGATTCTGAGTTCACGGGAAGTACCCTGTAGGTTTTGATTCCCTTGCGAGTGTCGAAAATTTGCGGCATAAACGGGAGTATCTTTTGATCGCGTTGACTTAGAAGTTTGATTTTTTCACAGCTCCAAGAGACCATAGACTTGAGTATTTGATATGAATTTCAGCTTGATACCTCCACGCGTTCCTGAGAAAAAAGGTCTTGACAGACAGACAGACAGACAGACAGACAGACAGACGGACAACAAAGTGATCCTATAAGGGTTTCCGTTTTTACCTTTTGAGGTACGGAACCCTAAAAAGAATCCAAAAGAACATTTGGTTTGCTATGAAAAGGCAAATAAAAGGTTTTTAAACCCTACAGCCTCATTTGTCATATTATTTATCCTAGGAGACCTTATTTATGCTTAATAAAAAAGGATCTTTTATGACCGGTCAAAATCGACGAATTTTATAAAGGCTGTATGCGTTCACTCAGTAGTCTTTGCCTTCCCTGACTGGGTATTAATTAAGAACTAAAAAAAACTTGAGAGGTGTCTAAGGTACACTCGGATGGAATGAAGTTCTTTTGATTAATAGTGAAGGAATTGTAATAAAATTTAATTATTTTTAAATTATAATAATATATTTTTTTATTATTAACAAATATAATGTAATATAAACTTAATCAGTAGGCTCAATTTTAGTAATTGCTTTCTATGAGAAAGAGAGAGAGAGAGAGAAAGAGAAACACACGCACGCTGCACTGTTTACAACTATAGCAAAAAGTGTCGTTACAACTTTTGGTCTTATTTTTTTCCGTCTAGCCCCCTTTCACAACGCGCGATAAGGAACTTCGTTCCAAAAGGCAATCTAAAAAGAATCATCAATATCGGTTAAGCAACGAAGTTATGCCCGAATAAAAATAACAAAAAAGCAACACGTTCCTGAGAAAATCGATGGTGACATACGAACAGACGGACAAGAGTGATCTTATAAGGGTTCCTTTTTTGAAGTACGGAACCCTAAAAATGCAAATTGAGAACCTTTTTTTGAAGTCAGTTAAAAATTAATGATAAGAAAAACTCCATTGGGCGTTAACTCTTAATACCTATAATTAATTATAGATAATAGATACTCACCAACAAGGAAAAATCATTTAAATTCCATAGTTACACAACACCAAAAATAAATTATAATATTTTATAATTATTTTACAACAGAAAAAAAATCAACCAAGAACTTTATAACAACAAGAAAACAGGTCAAATGTGATTATCAAACTAATAACACTTCACAGAGAAAAAAACAAGATAATCCACTTTTTTTTCTTTAATATTTAAAATATCACACGCGTACCAAAAAGGTTTTATCCATTATTATTATTAAAAACTATTTTTAAAATAGTTAAAAGAGGAAATATCGCTAGTTTATGGTTTAAAAAACATTCGATTAATTTAGTTTTTGTTTTTATTTTCATCAAGACGTGTTTACTCATCGATTTTGAAACGAACACTGGTTGGTTAATTTTTTTTATTAAAACTTTGTATGGAAATGTTTGAGCGTTGAGTTTATACTGCGTCTGATTGGCACGCAACCAGTCTTTAGGGTTGAAACATATTGTTGATCAGTGGCAATAAAAAAGCGGGTAGGCTGTGAGAATAAGCAGCAACTGACAGACTTTTAGGCTAGAAATTCTGCGTATGGTGTATATTTTGATTGCTAAAGTAATGAAAAAAAAATAATCACTAGTTTTTAAATATTTTTTATTCGTTGTTTTTCCTTGACCTTGAATGTATTGTATTTTGGGAAGATACTGCATTTTATTTATTGTTTTATTTTTTTTAAGTATTATATTTTAACCGTTTTAACGTTTTAATTTTTTTAATTGGCTCTTTTGAAAAAAATAATTATTTATTGTACATGCCGAATACCTACCTGATGATTTTATTTTGTCGAAATACTTAAATATTATTACCTTAAAGCTCATTTGTAATTTGTTTCTATGATCTTGGTTTTTATGGCTTTTAAGGCTTGTTTTTATTTTATTTTTGTGCATGACTACCCTAAATAATACAAGAAACAGAGAGAAAGGGTCAGGATGAAAACCAGCGCTGTGCAGCTGCGTCTCACATCATATGCTGAGCCTGCTCCTTTTGCTATACCTGCTTATTAATTTATTTCCTGTATAAAATTGTAATATTATGGCAATAAACGATTATTTATTTATTTATTTAATGGTTATTGGAAATCATATTGTTATACTGCCAAAAAACACGAACTGCATAATATACGCATATACTCATCTGATCTCATACACCCATCTAAGCACTTAACAATCTGCATCTATTCTTACTATAGACATTTGACTGTCCTTTGTAACTGTTCAGTTCAGTTCAGTTCATTTATTTGCGTAAAAGTTGGTACATTAATAAGAACTTATAAAATATTATTATACAGATTCTCAACTTTAGTCAAATGTATTGACATGCAAATACAAATTTATAGTACATACCTACATACTTTTATATAATACTATTAATTGGAAAATGTCAAAATTATATAAATATTATAAAAAAACTGCTGGAGGTGGAGCATATTATGATGTTCCATCATTCAGGAGCTCTCCTAGTATAGACATCACTCATCAGTCTCTGACAAAGGTTTATTGATTGAATATATATAAGTGTATTAATTACTATGTTAATTTATACCTTTGTGAGTAGAAAATAAATGATTTTTATTATTATGCGTTTTTTTAAGTTTCTTCTCTCTTTTTAAGAGGTAAATTTAACAGGGGCCAAAGCCAAGTGCGTTCTTTTTTGAAAATTTTCACTTTAAATAAATATAATGTAGCCTATGTTACTCCTAATGAATTAATTTATCCTCATACCAAGTTTCATCAAAATCTGTCCAGTAGTTTCGGAGCTTATTATACAAACAAACAAATAAAAATATGTTCTCTTTATATTACTGAAGACCTATAGAAGTAGATTCATTGTCTGGCAACCCTAGTAGAACTGGTGGTCATTTATAATGACAAGTTTGCGGGCTGCGCGGGCGCCGCTACGTCACGTGTGGGATAAGACATGAGCGGTAGCGGGAGCGATTTGCACTCTGAAACGGTTATATTTGATAGATGGTGACCCAATTTTTCCTCCTACCTGGTGGTATTTGTTTGGTTGGGATCCGACTCCTGCCTGCGGAGTTATGCCATGTTGAATTTGTTTCTTAGTTTGTTCAATAAAATAAAAATGCATCGTTCCTTCAGTAAAAGTATTTTTGATCTGATTTGATGTTGTCTTAAAAAATTAAAGGAAATTTCCAGCATCCGATACTTAAAGTTTAATGAAACTAAAACGCGTTGTTTTTCGGCAATAGTTCTTATATCTGATTAAAGATGTTTTATAAAAATTAGAGAAAACAAAACTTACTTAAATCTTCAGGAAGTCTTCTGTTTAAACTTATCTGGTTGGTGGGTGGTTCAGACCTTTCTGAAGGTCTATTCCACTATTTCCACTTAAAGCACCTGGGTGCTCACAGGCGACCCTTTAATGTTTGAGTGCTTTAGAAAATAAGCAACCGGAAGGCCAATTCTCGTTATCAAATTCAAATTATATTGCAATATAATTTCGATTACAAAAAAAATATTTTGAGGATATTTTGAGCTATTTTGAGGGTATATAAATGCAATCTTGTGCCTTCTTCTCATTGGTGGGCGCGTTTTGAAGGCACATATCTTAGTTTTTAAGACGTTTCTATGTGATCTTTGTAACACATGTATTAACTTTTGACTTTGACTTTGAATCGGAATGATATTGCAATTTTATATACGAGAATTTACCGCAATAAAGGTCTGCAATGCTCTTCCAACTGACCTCAAAGCTCTACATTATAATGATTTATTTAACGCGCTCTTCCAGTACCGTGTGTAGGTATTCACATTACCTTAGCCACCGCTCTCAAAGACGTAGCGTGCTGCGTGCTAACTGTTATATTTGATCGATATGCAAAACATTTTAGCATTATTATCCACAAATATAGTTCCTAGAGGTCAAAACCTATCATTTGATTCATTTTTAGAAACAAACCGTAACTATTTTTGAATAAAACCCGATATACGATCTAATAATTATCTGTTTTCTAACATTTTTTTTATCGAACGAAGTTGTTCATATCATGTTTTCAACCACAATAAACAAAAATATGGTTATTAAATTACAATATCCATTTATATCCATATAAGAAAAAAAGAGTATTTGATTACTTAGAGTTGCTTAAAACAAAGGTCGATTTTGGTAGCCTTATCAGCACCTGCCCTTAAGTCAAAGTTAAAAAAATGGCTCATAGAAAAAAAACCTTTTATAGTTTGTCTGAGTTTTATGAAGAAACAAAGATATTTTTTGAAATTGCCTTCCTACCTTATTATATTTTTATATTGCTATTATGAAAATATTAATTTAGTATTTAAGTTTATTATATTCCATGCCTGTAACGGGTAAGTTATTGTTACTTAATTAAGCCTATTTTAAGATCCTTGTGTACATAAATAAATAATAATAAATATTACAGGACATTCCACACATCGCCATCTAGACCCAAGTTAAGTAACTAGACTTGTGTTATGGGTGCTAGACAACTCATTTATTAGTTAAATACTTTTCTTTTGTAAATATATACTTATAATACATATAAACAACCAGATCACAGACAAATATCTAAGCATAAATACTTGTCTGAGGCGGGAATCGAACCCGCAACCCTGAGTTTGGCAGTCCGGCGTGGTGACCATTGTGCCAACTGAGTCGTCACTTAACTTTGCAATAAATGTCTTGATTTCTTGAAAGGCGCCTTCAATAAACTTGTATATAATCGCTTATAACTTGTCCCCCACCGTAACCTAGTAAGTACTATAAACAAGTACACACTTACAACAATTGTATTGTAACTTGACTGTCTACCGGACTTGTATTGACAACTTGGCTTAATGCCAACGTGGGTGTAATGAGGAATTAATTAAAGGGGGGGGCGAAAAAAATAAACAAAAGAAAAATGGATGTCTCTAAAGTCGGTTTATGAACGATTTTACGTGATAACGTCTTAAGAAAACGATAAAAATTTAGTTTTTCCTTTATATAAGTTTTCTATTCATCACTCAACACCATAACACAAGCCCAGATGAGCGATACTATTATTAAACAAACACGAGACGCGTCACGTTTACCATGGTATCTGAACATGACGGCGTCTTGGTATCGTTCTATCAATTTATTATATGTTTAAAAATATTCATTTGCATTCATCTTTGTACCGGATTACATAGAAGCGTCTTAAAAATTAAGTCAGGATGTGAGGAGGCTCTAAGTTAAGCGACGCTCGCCGATCGTGCAGGTTAAGCGACGTCTGGCGCGGTTATTACTTCGATTGGTGGCCAATTAGTAGTGTGGCAAAAGTGTGTTTCGTGAGCCCCTCCGTGCTTCGGAAGGCACGTTAAGCCGTTGGTCCCGGTTGCTACCTCTAGTAGCAGTCGTTAGGTCAAGTTAGAGGCCAGGCGATTTGAAAACTCTAACAATAGGTGAGCCACACCACTATACGAAAAGAAGAAGAAGAGGATGTGTGCCTTCGGAACGCGCCCACCAATGAGAAGAAGGCACAAGGAACTCATGGGGGTTTCTAACACCACCAAACAAAGTCATGGTGCCAAGTGACATGTGACGTTCCATCATGTTGTTCAGGCATGCCGTTCTCCTCTAGGCGAGCATGCTCAAATTCGAAAGTAATTCGCCAGTGATCGACATAGCTCAACGGATTAGCAAACTGAAGTGGCAGTGGGCTGGTCATATCTGCCGCAGGACTGATAACCGTTGGGGTAAACTTGCTCTGAAGCGGAGACCGCGAATTGACAAACGTGTAGGACGCCCTGTGACTAGGTGGAGCGACGACATACGCAAAGCGGTGGGCAGCAAATGGAGAAGAAGAGCCGATGATCAGGCTCAGTGGGTATGTTAGGAGATGCCTACGTCCAGCAGTGGACTGACACCGGCTGATGATGATGATGATGATGTTTGAAAGGCGAATTAGTCGGGACTGTTCTTAGTTATGTTGATCGAAACCTTTTAAGAGGAAAGAGTACCGGGCGCTCTCTCCATACAAACGTAGTCGACTGTTTCCGTGACACTAGAGCAAATATTTTTGTTTCATAAAGCTTATAACTGCCATGAGCATGCCCCTATGTTTTTTTTTGTTTTTAATCTTTATTTCTATGATAATTAGAAAATGAAAAAACCAAGACATATGGGCATAGTCAGGGCAGTTATAGGTTTTATGCAACAAAAATATTTGCTCTAGTGTCATTATCCAGAGAGGAAACAGTCGACTACGTTTGTATGGAGAGAGCGCCCGGTACCCTTGAAAGTTATGGGGGATAAAGGTCGGAGTTTTTTTTTAAATTCTGATGCGTCGGGGGTAAAAATCTTGCCAACTCATGTTTAAAAGGAAGATAATTAATTATACTCATACGTTGTATTTTGACCCCTTGAGTCAGAATTTTTTAGACCCGTTTTCCTTTAGTTCAATGTCCCCCGGCTTTTTGTGGTTTTAGAATAACATGTGTCATCACGCAATGAGGGTAATTTTGAAATTATCCGCATAGCATCGACGGACGGTTTTCCAGTCTTCCCGTGACCATGGTCGATGCAACCAGACGGACAGTGGAGCCCTATTACTAAGACTCCACTGTCAGTCTATCACCAGGCTGTATCTCTAGCCGTGAATGTTAGACAGTTGAATTATTTTTCTATTTTTTTCTTCTACACATCGCCATCTAGCCCCAAGCTAAGTAACTACACTTGTGTTATGGGTGCTAGACAACTCATATACTACTTATATACTTTTCTTTTGTAAATATATACTTATAACACATAGAAACAACCAGACCACAGACAAATATCTAAGCACAAATACATTTCTGAGGCGGGAATCGAACCCGCAACCCTGTGTTTGGCAGTCCGGCATGGTGACCATTATGCCAACTGGGTCGTTTTACAGATGATGTACAGTCGGCTGCATAATTGCAGCCCCCGGTAGAGTTCTAAAATTACTATTATTGGCATGTTTTAGTTCTAATAATTTTTGTTTGATTTTATGAGTTTAGAAGACTTTAAACTTCACCTAAAGCAGGTGTCTAGAATCTTGCTTGTGTTGAAAACATTCTTATAACAGCCGTTTTGGAGCTCTACGGTGGGTCTGCAATTATGCAGCCGACCGTACTAAGTATTTTTGTTGCCGCTATGACGACAAAAAACAATAAACAAAACTAAAAACAGAATATAATTGTACGGAACCGACTCTGACTCGCCCGACTCGCACTTGGCAGGTTTTTCACCCTCCCCTATCTCTCTAATGTTTAAGCTACCAAAATCGACCTTTGTTTTAAGCAACTCGTAATCAAATACTCTTTTTTTGTTATTTGGATATAAATGGATATTGTAGTTTAATAACCATATTTTTGTTTATTGTGGTTGAAAACATGATATGAACAACTTCGTTCGATAAAAAAATGTTAGAAAACAGAGAATTATTAGATCGTTTATCGGGTTTTATTCAAAAATAGTTAACGTTTGTTTCTAAAAATGAATCAAATGATAGGTTTTGACCTCTAGGAACTATATTTGTGGATAATAATGCTAAAATGTTTTGCATATCGATCCAATATAACAGTTAGCACGCAGCACGTTACGTCTTTGAGAGCGCGGGCTAAGGTAATGTGAATACCTACACACGGTACTGGAAGAGCGCCTTAACATGTCTAAATCCTATCACTATCAGTAGATAAAACACCCGCTCACCTACCGAACCTCAACATACCTATAGTAATAAAGACAACGAACTTGTTTTTAAAGTGCATAGATATTAACTAATAAAATATTTTCTATTTAAAACCGGTCAAAAAGGTCGATTCAAATATGTGATCTAAAATGATATGAAATTGGGACTGTGAGGTATTTTTGGTATCTGTACCTATCAAAAATTATTACAACTTAAGAGAAAAGGGTACAGGGGTATCTCTCCATACAAACGTAGTCGACTGCTTCCTCCCTGGATAATGACACTAGAGCAAATATTTTTGTTGCATAAAACTTAGTACCTGGATGACCGAGCTTTGCTCGGCATTATTTTTTTTTACTTAGTCTAACCTCAAAGCAAACACTCATTGACTTCGTGTTACTTTACAACGCCATCTGCTGGAATAACTTTATTGCTCACAAAAAATAGTATTAGTAGTTCGCCAATAGATGTCGGGAAGAGTCATATTTTTCAGATAAAAAAAAAGTAAGTTTCGATAAAACACGAATAAAATGACATTTTCTAAAAATGATTCCTAGATAGATCGATTTATCGCCCCCGAAACCCCCTATATACCAAATTTCATGAAAATCGTTGGAGCCGATTCCGAGATTCTAATTATATATATATATATACAAGAATTGCTCATTTAAAGATATAAGATAACTGCCATGACCCTATAATTAGAAAATGAAAAAAAAACCAAAACATAGGGTCATAGTCATGGCAGTTATAGGTTTTATGGCACAAAAATATTTGTGCTAGTGTCATTATCCAGGGAGGAAACAGTCGACTACGTTTGTGTGGAGAGAGCGCCGGTGTTCACCTTAATTTAATGGATAAAAATAATACCTAATACATATTAAAAAAACTAAATAAGTTTATCTAAGTAGGGTTGATTATTAATTAAAGCTAAAAATAAATTTATTTATTAAAAAGTACATATACAATTTCTTACAATTAATTAGTTTAACAAATGCCAGAACACCTAACTAGGTTTGTCTTGGTATCTAGGTAAAATCAACGCTACATCGTTTGATATTAAAAACAATCTCAAGAGTATCCATAAGCGCTCAAAATAACTTTCAATTAAATATATCTTATATCTTTAAATGAGCAATTCTTGTACTTATATATATATATATATATAATTGGAATCTCGGAATCGGCTCCAACGATTTTCATGAAATTTGGTATATAGGGGGTTTCGGGGGCAATAAATCGATCTAGCTAGGAATCATTTTTAGAAAATGTCATTTTATTCGTGTTTTATCGAAACTTACTTTTTTTTATCTGAAAAATATGACTCTTCCTGACATCTATTGGCGAACTACTAATACTATTTTTTGTGAGCAATAAAGTTATTCCAGCAGATGGCGTTGTTAAGTAACACGAAGTCAATGAGTGTTTGCTTTGAGGTTAGACTAAGTAAAAAACAAAAAAAAAAAACCGGGAAGGTCGGTCATCCAGGAACTTAATATTTAGAGAAGAACAGTGCATATGAATATCATAGTAGAATATAAATTAAATAACCCATTAAATAATCAAATCAATACAAAACTTGAGAGGTGTTAAGGGACACTCGGATGGAACGAAGTTTCTTTCGATTAATTAGTGAAGGAATTGTAATAAAATCAAAAAGTGTCGTTACAGCTTTTGGTCTTATTCTTTTCCGTCTAGCCCCCTTTCACAACGCGCGATAAAGAACTTCGTTCCAATAATGCAGGATTTGCGCCATGTTTGAAATAGTTAGTCCAAACTTAATAACTAAATAAATAAGACTTTAAAGTCAATGACCTCCTCCGAAGACCAGCTGATTTTCTTGGAAACCTATTCTCAATTTTTTCCAAAAAAGTTCGAATTTTTATGTCGTCTAGAACAATCCCCTTTCGTATTAATAACAATTCATCGAAACATATTATCTATATATATAAAAGAAAGTCGTGTTACTTACACCACTTATAACTCAAGAACGGCAGAACAGATTTGGGTGAAAATTGGTAGGGAGGTAGCTTATAGCCAGGAGACGGACATAAGATACTTTTTATCCCAATATGCCCACGGGATCGGGACTTACGCGGGTGAAACCGCGGGGCGCAGCTAGTATAATTATGTAATAAATATATTGTGTGTTGAGGCAGGAATCGAACCCGCAACATTCTGCGTCGCAGACGGGTGTTTGCCCGCCGGGCCACATAGATCGTCAAAAAAATAAATGAAACAGTTATTTTAATATAAAATTCGAGAAAATTACTACTTTAAAAAAAATATTTTTGTAGATTTTTTTCATATCCCTCCCCTCTCCTTCCTTAATACGTCCCATGAACTAATTATTTCCTGAATCTAAAAAACACATTAAATAAAAAGCTTTAAAAGGTAGATTGGAAAGTTCGAGCCCATAGTGAAAAATTGGGAACCATTTGCAGTAGATAAGTATATAAAAAAAACGTGTGGCACTCGGGGACTGCCGCAATAAAGCTATTGCATCGTACGAGCTTCGTACAGTCGTACCATATACATACACGTAAAGCGAACGCTCGGCCGAGCTACATGGTAGGTGGAGTGGGGGGTGTTAGGTTTTATTTTCATTACGGAATTTCTTGATTCGGTCGCCGCGCTACAAGCCCGCGATAAAAGCTATGTAATAGCTTAAATTAAAATTAAAAATAATCTCAAGTTTTAGCCGTGTAAGTTCCGATCTCGTGTATATCGGGATAAAAATTAGTATGTTACTGTCAATGAATCAATGTATTCTCATACCAAGTTTCATCGAAATCCGTTCAGTAGCTTCGGAGCCAATTCATTGCAACCAAATAATCATATCAGCTACAGGAAATCCACTGCTGAACATAGGCCTCCTCCAAAGACTTCCAGAGCGACTTGTCGCATGCTCTCTGCGTCCAACGACTTCCCGCGACCTTAATTAAGTCGTCCGTCCATCAAGTCGGAAAATCATCCTCCAATCTAAGACTTTTCGGCCCCAACGGCCATCAGTTCTACGAGCCACATGTCCCGCCCATTGCCACTTCAGCCTACGAATCCTTTGGGCTATGTCGGTAACTTTAGTTCGCTTACGAATCGCCTCATTTCTGATTCGATCTCGTAGTGATACACCAATTAATAATAATTATTATTATCTAAGAATTATTTTACGCGTTTCCTGTTACAAAGATAAATTTATTTGAGATCTCGAACTTATCAACCAACCCCAGTAATAGCTGTAGAATATGCAAAGATATTCTTTGTTTTAAATCAAAAAGAGAAAGTTGTTGAACCATATTCGTAACTTTTTGAAAAATAAGTCAATTAATTATACCATACCCACTCTGGACGTTGACCTGTACGTACGATCCGCAGAAAAATTTATGAACATATTTTTTTAACAATTTAATGAATTTATCCTTTTAGTTTATCCGTAATAGAAAATGCAGTACGGGATGGCCTCCGACTAGATTGACGGATGACGAAATTAAGAGGAAAAATACAGGCTCCTTCTCCTTGGAAGAAATCGCTTTAAGCGATAAGGTCGCCTGTTTGTACAAATTCGTAGTTAATAAGCTTTCTCGTCTTTTTTGTCATTTTCAATGTTTCGTGTGTTGTACAAATAAAGTGTTTATCTATCTATCTAAGAGGAAAGGGTACCGGCTCTCTCTCCATACCAACGTAGTCGACTGTTTCGCCCCTAGATAATGACACTAGCACAAATATTTTTGTTGCTAACCTATAACTGCCATGACTATGCCCCTATGTATATATTTTTTCATTTTCTAATTATCATAGAAAGTAAGAGTTAAAAAAACAATATATATTTATAAAAAATAAGACATAGGGGCATGTATAAGTTTTATGCTGCAAAAATATTTGCTCTAGTGTCATTATCCAGGGAGGAAACAGTCGACTACGTTTGTATGGAGAGAGCGCCGGTACCCTTTCCTCTTGAAAACGTAGTCGACTGTTTCCTCCCGGAATAATGACACTAAAGCAAATATTTTTGTAGAATGATGACCCAGTTGACACACCATGTGTTTGGCAGTCCGGCATGGTGACCATCACCATGCCGGACTGCCAAACACATGGTTTCAGTTTCGGTTCCCGCCTCAGGCAAGTATTTATGCTGAGATATTTGTCTGTGGTCTGGTTGTTTCTATGTATTACATGTATATATTTACAAAAGAAAAGTATATAAGTACATAGGCTGCACTAAAAGTATCGGGAATGGAATATTTCCACTGTTCCTGTCATATTTAAATCTTTTTAATTGAAAACTCCTTGGTTTTAAAAATCGAATACCATTTATTTATTTAAAAAAAGAATCTCGGTCTTGTCACAAGGTTTTGTCAAACTTGTTTAGTCGTTGATAAAATGGAATTGACTCGAGAAAATTCAAGAGCGATGATTTATTATGACTTTCGAAGTGGTTTATCACAAAAACAGTGTGTTGACCGGATGATTTCTGCATTTGGTGATGAAGCCCCATCCAAAACCACAATTTATCGCTGGTTTGCTGAATTTCAACGTGGACGTGTCAAGCTCAGTGATGATCCCCGTCAAGGTCGTCCAAAAACTGCACTCACCCAAGAAAACGTTGATGCTGTGCGTAAGCTGATTGAGGAAGATCGACATGTAACATACCGCGAAATTCAGGCAACTTTAGACATTGGCATGAGTCAAATACAAATAATCTTGCATGAACAATTAGGTGTAAAAAAGTTGTTTTCCCGATGGATACCGCATTCGCTCTGTGAAGAGCAAAAAGTGGCTCGCGTTACTTGGTGCGTCAAAACTCTCGAAAGATTCCACGCAGGATCCTCAAATGCTGTATACAACATCGTATCAGGTGACGAATCCTGGATATACGCGTACGAACCCGAAACAAAAAACCAGTCACGAGTTTGGGTGTTCGAAAATGAGTTAAAACCAACAAAAATTGTTCGTTCACGGAGTGTTGCAAAAAAAATGGTGGCCACGTTTGTCTCCAAAACCGGCCATGTTGTGACTATTCCTCTTGAGGGACAAAGAACGGTTAATGCAGAATGGTATGCTAGCATTTGTTTGCCACAGGTCGTTTCTGAACTCCGTAAAGAGAACTGCAGCCGCCGCATCATCCTCCATCACGACAATGCGAGTTCTCACACCGCGAACAGAACAAAAGAGTTTTTAGAGCAAGAAAACATAGAATTATTAGACCATCCGCCGTACAGCCCCGACCTAAGCCCTAATGATTTTTATACTTTCCCTAAAATAAAGAATAAATTGCGTGGTCAGAGATTTTCATCACCTGAAGAAGCTGTGGACGCCTACAAAACGGCCATTTTGGAGACCCCAACTTCCGAATGGAATGGTTGCTTTAATGATTGGTTCCATCGTATGGAAAAATGTGTCAAATTTCGCGGAGAATAATTCGAAAAGCAATAAATACATTTTTTAATAGTAATGTTGTGTCACTTCCTTGATTCCCGAAATTTTCAGTGCCGCCCTCGTAGTATGTCCGTTGCCTGGCCGTCCGGTAATCTCCGAAACCAGTGGACCAATTTTGATAAAATTTTGCGTAGAGATAGTTTAGGTAGCTGATTAAGTAATAAAATGAAAAATCAATAAAAAATATAAAGCATATTTATTTATTGTTTATTTACAAGATTACATTCATTATTTCTACTTATACTAACGAAACAGCCGCGAACGAAGCCACAGGCAAAATACTATAGCATTCATTATATTGTGACATCAAGAAAATGCATTTTTAAATGTTAAATTATGAGAATAATACACGAAAATATTAAAATAAAATATTTTACACATAAAATTAATTTTTTGTATCATAGAAATATTAAAGCTTTTAATAAGCAGTCGTTCTTTTATAAAATAGCTTTTTTATACTTTTAGGGTTCCGTCCCTAAAGGGTAAAAACGATACAGTTGAAATTTTCACAGATGATGTATTTCTAAATACTATGTAATGTTACAGAACCCTTCGTGCTCAAGTCCGACTCGCACTTGACCGGTTTTGAGTTTCTTTTTTGCTGTCTGTATGTAAAAAAAATTTAGACGGATTTCGGTAAAAAATTAACAACCAGACAAAGGCACTCGTTATACAGGGTGAAGTTTTTAAATGGGCCTTCAGGGCATTTTATATACAATTAGCGACCCGCCCCGGCTTCGCACGGCTATATTATGAACAAACTTCCACCCCCCCATTTGCCCCCCTTAGGGGTTGAATTTAGCAAAATCCCGTCTTAGTGAGCACCTACATCATAAAAGAAAATATTATGTGGGCTAATTGACATTGCTCTTACGGTGAATGAAAACATCGTGATGAAACCCGCAGCTTAGTTGGCCCCAGAAGTATTGACAAGTTCTCCCTCTGGACATGGTCGACTAAGCTGAGAGGGTAGTAGGTGCTGGGCAAGCCTACTCTATCCTCACGCAAAAAGGACCCCAGTAAAAAGGGTCCAATGGCGGAAAACAGCCTGTATACAAGTACAAGTACGTCATAAAAAGAACCCCCATGCAAAATTCGAGACTCCTAGCACTTGTAGTTTCTGAGATTTCGTGATGAGTGAGTGAGTGAGTGAGTGAGTCAGTGATTTTCCCTTTATATAGAAGACAACAGATATAGAAAAATGCTGAATGGATTTGCTTGCCCGTTTTTGACAAAACTTTTAACTGTATTCATTAGATTTTAGAATCACAGGAATCAAAAAATAATTACCCTATATTTTTATATCAATCGATAGTGTTGCTGTTAGTGATCAATTCCTAGAAACAAACATAGTATAGCAAAAAGAAATGGCTCATTATTGTAGTTTTCTACAATTTTCACCTTTTTGTCCCTAATAAAACATAAATAACTAGCTACGCCCCGTTGTTTCACTCGCGTAGTAATTTTTCTGCGCAACATTCTTAATTTTTGATTTTATGATCCTTCTCCTGATATTAACGAACACAAAAAATAATTAGCTAAATTGGTCCAACCACTCACGCGTGATGCCGTGAAAAGGAATAAAAGCTTTTAAAATAAGGATACATTTTTTATTATTGGTAATTATACTAGCAAGTCGTTGAGGGCTACTTCTGTGCACCTTAACAAACAACTTTTGTTCACAGACTTTTGGAAAAACAGCAGATTTTTTAAAACAAAGGTAATTCAGACTAAGAACATTAGATATAACTCAAAAAAAATAAGTAAAACTTTAAGGTAAATGACCTCTCCGTGTATTGAACAGCTGATTTACAGGTAAACCTAACCTCAAAATTTTCAAAAATATGTTCGAATTTCCAAAAGTCTTAAAACAAAAGTCGTTTGTTTAGGTGCACAGAAGTAGCCCTCAACAGCTTGCTAGTATAATTAAAAATAACCCTGTATAATATATAGCGATCCGGCTTCGCACGGCTATATTATGAACTAGCTGTTGCCCGCGACTTCGTTTGCGATGTGGTTTTGGGTTATATAGAATACCTAGCATTTTTCGGCATAGATACAATTTATCATTCGGTGTAAGTTATAAAACAAAATAGGTAGTTACATTGTTTTTAAACTATATTTTTAATTGATTTGGTTAAGGCACTTTACTTACTCATACTCCGAAAGTAGGTCTAAAGATGCCTGAAGAGCGTGTAGAAAGAAAAACTTTCAGTCGCTTTCACTGACAGCTGTCATGTCAAATTATGGCTTCGCACGGCTCATCCATACTGCCAGAGTACTGACAAAGAGTACATAATAGGTTTTTTCTTAGTAATCGAATTCAGGTAGATATATTTAGTTCAAGATATCTTATTTAATAAAATAAATGTAAAGGTGAAAATGGTCAAAGCGACGTATGACCATGCTGCGCCTCTGCTGGCGCCCTGTCAAGATGTTGCAGATGTGGCTTTATGCGACCGTGCGGTCAGTGTTGTTCCTTAAGTAAAAAAATACTGGCAGGAAATGCTTGCATTTTGAATGATTTTAATTAGTATTATCTTTTGTTATTTTATTATGTTTTTGTGTTAAGTTTAATCTGGTTTTTCATTTATGATTGTGTATTTTGTGCAAATAACATTTTCTAGACAAACCGTGTTACAAAAACTGTAATTTAAATCTACGGACTTCGCGTCATTACTCAGTGTTGGATAAACTAATTTATAAAAATCACTTCGGTAAGTACCGACGTATTTGAGTATTGAAAACATGTTGAAAACAAATAGCAAAAGCAAAAAATCTACATAATGTATAACCTCTTTGGTCCCAACCTTGTAAGAGGATCAGGTAGTATGGAGTCTCTCATTCACTCTCGTTATTAGAAAGAATTTTATGTTTATTCGTAATGAAAAGCACAGTGTTTACCTCGGGTTTGTTTTGTTTACCCAAGGTGTGAAAGTCACTCATTTAGTCCCTCGAAGTATTAGCGCCCTCGCTACGCTCGGGCGCCAAACTCCATCTCGGGACTCAATGAGTGACTTTCACACCTTGGGTAACAATGTACTATTTTTGTTAATTTTTCACAAATAAAACATAATACACAACAATATGATAAGCTGATACTATGTCCAATTTCTATACGCACAAAACTTTCAACATACTTTGTCTTCCTAGTTATCTTTAGATTTTTGTAAATTAAAGAAAAAATAATTATCAACTACCTTTGTGTCTCGATTCATATTCTTCAATTAATAATATAAGAGGTTATTATAGTATTTATAACACCAATATCATGCAAATAATAATCTATTTTGGTGCAAACAATATGTTACATTGTTTTTATTATCAAATAATAATATTAATGATTAAAAAGAAAGGCAATTGGACAGAACAAATACTAATGCAAAAAATAACGCGATGCACATTGAGATCCTTACATATCGATAGCAGGCATTACGTTGAACAAAAAATGCTTTCACACCAAACATCTAAAGCATCTCGGAAACGGGGTATTTGAAGGAACGTGATGTCCTATGATTTCACAAAAGTGCACGGTGCTCTTTGAGACTCATACCTATCGATAGAGGGCATCGAAAAAAAAAACAAATAATAAAAACACCAACCCTCTAAAGCGTTTTCGATACAGGGTTTTTGAAGAAACGTGATGTTCCTTGATTTTCTAAGAGTGCGCGGTGACTTTATGCCAAAAATAATTGTGTAAAATTATGTTATGCCTAGTTTAGGTTTTTATGTCAAAACCGATTATTCCAAAACCTTTATGCTAAACTACAAAAGAACATTCAACTTCTAAAGCGAGACGTTTCGGAAATGGAATATTTAAAGAAAAATGATAACCTATAATTTTTCAAAAGTTTGCGGTTCACTTTGAGTCCCATACCTATCGAAAATGACAAATAATGCCATCAAACAAAACCTATAAAGCGTTGGGCATAATTTATTCATCGGGTCTAAAATCACAGCGCAAAAAACATAACATAACATATAACCACGCTACCATACTGAATGTCCGGACCCCTTTTCCAATTTTCTAAATTCTTGACCAAAATACCCAGTTTTTTTATTAGGTAGCTGGCAGGCCTACGTAATTTTGGGAAAAAATGATTTTTACAAATAACTACCTGTATATTTTTTAACCGACATCAAAAAAGGAGGAGGTTCTCAATTCGTCACGTATATATTTATTTTTTTATGTATGCTCGCTGATTACTCGTAAACTCTTGGAGCGATTTGGAAAATTCTGTTTTTGTTTTTACTATTTAAGGTTTCCGCTACTTGAACTCATAATTCAAACTATAGCAGGAGAAAAGCGCGATAGAAGTGTACCATCGGAGGTCTTCGGTAAAGGAGATCGGTAATATTATGTAGTAGTACCTCTTTGTACTAACCTCATTTTCAGTTTCACGTAGGTAGTATTAAATGCAAACTATTTGGTTTTATGACAGCTGTCATCTTGAGCGGAGGCATGTACTGCAGCCCTACCATGACTTTTTGAAGAACTCGAAAAAAAGAAACACTTTTTCGATCACTCTCTTGTCCGTTTGTCTGTCAGTGTGTCACTACCGATATTCTCAGAGACGGGTGGACCTAGTAAGTGGATTTTTAGGAAGTTTCATAGTAAATACTCAATATATTATGTTTAATCGAATACGTAAAAAACCCGTGGTAAGGGTACTGTTCCCTTCTGACGTTCGATTACGTTTTACCACGGAAAAATGTTTCGATTTCACATTTTTTAAATGATTTTTTATCAAATATCTTAATTATTGTATTAAACTCAAATTGAAACATACCCTAAATGTTAATCTGATATTTCCTGAACATATTTGTGTGGACCTTGTCGAAATCTGTTCTGTAGTTTATGAGATTACCTGGTTCAAACAAACAAACAGACAGACAAACAGACAAACAGACAAACAGACAAAAATTCTAAAAACCACCCTATCGTGTTCAGCTAACGATTTAAAGACGACCTGTGTATTTTTTTTCTGGATATCTTACAATTACAGATTTTTTGATGTCTACAGATTTATTATATGTATAGATGTATTATACATATATACAGGGTTATTGGTAATTATACTAGCAAGCCGTTGAGGGCTACTTCTGTGCACCTTAACAAACAACTTTTGTTCACAGACTTTTGGAAAAACAGCTGATTTTTTAAAACAAAGGTAATTCAGACTATGAACATTAGATACAACTCAAAAAATTGGTTGCCTGTAAAGTCGGTATACGGGCGAAAGTTTTACGTGACAACGACTTTGAGTGGTAAAATATAGACATGAACCGGTGTGTATGCCTATCTCTCTCACTCTCTCTCTCTCTCTCGCTCTGTCTCTCTCGCTCTTAGGCGGGCTAACTGTGCTCGAGTGGAAGGGACGCGTGCCTTTCACTTTTTATGTCTGTCTCTCTCGCTCTTAGGCGGGCTAACCATGCCCGAGTGGAAGGGACGCGTGCCTCTCACTCGCTCTCATTGTGAGCGCATAACGTGAGCGGAGCGTAACGCAGTTTCTTGAAGTGTCACCCGGCAAACCAATTTATAAGACGTTGTCACGTCAAAAAAATAAGTAAAATTTTAAGGTAAATGACCTCTCCGTGTATTGAACAGCTGATTTTCAGGTAAACCTAATCTCAAAATTTTCAAAAATATGTTCGAATATCCAAAAGTCTTAAAACAAAAGTCGTTTGTTTAGGTGCACAGAAGTAGCCCTCAACAGCTTGCTAGTATAATTAAAAATAACCCTGTATAATATATAGCGATTCGGCTTCGCACGGCTATATTATGCATGTATTATACATATAAACCTTCCTCTTGAATCACTCTATCTATATAAAAAACCGCATCAAAATCCGTTGCGTAGTTTTAAAGATCTAAGCATACATAGGGACAGACAGCGGTAAGTGACTTTGTTTTATACTATGTAATGAAGTACAGGGCTAGAGAATTTTTCTTATTGTTTTCTAAATTCTCTACTTCACATCAATTTTGTAAAAAAACAGTTCTCACTTTTTAATCGACTTCAAAAAAGGAGGGGTTCTCAATTCGTCGTATATATTTTATAGTACAGCAATTTGTTAAGTCATTGGCCATACTTCCTCACTAAATTATTTAGTGGTATGAAAATTACAAAAATGAGCAATTCTCTTTTATTTGCCTTACTATGTTTGTTTCTAGGAATTGATCTCTATCAGCAACACTAAAATCCTACTAATATCACATGAGTAGAGACTAGCATCAGAGACTAAGGTGTCATACAAGCCTCTGTGATAAGTACACTACTACAAGCGTGACGCGCGTGCGTGCGTGAGCACTGGCGGCCCGTCACGTACGGAGAGAAACCGGTCTATGCTGGCTCGGCCAGTGCCCGAGTACAAGGCTGTGACACTCGCATGCGTGTGGTAAACGTCACGCGTCGCGTGTTTGTTTTTTAATGTTTAATTAAATATAGTGATAATAGTTTGATCTTAGGTAGGGAGGGAGTGAGTGTGAACCATTCTTGTGTTATGATGACGAGTGACGAATAGAAGACTTAAATAATTTTCTTTCTTTCGAAGGAAGGCTGGAAACGATTGAATGAGTGAGCGAGTGTTCCAGTCCAAACAACTAGGCTTGTGTTATAGTGACTGGACGCGACGGATAGCATAGTCATATGTATAATATACTACTTGTGAATTCTAGTATGTCAACGTTTATCTATTTAACGTTCGGTTCGACAGTAAAGCTTCCCGGAAAGCCATAAAATTTTTGATTTAGGTATTATGTTCATCATTCACCTACAAGCTGCGCCCCGCGGTTTCAGCCGCGTAAGTCTCGATCCCGTGGAAATATCAAAATAAAAAGTAGCCTTTTTAGAAAAATGGACTATCCAACAAAAAATATTTTTTTCAATTCGAACCAGCAGTTCCCGAGATTCGCGCGTTCAAACAAACTCAAAACAAAATAAACAAGTATACAAACAAACAAACTCTTCGGCTTTATAATATTACTAAAGATTATTCAGCAAAATTCAATTTACATTGTCACCGCGTCACAATAATATCTCACAATAAAAGACACTGATACACATTTTTTTAAATAAGTATAATCCACCTGTGCCAACCCTACATGATAACGTAATCAATTTTGACAGCTCCGAATAACCTTAGTCTCTGGTTCTATTCCTTACTCATGTGCTAATATTATAAATGTGAAAGTTTGTGTGTGCGTGTGTGTGTTTGTTACTCCTTCACGCTAAAACCACTTAACCGATTGCAATGAAATTCAGTATGTAGATAGCTGGAGGCCTGGATTAACATATAGGCTACTTTCTATCCCAATATTCCCACGGGATCGGAACTTACGCGGGTGAAACCGCGGGGCGCAGCTAGTATTTACTATAGAAAAATATAGGATGATTATTTTTTTGCAAAATTAACAGGTTCTATCCCTGGCTAGGGTAATATTTAATCCAAAAATCTAATGATGCACTTTTGTTTTTGTTAAAATCGTCACGCAACACCTTTCAGCATTTTTCCCTATCTCCTATAGGTAAAGGGTACCTGGATGACCGAGCTTTGCTCGGTTTTTTTTTTTTTACTTCGTCTAACCTCAAAGCAAACACTCATTGACTTCGTGTTACTTAACAACGCCATCTGCTGGAATAACTTTATTGCTCACAAAAAATAGTATTAGTAGTTCGCCAATAGATGTCAGGAAGAGTCATATTTTTCAGACAAAAAAAAGTAAGTTTCGATAAAACACGAATAAAATGACATTTTCTAAAAATGATTCCTAGCTAGATCGATTTATTGCCCCCGAAACCCCCTATATACCAAATTTCATGAAAATCGTTGGAGCCGATTCCGAGATTCCAATTATATATATATATGTATATATACAAGAATTGCTCATTTAAAAATATAAGATATAGCCCTCAAGGCCCGTTTAAAAAAGTGGAAAGTTAGTCCCGCTTATTGTCACGAATAGAAAGAAGAGCTTTTAATGAGCACTTTTAATGAAGAATGTTAAGTTGAAAGGGTACCGGCGCTCTCTCCATACATACGTAGTCGACTGTTTCCTCCCTGGATAATGACACTAGAGCAAATATTTTTGTTGCATAAAACCTATAACTGCCATGCCTATGTTTTGGTTTATTCATTTTCTAATTATCATAGAAATTAAGATTTAAAAATTATAAGTTATAAGATTTATGCAACAAAAATATTACTACTTGGTATGGAGAGAGCGCCGGTACCCTTTCCTCTTAAAAACAGAACTTTAATCTAATATGAGAGTTTGGATTTGTTACATCTCTCAGAATCTTACCTCCGAAAAAGTAAATTTCCAGATAAATTTCAACTCTAGTGGAAACGCACCCTTACGCATGTGAAACCGCGGGACTCAGCTAATCCCACTAATATTATAAATGTGAAAGTTTGTGTGTGTATGTATGTATGTTTGTTACTCCTTTACGCTAAAACCACTGGACCGATTGCGATGAAACTTGGTATGAAGATAGCTGGAGACCTGGATAAACACAAAGGCTATTTATCCCGATATTCCCACTGGATCGGGACTTACGCGGGTGAAACCGCGGGGCTCAGCTAATTTATAATATAAATAAGGTATCTGCGGGTAAAAAGAGCCACCTAATTAAAATCTAAATATGTATTTCGTAAAAATAGGAAAAACGTCTTAAAAACAGGTTAATAGATAAATATTTGTTTTCATTCCGAAGGTCGTGGGTTCAAATCCCGGCCGTACAAATTTTTCATAAGAAAAAATTATGTGCGCTAATTGACATTACTCTTACGGTGAAGAAAAACATCGTGATGAAACCCGCGGCTTAGTTGGCTCCAGAAGTATTGAAAAGTTGTCTCCTTTGGACATGGTCGACTAAGCTGAGATGGTAATAGGTGCTTGGCAAGCCTACTCCATCCTCACGCAAAAATAACCTAAGTAAAAAACGTGTGGCACTCGGGGACTGCCGCGGTAAAGCTATTGCATCGTGCGAGCTTCGTACAGTCGTACCATATACATACACGTTAAGCGAACGCTCGGCCGAGCTACATGATAGGTAGAGTGGGGGGTGTTAGTTTTATTTTCGTTACGGAATTTCTTGATTCGGTCGCCGCGTTCAAAGCCCGCGATAAAAGCTATGCAATAGTTTAAAAGGGCCTAATTGCGGAAAAACAGCCCGTATACAAGTACAAGTAAATATTTTCGACGACCCAGTTGGCACAATGGTCACCATGCCAGACTGCCAAACACAGGGTTGCAGGTTCGATTCCCGCCTCAGACATGTATTTATGCTTAGATATTTGTCTGTAGTCTGGTTGTTTCTATGTATTATAAGTATATATTTACAAAAGAAAAGTATATAAGTAGTATATGAGTTGTCTAGCACCCATAACACAAGTGTAGTTACTTACCTTGGGGCTAGATGGCGATGTCTGGAATGTTCTGCAATATTTATTTATTTATTTTTTTATTATTTTGCTATTTTGACCTGAAAAACAATTCATTTGTTTATTTTCTCGTCATTTTGTCACTAATATCAAGGTTTTTGAAAAACCTTTTAGTGTCCCTTTTTACCCGCAAGTACCTTAGTTAATAATATTAACACAAACAATGTACTTTATTCCTAGATCTATAAGCTGCCTCGTCTCTCTGTAACTGAAGCCTCAGATCTTCTACTTCTTTCATAACTTTCAGATCAGCTGCGCAGTCATCCACTATCTTTTGGAATAATTCGTCTGTAAAAGATATAAAAACTTATTAGGAAAATTTATTAAAAACTAATTTAACAGATACAATTTTTTTGGAACGAAGTATTTTATCGTGGGTTGGCGAACCCAGCCCAGAAAAACTTAACGCGTTACGAAAATATGAAAAGAGAAACCGTAAGAGAAACTACCGGGCAACCGGTTGTACATCCTTTTTTACCTTTTGAGGTACGGACCCAAAAACAGCCCGTATACAAGTACAAAGACCCAACTAAACAGCCTGTATACAAGTACAAAGACCCAACTAAACAGCCTGTATACAAGTACAAGGACCCAACTAAACAGCCTGTATACAAGTACAAAGACCCAACTAAACAGCCTGTATACAAGTACAAGGACCCAACTAAACAGCCTGTATACAAGTACAAGGACCCAACTAAACAGCCTGTATACAAGTACAAAGACCCAACTAAACAGCCTGTATACAAGTACAAAGACCCAACTAAACAGCCTGTATACAAGTACAAGGACCCAACTAAACAGCCTGTATACAAGTACAAAGACCCAACTAAACAGCCTGTATACAAGTACAAAGACCCAACTAAACAGCCTGTATACAAGTACAAGGACCCAACTAAACAGCCTGTATACAAGTACAAAGACCCAACTAAACAGCCTGTATACAAGTACAAGGACCCAACTAAACAGCCTGTATACAAGTACAAGGACCCAACTAAACAGCCTGTATACAAGTACAAGGACCCAACTAAACAGCCTGTATACAAGTACAAGGACCCAACTAAACAGCCTGTATACAAGTACAAGGACCCAACTAAACAGCCTGTATACAAGTACAAGGACCCAACTAAACAGCCCCTATACAAGTACAAGGACCCAACTAAACAGCCCGTATACAAGAACAAAGACCCAACTAAACAGCCTGTATACAAGTACAAGGACCCAACTAAACAGCCCGTATACAAGTACAAGGACCCAACTAAACAGCCCCTATACAAGTACAAGGACCCAACTAAACAGCCCGTATACAAGAACAAAGACCCAACTAAACAGCCCGTATACAAGAACAAAGACCCAACTAAACAGCCCGTATACAAGTACAAGGACCCAACTAAACAGCCCGTATACAAGTACAAGGACCCAACTAAACAGCCCCTATACAAGTACAAGGACCCAACTAAACAGCCTGTATACAAGAACAAAGACCCAACTAAACAGCCTGTATACAAGTACAAGGACCCAACTAAACAGCCCGTATACAAGTACAAGGACCCAACTAAACAGCCCCTATACAAGTACAAGGACCCAACTAAACAGCCCGTATACAAGAACAAAGACCCAACTAAACAGCCTGTATACAAGTACAAGGACCCAACTAAACAGCCCGTATACAAGTACAAGGACCCAACTAAACAGCCCCTATACAAGTACAAGGACCCAACTAAACAGCCCGTATACAAGAACAAAGACCCAACTAAACAGCCCGTATACAAGTACAAGGACCCAACTAAACAGCCCGTATACAAGTACAAGGACCCAACTAAACAGCCCCTATACAAGTACAAGGACCCAACTAAACAGCCCCTATACAAGTACAAGGACCCAACTAAACAGCCCGTATACAAGAACAAAGACGCAACTAAACAGCCCGTATACAAGTACAAGGACCCAACTAAACAGCCCGTATACAAGTACAAGGACCCAACTAAACAGCCCCTATACAAGTACAAGGACCCAACTAAACAGCCCCTATACAAGTACAAGGACCCAACTAAACAGCCCGTATACAAGTACAAGGACCCAACTAAACAGCCTGTATACAAGTACAAGTAGTGACATACCAACATTCTCTCCAGTTTTACTACTAGTAAGGTAGTGTCCACACAGGCCCTGAGAGTACGTAGCCACAATATCTTCTGGCACTTGTCGTGTGACCGAGCCTTTGTCCAGCAAGTCTTTCTTTGTACCGCAGAGGTACACTTTACAATTCTGGAAATAATATACATGGATATTTTAATCGGCTAGGTTTGGTACAGTTTTAAAGTCCCGATCCCATGGGAATATTGGGATAAAAAGTAGCCTATGTTACTCCCAAAGAATCAATGTATCCTCATACCAAGTTTCATCTAAATCAGTTTAGTTGTTTCGAAGTTTCATTAACGCAAACAAACAATCAAATCTTTCGTCTTTATAAATATTACTATAGATATTCTGTATCTACAAATACACTAATATAATAAAGAGGCAAGATTTTTATGTTTGTAACAAATAGACTCTGAAACTTCTGGACTGATTTTGATAAAACTTATTAGAAACCCCATATTCCAAAACGAGGTTTAAAGATAGTCCGAGATGTGGATGTAAACCTTAGATTTAAACACAGATTTACTCGTGAACTATAGTCTAACACTATCCCTATAAATTATATAGTGAACTATAGTCTAACACTATCCCTATAAATTATATAGGGAACTATAGTCTAAACACTATCAATATAGATTATATAGGGAACTATAGTCTAAACACTATCCCTATAGATTATATGGGGATAGTGTTTAGACTTTAGTTCACGAGTAAATCTGTGTCTAAATCTAAGGTTTAAATCCACACCTCGGACTATCCTTTAACCACGTTTTGGAATAAGGGGGATAAATTTTCATCAAGAAGATATCCTAGTTTACTTTTTATCCCGATATTCCCACGGGATAGGTTGCTAATATCGTATGTAAGTAATCAAAGCATACCTCTTCGACAGTCCTCAACTCTTGCAGCCAATGCCTCAGTCTACTCCAGGACTCCAGACACGAGGGTTCATAGCATATGATGGCTGCGTGAGCGCCTCGGTAGTATATTCGTGTCATTGCTTCATATCTTTAACAAAATAAATCATTGTTTAAAAGTAGAAGGTTGCAGGGTCGATTCCTGCCTCAAACTGCTAAGTGGAACTTTCTCCCCGCATCGCTGTTCCCCCAAAACTACAACCTTGGAGTCTTCAAGTCTCCTTACCATGGAGTCTTCAAGTCTCCTTACCATGGATTCTTCAAGATCCTTTACTATGTACCTTGACTATAATTTCGATGGTCGTGGGTTCAAATCTCGGCCGTGGACGGCGACCAACAGATTTTTCATACAAAAAAATGTGTGCGCTTGACATGTTCTTTCCTCTGGATACGGTCGACTAAGCTGAGAGGGTAGTATAGGTGCTGGACGTAATCTGCTCCATCCTCACGTAAAAAGAACCCAACTGAGGAGGTCTAGTTGCGAAAAAAAACCCGTATACAAGTCCAAGATTAATTGACCAAGATCAAGCCCAAGATTAGCTGACAACACTCCGAAAAGCATGCAAGCTCCCTAGGAAGATTCCGCACTTCTGGTTGAAGTTGGTTTGGCTGAAGTAGCAGTCGATACTCATGTACAATGAGCAGAATGATTATGTTGTGCAAGTTACTTTTCACTGCCATTGCCATGCTGTATTACGCTGGTGCGGTCACGTCTTGCGAAATACGACTAGTCACGTGGGGAACAAATATCTTGCCATGGCGCCTCCGCCAGGTCGTGGCAGACTGGGTAGACCCAAGAAGTGCTGGCTTGACGTCGTAAAGGGTGATATGCGTGCAAATGGCCATACAAACTAGGATGCCGAAGACGGTGCGAAATGGAGGCGTAAAAGTAGTAAAGCGGACCCCGGGCTCCCGAGAGGGATGCAACCAGGAACATCGCGAGCGATGATGATGATGAGTTACCTTTCACTGCCAGCAGTATCCCATATTCCAATATTGAAGTCTTTACCATTTGATTGCATTGTTTTTGCACAAAATGCTGCGCCTACAGTCTGGAAAACATAACAAGATTTATGTTAGAGATAAAACTAGCAGTAGTCTGCTGCTTCGCCCTTCCCATCCAGATCTTGTCGGAAATAAATCATTTATCTAATATTATATAGAGAAAAGATTTGGTTGTTTATTTGCAATTTGAATTTGAATAGGTTCTAAAACTACTGGACCGATTTTGATTAAACTTAGTGTTATGTATCTATTTAGTTAGCCAACTATATACTCTTATTGACTAATAAGATTATTACTAGAGGGTAGATTATTGAAGGTAGTTGATAGAATCCAAAATGGTGATTTGTGTTGCTCCTTAGCTCAATAAACGTTTTAATACTATTTCGGTGTTTCTATGGACATAATACTTAGTATACACACATTGATTCATTAACAGTATCATAGGCTACTTTTTATCCCGATTTGCCACGGGATTGGGAGTTATGCGGGTGAAACCGCGGAGCGCCGGAAACCACTTTACCCATGTAAGTCTGGATTTCGTGGGTATAATCATTTGTGTAATTTAAATAGATAACACGTCATTGCACATTGCAATCATAATGTAACTTTTTAAAACTAAATTGTGAAGGAAATGATTCACCATCAAAGGTGGATGGTGAATCATTTCCTTTAAAATGATAGTAATTAATAGTTTTATTCTACTTTAATATTATTAAGAGAGAGGATTTTTGTGTTTGTAACGAATAGGCTTCGAAACTACTGAACCAATTTTGATGAAACTTGGTATGAGGATACATTGATTCACTGGGAATAACATGGGATACTTTTTATCCCGATATTCCCACGGGATCGGGTGAAACCGAAGCGCTGTTAGCGATAAACATTACACCTAAAACTATCGAAGCTTTGAACTTGAAAGACGCGATTTTTGATACTTTCCACGGGATCAAGATCTACGGAGCGCACAACTAATATTAACTGTAAAGGAATCTAAGCATAAACTAACGAAAAAATAAGACTGAAAAATAAATTGAAAGAAATACTTACATTTTGATAAGGAATCTCGGAATTAAACCTACAATTAACGAATCTTATGACCAAGCTCGTCTTCCCGACATGTTCACTACCTAATAACACTATTTTAAAATCACAGCGACTCATTTTTATCACAAAATCAAGGTGACAGAAACTGTTTTGAAATTATCTAAAAAACACAATGAACAACCACTTTTTTAATAAAGTTGTAGCTGCGTTCACATAATAATTAGCTGCATCATTGCTTTTATGTTAAAGTTAACTAGTATTTACATGTAAAAATCAGTAATTTCCTTTGTTTGTTTTGCTTCTCCGATGTTTTTTACATCCGCACAAATAACAAGTCTATTGTTTATGCGACACTGACATTTTTCTCAAAGTTGATGGTTCAATGACATTGATGGTTAAAACCAAACAGACAGTGACAAAAATAGTCAATTAGGGTAACAGCTTCAGGTTTTATATAATTTTAAATTCTTTGTCAGTTCTGTATAGCAGGAGCCTTTTTTAATCTAACCTCCTTGAGCAGGAACCACGATAAAATAGCTTAAATTCCATCCATAGTAGGCTGTTTATGAGAAACTAGCAGCGCTCCGCGGTTTCACCCGCATAACTCTCGATCCCGTGGGAATATCGGGATAAAAAGTAGCCAATGCCACTCCCACTTAATTAATGTACCTATCCTCATACCAAGTCTCATCAAAATTGGTCCAGTAGTTTTACTGCCAACAATAAGATCATCATCACATAAAATAAAACTCAATTTTTTAACAAAAACTTTATTTGCTAAATATAATTTGAACAAGATAGGTAGGTATGATAATTATATTAAACTAACTGCGCCCTGCGATTTCACCCGCATAAGTCCCAATCCCGTGGGAATTTCAAAATAAAAAGTAGCCTTATAGCCTTCCTCGATTAATGGACAATCCAACACAAAAATAATTTATCAATTCGAACCCGTAGTTCCTGAGATTAGCGCGTTCAAACAAACAAACAAACTCTTCGGCTTTATAATCTATACATAAAAATGCTTTGTCCTGAATGACTGACTGACGGATCAACGCGTGTGTTCTTTGTATGACGTAGGCATCCGATAAGAAAGGATTTTCCGAAATTCTACTCCTAAGGGATGAAGTCGCAGGCAAAAGCTAGTATTAGTATAGATTACTACAGCAATAACGTTTTAAGAAATGGATCTCACACAAATATATTTAAAGATATTTATAAACCACAGTGTCATTCTTTTTGTAATCTAAGAAATATTCATGAAAATAGAACGTCTCACACCGTAACGCAGTACTTTAGGCCTTAATGAGCTTGAATAAACACACTGCGCCCGCGCACATCGAAATAAATAAATCGAAGAATCTTAAGCTAAATATATATTTGTTATCTTATTATTATTTAGGTAATCTATTATTATGCTATTTTATTGCACAAAGAATTGCCTAAACTAATTTAAGTTAAGGGGCATATAGAAGCCATAACATAATGCCTTTCGGGTTAAATAAGATTGTAAATTATTGCATAGGAAATTGTCATAATTGCTGTTATGTGTACCGTTTATATACTACCCTCACAGCTTAGTCGACCGTGTCCAGAGGAAAGAACTCGTCAATACGTCTGGAGGCAATTAAGCCAAGGTTTAATTTTTTTTTAATATTGCAGGACATTCCACACTTCGCCATCTAGCCCCAAGCTAAGTAACTAGACTTGTGTTATGGGTACTAGACAACGGATATACTACTTATATACTTTTCTTTTGTAAATATATACTTATAATAAATAGAAACAACTAGACCACAGACAAATATCTAAACATAAATTCATGTCTGTGGCGGGAATCGAACTGGCAACCCTGTGTTTGGCAGTCCGGCATGGTGACCATTGTGCCAACTGGGTCGTCATCACGATGTCAATTAGCGCACATGTACACATACATTTTTTTCCATAATAAAAATCTATTGGAGCACGGCCGGCCGGGATTCGAACCCAGGACCTTCGGAATGAAAGTCGAGGTATCTACCACTATGCCAACTGCTCTGACGACAGGCATTTTGCGTTTGGTATATGCGCCTTAAGTTCTTATACATAATTCTTTAAACTTTTTTTTCTCTTAGTCTATTTTTGGCCTCGATTCTCTTTTTATATTCCTCTTTACTTATCATGATCACTCTTTTATAAGTTGGTTTAGCTTTTTTATTTATATTTTTAATGTTTTTAGTACCAAATATTGTATTTTTAACAGCAGTTGGGGCTGTTCTAGCAGTTTTTATACTATTTTTATTATTAATTAAATCCTTTTTAATAGTTTTTAAACTTGTTTCAGCGGTAGATGTATTGTTTTTAGTATTAGCTGCGTTTTTAGTAGCAGTTTGATCTATTTTAGCAGTTTTTACAGAATTCTTAGTGTTCGCTACTTTATTTTGACTGTTTTGTACATTTTTAGTGTTTATATGAATACCAAAATCGGTTCTTTCCTCTAATTCATTGAATTCAGTGATATTTTCGCGATCCATTTTGTTGAATATTTTCAAAAATTGCCAAAATTCTATATCGCCTCCCCTTATGTTCGTTTCGTAGAACTTTTTCAGTTCATCATCACATTTATGTCTGTTTTTTATAGGTTTTGGTTTAGCATTTCGGTTTTTAAAGTTAGTTATAACTTTTTTAGCTTTTTCTTTTTCTTTTTTGACTTCGCCTCTAGGTCTGAAGGGTTTAGGATTAATTTGATGTTTTCTATTATGTAGTTTTAGTGCTGATAGGTTTTGGCATATTTTATCACAATCGAAGCATGGGAAGGCCATTTTTAAACCTCTTTTTTTGGCTAATTTATATATCTGTTTCATTCTATCTATATAATTATCTGAAATTTTTAGTTTTTTCAGTTCTTTTTCATCGAATTCAGGGAGTAAATCGAATTTAAGTTCTAAATGTTCTTTTTCGACCACCCATTCTTTACCCTTACGGACAAGTTTAGTTTTTGTTATTGATTTATCTTTTTTCTCACGGTTTTTCTTATCAATTTGTATGGAAGCATTTTGATTAAGGATCTTAATGCTAGGAACCACTTCGATTATGGTTCCTTCTGCGTTGTAAATATATTTTGAACCGTCACTAATGTTTCTCTGTTTTATATGATTGAAGGGTATTTTTAAATGAATGTTGTGTTTTTTTAATATGTGAGCGCTGAGGCTTTTTGGTGTTACGAAATCGCAGATTGGACATTTCGTAAGCGTTTTAAGATTGCAAACATCGAAATGTATTTGGCAATGTTGGATTAATTCTTCTTTTGTTGGATAAAGCTGGAACAAGAAGAGATAAATATATACCACCATATTAGCAAGCAGTTGAGGGCCACTTCTGTACACTTAACAAACAACTTTTATTCTATGACTTTTGGAAATTCGGAAAACAGCTGTTTTTAAACTAAGGTTATTCATACTTAGAACAGTAGATAAAACTTTAAAAAAAAAGTATAATCTTAAGGTCCTCTCCGTGTAATTTTCATTTCATTCAGCTGATTTTCATGTTTAACCTCGAAATTTTCAAAAAAAATCGAATTTTCAAATATTGTAGAACATTTTTTTTTGTTTGGTGCACAGAAGTGGCCCTCAACGGCTTGCTAATATGATCCTACTAACATTATAAATGTGAAACAAAAAACAACATCTTTCCTCTTTATAATCCTACTAACATTATATATGTGAAAGTTTGTGTGTGTGTATGTTTGTTACTCCTTCACGCAAAAACTACTGGACCGATTTCGTTCAAACTTGGTATGTAGATAGCTGATATAGCTGGTCTCTAGCTATTTATATACCGAGTTTCATTGCAATCGGTCCAGTAGTTTTTGCGTGAAGGAGTAACAAACATACACACACACAAACTTTCACATTTATAATATTAGTAGGATTATAAAGAGGAAAGATGTTGTTTTTTGTTAGTAATACTACTCTACAGATTTTGATGAAACTTGGTATAAGGATACATTGATTTATTGGAAATAACATAGGCTACTTTTTATCCCGATATTCCCACGGGATCGGGAGTTACGCGGGTGAAACTGCGGAGCGCTGTTAGTCGCTTTTAAGTGTATAAGTATTCTATCCGCTATTTACGCCCGTATTCACAAACATTACTTAAGTTGCTCTTGGATAAGTGAACGCACAGCGCTAAATGCGGCCCTATGATTGGTCAATTGCTGCTCTCTTCACTCTAGCGTTCGCGCGCACTATGCAATCTCATAGGGTTGATTGTGAATATGGGTGTAAGTCACTATAAGTCTAGTTGTTTAGTTTGGGAACTAGATGGCGCTGTGTGAGATATCCTACAATAATTACCTTGAAACAAACATAGCACTGATGTGTTTTGAAACTCATTTTCTTATGTCTAGCCTCATTTACTTCAGTTTCATATAATTTATTTGGTTTCCTCTTTCTATTACTTCTTCTAATATCATTGTTTTCATCCATTTTATCGTTTGTTTCAGATAATTCATCATTTTCTTCATTCGAATAGTTTTTATTGCAATCAATTTCATTATTTTCGTCGTTTTCTACATTCAAATCATTTTTGTTAGAATTAATTTCAATTACCTTGTTATTTTCTTTAATTAATTCATTATCTTTCATTTCACTTTCGATTATTTTAGCTAATTCATTATTTTCAGTTATAGTTTCATTTTCTTCAATAATTTCACTTATTTTTCCATTTTCTATATCTATTTCACTATTTTCACCTATATTTTCGTTTTCTTTTCTAATTTCTCTTCTTTCTTCACCAATAACTTCATTTGGTTCATCAATATTATCATTAACTTGATTTTCTTTTTTCTTTTTACCAATATCAGTATTTTCTGTCTCTATTTCATCATTTATTTCATCTGATTTATCATTTATTTCATCAAGTTTATCATTATCATCAATAGATACTTCATTTTCTTCATCTAAATCGCTTTTATTATCATTTTTGCTATTTATTTTACTATTTTTATCATATTTTTTGTAATTTTGATTTGGTTTTACGGCAAAACTAATGTCCTCAATTTCATCTTCGCTTAAATCATTTATTTCATTTGTATTTTGATTCGTTTTTGGTTTGAAATACTTTATTTTTGTATTTTCTGTAAAAAAGCAGAACTTAGATAACTTAATATCCAATGTGTTTTGATTAGGATATTGTAATTCTAAAGACGGTGTCTATGGTGTGGCGAGCGAGCACCCGCCCGTACCAGATCTACTAGCAATCTATCCAGTCTCGTGCAAATGATGCTTTGAACACCAACGAAATATCGAGAGCCACAAAATAAAAACAAAAAACATGGTAAATAATTTGTGAAAATAACCAAGGTTTAATAATAATATACAGACCTTTCTTTTTAAATTGATTTAAAGCTATATTTTTCATTCTTTCATTGTATTTGATTCTAAGTTTCTCAAATTCAACAATTTCTTCCTCTTCCCTTCTAGCTAGATATATCTCATCTCTCCTCTTCTTTGCTTCTTCTTCTTTCTTCTTTTCTTCTATAAATAAAAGGAAAACCAATTCAATTGTGTAATTTGTCAACCTCAAAATTAAAAAAAACGGGTTGCACTCCGGGAGTGCCGGCAGAAGTGAAAACTTGATTATTAACGTTGAGCATGTTTGATATTTTGGAATGGTTAGGGAATAATTTTGCACCAATTGCTTTATCAGTATAAAAGTACTATCATTTATGTGGTAGAATACAATATTCATTTATTGCGCTATCGTACACAAACATGACAATTTATATTACATTAAAAAATTAACACTTTAAAACTTTTACAATTATTTTACATTAAAAAGTTTATCTCTCCGAAAAATCAACTTTCATCCATAATTTTTTTTTCTTTTCTTTCTCTGAAAAACGGAGATTATTTATTATCATTTTATTTCATTTATTTTCATTCGAAATTATTTGTTTGGTAAACCTACACCGCACATGTGCTTATTGTGATGTTATGAAAATATAGGTTAATGCTATAAAGTATAAACATATTACAAATATTACATTTATACTATGTAAGTTCATATGTATCTAAAGGGTGTAAAAAGACCCTTAACGAAAACGAAAACTACATATTCTGCCCATCATTGGGATCATTTTTTTCTTCTAGACAATACCTGGGAAACCATAGGTTCTGGAGATATTGAAGGTCAAAGTGTCCATTTTTTTTTTCAACTTTTTTGCAAAATCGAATTTTTTCTTCCAAACAAACATTACCAAAATTTTTAAATTTTCTTAACAAATTACGCATTTGAAGTTACAGAAATGCAATGCATGCCCAAGCGCTCACCCACACTGACATAGCCGCGAGCTCGTTCCACGCACACACGCGCGCGGTATCAGCTGTGCCCGCTGTGCGCGTGACCTCGAGTCATTCGAGTTCAACGCATAAATGAATGCGAGCGGCCGTGTTGCAACCCCGCGCACGGCGCCGTAGAGAGGGGATAGCTGTCTACTCTCCATCCGTCTTACGCTTTTTCGATCAGGTCACGTGTCCTGACGCGAGTTTAAGATTTTATACCCATTACAGAAAAAGTGCTCAACGCCGCTAAAGATTAAGTTTTCACTTCAAAAGAAGTAGAATAAAAGTTGTTTGTTTAGGTGCACAGAAGTAGCCCTCAACGGCTTGCTAGTTTAATTACCAATAACCCTGTATAATTATTATTTACTAGCTTTTGCCCGCGACTTCGTCCGCGTAACAGTCGAAAATGGTTCTTGGACCAAGGAATCACGTTGTACCATACAAACTTTGCCCCCCTTTTTAACCCTCTTAGGGGTAAAATTTCGGAAAATCGTTTCTTATCGGATGCCTACGTCATACAAAGAACACACCCGCCAAGTTTCAGATTTCTAAGATCAGCGGTTTAGGCTGTGCGTTGATCCGTCAGTCAGTCAGTCAGGACAAAGCATTTTATATGTATAGATAGATAACTTACTCAACATTTTTGCTTCCATTTTGGCTTTTCTCTCCTTACTTTTGGCTAAAGCTTTGAGTTTGTTTAGTTTTTCACGTTTCAAACGTGTTTTCTCACATTTTTTCAATAATTTGTCGATTGTATCGTTAGATTTTTGTAATTCTATTGGATTCACGTCTGCTGGTATATTTTCTGTAGAGATTGGAAAGGTGAAAGAAAATATGATGTCGTTCTTGTGTTTTGTATTTAAAAGATGAAAAAGAAGGTGGTGAGTTAGTTAGCGGGTGAGTGAGTTAAATAGCGAATGGGTGAGTTTGTAAGTGAATGGGCCGGTAAAGGTGAGTAAGTTAGTGAATATGCGTGTGGGTGGGTTAATGAGTGAGTGAGTTAAAGAGCTAATTGGCGAGTTAGAAAGAAAGAAAGAAAAACATTTATTTGGTGCAGGCACACGACAACTTTAAAATTAAACACACACAAAGAAATAGGTAACATTATACAACGAAGAAAGAAACATACACTAAACTTAAGAATATTTAAGACGCCATGTGCTGCCCCAAATGGGTCGACCTCAGCTGTAAGCCACGGTCAAGCGTAACTTGGCTGCAGCGCTGGTCTTCCGGCCAAACCAGCTGCCGAGTTAGTGAGTGAATGGACGAGGAAAGGTAAGTAAGTAAGTGGGGTAGGTGAGTGAGTTAGTGAATGGGTAAGTTAGTGAATGTGCGAGTAAGTTTGCAAGTTAAAGAGCTAATTAGCGAGTTATTGAGAGATTGGGCAAGTAAAGGTGAGTAAACGGGTGAGTGGGTATTAAAATTCACGTTTTTTATTTTTTATATATTTTTTTATTCTCACCTCTTTCATCCTTAGTTTTTTTAAACATATGCGTAACTAAAAACTGATCGAATTCAATTTCATCATTGTTCCCTTTCGCTCCTAGAACGCACGCTTGTATGTCTTCGTTGAGGACGCTTTGTGAATACTCGAGGCAATCTTCTGGTGGTCAAAGAGTCGAGGTCAGTAAGAAGGTCAAGGTCAAGAGTTGAGGTCAATTTGGTCGACGTCAAGATTTAAGGTAATTTATTGGGAGTCAAATAAGCGACAGCCTGCTTTGCAGAGCGTGTCTGTCTGACGAAGAAACCATCGCTCACACAATCTTGGCTGCATACCGGGTCGACATACTTGGCAGCCCAATACCACTCCAAGAAGAATAGAATAGCATTCATTAGAAAAGCACACGGACAAGAATTAAAAACAAAATAGGTAGACATAATTACAAACCAAAAATAAATAAAAAATAGGATAAATTAAAATGAAAATAGAATAGACAGAATTAGAAAAAAATCTATAGACTTAGATAATAGGCATATAATCATGAAAAATCCGAGGTGCCGTGTGCTATCCCAAATGGACCGTGCTAGGACTCCAGGAGGATTCTGCGCTTCTGGTCGGAGCTGGGCTGGCTGGAGTAGCAGTCGAAGATCACAATGGGCAGACTGGTCCCTAAGTGCTGAAAATCGGAGCCCCTAACCTAACCCGGGAGTCAAATAGAGAGTCGAGGTCAACTGTAGAAGGTCAAATATAGTGTCAATTAGGTACTATGTCAAACGTGGGTTTCAGTTGATGTTAGACAAACGTCTAGGGTTAAATGTTAAAGGTAAGCTTAAGTTAAAGGTCAATTATTAAGGTCGAATAACGTGCAAAGGTCAACGCTTACCTTGTATCTCTTCTTTATCAACATCTAATAGATTAATTTTATCATAATCTTCGTCGACAGGTTCCATTTTGACTTTA
The DNA here is from genome assembly GCA_951213275.1 of Idaea straminata. Lineage (NCBI taxonomy): Eukaryota > Metazoa > Arthropoda > Insecta > Lepidoptera > Geometridae > Idaea > Idaea straminata. The sequence continues at coordinate 8,153,127 of OX577872.1, forward strand.
ACTTCCGCTTCCATATCTCTGATTGGTTTTGGTTGCCTCTTTCCGTACGGCTTTACCATTTTGTATCGAACATTGTGGGTGCGATAGTAGTGGCTTTTGAGATACTCGTGACGTTTGTATTTTGTATGACATATTTTGCATTCTCTATCCTATAAGAAAACTTCAGTTTTAAAACCGCTTAATATGAAGTGAGTTTTCTAATAAAATGATTTTGGACATAGTCAAAGTCAAAAAAAATTATTCCTTCGGATGCTTAATACGTAGGTACAAAGATCACGTGGACACGTCTTTAAAACTGAGTTAGAATGTGTGCCTTCGGAACGCGCCCACCAATGAGAAGAAGGCACAAGAAACTCATGGCGGTTCAACCTTGGCTTTATAAAAAAAACCTGTCTAGTGCGAGTCGGATTCGCGCACATCTATCTACTATCGAGCAAAAAACCCTAAAAAATATTGTATGTCGGATGAAGCCGTATAGGTTAGAAGTCTTATGTCTGTCCTTTTGAAATATAATTTAAAAAAAAGATTGCCTAAAAAATATTAAACATGAAAATAACCTAAAATTCTCAAAAACATACTCAAAAAATATAACAGAATTACATCATCAAAAATGTCAACTGTCTAGCTATCACGGTTGATGAGATACAGCCTGATGACAGACAGACAGTAGAGTTTTAGTAAAATGTTCCCGTTTTTACCCTTTGGTAACGGAACCATGAAAACTACTTCAACATTTTTATGAAAAAAGTGTTTGGAACGTTCCACTTTCAGATTTGTAATTTAAAACGAAAGGCCAACTATTTACATCCAAAGATCAAATAATTTAATTTCTAGGTCCACTAATTTAATTTCAAGGTCAACCAATTTATTTTCAAGGTCATCTAATTTTATTTTCAAGGTCAACTAATTGAATTTCCATGTTAACTAATTTATTTTCAAGGTCAACTAATTGAATATCAAGATCAACTTTTAAAAGAATACTCACATTTTCATGACTCTCGTGTCCGTATTTCAGATGTAATATCATCCCGGGTTTGTTCGTAGTTCTTATTCCACATTCATCGCATATATACATCTGTATGTCTGTATGTTTCTGTTTTATATGTTGTATTAGATAATTTTTCGAATAGAAACTGAAAATTATAAATAGTAACCTTTACAAAAAAATGGTTGTCTATTTGTTATCTGGTACCCATAACACAAGCCTAGTTGCTTAGCTTAGAGCTAGATGGCGATGTGTGGAATGTCCCACAATCTATACATATAAAATGCTTTGTCCTGACTGACTGACTGACGGATCAACGCACAGCTTAAACCGCTGATGGTATAGACCTGAAACTTGGAGGGTGAGTTCTTTGTATGACATAGGCATCCGATAAGAAAGGATTTTCCGAAATTCTACCCCTAAGAGGGTTAAAAAGGGGGCAAAATTGTATGGGACAATGTGATTCCTTGGTCCAATCCTATTAGAACCATTTTCGACTGTTACGCGGACGAAGTCGCGGGCAAAAGTATTTATATACTTACATATCTTGACAATAATCACATACAACATTTCTCTTCCTATCCTCGTGTTGATTCAAATGCTTCACGAGTCGATGTTTCCTACTGAACTTCATGTTGCACAGTTTACAAGGATAGTGCAGCTCCGGTTTGTGTATCATGTTGTGTTTCTTTAGTGTACTCTGAAATGTATGGGGTTTGAGGTTAAAGGTCAATTAATGTAGTCATAACACTGAGGTCAATTATTTAAGTGTAAGGTTGAAATGTTTTTGAGTTTAAGGTCAACTAACTAATATGTTAATATGGTGTAGGGTTAGACGGTTTTTTAGTTTAAGGTCAACTAATATGGTGAAGTGTAGGTTTAAGGTCAATTATTAAGGTTAAAATGTTTTTGAAGTGAAGGTCAACTAATGTGGTGAAATGTAGTTCTAAGGTCAATTAATGATGAGAAAGTGTAGAAACATCCTAGTATTTCGTGAATAAATGATGTATTAAATGTGAAATAATGTAAACAACCGTAAATTGATGTGATTTTTTTAAAATAATCTCGAAACATCCTTGTACTTCGTGAATAAACGTGTGTAAATGATGTATAAACGTGAAATAATGTGAACAAATATACAAAAAAAATCTCACCCGATCTTTGAATGCCTTATTACAACCAGCCTGCGTACAAACATAAGGCCTGTAATCGACGTGCGAAGTCAGGTGCACTCGCAAGTTGTATCTACTTGCTACTTTAACGTTACATACGGGACATTTTGTGGCGTAAACTCGGTCGTGGACTTGCCTCTGTAAAAAACATATTTAGAGTTTGATTTCCGGATAAATATGAATAAATATTGTAGGACAAACCCACACAGCGCCATCTAGCCCCCAAGCTGAGTAACTAGGCTTTTTTATCTTATATCTTTAAATGAGCAATTCTTGTATATATATATATATATATATATATATATATATATATAATTGGAATCTCGGAATCGGCTCCAACGATTTTCATGAAATTTGGTATATAGGGGGTTTCGGGGGCGACAAATCGATCTAGCTAGGAATCATTTTTAGAAAATGTCATTTTATTCGTGTTTTATCGAAACTTACTTTTTTAACAAACTGAAAAATATGACTCTTCCTGACATCTATTGGCGAACTACTAATACTATTTTTTGTGAGCAATAAAGTTATTCCAGCAGATGGCGTTGTTAAGTAACACGAAGTCAATGAGTGTTTGCTTTGAGGTTAGACTAAGTAAAAAAAAAATACCGAGCAAAGCTCGGTCATCCAGGTACTTTTTATGAATTATGGCTACGCACGGCTTATGCATTTAGCCAGTGTCAAATTATATTTCGCATCAAATTATAACCCGATTTTTCATAAATCGGGCCTAAAGTGTTTCAAAACAGTCAAAGTCGTCATAGTCCGTCAAGTCAGGGGCTATAGTAAAGCGGTGGCAAGTTTACCTTAACCTTATAAATTTGGAGGCAACGAGAAAACTTCATGTTTGACACTGATTTTTACGTTCACTACACTTGTGCACTTTCACAGAACTAAATTGAATAACATTCCACCAGAATTATACAATTCAACTCGGGTTACAACTAAGTTTCATAAAAATACTGCAAGTACGACATGTTGTTAACTCGTTCCCGCCAAAACTCCCTAACTAGACTTGTGTTATGGGTGCTAGACAACGGATATACTACTTAAATACTTTTCTTTTGTAAATATATACTTATAATACATAGAAACAATCAGACCACAGACAAATATTTAAGCATAAATACATGTCTGAGACGGGAATCGAACACGCAACCCTGGGTTTGGCAGTCCGGCATGGTGACCATTGTGCCAACTGGGTCGTACTGTAATAAGGCTTGTGTTATGGCTAGACAACGGATAAAATACTTATATACATTTTTTTAATAAATATAATACATACTTAGAAACACCCAGACCAGAGGAAAAGAAAAGAGATTTTGTCTGTAACGAATAGGCTCCGAAACTACTGAACCGATCTCGATGAAACTTGGTGTGAAGGTAAATTAATTTATCGGGAATAATATAGGCTTCTAGAGTTTCGTACCCAAAGGGTAAAAATGGGGCCCTATTACTAAGAGATAGTTCATGAAATACAGCCTGGTGTATCTCATGAACCGTGATAGCTAGAAAGTTTGATTTTTTTACAGATTATGTATTTCTGTTGCCGCTATAACAACAAATTTTAAAATAGAAAAAAAAATGAACGTGTCGCGGGACACGCGTTTGCAACAAAGTCCCTTTAGTAAGTTGTTTTTTAATATGTTTGAGATTAGTTACTCTTACGGCTTTTCGTATCACGTTTTTGTAACGCTTAACATTTTTTTAGGTCCCCTTGCCAACCCGCGATAAGGAACTTCTTTCTAAAATAGTACATTACAATACAAGTGTGGTTAATTTGATCTTTACATAGAAGCGGTTTATGACGTGCGAGCGGAACGCGAGCGTGTTTAGAAGCCGAGATGCAATGATCAATTCCACACGCGTATCGTACGAAGTTTTTTATGTCACAGTTGCGAATAAAAGAAAAGACTTGAAAAATAATAAAAAGTTAACAAAATATTTGTGATAAGTTGACGACCCAGTTGGCACAGTGGTCACCATGCCGGACTGCCAAACACAGGGTTGCGGGTTCGATTCCTGCCTCAGGCAAGTATTTATGCTTAGATATTAGTCTGTGGTCTGGTTGTTTCTATGTATTAAAAGTACATATTTACAAAAAAAAAGTATATAAGTAGTATATGAGTTGTCTAGCACCCATAACACAAGTCTAGTTACTTACCTTGGGGCTAGATGGCGATGTGTGGAATGTCCTGCAATATTTATTATTTATTTATTTATTACTTGGCTGGTATAGTAAATACTCACAGCATGCACAGAAACATGTGTTTTAGATTTAAACAGCTTCCCGCATTGTTCACATTTATGTTTCTTTAAATCCATCTTTAGATGTTCTTCTGATATATGACACTTTAGCAGCCATTTTTGTTTGAAACTGGAAAGATACGATGATAAATTATCAATACATATAAATAGTCCATTGAAATGTTACATTTTTTATTAGCAGCCATTTTTGTTTGAAACTGGAAAGATACGATGATAAATTATCAATACATATAAATAGTCCATTGAAATGTTACATTTTTTAGGCCTAACCTTGCGTTTTTCAGAGGAGGCAATTTTATTTTTTTGATGTGTAGGGGGGGTCAGTGTAAAGCTAAAACCAAGTTTGTGGGGTCACCACCCTTGTCCCACGGCCGCCATCTTGAAAATAGGGGTTGAAATGGTTTTTACGATGTATCTCTTAAACTATTTATTTGATCAAAAAAATTTGTTATAATTTTTTGTTGCAAATTAAATTCTCTACAACTTTGGTCCAGTATTTTTTTCTCGTAGAACTATAAATAAAAAAGTTATAAGCGAAAATGTTCAGAAATTCGAGAAAAAAAATTATATTTTTCGAAATAACTTTTTTTTATCATTTTACGAAAAAATTATATGATAAAATTGCGTCCTCTGAAAAACGCAACCCCAAATGTAACTTTTCAATGGACTAAAAATGCTTTGTCCTGACTGACTGACGGATCGTAGAGACATGGAGAAATTTAAAAAAAATGCCTTAAAAAGTCTAAAAACAACACTTTTTCATATTCTTCCATATACATTTTCTATAAAATAAACGTGGTGTTCCTAAGCGCATAACTCGAGAATGGCTAAACCGATTACGCTAATTCTTTTTTTAGAATATTCCTTAAAGTACGAGGATGTATCTTACGGAGAGAAAAATTAAAAAAATTGCCTGAAAAATTCTAAAAACAACACTTTTCCATATTCTTCCATACAAATTTTCTATAAAATAAACGTGGTGTTCCTAAGCGCATAACTCGAGAATGGCTGAACCGATTACGCTCATTCTTTTTTAGAATATTCCTTGAAGTACGAGGATGTATATTACGGAGAGAAAATAAAAAAAATGCCCGGAAAATTCTAAAAACAACACTGTTCTATACTACCAATTCCCATACAAACGATTAGTAATAATACTTGAAAGTTAATTACCAATACATAAAGTACAAATTTTAGTGGGGAAGGCAAATCAATTGAGTGACGTTAGTATCGTATACATATTGATGTCAATCGTGTCGCGGTGTTAGTTCCCAAACTCCACCTATTCGGCTGAACCGATTTGTATGAAATTTTTTGTGTGAAATTTTAGCAATGCAACGTTTGCCATATAAACTACAGCTAGTATAATATATTATAACAAAATAAAGAGAAATAGGTGTTAGTATGTTAAGATATAGAATAAAATTTAAAAATCTTAAATTTAAAAAAAATAGGGGTTGTAACATTTTGGCATAGTAAAAAACGGTCAGATAGGATTTTTTAAGTCGCGGCTTGCTTTTAAACATTCGTCAATGTATAGAGGGCATTAATACAATCAACGATTGCTATTTAACAATATATTTTTTATTTTTAATATTTTTTTTTCTGTAATGTCCTATGGACCTCCAAGTACCTTAGAGAGATCACAGGGGGTTCTCTTTACACACAGCATACATACCTTTTATTACAAATAGTACAATTATACAGTTTGACAAGGCCCATGTGTTTGTTCTGATGTTTACGTAAAGTAGAGTTATCTCGGCAGGCGTAGTCGCAGAAACTGCATTGAAATGGCTTCTCATCTGGTAACAAAAAAAACATATACAGGGTGAATTATTTGTTGCGGCCACTAGCGCGGGTTTATATACTTTATTATTAGTACCTTGATGACCGAGCTTTGCTCGGTTTTTTTTTACTTAGTCTAACCTCAAACACTCATTGACTTCGTGTTACTTAACAACGCCATCTGCTGGAAAAACTTTATTGCTCACAAAAATAGTATTAGTAGTTCGCCAATAGATGTCAGGAAGAGTCATATTTTTCAGATTAAAAAAAAGTAAGTTTCGATAAAACACGAATAAAATGACATTTTCTAAAAATGATTCCTAGCTAGATCGATTTATCGCCTCCGAAACCCCCTATATACCAAATTTCATGAAAATCGTTGGAGCCGATTCCGAGATTCCAATTATATATATATATACACAAGAATTGCTCATTTAAAGATATAAGATAAGATGTATTAAGTAAAGTTCCGGCGTCTTTTTTCAATGGTAACCTTAGTAAAGCTTGTGCTTTGGACTTTTAGTCAGGCGTTATTTAGAGTAATAGGTATTTTTTTTATTTTCTTTGGGACTTACCCACGAACCTTCACCACGCAAGCATCTATATTAAATTTTGTAAAAGAAATTTGGCTTTTATTCTGCACCATTTATGTAACAATCATTATCTATACTAATATTATAAAGTTGAAGAGTTGTTTGTTTGAACGCGCTAATCTCAGGAACTACTGATTCGATTTGAAAAAATATTTTTGTGTTGGATAGTCCATTTATTGAGGAAGGCTATAGGCTACTTTTTCATTTTGATATTCCCATGGGATCGGGAGTTACGCGGGTGAAACCGCGGAACGCTGCTAGTTTATTTATATTTTTGTACCAATCGGTAGTGTTGCTGATAGAGATCAATTCTTGGAAAGAAATATAGTATGGCAAATCAAAGGAAATAGATAATTTTTGTAGTCTTCTGTAATTTTCATACTATTTTCTCTGAAAAAAATGTAGTGAGGAAGTATGGCTAATGACGTAACAAACTCCTGCACAAAAAATATAAACTGTTTTTATTAAATTGTATGTAATTTAGAACATAATATTAATAACATTAAAATAATATTACTTCCAATCTATGCTTGAAACGCTTTTATTTTGAGATTTTGATATGAACGGAAAGATGAAAATTGTAGAAAACTACATTAAGTAAGAATTTCCTTTGATTATGTTTGCTTCCAAGAATTGATCTCTATTAGCAACAGTATCGATTGTATAAAAATATAGAATGATTATTTATTTGCAAAATCAACAGGTTCGATTCCTGGCTCCGGTAATGAGTTTTTCAAAAACTTAATGATGCAGTTTCAGTTCTTCCCAAAAACGGGCACTCTTTTCAGCATTTTTCGCTATCTCTTATAGCTGAAGGCCCACGTAAAAATTCACACTTTATTAACCGACTTCAAACAAAACGAGGAGGTTCTCAATTCGCCATGTATTTTTTATTTTTTATATCCGCACATAAATAAAAAGATTGTGGCAACGACTATGCCAGTCTCGTTTATGTCACTACCCCTTGGCGGAAGGTTTCATTGCAATTATTTTCCAATGATCGTATTTTTGCTATCAAAATAGTAATTAGGTACTTCAATAATTTGAAATCACAGTCATTGGTTCCACGCAATTAATTATAGTGTCATAATTAGAAATTAAGAAATGTTAATTTTGTTCGTTATACAATCTTTTTTCACTTTGACAGCCGGTAGCTATTTTTTATTTTATTTTTTATGCTTTTTTTTTGTGAAATATACAGGACATTTTACACAGCGTCATCTAGCCCCAAGCTAAGCAACTAGGCTTGTGTGATGGTGGCCAGACAACGGAAAGAATCAATGACTGGACAGATTTGATGAAAATCGATATAGTGGTAGTCTATGGAATGGACGAGGACAATGGATACTTTTTATTCCTAAATTCCCGCAGTAAAAGACCTTATGCGGCTGAAACCGCGAGGCGAAGCTAGGTTTCATATTTTATCAATTCACAAGATTGTGAATGGAGTATAGCATTTGCCCGCGACTCTTTCCGAAAATCGAAATCGAAAGAATATGCAAAATTTGAAATAGAAATTAAGCTTTTTAAATCTAAACCTAATGGTTTAGATTTAAAAAGCTTAATTTCTCAAAAATTATACATTACTTAATCACAAAATAAGAGAAACAACAAAAAATATGCGTAATAAATATTTCGTACGAGCATAGAAAAGTAAAAAAATGTATTTAATAATTAAATCACGTAGTCCCATACAACATTTTATTCCTTTTTTTAAATCACGTAGTCCCATACAAAATTTTACTCCTTTTTTTAAATCACGTAATCCCATACAAAATTTTACATCTTTTTAAAATCACGTAGTCCCATACAAAATTTTACAAAAAAAAATGAAAATCTTTTCTTATCGACCCAGTTGGCACAATGTTCACCATGCTGGACTGCCAAACACAGGGTTGCGGGTTCCATTCCCGCCTCAGACATGTATTTATGATTAGATATTTGTCTGTGGTCTGGTTGTTTCTATGTATTATACGTATATATTTACAAAAGAAAAGTATGTAAGTAGTATATCCGTTGTCTAGCACCCATAACACAAGTCTAGTTACTTAGCTTGGGGATAGATGGCGATGTGTGGAATGTCCTGCCATATTTATTTATCGGATGCCTACATCATACAAAGAACACACCCTCCAAGTTTCAGGTCTTTACGATCAGCGGTTTAGGCTGTGCGTTGATCCGTCAGTCAGTCAGGACAAAGCATTATATATGTATAGAGATTATGAAAGATTGTTCAATGTTACAGAATGTAGAGTGTTCTGTCAAGATGCGAACGCAACACCGTGGACACCGTTGGGCCCGTCATGTCCCGTCAACTGTGGTAATGTAGTCACAGCTGTCATGAAGTAAGTTTAAATATTGCAGGACATTCCACACATCGCCATCTAGCCCCAAGCTAAGTAACTACACTTGTGTTATGGGTGCTAAACAACTCATATACTACTTATATACTTTTCTTTCGTAAATATACACTTATAATATTGAGAGCGGTGTTGGCTTAGTGGTAGATACCTCGACTTTCATTCTAAAGGTCGTGGGTTCGAATCCCGGCCGGCCGTGCACCAATGTTTTTTCTTATGAAAAATGTATGTGCGCTAATTGACATTGCTCTTACGATGAAAGAAAATATCGTGATGAAACCCGCGGCTTAGTTGGCTCCAGAAGTATTGACAAGTTCTCTCCTCTGGACATGGTCGACTAGGCTGAGAGGGTAGTAGGTGCTGGGCAAGCCTACTCCATCCTCACGCAAAAAGGACCCAATTAAAAAGGGTCTAATCGCGGAAAACAGTCCGTTCAAGTACAAGTAAGTACACTTATAATACATAGAAACAACCAGACCACAGACAAATATCTAAGCATAAATACATGTCTGAGGCGCGAATCGAACACGCAACCCTGTGTTTGGAAGTCCGGCATGGTGAACATTGTGCCAACTGGCACAATTATAAGTATATATTTACAAAAGTATATAAGTAGTATATGAGTTGTCTAGCACCCATAACACAAGTGTAGTTACTTAGCTTGGGGCTAGATGGCGATGTGTGGAAAGTCCTGCAATATTTATTTATTTATTTAAATCCGTGCCCTGTCGGGCTACTTACATGCCCCGGTCTAATGAGAATCATTACTTATCCTAACCCGTTTTTATTAAATAAATAAGAGACATTTTGATTAATATTTATTTTTAAGAGGAAAGGGTACCGATAGCTCTCTCCATACAAACGTAGTCGACTGTTTCCTCCCTGGATAAATACACTAGCACAAATATTTTTGTTGCATAAAACTTATAACTGCCATGACCATGCCCATATGGTTTGTTTTTTAATTTTTGTTTTTTAAATCTTAACTTCTATGATAATTAGAAAATGAAAAAAACCAAGACATAGGAACATAGTCATGGCAGTTATAGGTTGGCACAAAAATATTTGTGCAGTGTCATTATCCAGGGAGGAAACATTCGACTACGTTTGTATGGAGAGAGAGCCGGTACACTTTCACCTTTAAGCATTTATCTATAAAATTTTCAAGGATAAGGTCGTCAGACAATTCAAGACTAATAACACTGGGACAAATAAAAGATGAAAAAACTAACACATATTTCAAACGTATAGATCAAGCAATAAAAAACATAAACGGACGTAAATATGGCAATAACACGTTGAATATTATGGAGAATTATTATAAAGTATTGAATAATGATAATGTAATAAAAGAGTTGGAAAGCTTCGGTGAGAATAGTAGAATATGCATGAAGAGGTATTTGAAGGTATGTATTTAACCTCCGACGCAAAAACGACGGGGTGTTATAAGTTTGACGTGTCTGTGTGTGTGTGTGTCTGTGGCATCGTAGCTCCCTAACGGATGAACCGATTGTAATTTAGTTTTTTTTGTTTGAAAGGTGAATTAGTCGAGTGTTCTTAGCTATGTTTGATCGAAATCTGTTTAGCCGTCTGAAAGTTATGAGGGATAAAAGTCAGGATTAAAAACCATATGTAAGTAGATATGCTCGTATGAAAGGGCAGGATTCGTACGTTACAAATAGCTATGTTTTATCGAAATCGGTTTAGCTGTCTGAAAGTTATGGGGGATAGCTAAGAACACTCTCGACTAAATCACCTTTTAAACAAAAACAACTAAATTAAAATCGGTTCATCCGTTCGGGAGCTAAGATGCCACAGATAGACACACACACACACAGAGACACGTCAAACTTATAACACCCCGTCGTTTTTGCGTCTGGGGTTAAAAAATAAACTTAAACAAGACGGTTCTAACGAGCCCAAACTCGATGAGGTTGTATAGTTTCATTGCGAAGTTCCTATGGCCACTTTCAAGGTCCATCATCAGATCACATCATCATAATATTGCATTGTCACCCGATTTACACATGTATGCAAAATTTAAGCTCAATTGGTAATTTGGAAGTGGATCAAAATTAAGTTGCAAGATTCCACCCGAACATACATACACTGCAAGTTAAATAAAAGTTTATAAAAAACATAATGCAAGCCGAAAATCGCAGTGATTTGACTGGCGTGTTGATATTGTATTTTTACGATATGTATTTTTAACCCCCGACGCAAAAACGACGGGGTGTTATAAGTTTGACGTGTCTGTGTGTATCGTAGCATCGTAGCTAACGAACGGATGAACCGATTTTAATTAAGTTTTTTTTATTTTTACGGTTCTATATTTAAAGGATAAAAAAAACTAAATCAAAATCGGTTCATCTGTTCGAGAGCTACGATGCCACAGACAGACACAGACACGTCAAACTTATAACACCCCGTCGTTTTTGCGTCGGGGGTTACTATAAAGTAGCGGCGAGTTTAAAAACATTTCAAGTGTAGACTCGTCGTTGTTCGAGATTCTGTGATGTTGTCCGATAACTCACAGATGGGCAGTTACTTACACATTTTTATTATTAGTATGATTAAGAGAAATCTATCGAGAAAAATTAATGCTACCGTGTTTTCACCGTATGAAAAACTACTCAAAGATCTGAAGATACTTCTATAATATAAAAAACGAATCGCTGAATGTGTTGCTAAGCTCAAAAAGCGTTATTGTCAAGAAAAGGTTCTTATGAAATAAAAAATCAAGGAAATTATTACGCGGGTAAAACCGCGGTGCGCAGCTAGTTCTGTATAAAAAATAGTGTAGTACCTATGGTGGAAGTAGATTAATTTTTCGTTTGAAAATGATCTTTTCAAGTCATATGTATGTAAATAAATATTGTAGGACATTTTACACAGCGCTATCTAGCCTCAAAAGCTAAGCAACTAAGCTGGTTTGTAAGTAAGTTTATGGCACAATCACACTTGGCTACTTTATGTTTTAGATTTTCGGATGTAGAAGATCTTCAAAGGAATCATTGAAGGAAGTGACATCCATTTTAAATAAATACAGGCAAAATAATTACTTTTTTACTGAGAAAATCACTTCGGTAAGTGAGAAACGACAAATAAAAGAACACTTTTTAATCCCTTGCTAGATTGCAACGGATGTAACGTAATGTATGCGTCATAATATGTAACAGATGTAAGCAAAAATCATGGTAATTCTAAATAAATAAAGCATTCATAGAATAATCAATCATTTGTGTATAAATAAAAGAGAACGGGTCTTAACATTGATCCTTGTGGAACACCCAATACATTATCTTACGTGAAGGAGTAATCCTTGCAAGAACTACTGGACCGATTGCAATGAAACTCGATGTGAAAACAGCTGGAAATATGAATTAACACATAGGCTACTTTTTATCTCGATATTCACCCGGGCTCGGGACTTACGCGGCTACAACCGTGGTGCAAAGCTAGTCTAAAATATTTCGTATGGTCCGATTCACGCTTAAAACATCTCCATTACCAGATAATATTAAACGACCTACTCGGCATCAATTCAAACTTAAGATACGGTACACCTAACGTGAAGAAGATATTGCTAAGTTTAAAGATGGCCGTGACGTTCTACAAAGAGCATACAGCCGCGAAAGGCTTGGCCATTACATTGAAGAATACGCACTGTCTAACTGTATATGTAACTGGATGTTTTTGTAAACAGGGGTGAGGCTAAATATATCTTTACTATACAGGGTTATTCATAAACACATTAGCGGTTGAGGTTCATTTCTGTACACCTAAACAATCAATTTCTGTTCTACGACTTTTGGAAAATCGACCATTTTTTTGAAAATTTTAAGTTTATGTTTACCTGAAAATCAGCTGTTTCTTACACGGAGAGGTCACCTTTTTTATACTAAAGAACCAAACGGCTTTTGAAAAGAAATCATCTCAGTTCGTTGAGCAATCTTTGAATAATCGGCGAACATACATTAAAAAATATACGGGACAAATTTAGATCATCCATTTTTTTGAATAAAATAGAATTGGTCTTAACTTTGTCCTTTGTAGAACTACCAACGAATTATTTTTCATATTTAAAAATAATGAAATAAATACGAAGTACTATACTAACAGATGTAAGCAAAGATGATGTTAAAGATGTAGAAATTTAATTTAAACATTTATAGAATAACCAATCATTTGTGTGTTAATAAAAAAGAATGTGTCTTAACACTGTCCCTTGTGGGACACCCAACACATTATTTTTCAGTTTCATGCCTTTCATATTTCAAAATAATTCAATAAATACGTTTTACAATAGGTAATAGGTTCGAATCTTACTTAGGAATATGTCTTTATGTATGCTTATGTTTTTTTCAGGTACGTAGAAGACTCAGGACAGTGTGTTTTGCCCAAAGATTGCATTACGGACGTCGATTATACGAAATATTTGCCTAGAATCAGTGTTAACTAGCGCAAAAATTACAAAAAAATTAACGAATTTGTTTGTTTTAACGTGTTGAAACTTAATTTGATTGTTAGGGCCCTTCCTCACCGCTATGGCTATGACTACCTTAGGTCACCAAATAGATTAGCAACTGGCTACTGTCTATTACAAAAAAACATCGTCCGTCCTTTCTCTTTGACGATCCGTTGCTATACATTTTACCTAGGACACTCACCAGTATGTATCAACATATGACACTTCAACGAGTATGGTACTCTGAATGTCTTCGGACAGTGATCACATTTGTACGGCTTCTCTCCTGTAATGTTAATAATTTTTAAATAAACTAGATGTTGTTAAAGTATAACTAAATAAACGTTGTGCCATTTGCAAAAAAAATTAGGTAAAAATAAAGGAAAAATAAATTAAAAATAGATGTTGTTCGATTCTCAGACCAAATGAATATAGTACTTACACAATAAAATTCTTACAAATCGATTTAGCCTTTTATTAGGTGGACTTTGGCAACTTACACTGCAACACGAGTGTTTTTATATATAAAGATAGCTTCTGCCCGCTACTTCGTCCGCGTTGAAGTCGAAAATGCGCTAAGGAATCACGTTGTCTCGTACAAACTTTGCCCCAATTTTTCACCCCCTTAGGAGTAGAATTTCGAAAAATCCTCTCTTATCGGATGCCTACGTCACACAAAGAACACACCCTCCAAGTTTCAGGTCTCTGCGAGCAGCGGTTTAGGCTGTGCGTCGATCTGTCAGTCAGTCAGTCAGGACAAAGCATTTTATATGTATTTTTATAGGATTTTACGTAATTTTACTCCTAAGGGGGGTGAAAAAGGGGGACAAAGTTTGTATGGGACAATGTGATTGCTTAGTCCTTCCTCGGTCCATTTCCGACTTCTACGCGGACGAAGTCGCGGGCAAAAGCTAGTATAAAGATATAATCTTAACTAGTAAACTCACCCGTATGCACTCTCATATGTTCATCCTTCTTACACTGGTATATGAATACAGCGGGACAATGATCACATTTGATATTTCTCTCAGCGTGCACCTTCTTCTTGTGCCTCGCTAGGTAATGTTTGGTTTTACCACGGTAAGCGCAAATGTTGCAGGCGTAAGGGAAGCCAGGGAGGTGTATTAGTTCGTGCTTCTTTCTGTCATTGTGATCAGAGAATTTCTGGAAGGAATTTTTATAATAGACGAAGTATTTTATATGTACCGAAAAGAAGAGTCAAATGTAAAAGTCAAATGTATGTAGTCATGCGGACATAAACATAGTTGGTCATGAATCTGGTTGGACATTTTTTCAGTTTAAGTAAGTCAAAAAATATATTCATTTGGATTCTTAATACATTTGTACACAGTTTACATAGAAACGTCTTAAAAACTAATTCACAATACATATCTTTATCAAAGATTCTCAATATGTATATACTAGCTGCGCTCTGCGGTTTCATCCGCGTAACTCCCGATCCTGTGGGAATATCGAAATATAAAATAGTCTAGCCTTCCTCGACAAATGGACTATCTAACACAAGAATGTTTCAAGTCGAACCAGTAGGTCAAACAAACTCTTCAGCTTTATAATATTACTATAGATTAAACTAATCAGCAAATTAAATAATATTATTCAATTTAGTTCAATGATAGTGATTAGGATAAGCATAAATATAAAACTTATTTATTCAATTTACTTCAATAACAGTGCAAAAATTATAATTTGAACCTCTCACAATCAGAAAGTCGTAAGTAACAAAATGTCGAACACTACAAAAATGAGGTGTGTGCCTACTTGTACTTGAACGGACTGTTTTCCACAATAAGACCCTTTTTAATTGGGTCCTTTTTTGCGTGAGGATAGAGTAAGCTTGCCCAGCATCTACTACCCTCTCAGCTTAGTCGACCATTTCCATGGGAGAGAACTTGTCAATATTTCTGGAGCCAACTTAGCCGCAGGTTTCATCACAATGTTTTCCTTCACCATAAGAGCAATGTCGATTAGCGCACATGAATTTATTTTAAGAAAAATACACAGTTGCACGGCCGGCCGGGATTCGAACCCTAGGTAAAAGGTATATACCACTAAGCCAACACCGTTCTTCGAGGTGTGTGCCTAATAAAGTTACATACCTTCCCACAAGTTTTACATTTCAATGATCGATCTGTGCTCGGTGGTGCCCTCTTTCTCTTTGATTGGTTGGATCTAAGCACCTCGGGGCTCACATACTCAACGTCTGATCCATCCTGTAATTACATTAATAGATATGTACTTGGTTACAGTTTTTAGGGTTTCATACTCTAAGTATAAAAACGGGACCCTATTATTAAGACTTTACTGTCTGTCTGTCACTAGGCTGTATCTCATGAACCGTGATAGATAGACAGTTGAAATTCTCACAGATTATGTATTTCTATTGTCGCTATAACAACAAATAAGAACTCCAACCATCATCCGAGCGTTGTTCCCGGTTGCATCCCTCTCGGGAGCCCAGGGTCCGCTCCAACAACAAATAAGAACTATAAACTATAAAAAAAATTGGTGGGGCTCCTATACAACAAGGTATGGAACCCTTCGTACGCGGGTCCAACTCGCACTTGGCCGGTTTTTTTTCTTTAGAATATTATTTTCACATGAATCTAGTTAAAAATTTTAGCATGTAAAAAAATTTACAAATGCATAATTTTGTAGACGCTTACTTCGTTTATTATGTGCAAAGTCCAATAATATTGCGAAAATTAAAATGTTTGGAGGTGGGAATACAACCATGGCCCCATGATAAAACCTAGGCATACCCCCATTTCATTTTTATAAAAATCAATATTTATTGCAGTTTCGTAACTAAATTAAGTAAATTAGTGTTTGTATAAGTATAATGTGGTAGTAATAGCTTTTCTTGTACAATTTTTGAGGGAAATAAACTCGAAATCCCCAAATAATTGCTGTCAAATGTGGTCAAAAGCTTTGGCCTAATCTACGAATCTACTACTTCTTAACTACTTACAGTTTCCATGTTTTAAATTCTATTGATATGGTAATAAGAATATCATCTTAAACACTGGCGCACGGCAAAAACATGTTTTTAGATAAATTTATTATGTAATTTCAGCAAAATTGAAATAATTTAATTCCCATTTGAACAATGGCGGTGTACAAACCATAGAGATTTTTTTATATTTTAGCAAACCACAGAAGATAAATGAGTGAATGACTGAATAATGATCGATAGTCAACTTATAGTCAAGCTATTCAAGGCAAGACGCTTAAATTCTTCGGTGAATAACGATTTTTGTTGTGTACATTAAAACTTACCGGTTTTTTACACTGTGGCTCTTTCAAAAAATGTCAAATTGCTGTCAATGTCAAAATAATTTAGATAATTTTATTTATTACAGGCGGTTCTATTCGACTGCAGTTTTTTCCATCTAAATATTATTTTTTCCATTGAATGAATTAATCTTCTTCGATATAGAAAACTTCATCACGTTATTTGATGTGAGAATGGCATTATTTTCTTTCTAAAACAAATAAACAGTACCTGTTTTGTGTTTAGTTCATGGTTGTAATAAGCTAACCTTGAACTTGCTAATAATTATTGTTTTCAGTAATTATTACGCGATAATTACGTTTCTTCGACGCTCTTCCGTGTTCATGAAACATCAGGCGAGGCTCTGGTAAGTATTTTATCTAATTTCTAAGTTTTAAAATGGGTTATGTCATATATTCTACCAACACACTTTTCGAGTAGGAAAAAACAAAGTAAGTACTTATTTGTTGTATCAATTACGAAATAACTAGATTTTATCTTGATAACCTTCATTACTAAGAATAATAATTTTAACTGAATCAAAACTTAGTTATTGTATGCATAAGTTCTTCATAAAATCTATCCATGACCAAGGATTAATTAAACTGCCATTTTTTGATAGTTTTGGTAGAGGAAGGACATTGAAAAAGTTTAATTTTAGCCTTTGATTGCCAATAAATAGGTTATTGATTTCAATTGTTAATTCCCGCCTAGGATACTCAATGGGGGATGATGACATAGCCCTATTCAATACTAACGACTTCACAACTATAATAAAATAGGCCCAAGCTAAGCAACTAGGCTTGTGTTATGGTGGCAGGCAATGGATAGAATTGATACTTAATATTACCCAGAACGGAAACAAAAACTGTCCTTGAATCATCCCCAAAATAACTTTCTACCCCTTTTTATTAAGCACGTCTTCCATCAATTCTGTTAAAGAATGTTTACTCAAAATTTGAAGAAGATTTGAACAAGGAAACACGTCTCCTACAAACTTTGCCCCCCCTGTTTCATTCCCTAAGGGGTAGAATTTCGAGAAATCCTTATTGGGTGCTTGCTTTGTACAAAGAACACACCCTCCAAGTTTCAGGTCCCTATGATCAGTGGTTTAGACGGTTAGTCCGAGAGCTAGCACCAATTTTTGGGTAGGTATTTGAGGCAAGCTGAAAACTTGTCACATACCTCTTCTATTATACCCCAATACGGAATTGCAAACCTGGCTGGTGAGTAGCGGGTAAATGGACCCCTAAATTTTTAAAATATTATTTTTTTTTCCCAATAATATGGTTGAGGCAATATGCAATTTTTATATGTTGCAGTGTAATGCCTAATGAATACAAAAAAAATAAGCCAGACGATTTAGTCGGGGTTTTAACATTGCCAGACGCGTGCAAAATTATTTTGCAAAAAATTATAAAAAATATATTTGAGGCAGCTTAAAATTTTAATAGAGTATTATTTATAACTAAAACAAAATATTCTCAAAAAGACAGAACATTTTGGTGGGACTTTCTACCTGCCAGGTGATCTAACAAATTATGGATAGGTGCGAGTGAGTAGCACTATAGGCAAGCTGTAGTGTGAGAGAGAGCATTTATCGGCAGCTGTCTGCGTTCTTGCTTGCCGCGTTACTATTGGCTCTGACTGGCGAGGCCACGTGACTTACAATAGCGATGAGGTTTCTAGTCGGAATTTCGGAGTAAAGAATATAAAATTTTGTAAATTTGTGCTAAGAACAAATTGTATAAAAATAATTGTGTTGATATGTGTGTGTTAAAGGGACACATTTTTTGTGTTCAAGTTTTGAGCTTGCCTCAAATACCTACCCAAAAATTGGTACTAGCTCTCCTACTATGTGTGTTGATCCATCAGTCAGTCAGGAATAATCATTTTATATGTATAGATTAACCTCATAATTTTATTTCCAGATCTTCTACTCAACACACAGAGAAGACCGAAATGCTAAACAGAATCCAATCAAACAATCTATATCAATTCAAAATATTCTTACACAAGAATATATCACAAAAATCATTAAATGTATTTAAAAAACAGTACACCTGTTGTGGCCATATACAAAATAATGAACAGAAATCCCAAACATTTAATAATAAAAGAAGCTCCTACCAAAATGTAACCCAACCTTTTTTATGCCAAAAAATAGGTCCTCTTTGGTCTCAAAAACGTAGTCATCAAACTGTAACCAAAAATTTTCATCAGAAAAAAGACCATGTAAATGAGACACAACCTATTTCTTATCAAAAAGAAATTCCTTGGTCTCGTAAAATAGGTCACGAGAATGTAATGCAACCTTTTTGGTCTCAGAAAAGAATTCACTCAACACACAGTGATCAACACAGGCAGAAAGTAGTAATAGAGACGAGTGAACCAAATGTAATCGATAAACTTAGGTATGAGAAGATAATTCCTTTGGAGAAAGCGGATAAAAAGCTATGGGACGTCATCGATCCTTATGTGAAATTGGCAAGATGGGATAAACCAATAGGTAAGTTGGTAGGCTGATTCAGGGACACATTGCTAAGTTAAGTTCTGCGGGACTGTTTCCACACTTAGCCTCTTCATTTGGGCCATTGCGCGTGTGAAAAGATCCTCCAACCATCCCATCCAGAAGGCTAGCTATTTTAGGCAAACATTGTGATGAAATCTGCAGCTTATTTGGCTCCAGATGTACTGACAAGTGCATTCCTTAATCCTCTAGAAGAGAGGTTAGTAGGTACGGGGCACACTCGCTCAATCTTCATGCAAAAAGGACCTAACTAAAAAGCCTGTATACAAGTAGAAACTAATCCTCAAGGCGCAACTAGTATTTTTACTAAAATAAACACGTTGTACTTGAGACTTTTTTCCGCGATTAGACCCTTTTTAATTGGGTCCTTTTTGCGTAAGGATGGAGTAGGCCCAGCACCTACTACCCTCTCAGCCTAGTCAACCATGTCCAGAGGAGAGAACTTGTCAATACTTCTGGAGCCAACTAAGCCGCAGGTTTCATCACGATGTTTTCCTTCACCGTAAGAGCAATGTCAATTAGCGCACATACATTTTTCATAAGAAAATACATTGGTGCACGGCCGGCCGGGATTCGAACCCACGACCTTCAGAATGAAAGTCGAGGTATCTACAAATAAGCCAACACCGCTCTCTAAAAAAAAATAAACACGTTATTTCCAGGTGTATATCTCCTATACTGGCCTTGCACCTGGTCAATAGCCCTGGCGACTATAGACACGGGCGCGGACCTATCCACAGGGCTATATACGGCCGGACTGTTTCTAATCGGTGCTGGGTTGATGAGAGGAGCCGGATGCACCATCAACGATATGTGGGACAAGGATATTGATAGACAAGTAAGTTAGTAATGAGAATGGATAAGATAAGGAACAAGTATATTAGAGAAAGCATTAAAGTAGCGCCAGTTACTGATATAGTTTAGCGGCGGAAGCTGATTTTCACAAAAGTCGTGGCCACGAGCTGTGTATATCTAAAACTGGTATCGCAAAAAAATGAGTCTCTTAAAAGTTATATTGCAAAATGTAGAATGGCATGTGTTGGGCATGTGGAGAAAAAGTAACATTTTTGAGAATATTTATTCAACCTACATGATGTACATTAAAATATCTTTCAAATTACACCTCAATTCACGTATAAATTGGTTGAATAGAACTTGAGAAATAAATAAATATTACAGGACATTCCACACATCGCCATCTAGCCCCAAGTTAAGTAACTAGACTTGTGTTATGGGTGCTAGGCAACGGATATACTACATAAATACTTTTCTTTTGTAAATATATACTTATAATACATAGAAACAACCAGACCACAGACAAATATCTAAGCACAAATACTTGTCTGAGGCGGGAATCGAACGCAACCCTGTGTTTAGCATTTGGACTGCCAAACACAGGGTTGCGGGTTCGATTCCCCCCCCAGTGATTATCTGCAAATATCCAAAAGTACAGAGCCGTCATCTTTGAGACGTCATAAATGCTACTTGTTCCCGGCTGTAAAACAGACCTCAAGGGTCTGTAGGCTGTAGTCATCTAGAGATCTCAAGGAATCCATCGATAGCTGTTTTAGATATACACAGCTCGTGACCACGGAATTCGAGAAATAGAGGAATATTGGCTGAATAGCCGCTAGACTGAAGGCACACATCCTAGCTTAGTTTTTTTTAAGACGTGTCCATGTGATCTTGTACATAGGTATTAAGTATCCAAAGGAATAAAGAATTTTGATTTTGACTAATAAAGTAAAAGGGAACCGTTTGAGTTGGAAAGAGTAGAGACGCACTAGAAGAGTGATGAGTATGAATGTAGAGGTTAGAGGAAGAGGACGACCTAAGAAAAGATGCATGGACTGCTTGAGACAAGACATGAGAGAGATGAATGTGATCGATGAGATTACGACTTATAAAAGTAAATGGAAGAAGACATACTGCGTCGACCCCAAAGAAGATCCACGCTAACTTTTATCCACAACTTCGTCTATATAAAAGTTGTATTTTCCAAAATCCTTTCTTAGCGGACACCTACATTATGACAGTTACTGTTTACCAATTCTTAGGTCCATTGGTTAAAGCTGTGCGTTGATAAATCAGAAAGTGCCAAGACTTTGCTCAATTAGTGCACAATATTTAACTGACTTCGAAAAAGAGGTGGTTCTGAGTTCGTCACGTAAATTTTTCAATCTTGTTTAGCGATTACTCGAAGACGACTCCGATTGAGATAATTCTTTTTTTGATCATTTAAAACCTCTATTTTTCCAGGTAGAAAGAACAAGTGACCGTCCTTTAGCGAGTGGGGCTATATCTAACAGAGCAGCCCTGACGTTCCTAGCGGCGCAACTCTCGGCCGCGCTAGCCGTGCTATTGCAGTTGAACTGCTATAGCGTCGCGTTGGGAGCTAGTAGTATGCGTAAGTATATTAGCGACTCGGGCTATTTTGTTTGCTTTAGCCACCGGGGCTATATCTAACAGAGCAGCCCTAACGTTCCTAGCGGCGCAACTCTCGGCCGCGCTAGCCGTGCTATTGCAGTTGAACTGCTATAGCGTCGCGTTGGGAGCTAGTAGTATGCGTAAGTATATTAGCGACTCGGGCTATTTTGTTTGCTTTAGCCACCGGGGCTATATCTAACAGAGCAGCCCTGACGTTCCTAGCGGCGCAACTCTCGGCCGCGCTAGCCGTGCTATTGCAGTTGAACTGCTATAGCGTCGCGTTGGGAGCTAGTAGTATGCGTAAGTATATTAGCGACTCGGGCTATTTTGTTTGCTTTAGCGACCGGGGCTATATCTAACAGAGCAGCCCTAACGTTCCTAGCGACGCAACTCTTGGCCGCTTTATGTTTTCCTTTAGTGAATGGGGCTATATAGTAAATTAGCAAGTGGGGCTATTATATTTAGCGAGCTATTGTATCTAGCAAATAGGGCTATTTAACTGAGCTACATTTAACAGGACTACTGAACTAATTATAATAATATTTTCAAATTCTTATTTTGATTTATTAAAAAAAAATTCAATTATGGTTCCAGAGCATCATTCAAAACCGATACTTAGCATTTTAAGTGCATTAATGTCAACTATTTCTCAATTACAGTTCTAGTATTGACATATCCACTGGCAAAAAGATTTACGAACTACCCTCAAATTTTCCTCGGGGCAACTTTCAACTGGGGAGCCCTACTGGGGTTCACGGCCGTCAGCGGAGCCCTGGGGCTTCAGACACTACCTCTATATGCTGGAGCCCTGGCTTGGACTGTTGTTTATGACACTATTTATGCACATCAAGTAAGTTTGTGGAAAAATAGGACATATTTTTTCCCAGAAAATTTAAAGTCACTTGAAAACAGCTGTTTTTTTATAGTTAGAGGTTATTGACCTTAATGTTTAATAACTTGTTTTTTTTTTTAGTTAAGACTACTTTTCTTAACAATAAGGTCAACTTGTACTTGTATACAGGCTGTTTGCCGCCATTGGACCCTTTTTAATTGAGTCCTTTTTGCGTGAGGATGGAGTAGGTTTGCCCAGCACCTACTACCCTCTCAGCTTAGTCGACCATGTCCAGAGGAGAGAACTTGTCAATACTTCTGAAGCCAACTAAGCCGCGGGTTTCCTCACGATGTTTTCCTTCACCGTAAGAGCAATATCAATTAGCACACATATTTTTCTTAAAAAAATACATTGGTGCACGGCCGGCGGGGGCTCGAACTTCATTTATTTAGGTCAATAAACTCGCCTTTAAAATTTTCAAAAACAAAGTTTTTCCAAAAGTCGTTGAACAAAAGTTGTTCGCATAGATGTATAGAACAACCCCCTTTCGGATTACACTACCCTCGGTGTTACACCCTGTATAATAGATCTACTTCTCTCCGCAGGACAAACTAGACGACGCACGTATTGGAATCAAATCTTGCGCACTATCGTTCGGTTCCCACTGCAAGCCTCTACTGTCTATGTCGCTTGCACTGAGCGCCGGCTCGCTGTTGGCCGCCGGCCATATCGCAGACTTGGCCTGGCCATACACCGCGGCTATAGCCGGCTATGTGGCCCATGTGGGACGACAGGTGAGTCAAGCAACTGTCTATGTTTAGTATTTATGCTTTGATATTTGTCTGTGGTCTGGTTGTTTCTATGTATTATAAGTATATATTTATGGGGGCGTATTAATAACTCCGTATTGTTTTATTATTCGTCTTTATTTTAATCCTTAATTTCCAAATCGTCTGCCGAGCCGTCTTTTTACAATCTTCGTCGTCTAATTCTCTAAATCTTAATCTATCTGCTTTCTCCCTTTCTCCTTACACTGTTTTCCTATCTTGCCTCTCATTCACGCCTTACTAACCATCTTTCTCTTTCACTCATGCTATCGTCATCTCGCTCACACCTTAAGAATCATACGCATTCAAAAACGTTTCAATCGTCCCTTACACTTTCTTTAGCATTCTATCAATCTAATCAAACTCCAATCAAACACTTATCAAACATTCATCTCTGGAACATTACGTCTTACGTTCCCTTTCACTCAGAATCCTACATATTTACAAAAGCTTATATTTGCTTAAACATATTTAACTAAATTCTAGTTTAATGCATTTAACGGGTAATCTATATTCTTATACAAATAAAATACTTTGTCTGACTGACTGACGGATCAACGCACAGCCTAAACCGCTGATTGTAGAGACCTGAAACTTGGAGGGTGTGTTCTTTGTATGACATAGGCATTCGATAAGAAAGGATTTTCCGAAATTCTACCCCTAAGGGGGTGAAAAAGGGGGTCAAAGTTTGTATGGGACAAAATCCTTTTTTTTGTCCTGGGGAAACCCGGTCGGGTACCACTCCATTGTTGGGGCTAACGAAGTGGCTATGTCGGGCTCCAACCGACTAGAACCCCAGGGTGCTTCGTCTCGATGTCTATTGTCGGGGCTACCGGCATCGCTTTCGCATTCACCAGCAGCCCCGACGGCATTTGTCCGTGAGAACCCTCTTCTTACGAGGCTTTCGCCCCTCCCCCCTGTTGCGACGCACCAGAGCACGTGGCACGTCGCAACCTCCTTCTCGGGGACCAAGCGGATGGACGCCAGACAGCCCCATGTCTGGACGCCCATGGTCCCCTGCGATGGGTCAGGTAAGTAGCCCCATCGCCAGCCACTCCGGTCGCAGAGGACAGGGAAAGCGGCAACAACACACCGACAGTCCTCTTCCTCTGCGACCCCACCGCGTCCGCCATCTAACGGTGGCGGCCCCGTCAGGGCCACGGAAGGTAGGGGAAACGGCTCACCGCAATACCGGCAACCCTCTCCCGCCGTGGCCCTTACTCCTCAGTTGCGGTGCAGCCCATACTACACCGCAACCCGCCTCAGTCGCAGTACCGCCCATACAGCACTGCGACCTACCTCTCGTACCGCTCACACCGGACTTTGCGGGGAAGTCGGTGGAGCGGTCCCTCTCGGGCTAGCCAGCTCCTCCCTCTTGGCTTCACCGTGGTTGGCAAGGCCACCCATGGTTACTAAGCCCCCCCGCCACGCAAGGCGGGAACCCACGGGGGGGATGGGACAAAATCCTATTACAACCATTTTCGACTTCTACGCGGACGAAGTCGCGGGCAAAAGCTAGTATATACATATAATACATAGAAACAACTAGACCACAGTAAATACCTAAGCATAAATAATTGACTGAGACGTGGAATGGAACCCGCAACCCTGTGTTTGGCAGTCCGGCGTGATAACCATTGTGCCAACTGGGCCGTTTATCAATTTATTTTTTTATTTATAACTAGCTGCGCTCCGCAGTTTCACCCGCGTAACTCCCGATCCCGTGGGAATATCAGGATAAAAAGTAGCCTATAGCCTTCCTCGATAAATAGACTATCCAACACAAAAAGATTTTTTTCAATTCGAACCAGTAGTTCCTGAGATTAGCGCGTTCAAACAAACAAACAAACTCTTCAGCTTTATTCTTAATAACTTTTATTATATTTAATAACTTTTTTAGCTTTATTAATTTCTTATTCCAGATATACACATTAGACGTGGACAACCCGACAGACTGTGCCAACAAATTTAAATCAAATTCTTTAGTAGGATTAATTATATTAATAGGTATTATAACCGGAGGCTACGGGAAATATAATGAAAATAAAAACAAAAATAACGGAAAAACACTTAGTGATAACTCTAAGAGTTGTTTTTTTAGTTAATTTTGTGAGGTTTTTTTAACTGAAAAGTGGTCATGGGTAACGTTAAATGACGTTTGTGACGTCATAAATATGTCTACCTCTTTAGGTTTCCACAGCAACTGTGTCCTTAATAGAAACCTACCTGATTTTTAAGCTATTGCATAGCTTTTATCGCGGCGACCGAATCAAGAAATTCCGTAACGAATATAAAACCTAATTTTTAATAAGGCTATGAAATGTATATATTTTTTTTAATTTTCGTTAAAGGTTTTTGATCCCGATATCCCGACGGGATCGGGAACTTATGGGGATTTACCACTACTTTTTTTCTTCAAGTTTTGGCTTCGCACGATTTTTGCATGTCAACTGTAAGATAGCAAACATGAAACTCTTTCTTGTTGACGCAAAGAAAAAAACTCCACGACAAGGTTTCTTTAAAGATTGTCAGTAACAAAACAAGAAGATGAAAGAAACACCAACAAAATAATTTAACTATTTACACAAATCGTACGAAGCCAAAACTTAAAGAAAAAAACAACTTATTCAACATGGCTGCGCTGTTTAGTGCTATGATTAATTAAATAAAAAATATTACCTAGACGGGAATCGAATTCGTTACCTTCACTAGTACGATAGTAATGTATGTGAATTTTTTTTAAATGTATTTTTTGTATATTTCTTTAGTTTTATACAATATCATTGACTTACAATTACCAAATGGAGTTTTGACGGGAACGAGTTAACAACATGTCGTGCTGTAGTTTTATTTTCATGAAACTTAGTTGTAACCCGAGTTGAATTGTATAATTCTGGTGGAATGTTATTCAATTTAGTTCTGTGAAAGTGCACAAGTGTAGTGAAAGTTAAAATCTGTGTCAAACATGAAGTTTTCTCGTTGCCTCCAAATCTCCTATTAAGATTACTAAGGTTTAGCCAGTGTCAAGTTATATTTTGCATCAAATTATGACCCGATTTTTCATAAATCGGGCCTAAAGTGTTTCAAAAAAGTCAAAGTCGTCATAGTCCGTCAAGTCAGGGGCTATAGTAAAGCGGTGGCAAGTTTACCATAACCTTAATAGGAGATTTGGAGGCAACGAGAAACCTTCATGTTTGACACTGATTTTTACTTTCACTACACTTGTGCACTTTCACAGAACTAAATTGAATAACATTCCACCAGAATTATACAATTCAACTCGGGTTACAACTAAGTTTCATGAAAATAAAACTGCAGCACGACATGTTGTTAACTCGTTCCCGCCAAAACTCCGAGTTTAGCCTATGTAATTGTTAGTCAATGACGAATCAATTGTCTGGAGTCAAAACAATAGACTGATTTTCATTCAAAATTAACACTAAGAGCGGCTTGCATAAAACTAGTTAAATGCATTTAACGGCTAATCTATCTTCTATACATATAAAATGCTTTGTACATACTGACTGACGGATCAACGCACAGCCTAAACCGCTGATCGTAGAGACCTGAAACTTGGAGGGTGTGTTCTTTGTGTGACGTAGGCATCCGATAAGAAAGGATTTTCCGAAATTCTACCCCTTAGGGGGTAAAAAAGGGAGGCAAAGTTTGTATGGGACAACGTGATTACTAGTATAAAATTAAATTATATTACAATAACCACAAGGTTTAATAGTACATTACTATATAAGTGTGGTAAATTGATCTTTGCATAGAGGCGGTTTATGACGCGCGAGTGGTAGCGAGCGTGTCATAAGAAGCCAAGATGCAAAGATCAATTCCACACGTATATCGTACGACGTTTTTTATCACAGTTGCGAATAAAAGAAAAGACTTGAAAAGACAACAAAATAATAATTAACAAAATATTTGTGATAAGTCTATGTTTACATTTTTTTAAGGCAATATTTTTTTGTTAATTATGCTCTGGAAAGGCCAGGCTAAAGACTTTTAACCTATACAGCCTCGTCTGACATACAATATTTTTTAGGGTTTTTTCTATTTGTTTTTGCGTCGGGGGTTAAGAACAAAATACAATGGTACGGAAAAACAATATATTTAAGTAAAGAAAAAACAAAAAATAAACAACTCAATTTTTAATCGTTTTCTAAGTCATTATCACGTAAAATTTTCGTTCGTAAACCGACTTTAGAGACAACCATTTTTGCTAGCTAAAAACTCATTGGTACCTACCTTTTTATACATCAAAACAGTATGTAATTAGCAGTAAGATACGTATTTAACCTATCGGGATAACTTTACAGCACTAGGTTGGCAATATAAAACGCACGCGTGCATAATATGTTGGATTACGAGCCTAAAAGCCGTTGAATAAGATCCACTTTATGAGCAACTGTGATAAAAAAAATTAAATCAGTTTGACACTCGGTTAAACATGTTTAAGGTCTTAAATCAATTTATTGACGTGATAACGTCTTATAAATAGGAATGCACTCACAAGAAAGTGTGACGTCATCGCTCACGTTCCGCTATTGACAAGGTAACCATAGCAACGTATTGAAGTATGCAAAATAATAAAAAAATAATAAATATTGCAGAACATTCCACACATCGCCATCTAGCCCCAAGCTAAGTAACTACACTTGTGTTATGGGTGCTAGACAACTCATATACTACTTATATACTTTTCTTTTGTAAATATATACTTATTATAATACATAGAAACAACCAGACCACAGACAAATATCTAAGCATAAATACATGTCTGAAGCGGGAATCGAACCCGCAACCCTGTGTTTGGCAGTCCGGCATGTTGACCATTGTGCCAACTGGGTCGTCAAATGGTAATGTGTCAGGTTCTGTTGACACGATAGGTAACCATAGCAACGTATTATTTCATCAATGTTTTCTTATGACGTTATCACGTAAAATTATCGCCCGTAAACCGACTTTACAGACAACCATTTTTATTGTGCAAGTCAAACTTATTTAGTTAAGAGTGTTATATGAAAATCGGTCTAGACTTTTTGTAGTGTTTTTGTATTTGTGGTGCTGTGATTAGTTAGAAATATAAATTGCCTAAAATAGAGCAATATTAAAAAGTGAGTAGCGCAAGGCGCTGTTTACAGGGTAAGGTCAAAAGTACATTACCACCTAGACTTGTGTTAAAAAAACGTTTTATTAAAAACGTATTCTTTTACTTTTTGTAGAGCAACGTTTCCAGGCAACATCTGATAACGAAAAGTTATTTTTTCCTAAATCTTGCCATATCTGTTGTGCAATATTTGAATACAGTCACTAGTGTGGTAAAAACAATAAAAAAAAGAAAATATATTATAGGTACTTTTTTATATGTTATATGTCCCATATCACGGGGCTATGAAGTCCCGGACCTTTGAAAGGCGTGCGTGGGGCCGAAGCCAACACCTAGTGGCCTTTTACAATAACAACGTTTATAGCAAAGTATGATCTTGACACCAAACCGGCGATTATCCCTGTCTGCATTATAAAATGCAGCCAAGGACAACCTCCGGTTTGGATTGAACTATTGATAAACTACAGGAGAAAGCTACTTGGGCTATTGTGAGGGGATGGTAGTGGACTGGATACTATGGGGAACTATGGATACTATGGCACCTGCCGTAACAATCTTCAACAAACACGTAAAAATGACAGATGGAGATTCGCCAACTCTCAGACTGGGCCACCATTATTAGCTGAGAAATGTATAGCAATTTATTTAAAATAAATTTATTTTAGTTATTTATTTTTATTATTATTTATTTATTAACAGGACGACCCAGTTGGCACAATGGTCACCATGCCGGACTGCCAAACACAGGGTTGCGGGTTCGATTCCCGCCTGAGACAAGTATTTATGCTTAGATATTTGTCTGTGGTCCGGTTGTTTCTATTTATTATACGTATATATTTACAAAATAAAAGTATATAAGTAGTATATGAGTGGTTCTAGCACCCATAACACAAGTCTAGTTACTTAACTTGGGGCTAGATGGCGATGTGTGGATTGTCATGCAATATTTATTATTGTTATTATTTATTTTTTGTTTAACTTTTTAAACTCACACGATTTGTATTCATAGTCATTATTTTTCCGGGTCTTAATCGCGTATTTTTTTATTTCTCGACGTTTCGACTATGTTGCAATAGTCATGGTCGCGAGGAGACCCGGGAAAATAATTACTACTTTTTAATTATACTTTTTGTTTTTAATTGATGGATGAACCTCATTAGAAATTATAAAACATACAGGTGGTAGTGTACTTTTGAACGTTACTGTACAGAAAATGTTAACTATAAAATATTTAAATAAATGTTTGAAATAAAAGATTTTCTTGCCGAGTTTCTGTTTTATTAACCTTTAAATAATAACTAGCTGCGCCTTTAATCCGCGTAACTCCCGATCCCGTGGGAATATCGGAAAATAAATAGCCTATAGCCTTCCTCGATAAATGGATTATCCAACACAAAAAATATTTTTTCAATTCGAACCTATATTCCTGAGATTAGCGCGTTCAAACAAAAAAATAAACTCTTCAGGTTATAATAATAAGTATAGACTAGCTGCGCCCAGCGGTTTTACCCGCGTAACTCCCGATCCCGTGGGAATATCAAAATGAAAATTAGCCTATAGCCTTCCTCGATAAATGGACTATCGAATACAAAAATATTTTTTTCAATTTAACCGAGATTAGCGCGTTCAAACAAACTCTTCAAGTTTATAATATTAGTATAGACTTGCTACGCCCAGCGGTTTCACCCGCGTAACTTCTGATCCTGTGGGAATATCAAAATGAAAAGTAGCCTATAGCCTTCCTCGATAAATGGACTATCCAACACAAAAAGATTTTTTCAGTTCGAACCAGTAGTTCCTGAGATTAGCGCGTTCAAACAAACAAACAAACTCTTCAGCTTTATAATATAAGTATAGACTAGCAGCGCTCCGCAGTTTCACCCGCGTAACTCCCGATCCCGTGGGAATATCAGGATAAAAAGTTACCTATAGCCTTTCTCGATAAATGGACTATTCAACACAAAAATAATTTTTCAATTCGAACCAGTAGTTCCTGAGATTAGCGCGTTCAAACAAACTGCTTTATAATCTATAGACTAATATTATAAAGCTGAAGAGTTTGTTTGTTTGTTTGTTTAAACGCGCTAATCTCAGAAAAAGTATTTTTGTGTTGGATAGTCCATTTATCGAGGAAGGCTATAGGCTACTTTTTATCCCGAAATTCCGACGGGATCAGGAGTTACGGGGGTGAAACCGCGGAGCGCTGTTAGTAATAGATACATAGTGTTCTAGGTGTTCTAGCTGTCACCCGCGACTTTGTCCGCGTGGGTGTTGAATTTTTCCTTGGCCCGATCAGTCAGTCCATCGGTTTGAGGATTTTAAAGTTTAATAGTACTATTGTGATACAGGATTTTTAGGGATAGAAACAACACCTACTAAATCTCTAGGTATCTAGTTAAGTACGAAAGTAATAGGTAGTGAGAACACTGTAAATGAGGGTTGACACTATAAAACGGTTCCAACATAAACCACTGACGTGGATGGTGAACTGAACCACATTTCACCTTTTATTATTAAGTGAACGTTACCTTTCCTATAGAATACATGAGAACCCTATAACATAATTTGGAATTGTCTTAACTGGAAGCAGCGTCGAACTGAAACACCTCAGAGTCCTCAAACGAGTGAACGTGGAGTGAACCCGTGTACAACCAAGCACCTGCTTTTAT
Organism: Idaea straminata; assembly: GCA_951213275.1. Lineage (NCBI taxonomy): Eukaryota > Metazoa > Arthropoda > Insecta > Lepidoptera > Geometridae > Idaea > Idaea straminata. Next base: position 8,184,448 of record OX577872.1, read on the forward strand.
AGGCGGTGGTGGAGATCAGCAATGCCTACAGCACGTTTGACTTATATTGACGGACATGACGTCACTAGTCGTTTAAAAACTCGTAAGACTTGTAAGAGTACTTATATGATCTAGTGCCTAAAACAACTCGTGCCTTAGAAAATTGCTTTTTATCAGTTAGGTATTTTGTTGGTCAAATCTTGCAGTTGCTTATTAAGATAACGCTAATCAATGAATTATAAGTCATATCCCTATTTAATATTAAAAATGAAAAATCTTTAAACTGTTCAAGAATTCAAACTCAAAATTTTGCAAAGAATGTAGCAATTGGGTTTTTTCCAATGGTAATTATTGTAAATCTACTTGAGTTTTTTGTGTCTTCTTCTCATTGGTGGGCGTGTTCCAAAGGCACACATCCTAACATAGTTTTTAAGACGATTCCATTAAAGAAGTTTTGTTATTTGCGCACGAAAGGTTTTTTTAGTATAAGTTGTTATAGCAGCAACAGAAATACATAATCTGTGAAATTTTCAACTGTCTAGCTATCACGGTTCATAAGTTACAGCCTGGTGACAGACAGACGGACAGTGGAATCTTGGTAATGGGGTCCCGTTTTTACCCATTAGATATGGAACCCTAAAAAGACGACAAAGAGTTCAACCATATCTGACGACCCAGTTGGCACAAAGGTCAGGATCACCATGCCGGACTGCCAAACACAGGGTTGCTGGTTTAATCCCCGCCTCAGACAAGTATTTATGCTTAAATATTTGTCTATGGTCTGGTTGTTTCTATGTATTGTAAGTATATATTTACAAAAGGAAAGTATATAAGTAGTATATGAGTTGTCTAGCACCCATAACACAAGTGTAGTTACTTAGCTTGGGGCTAGATGGCGATGTGTGGAATTTCCTGCAATATTTAAATGTTTATTTAAATACGGTAGAGTACTAACAACATACTGACAGACTTGAAGCAACTTATAGACGCTTCGTTCACTCAGTCAATACGCGAACAAAGTCAAGGGTAAAAACTAATCTAAGATTAATTATAACTGATAATATATTTGATTGATCACAATAAAATAGGATGGATTTAATTTTTTCCTTACTTTTCCATATTTATTCATCATGGGTGGTTTAGTGATCTTTGTTTCTTTATTTGCTGTGAGCTTTGGTAAGAAAAACAAATATAATTCACTACATAGTATAAAACAAAGTCGCTTCCCGCTGTCTGTCCCTGTCTTTTAGATCTTTTTTTTTCTTTATTAATTATGGCTTCGCACGGCTTGTGCATTTAGCCAGTGTCAAGTTATATTTTGCATCAAATTATGACCCGATTTTTCATAAATCGGCCCTCAAGTGTTTCAAAACAGTCAAAGTCGTCATAGTCCGTCAAGTCAGGGGCTATAGTAAAGCGGTGGCAAGTTTACCATAACCTTAATAGGAGATTTGGAGGTAACGAGAAAACTTCATGTTTGACACTGAATTTTACTTTAACTACACTTGTGCACTCTCACAGAACTAAATTGAATAACATTCCAACAGAATTATACAATTCAACTCGGATTACAACTAAGTTTCATGAAAATAAAACTGCAGCACGACATGTTATTAACTCGTTCCCGCCAAAACTCCCTTATAGATTTTTAAAACTATGCAACGGATTTTGATGAGGTTTTTTTAAATAGATAGAGTGATTCAAGAGGAAGGTTTGGATGTACAATACATGCATAATAAACCGTGCGAAGCCGGGACGGGTCGCTAGTAAACCAAAGACATAGACAAGATAACTAGAAGTATCGCCCAAGGCAAAAACGACGGGGTGGTCTAACGGGGTGTGAGTCTGAATTTCGAAAAACTGTTTCGTATTGAAGAGTTTCACAAAGAGTTTCCCTATACCAGACTGTCTCTATGACCAGCGGTATAAACTGCGCGTTGTCAACACATCAGGGTTTAAAAGTTCTGCTTCCGCTGGCTCAGAGACCCAAAGTAAATTTTATTGATGATAGCTTTCGTCCGCGTAAAAGTCGAAAATAGACCAAGGAATCACGTTGTCCCATACAAACTTTGCCCCCCCTTTTTACCCCCTTAGGAGTACTTACACGGATCATGCACTGTGTTATATATTTTTATTTATTTGAGAATTGTCTTTGACTGAAGTAATCTGAATTGTATTTATATCTACTCATGTGATTTAATCAAGGTTTATAAATTTAATAATACACTAGCTGTTGCCCGCGACTTCGATCGCGATGTGGTTTTGGGTTATTTAGTATACCTAGCATTTTTCTGCATAGATACAATTTATCATTCGGTGTAAGTTATAAAAACAAAATAGGTGGTTACATTGTTTTTAAACTATATTATTAATTGATTTGGCAAAGGCAATTCTTATTCTAGGCTTACTCATAATACGAAAGTAGGTCTAAAGATGCCTGAAGAGCGTGTAGAAAGAAAAACTTTCGGCCCTAGGGAAAATCGCTTTCACTGACAGCTGTCATGTTAAATTATGGCTTCGCGCGGCTTGTGCAATGTGTTTGTAGCCAGTATCAGTATCATTACGCATTAGGGACTTTAAAAACCTAACCTCCTTGATTTAGGTAACACCGAAGAATAACAATTATGGCTTCGCACGGCTCATCCATACTGGCAGAGTTTAGTACATAATAGGTTTTTTCTTAGTAATCCAATTCAGGTAGATATATTTAGTTCAAGATATCTTATTTAATAAAATAAATGTAAAGATGAAAATGGTCAAAGCGACGTATGACCACGCTGCGCCTCTACCGGCGCCCTGTCAAGATGTTGCAGATGTGGCTTTATGTGACCGTGCGGTCAGTGTCGTTTCTTGAGTAAAAAATACTGGCGGGAAATGCTTGCATTTTGAATGATTTTAATTAGTATTATCTTTTGTTATTTTATTATGTTTTTGTGTTAAGTTTAATCTGGTTTTTCATTTATAATTGTGTATTTTGTGTAAATAACATTTTCTAGACAAACCGTGTTACAAAAACTGTAATTTAAATCTACGGACTTCGCGTTATCACTCAGTGTTGGATAAACTAATTTATAAAAATCTCTTCGGTTAGTACCGACGTATTTGAGTATTGAAAACATGTTGAAAACAAATGGCAAAAGCAAAAAATCTACATAAGGTCCCAACCTTGTAAGAGGATCAGGTAGTATGGAGTCTCTCATTCACTCTCGTTATTAGGAAGAATTTTATGTTTATTCGTAATGAAAAGCACAGTGTTTACCTCGGGTTTGTTTTGTTTGCCCAAGGTGTGAAAGTCACTCATTTAGTCCCTCGAAGTATTAGCGCCCTCGCTACGCTCGGGCGCCAAACTCCGTCTCGGGACTCAATGAGTGACTTTCACACCTTGGGTAACAATGTACTATTTTTGTTAATTTTTCACAAATAAAACTTAATAAACAACAATATGATAAGCTAAAACTAAGTCCAATTTCTATTAGCACAAAATGTCCTATGAATCCCATTTTCTGAATTCTTGACCAAAATAACCAGTTTTTTTTATTAGGTAGCTGGCAGGGCTACGTAATTTTGGAAAAAAAATAATTTTTACAAATGACTATTACCTGTATATTTTTTAACCGACATCAAAAAAGGTGGACGTTCTCAATTCGTCACGTAAATATATATTTTTTTATGTATGTTCGCTGATTACTCGTAAACTCTTGGAGCGATTTGGATAATTCTTTTTTGTTTTTACTATCTAAGGTTTCCGCTACTTGAACTCATAATTCAAACTATAGCAGGAGAAAAGCGCGATAGAAGTGTAACATCGGAGGTCTTCGGTAAAGGAAATCGGTAATATTATGTAGTAGTACCTCTTTGTATTAACCTCATTTTTAGTTTCATGTAGGTAGTATTAAATGCAAACTATTTGGTTTTATGACAGCTGTCATCTTGAGCGGAGGCATGTACTGCACCCCTACCATGACTTTTTGAAGAACTCGAAATAAAAGAAACCCTTTTTCGATCACTCTTTTGTCCGTTTGTCTGTCGGTGTGTCACTACCGATATTCTCAGAGACGGGTGGACCTAGTAAGTTGATTTTTAGGAAGTTTCATAGTGTATACTCAATATAGTATGTTTAATCGAATACGTAAAAAACCCGTGGTAAGGGTACTGTTCCCTTCTGACGTTCAATTACGTTTTACCACGGAAAAATATTTCGATTTCTTATTTTTTAAATGTTTTTTTATCAAATATCTTAATTATTGTATTAAAGTTAAATTAAAACATACCCTAAATGTTATTCTGATATATTGTGAACATATTCGTGTGGACCTTTTTAAAATCTGTTCTGTAGTTTATGAGATTACCTGGTTCAAACAAACAAACAGACAGACAAACAGACAAACAGACAAAAATTCTAAAAAGTACCCTATCGTGTTCAGCTAACGATTTTAAGGCGACCTGTGTATTTTTTTTCTGGATATCTCACAATTACAGATTTTTTGATGTCTACAGATTTATTATATGTATAGACTAGCTGCGCCCCGCGGTTTCACCCGCGTAAGTCCCGATCCCGTAGGAATTGATAGGGTTTTCCCGGAAATCGATTTTTTTCTCGCCTTTTAAACCTTCCCTAGACCTCCACGAACATTTCAAGACTAAGATAAGATAAATCCGTTCAGCCGTTCTCGAGTTTTAGTGAGACTAACGAACAGCAATTCATTTTTATATATAAGAATAACGTATGTGACGATTGAGTGAAATGAATGATGTTATTTTAGGCAAAAAAAAATTTGATAGTTTTATTTGTAACTTTGATTTGACAAGTAATTAGTTACATAGAAGGTAAATTGTAGAGTTTTGGCGGGAACGAGTTAACAACATGTCGTGCTACAGTTTTATTTTCATGAAACTTAGTTGTAACCCGAGTTGAATTGTATAATTCTGGTGGAATGTTATTCAATTTAGTTCTGTGAAAGTGCACAAGTGTAGTGAAAGTAAAAATCAGTGTCAAACATGTAGTTTTCTCGTTGCCTCCAAATCTCCTATTAAGGTTATGGTAAACTTGCCACCGCTTTACTATAGCCCCTGACTTGACGGACTATGACGACTTTGACTGTTTGAAACACTTTAGGCTCGATTTATGAAAAATCGGGTCTTAATTTGATGCAAAATATAACTTGATACTGGCTAAATGCACAAGCCGTGCGAAGCCATAATTAATAGCAAAAAAAAAAGGTAAATTGTAAGTGGACCATTATACTTAAATTTATAAGATATTTTGTAACCTAAAATTATGCAATAAAATATCTTTGTATCTTATGAATTGCCTTGTTGAAATGTATTAACGTTTTAAATCCGGACCACGTACATGGCCCGATCTAATGAAAATCATCCTTTATCCTTCGAAACTAGAGTCTTCCATCGCTACCTGTCCTGTGCTATTTCTTGCCAATTTATTGGCTTGAAGTTAGCGCCGGTCAGCTTCCACTTCTATCCAGCGATACCTGGGTCCTGAGCATTAACCTGAGTCGTCTAACCGGTGGAAGGCCGGTGGGACGATGCTTAATGCTTTGAAAGATATTGGGTGGAGCGAGGAGAAAACACGGGTCCTGGGAGGGTTAGGAACTGGTGACGCAATCGAATATAATCAGCGAAATATTATTATTTTTCGCTCTTTAATTGCAGCCTTACCAGCAATAGATCCAAATGCTGGCAAGTTCCAGCAGGATGTGAGGTTCAACCCTGACACGGAGATTATCTATCATCTTTTCACCAGGTCTGTATGTAGGTTGCCTGGAAGAAATCGCTTTCAGCGATAAGGCCGCCCATTTGTGCAACTTATACTTTCTAGCTATTACTTTACTTTGTGTTTATCGTGTTCTGTCTCTTTTTGTGTTGTACAAATAAAGTTATCTATCTATCTATCTATCTATCATACCAGACGTCCTTTGTGGCGGGGCTGGCATATACCCGGTTGAGACGCAGTAGGTTGCGGGTTCGATTCCCGCCTCTAACAAATATTTATGTAAAGTATTTGTTTCCGGTCTGGGCATTTCTATAATATACTAGCTGCGCCCCGCGGTTTCACCTGCGAAATCATTTTCTGCGCAACTTTCTTAATATTTTCTTTCATAAAAACCTTCTCTTTACAATATCAAAGAAAACAAAAAAAGAATTGGCCAAATTGGTCCAGGCGTTGTTGAGTTATGCGCTTACCAACACATTTTACGATTCATTTTTATATATAAAGAAGATAATAAGTATGTTTTTACAAAAAAAAATTATAGGTATCCGTCGAATAGTCACCATAACACAAACCTAGTTAAAAGTGACTAATGCGAATTTAATTGCTTACAAATAGTTTATGAAATAACGTATTTTTTGTCTAGACAAAACCCTTCCGTATCCCAACCCCTGCTACTGGATAGCAGCGGCCTTCTCGGAGCGACGAACTATAACCCGAACCGGAGGAACATTGTCATAATACACGGCTGGTTGGATTCCGTTCTAGCTGATGTCAACAATGTGCTGGTTCCTGGTTAGTATGATCATTTTTAGTGATAACTAGCTGCGCCCCGCGGTTTCACCCGCGTAAGTTCCAGTTCCGTGGGAATATCACGATAAAAAGTAGCCTATGTGTTAATCCAGGTTTCTAGCTATCTAGATACCAAGTTTCATCGCAATCGGTCCAGCAGTATTTGCGTGAAGGAGTAACAAACATACACACACACAAACTTTCACATTTATAATATTAATACGATTAAAGGAAAACAGCCCTGCGATTTCCACCCGCGTAGAAGTAGATTGGACCAAGGAATCACGTTGTCCTATACAAACTTTGCCCTTCTTTTCACAAATCCTTTCTTATCGGATGCCTTCGTCATACAAAGAACACACCCTCCAAGTTTCAGGTCTCTACGATCAGCGGTTTAGGCTGTGCGTTGATCTGTCAGTCAGTCATTCAGGACAAAACATTTTATATGTATAGATAGATAGAAGAAGATATAGAAGACTAGTACTGCTTCGCCGTTGCAATAACTCCCGATCCCGTGGGAATATCGGGATAAAAAGTAGCCTATGTTACTGTCAGTAAATTAATGTATATTCTCATACCAAGTTTCATTTAAATCGGTCCAGTAGTTTCGAAGCCTATTCGTTACAAACAAAAATCTTCCTTTATAAAATACTAGCAGCGCTCCGCGGTTTCACCCGCGATATTCCCACGGGATCGGGTCCCGTGGGAATATCGGGATAAAAAGTAACCTATATGTTAATCCAGGCCTCTAGCTATCTACATACCGAATTTCATTGGAATTGGTCCAGTGGTTTTAGCGTGAAGGAGTCAAATCAAATCAAATCAAAATTCTTTTATTTCTTGGGATGCTTAATACAGTTGTACATAGACCACTTGAAATCGTCTTAAAAACTAAGTTAGGATGTGTGCCTTCGGAACGCGCCCACCAATGAGAAGAAGGCACAAGAAACTCATGGGGTTTTTTTTTTAAGTGATCACGTTCACAAAGGTCAATATTACAAATATTTGAAAGTATTATTTGAAATGGAGCAACTAAAGTCACGTCCATGGGTTGTTATCATTAAGGTAAGACGAAGTATCATAGTACGCCTTACTGCACAATTTATGCTTTATAAAAGTTTTGAACCTGGTAATGGACATGTCATATACATCTTTGGGTAATTTATTATAATAGAGCACACATGTACTATTAAACGACCTGTTTATTTTCCGGAGCCTACTACCGGGCACGGTCAGTTCATTCTTATTTCTTAAGTTGAAATTATGAATATCGCTATTTTTACGAAAAATTTCAGGATTTTTGTGAACGTATATCAAGTTTTCGTAAATATATTGAGAATAGAGCGTTAATATATTTATCTCTTTAAATTTTTCTCTAAGTGATTCCCTGGGGCCCATTTTGTAGATGGCTCGGACAGCTCTCTTTTGCAATATGAAAATAGTATCAATATCTGCAGCACACCCCCACAGCAGGATGCCATAAGTCATGACACTGTGGAAGTAGCTGAAATAGACTAGGCGAGCAGTCTCAATGTCCGTGTATTCGCGAATTTTCTTAACGGCGTAAGCGGCAGAACTAAGTCTATTGGACAGTGCTTCCACATGCGGGCCCCACTGAAGCTTAGAATCTAAAGTTATACCCAAAAAGACAGCCTTACTGACTAATTCAACTTCCTCATCATTAATTTTTACAGCAGTTTTGACTTGTTTTACATTTGGAAGTGTGAACCGAATTAATTTAGTTTTGGATCCATTCAGTAATAAATTATTGGAATTGAACCAATCAACTATTCTAGAGAGAGCATTGTTCACATCGTCAATGTTCGACTGACGCCTTTTAACCTTGAACACCAAGGAGGTGTCATCTGCGAACAACACTATCCCATGGTTGTCCCTTACAAGGTAAGGTAAGTCATTTATATAAACTAAGAACAGGAAAGGTCCTAATATGGATCCTTGAGGAACCCCCATTGCTATCGTAGATCCGGGGGATCGTTTTCCGTTAACATCAACACTCTGGACTCTACCGCTCAGATAAGAAGAGATAAGATCCAGGGCGCTGTCTCCAATACCGTAGTGGTGTAGCTTCATGATCAATGTACTATGTTGAACGCAATCAAATGCCTTGGATAAGTCACAGAATATGCCATACGCATCATGCGACTCCTCCCAAGCATCAAATATGTTTTTAATTAACGCTATACCCGCATCAGTGGTCGAGCGCCCCTTACTAAAGCCGAACTGTTTATTATGTAAGATATTATTATCATGAAAATGTTTAACTAGTTGTTTTAAAATAAGTTTTTCAAAAATTTTACTTAGCGTGGGTAGTACTGATATTGGTCTAAAATTGGAGGGGTCTGAGGTACTACCGGATTTAAACAGGGGAATCACTTTACTCAATTTCATTAAATCAGGAAACACACCACAATCTATACATCTATTAAATACAATGACAAGTTCCGGTACAAGCAATTCAATAACTGATTTAACAATCGGAACGGAGATCCCCCATAGATCTTTAGTTTTCTTAAGATTTATTTGCTTAAGCACTACAATAATGTCATGATTTTTAACATATTGGAATTGAAATATTTTATTACAATTCGGTACATTGGTTATTAATAAACCTTTTGCAAGGGGGGTAGAAGAGTTTAAAGCCTTCGTCAAAGTAATAGCTACATTACTGAAAAAAAATTCAAATTCATTAGCGGTCACACACTCACACGCACACACAAACTTTCACATTTATTATATTAAGTAGGATAGGATACTCTTCAAAGATCTTATACTTACAATCATCAACAAATATATTTCGAAAAAGATTATTACAGGATTTTATGTTGATAAAAAACTCTATGGCCCATAACTCATTAATAGGTACCAACTCTTAACATCTTACACACGTGATAACTTTTAAACGAAATATCCGATTGAGATGAAACAAAAAGTATTTTTTGCATCCACATAAATACTCTTGATAACATAATGCTTAATTTTGATAAAGATTTGAACATATTTAACGTAGTTTTTTTCTTCAGACGATTTAATAATTATTTTGAACACAAAATCGGTTATTGTGATTAAACCATGATAGCTAGATATATGTTCTCGCGGACTTTTTGTAGGTCTTAATGGGATCTACAAATCCGTAGTACATCATTTTGTTTTATTGTCAATAGTTTTTGCAGCGCACGCAAAAATAGGTTTTCGATTTTACACCTTGTGTTACAAAATAGCAATTTTATTACGGATCCCTAATTTTGAAAAAAAAAAACATAGCCTATAGCCATCCGATAAATGGACTACCCAACACTGAAAGAATCATTCAAATCGGACCAGTAGTTCCAGAGATTAGCGCGTTCAAACAAACAAACAAACAAACAAACTCTTCAGCTTTATAATAGTATAGATTAAGCATGGATAGGTTAAGATAGCTGACCTGACGAAATTCGTCCCGCCATATAAAAAAAAATGTTTGTTCCCTACCCTAATAAGACTCCATTCTCTGTCACCAGGCTGTATCTCATGAACCGTGATAGCTAGACTGTTGAAATTTTCACAGAAGATGTATTACAGATGCCCCTAAAACAACAAATACTAAAAACAATATAATAGTACGGAGCCCTTCGCCAGCGAGTCCGACTCACACTTGACCTGTTGACATTTCTCTTCCAAACCTGGCTGTATATCTTCTGACACTGGTTCTTATCTTACAGCATTCCTAGAAGGGGAAGACGTGAATGTAATAGTGGTAGATTGGAACGCTGGAGCCGGGACCATCAACTACTTCGCGGCTCTGGCCAATACACCTCTGGCTGGTAAGTTCTCAAGATACCTTGACGTTTATTGGGAGTAAACGACAGAAGTTCTTGCGATGACTTGACGCTTAAAGGGAGTAAACGAGATAAGTTCTTGCGGTACCTTGACGCTTAAAGGGTGTAAGCGACAGAAGTTCTTGCGGTACCTTGACGCTTAAAGGGTGTAAACGACAGCAGTTCTTGCGGTACCTTGACGCTTAAAGGGTGTAAACGACAGCAGTTCTTGCGGTACCTTGACGCTTAAAGGGTGTAAACGACAGCAGTTCTTGCGGTACCTTGACGCTTAAAGGGTGTAAGCGACAGAAGTTCTTGCGGTACCTTGACGCTTAAAGGGTGTAAACGACAGCAGTTCTTGCGGTACCTTGACGCTTAAAGGGTGTAAACGACAGCAGTTCTTGCGATACCTTGACGCTTAAAGGGTGTAAGCGACAGAAGTTCTTGCGATGACTTGACGCTTAAAGGGAGTAAACGAAAGAAGTTCTTGCGATACCTTGACGCTTAAAGGGTGTAAACGACACAAGTTCTTGCGATACCTTGGGTGTTGGGACCAAAGGCAGTATAATACACACCAGAATTACATTTTACATGCGAACCAAAAATTGGCTGGCTGCTACTTTGGTTGGCCAATCGGCATTGCCATCCAAAGAGGCAATGCAGCGAGCCTATTGGGCTAGGACGTTTTGTGACTGATAATGCTGATGTAAAATCAGTTAAATAAGTTAGTTTTCTTCCCCACTACAGGTCGCAGTATAGCTAGTTTCCTGACCGCGTTGAATCAGGCGACGGGTTCAGTTCCACTGATGTACCACATCGTTGGCCACAGCCTGGGTGGCCATATGGCAGGGATTGTCGGCAGGAATATGGGGGGAGATGTCGCTTATATTACTGGTAAGGAGATGGTTTAAGGGGGTTTTAGAAGGGGCTTGGAAGGGGGAGGAAACCTCTCCTTTTTTAAGTCTGTATTATAACTTATTTAACTGCGTTTCAGGCTTATAAATACTATCAGCGCTCCGCAGTTTCACCCGCGTAACTTCCGATTCCGTGATAAAATCGGGATAAAAAGTTATGCTATGTTATTCACAATTAATCAATGTATCCTCATACCAAGTTTTATCAAAATCGTTCGAGTAGTTTTGGAGCCTATTCGTTACAAACATAAAACCAAAAAAACATCTTTTAATGCCCCATGTGCTTGTTAACGGGCTGTTTTCCGCATCTTTTAATTGGGTCATTTTTATATGAAGCAGACTAGGTATGTCCAGCGCCTATTCATCCAATACTACCAGACAGTACGAATATCATTCCATGGATTGTATCGGTATACCCAAAAACTGTTTTTCATTACTCATACTCCGAAAGTAGGTGTAAAGGTGCCTGAAGAGCGTGTAGAAAGAAAAACTTTCAGCCCTAGGGAGAATCGCTTTCACTGAGCTCTCATGTCAAATTATGGCTTCGCACGGCTTGTGCAATGTGCTTGTAGGCAGTATCAGTATCATTACGAATTAGGAACTTCAAAAAACTAACCTCCTTGCTTTGCAAAACACTACATAATATTGAATCTCTTTGGTCTCAACCTTGTAAGAGAATCAGGTAGTATGGAGTCTCTCATTCACTCTCGTTAATAGGAAATTTTTTATGTATTATTCGTAATGAAAAGCATAGTGTTTACCTCGGGTAAAAGACTCATTAAGACCCTGGAACTATTAGCGCCCTCGCTAAGCTCGGACGCCAAACTCCGTTTCGGGACTCAATGAGTGACTTTCACACCTAGGGTAACAATGTACTATTTATGACACCTCTGTCGAGATATTTTACGCTTCTGGTCTTACTACTTCGTCTTAAATGTCCCCCAGCTCTGGACCCAGCATTTCCCGGCTGGATCACCAACGATGAGAAGTTCCGTCCCACCGACGGCCGCTACACTGAAGTAATCCACACCAACTCCGGTCTCCTCGGATACATCGCTACTCTAGGTGATGCTGATTTCTACCCCAATGGAGGGATCAACATGCCAGGCTGTGACAGTCAGGAGTGTGATCATGACAGGTGAGGATGTATCCAATATTCTCTGCCCATGGCGATCCTCTTTTTTATAAATAAATAAATATTACATGACATTCCACACATCGCCATCTAGCCCCAAGTTGAGTAACTACACTTGTGTTTTGGGTGCTTGACAACTCATATACTACTTATATACTTTTCTTTTGTAAATATATACTTGTAATACATAGAAACAACTAGACCACAGACAAATATCTAAGCATAAATACTTGTCTGAGACGGGAATCGAACCCGCAACCCTGTGTTTGGCAGTCCGGCGTGGTAACCATTGTGCCAACTGGGTCGTTATGGTGGGGAAAACGCTTTGCAGCATCTTGAGATAAAGAAGACCTGGTGGGTTTTTTAGTGGTTAATTCCAATATTCAGTAGGTACAGTCGGCTGCATAATTGCAGCCCTCGGTAGAGTTCGAAATTACTATTATTGTAATGTATGCATTCTAATATTTTTTGTTTGATCAATTGATGAGTTAGAAGACTTTAAACTTCAACTAAAGCAGGTGTCTAGAATCTTGCTTGTGTTGAAATCATTCTTATAGCAGCCGTTTTGGAGCTCTACGGTGGGTAAGCAATTATACAGCCGACCGTACATTAAAAAATTCAATATTTTAAAACTCGATCTAATCCTTTTTCTGAAAAAAAAAAAACATTAATTTTTAATTCTCAGTAACAGTTATTTTTCTCCATTAATTTGAATTGTCGCACGAGAACAGTTGATGATGTCACAAGCCATATTTGAAGGCTCACTCTATGAAAGTTTTATATTTTTTCTGTTTTGTATCTTGTAATCAATAGACAAATTATCGTAGAAGAATATATTTATTGTATAAAAAATAAAACATCTTGCAACATATTTTTTAGTGTTATAAATAATATAGGTTTTGTATAGTTACTATAAACAAAAGAAAAAATCTATATAACTGAATGAAATAAGAAATTCATTAGCCTCGTGTAATCTTTTTTTCAGAAACTTTTTAGGACTCGCTCAACTTTTTTATATTTATATCGCTTTTTGAGTTCCTTATGGCGCGTTGCGAAAGGGGGCTAGACGGAAAAAAAATTAAGACTAAAAGTTGAAACAACAGTTTTTGATTTTATTACAATTCCTTCACTAATTAATCGAAAGAAACTTCGTTCCACTTGACACCTCTCAAGTTTTTTTTGTTTCATACAGGGCGTTCCACTACCTAGCGGAATCGATAAGAACCGGTGGCTTCACCGGCACTCGTTGTGCGTCGTACGTGACCGCTATGACAGGGAACTGCATACTGTGGGGCAGTTTGCATATGGGTGGACTCACGCCTAAGACTGGGTAAGCCTTAGCAAATATAAAACACTACTCAAGCTATTTAATACGAATAATTACCATAATTTTGTACTATGGTACCTCAAGGCCAGTAAATGATTTTTATAAACCCTCACTGTATTAGTGACAAATAATAAGATAATAAACAAATTGTTTTTAGAATTGACATTAAAATTTTCTAAAGATATGTTTTTAAATAGTTTTGTCTATTTACGAAATATTTAGTTTTTTTATTAAGATGGCAGGCGGCCTTTATTACCGGCATTAATTTTATTTTTTTGCCTTGTCTTTTGTAGTGAAAATAGCCGTAGATGTTTAAAATCAAATAAAAAACAGTTCGACGCTTATAACAGCATGTCCGCGCACGACCGCTCCGTACGGTAGCTCGCTTGCGACTGACTCTAGTCGCTACCTTGAGTCAAGTGTACAACCATTAAACTAATATTCTAAATCATTCTATATATAAATTCTGATCCCGTTGGAATATTGGGCACAATAGAGTAAAGTAAACAAAATGATAAAAATTGCCATATTTCTATAGTGACTTATTTTTAAACTATTATTATAAAGAGTAAAGATTTTTCTTTATCCTATTAATATTTTGTATGTATTCTCTTCACGCAAAAACTACTGGACCGTTTACGATGAAACGTATTTAGATAGCTGGAGAGCAGGATTAACACATAGGCTACTCTTTAATCCGTTATTTCCACGGGATCAAGACTTACGTGGGTGAAACCGCGGGGCGCAGCTAGTAGTACGAATCTCAAACTACTGGACCGATTAAGATGAAACTTGGTATGAAGTATTTTTAACCTCCAACGCAAAACGACGGGGTGTTATACTTGTGTATGTGTACCTATGGATTGTTTTTAAATAATAAAAATGGTTCTTCGAGTCGGATTTAATTGTTATTTTTTTCTCCACAGATCTTCTGGTATCTTCTATTTGGAGACGAACAATGCCCCTCCATTCTCTAGAGGATGAAGCGGCTCTTGGTAGTCCATAGAACAATTCAAAATGCCTAGTCTTTTAATATTTGAAGAAAGTTGTTTTATGGGAAGTGATATTAAATTTGATATTTATGCAAGAAACTGTATATTATTTATTGATTTAATTGATGAACTTCGAATTTCTAAAATATATAGAAATTTATTAACAAGTTTTACGAAACATTACTTTATTCGTAAATTAATTAAATAAAAATGAATAAATATTGCAGGACATTCCTCACATCGCCATCTAGCCTCAAGCTAAGTAACTAGACTTGTGTTATGGGTGCTAGACAACTCATATACTACTTATATACTTTTCTTTTGTAAATATATACATACAATACATAAAAACAACCATCTAAGCATAAACACATGTGTGGGGCTCGTTAATGGGTGTGTGGGGCTCGTTAAGATCTTTGGGCCCAAGTCAACCTCACCTGCAAGCTGGTGCACCTGCTGAGAAACGGACGAGGCTCTGGCGATGACTTTTTCCTCTCGGGGATTGGGGGGTCAGACGGCAGTCGCCCCCGTAAAAGTCAAAAATAAAGCCACATCATATATGGAAAGTCTAGTAAGAAGTTGTCCCATAGATAGGGCGCCGCCGCATAACGGCGCGCAGGAGCCTCGCCCGACTCCTGTGGGAAGTGGACGAGGGCTACTGTGTCATGGGCGGGCACGGCCAAAGACGCGAGCCCCAACTCGTAAAAAGAAACTCCGCTTCGCAACGTGGAACATCGGCACGCTAACCGGACGCGCGAGGGAGCTGGCCGACGTACTTTCCAGGCGAAAAGTGGCCGTGGCGTTCCTGCAGGAGACTCGATGGAAAGGCAGCAGATCCCGGCACATTGGGAACGGCTACAAGCTGATCTACACGGGTGCACCTGGTGGAGAGAACGGGGTGGCTGTGGTGCTCACTGAGGGGTTTCATGATTGTATCTTGGAGGTAAAACGCTTCAGCGACCGACTTATGGCCGTGAAGGTGCTTATTGAGGGGGTTGTAACCCACTTAATAAGTGCTTATGCGCCGCAGGTCGGTTGTAGCGACGCTGATAAGATATTGTTTTGGAACAAACTCGGTGAGGTCCTTGGAGCCATCCCGTTGTCACAGGGGATCGTTTTGGGTGGTGATCTGAACGGTCATGTTGGCGAGATGGGGGTGGAATTTGAGCGTGTTCATGGAGGCTACGGGTACGGCAGTCGGAATGCAGAAGGAGAAGAAATCCTTCGTACGTGTGCCACTGCCGACCTGGCCCTCGTGAACACTTACTTCAAAAAGAAACCCGACCACTTGATCACCTACAAGAGTGGAAGGCACGCTACCCAAATCGATTTCCTAATCACCAGGAGACATCACATCGGCAACGTGGCTAACTGCAAAGTCATACCCGGTGAGAGTCTCACTGATCAACACCGTCTTCTTGTCATGGATCTCTGTGTGAAACCCAAAGACAAACACCCTGAGCAATGTCGTCGCCGAATCAGATGGTGGATGCTGGATGAAACCAAGTCCCAGAGGCTTGTCTCGGCTATCGGTGACAAGTGCGCTGGTGCCGTAGACGAACCAATCCAGGACCATTGGGATAAGATTCAGGCATCGATCACTGGTGCGGCGAAGGCAGTGCTCGGCATGTCTAAAGGTGGACGCAAATGTGACAGGGAAACTTGGTGGTGGAACGACACAGTCCAGAGGGAGACTAAGGAGAAGAAAGCCCTCTTTAAAAAGTGGCAAGCGTCCAACTCTCCTGAAGATCGCGACTCGTATAAAGCTGCCAAACGTGCCACAAAAAGAGCAGTAGCCAGAGCCAGACAGAACCACTTACAGTCATTGTACGATAAGTTGGAAACGTCTGAGGGGCAGAAGCTCATTTATAAGTTGGCACGTTCGAGGGTAAAAGCGGCGCAGGATATATCCAAGTGCCGCTGTGTAAAAGACCCCGATGGTAACCTGCTTTGCGAGGACCTCGCGGTGAAGGAGAGATGGCGCTCGTATTTCCACGAGCTGCTGAATAAGCAGCACAAAGAGGTGCAGCCACCGGAACTCCCTCCGAATCAAGGACTTGTGCCACCGATTACGCCTGAAGAAGTCCGCAAGGCTCTTCGCCGCATGAAGAATCGGAAAGCTGTCGGAGCTGATGGAGTCCCTATCGAAGTGTGGAAGGCGATGGGTTCTCGTGGTGTGGGCATCTTGACCAACCTCTTTAACCGCATACTCGAGACCGGCGAGATCCCTGCCCAATGGAGATTGAGTATTATTACCCCGGTTTTCAAGGGCAAGGGATCGTTGCAGGAGTGTGGCAGTTATCGAGGTATAAAGGTCATGTCCCACACCATGAAGCTCTACGAACGGATAATCGACTCTCGGATCCGACAGGAGTGCACTGTCTCTGGGTGTCAATATGGTTTCCGCCCCGGGCATGGCACCATGGACCCTGTTTTCGCCCTAAGGATCGTTATGGAGAAATACAGGACGAAGAATACGCCTCTGCATTTTCTATTTCTAGATTTGCAGAAGGCCTTTGACTGTGTTCCTCGCATGGTGATCTGGTGGGCGCTGCGGTCCAAAGGGGTGCCGGAAGCCTATGTTGAAATCATCAGAGACATGTACCGAAATTCTGATTCCGTGGTGCGAACTGCTGTTGGTGACACTAAACCCTTCCCTGTTACCGTTGGAGTTCACCAGGGTTCCGTCCTAAGCCCGTTCTTGTTCAGCGTAATATTGGATGCACTGTCCGTTGCCATCAGGGATGCACATGAGCAGCCTCCGTGGCTGCTCATGTACGCTGATGATATTGCGCTGGCGGATTCGGATAAGGGGCGGCTGGTCCAACGTGTACACACGTGGAAAGAGTCACTTGAGAACGGTGGTTTGCAACTGAATGTGGCGAAGACAGAGTACTTGGCTTGCAATACCACAGATCCCACACCCGTCTGCGTAGACGGTCATATGGTCGAGCGGACGGACCAGTTTAAGTACTTGGGATCTGTGCTTCGCGCGTCTGGCGACATCGATTGCGACGTCAAGTCACGCATTTCAGCAGCTTGGGCCAAGTGGCGTGAGGTGACTGGTGTCATTTGTGACCCCAAAATGCCGGTTAAACTAAAGGGACAGGTCTATAAAACCATCATTAGACCTGTCCTTTTGTATGGCAGTGAGGCGTGGCCGGTGCTTGAGCGACATAAGCAAGAGTTGCGTGTCACGGAGATGAAGATGTTGCGCTGGATGTGTGGAGTGACGCGAAAGGATCGCGTCAGGAACTCTCGCATCCGGGGCAGCCTTCATGTCCGAGACATTGCAGATAAATTGCAAGAATGCCGCCTACGCTGGTACGGTCACGTCTTGCGAAAACCGGCTAGTTACGTGGGGAACAAATGTCTTGCCATGGCGCCTCCGCCGGGTCGTGGCAGACTGGGTAGACCCAAGAAGTGCTGGCTTGACGTCGTAAAGGGTGATATGCGTGCAAATGGCCTTACAAACCAGGATACTGAAGATCGTGCGAAGTGGAGGCGTAAAAGCAGGAAAGCGGACCCTGGGCTCCCGAAAGGGATGCAACCGGGAATAACGCTCGGATGATGATGAATACATAAAAACAACCATCTAAGCATAAACACATGTCTGAGGCAGGTATCGAACGCGCAACGCTGAGTTTGGCAGTCCGGTATGGTGACCATTGTACCAACTGGGTCGTCAAGATCTAAATAAGTTTCCCAATTTAGGGTGGCCAAAAGGCTGACTGCATTGCTTCTTTGTATGGCAATGTCGATCCGTTGGCCAAAGTAGCAGTCAGCGCTTTGGTCATCTGAAGCTAATACTAATAATTTTGAAATTTATCTATTTTTATGATCCATCCATACATATAAAATGCTTTGTCCTGACTGACTGACGGATCAACGTACAGCCTAAACCGCTGATCGTAGAGCCCAGAAACTTGGAGGATTTCCCGAAATTCTACCCCTAATGGGGTAAAAAGGGGAGGCAAAGTTTGTATGGGACAGCGGCGCGTGATTCCTTGATCCATTTTCGACTTCTACGCGAACGAAGTCTACTTTTATAAATTAATAATATAATTAAATTTATTAGCCCGCAGGGCACCTTGAGGCGAGGTGACGGGGAGTAACGACCCCGCGGTCCCGAGTTCTCCAGGGGGAAGTCACCGTTCCTCACCTCCGGCTTGCCTTAGTTGGTTGGTCGGAGTGAAACCTGACGAGGAAGCGGTCCCCCGCCTCTGGCTTGCCTTCACCGGCTGTCCAGAGTGGAGTCGCAATAGCAGAAATGCTCGAAGGATGGATGCTGAACGTCAGTGATGAGTTGGCCCGCTCGCTTGGACTACCAGCGATGACTTAAAATCCAGTGAGGCCTCTCCATCCTTCAGCCACTCACGTTCCTGTTGCCCCCTTGCTGTAATTTGCTCGGCTAATTAGGGTGGCCCAGTCTGAGAGTTGGCGAGTCTCCGCCTGCCATTTTTACGTGTTTATTGAACATTGTTACGGCAGGTGCCATAGTATCCATAGTTCCCCAGCATCTAGTCCACTACCATCCCATCACAATAGCTCCAGTAGTTTTGTCCTGTAGATTATCAATAGTTTTATCCAAACCGGAGGTTGTCCTTGGTTGCACTTTATAGTGTAGACAGGGATAATCGCCGGTTTAGAATCCACCCCATTGCTTGCTATTATACTTGTTATTGTAAAGGGCCTCTACGTGTTGGCTTCGGCTCCACGCACGCCTTCCAAAGGTCCGGGGCTCCATAGCCCCGTGATACAGGAAATATAATTAAATTTATTAAACTAATAAAAATTAATTAAATATAAAGTACTTACTTAATTTAAAAACAAAGTATTTTTACGGACGATAATTTTACGTGGTAACGTCATAAGAAAACGATGAAAAATTGGGATTTTTTTCCTTTAAATATAAATAAATAAATATTGTAGGACATTCCACACATCGCCATCTAGCTCCAAGGTAAGTAACTAGACTTGTGTTATGGGTGCTAGACAACGGATATACTACTTATATACTTTTCTTTTGTAAATATATACTTATGATACATAGAAACAACCAGACCCAGACAAATATCTAAGCATAAATACTTGTCTGAGGTGGGAATCGAACCCGCAACCCTGTGTTTGGCGACTGCCAAACACAGGGTTGCGGCATGGTGACCATTGTGCCAACTGGGTCGTCAAAATATATTATTTTTATATTTTTAGTATTTTTCTTATATTTTTTTTCATTTTTCCCCTTTTATATAATTATTCTATTCGTAACTCGTCACTATAACACAAGCCCAGATGAGCGATATTATTATTAAATACTCCTAACGGGAACGGACGCGTCATAGTCATGTTACCATGACGCATGGCGTCACGCATATGGACCGGGACACTATCACGACGTCACACGGAACGTGACGCGTCATGGTACCGGAACATGACACTTCTTTCTGAATGTAGATGTTCCTTCAATTCATTAGACGTTATCACGTTAAAAATATAATAATATACTTAACTAAAATAAATAAACTTACTTACTTGACTCCCGCTACGGCTCGTTTCTGGCGCAGAGGTTAGCCATCGCCATTCAGCGTGGCAATGCTTCTAGCATTATGGGAACCTTTACGCCGGGTACGATAAGGGGCGGGTTATTTGACTAACTGGTCACTTCACTTCACTTCATGACGACCCAGTTGGAAAGTTATGTACACAAGGATCTAAAAATATGCTTAATTAAGTACCAAATGAATATTTTCATAATATTATAGGTAGGTAGGCAATTTAAAAATATATCTTTGTTTCTTCATAAAACTCAGACAAACTATAAAAGGTTTTTCTATGAGCCATTTTTTTAACTTTGACTTAAATAAATCATTATTATTATGTGGAGCTTTGAGGTCAGTTGGAAGAGCATTGTAGACCTCGTGGCACAATGGTCACCATGCCGGACTGCCAAACATAGGGTTGCGGGTTCGATTCCTGCCTCAGACAAGTATTTATGCTTAGAAATTTGTCTGGTTGTTTTTACAAAAGAAAAGTAGAAGTATATCCGTTGTCTAGCACCCATAACACAAGTCTAGTTACTTAGCTTGGGGCTAGATGGCGATGTGTGAAATGTCCAGCAATATTTAGTTATTTGTATTTATAACTAGCTGCGTCCTGCGGTTTCACCCGCGTAAGTCCCGATCCCGTGGGCATATTGGGATAAAAAGTATCTTATGTCCGTCTCCTGGCTCTAAGCTACCTCCCTACCAATTTTCACCCAAATCTGTTCTGCCGTTCTTGAGTTATAAGTGGTGTAACTAACACGACTTTCTTTTATATTTATAAGATGTTAAATATGTCATGTCTTTTTCTAGTTGTATATTAGGATAGGAAATATTTTCGTTATCATTATCCGCGAACATAATCCTTTAATTAACTCTACTGTTTTGATAACATCATTGATAAATTGAGCTTAGTAACTTGAAAAGATTGCTAGTCATGTTGTTTTCAACTAGCCCTTACAATAATGATAAAATAGTTAAAAACAATCATCATCATCAGCCTACAACACGTCCACTGCTGAACATAGGCCTCCCCCAAAGACTTTCGAAGCGATCAATCGCATGCTCTCTGCGTCCAAAGACTTCCCGCGACCTTCATTAAGTCGTCCGAGTTTTGGCGGGAACGAGTTAACAACATGTCGTGCTGCAGTTTTATTTTCATGAAACTTAGTTGTAACCCGAGTTGAATTGTATAATTCTGGTGGAATGTTATTCAATTTAGTTCTGTGAAAGTGCACAAGTGTAGTGAAAGTAAAAATCAGTGTCAAACATGAAGTTTTCTCGTTGCCTCTAAATCTCCTATTAAGGTTATGGTAAACTTGCCACCGCTTTACTATAGCCACTGACTTGACAGACTATGACGACTTTGACTGTTTTGAAACACTGACCGATTTATGAAAAATCGGGTCATAATTTGATGCAAAATAAAACTTAACACTGGCTAAATGCAAGCCGTGCGAAGCCATAATTAATTTTAAAAAAAATTAAGTCGTCCGTCATACAAGTCATATAAGTTATCTATGTCAGAGATATTTTTTTGTATTAGTACCTACTGTGTTGGCTGAAATAGCAGTCGACAGAATGCCTACATGCGGAAATCAAAACCCCCAACCTACTTTAATACTAACTAGCTGCGCCCCGCGGTTTCACCCGCGTAAGTCCCGATCCCGTGGGCATATTGGGATAAAAAGTATCCTATGTCCGTCTCCTGGCTCTAAGCTACCTCCCTACCAATTTTCACCCAAATCTGTTCTGCCGTTCTTGAGTTATAAGTGGTGTAACTAACACGACTTTCTTTTATATATATATATATATAGATATTATGAAGAGGAAAGTATTTTGGAACGAAGTTATCGCGCGTTGCGAAAGGGGGCTAAACGGAAAAAATTAAGACCAAAGTTGTAACGATACTTTTTGCTATAGTTGTAAGCCGTGCTGCGTGCGCGTGTTTCTCTGTCTCGCTCTCTCTCTCATAGAAAGCAAGCCAGTTTACTCAAATTGAGACTACTGATTAAGTTTATTATTTATTTATTTAATAAATTCAGTACACAAGGAAAATACAATAACACCCCGTCGTTTTTGCGTCGGGGGTTAAAAAAAAAGATTACATTATAAAGTTATTACTAATGTAAGTCTAACCTTGTGAAGAGTTCTCTGCCGACAGACCTCTAGGGAAAGGAAATAATATAGCGGAAGGTAATTAAAAGTGTACAGTAAACATTATAATAGGTACATTAAATTAAAAATATTATTATAACTTTAATTTTTTTTTTATTTTATTACAATTCCTTCACTAAATTAATCAAAAGAAACTTCGTTCCATCCGTGTGTCCCTTGACGCCTCTCAAGTTTTTTTGATTTATACAGTTTGCAAAAGGTTTGGTGATATTCAGTAAAATTATCCCCTGGAGAATGGTGGAGCAGCGTTTGTCTCCAGCCAGAATATACCAGATGAGCTGCGAAAGAAAAACAATAGGTTTACAAACCAGGAAGTCACCAAGTCACTTAACTGCGAATTTATTTTTTCTATAAATTATGTCTTCGCACGACTTGTGCATTTAGCCAGTATCAAGTTATATTTTGCATCAAATTATGACCCGATTTTTCATAAATCGGCCTAAAGTGTTTCAAAAAAGTCAAAGTCGTCATAGTCCGTCAAGTCAGGGGCTATAGTAAAGCGGTGGCAAGTTTACCATAACCTTAATAGGAGATTTGGAGGCAACGAGAAAACTTCATGTTTGACACTGATTTTTACTTTCACTACACTTGTGCACTTTCACCGAACTAAATTGAATAACATTCCACTAGAATTATACAATTCAACTTGGGTTACAACTAAGTTTCATGAAAATAAAACTGCAGCACGACATGTTGTTAACTCGTTCCCGCCAAAACTCCAACTGCGAATTTGTTCGTAAACATTTCCCTATCAAATTCCAAACAATTGATGAACATCTGTCAAAATCTGTCTGAAATGTATTGATTGAAAGTTTCTACTGAAACCTAACTACAAATACTGTATTATGATTATGTGGAACGATATGTTCATGTTTTCGAAGATCCTCATCAGATCTTCACCATTTTATGGGACCAACATGCATATTTCTTTGGAAGACGTCTAAAAGACGTTTCGGCAGATAGAAATTGAAACGCTTTTGACGTTCAATTCTGTTAATCACTCCAAAGATCCTCGTCTGATCTTCACCAATTTTTTATGGGACTTGGGACCACCTTTCCAACAGAAAACTTAACCCACTTCAAATAAGGAGGTTCTCAATTCGGTTGTATGTATTTTTTATGGATGATCTCCTTTGTTTATTAACTGATTTTGATAGCTCTAAATATGTTAGGAACCTATTGCCTTTAAACACTTTAGAGGTTCCGTACCCAAAGGGTAAAAACGGGACCCTATTACTAAGACTCCACTGTCTGTCTGTCTGTCACCAGGCTGTATCTCAAGAACCGTGACAGCTAGACAGTTGAAATTTTCACAGGTGATGTATTTCTATTGCCGCTATAACAACAAATACTAAAAGCATAATAAAACGGTTTGGAACGAGTACGGTCGGATTTTTTACAATAATTAGGCATCTCCAACTCACCCGGTCTTAGGCGTCAGTCCACCCATATGTAAATTACCGAACAATAGACAATTCCCTGTCATGGCGGTTATGTACGACGCGCAACGTCTTCCAGTGAAGCCGCCGCTGGTCAGCGACTCAGCGAAGTAGAAATATGACCTGTGGATACAATAATATTGATTAAAAGACCTGCAGGCTGATTCACAAACCATCGGAAGGCTACCGAAACGAATAAAACTTAAAAGACAAAGATAGCAACACGTCAAAAGTCGCGGGAGTGAAAGAGAAGCAAATTTTGTTTTCGATTCGGTTGCCTTCCGTCTGTTTGTGAATCAGGGGGCTGATCGACAGATATTCAATAGTACATAACGATACAAGTGTGGGAAATTGAGCATTGCATAAAGGCGGTTTATGACGCGAGCGCGTTTAGAAGCCGAAATGCAACGATCAATTCCACACACATATCGTACGATGTTTTTATCACAGTTGCGAATTAAAGACACTAGCACATAGTTTTTTTTGCATAAAACCTATAACTGCCATGATTATGCCCCTTTGTCTTGTTGTTTTTTATTTTCATAGTAATTAGATTTAAAATACAAAAAAAAACATAGGGGCATGGTCATGGCAGTTATAAGTTTTATGCAACATAAATATTTGCTATAATGTCATATCTAGGGCGGAAACAGTCGACTATGTTTGTATGGAGAGAGTGTCGGTACTCTTTCCTTTGAATAAGTCACTCACCTGGCATGATCGCAATCGTTGTTATTACAACCAGGCATTCTGATCCCACCATTGGGGTAAAAATCGGCGTGGCCCAAAGTGGCCAAGTACCCCAATTGGCCAGCATTGGTGTGGATAACTTCTGTGTATTGGCCATCGTCAGGTTTGAAGCTGTTGTCGTTTGTAATCCAACCAGTAAACATCGGTTCCAGAGCTGGAATAGGTGTATTTATTAGTTTAACTAAATATTGCATGATTAGGACTTGTATTACACTATGAATTTATTCATGAACTTCACCATGAATTTCACCATGACTTTCTCTATGACTTTCACAATGACTTTCTTTATGAATTTCACCATAACTTTCTTTATGAATTTAAATATGACTTTTTTATTAATTTCACTTTGACCTTCACAACCACTTTATTTATGAATTTCACTACGACTTTCACTAAAACTTCCTTTTTACTTTTACCATAATTTTCACTATGTTTTTTTTTATAAATTTCACTAACTTTCACAGACATTTTTTTTATGAATTTCGCCATATATTTCACTTCGTCTTTCACAAACCCTTTCTTTATGAATTTCACTATGTCTTTCACAACCACTTTCTCTATGAATTTGACTGCGACTTTCATCGTGACTTTCACTATCACTTATCTTGTCACTTACCAGTGATATAAGCAAGCTGTCCACCCAAGTTACGTCCGACGACACCGGCCGCGTGCCCACCGAGGCTGTGGCCAACGACGTGATACATGAGGGGCACTGCTCCTGTCACCTGGTTTAACCAGGCTAGGAAACGGGCTATGCTTTCGCCTGTAGGTCAGAAATAAGGGATTTTAGATCTGATCCGATTCGATGGACCATTTTGTCGACGGGTTTTATGTTATCTAAGAAAGGTTCTTTACCGATTTAGATGAAACTTTGTATGAGGAGGTAGGACATAGGTTACTTTTTACCCCGGGATTCCCACGGGATTGGGACTGTCATGGGTTTTTGTAGAATCTGATCCGTTTCGAAGGACCATTTTTGTCGACCTGTTTTATGTTATGAAAACTTCTGAACCGATTTTGATGAAAATTGGTATGAGGATACATTGATTCATTGACAGTAACATAGAGTACTTTTTACCCCGGGATTCCCACGGGATCGGGGGCTATGCGGATGAAACCGGGTGCAATTAGTAAAGAATATAGATGTAATTACCAGCTGGTACAGTATTGGAGACAGCTGCAATGTAGTTGATGGTGGCGGCTCCAGCACTCCAGTCTACCGCTATCACGTTCACATCCTCAGCTTGGAGGAATGCTGGAAGGTAACGAACCATTATAGTACAATCAGAGTTCAAAAGTCTCTGCCCACTGTAACGTTTACAACCCTGTGCAGCACTATTTGAACATTATAACAACGTAACCTGTGGATCGAACCCACGTCGATTGGTGTAGCGGGTGCCGGCTTATACCACTCACACAACTAAACACATAGCTAACATGTTGACAATAATAATCACACTGAGTACTTTTAATTCAAGCATTTATGTTTGTGTGTAACGTCTATTAGAAGAAGGTCGTAAGTCCAATACTTGTTTATAGTATTATTGTAGCAAATTGATCATTTATTTATGACCCATACAGTACTTCAATTATTACATCTTCGAGACTTTATCATATGCTGGATTTTGTAGGTGTTGATGTTTCGGCGTGGAGACGGTGTTAAAAGACGATAGGTTAATTTTATTAGGAATTAGTTTATGACCAAGGAATCACGTTGTCCCATAAAAACTATGCCTATACTTTCACCCCCTAAGGAGTAGAATTTCGGAAAACCTTTTCTTATCGGATTCCTACATCATACAAAGAACACACTCTCCAAGTTTCAGGGTCTCTACGATCGGTTTAGACTGTGCGTGGATCCGTCAGTCAGTCAGTCACTCATTCGGGACAAAGGATTTTATATGTATAGATTAAATTTGTATTAAATGCTGCGGTGAGGCATCAGCAATACTATACTGCGGTGAGCCATCAGCAATGCTATGCTGCGGTGAGGCATCAGCAATGCTATGCTGCGGTGAGGCATCAGCAATGCTATGCTGCGGTGAGGCATCAGCAATGCTATGCTGCGCTGAGGCATCAGCAATGCTATGCTGCGGTGAGGCATCAGCAATGTTAGCTGCGGTGAGGCATCAGCAATGTCATGGGTTGCGATGCTATGCTGAGGAGTTATACTAACCTGGTACAAGAACACTGATAAAAGCAGATGTCACAGAGTCCAGCCAACCGTGTATCAGGACAACGGTCCGGCGTTGGGCGTTGTAGTTAGTCAGTCCGAGGAGACCTTCCACTCCCATCAGCAAGGGTTGCGATGCTGACGGGTTATCCCTAAGGATAAAAAAAGTTAGGTTAAAAAAATACAAATGGTTGTCTGTTAAGTCGGTTTACGGACGATAATTTTACGTGGTAACGTCATAAGAAAACGATAAAAATTTAGATTTTTTTCCTTTTCTTTTTTTTCCTATATAGTCTTCTATTCGTCACCATAACATAAGCCGCGATGAGCGATACTATCGGGAACGAACACGTCATGGTCATGTTACCATGACGCATGACAACACACGATATATCGTCAGACACTTTTCTGTGGATTCAGGTGTTCTATCAATTTATTAGACGTCAAAAAGATTTTATTAAATCCGGTCCGAAGGACCAACAACTCAAAAAAAAAACTGTTGCAAGAAGTCCTTTAAATAAAGACCCTATTTTTTGTTCCTTCACTTATTCATTGCACATTTACAATTAATTATCCAATCATAAGGTTCGTATTTTATTTTATACTGGCTTTTGCCCGTGACTTCGTCTGCGTAAAAGTCGAAAATGGACCAAGGAATCACGTTGTCCCATACAAATTTTGCACCCCTTTTTCACCCCCTTAGGAGTAAAATTTCGGAAAATCCTCTCTTATCGGATGCCTACGTCATACAAAGAACACACTTTCCAAGTTTCAGGTCTCTACGATCAGCGGTTTAGGCTGTGCGTTGATCCGTCAGTCAGTCAGTCATTCAGGACAAAGAATTTTATATGTATAGATAAGACTAGAAACTATTTTTTTTGCACTTAAAATGGAGAAATTATTTTAAAGTCATGTCCATAGGTTCTTTTCAAGCTTTATTACTTTTTCTTTCTTCATTTTGACGGTTCCGTTCCCAAAGGGTAAAAACGGGAACCAATTACTAAAACTCCACTGTCCGTCTGTCTGTCAACAGGCTGTATCTCATGAACCGTGACAGCTAGACAGTTGAAATTTTCAAACTATGTATTTCTGTTGCCGCTATAAAAACAAATACTAAAAACAGCTTATAATCCTCGTAAAAACAGCAAAAACACAAATTATAATACAGCAAAAATATAAATATTGATACTAATACTCAATGCAAGTAGGATACTCAATACAAAAGAATGAAAAACTGTTTGTGCACGAGTCCAACCTGCACTTGGCCGGTTTTTCTTACCTTGTGAACAAATGGTAGACATTCTGCCTGTCAGGATCGAACCTGGCAGACTCTTCCAGATCGCTGGTCTTCTGCCAGAGGTCTACCAGGTGTGGGGTGCCGTCTGCAGCTTGGACGTATTGGTATCGCAGGCCAGGGTCGAGCGTGCGGATAATACGGTCATTGGTTGGCAGAGCTAGGTAGAAAATAATGTATCATTCATTTAATTTCATAAATTTTTCATTACTCATACTCCGAAAGTAGGTCTAAAGATGCCTGAAGAGCGTGTAGAAAGAAAAACTTTCAGCCCTAGGGAAAATCGCTTTCACTGACAGCTGTCATGTCAAAATATGGCTTCGCGCGGCTTGTGCAATGTGCTTGTAGCCAGTATTAGTATCATTACGCATTAGGAACTTCAAAAACCTAATCTCCTTGCTTTAGATAACACCAAAGAATAACAATAATGGCTTCACACGGCTCATGCATACTGCCAGAGGTATTATGGAGTATAGAGTATCTCATTCACTCTCGTTAATATGAAGAATTTTATGTATTATTCGTAATGAAAAGCACAGTGTTTAGCTCGAGTAAAAGACTCATTAAGTCCCTCGAGCTATTAGTATAACCAGACTCCGTCTCGGGACTCAATGAGTGACTTTCACACCAAGGGTAACAATGTACTATTAAAGATTTAGGTGGGAGATGTCAGATACGAAGAAAGTCAATTTTGATTTTAGGTCAAATCTGAAGAAGTGTGTTTCTTATTTGTTCGGTTTCTGAGTAGGTCAGATAATTAGATTGCCTGAATCTCAGCAGCCCTAATGTTAAGTAAATACACCAGATTATTTTTGACCAAACTATCTTTAGACCATATATGTGTTTAAATATTGTTTTTATCACAGTTGCTCATAAAGTGGATCTTATTCAACCGCTTTTAGGCTCATAATCCAACGTATTACGCACGCGAAAATTTTACGTGATAATGTCTTAGAAAACTATAAAAAAATCTAGTTCTGTTTATTTTTTGTTTTTTCTTTATTAGGTTTTATGGCACAAAAATATTTGCTCTAGTGTCATTATCCAGGGAGGAAACAGTCGACTACGTTTGTATGGAGAGAGCACCGGTACCGTTTCACCTTAAGTATATTCTGTTATAATTATGTTGGCTAGCAATTATACGTAGGTAAATATTTTTGAAAAATACTAATAATGCTCTATTATTTAATTCTGAAACCCAAAACGATACGGCCCCATGCGATTTTAATTAATCATGATTTTAAACGGCGCCATATTGATTGTGACGTCAAACAATGTATCAGTGGATGATCAAGACGCTTCTACCGATACCTCTTTTGCCAAATTATGATAAGTAGTTTAGTATATGCGGAAACAGATAAAATATACATACAAAATAATACAAATATACATACAAAATAATACAAATATACATACAAAATAATACAAATATACATACGGGTTTAATACTTTTAGCTTCACCACAGTCGAGTAGTGAGTAGTTTAGAAAATATGCGGATACAGATGTAACATACATACAAATATACATACGGGCCAAAACATAACCCTTCCTTTTAACTTCACCCCACGACGGTCTAGTAAGTTATTCAGAAGATAGACGAGAAAAAATTAACAGCCATAAAAAATAATACAAATATATATACAGGCCAAAAACATGAGTTCATCTTATAAATTCGTAATGAAAAACACTGTGTTTACCTCGGGTTTAAAACATATTGAGTCCCTCGAACTATTGGTCTCCGTTTTGGTACTAAGTCAAAGTCAAAGTAATTTTTTTTATTTCTTTGGATGCTTAATACAATAGACCACTTGAAAACGTCTTAAAAACTAAGTTAGGATGTGTGCCTTCGGAACGCGCTCACCAATGAGAAGAGGGCAAAAGAAACTTATGGGGGTTTTTTTTTAAGTGATCACGCTCACAAAGGTCAATATTACAAATATTTGAAAGTATTATTTGAAATGGAGCAACTAAAGTCACGTCCACGGGTTGTTATCATTAAGGTAAGACGAAGTATCATAGTACGCCTTACTGCACAATGTATGCTTTATAAAAGTTTTGAACCTGTTAATGGACATGTCATATACATCTTTAGGTAATTGATTATAATAGAGCACACATGTACTATTAAACGACCTGTTTATTTTCCGGAGCCTACTACCGGGCACGGTCAGTTCATTCTTATTTCTTAAGTTGAAATTATGAATATCGTTATTTTTACGAAAAATTTCAGGATTTTTGTGAACGTATATAATAAGTTACTTTTATATAAATACTAGCTGCGCCCCGCGGTTTCACCCGCGTAAGTCCAGATCCCGTGGGCATATTGGGATAAAAAGTATCTTATGTCCGTCTCCTGGCTCTAAGCTACATCCCTACCAATTTTCACCCAAATCTGTTCTGCCGTTCTTGAGTTATAAGTGGTGTAACTAACACGACTTTCTTTTATATATATAGATAAGATTTTTGTGAACGTATATAATAAGTTACTTTTATATAAATACTAGCTGCGCCCCGCGGTTTCACCCGCGTAAGTCCCGATCCCGTGGGCATATTGGGATAAAAAGTATCCTATGTCCGTCTCCTGGCTCTAAGCTACCTCCCTACCAATTTTCACCCAAATCTGTTCTGCCGTTCTTGAGTTATAAGTGGTGTAACTAACACGACTTTCTTTTTATATATATATAAGATTTTTGTGAACGTATATAATAAGTTACTTTTATAAAAATACTAGCTGCGCCCCGCGGTTTCACCCGCGTAAGTCCCGATCCCGTGGGCATATTGGGATAAAAAGTACCTTATGTCCGTCTCCTGGCTCTAAGCTACCTCCCTACCAATTTTCACCCAAATCTGTTCTGCCGTTCCCGAGTTATAAGTGGTGTAAGTAACACGACTTTCTTTTATATATATAAAATATATATAGATAAGATAAGAAGTAAGTTATTTCATCCCTATGGTAACAATTACAACGAAATAATATAAATATACATACAGGTCAAAAACATAGCCCTCCCTTTTGGCTTCACCACAATTTCAAGTAAAAAAACTTCTATGTAATTATTATTAGTATGAAGGTATGTATGTATCTATTATTATGTTTTTGTTGTTATTTGCATCTTAGTTAATTATACCTCTATCTATCTATATCTTTATCCTAACCTCTATCTATATCTTTGAGATCTGCAACTTTGTCAAAAACAATGAAGTGTATTTTTTCCAAAAACAATCGAATCGATTAGATAACTTGCGCAATAAACATAAATACAATATTTGCTATCATCAAATTAATAATGTAATGTATGAAAAAGGTACATTTGTTTCCGCTATTCGAATATTTAATCATTTACCTCTAGAAATAAAAATACTAAATGGATATATTTTTCGTAATAGGTTAAGAAAATGGTTGATCTCTAAATGTTTCTATAGTATTAAAGAATATTTAGATTTGGATGTTTACTTCACATAGGTTTCCAATTATTAATAAGAGTGTTAAGTTTCTCGTTGTATTATTCAAATTTTAGTCATTAGTTTTATTATATATTTTACTAGATACATGAGCTTGATATGGCAGCTCAATATTTTGTTTTGTATTTAGTATAAATTAAGTTACTTATGTAAGTCATTATTGTATGTCCGGGATGGACAAACTGTTGATGCCTACCTACTATAATTTGTCATCTTATGTACACAGTTTTTCAATAAATATTCTTGATTCTTGATTCTTGATTATCTTAAGTTTGAACACCCTACCCTTCACCTTCCTCAACTTCTTGTCCATACAAAGGTTGCCTGGAAGAGATCGCTTTGAGCGATAAGGCAGCCCTTTGTAACACTTAGACTTAAGCTTTGTTTTCATTTAATGTTGTTTGAAATTGGTGTTTACAATAAAGAATTTATCTATCTATCTATTTTTGGGGGTCAAAATATTTGATTTCTTACCAGAAGCCACTGCCAATATAGAAACCAATATCACCAAACGACTCATTATTGTAAACTGTTGAATATTTCATTATTTTCAAAAAAATCTAATTAATTTTATCGATTAGGTATCTTAAGATAAAAAGAATTATTTGATAAGACATACTAATTAGCTAATTATTATGATAAAATGATCATTTTAAGAGATAAAGTTAATTAAGAAACAAAAAACTGTTAATGTACAGCCTGTCAATAAAAGTTCAGACACACCGTAGCGTTCTAAATTAGCAATATATTTTCATTATAATTTTTTGTCTAATTTTTTGAGAGACTTTGAACTTCTAATAATAGCAGTTTTGAAGCTCTACGGTGGGTCTGAACTTTTGTTTCCTGACTGCACAGTCGGTCAATAAATGCGCAGATCCAAGATTAAAAAAGAACCATATACATACACGTTAAGCAAACGCTCGGCCGAGCTACATGGTTGGCGGAGTGGGGGGTGTTAGGTTTTATTTTCGTTATGGAATTTCATGATTAGGTCGCCGCGCTCAAAACCCTATGCAAAAAAAAAAGCTATGCAATAGCTTAATAGTACATTACGATATAAGTGTGGTAAATTGATCTTTGCATAGAGGCGGTTTATGACGCGCGAGCGGTAGCGAGTGTGTTAAGAAACCAAGATGCAAATATCAATTCCACACGTATATCGTACGACGTTTTTTATCACAGTTGCGAATAAAAGAAAAGACTTGAAAAGAAAACAAAATAATAATTAACAAAATATTTGTGATAACTCTATGTTTACATTTTTTTAAGGCAATATTTTTTTGTTAATTATGCTCCGGAAAGGCCAGGCTAAAGACTTTTAACCTATACATCCTCGTGTGACATACATTATTTTTTAGGGTTTTTCTATTTGTTTTTGCGTCGGGGGTTAAGAACAAAATACAATGGTACGGAAATAGTACATTACGATATAAGTGTGGTAAATTGATCTTTGCATAGAGGCGGTTTATGACGCGCGAGCGGCAGCGAGCGTGTTAATGAAGCCAAGATGCAAATATCAATTCCACACGTATATCGTACGACGTTTTTTATCACAGTTGCGAATTAAAGAAAAGACTTGAAAAGAAAACAAAATAATAATTAACAAAATATTTGTGATAACTCTATGTTTACATTTTTTAAGGCAATATTTTTTTGTTAATTATGCTCCGGAAAGGCTAGGCTAAAGACTTTTAACCTATACATCCTCGTGTGACATACATTATTTTTTAGGGTTTTTCTATTTGTTTTTGCGTCGGGGGTTAAGAACAAAATACAATGGTACGGAAAAACAATATATTTAAGTAAAGAAAAAACAAAAAATAAACAACTCAATTTTTAATCGTTTTCTAAGTCATTATCACGTAAAATTTTCGTTCGTAAACCGACTTTAGAGACAACCATTTTTGCTAGCTAAAAAACTCTTTGGTACCTACCTTTTCGGGATAACTTTACAGCACTAGTTAACAAATCTAAAACGCACGCGTGCATAATATGTTGGATAATGAGCCTAAAAGCCGTTGAATAAGATCCACTTTATGAGCAACTGTGATAAAAAACAATATATTTAAGTAAAGAAAAAACAAAAAATAAACAACTCAATTTTTAATCGTTTTCTAAGTCATTATCACGTAAAATTTTCGTTCGTAAACCGACTTTAGAGACAACCATTTTTGCTAGCTAAAAAACTCTTTGGTACCTACCTTTTCGGGATAACTTTACAGCACTAGTTAACAAATCTAAAACGCACGCGTGCATAATATGTTGGATTACGAGCCTAAAAGCCGTTGAATAAGATCCACTTTATGAGCAACTGTGATAAAAAATTAGTTTTCTAATTCTAGTTTTGTCTCTGATAACGAAATGCGCCACCAATCGCGGCAAGGCAATTTGCACGCATTCTGATAGACATTATTGTCAATAGTATTTTATTGGTAAAAAATACAATTGACAGCCCAGTTGGCACAATGGTCACCATGCCGGACTGACAAACACAGGGTTGCGGGTTCGATTCCCGTCTCAGACAAGTATTTATGCTTAGATATTTGTCTGTGGTCTGGTTGTTTCTATGTATTATAAGTATATATTTACAAAAGAAAAGTATATAAGTAGTATATGAGTTGTCTAGCACCCATAACACAAGTCTAGTTACTTAGCTTGGGGGCTAGATGGCAATGTGTGGAATGTCCTGTAATATTTATTTATTTATTTAATTTACAGGTCAAATAGTGGTAAATATTACATTGTAATTGATAAATTGCATTGTAAAAAATTCAAAACCTATTAGTAGCCGTGTGCTATTAGTGAATTATAAGGTGGAACTGAACTTTTGAAGCCTTACTGTATCTACCTATAATTTATCTTCAAGACGCAGGTGACCGATTAACTTATATATATATACTTACTTTACATAAAAAAGTAAATGAAAGAAAGAAAGAAAGAAAGAAAACGATTTATTTGGTACAAGCACACGACAACTTTAAAATTAAACACACACAAAGAAAAAGGTAACAAATTATACAACGAGTAAAGAAACATACACTAAACCTAAGAATATTTAAGAAGCCATGTGCTGCCCCAAATGGGTCAACCTCAGCTGTAAGCCACAGTCAAGCGTAACTTGGCTGCAGCGCTGGTCTTCCGGCCAAACCCGCTGCCGTCGTGCGTCGTCGTACGCTCCCACATACACACAATAAAACGATAAATAAATAAAATAGCAAAATAATTATAAACGGTAAATAGGGAAGAAAATAGAATAAATATTTTATTTATATAATACATAAACTGAGTATAAACAGCCTAGAGAAGATGAGGAGGAAAATGATACCAAACCACACCTATTCTACACGCAGAGAAATCGGAGTCCACCAGAAGTACAAAACAGTGTAGTTAAATAATTTCACGACAATTATAGTCTGAAATACTGTTTTCTTGTAATATCTACGATTTTATTTTAAACCTCACTAAATGTTTAATAAGGTACACTAGAAAAATTTATTAAATCAAAGGTACAATAATTTTGTATTTGAAACAATAATTCTTGCTTATAATAGGAAATGATTTGTATTGTTTACTAGAATAAAATGTACAGTTGACCAAGTTAAGTGTTCTGATTAATAATCGTCATGTTAGTAATGCGCTACGATTTTTTCTGTATCCACAACAACATTATTTTAATTATTACAAGAATATATAATTATCCTTACTATTTTGTTTGTTTTTGAAAATAACTAAAATAAGTTGCTTTTGTAACAAAATAATTAAGTTGTCATAGATAATATCATGTTCATTTAACTGAACACTGTGTTCTTTTATTTATACAAATAACGACTTGGTATTAATGCAAGTTAGTCTAGTTAAATAATTAGATTTATGTGTACCTACTATTTTTTTTAGTTTTATAAGTCGCAACTAGATGGCGCCAGTAGTAAATTTAGATCGCGCTATCGTTGTGTTTTATCAAGTTACCTTAGTCGAGACGACAATTTTGTTTTGTATCAAGAGTGCGTACGGATTACGGACTCTGCACTTAAAGCTATATGTGGCTTTACTCCACTATAGCTATAAGTGCTGCATTTATCGTAGAGCGTACAGACGCGTAGTCTACGAGACAATGTAGTCTAACTTTAATATCCCTTTTTGCTGTCTAGGATTACTATTTTTGATTTATACATCGAATGAAACTCTACAATAATTACTGTAATGGGGACTAGAATATAATAATATTATATACTACAAAAAAATCTAGTTACATTTACAAGAATCTAGTAAACGTAACTAGATTTTTTCTCCGTGTGTACTAGTAGTCTAGTAGTGTGTACAATAATTTCTGGTTGGTCCTGAATAATAAATATTTGGTAAAGACAACTAGTGAGTACTGCTGTCACGGATCCAAACAGAAGTTCTCGTTGCACTTACGAGATTTCTCGTACGTCTTACAACATTTTTCTCTGTGTGTACTAGTGTCATAGACGGATCTAGAGATGGCGTTGACTACATGGGAAACTAAATTAAAATAATTAAATTAGCCCATATTTTTTATCGTGTTGACTCAGGACCTTGATTTTTATACACTTAAGAGGGAAGGGTACCGGGCGCTCTCTCCATACAAACGTAGTCGACTGTTTCCTCTCTGGATAATGACACTAGAGCAAATATTTTTGTTGCATAAAACTTATAACTGCCATGACCATTTTTTATTTTTTAAACCTTAAATTTTTAAACCTTAAACCTTAAATTTCTATGATAATTAGAAAATGAAAATACCATGAAATAGGGGCATAGTCATGGCAGTTATAGGTTTTATGGCACAAAAATATTTGTGCTAGAGTAATTATCCAGGGAGGAAACAGTCGACGACTTTTGTAAGAGAGCCCCCGTACCCTTTCCTCTTAATGGATGAAAAGTATTTTACATCAAAATGATACCAATAAATATATTGAAAATGGGTTGCCTAAAAAAATTCACCCGAAAATGTTACGCGTTACGAAAATGTTGAAAAAGGGTTTCGTTCCAAACGCGTTTATTTTTTCGAAGTATTTCTCGTATTGGGGATCTGCAGCGGTGCCTTCTGCATCGCTGCCCTGGGCCGGAGGACCAGCGTTGTAGTCCGGAGGACTGGCGTTATGCTTAAATAATAAAATATAAATAAATATTGCAGGACATTCCACACATCGCCATCTAGCCCCAAGCTAAGTAACTACACTTGTGTTATGGGTGCTAGACAACTCATATACTACTTATATACTTTTGTAAATATTTACTTATAATACATAGAAACAACCAGACCACAGACAAATATCTAAGCATAAATACATGTTTGAGACGTGGAATCGAACCCGCAACCCTGTGTTTGGCAATCGGGCATGATGACCATTTTGCCAATTGGGTCGTCAAATATAGCTGCAGCATTACAGATGAGGACGGTCCATTTGCACACACAGCATCCCGGATTTTTCATAATTAAATGCCTATTATCTAAGTCTTTTTTCTTCTATTTCACTTTATTTTATCTTATTTTTTATATATTTTTGCAATTATTTCTACCTATTTTGTATTTGTTTGTCCGTGTGCTTTTCTAATAAATGCTATTCCTAAGGTTGTCTGGAAGAAATCGCTTTAAGCGATAAGGTCGCCCGGTTTGTACAATTTCGTAGTTAATAAGCTTTCTCGTCCTTTTTGTTATTTTCAATGTTTTGTGTGTTGTACAAATAAAGTGTTTATCTATCTACTAGCTAAGACCCGCGATTTCACCCGCGTAATAATTTTCTGCGCAACTTTCTTAATTTTTTATTTTAAAACAACCTTCTCCTGATAATAACAAACAGACCAAAAAAAGAATTGGCCAAATTGGTTCAGGCGTTGTTGAGTTATGCGCTTACCAACACATTTTGCGATTCATTTTTATATTATAGAAGATTATATTCTATTCTACTGAAATAAAGAACTGTCAAAATTCAGAGGTAGGTAAACACTATGAAAACATCGTAATGAAACCCGCGGCCTAGTTGATCGTATTGACGAGTTTTTCCTCTGGACACGGTCAACTAAGCTGAGAATGGTATTTAAATCTATACATATAAAATGCTTTGTCCTGAATTACTGACTGACTGACGGATCAACGCACAGCCTAAACCGCTGATCGTAGAGACATGAAACTTGGAGGGTGTGTTATTTGTATGACGTAGGCATAGGATAAGAAAGGATTTTCTTAAATTCTACCCCTAAGGGGGTGAAAAGGGGGGGGCAAAGTTTGTATGGGACTGTTTCGTATTTTGTTGAAATTCATCCCCAAACGTGATTAAAAAGGGGTAGAAATTATTTGGTTATTTCAAAACCCAAAGAAATATATTAGAGTTAAACCAATCAAAATCTTATTAGAACCATTTTCGACTTCTACGCGGACGAAGTCGCGGGCATAGCTAGTAAATAAATAAAATAAATATTGCAGGACATTCCACACATCGCCATCTAGCCCCAAGCTAAGTAACTACACTTGTGTTATGGGTGCTAGACAACTCATATACTTTTCTTCTTAAAGATATACTTATAATACATATAAACAACCAGACTACAGACAAACAAGGGACACCCGGATGGAAAGAAGTTTCTTTCGATTAATTAGTGAAGGAATTGTAATAAAACCAAAAGTGTTGTTACAACTTTTGGTCTTAATTTTTTCCATCTAGCCCCATTTCGCAACGCGCGATAAGGAACTTCATTCCAAAATATCTAAGCACTAGCAGCGCTCCGCGGTTTCACCCCCGTAACTCCTGATCCCGTGGGAATTTCGGGATAAAAAGTAGCCTATAGCCTTCCTCGATAAATGGACTATCCAAAACAAAAAGATTTTTTCAATTCGAACCAGTAGTTCCTGAGATTAGCGCGTTCAAACAAACAAACTCTTCAGCTTTATAATATTAGTATAGATAAATACTTGTCTGAGGCGGGAATCGAACCCATTGTGCCAACTGGGTCGTCATGCTGGTCTAATCCACCTTAAAAACAAGATAAAACATTCAATTTCATTCGTACCTATTTCACAACCACATAACCATGTTTTGTTACACTTTGCACATATAATTTACGATTTTATAATTTATTTTTTATCGAAATCATTTTGAGATTACAGTAAGCCGGTATGTTTCGTCAGTTTTTAGTCGTTTTAGGTGAGAACGTCTTTAACAATTACAATGTGAATTGTTTGGAACGGTGTGGGATTAGATTCCTGTAGGAATTCACGAAAAAAACAATAATTTTAAAGGTTTCATTACGTTTAAAGTTTGTGAATTTTTTTGGAAATTTCCATAAAAAGGCAGTTGGGAAATCAACTCTCGCGCGATCTAGAAATCTGTGTTTTTATCGTAAATCGAATGTTAGCAAAGTGAGAATAACGAGATGAAAGTATTCTAGTAAAAGTGAATTAATAGTCATTGCTTCATGATAGTTTTAGAGAGGTTCCCAAAGAGGTTTTAATAGTTGTTTAATAGTTTAATAGGTTTTTTTAAAAAAGCAATTGTGTACTATTCTATTTCCATTTATTTTTTTTCTGATTTCTTTTTCTCTAGTTCGCGGACTACCATTTTAATTTAAGGAATTGTAGTTACTAGCATTGCTACGCGGTTTCACCCGTGTAACTCCCGATTCCGGCGGAATATCAGGATAAAAAGTACCCTATGTTACTCTCAATGAATCAATGTATCCTCACACCAAGTTTCATCAAAATCGGTCCAGTAGTTTCGGAGCCAGTTCGTTACAAATAGAATAGTCTTTCCTCTTTATAATATTAGTTTAAATTATATTCTTAATATTTTGTTTTTTTTTACAGTTTTCCAAAATGGCGTATTCTCATTTCGCAATGACAAAGATCTGGATAGCGCGGTGCCGACATCTTCGTTAATAAAACTTATAAATAAAGTTATTCAAAATGAAAAAGATGATAATTTACGTTATAGAACGATTGAAGATAGGGACGCGAGTGAGTATTTAAAACAAAACCGGTCAAGTGCGAGTCGGCCTCACACCGGGTTCCGTACCATTACATTCTGTTTTGACGTTATAACTTCGAATAAATTGGCAAAACACCTGCATTCACAAAAAAGTGTCACGTTCCCATTGTCTGACGTCAATATCACGTTCCCGATATGTGTCGCCATTGTCACGTTCCGGTGACGTCTCATGTCAACAATGACGTCAAAAGTGTCACGTCATGCGTCACGGTAATGTGACCAGACGCGTCATGGTAACTTAGATTTATTAATAATATCGTTCATCTGGGCTTGTGTTATGGTGACGATTGACAAATAGAAGACTTATATAAAGATAAAAATATTTAAAAGAAAAAAAGGAAATAAATATATGTTTAGAGAAATAACAAAAAAAATCTCAATTATTCGTCGACACAATTCTGATGAATGTTGCTAATTTAACTTCCTTGTTGAATAAGCTACGTCTTTATATCCGTTACACTTGGTATTTCCAAGTAACCCCGTGCTATTTTGCTAGATTTTTAAGACGTTAGTACTGCAATTTCAGTCTCTAACTCTACATAATATTTCAGCCAACATAGATCTGGATTATTACGATTTTAATAATAATTATTACAAAAAGGAAGAAGAAGATTTATCATCCGACCTCCTGCGGGAAGACGAGGAAGTTATCCCCCGGGAAAAAGAGGTCCGGATACACGTCATAGAAAACCCAGAGGTTTTAGAACAGTATCAAAATATTTTATATTTTAAACGGTAAGTCAAAATCGGATACTTATACACTTATACTCCATTTCGCATAAGTTAAACTTAACTGTCCTAAATTTACAAGGCATAACGTTTTAGGCATCAATGTCAAATCATATATTGTCAAAAAGTATTCATGCCAAAACGAATTATGCAAAATCAAAATTATGCCAAAAGTTATCTACATTTCGCATAAACTGTGGATGTCCTAAACTTACAAGGCATAACGTTTTAGGCATAATTGTATAAATGTCAAATCATATTATGCCAAAACGAATTATGCAAAATGAAATTATGCCAAAAATTATGTACTTTTCGCATACACCGTGGATGTCCTAAACTTACAAGGCATAAAGTTTTAGGCATAATTGTAGGAATGTCAAATCATATTATGCCAAAAATGTTTATGCCAAAACGAATTATGCAAAATGAAATTATGCCAAAAGTTATGTACTTTTCGCATACACTGTGGATGTCCTAAACTAACAAGGCATAACGTTTTAGGCATAATTGTAGGAATGTCAAATCATATAATGTCAAAAAGATTTTATGCCAAAACGAACTATGCAAAATGAAATTATGCCAAAAATTATGTACTTTTCGCATACACTGTCCTAAACTTACAAGGCATAACTTTTTAGGCATAATTGTAGGAATGTCAAATCATATTATGCCAAAACGAATTATGCAAAATGAAATTATGCCAAAAGTTATCTACATTTCGCATCCACTGTGGATGACCTAAACTTACAAGGCAAAACGTTTTAGGCATAATTCTAAGAATGTCAAATCATATTATTCCAAAATGATTTTATGCCAAAACGAATTATGCAAAATGAAATTTTGCCAAAATAGTTTATGTCAAATGTTTGGCACAAATCTCATTAGTTATGCTGAAATTTGTGCCAAATGAAATTATGCCAATAAAAGTTATGCAAAATAAAATTATTCCAAAGTAGTTTATGTCAAATGTAGCCACTCTGTTTAAAAACATTACCAAGATCAAACAACAATTTCAAAAACTTGCCAAGTGCGAATCGGACTTGCGCACGAATGATTCCGTACCATTATATTCTGTTTCTAGTATTTGTTGTTTTAGCGGCAACAGAAATACAATATGATCTGTGAAAATTTCAACTGTCTAGCTATCACGGTACATGAGACACAGCCTGGTGACAGACAGACAGACGGGACCCTATTACTAAGACTTCACTGTCCGTCCATCCGTCTGTCTGTTGCCATAATGCCATCTATCTATAGGTATAGGTCTCTAAATGCACCACGCATTTTTTTAAATCATAGGACAACACGTTTTGTTAAATATCCTGTTTCCGAGACGCTTTAGCGGTTTGGTATAAAGGCATTATTTGTTCGCCATAATGCCCTCTATCGATTGGCATGGATCTCAAAATGCACCGCAGCATTTTAAGTTACTATGCCAAAGTGGGCAAAGGCTTTTCTATAAATTGATGGACCGTATTTTATGCATAAATTTGTAAAATATTTATTTGCATAAAACAGATAATTTGAGTAAAAAATGCAATTCATTGCAATATACTCTTAACTAGAAACGCGACACTGATTTACCCACGTCCTGTGTAAAAGATGAAGCCAAAACTCACCTTAAATTTTTTCAGACATCCTTCAGGCGCAAAACCAAAACTTCTGCCAAAAATATTCAAATCACTTACCCTAGAAGATATTATTTCTCATTTGCGAAGGAATTCAGCAGCTCGGCTTGACAGTAAGTTAATATTAAGATCCACCTGCGATTGCGGCTCGAAAAAGTCGGAAAAATTAGCATCAAAATGGCGGTCGATCAAAATCACTGTGTGAATTTAAAAACTTAATTGAAAGATAAACTATACTGAATCACTATTTGATACAAAGGAAAGGGTACCGGGGGCTCTCTCCATACAAACGTAGTCGACTGTTTTCTCCCTGGATAAATGACACTAGAGCAAATATTTTTGTTGCATAAAACTTATAACTGCGACGACCATGCCCCTATGTTTTGTTTTTAAGCTATTGCATAGCTTTTATCGCGGGCTTTTAGCGCGGCACCGAATCAAGAAATTCCGTAACGAAAATAAAACCTAACACCCCCACTCCGCCTACCATGTAGCTCGGCCGAGCGTTCGCTTAACGCGTATGTATATGGTACGACTGTACGAAGCTCGCACGATGCAATAGCTTTTTTTATTTTTTGTTTATTAAACTTTAATTTCTATGATAAATAGAAAATGAAAAAAAAAGAAACAAAGGGGCATAATCAATTAATCATGGCATTTATATAGGTTTTATGGTACAAACATATTTGTGCTAGTGTCATTATCCAGGGAGAAAACAGTCGACTACGTTTGTATGGAGAGAGCCCCCGGTACCCTTTCCTCTTAAGCCTGTTACAAATACAGGATCATTCCATGGATTGAATGTATCCCCCTATCAAGTTTAATCGAAAAAAAAAACCAAAACTTTCACCTTAAATTAACTATTTTTTTTACCATTACAGCTATGTCAAGTGAAAACAATAAACCAAAAGGTGAAGGATATAATAATAATAATAACGATAACGATAAAATTCGACAACGCTCACAAAATCTAAACATGAACAATAAAAAAAAACAAAATACATTCGGTGATGACCTCGTCGAACCGAAAACAGGAAATGACGACTGGGACGTAACAGCGAAGAAATACAAAGAAAACAAAAGAGAAAACAGAAGCAAAGAAAGAAATAAAAACACTAACATAGAATGGGGTAGTAAAAAAGAAACTTACAATGTAGAGAAAAAAATAAGCCCGAATTGGGATGATGATTACCAAGCAAAAGGTAAGAAATCTAGAGGTAAAGAGGATAGAGAATCCAACTATAGACCATTCAAAGAAACGAGTGATAACTTCAAAGAATCCAAACCTTTGAAATCTGATGACAGTTATAAAGAAACAGGATACAAGCAATTGAAGTTTGAAAATCATCCCGAAGCCAATTACAAACCGAAAGCATTCAACTACAGACCGTTAAGACTATCTGAACATTTTAAACCACATTACAAACCATTTAATTCCGATGAGAAGAAACATAGTAAAAACGAAGGGAACGTTTATAGAGCACCTATAAAACAAAACAAGCCAGCGTATAAGGAGACTAATTTCCAACCGAAGATATCGAAGAATGTGGAATCTAATTACGACAGTTACCGGCCTAGAGAGAAGAGGGTGCACAGTAATCCTGTTATTGCTTCAGGTAGAACTCCTATACCTTATGTAGGACATCGTGGGGTTTACGAAGAAAAATAAATATTTTAATTAATAAAATGAAGCCCTTTCATTTGATATCCCACACGGTACATTTTAATTATTTAAAAAGCTTTGGGGGCGTCCATAAATTACGTGAGGTTTTTTTTTAAATATTCTGTCCCTCCCTCCCCCCTGCTGAGATGTCGTGAGATTTTTCAACCCCAATCTCACGTGAGATTTTTCAAAATGTGGGTTTCTTACGTAAACGCGTTGGATTGTTATTGTAAAAAGAAAAAAACTTGCTTCGTGCATCAATATTGCTGAGAGTTATAAGTGTACTAAAAATGTAACAATAGAATACTTAAATCGTGACTACTGTGATTAAAAATAAGAATATCTACTCTAATTCAGTCCATGGAGAATCATGCGCGGTCTCAAGAGAGAGTATTAGAACCAACATGTCCATATGATTTTCA
Organism: Idaea straminata; assembly: GCA_951213275.1. Lineage (NCBI taxonomy): Eukaryota > Metazoa > Arthropoda > Insecta > Lepidoptera > Geometridae > Idaea > Idaea straminata. The sequence goes on from OX577872.1 coordinate 8,228,415, forward strand.
GTAAAATCATCTGCTCCTTCAACTTCGTTCTGATCTAGCCACTCTAAGCCGGAAAAATAAATCAGAAAAAAAATTGCGTGATATTTGCCGAGACCTCCCCTCCCTCTCCAACGTAAGATTAGATGAGATTTGACTCGACCTCCTCCCCCCCTTAAACATCTTACGTAATTTATGGACGCCCCCTTCTTGCAGTTTATGTATGTATGTATGTTCGGGTGGAATCTTGTTTATTTTTTTGTTCATGACTTTATGCCCTCTAGAGGGCGTCACATTTAATTTTTAGTGACGTCACTGCCTGAAATGAAAACATTCCAATAATAGCAATTTCAAAGACGGTGGGTCCGAAATTCTGTGGCCGACTGTACACAGATTCTAAAGTTATTTAAAATTATATAGGTATGTACAGTCGCCTGCGTAATTGCAGCCCCCGGTAGAGTTCTAGAATTACTATTATTGGAATGTTTTCAATCTAATAATTTTTGTTTGATAAATTCATGAGTTAGAAGATTTTAAACTTCACCTAAAGCAGGTGTCTAGAATGCTTGCTTGTGTTGAAAACATTCTAATAACAGCGGCTTTGGAGCTCTTCGGTGGGTCTGCAATTATACAGCCGACCGTACCATGTTTTTATTTTGTGAACTTCGATAATCCGATGCTGTTATAAACGCCATGGTCTACCAAAACAAAATGAATAAAACATATAGTCAGAGATCCCTTTAAAGACGACCTCCATCAAGCTGTTTAATGGATGAAAAGTATTTCATATCAAATTAAATAAGCCAATAAATATATTGCAAATGGATTGCCTAAAAAAATTCAGTCCAGAATAATATGATATATTACCAATTTATTTTTTGTTTTGTTTTTTATACCTTTCACTGGCTTGTTTAAGAGACAAATTCCATACCAATAGAAAGTATGAAGCCTATAGAATATGCAAACGTTAGGTTGACTATTTTTTCGTGGGTAGGCAGGTAAATCGATATGAGTTATTTGCACAGGTCTGGTTAATTAATTAAAGTTAACTTAAAATAAAGAGTACGTATTTCATTGGTACGAAATTTGTCTATTGACCAAACCAGTGAAAAGTCTAAACACAAAAAAAAATATTTTCTGGACTGAACTTTTTTAGTTTTAAGACATTTCCATGTGCTCTATGTACAGTCGGCTGCATAATTGCATCCCTCGGTAGGGTTCTAAAATTACTATTATTGGAATGTTTTTATTCTGATAATTTTTGTTCGATAAACTGATGAGTTAGAAGACTTTAAACTTTAAGTAAAGCAGGTGTCTAGAATCTTGCTTCTGTTGAAAACATTCTTATAACAGCCGTTTTAGAGCTCTACGGTGGGTCTGCAATTATGCAGCCGACCGTACAATTGTATTAAGCATCAAAAGGTTTTTTTTTTACTTTGACTTTAAGCAACCCATTTGCTATATATTATTGGCCTATTTAATTTGATATAAAATACTTTTCATCCATTTCACAGATCGATGAAGGTCGTCCTTATAGGGATCTCCGTGTAATAGTTTAAAAAATAGATTCTGTAATTCAAGATTCAAAACCTCTGTGCATTTTTATATTTCAATCTTTCTAAATTATCCCTTCGCCACAGAGGTTGCCAAATTGTTCTTGTTTCGCATTTTTTATGACTTTCTAAGCATTTATTTTTACGACTCGAAATAGCGTAAAATTCAATAGAATTATTTGCTTTCAATAAAAAATATTTTTCTAGCAACATATTGAAAACAAAATTTAAATTATGCGTTATGCAATTCAAAAGTCGTTATTTTTCTATTTTATTTTTGGTAAGTTTTCAAAAGTAATTTTCTTTAGATCTGGAGATTTTGGAACGAAGCTCCTTATCGGTTTTGAAGAAGGGGAGTCCAACTCGCCCCTTGATCGCCTGCTGTTCGAGAATCCGTGGCGGTTTTTGTCCACATCTGATCGGACATGCGGCAGATATGGCCAGGAGACCTATTTTTGGATCGTTCGCCACGCGTCGAGCGGTCGATTTCTCCTGATATTCGTCCGACATCGGAAATTCGATATTTTTGAATCGCTCGATCGTAACGAGTGGTGTCCACCACTCGACGAGTGGGAGAATAAACGTCAAACATTTGGAAACGGATCTATGAAAATATTTATATATTTTGGGATTACTTCGGATGTTCGTCGGTAATTACCGGTTTTAAATTTTCTGAGTAAAACGAATAAAAATTGATATTTCATCACCTATTATAAGTTAAACTAGCTGCGCCCCGCGGTTTCACCCGCGTAAGTCCCGATCCCGTGGGAATTTCGAGATAAAAAGTAGCCTATGTGTTAATCCAGGTCTCCAGCTATCTACATACCCAGTTTCATCGCAATCGGTCCAGTAGTTTTAGCGTGAAGGAGTAACAAACATACAGACACACACACACAAACTTTCACATTTATAATATTACCAGTAACGCCATCTATTGAGTAGCTATGTAAACTACAGCAACCAAAAGTAGGTAACACAGCAACAGACTCTTAACAAACTCATTTTTACAAACCTTTCTTAAAATAGGAAAATTGAAAATCCCTGAAACACGTCATCATTTATTTACGATAAGAAGACATAATTCTAAATTCTCCAGTCTCCGCAATAACTATACCAAGCTTACCAAGCAATAGATACATATGTCTTATATATTACTATTAAGTATCTTATACGGTTGTTCTTATTATTGTGGAGAACTCAATAAACATATTTATTATTTATTATTATATTATTATTATTAATTTTCAATTTCCACCTTTAAAAAAAATCAAACCTTCATACAAACTTCCAACCCCCATTTGCCCCCCTTAGGGGTTGAATTTCGCAAAATCCCGTCTTAGTGAGCACCTACGTCATAAAAGGAACCTCCATGCAAAATTTGAGACTCCTAGCACTTGTAGTTTCTGAGATTTCGTGATGAGTGAGTGAGTGAGTCAGTGATTTTCCCTTTTATATATATAGATAGAAGATTAATTCACAATCTACCATTTACTGGTAGGCACAGGCTGAATCAGTTCTTTTCCATCCAAAGGTTGCCTAGAAGAAATCGCTTTCAGCGATAAGGCCGCCCATTTGTGCAACTTATACTTTCTAGCTATTACTTTTCTTTGTGTTTATAGTGTTCTGTTTCTTTCTGTGTTGTACAAATAAAGTTATCTATCTATTCCAAATTTCGACGAGGAACGATTCAAAAATACAGTAAATTGATGTCATGCGACTTGTAAGTCGAGCATGACTTGTAGGCGATTACGACGAAGCTATGTCACACGAGCGATTCAATAATAGAGACCCAGCCCATTTGAGTTCGGCAGCAGTATGGCCAACGTCCTTGATTTTAGTTCCAAATTCATCCTACTAATATTATAAATGTGATAGTTTGTGTATGCGTGTGTGTGTGTGTGTTTGTTACTCCTTCACGCAAAATCTACTGGACCGATTGCGATGAAACTCGGTATCTAGATAGCTGGAGACATAGATTATAGACATAGGCTTCTTTTTATCCCGATATTCTCACGGGATCGGAACTTACGCGGGTGATACTAGCGCAGCTAGTATTACTATAATCAATAAACAATGATTTTTTTACATTTTAAAGTGCATGGCGGCTGTCTGATTTTTTTTTAGAAAATTGCAACTGAGGCGAGACTCGAACTCCCATCCCTTGAATACCGTTCAAGTGCGCTTACCAATTACGCCACTCAGTCAAGTACCGTCATAGTTGAATTTAAGAATCGCATTAACAATAAACAATAATAATTCCAGTAAATTCAATAGTAAACACACGTAAATACGACTTGGAACAAGAATGTATGAAGCTATATGGAGAAGACATACCTTCAGTACTTCAGAGCTTCCGGAGAACGCCGGACTATGTCCTCATTCTTAAAAAAGAGGTATTTTTCTTTTATAATCAAAATAAATAATCTCTATACCTACATATAAGAGCGGTGTTGGCTTAGTGGTAGATACCTCGACTTTTATTCTGAAGGTCGTGGGTTCGAATCCCGGCTGGCCGTGCACCAATGCATTTTTCTTAAGAAAAATTTATGTGCGCTTATTGACATTGCATCGTGATGAAACCCGCGGCTTAGTTGGCTCCGGAAGTATTGACAAGTTCTCTCCTCTAGACATGGTCGACTAAGCTGAGAGGGTAGTAGGTGCTGGGCAAGCCTACTCCATCCTCATGCAAAGAGGACCCAATTAAAAAGGGTCCAATGGCAGAAAACAGCCTGTATACAAGTACAAGTACCTACATATCAAATGCGCACAGCCTAAACCGCTGATCGTAGAGACCTGAAACTTGGAGGGTGTGTTCTTTGTATGACGTAGACATTCGATAAGAAAGGATTTTCCGAAATTTTACCTTAAAAGGGGTGAAATAGGGGGGCAAAGTTTGTATGGGACAACGTGATTTCTTGGTCCATTATCGACTTTTACGCGGACGAAGTCGCGGACAGAAGCTAGTAATAAATAAATATAGCAGGACATTCCACACATCGCCATCTAGCCCCAAGCTAAGTAACTAGACTTGTGTTATGGGTGCTAGACAACTCATATACTACATAAATATTTTTACACAATGTGTTTCAGCGAAGCGGTTTTGATACGAAAAGGGATTGTTCTAGACGTCTAGGCGAACAACTTTTGTTCTACGACTTTTAGAAATTCGAACATTTCGTTCGAAGTTTTTGTATAAAACAGCTGATTTTCAAGTAAAAAATCCTTCATAATTTTTAAAAAAAAGTTCGAATTTCCAAAAGTCTTACAACAAAAGTTGTTCGCCTAGACGTCTAGAACAACACCCTTTCGTATTAAAACCTTCGCTGAAACACATTGTATACTTATAATACATAGAAACAACCAGACCACAGACAAATACTTATCTAAGCATAAATACTTGTCCGAGGCGGGAATCGAACCCGCAACCCTGTGTTTGGCAGTCCGGCAGTCGTCAAATAACATAATCATCATTTATTGCTTCATGTGTCAATAATATTAGATAAATCCGGTCCGGCCGTCTATAAAACCGAAGTTCCGGAACTGGTTCCGACTGAGGGTTTTAAAATGCTTGTATTGTACTGGTTCCGATCGAGGATTTTAATTTGCTCGTATTGAAGTGGTTCAGATCGGGGATTTTAATTTGCTTGTATTGAAGTGGTTCAGATCGAGGATTTTAATTTGCTCGTATTGAAGTGGTTCAGATCGGGGATTTTAATTTGCTTGTATTGAAATGGTTCCGATCGAGGATTTTAATTTGCTCGTATTGAAGTGGTTCAGATCGGGGATTTTAATTTGCTTGTATTGAAATGGTTCCGATCGAGGATTTTAATTTGCTCGTATTGAAGTGGTTCAGATCGGGGATTTTAATTTGCTTGTATTGAAGTGGTTCAGATCGAGGATTTTAATTTGTTCGTATTGAAGTGGTTCAGATCGGGGATTTTAATTTGCTTGTATTGAAATGGTTCCGATCGAGGATTTTAATTTGCTCGTATTGAAGTGGTTCAGATCGGGGATTTTAATTTGCTTGTATTGAAATGGTTCCGATCGAGGATTTTAATTTGCTCGTATTGAAGTGGTTCAGATCGGGGATTTTAATTTGCTTGTATTGAAGTAGTTAATTTCAGATCGAGGATTTTAATTTGCTCGTATTGAAGTGGTTCAGATCGGGGATTTTAATTTGCTTGTATTGAAATGGTTCCGATCGAGGATTTTAATTTGCTCGTATTGAAGTGGTTTAGATCGGGGATTTTAATTTGCTTGTATTGAACTGGTTCCGATCAAGGATTTTAATTTGCTTGTATTGAACTGGTTCCGATCGAGGATTTCCCATCAAGAAATTATCGTATGCGTTCGGCCGTTTATAGAACTAGAGTTGGAAAAGTCAAAATGCAAATATAAAGCGATCGAAAAAATAAACAAAAAACGATTATGAACAAATCTTATATATTATTATTAATTATGGCTTCGCACGGCTTGTGCATTTAGCCAGTGTCAAGTTATATATTGCATCAAATTATGACCCGTTTTTTCATAAATAGAAATAGAAATAGAAATAAGTTTATTCATGCCACAAAAAAGATACATACACACAAAATAACTTAAAATACTTAACTATACATACAATCAAATCAAAGACCTGTGCATATGTATACAATTCTGCCACGAAAAGGCTCGAGCTCAGCTAATATGCTACAGATGACTGTAGCGCTGATTTTCAGCAGGAGCCTCAAGTGACACACGGACGAAGATAAGTTTAATTTTGGAATATTCAATACTAACAATAATTAATTTAAATATAAATATAATACATATATATAAACAAAACCATACTATACTATAACAGAAATAATAGACGCGAGTACTTTCAACAAAAAATGACTAACCAATTAAAATAAAACAGTAATAATATTTTTGGAAACTTAATGGTATTAACAATTACTATAATACGAACACTACCCATTGAAAACGATCACCCATTATGGAAGCCATGAAATACTGCACCACTAATCAAAATATCCTTGCTTTTCAATATCTTTTTGTTTGGATAAAAGAATAGATTTATATTTAATAGAAAAGTTTCGGACAGTGAGTAGGTCGCGAAGTGGTGGTGGAATATTGTTCCAACATTTCGTGGCACAGTATCTAAAGCTTCCCCTGAACGCTCTCGTACTATGTCTCTGATAGACCAGCAATAGTGTGCTTGTCCTACGAACCTGTTTTGACCACTCCAACTTCTCGTACAGGTATGGCGGCTGTTGTGTTTGTATAATACCAAACAGGAATTTAGCAAAATGCAAGTCCCGCCTGTGCTCCATGTTCAAGATTTTGTGACTATTCAGATACGGGGTTATGTGACTACGGGGTGGTACTTTGAAGCAAAAGCGGGAGCATGCATTCTGCACTCTCTGAACAAGTTTAGCAGTCTTTGCGAAAAGCCTAAGTCCATAAACACAGTCAACATAATTAAATCTTGACAAAATGAGCGAATCCACCAGTCTAATGCGCAACTCAACACTCAGACAGTCTCGTATTTTATACAAAATTTTAAGTTTATAAAAACATACCCGTGCTATTTCCTTAACATGATTCTCAAAACGAAGCTGTTCGTCCATAATTAAACCTAAATTACGGGCTTCAGCAACTCGTTCTATGTCATCTGAATTTTCACTGAATCTAATATTAAAATTGTTTTGCGATACCTTCGTTATTTGATGAGGTGTACCAAGAATCATATATTTAGTCTTATTAGAATTCAATAGCAAACAGTTACGATTCGCCCAAGCTTGAACTCTATTCAAATCGTTATTCACTTTACTGACTGCAAGTTGCACATCCTGAGGTTTAAAAGATATATAGAGTTGAGTATCGTCTGCGTACATGTGAAACTTACAGTGGGTTATGGAATTAATAATGTCTGCACTATACAAAATAAATCGGGCCTAAGTGTTTCAAAAAAGTCAAAGTCGTCGTAGTCCGTCAAGTCAGGGGCTATAGTAAAGCGGTGGCAAGTTTACCATAACCTTAATAGGAGATTTGGAGGCAATGAGAAAACTTTATGTTTGACACTAATTTTTACTTTCACTACACTTGTGCACTTTCACAGAACTAGATTGAATAACAATCCACCAGAATTATACAATTCAACTCGGCTTACAACTAAGTTTCATGAAAATAAAACTGCATCTCGACATGTTGTTAACTCGTTCCCGCCAAAACCAAATCTTATAATTAATTTAAGGTTTGATTTTTATGTTTCAATGGTTTCATTTTATAAATAAAACAAAAATGCCATGTAAATGCCATGTTTACAAGGAGGTTAGGTTCTTGAAGTTCCTATATGTGTAATGGCGTCAGATGCTGATGAAGGAAATGTAAAACACGTGACTTTAATGCTTATATCTTTTTTAACATCCAGTTATACAATTTCATTGTAATCTAGATAATAGGAAATTTTTATCATATTTTTTTCTTTTTGTATAGGCTCGAGTCTTAATTAAGGTCGCGGGAAGTCGTTGGACGCAAAGAGCATGCGACCGATCGCTCTGGAAGTCTTTGGGGGAGGCCAATGTTCAGCAGTGGACGTCCTGTGGCTGATATGATGATGATGATGATGATGATGATAGGCTCGAGTATTGCCTTGGCATAATTATTTCAACTGTCTTACTACCACGGTTCATGAGATACAGCCTGGAGCCCTATTTTTAACCCCCGACGCAAAAACGACGGGGTGTTATAAGTTTGACGTAATAACTAATAAGTCCCCCGACGCGACAATATTTAATCAAATAAATCAAATGTACTTACGTAGGGTCATAATTTCAGGGTATTTTTTTTCTTTTTGTAGGGTTTCACGTTTATACCTTTTTTGTTTTATTTGTGGTTTTTTTAATAAAATTTTTTGCTTGTTTTAGGCTTTTTACGTTCATACTATTTTGTGTTGGGGGTTTTTTAATTATTTTTTTAGATCGTTCGCCCCGCGTCGTGCTCTCAATGTCTACTGATATTCGTTAGACATCTGAAATTCGAAATTTTTGAATCACCCGAGTTTTCTCTACCACTCGTCGCCGACAGGCGAGTGGTAGAATAAACGTTAAACAATCAAAATCAAACATTCGGAAACAATCTTTAAAAAATATTTGTATGTGTAATATCACTACATAGTATAAAACAAAGTCGCTTTCTCTGTCCCTATGTCCCTTTGTATGCTTAAATCTTTGAAACTACGCAACGGATTTTGATGCGGTTTTTTTTAATAAATAGAGTGATTCAAGAGGAAGGTTTATATGTATAATATATGCATAATATAGCCGTGCGAAGCCGGAGCGGGTCGCTAGTTTAGAAATAAAACACACACGGTAGGTTAGGTACATTCGACGGTTTATTTCCAACTCCTCTATCGACACAGTCCTACGTCGGTGCAGCAGCACCGTGTCGCATACTAACTACGTACTTACATTCTATAGATATGTATATACTATAACAACTTAGGTAGGTACACAAATGCAATACACTCCAGTATGTTTTGGGATTATTTCGGATCTTCGTCGGTAATCATCGGTTTTCAATTTTCTGCGTAAAACGAACAAAAATTGACGTTTTAAATTTCGATGACGAACGATTCAAAAATATAGAAAACTAGCTACGCCCCGCGGTTTCACCCGCGTAAGTCCCGATCCCGTGAGAATATCGAAAAAAAAATATCCTATGTCCGTCTTCTGATTGTAAGCTACCTCCCCACCAATTTTCAGCCAAATCGGTTTAGCCGTTCCCGAGTTATAAATGGTGTAACTAACACGACTTTCTTTTATTTAAATAGATTAGTGTCATGCGACTTGGAAGTCGAGCATGACTTGTAGGTGAATACGACGAAGCTATGTCACACGAGCGATTAAAAAATAGAGCCCCTGGTGACAGACAGACAGTGAAGTCTTAGTTTTACTCCTTTTGTAAGGTACGAAACCCAAACAATTACAAAAAGTAGGCAGATCGATCAATTATATGTCGATTCATACATTTTCCAAGCAGCGCCATCGGTCTACACTTGTATACGGGCTGTTTTCCGCAATTGGACCCTTTTTAACTGGGTCCTTTTGCGTGAGGATGGAGTAGGCTTGCCCAGCACCTACTACCCACTCAGCTTAGTCGACCATGTCCAGAGGAGAGAACTTGTCATCTGTCTGCAAGTTGATTAATTATTTTATTCTTCTACAGTTATCAAATAGATACAGACAAAGAGATGCCATGGGGAAGGTTATAACTGCATATTACGAACAAACTTTGGGGGATGAAGTTGAAAAAGCTCTCAATGTTACGGAAAAGAAAACAAAGAAAGCTGAATCACCAACTGATGAGCAGAATCCACAGTAATTTGAACACAAATAAGGTGCTTGCGGGTAATAAGATCTACTTACACGACCTACAGTCTTCATTAATAACTCAATATTTTGTTTAAACAGAAAAATCTAATTAAAAACATGTCAGATAAATATTTGCTTAAGGTGAAAGGGTACCGGGCGCTCTCTCCATACAAACGAAGTCGACAGTTTCCTCCCTGGATAACACTAGCACAAATATTTTTGTGCCATAAACCTATAACTGCTTATAACTGCCATGACCAACGACCATGCCCCTATCTTTTTTTTGTTTTTTTAATTTTAATTTCTTTGATAATTAGAAACTGAAAAAACCAAAACATAGGGGCATGGTCATGGCAGTTATAAGTTTTATGCAACAAAAGTATTTGCTCTAGTGTCCAGGGAGAAAACATGTATGCATGTAAGTATGGAGAGAGCGCCGGTACGATTTCCTCTTTATTGTCAATCTGAGAAACTTCATTATTTTCTAGTTTTTTGTCACTAATATCAAAGTTTTAAAGATAACTTTTTAGTCCTTATTACCCGCATTTATTTTATTTTTCTGAAAAATCTCCTAATACTAAGTGTGAGTCGGTCTTGCAAGCGAAAGGTTCCGTACAATGTTGTATGGAAGCCTCACTTATATTTTTTCTGTTTTTAGAACTTATTTGTTATTATAGCGGCAACAGAAATACATTATCTGTAAAAAATTCAACTGTCTAGCTATCACGGTTCATGAGATACAGCCTGGTGACAGACAGACGGACAGTGTAGTAATAAGGTCCCGTTTTTACCCTTTGGGTACGGAACCTGCGCTACGAGACCCGTGTCTACGAGGTTCTACAGAGACCTGGCTACGAATCTACGAGGTTCTACAGAGACCTGGCTACGAATCTACGAGGTGCTACAGAGACCTGGCTACGAGACCCGTGTCTACGAGGTGCTACAGAAAGCTGGCTACGAGACCCAAGGCTACGAGGTTCTACAGAGACCTGGCTACGAGGTTCTACAGAGACCTGGCTACGAATCTACGAGGTGCTACAGAGACCTGGCTACGACACTCAGGTTTACGAGGTGCTACAGAGGCCTGGCTATGACACTCAGGTCTACGAGGTGCTACAGAGGCCTGGCTACGAGACCTAGGTCTACGAGGTGCTACAGATACCTGGCTACGAATCAACGAGGTTCTACAGAGACCTGGCTACGAATCTACGAGGTTCTACAAAGACCTGGCTACGAATCTACGAGGTGCTACAGAGACCTGGCTACGAGACCCAGGTCTACGAGGTGCTACGGACACCTGGCTACGACGCTCTCCAGATTCTACTGACTCTCCTAAACCGTCAAACGCATAACAGATTTTAATTTATTTTTATTTTATTATAGGTCAAATACATCAGCAGTTAACCCTAATATTAAGAGGTTAGTCACCTATTTTAGCAATATTTAAACTAAACGAAACGCGGGCGGCCATGACTGACCTTCGTGTGACGTCAGATTAAAATGTATGGTGGAATGTGGAAGACTGTTTTCGGTAAAAAAAAATATATTTTTCAATTAAATAAGACTTTGTTAGAAAAATTATAAATGTAAGGGGTTTCTAATAAACATTTGCGACTTTTTAAATACAACAATTAATAATGATCGTAATTCCGTTTAGAAAAAATTATATTGGCATTTTCTCCCACTCGAGTTTCAACCGGGCCGCATTTTTTGACATTCGCAAGTAATAAATAAATAATAAATATTGCAGGACATCCCACACATCGCCATCTAGCCCCAAGCTAAGTAACTACACTTGTGTTATGGGTGCTAGACAACTCATATACTACTTATATACTTTTCTTTTGTAAATATATACTTATAACACAAAGAAACAACCAGAGACGTGGAATCGAACCCGCAACCCTGTGTTTGGCAGACCGGCATGGTGACCATTGTGCCAACTGGGTCGTCAAGTCTTATCATAGTCATAAATCCCTAATCGCATTTTTATTTTAATCTCTTATTTAAGGGGTAGGGTGTTTAATGGGTGGGGTGTTTAATGGGTGGGGTGTTTAAGGTTTGGGATGTTTAAGGGGTGGGGTATTAGCTCCCGAACGAATGAACCGATTTTGATTTCGTTTATTTTGTTTGAAAGGTAAATAAGCCGGGAGTGTTCTTATCTATGTTTGATCGAAATCGGTTCAGCCGTCTGAAAGTTATAGGCGATATAAGTCGGGTTTCTTATTCTTCTAATTTATTTTACGCAAATATTGCCAGAAGCTTAATTACATAATACCGTATTTACTCATTCTATTTTTTATTATTTGCGAAAATTACTATAAACATTCTCCAAAGGCGTATTGACATTATTTGACAGTACCTGGAAGCTTTGCTCGGTATTTTTTTTTACTTAGTCTAACCTCAAAGCAAACACTCATTGACTTCGTGTTACTTAACAACGCCATCTGCTGGAATAACTTTATTGCTCACAAAAAATATTATTAGTAGTTCGCCAATAGATGTCAGGAAGAGTCATATTTTTCAGATAAAAAAAAGTAAGTTTCAATAAAACACGAATAAAATGACATTTTCTAAAAATGATTCCTAGCTAGATCGATTTATCGCCCCTGAAACCCCCTATATACCAAATTTCATGAAAATCGTTGGAGCCGATTCCGAGATTCCAATTATATGTATATACAAGAATTGCTCATTTAAAGATATAAGATAAGATATTTTAGATTTCTATAGGAATCATTAAGTTTTATCTATTTTGTCTAGTTACTTAGCTTGGGGCTAGATGGTGATGTGTGGAATGTCCTGCAGTATTTATGTATTTATTTTTACAACTAAAAGATTTTTATTTTGGAATGAAGTTCCTTATCGCGCATTGCGAAACGCTAGACGGAAAAAATTAATACCAAAAGTTGTAACGACACTTTTTCATTTTATTACAATTCCTTCACTAATTAATCGAAATGAACTTCGTTCTATCCGGGTTTCTTGACACCTCTCAAGTTTATTTTATTTTATTTTAGGATATACACACCGTCATATATCAAGAAAATGTAAGTACATTCTTCCTAACTATATAGGGGTTATTCTAAAACGAGGTTTAAGGATAGTCCGAGATGTGAATTTAAACCTTAGATTTAGACACAGATTTACTCTTGAACTATAGTCTAAACGCTATCCCTATAGATAGAGTTAAAGGGGAACCTCTCAGAATTTAAATTAAACAAGAAATATGATATTACAAAGAGATATTATTCCAATACATCAATTACTAGCCAATTATACACAAAATAATAATATATTCAAATTACAAACCTTCCACAATCTTGGCAACTCGTTCTCTAAAAGTAGACAGACGGTACAGCCGTCAAATCTATACATATAAAATGCTTTATCCTGACTGACGGATCAACACACAGCCCAAACCGCTGATCGTAGAGACCTGAAACTTGGAGGGTGTTTTCTTTGTGTGATGTAGGCAACCGATAAGAAAGGATTTTCCGAAATTCTACCCCTAACGGGGTGAAAAAGGGAGAAAAAGTTTGTATGGGACAACGTGATTCCTCGGTCCATTTTCGATTTCTACGCGGACGAAGTCGCGGACAAAAGCTAGTAAAAATATATAATCGAATGGAGGATTTACTCAGCATTTTAAGGTTCTGTTACAGTCCTATAGACATACCCTTTAGACTATAGTTCACGAGTAAATCTGTGTCTAAATCTAAGGTTTAAATCCACATCTCGGACTATTCTTAAACCTCGTTTTGAAATAAAGGGGTATATATGATTAGTAGCGCTCCGTGTTTTCACCCTCTTAACTCCCGATCCCGTGGGAATATCGGGATTAAAAGTACCCTATGTTACTGTCAATGAATCATTGTGTCCTCATACCAAGTTTCATCAAAATCGGTCCAGTGATTTCGGAGATGGCGAGAGCGAAGTGCACGCTCCTCTCACCGAACAATACTCGGTGGAGTGAAGTTAGCAGCACTTGACGTTTCTTCCGTTTCGTTAAATTAACCGGATGCGACATTTTATTTATTAAAAAAAAATTCTATCCGGTCACCGGAACACAAGCCTATAGTTGCTTAAGGTGAAAGGGTACCGGTGCTCTCTAAATACAAACGTAGTCGACTGTTTCCTCCCTGGATAATGGATAGTAGAGCAAATATTTTTTATGCATTAAACCTATAACTGCTATGACTATGCTCCTATGTCTTGGTTTTTTTCATTTCCTAATTATCATAGAAAAAGGATTTAATAAGCAAAAAAAAAACATAGGGGCATGGTCATGGCAGTTATAAGTTTTATGCAACAAAAATATTTGCTCTAGTGTCATTATCCATGGAGGAAACAGTCGACTACGTTTGTATGGAGAGAGCGCTCGGTACCCTTTCCTCTTAACTCGGGGCTAGATAACCTGCAATATTTATCTATTTAGTAGTATATAAAATTCTCGTGTCCCGGTGTTAGTTACCAAACTCCAGCTAAATTTTTGAACCGATTTGTATTAAATTTTAAGCTATTGCATAGCTTCTATCGCGGGCCTTGAGCGCGGGGACCGAATCCAGAAATTCCGTAACGAAAAAAACCTCCCGCTCCCTTTGTTGAAGTTTCGCGCCATCAATTGTCAGTTATAACTGACGGCGCGAAACATGGAAATCTGAGTCTTATTGGCAGGACTTTATGGTACAGAATCAAATGACAAGTTGTATGAGACAAAAAATGTGTTTGCGAATCTAAGCTTTATAGTAATAATAATTGAGGCGAGGTGACGGGGAGTAACGACCCCGCGGTCCCGAGTTCTCCAGGGGGAAGTCACCGTTCCTTACCTCCGGCTTGCCTTAGTTGGTTGGTCGGAGTGAAACCTGACGAGGAAGCGGTCCCCCGCCTCTGGCTTGCCTTCACCGGATGTCCAGAGTGGAGTCGCAATAGCAGAAATGCTCGAAGGATGGATGCTGAACGTCAGTGATGAGTTGGCCCGCTCGCTTGGACTACCAGCGATGACTTAAAATCCAGTGAGGCCTCTCCATCCTTCAGCCACTCACGTTCCTGTTGCCCCCTTGCTGTAATTTGCTCGGCTAATTAGGGTGGCCCAGTCTGAGAGTTGGCGAGTCTCCGCCTGCCATTTTTACGTATTTATTGAACATTGTTACGGCAGGTGCCATAGTATCCATAGTTCCCCAGTATCTAGTCCACTACCATCCCATCACAATAGCTCCAGTAGTTTTGTCCTGTAGATTATCAATAGTTTTCATCCAAACCGGAGGTTGTCCTTGGTTGCACTTTATAGTGTAGACAGGGATAATCGCCGGTTTAGAATCCACCCCATTGCTTGCTATTATACTTGTTATTGTAAAGGGCCTCTACGTGTTGGCTTCGGCTCCACGCACGCCTTCCAAAGGTCCGGGGCTCCATAGCCCCGTGATACAGGACGTATAACAGACAATTATAATAATATAAATCATTTATTTCAGGCTACAAAGGCCCATAGCTATAGCTAGTAGATTAGGGCACACAATTAGAATACCAATTTGTGTCAATCAAAGATTGTTTACGTTGATGTTTTTTGTGTTTATGTTACTTTTTGTAGGTATATATTCGTTAGGTATGAGAATCAAAGAACATAATTTTTTCCCTTTGGTTTTTCCTTTAAATACCTATATTTTGTGTATGGCATAACAACGTTTATGGGACAGCTAGTTTAATTATAAAATTTCGTTTTCAGAGTCCTCCGAAATCCACAATTCAACCGACGTACATTCCGACGCCATAAACACTACCGTCGTCAAGACAACGATAATCCCGAAAATCCCGATAATCCCGATAATCCCGAAGATCCCGATAATCCCGACAAACCCAAGGAGCAAACGTCATCAATAGAGACCACGCTAAGTCCAATAGAGCTGCTGGACCAGAATGTAAAAATGTCATTGTTGACGCTCGCTGAGAGAAATCAAATGACAGATCTGGGCTTTGACGTTGCCGGGTAAGAAATCAAAATCGGTTGATCCGTTCGGGAGCTACGATGCCACAGACAGACACACACACGCACACGTTAAACTTATTTTTATATATTTAAATCTATACTAATAATAAAAAGCTGAAGAGTTTGTTTGTTTGAACGCGATAATCTCAGGAACTACTGATTCGAATTGAAAAATTATTTTTGTGTTAGATAGTCCATTTATCGAGGAAGGCTATAGGCTACTTTTTATTTTGATATTCCCATGGGATCGGGACTTACGCGGGTGAGACGCGGAGCGCAGCTAGTAGTATATCATTTATACTTATGATACATAGAAACAACCAGCCCACAGACAAATATCTAAGCATAAATACATGTCTGAGGCGGGAATGAAACCCGCAACCCTGTGTTTGGCAGTCCGGCATGGTGACCATTGTGCCAACTGAGTCGTCAACATATAAACCTTTCTCTTGAATCACTCTATCCATTAAAACAAATCGTATCCGCAATCCGTTGCATAGTTTTAAATATCTAAGCACACATAGAGACAGACAACGGGAGGCGGGTTTGTTTTTTATACTTTGTAGTAATAGTGATCAAATCCTATCCTACTAATATGTGTGTGTATGTGTGTGTGTATGTTTGTTACTTCTTCACGCTAAAACTACTGGACCTATTGCGATGAAACTTGGCATGTAGATAGATGTAGACCTGGTTTCTCACAGGACCAGCTAGCAATTAATAAATTGCAAATGAATTTACTAAAAATTTTGAAATCATTCTGATTTAATTTTTTTAGACATTTCACTGGTTTGGTTAGTATTATTATTATGAGTCTCCTAGCTGCGCCCCGCGGTTTCACCCGCGTAAGTCCCGATCCCGGATAGTGTTTAGAGTTCACGAGTAAATCTGTATCTAAATCTAATCGACATCTCGGACTATTCTTAAATCTTGTTTTGGAATAAGAGAGCTTTAGTTGTAACCTTTTCGCCCACCCTCTCAGCTTACTCAACCGTGTCCAGAGGAATGAACTCATCAATACGAAGCTACGGGTTTCTTCACGTTTTTTGTTATATTCGCTAATTAGGCCTAGTCGTCTCTTGACACTGACGACTAAGCTGGGAGTGGGACGTATGGACACGTCCTATCATCTAGATTAATTTTAATTTAATTCTTGTCCATCCAAAGGTTGCCTGGAAGAGATCGCTTTTAGCGATAAGGCCGCCCACTGTGCCATATTGTTAGGTTTAATATTGTTTTTGTAAAGTCGTTTTTGTTAGAATTAAGGTTTAATGTGGTACAATAAAGAGTTTATCTATCTATTAATGTAAAGGTTAATACGGTACCTGCGGTTAATAAGGGCAACTAAAAGGTTTTTAAGAACCTTGATTTAAGGTGATTAATATTTAATTTAAGTGAATAAATATTGCAGGACATTCCACACATCGCCATCTAGCCCCAAGCTAAGTAACTACACTTGTGTTATGGGTGCTAGACAACTCATATACTACTTATATACTTTTCTTTTGTAAATATATTATTTTGTTCTTAACCCCCGACGCAAAACCGAATAGAAAAAACCCTAAAAAATATTGTATGTCAGACAAGGATGTATAGGTTAAAAGTCTTTAACCTGGCCTTTTCGGAGCATAATTAACAAAAAATATTGCCTTAAAAAAATGTAAACATAGACTTATCACAAATATTTTGTTAATTATTATTTTGTTTTCTTTTCAAGTCTTTTCTTTTATTCGCAACTGTGATAAAAAACGTCGTACGATATACGTGTGGAATTGATATTTGCATCTTGACTTATTTAACACACTCGCTGCCGCTCGCGCGTCATAAACCGCCTCTATGCAAAGATCAATTTACCACACTTATATCGTAATATCATAACTATTAATCAATTAAACAGCTTGGTGAAGGTCGTTCTTGAAGGGACCCCATAATATAATTAATTCTGTCTTCTAGGAAGGCTATCAAAGACTTCATAAAGAGCCTGGAAGGTGGAGAGATCGGCGCTGCTGGTGGTGACTCAACAGACCACAAGGGACAATTGACAGCTGGGGCGAATGATGGTGGAAACCCGCCTCCACCACCTCAAGAAAGCAAACCTGAGGTACTTACTTGTACTTGTATACAGGCTGTTTTCCGCCATTGGACTCTTTTTAATTGGGTCCTTTTTGCGTGAGGATGGAGTAGGCTTGCCCAGCACTTACTACCCTTTCAGCTTAGTCGACCATGTCCAGAGGAGAGAACTTGCCAATAATTCTGGAGCCAACTAAGCCGCGGGTTTCATCACGATGTTTTCCTTCACCGTAAGAGCAATGTCAATTAGCGCACATAAATTTTTCTTAAGAAAAATACATCGGTGCACGGCCGGCCGGGATTCGAACCCACGACCATCAGAATGAAAGTCGAGGTATCTACCACTAAGCCAACACCGCTCTAACCAAACCTGAGGTACTTATACCAACGTTCGAAGAGATCTACAGCAGCGGTCGGCAAGGTTTTGGCAGGCAAGAGCCATAAGATGGCATAATAAATCTTATAATATAAAAATGAATCGCAAAATGTGTTGGTAAGCGCATAACTCAACAACGCCTGGACCAATTTGGCCAATTCTTTTTTTGTTGTCTTTGATATTGTCAAGAGAAGGTTTTTATGAAAGAAAATATTAAGAAAGTTGCGCAGAAAATGATTACGCAGGTGAAACTGCGGGGCGCAGCTAGTCTATAATATAAAAATGAATCGCAAAATGTGTTGGTAAGCGCATAACTCAACAACGCCTGGACCAATTTGGCCAATTCTTTTTTTGGTCTGTTTGTTATTATCAGGAGAAGGTTTTTATGAAATAAAAAATTAAGAAAGTTGCGCAGAAAATTATTACGCGGGTGAAACCGCGGGGCGCAGCTAGTTAAACATAAAAAAAGGTTGTTTGTGAAGTCGGTTTACAGACGATAATTTTACGTGATAACGTCATAAGAGCGGTGTTGGCATAGTGGTAGATACCTCGACTTTCATTCTGAAGGTCGTGGTTCGAATCCTGGCTGGCCGTGCACCAATGTATTTTTCTTATGACAAAATGTGCGCTAATTGACATTGGTCTTACGGTGAAGGAAAACATCGTGCTGAAACCCGCGGCTTATACCCTTTCCAATCGTTTATTTAACTTTTGACAGCTCTAATACTTAATCAAATAGTGATACCCAGACCCGTTACCGATTCGATTTATTTTATCGATCGATTTTATTAATGAAGAAGATTTAACACACCCATTATTTTCAACCTGTTAATTACAAGAAGGTTCCGCAGTTTATTCACATGCTTGAACCAACTACAGTAAGTCAAAATAATAAAGTTTTTTGGGTTTTTACGTGATTTGATATAAAATATAATCACATAAATTTATTGTATGTTTTATTAATATAATCGATAATCGATTTATTTCAAAACCGTTTTTAGTCTGTGGTCATTAATTACGAATGACACATCTATTAAGTGGGCGAAGCCCGTCCATGAGGAACAGTATTCCCTGTAGTAGCTTGTTTAATAGTACATTACGATATAAGTGTGGTAAATTGATCTTTGCATAGAGGCGGTTTATGACGCGCGAGCGGCAGCGAGCGTGTTAATGAAGCCAAGATGCAAATATCAATTCCACACGTATATCGTACGACGTTTTTTATCACAGTTGCGAATAAAAGAAAAGACTTGAAAAGAAATCAAAATAATAATTAACAAAATATTTGTGTTAACTCTATGTTTACATTTTTTTAAGGCAATATTTTTTTGTTAATTATGCTCCGGAAAGGCCAGGCTAAAGACTTTCAACCTATACATCCTCGTGTGACATACATTATTTTTTAGGGATTTTTCTATTTGTTTTTGCGTCGGGGGTTAAGAACAAAATACAATGGTACGGAAAAACAATATATTTAATAAAAGAAAAAACAAAAAATAAACAACTCAATTTTTAATCGTTTTCTAAGTGATTATCACGTAAAATTTTCGTTCGTAAACCGACTTTAGAGACAACCATTTTTGCTAGTTATAAACTCTTTGGTACCTACCTTTTCGGGATAACTTTACAGCACTAGTTAACAAATATAAAACGCACGCGTGCATAATATGATGGATTATGAGCCTAACGCCCGAATACTGAAAGGCTACTTAATCTTAAGTGGCGTTTAAATTGAAATTTAAGTGTAAGCTTCAATAGAAAGCATACTTTTAACGTCAATTTAAACGCCACTTAAAGTTAAGTAGCCTTTCAGTATTCGGGGGTAAAAGCCGTTGAATAAGATCCACTTTATGAGCAACTGTGATAAAAAAATTATTACGTAACTTTATGTGCATGATCTGTCAAAATTTAAATAAACGATTGGAAACACTATAGTTGACAAGTACAAGTTCTCTCCTCTGGACATGGTTGACTAAGCTGAGAGGGTAGTAGGTATAAGGAAAGGCTATTTTTTTTGATGTGATTAATTACTCTGTTTCCTAAGTTACCATGACGCGTCCGGTCATATTACCATGACGCATGACGTCACACAATATTACCGTGACACTTTTTTGTGAAAGCAGGTGTTCCATCAATTTATTAGACGTTATAACGTCAAAAATGAAAATTCTAAGCTTAAATATTAGTGCTGCTAGATTTCATTGCTTAAGAAGAAAAGTACCCGGCTCTCTCTCCATATAAACGTAGTCGACTGTTTCCTCCCTCGATACTGACAATATTTTTTATTGCATAACACCGATAACTGCCATGACTATGCCCCTATGTCTAGGTTTTTTCATATTCAAATTATCATAGAAAATAAGAGGTAAAAAAACAAAATATTTATAAAAAAAATAAGACATGGTCATGGCAATTTTAGGTTTTATGCAACAACAATATTTGCTCTAGTGTCATTATCCAGGGAGGAAACAGTCGACTACGTTTGTATGGAGAGAGTGCTGGTACCCTTTCCTCATAAGGTGATTTTCTTTAAATCTTCTTTATCAAATATTGTTTTTCCTAGATGGGTCATCCACCCGAAAATTATCAAAGTACCATGGTGTCGGGTGCCGGCCCTTCTACGGCAGCATTGGACGCTCAAGAAGGTCCGGGAGGTCCCGAAGGCCCAGGAGGTATGGAAGGTCCTGGAGGTTTGGAAGGTCCTGGAGGTATGGAAGGTCCTGGAGGTATGGAAGGTCCAGGAGGTATGGAAGGTCCAGGAGGTATGGAAGGTCCAGGAGGTATGGAGGGCCCAGGAGGTGTGGGAGGTTTCGGGGATCTAGGAGGTCTGGGTGGACCAGGAGCTGCGGGAGGCCTGGAAGGTCTGAAGTCTGAAGCTATGAAGTACAACTCTCCATTCTTCGTTTGATTTATTTATCACATACTAGCTGCGCCTCGTGGTTTCACATGGGTTATTGTGTATTTAAAAGCGAAATTGAATTTCAACCAATAGTTACTATAAACTACAATAAGATGCACTCTGTGTTTGTAGGCGATCAATAATTATAACCTTTAAAAGGAAAGGGTACCGGTGCTCTCCCCATACAAACGTAGTCGACTGTTTTCTCCCTGGATAATGACACTAGCACAAATAATTTTGTGCCATTAAACCTATAACTGCCATGACTATGCCCTTTGTTTTGGTTTTTTCATTTTCTAATTATCATAGATTTTTTTTATGCAGCAAAAATATTTGCTCTAGTGTCATTATTCAGGAAGGAAACAGTCGACTACGTTTGTATGGAGAGAGCGCCGGTACCCTTTCCTCTTAAAGCGACACTAGCGCGAGTTAAACCGCGCGCCGCAACTAGTTTCTTATGAAATTCATTATTTACACTATAAATAAGTTATAATTAATGAATTAAAAAGTTAAATCTTACATTTTCTTTTTGTGGAAGTCGCCGCTCGCAAACGACAACGAATTACCAAGTTTATGTGAATTTTAGGCAACCCATTTGAAAATATTTATTGACCTATTTAATTCTTATTTAATTTGATATAAAATACTTTTCATCCATTAAACAGCTCGATGAAGGTCTTTCTTAAAGGGATCTCCGACTATTATGAAAAAAAAACTTTTATTACGCGGGTGAAACCGTGGGGCGCAGCTAGTTTTTTATAGAAAAATTTGCTTTTGCCTGCAACTTCGTCCGCGTAAAAGTCGAAAGTGGACCAAGGAATCACGTTGTCCCATACAAACTTTGCCCCCCTTTTTCACCCCCTAAACGGTAGAATTTCTGGAAATCCTTTCTTATCCGATGCCTACGTCATACAAAGAACACACCCTCCAAGTTTCAGGTCTCTACGATCAGCGGTTTAGGCTGTGCGTTGATCCGTCAGTCAGTCATTAAGGACAAAACATTTGATAAGTATAGAGAAGATTTATATAAAAGCAAAATAAGTACAACTCTCACTTCTTCGTTAATTAAGTAAGTTAAGTAAAAAAGGCAGATTTCATACTTTTGCTCATATAATTAAACAGTTAACAAATTTCTTAGTTACCAGAACTCGCATACATTGTTAATTCGCGAATTGATGACCTTGACAATATTTATATCAAACATTGACAGTTGTCGTTTTTGGCAATTTACAATTTACAATTATTGTATTAAGTATCCAAAGAAATAAAAAAAAATGATTTTGATTTTTTGATTTTGGCAATAGGAAAGGTATAGACGGCGGGGTTCACTTAGATTTCTCCAATTCAAAGTTTGGAGTTTTGGCAGGAACGAGTTAACAACATGTCGTGCTGCAGTTTTATTTTCATGAAACTTAGTTGCAACCCGATTTGAATTGTATAATTCTGGTGGAATGTTATTCAATTTAGTTCTGTGAAAGTGCACAAGTGTAGTGAAAGTAAAAATCAGTGTCAAACATGAAGTTTTCTCGTTGCCTCCAAATCTCCTAATAAGGTTATGGTAAACTTGCCACCGCTTTACTATAGCCCCTGACTTGACGGACTATGACGACTTTGACTGTTTTGAAACACTTTAGGTCCGATTTATGAAAAATCGGGTCATAATTTGATGCAAAATATAACTTGACACTGGCTAAATGCACAAACCGTGCGAAGCCATAATAAATAGAAAAAAAAGTTGAAAGCTGTTGTAATTGTGACTATAACACAAAACGCAATACAATAGGCCTGTAACTGTTATTCATGAACTGGGATTTCCCCGTGCATAAAAAATATGGAATCTTGATAAGAGAAGATACCGCCATCTAGTGTCATTGCGTTTCATTACGTAGTGGTTATCAAAAAATGTTTCCATAGTATAATAGATGGCGCTGAACGCTAGTTGAAAAACAGTACAGTAAACAGATAGATAAATTCTTTGTTGCAGACACCATTTTTAAATTACATAAATATACAAAACAAAACTTGAGTCTAGATTAGAGATTAATGTTTAAATCGAAAAGTATTGTCTGTGTGTGGAAAGGCCGAATAGAAATTGATAACTAAATACTAAGATTATGCCGGCTACACGCTATGTAGAGCTCTTGTCAAGGACAGGCTGGAAATCAGTAGCGGTGAGATGGTCACACAGCTCACAGCATATTGCTGAGACTTCCTATATTCATATTCATTTATTTGTCCATAAACACAGGTAATACAAATGGTGTTATTATAATAGTACATTACGATATAAGTGTGGTAAATTGATCTTTGCATAGAGGCGGTTTATGACGCGCGTGCGGCAGCGAGCGTGTTAAAGAAGCCAAGATGCAAATATCAATTCCACACGTATATCGTACGACGTTTTTTATCACAGTTGCGAATAAAAGAAAAGACTTGAAAAGAAAACAAAATAATAATTAACAAAATATTTGTGATAAGTCTATATGTTTACATTTTTTTAAGGCAATATTTTTTGTTAATTATGCTCCGAAAAGGCCAGGCTAAAGACTTTTAACCTACACAGCCTTGTCTGACATACAATATTTTTTAGGGTTTTTTCTATTTGTTTTTGCGTCGGGGGTTAAGAACAAAATACAATGGTACGGAAAAACAATATATTTAAGTAAAGAAAAACCAAAAAATAAATAACTCAATTTTTAATCGTTTTCTAAGTCATTATCACGTAAAATTTTCGTTCGTAAACCGACTTTAGAGACAACCATTTTTGCATTATTTAGTACAGCCATGTTTCGCCTAGCGGCAAATGAACATTTGAGATGAGTTATACACAAAATAGTTACTTAGTTCACAAAATGTCAAATGGGGAAAAAGCATGGTCATCAATTAAATTAAATTCGAATAATACATTGGTAATTGCGTAGTATACAATGCTGAACTATATTAAATGTCAATAATGAATAATTTGATAAAAATAAAATTTACAATTGCATAAAAATGTTAAAATTAAAAAAGAATGTCAAATTGAGTGATCATTGAAAAAGTCTAATATGCTTTTTCAACAAGAAAGCCATTGATTTTTTATAAAGTTATTCCAGCTGATGGCGTTGTTAAGTAACACGAAGTCAATGAGTGTTTGCTTTGAGGTTAGACTAAGAAAATAATACCGAGGATAGCTCGGTCATCCAGGTACTTGGTAATTATACTAGCAAGCCGTTGAGGCTTTTTTTCGAGGTCTAAAACGTTTATTATGATTTATAGTTCTGCTAACACTCATTCTTGTAAGAAGACCTTTGCTTTTACTGGTTGTCTTCAGATTGCCTTCAAGACGGCTACCAGTAGGATATGCCTTAAAGTTAGGTGAGTTATTTCTAACAAAAATTGTAATCTCACTTATGTACATTGACGGTAGTGTCAGAATTGAATGCCTACGAAAATATGATAAACATGAAACGTCTTGTTGTTGGCAGAACATAATTTTTTTCTGAGCTCTAAAGACTAAAGACTATAGTGGTATTGCCCCAAAACAAAATACCGTATCTTAGTATGGATGCAACATATCCGTGGTAGGCAGTTAATAGTGTTTTAATATTTGAAACTTTTCTCAACATAGAAAGTGCATACGAAAATTGGTTTAGACGCTTCACCAAATTATCTATGTGAGGTTTCCACGTTACTATTCACCCTCCATGGCACGCACATATATTGTTATTTAATGTTTAATGACTTATGTTATAATCTATTTTTGTAAGTGTTGTGCTATGGAAAATAAATGGTTTAAATGGTAGAAATTAGGAATGAAACAGAAAACATGGGCATCAATGTGAAAACAGCAAATTTACTGTTGGTAACAGGGAATCCACGTCACGAGGCGGCGGCGCGCGGACTTCGTTACTATTAGCACTGTGTTAGTCAGTAAATATAGGTCCTTGAGAGAGGTTATATGTTGAATTGCGTGACAATTTCATCATGTTTTGTTTAATTTCTCGTTTTATTTTTGCATTTAAATAATTGCTAGCAATTAAGAACAATACAGTCAATACTTCAGTGCATCAGTTTGATAAAAAATTACGAAATTTATAATCGCCAAATAATTAGTTCGATGCAAGCTTTGCATTGTCCTAATTTCTCGATTTACAAAATGGTGATGATATATTTTACTGCATAATAACAGGTAAGTTTTTACAATCAATATGTAGAGTTAATATTTATGCGTATTAAGATAGGTTAGTGATTTCGAAGAAACATCTGTAGAATAATAATACCATGCATACAAATTTATCTGACACCGATGACCTCTTCGGGTTTTGGAATTTATGCGTTCTTGATAAAGATGCGGCGGGGCTATTTTTATATTACTGTAGTGATTTTATCGCACCGTCCACGTTCTTAGGGGTAATTCTCGAATTCGTGAATAAAACGTTTTAAGGTGAAACGGTACCGGGGGCTCTCTCCATACAAACGTAGTCGACTGTTTCCTCCCTGGATAATGACATTTTCTATTAATTATGGCTTCGCACGGCTTGTGCATTTAGCTAGTGTCAAGTTATATTTTGCATCAAATTATGACCCGATTTTTCATAAATTGGGCCTAAAGTGTTTTAAAACAGTCAAAGTCGTCATAGTCCGTCAAGTCAGGGGGCTATAGTAAAGCGGTGGCAAGTTTACTATAACCTTAATAGGAGATTTGGAGGCAACGAGGATAATGACATTAAAGCAAAAGCCATTAAAGCAAATATTTTTGTGCCATAAAACCTGTAACTGTCATGACTATGCGCCTATGTTTAGGTTTTTTAAAAGCTTTTATTTAACTTGCAGTGTATGCAAGTATGTATGTTTTAATATGTTTGTTCGTGATGTATATGAGCAGGATGCGAGTTAAACAAGCGGTGGCTAGTAACGCACTGATTTATTGAATGATGTATGAATACCTACCTACATACATAACACTCCTCCCTCTTGGAAGATTACTTAAAAGCTATTAACGATGTATTACCTAATCTACATAGTTTATTTATTTACTACAATATAACTAAGAATTTAAACACATGGGTACAGGGTATTAGTGGGTATGCCTAGTCACTCTCCGCATCATCGAACAGTTCTACTTCTGTAGCCTCAATCTCCTCATCCCTCCCCTCACTCTCTGTATCTCGTGTTCTCGGCGGCGATGGTGTGTCACTGGGTATGTACAACTCAGCCCTCCTTACTTGGTGCAACCTCGGCATGTATACCGCAGCAGATGGTGATGAGAATTCTGGTTGTTCTTGTGATGATTCAACGCTGTCAGGTAAGTGTTCCTCAGCATGGGATGGAGACATAGTAGCCGGCGCGGGCGCGGGCGATGCTGGCGGCGGTGGCGGCGGCGGCGTTATACCCAACTCCGGTACGTACCTACTGTTATTGATTTCACCTTTGTTTATCATTATTTGATTTTTGTGTCTTTTTACACACTCGGTGGTAATTATGTCCTTGATTAAATACATAACTTTCCCTATTCTCTTTTCTATGATTCCTTTACACCACGTATAGTTAATCTTATTTGTGAACTTTTTATAAAATACATTATCACTTTTCTTGAAAAATTTCCTTTTATCTATATCAGACTGCGAACACTGTGAAATTTTGTCTAAGTTAGGTATTGCAGGTGTCGAGGGTGACGATGGCGTGAGCGATATTATATCTAAACGTGACCTTAATTTACGACCAAATACTATCTGTGATGGTGAAGTGCCTGTGGTAGTATGGATTGAAATACGGTAATCCATTAGGTATCGCAATAATATATTAGGTGTATCCCTTGCATTGCCACTCGACAACAATGCCGACTTAATACCTTTCTTTACAATTTTTACAAAACTTTCAGCCTGCCCGTTGCTGGCTGGATGATATACGGGAGATGTAATGTGTGATATACCATTTAATTTACAAAAGTTTTCAAGTTCCTGTGAGCAGAACGCCGTTCCGTTGTCGCTCACTAACGTTTTAGGAATACCGAACCTTGCCATGAAATCACACAACTTATTTTTAACTGCAGCCGATGTGGTATTTGTGTTCATGTTGTACACTTCTACCCATTTAGAGTACGCATCGACTATAACTAGGTAAGTACAATTCCTAATCGGGCCTAAGAAGTCTATGTGTATCCTTATGAAGGCACCAGCCGGGTACACCCAGGGCGCGAGCGGGGCGCGCGGCGGCGCGGGACGGAGCTGTGTACACACACTACACGAAGCTATCATGTATTCTAGCGACTTATCTATACCAGGGAACCAAAACCTAGACCTAGCTTCTGCTTTTGTTTTTACGTTTCCTAGGTGCGAGGTATGCTCTCTGTATCTCGTGTTCTCGGTGGCGATGGTGTGTCACTGGGTATGTACAACTCAGCCCTCCTTACTTGGTGCAACCTCGGCATGTATACCGCAGCAGATGGTGATGAGAATTCTGGTTGTTCTTGTGATGATTCAACGCTGTCAGGTAAGTGTTCCTCAGC
The DNA here is from genome assembly GCA_951213275.1 of Idaea straminata. Classification (NCBI taxonomy): domain Eukaryota; kingdom Metazoa; phylum Arthropoda; class Insecta; order Lepidoptera; family Geometridae; genus Idaea; species Idaea straminata. The sequence goes on from OX577872.1 coordinate 8,256,122, forward strand.
ATGGGATGGAGACATAGTAGCCGGCGCGGGCGCGGGCGATGCTGGCGGCGGCGGCGTTATACCCAACTCCGGTACGTACCTACTGTTATTGATTTCACCTTTGTTTATCATTATTTGATTTTTGTGTCTTTTTACACACTCGGTGGTAAGTATGTCCTTGATTAAATACATAACTTTCCCTATTCTCTTTTCTATGATTCCTTTACACCACGTATAGTTAATCTTATTTGTGAACTTTTTATAAAATACATTATCACTTTTCTTGAAAAATTTCCTTTTATCTATATCAGACTGCGAACACTGTGAAATTTTGTCTAAGTTAGGTATTGCAGGTGTCGAGGGTGACGATGGCGTGAGCGATATTATATCTAAACGTGACCTTAATTTACGACCAAATACTATCTGTGATGGTGAAGTGCCTGTGGTAGTATGGATTGAATTACGGTAATCCATTAGGTATCGCAATAATATATTAGGTGTATCCCTTGCATTGCCACTCGACAACAATGCCGACTTAATACCTTTCTTTACAATTTTTACAAAACTTTCAGCCTGCCCGTTGCTGGCTGGATGATATACGGGAGATGTAATGTGTGATATACCATTTAATTTACAAAAGTTTTCAAGTTCCTGTGAGCAGAACGCCGTTCCGTTGTCGCTCACTAACGTTTTAGGAATACCGAACCTTGCCATGAAATCACACAACTTATTTTTAACTGCAGCCGATGTGGTATTTGTGTTCATGTTGTACACTTCTACCCATTTAGAGTACGCATCGACTATAACTAGGTAAGTACAATTCCTAATCGGGCCTAAGAAGTCTATGTGTATCCTTATGAAGGCACCAGCCGGGTACACCCAGGGCGCGAGCGGGGCGCGCGGCGGCGCGGGACGGAGCTGTGTACACACACTACACGAAGCTATCATGTATTCTAGCGACTTATCTATACCAGGGAACCAAAACCTAGACCTAGCTTCTGCTTTTGTTTTTACGATTCCTAGGTGCGAGGTATGTAATTCCTTCAATATTGGTTGTTGTAAACTCGCAGGTAGAACTATCTTGTGCCCTCTCATAACACAGCCGTTTTCTACTGAGAGCTCTGATTTACACAAGTAATATGGCTTTAATATTACGTCACTACATTTCGGTGGCCAACCATTGTTAATAAATGTAATTACTTGTCTAAGCATTATATCCTTATTTGTTTCGTCTCGTAGCTTATTTACGGTAACCGGCATATTGTCACCGTCCATAACGAAACATACGTAAGTAGCGCGATCGCAACCTATTTCTGTCTCGTGACAGTGTTGTTCGGTGCACGCGCACTGACGGAGCGCGCGCGGTCGAGGGTGCGCGGAGGGCGACGGCGCGCCCTCGCCCTCCGCCGACGCCGGCGCAGGCAGGCTCGCGCGAGACAGATAGTCTGCGCAATTGTCGCCGCTACGTATATATTCTATTATATAGTTGTAACTACTGAGGAATATTGCATACCGCTGTAACCTATTAGCAGACATCTCTGGTATTCCTTTATACGGGCCGAAAATGGAAAGCAAGGGTTTGTGATCCGTGCGTAATATAAATGGCACTGATCGACCGTAAAGGTACTGATGGAACCTACGTACCCCATAAATAATGGCTGTTGCTTCTTTTTGGATTTGAGCATAACGTTTCTCAGCCGAGTTTAGTGTACGAGATGCGAAAGATATAGGTTTTTCGATACCGTCAGATTCGATTTGAGACAATATTGCCCCCAGCCCACTTGGTGACGCGTCAACGGTCAGGATTAACTTTGCCATTGGGTTATAATGAGTTAAAACCTGTTCTGACGTCATTATTTGTTTTATTTTATCGAATGCTGATTGATGTTCGGTTAACCAGTTCCACCTACAACCCTTCTTTAATAAGTCATATAACGGGCTTAAAATACTCGATGCATTCGGTACAAAATTTCTGTAATAATTGATAAGGCCTAAAAATGATTGTAACTGATGGATATTCGTAGGCACCGAAGCTTCCGTCATAGCTTTCACTTTCTCCGGTGATTTTTTTAATCCATCCTTTGATAAAATATAACCTAGGTAACTTATCTCACTATTAAAGAAGCTACACTTCTCTTTGTGTAATGTTAACCCGGCATTTTGCAGTTTACATAGTACACTGTTCAATATTTCGAGATGTTCCTGCTGGTTTCTCCCTCCAAATATCAAAACATCGTCTAGCAGACAAACTACTCCCTCTATGCCTAGTAGGACACTTTCGATCGCACGTTGGAATATTGAAGGTGCGCTTGACAAACCAAACACTAATCTGGTAAAATTATAAAGCCCCTTATGTGTATTGATGCATGTTAGGTTTTGAGAATCTTCACTTAATACTAATTGGTTATATGCACTAGATAAATCTAATTTTGAAAATAATATTCCTCCGTGGATTTTTGAAAACAATTCATTAATAGTGGGTAGTGGGTATTGTTCCATTAACAACTGTTTGTTTATTGAAACAGAGTAGTCGGCACATAGCCTTACCGACCCATCACGTTTCAACACAGGTACTATAGGTGATGCATAAGTCGAGTATTGAACCGGTTTCAATATACCTAAATCGACTAACCTGTCAATTTCTTTTCCTACTTTATCCTTTAATGCAAAGGCCACCGAACGTGCTTTAAAAAAAACTGGTTTTGCATTGTCTTGTACTTCTAAATTGATTGTGTATTTATTAAACTTTCCTAACTTATCAGAAAACAATTGAAAATATTTATTTTGTAATTGTTTGATCATAGAATCTGTAGGTTGGCAATAATGGACCGGTAATAATTGTAATTTAAATTTAGAAATAAAATCTCTGCCTAATAGTGGCGGTCCACCTTCCCGCACTACGTAAAAATCTATTGGATGAGTTACTCCCGCGTAGCATACCGGCAATCGCAATGTACCTACACAAACAATAGGCCTACCATTATAGGCCGTTAACCTCTTACGGGTAACTGATAGTAACACATCTTTGAAATGATTATTATAATATTTCTCGGATATCACAGTTACTGCCGAACCACTGTCAATTTCGAATTGCAATGAAAGGTTATTAACGAATATTGTTTCTACCATAGGCTCTCCACACATAGAACGGATATGATACAGCTTACCGTCATCGCCTTCGCTGCCATCCTCACCCTGGTCACCGCAATCCAATACATAATTTACTTTGGGACACATTTTACGTAAATGACCGCGCGTTTTACACTTTTTGCAGGTATATTTAGCGAATTTACACTCCGCGGCTTTGTGATTTGTATACCCGCAAACACTGCATTGTGCTTTATTTTCACTTTGCGTGTTTTTCGTTATTTTGTACACCTGATTATCCTGTGTGGTGTCCCGCTCCATGGTACCTGACCCGCTGGCCACCGCGGCCGCGCGGGCGCGGCTTACACTCTGTGCTATTTCTACGACATTCGCGAATGATAGGTTCGTCAGATCATGAGCGTATAATTTCTCCTTTTCGTATCCAGAACGCATGCCCATGATGAACCTGTCCCGCAGCGCCTCCTCCACGTTCAGGAACCCGCACCGCGCCGTTAGACCCCGCAGCCGCGCCGCCCACTGTGAGTGGGTCTCGACCGTGTATTGCGTTGCAGCGTAGAAATTATGCCGTTCCCCAAACCCGACCGACTTCGGTGTAAAGTGATCGTCGAGTTGTTTAATTATATCTTGATAAGGCACCTCTCCGATATCCTTAGGCAAAGCTAGATCCAATGCCAACTTGTAGGTAGCCTCCGTGAGTGCGCTGAGAAGAATGGCCTTCCTCTTCGTGCCTGTTGCATCTGTGCTCTGGTTTATATCATTTGCAATAAAATATTGCATAATACGTCCTTTGTACGTCTCCCATGTTTGTGTATTATGGTCAAATATAGATAAAACACCAAACGTAGATTGAGACATTTTTTTTTTTTCCGATGTGGGTAGTTCGTCGCCAATTGATGTATATGAGCAGGATGCGAGTTAAACAAGCGGTGGCTAGTAACGCACTGATTTATTGAATGATGTATGAATACCTACCTACATACATAACAGTTCGGGTCAAATCTTGTTTCTTTTTCTAATTATCATAGAAATTAAGATTTTAAAAAACAAAGCATAGGGGCTTGGTAATGGCAGTTTTAAGTGTTATGCTGAATGATTCCGATCTGTCACCCTGCTTTGTCCACAATGGGGTGACAGAACGGACAAAAAAGTTTGATCTGTCCCCCTGTTACCGATGAGGGGACAGTTCGAACTTTATTCAGCTCCTTAATGTTTTATCTGTCCCCCTATCGGTATTAGGGGGACAGATCAAACTTTTTGATTCCTGTTTGTCCGCAATAGAATTAAATATATTCTTAAAATCATACAAAAAATATTATTTATTTTTGATTACGTTCTTAAAAATAATGCAACCTTTTATTAATTAAAAGACAAAATGGTTTGATTTATAATCACCTTTATTTATATAAGTTATAAATTCAGTCTCTCAGTTTATTGGAAATATCCAACGATTCACTTGCAAACTACGTATTCACTTAGTTACACTTCACCCAAATTATTAAGAATATTTTGGCAATGACGTCTCATCTCCAAAGGTGATAAATTTGCACTAATTCTCTTAGTATTACGCATCATTGCGACTACCAACAAGACCTTATAAGTAAGAAAGAGAGAGAAACGAAATACGTTTGTTTGGTTTAAAATCTATTGTTTATTTGAACTAATGATATTCCCGGAAGGACGTCGGTATTTTTCTGTAAACAACATTACAGTGCAAGTGATTATGAACCTTACCTGATAAAGGTTAAATACGTTATTCGCAAAATACAGTGCACAAATGCAGCATATTAACTTTTAGTTTATTAGTTCAGGTTTCATTTGTAGTAACTAGGTAAGAAGTCAAATCAGAAGACTAATTGTAATATGTACAATATCTGTTGTTATTTATATTTATATTTATAGCAAGATTTTATGTTGATTGATAAAGAAATGTTCGTGATCTTAGTAAGTTTAATTATAAAATGTATATCTTAATAAAACTGATTGTGTAATAATACGTACCTTTCGTGATTTATGAGATTGATAATAAAATTATTCGTGACTGATTTTATAACATAAATAAATAAAGGCGATTATAAACCGAAACCATTTTGTCTTTTAATTAATAAAAGGTTGCATTATTTTTAAGAACGTAACCAAAAATAAATAATATTTTATAGTATGATTTTAAGAATATATACATATATACCTATTTAATTCTATGGCGGACAAACAGGAATAAAAAAGTTTGATCTGTCCCCCTAATATCGACACGGACAGATAAAACATTAAGGTGGTGAATATAGTTCGAACTGTCCCCTCATCGGTAACAGGGGGACAAATCAAACTTTTTTGTCCGTTCTCTCACCCCATGGGGACAAAGCAGGGTGACAGATCGGAATAATTATGTTATGCAACAAAAATAATTCAGGAAGGAAACAGTCGACTACGTTTGTATGGAGAGAGCCGGTACCCTTTCCTCTTAACCTTGGACGTCTGCTACACTACGCCCGCGCTCTTTCACCCGTGTTTTTCCTGTTGGTATTAAAGGGTAAATAAAGAGCATATTGTCGGCCTACTTGTCTTCAAAACAAGAGGACATTTTGACTTTTACTAGGTATAGTTATTTGCTTATTTATATGTTACAGCAGCGCTCCTCGGTTTCACTCGCATAACTCCCGATCCCGTGGAAATATCGGGATAAAAAGCCTATGCTATTGTCAATGAATCAATGTATCCAAGTTTTATCTAAATTGATTCAGTAGTTTCGGAGTCTATTCAATGCAAACAAATAAATCTTTCCTCTTTATCTTATCTTATATCTTTAAATGAGCAATTCTTGTTTAAATATATAATTGGAATCTCGGAATCGGCTCCAACGATTTTCATGAAATTTGGTATATAGGGGGTTTCGGGGGCGATAAATCGATCTAGCTAGGAATCATTTTTAGAAAATGACATTTTATTCGTGTTTTATCAAAACTTACTTTTTTTTTATCTGAAAAATATGACTCTTCCTGACATCTATTGGCGAACTACTAATACTATTTTTTGTGAGCAATAAAGTTATTCCAGCAGATGGCGTTGTTAAGTAACACGAAGTCAATGAGTGTTTGCTTTGAGGTTAAACTAAGTAAAAAAACGGAATTATTCCGATCTGTCACCCTGCTTTGTCCCCATGGGGTGACAGAACGGACAAAAAAGTTTGATCTGTCCCCCTGTTACCGATGAGGGGACAGTTCGAACTTTATTCAGCTCCTTAATGTTTTATCTGTCCCCCTATCGGTATTAGGGGGACAGATCAAACTTTTTGATTCCTGTTTGTCCGCAATAGAATTAAATATATTCTTAAAATCATACAAAAAATTTTATTTATTTTTGATTACGTTTTTAAAAATAATGCAACCTTTTATTAATTAAAAGACAAAATGGTTTGATTTATATTCACCTTTATTTATATAAGTTATAAATTCAGTCTCTCAGTTTATTGGAAATATCCAACGATTCACTTGCAAACTACGTATTCACTTAGTTACACTTCACCCAAATTATTAAGAATATTTTGGCAATGACGTCTCATCTCCAAAGGTGATAAATTTGCACTAATTCTCTTAGTATTACGCATCATTGCGACTACCAACAAAACCTTATAAGTAAGAAAGAGAGAGAAACGAAATACGTTTGTTTGGTTTAAAATCTATTGTTTATTTGAACTAATGATATTCCCGGAAGGACGTCGGTATTTTTCTGTAAACAACATTACAGTGCAAGTGATTATGAACCTTACCTGATAAAGGTTAAATACGTTATTCGCAAAATACAGTGCACAAATGCAGCATATTAACTTTTAGTTTATTAGTTCAGGTTTCATTTGTAGTAACTAGGTAAGAAGTCAAATCAGAAGACTAATTGTAATATGTACAATATCTGTTGTTATTTATATTTATAGCAAGATTTTATGTTGATTGATAAAGAAATGTTCGTGATCTTAGTAAGTTTAATTATAAATATTTATATCTTAATAAGACTGATTGTGTAATAATACGTACCTTTCGTGATTTATGAGATTGATAATAAAATTATTCGTGACTGATTTTATAACATAAATAAATAAAGGCGATTATAAACCGAAACCATTTTGTCTTTTAATTAATAAAAGGTTGCATTATTTTTAAGAACGTAACCAAAAATAAATAATATTTTATAACGGGTGGTTAAATTTCAAGGGCCGATGTTGATTTTGAATAAAACACAAATTATTTAGGAAATTATTGTAATGTTATTTTATTATGATATATTGGTATTACTCAATTATGTATGGAATAAAATATCGGCCAAATGGGCGCCGCGACCACGGCGGCACACCTCCATCCGATGGTCCAAATTTTCGATGACCCTGAGGCATAATGGAGGTTCTATGCCGTTAATGTGCTGAATTATCTCATCCTTTAGCTCTTGAATTGTTGCTGGCTTATCGACGTACACCTTTTCTTTCAAATAACCCCAAAGAAAAAAGTCCAACGGTGTCAAATCACATGATCTTGGCGGCCAATTGACATCGCCATTACGTGAGATAACACGGCCATTGAATTTGTTGCGCAAAAGAGCCATTGTTTCGTTAGCTGTGTGGCAAGTGGCACCGTCCTGCTGAAACCACATATCGTCCACATCCATATCTTCCAATTCAGGCCATAAAAAGTTCGTTATCATCTCACGATAGCGAACACCATTCACAGTAACTGCCTGACCGGCCTCATTTTGGAAAAAATACGGCCCGATGATGCCGCCAGCCCATAAACCGCACCAAACAGTCACTCTTTGTGGGTGCATTGGTTTTTCGACAATCACTCTTGGATTCTCATTCGCCCAAATGCGGCAATTCTGTTTATTGACGAATCCACTGAGGTGAAAATGTGCCTCATCACTGAAGATGATTTTCTTCGAAAATTGATCATCCACTGTTGCCATTTCTTGCCACCATTCTGCCCATTCACGACGTTTGGAATGGTCAAGAGGCTTTAGTTCTTGAGCCAATTGCACCTTGTAAGCGTGTAAATGCAAGTCTTTATGCATAATGTTCATCAACGACGAGCGTGAGAGGTGCAATTGTTGGGCACGACGACGAGTTGAGGTGGACGGCTCTTCAGCCACACTATCGCGAACTGCAGCAATATTTTCTGCAGTACGAGCTGTACGAGCATGCACTGGTGTTCTCACATCTTCTACAGACCCGGTTTGCTCGAATTTTTCCACGATTTTTGCGATTGTACGCACATTTGGACGATCAAATTGACCAAAAAAATCACGAAGTGCACGATATGCATTTTGATTTGAACGCCCATTTTCATAATAAGTCTGGATAACTTTAACACGTTGTTGGATTGTGTATCTCTCCATGGTTCAAATTGAGTAAGTCTGAAATAGAGAAATGTCAAATAAAATTCGGAAAAAAACTTGGCGTTTAGATGTGGTTCACATTCAACATCGGCCCTTACAATTTAACCACCCGTTAGTATGATTTTAAGAATATATACATATATACCTATTTAATTCTATGGCGGACAAACAGGAATAAAAAAGTTTGATCTGTCCCCCTAATATCGATAGGGGGACAGATAAAACATTAAGGTGGTGAATATAGTTCGAACTGTCCCCTCATCGGTAACAGGGGGACAAATCAAACTTTTTTGTCCGTTCTGTCACCCCATGGGGACAAAGCAGGGTGACAGATCGGAATAATTCAAAAAACGGAGCAAAGCTCGGTCATCCAGGTACTAATATTAAAATAGACAATACCTTCCTACTCATGTAACAGAATATATATATTTTTAATTGATGTATTTCTCCGCCCTGTCTATGGCAGTCAAAATCAATACTTTGTTATTCAGTTGGAATCTCAAGGTAACCTTGAGTCTTTAATCGAATACATATCAGGGAGTGTGTGATACAATTACACAATATAATTTGGGATGGCTTTACTCTACGACTCCCGGAATAAACAAAATAAATAAATAAATATTGCAGGACATTCCACACATCGCCATCTAGCCCCGAGCTAAGTAACTTCACTTGTGTTATGGGTGCTAGACAACTCATATACTACTTATATACTTTTCCTTTGCAAATTTATACTTATAATACACAGAAACAACCAGACCACAGACAAATATCTAAGCATAAATACATGTCTGAGGCGGGAATCGAACCCACAACCTTGTGCTTGGCAGTCCGGCATAGTGACCATTGTGCCAACTGGGTCGTCATGGTAAATTATACATTATTTTGTTATTTCGTGCATGGTTGTACTAGGGATGTATAATTAACTCTACACATCTCTACACATAGTACATGTGCTCTATTATAATAAATTACCTAAAGATGTATATGACATGTCCATTAACAGGTTCAAAACTTTTATAAAGCATAAATTGTGCAGTAAGGCGTACTATGATACTTCGTCTTACCTTAATGATAACAACCCATGGACGTGACTTTAGTTGCTCCATTTCAAATAATACTTTCAAATATTTGTAATATTAACCTTTGTGAGCGTGATTACATGAAAAAAAACCCCATGAATTTCTTGTGCCTTCTTCTCATTGGTGGGCGCACGAAGGCACACATCCTAACTTAGTTTTTAAGACATTGCCATGTGATCTTGTACCTTGTATTAAGTATCTAGGAAATAAATAATTTTGACTTTGACTTTGACTTTCTCCGTCCAAATTCATCCATTCAAAAGAGACCTCACTGCGTTCGAATGAACCCATTCAAAACGAGTTCTTAGGCGATTCACAGCGCGGTCCGAACCGCTCGCAGTGCGAATCGACGAGTGTTTACTCAATTGCATTCAAATGATTGTGACACAAGAAAAGAATGCGAAGTTCGGAGACAAAGGGTGAACTTATCGCTTAAGAGCCATAAGGTCGACCTTAGTAAGCTCTTATCATTAAAAAGTAAGTGTAGACAGATAAGTGTAAGTGGCCGGCCGTGCAATGCATTTTTTTTAAGAAAAATTTTTGTGCGCTTATTGACATTGCTCTTACGGTGAAGGAAAACATCGTGAAACGCGGCTTAGTTGGCTCTAGAAGTATTGACAAGTTCTCTCCTCTGGACATGGTCGACTAAGCTGAGAGGGTAGTAGGTGCTGGGCAAGCCTACTCCATCCTCACGCAAAAAGGACCCAATTAAAAAGGGTCCAATGGCGGAAAACAGCCTGTATACAAAGTGTAGGCAGATATTGTTGCAAAGATCTCACAGGCTATTTGCACAAATAGTGGTCACAAAAAACCTGGCCAAGTGTGAGTCGGACTTGCGCATGAAGGGTCCCGTACTATTATTCTGTTATTAATAGTATTTTCGACGACCTCCGACTAGATGGACGGACGACTTAATTAAGGTCGCGGGAAGTCGTTGGACGCAAAGAGCATGCGACCGATCGCTCTGGAAGTCTTTGGGGGAGGCCTATGTTCAGCAGTGGACGTCCTGTGGCTGATATGATGATGATGATGATGATGAATAGTATTTTCTAAGGTTTTCGCGACTTAATTATAATTATATTTGAACGGATATATATTCGCGTTTTTACCCGACTAGCGCGAAGCCAAAAGGGAGAGTGATGGTTTTGACCCGTATATATGTATGTATGTGTGTATGTATGTATGTATGTTCATCTGTTCCCACCTAACTTCAAAACTACTTACTATAATTCAACAATTGAGGTATCGTTAGAAGCGTCTCAATAGCTCGCTGGTTATAGGCTATGTGACGTCACTATACATTAAATGTGGCGCCCTCTACAGGACATAGAGTCATGAAATAGAAAATAAAAATAATTAAAATGTACCGTGTGGGGTAGCAAATGAAAGGGCTTAATTAGCACATTACAAAAATATATTGCACTAGCTGTTGCTCACTGATTTGCTTGCATTCACTCGATCATGGTGTTAGTATGATTTTTTTTTACTTCTTCATGCAAAAACTACTAACGGGATAACAATAACACTCAGTAAGTCAATAGGTGATAACCTGAATTAGTGCATAGACTGGGTCGTCAAATTTCTGGCCTCGTATTTCCCACTCACTGTCCCACTGCTGGGCGAAATCCTCTCTACCATTCTTCCATTGATCACAATCTCTAACTATTGTACGCCAATATATAGGAGGCTCACAGCTAAGCGACGCTCGCTGATCGTTTACGGTCGTCTGGCGCGGTCATTCCCTCAATGGGCGACCAATTAGTAGTGTGGCAAAAATGTGTTTTCGTGAGCCCCTCCGTGCTTCGGAAGGCACGTTAAGCCGTTGGTCCCGGTTGCTACCTCTAGTAGCGGTCGTTAGGTCAAGTTAAGACGATCTGAAAACTCTAACTGGTGAGCCACACGAGAAGAAGAAGGAGACCAATCTATAGGCGTCAAGATCATCCCGTCATATCGTCGCCTTGATGTGTCGTGCTCGGAAATTTAAACCTAATTATAAATAGACAAGCAAATAGAAAGTGAACACAAAGAGTTCATATTAAAAACAAAAATATCTGAATCATTGAAGTTACGATCTGTTCTATAAACGTGATGTCATTTGAGGCAAACATTGATTAATGTGAATATTTTTTCCTTGTTTGTCCCTCCGAAGGTTGTCTAGAAGAGATTCCTGAATCAAGTATCAATAATTTATACATTGAGATCTATACATATAAAATGCTTTGTCCTGAATGACTGACTGACGGATCAACGCACATCCTAAACCGCTGATCGGAGAGACCTGAAACTTGGAGAGTGTGTTCTTTGTGTGACGTAGGCATCCGATAAGAAAGGATTTTCCGAAATTTTACTCCTAAGGAGGTGAAAAAGGGGGCCAAACTTTGTATTGGACAACGTGATTCCTTGGTCCAATCCTATTAGAACCATTTTCGACTGTTACGCGGACAAAGAAGAAAAATAATAGTTAGGTAACAATCACTTACCCATTATAGGCATACAAAATTTATAGTTTGAGCATCTTTGCAAATAAAACTTACTGTTTAGCTAAGCTATTTTTTAAAATCAGTAAATAACATGTTGACGACCCAGTTGGCACAATGGTCACCATGCCGGAGTGCCAAACACAGGGTTGCGGGTTCGATTCCCGCCTTAGACATATATTTATGCTTAGATATTTGTCTGTGGTCTGGTTGTTTCTATGTATTATAAGTATATATTCACAATAGTATATAAGTAGTAAATGAGTTGTCTAGCACTCATAACGCAAGTGTAGTTACTTAGCTTGGGGCTAGATGGCGATGTGTGGAATGTCCTGCAATATTTTTTTATCAACATTTGTTTTTTCATAAAATTCTTTAAGAGTATAGAAAGTGTTATCTACAAGGCATTTTTTCATTTTTATCTTTTCAGCAATAAGCCTTTTGTCACCCTTTGGCACTTATGTACAAAGGGTAAAAACCGGACCCTGTTAGGTACCACGACTTCACTGTCCGTCCGTCTGTCTATCATCAGGCATACCTGTTATATCATATAACTCCCGATCCCGTGGGAATATCAGGATAAAAAGTAGCCTATAGCCTTCCTCGATAAATGGACTATCCAACACAAAAATAATTTTTCAATTCGAACCAGTAGTTCCTGAGATTAGCGCGTTCAAACAAACAAACAAACAAACAAACAAACTCTTCAGCTTTATAATATAAGTATAGATGAACTGTGATAGCTAAGAATATAAGTCCGCCTTATTTATGACCGATATAATTATTTTTCTTCAGTTTTTTTTTGTATTTAAGACGAAATAGTACCGGCGCTCTCTCCATACAAACGTAGTCGAAAAAAACAAAACATAGGGTCATGGCAGTTATAAGTTTTATGCAACAAAAATATTTGCTCTAGTATCATTATCCAGGGAGGAAACGTCTTTTTCATTGTTTTCTTATCTCGTAAAATTCACACACAGGGTGCGGGGGGAAGACCAGCGCTGCAGATGCGCCTCCGTATCTGCAGCACATGCTGAGACTTTACCCATTCCACCAACACACTACTTCTCAGATACTTTTTATTTTTATTGTTTGTTTTTTTTTTGTAATTACTTTTATTTGTAACTATCTCTTACTGTTTCTTATTGGAACGAAGTTCCTTATAGCGCGTTGCGAAAGGGGGCTAGACGGAAAAAAATGAAGACCAAAAGTTGTAACGACAGTTTTTGCTATAGTTGTAAGTCGTGCGGCGTGCGGGTGTTTCTCTGTCTCTCTCTCTCTGTCTCTCTCTCTCTCTCTCTCTCATAGAAAGCAAGCCAGTTTACTATAACTGAGCCTAATGATTAAGTTTATATTACATTATATTTGTTTCACTAATTAATCGTTCTATCCGGGTGTCCCTTGACACCTCTCAAGTTTTATATTTGTGTCTATGCCGTGTGTTTGTTCGAACAAATTATATATTATTATATTGAAATTATCGTCCGTAAACCGACTTTACAGACAACCATGTTTAATTATTATGTGACGACATCGTCGACCTCTGTGGCGCGCCGGGCGCCGGGCGTCGGGCGTCGGCCATACACCCGCCTGCGAGACGGCGCAAAAACATATACAATGTCGGATCAGAAGTATTTGAGCAGCCATTTTCTAATGACATGGTGTGAGCGTGTGTGGGTAACGTGCATAAATGACTCTTTCACAAGAAATTACTTTTCTATAATCGTTAATTTAACAATGTAGTTAACAAATGAAGTAATCCACTAAATTGAGGATAAGTATCGCACGCCTAGGTATTTTCACAAACGAAGCGGAGAGACAGTTCTGTGTCGTCACACCGAATGTCGAGGTGATGTCCGTACTCAGCAACACTCGGCCGACTTCACGGCTCTGCCCAGACACGTCAGAGTGAAGTTAGCAGCACTTGACTCGTCTTCCATTTCGATTCAAATTAACCGGATACGACATACAAATATTTATGTAAGTGCAGATATTTGTTTCTGGTCACTGAACTCCTAAACGGGTGGACCGATTTGAATATTTTTTTGGAACGAAGTTCCTTATGGCGCGTTACGAAAGGGGGCTAGACGGAAAAAATTAAACCCAAAAGTTGTAACGACACTTTTCGATTTTATTACAATTCCTTCACTAATTAATCGAAAGAAACTTCGATCCATCCGGGTGTCCCTTGACACCTCTCAAGTTTTTTTTTTATTTTGTATGCGTTTGGGTGGCGCTGGCATCCTGGATGGTTAAGATTCACAAATCAGAACAGTTTTTTTTTAAATGGCAAAACAACATTCGCCGGGATAAGCTAGTATTAAATATACATTTACAAAACTGGATTTCGAATTTTCTGAGAGACCGGTCACTACGATTAGTCATCGATGGCTGCTCGTCTGAACATATGCATATTAATGCCGGGGTTCTTTAGGGATCCGTGCACTCTGCAACCTTTTTTCATCTGCATATCAACGATCTGCTAAATCCTGCAGCACAGTTGTAGAGAGATACACAAATCGCAAATCCAGTGTCATAGGAAAGCGATGGTCGAGCGCATGAAGTTGACCTTGAACGCAGTCTAGTTGGGGTGAGGTCAATTTGGTCAAGTTTAACAGGTCTAAGACCCAGGCGTACACAAATCGCAAATCCAGTGTCATTGGAAGGCGATGAGGAGCGCATGAAATTGACCTTGAACGCAGTCTAGTTGGGGTGAGGCCAATTTGGTCAAGTTCAACGCATCTAAGACCTACGTGTCTCTATTCTCCGCCAAGAGGAGTCCATTCCACCTAACGGCCAATTTTCGTGTCGATAGCTGATCTTGAGCTTATTGTTGGCATACCAACAACAACTGTCAACTTTAACTCATACATAGAGTACAAAGTCTTCAAAAAGCTGGATGTTCTAGCGAAGGTGAGACGGCGCTTCACGTCGGGACAGTTGCTCAGCTTGTACCAAGTACAAGTTCGCTCGTGCATGGAGTACATTAGCTCCATTATTTTAAGATTATTTTTAAAATAGAACTAGTGATTAAAAAAAATACCAGTAGTTGCATCATGGAACTGTTAATGGTACTAGTTACAATGAACCCTGTCCTCACCCCTGGGACCAGCTGGAGCTTGCCAACAAAGGTCTTCAGAGCCTTGAAAATCGTCGCAAGGTGGCGAGCTTGTTGATCTTTATCGGATACATTTCGTGGCAGCAGAACTCCACGACCTTATCTTGTCAGCTTCATTCTTCCGTCATACAACCAGGCAGACTGGTGTGCGGCACCGATTCATGGTGGACATACCAGACGTTCGCACCAAGCGTTTTGCTCCGTCATACCTTGTTCGTACTGCAAGGGAATGGAATCGGTTGCCTGCTTCTGTCTTTCCTGACGTACAATTTGGGGGATTGCAAGTCGCAAGTGAACAGGGGCCTAAGTCTGTTAATACAATTGTGTTTCAATAGGGTGTCGATGGAATCGTTATAGACATTTAATGTCAAAAATATGACATTACATGTCAAATTGGTATTCGAAACACCGCTTATGCACCACTGACTCACTTTGGTATTCTGCTCTAGAATCGTGGCTCAATGGAATCTCGATAGTTGTCAAAACGGTATATCGCTTAGCAACATATACCTTGTTGGTAGGCAACACCAGCGACGTATCTATTACCATTCCATTGAGACTCCATAGCGATTCTATTGCGATGTTATTAAAACTTTAGCAGAATACCAAATAAAGTAACAATCTCGATCAACAGAGTCTCGATATAATGACAATGGTAAATCCATTAATGCAAAAAAGCAGAAAAAGCACGTACCGGGCCGCTAGTAATGTGTAAAAAGAAATATGAAGCACATCTTGTAGATACATGTCTAGTACCTACCATAGTTTACTTTATTTTTACTAACCCATCCCCTTCCTTAATTCTTGTTCATCCAATGGTTGCCTGGAAGATATAGCTTTTAGCGATGAGGCTGCCCATCGTAAAAGTAGTTACTTAAGTTAGAATTTATTTTGTTTTTGTTATATGTAATCATTTTGCGTTTCGTTTTTATGGTGCAATAAAGTGTTTATCTATCTATCTATCTGTTATAAGTACCGTAAAATGATATTAGTTTCTTAATTCACTGATGAAATAGAACGTAAAAATTACATTTCCGCCAACCAGCGATAAGGAACGCTCCAAAAATAATATTTGACTCATTGATATTCCCATTTGTTTTAAAAACATCACGTCATTGGACGACTATTGATTCATTTAAATTTTTTCCTTGTTTGACTTTCAAATCAACACATACAAACTTTTTCACAATGACAATAGCATACTCGCAATTTCGTTCAAGAGTTTAATTCTTCTATAGGATGATCCGTGATGCACGTTTATCTTATATCTTTAAATGAGCAATTCTTGTACTTATATATAATTGGAATCTCGGAATCGGCTCCAACGATTTTCATGAAATTTGGTATATAGTGGGTTTCAGGGGCGATAAATCGATCTAGCTAGGAATCATTTTTAGAAAATGTCATTTTATTCGTGTTTTATCGAAACTTACTTTTTTTTTATCTGAAAAATATGACTCTTCCTGACATCTATTGGCGAACTACTAATACTTTTTTTGTGAGCAATAAAGTTATTCCAGCAGATGGCGTTGTTAAGTAACACGAAGTCAATGAGTGTTTGCTTTGAGGTTAGACTAAGTAAAAAAAAACCGAGCTAAGCTCGGTCATCCAGGTACTTGGTAACTGAGCTTGGTAATTATACTAGCAAGCCGTTGAGGGCTACTTCTGTGCACCTAAACAAACAACTTTTCACAGACTTTTAGAAAAATAAGTCACTATCAGTTTACTACCATAAAACTTGAGAGGAGTTTTGGCGGGAACGAGTTAACAACATGTCGTGCTGCAGTTTTATTTTCATGAAACTTAGTTGTAACCCGAGTTGAATTGTATAATTCTGGTGGAATGTTATTCAATTTAGTTCTGTGAAAGTGCACAAGTGTAGTGAAAGTAAAAATCAGTGTCAAACATGAAGTATTCTCGTTGCCTCCAAATCTCCTATAAGGTTATGGTAAACTTGCCAACGCTTTACTATAGCCCCTGACTTGGCGGACTATGACGACTTTGATTAATTTGATGCAAAATATAACTTGACACTTGCTAAATGCACAAGCCGTGCTAAGCCATTATTATAAAAAAAAACTTGAGAGGTGTCAACGGACACTCGGATGGAACGAAGTTTCTTTAAATTAATTAGTGAAGGAATTGTAATAAAATCAAAAAGTGTCGTTACAACTTTTGGTCTTAATTTTTTCCGTCTAGCCCTCTTTCGCAACGCGCCATAAGGAACTTCATTCCAAAATACTATAACCAAGTATTAGAACTACGACCTTCTTCTAATAGACGTTACACTCAAACATAAATACTTGAATTAAAAGTACTCAGTGTGATTATTATTTTCAACAATTTAGCTATGTGTTTTTTTGTTTCTGGTCTAGGTGTCTGTATCCCTTATATAGCACCATAACACAAGTCTAATTGCTTAGCTTGGAGCTAGATGGCGCTGTATAAAGTGTTTTTCAATATTTGTCCTAATGTCCTTTACCAAATTATTACTGCCCTAATTTTATTTTACTTTCTATTTTTATTTTATGTATGGGTTATGATTTAATTTGATTTAATTTTTGATTCCAATTTTATTTTTTTAATTCTAATGTCAAAATATGGATCTCAGCTATTCGTTATTTATTTTCTATACATATAAAATGCTTTGTCCTGAACTACTTACTGACTGACTGACTGATGGATGGATGATGGATGGACCTGAAACTTGGAGAGTGTGTTCTTTGTATGATGTAGGCATCCGATAAGAAAGGATTTTCCAAAATTCTACACCTTTAGGGATGAAAAAGGGGGCCAGAGTTTGTATGGGACAACGTGATTCCTCGGTACATTTTCGACTTCAAAAACATGATGAAAAGATATGCTTATGAAAAGATAAGAAAGCTATTCCAAAACCAGGTTTAAAGATGGTTCGAGATGTGGAACCTAAGATTAAGATACAGATTTACTCGTGAACTACAGTCTTAACACTGATGATGATATCTCCTTGATCGATTTCGGTCACAGTGATATCTGGCAACATATGCAGAAGAAGATGACGAGGTTCGATGTTCAGCAGCTCGTCCATAGTGTGCTCTTTGGTGACTGGCGTACCCGATTTTTGCAGAGAATGTGCATATTGGGCACATAAGCACACCATTTACAATATTATACGAAATGGCCGAGGGCGGTCTGGCCTTTAACGAGTCTCGGTTGAGGTCTAAATCAGCACATCGTTCTAATTCTAAATCAGAGACGTGCTGATTAACGAGACGCCTCCACTCCGGGCGTTGGGCTGCCTTCAGCTCCCAACTAAACAGTACACTATCCCTATATTATCTAAAGGGGTAGTGTTTAGACTATAGTTCCCTATACAATCTAAAGGGATAGTGTTTAGACTATAGTTCCTTATATAATCCATAGGTATAGTGTTTAGACTATAGTTCCCTATATAATCTAAAGGGATAGTGTTTAGACTATAGTTCCCTTGAAATATATAGAGATAGTGTTTAGACTATAGTTCACGAGTAAATCTGTATCTAAATCTAAGGTTTAAATCCACATCTCGGACTCTCTTTAAATCTCGTTTTGGAATAAGGGGGACGAGGTTTAGATTTTTTTTCTTTTTGTTTTCAGTTCGAGCCACTCGAGCCACCAAATAATGGACGAAGAAGATATTAAAGAAGAACAGGATGACGTCAATAACCTTCGCACCAGGAACATCTTCCTAAATAGTTCTGGACTTATCTTCAGTCGTGTAAGATCAGTTAAGCGAGTGAAGATTGAACAACTTTCTGATGATGGTAAGATTTATCTTATTACTTGACATATTGAGAAACCACCTTAAGGCTTACGCTGCCAAACGCAACGCGCCAGAAACATCCGTGGCTTACAACTAACATCGTTGATTGTAACGAATGTGTTTTGTTTTTCTCAAAAGTGCTGAGATGTAATTGTAGGTGAAATCTTTACAGATATTTTGGGGTAATTTGAGACGAAAATTGCTTGTCATTTCAAAGCTAGCTTTCAAAGTTTCAGGTCTCTACGATCAGCGGTTTAGGCTGTGCGTTGATCCGTCAGTCAGTCATTCAGGACAAAGCATTTTATATGTATAGATTACAGAAGATTACTAAAATGAGCTATATTTCCTTTAATTTACCATACTATGTTTGTTTCCAAGAATTGATCTCTACCAGCAACACTTTCGATTGGTATAAAAATATAGGATGATTATTTATTTGCAAAATCAGCAGGTTCGATTCCCGGCTAGGTTAATGAATTTTTCAAATATATAATAATGCTGTTTTTGTTTCTATCAAATTAGGGCACGCAACTTCTTTCAGCATTTTTCACTATCTCTTATAGTTAAGGATATCGCCCTGTAGGCCTACGTAAAAAAATCAACCTGTATATTTATCAATAACCCTGTATATAATTTCCAGAAGCCCACGAATGGGACCACCAACTGGATGCCAACCTGCAACCTGGATCCTCGTCCCAGAAACCATCTCATCAAGATACTCTTGACAGTTTCAACATTCAAATAAAGCAAGAATTTGGCGAGTATGAGTACCTTAGTGACTGCAATGATATTGACGAAGCCGATAATTTTGACCAAGCTGATAATATTGACCCAGATAACGCTGAGAGTTACTTTAATGATGCTGATAATATTAATATTGAACATAACGAAGATTTCGACACTGCCGATCATTCTGATATTGATGGATCTGATAATCTTGATCAAGTATCTGACTTCGAACAGGTCAATAGTAATATTATCAGCAGTCATAAATCTGATATTGAAATATTATCGAATGACTCAGAATCTCAATCACCGAATAAAATAATTCTGGGGTCGAAAACACTCACTCAAAGGGCAGAAATAGGAAAAATACACAAGAATCCAAACGTTTTGTTAGAGGATTATGGTGAAAGTTTACGTCAAAATGAATGTTTTTGTGATACCTGTGAAATCCTATTCGCAACGCCTAACGCTTTAGATGCTCATAAAACGTCTGTGCATTCATTCCTCGTAGCTGTCTCCAGGAATGTAGCTCGCAAATCTACTTCTAAAAGTTATTTACGTAAAACTGAAGATTTCAAAGGGGCGGTAGCTAAAACAACTACGGGTGGTAAATTCAATAGCAGATTCTGTAATCATTGTCATATGACCTTTTCAGACAAATCAAGTCTTATGAAACATCTCTACGAGTTGTTACCTACAAAACAATTCAATTGCAATAATTGTGATTTGAAATTCAGTACTCAGAATGAGCTTACCATGCATAGTATTGAGCACAAAGACTTACCAAATCCGAAATTAGTTAAAGATACTAAGCATCTGCCTGTAAATTATCCCAAAATAGATAATACTAAATTATCTAAAGATCAGTCTGTAATTTATCCTAAACTAGATAAAACTAAATTATCCAAATCCAATTGGCTTGCTGTTAATAAAAATGATGATAAATTTAAATGTACTCTATGTTCTGAAATATTTGACAACTATAATAATTGTAAAAAACACAGAGATAGAGTACATCCTGGTACTAAAAACTTCACTATTTTCACTAAATTGAGAGTCAAAAAGCGTATAGGCGAAGTTTTTAGTAAAATAAATGTAGATATGATACCAAAATCAGCATTATTTAAATGTAAAAATTGTAATTTACACTTTTTGTCAGGCATTATAGCTGTTTTACATAAAGCTTGTAATATTGTTCAGAATTTTTGGCTCTGTGGCATTTGCAATAGAAAATTTAGAAAGGAGGATCAGAATTTACATAAAAGACAGCACGAAGTCAATACGCGATTCAGGGTACATCTTATTGTCTCTGATTTGTATCATAGAATCTTATGTCGCTGTCCACACTGCAGCTTACATTTTGAAGAAAAACAATTCAAACCTCATTTGAAATACTGCACAAAGATCAATAAAGAAATGTGTAGTACGTGTAAGATACTGCTGCCGAAATCACATCTTGCAGAACATACTAGAAAACATGTATATTTCCATTTCCAACCCGCTGATTTTTTCATTCTCAATTATATCACTGAGAAACATAAACGGAATAGTGACGATGATTTAAACGAAACTGCAGCTAAAATAAGGAAATTAAACGATGAAGAATTTAGAAATAAAGTAGTGATCTATTATTGTAAGAATTGCAAATGTTGTGTTAGTTCTTTAAAGCCGATAATGCGGGAATCACATGCTACTAAAAGATGTTTCAACAATAACGCTAAGATCTGTAGAGAATGTGGCTTGTATTTCACTAGTAAAGCTATTCGAAGTCATTCACAATATCATAGTGGACGTAATATTACAATACGGGATATAAAAATGATAGATATCGTTACAATGAAAGAAATTACGCCAGTCATACCGAATTACCCACAGTGTGGCAAGTGCAAAATTAACTTTTTCAGTATGGAGGCAAAGGATGATCATACATGTGGTGAAGATTACGAAACTTGTAAATTCTGTGGCAATAGATACCACAATTCCATATACGATATACACATACTATTCCACGACGAATATACACCTGGAGCAAATAATTTAAATCCTAAAACAAATAATGCCGATTTATTTACAACTAAACAAACTTATCCGGAAGTCATCGGGAAGTCAATAATGCCAGGTGTAATGTTAAAGTATGATTGGTTAAAAGGGAGATGGGTTGTTTTGTTGTTTAATTGTAAAATTTGCAATATTAATACAGAATCTTATGACGACTGCATTGAACATAGTCAACGTCATATAACTCAGAGATTTATAAGGGAACAATCAATAAAATGTTACATTTGCCATTTGAAATTTGACGAGACCTTATGGTCTAAACATAAAGAGTTCCACGGGCATGGGAACATAAGTAGGGCTAATTTTAAATTACTTACGTTTGATCCAAGAAATTTACTAACAGAGACGTGGTTTCAAATGTTTGAAAGCTTGCCAGAGAACGAGATAAACAAACTTATAAATGAGAGTGTGTATGGGACTGAACGAAGTGTTAAAATGGAATTGGTAAAGCCAGGAAGTCCAGAGTTTACTCTCTACACCTGCGCCAATTGTCGTATATGTTTTGAGCACGACGCTATATCAAGACATGTGGCTGATAAATGCACAGTTTCGGCCAATGTATGTCAAGTCTGTGAAATAGCATTCAAAGATATATTAAATCTTCAGCAACATAAAGATCTTCACGACAAAGGTGTAGATAAAAATGAGTTTCGAATTGTTAGTTTTAATAAACTTATAGAACAGAGCGTGGTAAGTAAAATGAGACAAAATAATAATATAAATAAGCCATATACGGTGTATAAATGTGCTAATTGTGATGTATGCGTAACACTTCGGCTTAGTATAATCAGACATTATTGTGGCAGAAACACTCAAAAGTTCTGTAATATTTGTAACCAAAAATTCGCATGTCAATCTATACCGAAACATAACCGGAAACACAAAACAGATCCTAATTTTAAAGCTATGAATATAAATATTGTAATATTTCAACCTCGAAGACACACACCATACCCTAGAAAACATACCAAATTGCCGCATAAAATGCCTATTAAAGTAAATAAGTTTAATATGCAAAGACCTTCTAAGTTGATTGATAATAAAATGCCTGTCTGGCGAGACTTAAAAGGACGTATAATGCTATACAAGTGCTCACAGTGCCAAGTTTGCTTCATGTTGCATCCCAGTGCGGAGAATCACAGATGCGATAACGTTAAAAGTAAATTCTATTGCAAAATGTGTCGTGAAAAATTCGGATCCAATACCACCCCAACCCACAAAGCCAGACATAAGCTAAACCCTAGTTGCAAAGCTGACAACTTTATTATTAACCACTTTAAACCAAGAACTAAGACCACTGCAGCCATATTTACTATCAAACCACAAGATATTAAAGCCAAAGAAATTAAAAAGGTAACAACTAAAAAACCTTTAGTAAAACCATTAGGTTATAAAACAACGCTTCGCTTTAAACACAGCAACGTAACACTTTTAGGACTGAACGAAATAAATCAAAATAAAAAGAAATATATAAGATACCATTGCGTTAGATGCAATTTGACTATGTTAAGAACAAGTTTAAGGAACCACAAATGTCCGGAAAATGTGAACAAGAAAAAATACCACTGTAATATTTGCAACCAATTTATCTTTATTCTCCGAAAGGCAGAACATATTAAAAAACACAAAGATTTTCCAGATTTCATAGCTGAGAACATACAAATAATAAAATTCAAAAGTCGAGGTTTTGAACAAGATGAATTCGAAGATAAAGATTCCACAAATGAAGAAGAAATAGACTCTCATTATGAAGAAGAAATAGATTCTAATAATGAAGAAGAAATAGATTCTCATAATGAAGAAGAAATAGATTCTCATAATGAAGAAGAAATAGATACTCATAATGAAAAATACACAGTATTAAAATGCGTAGAATGTAATATGAGCAAAAACTCCAAATCTTATGACAATAATCATCAGTGTGTGTCTGACGCTCGTCGGAAATTACACTGCAAAATTTGTGATCTAATCATTTTAAAATGCAATAAAACAAAACACTTGGCTAAACATAAGCTTGATCCGAACTTTAGAAAAGAGAAAATAGAAATCATACCTTTTAAATCCAACCAATCGTTGTCAGAAAAATTTAGTTTTGAAGAAAATGATGATGATATAGTTGATGAATCGATGGATGTTGATTTTAATCAGGATTATGAAGAATATGTGGCAGATCAACAAAAAACAAATTCAAACATTAACAAATATGTGCAGTACGAATGTACGCTTTGTAAACGAAATCTTTTAGATATGAGAAATGTGAGGAATCACAATTGTAGTTTGAAAGCAAAGGCACATAACGTCGATTTCTATTGTTGTTTATGTAAACGTTTTTACCCCACCAAACTCAAACTGAAACACAAACTACGTCACGACAGTGAACCTGAATACTGTGCTGATAATATAGATATTTCTATTTTCTGTAATATAATTTACAATTTTAATGGTGATGACAATATAGAATCAATAAATGGTCAAGAAATAGAAACTATAGATAGCAAAAAATATAAGTACATACAGTATGAATGTACTAGATGTAAAGGAAATCTTTTACAAAAGGGAAGCACGATGGACCATAATTGCACTACAAAAGGAAGAAAGAATCGCTACAAAACTTTCGATTGCGATATTTGCAAACGGTCATATGCCCTTGCCCATCAATCAGGTCACGAAATTCGTCATAGAAATTATCCAGATTACAACTCTGACACTATTCAGGTTGTGTCTTTTTGTAATGATAGTGATGATGATGAATTAGTTGGTGACGCTGTAGATCTGGTTTCAACTATAGATAGCCAAGAAAGAGAACATCAATCAGTAGATGATCAAGAAGTTGATTTACAAACATCAATAGTTGATAAATCAATAGATGTTCATAAATCAATGAATGTTGATTTCAATCCGGATTATGAAGAACATATGACAGATCAACAAACAACAAATCCAAACATTAGCCAATATAAATATGTACAGTACGAATGTACACTTTGTAAACGAAATCTTTTAGATATGAGAAATGTGACGAATCACAATTGTAGTTTGAAAACTAAGGCACGTAACGTCGATTTCTATTGTTGTTTATGTAAACGTCTTTACCCCACTGAACTCAAATTGCAACACAAACTACGTCACGACAATGAACCTGATTACTATGATGAAAATATATACGTTTATCCTTTCTGTAATAAAAATGATGATGATGAATCAACGGATGTTGATGACACTGTAGATGACAATACAGAATCAATAAATGGTCAAGAAATAGAAAATATAGATGATAAAAAATATAAGTACATACAGTATGAATGTACTAGATGTCAAGGAAATCTTTTAGAAAAGAAAAGCTCGCGTTACCACAATTGCACTACAAAAGGAAGAAAGAATCGCTACAAAACTTTCGATTGCGATATTTGCAAACGGTCATATTCCGTCGTCCATCAATCAGCTCACGAAATTCGTCATAGAAATTATCCTGATTACAACTCTGATAATATTCGGGTTGTGCCTTTTTGTAATGAGAGTGATGGTGAATCAGATGATGATGACTCTGTAGATCTGGCTTCATCTATATATGAACAAGAAACTGAACATCTACCAGTAAATAATCAAGAAGTTGATCTGCAAGCATCAATAAATGGCAAATACAAAGAAAATAAAGGTGAGAAGAAGCGTATGTACGTACAATATAAATGTACTATTTGTAAAGTAAATCTTTCGAGAAGCTCCATTATTAAAGACCACAATTGTACTTCGATTAAATTGAAGAAATTTTACAAAACTTTCTTTTGCAAAATTTGCAAACTGTTTTATTCTCTTAAATTTAAATCAAGTCATAGACGTCGTCATGAAGCTCGGCCAGATTACAAACGTGACTCCATCAAAGTTGTGCCTTTTTGTAATAAAAATGATAATGAACCAATAGATGGTGATGACAATGCAGATCTGGCTTCGTCTATAGATAACCAAGAAACAGAACATCAATCAGTAAGTGATCAAGAAGTTGATTTACAAGCATCGATAGATGGCCAAGAAACGGAAAATATAGGTGGCAAGAAATATACAGAATATAAGTGTACTATTTGTAAAGCAATTACTTTAAGAATGGAACGTGTTCAAGACAACAATTCTTCTTCGAAACTTGTTCTAGAGCACAATTGTACTCGTTGTTCATACGGACCACGTAACTCTTTCTTTTGCCGCATTTGCAGTTTGTATTATCCTCTTAAATGTGAAGTAAGTCATAGACTTCGTCATATAACTAGACCAGATTACAACCGTGACACTATTAAAATTGTGCCTTATTGTAATAATGAAACAAAAGATGATGATGACACTGTAGATCCATCTGTAGATATAGATGACCAAGAGACTCTAACTGACAAAGTAATTGATAAAGTAGAAACGATTGATACAAATACAAAAGAAGAATACATACAATACGAATGTATAATTTGTAAAGTTAATCTAATTGATGATTCTTTAGTAGGAGTTTTTAAGCATTATTGTTTATACGATTTTTTTAATGTATGTGAGGTTAATCAGACATTTTTCTGTGATATTTGTAACCGTACCTATCGTATTGAGAGTAAGAGTAAGAGTAGGTGTAGTAAGAGTTTGCATGAATTGCGACACAAAATATTGAAAAATTACAATGCTGATACTATAAGAGTTATACCTTTTGATCCTCTGGATATTGACATTTCGACTTTAGAAACTAAAAAGAATAAAAAAAGTGAGATATCGAAACGAAAATATTCGAAAACAGATGGAGATTCAGTGTCTACAATTTATAAATGTGATTGCGGGCTACATTTCACTTCAAAAACTACTGTAGATTCTCATATACAAATATGCAATGAAGATCTTGAAGTTTCTAAAGTAAAATGCAGCAAATGCGGCCTTTTATTCCCAACTGACATCTTAGTAAATCATCTTTGCAAACATCACAGTAAAGATATCAGAATAAATATTGAAACTGTTACAAAACCTGATGATTCTAATGTAGATAAAGATGAAGATGATATCACAGAAAGTGATGACGAACATCATATATCAGATGATGACAGTAAAGATGATTTTCAACCAGATGAAAACGTACCAAATGATTTGGAAGTCAATGAAAACGATCGATCAACAGATGCAGTCAAAATTGAACCTCGACCTAGCACTTCGCGAACCAATCCAGACTTGTTCAAGTGCAGTGAATGCAATGTATATTACGTCAAAGCAAACACATGTTTAAAACACGTTAAAAATCATATTAAATTAGATCCGAAACAATACATCGAGTGCAAATTATGCGGCTTACAATTCACTCTTATGACACTTATGTCACATATGAGAAACCACCACGAAACTCCATTCGATGTTGACAAGATTGTTGTCGAAGTATACTATCCTCAAGAAGATGGTTTACCGTTGAAAAAGGAGCTGTTTTGTGCGAGTGAACGATTGCAATCGCTTTTAGTCAGTTCTAGTAACGATGAGGGCTGCAGCTCCAGCACGCACTAAGGTTGCTTTGAAAGAAATTGACGAAAATAATACATGATTTACCAACTTATATAAAACCTTTGCTTAGCTTTGCCCTTGACGTTTTAGGTTATCGAAAGCTTGAAAAGATAATGATTAACAACGCTTAGAGTATGGTTATAACAAAGATGAATTGCACATCGACATTGCAGCTCGCCATCGCACAACGATCTCGGTACAAACATATACATCGAAACAAGTAGATATACGAAGCAGTGCGGGGTATTTTGGTTAATCATGAGCTAGATCATATTGATAAATGCCACGGTTGGCGATGTAAAACAAACTATTTCGTTTTCGTCGTTAATGCAAACTCATTTTACTAACTTGCAAATTGCTAAGCGATTACTTTGCTTCATACTTACATGGTAGCCTCCCTGAGTTTAAAGTTTAAAGCATATTTGCTAATGATTTCTTAAGAATGTAGCACGTTCGATCCCACCGAATAACTTTTTGAAATCATCTCAATCGGTTAACCCGTTATTGAGTAATCGGTGAACATAGAAATAAATATACGCGACGAAATGAGAACTTCCTTTTTAGTGTGTTAAAAATGATGAAAAATGTTTGAATTATGGTAATTTAGATTTTTACATAGACACTTACTTTTTTTCTCTTATTTTGATGTAAAGTATATGTATAATAACAATGATATAATCCTAAATCAAATTGTGCTTATAAATAAGACAGGGGTTTGAAATTCTTTGTATAGAAGCTGGCATGGTATTCTATTCACCAGTTATTTTTCTTTAACATAATAGGTATTGTACAAAAGCAAGTATAATGGTGAAAAGGACACTATGACAAAAAAATTTTTGTTTAGTTTTACTTATTTTTTTTTTAATTATAAAAGTTATAAGATATAATATGGGTCTTGTTTATGCTAAAACAAGCATTTTTTTACTCATTTTAAAAGCGTTGAAGCTTCGTTTTTTTCTGTTAATTGAATATTCTGTAAGTGTACTTAGGGTAAATATATGTACGATTAATAATAATTAAGAAATGTTTAATGGAAATCGGGAATATTAAAAGTATTTTTCATTGTCAATGAAAAACGCTCATTTTTATCTTTTTAGAGCTTATTTATATGAGTTAAGTGACATAATAAATACAGAGACTGGCATTGTTATCGCTTAAATACTTTTTGAACCTTTCAAACGACAATATACATAATAGAGAACATTTAATACAAATTACATGTAATAAAATTTCGTAAGGTCAAGTTTGTCTATTATTTGACGATTTATATTTTATTTGCCACATATAAGGACAACCTGATACTACGAGACGTTGTGTCTGTTTATGCCATAGGTTTGAAAGATGGCCGCGCCGCGCAACTAAAAACAATTAAATTGGCCGTCCGTTACCTATGCCAGAATGTTTAATGCAATTTGTAAATCGTTAAAATTACGCAAATAAAACATGAAATGGCGTAAATTGTACTTAGTATTAGTTATTATACTTATGTAAAAACCCGCGTGAATTCTGGATAAATAATCCATAGTTGGGTTAAATTTTTTAACTTAAGACGAAAGGGTACCTGGGGCTCTCTCCATACAAACGTAGTCGACTGTTTCCTCCCTGGATAATGACACTAGAACAAATATTTGTGTTGCATAAAACTTATAACTGCCATGACATTTTGTTTTTTTTTTTTTGTTTTTTAAATCTTAATTTCTATGATAATAAGAAAATGAAAAAAACCAAAACATAGTCATAGGCATAGTCATGGCAGTTATAAGTTTTATGGCACAAAAAAAATTGTGTTAGTGTCATTATCCAGGGAGGAAACAGTCGACTACGTTTGTGTGGAGAGAGCGCCGGTACCCTTTCACCTAAAGTGTTTGTTCTCGATTTTATTTTGTAAGTTAGTTTTATTTTATTGTAAAAGAGCTTTCTTTGTAATATACCTTTGTTTTATTTCTAATTTTTAAGATATGTATGTATGTAACCTACGAAACGAAGCTCTTAATTAGTTTATTAATTAATCTACAATTCAGAATATTGGACTTTACATCTTATTTAGATTTAGCCAGCAACGTCAGCAACTGTAACCCAAGATATTCAGGGCATTGTCAAAGTTAAATTTCTTCAGTCACCAATGAGAAGAAGGCATAAGAAACTCATGGGGTTTTTTCATGTGATCACGCTCACAAAGTTCAATATTACAAATATTTGAAAGTATTATTTGAAATGGAGCAACTAAAGTCACATCCATGGGTTGTTATCATTAAGGTAAGACGAAGTATCATAGTACGCCTTACTGCACAATTTATGCTTTATACAAATTTTGAACCTGTTAATGGACATGTAATATACATCTTTAGGTAATTTATTATAATAGAGCACACATGTACTATTAAACGACCTGTTTATTTTCCGGAGCCTACTACCGGGCACGGTCAGTTCATCCTTATTTCTTAAGTTGAAATTATGAATATCGCTATTTTTACGAAAAACATCAGGAATTTAGATTGTAGTGCCTGGGACATTTATTAGATTACTAACACGATGTGCAATTTAGGCCAGTATCACGGGGAAGGAAATGGCGAAAAACATAGGTAGGTATGGTGAGAATCTTCCTCTTAGCTTAGTCGACCATAGCTTAGTCGACCATGACTAGAGGAAATAACTTTTTATCACAGTTGCTCAAAAAGTGGATCTTATTTAACCGCTGTTAGGCTCATAATCCAACGTATTACGCACGCGTGCGTTTTACATTACCTTGACGCCACTGGTGTGTAAAAAGTTATCCTGATAAGTTAAATTGTTATCTTACTGCTAAATTACATGGTAACTAGGTAGGTGAAACATTCTTAATTTATCTGGGTTATACTGTTTTGATGTATAAAAAAAGGTAGGTACCAACAAAGAGTTTTTAAGCTAGCAAAAATGGTTGTCTCTAAATTCTGTTTTCGAACGATAATATTACGTGATAGATAAGAAAAAATATTTTTGTGTTGGATAGTCCACTTATCGAGGAAGGCTATAGGCTACTTTTTATTCCGATATTCCCACGGGATCGGGAGTTATGCGGGTGAAACCGCGGAGCGCTGCTAGTCAATACATATAAAATGCTTTGTCCTGAACTACTGACTGACTGACGGACCAACGCACAGCCTAAACCGCTGATCGTAGAAACCTGAAACTTGGAGGGTGTGTTTTTGTCTGACGTAGGCATCGGATAAAAAAGGATTTTCCGAAACTCTACCCCTAAGGGGGTGAAAAAGGAGGGGCAAAGTTTGTATGGGACAACGTGATTCCTTGGTCCATTTTCGACTATTACGCGAGCAAAAGCTAGATAATGCAAATATATCACTGAGCAGTATCCCATCTGTACCACTTCAGCACGAAACTCATCTCGCAATTGATATCTGTTTGTTTGTTATATGAATATGTTGTGTGCTTCTTGTGGTGCAATAAATGAATATGTATCTATCTATTAGCCATAATCAGATCTCAGAATCTATATTCTGAGAATCAGATCCGTTTTTCATGAACTCAGTTTGAATGGAAGATATTCCCATAATGCTCCTATGACTTTACCTATATGATAACAGTTGTGTTCTTCGATTACAAGCCTTTGCCAATTTGTCCTTGTTAGGATTATTCAGAGCTAAAAATATTCACTGGCATTATAATCGCCGCCGCCGCCGCACGATGTCATTCAACTTCAACCTTCATTTTTTTTGTATGGCGGATTGCTAACCTTGTTGATAACATTATGACGCATTAATTCTGCCAATGTCAAATGAGTCGAGGAAAAAAATATAGCAATGAGAGATAAATGAGAGTGGATGGTATTTATTTGGACTAAACAAAAAGAGACAACGCAAATAAACCTATGTAAAAAGCCTTTGGACACTTCCAAAAATGCGCGGTGCGTTTTGAGACCCATACCATACCTCTATGCCCATACCATGCCTATACCTATCGATAGAGGGCATTCAGGCGAACAATGAATAATGCCTTTGCACTAGACCGCTAAAGCGTCTCGGAAACGGGTTCTTTACC
The DNA here is from genome assembly GCA_951213275.1 of Idaea straminata. Classification (NCBI taxonomy): domain Eukaryota; kingdom Metazoa; phylum Arthropoda; class Insecta; order Lepidoptera; family Geometridae; genus Idaea; species Idaea straminata. Next base: position 8,287,364 of record OX577872.1, read on the forward strand.
CAAACGTGGTGTCTTAGGATTTTGCTTTTCGTTAAAGGGTTTTACAGTCAGAGCATTATTTGTTCGCTGTAATGAACTTTATCGATACGTATGTATCTGGAAATGCACCACGCCTTTTTGATAAATCATAGGACAACACATGGACAACACGTTTGTTAAATATTCCGTTTCCAAGACGCTTTAGAGGTTCAATGTAATCTTTACCGTAATTAAGTTGATTGGCATGGGTCTCAAAATGCACCGCGCAAAAAAAAACACTATGCCAAGCTCCCATTCTCTATGTCCGGACCCCATTTCTAGACAAACGCTTTTTTCTGGTTTTTTGGCGGGAACGAGTTAACAACATGTCGTGCTGCAGTTTTATTTTCATGAAACTTAGATGTAACCCGAGTTGAATTGTATAATTCTGGTGGAATATTATTCAATTTAGTTCTGTGAAAGTGCACAAGTGTAGTGAAAGTAAAAATCAGTGTCAAACATGCAGTTTTCTCGTTGCCTCCAAATCTCCTATTAAGGTTATGGTAAACTTGCCACCGCTTTACTATAGCCCCTGACTTGACGGACTATGACGACTTTGACTGTATTGAAACATTTATGATTTATGAAAAATCGATTTGATGCAAAATATAACTTGACACTGGCTAAATGCACACGTGCGAAGCCATAATAAAAGAAAAAAAAAACGCTTTTTTCTGTTCCATTCACAAACGTCACTGTTATTTTCATTCTACTGTCAATGTCAAAACAATCGCAAGTGCAGTCAATTCGCGCGCAAATTTCTGCCGGTCTTGTTTTTATTCTGTTTTTCGTGTTTTTATTTAACTTTACGTATTTTACGTAGGTTAAATAATTTATGAGGTGTATTTTAATGATTTAGTTCACATAATGGCTAGGACTAAGGCTTCTGTTGGTGCTAAAGGTAAGATTTTTCCAACAAAATCACTAATCAACAAATTGTGATTATAATGTTTAGAGTTTGTTATAAATCTGGAGTTTTATATATTTATATGTTGTGAAAATGATTGAATAATGTAGTCTAGATATTTATTTGATAATAATAACCATTCTAGATCTTAACTCTTTTAATTTAGTCAAAACTTGTAATGTTAAAGACATTACAAGTCACCTAATATTTATAATTTTTTTCATGTTTAGTGTCTTCTGGTAAGAGCAGTAAGGCCGCTAAAGTTGCTCCATCTGTTCCAAGCTCATCAGGATCAGGTAATCACAGGAACTTTAATTAAAATATAGTTTTTCGGTAAAATTCCCCCCTGCCTCAGATAAAGTAGACTATGTCTAGCACCTATACTACCTTCTCAGTTTAGTCGAGCGTGTCGAAAAGAAAGAAATCGTTACTACGTCTGAAGACAACTACGCTGTGGGTTTCATCGCGATGTTTTCCGCGCACCGTAAGAGCAATGTACATTTTTATAGCGCATATAAATTTCTCATAAGAAAAATCCATTGGTGCACGGTCGGCCGGGATTTGAACAACCTTTCGGAACGAAAGTCGGGGTATCTACCAACACCGCTTTGTAAATAACTCCATTGTTACATTAATTATTATATCATTCTTTATGTTGTCGTGGGCCATCAATGTTCTTAAAAAAGAGAGACACGAACAATGTGACAGGAGTTTGATGTTTGGTCTTTTTTCTTATTATTGTAAGAAATATATTGTGTAAGACTGCAGTGATTTATTGTTTTACTTTAGAGTAGAATGCTACAGTAACTTATGTGTTGACATCGTGGTAGAGGCAGCAGAGCGGTCAGGGCCCGCTGCTCCTAATCAAAAATTTATATTTATGTTAACAGGTAGTTCTGAGCGTTCAACAAAGTCCACTGGTGGCGGGAACTCCGTCTGTCACCGAGAAACTCCCAAATGGCAGCGACCTATCACTAACTTCTTTATCACTAAGCCTAGAGATGTCGACAATGATGGTGGTATGTACAAGCGACGCGTTTTTAAGACAAGTCCATGTGATGTATTAAGCATTCAAAGGAATAAAGATTTTTGACTTTGAGTTTGATGCTCAAAAGTCCACCACCACCGTAACGTTGACAACCCTGTGCAGCACTATTCGAACATTATAACAACGTAACCTGTGGATCGAACCCACGTTGGTTGTTGTAGCGGGTGCCGGCTTATACCACTCACACAACTAAACACATAGCTAACATGTTGACAATAATAATCACACTGAGTACGTTTAATTTAATTTATGTGTCAAAGTCAATATTACAAATATTTGAAGGTGTTATTTGAAATGGAGCAATTAAAGTCCCATCCCCCAATGACGCACTTCTTATATCATATTACGCCGCCATCGCACAATTTATTCTAAAAACATTTTGAACCTATTAATGGACATGGAATTGATCTAATTTTTGTCAAAATCGGGCATGCACCTCCTTTTAGCATTTTTCGCTATCTCATAGCTTAAGAAATTCTTCTGAAGGTCCATATAAAAACTTCAAGACGGTTAAGACAGCTTAACCAACCAAGAAAATTATTTCTAAACCATAACTTCTTTTTATTTACAGCTGGCACATCAAAACCAAAACACAAAAGAGCAATCATAGAATCCTCAGACGATGAAACACAAAATTCACCGGAGAAACCTAAAAACACTGAATTGGACGAATCAATCCACTTACAACCATTGACTGGGGAAAATAGTCATAAGTTAGACGAATATTACCCTAAAAACGGGGAGAAAGGGAAGGGAGTTGGGAAAAAAACTAAAGGAAAAGAAAATGTTAGCAATAATGAAAAGAAAAGGCAGCGAGAAGAGATTTCGGAAGAAAATGTTAGTAAAAAAATTAAAGTTTAATCACTTAAGAAAAATCGTGCATCATTCAGTATTATGACACTTTTACCAAATTATAACACCCCGTCGTTTTTGCGTCGGGGGTTAAAAAGACAGTGCATATAGACCAAGATCCCGCCTACCGCCAGACCTTCGTGATTTTATAAAAGCTGAGAATTACTCAGTGCATGCCTCCAACACTTGGCTTTGCTTTCCAAACATTCTTGGCTTTGCTACCTCATAACTCTCCAAGCCACTGTGATCTGAACTTCATAATTGCACATCTATACTAATATTATAAAGCTGAAGAGTTTGTTTGTTTGAACGCGCAAATCTTAGGAACTACTGGTTCGAATTGAAAAATTCGTTTTGTGTTGGATATGCCATTTATCGAGGAAGGCTACTTTTTATCCCGAAATTCCCACGGGATCAGGAGTTACGGGGGTGAAACCGCGGAGCGCTGCTAGTCGTTCATAACTGTGTTGAAGGCAAAAGGCAAAAAAAAATCACCTTTTTTAAAATCACGAAGGTCTGGCGGTAGGCGGGATCTTTGTCTAATATGTTAGTTATTATGAACTGTTTCGTTGGAATATTTTTATTCTAATAATATTTATCTAATAAATTCATTAGTTTAAAAACTTGAACTTGAGCAATACCTTAGAATCTTGCTTGAGTTGATAACATTCTATAATAACAGTTTTGGAGATCTACGGTGGGTCTGCAATACTGACTCCGACCGTACCTATGCTTAATTATTCTTGAATCTATACTAATATTAAAAAGAGGTAATTTTAAAGTTTGTGAATTTATCAAAGGCAGTTTTAAAAACTAGTGGCCCGTTTGGATGAAATTTTGCATAGAGATAGTTGAGTAGCTGAGTGTCAAAGGCTATTTTTTGTTATAAAAAGCTAGAAATAAAACCTAAGTAAATTATTATTGGTTGTTTTAATCTATACTTATATTATAAAGCTGAAGAGTTTGTTTGTTTGTTTGAACGCGCTAATCTCAGGAACTACTGGTTGGAATTTAAAAAAAAATTCGTGTTGGATAGTCCATTTATGGAGGAAGGCTATAGGCTACTTTATATCCCGAAATTCCCATGGGATCTGGAGTTACGGGGGTGAAACCGCGGAGCGCTGCTAGTTTGAAATATGGCGAGACATTCTACACAGCGTTATCTAGCTTAAAGCTAAGAAACTAAGCTTTTTAAGCATATAAAATACTTATATACTTTTCTTTTGAAAATACATCATACTAATATTATAAATGGGAAAGTTTGTGTGTATGTTTGTTACTCCTTCACGCAAAAACCACTGGACCGATTGCGTTGAAACTCAGTATGTAGATAGCTAGAGACCTGGATATACATATAGGGTACTTTTTAACTCGATATTACACTAGATCGGGACTTATGCAGGTGAACCCGCGGGGCGCAGCTAGTAAGTATTATAAATTAGAAATTTTCTTTATTAATTTGTTAGTTCCCTCTTCACGGTCAAACGACTGAACCGATTTTGATGAAAATTAGCATAGTGGTAGTTTGGGGGGTGGGGAAGGACATCGGACACTTTTGATCCCGAAATACCTACTTGATATACAGAAACACCCTGACCAAAAACTAATATCTGTACATAAATATTTATTTCGAAGCGGGAACCGAACCCACAACCTTCTATGTCTCAGGTTTACCCGCCGCGACACAGGTCGAAATTATCTATGGCAGATCTCCGCGGTTTCACCCGCGTAACTCCCGATCCCGTGGGAATATCGGGAGAAAAATTTATGTGCGCTAATTCACATTGCTCTTACGGTGAAGGAAAACATCGTGATGAAACCCGCGGCTTAGTTGGCTCCAAAAGTATTGACAAGTTCTCTCCTCTGGACACGGTCGACTGAGCTGAGAGGGTAGTAGGTGCTGGGCAAGCCTACTCCTTCCTCACGCAAAAAGGACCCAATTAAAAAGAGTCTAGTTGCGGAAAAATGCCCGTATACATACATACAATCTATTTAATGAATTATAACTTATATATAATGTAAACAATAAAATTTATAAGAAACTAGCTGCGGCGCGCGGTTTACTTCGCGCTAGTGTCGCTTTAAAAGTTGACAGTCATTCCTGCAGGATCTGTGCTTCTAGAACGAATTGGTTCGATGAATAATTAGTGCTCAATCTGCTGTAACTGTGCTTGAAATAAAGAATTTGTGCATGCAGCCATTGAGGAAAAAAACGGTAAAAACAAATTTTGCTGGACTGACGCTGCTCCAGCAGGAAGATTATTAAACGAATGACCGGCGAGGAATAGAATGTAGGCAATGTGCGACCTTGGATTAAACATATTAAGCTCTTAATTTGTGCGCTAATTTGATTTTCATAAATATCAACTGTTCGGACGATGCATGATTACTCTTAAATCATGCATCGTCCGAACAATGTGTCCCCGGCTTAAATCTAAATAAGATGTATCTTATGTTAGGTATTTTGCTCTATAGCTAAATAATTAAACATGTAATAATGAACTTCCCTTCGTAGGTTGTATATCTTAAATACTAAAAAATATAAAACAAAGCAGATAAGTCACAAAGAAAGCTCTTTATTTTACAATAAAAAAACAAAATTACAAAATGAAGTAGAACATACCTACTTTTTAAAAACACTTAACACTAACTTATACTAAGTACAATTTACGCAATTTCATGTTTTATTTGCGTAATTTTAACGATTTACAAATTGCATTAAACATTCTGGCATAGGTAACGGTCGGCCAATTTAATTGTTTTTAGTTGCGCGGCGCGGCCATCTTTCAAACCTATGGCATAAACAGACACAACGTCTCGTAGTATCAGGTTTTCCTTATATGTGGCAAATAAAATATAAATCGTCAAATAATAGACAAACTTGACCTTACGAAATTTTATTACATGGAATTTGTAATTTGTATTAAATGTTCTCTATTATGTATATTGTCGTTTGAAAGGTTCAAAAAGTATTTAAGCGATAACAATGCCAGTCTCTGTATTTATTATGTCACTTAACCCAAGGGGTAAGCATTTTAATAAGGTCTAAAAAATATAAAAAGTGAGCGTTTTTCATTGACAATGAAAAAGACTTTTAATCTTCCCGATTTTCATTAAACATTTCTTAATTCATCGTACATATATTTACCCTAAGTACACTTACAGAATATTCAAATAACAGAAAAAAACGAAGCTTCAACGCTTTTAAAATGAGTGAAAAAATCTTATAATTTTGAAATTAAAAACTAAAAAAACCTTTTGGCGTAGTGTCTTTTTCACCATCATACTTGCTTTTGTCTATGGCTTTTGTACAATATTATTTTGAAGAAGAAAAAAAAGGTGAATAGAGTAGGTACTATACCAGCTTCTATACAAAGAAATTCTAACCCCTGTCTTATTTTTAAGCACAAACAATTTAATTTAAGATTATATCATTATTATTATAAAATTTACATCAAAAGAGAGAAAAAAAGTTCAAAAAAGGAGGTGCTAATTTCGTCGCGTATATCCATTTTTATGTATATTCACCGATTACAAAAAAACGGTTTAAATGATTGAGATGATTCTTAAAAGACACTGGTTTCAAAAAGTTATTCGGTGGGATCGAACGTGCTACATTCTTAAGAAATCATTAGCAATCTTTAAACTCAGGGAGGCTACCATGTAAGTATGAAGCAAAGTAATCGCTAATCAAATTGCAAGTTAATAAAATATTGAATTGCATTGAGTTTAGAATTTCATATGGTACGGCCATGTCAAAGTTATATCGCATATCGCACAACAAATGCCTCCATGCAATATATCGATGCAAGCATGGATATTAAGGATTATAAAAACGAAATATTTCGTTTTTACATCGCAAACCGCGGTGATGTGATCTAGCTCAGGATTGGTCAAATTTACTTGTTTCGATTGTAAGCATCCATGTTTGTAACGACATCGTTATGCGATGGCGAGGATGTCGATGAGCAATGCATCTTTGTTATAACCATACTCTAAGCGTTGTTAATCATTATCTTTTCAAGCTTTCGATAACCTAAAACGTCAAGGGCAAAGCTAAGCAAAGGTTTTATATAAGTTGGTAAATCATGTATTATTTTCGTCAATTTCTTTCAAAGCAACCTTAGTGCGTGCTGGAGCTGCAGCCCTCATCGTTACTAGAACTGACTAAAAGCGATTGCAATCGTTCACTCGCACAAAACAGCTCCTTTTTCAACGGTAACCCATCTTCTTGAGGATGGTATACTTCGACCACAATCTTGTCGACATCGAACGGAGTTTCGTGGTGCCTTTTCATATGTGTCATAAGTGTCATTAAAGGGAATTGTAGGCCGCATAATTTGCACTCGATGTATTGTTTCGGATCTAATTTAATATGATTTTTAACGTGTTTTAAACACGTGTTAGCATTGACGTAGTATACATTGCATTCACTGCATTTGAACAAGTCTGGTTTGGTTCGCGAAGTGCTAGGTCGAGGTTCAATTTTGACTGCATCTGTTGATCGAACGTTTTCATTGACTTCCAAATCATTTGGTACGTTTTCATCTGGTTGAAAATCATCTTTACTGTCATCATCTGATATATGTCGTTCGTCATCAATGTCAGAACCATCACTATCTGCGATATCAACTGCTTCTTCTTCTACATGAGAATAATCAGGTTTTGTAACAGTTTCAATATTTATTCTGATATCTTTACTGTGATGTTTGCAAAGATGATTTACTAAGATGTCAGTTGGGAATAAAAGGCCGCATTTGCTGCATTTTTCTTTAGATATATCAAGATCTTTATTGCAAATTTGTATATGGGAATCTACAGTAGTTTTTGAAGTGAAATGTAGCCCGCAATCACATTTATAAATTGTTGACACTGAATCTCCATCTGTTTTCGAACATTTTCGTTTCGGTATCTCACCATGCCGCCAAACACTTTTCTTATTCTTTTTAGTTTTAAAAGTAGCATTAACTTTAAAATTATTATTTTTTTGGCTTGTAGTTGCTAGAGGATCAAAAGGTATAACCGTAATAGTATCAGCATTGTAATTTTTAAACTTTTCGTGTCGCAATTTATGCCAAATTTTCCTAGAATACGTACGGTTACAAATATCACAGAAAAATGTCTGAATAACCTTTTTTGAATTTATACAATTATGCCTTATTTGTATACCTGTTTTAATAAGATTAACTTTACATATTATACATTCGAATTGTATGTATTTTTCTTTTGTATTTGTATCAATCGTTTCTACTTTATCTATTACTTTGTCAGTTAGAGTCTCTTGGTCATCTATATCTACAGATGGATCTAGATCTACAGTGTCATCATCATCTTTTGTTTCATTATTACAATAAGGCACAATTTTAATAGTGTCACGGTTGGGGTCTAGTCTAGTTATATGACGAAGTCTATGACTTACTTCACATTTAAGAGGATAATGCAATCTGCAAAGGCGGCAAAAGAAAGTGTTACGTGGTCCGTATGAACAACGAGTACAATTGTGCTCTAAAACAAGTTTCGAAGAAGAATTGTTGTCTTGATTACGGTCCATTCTTAAAGTAATTGCTTTACAAATAGTACACTTATATTGTGTATATTTCTTGCCACCTATATTTTCCGTTTCTTGGGCATCTATCGATGCTTGTAAATCAACTTCTTGATCATTTACTGATTGATGTTCTGTTTCTTGGTTATCTATAGACGAAGCCAATTCTGCATTGTCATCACCATCTATTGGTTCATTATCATTTTTATTACAAAAAGGCACAACTTTGATAGAATCACGTTTGTAATCTGGCCGAGTTTTATGACGACGTCTATGACTTGATTTAAATTTAAGAGAATAAGACAGTTTGCAAATGTTGCAAAAGAAAGTCTTGTAAAATTTCTTCAATTTAATCGAAGTACAATTGTGGTCTTGAACACTGTCCATTCTCAAAAGATTTACTTTGCAAATAGTACACTCATATTGCACGTACTTATGCTTCTTTCCACTTTTATTTACTGTTGCTGGGCCATCTCTTGATGCTTGTAAATGAACTTTTTGATCATCTATTGATTCATGTTCTGTTTCTGGGTCATTTATAGACGAAGGCAGATCTGCATTGTCATCACCACCTATTAATTCATCATCCTTTTTATTACAAAAAGGCACAACTTTGATAGTGTCAGGGTTGTAATCTGGCCGAGTTTTATGACGAAGTCTATGACTTGATTTAAATTTAAGAGAATAAGACAGTTTGCAAATGTGGCAAAAGAAAGTCTTGTAAAATTTCTTCAATTTGATCGAAGTACAATTGTGGTCTTGAATACTGTCCATTCTTAAAAGATTTACTTTACAAATACTACACTCATATTGTACGTACTTATGTTTACCTTTATTTTCTATTTCTTGGCCATCTATTGATGCTTGAAGATTATTTTCTTGGCTAACTATTGATGCTTGCAAATCAACTTCTTGATTATCTACTGGTAGATATTCTGTTTCTTGGACATCTATAGATGAAGCTAGATCTACAGTATCACCATCATCTAATTCATTATCATCAACATCAGTATCATTACAAAAAGGCACAACCCGAATATTATCAGAATTGTAATCAGGATAACTTCTATGACGAATTTCATGAGCTGATTGATGGACGACGGAATATGACCGTTTGCAAATATCGCAATCGAACGTTTTGTAGCGATTCTTTCTTCCTTTTGTAGTGCAATTGTGGTAACGCGAGCTTTTCTTTTCTAAAACATTTCCTTTACATCTAGTACATTCATACTGTATGTACTTATATTTTTTCTTATCTATATTTTCTATTTCTTGACCATTAATTGATTCTATATTGTCATCAACATCAAAATTATAGATTCTATTACAGAAAATAGAAAGATCAATATTATCAGCACAGTAATCAGGTTCACTGTCGTGACGTAGTTTGTGTTTCAGTTTGAGTTTAGTGGGGTAAAAACGTTTACATAAAGAACAATAGAAATCGACGTTACGTGCCTTAGTTTTCAAACTACAATTGTGATTCGTCACATTTCTCATATCTAAAAGATTTCGTTTACAAAGTGTACATTCGTACTGCACATAATTATATTTGTTAATGTTTGGATTTGTTTTTTGTTGATCTGCCACATATTCTTCATAATCCTGATTAAAATCAACATCCATCGATTCATCAACTATATCATCATCATTTTCTTCAAAACTAAATTTTTCTGACAACGATTGGTTGGATTTAAAAGGTATGATTTCTATTTTCTCTTTTCTAAAGTTCGGATCAAGCTTATGTTTAGCCAAGTGTTTTGTTTTATTGCATTTTAAAATGATTAGATCACAAATTTTGCAGTGTAATTTCCGACGAGCGTCAGACACACACTGATGATTATTGTCATAAGATTTGGAGTCTTCGCTCATATTACATTCTATGCATTTTAATACTGTGTATTTTTTGGAGGAATCTTCCGAAACTTTTTCTTCTTCATTATGAGTATCTATTTCTTTTTCATTATGAGAATCTATTTCTTTTTCATTATGAGAATCTATTTCTTCTTGTTTATGAGAATCTATTTCTTCTTCATTTGTGGAATCTTTATCTTCGAATTCATCTTGTTCTAAACCTCGACTTTTGAATTTTATTATTTGTATGTTCTCAGATATGAAATCTGGGAAATCTTTGTGTTTTTTAATGTGTTCTGCCTTTCGGCGAATAAAAATAAATTGGTTGCAAATATTACAGTGGTATTTTTTCTTGTTCACAGTTTCCGGACATTTGTGGTTCCTTAAACTAGGTCTTAACATAGTCAAATTGCATCTAACGCAATGGTATCTTATATATTTCTTTTTATTTTGATTTATTTCGTTCAGTCCGAAAAATGTTACGTTGCGGTGTTTAAAGCGGAGCGTTGTTTTATAACCTAATGGTTTAACTAAAGGTTTTTTAGTTGTTACCTTTTTAATTTCTTTAGCTTTAATATCTTGTGGTTTGATAGTAAATATGGCTGCAGTGGTCTTAGTTCTTGGTTTAAAGTGGTTAATTATAAAGTTGTCAGCTTTGCAACTAGGGTTTAGCTTATGTCTGGCTTTGTGGCTTGGGGTGGTATTGGAACCGAATTTTTCACGACATATTTTGCAATAGAATTTGCTTTTAACGTTATCGCATCTGTGATTCTCCGCGCTGGGATGCAACATGAAGCAAACTTGGCACTGTGAGCACTTATATAGCATTATACGTCCTTTTAAGTCTCGCCAGACAGGCACTTTATTATCAATCAACTTAGAGGGTCTTTGCATATTAAACTTATTTACTTTAATAGGCATTTTATGCGGCAATTTGGTATGTTTTCTAGGGTATGGTGTGTGTCGTCGAGGTTGGAATATTTCAATATTTATATTCATAGCTTTAAAATTAGGATCTGTTTTGTGTTTCCGATTATGTTTCGGTATAGATTGATATGCGAATTTTTGATTACAAATCTTGCAGAACTTTTGAATGTTTCTGCCACAATAATGTCTCATTATACTATGCCGAAGTGTTACGCATACATCACAATTAGCACATTTATACACCGTATATGGCTTATTTATATTATTATTTTGTCTCATTTTACTTACCACGCTCTGTTCTATAAGTTTATTAAAACTAACAATTCGAAACTCATTTTTATCTATACCTTTTTCGTGAAGATCTGCATGTTGTTGAAGATTTAATATATCTTCGAATGCTATTTCACAGACTTGACAAACATTGGCTGAAACTCTGCATTTATCAGCCACATGTCTTGATATAGCGTCTTGCTCAAAACATATACGACAATTGGCGCAGGTGTAGAGAGTAAACTCTGGACGTCCTGGCTTAACCAATTCCATTTTAAAACTTCGTTCAGTCCCATACACACTTTCATTTAAAAGTTTGTTTATCTCGTTCTCTGGCAAGCTTTCAAACATTTGAAACCACGTCTCTGTTAGTAAATTTCTTGGATCAAACGTAAGTAATTTAAAATTATCCCTATTTATTTTCGCTTTCCCGTGAAACTCTGCATGTTTAGACCATAAAGTCTCGTCAAATTTCAAATGGCAAATGTAACATTTTATAGATTGTTCTCTCATCAATCTCTGAGCCAGATGACGTTGACTATGTTCAACGCAATCGTCATACGAATCTGTATTAATATCGCAAATTTTACAATTAAATAATAAAACAACCCACATCTCTTTTAACGATTCATAATTTAACATTACATCTGGCATTATTTTAACTTCCGTATAAGATTTTTTAGATGTATGTGATTTCAATATTTTAAACGAATTGGCATTATTTGTTTTTCGATTAACATTATTTGCTCCAGGGGTATATTCGTCGTGGAATAGTATGTGTATATCGTATATGGAATTGTGGTATCTATTGCCACAGAATTCACAAGTTTCGTAATCTTCACCACATGTATGATCATCCTTTGCCTCCATACTGAAAAAGTTAATTTTGCACTTGCCACACTGTGGGTAATTCGGTATGACAGGCGTAATTTCTTTCATTGTAACGATATCTATCATTTTTATATCCCGTATTGTAATATTACGTCCACTATGATATTGTGAATGACTTCGAATAGCTTTACTAGTGAAAAACAAGCCACATTCTCCACATATCTTAGCGTTATTGTTGAAACATCTTTTAGTAGCATGTGATTCACGTATTAACGGCTTTTTAGAACTAACACAGCACTTACAATTCTTACAATAGTAGATCGCTGCTTTATTTATGCTAAATTCTTCATCGTTTAATTTCCTTATTTTAGTTGCAGTTTCGTTTAAATCATCGTCACTCTTCCGTTTATGTTTCTCAGTGATATAATTGAGAATGAAAAAATCAGCGGGTTGGAAATGGAAATATACATGTTTTCTAGTATGTTCTGCAAGACGTGATTTCGGAAGCAGTATCTTACACGTACTACACATTTCTTTAGTGATCTTTGTGCAGTATTTTAAATGAGGTTTGAATTGTTTTTCTTCAAAGTGTAAGCTGCAGTGTGGACAGCGACATAAGATTCTATGATACAAATCAGAGACAATAAGATGTACCCTGAATCGCGTATTGACTTCGTGCTGTCTTTTATGTAAATTCTGATCCTCCTTTCTAAATTTTCTATTACAAATGCCACAGAGCCAAAAATTCTTAACAATATTACAAGCTTTATGTAAAACAGCAGTAAAGCCTGACAAAAAGTGTAAATTACAATTTTTACATTTAAATAATGTTGATTTTGGTATCATATCTACATTTCTATCATCAATAACTTCGTCTTTACGCTTTTTGGCTCTCAATTTAGTGAAAATAGTAAAGTTGTTAGTACTAGGATGTACTCTATCTCTGTGTTTCTTACAATTATTATAGTTATCAAATATTTCAGAACATAGAGTACATTTAAATTTATCATCATTTTTATTTACAGCAAGCCAATTGGCTTTGGATAATTTAGTTTTATCTAGTTTAGGATAAATTACAGACAGATCGTTAGATAATCTAGTATTATCTATTTTAGGATAATTTACAAACTGCTCTTTAGATAATTTAGTATTATCTATTTTAGGGTAATTAACAGACTGATCTTTAGATAACTTAGTATTATCTATTTTAGGATAATTTACAGGCAGATGCTTAGTAACTTTAACTAATTTCGGATTTGGTAATTCTTTATGCTCAATACTATGCATGGTAAGCTCATTCTGAGTACTGAATTTCAAATTACAATTATTGCAATTGAATTGTTTCGTAGGTAACAACTCGTAGAGATGTTTTATAAGACTTGTATTGTCAGAAAAGGTCATATGACAATGATTACAGAATCTGCTATTGAATTTACCACCCGTACTTTTTTTAGCTACCGCCCTTTTGAAAACTTCAGTTTTACGTAAATAACTTTTAGAAGTAGATTTGCGAGCTACATTCCTGGAGACAGCTACGAGGAATGAATGCACAGACGTTTTATGAGCATCTAAAGCGTTAGGCGTTGCGAATAGGATTTCACAGGTATCACAAAAACATCCATTTTGACGTAAACTTTCACCATAATCCTCTAACAAAACGTTTGGTTTCTTATGTATTTTTCCTACTTCTGTCTTTTGAGTGGGTTTCTTAGATCCTAGAATTATTTTATTCGGTAATTGATATTCTGTGTCACTCGATAATATTTCAATATCAGATGTATGACTGCTGATAATATTACTATTGACCTGTTCGAAGTCAGATACTTGATCAAGATTATCAGATCCATCAATATCAGAATGATCAGCAGTGTCGAAATCTTCGTTATGTTCAATATTAATATTATCAGCGTCATTAAAGTAACTCTCAGCGTTATCTGGGTCAATATTATTATCAGACCGGTCTATATTATCAGCTTGGTCAAAATTATCGGCTTCGTCAATATCATTGCAGTCACTAAGGTACTCATACTCGCCAAATTCTTGCTTTATTTGAATGTTGAAACTGTCAAGAGTATCTTGATGAGATGGTTTCTGGGACGAGGATCCAGGTTGCAGGTTGGCATCCAGTTGGTGGTCCCATTCGTGGGCTTCTGGAAATTATATTCAGGGTTATTGGTAATCATATTAGAGAGCAGTTACGGGCCACTTCTGTGCACCTTAACAATTAACTTTAGTTCTAAGATTTTATGGATATTTTCGAGGTTACTTTAATACGAAAATCAGCTGATTTTTTCAAACAAATGTCATTCAGACATGAAATGTCACACAGTCGCAAAAACTTTAAAAAAAAGTATATTCCTCAGATTAATAACGTCTTTGTATAAGTAACGGCTGGTTTTCGAGTAAACATAACCTCTAAATTTTCAAAAATAATCTTTAAATTACAATTTTATTCATGGAACAAAAGGTGCACAGAAATAGCCCTCGATCGCTTTCTTATATGATAACCAATAACTGTATTTATTGACTTTTAGGAAAACATAGAGCACAATAAACAAAATTCTAAGTTACAAGGACCCAACTAAAAAGGTCTAGTTACGGAAAGAGCCTGTATACAAGAGCTGCGGTCCGAATATAGATGACAGCGCTGACAGTGCTAACGATCAAATCTCCCGGTCCAATATTGTGAGCGTATTCTGTTTTTTTTTACATAGGTTAGGTCAGCGTTCAACCACTATAACACCTGCCTGATGGTAAGTGACGATGCGGTCTAAGATGTAACACGCGGTGTCTAGAAGATACCTGTTCACTCGCTACTTGAAGACACACAACATTGTACACGTCAGAAAAGACAGACGCAGGCAACCGATTCCATTCCCTTGCAGTACGAATAAGGAATGACGAAGTAAAACACTTGGTGCGAACATGGGTACTTCTTCGAATTCTTATATCAGTAATGTTGGCTGGTTTCTCAATCTGTCAAAGTATCTAATCAGGGGCCTTATTCTGCTATTTTGCGTTAAAGGATTTACCATTGTCATTATATCGAGACTGTTGATATTATATCGAGATTGTTTCTTCATTTGGTATTCTGCTAAAGTTTTAATAACATCGCAATAGAATCGCTATGGAGTCTCAATGGAATGGTAATAGATAAGTCGCTGGTGTTGCCTACCAACATGGTATATGTTGCTAAGCGATATACCGTTTTGACAACTATCGAGCTTCCATTGAGCCACGATTCTAGAGCAGAATACCAAAGTGAGTCAGTGGTGCATCAGTGGTGTTTCGATAGAATAGTTAACATCAGAAGAATACAAACATTTAATGTCATATTTTTGACATTAAATGTCTATAACGATTCTATCGACACTCTATTGAAACACAATTGTGTTAGCAGAATAATAAAATAAACTTTACCATCATCAGAAAGTTGTTCAGTTTTAATTCTAGCTAGATCAGGGAAGATGTCCCTGATGCGAGGGTTGTCAAGGACATCGTGTTCTTCTATATCTATATCTTCTTCGTCCATTATGTGGTGGCTCCAACTGAAAACAAAAACAGTTATCTTCATCATCATTGTTGAGAATAAAATATATAAAAAGGGACAGTGTAGGAATTGTAATAAAATCAAAAAGTGTCGTTACAACTTTTGGTCTTAATTTTTTACGTCTAGCCCCCTTTCGCAACGTGCCATAAGGAACTTCGTTCCAATATTGCAGGACATTCCACACATCGCCACCTAGCCCCAAGCTAAGTAACTACACTTATGTTATGGGTACTAGACAACTCATATACTACGTATATACTTTTGTTTTGTAAATATATACTTATAATACATAGAAACAACCAGACCACAGACAAATATCTAAGCCTAAATACCTGTCTGAGGCGGGAATCGGCCCAAAAACCGGTTGTCAAAAAAAAAAGGATTGTCTATGCCAAATAGACATCTAAATGTCACTAGTGCCCGGCATTAAGGAAGGTCCATACGCCAACGACCTTGGTACACAGCCTACTAAATAGTTACTACCGGCACCGGTCGCAATCCTTGGTGAACATTGTTGATTGTTACGAATGTATTTTGTTTTCCTCAAAAGTGCTAAAATGGAATCGTAGGTGAGATCTTCACCGACATTTTGGTGTGACTTTGAGCCGAAAAATCCCTATAGTTGT
The DNA here is from genome assembly GCA_951213275.1 of Idaea straminata. Taxonomy (NCBI): domain Eukaryota; kingdom Metazoa; phylum Arthropoda; class Insecta; order Lepidoptera; family Geometridae; genus Idaea; species Idaea straminata. The sequence goes on from OX577872.1 coordinate 8,303,792, forward strand.
GAAGCTATCCTAAAATTAAGAATTAAAACTAGTCTAGCTTTGAAATGACAAGGAATTTTCGTCTCAAAATATCGGTAAAGATTTCACCTACAATTCCATCTTAGTACTTTTGAGAAAAACAAAACACATACTTTACAATCAGTTCAGTTCATTTATTTGCGTAAAAGTTGGTACATTAATAAGAACTTATAAAATATTATTATACAGATTCTCAACTTTAGTCAAATGTATTGACATGCAAATACAAATTTATAGTACATACCTACATACTTTTATATAATACTATTAATTGTAAAATGTCAAAATTATAAAAAGTATTGTCAGAATAAAATAAAGGTAGGTATTAGATAAATAAATATCAATGAAACGTAGGTGCCATCAAATTCAGAAAATAATAGAAATCAACAATGTATTTAGGGTATTTATGGTGGGTTGCGTTTGGCAGCATAAGCAGCCTTAAAGCTATTTTCATATTACACCGTGCACGTTCCGTGTCCCCCCCCCCCCGTACCCAGACGACGACGTCCGTCTTCTCCACGTGATTCCAGCCCGTCTATTCCATGAGAATATTAGTTAACTTACTATACATACACAAAAACTTCAGAGATGTCAAGGGACACCCGGATGGAACGAGGTTCCTTTCGATAAATTAGTGAAGGAATCTATACTTATATTATAAAGCTGAAGAGTTTGTTTGTTTGAACGCGCTAATCTCAGGAACTACTGGTTCGAATTGAAAAATTATTTTTGTGTTGGATAGTCCATTTATCGAGGAAGGCTATAGGCTACTTTTTATCCTGATATTCCCACGGGATCGGGAGTTACGCGGGTGAAACTGCGGAGCGCTGCTAGTTGTATAATAAAATCAAAAATTGTCGTTGCAACTTTTGGTCTTCATTTTTTCCAACTTCGTTCCAATATTCACGTTATGAGAATCACCCATAAGAGAATTGAACTCCTACCAAAGATAATATAAAATACTAGCTTTCCGCAACTAGACTCTTTTTAGTTGGGTCCTTTTTGCGTGAGGATGGAGTAGGCTTGCCCAGCACCTACTTAGTCGACAATGTCCAGAGGAGAGAACTTGTCAATACTTCTGGAGCCAACTAAACCGCGGGTTTCATCACGGTGTTTTCCTTCACCCCGTAAGAGCAATGTCAATTGGCGCACATATTTTTTTCTTATAGTATGTGAAAAAGTTTGTATGTGTTGATTTGAAAGTCAAACAAGGAAAAAATTTAAATGAATCAATAGTCGTCCAATGACGTGATGTTTTTAAAAAAAATGGTACTCTTTGAACGTTTCTTATCACTGGTTGGCGGAGCTGTTTTTAGCTATTGCATAGCTTTTATCGCGGCGACCGAATCAAGAAATTCTGTAACGAAAATAAAACCTAATACCCCCCACTCCGCCTACCATGTAGCTCGGCCGAGCGTTCGCTTAACGTGTATGTATATGGTACGACTGTACGAAGCTCGCACGATGCAATAGCTTTACCGCGGCAGTCCCCGAGTGCCACACGTTTTGTTTTATTTCAAAATTTGATTCGGAATATTTAGAAACTAATATGATTTTAAAGTTCCTATAATATACCTTTAGTACTACTTGTACTTCATAAATTTTTTTTGATGACTACTTTGCTATCCCACTAATATTATAAATGTGAAAGTTTGTGTGTGCGTGTGTGTGTTTGTTACTCTTTCACGCAAAAACTACTGGACTATTTGCGATGAAACTCGGATAGCAGGAGACCTGGATTAACACATAGGCTACTTTTTATCACGATATTCTCACGAGATCGGGACTTACGCGGGTTAAACCGCGGGGCGCAGCTAGTATAACAATAAAAACAACAAACATACTAAATACCCCATTTTAAATAGGTTTAATAGGGATTTTACGGATCATAAATATATATACAGGGGCGTGGGTCTCTGTCGCCCAGGGCGGAGTCATGATTTGTCGCACTTTGACGTCATCAAAATAATAATGTTGGCAATTCGCCGCCCCTTTGACGCCATAAAAATAACAATGTTGGCAATTTACCGCCCCGTTGACGTCATACAATAATAATGTTGGCAATTTGCCGCCCCTTTGACGCCATAAAAATTACAATGTTGGCAATTTACCGCCCCGTTGACGTCATACAATAATAATGTTGGCAATTCGCCGCCCCTTTGACGCCATAAAAATTACAATGTTGGCAATCTGCCGCCCCTTTGACGTCATACAATAATAATGTTGGCAATTTGCCGCCTTATTGACTTCATAAAAATAATAATGTTGGTGTTTGTAAGAAAACTTTTCCCATGTAACATGGTATGGAACCCTTCATGCACGAGTCCAACTCGCACTTGGCCAGTTTTTTTATTGAGCACTATTTGTGCAAATAGCCAGTGACATCTTTGCAACAATATCTGCCTACTTATTTGCTTCTCTGCACCTAGAGATGTTTTTTAATGATAAGAGCTTATTAAGGTCGACCTCATGGCTCTTAAGCGATAAGTTCATCCTTTGTCTCCGAACTTTGCATTCCTTTATTGTGACACAATCATTTGCATGTCTTCATGCAATATGCGTACACTCGAGGGATTAGGAGTCAATTGCCTGACTTACGCGTGGTCAAGATTATTTTCCAAAGACATAACTATCTACCTCTGGTTGCCATAATATCACTGATGTCTGCTAGATTTAAGTTTGTGTTTTTACAAAATTACTTAGCAGTACTTTATATGAATTTTTGTCCCTTTTCACAGATTTAAAATTTATAATATAAAAAATGTATAAATTTCCACAGCATAAAATTAGTATTATCAGGTAGCAATATCCCTTATCTTAAACCTACGAGTCTTATTTGACCCAGTCACCATGCCGGACTGTACAACACAGTTTTTATGCTTAGATATATGTCTGTGGTCTGGCTGTCTCTATGTATTATAAGTATATATTTGCAAAAGAAAAGTGTATATGTAGTATATCAATTGTCTAGCACCCATAACACAAGTCTAGTTACTTAGCTTGGGGCTAGATGGCGGTGTGTGGAATATAAAGCAATATTTATTTATTTATTTTATTTATTCCGGGAGTCGTAAAGCCATCCCAAATTATGTTGTGTAATTGTATTACACACTCCCTGATATGTATTCGATTAAAGACTCAAGGTTACCTTGAGATTCCAACTGAATAACAAAGTATTGATTTTGACTGCCATAGACAGGGCGGAGAAATACATCAATTAAAAATATATAAATTCTGTTACATGAGTAGGAAGGTATTGTCTATATTAAATATTATAAAGAGGAAAGATTTGTTTGTTTGCATTAAATAGGCTCCGAAACTACTGAATCACTTTAGGTAAAACTTGGATACATTGATTAATTGACAAAAACATAGGCTTTTTTATCACGATATTTCCACGGGATCGGGAGTTACGCGGGTGAAACCGAGGCGCGCTGCTAGTAACATATAAATAAGCAAATAACTATACCTAGTAAAAGTCAAAATGTCCGTTTGTATACAGACAACTAGACCGGCACAATATGCATCACCCTTTTTTAGTAACAGGAAAAACACGAGTGAAAGAGCAGGGCGCAGTTGTAAGAGACATCCTAGGTTAAAACGTTTAAATAAGTATTCCCACAACATCGAGAATTACCCATATGAACGTGGGCGGCGCGATAAAATCACTACATATTATAAAATAAATCCAACTCCGCCGCATATATTTCAACGCGTAAATTCCAAATTTCGAAAGGGTCGTCAATGTCAGATAAATTTGTAGGCATGGTATTATTATTCTACACAAGTTTCTTCGAAATCACTAACCTAACTAAGTCCGCTTATGAAATATTAACACTACATATTGATTGTGAATAAAGCTTACCTGTTATTATGCAGTAAAATAAATCATCAACATTTTGTAAATCGAGAAAGTAGGGCAATGCAAAGCTTGCCCTAACGAACTTATGATTATGCTGCGATTACTTAACAATTTCGTGTTTTTTTATCAAAATTATCACTTTACTGAGGTATTGACTATATTGTTCTGAATTGCTAGCAGTTAATTATATTTTAAATGCAAGATAATTAAGAATAAAACGTTAAAGAAATTAAACAAAACATGAAAAAATTGCCACACAACTTCACGCAGGCGAACGAAAGGCATTTTTTTTACGACAGATTAAAAAATTCGATAACGAAATGTCAAAAAAGTGAACAGATTATAAAATTCTTGGCTGTGGTGCTGACAGACGATCAGTTTTTACGGTGAAGTACGGTTTTCTATGAAAAACCAAATTAAACTATACAGCAAAAACGGAACGCTTGCAATCAAATAATTCGTACATTGCGTACAAGGTGAGTGAAACGAAACGCAAACGTCAAAATTTGCAGTCTGTCGGTAATTGCAAAATATTTATTTGTGAAATTCGTGATGAAATAACATTTTACCGTGACGAAATCTTATCAGAACAATAAAGTGAATAATTACAGCGTATATCGCTTTAGTTTTGACTCCGCTATCTTTAGTTTTAACGGCACTAGTGACGATTTTTCACACCTACCTACAATCATAATTTATTTATTCAGTTGCTGAAATCCGAAGTTATTTACGTCAATACAAATTATTTGGCTTGGTTCCCTTGTTTGTTTGCGTTTGTATCACAATAATCTTGGATCGTGCTGTGAAAACAAGTACTTTCTATAACCTTGGCGCTATAAACAGCTGTTGGTAAGTGCTTCTCAAATAATTATAATTGTTCAATTAAAAAATGACGGTAGTTCCTTTTTATAATGATTTATAAACACTTTAAAGTTTAAAAAAAAACAAATTATTAACATATTTTCTTATAGGAATCTTATTTGATAGACTGGGAAATAATAGTGACCTTGATATTATTTATCCTTTGTCTAAGTATTTCATAACATTGCTATCTATCTATCTACTAGCTTTCCGCGGCTTCACCCGTGTTGCCTATAGAAAACGAAATTTTCGTGCTTCAAATTATCAGTCAGTCAGGACATTGGATTTTATATTTATAGATTCTATAGCTATTCCCTGCTATTTAGCCCGTGTCACTTCTGATTTTGTTGGAATATCTGGATAAAAAGTACCATAATTACTTCCAAGAATACAATGTATCCTCATACCAAGTTTAATCAAAATCGGTCCAGTAGTTTATGAGCCTAATACCTACAAACAAATGCAAATCTTATCTCTTAATAATTTTAGTAACTAACTTTTGCCCGCGACTTCGTACGCGTGGTAGTTTTGTTTCATGTACCAAAACCTTCTTCTTGAATCACTCTATCTATTGAAATAAACCGCAACAAAATCCATTGCATAATTTTAAAGATCTAAGTATACATAGGGACAGACAGCCGGAAGCGACTTTGTTATATTATGTAGTGAAGATTAGCTACGATCCACTCCTAATCTTTACTTATATTTTAAACAAATAAAACAAAAACTTTTCTTTTTATAAATCTTGTGTAAAAGTAAAATTAAGAATTTCTTTTTTGGTTAATAAATGACTTTAGGTACAGAAATACCTATGGAAAGACCTAATATTAATATTCCAATAATTTTTGTTTTAATTTGTATTACTTTTTAATGACTTATATGTACGGTCGGCTGCATAATTGCAGACCCACCATAAAGCTCCAAAACGGCTGTTATAATGATGTTTTCAATACAAGCAAGATTCTATGCACCTGCTTTAGCTAAAGATTAAAGTCTTCTAACTCATTAATTTATCCAACAAAAATATTAGCATTAAAACATGCCAATAATAGTAACATTTGAACTCTACCGGGGGCAGCAATTATGCAGCCGACTGTACCTGTAAAAAAACCATTTCATTTATTACTAAACGCCACCCACATTTGTTTTTTTATAAATTTTCTTTTATACAAACCTTATCCTGAAAATAATGGACGCAAAAAAAGGATTATCTAATTAGTTTCAGTCGTCCGAAAGTTATGTATAATCGGCTGCATAATTGCAGACCCACCGTAGAGCTCCAAAACGGCTGCTATAAGAATGTTTTCAACAGAAGCTAGATTTTAGACATCTGCTTTAGTTAAAGTCTTCTAACTCATCAATTTTTCAAACAAAAATTATTAGAATGGAAACATTCCAATAATAGTAGTTTTCAATCTCTACCGGGGTCTGCAATTATGCAGCCAACTGGACATACATACATTGATTTTAACGACAATTCATTTAAACTACATAGAAGTCACTTCACGCTGTCTTTCTGTCCATATCAATGTAGATCTTGAAAACTAGGCAACGGATTATGATGCGGTTTTTTAAATAGATAGAGTGATTCAATGGGAAGTTTTGAGTTTTATTTTATTTATTGAGAAAACCAACAGCAGTTCACTTAAACTAAGCTTAACTTAAGTATTGTAATAAGACAGTCAGTTACAGGTTTTCCTATTTAGACTTAAAAAGAAATATCCTATTCCGTATGAAAAATAAACACAAGTTAGGTTTGTAGTTCTATAAAAAAGACTAGCTTTTGCCCGAGACTTAGTCGATGTAGAAGTCGACAATAGACCAAGGAATCACGGTATGCCATGCCCGCCTTTTTCACCCCCTAAGGGGTAGAATTTCGGAAAATCCTTTCTTATCGGATAGCTACGTCATACAAAGAACACCCTCCAAGTTTCAAGTGTTTACGATCAGCGGTTTAGGCTATGCGTTGATCCGTCAGTCAGTCAGTCAATCAGGACAAAGAATTTTATATGTATAAGAATATGAACTATCCAAAGGCGAAAAAAAACTTGAGAGGTATCCCGCCCGGATGGAACGAAGTTTCTTTCGATTAATTAGTGAAGGAATTGTGATAAAATCAAAAGTGTCGTTACAACTTTTGGTCTTGATTTTTCTTCGTTTGTTCGTTCCAACTTCGTTCCAAAACCACACGTATGAAGTTACGGGCAACAGCTAGTTATTTAAGTCTGTTATTAATAAATCATCACTACATAGTATAAAACAAAGTCGCTTTCTCTGTCCCTATGTCCCTTTGTATGCTTAAATCTTTGAAACTACGCAACGGATTTTGATGCGGTTTTTTTTAATAGATAGAGTGATTCAAGAGGAAGGTTTATATGTATAATACATGCATAATATAGCCGTGCGAAGCCGGAGCGGGTCGCTAGTATGTAATAAATCACACATCTTATTTAGGTACCTATTATATTAGTGTGATTTTCAAATAGGTATTGCATATGACTCATAAAACCACTCAGAATATAACTAGGTAAATGTATAAACAGCAACATGGATATGATGCAAGTTTTGCACAAAAACTGTAATCCGAATTCATTGTCGGACGACGCCTGTGCCTCGTCGGGCGAGCGTCGCTTGCGACGTAGAAGGTTACGGGTTCGATTCCCGCCAAAAACAAGTAAGTATTTATGCTACAGATATTTCTGGTCTGGGTGTCTGTATTAGGGTTGCTAGATTTTGTTTGATCCTGTAAGGACCAAAATACTCATTTTGCGAAAAAAAATTAGATTTTCCCCGGGACAAATGAAAAACATGTATTTTTTACCTTGTTTTTATTGCTATTTAATACCTTATTATATTTTAAAGATGATCGTGTAAGTTTTAACATTCCTTTGTAAAATTCAACACAGCTATAATCATGGTTTTTTTTTGCTATTAATTATGGCTTCGCACGGTTTGTGCATTTAGCCAGTGTCAAGTTATATTTTGCATCAAATTATGACCCGATTTTTCATAAATCACGCCTAAAGTGTTTCAGAACAGTCAAAGTCGTCATAGTCCGTCAAGTCAGGGGCTATAGTAAAGCGGTGGCAAGTTTACCATAACCTTAATAGGAGATTTGGAGGCAACGAGAAAACTTCATATTTGACTCAGATTTTTACTTTCACTACACTTGTGCACTTTCACAGAACTAAATTGAATAACATTCCACCAGAATTATACAATTCAACTCGGGTTACATCTAAGTTTCATGAAAATAAAACTGCAGCACGACATGTTGTTAACTCGTTCCCGCCAAAACTCTAATCATAGTTGAATACGGTTTTTAATTCGCTTTTTAACCGACTTCAAAAATTCAAAGGAGGTTCTCAATTCGGTTGAAATACCGAATTGAGAACCTCCTTTCGGGACGTCCCGGGAAATACGGGACGTCAGGCAACGCTAGTCTGTATGTATATCATTATACTAGCAGCGCTCCTCGGTTTCACCCGCGTTACTCCCGATCCCGTAGGAATATCGAAATATAAAAAAGCCTATAGTCTTTCTCGACAAATGGAATTAACCAACACAAAAATATTTTTTTTATTCAAACCAGTAGTTCCTGAGATTAGCACGTTCAAACAAACAAACTCTTCAGCTTTATTATGTTAGCCCTTCCTTTAGTATAGATAAATACTTGTCTGATGCGGGAATCGAACCCGCAACCTTGTGTTTCTTATATTAATCATGTAGATTAGATTTAAAGGCCATTATTGTTATGTTTACATGAATATCTGAAATGCTGCCAAATTATCAGATAGGAAGCTCATTTTATCTGTTATTTTTGGATACCTATTATTGTCTAGAGGTCATTCACTCTTTGGAATTTCAAGTTTACATAGCATGAAAATTAATTTATTTATCAACTAGCTACGCCCGCGGTGTCACCTCCACACCCGTGGGAATATAAAGATACTTAAAAAAATTCAGCTCAATTTTTTTTTCTTTTATTATGGCTTCGCACGTCAAGTTATATTTTGCATCAAATTATGACCCGATTTTTCATAAATCGGGCCTAAAGTGTTTCAATACAGTCAAAGTCGTCATAGTCCGTCAAGTCAGGGGTTATAGTAAAGCGGTGGCAAGTTTACCATAACCTTAATAGGAGATTTGGAGGCAACGAGAAAACTGCATGTTTGACACTGATTTTTACTTTCACTACACTTGTGCACTTTCACAGAACTAAATTGAATAACATTCCACCAGAATTATACAATTCAACTCGGGTTACATCTAAGTTTCATGAAAATAAAACTGCAGCACGACATGTTGTTAACTCGTTCCCGCCAAAACTCTCAGCTCAATTGGTAACGGGTATGTGGATCATAATTAAATTGCAAGATTTGTCAAAGTCAAATTTCTTTATTCATTTGGATGCTTATGTAAATTTTATACACAGATCACATTGAAACGTCTTAAAAACTATGTTAGGCTGTGTGCCTTCGGAACGCACCCACCAATGAGAAGAAGGCACAAGAAACTCATGGGGTTTTTTTTCATGTGATCACGCTCACAAAGGTCAATATTACAAATATTTGAAAGTATTATTTGAAATGGAGCAATTAAAGTCACGTCCATGGGTTATTAAGGTAAGACGAAGTATCATAGTACGCCTTACTGCACAATTTATACTTTATAAAAGTTTTGAACCTGTTAATGGACATGTCATATACATCTTTAGGTAATTTATTATAATTGACCCGATCAAACATACTTATTACATACATAGGTACATACACTGCAAGTAAAATAAAAGCTTTTAAAAAGTAGCCTATGTTACTGTCAATAAATCAATGTGAATCATCGAAATCGGTTCAGTAGTTTCGGAGCCTATTCGTTACAAACAAACAATCTTATATTTCCACTTTATGATTTTACTAGCGATCCGTCCCGGCTTCACACGGCTATATTATGTATGTATTATACATATAAACCTTCCTCTTGAATCACTCTATCTATTAAAATGAACCGCATCAAAATCCGTTGCGTAATGTTAAAGATCTAAGCATACATGGGACAGACAGACAGCAAGGAGCGACTTTGTTTTATACTATGTAGTAGGAAGATAGGATTAGTATATTATCTATTAAAAAATATATATTGTCTAGCTTTGCACCGGGAATGGTGAGGGGTTTGTTCGAGTAGGTTTAGTTTTAATTGTTTTAGATTTGCAGGGTTGCAGGTTCGATTCCCGCCTCAGACAAGTATTTATGCTCAAATATTTGTCTGTGGTCTGGTTGTTTCTATGTATTATAAGGATAATATTTACAAAAGAAAAGTATATAAGTAGTATATGAGTTGTCTAGCACCCATAACACAAGTGTAGTTACTTAGCTTGGGGCTAGAGGGCGATGTGTGGAATGTCCTGTAATATTTATAGCTGCGCCCCTCGGTTTCACCCGCGTAATAATTTTCTGCGCAACTTTCTTAATTTATTATTTCATAAGAACCTTCTCCTGATAATAACAAACAGACCAAAAAAAGAATTGGCCAAATTGGTCCGGGCGTTGTTGAGTTATGCGCTTACCAACACATTTTGCGATTCATTTTTATATTATAACTAGCTGTGCCCCGCGGTTTCACCTGCGTAAGTCCCGATCCCGTGGGAATATCGAAAAAAATATCCTATGTCCGTCTTCTGATTGTAAGCTACCTCCCCACCAATTTTCAGCCAAATCGGTTTAGCCGTTCCCGAGTTATAAATGGTGTAACTAACACGACTTTCTTTTATATATATAGATAGCTGCGCCCCGCGGTTTCACCCGCGTAAGTCCCGATCCCATGGGCATATTGGGATAAAAAGTATCTTATGTCCGTCTCCTGGCTCTAAGCTACCTCCCTACCAATTTTCACCCAAATCTGTTCTGCCGTTCTTGAGTTATAAGTGGTGTAACTAACACGACTTTCTTTTATATATATAGATAAGAAGATATATATTGTCTAGCTTTGCACCGGGAATGGTGAGGGGTTTGTTCGAGTAGGTTTAGTTTTAATTTTTAGATTTTATTTGTTTATCTGTATATATAAAAATCTTGTGTCACGATGTATGTTGCCAATAAACTCCAAAACTACTGAACCGATTTCAATCAAATGTTCACATGTACCCGTATTTTGGTCTAACTTACTGGATAGGATAGTTATCATCTCAATTATTCGCTTATGTCGTGAATGTAAACGAATAAAATGTATCAATTAATGGTTTCTTAAAGCAAGTGTTTATTTACTGTTTAGTTTTATGAAGTTCTCATAGATGGCGGTGTACGTTGATTCATCGATAAAATTCTTCAATATTGTTTGACATCTAGGTTGCAAATACACCTAATAGATGGCGCTGTGTTTGGGACTTACGCGGGTGAAATCGCGGGGCGAAGCTAGTATATGTATTTAGTTCGTGGTTGATGCCTTGTATTTGTATTTATTTTGAGATTTTTGACTAATTATATAAAACTAGCTGCGCTCTGCGGTTTCACCTTCGTAAGTCCCGATCCCGTGGGAATATCAAATGAAAAGTACCCTATAGCCTTCCTCGATAAATGGACTATCCAACACAAAAAGATTTTTTCTATTAAAACCAGTAGTTCCTTAGATTAGCGCGTTCAAACAAACAAACTCTTCAGCTTTATAATATTAGTATAGATTGCTAAAAAAATGATGTCCAGAATATGATTAATTAATAATTTAAAATATATGAAATTTGTTTTGTTGCAGAAGTAATGGACTTCCTAAGCCTGTTCGACCCAACAGACGGTAACAGCAAGCAGAGTAACAAGAAGAAGCATAAAGAACAGGACAATGTCAAGAAGAAAACTGAAGGGCCTAAAGGTAACCTTTATCTCAGTTCTATTTAAAATACAGATATACTAGCTGCGCCCCGCGGTTTCACCCGCGTAAGTCCCGATCCCGTGGAAATATCGGGATAAAAAGTAGCCTATGTGTTAATCTAGGTCTCCAGCTATCTGAGTTTTATAGCAATCGGTCCAGTAGTTTTTGCGTGAAGGAGTAACAAACACACACACACACACACGCACACACAAACTTTCACATTTATAATATTAGTAGGATAGATAGATAAACTCTTTAATAAATATTGCAGGACAATCCACACAGCGCCATCTAGCCCCAAGTTAAGTAACTAGACTTGTGTTATGGGTGCTAGATAAAGGATAAACTGCTTATATCCTTTCCTTTGTAAATATATACTTATACGTACATAGAAACAACCAGACCACAGACAAATATCTAAGCATAAATACTTGTCTGAGGCGGGAATCGAACTCGCAACCCTGTGTTTGGCAGTCCGGCATGGTGACCATTGTGCCATTTGGGTCGTCCCACTGGGTGGGTCACTGGGTGGGTGGTGGGTCGTGGGTATTAAACCTAACAATATGGCACATTGGGCGGCCTTATCGCTAAAAGGGATTTCTACACAATATACAGGGTTACTTTACTTGAACGGGCTGTTTTCCGCAATTAGACCCTTTTTAATTGGGTCCTTTTTTGCGTGAGGATGGAGTAGGCTTGCCCAGCACCTACGACCCTCTCAGCTTAGTCGACCATTTCCAGAGGAGAGAACTTGTCAATACTTCTGGAGCCTACTAAGCCGCGGATTGCATCACGATGTTTTCCTTCACCGTAAGAGCAATTAGCGCACATAAATTTTTCTTAAGAAAAATTCATTGGTGCATGGCCGGCCGGTATTCGAACCCACGACCTCCAGAATAAAAGTCAAGGTATTTACCACTAAGCCAACACCGCTCTTTATATCCTTTATATACAGGGTTATTTTGGTAACTATACAAGCAAGTCGTTAAGAGGTAAAAATAATGCATGAAAAAATTGTAAACATAGACTTATCACCAAATATTTGTTATTTTCTTTTCTTTTCAAGTCTTTTCTTTTATTCGCAACTGTGATAAAAAACGTCATACACGCTCGCTTAACACGCTCGCTGCCGCTCGCGCGACATGAACCTCTATGCAGAGTATGCAATTTACCACACTTATATCGTAATGTACTATTATGTTACTGTTACCAAGTACAATCTATCTATACATACTATAAAATGCTTTGTCCTGAACTACTGACTGACTGACGGACCAACGCACAGCCTAAACCGCTGATCGTAGAGACCTGAAACTTGGAGGGTGTGTTCTTTGTATGACGTAGGCATCCGATAAGAAAGGATTTTCCGAAATTCTACCCCGAAGGGGGTGAAAAGGGGGGCAAAGTTTGTATGGGACAATGTGATTTTTTGGTCCAATCTACTTCAAGTTTTGGACTTCTACGCGGATGAAGTCGCGAGCAAAAGCTAGTCATTATATATTACAAATTACGTAAAACGATGTAGGTATATTGTAAATTATAATACGTAATCTCTGATAACGCGTGACGATCTCACGAGACTTGGCCAGTTTTTATGTTCCTTACACGTGCAAATGACGAACTCTTAAGGGCAGGTGCTAATAAAGCCACCAAAATCGACCTTTGTTTTAAGCAACTCTAAGTAATCAAATACTCTTTTTTTGTTATTTGGATATAAATGGATATTGTAGTTTAATAACCATATTTTTGTGGTTGAAAACATGATATGAACAACTTCGTCCAATAAAAAAAATGTTAGAAAACAGTGAATTATCAGTCGTGCGCGCGCAATCGATCGTGCGGGTGTGTGTCGTGCGCTTGCTTTAGGCGTTATTGTTTAAAAATGTCTAACGTAATTAAATGTTCGTCGTGTAATATTGTGATTGACGAAATGTTGGCGTATATTCAAAATAAGATATCGATAATGGACGAAGATACGTTAGTGCGAATATGTACAACGTCATTCTCCAGCGACGAAATACAGAAGTCTAAGTGTTTACTTTTTGATTCTATCCCAACGAGTACAAACCAAATTAAGCGCAAAAACAAGGGGAAGGAACAAAGGGACATTGGTGACATTGTGAACCTGTTCAAATCGACAGAACCTGACCTAATCCCTGTGTTTGTGGCACGACAACTCGAGAAATTACCGCCAGTCTTGTTTGATCACCTAGACTGTACTAAACTCCTTAAGGATTTACTTCTAGTGCAAAATGAGTTGAAAGAAGTTAAGGAGTCATATGTGACACAAAGTCAACTGAGTGATTTGAGAGCGGAAATGTTGCGTATGAAACATGATTCCCTGTTGTCCTCGTCTGTGTTTAATCCAGTTAACGCAAAAAGAGGCGGATGGATATTAGACAGCGGACCTATGGAAATGACACACAATCACGATTCTAATGATTCTATTGAAGAAATCGAAACACTGCCAAGAGAAAAACAGAACAACTTTCGTCAATGTTCCGAAGCAATGAGGGTAGGCCGAGAAAAAGCTGTAGAGTTCAAATCGAGCGTTCAACCGTCGATAACGGTGTTTGAGCAGGCGGTCGCGGAAGCGGGGGAGGTCGCCGCAGCCGGCGCACTCCCCGCAGCTGGCACCCCCCCCGTTTCGATCGCGCACGAGGACCCGATACCTACTTCGTGTGCGGTCGGGGCGGCCGCTTCCCGAGCTGCGCCGACGCCGCCCGTCCCACCGTTTCGTCACGATGTGACGTCACCCGCTCATACGAAGCGTAATCACCTGATTGATACCGTAAGAAATAATACTCAGAATGTGCAAGCCAGCATTTCTAATGAACAAAACAAGGAGGAACCGTGGCAAACCGTACCCAGCCGTAAAAAGCCTTTGAAATATCGCTTTAGAGGCGCGTCAGGAATCTGCCGTGACAGTTTAGGCAAATTCAAAGCAGCAGAACATAAAATACCTTTGTTTATCACAAGAATACACAAAGATACAACGGAAAAAGATATTGCTGAGTACATTATGAGTAAAACGGATGAAATTATTGTACTAGAAAAGATAGCGTCTAAACACGACAAAGAATATAATGCCTACAAGTTCTATGTACCTGAACACAAGCAAGGCAAGTTCCTGAGCGATAAACTATGGCCGGAAGGAGTGATTTTCAGACGGTTTGTTAACTACAAACGCAGTTATAACGAGAATAACGTAGCGAACGGCCCGATAACTTAACAATATGACCAGTAATAATCATACATACAAAATGATTACTTATAACTGTAAAAACGTTAAAACGGCAATAGATAGTATTAAGCAGTTATGTAAAACGTCGCACATAATTGCTTTACAAGAAACGTGGCTTCTACCTAATGAAATAGACTACCTAAACGGGATCGACGTGAACTTCGGGTGCACGGGAACTTCGGCGGTTGATACATCGGCTGGCATGCTGCGTGGCCGACCTCACGGCGGTGTAGCGGTTTTATGGGATAAGCGAGTGTTCCAAAATGTATCTCTAGTGCCGTGTAACAATCCGCGAATGTGCGCTATTAAAGTAACGAGTGGTATGAGATCGTTTCTAGTTTTTAGTGTTTATATGCCTACGGACAAGGAGAACAATCTGTCGGAATTTACGGATTGCCTGAGCGCGGTGAGTGCTATTATTAGTACTAACATAAACTGTGAGGCCGTCTACATACTAGGAGATTTTAACGCTCATCCTGGTAAACTGTTTTACAAGGAGTTGAGTTCGTTTATGAGTGATTTAGAGTGGATATGCGCAGATGTACACAGACTAGGACTGGGCAGCGATATGTTTACGTTTTTAAGCGAAGTAAATGGCTCCAGAAGCTGGTTAGATCATTGTTTGGTCACAAAGTCAGCGTTGCAATCAATTATTAATATTTATGTAAAATATGACATCTATACATCAGATCATTATCCTTTAATAGTTGAATTTAATTTTAATTGTATTAAACGAAAATTGACATGTACAAATTATAATAATAATATGCCTATAAAGAACAACAAAATATTATGGAAGGAACGTAACTTTGACCAATGTAATTTATATACTAAGATGTGTCATGAAAAATTGAGAGAAATTGATTTTCCTAATAAATTGACTGCTTGTTGCGACCATATTTGTGATAACACGGAACATCTTAAAATTATTGAATGTTTATATGATAATGTGATTGAAGCTCTTAGTCATGCGGCATCGGAAAGCTGTATTGTAAGGCGATCCCATGGTCGAAGGCCTGTGGTTGGATGGAGTCAACACGTTAGGGAGGCTCATAGGGAGGCTAGGTCCAAATTTCACTGTTGGGTGTCTTACGGTAAACCAGAATCGGGTCGTCTGTGGGAGGAGATGCGTGAAAGCCGAAAAATATTTAAATCGCGTTTAAAGTATTGTAGAAAACATAGTGAACAATTAAAAATGGACAAATTAGCATCTTTGCATTCATCTAATGATTTCAAAAAATTTTGGAAGTCGACCAATGAATGTAGGGGTGGTCCTGGCCTTCCTGTGAGTGTCGATGGTATTTGTGAACCCAGTGGCATAGCAAATGTGTTCAAAGACCACTTTACTGTTAAATCACCGTTGGGGCCACCGCAGTCTACGGGTGGGGAGGAATGTCGTGGTCAGGTTTCTCCTGTTTTGGCTAAAGATGTTAGGAGCGCGATTAAGTCCATGTCTAGAGGTAAATCGCCTGGTCACGATGGCCTTAGTATTGAGCACTTAAAGTATGCAGGGCCTCACTTACCGAGAGTACTCGCAATGTTTTATACATTATGCATTAATCACTCATACTTGCCTGCTGCTATGATGAGGACAGTGGTGGTGCCAATTGTCAAAAACAAAACTGGAGACGTGAGTGATAAGTCCAACTACAGGCCGATTTCATTAGCTACTATCGTGGCCAAAGTTCTTGACAGCTTGCTTGATTCACAACTGGACCGTTTCCTCAATATACACGATAATCAATTTGGATTCAGACCAGGACTCTCTACGGAATCGGCTATTCTGTGCCTTAAGGAGACTGTCAAGTACTACACAAACCGTGGAACGCCCGTGTTTGCCAGCTTTCTTGATTTGTCTAAGGCATTTGACCTGGTGAACTATGATGTACTATGGAAAAAGATGAAAGACGCGGGGATGCCATTCGAGCTGATCCAGATTTTTAAATTTTGGTACCGGAACCAAGTCAATGTCGTGCGATGGGCAGGTTCTTTATCGGAACCATACAGACTTGAGTGTGGCGTCAGGCAGGGGGGGCTAACATCACCCAAGCTTTTCAATCTTTATATAAACGCACTGGTAGGGGAGCTCAGTGGCACCCGTGTTGGCTGCCACATAGACGGAATCTGTTTAAATAACATTAGTTACGCAGACGACATGGTGCTTCTGAGTGCCTCACCGTGTGGTCTATCAACTTTGTTGAATATCTGTGAGAGATACGTTCATAGTCACGGCCTAGCGTACAATGTTCTAAAGAGCGAATGCATGGTCTTTCAAGCCAGGGGAAAACGTCAGACAACAATACCACCCATAAAACTTTGTGGGGTCACACTACGTACGGTTGAGCAATTTAAATATCTTGGACATGTAGTGACTGCTGACTTGAAAGACGATGCTGACCTAGAGAGAGAGCGGAGGGCGTTGTCTGTGCGTGCTAACATGATTGCCCGCAGGTTTGCTCGTTGTTCACCTGAGGTTAAAATTACTCTTTTTAGAGCTTACTGTACATCCTTTTACACGAGCAGCCTGTGGGCCAGTTACACAAAGCGAGCCTTCAATGCACTGAGAGTTCAGTACAATAATGCGTTCAGGATACTGATGGGTCTGCCACGTTTCTGTAGTGCATCGGGGATGTTTGCCGAGTTGCAGGTAGACTGTTTTTACACTACAATGCGAAAACGGTGTGCATCCCTGGTGCGCAGGATACGGGGCAGCGCTAGCGGTGTCCTGAGCGTATTTGCATTGAGGTTCGACAGCCACTATCTCAGGCACTGCTGTATGGTTCAGGTTCTTAGAAACCAGGACATGTAATTGGTGAATTGTTATTATTGGACAGTATTTATTTGCTTTTATTTTGTATTTGTATTTTATCGTTTTGACATTTAATTGATTTATTGAATTTATTTTGAAAAGTGTTTTGTGTTTATTTTTTGACATTACTAAATTTATTTGACATTTACGAATGATGACATTTTATTTTATATTCGGATTTGATTTTGTTCTTGACTTATGTGTATTGTATGGATCATGTATGGATTTTAATTATCTGAAATAAATGTATTGAATTGAATTGAATTAGATAGTTTATCGGGTTTTATTCAAAAATAGTTAACGTTTGTTTCTAAAAATGAATCAAATGATAGGTTTTGACATCTAGGAACTATATTTGTGGATAATAATGCTAAAATGTTTTGCATATCGATCAAATATAACAGTTAGCACGCAGCACGCTACGTCTTTGAGAGCGGGGGCTAAGGTAATGTGAATACCTACACACGGTACTGGAAGAGCACCTTAAGGTGAAAGGGTACGGGCGCTCTCTCCATACAAACGTAGTCTGTTTCCTCCCCTTAAACCATAAACCCTTTAACTGCCATGACTATGCACCTTGCCCCTAACAACATCTAATTGGAACGAAGTACTTATAGCGCGTCGCGAAAGGGGGCTAGACGGAAAAGATTAAGACCAAAAGTTGTAACGACACTTTTTGCTATAGTTGTAAGCCTTGCGGCGTGCGGGTGTTTCTCTCTCTCTCTCTCTCTCTCTCTCTCTCTCTCTAATAGAAAGCAAGCCAGTTTACTAAAATTGAGTATAACATTATATTTGTTAATAATTAAAAAGAAATAATCTAACTTAAAAAAAAATTAAGTTTATTACAATTCAATTTCAAATTCAAAATTAATCAAATTACAATCCTACTAATATTATAAATGTGAAAGTTTGTGTGTGTGTGTGTGTGTGTTTGTTACTCCTTCACGCAAAAACTAATGGATTGATTGCGATGAAACTCGGTATGTAGATAGCTGGAGACCTGGATTAACACATAGGCTTTTTAACCCGATATTCGATATCAGAACTTACGCGGGTGAAACCGCGGGGCGCAGCTAGTAATTTATAAGTTTCCCTTGACTTTCAGGCCGACGTCGCGGTCGCAAGTCATCCACCAAACACGAGACTCTACCGGAAGAGTCATCGTTCCTCTGCGAGCCTGACCTCAGCACCGACATCCTTGTCAAGGACGTCAGCTACATTGAACACTTCATCGAGATCAACAAGAAGGATGACGGTGAGTTGGCAACGAATAAATTAATTGTAGATTGTATCACAGGGTGTTAAAGTAGCACTTTTTGTGTTCGGGTGCTCTTTTCGACGACCCAGTTGGCACAATGGTCACCATGCCGGACTGCCAAATACAGGTTCCCGCCTCAGACAAGTATTTATGCTTAGATATTTGTCTGTGGTCTGGTTGTTTCTATGTAATAAGTATATATTTACAAAAGAAAAGTATATAAGTAGTATATACGTTATCTAGCACCCATAACATAAGTCTAGTTACTTAGCTTGGGGCTAGATTGCGATGTGTGGAATGTCGTGCAATATTTATTTATTATTTATTTATTTTGAATCCACAGTGAAGAATTCTAAAGTCAAAATTTCTATATTCAACGGGAATAACGCTATGGAATTGTAGATTTTAAAATAAGGGTTTAAAGTAATACCTTTTTATGTTAGTGCGCTATTTTCCTCGAGTAACCTTAAATGCGGAATGCCAATGAAGGCATTATACCCAAACGGAAGATTTGCCTAGAAAACTGTTCAACCTAAGCGAGAGATGCCACTGAAGCAGAATGCCTGAAATGCGAAAATGACTAACAAGCAGATAGCTTAACGTAGATGGCTATAAAGCAACTCTATATTTTTTTACTCGGGCTGCGTACTTTAAATCGTTCACTGCGCATAAGATTATATTCATTCTAGAGTTCTTCTCTCCGCTCTGGATTCACAATAGTGCCCTCGCCGTAAAAATATAATTTTAATCCCTTATGATACAATCTACTGGAGTAAAATTTACGTGGACTCGAAGTGACAATCATAGCCCGTAGTGGCTTTTGTATCTTAAAATATAGAATGCTATTGCCCGCGACTTCGTACGCGTGGTAGTTTTGTTTTATGTACTTTAGTACATAAAACAAAACTACCACGCGTCTTGAATCACTCTATCTAATAAAAAAACGGCATCAAAATCCGTTGCGTAGTTTTAAAGATCTAAGCATACATAGGGACAGAAAGACAGTGTGAAGCGACTTTCATTTTTAACTACATATATTAAAATCAGTTAATATTTTCTTAAATTAACGCGATTGCTGTGTTGCTTTTATTTCAGACACAAAGAGCGAAGAAAGGAAACCAAAACGTCGGAACTCAAGTCGGAAATCACGCAGAAGGAAAAAGAACTCCCCCGTCAAAGAAAACGAAACAGATTCAAAAAACAATTTAAACAATAAAAGTTTCAAACCTAAACCAGAAACAAACATAGGGAAAAACGTAAACGATCTAAAAAAAGAATTCGACGAGAGTAAATTCGACGGCGGTCTGAGTAAATTTGACATTGACGCGAGTAAATTTGACAGCCACGCGAGTAAAGACGGCGGGATAAGTAAATTCGATAGTGGTAAAAGTAAATTTGATAATGGTAAAAATGGTAAAAGTAAATTTGAAGGTAAAAGTGGTAAATTTGATGGTAAAAGTGGTAAATTTGATAGTAAGAAAGGTGTTTACAGAGACAGTTCGGTTTATAATGTAATCGATAAATTGGAGAAAGTAAGCCTTAAAGATGACATGTATTTGGCGGGGGATTTTAATACTGAAGATCTGGAGAGCGATTTCTTCTACTGTTCCGATGATGAGGAGGAATTCATTGATGATTCGTGAGTAGTAGTTAAGGGTTCCTCACCCAAAGGGTACAATACTTGTACACAGTCTGTTTTCCGAAATTGGACCCTTTTTAATTGGGTCCATTTTGCGTGAGGATGGAGTAGGCTTGCCCGGCACCTACTACCCTCTCAGCCAACCATGTCCAGAGAAGAGAACTTGTTAATACTTCTAGAGCCAACTAAGCCGCGGGTTTCATCACGATGTTTTCCTTCACCGTAAGAGCAATGTCAATTAGGGCACAAATTTTTCTTAATAAAAATACATTGACGACCCAGTTGGCACAATTGTCACCATGCCGGACTGTCAAACACAGGGTTGCGGGTTCGATTCCCGCCTCAGACAAGTATTTATGCTTAGATATTTGTCTGTGGTCTGGTTGTATCTATGTATTATAAGTATATATGTATTTACAAAAGAAAAGTAATATAAGTAGTATATCCGTTGTCTAGCACCCATAACACAAGTCTAGTTACTTAGCTTGGGGCTAGATGGCGATGTGTAGAATGTCTTGCAATATTTATTTATTTATTTATTTATTATTTATTGGTGCACGGCCGGCCGGGATTCGAACGGTAAAAACGGGACCCTATTACTAAGAGCCCTAGCACATGGCGTATTTTAAACGCGCAGACGACGCGCGTTTGCGTCATCTAGGTCGTAGACAGTTGAAATTTTCGCTATAAAAACAAATACTAAAAACAGAAAAAAACACTAAATTTTTTAAGTGGGGTTCCAATACAATATGGTACGGACCCGTCGTACGTGAGTCCGACTCGCACTTGGCAGGTTTTTATTCTTTAAAGGGTTCCGTACCTCCAGGTAAAAAAAGGAGTTTTGGCGGGAACGAGTTAACAACATGCCGTGCTGCAGTTTTATTTTCATGAAACTTAGTTGTAACCCGAGTTGAATTGTATAATTCTGGTGGAATGTTATTCAATTTAGTTCTGTTAAAGTGCACAAGTGTAGTGAAAGTAAAAATCTGAGTCAAACATGAAGTTTTCTCGTTGCCTCCAAATCTCCTATTAAGGTTATGGTAAACTTGCCACCGCTTTACCCCTGACTTGACGGACTATGACTGTTTTGAAACACTTTAGGCCCGATTTATGAAAAATCGGGTCATAATTTGATGCTAAATATAACTTGACACTGGCTAAATGCACAAGCCGTGCGAAGCCATAATTAATAGAAAAAAAAGGTAAAAAAAAAAGTGATAAGATCACTTTCTTGTCTCGTCCGTCTGTCTGTCCGTGTGTCACCACTGATTTCCTCAGGAACGGGTGAACCTAGCAAGTTTTTTACACAGTCGAACAGCTGTATGCCTATAGACAAACACGGCCTATACAATTTTAATGATAAAGTGAAAACTTCTTTTAAGCGCGGTACGCATATTTTTAGATGAGATAAAATCTCTGAACTCGCGACACCGTTACGAGACGCAGCTACAGTGTGTGCATATATACATGTAATTTTAATGATGAAGTGAAAACTTCTTTTAGCGCGGTACGCATATTTTTAGATGAGATAAAATCTCTGAACTCGCGACACCGTTACGTGACGCAGCTTCAGTGTGTGCATATATACATGTACAGTCGGCTGCATAATTGCAGCCCTAGGTAGAGTTCTAAAATTACTATTATTGGAATGTTTTCATTCTAATAATTTTTGTTTGATTAATTGTTGAGTTAGAAGACTTTAAACTTTAACTAACGCAGGTGTCTAGAATCTTGCTTGTGTTGAAAATATTCTTATAACAGCCGTTTTGGAGCTCTACGGTGGGTCTGCAATTATGCAGCCGACTGTACATATATTTTGTTTATTTTATTTATTTTATTTTATTTTTATTTATTAAGGAAGACAGACAGTTACACTTTACTAGAGTATAAAACTAAACATAAAACTAAATACCATTTAAATGTCTCCGCAAATGGCTTGCTAGACGCTTGATTCTACACTACACATAATGAAGAGAATAAAAATAACCGATAACAATGTGAAGAAAAGAAAATTTAACAAATTTAGACTAAAAATTTAGACTAAAAGTTCCGCATTCAACCACTGACTTGTCAGAGTATTTTTGATTGTGTAAGAAGAAGTGTTGAACAGATCAAATTCAGAAAAGTCAACAAGGTTGTTAAAAGTGTTTGCTGTTCTAACAAAAAAAGAATTTCGTCTGTAGTTGGTGCCACTACGGGACACCCCCAGACGTGATTGTTTACGATTATCGCGCAGTATGGATCTCGGAGGTACCTTAATACGTATATGGGATAATAGGTATGGTGAATCTACTTGAGACTGAGCTATTTTACTATAAAAAATTAAATCACTAATCCTACGTCTTTCTTCTAAAGGAAGTATGTGGTGTCTTTGGCATCTAGTCTCATAATTGGCATCATACTTCTTAGTTTTGAATTGCAGATAACGCAAAAATTTCCTCTGAATCGTCTCCAACCTGTCTACATACACCTTGTAAAATGGATTCCATACTTGTGAGCAGTACTCAAGTGTGCTACGCACATATGAAAAATATAGGACTTTTAAAATTTTTACGCTTGAGAATTGAGCCGCTTAATAAATCCCAAGGACTTGTAGGCCTTTTTTACAATAATGTCGATATGTTTGTCATAAGACATAATCGCATCATGCGTCACCCCTAAGTCGCGCATTTCGTCTACCTTTCTCAATATGGTTCCCTTAAGTTGATATGCGAATGGGACGGGTCTTATCTTGCGAGTGAAGGTCATGGCGGAACATTTGGATACGTTTAGATCTAATTTATTTTGAAAACAATATTCCTCAAGACGTCCAAGATCCTCCTGTAATAACTGACACTCTCTGAGACAGCTGACTTTTTTGAATATTTTCATATCATCAGCGTATAGGAGAAATTCAGAGGATAGAAAACAATCACCTATATCGTTAATAAAAATGTTAAATAGTAATGGACCAAGCAGGGATCCTTGAGGAACCCCTGAAGGGACCCTATTCCAAGCAGAGGTAAAACCATTTACAACAACTTTTAGTTAACTTGTACTTTAACTTTTAACTTGTAGTTGTTTAGTAAATCAGTTTGATTGTTTTTTTTAGTTTAAAGGTTTTTTTAATTAGTTTTCAGTACTGTCGGCATTCCCGGAGTGCAACCGTGTTTTTTCTGGTCTGGCTGTTTCTCTATGTTTTTACAAAAGAAAAGTATTCTATTCGTTGGCCACCATAACATAAGCCCAGTAGCTTAGTTTGGAACTAGATGGTGTAAAAATGTACTACAATATAAAATAGCGTACGTGCATTTCTGTTACAAATCTAATGAAAAATAAACTTTGAAAAATGAGACACAGATGGCGTAGAAAACTTCAAGATATTTTATTATTAATTAGAAAAGATGTTTCTCAGTTTAATATTTATATTTTTGATTGGATAAGGGTAAAAAATATCCCTATAGGTAATATTTTCTTGTTTTTAAATCACTATTTTTCCATAGTTTGTTTTTTTTTGTATTGAATCAAATTTTGTCGTTTCGTTCCAGTACGTCAGAAGGTTCAGACTCGGCGGAGGAGGTATACGGGAGCCTCCCTCCGGAGCCTCGGTTCGGGAACGTCGAATACAAACTTCGATTGTCGTCGCTGTGTGAGAAACGATTCCAACATTTAGTTACGCAGGTTAGTCTTTTACACTTGTTTCTATCACAGTTGCTCATAAAGTGGATCTTATTACGCACGCGTGCGTTATGCATTATCTCGACGCCACTAGTGTGTTATAAGTTATCCTGATAAGTTAAATTGGTATCTTACTGCTAATTACATGTTAGGTAGATGAAACATTCTTAATTTATCTGGGTTATACTGTTTTGATGGATAAAAAAAGGTAGCTACCAACAAAGAGTTTTTAAGCTAGCAAAAATGGTTGTCTCTAAAGTCGGTTTTCGAACGATAATTTTACGTGATAACGTCTTATTACTTACTTATTATAGCTTCTTTTTTTAGTTTTTATATATAGCCCATATATAAAAACTACAAAAAGAAGCAATTTGCTTCGGTTAGACATACTATGTGTGTTTCCAGGAGTTAATCTCTATCAGCAACACTATCGATTGGTATAGAAATATAGGATGTTTTTTTTTCGAAATCAACAGTTTCGATTCTTGGCTAGGGTAATGACTTTTCTATAATCTGATGTTTTAATTTTTGTCAAAATCGGTCACGACAAGGAATTGTCCTTTAAGCATTTTTCGTTATCTCTTATTTTTTTATTTATTCCAATACAAAAAACTTAATATAGTACAAAATTAAGGTGCAACAAAATCTCTTCCGAATTTATCCGTGCACCAGTAAACAAAAAATAGTTAAAAATTTATACAATACAATAGACAAATGAACAATAACATAACAAAAAATTAAGTCCATATGTACCAAGGTTTGTGTAAATAAATAACAGACATGAATGTTGAGTACAAAAAACGGAAAAAAAAAGTCGCTCTGTCCCTATCCATCTCCGCAATGATCCTATCTTGCATCTCAGTCTATAGTCTCAGTCAGTCTCGACCCGACCCGGCTTTGCACGGCTATATTATGCATGTATTATACATATAAACCTTTCTATTCAATCGCTCTATCTATTAAAAACCCATCAATATCCGTTGCGTAGTTTTAAAGATCTAAGCATACATAGGGACAGACAGCGGAAAGTGACTTTGTTTTATACTATGTAATGAAGATGATTTTTTTTTCGAAATCAACAGGTTAAATTCCTGACTTTTGTAGTTATAGTTTTTGTCAACACAGGGCACGCAACTCCTTTTAGAATTTTTCGCTATCTCTTATAGTCTATACTAATATTATAAAGCTAAAGAGTTTGTTTGTTTGAACGCGCTAATCTCAGGAACTACTATCTCAAATTGAAAAAATATGTTTGTGTTGGATAGTCCATTTATCAAGAAGGGCTATAGGCTACTTTTTGTCCCGATATTCCTACGGGATCGGGAGCTACGCGGGTGAAACCGCGGAGCGCTGCCAGTTTATAATATTAGTAGGATTATAAACCTGAAGAGTTTGTTTGAACGCGCTAATCTCAGGAACTACTGGTGCGAATTGAATAATTATTTTTGTGTTAGATAGTCCATTTATCGATTAAGGCTATAGGCTACTTTACATTTTGATATTCCCACGGGATTGGGATAATCCTGAAGGCCCATGTAAAAAAATCATCCTGTATACGTTTATATTGTTGAGTGACGCTTAATTTTTATTTTAAATTAGTTTTTGCCCGCGACTTCGTCCGCGTAAATGTCCTAAATGGACCAAGGAATCACGTGGTCCCATACAAACTTTGTACCCCCTTAGGGGTAGAATTTCGGAAAATACTTTCTTATCCGATGCCTACGTCACACAAAAAACACAACCTCCAAGTTTCATGTCTCTACGATCAGCGGTTTAGGCTGTGCGTTGGTCCGTCAGTCAGTCAGTAGTTCAGGACAAAGCATTTTATATGTATAGATTATCCTACTAATATTATAAATGTGAAAGTTTGTGTGTGTGTGCGTGTGTATGTTTGTTACTCCTTCTTGAAAAACTACTGAACCGATTGCGATGAAACTCGGTATCTAGATAGCTGGAGACCTAGATTAACACATAGGCTACTTTTTATCTTGATATTCCCACGGGATCGGGACTTACGCGGGTGAAACCGCGGGGCGCAGCTAGTAATATTAATATTTGTGAACTTTAAGAAATAAATCTATATTATCTTTTTGATATTGTTAGTTAAAATGGCGTCTGATATCTGGCGGTGGTTCCTGCGTGTACGTGGTCGGTGTCCGCGACTGCGGCGCGCTGGCCGGGCTGCGTGCGCGTGCGCTGCGCTCGTCGCTGTGCGCGCTGCGGCGCATGGCGCGCGCTCTGCCCGCCGCCGTCACGCACGTCACCGCCAGGAGGGTCGCGCCGCACAGGGCCGTCGCCGAGGTCATCATTAAGAAGGTAACAATCAAAAGGTATTCAATTAGAATAGAAGAATATAACTTGACACTGGCTAAATGCACAAGCCGTGCGAAACCATAATTAAAAGAAAAAAAAACAATAGGTGAGCCACACCACTATACGAGAAGAAGAAGGCCTTATTATTGTCTATACATATAAAATCTACAATAAAGTCCGCGAGGCAATATACCCATCTATAGTTACGTCACAATAACAGGTTTTTTATTTTGTCAAATAAAATAGTGGAAGTTAAGAATGTCATAAATTGAAAGATTTGCACGACTAATGTCAAAAAGAAAAAAGTCCAAAGCCAATGTCCAAAAGTTATACAGTCCCATTATAAAAATGTCTAATTATTAAAATGTGCAGTAGTAAAAAAAATACAACTAAAAAATATGTTTTTTTACAGATAGCAGATCCACAACAGAGCGTGGAGTTGAGGATAGCAGTGATGGGGGCTAACGAAGCTGGGAAGTCTACACTCATTGGTGTCTTAACACAAGGTACTTACAATTTACAAGACGACTCAGTTGGCACAATGGTCACCATGCCGGACTGTCAAACAGAAGGTTGCGGGATCGATACCACGTCTCAGACAAGTATTTATGCTTAGATATTTGTCTGTGGTCTGCTTGTTTCTATGTATTATAAGTATATATTTACAAAATAATAGTATTATATGTAGTATATGAGTTGTCTAGCACCCATAACACAAGCCTAGTTACTTAGCTTGGGGCTAGATGACGATGTGTTGAATGTCTTGCAATATTTATTTATTTATAAATAACTAGCAGTCTGAGCAAACGTATTTTTCCAAAAAAAATAGATGTTGTTCAGTTCTCAATTCGTTAGGACGAATATTAGAATTTACTATAGCCCCTGACTTGACGGACTATGACGACTTTGACTGTTTTGAAACACTTTAGGCCCGATTTATGAAAAATCGGGTCATAATTTGATGCAAAATATAACTTGACACTGGCTAAATGCACAAGCCGTGCGAAGCCATAATTAATAAAAAAAACCATAAAGTAAACGATCGACGCACTACTGACAGCAACATGACACACTTGACGTCACTTACCATAGACAATTCAGATTCCACACCACCGAGTATATATCATGATATTTGTGTGTAATTTCTAACATAATATATATTATTGTAAATTGAAGGTGAATTAGACAACGGTACGGGCAGCGCACGTCTGAACATGTTCCGACACCAACATGAAGTGAAGACAGGCAGGACTTCGTCATTGAGCCACGAGATACTCGGGTTCGATGCTCAGGTAGATAGATAGATAGATATTCATTTAAAAACGAAAAGAAGATCGTTTCCCTATGTAATATTAGTATAGAATTAAGACTTATCAAAAGAGTATTTAATTTTGTGTTATTATGCCTACTTGTAATAAAACTTCTAGACTTCTATAGTATCTGTTAGGACACCTATGGTATTTATTATAACTTCTGTAAAACCCATCAAAATACCTTCATTCTCCTTCAGGGTAACGTCGTAAACTACGGTTGTTCGTCTCTAATGACAGCGGAGCGTATCGGAGCGAGAAGCGCTAAACTTGTCGCGTTCCTAGATCTAGCGGGGCATAGCAAGTACCAACGGACGACGAGGCTCGGCCTCACTGGATACTCGCCGCACTACGCCATGTTGACGGTAAGTTGGGGTAAAATTGGTTAATATTAATCAGGTTTACCGTTTGGTAAAATTGATTAATATTAGTCAGTATAATTTTTTAATTGTGAGCTAATTTCAGTGATTTTCATAATTAATTATATTTACAAAGTGATTAATTTAAAAGTACGAATTCTACTTTACGAATGATAAAAAGAAATTAGATAGAAACAATGTTTATTTCTTTCCACATTGTTATTTTTTTTTTTTTCAATACCTAGCAAGGTACTAGAAACTGGGGTAGGAGTACTTGTGTTAAAAATCCTATTATTTGGGCCAAAAAATGCAATAGCTAGTTTTTTAATTTAATATTACTATCAAAACACATTTTTGCAATAATTCCGCCTCTTATTTTCCTCAACATTCCTCCTTACCTTGCTCCATTTGCTATTTACCCGACTGCAAGAAAATGGTTTTTTTCGCGCCTATCTTTGTATGTCTGTTATATTCTTTATCCCCTCATATCTTCCAAACCACTCGATGGATTTCTTAATTTATGGTATCGATAGATTCGTCTCATTAGTCCAAGTTTTCTTATTTATTCTAGATATCAGCAACAGCAGGTATATCACCAATCACAGAGGAACACATGGGCCTGTTATTGGCTTTGAAGTTACCATTCTTCGTTGTTATCAATAAATGCGAGCTAAATGCAACGGCTGTCAAACTATTGGTGGCTAGATTGGAGAGTATGTTGGCGAGCCATGATAAGGTAAGAACAATTAATTTTTATCAAATTTACCAAATGGTAAATTTAGAACAGAATAGAAATAATATAATATTATTTATTTGCAACAAAAACAGAGATTACTAAGTCGAAATTTAATTAATTTTCCTTGAAATTATGGTTCACTCTTACTAGTTTTTACTAGCTAATTTCATATCAAGTTTCAGCCATGTTAAGGTTATAAATGTTATTATTAATACAATTTACCATATGGTTAATTGATTATTTTGATTAAAGTTACAAATTTAAGCCGTATTAAGGTAATAAATGTTATTATTAATACAATTTACCAATTGGTAAATTGATTGTATTGGTTAAAATTATCAAATTTAAGCCATGTTAAAAGGTGCGAAAAGTATGTCTTTACTGAATTATATATAATTGGTATTTTTTTTATTTTGTCTGAGATTATCAATATTTTTCAGAAACCTCTGCTAATAACGGACGAGAATTTGGCGCGAAATTGTTGCGCGCCACAGAAATTGATCCTCGATTCCATTGATAAGGACAATAACAATCAAAACGAAGAGTCAAATTAGTAAGTAATTATAACATTTAGCTGTCTACCGCGGGTTTCCTCGGTTTTTAGGGTTCCGTACTCAAAGGGTAAAGACCCTTTTACCTAACTCCACTGTCCGTCTGTCTGTCACCAGGCTGCATCTCATGAACCGTGATAGCTAGACAGGGATAAGTTTCACTGATTGCCGCTAAAACAACAAATACTAAAAACAGAATATAACGACACCCTTCGTGCGCCATCCCGACTCGCACTTGGCCGGTTATTTGTAATTTTTTGTAACTCCAACTTGTGCCATTTCTATAGATATCGTTAATTATATTAGCAAGCCGTTTAGGGCTACTTCTGTGCGCCTAAATAAACAAATTTTGTTCTACGACTTTTGGAAATACCTACGAACATTTTTTTGAAAAGTTTAGGTTAGGTTTACCTGAAAATCTGCTGTTCCTCACACAGAGAGGTCATTAACCTTAAAATTTTACTTATTTTTTAGTTTTTTTTAACTGTTCTTAGTCTGAATCACCTTTGTTTTAAAAAATCAGCTGTTTTTCGAATTTGCATAACCTCAAAAGTCGTTTACGGTGCATAAAAGTAGCTCTTAACGGCTTGCGAGTACCTACCAATAACCCTATATATAAAATTCTCGTGTCGCGGTGTTAGTTGCCGAACTCCACCTAAACGGCTGAACCGATTTGTATGAATTTTTTTGAATATATTCGTTAGATCTGAGAATCAAACATTTTTTATTTCATTTTTCCATTTTTTTCTTTATATATATTTTTATATGGCAAAACAACGTTTGCCGAGTCAGCTAGTAACCTGATATTAATGTAACCTAATATATCTTCAGTGAAGCCGGTACGGTGCCAGTGTTCCCCGTGTCCTGCGTGCGCGGCTGCGGTCTGGCCGCTCTACATGCGTACCTGCTTGCCTTGCAGCCTCCGCCTCAACAGCACGGCACGCCGCCCGACCAGGTCAGCACACACTACTGTTTATACTCTTCTTCCTCTTTTCGACTCAGTGACGTTCGACCAGTCAAATTTTTACAGCCCAGTAGCTAGCCACTACAACTACAGCAGCGTTGGCCTTTATCAGGTCCTCCAATGTGCAGGTGTTAGGGCACAATGGGCATTGGAGTAGGTGCACCATGGACTGCGATGGGGCTCCACACTCGCATTGCTCTTCAGTCGCTGCAATATACCCTTGCTCAAGTTTTGTCTGCAACGGCCTACTTGAGTCCGGAGTCGGTTAAGTGACTCTGAAACTACAAGAGCTACGAGTCTAAAACACGCTTCGAAAGGATTTTTGGAAATTAGATTTTTACTGTTATTAGTTTTATTTTTTTTGTTAGCCTATATTGTCCCACTGAAAGGCCTCTCTAACATCTTTCCAAACATTACTGTCTTGTTAACGTAGTATTCATATCTAGTTTTAAGTGTCCAAAGTTAGGCAATACAACGATTTCCAAAGGGGTAAAAACCCCTGATAAAGTTTGAAGGTGATAATTAAAATTTATATATTTCAGGAAACGTGTGAATTCCAAATAGACGAGATCTTCCATGTTGGCGACTCGTCCGGACCGGTCGTTGGAGGACTCTTGACTAGGGGACAACTGTATGAAGGAGATAAACTATTAATTGGTAAGTGTTTAGGGTGCAGCTTTGCGTAATGTACTGTCCTAATAGCCCATCATGTTACCGATGCGGCCTAAATGCTATGAAAATCGCGATCTTGCGACCATTTCGACAGGATCGTGTGACAATTTTGACAGCAATTTCATAGTATTTAGGCCGCGTCGGTCGTGCTATGACCTATGAGATTATGCTAAAACATATTAAGCTAAATAATAATAATGATCCACTACCATCCCATCACATGCCCAAGTAATTTTCTCCTGTAGTTTATCAATCTATCCAAACCGGAGGTTGTCCTCGGCTGCCATGATATGGGACAATAATGTTGGCCTTTATATTAACTAATCTGGATGATTTATACTGCGCCAGAAACTTTAATATAGGAACATTAAAGTTATTATTTATAACTAGCAGTGCTCTGCGGTTTCACCCGCGTAACTCCCGATCCCTTGGGAATATCGGGATAAAAAGTTACTGTCGATAAGTCAACGTATCCTCATAACAAGTTTTATTAAAATCGGTCCAGTAGTGTTGGAACTTATCCTCTCAACTGGCAGAAAAGGTTGACTCATACATTTTCATTATGGCGCCATCTGTGTGCCAGTTGATGAATTATTCGTTACACACATAAAAATATATCCTCTTAATAATATTAGTATTGATATATAGATAAATTTGTCGTGCCCAGGTCCCCTAGACGACGGCTCGTTCCGTCCAGTGTCCGTCCGTAGCGTGTACCGCAACCGTGTACCGCACGGCGCCGCACGCGCCGGGCAGCCGGCCTCCTTGTCTCTACATACACCTTGCCCTCAGGTATACTATACTGTACATAAATATTATATAAGCTACAACACGTCCACTGCTGAACATAGGCCTCCACAAAGACTTCCAAAACGATCGGTCGCATGCTCTCTGCGTCCAACGACTTCCCGCTACCTTAATTAAGTCGTCCATCTAGTCGGATGCAGTATCGCGGTTCGCTTTCCGTTACGTGGTCTCTAGTCCAAGACATAGTTAAACATAGTGGTAAATATGATTAAAAACGTAGGAAATGGGAAAATAAGTTAATAAAGTATACATTGTAAAACTAATGATAAAATTGAAGTATTTGGTAAAATTGGTTATAGTAAAATTGGTTAAAATAGAAATGGTAAATTTGGTAAAGAAAAAATAGTAAAAAAGGGTAGGGCAATTTCAAATTTACATAGATCTATCGAGCTCGAAAATAAAACTTCTTGCAACGAAATTAATCCATACTTTTTGACAGGAAGCTAAACTGGTGTTTCAAATTTTGACAAAAATGTATTGACAAGTCTAGATTTAATGAGATCGAGATTTTGCTCACAACTGGCTAAATTATTAAAATCTCTAATTGTAATTATCCAGGTTCGTCCAGGCATGGTCTTACTCGCTATACCGGACGGTTATAAGCAAAGCAAGAGGCCGACGTGGGGAGGATGTACCTCCCGCTGCAAGACGAAACAGGAGGTCAGTCATACGTCATTAGGTTCCTTTTGGATTAACTAAGCGTTTTGTAATGTTTTTTAATGGTTTTTGGAAGACATTTTTTTATTTGTTTTATATTGATGATATGATTATGTCCAGTCGTGACTTCAAAAAAAAAAGACGGGTTGCACTCCGGGAGTGCCGGCAGAAGTGAAAACTTGATTATTAACGTTGAGCATGTTTGATATTTTGGAATGGTTAGGGAATAATTTTGCACCAATTGCTTTATCAGTATAAAAGTACTATCATTTATGTGGTAGAATACAATATTCATTTATTGCGCTATCGTACACAAACATGACAATTTATATTACATTAAAAATTTTACACTTTAAAACTATAGCTGTCTACTCTCCATCCGTCTTACGCTTTTTCGATCAGGTCACGTGTCCTGACGCCTTACGCTTTTTCGATCAGGTCACGTGTCCTGACGCGAGTTTAAGATTTTATACCCATTACAGAAAAAGTGCTCAACGCCGCTAAAGAAGTTTTCACTTCAAAAATACTATTCATTAATTGGATACTTACTTATTTTATTAGTGCTTGCAAATTTGATAGCTATATTTCTTTTTAATAATATTTTTAACAAGATGAAGTATTTTTTCAAACAAAAGTTTAGAAATTGATAAACTCCCCAAAATAATTCTCCCCGCATCAATATAGCGGTGCTCTTATTCAACTGAGCTACGGGGATGGTGGGTTCAAATCCCACCTAGGAAGTTTTATTTTGGAGTCTTTCATTTTCTAATAGACTATTCTCTATACCCCAACAGATATCAGAAATGATAAAACTACAACAATCCCCCATTATAAATAACAAAGATCGCAAACATAAGAAACATAAAAACTTACTCCAAGATCTAGCTAAAGTAGAAAACGAACTCATAAAAGACATAGAAAATGACAATTGTAATATATTCAAAGAAAATTATATACAGGATAAGAAAACTGAAACAAATTACATAGAAAATAAACCAATCTTAAAGGAAAATGAACCAAAAGACATAAATAAGTACAAGAAAAGTGAAACAATTTTTATAGAAAGTGAACCAGAAATAAATGATCTCAAATTGTACAAGAAAAATGAAACCAGTTATGTAGAAAATGAACCGATATTCAAGGAAAGTGAATCAAAAAGCTTAAACTACAAGAAAAGTGAAACCAATCATATAGAAAGTGAACCAGTCTACATA
Source organism: Idaea straminata (assembly GCA_951213275.1). Taxonomy (NCBI): domain Eukaryota; kingdom Metazoa; phylum Arthropoda; class Insecta; order Lepidoptera; family Geometridae; genus Idaea; species Idaea straminata. Next base: position 8,337,581 of record OX577872.1, read on the forward strand.
AAAAATGATATAAATAATCTAACGTACAAGAAAAATGAACCAAATTACATAGAAAAGGAAAATGAACCAATATTCAAAGAAAATGAAACAAAGGATACGTTTAAGGATAAGATAACACAGGATATAAGTGATGAAGAGAATCAGGATAAACATATTGATAATGATGATTGCATTTGCGACGATAAAATATTGTTAGAAGACCCGACTGATCCGAGAGGATGTATATTCTTTCAGGTAAGTCTATACATACAACGCACAGCTAAGACGTGAAACTTGGAAGGTGTGTTCTTTGTATGAGTGGCATACGACAAGAAAACATTTTCCGAAACTCTACCCATTAGGGGTAAAAAAGGGGGGGCAACGTTTGTGTGGAACAACGAAACGTGATTCCTTGGTCCGTTCTCTTAGGAATATGGGTATATGAGGCTAAATAAATAAATTAAATATTTTTATCAAAGAAAAATATTACATACTAGCTGCGCCCCGCGGTTTCACCCGCGTTTGTCCCGATCCCGTGGGAATATCGGTTATTCGATTTTTTCTCGCCTTTTAAACCTTCCCTAGACCTCCACGAACATTTCAAGACTAAGATAAGATAAATCCGTTCAGCCGTTCTCGAGTTTTAATCAGACTAACGAACAACAATTCATTTTTATTTATATAGATAGATTACACTGGCTTTGCGTTACCACACGAGGAAGATCCTGTATCGTGGGGAAACTGTACTATTATTTTAGGGTTCTATATCCGAAGGGTAAAAACGGGACCCTTTTACTAAGACTTCACTGCCTGTCTGTCTGTCACCAGGCTGTATCTCATGAACCGTGATAGCTAGACAGTTGAAATTTTCACAGTTTTATGTATTTGTGTTGCCGCTATAACAACAAATACTAAAAACAGAATATAATAGTACGGAACCCTTCGTGCGCGATCCCGACTCGCACTTGGCCGGTTTTTTCAAGTGTTACTAAAATGGACATACGCATTGTATGGACGATGTTTGTCTATATACATATCATTGTTGGTCTAAGTTTTGTCTAAAAGTCGTTTGTTTTGTTATGTGTATGGTTCGTCTATGTTTTGTTTTTTCTATGATACGTATATGAAGGCGTACCCATAGATAAACAACTAAATACTACCGCGTACCTACCCGTCATACGTCAGATTGACTATGGTAATCAGTCAATCTAGCGAAGCGTGATATGTCAATGGATCGGGGAACGCCATCTTAGTACGCTTGGCGAACAGGACGGGCGTCCGCGAACCGTGCTCGTTCACGAACCGCTCTGAGTTGTACAATCATACTATTTTATGTTTAGTTTGAGTTATTGTGATGATTAACTATGTGTTTCTTTGAAAACTACGTGAATCTAGCTACTTGTAGTGTATGAATAATACTGGCTGTCATTGGATGACATTGTTCTTAACCCTTACTTTGTCCACTTCCTAAATTGGTACAAGATGAGTAAAGATGAAGGCTATCCTGGCTTTTCATATATATTTTATCTATGACACGAATTAACGTTTTTTTTTTAAATTCCAGGCAACAGTACATGTCCTGCGTCATTCTACAGCGATATCACCCGGGTTTCAATGTACCGTTCATGTTGGGAATGTGAGACAAACTGCTATCATCGAGGTGAGACTGACTGACATAACTGACATGACTGACACGACTGACACGACTGACACGACTGACACGACTGACTGACTGATGGATGGATGGCACGTCATATTAATGCACCCTCTGTGGGTTGTTAAGTTTATTGCATTGAGGTTGTAACATTCTGGCATTGTAAACGGACAACCATTTTAATGTCTTTTTAGAATTTAAAAAAAATCAATCAGTATCGATATGAAAAGAACTTACTTAGTTACGCTGGCTCAGCGACCCGAAGTGGATCTTGGCTTCGACACCAAAAGACACCATTGCACCCTATTCTGTGCCACTTCAGCTGCCTTACAGGTATTGTTGGACTTGGTCAAACCGGCCAAGTTCTTCCAACGGGCTGTGTCTCCTGAGGTCGTCCCAAATACGCCTACGAAAAGCAGAGCCATTAAATTTTTTTTAATTGAAAATGTTCCCATTTAAACCTTAACTGCAGCCATAGTGAAGACGTTTTCACGTCCTCCACTGCGGCTGAGCCCCATCTTAAATTCCCGTAGGGTATAATGTCGCGGGACAACGTACTCCGCGCCGGAGGCAGCGCCTCCGCGTTGTTCCGGTTCGTGAGGTGTCCGGAGTACCTCGTCAGGGGGAGGCAGCTGCTGTTCACGGCCGGCTTGGGGACCAGGTGAGGGAACGACTGACTGACTGACGGATTAACGCACAGCGTAAACCGCTGATCGTAGAGACCTGAAACTTGGAGGGTGTGTTCTTTGTATGACGTAAGCATCCGATAAGAAAGGATTTTCCGAAATTCTACCCCTTAGGGGCGATAAAGGGGGGCAAAGTTTGTATGGGACAACATGATTCTTTAGTCCAATATACTTTTTTGCATTATTTAACAGAATTGATGGAAGACATGCTTCGTATTTTATTGAAATTCATTCCCTGAGTTAAAAAAGGAGTAGAAAGTAATTTTTTGGATGATTAGCTTCGAAGTTGATATCAATACTTCTTAGTGCTTTCGATTTTAATTACATTTTATTTTGACACATGTTTGACAAGTAAATTCGATTTAAACCGATGTCTTGCACAGTCGAATTTGTCATTAGAAGAAAAAAAAGCTAAAAAAAGTATTAGAATCGTTTTTGACTGCTAAGCGGACGAAGTCGCGGGCAAAAGCTAGTTTTCTAAATAAGAAACTTGCGTTAACAAAAAGCGTTATGTTTTTAAAATACGCCAATAGATTGCAGCACATATTATTCTTTAAAGATAGTATCACCCATGCGTTTTTTATTTTTTTATTTAAAATGTTTTTTTTTCTCCACAGGGGCACAGGACGGATAACGCAGATATTCCCATTTGTACCTTGAAGATTTTAAAATTGACATTATAATATTTTGGATTTAATTGACTGACTTCTATTAAGAAGTCGAAAAATAAAATAAGAAAAAAAATAGGAACGTTAAAAAAATAACAAAAATTTAGGAAAAAATAACTTTTAATAAACAAAATCTCAAATATTTCTATGAAAGGGGTTGTAACATTTTGGCATAGCAAACAGTCGGTCATTTTTAGTGTTCAACTGAAAAGGTAAAAATAAATCCTTTTATAATCACTTTCTTGTTTTTTTTTTATTTCGGCCACCTTTTAAATTTAATGTATAGAGTACATTAATGCAAACAACAAAGTCATGTAACAATATCTCGTAAAGTCAAATCATTGACTCTCCGAACTTAAACGCGATAATTTGTAGACTGTTTTCTCCGAACAAACACATCCGCGGCCGGAAACATTATCTCCTGGCAGTACCTGCATCTCACACGGTGAGCCACTCGTAGTCTCCCATCCTACGTAGCCAAACCGCTATTAACGCTCTCCTGGATTCGGAACCTGAATGTGATCTGTTCGCGGATGAGTGGAGATCGATATTGTCAGTATGTTTGAAGTTTTGTGAGAGATATGCATGTTACCATGATCAATTTTTTTTTGTCTAAGTCAATTAATATAAATGGTAATGTATAGTTTTAATAAATAATTAAATAAATGAAAAATTAATCTTAAATAATTTTCTTACATTAAATGACAGACAAACGTGATACTTTACGAAACATGGCGTTTGTTGTTGATATTAATGTCCTCTATAGGTATAGGTTAAAAAGGTGGCCGCGCAAAAAATAAAAAACAAATAATGAAGGTGACTACTATGCCAATCTCCATACTTATATGTTACTACCCCTTTTAGAACGATGTAGGTCTATCATATCAATATTCCCACGGGATCGGAACTTCGGATGGAGTCACGGAGCGCCAATAGTTAAAAATTACTAAATGTAGGATTAAATTTACTTCAAAGCCCCGTGGTTGCACCCACATAAAACACAAATTTTCATGTTTCAATTATTATTTGCTATTTGGATTAAAATAATTAATTAATTTTAAAATATATTGTTTAGAAAAAGGTCATCATTAAAAATGATGTTTTTTCTTTCAAGTTTTGGCTTAACACGACTCGTGCGTATGACCAAAATGTCGATATGTATGTACAATGTTTTTTGTAATAATAATTAGGTAAGTAAAGTCTGCTGCATAATTGCAGCCCACGGTAGAGTTCTAAAATTGCTATTAATGGCATGTTTTCATTAGGGGAGCCCAAGAGGGGATTTGAAGAGTTACTCGAGCGCGTCAGAAAACTATATGAGGAGAAACCTTATTCCTTGTAATGTACTCCTACCATATATAAACCCTTCATATAAGGGCGTGCTCCGAGGACAGCCCGTCAGATTAGTAAAAAAAAATCGATTCTCAGAAAAACTCGAGCGCGTCAGATTAAGGCCAGGTAAGTTAAATACATACAGAACAGCATATATTTCAATAATCTGATGATTTTAGCGTGGCATAAGGAAATAGGTGAGTGGCAAAATTGTAAAAAAAAAACGTCACTGTGAAATACTCGAGCGCGATTAATTTTTTTTTTATTTTGAAGGAAATCCTGTAAGAATTACAGAATAACAATAATCTGACGATTTTCATGGGGCGATGTAGCTTAAACCATAAATAAAGTGTGGTGCGTACAGCTGCTGAGAACTGGATTGAAACTCCGCGCTTCTGTTTCCTTCTCACTCTTTCTTTATATTTCACTCTCGTGTCACTCTCGCGTGAGAATCCTTTCATCCATTCAAAAGTTATTGCAGTTTGAAATTTCGAAAAATAATGTTTTATTAAACTTTCATCAGACTTTTGAGTTCAAAAGCATAAGACAGCTATCTTTATGAGCTCGGAGAGCTCAAAAATGAAAGAAGCATATATTTGAGTGCAATTTTAGGTGCGTAGATATGGTATAGCGGGAAGTTGCAGGGATGGCCTTTATGGCCTGGCGTTTTCCTAATTTTTTTCTTTCAAATTTTCAGATTAAGAATATTCCTTCATATATTTGTCAGATTATCATTTGGCACGACTAGAACATCAAGTTAAACCGTTTGTGTAAAAATCTGATGCGCTCGAGTATTTCAAGGTCACTTTTTTTTTTCACATTTTTAAAAATCTACCATGACTTTTGGCCACATCCAAATCGTCAGATATTTTAATAGGACACTTTTTTGAGTTTTCTAAATATTCCCTTCGAATATCTGACACGCTCGAATAACTTTTTTTTTTTTTTTTTCTACCCTTTTCTACAGCCATCCTCCCCTACTTACTCGTCAGAATAATATCTCTCGGTTGTTAGAAAAACAAAGCGGGTAAACACCGTGAATATCTGATGCGCTCGAGTATTTTTATGTGAATGATTTTTTTTAACATTTTTGAAAATTAGCACACGCTCTCCTCCTCACTAAAATGGCAAAATGCACATAAATTATTTTTCGTTTTAGGCCCAAATCTTCACAATCTAATCGGTCCCCATGACGCTTTAGTAACTGCAAATTTAGCGTACCGGGCTCCCCTACTATAATCATTTTTGTTTGATAAATTGATGAGTTAGAAGACTTTGAACTTCAACTAAAGCAGGTGTCTAGAATCTTGCTTGTGTTGGAAACATTCTTATAACAGCCGTTTTGGAGCTCTACGGTGAGTATGCAATTATGCAGCCGAGCTTATTTTTAATTTTCGTATGAAAATTTGATGTGTAGTAAAATTGAGTGTTACTGTTAACAAAAAGCGTTATGCTTTTTTATATAGGTACCTGAAAATAGATTGCAGTAGGTAGGTACTTGTTTTTTTTTTCGTTTTATTTTATGACTGTTTGGACAAAAACTTCCAAATTGTTATACTATGTATCAAAGTATAGTAGTACGAATACATCACGTGCAAAAACGAAATGACGGATCAAGACGGATGTAACGTCTTAAATATGACGTCATAAATCCATTCTCTTCGGTTCAAACAAGTCGTTTTTACGCTACCACTGCACACAGGGACGAAGGCCCCTGATTTTTTTTCTAATTTTAGCTTAAGTTTAGTTTTTTTTAAAGTAACGAATGATTCTCTCATATATTTTTTATTATTTCTATATTGTAAGGGAGAAATGAAATAATATCTTATTTATTAAAAAAAATAGGGAATTTTAGTTAAAAAATTGAACTAAAAAAATGGGTTTTAAGTACTATATTAACACTTATATATAGATACTTTTGACACGCTTATACCGAAATTGTATAAAATTCAGCGATTAAATCGCAAATGTATGCAATTTTGATAGAAATATTGATTCACACGCTTTTTATTGGTCGAAATTGTATAAAAAATCTAAAATGAATGCCTTTTTCTAGAATTAGGTTAACTGCCAGTGGCGAGGGGTCCTTACAACGCTATTTTTCTAAATAACACCTTAAAATCACAGTTTTAAAGTATCTAATCGTATCTAAAAATGTTATTGCTACCATTTGCTATGACTATTTTGTTTTTTGGAACGAAGTTCTTTATAGCAGGTCTGCGACGGGACCTATTTCATAAAAAATCTAATTTAATCCAGTTTGAGTGTTACGAAAAATGAAACGAAAAACCATATGATAAAAAAACTAATCTCTAACATATATTATAGCGATATCCATATATAGCGATAGTGTCTGTCCATCAAAAGGAACTTCGTTCCAAACGCGTGTCCCGCAACACTTTTTTTTTCGTAGAACTCAATCTCTTACGTGTTTTTACCGACTTACCTTTAAAGAAATTTCATCCCTCGCCACTGTTACCTACACTGAGAGAGTGTCTTGCTGTCCACGAACCGCAAAAACTACTGTAGACTTCCCTTCGTCTAGTCAACTCCAGTAGCACATAGTTGAGTCGTCACAATCTATATACTATCTATTCTTTGTATTAATACTTATCTTTATTACATCCATTTTATTAATCTACAAAAAAATAGAAACGCTTTACTGCTTACTTATTTTCTATAAGTTCTTCGTTGCACAGTCATTAAATATAATTGGTAATAAATAGCATGTCTTTGTTTTATTTCATGTATTAAGTACTAATTCTAGGTGCGCCATTTTGGTGTAAAAAAATCAATACTGATGGCATTTACGGGTAGGTACCAAAAAGCACCCGTTCCCGCAGCCCCGACATCACGGCGAGAGAGGAACCGGTGGAGTTTTAGTGGGTAAACCTCTGGCCGCACACCATCACAGGCCAGTAGGGAGCCCCACATACCCTCGCTACTCCCCCCCCCGGGGAGTGGCGGGATGATGCATAAGGCGCATTTCTCCACCTTAAAAAAAAAAAAAAAAAAAAAAAAAGGTACCAAAAAGCAATATGCCTTTTGAAAATATCGAAAGAGGCGTAGTTATTCGAGAGTTATTCCAAATCTTGATAAACTCTGCGGAAGTAATTATAATTTATTTACGTACGTACCTTATTAGTTGTAATAATTTGAATATTTACCAGATTTATGCCAGAACTCTGGAGATTTCTTGCTATTTGTAGCACCATTCTAGAAAATTTATTTTTCCCGCCATTATATAGTAATTTTTTAAATCCTTCGACCAATTACCTATTCCTCTATGTTTAAATCTCAACAAAATCTTTTTTTTTTGCGGAAATTATCGATTAATTTTTGCTTACAAAAACATCGAAGCAAAAACAATATGATCTTGTAGAGAGCCCTTAGTTTTTTTTCTTTTTAGTCTGTGGCATATTGGAATCCATTCATCATAGAGTAACTTATATATACTCCATTCATTCTGTCCATTCGTGTAGCGGCAAAAAGTGTAAACAATGTCGATTCAAGTAGAAAATAATCTAAAAAATACTGAAAATAGCGAGATATTCGAACAAAAATCACATTACATTCCTTGTAAAATAGAAGAAGATGGCCCTGCTAATGTTGAAAAGTACTTCGAACCTTATATTTCGGAGAAAAACGGCGGTATTGTTACTAAATTACATAGCTATGTTAGATTTAAGCGCTTTTGTATTAATAAATCAGCTGCAAAAAAACTAATTAAGCATAATCAAAGGCAAAAATAACTAACAGCATCTATTTCTACACAATATTTATGAAAAAATTGAATTTTATATTCAACTAGCAAACCCGGCGAACTCCGTTTCGCCACCAGATTTTCCTGAATTTTCTTTGCTATAAACCTCACGGAGCCCGAGACCTTTCCAACGAATGCAAAACCGTGGAAATCGGTTCGTGCGTTCTGGAGTTATAGCGTCAGGAAGGAAAACCCGACTTATTTTTATATATTCAATAAAGGTTATAATTTAGTATCAAAACTAATAACGCCCTGCGGTTTCACACGCTTACATTATCAAGTTCAAAATTATGTTACTTCTAAAAATTTAATAAATCCTCATACCAATTTTCATCAAAATCAGAGCAGTAGTTTCAGATCTTGTTCATTTTACAATAACAAAAGAACGTCTTACTACAGATTCATATAATTCATTTTGTAGAGTTAAAAGCAACATTTAGAGGCTATCCCCTGGATGGGGCGAAGCACCCTCTACCTGAGGGCTACAGAGCTGTCCTTGTTACCGAAGCTAAGAAACCGCTCGGAGAAAATAGTGAACGAAGATTTCAGGTAATTATCAATTTCAATTTCATTTATTCACAAATAGAGTATGGGATTTACAAATGTCATAAATATTGGTTATGCTATTTAACCTACTTTAGGTATGTGATCGCTTCAAAGTCTGTGCCTATTTATGCTTAGATCTTTAAAACTACGCAGTGAATTTAGATGCGTTTTTTTTTATTAAATAGAGTGTCTCTAGAGAAAGGTTTTAGTATATAAAATAAAACTACTACGCGTACGGAGTCGCGGGCAACAGCTTGTTATTTTATATATTGTTATCCAGGTGGCGGGTGGATTCAAAGAGCTATACTATTGGAACTGGGACAAGAAACCTTCCAAGAACGACAACTTGGTGAAAGCCATGGACTGGATTGAAATCTCTGAAGCTGTGAGCACATACAATAATGCAGGACACTCTACACAGCGCCATCTAGCGCTACACTCAATATCTATACTTTATATTATAAAGCTGAAGAGTTTGTTTGTTTGTTTGTTTGAACGCGCTACTCTCAGAAACTACTGGTTCGAATTGAAAAATTCTTTTGCGTTGGACAGTCCATTTATCAAGGAAGGCTATAGGCTACTTTTTATCCTGATATTCCCACGGGATCGGGAGTTACGCGGGTGAAAAAGCGGGATAACTAGCCTATAACATAAAAATGAATCGCTTAGCGCAAATCTCGAGAACAACTGAACCGATTTCGCTAATTCTTTTTTTGTTGTGTTTGTTATTGTCAGGAGAAGAAAAAAATAAACCGCGGGGCGCAGCTAGTATTTTATATAATTAAATTAGAAACATTTGCATGAAATCGTCTTAAAAACTAAGTTAGGATGTATGTCTTAGGAACGCGTTCACAAATGAGAAGACACAAGAAACTAAAGGTTCCTTTTAGGGCTCTGTACCTCAAAAAGTAAAAGAGGAACCCTTTGATCACTCTCTTGTCAGTCTATTTTTCTGTGATCATGCTCACAAAGGTCAATATCCTACTAATATTATAAATGTGAAAGTTTGTGTGTGTATGTTTGTTACTCCTTCCTGCAAAAACTACTGCACCGATTGCGATGAAACTCGGTATGTAGAAAGCTGGAACCTGGATTAATACATAGGCTATTTTTATCCCGATATTCTCACGGGATCGGGACTTACGCGGGTAAAACTGTGGGGCGCAGCTAGTTACACATACCTATTTATGAATTTTGTACTGGAGCAATTAAAGTCATATCCATGACTTCAGATAAGCAACTAGGCTTCTACTTTGGTGGCGAGACAATGGATAGAATACTTATATACTTTGCCTTGTAGAAACAAAATATCGATCATACATCAAAAGTGAAAATCGAACCCGCAACCTTTTGCGTTGTAAGGATGTTTACTCAAACAATAAAAAATAGTCGCCGCAACGTATGGAACCAAAAATCACATCAAAATCGGTTCAATAATTGATATTTTTTTGTTTCAGCTACATGGCGACTGAAAAAATAGGTTATTTCTTGTTAAAATAATAAACAATTGAATCACTTTTACATTAAAATAAATAAAAGATTTTGTTATATATAATATTTAAAAATATTTTATTTCTATTCCTAAACAAAATGCAATTTACAACAAAACTTACATCAAATAAATGTATTTTGCCAAAAACACCAAAACTATAATTAATATTAAAAAAAATATAAAACCTACAAGCCTAAGCTAACGTCTTAAAGGAAATAAAATAATAATGTAAAACTTTATACATATACAAGCCTTAAAATAAGGATTTCCTTCTTGATTTTATATGGGAACTAGCATTTGCCCGCGACTTCGTCCGCGTAGAAGTCGAAAACTTGAAGTAGATTGGACCAAATAATCACTTTTGACGACTTAATTAAGGTCGCGGGAAGTCGTTGGACGCAAAGAGCATGCGACCGATCGCTCTGGAAGTCTTTGGGGGAGGCCTATGTTCAGCAGTGGACGTCCTGTGGCTGATATGATGATGATGATGAATCACTTTTGTCCCATACAAACTTTGCCCCCCTTTTTCACCCCCTTTGGGGTAGAATTTAGAAAAATCTTTTCTTATCGGATGCCTACGTCACACAAAGAACACACTCTCCAAGTTTCAGATCTCTACGATCAGCGGTTTAGGCTGTGCGTTGATCCGTCAGTCAGTCATTCGGGACAAAGAATTTTATATGTATAGATACATAGGTATGGAAAAAGCAATACCTGCATAACCTCCTAACATAGAATATATAGAGATTATGATGATGTCTCCTTGACCGATTTGAACCACAGTGACTATTTCTGGCTACTAATGCAAAAGATGAGGAGCTTCGATGTTCAGCAGCTCGTCTATGCTGTGCTTTTTGGTGACTGGAGTACCCGATTTTTGCAGAGAATGTTCTACCGCATATTGGGCACGTAAGCACATCATTCACAGAATTATATGAAATGGCCGAGGGTGGTCTGGCCTTTATCGCGTCTTGTTTGAGGTCAAAAACAGCAACGTGCTGACGAGATGCCTCCACGTTGGGCTACCTTCTGCTCAAAGCAGGCTGACTCAATTTTGCATCTTTTCATAGCCTTTTCAGAACATTCTTATAGCTCAGATATTGCCCACCTTTGGAGTTCTGAAAAGAATATGAGATTGGCCATCCTGTCATTAAGCATTTGTGAGTACGTCATATGGCCTTGCAATTAAGGTAAAAATCAAGCAAAACTGTAATATGGCCTCCAACGCAATCATATTCCAATTGTATTTGTATATACTAGAACTCTTTATTTGAGTCCTTGTTGAGGATGGAGTAGACTACGTCCAGCATCTATACTACCCTCTCAGCTTAGTCGACCGGTGTCCAAAGGAAAGAACTTATCAATATTTCTGGAGACAACTAAGCCGTAAATTGTGCAGTAAGGCGTACTATGATACTTCGTCTTACCTTAATGATAACAACCCATGGACGTGATTTTAGTTGCTCCATTTCGAATAATACTTTTAAATATTTGTAATATTGACCTTTGTGAGCGTGATAACTTAAAAAAAACCCCATGAGTTTCTTGTGCCTTCTTCTCATTGGTGGGCGCGTTCCGAAGGCACACATCCTAACTTAGTTTTTAAGACGTTTTCATGTGGTATATGTACAATTGTATTAAGCATCCAAAGAAATAAAAAATGTTGACTTTTGTGGGTTTAACGATTTCCTTCAGCGTAAGAGCAATGTCCATTAGATAGGTACATATTTCGTAAAAATTGGTGCATGGCCGGATTGAGCCACTTTTTTTATTTTAATAGACCTGCTATCTGTCCAACAGTTGCACCCTATTTAATGACTATCTGCAATCATTTTTTGATCATCTGCAGTCATGATTTGGCTATCATATATGTGGTTATTTTTAACTATCTGTTTTTATATGGCTTTCTGTGATGTTTTGATCATCAGTAGTCATTATTTGGCTATCTGTAATATTTTTTTTCATTACTCATACTCTGAAAGTAGGTCTAAAGGTGCCTGAAGAGCGTGTAGAAAGAAAAACTTTCAGCCCTAGGGAAAATCGCTTTCACTGACAGCTGTCATGTCAAATTATGGCTTCGCGCGGCTAGTGCATACTGCCAGATGTAGTATGCAGTCTCTCATTCATTCTCGTTATTATGAAGAATTTTATGTATTATTCGTAATGAAAAGCACAGTGTTTACCTCGGGTAAAAGACTCATTAAGTCCCTCGAACTATTAGCGCCCTCGCTACGCTCAGGCGCCAAACTCCGTCTCGGGACTCAATGAATGACTTTCACACCTAGGGTAACAATGTACTATTTTAATTATCTGGTATTATTTGGCTATCTGTAATCATTATTTGATCTTCTGTATTTGTTTGGCTATCTGTAATCATTTCTTGAGTATCTGTAGTCATTATTTGACTATCTGTGATCATTGTTTGATCATCTGTTGTCATTTGGCTATCTGTACTCATTTCTTGATTTTCTGTAGTTTGGCTATTTGTGATCATTTCTTGATTTTCTGTAGTTTGGCTATCTATTATCATTTCTTGATTATCTGTAGTTAGGCTATCTGTGATAATTTCTTGATTTTCTGTAGTTTGGCTATCTGTGATCATATTTTGATCATCAGTAGTCATTATTTGGCTATCCATGATCATTTTTTTATTTTCTATAGACGTTTCATCTTTAGACACTCTAGTAATAACTATAACACCTGACTTTGCCAGATGATCTGTGTTTATTATTAGATTATTTTCAGTCTGTCCGTCTGTAAGTCTTGTGATTGTAACGTCAGTGGCTTCGGCTTCATTAATAGTAGGAATTATATGATTATCGGTGCTTATTTGTTCTTTGTTTGAGTCGTAAGCAGCACCTTGTGTGTCTAATTCTATGATATATATTGATTTGTCCTTTGTATTTTCTTGTTTAGTATCTTCTTGTGTTTGTATAGTATCTTCTTGTGTTTGTATAGTTTCTTCTTGTATTTGTTCATTATTAAATCTTATTAGGAAAGATTCTGGGATTTCGTCTTGCTCTGAAAAATATGTAAAGTTAAATAAATATATCAGAGCATTATACACAGCGCCATCTAGCACCAAGCTAAGCAACTAGGCTTGTGTTATGGTAGCTAAATAACGGATAGGATCTATACTAATAATATAAAGCTAAAGAGTATGTTTATTTGTTTCAACGCGCTAATCTTAGGAACTACTGGTTCGAATTGAAAAATTATTTTTGTGTTGGATAGTCCATTTATCGAGGAAGGCTACTTTTCATTTTGATATTCCCACGGGATCGGGACTTACTCAAGTGAAACCGTGAAGCACAGCTAGTACTAAATAATTGTCTTCTTTAGATTTGTTTAGTTAAAGTACAGTCGGCTGCATCATTGCAGCCCCCGGTAGAGATCTAAAATTACTATTATTGGCATGTATTAATTCTAATAAGTTTGATAAATTGATGAGTTAGTAGATTTTAACATCACCTAAAGCAGGTGTCTAGAATCTTGCTTGTGTTGAAAACATTCTTATAACAGCCGTTTTGGAGCTCTGCAGTGTAAATATAGTAATTTTTTGAACGCCTAGATGTTTCTATATCAAGTTTTCGTATTGCTAGCTGCGCCTTGTGGTTTTACATGCGTACATGCTTCTCGATAGTAAAGACTACCTTGTTCCAAATTATCATTGAAAAAATTATGCAAAAAGAGAGATTTTTCTGTGTCTTTTGTTTGTAATAGGGTCCGATATTACTGGACTGATTTAGATTAAACTTGGTATAAGGATACATTGATTCATTCCCACGGGATCTGGGCTTACTCAGGTGAAACTGTGACACTAGTAAAATTACAGTGGCATTAAAATCTTACCTAGAATTCTATGGCCAACTTCACGTTTGAAAACATGTTGCTTTATAAGTATCTTATTAGAAAATTCTTCTCCGCATGCACAAATATACTTTGCTTTTGTTGTAGTTTCTTTAAACAGATGGTCTCTTAGGATGTGGATTTTCATATCAATCTTATCCGTACATATTTCTCTACATAATATGCAAATACCAAGCATATTCGGCAGTTTAAGGCCTTTTAAAAGGTTATGTATATTAAAACTTAGTAATACATCCTTCTTTGTTAACTGAAAGACTCTTTTCATTGATCTATTGATCTGTCTCTTTTCATTAACAACACGAGAAGCGTGTTTATCTAAATGTTGGTTATATAAGGTTTCTTTATTAGTTGTGTATTGACAGGTGTTGCAACGGTAGAGCATTGGATGACACTTGAGATGGTCGTGCAATTGGTCCCGACTCGGGTAGGTTGTGATGCACATATCGCAGACCGTGACCGAAGGAACGTCATGCTGTTGGAAATGGAACCAGACGTTAAGCAAACTAGACTTTTTTTGACATTTCGGACACTGGAAATATCTTTTCCGTCTTTTCTCTGCAGTGTCATATAAATGTTTTAACTCTATATGTATTTCTAGTATTGCTTTGTTGAAGAAGATGTGGTTGCAGTAGTCACAGATGTATATTTCACGTTCTACTCGCCTTGCTGTCGGTGAGGAATAGAGGTGTTCAGTTTTTAAATGTGATATTAGTGCTGAGTAGTTTGGTTGGAGTTTCATACATACCTGGAAAAAAAGATTAAGATTATACTGATTTTTGGAGTAAGAGTGGTGTTGGCCTAGAGGTAGAGACCTCGACTTTCATTCCTAAGGTTGTGGGTTGAAATCTTTGTTGGCTATACACAAATAGATTTTCTTAAACATTGCTCTCACAGTGAAGGAAAACCCCTGGCTTAGTTAACTCATGTATTGATGAGTTCGTTCCTCCGGATATGGTCGTCTAATCCGTGAGTGTGGTATAGGTGCTGGACACTAGCACTACAGAATCCTGAATGGTATTGATTAAAATTGCTGGCGATGTATAAATTCATCAATATGTGATGTGAAGTTAGCTTTTTCTTGAGCCTAGAAGTTAAGCTTTTCGTGTTTACCACACTAAAATTGCTTCGTATTACGTAAAAATCAGATATGGCTGGAGTAAACACGCAAAACATCTTCAGTTCTCGCCTTACATATAACCTAATTTTCTTCCTAAAATTTACTAGAATAGCAACCGACTTACAGTACAAAAGCGTTCCCTGTGCTGCACCTTAATAATCTCTCGGAAATGATGCCTTTTTCTATGTATTTCTACGTCTGTTTCCGTAATATATTTAACACTGTCTGCAGGGCACATATCACAAACGTAGCCTTCCGAACTGTGTTGTTGTATGATGCTGCTCTGAGGATCATCTTGGAACGTTCTAACGCAATCTGAGTAGCTGCGAAACATGATTTTATAGTAATTAAAAACAATATAAAAAGTAAAATTGGGGGCAAATCACGCAAATCCTTGATTGTTGAGAAAAGTGTGTACCACAGACAATTATTAATATTGGACAGTGTGACCAGTTTTCGAGAAAAAATCCTACTAAAATACTTCCAACTGAAAATAATTTGGCAGAAAAATTATATTAAAATACTTTTGATAATTTTTAGCAGTTACACTTCCAGTTACGCCATGATATAAGTACTAGCACTAGCAAAAGATGTACATTACTCAAATATTACTTGAACAATATTCTTGATTATTAATCCAAAAAAACTGCCAGAGTCATGATGAATTAATATTAACTTCAGCCTGTGCTTCAGCTAAGAAGCGTGCTATAAGAATATCTATTTAAGGTGAAAGGGTACCGACGCTCTCTCCATACAAACGTAGTCGACTGTTTTCTCCCTGGATAATGACACTAGCACAAATATTTTTGTGCCATAAAGCCTATAACTGCCATGACTAATCCCCCGAGTACCCTTTCCTCATAAATAAATCTCGAAAACTACGAAAGCTTAAGAGTCTGAAACTTGCATGGGGATTCCTTAAAGGACGGTAAGGGAGCTAAGGAAGTACTCACAATTTTTGGCTTTTCGACCTCAAGAAGAACTAGTAAAAGTAGCGGAAATTGAAGTTTAATCTGTTTACGCTACAAATCTCATTAAATCTATCTACGTAATCCTTAAACTAAGAAAAAAAGGAATATATCATTATAAATTCTTATTATTTAATTTACGGGGTTGAAAGTTATTATTATTTTGTTTACGGGGTCAAAAGTTAATAACATAAAGACACGAAGAATAAACGGTATAAATATTATGTTGCTGATTGTCGCTGCTATCTTGCTGCTATCGGATTTCTGGACAACGTCAATCGGATCAATCAGATATTAAAATTAAGCACACCTGTTGTATCTATCACCGTATAATTACGTAGGTAGTACGTACACGCACGGTGGTGTCGATTATTATTAAACTTATCATTCTTATTGACTTTGATAAGGTAAGAAGGGAAGTATCTTAGACATAAATTTACGCTTTTTCAATATAATTGCACATAAACAAATTCTCCGGGGAATGAACACCATAATCGTCAACATTTGGGCAACTTATACTTTCTAGCTATTACTTTACTATGTGTATTTCGTGTTCTGTTTCTTCCTGCATTGTTTATATGAAGTTGTCTATCTATCTCTAGAATTCTAATAATGTTTAGAGAGAACTTTAAGCTGTAATGGACATACTGGGAAAACTTTTCTTTTGCACTTTTGATAAAAAGCAGGCTTTATTTTTTTTGTGAACAAAAACTTTTTTTTAGCCTTGATAAAATTTTAATAACCTTGTTTTTGTGTCCGAATATACCACTAAGCCATTTACAATTTACGTATTTTTATGCTGTCAAAGCTTAAATATGTGGATTGATAAAGGAAAATAATGATTAAGATATCATAATCAAAAGGATTAAAAATATTAAAATACCCTATTTTTTCAAAAACAGATAGAATGTTTTTTTAGTGCTACATTAGAATAAAATTATTTTAGTATAATTGACTAGCGAAATACACTTATAAAATATTTTTCTAGTCGATTTAAGAGGCAAACGTCAAGGTATTAAAGAGGATATCGCTAACCGCTCAATAAAGGCTCAATATAATAATTGTAGGTAAACAAAGACGTAAGTAACAAATTACATGTTGTATAATATTTAGACAAATTATGGAACCAATTATCAGTAAATTTAGTTTTCATATAACATATTATGGTCAATCGCTAGGGGAAGACACAAATGCTTAACGTTTACAGAAGAAAACGATAGGTACTTAAATGTATGGAGAACACGACATAGAGTTTTTACTGGGTAACACGGTAAGGAGGTATTTACTTTAGGTAGGTATATTAAATACCTAATTCAAAGGATAAATAGGAATATTTCTAAACAAAAATAACTTTCATTTCCACATCATGGATTTACGCACTAACTAGGTATAATTCTACAATTTTTAATTAAGTTTCTCTTATCAAAACTCTGAAATCCCGCCATTTAATCAACTAATTAGGCTCTTAATCCCTTATTATGTTGTCGTATGATCGATTGTAATAATTCGATAAGAATTATATTAAAAATGCTGGAAAGGATGAATTCTCGCAGTTTTACATTCTCTTGTGGAAATGGCGAAGGTTCACTTTGCGATCTGGGTATCCGTTATAGCCGCTGTTGCGGGTATGTAGATTTTCGGGTATTTATTGTAAAGTTATCAATTTTTTTTCATCAACCCATAAATTAATTATATGTATTTCGGTTGTCTGAACATGCTTCGAATAACAAACTAATATTAATGTAACCTTATTAATTTGTGGATTTAATTTTTAGAAATATTTCAATGTATATTCAAAAAGTTTAGTAATGCGTCTGTACGGTGAGAGCAGTCACAAATTCAATTCTCGCCGCGTTGCAATTTTTGGAAAAACAATTTTCAAAATATTTCTGAAATTTATAATTCCATATTCTCCTATAGCACTCCCCACGGACCCGATCCGCAAGCTGTCCCCAGATTCCCGTTACCAATACGTGGAGGACGATGACGGAGTCCTCCATTTGGCAGACATGTGGGAGACAGTGGCAGACCTGGAGGAGATGCTGCGATTCAACCCCGATACCACGATACAGTACCATTTGTTCAGCAGGTAGGTACTCACATTTACTAATTCGCTACTAGGTATCCAGGTAATTTTGCTCAAGTTTGATTTTTTTTCCCATGCATCAATAATACCCTATTTTTCTATATTCGCGAGCAAAGGTTTTCACCTTTGCATACAAAAGAGGGGTGTGTCCACGTATCTGTCTGTGGCATCTTAGTTCACGAAGAGATAAACTGATTTTGATTTGAGGTTTTTTTTGTTTAAAGGTAATTTCATCTGACCAGCTATTTTTAATAGAAATGGGTAACAATTAAAAGTTATTAGCATTGTTCTAAGTGAAAATCGAAAGAGACCTCTACAGGTGTTAGCCTGTGGATGATCGAGAGTGGCCAGCAACTTTTGATAATGCTATTCAGGGCGCTGTAGTACCTAGGATATGTTATCCGAATGTCAGTACAAAAGTTGACTATGTATTTCTCAGACAAAACCCGTCAGTGAGCCAGGTGCTGGTGAACGGAAACCAGAACCTCCTGTCCAACAGTAACTTCAGAGCAAACCGGAGGACCGTCGTATGTATCCACGGATGGAGGGGCTCCGCCTTATCTAGCGTTAACTCTCAAGTCGCATTAGGTAAATTAATAGTAGTATTTTTATATGCAGTTCCTTCAGTATGTCCTTAGAAAAGACATTGCCTCATAGCGTGCCAAAGACAATAAAGTTATATGGAAGTTTTCAATGATTACTTTATTTTGTTTTATGGGGAAAAAAAATTGGTGAAACCGAGATATTTCGTCTTCAATACCTACTAAAAAACTAGAGAACACCGACTCTAACTAATCATGTAAACTAAACTAACTAGGAACTAGAGAACTAGAGAATAGAGTACTCATTAAGGCCTTTCAAAAGAGGAACACCATATCACTTTGTTGTCTTTGGGACAATTAAGAATTCATACTGAATGAGGCAATATCTTATCTTACATTTTCAGTAAATTAAGGTTAATCTTAACTAATTTTATAATTACAGAACTTTGTTTTTGTTTGTTCCCTTTTCACGGTCTAACGGCTGGACCGATTAAGATGTAAATTGGCATAGTAGTAGTTTAAAAGATGGAGAAGAACATAGCATACTTTGATCCCAAATTCTCGCAAGATCGGGGCTTACGCGGGTGAAACCAGGCGTTTAAAATAAATCTTTTATTTTAATTAAATGTTTTTCATAATATTTATTCAGCGTACTTCGCCGCGGAAGACGTGAATGTGATCGTAGTCGACTGGAACGCTGGAGCGAACACTATCAACTATGCAGCCGCTGTTGGCAACACTGTTACTGCTGGTATGTCTTATAGAAAACATCTAACCTACCTGCGAGCAAAAACTAAAATGATAAAATTAAGCTGACACATGCGCTAAAAGCATTGTAGATGTATACTATGTCCTTTTTTTTTCAAAATTTCTAGTATAAAAACAGCCCCTATTAAATTAAATTAAATTAGGGGCACATTTTTTCTACAATCATAAGTTTTTTGGACTGTTTATCATACACGGTAACAGAATGTAATATTAAATGTTTTTGATCAACATTAAATCAATTCAACAGTCATTGTAATTATACTTGAAAACAACAAAATACTTCAAACGACTGTAATAATCGTAGATAATTTCAAATATCAAATTTTTCCAGGTCAAAGTGTTGCCAGATTCTTAACCTGGCTGAACCAGGCGTCCGGAGCAAACCCCGGACAGTATCACGTTACAGGACACAGTCTTGGTGGACAGATGTCCGGGATCGTCAGTAGGAATATGGGTGGACAGATTGCTTATGTTACTGGTAAGATTTAGTTAAATAATAGTACCTAGTTTTTAACTTAATTATAATTATTATCTGCATAAAAAATACTTAATAGGAGACTGGTTACTGGTTTAAAATGGCTTTCTCTTTCTGAGCAAAAAGATTATTTTAATTTTTATAGCTATACTGACTGATACAAATTGCGTAAGTTAAATAAAACGTGGTTTATGTGTATACCTGCAATATCGCAGTAAGTCCCGAAGGTTGCCTGGAAGAAAGTTCCCGCCTTTCTGTGAAGGACGAGAAGCGTGAATGCCGCGGCGCGAAGACGCCTTTGACATTGACAAAATCATTTTTTTAATTATTCACTATTATACGATCATCCTATTTCCAGCTCTAGATCCTGCCCTCCCCGGCTGGATCACCCATAGCCAAACCTTCAAACCCGCCGATGGACGATACACTGAAGTGATTCACACCAACGCTGGAGCCCTAGGATACGCATCTACACTGGGACATGCGGACTTCTACCCTAACGGTGGGACTGGCATGCCTGGCTGTAATAGCATCAACTGTGACCATTCACGGTAATATTTTACATCTAAATTGAGAGTTTATACATCGACAACAACTTTAATCTATGCCATTCAGAATGCTATAGCACCTGGGTTTTGTATTTAGATGGAGTAAACTGCCCAGAGTGCCCAGCAGGTGCTAGTATAGGTATGCTACCTTCTCGGCTAAGCCAGAAGAAAGAACCCCTTAATACTTCTGCAGCCAATATAGCGTGGGTTTCTTGACGATGTTTTTCTTCACCGTAAGAGTAATACTCGTATTGATAGCGTAAAAAATCATAAGAAAACTTAATTTACTCACGGTCGCTGTGCGGGATTTTGTCTCATATTCAATTAGGTTTATTTCTTTATTTAAACAAGAAACAGGAAAAAGGTTCAAGCTGAAAACCAACGCTGTACAGCTGCGTTTCACAGCATATACTGAGTTTGCTCCTTTTGTCATTCCGATTTTTTTCTCTAAAAGTTGAATCATAATATGAGGATGTTTTCAGCGCATACTACTACCTCGCGGAGTCAATAAGAAGCGGTGGCTTCACGAGTCAGCGTTGCGCGAGCTATATACTAGCAATGGCCAATACTTGCAACTTGGGTGGAAATGTCCGCATGGGAGGCACTGCACCTAAGACAGGGTACGTTATATACTATAAAAATACAATAAGCTTTCAAACAGAGTAAACGGGATATTTACTCTGTTTTTACTTTACAAAAATAAATAAATATATTTACTAAAACTCACATACAGGATTACCTAGTTCAGGCATATGTGTTATATTTGTTCTCCTTAATATTTAGTGCTTAGTTTATTATGTAAAATGAGTTTTAATAAATATATTTGTATTTGTTTGTATTTGTACATTGTGTAGCTTGATTTTCAATGATGTTTCAAGCACCATGTTCACAAGACGTCTCGTGAAAATGTGGCTTGGAACAGCATCAAAAAATTATGTTATAGACCCGCAGATTTTAAATTAACGATACAAGTTAATGTCTTACTGAATGATTTTTACAAAAAACCGGCCGAGTGCATGTTCCGTACCATCATTTCTGTTTTTAGTATTTGTTGTTGCAACATCATCTGTGAAAAATTCGATTGTCTAGCTATCACAGGTCATGAAATACAGCCTGGTGATAGACAGACAGATGGACAAAGAGATAGACGGACAGACAGTGGATTCTTAGTAATAGGGTTCCGTTTTTACCCCTTGGGGACGGAACCGTAAAAATAACTAATAAAAACGTAATTTTCGCAAGCAATTACTTCGTAACATTTACGCCCGAATACTGAAAGACTACTTATCTTAAGTGGCGATTAAATTGGCTTTTAAGTGTATAATTCAATAGGATAAGAGCGTCTTAAATATTTGGGGGCCCCTAATATTTGAGAGTCGTTTGAGTTTTCGGGCGTAAGTCATTTAGGTGTTAATTAATAAATCCACGATTCCTTCCTTGTCTTCCAACCATTAATTTTTTTTTTCTTATTTACAGAACATCTGGCGTATTCTGGCTCCAGACTAACGCTGCACCGCCATTTTCAAGAGGATAAAAATTCTAACTACCTGCCTAACTTAGGCTAGCCTAGTCTTCGATAATTTAAGTAACAATATTATATTTTGTCTCGTTATTGAAGATTTTTTTTTACCTAATCACCGTTAATTACCTCTACATTTTATTTTGTATACTCAGCAAATGTAATATTTTATTTGTAATTATTGTTGTAATATTAATTTTCGTTATTAAATGCGATAACATTGATTTTATGCTGTTTTATTGTGGTTTTATATCAGTGCTTTTTTTCTGAGTATTTGAGAATTTATCTTTGTAGTATCATAGATCTGTCACTACAGCTCATTAAAAACTACTAATTTGGCAGAGTTTTATAAACAGGTCTCTCGAAGACTTTTTTACATATAGCCAGTGTCAAATATATTTTTTTTGCAAATCTTGTTTAAAAAACAAGAAAAAAAATCATGATATTTCTTATGGCTTGCCATCTAAAACACAGCTTTAAAATTAAATAAAAGCACAATAAAAGCTTTTAAAAAGGTAGCTAACACACTTGCACACTAGAACAAACGCTATTTTTATAAGTTTTTTTTTTAAAAGCTTGTCAGAATATTCTACCAAAAAAAAAACGTTGGCAGCACTGTGTATATATATAAAAATAAATATCTTTGTCTACGGTAGATGTTTTTTTGACACGCCTTGGGAAGTGTTTGTGCTGTGCTGTTTCTGAGCATTTTTTACTTTCTTTCGTGTTTTTAAGCATTTGTGGAATGTTTTAAATTAAATTTTAACATCTATATTTATATTGTGTTAATTGAATTTGCATTAAAACGTCGTAAAGCTACTAAAACGGAGTAAAAGGTAAATAACTAAACTGTCGATGTATAACCCTATCAAACATAGTAGGTCAATTCATTCGTATAGTCTTTCAATCAGCGTGGTATTTTTAATTCGGCCGAGTTACAGTTCAATGGAATCCTCTAATTATTTATTATTTCTGTGATTCTACGCTCTAAAATGAATTAATTCTTTATCGAAACTGTTGTTATTTGCTGAATAGTATTATCTCAGTGGTTTCATTTGGTGTATAGTTGTTAAAATTGTGAAGAAATGAAAGAAAACCATTGTTTTGCGTGACTCATTATCTAGGACGGTCTAAGTGGTGATTGTTCTCTCACGCACGACAGCCATACGATACGCAAGTTTTCTAGTAGGTACTTTAATTAACTTTGGTAATTGTTTAGCATTTCTATTATATTCACGAGTAATACGCAAAGTAGCACTGCTGCCTGATTTGAATGGTATGGTTGGACCATAGTGTATGCCCACAGTCTGTTTCCCCACAGTCTGTCTCCCTGTCTGTCTGTTTATCAGCTGGTCTGCTAACATATATGGACAAACAGAAACCTCACCCTGAAATGCAACCCTTGCAAACTAAAGATCAAGACCATGTTAGTGGAAAGGACAATGGAACTCCTCCAGCTGTAGACTGAATAAATAATTAAAATGTATACAAATGTACTAAGTATAGCTCAATATAACACAATCTCCATCCATACAGCCCCACCATTTTACAATTTGCCATGGTGGAGCTGCAGAGATGGAAATTATGTTAGATTGACCCTCGCAACCCGAAAGTCAGGGCCATGACAGTAAGAACACACTGAAAACCACTAGAGTTGTAGGTACACTTCATCATTGGTTTCTTTCATCAGATGCTTTATCCAGCGTCCAATATCGAGTTAAACACTTACTCGTAAATAGCTAGTAAGGCTGATATGGGAGTGCAAGCACCTACTAGATGTTGGGAACCGAGCAGCACGCATCTCAAGTTAGAGTAGCTCAATCTAATACAATTTCCATCCTGGCAGCTCCACCATGTCAACCCTAACAGACCCGTACGGTCAAACGGGGACCCTCTCCATGAAATGGGACCCTCGTAACCTGGAGATCAGAACCATGTCAGTGGAACGGACCCTGGAACCTCTCGTGCTGCAAGTCACTACCCTCGTCAATACTAAGGATAGGGATGCTAAGAAGAAACGACGTAAGTATTCTACTTTTTAAACTTACATGAATTGTATTCATATATACTAATATTTTATAGAGGAACGATTTGATTGTTTGTTTGCATTAACTAAGAAAATAAAGGACCGATTTTGATGAAACTTGGTATGAGGATACATTAGCTGCAAAATCAGATCAGATGTGAAAGTATCTCTGTCTGGAGCGGTGTTGGCGTAGTGGTAGATACCTTGACTTTCATTCTGAAGGTTGGGGGTTTGAATCCCGGCCAGGCAAAATTTTTGAGCACTAATTAACATTGCTATTTGACGACCCAGTTGGCACAATGCTCACCATGACTGACACCACGCCGGACTGCCAAACACAGGGTACTGCAATATTTATTTATTACGGTGTGCGGAAACATCATGAAATTCCGTGGCTTAGTTGGCTCCAGAAGTATTGACAAATTCTCTCCTCTAGACTTGGTCGACTAAGCTGAGAGGGTAGTAGGTGCTGGGCAAGCCTACTCCATCCTCACGCAAAAAGAACCTAATTAAAAAGAGTCTAATTGCAGAAAACAGCCTGTATACAACTAACCCTGTCTGTCACACTTTCACCTCTAAAACTACCAAATTGTTTCTCCTTCAGCTGGTAAATCAAAGCGTGCAAGTGCCCTAGTGGCTACAGTGGAACGAGCAACCGAAATCTTCATTGAACGAGGACAGTCCATCGCTTATGAGAACCCGGAGATCACGCAGCAGATGTTGGCTGCCGTTGAAGAAGTCAGGAAGGCTGGTGAGATATAACTAATACCTACTCCAGAAACATGGAGAGATCGTCCATGATGTCCAGTTTATACTGTGCCAATTGTGGCAAGCACAAAGATAACTACATTAAATAAATCTTGCATCCTGATAAGAAATCCGGGTTAAATCCGGTATAAGTTCAGCTTGGTTAAAAATCTTTTCCAAAAACCGAATAATGCAGTTGTCGCTTTTGGCATTTGACTTAGTTTAGTTTAGTTTAGTTTTACGGGGCTGTTTCCGCACTTAGCCTCATTATTTGGGCCATTGTGCGTGTGAGAATATCCTACTTGTCACTCCAACCATCCCAGGTCCTTCCAGAAGGCTAGCAGCCTTTTCAGGTTGCTACAGGCCTCCGGAAGAGATGCCGGCGATTGAAGAGACCGAGCCCGTTGATCTGCCACGCTACTGCACTCCATGAGCACGTGCTGTGGGTTTTCTTCTGCCTCCATGCATCCTCTGCACAGGGGGCTATCTGTGACACCTATGGTAAATAAGTGTTTGTTTAATGAACAATGACCGGTTATGACACCTATGATCGTCCGGATTTCGTTTCTTTTTAGTCTAATGATGCTGCGGGCAAATCTTTTGGTTGCTTCCGGAACTGCACTCTTTGTTTGCCTGCAGGTTTCGCTGTTTTTCCATTCTGTTTTATGTGCATCTTCAGTTTTTTGTCGTAGCCATGTTTTTATTTGGGCCTGGGGTATGGGCAATAGAGGTTCCGGACCATAAACTATTGCCGCGGCTCCCCTTTTGGCCAGTTCATCTGCTGCGTCGTTTCCCAAAGAGTTGCTATGCCCTTTTATCCATTGCAGCGTTACTCTGTTCGTATTTGCAATGGATTGGAGTTTGTTATGACATTCCATTATTAGGGCAGATGTTAGAGTATTGTTTTGTAGCGCTTGAAGTACGGATGCACTGTCAGAGACAATTTTGATGTTGAGATCTCTGACATCTCTGGCTGCAACCGCTTCTGCTGCTCTGATAATTCCAATGCACTCTGCTTGGAAGATTGTGTTTAGTTTGTCTAGAGTGGTTGATATTTTGATATTTAGGTCGTTCGAGAAGACGCCGGCTCCGGTACCGTCAGTGGTTTTGGAGCCGTCGGTATATATCCTAACTTCATCGATGCCAGAGCTATCTTTCGCTTCCGCTATGAGTTGGATATTGTAACTTCTATCGAAGACGTGATAACATAAAATTTTGTCTGTAGGTGCCTCTAAAAGTGGTATTTCTTTTAGGGTCCTCGGTAGAATTTTTGTGTGCGTTGTTTCTATGTTTTGCTTCCATAGTCCGTTTGATCTTAATCTTAGGGCGGCTAGTTTAGCCTCCTCCTGAATGATAAGATCTAGAGGTCTCAGGTTTAGGAGATACTCTAGTGCGGCTGATGGGGTAGTTTTCATGCATCCTGTGGCTGCTACATTCGCTAGGCGTTGTAGGCTTTGGAGTTTCGTTTTCACTGTGGTCAGTTGTGTCCTGGGCCACCATACAACTGAACCGTATGTTAAAGACGGTCTGATAACTGATGTGTACAGCCAGAGTGTGATCTTTGGGTTAAGACCCCATTTCTTACCAACAAGTCTTCTGCACTGACCAAAAGCTATACAGGCTTTTTTCATTTTTTCATCGATATGATTCGCCCAGTTCAGTTTGTTGTCAAGTATGATGCCCAGATACTTGACTTGTGTCGATAGGGCGAGTTCAGTATTAAAAAGTTTTGGTAATTCTAGTTCTGGTAACTTCCTTTTGTTGGTGAAAAGGATGAGTTCCGTCTTTTTAGGGTTGACTGACAGTTGATGTTCGTCGCACCATTTTTCAACGATTTGAAGGGAGGATCGCATTACTTTACATAACACGTTCTCTGCACTTCCGTTTATTAGTATTGTTAGATCATCTGCATAACCAATAGTAGTGTATCCTCTTTCATTTAGTCTATTTAGAAGGCTATCTACTACTATGTTCCATAAGAGTGGTGAAAGGACCCCCCCCTGTGGGCATCCTCGGACTACTTTAGCTCTTGTGGTAGTGTTCACCACTATCTGAACCGCCCTTTTGCTCACTAGTTCTGTGATCCAGTTTCTCACAACCGGTTCCACTTCGAACTTTTGAAGGGCGTGGTTGATGCTTTTGTGCATTGTTTTGTCAAAAGCTCCTTCTATGTCTATGAAGGCCGCAAGTGTTGATAGTTTATTTGTGATCGCCGATTCTATTTTATGCACTACCGCATGTAGGGCCGACTCTGTCGATCTGCCTTTCTGGTATGCATGTTGTTGGGGATGTAGAGGTTTATCTTTCAGTGCCCCGTCTCTTAGATGTCGATCCACTAGCCTTTCTAGTGTCTTAAGAAGGAAAGACGTTAGGCTGATGGGTCTGAAAGATTTGGCGTGGGTGTAGTCCTCTTTGCCTGGTTTTGGTAGGAAGACCACCTTTGCTTCCCTCCACATTTTTGGTATATATTTGAATGCTATACAGGCTCTATAGATTGGTATTAGATGTTTGATTATTTGGTGGGAATGCCATTGTAGTAGTGCTGGAAAGATTCCATCCAGCCCCGGGGATTTGAACGGCTTAAAGCTTTTTAGGGCCCATACGGTCCTGTCCTCGGTTACTATGTTATTAGCAATTTCCCATTCTTGAGTTGTTGGTGTGCCGTAGTGCTCGTCGGTCCACACTTGGTCTGGTGTGATTTGACATCCAGGGAAGTGTGTCCCCAGCAGTACTGCACTAGTTTCATCGTCTGTCTGTGTGTAGGTGCCGTCTTCCTTTTTAAGGGAGCCTAGTAGGTTCAGGTTACCCTTTGACAGAATTTTCTTTATTCTTGCGGCTTGGTTAGTGGTGTTTATGCTGCTACAGAAATTGCGCCAGGCCTCCGTTCTCCGGAATCTGATTCGCTTCTTGTAGTGTTGTTGTGCTATTTTGTAATTATCCCAGTCCGCAGTGGTTCTGGTGTTTTTTGCTCGGTTGAAAAGTGTCCTAAGTTCCTTGCGTAGTCTTTCGAGTTCTGGCCCCCACCATGTGCTCTTTTCCTGACGCGTTGGAGTTTTAAGAGGACATGCATGTTCGTAACTTTGCACAAGTGTTGCAGTTAGGAACTGTACATTTGATTCTATGTTGTCAGTATTAAGTATTACATCGTTTAATTGCGCGTCACTTAATGTTTTTGTTATTGAGTTTGTGTACCTTGTTATATCGGTTTTACGGGGGTTGCGATATGGAACAGGGTCTGGTAAATTATATTTTAATTGGAAACACACGCGTCGGTGATCAGAGAAGGAGGGCTCGCTCGATACGTGCCATCCTTCGATG
Organism: Idaea straminata; assembly: GCA_951213275.1. Classification (NCBI taxonomy): domain Eukaryota; kingdom Metazoa; phylum Arthropoda; class Insecta; order Lepidoptera; family Geometridae; genus Idaea; species Idaea straminata. Next base: position 8,365,685 of record OX577872.1, read on the forward strand.
AGGTCGACCGCCGCGTGCGTTGCCAGTGTAATGTCTACTAAAGTTTGATACCTGGAGCTTACAAAGGTGGGTTTTGTACCCTTGTTGATGATGTTCAGGTTTGTTTGGAAAATAAATTCAATTAATAGCTCACCCCTTTTATTTGTGTCCTTACTTCCCCACAGCGGGTGATGTGCGTTGCAGTCTGCGGAGATGATCAGTTCCCAGCTGTGTTGCTCGCAGTGTTGCACCAGGTCGGCTAGTTCTTTTGATGGAACTTCGCCTTCGCTCGGCATGTACACTGAGGCTAGAACTAGGATTTTTTGATTTTCTGTTAGAATTTTCACTGCAGTGAGGTCTCTAGAACAGAATTGATTAAGCATGGTATTTGTGATAGTTTTTGGCATGACAATACACGTTCTCGGTTTGTCTGCGTTGATGTTCAGAAGTAACTTACCACTGATGTTGTTTAGGCCGCAGATTGTGTTGTTTCTGATCCAGGGTTCCTGGATCAGGGCGACCGCTTTTTGATCTTCCTCCAGCACTCTGCGAAGAGTGGCCGCCGCTATTCGTTTGTGCTGGAGGTTGTTTTGATATATATTGAGGGAACTATGGACTACGGAGGACGTCATCTTCGTCGCTCGTAGTGCCCTCGGCGCGCCGCGGCGAGCTCGTTTCCATCTTGCTCGAACTCGATTGAGGAGCTGAGGTGGACGGCTCAGGAGCGGAAGGTTCCGTTCCTTGAGTCGCAGGCTGCGCGTTTTCGGCCGTTTCCGTTTCCTCCGTGGAGAAAAAGCGGATGTAACCACTACCGGACATGTGGGCTACACGGCGTTCTCTTTGATCTATACTTACTTTTTGATCTTCGGGAATTCCGAGGACCAGGTGGACTGCCTTCACCTTGGATTCGGGATCCTTGACGTTGTCGCTCACCGTTAAACTGTAGCACTGCCAAGTCTCAACCTTGTACCAGGGATTCTGTGCACAAAGGAGCCTATGCAGTGTGTCAGAGTCGGTGATGCGAGTGAAAAGGAGGAGTCCTGCCTTGATCCTCTTTTGCATCTCTGACTGTTTGATAACAGTCAGATTGGTGCCCGGTATCGGTGATACCATTTTTTTCACCTCCTCAGTCAGCCAAGTGAGTGCGTTCGCGTCTTCACACCACATCGCAAGAGCCCCATCCATAAGGAAGGGGTAGCCGCGGAAAGATGGAGCCTGCGCGCTTGAAGACGATGGAGACAGGGCGGCCTTCAGGATGCTATCATCGATAGTCTCCTTAAGCCGATCTGCTTGTTCCATCGAAAGGTCCTTTAGCGGGTTGGTGACAATTGCCACTCTCAGATGCGACTGGGCCGCATCTGCGTAGCACATCGCCCGCTTGGGGTCAGTTTTCGCGCGTTTGGCATCCCCCCTGGGAGATTGGGTGTCGTCTAGGCGAGAACGCTTTGACGAAGCTTGCCCTTTCCCTTCAGGCTGTTCCTTTTCAGGAACAGTGGGAGCCGACGCTGCGGTCCGCTTACCCCGAGAACCTCTCGATTTTCGTTTCCACCTTGGCTGAGGTTGAGGTGGTGGTGTTGAGGTGGGTGGTGGTAATGACGTTGCCTGCCCTTCGCGCTGCGTTTCCGCTGCTGCGTCACATTCGCGCTGCGTTTTCGCTGCTGCGTTTGATTCGCGCTGCGTTTTTGCTGCTGCGTCGGGTTCGCGCTGCGTTTCCGCTGCTGCGTCGGCTGTCATGGATTTGGGTTTTTTATTCCTCGGGGCTTCCTTTCTCGCGCGCCGGGTGGGGCGACTGCGTTCCGGTTGGCCCTTCGGGTTTTTAGGTTCTTTTGTGACCACAGGTGTCATTGGTTTTCGTTTGTCGCTGCGATTTCGCGCGACTACGGTCCAGTGTGACACTGTGGTCAAATTTGGGATGGCCTCGGCGAGGTCAGACAGGTCCAGGCTGGAGCCTGGTCCTGAGCACAAATTGTCCCCCCCAGAATACGAGGGACAGACCGAGCTAGGCTCGGTGAGGGATTCTCCACTACCGTCGGTAGTGGTACCCTCCTGGGGTACGTTTCTTTTCTTTTGTGCAGCCATTATTTGAGCTGAGGATATTTTTTCCATACTGCCTGCCCTGGGCATGTATGGTGCTGCTTTTTGGGGGGATTTAGTGCCCCAAGGTCTTGCAGGCCTGGTGTGGTTTTGCGCCGCCACGGTTCGGCTCTGCGGGATTGGTCATGGGATTTTGGGATGGGATGAAGGTTGGAGTGAGTCATTAACGCCAGGAGATTTCAGTTACGTCTATTTCTGAGGGAATTAGACCAAGAACAGGTGGCACCACGTGAAGGATAATCTCTTTGACTTGTCTTAGGGATCAACATGACCGTAGCACTCTCCCCTAAGACCATTCTGCTTCCTAGGATATCGGAAAAAATATCCAAGGAAAGGCTTAAACTACAAGCTACACCTACAGCTAAGCAGTGAAAGGATGCACAGCGTGTAAGCGGGGGGATCAGCACAACCCTAAAAGCATTAATTTAAGCCCCACCCTCATTTGACTTTTCTCAGCATGTTTGTTACTCCTTCACACAAAAACTACTGGACCGATTGTGATGAAATCGGTATCTAGATAGCTGGAGACCTGGATTAACATATAGGCTACTTTTTATCCCGATATTCCCACGGGATCGGGACCTACGCGGGTGAAACCGCGGGGCACAGCTAGTAATATTATAAATGTGAAAGTTTTTGTGTGTGTATGTTCGTTACTCCTTCACGCTAAAATTACTGAAACGATTGCAATGAAATTCTGTATGTATGTAGCTGGAGGCCTAGATTAACATATAGGCTTTTTATCCCGATATTCCCACGGGATCGGGAATACGCGGGTGAAACCGCGGGCGCAGTAATAAATAAAATAAACAACCCTTTTATTTTCCTTAGGCCCTGAAGGTCCATTTAAGAATGTACTCTGTAAATCACACTAAAATCACAAATCTTTATTATTATGTTCTTTTTTTAACGCGCTTTTATTAGCTTCACCTGTATGTTTGTATGTATGTTTGTAACCGACTCCTTTGAGCTCGATTTTGTCCTACTTTGAACGATCAGATTCAATTCAAACTTTGCCCCACGCTTTTTTACAATAATGTACATTTATTTTTATTTACACTGTTCTTAATCCAAATTTTTTAAATTTTATTTTCTGTTTTTTTGTTGGATTTTTATAAAAGCGTGTTTTTTTATTTTTTATTTTATTTTACCTGTTATCTGTTCCCCTTTAGGAGCAGCAATGTCACTAGCAGCCCGAGAGTTCTCCGAGGAGCCGTGCGTATCGTCGGCCCGGTCGAGCATGGTGCGTGCAGCCCGTCAGCTGTTGTCTGCTGTCACCAGGCTACTCATATTGGCGGATATGGTCGATGTGCACTTGTTGCTGCATCGACTTACTGCGGTAACTATTCATTTGACGACCCAGTTGGCACAATGGTCACCATGCCGGACTGACAAACACAGGGTTGCGGGTTCCATTCCACGTCTCAGACATGTATTTGTGCTTAGATATTTGTCTGTGGTCTGGTTGTTTCTATGTATTATAAGTATATATTTACAAAAGAAAAGTATATAAGTAGTATATCCGTTGTCTAGCACTCATAACTTAATTTGGGGCTAGATGGCGATGTGTGGAATGTAACATTTATTTTATTATTATTTTATTTATAAGGAAAGTCTTCAGCTAAAAACAAAATAGAAAGCCAATTACAGACAATTACAATAAATTAATAAATTTAAAAACCCCCGACACAAAATAATAAAAATAGTATGAACGTAAAAAGCGTAAATTAAGCAAGAAAACCTACAAAAAAAACCCCGAAATTATGACCCTACATCTGATTTTTTTGATTAAATATTTTCGGTCGCGTCGGGGGACCGCTCTTTTTTCGGCTCAATTTAATATATTGTAAGTTTTTGTAAATGTTTGTTTTAGCATTTATTTGGATAGTTAAGTTGTGTAAGTATAGTTTTTAAGTAGTTTCAACTTGTAATTCTTAATACTTACTTTAACATTTTCGTTGAAATGTTAATACATATTATTATTTTATGAAGGTGTTTTTCTAGGTGAAGAGCGGTCCCCCGACGAGACAATATTTAATTTAAAAAAATCAGATGTAGGGTCATAATTTCGGGGTTATTTTTTTTGTGAAGGTATCAGTGTGTCACTAAAAATCTTAAACTTCTTTTATTCTTCAATTAGGTGGAAACGGACCTAGAGAAATTGAAGACGGCCTCATCCCAAGCAGAGGTGGCAGAGTGTGCGGTGGCACTGGGCCGGTCAGCAGGAGCCCTGTCCGCGGCCGCAGCCCGGCGCCAGCACGAGCTGCGAGAGCCGGCGGCGCGGGACCAGCTCGCTGCTGCAAGGGCCATGCTTAAGAAACATACCACCATGCTACTTACCGCTTCTAAGGTTTGTTATATTTAAAAACCGGCCAAGTGCGAGTCGGCCTCGCGCACGTAAGGTTCCGTACCATTGTATTTTGTTTTTAGTATTTGTACTTGTACTTGAAAGAACTGTTTTTCGCGATTAGAACCTTTTTAATTGGGTCCTTTTTGCGTGAGGATGGAGTAGGCCCAGCTCCTACTACCCTCTCAGCCTAGTCGACCATTTCCAGAGGAGAGAACAAGTCAATACTTCTGGAGCCAACTAAGCCGCGGGTTTCATCACGATGTTTTCCTTCACCGTAAGAGCAATGTCAATTAGCGCACATAAATTTTTCTTAGGAAAAATACATTGGTGCACGGCCGGCCGGGATTCGAACCCACGACCTTCAGAATTAAAGTCGAGGTATCTACCACTAAGCCAACACCGCTCTGATTTTGGTATTTGTTGTTTTATCAGCAACAGAAATACATCATCCGTGAAAATTTTAACTGTCTAGCTATCACGGTTTATGAGATACAGCCTGGTGACATATAGACGGACAGTGGAGTCTTAGTAATAGACTACCTAGTTGGCACAATGGTCACCATGCCGGCCTGCCAAAGACAGGGTTGCGGGTTCGATTCCCGCCTCAGGCAAGTATTTATGCTTAGATATTTGTCTGTAGTCTGGTCGTTTCTATGTATTATAAGTATATATTAACAAAAGAAAAGTATATAAGTAGTATATGAGTTGTCTAGCACCCATAACACAAGTGTAGTTACTGAGCTTGGGGCCAGATGGCGATGTGTGGAATGTCCTGCAATATTTATTTATAGGGTCCCATTTTTATTATTTGGGTACAGAACCCTAAAATAGGATACGTTACTCTGAAGGATTTAATGAATCTTCATACCAAGTCTCATCAAAATCTGTCCAGTAGTTTCATAGTCATATCTATACAAAAAAGATTTAAAGTTTATAAGGTTGTTGAGGGTAATCTCCAAAACCAGTGTACCGATTTGGATGAAATTTTGCATAGATATACATAGTTTGGGTTTAGCTTAGTGTCATATGCTATTTTTATCTTGTAATTCCCACGGGATCGGCACTTACGCTGGTGAAACCGTGGGGCGCAGCTAGTAATAACAGTGTAGTTAAGGCCAGGTGCTAATAAAGCTACCAAAATCGACCTTTGTTTAAGGCAACTCTAAGTAATCAAATACTCTTTTTTTGTTATTTGGATATAAATGGATATTGTAGTTTAATAACCATATTTTTGTTTATTGTGGTTGAAAACAGGATATGAACAACTTCGTTCGATTAAAAAAATGTTAGAAAACAGAGAATGATTAGATCGTTTATCGAGTTTTATTCAAAAATAGTTAACGTTTGTTTCTAAAAATGAATCAAATGATAGGTTTTGACCTCTAGGAACTATATTTGTGGATAATAATGCTAAAATGTTTGCATATCGATCAAATATAACAGTTAGCACGCAGCACGCTACACGCACGCGGGGTAAGGTAATGTCAATACCTACACACGGTACTGGAAGAGCGCCTTAACGCCCGAAAACCATGGAAATGACAACCTTGAGTGAACAGTTTACATAAAAGTAATAATTTTATTTCCAAAAAAACATAAGTCTTATTCTAGTTTTGTAACTAGAATAAGACTTATGTTCTTGACGTTCATACATTAGGCTAAAATAAGCAATCTTCTAAATGACGTTTGTAACTGTTTTGGAGGATTATCACGTCGGGGTCACCAGTTTGGAGGTACGAGGTGGTGTGTACCTCCAAAGGGAAGATCTTCCACCGGGCTGGTGTTATACCCGGTAGGCCGCCCACCAACAATGTTTCGTTGGAACTTGTATATGAGCTTATCTTCAGAAAAACTTCGCTTGCGCGATCTAGGATCTCCGATCGGCTTAGTGGCGCCATCTGTTGGTGGCGATGTGAAGTGTCGCCACACTGTTAAAGTTTTCCTTTGGAGTTTTGGCGGGAACGAGTTAACAACATGTCGTGCTGCAGTTTTATTTTCATGAAACTTAGTTGTATTATTCAATTTAGTTCTGTGAAAGTGCACAAGTGTAGTGAAAGTAAAAATCAGTGTCAAACATGAAGTTTTCTCGTTGCCTCCAAATCTCCTACTAAGGTTATGGTAAACTTGCCACCGCTTTACTATAGCCCCTGACTTGACGGACTATGACGACTTTTACTGTTTTGAAATACTTTAGGCCCGATTAATCAAAAATCGGGTCAAAATTTGATGCAAAATATAACTTGACACTGGCTAAATGCACAAGCCGTGCGAAGCCATAATTAATAGCAAAAAAAAAGTATCCTTTGTGTGGGTACCATAACACATGGCAAGTAGCTTAGGGCGCTAGATGTCGCTGCTCTATATATTGGTATGTTCCCCAGGTATACGTACGTCACCCGGAGCTGGCCGCAGCGAAGGCCAACCGCGACTATGTGCTGCGCGCGGTTTGCTCCGCCGTCGACACCATCTCCAGTGTCGCCCACGGGGACCATAAACCACAACAAGGTACAAAGTCAAAGTCAAAAAAAATATTCCTTTGGATGCTTAATACATTTGTGCAAAGACCACTTGGACACGTCTTAAAAACTAAGTTAAGATGTGTGCGCCTTCGGAACGCGCCCACCAATGAGAAGGCACAAGAAATTCATGGGGTTTTTCTTTTTTCATGTGATCACGCTCACAAAGGTCAATATTACAAATATTTGAAAGTATTATTTGAAATGGAGCAACTATGTAAAGTCACATCCATGGGTTGTTATCATTAAGGTAAGACGAAGTATCATAGTACGCCTTACTGCACAATTTATGCTTTATAAAAGTTTTGAACCTGTTATTGGACATGTCATATACATCTTTAGGTAATTTATTATAATAGAGCACACATGTACTATTAAACGACCTGTTTATTTTCCGGAGCCTACTACCGGGCACGGTCAGTTCATTCTTATTTTTAAGTTGAAATTATGAATATCGCTATTTTTACGAAAAATATCAAGATTTTTGTGAACGTATTGTGAGTTTTCGTAGATATACATTTCACCACACCCATTTAACCCCCTATTACTACTAAAATGTACGTACACCATTTCATATTGACTGTGTTCCGTATTTGTTTATATACCATAGTGAATCTATGGTCAAATATACAGCAATAGTACAAATATACAACGGTACAATTATACAAATGCTTGATTGGACATCTCACGGTTAGACGTTTAACATTCGTTTCCCATCAAAATGTAAAATGCTCGTAATGACCGGCCATTTTTCTTTACCGGGCAAAACCTAACATATTAATTAAATAGTATTTCCTTATATATCAGCAGGTAAACTGCCCGTAGAAGGTCCCGGGGAGTTGGCGCAGGCTCTTGATGACTTCGATGTAAGTAATACACATAAAAATAGGTAAACGGGTAAAAGCTAAGAAAAAATAAAAGAAAAAATTATTCGTTTGGATGCTTAATACATGTGTACAAAGATCACATAGAAACATCTTAAAAACTAAGTTAGGATGTGTGCCTTCGGAACGCGCCCACCAATGAGAAGTAGGCACAAGAAACTCATGGGGTTTTTTTTCATGTGATCACGCTCACAAAGGTCAATATTCTATTTCCTATCCTACTAATATTATAAATGTGAAAGTTTGTGTGTGCGTGTGTGTGTATGTTTGTTACTCCTTCACGCTAAAACCACTTAACCGATTGCAATGAAATTCGGTATGTAGATAGCTGGAGGCCTGGATTAACATATAGGCTACTTTTATCCCAATATTCCCACGGGATCGGAACTTACGCGAGTGAAACCGCGGGTCGCAGCTAGTTACAAATATTTGAAAGTATTATTTGAAATGGAGCAACTAAAGTCACGTCCATGGGTTGTTTATATTGTCGACCTCTGACTCAGAAGGTTGTGGATTCGATTCCCACGTCAAACAAATGTTTGTACAGATATTTGTTACTAGGTTGATTGTACAAAAGAATAGTATACAGGGTTATTGTTAACTATACTAGCAAGCCCTTGAGGGCTACTTCTGTGCACCTTAACGATCAACTTTTGTTCTACGACTTTTGTCAGAACCTAGAACCAGAGAAATACCTACATTAACTATATACACTAACTATATATTATTAGTTGCACAAGATGCATCTAGGGTTGCCAACCGTAATATAATTAAATGTGACATTAATATTACTTTATTCAACAAGATACATTCTACACATCTATATATAATATAAAAATGACTCGCAAAATGTGTTGGTAAGCGCATAACTCAACAACGCCTGGACCAATTTGGCCAATTCTTTTTTTGGTCTGTTTGTTATTATCAGAAGGTTCTTATGAAATAATAAATAAAGAAAATTGCGCAGAAAATTATTACGCGGGTGAAACCGCGGGGTGCAGCTATCCCAAAATAAATATTTAAGTGTGTCTAGTACTGTCTGTCCACTTTCTATGTCTATGGTGCAGAGAGTACTATGATACGATACGTACTATGATTGATTCTGTGGCCTATGTAGAGTTGAGTATAATTTGAATTGATCGATTTAATTTACTATTTTTGTATGGAGTTTTTTATTTTGATTGATTCTGTGGCCTATGTAGAGTTGAGTATAATTTGAATAATTATAACTGCCTGTTAATAATTATGTATATATATTTAGGTTCCATTAATTTGCATGTGCATTAAGTAATTATTATTAGTATGTAGTTAAGTTTGTATTTATTATTATGTTTTTGTTGTTATTTGCATCTTAGTTTGAACACCCTACCCTTCACCTTCCTCAACTTCTTGTCCATCCAAAGGTTGCCTGGAAGAGATCGCTTTGGGCGATAAGGCCGCCCTTTGTAACACTTAGACTTAAGCTTTGTTTTTATTTAATGTTATTTGAAATTGGTGTTTACAATAAATAATTTATCTATCTATCTTGAATTGATCGATTTTATTTATTATTTTTGTATGGAGTTTTTTATTTTGATGAAAGTCATAGAACGAGTTAGTTAAGGTGCACAGAAGTATCCCTCATAGCCTGGCCGTTGTTCTAGCACCCATAACACAAGTCTAGTTACTAAGCTTGGTGTCTAGATGTCGCTGTGTAAAGTGTCGTACAATATTGTTGTAGGAGCGTATGGTGATGGAGCCGCTGGCGTACTCGGAGGTCCGCACTCGGCCTTCTCTCGAGGAACGGTTGGAGTCCATCATTTCTGGTGCAGCATTGATGGCTGATAGCTCCTGTACCAGGTGAGGTCATATTTTTTTTCTATTAATTATGGCTTCGCACGGCTTGTGCATTTAGCCAGTGTCAAGTTATATTTTGCATTAAATTATGACCCGATTTTTCATGAATCGGACCTAAAGTGTTTCGAAACAGTCAAAGTCGTCATAGTCCGTCAAGTCAGGGGCTATAGTAAAGCGGTGGCAAGTTTACCATAACCTTAATAGGAGATTTGGAGGCAACGAGAAACCATCATGTTTGACACTAATTTTTACTTTCACTACACTTGTGCACTTTCACAGAACTAAATTGAATAACATTCCACCAGAATTATACAATTCAACTCGGGTTACAACTAAGTTTCATGAAAATAAAACTGCAGCACGACATGTTGTTAACTCGTTCCCGCCAAAACTTCTGAGGTCATTTATCTATTTATCTTTCATAGTTATCTATATCTGTACTAGCTGTCCCGGCAAACGTTATATTGCCATAAAAAATAAAAATAGATATATGGAGGCGGCTCAGGACCGCTGTTTGTGGCGTCGTATGGGGGAGGCCTATGTCCAGCAGTGGACGTGCATGGGCTGACATGATGATGATGATGATGAGATATAACACCGCGCCACGAGATTTTTCTATATATAAATCTATACATATAAAATGCATTGTCTGGCTGACTGACTGATCAACGCACAGCCTAAACCAGTGATCGTAGAGACCTAAAACTTGGAGGGTGCGTTCTTTGTATGACGCATCCGATAGGAAAGGATTTTCCGAAATTCTACCCCTAAAGGGGTGAAAATGAATGATATGAAAGTCTCTCGGTTTCGGAGATATCTGCCATTTTCGAAATTTTAATTATTCAACTCCCTTCTCTATTCGTTTTAGTGGCAAAGCTACAAATGAAGGAATTATTCCAATCTATTTTTGGATAGTATTTCAGGATACTTATACTATTGTTTTTATGGCACAAGCAAAGTTTTTCTTTAAACTAAGAATTAAATCAAACTTCATGATTTTATATTTTTATCTGAACTTTAACCTTTCGCGGTGTAAATGTAGTTCCAATTAAAAAACTTCATTCTAAACGACCTTTTTTTTTTAAAGTTTTTTTTGGCTTATGTACCTCAAAAGGTAAAAAAGGATCCCTTATCAGATCACATTTTTTTAATATTATGTTTGTGTGAGATTAGTTTCTCTTACCGTTTTTCGTTTCACGTTTTCGTAATGCGTCACATTTTTCTCGCCAACCCGCAATAAGAGCTTCGTTCCAAAAAAGTTACCTATATTTTTAACCCCCGACGCAAAAACGACGGAGTGTTATAAGTTTGACGTGTCTCTGTGTGTGTGTGTGTGGCATCGTAGCTTCCGAACGGATGAACCGATTTTAATTTAGTTTTTTTTGAGATAATGAAATAGTATAATACGTGGTATTGCCAGCACTAAAAACAAAATTAATTCCAATTTCCAGGGACGAGCGTCGCGAGCGAATCGTGTCTGAATGTAACGCGGTGAGGCAAGCCTTGCAGGATTTACTTCACGAATATATGGCCAATGTAAGTATAAACATTATTTTCTTCATAAATATGATATCAATCTCTTCAAGATTGGTATCTGTAACTCCATTTTGGCCTTCCCCTTAGCTGAGGAAGCTATAGAATTAATTAAACTTATATTATTAGCCTTAAGACGTAGATTATAAGCTAACATATCTCTTGTGTATATCTTCGATGATGGCATTTTCCGTGTGAATAAAATTCTCATTCATTAATTTAGAAAAAAAAACTCATTCAATATAACATTGGAGTTTCCAAGATTCGTACATTTTTTTTATTATTAACTAGCGACCCGCTCCGGCTTCGCACGGCTATATTATGCATGTATTATACATATAAACCTTCCTCTTGAATCACTCTATCTATTACAAGAAACCGCACCAAAATCCGTTGCGTAGTTTTAAAGATCTAAGTATACATAGGGACAAACAGCGGAAAGTGACTTTGTTTTATACTATGTAGTGATGATAGGTCAGCAATCAGCTTGTGACCACTATATTATTTTCTTTACTATCCTAAAACATTCATCACCATCACTTTCTTAAACTGTTCAGTTCTTTAAATGTAGAGTTCTTAAAATGTAGAGTTGTTTAAATGTTGAATTCTTTAAATGTTGAATTTTTAAAATGTTGAGTTCTTAAAATGTTGAATTCTTAAAATGTAGAGTTGTTTAAATGTTTAATTCTTAAAATGCAGAGTTCTTTAAATGTTGAATTCTTAAAATGTAGAGTTCTTTAAATGTTGAATTCTCAAAATGTAGAGTTCTTTAAATGTTGAATTCTTAAAATGTAGAGTTCTTTAAATGTTGAATTTTTAAAATGTTGAATTCTTAAAATGTAGAGTTGTTTAAATGTTTAATTCTTAAAATGCAGAGTTCTTTAAATGTTGAATTCTTAAAATGTAGAGTTCTTTAAATGTTGAATTCTCAAAATGTAGAGTTCTTTAAATGTTGAATTCTTAAAATGTAGAGTTCTTTAAATGTTGAATTCTCAAAATGTAGAGTTCTTTAAATGTTGAATTCTCAAAATGTAGAGTTCTTTAAATGGTGAATTCTTAAAATGTAGAGTTCTTTAAATGTTGAATTTTTAAAATGTTGAATTCTTAAAATGTAGAGTTGTTTAAATGTTTAATTCTTAAAATGCAGAGTTCTTTAAATGTTGAATTCTTAAAATGTAGAGTTCTTTAAATGTTGAATTCTCAAAATGTAGAGTTCTTTAAATGTTGAATTCTTAAAATGTAGAGTTCTTTAAATGTTGAATTCTCAAAATGTAGAGTTCTTTAAATGTTGAATTCTCAAAATGTAGAGTTCTTTAAATGGTGAATTCTTAAAATGTAGAGTTCTTTAAATGTTGAATTTTTAAAATGTTGAATTCTTAAAATGTAGAGTTGTTTAAATGTTTAATTCTTAAAATGCAGAGTTCTTTAAATGTTGAATTCTTAAAATGTAGAGTTCTTTAAATGTTGAATTCTCAAAATGTAGAGTTCTTTAAATGTTGAATTCTTAAAATGTAGAGTTCTTTAAATGTTGAATTCTCAAAATGTAGAGTTCTTTAAATGTTGAATTCTTAAAATGTAGAGTTCTTTAAATGTTGAATTCTTAAAATGTTGAGTTCTTTAAATGTTGAATTCTTAAAATGTAGAGTTATTTAAATGTTGAATTCTTAAAATGTTGAGTTGTTTAAATATAGAATTCTTTAAATGTAGAGTTCTTTAAATGTAGAGTTCTTTAAATGTAGAGTTCTTTAAATGTAGAGTTCTTTAAATGTAGAGTTCTTTAAATGTAGAGTTCTTTAAATGTAGAGTTCTTTAAATGTAGAGTTCTTTAAATGTAGAGTTCTTTAAATGTTGATTTCTCAAAATGTAGAGTTGTTTAAATGTTCAATTTTTAAAATGTGGAGTTATTTAAATGTTAAATTCTTAAAAGGCAGAGTTCTTTGAATGTTGTTTGTTTTTATTATTTTTAATTTATTGTTATTAATTATTTTTTCTATAATAAATGTAAATAAAAACCATGTTTTAATATTGCTTGTGTCTGTGTATAGACAGGTAAATCGTCCCAGTCGGCTGGACTGGAGCGTGCGTTGGAACATATGTGCCGCAAGACTAGGGACCTGCGGAGGCAGCTCCGGAAGGCGGTCGTCGATCATGTCTCCGATAGGTTAGTGAGTTGTTTACTAGCGACCGACTGGGCTTCGCACGTTGCGGAGGGAAAACCGTTCAGTTTATATTTAGTTAAAGCTCCCAGTTGGCACTTTTTTTGCATAAGGCATTTCTGGAAAATCAAGGAAAAATGCATCTCTGAAATCCTGCGGCTATGGTCAGTGACGACCCAGTTGGCACAATGGTCACCATGCCGAAATGCCAAAACACAGGGTTGCGGGTTCGATTCCCGCCTCAGACATGTATTTATGCTTAGATATTTGTCTGTGGTCTGGTTGTTTCTATGAATGTTTATTTATTATTTATTTATTTATTTATTCAGTAAACGCCATACCTTCGACGTGTCTTCAAATAACTTACCTTCAAATAGCTTCTCCTATCTCCTCTTCACACCATCATGACCCATTGTAATAAAATGCATTTATAAATTAATCATGTATTATGTCGTGTGTAGTTTCCTGGAGACGGGTGTCCCCCTCCTGGTACTGATGGAGGCGGCTCGGAGCGGCGCGGAGGCGGATGTCGACCATTACGCGAGCGTATTCACTGAACATGCCAACAAACTTGTTGAGGTACGTTCCTTTCGCTTTAAGCGATAAGGTCGCCTGTTTGTACAATTTTGTAGTTAGTAAGCTTTCTCATCCTTTTTGTTATTTTCAATGTTTTGTGTGTTGTACAAATAAAGTGTTTATATATTTATCTTATCTATCATTCCATACAATCGCAACGCAACACGTGCTTTTTGCTTTATTTTATTTTCTTATTCATTTTTAGGGTTCCGTACCTCAAAAGGTAAAAACGGAAACCCTTATAGGATCACTTTGTTGTCCGTCTGTCTGTCTGTCTGTCAAGACCTTTTTTCTCAGGAACGCGTGGAGGTATCAAGCTGAAATTCATATCAAATACTCAAGTCTATGGTCTCTTGGAGCTGTGAAAAAATCAAACTTCTAAGTCAACGCGATCAAAAGATACTCCCGTTTATGCCGCAAATTTTCGACACTCGCAAGGGAATCAAAACCTACAGGGTACTTCCCGTGAACTCAGAATCTTGAAATTTGGTATGAAGCAACGTCTTATAGCAGAGATATAGGAAAAATTGCGAAAAGTATACATTTTTAGTTATATCATATAATAAAAATATTTTTAATAATTTTAAACTTACTACCCCTTTCCTCATGAACGCGTAGTGGTATTATATTGAAATTCATATCAAATACTCAAATCTATAATACCTTTAAGCTGTAACAAAATCAAACTTCTATGTCAACGCAATCAAAAGAAACAGGAATTAAAACCGCATATTTTGAAACTCGCCACTACTCGCAAGGGAATCAAAACCTACAGGGTACTTCCCGTGAACTCAGAATCTTGAAATTTGGCACGAAGCAACGTCTTATAACACAGATAAAGGAAAAATTGCGAAAAGCATAAATTTTTAGTTACATCATATAATAAAAATATTTTTAATAATTTTAAACTTATTACCCCTTTACTCATGAACGCGTAGTGGTATTATATTGAAATTCATATCAAATACTCAAGTCTATAATATCTTTAAGCTGTAACAAAATCAAACTTCTACGTCAACGCAATCAAAAGATACAGCAATTAAAGCCGCATATTTTGAAACTCGCAACTACTCGCAAGGGAATCAAAACCTAAAGGATACTTCCAGACGACCTGGAATCTTGAAATTTGGCATGAAGCAACGTTATAAAGTACACATATAGGAAAAATTCCGAAAATCTTAAATTTTTAGTTACATCACATAGTATATTTTTTTTAATAATCATAAACTTACTAGCTGACCCAGCAAACGTTGTTCAGCGATTAAAAAAAAAAACAGATGTTGGCCGATTCTCAGACCTACCCGATATGCACACAAAATTTCATGCAAATCGGTTCAGCCGTTTCGGAGGAGTTTGGAAACAAACACCGCAACACGAGAATTTTATATATTAGACTCTAAACAAAAACAGTTACATTATATTACACGTGGTACTCATATTTACAAAATAAATAAAAAATGCTTCGAAGTTATACAATACTATAACTTTTCAAAAGTTAAAAATAAAAAGATTAAACATTTACTCCAAAAAAAAAAAATACGATTTAAAAAAAAAAAAAAAAAACCATGTTTATAAAAATAAAAGGGAGAGCATCTCTTCCAAATATAAAATAAAAGAAAACTAATTAGTGGACCCAAGTGGCTGTGACTGTGGAGCAGGACCAGCATTAAGCCAAGCTTTTTTATCAAGGATATAATCCTCTAATTTATAATATGCTTGTCTACATAGTGTGCGTTTTATGCATGTTTTAAATTTTGTCTCGTTCAGTTGTAGAATCCGCAGTGGTATTTTATTATAAAATTTTACACAATTCCCCATAAAAGAATTTCGTACCTTAGCCAATCTAAACCGAGATTGATCCAAATTGTGCCTATTTCTAGTATTAAAATTATGTCTATCACTTCTCTTCTTAAAGAGATGAAGATTTTTCCGAACATACATAATGTTTTCATATATGTATTGACAAGGTACCGTCAGCTTTCCACATTGTTATGTTATGGATTTCATTTAGCAATAAAAATACCATAACTTTTACTTATATACCTACAGGTTTGTACGGAACCCTCGGTGCGCGAGTCTGACTCGCACTTGGCCGGTTTTTTTCAGTGTATATTTAGTGAATAGAATGAAAAGAATACTAAAATCTTTTCGAAATTGGTCAAAATATAAATATCAAAAATGTTATTAAAATGTGTAATAACTCCACAGGTGGCGAATCTGGTGTGTTCAATGTCCAACAACGAGGAAGGTGTCAAGATGGTCCGACACGCCGCTGAGCATATCGAGGCTCTTTGCCCTCAGGTAAAGAAAGAAATATATGAAATTTTAATAATACTGCGTTTTACAATCAAGAAGACTGGCTTTGCCACGCGGTGTTGCGTAAGTCCCGATGCCGTGGGAATATCGGGACGGATAGTAGCCTAAGTGTTTATCCACGTCTTCAATTATCTACATACCGCGTTTTATCGCAATCGGTCCAGTAGTTTTTGCGTGAAGGAGTAACAAACATACTACCACACAAACTTTCACATTTATAATATTAGTAGGTGTAGGAATGCTGGTTTGATTCTCGCCGTGGAATAAATACTCTGCTCTATCAAAGGAATGTCTCAATTTATTAACAAGTGTATATTTTAAAATTGAAATATTTTAATATATTTCACAAGAGCGACCCCCTATGAAGGGGTTCATTTCTTGTCGGAAAACAAAAGAGTGGTATCGTCTGCACACAAACATACTTCTAAGCTATCTCTTTAACACATTCAATTATTATCTTCTATATATATAAAAATGAATTGCTGTTCGTTAGTCTCACTAAAACTCGAGAACGGCTGTACGGATTTATCTGATCTTAGTCTTGAAATGTTCGTGGAGGTCTAGGGAAGGTTTAAAAGGCGAGAAAAAATCGAATAATTTCCGGGAAAACCCTAAAAACAGCCCTTTTTTAATTCCCATACAAACGTTTTCTAGAGTCAATTCCTACGGGATCAGGACTTACGCGGGTGAAACCGCGGGGCGCAGCTAGTTATAAAATATATATGTTAGTCTATAAGGTATATGTATCTATGGGCCTTTGTAGCCTGAAATAAATGATTTATTATTATTATTACAAACTACTTCACAGAATCATTTATATAAATTTTAAATAGTAAAATAAATAAATAAATATAAATATTACAGGACATTCCACACATCGCCATCTAGCCCCAAGTTAAGTAACTACACTTGTGTTATGGGTGCTAGATAACGGATATACTACTTATATACTTTTTTTTTGTAAATATATACTTATAATACATAGAAACAACCAGACCACAGACAAATATCTAAGCATAAATACTTGTCTGAGACGGGAATCGAACCCGCAACCCTGTGTTTGGCAGTCCGGCATGGTGACCATTGTGCCAACTGGGTCGTCAAATATTGTTAAATAGTATAGGTCCCAAAACAGTGCCTTGAGGTATGCCAGTATAAATGTTTTAAACCTGCTACTGAGTTTATCCTTAGTTTATACTTGCTGTTTTGGTCCTTTGAGTTAATATTAAAAAAAATGTAAGCCTTCATTTCGATGTTTTTTAAAGGTGTTCTTAGTAATAATACTAAGTGTAACACTAGATCTAATGCCTTTGTTAAGTCAAATACTGTTTTTGTTGTTAACATTGTAATGCTATCATTTTGACGACTTCTGAGGTACGCCTGCCGTTGCCGAAGGTTGCTGGTTCGATTCCCGGGAACAAATATTTGTATAATACAGATATTTGTTTCGGGTTTAGGTGTTTCTGTATGATTATGCATTTAACTAGTTGGACCATCACCTCGCACACAGAAACAGGCGAAATTCCTATTATCTCCCAAACCAAATTCCGCAAATGCCCTATTTAGGGAATTTTGTTCAAAATTATATCCTCATTTTCAATAAATATAAAATAAAAATAAATATTGCAGGACATTCCACACATCGCCATCTAGCCCCAAGCTAAGTAACTACACTTGTGTTATGGGTGCTAGACATCTCATATACTACTTATATACTTTTCTTTTGTAAATATATACATATAATACATAGAAACCATCAGACCACAGACAAATATCTAAGCATAACTACTTGTCTGAGGCGGGAATTGAACCCGCAACCCTGAGTTTGTCAGTCCGGCATGGTGACCATTGTGCCAACTGGGTCGTCAATGCATTGTATTTGTCGTCTGGTACCCATATTTCAAGCCTTGTTTCTAAGTTTGTAGGCAAGATGGCGATGTATACAATTTCGTACAATATTATTGTTATTACAGGTGATAAACGCAGCCCGCGTGTTAGCCGCGCGCCCACGGTCCCGCGTCGCACAGGAAAATGGCGCGGCGTTCGCGCGCGCTTGGGAGCGAGCTGTCAAACTGTTGACCGACGCTGTCGACGATATCACTACTATTGATGACTTCTTGGCTGTTAGCGGTGAGTTGTTGTATTAAACACTATCCGGGATACTGTAGTGTGACAATAGACCAAGATCCCGCCTAGCGCCCGACCTTCGTTATTTCATAAAAGCTGAGAATTACTCGGCGCATGCCTCGCAACTAATGAAACTGTCTGGCTATTAGCAACATTTTCGATTGCTACAAAAATATAGACGATTTTTTGACGTGATAACGTCTATGCGTCTTATAAATCGAAGAAAACTATTTTTTGTGAGTGCAGTACGCACTCACAAAAAAGTGTCACCTCCCACTCACGTTCTGTTGACATGGTGGGTAACCATATCAACGTAGTCATGTTACTTCTTCTCGTATGTGGTGTGGCTCACCTATTGTTAGAGTTTTCAGATCGCCTTAAGGCCTCTAACTTGACCTAACGACTGCTACTAGAGGTAGCAACCGGGACCAACGGCTTAACGTGCCTTCCGAAGCAAGTAATGTTACAGGAACGTGACTGTTATTGACAAGGTTACCATAGCTACGTATTATCGTTGCTATGGTTACCATAAATATTTTTACAAAATACTAGGTTCGATTCTTGGCTTTGTCTTGGCTCTCCAAGCCACTATGGTCTGACCTTCGTAATAGCACATCGTTTATAGCTGTGTTGGAGGCATGCGCTGAAGTAATTCTCAGCTTTTATAAAATCACGAATGTCTGGCGGTAGGCGGGATCTTACTCTACAAACATATAAAGGACAATTTGATAATTGGACGTTTTGCTACTAGATCATTTTGATCTTGTGTCATTTTGATGTGTAGGACATTTTGCTTTTAGGTCCTTCTGATATGTTAGCATCTATATAGATCCCGGGATATCATTATTTTTGATGCGTATCGGGATCGCGGGGTGTCCCGGGATTCGTCGATTTTGAGGTTAAAATGGACTATTTTCAAATGATGTTTAAGATTCCGTACCCGTAGGGTAAAAACAGGACCCTATTACTTAGACTCCACTGTCTGTCTGTCTGTCACCATGCGCTGTATCCCATGAACCGTGATAGCTAGACAGTTGAAATTTTCACAGATTAAGTATTTCTGTTGCCGCTATAACAACGAATACTAAAAATAATATATACCTAACGGTACGGTATTTCAAACTCAAATCATTTATTTCCCATAAAATGCGAGGGTGACATAATTCTAAAGGGGTTGTTCTACACAGCTACACGAACAACTTTTATAAATTGTTCTAAGACTTTTGTTAATTGTAATAATCTATGGTTAACTAATACACTAAAATACTGTTAAAAAAATATACAACGATCAACTAAATCAATTTCTTATTAATTAATTTAAAATAAGTTTACAAAATACATCAAATCAGACCTAACACAACTAAAGATGAACAAATAAAATTAACAAAATGAAAAATGAACATAAAAGTAAGAACGTCCGTCTATCCCTGGAGCCAAGAATAAAGTGAGTGTCGCACTGGCCGCCGTGCTGCCTCGATCCTCACGCGCCCCTCCAAGCTACCGTCTCCTGGTGGTGGCTAGTGATGACGCAATTTAAGCCACGCCTACTGCTGTCTGCTTAATCTATATTATAATTTATTATAGAGAACCACATACTGGAGGACGTGAATAAGTGCGTGGTTGCACTACAAGAAGGTGATCCGGACTCGTTGGAGCGCACCGCGGGGGCTATACGCGGAAGGAGTTCTAGGTAAATAAATAAATATTGCAGGACATTCCACACATCGCCATCTAGCCCCAAGCTAAGTAACTACACTTGTGTTATGGGTGTATAGACAACTTATATACTTTTCTATTATAAACTAGCTGTGCCCCGCGGTTTCACCGGCGTAAGTCCCGATCCCGTGGGAATGTCGAAAAAAATATCCTATGTCCGTCTTCTGATTGTAAGCTACCTCCCCACCAATTTTCAGCCAAATCGGTTTAGCCGTTCCCGAGTTATAAATGGTGTAACTAACACGACTTTCTTTTATATATATAGATAAATACTTATAGTACATAGAAACAATCAGACCACAGACAAATATCTAAGCTTAAATACATGTCTGAGGCGGGAATTGAACCCGCAACACTGTGTTAACCAGTCCGCCATGGTGACCATTGTGCCAACTGGGTCGTCAAACTCTACTTGTATACTGTGGGACATTTAATTTTCACATAGCGCCATCTAGATAAGAAACTTAATAGAAAAGAAACTAAACATGTGTTATAACGGATAGAAAACTTTTACAGAGTGAATTTTTATAAGCTGAAAGGAGATGCGTGCCCTATTTTCACAAATACCAATATTGCATCATTTTTAATATTCCATACCTCAAAAGGTAAAAAATGAACCCTTATTTACTTTCTTGTCCGTCTGTCTGTCTGTCCGTGTGTCACCACTTATTATCTCAGGATCGGTTGGACCTAGCAAGTTAAAATTCATACCAGACACTGAGGTCTATAGTCTCTATTAGGTGTCTTAAATCAAGGTCCTGGGTCAACACGATAAAAAGATATGGGCAATTTTTTTTTTTGGATAAATATTACTTGTTGTCTGAGCCAGGAATATTCATATATTTTTCCACCAATCGATAGTGTTGCTAATCGAGGTCAATTCCTATAAAATCGTTATTGTGTATTTCCTTTGAAATAGCCCATTTTTGTAGTAATATCCTGCAACATTTATTTATAACTTTCCTCCCCTTAATAATTACATTATCTCCCGCAGAGTATGTTCGGTTGTAACACAAGAGATGGACAACTACGAGCCCTGTATATACACCAAGCGGGTGTTGGAAGCTGTCACTGTACTCAGGGAGCAAGGTATGTTTGAGTTTGACGTTTGGTAGATGGTGGACCAAATTGACATGTTTGACAGTTTACATGATTTGTATTAATAGTAATCATTTTCCCGGGTCTTTATAGTGTATTTTTATTTTTCTTACCTTTACACTTCGACTGTTACAATAGTCATGGTTGCGAGGAGACTCCTCGATAAAAATAAAAATACGCGATTAAGACCTGGGAAAATAATTACATTGTGTGACAGGGGAGTCTTCTTCCTACCTGCTGACTTTTGTTTGGTTGGGATCTGAATCCTTGCTGTGGAGTTACGACATGTCATTTTTTTTTTCAAGTTTTTCAAAATCTGGTTCTCAAAGTCGTATAAAATAAAAACTTATCTTTCTTTTAGCAATATTCCTTTGGATTATCTGACCATGGATGTTTTCTTCTTCTAATGATTTAAAAAGATTGGTACATTTCGTGCTCTTAAAAAATTGTGGTCATTCAAAATTATTTCCAAAATAGGAAAAAATTATACTTGCATTTTAAACTGAAAAATTAAGGGAACAAAAAACGTTTGGGAAATACTAATTCACTAATCTTCAGTGCATGGCCTTTTTGATGGTATACCACATGCCTGCAATTCCTTACATTTCCTTAACATAATCGGTCAGACTGTTCTCTAAATTAAGTTTTTAGGACCGTCAATATTTTTTTTTTGTTTTGGGCTTGTTTGAAGTCAAAAATCTATAGAATACTTTTGGTTTAACTAGAATCATGAAATTGTAAGTGCTGGGTATCTAATACATGTCCCAGGCACTACACACTATCATTCACTCCGCTCTAAATTCAAAATAGCGCATTCGCCATAAAGATATTACTTTCTTCCCTTATGATACAATCTATGATTTTTTTACTTTTTTAGAAACCATGAACTCGGTACGAGAGTTCGACTCACACTTGACCGCTTTTTGAAACAAAAAAAAACTTGTAAAACAATATTTTATTGATTTTTTTAACTTATTATAATAAAAATACTTATTCGGAAACCTTTCTCAATTAACTTCGACTGGCATCGAACTTGATACCTTGAATCCATTGAAGGTAGCAGGTTCGAGCTTGTAGAGGTAAATTTGAAGAAGATGGTTTTTTTTAAACTTAGATATGTTATAAAATTAAATTTATTTAGTGTCCGGCTTGGGTGGGTGGTCCCGGATGTACTCGAGCGCTCGTAAAATTGCCACCGGGATCGGGGGTGGAGTGGGGATGAACGCACCCTGGAATACAATTTGAAATATTAACATAAAATTATATCAAAAAAGTTAGATAACTTTATTTGTACAACACAGGAAGAAACAGAACACTATATACACAAAGTAAAGTAATAGCTAGAAAGTATAAGTTGCACAAATGGGCGGCCTTATCGCTGAAAGCGATTTCTTCCAGGCAACCTTTGGATGGAAAAGAACTGATTCAGCTTTAATGGTAGGTTGTGAATTTCCTCAAGCAGGATACCAAACATAACCTGTAACAGGTGATAATATAAAGTATTTACATATTTATGGCTTTAAAATATCAAATCACTAGCGACCCGTCCCGGCTTCGCACGGCTATATTATGCATATATTATACATATAAACCTTCCTCTTGAATCACTCTATCTATTAAAAAAAACCGCATCAAAATCCGTTGCGTAGTTTCAAAGATTTAAGCATACAAAGGGACATAGGGACAGAGAAAGCGACTTTGTTTTATACTATGTAGTGATACACACAATACATACCAATATATAATTATATACATAGATACAAAAAAAATACATACATACATACATAAATAATACAGGAATACATATGGATATTAGACAGTACTGGGGCCCTACCGCGATAAGTGCGTCGGCTTCAAACCAACGCGTCGGCTTATGCTGACCCGCGCCCCACACTGGGCGGAATTTTGAGCCCGCCTTACATAGGATTTTTGAAAAATTAAGTTGTTTATTCGTGTGTTTTAAGTATGCAGGATTGTCGGGGACATCAAAACATTCAAAAATAAGTAATTGTGGTTATGTTATTTTTTAAAAACACTACAAAATATGACATTGTTCTTTTTTCTTTAAATAACAGCCGGAATCTCTTATTTTTGAATGGTTTGATGTTCCCAGAAATCCTACATACTTAAAACACACGCAAAGACAACCTAATTTTTCAAACTTTTTATGAAAGGCAGGCTCAAAATTCCGCCCAGTGTGAAGCGCGGGTTGGGATATCGACGTCGGCTTGAAGCCAACGCAATAAGCGCGGTTGGGCTCCTTGGGTAGTGGTCAGTTACCATAGATTTGAAAATGGGTAGGGACTTAGCAGATCGGATGGGTTGAGGCAGGGAATTCCGGAGTATCACAGAGTGAAAAGAGAAGGATTTTTTGTAGAAAGTGGAGTTGAGGGGAGGAAAAAAGAACTTTCAAAACGTCACTCACTTATTTTCGCGAGAATTTCTGGATCAAAAGTAGAAATCCAGAAAAACATTGTAAACTAGCTACGCTCCGAGGTTCAAACCGCGATCATGATGATGATGAGAGAATCCTTTCTTATCGGATGCCTACGTCATACAAAGAACACACCCTCCAAGTTTCAGGTCTCTACGATCAGCGGTTTAGACTGTGCGTTGATCTGTCAGTCAGTCAAGACAAAGCATTTTATATTATAAATACCTGCGGTTGGTATCCGTTCTCGTCAGCGACGTACTGGAACGCTATGACCTGCCCGTCGGGTGCGGTCCACGATGCTGCTCCGGACGCCACTTGAGATGGATTCTCCTGTATAAATAAATAAATATTGCAGGACATTCCACACATCGCCATCTAGCCCCAAGCTAAGTAACTACACTTGTGTTATGGGTGCTAGACAACTCATATACTACTTATATACTTTTCTTTTGCAAATATATACTTATAATACATAGAAACAACCAGACCACAGACAAATATATAAGCATAAAGACATGTCTGAGGCGGGAATCGAACCCGCAACCCTGTGTTTATCAGTCCGGCATGGTGACCATTGTGCCAACTGGGTCGTCACACAGTATTGTAAACAATAAGTGCAGGGCTTAAAAACAACCGTAAAAACCGGCCAAGTGCGAGTCGGTTCCGTACCATGTTGTATGGGAGCCTTACTTAATTTTTTTTTCTGTTTTTAGTATTAGTTATGGCGGCAACATTAAATACATCATCTGTAAAAATGTCATCTGTCTAGCTATCACGGTTCATGAGATACAGACAGACGGACAGTAAAGTCTTAGTAATAGGTTCCCGTTTTTACCCGAAAACCTTTAAAAAGACACCCTAGCAAAAGACACCCTAGCAAATTGCATACCGCGTTCGGGTTGACGATTTCTCCATTGGCCTTCTGCGAGATTCCGTTTTCAGTCTCGAAGGCCCACTGGTAGGCACCTTCCGGGGCTACGTCCAGCTCCTGCGTCAGGATAGCTGCCGATCTCTCATCCTTGCCTCCTTTGAGGATGTGGGACACGTCGGCTGACGCGATGGCTAATGCCGTTGCGATGATTAGGAATTTCTGGAAAATATAATTATAAAGAACTTGTTATAAATAAAAGGAAAAAAATCATACAAATCGGTGCAGCCGTTTAGGTGAAGTTTGGCAACTAATACCGCGACACGATTGACATCAATATTTATACGATACAACTAACGTCACTCAATTGGTTTGCCTTCCCGGAACCTCTCCATTAAAACTTGAACCTTATGTATTAAAGTTCAAATTGACTTTTAAGTATTATTACGAATCGTTTGCATGGGAATTGAGAGTATAGAAAAGTGTTGTTTTTAGACATTTTCAGGCAATTTAAAAAAATAGACAAAATTACGAAAAATAAGATAAATGAAAATAGAACAGACAGAAATAGAAAAGAACGACTTTGCGACTTTGTTTGATACTATGTAGTGATGAGAGACAGACGGAAAGACAGTGAAGTTTTAGGGTCCCGTTTTTAACCCCCGACGCAAAAACGACGGGGTGTGTGTCTGTCTGTGGCATCGTAGCTCCCGAACGGATGGACCGATTTTAATTTAGTTTTTTTTTTGTTTGAAAGGTGAATTAGTCGAGAGTGTTCTTAGCTATGTTTGATCGAAATCGGTTCAGCCGTTTGAAAGTTATGAGAGATAAAAGTCAGGATTAAAAACCGAATTTTAGATATGCTCGAGTGGGGTATTAAATGAAGGGGCATAATTTGTACGTTACAAATAGCTATGTTTGATCGAAATCGGTTTAGCCGTCTGAAAGTTATGGGGCATAAAAGTCAAGACTTACAACCGAATGTAAGTATATATATATGCCCGAGTAGGGTATCAAATAAAAGAAATGAAAGGGCATGATTTGCACATCACAAATAGCTAATTAAAAAGTCCCTCCCTACAAAAATGATGAAAAAAAATCAAATTAAAAATTTAGGGATCATAATTTCGGGGTTATTTTTTTCTTTTTGTAGGGTTTTTTTTCATAGTTTTTGTTTTGCTTGTTTTAGGCTTTTTACTATTTTGTGTCGGGGGTTTTTTTAATTTTTTTACCCTAAAAATATATTGTATAGGCGACGAATTGAGAAACTTCTGATTTTAAAGTCAGTTAAAATCTCACGAATTATTACATCATGTTTTATTTGTAAGTTAAAAATCAAATTTTAACAAGTTTTTTTAAAGATGCATCCGCATAAAAAAACCTATTTTGGTGCACGTGTTTTGATTTTTAATCCTAAAGTGTGGTTTACACGAGTGCGCTCGGACCGAGTCCACTCGGATGGCTACTCGGACGGAGCGCACTCGGATCTTGTCGATCCAAATGGACTTCTGCCTACTGTTATTTTGAGGTACCACAGAAAGAAAAAAATGCCTTTGGAAACTATGGAAAAAAGCGCCATTTGCACTAACCTTCTTGAACATTTTTTATTTTTAAAGTAGTAGACAATTATTTTAAACTAGCAGTGCTCCGCGGATTCACCCGCGTAACTCCCGATCCCGTGGGAATATCGGGATAAAAAGTAGCCTATAGCCTTCCCCGATAAATGGACTATCCAACACAAAAATAATTTCTAAAATCGAACCAGTAGTTCCTGAGATTAGCGCGTTCAAACAAACAAACAAACAAACTCTTCAGCTTTATAATATTAGTATAGATATTTTATTGTATCTAAACTTACTAATATTTATGTTTTTGTATTTGTATATAGAGTAAAGATTTGATTGTTTGATCTGAATAGACTCCGAAACTACTGAACCAGTTTTGATTAAACTTGTCTTAAATAAATAAATTAATTGTATTGAATTAAGTAACTATGCTTGTATTATGGTGACCGGGCAACGTATAGAATACTTTATACTTTTTTGGCCACAAAAAATATTTGTTCTAGCATTACAGAGACAAATGTCTGCCTGGAAGAAACCGCTTTAAGCGCGATAAGCGTTGTTTTTTCTTTATAATGTTTTTTATTGTTTGATGTACAAACAAAGTGTTTATTTACACATATCTGTACACTAAGTGTACACTAAGGGATAAAAAGTAGCCTATGTGTTAATCCAGGTCTCCAGCTATCTCGATACCGAGTTTCATCGCAATCGCTCCAGTAGTTTTTGCGTGAAGCAGTAACAAACACACACACACACACACACAAACTTTAACATTTAAAATATTAGTAGGATAGGATTATAGATTGATATTGATTCGACGGGAATCGAACCCGTTATCTTTTGCGTCGCTGTAAATGTCCATGATCAGGCAAAGTCCTAGCGCACTCGCCAAGTGTAAACCACGCTTTATTTGTATTTGTAAAATGTCAAAGGTCCCAAACATCCGGGACTCCAAAATAACTGTTTTTACAAATTAATTAATTATTCAAAATTCGATTTTCCTCGAGACGTCATTTATTCGGCCTTGAATATGTTGTATAATGTGGTATAGGTTAATATCAGGGCCGGACTCAGGACTTTGGTTAAGGGGGGCTTTGGTTGGGGGCTATCGTGTTTGAGTTTATACACAACCTTCCATGCAACCTTTGTATGGAAAATAATTGATTTAGCTATTTTCTATACAAAGGTATAATTATAATTTTATTCTTAACCACAAAATTAAATGTCAATACATCAATCAAACATCAAATCAAAATACACAAAATGAAAAACTAAAAACAATAAAAACAAAATAATTAAAAAGACGCCAAAAAAAACACAGAAATTAAGTAAAAAAAATAAACATTACAAATACAAAGGTTGCCTGGGAGAAATTGCTTTTAACTATAAGGCCATTTGTGCAACTATTTAGTTATTTATTAAACCAAAAACTCTTGGATTAGCGACAAGCGTTACAAATTATGACGTTACAGCCGCATTTGATTTTTGCAAGCGACTGCTACTGTTTTAACGGATTTTAAAGACGTTTACGTCAAAAAGTTAGTCATACTGGGCTATCCAGTTGTGAATCTGTCCAGTCGCTACTAAGCCCTGGGCGATTGAGTCTCAGATATTTTTGGGGTCATAGTCCCCCCTAGCCCCTCCCCCGTGTCCGACCCTGTTGAATATTAAAACAACTACATTAAAAATATCACCTATGACCCACGTTCGTCAAATATTGCGACATAAGGTCGGTGTATTGTTATAAGCTGAAGCGGGAGCGATTTGTATCAGAAGCACTTATTCTTTTTTATTTTTATTTTGTCCTTATAAACCTTGTTTAGTTTATTTACCTTAGTTCTAGTCTCATTAAACTTTTCTTCATGATATTTAGTAGTTTTTAAGGTAGGTTGCAGAAAAAATAATATAACGAATATTTTTTTTAGAATCATAAAAACATAATTAAAACATTAGATTTTGAAAAAAAAAATGGTTTTAAGTATTTAGATTTTTTTAAATAAATAAATATAGCAGGACATTCCACACATCGCCATCTAGCCCCAAGCTAAGTAACTACATTTGTGATATGGGTGCTAGACAACTCATATACTACTTATATACTTTTCTTTTGTAAATATATACTTATAATACATAGAAACAACCAGACCACAAACAAATTTTTAAGCATAAATACATGTCTGAGGCGGGAGTCGAACCCGCAACCCTGTGTTTGGCAGTCCGGCATGGTGACCATTGTGCCAACTGGGTCGTCTAAGATAATCTAAGAAATTCTAAGACCTTGATTGGTGTAGGGGTATAAAGGTGCACTATTTAACTTGTTTTAAAAAAGGACAGAATTTTAGACCTGATAGTTTGGCTGTTATTGCGATGCCAGTAAAATCAGTTTTGACCAAAATTTCAAATAACTTTTGAACCAGTGAATATTGCTGACCATACAGGGGGGGGGGTTACTTGTATACAGGCTGTTTTCCGCCATTGGAACCTTTTTAATTGGGTCCTTTTGCGTGAGGATGGAGTAGGCTTGCCCAGCACCTACTACCCTCACAGCTTACTCGACCATGTCTAGAGGAAAGAACTTGTCAATACTTCTGGAGCCTACTAAGCCGCGGGTTTCATCACGATGTTTTCCTTCACCGTAAGAGCAATGTCAATTAGCGCACATACATTTTTCTTAAGAAAAATACATTGGTGCACGGCCGGCCGGGATTCGGACCCACGACCTTCAGAATGAAAGTCGAGGTATCTACCACTAAGCCAACACCGCTCTCTGGGGGTGGGGTCATAGTCAGAGTAAAAAAGAAAATCCAGTAAGATTCATGGAATGCATTACATTACTTTGAAGCTTTTTAAAAACTAAGTTAGGATGTGTGCCTTCGGAACGCGCCCACCAATGAGAAGAAGGCACAATAACTCATGGGGTTTTGTTCCCCACCCCCATCAACCGATGATCCACCCTCGTCACATCGTGTAAAAGTAATAACCAAGTAATGTGAAGTATTACTTACCATATTATCAATAAGATAGTCAACACAATACTGCAATAATGATAAACCTCACCTCTCTTATAAAGTATCGAAGCGAGAGACGAAGGCCGTTTACACACGGCACAGGCCTCTGCTTATCAATATGTCTGGTTACTGAAGTGTAGACCCACCATATTATATTTTTTTCTATTAATTATGGCTTCGCACGGCTTGTGCATTTAGCCAGTATCAAGTTATATTTTACGTCAAATTATGACCCGATTTTTCATAAATCGGGCCTAAAGTGTTTCAAAACAGTCAAATTCGTCATAGTCCGTCAAGTCAGGGGCTATAGTAAAGCGGTGACAAGTTTACCATAACCTTAATAGGAGATTTGTAGGCAACGAAAAAACTTCATGTTTGACACTGATTTTTACTTTCACTACACTTGTGCACTTTCACAGAACTAAATTGAATAACATTCCACCAGAATTATACAATTCAACTCGGGTTACATCTAAGTTTCATGAAAATAAAACTGCAGCACGACATGTTGTTAACTCGTTCCCGCCAAAACTCCCATAATAGATTTAAATATAAATAAATATTTCAGGACATTCCACACATCGCCATCTAGCCCCAAGCTAAGTAACTACACTTGTGTTATGGATGCTAGACAACTCATATACTACTTATATACTTTTTTTGTAAATATATACTTATAATACATAGAAACAACCAGACCACAGACAAATATCTAAGTGTAAATACATGTCTGCGGCGGGAATCGAACCCGCAACCCTGTCTTTTGCAGTCCGGCATGGTAACCATTGTGCCAACTGGGTCGTTAATCATAATCACACGATTTGTATTCGTAGTTATTATTTACCCGGGTCTTAATATCCTGCAGACTCCTTGCGACTATGACTATTGTAACAGTCGAAACATCCACCATAAGGGCTCCAAAAAATATATAATGGCTACCATGCCAAATGAAGCTGATTATTTTTGATATTTCTATTAACGAGTTTAAAAGGAAAACTACCACAGACTTTACAAATTCAACTTCAAAGACAAATTCAAAAGACATTGAAAGGGGTTGTAACATTTTCGCATAGTAAACGTTCAACCATTTTTTTAAGTTGTGCGTCCACCTTTCAAACCTACTTCAATATATAGAGGACGAGCCAGTTGGCACAATGGTCACCATGCCGGACTGCCAAACACAGGGTTGCGGGTTCGATTCCACGTCTCAGACATGTATTTATGTGCAGATATTTGTCTGTGGTTTGGTTGTTTCTATGTATTATAAGTATATATTTACAAAAGAAAAGTATATAAGTAGTATATGAGTTGTCTAGCACCCATAACACAAGTCTAGTTACTTAGCTTGGGGCTAGATGGCGATGTGTGGAATGTCCTGCAATATTTATTTTATTTATTAATTAATATAATTAACAAATGCCAATATCGTAATGTGTAAAGTTTTCCTTCTATACATTGACATAGATTTGAAAGGTAGCTTCCAAAAAAAAATACTAAAAATACATTTATAGATAGATAGATAAATAAATTATATATTGCAAAAACCATTTAAAAATTACATAAAATATATAAAACAAAACTTAAATTTAAGTGTACAACTGCCTTATCGCTCAAAGCGATCTCTTCCAGACAACCTTTGGATGGACAAGAAGTTGAATAAGGTGTCCAAACAAAAACAATTAAAACAAACATATAAATAGACTAGACGAATGGGGGTTCCATTCGTCGCAGCTATGCGAACTTTCAGACTCCTAGCTCTTGTAGCTTCAGAAGTTTTTTGATGGGTATTTTTCTCTTTTGAATCCCCGACGCAAAAATGACTGGGTGTTATAAGTGTGACGTGTCTCTGTGTGTGTGTGTCTGCCTGTGACATCGTAGCTCCCGAACGAATGAACCGATTTTGATTTAGTTTTTCTATTGATAACTAGCACCGCTTCGCGGTTACACCCGCGTAACTCCCGATCCCGTAGGAATATCGGGATAAAAACGACTCCCAATGAATCAATGTATCCTCATACCAAGTTTTATCAAAATTGATCCAGCAGTTTCGGAGCATATTCAATGTAAACAAATCTGTCTTTATAATATTATTTATGAATAGGATATATAAATGTAATGTTCATTTGCTTTCCGTTGTTATGTTACAACCCCTTTATAATAAAACTTTCGAAAGTGCAAGATAATGATTTTTATTAAGGCCAGGTGCTAATAAAGCTACCAAAATCGACCTTTGTTTTAAGCAACTCTAAGTAATCAAATACTCTTTTTTTGTTATTTGGATATAAATGGATATTGTAGTTTAATAACCATATTTTTGTTTATTGTGGTTGAAAACATGATATGAACAACTTCGTTCGATAAAAAAATGTTAGAAAACAGAGAATTATTAGATCGTTTATCGGGTTTTATTCAAAAATAGTTACGTTTGTTTCTAAAAATGAATCAAATGATAGGTTTTGACATCTAGGAACTATATTTGTGGATAATAATGCTAAAATGTTTTGCATATCGATCAAATATAACAGTTAGCACGCAGCACGCTACGTCTTTGAGAGCGCGGGCTAAGGTAATGTGAATACCTACACACGGTACTGGAAGATCGCCTTAAATACAAAAGCTGATGATCGTAAAACATTTCGTGAAATGACCCTCGTCGTTTTCTTGATAAAATGAATCATGCCATAACTGTCAACAAGTTATAATATGCCCTCAAGCCATGAATGGACTCATCTTCTTACATAACATATTGTCCATACTAGAATTTATAAAGAAAAAACTGGTTGTCTGTAAAGTCGGTTTACGGACGATAATTTTACGTGATAACGTCATAAGAAAACGATGAAAAATTGTGTTTCTTTTTGTTTTTTTTTTAAATTAAAAACAAGAGGCGAAACGGATACAAAGGAAGTTCAAAACAGAAATAATAGACGATCTGAACTAAAATAAAACTTGAGAGGTTTCAAGGGACACCCGGATGGTACGAAGTTCCTTTTATTGTATTTTTTTTAAGTTATAATTTTTTTATTTTTTATTATTAACAAATATAATGTAATATAAAGTTAATCAGTAGGCTCAATTTTAGTAAACTGACTTGCTTTCTATGAGAGAGAGAGAGAGAGACAGAGAGAGAAACAGGCGCACGCCGCACGGCTTACAACTATAGCAAAAAGTGTCGTTACAACTTTTGGTCTTAATTTTTTCCGTCTAGCCCCCTTTCGCAACGCGCGATCTGAACTAAAACAAAAGGCGATCGAAACAGAAACAAAAGATGATCAAAACAGAAACAAAAGATGATCAAAACAAAAGACAACGCAGACTGAAACAAAAGACGATCGAAACGGAATCGAGTGTATAAACAACTCGCGATACTAGTACAGGACGTTTGACTTACTCCACTGCGGCTGCGTACCCGATGCAAACCGCAGGGCGCAGCTAGTCTCGGTATGTTAATATAAACGCCGCGTAGTCCCATCGCTTCGCTTCTATTGTCAATGATTGTGTAAAACTTTGTTCTTGCAATATTTGAAATGGTTGACATTTAAAAAGGTTAATTTTTGAACATTTAATTGTAATCTTATACTTAGTTTAGTTACAGCCGCGCTTTTGATACGTTCCTTAACAGGAAAGGGTACCGGCGCTCTCTCCATACAAACGTAGTCGACTGTTTCCTCCCTGGATAAGGGGCCGTCCATAAATTACGTGAGATGTTTAAGGGGGGGAAGGGGTTGAGTCAAATCTCATCTAATCTTACGTCGGAGAGAGGGGGGATCTTTGCAAATATCACGCAATTTTTTTTCTGATTGATTTTTCCGGCTTAGAGTGGCTAGATCAGAACGAAGTTGAAGGAGCAGATGATTTTAAGTACTGAAAACCAAATGGACATCAATAGTCTCTCTTGAGACCGCGCATGATTATCCATGGACTGAATTAGAGTAGATATTCTTTTTTTAATCACAGTAGTCACGATTTAAGTATTCTATAAATTTTTATTACACTTATAACTCTCAGCAATATTGATTATTAGTCTCCTACACTTTGAAAAATCTCACGTGAGATTGGGGGATGGAGGTGGGGGTTGAATAAAATCTCACGGCATCTCACCAGGGGGGGACAGAAAATTAAAAAAAAACACCTCACGTAATTTATGGACGCCCCCTAATAACAGAGTAAATATTTTTATTGCATTAAACCTATAACTATAACTAATCATCGTAGAAATTAAGATTTTAAAACAAAACATATGGGCATGGTCATGACAGTTATAAGTTTTATACAACAAAGATATTTGCTCTGTCATTATCCAGGGAGGAAACAGTCGACTACGTTTGTATGGAGAGAGTGCCGGTACCCTTTCCTCTCAATGAAACTTTAGTTGAACAATGCTTTTGTCGGATGGCCAGTGACGCTGGGCTCGATGCTCTTCACGAAAATTGGCTTATTTCAAGTTTCGAAGTATATAAATGGGAAAATTTCGACCAAAAATGCCATGTTTGCAAGGAGGTTAGGTTCTTGAAGTTCCTATATGTGTAATGGCGTCAGATGTTGATGAAGGAAATGTAAAACACTTTTTTGAAATCAACCAAAAATGCATTTTCAAAAGAATAATGTCAAAACTTCGGACAAAAATGAATTTCAAACACTTTTCTAAAAAAGTGTTTATCTTAAGAAAAGAAGAAAAACCGGCCAAGTGCGAGTCAAACGAAAGGTTTCTTACCATTGTATTCTTTTTTTTAGTATTTGTTGTTATAGCGGCAACAGAAATACATGTCTGTGAAAATTTCAACTGTCCAGCTATCACGGTTCATGAGATACAGCCTGGTGACAGACAGACGGACGGACAGTAAAGTCTTAGTAATAGGGTCCCGTTTTTATCCTAAACAACTGTCTTTAATTTATATTTTCAAAGTACCTTTTGCCCGCGACTTCGTCCGCGTAGAAGTCGAATGGAATCACGTTGCCCAAACAAACTTTGCCCCCCTTTTTCACCCCCTTAGGGGTAGAATTTCTGAAAATCCTTTCTAATCCGATGCCTACGTCACACAAAGAACACACTCTCCAAGTTTCAGGTCTCTACGATCAGCGGTTTAGGCTGTGCGTTGATCCGTCAGTCTGGACAAAGGATTTTATATGTATAGAGTAGTCGATTAATGGCGATTTATTTTAAAACTTAAAAAATAATGTTTTTCATATAATAACATTAATGATTATGTCAACTCTAGGTCAATGCCGCGATGAGTTACGAAAACCTAAATAAATCAATATTCAACGTTATGTTCAAGGCCTTGGCGTTACGTTGTAAACAAATATGGATGACATTAGATTAGGATCTAAGAATTTCAAATAAACCGGTCCGGCTTAGCGCCGTGGTAATTAAACGAGTCGCGCCCTTTTACCCGCGAAAATTGACGTTTTTTGTTATTTCTTTTTAACCCCCGACGCAAAAACGACGGGGTGTTATTAGTTTGACGTGTCTGTGTGTTTGTGTGTCTGTCTGTGGCATCGTAGCTCCCGAACGGATGAACCGATTTTAATTTAGTTTTTTTGTTTGAACGGTGAATTAGTCGAGAGTGTTCTTAGCTATGTTTGATCAAAATCGGTTCAGCCGTCTGAAAGTTATGGGGGATAAAAGTCAAGATTAACAACCGAATGTAAGTAGATATGCCCGAGTGGGGTATCAAATGAAAGGGCATGATTTGCACATTACAAATAGCTAATTAAAAATTGAAAAAACCCCCGACACAAAATAAAAATAGTATGAACGTCTAAAACAAGCAAAACAAAAACTATTTTAAAAAAAACCCTACAAAAAGAAAAAAAATAACCCCGAAATTATGACGTAAGTATCTGAATTTTTTTGACTAAATATTTTTTGTAATTTCTTGTATTTGTAACTATTTCTTACTGTTTTTTATTTGTATCTATACTATGTCGTGTGTTTGTTCGAATAAATTATATTCTATTCCATAAAATCCGGGATCGGAATTAAAAAATCACGAGTCGGACTCTCGCACGAAGGGTTCCTTACCATCTATCTATCTATCTATACATATAAAATTCTTTGTCCTGACTGACTGACGGATCAACGCACAGCCTAAACCGCTGATCGTAGAGACCTGAAACTTGGAGAGTGATTAGATTTTCTTTGTGACGTAGGCATCCGATAAGAAAGGATTTTTTGAAAGGGGTGAAAAAGGGGGATAAAGTTTGTATGGGACAACGTGATTCTTTGGTCCATTTTCGACATTTTCGCGAACGAAGTCGCGGACTAAAGCTAGTTATAAATAAAATAAATATTTCAGGACATTCCACACATCGCCATCTAGCCCAAAGCTAAGTAACTACACTTGTGTTATGGGTGAAAGACAACGGATATACTACTTATATACTTTTCTTTTGTAGATATATACTTGTAATACATAGAAACAACCAGACCACAGACAAATATATATTATATTCTGTTAGAGCAAAAAACCCTAAAAATATTGTATGACAGACGAGGCTGTATAGGTTTAAAATGTCTTTTGCCTGCCCTTTAAGGAGAATAATTAACAAAATTTTGCCTAAAAAATAGTAAACATGAAAATAACATAAAATTCTTAAAACATACTCGAAAAATATTTCCTTTGTTCTGTTAAAGATTTTCTTCTTTGAGTACTTACTAGATTTTGAAAATCTTGAGCTCTTTTTTTTAACATGGCATAACCTTGCAGCCAAGAGTCCAGCAGCAGCAACTAAGGACCAGCAAGTATGAGGAAGGACTCCTCTGTCACACTGTCAATTTGACCCGCCATATGTCACCACCACCAAACACCCTGTATTTCGAAAGTTTTTGTAATGTGTCGCACAATGAAGAAGTTAAGTGCGAAAACAGCCCCGTAAAACTAAATAAACTTATGTGTCTTTTTTTGACAGTGATGCCTAAGTTCGCAGTCCGCGTAGACGCAGCGGTGTCCGCTCTGGGCGGCGGCGCGGGCGCAGCGCTCGATGAGAACGACTTCATTGACGCCTCGAGGTTGGTCTATGATGCCGTCAGGG
This sequence comes from Idaea straminata, assembly GCA_951213275.1. NCBI lineage: Eukaryota > Metazoa > Arthropoda > Insecta > Lepidoptera > Geometridae > Idaea > Idaea straminata. Next base: position 8,401,776 of record OX577872.1, read on the forward strand.
AGATACGACGAGCCGTGCTGATGAACAGGGTAAGAGGGTTGATCCCACTTCTGATGATAAAGTTGTTATGGAAGAAAAATTGTGTGTCAGTTATCCCACTTCTGATGATGAAGTTTGTTTTGGAATGAAATATGGCGTGTGAAAGACTTCTGGTGTTGGAAGTTTTTAGAGAAGGAAAGGGTGTATGTGAGTTATCCCACTTCTGATAATGAAGTTTTTAGGGAAAGAAATAGTGCGTGTGAAACGTTCTACTTCTAGTGCTGGAAATTTTAAGAGAAGGAAACGGAGTGTGTGATTCTAGTTCTGATGTTTATATTTTTAGAAGTGTCATAGGCCGTGTGCAAGTTTCATTTCTGGTATTTGAAGTTTTTGGGGAAGGAAAAAGGGTGTTTAAGTTATCCCACTTCTGATGATAAAGTTTTAAGTTGAAGAAATTGGACGTGTAAAAGATCCCAGTCCTGATGTTGCAGATATTAGCTAAAAATAGGGAATGTGATAGGGATGGATGAATAGCCAGTTTAAGAATGATTAGTGAAACAAATGGATTGTGAAATCTCACTTCTAAATAAATAGTTGATGAAAAATAGTAGGTGTTAACGGGTGATAAAATCCCACTTCTGAAATATCAGAAACAGAGTGTATAAAACAAAATGTGACATTTTAGGATGAGGAAGAACTCGACCCGGAAGATGTCGAGTTAGATGAACATTACACACTGGAGACGCGTAGCAAATGTATGTCACATTACATGGTTATATTACATGTTGCGTGGGTACTTTGTGTTGTGTGGAATGTTACTTTACGTGTTACATTTAACAGGGTGGAAAATATACTGATTGATGCATTTGAGGAGCATATTCTGTACATCTAAACAAGCAACTTTTGTTCTAGGACAAATTCGCACTACGTATTCTGTTTTTTTTTGTCTACGTACATTTGTTAATCAGCTTTTATTGATACGAAGAGGTCATTAACCTCGACATTTTACTTATTTCTCAAGTTTTAATTGAAATTAACTTAAAATATTCAAAAAATATTCGCAATTTCCAAAAGTCGAAGAGCAAAAATTGATTGTTAAGTTGTACGGAATATGTTTCTGAAATATTTCTATTATAATATTTTACATCCTGATTTGTATGGGTTCGATCAATGTGTTACATAACATGTGACGTGGGCGGTTGTTGTGTTACATTACATGTTGCGTGGGCTGTTTTTGTGTTGTGTGGAATGTTGCGATGTTTGTGTTGTTATTTTTACGTGTGGTTAATTTTTATGTGGCATGGTACTGTCTTAATAAATAATGTACATAATGGCTGAACGTTTCCCATGCCAGAAATATCTTAAATGTTATATGTTGCCAAATTGTGGTGTCTTAAATATTCGTTCATTGCATGTTAGTTTGATCATTTTTACCATTTACCTACTGTTCCTTGGTGTTAAATTCACGAAATTGAAATACCGGTATGGTAAAATTACCAAATTGAAATACCGTTATGGTAAAATTACCAAATTGAAATACCGTTATGGTAAAATTACCAAAATTAAAATACCGTTATGTAAAAATTACCAAATTGAAATACCGTTATGGAAAAATTACCAAATTGAATTACCGTTATGGTAAAATTACTAAATTGAAATACCGTTATGGTAAGATTACCAAATTGAAATACTGTTATGGTAAAATTACCAAATTGAAATACCGTTATGGTAAAATTACTAAATTGAAATACCGTTATGGTAAAATTACTAAATTGAAATACCGTGTTGGTAAACTCACGAAATCGAAACTCCGAAATGGTAAGTTTTCAAAAATGAAGGTAAAATTGATCAAACTATATCCATGTTGTGTTTGTCTAACTATAGGACATAGCCTGGTAGGTCCTGGAAAAACCCTATGTCCTAACTTAAACTCCACAATGTCCTAAACACTGTGAAATACCCTGAAGGTGAATGGGACCAGCGCTCTCTCCATACAAACGTAGTCGACTGTTTCCTCCCTGGATAATGACACTAGCACAAATATTTTTGTGCCATAAAAACTGTCATGACCATGTTTTTTTTTTCATTTTCTAATTATCATAGAAATTAAGATTTAAAAACAATAAAAAAAGCATAGGGGCATGGTCATGTCAGTTATAAGTTTTATGCAACAAAAATATTTGCTCTAGTGTCATTTATCCAGGGAGAAAACAGTCGACTACGTTTGTATGGAGAGATACCCCGGTACCCTAAGTTCTGGCTACATGAATGTCCCAATCACCCTCCCATGTCCCGTCACCGGGCTATGTCCTAACGCTAGTGTTGTGCATGTAGACCAGCGATGACCTAGACACGGATACAGAGTTCGAACCTGTTGAGGACATGACCATGGAGACGAGGAGTCGATGTAAGTACCTACAATTTTGTGGCGTTGCCACTTTAATAAAAAACAAAAAAAAAATTAAATCAAAATCGGTTCATCCGTTCGGGAGCTACGATGCCACAGACACGTCAAACTTATAACACCCCGTCGTTTTTGCGTCGGGGGTTAAAAAGTAAATATTTCGTAAAAATAGAGAAAACGATTTTAAAACATGTTATTAGATATATATTTGCTTTATGGGCAATCTGAAAAACTATTTATTTGTTATTTTTTTTTGTTGTTTTGATTTTTGCGGGTTCGATTCCCGCCTCAGACAAGTATTTATGCTTATATATTTGCCTGTGGTCTGGTTGTTTCTATGTATTATAAGTATATATTTTAAAAAAAAAAGTATATAAGTAGTATATGAGTTGTCTAGCACCCATAACACAAGTGTAGTTACTTAGCTTGGGGCTAGATGGCGATGTGTGGAATGTCCTGCAATATACATTATTTATTTTAATTTTGTCACTAATTTCAAGATACCTTACTAGTATACGGGCTGTTTGTCCAACACCTATACTACCCTCTCAGCTTAGTCGACCGTGTCCAGAGGAAAGAACTCAATACGTCTGGAGCCAACTAAGCCGCGGGTTTCATCACGATGTTTTCCGCGCACCGTAAGAGCAATGTCAATTAGGGCACAAAAAAAATTGTAAGAAAAATCCATTGGTGCCGGGTCGGGATTTGAACCATGGCCTTCGGTAAAGAAAGTCGAAAAGTCTATGAGCGCAGCATGTGACTTCTAGTACTGATGGCCGTTGGGGCCGAAAAGTCTTAGATTGGAGACCACGTACCGGAAAGCGCAGCGCGGGACAACCTCCGACTAGATGGACGGACGACTTAATTAAGGTCGCGGGAAGTCGTTGGACGCAGAGAGCATCTGGAAGTCTTTAGAGAAGGCCTATGTTCAGCAGTGGACGTCCTGTGGCTGATATGATGATGATGATGAGAAAAAAACCGCTCTTCTTTCACACCAAACCTCTAAAGCATCTCGGAAGCGGATATTCAAAGAAACGTGATGCGTTGTACGTTTCATCAAATATCCCGGTTCCGAGACGCTTTAGAGGTTCGGTGTGAAAACAATATTATCCAATATTTGTTCACCGTAATGCCCTCTTTAGGTATAGGTCTCAAAGTGCACCACGGCATTTTTAGGTTACTGGCCTTTGATAGATTGAATGTTCCTTCTGTTTTATTAACATATTTGGTATCGACAGCGAGCGCCCATACCGGCGAGCATGGAGTTGATGAGTATCCGGACATCAGTGGAATTACCAACGCTAGGGTGAGTTCCTGCAATCGTAATCAGAAGGCCAATTCTCGTAAATAAAAAACTTGAGAGGTGTCAAGGGACACCCGGATGAAACGAAGTTTCTTTCGATTAGTGAAGGAATTGTAATAAAATCAAAAAGTGTCGTTACAACTTTTGGTCTTAATTTTTTCCATCTAGCCCCCTTTCGCGCGATGAGGAACTTCGTTCCAAAATTGTACAAAATTACGAAAAATATTCTTGAGAATACCAAAAGTTGACTTTGAGGATATTTTTTGTAATCGAAATGCAATCAGAATGAAAATAAAATTGTATAATTTTATTTACGAGAATCAGCCTTCTGGTCTTTAAGAACGAGTTCGGGCTAGGACTAGTATGCACCAGTTACCTATAAGGACAGGGTGCTTATGTCAATTCACAGTTGATTAATGGATACCCAAAATCATAATTTCATTGGAGTCGCCTTTGAGGACCAGAAGGCCAATTCTCGTAAATAAAATTGCTTAAATTATATTGCAATATCATACCGATTGCAATTCGATTACAAAAGATATCCTCAAAGTGTCTCAAAATATCATTAAAGTCACTAAATAATATTACAAACATACAACATACAAATATATGCGCGAAAAACATAACTCTTTCCTTGCAGTTGGGTAAAAAAAAAGTATATCATGTATCCTATCAGTTATTTAGCACCCATAACACAAGCCTAGTGCTTAACTTGAGCCTACATGGCGCTGTGTAAAATCTATACATATAAAATGCTTTGTCCTGAACTACTGACTGACGGATCAACGCACAGCCTAAACCGCAGATCGTAGAGACCTGAAACTTGGAGGGTGTGTTCTTTGTGTGACGTAGGCATCCGATAAGAAAGGATTTTCTGAAATTTTACTTCTAAGGGGGTGAAAAAGGGGGGCAAAGTTTGTATGCGACAACGTGATTCCTTGGTCCAATCCTATTAAAACCATTTTCGACTGTTACGCGGGCGAAGTCCCGAGCAAAAGCTAGTGTTTTATAACCTCTTGTTGAAGCCTCGGCGTGGAGAAGGTGGTAAAGAAAGAGAAGTGGACTGTATGTTTAACGGGTTTAATGTTCAGCTAACTAAATATATTAACAGGATTTAATAGTAGTAAAAAGGGGGTTGTGAGCGAGACGCACTGTAGGTCGCTCGTAGTACGTGAATCAAGTGCGCGGGCGCAGGCTACGGTGAGGAAGCGGGACGCGGGCGGGGGCCGTGCGCTAGCTACCGCAGTAGGGAGGTACTGTGTACCGGTTTGGTTGGCGATGCTCGCGTCAACACCTCTCAACTGGCAGACCAAAATACCTTCATACATTTTTAATATGGCGCCATCTGTTGTTGCCAGTTGATGAAATAATATTTATTATTACTTAAACAGGAAGCGATGCGTAAAATGACAGAGGAAGACAAACGCAAGATCCTGCAACAAGTGGAGCTGTTCCGTCGGGAGAAGATGACGTTCGACAACGAGGTGGCGAAGTGGGACGACGCAGGGAACGACATCATCATGTTGGCCAAGCATATGTGCATGATCATGCTGGAGATGACTGACTTTACTAGGTTCGTTGGGTTTTATCGAGTTTCTGGTGGGGTTTGTAAAGTTTCTGGTTGGGTTTATTTGAGTTTTCGTCCGATTTTATTGTGTGCCTGGTAGTCAAACCGAAGCATAAATATTATTGATTCTATTTTCCTGTCTGGTTTTATAAGTTTCTAATAGGTTTTATTATTGTCGAACAGAGGTCGTGGCCCCCTGAAGACAACGATGGACGTGATCAACGCAGCTAAGAAAATATCCGAAGCGGGCACCAAACTCGATAAGCTTACTAGAGAGATAGCTGAACAGGTAACCAATATGTTCTATTATTTTACAGCTGCCTTGCTTGCCAAAACTAAATGACGGACCTAACGTCATAAATACGCAGTAATTTGTAACGCATGTTTGCTAATACAACGACTTTATTTAAGTTATTCACACTATTTAAACTCACACGATTTATATTAGGTACTTATTAATTATTTTTATTGGTTTTTTTTAAAGAAATAAATTATCCAAAAGTGATCGCGATCTCTTTTTTTTTATTAAAAATAAAGACGGGTTTGTCGGTGTTCTAATGGGTTTGGTAGGTTTACAGGGTTTCTGATGGGTTTACAGGGTTCTAACGGGTTTTACAAGATTCTGACGTGGTTTACAGGGTTCTGACTTCACAGTGTTCAGAGCTATCAATTGTCTAGCAAGATTTTCACGTCTTTACTTCTTTCCTGATACAGCAGAGGCAATTTTTTAATTAATGTGTATTGTATTTCACCTTACAGTGTCCAGAATCGTCAACCAAACAGGATTTAGTAGCGTATTTGCAGCGCATAGCGTTGTATTGCCATCAGATACAGATCACTAGCAAGGTGAAGGCTGACGTGCAGAACATATCGGGAGAGTTGATCGTGAGCGGGGTAAGTGGTGTCGTCCTCGTAGCTCGCTCGGTAAGAGATTCATCATTCACCAGACAGGATTATAACGGATTCTACTGAGTTATGACGGGTTTGACTAAGTTTTGACGAATTTACAGGGTTCTGACGGTTTCACAATGTTCTGATGGGTTTTACAGGGTGTACATTGTTCTGGGGTTTTCACTGTATCTGACATATTTTTTTTATTTATCCTCCTATAGTAAAAAATCATTTTTTTAAATTCTAAGTCAAATGGCGTTCCTAAATGCACGTACACTATTTTGGACGAACAGTGTTCGTCTATGCACTATATCATTTGTATATGCCTGAAGCTAACTTTCCCTTGTATCATTCCCAGCTGGACAGCGCAACGTCTCTTATTCAAGCCGCCAAGAATCTAATGAACGCCGTAGTCCTGACGGTGAAGGCTTCGTACGTCGCCTCTACTAAGTACACGCGTCAGGGGACCATAGCTGTGAGTATCGTACGGTTTCTGATTAGTTTTATGTTTTACTAGCTACGCTCCGTGGTTTCACCCGCGTAACTCCCGATCTCATGGGAATATCGGGATAAAAAGTAGCCTATTACACTCCCAATGAATTAATGTATCCTCATACTAAGTTTCATATAAATTGGTCCAATTGTTTTGGAGCCTTTTCAATGCAAACAAACAATCAAATGTTTCCTTTATAAAATGAGTATTAATTTGGAAGGGTTTATTGGTTTATGATGGGTTTTTAAATAAGTTTTATGTGTTATCTGCTAGGGTTTACAAGTTTTATGTTTTATTTGGTGGGCTTTATTAGTTTACGATAGGTTTTAAATGAGTTTTATGCATTATCTGATAAGTTTTATGCATTAAATGATGGTTATAATAATGTGAGAGCTGTTTTATTCGAAATTGTTTACAGAAGAAGTCAGAAACCTGCAAAACCAAAAGTTTCTTACGCAGGATTTTGACGGGTTTTTATACATCTCTGATCGGTCTAAATCCCGAGGAACCTGTGAAACGTAGATTTTTACGGGTTTCTCACTGGTTTTACAGGTTTTTGATGAAGTTTTATAGATTTTTGAAATGTTTTAACAAGATTCTGAAGAGTTTTATAAGTTTCTATAGGGTTTTAACAAGATTGTGACGAGCTTTATAGATTTCTAAAAGGCATTACAGGTTTTTGGAGGGTTTTTATAGGTATCTGACATGGTTTTTACACAGTATTACACATATTTATTTATTTATTTATTTGTCCTCAGTCTCCGATAGTAGTATGGCGTATGAAGGCCCCGGAGAAGAAACCATTGATTCGTCCGGAGAAGCCGGAGGAAGTACGAGCTAAAGGTCAGTTTACAATAAATATAAGGGTTCCTTTTCATGTCACACAAAAATCTCCAAACTCTAGGTGACGCCACCGTGTTAGGGTTCCGTACCCACCGGGTAAAAACGGGACCCCATTACTAAGACTCCACTGTCCGTCTGTCTGTCACCAGGCTGTATCTCATGAACCGTGATAGCTAGACAGTTAAAATTTTCACAGATGATGTATGCCGCTATAACAAATACTAACAGAATGTAATGGTACGGAACCCTTCATGCAAGAGTCCGACTCGCACTTGGCCGGTTTTATTTCTTATATATAAAAATAAGTAGTCGTTTTAATTTAACGCGATTTCGACCCGTTTTTATAGTAAGTAGGTATATTTTTACTTCAATTTTTGTTGCAATTTGTAATTTAATTCAAATTTAGTTTATTTCACATAAAGCTTAAATTCTAAAAAAATAATCTCAATGTTCAGACATTAAATTTGAATATTATTTTTTATTTCACAGTACGTCGTGCCAGCCAGAAGATCCAACCATCGCCCGTACGTGCGCTGGCTGAGTTCCAATCACCCGCGCCTCAATAGGTGAGCTTTATCATACACCCGCGTAACTCCAGATCCCGTGGGAATATCGGGATACAAAGTACCCTATGTTACTGTCAATGAATCAATGTATCCTCATACCAAGTTTCATATTAATTGGTTCAGTAGTTTCGAAGACTATTCAATGCAAACAATGAAATCTTTTCTCTTTATAGTATACTAGCATCACCTCGTGGTTTCACTCGCGTAACTTCCCAACCCGTGGGAATATCGGGATACAAAGTACCCTATGTTACTGTCAGTGAATCAATGTATCCTCATACCAAGTTTCATCTTAATTGGTTCAGTAGTTTCGGAGCCCAATGGAAACAAAAATCAAATTTTCCTTAATAATATTAGTATTATAGATTAGCTGCAACCCGCGTAAGTCCTGATTCCGCGGGATTTTCGGGATAAAAGTATCTAGACTTCTTCATCCCCAAAACTCCCACTATGCCGAATTTCATCCAAATCAGTATAGTCGTTTGACCGTGAAGAGGGAACTAACGAACAAATACACAACCTTTCGAATTTATAATACTATTTAGCTGCGCCCCGCGGATCCACCCGCGTAAATCTCGATCCCGTGGGAATGTCGGGATAAAAAGTAACCTATGTGTTAACCCAGGTCTCCAACTATCTAGATACCGAGTTTCATCGCAATCGGTCCAGTGGTATTTGCGTGAAGAAGTAACAAACATACATTACACACAAACTTTCACTTTTATAATATTAGTAAGACTAGCTGCACCCCGTGGATTAGAATGATCTTCTTCTTCTTCTTCTTGATCTTTCTTCCTCTAAATCAATTTCTTCTTTCCAGATTCAAGAAGAAAAGAAATGATAGAACCTCAAAATTATAACATCGAAATACATAGAAATTTTACAAAAGCGTATGAGTTTTAGAAAATAATTGGTTTGTTTACAATGTATACTTATTTGATTACTATTCTTGGTACATAAGTACTTATTGTGTACTTTTCGTACAGAAATACTTATTAATTGGTACTCTTGGTATAAAATTACTTATTATTTGGTACTATGTGTACAAAAGTACTGATTAATTGGTACTATGGGTACAAAAGTACTTATAAATTAGTACTTTTGGTACAAAAGCGCTAATTAATTGGTATATTTAGTATAAGAGTACTTGTGAATTGGTGATCTTGATATTAAAGTACTTATAAATTGATACGGTACTCTTGCTACATAGTCACTTATGAATGAGTACTTTTAGTACAAAAGTATTTTTACTCTAGGTACAAAAAACTTATTTTGTACTAAAACAACACCACAAAGTACTTACTTTTTTGTATAGAATAAGTACTTTGTACAGAAGTACTGAAGTACTTTGTACAGAAGTAGGTACTAAATCACTTTGTACTAAAGTACTAAATCACTTTGTACTAAAGTACTAAAGCACTTTGTACTAAAGTACTAAAGCACTTTGTACTAAAGTACTAAAGCACTTTGTACTAAAGTACTAAAGCACTTTGTACAGAAGTACTTTAGTACTTCTTATTTTTTAGAAAATTTCGTATTGATTTATATGGAATATCTTTTTAAATAAAAATTAAAATGACAATTTTGTATCAGCTTTTCTCATTAAAGTATCTTTTAATAATAATAAAAGTAATCAAAACATATTTAGCTAAAAATGTACTAAAGCCGTTTGTACACGAGGCAGCCAAATTGTAGTATTTATGTAGAAATATATTTAATACAATTCATTACTAAAAAAAACCACTTCTGTGCACCTAAACAAACAACTTTTGTTCTACGACTTTTGGATATTCGAACGTTTTTTGACGTGGTATCGTCTAATAAAAGTCACGGAGAGGTCATTCACCTTAAAATAATACATTAATTTTTAATTTTTATCGACTATTCTAAGTCTGAATCACGTTTATTTAAAAAATCATCCTGTTTATGAATTTACATAACATCAATATTAAAAAAAAAAAAACAAAAATCGTAGAATAAATATTTATTGTTAAGGTGCACAAAAATAACCCTCAATATCTTATATCAATAATAATTACTATCCTGTAAACAATATGTTAACCATTTAAGATCCCGAGCTCTTTACGAACTCGAACGTAAAATTGCTAAAAAGGTTAAAAATTATAACAAAAAAAAGTATTATCTAAAGGAAAATATATGTATTAGTTAGTGAGTTAGTTATTTAATTAGAGTTATGTGACCCGGATGCGCGGGAAATTATTATTTTTTTCGCAAAAATGACTGGATGTAAATCTGCGACTTTGGATCATAGTTTTCTAACTACTAAAACCCTGATTATGCTTTTAAACTATATCCTAGTTTATGAAATAACTGTCAATTATCTTCTATAAATATAAAATGAGAGCATAGCCATGGCAGCTATAGGTTTTATGGCACAAAAATATTTGCTCTAGTGTCATTATCCAGGGAGGAAACAGTCGACTACGTTTGTATGGAGAGAGCGTACCCTATCCTCTTCATTTAAGTAGTTTAAAAGCCTAATTAAGGTTTTCGTAGTTGGAAAATTTGTATTAATTAGATTACAAAATTACATTTTTTTACATAACTGTTACGAAAAACGAAAAAAATAATTTAAATTCCTGCACTTCCGGTGTCCAATCACCTTGAAATAAATTAGTTTTCATATAAAAATACTAAGATGACTTTGTACAGCGAAAAATAAATACATTTAAGACTATAAACATGATTAACCAACTATCAAAATGTTAAACTGATTTAATAAAATCAACCTTGTGGTTATTGGAATAGAATTTAATTTTAGATTACACATTAAGAGGAAAGGGTGCCGGTGCTCTCTCCATACAAACGTAGTCGGGCATGGTCGTGGCAGTTATAAGTTTTATGCAACAAAAATATTTGCTCTAGTGTCATTATCCAGGGAGGAAACAGTCGACTACGTTTGTATGGAGAGAGCGCCGGTACCCTTTCACTTTAAATTTAGTTAGGTTATTAGGGCTATTTATGCTGCCAAACGTAACGCGCCAGAAATACCCGTCGCTTACAACTAACATTGTTGATTGTAACGAATGTGTTATGTTTTTCTCAAAAGTACTAAGATGGAATTGTAGGTGAAATCTTTACCGATATTTTGAGACGAAAATTCCTTGTCATTTCAAAGCTAGACTTGTTTTAATTCTTAATTTCAGGATAGCTTCACAACTATAGGTAATTTTTGGCTCTAAATTGCACCAAAATGTCGGTAAAAATCTCACCTACGATTCCATTTTAGCACTTTTGAGGAAAACAAAATACATTCGTAACAATCAACAATGTTCACCAAGGAAGGCGACCGGTGCCGGTAGTAACTATTTAGTAGGCTGTGTACCAAGGTCCACCTTAAGAGGAAAGGGTACCGGGCGCTCTCTCCATACAAACGTAGTCGACTGTTTCCTCCCTGGAAAATGACACTAGAGCAAATATTTTTGTTGCAAAAAACTTACAACTGCCATAACCCTATGTCTCTTTTTTTTTGTTTTTTTATTCTTAATTTCTATGATAATTAGAAAATGAAAAAAGACTGAGGCATAGTCATGGCAGTTATAGGTTTATGGCACAAAAATATTTGTGGTATTGTCATTATCCAGGGAGGAAACAGTCGACTACGTTTGTATGGAGAGAGCCCCCGGTACCCTTTCCTCTTAATATTAACCATCAGACAAGTCAAAACTACTTTGAAGGGTCTTGGCTTGTCGTTACTACATACAATGCCCGCGCTTTAAAAGACATCTTTTCTTAATTAGAAAAATGTGTTTTGGTATGAAAACTAATTTTTAAAAGTAGGTAATTATATTATTCAACTTATTTTTAATTAGATTTAAATATAATAAAGAAATATAGTTAAGGTATGTGTTAGTTGAAATGATCAGAACCTCATTTTTTAAAGTCGGTTAAGTCAATGAAAAAATCTTTAAATAATTCATTTTTTGAATGTTGCTACAACTTTGATTAATCTTTGACTTAATTGAATGTCTTAGGTACAGCAGGTTTGCCAAATTTAAAAAAAAAGAAAGAGTAAAAAACATCAAGAAAAAAACCTATTATTTTTAAGGGGTTGTAACATTTTGGCATACTCGGTCAGCCATTTTTTTTAAGTTGCGCTGCCACCTAACATTAAGGCGACTACTGTGCCAGTCTCCATACATATATATGACTACCCCTTTACGTAAATCATTAATTGGAGAAAATAAATAACACATACCTTTCTTTCTTTTAAGTTTTTGACAACAAATATTGCCTAAAAAATCCCACGTCGATATAAAAATAATTTTAAGTAGTTTTTCGAAAATTTTAAAAACAAAATGATATTAACTCAGATTAGCTTTTTTTCTCTTTAAACTAGTTCCGAATCTCCCGATAGATGGCGCTCTCTATAACCGCCAAATTCTAATGAATGCTTAAATGAAAATATAATTACAATGCTTACTATTACTATAAATTATAAAAAAAACTAGCGACACGCCCCGACTTCTCACGACTATATTATGCAAGTATGATACATATAAACCTTCCTCTTGAATCACTCTATTTAAAAAAACCGCATCAAAATCCGTTTGGTAGTTTTAAATATAGGGACAGACAGCTGGAAGCGAATTTGTTTTATACAATGTAGTAAAATCCTCCGCGTCTGTCTGTTCGCTATAAACTCAAAAACTACTGCACCTATTTTCATGCTGTTTTCACTAATGGATAGAGTGGTTATCGAGGAAGGTATGTAGAACAAAACTACAACAACAAGCAACAGCTAATTCTTTTTATAATTATCAAATTGTTTTTACTGGTCATGAACATCTTTCAGATCTTTTTATCCCTAGTAGGGGGCTATTGAAATATTGAACTATCCTAATTTGTGTTTACTCTCTGTCCGATTAATCGAAACAAAAGTAAAAAAAAATCACGTCATCAGTAAAATCGCAAAAACACGAAATCCAGCAATAGGTAAGTGGTGTCATCTATCGGGGCGTAAGGAAAATTTATTTTATTAATAAACCCTATTAAGGAATCACACATTTTACATGTTTATTAGTATTTAAGATTTTTATTATTTACACCTTTAGATTATTTTTATCAATGTCCGACTTTTATATCCATTGTTTAAGCATATAGGAGCTACAAGCAAAATTCCTGTCGTCAAGGCTCCTAAGTGAGTCTTAAATAAACAGTTAGGTAACGTGAAAGCTACTTTCAGTCGGAATTGATTACATATCTATGTACTATCAGAGGTTAATCTGACATTTCTCAAGATACTTTGTTTCGCTGGAGATCTACATGTAATTGATTTTGACTGTAAGCGATTTAATATTGGAATGTATATACTTTTATATTTCACTAGCTGTCCCGGCAAACGTTGTTTTGCCATATCCAAATTTCCCGCTTTTCTGTTGATATTTTCCTGAATTTTCTTTGCTATAAACCTCACTTAGCCCGAGACCTTTCCAACGAATGCAAAACCGTGGAAATCGGTTCGTGCGTTCTGGAGTTATAGCGTCAGGGAGGAAAACCGGACTTATTTTTATATAGTAGATTGAATATCCCACTTCTGATAATAAGGCTTCCTAACACTACTGTATATCTATGGCATGTATTTAAAAAAAAAACAACCATAAACAATAGATTGTGGCGGCTACTCTGCCAGTCTCCATATTACAACCCCTTTATTTTTTTTTATTTAGAACATTATAATTGTGGCAGCTCCGAAAATACATATAAATCGCAGTAGTGTCCGGAAGTTTTTGTGTTTGTAAAGAAAAAGTCGGACATGTTTTAGTTTTATATGAAGAAAGTGATTTATTTATACCCAACACTGAGGTTTTGTATTAGAATGTTTGCATTTTTCCAATTTTCTACGAATTCGTGTAGCGGAAGTAGATAATATATGATTGTAATCGAATTTGTGGTTTCATTTCCAACATGGTAACGTGGGAGTTTTGGCGGGAACGAGTTAACAACATGTCGTGCTGCAGTTTTATTTTCATGAAACTTAGTTGTAACCCGAGTTGAATTGTATAATTCTGGTGGAATGTTATTCAATTTAGTTCTGTGAAAGTGCACAAGTGTAGTGAAAGTAAAAATCAGTCTCAAACATGAAGTTTTCTCGTTGCCTCCAAATCTCCTATTAAGGTTATGGTAAACTTGCCACCGCTTTACCCCTGACTTGACGGACTATGACGACTATGACTGTTTTGAAACACTTTAGGCCCGATTTATGAAAAATCGGGTCATAATTTGATGCTAAATATAACTTGACACTGGCTAAATGCACAAGCCGTGCGAAGCCATAATTAATAGAAAGAAAAAAAACATGGTAACGTGGCATAGCGCCAATATCAAACTAAAGTGTCATTTAAAAATATATATTTCTCGTCTTACAATTGCAATTTATATGATCTATTACCACGTAAGTATAAAAAGTTGCAATAATAAATAATTATTCCTACTTAAGTTTTTAAACAATAAAAAAACAATTAATAAATTAGTAAATAAAATAAATATTATATTTTTAATTCGTATTCTCAGTATGCGATCATTCTTTCACGATTTCAAAGGATGAACATAGTCTAGGAAAGTTTGGACACCGTAGTCTGTAATCGGTCTACTTTCTACCATTTTAGTAGATTTTTCATCACTGGTAACACCTCCGGAATTATCGTGGTTGGCGCACTTTTTGTCGCGGAATACGTCAAGATTCGGGAATTTTAAGTTCTTGCAATCGGTTATTTCGTTCCTGTAAAAAAAAAGAAACAAGTAACGCCATCTAGTTTTAGATAGTGTAAACTAAAAACTAACTTTTCTTAAAATATTTGAAATCGGTTAAGTAATTTATTAAAACTGGTTGACTAACATTAGGATGAATGTCCTGGATTTTATACCTTTTTTTTTTTCAAAATATTAGGCTTTGAAAATACAAGTAACGCCATCTATATCTGAGTAGAGGTACTATTACAGAAAATGTTTACCCATGTCCTGGCAACAGGAAGGCGTTAGGTTGTACAGCAATGACGTCATCTCCTTGAGAACAGAGTAGTTTAGCCAGTGTAAACTCACGAATTGTTGATAATTGTTCTGTGAAACACAAACAAGCTTAAAAAAACTGATAAGAGCAACGACTACTAGCGTCACTAGAGTGCGGTGTCCATTTTTAGAACTACATAAAGCTAAAACTAGCGCCACACTTAGACGGTGACAGTTTTTAGAACTACAGTTTTCAACTAATAATCTACTCGACACCAGGTGGCGATAAAAGCGTGAGTTCACTTTTTGAAACTACGAATGAATGTCGATCTGCGTAGGCCTTGGGCTAGTGGTTAATTCTTCGACTTTCATTCTGAAGAGGTTCAAAGGTGGGTTCGAATCCCGGTCGAGCACCAATGGATTTTTCTTACGATGCGCGGAAAACATTGATGAAACCCGCGGCTTGGTTTTCTCCAGACGTATTGTTATTTTCTCTGGACACGGTCGACTGAGCTGAGAGGATGGTATAGGAAAACATCGTGATGAAACCTGCAGCTTAGTTGTTTCTAGACGTATTGTTCATTTCTCTGGACACGGTCGACTGAGCTGAGAGGATGGTATAGGAAAACATCTTCATGAAACCCGCGGCTTAGTTTTCTCCAGACGTATTGTTATTTTCTCTGGAAGCGGTCGACTGAGCTGAGAAGATAACATAGAAAAACATCGTGATGAAACCCGCGGCTTAGGTTTCTCCAGGCGTATTGTCCTTTTCTCTGGACAAGGTCGACTGAGCTGAGAGGATGGTATAGGAAAACATCGTACTGAAACCCGCGGCTTAGTTTTCTCCAGGCGTATTGTTCAGTTCCGTCTACAATTACAAGTTGATAAGACGTGTGCTCCACTGCGGCTGCGTTGTCTTACCTTCCGTAAAGGGATGTGGATTGTGCTCATAGTGTTCGTACCAAAAGCGATCAGAGCGGCGGTATCTGGATAAACAAAGTATTTATAATTAACTAGCAACTTCGTCCGCGTAGTAGTCGAAAATGGACCAAGGAATCACGTTGTCCCATACAAACTTTGCCCCCCTTTTTCACCCCCTTAGGGGTAGAATTTCGGAAAATCCTTTCTCATCCGGTGCCTACGTCATACAAAGAACACACCCTCCAAGTTTCAGGTCTCTACGATCAGCGGTTTAGGCTGTGCGCTGATCCGTCAGTCATTCAGTCAGTAGTTCAGGACAAAGCATTTTATATTAATTAATAAGGATTATTAGACAAAAGTTTTTTTCCAGATGCCTCCCTATTCACATACCAAGTTTTATCGCAATCGGTCCAGTAGTTTTTGCGTGAAGAACTTACAAACACACAAAATTCATCAAAATCCATCCAGTAGTTTCACAGTCAATTCGTTACACACATAAAAAAATATAAAAAACTTTACTCTCTACTAAATTTTTTAGTAATATATTATGTAATATTGGAACGAAGTTCCTTATGGCGCGTTGCGAAAGGGGGCTAGACGGAAAAAATTAAGACCAAAAGTTGTAACTACACTTTTTGATTTTATTACAATTCCTTCACTAATTAATCGAAAGAAACTTCGATCCATTCGGGTGTCCCTTGACACCTCTCAAGTTTTTTATGAAAATATTTGACCGTGTCAAGTTGCCTTAAGGCTATGAAAGACTACCATAGTTAAGGCGCTCTTCCAGTACCGTGTGTAGGTATTCACATTACCTTAGCCCCCGCTCTCAAAGACGTAGCGTGCTGCGTGCTAACTGTTATATTTGATCGATATGCAAAACATTATTATCCACAAATATAGTTCCTAGAGGTCAAAACCTATCATTTGATTCATTTTTAGAAACATACGTTAACTATTTTTGAATAAAACCCGATAAACGATCTAATAATTCTCTGTTTTCTAACATTTTTTTTTATCGAACGAAGTTGGTCATATCATGTTTTCAACCACAATAACCAAAAATATGATTATTAAACTACAATATCCATTGATATTCAAATAACAAAAACAGAGTATTTGATTACTAAAGTTGCTTAAAACAAAGGTCGATTTTGGTAGCTTTATTAGCACCTGCAATCAATGTTTTGAAATCTCTAATTACCTCAGATACTGTTCCGCCATAACGCAGGCGAGAGTTTCGCCTACCATTGCGTCTTTCATAGGATACTCAGCCAGAATACCGACTAATGCGTCTAAATCGTCGACCGACTCGTAGTTGCGCGATATTACGTCGACAGACTAGAAAAAAAGATACAGTGTGTAAAGAAAACTCTGGAAATCGTCTTAGTTCAACCAAAAAAATGGAAAATAACATGGTCCACTTTTTTGAAGTTCGGGAAAGTAGCCCTTACTTACAAAGAGTTTGAAGAGTTCCTTCTAAATAGATATTTATAAATAATAAATATTGCCCATGTTTAAATTAAAAAAAAAAAAACAAATATATACACGACGAATTAAGAACCTCCTCCTTTTTTGAAGTCGGTTAAAAATCTTAAATTTTTAGTAAATCAGGGTATTTTTGTGGCATTCAGTCAGTTGCCTGCGTCTGTCTTTCCTGACGTGTTAGTTTGACTATGTTTGATCGAAATCGGTTTAGCCGTCTGAAAGTTATGAGGGATAAAAGTCAGGATTATTTGTGGCTGCACCGGTAGCTACGTATTTGGTAATTTCACGAGCCCCACTACTACTTCATTTTTCAAAGTTTACCAAACTCACTGTTGGATGTACTTAGCTTAATTAGACTAGAAGAAAGTCCCACCTAATAGTTGTACCTAGGGTTGCCATCTCAAAAATCTGCCAATCAGGACACTAATTGTGAAAACCCCGGATTTCGCAGCTTAAACCCGGACAATCCCAGAAAAAATCAATTTTTTTACATCTGTGAAAATTTCAACTGTATAGCTATCACGGTTCATGAGATACAGCCTGGTGACATACAGACAGACAGCTGATTTTCTTAGTAAATGGGTCCAGTTTTAACCCTTTGGAACCCTTTGGAACTCTAAAAATGACCTCGGACGTCCAAGGTTTTATTTTGCAGTGCGGGCAAAGCGTCTCGAAACTTCGTAATTTTTAGTTTTTTATGTGTCATACCTACATTCCTCTATCCAGCAAAGTCAATCTTAAGACCATGAACACTCACATTCTCCGACATGAACTCCTTCAGGTCTTCAAAGCTGTGTGCCTCCTTCAAGCCGCATGCCTTCCTAAAGTCATTGTACGGTGGAAAGCCATTAGCGCGGCCTTTCATGATGTCGTCCGAGACCACGTCCGAGACACGCTGGAGAGAGCTCAGGCTGCGCTCACCCATCTAAGATTAATAAATATTGTTGGACATTTCACACAACGCCCTACAGCCTCAAGCAAAGCAACTATGGTGGCCAGATAACGGATGGAATACTAATAAGGTAGCTGCGGGTAATAAGGGTCAGCTGTCACCTTAATTATAAACTAAATATTTCGTAAATATAGGAAAAACTACATAAAAATCGGTAATAAGATTTTTTTCTTTATTGTCAATCTGAAAAACAGTTTATTTGTTTATTTTCGTTTTTTTTGTCACAAGATTTTTAAAAACCTTTTATTGGCCCTTGCCTTATAATTTATAATATTTTCCTTTTGTAAATTTATTAATAATATACATAATTACATACAAATCCCCTGGTATTCCCTCGTAAACAAACTCACAAACGATGTTTTTTCTTCATTTTCTTTTATTCTTTCTTACTTGTACTTGTATACAGGCTGTTTTCCGCCATTGGACCCTTTTTAATTGGGTCCTTTTTGCGTGAGGATGGAGTAGGTTTGCCCAGCACCTACTACCCTCCATATTCTATTTTTTTTATGAACGAACCCTACCCAAAAACAATATAAAAAAATCGTAAAACAAGAATAAATTATTTTTGTTACCTGGAGCTTAGAGATTTTTAAATGTGACAACACCATTATTTACCAAAGATCTTGCTGTCAATAATAGTGTTGCCACATTCTGGAAAATAAAATCAGTAAATTAGAGCAATTTTCAACTCACGTCCGGATCCACCAACATGTCAACACCAGCCATCGGCTGCCTGAAGGTCCCCTGCGTCATGCCCTGTATAGTATGGTTGTTGGGCAGCGCGCCTGTGCGGAGAGTGAAGTCTACGATCGATACTTCATTGAACAGCTTCCCTTTGTTTGTGTATAGTCTGAAATAAAAGCAGTTTTATGTAAACTGGAGGAAGATACGTCTTTGTGAAGTTAACTTGACCACACGAAGGTAAGGCAATTGACCCTTAATAAATAAATTAAATAAATAAATATTGCAGTACAATCAACACATCGCCATCTAGCCCCAAGCTAAGTAACTACACTTGTGTTATGGGTGCTAGACAACTCATATACTACTTATATATTTTCCTTTTGTGAATATGTACTTATAAGACATAGAAACAACCAGACCACAGACAAATATCTAAGCATAAATACATGTCTGACTTGGGAATAGAGCCCGCAACCTTGTGTGAACCAACTGGGTCGTCAATAATCCCTTCTCCTGGTAATCCCTCGGGTATTCCATTAAGATATGTCAAATTATTACGTCACAATAAAGGAATGCGAAGTTCGAAGATAACCACTTTAAGAGGAAAGGGTACCGCGGGGGGCTCTCTGCATACAAACGTAGTCGTATGTTTCCTCCCTGAATAATGACACTAGAGCAAATATCTTTGCAGCATAAAACTTTTAACTGCCATGACCATGCCCCTATGTTTTGGTTTTTATGGCACAAAAATATTTGTGCTAATGTCATTATTCAGTCGAATACGTTTGTATGGAGAGAGCGCCGTTACCCTTTCACCTTAACTGTTACGTCTCACTGAATAAAAGGATGAATACATGGAGTCCCCGGCATAGACAAGCTATCCCAAATCTCCCCGTGAGTCAGTGTTGCCAGATGCCGGTTTTTTTCTCGAACCAAGGTTGCCAAAATCTCGTACTTTCACTGCATTTCAGTATAACAATCACGTACACATGTAATATTTATAATTTTTCAGATTTTTTAAAAACTTTTTCTTCAATTTTTATTTTATTTAGAAAGCACTAGATAATTCTAGTGCCTTCTTATTGGTGAGCGCGTTCCAAAGGCACAGATCCTAGCTTAATTTTTATGACGTTTCAATTTGATCTCAATGCAAATAAATAAATTTATAATTTTAACGTTAAATAAATAAATACATTTTGCAGGACATTCCACACACTTGTGTTATAGGTGCTAGACAACTCATATACTACTTATATACTTTTCTTTTGTAAAAAAATACTATATATAGAAACAACCAGACCACAGACAAATATCTAAGCATAAATACTTGTCTGAGACGGGAATCGAACCCTAACCCTGTGTTTGGCAGTCCGGCATGATGACCATTGTGCAACTGGGTCGTCAAAACATTGACTTTATAATACTGTGAATATTAATGCAAAAACAAAAGATTTGTATCCCTTCAACTGACTTGTATCTCCCTTCCTGCACGACGTGGAACCATCGTAAGAAAGTGACCATCTCGATGGTGAGACCTGGCTCGAGCCTCGGCACGTAGTCATCGAAGTGGCCGCTGTGTGGGGATATCAGGTCCTTCTTTACCATGTACTCGTATCCTGGGAAGTTTATTTGATGTTTATAAAGAGTTTAAAGTCATTGAACGATCAGGGGCTATCTTTTTGAATCGCTCGTGTGACATAGCTTCTTCGTTTACGCCTACAAGTCATGCTCGACTTCCAAATCGCATGACACCAATCCTACTAATATTATAAATGTGAAAGTTTGTGTGTGTGTGTATGTTTGTTACTCCTTCACGCAAAAACTACTGGACCGATTACGATGAAACTCGGGATGTAGATAGCTAGAGACCTGTATTAACGCATACGCATACTTTTTATTTTATTATTTTTTTATTAAGAAAGACAGACAGTTACACTTTACTAGAGTATAAAACTAAATACCATTTAAATGTCTCCGCAAATCGCTTGCTAGACGCTTGATTCTACACTACACATAATGAAGAGAATAAAAATCCCCCCCGATATTCCTACGAGATCGGGACTTACGCGGGTGAAACCGCGGGGCGCAGCTAGTTTTCTGTATTTGTATTTGTATGTATCGGCGAAATTTGAAATGTCAATTTTTATTCGTTTTACGCAGAAAATTGAAAACCGGTGATTACCGATGAAGATCCGAAATAATCCCAAGAAATATAAACATTTTTCAAAGATTGTGTGGAGTGTGTATTCTTTGCATGACGTAAGCACCGGGAAAGATAGGATTTTTCGAAATTCCACCCCTAAGGAGTTGAAAAAGGGGGGCAAAGTTTGTATGGGACAACGTGATTCCTCGGTCTATTTCTGACTTCTACGCGGACGAAGTTTCGGGCAAAAGCTAGTTATTAATATTATTAATTCACTCACCCATAATCAAAGGCAACATTTCGTAATAATGCATCTGATTAGCGAAAGCTATATTGATTTCTCTCGCCTTGTAATAGACCTCGTCGTCATTCCAGCATGGATTCAAGTGCTGCAAGATGTCAGCTATATAGTTGTGCTGGCGGTAGAACCACATCGTGACCAGGTTGACACCGAGCAGGGAGTTGATGCCACTTGTAGCTGGTAACAAATAAATTTAACTGGTAGTTCTGCGAACTTAAACTCAGGAATTAAGGTTAAGGCGCTCTACCAGTACCGTGTGTAGGTATTCACATTACCTTAGCCCGCGCTCTCAAAGACGTAGCGTGCTGCGTGCTAACTGTTATATGTATTTGATCGATATGCAAAACATTTTAGTATTATTATCCACAAATATAGTTTCTAGAGGTCAAAACCTATCATTTGATTCATTTTTAGAAACAAACGTTAACTATTTTTGAATAAAACCCGATAAACGATCTAATAATTCTCTGTTTTCTAACATTTTTTTTATCGAACGAAGTTGTTCATATCATGTTTTCAACCACAATAAACAAAAATATGGTTATTAAACTACAATATCCATTTATATCCAAATAACAAAAAAAGAGCATTTGATTACTTAGAGTTGCTTAAAACAAAGGTCGATTTTGGTAGCTTTATTAGCACCTGCCCTTAACGAAATCTTTATTTATACCTACCCAAAAAGAACAGAGTTCACTTTTTAATTATGAAATCCAGTAGTCAATTTTGTGTCAGAAGATGGTTCGAAGTGTGTCATCAATACCAATTCCACTGGTAGAAAACTTAAACGAGAGTAATGTAGTGCATTAAAGAGCTTCTATGAAGATCTTGGAATTAGTTCCTGACGAATCCAATTAGTCGTCAGAGAAAAGTTGAGACATTTAACAAAACTTAGCTTTTCAAACACATTTTTAAAGCATAATCTTGCAAATAAATCCCTGAATCGAAATGAGCAGTGGCCCATAACTATGTTACCATATCTAGAATTAAATTCGTTCCTGCGTCTGTCTTTCCTGACGTGTACAATGTTGTGTGTCTTCAAGTAGCGAGTGAACAGGTATCTTCTAGACACCGGGTGTTACATCTTTGACCGCATCGTCACCTACCATCAGGCAGGTGTGGTAGTGGTCAAACAATGACCTATCATATGTAAATAAAAGCGATGAAGTCCGAGTCGTACTCGCGCGCCGAGGGTTCCGCACATTAGTTTCAACTCTCTTTTTCTAGCCTTGGCGTGGTATGGTAAGAGTAGAGAAAGAGAGTTTCCTTTGGTACTTCCGGTTGACTCTGAATTGTCAATTTTGGTTAAAAGTAAGGTTTTAAAGCACAAGTAAAAGGAAACATCTGAAAATTGAAAATTATGGTAAATTTTGGTTATTACATGTTTTCATGAAAATGTAAATTAGCCCATATCTTTTTATCGTGTTGACTCAGGACCTTGATTTTTATACATCTAATAGGGACTTTAGACCTCAGTATCTGGTATGAATTTCAACTTGCTAGGTTCACCCGTTCCTGAGAAAATCGATGGTGACACACGGACAGACAGACAGACAGACAGACAAGAAAGAGATCTTATAAGGGTTATTTTAACCCTAAAAAACATTATATCAAATAGCAGTCAACTTTTGACGACCCAGTTGGCACAATGGTCACCATGCCGGACTGCCAAACACAGGGTTGCGGGTTCGATTACATGTCTCAAACAAATAATTCATAATTCATTTATTTCGCCATAACATTACATTGCATAATATAGGCATGTCAATTTACACAATTCCAATTTAAAAAAGTAGGTATTAATATTCTATAGTTTTACAAATAACGACTCATTAAAATATGTCACTTTAGTTAGTTCTAGTCATGCAAATCAAAAAATTAACAAGTTAAATATTCAGAGACATCATAGATCATAGATCATGGATTAACTTTTAAAAAATTATGGATTTTGTGGAAGTTGTCTTATAGGGAAAGGAAGTTTATTGTAAATGTCAATTTTAAAACTTAAGCCTATATTTACGTGTTTTGACCTTCCTAGTTCTTGGTTCTACAAGTTTATATTTATGTCGTGTGTTAAAATTATGTAAATCCATCCTCATTTTCAATTCAATATATTTATTATTATTCAAAATATTTATGCTTAGATATTTGTCTGTATATGATATGTAATATTTATCTATACTAATATTATAAAGCTGAAGAGTTTGTTTGTTTGTTTGAACGCGCTAATCTCAGGAACTACTGGTTTGAATTGAAAAATTATTTTTGTGTTGGTTTATCGAGGAAGGCTACTTTTTATTTTGATATTTCCACGGGATCGGGACTTACGCGGGTGAAACTGCGGAGCGCAGCTAGTGCTTAGATATTTGTCAGCTTAGATATTGGTCTGGTTGTTTCTATGTATTATATGTATATATTTACAAAAGAAAAGTATATATTAATTAGTATATGAGTTGTCCAGCACCCATAACACAAGTGTAGTTACTTAGCTTGGGGCTAGATGGCGATGTGTGGAATGTCCTGAAATATTTATTTATTTATGTAACTCACGAGCATTATGACACCGTGTCTCCTGCGGTAGCTGGTTGAGGAAGCACACGATGCTTCCATTCGGAGGCCACTCCTTGCCCTGCAGCAGCTCTGCATGTAGCCTGCCGCCCGGAGCGCGACCTCGTGCTGCATTAGTGCCCACGTGGCCGTAAACTATAGATAGTTCTAACATCGGAGCTGCTAGGTTCAACTGAAACATGGGATTTTGTAACAACTGAATCAGTACAAAGTATAAAACATAACCCTCCCTTTTGGCTTCACTGTAGTCGTGTAAAAACAAAGTCGCTTCCCGCTGTATGTCTCTATAGATCTTTGAAACTCTGCAACGGATTTTGATGCGGTTTTTTTAAATAGATAGAGTGATTCAAGAGGAAAGTTTTGGTACATAAAAGAAAACTACCACGGCTACGAAGTCGCGGACAACAGCTAGTATACTAATAACACTCTCAAGGGCGAATAGAGATCGCTCTGATATGATGATGACTAAGGTGAAAGGGTACCGGCGCTCTCTCCATACAAACGTAGTCGACTGTTTCCTCCCTGGATAATAACACTAGCACAAATATATTTTTGCCATAAAACCTATAACTGCCATGATTATGCCCCTATGTTTTGGTTTTTTCATTTTCTAACCATCATAGAAATTAAGATTAAAAAAACAAGACATAGTCATGGCAGTTATAAGTTTTATGCAACAAAAATATTTGCTCTAGTGTCATTATCGAGAGAGAAAACAGACGTCTACGTTTGTATGGAGAGAGCCCCCGGTACCCTTTCCTCTTTAGGTAGTCTGGTCTGGGGTCAGGTGGGTGAAGATTTCGACGTGCCGTAGCTTAGAAGCAGATGTGAGCCTTCAGCCACACAGTGAGGGTTGCTGATGCAGCAGAAGAACCACAGAACGCTCCGATTTCTCGAGAACTATATTTGTATGCCAGTTGCTGTGAAGACATCGGGGATTGGTTGGAGCGAAGGTTTAACCTTTATGAGAGAATTGGTCATCGCCTCTGGTGTTAGACTTCCTGTCCTGGGTGTTCCTGGTGCAGAGAATGTCAATTGCTGTGCAGTGTGCAACGAGGAATCGCTATCAGCATTTTGAGCAGCTTCACACCGGGAACGCTTATTGAATATCGATATTTTGTTCTTTTTGGCGTGTAGCAATAATATCTGAGGTATTGGTCGTCATTAGGCACTCGTATAACGTTGCAGTCAAGCTCCCACAGCACCAAGTCCTCAAAACTACGGCTTAACCATTAAAAAACTTAAAGAAACTCACTCTAGCCGGCGGTTCTTCCTGCCCCACACATCCCAAATCCTGGAACGTTATAGGCTTTGTCAGGTTTAGACACCGCACGTCGCTGAACCTCAGATGTAGATCATCTTCAGGGACTTGTATCGGGATGCAGTCAGGGTTGATGACTCCGGCTGGTGTGCAACATGTTGTCTCACGGACTACGTAGTTGACTGTGTCGTGGACTGTTGTTATATCGCCTTGAACAAAATTGGTGTTTGAAAATGCTTGCTAGCAATACGCCTTGGTCAAATGGTGTCTAGCGCGTTCATCTAGTTTATAACCGACTTCAAACAAAAGGAGGGGGTCCTCAATTCGTCGCGTATATATATATCGGCGCAATTATGATTATTGACCTAAACTTTGGTTGGTAAAACTAACTTTAATCTAGAATTCATTAAATTATTGATTATTCAAAACAATATTGTTGTTTTGTAATAACACGTTTTCATTTCCTTATGATAATTCTTGAAACTAACTGTTAATTTAAACTACAATAATAAACAGTTAAGAATTTAATTGATAGATCGATTTACATTGAATTTAACAATAAAAACAAGATTCTAGTGTTTGAAAACACTCAATTGACTTAACACAAAATCACTATAAATACAGCCGCAAAACTGTAGGGAGCCATTCCAGCGCTAGACTTCAGACCGAGCGGACCTCCCTACAACTTGCGGTGTCTACTCAGCACCATTGATTATTATAACGGAATTCCTTATCGCGCGTTGCGAAAGGGGGCTAGACGGAAAAAATTAAGACCAAAAGTTGTAACGACACTTTTTGCTATAGTTGTAAGCCGTGCGGCGTGCGTCTGTTTCTCTGTCTGTCTGTCTCTCTCATAGAAAGCAAGCCAGTTTACTAAAATTCAGCCTACTGATTTAGTTTATGTTATATTTGTTAATAATAAAAAAATATTATAACTTAAAAAAAATTAAATCTATTACAATTCCTTCACTAATTAATCGAAGGGAACTTCGTTCCATCCGGGTGTCCCTTGACACCTCTCAAGTTTTTTTTTTTAGTTTTTTTAATCTTAATTTCTATGATAATTAGAAAATGAAAAAACCAAAGCAAAGGGGCAGTTATAGGGTTTATGGCACAACAATATTTGTGTTAGTGTCATTATCCAGGCTCATGTGATCCAGGGAGGAAACAGTCGACTACGTTTGTATGGATAGAGCGCTGGTACCCTTTCACCTTAAAGTACAACTTTGTGGTGTGCTTGTGGAAGGAACTAAGCCGAGACTTGAGTTTTGGCGGGAACGAGTTAACAACATGTCGTGCTGCAGTTTTATTTTCATGAAACTTAGTTGTAACCCGAGTTGAATTGTATAATTCTGGTGGAATGTTATTCAATTTAGTTCTGTGAAAGTGCACAAGTGTAGTGAAAGTAAAAATCAGTGTCAAACATGAAGTTTTCTCGTTGCCTCCAAATCTCCTATTAAGGTTATGGTAAACTTGCTACCGCTTTACTATAGCCCCTTGCGTCAGGAAAATGCGCCCTTATGCATTTCCCACCACTCCCGGGGGGAAAGCAGTGGGGTATGTGGGGCTCCCTACTGGCCTGAGATGGTGGGCGGCCAGAGGTTTACCCACTAAAAACCTGACGGTGTCCCTTCTCTCCACCATGGGCCGAGTGCAGAGGGATTCGCTTGCGCATGCTTAACCACATACACTCGGCGGCGGTTGGTCTCGACAGACTCCGTTCGCGTAAAAAACCCGCAGTGCGGGAAAAAACCCACTCATAAGAGGCGGCGCGGGACACGCCGCCGCCATCTCGGGCCCTTGAACAGGTGACAGACCCCCCCGAGTCCGTCACCACAGGCCCCTTTAAGGAGGAAGATTATCATTTCTGACTCTCCTCCTCCTGGAGCGCCGGGAGCGCGCGGGATCTGAAGAGGTGATCTCCCTTTCCCGCTCAGCTGCCTCCTTGGCCGACATAACGGCTTCTTTACTATAGCCCCTGACTTGACTGACTATGACGACTTTGACTGTTTTAAAACACTTTAGGCCCGATTATGAAAAATTGGGTCATAATTTGATACAAAATATAACTTGACACTGGCTAAATGCACAAGCCGTGCCATAATTAATAGAAAAAAAAACGGGTTGCACTCCGGGAGTGCCGGCAGAAGTGAAAACTTGATTATTAACGTTGAGCATGTTTGATATTTTGGAATGGTTAGGGAATAATTTTGCACCAATTGCTTTATCAGTATAAAAGTACTATCATTTATGTGGTAGAATACAATATTCATTTATTGCGCTATCGTACACAAACATGACAATTTATATTACATTAAAAATTTAACACTTTAAAACTATTACAATTATTTTACATTAAAAAGTTTATCTCTCCGAAAAATCAACTTTCATCCATATTTTTTTTTCTTTTCTTTCTCTGAAAAACGGAGATTATTTATTATCATTTTATTTCATTTATTTTCATTCGAAATTATTTGTTTGGTAAACCTACACCGCACATGTGCTTATTGTGATGTTATGAAAATATAGGTTAATGCTATAAAGTATAAACATATTACAAATATTACATTTATACTATGTAAGTTCATATGTCTCTAAAGGGTGTAAAAAGACCCTTAACGAAAACGAAAACCACATATTATTCTGCCCATCATTGGGATCATTTTTTTCTTCTAGACAATACCTGGGAAACCACAGGTTCTGGAGATATTGAAGGTCAAAGTGTCCATTTTTTTCAACTTTTTTCTTCACACACAAACACAAACACAAAATTTTCTTCCAAACAAACATTACCAAAATTTTTAAATTTTCTTAACAAATTACGCATTTGAAGTTACAGAAATGCAATGCATGCCCAAGCGCTCACCCACACTGACATAGCCGCGAGCTCGTTCCACGCACACACGCGCGCGGTATCAGCTGTGCCCGCTGTGCGCGTGACCTCGAGTCATTCGAGTTCAACGCATAAATGAATGCGAGCGGCCGTGTTACAACCCCGCGCACGGCGCCGTAGAGAGGGGATAGCTGTCTACTCTCCATCCGTCTTACGCTTTTTCGATCAGGTCACGTGTCCTGACGCGAGTTTAAGATTTTATACCCATTACAGAAAATGTGCTCAACGCCGCTAAAGAAGTTTTCACTTCAAAAAAATCCGAGACTTACCAACAACAAACACAGTGACATGAGTTATAGCGTGAGTGAAGTGCTCGCTGCTGGCGCGTCCGTCGGACATTAGAGCGACGCGGACGCGACGCGCGTTCGGTAGCGGACGTCCGTACTTCGATATACTAATGTTGCCAGTCGCTGAGTAACTGTCGATTTAATAATAAACTAAATTAGAAATACCTAATTATATACTAATAACTCTTTTTTTTTTGAACGAAGGTCGTTATGGCGCGTTGCGAAAAGGGGCTAGACGGAAAAAATTAAGACCAAAATTTATAACGACACTTTTTGATTTTATTACAATTCTTTCACTAATTAATCGAAAGAAACTTCGTTCCATCCGGGTGTCCATTGACACCTCTCAAGTTAGGTTATTTAATTATGATTGTATTTATATTTAACTAGCTACGCCCCGCGGTTTCACCCGCGTAATAATTTTCTGCGCATTTTTCTTAATGTGTCATTTCATAAGAATCTTCTCCTGATAATAACAAACAGACCAAAAAAAAGAATTGGCCAAATTGGTCCAGGCGTTGTTGAGTTATGCGCTTACCAACACATTTTGCGATTCATTTTTATATTATACTAGCTGCGCCCCGCGGTTTCACCTGCGTAATCATTTTCTGCGCAACTTTCTTAATATTTTCTTTCATAAAAACCTTCTCTTGACAATATCAAAGACAACAAAAAAAGAATTGGCCAAATTGGTCCAGGCGTTGTTGAGTTATGCGCTTACCAACACATTTTGCGATTCATTTTTATATTATAGACTAGCTGCGCCCCGCGGTTTCACCCGCGTAAGTCCCGATCACGTGGGAATTTCGGTTATTCGATTTTTTCTCGCCTTTTAAACCTTCCCTAGACCTCAACGAACATTTCAAGACTAAGATAAGATAAATCCGTTCAGCCGTTCTCGAGTTTTAGTGAGACTAACGAACAGCAATTCATTTTTATATATATAAGATATAGATGTGTAGAATGTATCTTGTTGAATAAAGTAATATTAATGTCACATTTAATTATATTACGGTTGGCAACCCTAGATGCATCTTGTGCAACTTACCTTGCTGGCAACATCCGTAAGAAAGGCGACAAGACAGCGCCCCTAGTCGGCCGGTGGAGGTTATTGCAAGTGAGGTCCATGCGGCGTGGTGCGTGCGCGTCGCATTTCTCCACTTCCATCGCACAAAACCTGCTCAATAATTCATATTTCATTTAAAATTCTTTATTTAACCAAATAAAATACTTTGTCCTGACTGACTGACGGATCAACGCACAACCTAAACCGCTGATCGTAGAGACCTGAAACTTGGAGAGTGTGTTCTTTGTATGACGTAGGCAATCGATAAGAAAAGATTTTTGGAAATTCTACAATGCAAAAACAAGATTTCAGTGAAAAACCATCTGTACCTACTACCTTATGGGAGTTGATGTAAGGTTTATGAAAATAGAAATTTTGTACCTACTTGTTTTTTTTTACAATCGCGGTAAAATTGAAAAATTTCAAAAAAAAATCCAATTTACCTATTAATATTTTCAGGATTTTTTCATTCGGGGCAAATCACTCTAATCGTGTTTCGAAGTGTATGACAATAAAAAGCATTTCTTCACCTTTACTACAGCAGGAATATTATTCTATGGATTTTAGTCGTTGATACCCAAAAACTGTTTCTAAGACACCTCTATCGCGCTTCTGGTCTTACCACTTCCAAATGTAATCAAACGTAGTCGACTGTTTCCTCCCAGGATAATGACACTAGCACAAATGTTTTAAAAAGAAACATAGGGGCATGGTCACGGCAGTTATAAGTTTTATGCAACAAAAATATTTGCTCTAGTGTCATTATCCAGGGAGGAAACAATCGACTACGTTTGTATGGAGAGAGCGCCGATACCCTTTCCTCTTAAACAATAAGTACCTGGATGACCGAGCTTTGCTCGGTATTTTTTTTTTACTTTGTCTAACCTCAAAGCAAACACTCATTGACTTCGTGTTACTTAACAACGCCATCTGCTGGAATAACTTTATTGCTCACAAAAAATAGTATTAGTAGTTCGCCAATAGATGTCAGGAAGAGTCATATTTTTCAGATAAAAAAAGTAAGTTTCGATAAAACACGAATAAAATGACATTTTCTAAAAATGATTCCTAGCTAGATCGATTTATTGCCCCCGAAACCCCCTATATACCAAATTTCATGAAAATCGTTGGAGCCGATTCCGAGATTCCAATTATATATATATATACAAGAATTGCTCGTTTAAAGATATTAGATTTGTAGGTGAGCGTTGAGCGTTGTAATTATGATTAGGGTTCCTAACCAAAAGGGTACTCGTCTTGTCGATCTTTTGTGCCAAATACCCAGCAGCAGAAGAGAACCGTTCTGCCTCTACGCTTGTTGGCATCACTTGATAGATAGATAGATAACTTTATTTTTTTTTTTTTTTTTTTTTTTTTTATTTATTTAACTAAAAAAGTACACAATTTCTTACAAACTAATTTCCCGCCAAACTGCAAAGTGCAGTTTGTTGGCGAGCGCGCGCTTATTTATTTACATTATAGTGCACAACTATCTTATATACCTACTTACTTACTTAATGTAGTTTAAGAGTTTATAGATTTAGAAAAAATCAATTGAATTACCTACCTACTTAACTGTTTTTAATAAATTATCCTTAAGTTTACTTTTCAACATATTTTTTGTCATCCCTGGTTCACTTCTTAGCCACGACAAGTCATTGTACACCTTAGGCACCATGTACCCATTCGTTCTTCTACCATAACAATTTTTAACTTTAGGTATATCTAACATTCCATCCCTACCTCTTCTTGTGTTATATTTATTAAATCTATTTAAAAAAGGTTTCTTAAGGTCGTCACTATGATAAAATTCGATGGCTATCTGATAAGTTACTTTTAGATCTACTGGTAATATTTTTGTTAAATAATAAAGTTTTCTATAGTCTCCATCACAATCCTTTTTAACTTTTTTGCTTATTAACAATTTAAGAAATCTTGTTTGTAGGTTATACAATTCAGCCAAGTAGGTGGGATAGGTACGACCGTATACGCTGACCGCGTAGCTAAGCAATGAATCTACTAAAGCAAAATATACCATACGGAGTGTTTGTTTGTTTACTACATATTTTAATTGGAAAAACTTACCTAGCGTAGATCTCAGTTTTGTACATAGATCATTAATATGCGCTCTCCAATGAAAGCTATTATCTATAACTAAGCCTAAGTATTTGTATTTATGTACATATTCCAAAACGTCACAATCACAAGCGGTCTTATTTTTGTGTAAACAATAATACGTATGACCTATAATACCTAAATGCTCATAGTTTACATTTTTTGCTTTCTTGTTATAGGGGGAGTACAAGTGCATACATTTAGTTTTTTGCAGGTTAATTATTATTCCGTTGTCATGTGCCCATTTTATGATATTTTCAAAATCATGTTGTATAGCAAACCTAGCTTGATCTATATCGTCCGCTTCATATAATAGGCACATGTCATCAGCATATATATACACGTTACATTTTTGTATGATATTTACGACACTATTAACTAATAAAATGTAGCCAAGCGGGCCAAAAACTGACCCAGTCGGTACTCCTAAGGTGACCTCGACCTCTTCACCAGTAGTCCCGTTTATCATTGTACGTATTGTTCTGTTAGACAGATAGTTTCGGAACCACTGATTAGTAGGACCACCCACTCCACACTCCTCCATGGCTCGGAGCAGCACCTCGTGTTCTAAGGTATCAAATGCCTTTTTATAATCAATAAAAAGTGCAAGAACCTGTTTCCCGCTATTTAGGCTAGTATTAATTGTGTCTGCAAAACTACTTAACGCTGTATTAGTGCTGCGACCTCGCCTAAACCCGTGCTGGTGGTTTGTCAACAAATTATAT
Organism: Idaea straminata; assembly: GCA_951213275.1. NCBI lineage: Eukaryota > Metazoa > Arthropoda > Insecta > Lepidoptera > Geometridae > Idaea > Idaea straminata. Next base: position 8,434,195 of record OX577872.1, read on the forward strand.
TTATCTAAGTACGAGTACAATTGTCCCACTATAACCTTCTCAACAATTTTGTTTACGACTGACAATATTGCTATTGGCCTATAATTAGTAAACTCATAATGACTACCCCCTTTAAATATTGGCCTTATTATCGCCTTCTTTAATTGATTAGGATATAGTCCTTTCGAAATACACATATTTATAAAATGAGCGAACACGGAGCTAATTTTACTAGAAATACATTTTATGTCCTTTGCTCTAATTCCATCTACACCCGGAGATTTCTCCGAATTTAAATTATTAATTATTTTACTTATTTCCTTTGAGGTTACTTTTACAAATCGAAATGAAATATTACTGACATCTACGTACGAGGATCTATCCAATAATTTACAATTACAATTGTGTTTTAAATCCAATATTTCTTTAGTAAATGTTTTAGAAAACTCACTACATATATTCTCTATACTATTTATTTTACCCAAATACTTAGTTATTACACTATCTAGGTTTGGTTTGACCCGTCCTATCCATGAATTAATATTTAGCCATATTTTCCTATGATCTCCATTACACAAACTTATTTCTTTTTGCCTATATTTATTTTTAGCTGCATTTATTTCTTTATTTACCTTATTTCGATATTTTGTATACTGTAACCTTTTATTCATACAAGCAGGCGATGATTTCCAAGCCCGAAATAGGTTATCTCGCTTCACTATCATAGAATATAACTCTTTATTTACCCAGGGCTGTGATATTCTTTTACGCTTAATTATAATTTCTCTCTTACTTTCTTCATAAATGCTACTAAAAACTGTACATAGTTGCTGATACAATATCAAGGGACAATCAAATAAAAGAAAGTCTGACCAATCATAGGCAGTTAATTTTTGCCTCACTATGTCATCATCGATAATAGTTTTACGTTTGGATATATTACCCTGCGAACAGCTGATTCGTTGAATGTCCATAGTTATACCTACAGCATGATGGTCCGATATACCGCACTCCAGTATGTACGATTGCAGGCTCGACCGGGTCGCCGCCTGCGCCGCCGCTGCAGTCACACAGGTGTCGTCGACGACGCTCTGTCTCGCTCGCACCCATACATGGTCGATGCACGATCTATTCAGCCGCCCGTCAACTATCTGCTCCCGCGTTATCTCCGAGCTAGGTATTGCACATTGCAGGCCCATATCGGATAGGGTACTTGTATAGCTATTATTTATTGTACTGTTAGTATCTTTACTATTTATGAACAAGTCAATGTTCATATCTCCGATGACTATGAGCTCCTCCCTTGTAGGAACACTCTTCAGCATAATATCAAGCTGTTCTATGAAAGTTTTCTTGTTTTTTCGTGGTGGTCGGTACACGGCAATGACATGTATATGTACTTTGTTTATCGATATCTTCCCATGTATACATTCAGCTACAGTAGTCTGCAAGGTCTTACACTCTACGTTCAGGTCATCCCTCGAATATATCACTACGCCCCCTCCTCTCTGGATTTCTCTAGTATGTGCATGGTTAGTACTATATCCTGGTAACGGGTACAACACCACCTCCTCTTGTTTTATATTTGTTTCTGTAAGTATAATCACATCAATTCTATACTCACACCTATGAAGTAGGACTAGTAATTCATTATAGTGTTTTCGCAGTGATCTTATGTTTAGGTGAAAAATATGTAATCCATTTTTTTCAGTGTGTAAGGTCTCTTCAAACCTTTCTATATTATTGTATCTATTATATGTGATACTTGAATAGTTGAAATCGAATTTTGATGATACTGGTAATTATTGTTTGTTGTCTGTTGTTGTTTGTTGTCGCATAATATAGGCTAGCATGGCTTCAATTGTTTTTTTAAGTTTTCTATATCTTTCTCACTTTTTATCTTATATATTTTCTTCTCATTTTCAACAACAACACAGCACAACACAGGAAGAAACAGAACACGATAGATACAAAGTAAAGTAATAGCTAGAAAGTATAAGTTGCACAAATGGGCGGCCTTATCGCTGAAAGCGATGGGCTTGATAGGTACTATGCATTAATATGCTAACTGCAACCCTTCTTGATTCTAACAGATTGTTTTTTTGTCTAACAAGTTTATCAAATAATAAACCATGCCGAATGCGGGTTCGATTCCCGCCTCGGAATGTATTATAGATATTTGTCTGTTAAATAGCCTATAGCCTTCGTCGAGAAATGGACTATCCAATACAATAAGATTTTTTCTATTCAAACCAGTAGTTCCTGAGATTAGCGCGTTCAAACAAACAAACAAACAAATTCTTGAACTTTATAATACAACATTTGATGTTGGTGAGGTCAGCTAAAAGTAAATCAAAATAAAAATAAAAACAAAATCTGAGGTGGCAACACTGACGTGAAGGCTTTTAAATAGGTATGGAACGTGTAGCTGCGCAATCTTGCAAAGATTTGCGAGATTTGCATGGGTGCAAGATTAAACTACGAAATGAGATTGCACTCTCCAGTTAAATCGTCCAAAATCGTTCCATTTCGAACTCACTTTGGAACGCGAATGTTAAAAATTATGTGCGTACACTAGCGCCCCTACTGTGAAGTAGCGAAACTAGCAAACCAACAAAATTACTTACGGCACCAAATTCAACAGCCTCAGACTATCATACCGCTCCTTAGATATTTCATTCCCAGTATAGGTATCATAATATTCACATTTCACCATTAAAATTAACGAAAAACACAATATTAAGATTTTCATTTTTACTATTCAACAATAGATGGCGTTGTTATCAATTTTCAACTTTGTTTAAAACTAGACTTCCCGATAGGTGTTTTCGATAAGGCTATTAAAATTAAACTAAGGTTAAAGGAAACCGTTGCGTGGTTTTAATAAATAAATAATAAATCCATTTGATCCGTTAATTGTGCTAAAATACTAACTAATTATGAAATATATACGATTATGTGTTTGTTTATTCTTTGCAGATGCATCGTATTGTGGCGAGCTTGTTATCGTATACATTTCGATGTATTCCTAACCTGACCCGAAAACATAATCCGGTAGCGGGTCAGGTTAGGAAATGCAAAAAAATATTTTAATTCCGAACCTGACCCGAAATGGTGTTCAGCTAGCCTAACCCGAATTCAAAAGACGATCGACCACAGCGACATAATGGCAGGTAACTGTCAAAATGACAGATGTCAGAGTGACAGCTGTCAAACTTAAAACGGCTATATCTCAGCAACTATTGACCCTAGATTGATGGCCTCTTCACAGAAATGATAGATTTAATCGAGATCTTTAAACAAACTCTTCAGCTTTATAATCTATACTAATACCTATATATATAATATATATATATATATATATAATATTATAAAGCTTAAGAGTTTGTTTTTTGTTTGAACGCGCTAATCTTAGAAACTACTGGTTCGAATTGAAAAAATCTTTTTGTGTTGGATAGTCCATTTATTGAGGAAGGCTATAGGCTACTTTTTATCCAGATATTCCCACGGGATCGGGAATTACGCGGGTGAAACCGCGGAGCGCAGATAGTGTATTAAAAAAGTATATAAGTATTTTATCCGTTGTCTAGCCATAACACAAGCCTAATTACAGTACGACCCAGTTGGCACAATGGTCATCATGCCGGACTGCCAAACACAGGGTTGCGGGTTCGATTCCCGCCTCAGACATGTACCGTATTTATGCTTAAACATTTATTATAAAGCTGAAGAGTTTGTTTAATTGTTTGTTTGAACGCGCTAATCTTAATCATTTCTAAATTGAATAACATTTTTTTTGTTGGATAGTCCATTTTTCGAGGAAGGCTATAGGCTAGTCTTTATCCCAATATTCCCACGGAATCGGGAGCCATGCGGGTGAAACCGCGGAGCGATGCTAGTAATTAATGTAGGAGAAATATTTTTTTGTTTCTCTTTTGTTTGTAACGAATAGATTCCGAAACTACTGGACCGATTGTGATGAAACTTGGTATGAGGATGCACTGATTCTTTGGGAATAACATAGGCTACTTATCCCGATATTTCCACGGGATCGGGAGCTAGGCGGGTAAAACCGCGCGCGCGGGGTACAATTAGATACATAAATTCTAACTAGAAACTAAGTTACCGATAACTAATGTAATAAACTAAAAATTATTCAATTAATATAATATTTAATTTTCTAAAATTATTAATTATAATAAAGTTACTTAATTCCAACAAGTAATTTGATTTGAACAAATTTATATGTATTATAAAAAATAGTTGATTATTAAAAATAATATTAGTAAAAAGAAAACGAGTAGGTTCAGGGACGTAGAACTAAATAAATACGCGGAAAACCATCGTGATGAAACCCGCGGCTTAGTCGTCTCTTATTGACGAGTTCTTTCCTCTGGGCACGGTCGACTAAGCTGAGAGGCTAGTGTGGGTAAACCTCGTGATGAAACCCGCGGCTTAGTCGTCTCTTATTGACGAGTTCTTTCCTCTGGGCACGGTCGACTAAGCTGAGAGGCTAGTGTGGGTAAACCTCGTGATGAAACCCGCGGCTTAGTCGTCTCTTATTGACGAGTTCTTTCCTCTGGACACGGTCGACTAAGTTAAAAGGGCAGTATAGGTGTTAGACATATTATACTTCATCTAATATATGTCCGTAGTTGCTTGCGTGGTATAAGTCTGGGCACACGGCTTCTCTTTCTTTTATGCTATTATAAAGAGGAAAGATTTTATTGTTTGTTTGCATTGAATATACTCCGAAACTACTGGACCGATTCCGATGAAACTTTATATGAATATACATTGATTCACTGATAGTAATACAGGGTACTTTTTATTCCGATATTCCTACGGGATCGGGAGTTACGAAGGTAAAATCGCGAGGTGATGTTAGTATACTATAAAGAGAAAAGATTTCATTGTTTGCATTGAATAGGCTTCGAAATTACTGGACCGATTTCGATGAAACTTGGCATGATGATACAATGTTTAATTGACAGTAACATAGAGATTTTTTATCCCGATATTATTACGGGATCGGGAGGTACGTGGGTGAAACCGAGGAATGGTGTTTCTTATTAATTTTACTTAAGAGGAAAGGGTACCGGCTCTCTCTCCATACAAACGTAGTTGACTGTTTCCTCCCTGGATAATGACACTAGCAAAACAATTTTTTTTTTGCATAAAACCTATAGCTGCCATAACTATGCCCCTATGTTTTGTTTCTGTTTTTTTTCATTTTTATAATCATCATAAAAATTATGATAAAAAAAAAACAAAGTAGCATGGTCATGGCAGTAAGTTTTATGAAAAAAAGAAAATTTGCCCTACTGTCATTATCTAGGGAGGAAACAGTCGACTACAATTGTATGGAGAGAGAGCCGGTACCATTTCATCTTAATGTCTGTCTTTGTCAATTTTTGACCCTTTTCTTTTTGAGAGCGGTGTTGGCTCAGTGTTAGATACCTCGACTTACATTCTAAGGTCGTGGGTTCGAATCCCGGCCGGCCGTGCACCAATGTATTTTTCTTAAGAAAAATTTATGTGTGCTAATTGACATTGCTCTTACGGTGCGCGGAAAACGTGATGAAACCCGCGGCTTAATTGGCTCCAGACGTATTGACAAGTTCTCTCCTCTGGGCGTGAGGATGGAGTAGGCTTGCCCAGCACCTACTACCCTCTCAGCTTAGTCGACCGTGTCCAGAGGAGAGAACATGTTAATACTTCTGGAGCTAACTAAGCCGCGGGTTTCAGCACGTTTTCCTTCACCGTAAGAGCAATGTCAATTAGCACACATAAATTTTTCTTAAGAAAAATACATTGGTGCACGGCCGGCTGGGATTCGAACCCACGACCAGAATGAAAGTCGGGGTATCTACCACTAAGCCAACACCGTTCTATGTCTGTAACACGGGTTTTACTCGTATAATGTGTTTCCACTTATTCTCTATTCCTAAATCATCTGTATTCTAGATTAAATGCGAAGGTTAAAATCATTGTACTTATAGGTATTAAGTAGGTACCACTTACCTACTAACTGAAATGATGCTAAAAATTAACAATGTGCAATTACACGTTTCCTTTGCAATATTCTTAAAGCAATTATAAGTATTTTCAATAAATTTAAATTGAAAGAGAAATTCAATGTTGGCCTTTATGTTAGCTGAGTTTTTAATAAAAATATCTTTAGGTCTATGTTTGACCACTATCTCACCTGATGGACGATGCGGTCAAAGATGTACCCAATTCAGCTTAAAAATAAAAGTAAATAGATAGATAGATAAATTCTTTATTGTACTACATTAAACCTTAATTCTAACATAAACTCCTGTTACAGAAACAAAATTAGTTGTAGATCAATTTTATACTAATATTTTTTACTAGTGATGCGTTATCGATCGGGGTCATAACAGAACGCAAGGCGCAATGACAAGTGCGTAGATTATGCGCGATTATTCGCTCGAATAGAGCAGTGTGTGGGCAAAGCAAGGGCAGAGAGGGCAACATCGGGGCAGCGTGAGAAGCATAGCGATGAGCATAGTGTGGCGGGCCCAAGAACAAGGTCCACGTATATTTGTGTGTCTTCAAGTCGCGAGTGAACAGGTATCTTCTAGACACTGCTCGTTAAGAGGAAAGGATACTGGGCGCTCTCTCCATACGGCTCGAATGGCTCCAACAATTAAGCTACGATGATACTGAAAAATTATTACTAACTTTGTCCTAAATCTTCCTTTTTCCTTTATACACTTACAAACTACACTACCTAACCTAACAGTTAGTTGCCCAACTCAGATTCTTAAGACTATGATGATCTGGGAAACCAATTCACATTTACTCTTCTCGAGCAAAGCACTAAAACTATCTTATATATATCTTACCTCTCCATAATATGAGTATAGACATCTAATCGTATTTATAAGTTATCTTATGCTATTACCTAAACCCGTTTATTTCTAATACTATGCACCTATTTCCATTCTAAACTATAAACGATATGTACCTACCAATGATATATTTACTGTTACGGCTTCAAAAATTCTTCTTTTACATCAATATATATATAATTATGTCTACTGGCCTATGCATGTATGTATTTATGTATGTATGTATATGTATTTTTATGCATGTTTATATACATGTATCTATATATTCATTACTCGCATTTTTTGTAACAATGTTATTACCGTGTCACTGGATCTGTAAGGTGGAAGCCTGGAGACTTGTAAAACAGGTTTTTATATAAAACTTTAGTGCAGGCTCCAGTCTCCACAATAATTAATTGGTTACGCATCAATATAACGATAACGTTACTTTGATTACAACTTATGTATACTTGTTTTATTGTGGAGAACTCAATAAAGATATTTATTTATTTTATTTATTTATACAAACGTAGTCGACTGTTTCCTCCCTGGATAATGACACTGTGTGTGGCCAGTGTTACTAAATTGTACCAGACAGACGTCATTTTTCCCTGAAATATTCAGTGAAATCAACTTTTTGTGTTTTGCTACTTTCTACATTAAGCATTACCTTGCTCTCGCTGAAGCTCGTCAATCAAACATATAGATATCCTATTGTTTCATTGTACGTATATATTTATGTGTTGGTATGTATTTTTTTAATTACAATTTATTTATAAATATATTTTTTATCACAGTTGCTCATAAAGTGGATCTTATTCAACGGCTTTTAGGCTTGTAATCTAACATATTATGCACGCGTGCGTTTTACATTGCCAACCTAGTGCTGTAAAGTTATCCCGATAGGTTAAATACGTATCTTACTGCTAATTACATACTGTTTTGATGTATAAAAAAAGATAGGTACCAAAGAGTTTTTAGCTAGCAAAAATGGTTGTCTCTAAAGTCGGCTTACGAACGAAAATTTTACGTGATAATGACTTAGAAAACGATTAAAAATTGAGTTGTTTGTTTTTTGTTTTTTCTTTACTTAAATATATTGTTTTTCCGTACCATTGTATTTTGTTCTTAACCCCCGACGCAAAAACAAATAGAAAAAACCCTAAAAAATATTGTATGTCAGACGAGGCTGTATAGGTTAAAAGTCTTTAGCTTGGCCTTTCCGGAGCATAAAAAAATATTGCCTTAAAAAAATGTAAACATAGACTTATCACAAATATTTTGTTAAATATTATTTTGTTTTCTTTTCATGTCTTTTCTTTTATTCACAACTGTGATAAAAAACGTCGTACGATATACGTGTGGAATTGATCTTTGCATCTTGGCGTCTTTAACACGCTCGCTGCCGCTCGCGCGTCATAAACCGCCTCTATGCAAAGATCAATTTACCACACTTATATCGTAATGTACTATTATTATTTATGTATTTTAGTATTTATTATTTTATGTTATATATATTATTTTAATATCTATTTAGTATTATCCTCCTTATATTTCTATCGCGTTATGAACAACCCACCCATCCCCTTCCTTAATTCTTGTCCATCCAAAGGTTGCCTGGAAGAGATCGCTTTAAGGCCGCCCATTGTGCCATATTGTAAGATATTAAATATGAATTTAATTTTAGCATATAGGTAGTTACTTAAGTTAGAATTAATTTTAATTTTGTTATAATATGTGTTCATTTTGCGTTTTGCTTTTATGGTGCAATAAGGTGTTTATCTATCTATCTATCTATTTTTATTTTTAGATATTTTTATATCTACACAACGCGAAATCCTGACAAACAAGATGGTTATGACGAGGAGCATGACTTGCGGCATAGCGAGTTCTGTTGCCATCCTACGAGCTGCTGCCTTCTGTCCTTGCTATTTCCCACATAACTCATCGAGTGTGGCGGGGTCATAATATTAAAACTGCGTCGACATAATGCTCGGTCGACATGATGGGCTTACCAACAATGCAGCGTCGATGTTAGAACATTCCTAGTGGAATCGACATAGTGTGAACAACTCCTTCGAAGGACGTGAGTGAAAATAGGAAGACGGCAGTGGAACAACTGACCCGACCTCCTCTTGTGGTTGTACGGAACACGGACAAGTCCGCTTGGCGATACGACTTAGGCCGGTGGGTCATGCCGAGGTCGGAGCCTCCCATAAAGATTACGCTAAACTAAGTTCTGGCCTTTTTTTCTGATTTAGTTCTGAATCGCTCGATAGATGCCTAGCTCTAATCCACCATTGTCTTTACCACCATGTTACCACCTGATATTTATTCTAGCTATAAATCCAAATATGCTATATGCTTGTCCAAATAAATGTTTTTCTATTTTATTTTAAAAACCACATCGATTATTACACTTTCTAGTTATCTTTCAATATTTTTTACATTTCTTGTTGTAAAGATATTATCGATCTATTGAGGGGATTTGGAAATGGTCCGTTCTTTTGTTGACTAAGCCTAGTTCTAGATTGATTCTACCAGATAAGCTAAAATAATAACGAAATGGTTGTGAAGTGTTGTTGTGTTTAGCATTTGTAGGTGAAATCTTTTCCTACATTTTGGTATACATTTTTGTTTGTTATTTTATATTGTCCCACCGCTGGGCAACGGTCTACCTGATGCCTTTTCAAGCATGTTTATGGCAATGTAATACTATAGATGGGTAGTTTTGTCCTAGTTAGAATGGCAACACTGAACGTTGTCTATTGTCTTTGATTAGAATAAAGAATTCTTCTCGGTTCGGCCATTTTTATATTGAGTTTGTTTCTCGTCGTTTCGTTTGAATAAAATATATTTCAGTGGTTAATAGTCTTGGTTTTATTGAAATTAATACAGGTTATGGGCCCAGACACATAATCTCTGTGTTTAATAAAACTAATTCTATTATCACGTTGAAAATACTGTCGGTGTTGGTGCGGCGTGGTGTAAGCGCGTGCTGTCGGCAGGAGGGCTGTATTACTTGCTAGTTTGCAAGGACGGATTGCGAAATAAAAGCGAGGATGGAGGATGAGAGGTCGTCCGGCGCGCACATTAGGCTAGATGGAGCGTCAAACTGGAATTTGTGGAAGTTCCAGACCATGATTTTGCTAAGGGGCCAAGACCTTCTTGATGTGGTAGAAGGGAAAGGTGTGAAGCCGGAGGCGGCGGCCGAGAAAGCAACCTGGGAGAAGAAAGATGCGAAGGCTCAAACATGGCTTGTCACAAGAATGTCAGAAAACGCCATGCGACATAATATCTTGACATGTACAACGTCTGCGGCAATGTGGAGAAAATTAACTAGCATCTACCAACAAAAGTCAGAAACGAGCATTCATGTTATACAGCAAAGATTCTTTCAGTATAAGTATGAAGAAGGTACAGAGATGGCATCATTTTTGTCTAAAATTGAAGAGCTCAAAGGTCAATTAATGCAGATGGGACAAGAAGTTCCTGAGAAGTTCGTTATAACCAAAGTACTTATGTCGTTACCAGATAGCTACAAACATTTTATTTCTGCATGGGAATCAGCCCCGGCGGATAAACAAACGTTCGATATTCTGGTAGCTAGATTGATGACAGAAGAAGAAAGAATTAAAGAAAAAGGTGACGTCATGTCTTTGCAATCGACGTCAGCCTTTGTTGCGAAGAAAATTGATAAGAAGTCAGTAAAGTGTTTTAAGTGTAATAGACTGGGACATTACAGAAGTGAGTGTAGAACGCAAAATGACAATAAACAGGAGGTAAAGAAGTGTTTCTATTGTAAAAAGCCTGGACATCTGAAAAATGAGTGTTGGTTCAAAAATCAAAAGGAAAAGGACGGTAATGCATTCGTGGTAGTGAACTCGTGTGAACATTTCGAGCAATCGCAGTGGCTAGTGGACACTGGAGCGAGCCAACATATGTGCAACAATCGGGACTTATTTACGACATTTTCGTCGATAACAAATAAATCTGTGATCGTTGGAAATGGCAGTGTCATTAGTGCAGACGGTTGTGGACAGGTTACGCTACAAGTGTCAAACGGGCGCGAATGGGTGAACAGCACCATAGACAATGTACTTTTTGTTCCGGACTTAAAAACAAATTTGTTTTCTGTCAAGTGTGCGACAGACAGAGGTCTTACGTAGTATTTTAAATCCTCTTTGGACAGAGGTTATGTCATGACTACGGACGGTAAATATTGTACTTTTTATAACAAAAATAAAGTGTGTGCGATCGCAAATCGACATGACGACATGTATTACATGACTGTGCGTTATTATAAACGTGAACAGGCGAACGTAGTCAGAGAGTGGCACGAGAAACTTGCCCATCAGAACATTCAATATGTGAAGTCGATTTTGAAAAGAAATGATGTTCCGGTAAAGGAAGATAACTTTCAATGTGAGAGCTGCTTGAAAGGCAAAATACATCGCTTGCCCTTCAATAACAGCAGTACGAAATCATCAAGAACGTGTGAGATCATACACGCGGACACCTGCGGTCCAATGGAGGTTCCTTCTGTGGCAGGTTCCAGATACTTCATTGTTCTCAAAGATGATTTCTCTAACTTTAGATCAGTTTATTTTGTAAAAAGAAAGGATGAAGTGAAGAAGTGTATTGAGAACTTCATGAATAAAGCTGAAAATATAACCCGAAATAAAGTACTGTATTTTAGAAGTGACAACGGGTCAGAATTTGTAAATAAAGAGGTGCGTGAGTTGTTTGAGAAACGTGGTATCATACATCAAACGACCGTTCCATACACGCCAGAGCAAAATGGCAAAGCGGAACGAGAGAACCGTACCTTAGTTGAGGCAGCGCGTACAATGCTGTGTGCCAAAGGTTTACCTAAGAAGCTGTGGGCAGAGGCGATTAATACTGCGGCTTACGTATTAAACAGAACGGGTATAAGCAATGAGAGCGGAAAAACCCCATACGAGACATGGACGAATAAACATTTTGACATCAATGAGTTGAGAATTTTCGGTACACCTGTGTACGTCCATATTCCGAAAGAGAAGAGAAGAAAATGGGACTCTAAAGGACAGAAAGGAATTATGGTTGGTTACAGTGAGATTACTAAAGGCTACAGAATATTTTTCCCGGAAAAGAATGATGTTGAAATTAGAAGAGATGTTGTTTTCCTAGCTAGTGAGACAAATAAAGTGGAAAAAGGAAAGAATGTAGGGATAAATAAGCAGCTAGTCATGATAGAAAGTGACAGCGAAGAACAACCTAGAAGTGAAAATCAGCCTAGTGAGAGTGAGAACTTAAGTAGAGAGCAAGGAGAAGGTGAGAAACTGAGCACAGAGCTGGTAGAGAGTGAGACTCAAAACCTAGAAACTGCGGAACCTTTTAATATTTCTTCAGGCAGTGACAGTTTATACACACCGTGTGACAGTGATGATGAATCTTGTGATGAAGAGACAGACTTACCTCTACGCCAGCATAGTACTCGAGTCAGGAAGCAGACTTCTTTCTACAAGTGTCAGCATGTGTTTACAGAGGAAAACGAACCTAAGACCTATCGTGAGGCAATGCAAAGGAGTGATGCAGGTAGATGGCAAGAGGCTATAAAGAATAAAAAGAAAAGAAAGAAAACTATAGAGAAAACATGTGTAGGAAAATTATAGGATGTTTGTCTTATGCAGTGTTAGGAACTTGACCTGATATTTGTATTGTTTTGTCGATCCTTAGTAGATTTCAAAGCAAAGCAAATAATGCATTGTTAGTTGCTCTGAAAAGAGTTTTAAGATATATAAAACATACCCTAGATTATAAACTAGTTTATAGATGTAATGGAAATTTATTGGAGGGGTATTGTGATGCAAATTGGGGTGGAGATTTGAGGGATAGGAAATCGACAACTGGTTACTGTTTTATGTATGCGAATTGTTTAATATCTTGGTGTTCAAAGAAGCAAGTTAGTGTCAGTTTATCTTCGACAGAATCTGAGTATGTAGCAATGAGTATGGCCGCAAGCGAAGCCTGTTGGCTTGTTAACTTATTGAGAGATTTTAAAGAGAGTGTTTGTCCAGTACAATTAAAATGTGATAACCAGAGTGCCATAATGTCTGCAAACACAGATTGTGTCAAGCGTTTGAAACATATCGATATTAGATTCCATTTTGTAAGAGATTTAATTAAGAAAGGTACTTTAGTTATTAAATATGTTAAAACTGAAGAGCAAGTAGCAGACATGTTCACCAAGGCTTTGAATTAAAATTTGTTGCTTCGATTTATAACTGACTTAGATTTAGGTAAATAAGAAGAAAAGTTTATTTGTGTGTATTAGTATTACATTGAGAGGGGGTGTTATTTATGGCAATGTAATACTATAGATGGGTAGTTTTGTCCTAGTTAGAATGGCAACACTGAACGTTGTCTATTGTCTTTGATTAGAATAAAGAATTCTTCTCGGTTCGGCCATTTTTATATTGAGTTTGTTTCTCGTCGTTTCGTTTGAATAAAATATATTTCAGTGGTTAATAGTCTTGGTTTTATTGAAATTAATACAGTTCGGTCTTGGGCGGGCCAGGTTTAGTCAGTCTGAGTCAAATGCATCGAGATCGTCACGTCATCGTTTCCGACGTTTGCTTCGATTCCGACGTCCGTCCTCCGGCACCCAATGCGTATCGCATCTTGCCAATCAATGCCAACCTTAGCGCATCCGTCAGGATGCATTCGAATCCCACATCCCGCCCAATTGATATAAACCAAAGACGAAAATTCCTTATCGTTCATACCCTATTCAAACTTAAGCTACTGTTTTTTGCGTGATAACGTCTAATAAATTGGTGACCCCTGCATTTTTAAAAAGTGTTACGGTAATATTATGTGACGTCATGCGTCATGGTAACATGACCAGACGCGTCATGGTAACTTAGGAAACAGAGTATTTAATAATAATATCGCTCATCTGGGCTTGTGTTACGTTGTGACGAGTGAATCTATACTAATATTATAAAGCTGAAGAGTTTGTTTGTTTGTTTTAACGCGCTGATTTCAGGAACTGCTAGATCGAATTGAAAAATATAGGTTACATTTTATCCCGAGATTCCCACAGGATTGGATTTAATTTTCTAAAATTATTTGTTATGCCTATATTATGATGATGTCTCCTTGACCGATTTGGGTCACAGTGATATCTGGCAACCTATGCAGAAGAAGATGACGAGCTTCGATGTTCAGCAGCTTGTCTATAGTGTGCTCTTTGGTGACTGGAGTACCCGATTTTTGCAGAGAATGTTCTACCGCATATCGGGTACGTAAGCACATCATTTACATAAGTATACGGAATGGCCGAGGGTGGTCTGGCCTTTATCTCGTCTCGTTTAAGGTCTAAAAATACACAAAATATTAAATTTTTTTTAGATAATACGCAGTTTGTGTTTGACTCTATTTTCATCAACTGGCAGACAGATGGCGCCATATTGAAAATGTTTACATGAATCGGCCTCATTTATGCCTCTCTGCCAGTGCTTATTCTTTTTATACACCAAGGAATTAAATACTTGAAACAGTTTTTATTTGTATTATACTACTACATATGAATGGTTAAAGCTACAACAAAACGATCAATGACAGATCATTAAATTCTCTACAAAATTTAGCTTGAAAGTATTTGGATAGGACTTATAATTTAGAAGCTATAAGGTGAACTACATAATTATAAATAAATTAAAATTGCCTGACAACCCAAACAGCGCCATCTGACTCCTAAGAAACTAGACTTGTGTTATGGTAGCTAGACAACTAATTATAATACACACAATTTAATTAATACAAAATTAAATCTACTTCATAAAACCAAAGTTCAAATTCATCCAGTAAAATATTGTTTTTTTTTTTACAAACTCGTCCATTTCTAGCGCTTGATTTGCTAATACTGATTCTAAATATTTTTGAGAATTTTCGCTTATTGTGTTCGTTTTTGTATTATTTTGAATTATTGTCTCTTACGTAATCATTAGCAGTTATTTTATTCTCTATGCTTTTACTAGAATCTTATTACTATATTTGGTAGGAACATTTTGATGTTTATTATAATATGTTGTATAGTATGCAGTCCGGGTTTTATTCTTATCAGTTATATTATTAAAGTTTTCTTTCGAATCATCTAAAAAATCTATAGTAAAGTTGTTTGTTTCTTTGCTAGAATCATCTTTTTCTTTATTTTTATGATTTGGTAATGATTTATTTTTTAATTTGTGATTGTCGCTGGTTTGCGTTTCATAATTATTTTGAATAGTCGTTAAATTATTTTCATTAGTTATAAAATAATTGTCAAGATTTGTATCAAAATTTTCATTAGTCATAAAATAATTCTCATTGAAAGTTATAAAATCATTTTCGTCAGTCGTTAAATCATTTTCGTTAGCTTTAAAATGAGTATCACTAGTAGGAAAATCATTTTCATTGCTTACAAAATAATTTCCATTAGTAGTAAAATCATTTTCATTTGTTATTAAATGATTTTGGCTGGTCGTTAAATCATTTTCAAGTCTTGTAAAATCAATTTTAGTAGTCCTTAAATCATTGTCAAGTATTGTAAAATCAATTTTAGTAGTCCTTAAATTATCACCATCAGTATGAATATGATTTTTATCAGAAGCCAAATCTTTTTTCTTTGTTGTAAAATGATTTTTATCAGTAGTAAATTCGTTTTCATTTGTTGTTAAATGATTTTCACTAGTTATAAAATCATTAATATCAATAATTGTAAAATCAATATCTTCTATTACTTTTGGAGTAGTGGTCTCTTTTTCAGTTGTTAGTGTAGAAAATTTTTTATTATAATTATAAGGTTTTTGTGTTGTTTCCAAATTGTGTTTGTGTGTAATTTTTTGCCAAGTTGGTGCTGTTTCAATATTTTGAACTTTCTGTGATAGTCCTTGCCAAATATTTAGATTTTGAACGTTCTGTGTAGTTTTTTGCCAAGTTGGCGCTGATTCTATATTTTGAACTTTCTGTGATAGTCCTTGCCAAATATCTAGATTTTGAACTTTCTGTCTAATTTTTTGCCAAGTTGGCGCTGATTCTATATTTTGAACTTTCTGTGATAGCCTTTTCCAAAGAGGCGTTGTTTCCAAATTTTGAACTTTCTGTGTCATTGTAGGCCAAGAAGGCGGCGTTTCCATATCTTGAACTCTCTGTAATAACCTTTTGTAAAGTGGCATTGCTACCAAATTTTGAACTTTCTGTGATATTTTTTGCCAAAGTGGCGTTGTTTCCATATTTTGAACTTCATTTGACATTTTTGGCCAAGTAGTGGGCGTTGTTTCAATATTTAAAAAGTATGCTACTGGTGTTTTAGCTGTGAATAATTCATTAATTTCAACCGTTGGTGAAATTTCTTGAATGATACTTGGTCTTACGTAGATTTCTCCTCTATCGGCGTGTTCATTATTTTTAGGAATATATAAAACTATTTTTTCTAGATCATTATAATTATTGAATCGTCGTAAATTAGCCTTTTGTTTCGTTGTACGTTTAGTATGAAGCGATAGACTTTTGGATCTTATCAGTGATGGTGTGATGTCTATGGATAGACCTTCTTCAGATTTTGTGACGATGTTTTTCCTGTAATCTCTTTTTTTATTTTTTTTAGTTTTTGAATTGAACCTGAAATATTATTGGTATGTAAGCAATAAGCATTTCCAAGAAATGTTCACGGAAAGGATTCCAATTTTTAACTTCGGCTCCCATGGCGCCATGGTACAGTAATTCTTCCTGATTTAAAAGTACTTCGTGATGGATGATCGTTGATTTCATTCCATTAGATTATTTCGCAGTAAATTTATTTCACAAACAGGCTAATAGATTTGGTCTAATTGAGCAACAAAAATAATTCACATTTATTTTATTAGTACGTATATATTATTTATTAAGTACGATCATTTTCGTGTATGGAATCATTTTTCCTCAATTTTATTTTTTAAGCAGAATACGATCAATATAATATAGTTTTATCTGAAATAGTATGATCCATTAGTATGAGCTGGAAAAATATTCAGTTATGTTATATTAGTTGTTTTGTTGTAATAATTGTAATATTAATATTTTTTAACGTAATTTATCTTTCATTAATTAGTGTTATTAGTTACAACCGTTCCAATTTAATAAATATATAAAAATAGTTAAATATTTGTCTAAAATTTTGTACATACCTTGCAAAACTACTGCTTTCACCAGATTGTTGAAGTTCATTAGAATTAGATCGATCAGTTTGTCCTCTAACACTACCAACTGCTTTATAATCGAAAACGTTCTCAGGTCGAGCATCATGTTTCCTGAAAACATGTTCACTTATTTGTTTATTTGAAGCATGTTTGCGTTCAGGAGCTAGATATTCATCAGCAACTGTAGGATGAGCCCTTTTGTAGTGCGAGTCTTTCTTTCTTTTGTGTTCTTTATTTTTTTTATGTTTCTTTTCTTTTTTCTTATCTTTTAATTTTTCGTTGTCACTATAATTTGACACCTCTTCAGGACTTATATTGGTGATACGTTTATCAGCGACTGTGACGGGTGCTTTTTTGTTGTGCGTTCTTTTGTGTTCTTTATTTCTTTTTGAGTGTTTTTTTTTATTAGTTTTTTCAGAACTCTTACTTTTTGATTCTTCGTCGTCAGTTTGATTTGACATCTCTTCAGGACTTGTATTCGTGTTCTGTCTGGTCAAATCGTCAAATTCATTGCTTTTATTTATATCTTCCTCAGTTCTTGTTGTTGATTTTCCTGAAGTGATTTGCAATGTCAAATCTTTCAAGAAGTTTCCAAGACCAAACATATTCTTTCTAGAAGTAGTCTCTGAGGTAGTAACTTTATTATTCCAAAAAGATTCTATTTTGATTTTCAATTCACTTCTAGCAGTAGGGTTTAAGTTAGAATAATGATCAAAAATAATACTCCTTACACCGTTTCGGACAATTGTAGGTAAATCAAGATTAGCCCTTTTAGATTTAACCTTATACGCTTCAATTTCATTCAGAAAAGACTTCATTTTACCAACATCGTTTTGTCTGTATAAAGAATTAATATATTTCAGTAATTCTGCATACTTATAATAAAATTTTGCATATTTAAGGGCCGTTAACATTTTATTTAAACTTTTTTTAATATCTTTTCCATTTTGATCTAGTACTGTACCAAATTTACTAGCTACAAAGCGTCTTAGATCGCTTATTTCAACTAATTCATGAAATTTGCATCCTTCGTAATTATATTTACGAAATTCATCATCTAAAACATGGACTACATCTTCCAAATCCTTATCATTGTATGTTTTTAGTACATTTATAGTATTGATAATGAAATTAGTTAATTCATTAGATGTTTCCTGTATTTTTTGAGAACGGAAACGCGAATTATTGTCTACAGCGGTTCTGACTTTACCTAGAAATAAAAAGTTATTATTGTGGATTTATTTTCAAAAACACATGAAATCGAATAATAAGCATGAAGAAAGAAGAAAGATTAAAACTGTCTGTATTTAAATCAATACCAGTCTAGAAAAAAACAGTACCTGAATTCTTGTTTAATAACATGAATTCATAGTTAAATGTCCGTCCTACAATAAATAAAAAATGACTTCCTGAATCTTTAAAAATCTAGTTTTCGCTATTGGATAAGTCTAAGAATTCCGTGTGATGAAGGTGGTACTTAGGTGAAATACTTAAACAAAGCTTGTACTATGGTAAAATTTACCAAGAAACTGTTGAATTTTGTTTAAAAAGTTGACGTCTTCCGATTTATCCTGCGGATCGAACTGTACAACCGTCTCTAGATTTACATTGACGCTTCGTGGGTTCACGTCGGCGTTTGAAGAAGCTGAAATAGCAATTGGGGTTTCGGCGAAACTTTGCATTGTCACAACATCTTCGTCAAGATATTTTGTTACATTGCGATTATTTTAGCGGATAGTTTAATATGGCCGGACACAACGCCGATGTCCGAAGAAGAAATTGTATTGCAAAAACACGAAAATTTGCTTTGAATTTGGCCTCTGTCTCCTAATCGACAGTCTAGCGTCTTGATATGAGCAACAAGCGTTTGCATCCATGTAACTTAGTACATATATTGTGCAACGATAAAATTCAGTACTGTTTCTCGCGCGTTTTATCTTTTATCTCCCACTTCTATCCCCTTAGCTCAAAAATTATATTGGCCTGCTACACGAGTATTGCAGCGGCAAATGTGCATGCGTGCAGCACACGACTTCATAAATACAAAATATTTATTCCGTGTAATTTATTTTAAATCTATCTCTTATTGTTTCATATTTGTATACTTTATTTCGTATGTTTGTTTAAATAAATGTTTATCTATTTCTATTTTCTATTTGTCTAGAATAATTCGTCTACATTTATATTATTGTTTAAAAATAAGTCCCGGTTCTTTGGGAGTATCAAGATAAAACGTTGCCTATTTAACTCCCTAGGTTTCAATACATTTAATTAAATCAATCTAGTAGTATTGGCGTCTCATTACAAACGAAAGTCCAAGATATTGACATCTTTTGTATAATATTAGTACTTTTTGTTGTCAAAGAAAATATATAAAATATTACCAATAAAACACCAAAACAAGATCACACACCCAAAGTACATTTTATAACAAAACAATTTCAACGAAATAAAACAAAAATTTATTATTTATCGAAAAATTTTACGAACAAATTTTATGTTTAACAAAACGCTATATTAAATTTTGTTATATAGTTATAATTTTGATTTTAGGACAAACAATTATTTTTTAAATATTTTTACAATTGTCTTCATGGACACGATGAAATTGACCTCTAATGTGATTTTTTTATTATTATCTGTCAGCTGTTTGAAAGTTGATCTTTAATTGCGTTTTTCTATAATCTATTTTGAATAGATGGTATTCCCATTCCCATCCCCATCCCCATCCCCATCTCCCTCCCCATCCCCATCCCCCTCCCCATTCCCATCCCCCTCCCCATTCCCATTCCCATCCCCATCCCCATCCCCATCCCCATCCCCATCCCCATCCCCATCCCCATATCGTTGTCTTCTATATCTGGTAATAATGTATATTGTAAGTTTTGGTCGTCGGCACGTTTATCTTTAAAATCATGTTGATTAGTCGTCATATTATTTTGTTTGGTCGTATTTTTATTAGTCTTAAAATCATTTTTACTATCCGTAATATTATTTTCATTACTAGTAAAATCAATTTGATTGGCTCTAAAGTTTACATTAGTCGTATTACTAATGTTTTGGTGTTGATTATTTATTACTTTTGGAGTAGTTGTGGAAATTTCTTTAGTTGTTAATTCAGATAGAGTTTTATCAGAAGCAGTAGTTGGTTTGTGTGTTTTTTGTTGCTGAGTAGTCGTCTTTTCCGTTTGTTGCCAAGTAGACTCTGTTTCCATATTTTGAACACCCTGTGATACTTCTTGCCAAGTAGACTTTGTTTCTATATTTTGAACATTCTGTGATACTTCTTGCGAAATAGACTCTGTCATATTTTGAACATTCCGTGATACTTCTTGCGAAGTAGACTCTGTTTTCATATTTTGAACATTCCGTGATACTTCTTGCCAGGTTGACGCTGTTTCCATATTTCGAACATTGTCTGATTCTTTTTGCCAAGTAGACATTGTTGTCTTATTTTGAACTTTCGGTGATTGTGTTTTCTCGTCAGGTATTGCTTCAATACTGTCTTGAATGTATGATAACGCTACTGGTCTACTTATTTTAGTAACAGCTTCAATATTTTGAACTTTCTTTGATAATTTTAGCCAAATGGGCGTTGTTTCAATGTTTTCAACGCTTGATGATTCTACTGATGTATGTTTTATAGTTGTAGGTGATTTATTATTTTTTGTAGCTTTAACAGTCTTTGACTTTTTCTTAATATTTGGTTTTACATTAATTTCTTCACTATCCTTGGGTGTAATCTTAGATTCAAATATTTTAACGACTCTTTCTAGATTATTGAGTCGCCTTAGTAAACTATCATCATGTCTTGTTGTACGTTCCGTGTGTGATAGGCTTATATGAGATGGCTTGAAGTCTATGGACATACCCTCTTCCGAGTCCGTTGCTATTTTTTTTCTAAAATCTCTTTTTCTAGTATCAAATTTTGAATTGGACCTGTAAGATTATTATTGTAAGAAAAATGCAGTAACTACAAATTTTATAGAAAGCATTGACATGACCTAATGGAGCAGTCGTCGGCATTTTAATTCTTACTGAAGGATGATCGTCGTAAATTTTATTTTATTTCTTTAGAATTACTTGTAAAAAACTTAACATTGCAATCGGGTTAGCTTAGCTTTCACACAGTATTTTGTGTAAGATAGCAGCGCTTTGCGGTTTCACCTGCGTCTCTTCCGGTCCCGTGGGAATACCGGGATAAAAAGTAGCCTATAACTCTCCCGATGAATCAATGTATCATCATACCAAGTTTCATCAAAATCGGTCTAATAATTTTGGAGCCTATTTAATTCAAACCTTTTTTTTCTGTTTAATATTATTAGTAAAGATAATTTTCATGCATATAACCATTTTTAATCAATTTTTAAATGAGATGTCTTGCTCTGTTTATTTATCTAAAACTTTGTACATACCTGACAAGCGAAGACCTAACGCTTTCATTTGATTTCCGAAGTTCATGAGAATCAGATTCATCAGTTTCTCCTCTAACATTTATTACTGCTTTATAATCAAAAATATTCGCAGGTTTAAAATCATGTTGCCTGAATACCTGTTCAGTTTTATGTTTTTTTGATTTATGTTTGTGTTTTGAACTTAGATGTTTATGAGCGTCTGTTGCGTGCGATTTCTTATTGTGCGTGTGATCCTTTTTTTTGTGTTCTTTATCTTTTTTATGTTTATGATTCATCTTTTTTTTAGATTTTTCACTTCTTTTATTTTTTAATTCTTCGTTGTCAGTATAATTTGGCATATCTTCAGGAGTTTCATCCGTCTTAACTTTATGGGTCTTGTGACTTCTTAGTGGTGTAGGTTTCAAAGAATATTTTGTAGATTCTGTTACCTGAGATGATTCCATAGATGTTGTTGTGAATGTTTCCGGAGTGATGAATTCAAATGTAAAATCTCTCAAAAAGTTAAAACTATTTGCAATGTCAAACTTTTTCTTTGTAGTAGTAGCTTCTGTATTAGTACTTGTAGTAGTACCGGGATCCCAAAAAGATTCTCTTAAAAACTTGAAACTATTTGCAAGATTAAACTTATTCTTTTCAGTAGTAGTAGCCTCTGTGGTAGTACTAGTAACACCTTTCCTGGGATTCCAAAAAGATTCAACTTTCAATTTCAATTCATGTCTAGCATTAGCGTTTAATTTAGAATAATGATCAAAAATTATATCTCTTACACCATTTCGGATAATTCTTAGTAAATCAAGATTAGCCCTTTTCGATTTAACCTTATACGCTTCAATTTCATTCAGAAAAGACTTCATTTTACCAACATCGTTGTGTCTGTATAGCGAATTAACATATTGAATTAAATCTGCTTGCTTATAATCATATACAGCATCTTCAAGGGTACTAAAAACATTATTCAGTGTTTTTTTAATGTGTTTTCCGTCTTGATCTTGTATTTTATTCAAATTACTAGCAACGAAGCGTCTTAGATCTTGATTTTGAATCAATTCATGGAATTTGCATCCCTTGTAATGATATTTTCGTATTTCATTATCCAAAACATCGAAAACATCTTCCAAATCGTCATCGCTGTATGATTTGAGAATGTTTATAGCTTTTTTTATGAAATCCGTGAATTTGATATTCGTTTCCTGTGTCCTTTGAGAGCGGCGACCCGATCTATTGTCTATAACGGTTTTGACTTTACCTAGAAAAAAATAAAAAATCTTTACATTTTCAACTTCCGATGTATCCCCGGGGGAGCGTAGGGTATCCTCCAGGTGCTCAGATCAGATTTTAAATTAGCGCCCATCATCTCCCCTGGTCCAGGAGGAACGACGGGCTGAAAAGTTCTCGATAGGAGAGTAGGGGATTTGTAAGGGAAGACGGCGGGCGTGAACACAGGAAAGTGAGTAATATTTTACATTAAGTTACCAGTGGCGAAGGGTGAACTTTTTAAAGTAAGCCTAAAAAAGGACCGCCAATTGATAATAATACGCAACAGATGCGGTGTCATCTATAATAAAATCTCTACTAATATTAAAGAGCTCCCGTATAGGCTATGCAATGGAAAGCAATGGAGTGGATTCTAAATAATATAGTATTACTAGCTTTTGCGGCGGTTTCATCAGCGGTTTAGGCTGTGTGTTGATCCGTCAGTCAGTCAGGACAAAGGATTTTATATGTATAGATTGTAGCAAACTGATAGGGGACTTATGACGCATACTGTATTACGGTGATATTTACCGAGGAACTGTTGTATGTTTTCTAAGAAATGTATGTCAGCCGAATTATCCTGAGGCTGGAACTGTAGAACGGTCTCTAGGTTTACATTGACGCTTCGTGGGTTCAATCCCGCCGCGGTTGTAGAAGCTATAATAATAAATATATGTACCTATTTTATGTTATCTTCTTCTTTATATACGCCGCTTACAACGCAGAAGGTTGTGGGTTCGATTCCCGCCTCAAACAAGTATTTATGCATATTTGTTTCTGGTCTGGGTGTCTATATGTATAACTAGCAGCGCTCCGCAGTTTCACCCGCGTAACTCCCGATCCCGTGGGAATATCAGGATAAAAAGTAGCCTATAGCCTTCCACGATAAATAGACTATCCAACACTAAAATAATTTTTCAATTCGAACCAGTAGTTCCTGAGATTAGCGCGTTCAAACAAACAGACAAACTCTTCAGCTTTATAATATAAGTATAGGTATTAGGTACCTATATATTTACAAAAAAAAAATATGTACACAAAAGTTATCCATAACACAAGCCTTGTGGCTAGATGGTGCTGTGTAAAATGTCCTTCAATATTTATATTTATTCACTAGCTTTTGCCCGCGACTTCGTCCGCGTAAAAGTCGAAAATGAATCAAGGAATCACGTTGTCCCATACAGACTTTGCCCCCTTTTTTCACCCCCTAAGGAGTAAAATATTGATCAATCCTTTCTTATCGGATACTTGCGTCACACAAAGACCACAACCTCCAAGTTTCAGGTCTCTACAATCAGCGGTTTAGGCTGTGCGTTGATCTGTGGTCAGTCAGTCAGTCATTCAGGACAAAGAATTTTATATGTATAGATTTGGAAGAAATCGCTGTGCAAGATATATACTATCTAGCTATTACTTTACTTTGTGTAAATTGTGTTCTATGTTCCTTCCTGTGGTAAAAATGAAGGGTTATTGGCAAGTAATTGAAGGCCACTTCTTATACTTATAATACATAGAAACAACCAGACCACAGACAAATATCTAAGTATAAATACATGTCTGAATCGAACCCGCAACCCTGTGTTTGGCAGTCCGGCATAGTGACCAATGTGCCAACTGGCTCGTTTAAAAAGAACCCATGCGAAGTTTCAAACTTGTAGTTATAGAGATTCGTGTACCCCTGCTGAGGCCAAAAAGCAACTGTGGGCTGCCAATTACCCCCCTCCAGCAGACTTCATTTTACCCACGGAATCCCTGCCTGCTAGCGGCGACCTGCAGTGGCCAACCTAGAAGTCCCTAAATCGCCTGCGGACCCAGGTTGGCCGCTGCAACGAGAACATGGCCAGGTGGGGTTTCTCCGGATCGGACACTCTGTGTGAGTGTGGGAGGGCCGCGATGGCGCACTTGACGGCTCGCTCTCTCTGCCCTGTTAGCTGCTCTGCAGACGACCTCAATAGGACAACAGATAATGCGATTGCCGTGGCTAAGTTTTGGGCGGGAGTGCTCTGATCAAGGTGTATTGCATGAGTCTTTTACATAATATATAGATTATTAAAAAAGCAAAATATACAAAATATTACCAATAATATAACAAAACAATATCACACAAACAAAGTACATTTTATATCAAATCAATTTTAAAGAAATAAAACGAATTTTATTATTTGTTGATTATAATTTTATGCGGAAATTTTATGTTTAAGAATAATCTTAAAAACTTTATTGCAATCGATATACTTTTTAACATTACAATGTTCTCTTACATATATTTTATTTTAATATTTAATTTTGATATTATTGTGAAAGTTTATGGAAATTGTAAGTATTAGTATAATGTTTTGGATAAAACTTACATTTTTAGGGTTTCGTACCCAAAGAGTAAAAATGGGACCCTATTACCAAGACTCCACTGTCTGTCTGTCAACAGGCTGTATCTCATGAACCGTGATAGCTAGACAATTGAAATTTCAACAGATTATTTATTTCTGTTGCCACTATAATAATCTATTCTGAGTATTATAAAGCTGAAAAATTTGTTTGTTTGTTTGTTTGAACGCGCTAATCTCAGGAACTACTGATTCGAATTGAAAAATTCTTTTTATATTGGATAGTCCATTTGTCGAGGAAGGCTTTAGGCTATATAACATCACGCTGCGACCAATAGGAGCGAAGAATCAGTGGAAAATGTGGAAGAAACGGGGAAAATTATTCATCTTTGAGGGCTTTCGTTGTTTGTTTGAACGCGCTGATCTCAGGAACTACTGGTTCGAATTGAACAATATTTTATTTTATTTGATAGTCCATTTATCGAGGAAGGCTATTGGCTACTTTTTATTTTGATATTCCCACGTGATCGGGACTTACGTGGGTGAAACCGCGGCGCGCAGCTAGTAATATTATAAAGCTGAAGAGTTTGTTTGAACTCGCTAATCTCAGGAACTACTGGTTCAAATTGAAAAATCTTTTTTGTATTAAATTAATCCTTTTATCGAGGAACGCTATAGGCTATTTTATATTTCAATATTCCCACGGGATCGGGAGTTACGCGGGTGAAACGGGTAAATAATAAAAACAGAAAAATGTATGTGGGGCTCCCATACAACATGATACGAAACCCTTCGAGCGTGAGTACGACTCGCACTTAGCCGGTTTTAGTCTTGCATCCTGCAACTTCAGCTACTGTGGTACAATATTGCTAGAACTATCAAAGTCAAAAGTCAAAGTCCTAAAAAAATATTTCTTTGGATGCTTAGTACATTTGTACCTACATAGATACGTCTTAAAAATAAGTTAGGATGTGTGCCTTCGGAACGCGCCCACCAATGAGAAGAAGGAACAAGAAACTCATGGCGTTACTTGTACTTGTACTTGTTTACGGGCTGTTTTCCGCCATTAGACCCTTTTTTTAATTGAGTCCTTTTTGCGTGAGGATGGAGTAGGCTTGCCCAGCACCTACTACCCTCCAGTTTAGTCGACGATGTCCAGAGGAGAGAACTTGTCAATACGTCTGAAGTCAACTAAGCCGCGGGTTTCATCACGATGTTTTCCTTCACCGTAAGAGCAATGTCAATTAACGCACATAAATTTTTCGAAAAATGCATTGGTGCACGGCCGGCCCGGATTCGAACCCTTTACATGAAAAAAACTCATGGGGTTTTTTTTCATGTGATCACGCTCACAAAGGTCAATATTACAAATATAATTTAATCCTCCGTTGTGAGTGTCATTTCTCGACATTTGGACATGCAACCGGTGTTCCGTGCAGTGTTGGAATAAACTCCTGCCCTAATAAACTTATAAGCATCAGTAGCGTAGCGAGAGGGGGGGGGGGTGAAGGGGCGGACCGCCCCGTACGCCACCATTAGGAGGGCGGCAAAATTGGAAATATATATTTTGGGCTGTCACTGACGGTCAGTCACAAATTAAGCGAAGCTTGCTGATCATTACAGTTGTGTGGGCTAAGCGACGCCTGGCGCGGTCATCACCTTGATGGATGACCAATTGGTCATTATTAACTAATTAGTTAAGCCGTTGGTCCCGGTTGCTACCTCTAGTAGCAGTCGTTAGGTCAAGTTAGAGGCCTTAAGGCGATCTGAAAAATCTAACAATCGGTGAGCCACACCACATACGAGAAGAAATAGTCACTGATTATTTTTTCATGAAAATAGCTCTTACCCACTTCCACATATTGTATGTCTCTCCCGCCCAATACAGTTGCAAATCACGAGTCGCCCCGCATCCTTACATGATTTTGAAATTAAAATTTTTGCTCAATTTTTTCATATCCTTACGTTTCTCACAAACACCAATCATTTTAATGGCGTCAAAAGGGCAGCAAATTACCAACGTTTTTATTTCCAAGACGTCGAAAAGGCGGCAAATTGCCAATTTTTTTTAATTTAAAACGTCGAAGGGGCGCATATGCCCCCTTCGACGTTCGCCCCGGGCGACAGTGACCCATTCTATGTCACTGATTAAGCATTTCATATTTCAGCTGCAGCCAATGTCATCGACTACG
This sequence comes from Idaea straminata, assembly GCA_951213275.1. Classification (NCBI taxonomy): domain Eukaryota; kingdom Metazoa; phylum Arthropoda; class Insecta; order Lepidoptera; family Geometridae; genus Idaea; species Idaea straminata. The sequence continues at coordinate 8,461,421 of OX577872.1, forward strand.
TTCTCCAATATGCAAATAGTAAGGGTATGAAATACATCAGGGAAGAACATGACGTGAACACTACAAATAAAAACGATACTGCCCATTATGACACCACAAAACACGAAAATAATATGAACATTACCACGAAATTCGATACTCCGCAGAATGACACCAAAAACGATGTAAATGATATTATGAAAACTACCACGAAACACGATATTGCGCAGAATGACACCAAAATCGACGTATATGATATTATGAACGGTAACACGACACTCGATACAGCACAGAATGACACCAAAAACGATGTAAATGATATTATGAACAGTAACACGACACTCGATACTGCGCAGAATGACACCAAAAACGATGTAAATGATATTATGAACAGTAACACGACACTCGATACTGCGCAGAACGACACCAATAACGATATAAATGATATTATGAACACAAACAAGACACTCGATCAACAAAACGACACTAAGAAAGAACCTGATGTATATTACCAGGACCACGATAACTTGCTGGATATTGCCGATGAAGATAACGAAACAAAAGTAATAATAAAAAATAAAATAAATATTTCAGGACATTCTAAACATCGCCGTTTAGCACCAAGCTAAGTAACTAAACTTGTGTTATGGGTGCTAGAAAACGGATATACTACTAATATCGCACTTGACATTGATATCTTGTTTTATAGGCACCTGTATCTGAAAGTGAACCAGACTTCGAGCCTCATGACGCTATAGTTAACATCACATCCGACCAGATATTCTCTGTCATGGCAAATAAGAGCCTGTTTAATGACATTGTTAAAGAACAGACCATGTGAGATGCTTTTCACCTATCATTCATGCTCATCATACAGGCTCACCCTGTAAATTACATGCTTACCCTTTATCAAACAGACTCACTCTGTACATGCTCATCATTTACCATACGGCTCACCCTGTAAATTACATGTTCACCTTGCTCACACTCTACCCTCTCTGTCCGCCACTGATCATCGGCATACTCTCATAATTCATACTTACACTCACCCTATATATTAAATTACAATGAGTTCAGTATATTCTTTCTGCACTAGCGTTAACTCTGCGAGAAGGCAGGTTAATCTTATTTTCTTCAAGGCTACTAATTTTTTATCACAGTTGCTCATAAAGTGGATCTTATTCAATGGCTTTTAGACTCATAATCCAACATATTATGCACGCGTGCGTTTTAGATTTGTTAACTAGTGCTGTAAAGTTATCCCGAAAAGGTAGGTACCAAAGAGTTTTTTAGCTAGCAAAAATGGTTGTCTCTAAAGTCGGTTTACGAACGAAAATTTTACGTGATAACGACTTAGAAAACGATTAAAAATTGAGTTGTTTATTTTTTGTTTTTTCTTTATTTAAATATATTGTTTTTCCGTACCATTGTATTTTGTTCTTAACCCCCGACGCAAAAACAAATAGAAAAAACCCTAAAAAAATATTGTATGTCAGACAAGGCTGTATAGGTTAAAAGTCTTTAGCCTGGCCTTTTCGGAGCATAATTAACAAAAAATATTGCCTTAAAAAATGTAAACATAGACTTATCACAAATATTTTGTTAATTATTATTTTGTTTTCTTTTCAAGTCTTTTCTTTTATTCGCAACTGTGATAAAAATCGTCGTACGATATACGTGTGGAATTGATATTTGCATCTTGGCTTCTTATGACACGCTCGCTGCCGCTCGCGCGTCATAAACCGCCTCTATGCAAAGATCAATTTACCACACTTATATCGTAATGTACTATTATTGTATTTCTTTACGTTTTTTTTTATCAATTTAAGTATTGTATTTATCTTTATATTGTATGTACCTATATTTTTATTTTTGCTGTATTATGATTTGTGTTTTTGCTTGCTTGATTTCTATAGTCTATTTTTACTCGTGAAAACCTTTAACTGGCTCTCTTTCTCTCTTTTTCTTCATTTGTTTTGTTTGTTTAAAACTGTTGGTTTACCAATTAAATCAAATATTTTAAGAGCCTTGTACGGTGCAAATCGTCCGGAAAAATACGAATACGTAGCGAATGCAGTCTGGGCATACTTCAGGGCTAAATTGGGAAGGCGACCCATCGTGACCCTGCCCAAACCGAAAAACCGATTCGCCGGCTGTACTATGAAAACACTTGGACCCATTAAAGACTACCTTGGTAAATTTACTTTACATTTTTAACCTATGTTTCTAACGAATGCAATAAAAAGGCTGAAGCTGCCTCTCCTGACTTTACAATTCGGTACAATTAGGTTTATTATTGTCTGTTATACGTCCTGTATCACGGGGCTATGGAGCCCCGGACCTTTGGAAGGCGTGCGTGGAGCCGAAGCCAACACGTAGAGGCCCTTTACAATAACAAGTATAATAGCAAACAATGGGGTGGATTCTAAACCGGCGATTATCCCTGTCTACACTATAAAGTGCAACCAAGGACAACCTCCGGTTTGGATGAAAACTATTGATAATCTACAGGACAAAACTACTGGAGCTATTGTGATGGGATGGTAGTGGACTAGATACTGGGGAACTATGGATACTATGGCACCTGCCGTAACAATGTTCAATAAACACGTAAAAATGGCAGGCGGAGACTCGCCAACTTTCAGACTGGGCCACCCTAATTAGCCGAGTAAATTACAGCAAGGGGGCAACAGGAACGTGAGTGGCTGAAGGATGGAGAGGCCTCACTGGATTTTAAGTCATCGCTGGTAGTCCAAGCGAGCGGGCCAACTCATCACTGACGTTCAGCATCCATCCTTCGAGCATTTCGGCTATTGCGACTCCACTCTGGATAGCCGGTGAAGGCAAGCCAGAGGTGGGGGACCGCTTCCTCGTCAGGTTTCACTCCGACCAACCAACTAAGGAAAGCCGGAGGTGAGGAGCGGTGACTTCCCACTGGAGAACGCGGGACCGCGGGGTCGTTACTCCCCGTCACCTCGCCTCAAGGTGCCCTGCGGGCCAATTAGGTTTATTATTGTTATTATTTTCTTTATTTTATTGAAGTTTATTGTGTTTAAATTGTGAACCTATATTTGTTTATTAATGTTATAATAATATATATTATTTTTTTATATTGTACATAAATAAATATTGCAAAACATTTCACACATCGCCATCTAGCCCCAAGCTAAGTAAGTAGACTTGTGTTACGGGTGCTATACAACTCGTATACTACTTATATACTTTTCTTTTGGAAATATACACTTATAATACATAGAAACAACCAGACCATAGACAAATATCTAAGCATAAATACATGCCTGAGGTGGGAATCGAACCCGTAACCCTGTGTTTGGCAGTCCGGTATGGTGACCATTGTGCCAAAAGTTACCTCAAACGCAAATGACTAACCTAACATCGGATAGGTCTCACCTTAGGTTAATTATTTATAAGAAATGATGTAGGATATTATAAGTTTATATTTACAAAAGAAACGTATATAAGTAGTGTATCCGTTGTCTAACACCCATAATACAAGTCTAGTTACTTAGCTTGGGGCTAGATGGCGACGTGTGGAATGTCCTGCAATATTTATTGATTAACTAATAATTTAAAAATGTATCATTATGTTTTAGATTCAAAAGAATTCACCGCGACCAACGATGATAACTCGACACAACAACAAAATCAATCCCTAACACCAGCAACTACGATCAATTTACCAGAAAAACCGGAGAATCAAGAAAATACAACAAAAAATACTGACATTACCACAACTCTTAAACTTAAGACGAAAAGTACTCTGAACCAATTAACTACGACAAATCTACCAGAGACATTGGCTCAACCTCCGCCCGAATCAAATAAGCAGCCTGTACGTCGAGGAGCGCGGTATCTTTCAACTTATAAACCAGACCAACATCAACCTCAAACTCAGTATCCATCGATTAAATCACCCAATCATAGAGATCAGTACTACCCATCAACTTGGCCTGGCTTCTCAATTTCTGGTCAACGATTACAGTAAGTTTTTAAGTTATTTTAGATTTTCTTGATATTTAAAAGAAGAGCCGAAGATCAGGCTCAGTGGCGCATGTTGGGAGAGGCCTATGTCCAGCAGTGGATTGACACCGGCCGATTATGGTGGAAATCTCGATGATTTCCAGCTAATCGACCCAGTTGGCACAATGGTCACCATGCCGGACTGCCAAACACAGGGTTGCGGGTTCCATTCCACGTCTCAGACAAGTATTTATGCTTAGATATTTGTCTGTGGTCTGGTTGTTTATATGTATTATAAGTATATATTTACAAAAGAAAAGTATATAAGTAGTATATCCGTTGTCTAGTACCCATAACACAAGTCTAGTTACTTAACTTGGGGCTAGATGGCGCTGTGTGGATTGTCCTGCAATATTTAAAAAAAAACAGGTTCAGTACTTTTTGCGCGAAATTTTCGCATATAAAATATTAGTCCTATTTGAAGTGTTGATGATGCTTTAGGCTCTGCGCAAACGAACAACTGACCACAGCCACCGGTGGCCATCCACTAGGAGTTCACACGATTTTTCATAAATTTTGTTGTGGCCACCGACCACATGTGTGTGCTGCGTTTAACAAAATGTATGAAAAATCGTGTGAACTTCTAGTTGGCTGGCCACCGGTGGCTGTGGTCAGTTGTTCGTTTGCGTAATCGATTTCGACGACAGTGACCATTTAAGGCTACTAACCTAAATTACCTATGTAGGCAATGACTAGCTCTCATGATTACTTTGTCTACGGTGTAGTGACTGCTGGACCCGATTTTGCCATTCTACTGCATGTTGGGCACGTAAACATACCACTCACAGAATTATATGAAATAGCAGTAGGTTGTGGTCTGGCCATTACGGCGTCTCGTTTGAGATCTTAATCAGCATCTTAATCTGATTTAAATCAAAGGCAATCAAAGATAGCCATGTTATTAATCAGACGCCTTCACTTCTGACGTTAGGCTGCTTTTTGCTTTTGGTTCATTTTTTGTCTGTTATATCACGCACTTATATCTCACATATTGCCCAACCTGGTTGACGCTTGCCATTGGTATTGGCCTCTCTTCTCTGGTTGAACGTCTTTGACCTTTTTTTCGATAGGTACCTAAAAATGTTACCTGATTTGCAAGAAAAACAATTGACACCAACTGAGAAAGTTCACGTAGACGTAGTAAGACAAGGAATAACTCCAGCTGATCCAGCTTATTACGAATTGTATGCCACTACAGGGTCCAGCCGTTTTCCGCCATGGACGGATAGCTTAAAACGTGGTAAGTTGTCAGTAAAGAGGTCTTTCATCATAGGTCACCACTCATAGGAAAGCTCAGGGTCGCTCAGCGTACTATGGAGAGGGCTATACTCGGTGTTTCACTACGAGATCGAATCAGAAATAAGGAAATTCGTAGGCGAACTAAAGTTACCAACATAGCCCATAGAATTAGTAAGACATGTGACTCGTAGAACTGATGGCCGTTAGGGTCGAAAAATCTTAGACTGGAGACCAAGTATCGGAAAGCGCAGCGCTGGACGGCCTCCCACTTGATGGACGGACGACTCAATTAAGATCGCGGGAAGCCGTTGGACGCAGAGAGCATGCGACCGATCGTTCTGGAAGTCTTTGGGGGAGGCCTATGTTTAGCAGTGGACGTCATGTGGCTGATATGATGATGATGATGATAACAGGGTCCAGCTATCGTGTTCCGCCAAGGACGGATAGCTAAATACTTGGTAAATTGACTAAAATCGGTTCAGCCGTCTTCAAACCAAACAGTCATACCTACTGAATACTACTGAAGAATCATCAGAAGGCCAATTCTTGTAAATAACATTGCAATATCATTCCGATTTGATCTAACCAAAATCGATTTAGCAAAACCAATGATCAAACTCCGACTCGAATGATGAAGGGAGACGGTTGTCCTAGACACCCCTCATTTAAACGAAACCTGGAAGTATTTTTAAGGAAAAACCATGGAAAAACACATCTCCGAAACTTCCGCGGCGACGAGACTGAAATTAGTTACCTCCTGCAAACAGAAGCAGGTAAGCGGAGGTCGCGACTTCGAGTCTCACCGCAGTAAAAAATTTAGCAGCTGCATTTTTAAGGATTCAAATTATAATCATCATCATCATATCAGCCCATACACGTCCACTGCTGGACATAGGCCTCCCCCATATGATGCCACAAACAGTGGTCCTGACCCGCCTCCATCCACCGACTACCCACGACCGCTACAATGTCGTCGGTCCACCGGGCAGCTGGTCTTCCAACATTCGCGTTGCATCGCGGCCGCCACTCGAGAACCTTTACTCCCCAGCGGTTGTCAGTTCTACGAGCTATAATGACCTGTCCATTACCACTTCAGTTTACTAATCCTGAGAGCTATGTCGGTATGTGTGTAAAATTATAATTGTTTTAGGTATAACGAAGTTACCTCGGTTTTCTACAGAACACCCTATTGTTAAAAACGTCAAAAATAGAATGGTTTCCAAAAAACATGGGTGAGTTTGCATCTTAGCTTAAAGTAGTAAAGAAGAGTCGAAGATCGGGCTCAGTGGCGCATGTTGGGAGAGGCCTATGTCCAGCAGTGGACTGACACCGGCCGATTATGATGGTACTTTAGGTATTTGTCCACATTACCACATTGTCACTATGTGGTAATGTGGGCAAATACCTAAGTAGAATGAATACAGATTAACGAAGCTAAGCGTTCAGTGTGGGTTTCGAAGATTTCCACTGCGAACCGGTATCACAGATCAGTTTGCGTAGTTGTCTGATGGTAGAAGGGAGATGGTATTGTGCAGTTCTGCTGCACACTCCCCGAAATGTATCAGATAAAAGACCACCAAGTTCTACCATCTTACACCGATAATTTGCCTTGTAATTTCTTTGGTTCGTCTTCGAATGTGACGCTGTCGGCCAACCGTTTCGTCGGTAGTGTAACCAAGTTAGCTCTTTACAAAATTTTAAGCTATTGCATAGCTTTTAATCTGGGCTTTGAGCGCAGCGACCGAATCAAGAAATTCCGTAACGAAAATAAAACCTAACACCCCCACTCCGCCTTCCATATAGCTCAGCCGAGCGTTCGCTTAACGTGTATGTACGAAGGTCGCACGATGCAATAGCTTTATTTAATTTAAATTCCAGATATTTCACGGCGTTCGTGCAACAATTATGTACAATAATAGCAGTAAAAAATCCACTACAATCCAAGAAGTTGTACAGAGCATTACAACAGGTGATATCAAAGTAAGTTTACCTTTGAGTCCACCGGGTGGACGAACCGGTCAAACTGACCCTTCAGTCAAGGCGACCTCTAGTATATTCTGACAAAGACAAATACAACAAACAATATACAAATACTACAAACATCTAATGATAAATTTACCTGTGATATTGTCTGCGTAAGGTTTAAATTTTCCATAATCCTTTCTTAACAGCTTACCCTTTAACAGCTGTTTGCCAAATAGTAAGATCCGTTGCGCATTGACGTTTCTATGGTTTCGTACTCAAAGGATAAGAACGGGACACTTTTACTAAGACTTTACTATCTGTCTGTCTCATGAACCGTGATAGGTTAAAATTTTCACAGATTATGTATCTCTGTTGCCGCTATAACAACAAACATTAAAAACAAAATGGTGCGGAACCCTTCGTGCGTGAGTCCGACTCGCTTTGCCGGTTTTTTTTTCTTTTAAATAATAAGACATAATTTCAGAATGATACATCAACAAGGCCGTTTAGCAGAAATGGGTATACGATTCCAGACTGCCATTACATCTATGTTACGGACGCTCACAGCTCTCGAACCGGACGTCGTGCAGAGTGAGTACTCATAGTTCCACCGGGTGGAACTCCCGGTGCCGTGGTAATTACTTAATATAAAGTAACCTCTGTTATTAGGGAGGTCTAGTTATCTACTTACCAAATCGCAATCGATTTATTAGTGTTTTTCTTAGAAAAACCAAAGTCACCGACAAAGCTCTCAGGATTAGTAAACTGAAGTGGTAATGGACAGGTCATTATAGCTCGTAGAACTGACAACCGCTGGGGAGTAAAGGTTCTCGAGTGGCGGCCGCGATGCAACGCGAGTTTTGGGAAACCAGCTGCCCGATGGACCGACGACATTGTAGCGGTCGTGGGTAGTCGGTGGATGGAGGCGGCTCAGGCCCGCTGTTTGTGGCGCCGTTTGGGGGAGGCCTATGTCCACCAGTGGACGTGTATGGGCTGATATGATGATGATGACGATGATGATTTCAAGGCCTGCATCGCGCATACGTTAGTTTTCGTTTAATAAAAAGTAATATGATAGTTAAATGTAATAAATATTTTCCCTCAGGTTATGCATCAATAGCAGTTAATGCACTTGATGAAAAAGATGTCGGTGTAGATGTACAATCATTACTTCATAATTTAGATGACATCTATAGTTTTCAAGAAGGTGAAGCACTTCTAAACACTTTAGTGCAAGTGTATGAGTACCCTAAGAATGGTTCGGCTTTAGACGTTGCCGAAAGTGTAGTGGAAAAAGTTTTTAGACCATATTTGAGGATATCAAGGAAAAGGCAATTTCTAATACAATCAATTTCTAATATAATAGAGACAAGGAATTTGGGACGCAAAAGACGTATAGAGGATTTAAATAATAGAATATTTGAGAAAGTATATGCAAAGAAAAAATATGTTAATAGTGATTTAGAAGAAAAAAATCTAAGTAAAGACGATGAAAAAGGCAAAGTAACAGTAAGTTTTACTCAAGTAAATGTTAAAGAAGTAAATGAAGCGAAAGAGTTAATTAAAAACTTTAAAATGAAGGAGGACATCAAGAAATACGAAACCAAAATAGCCAGAGTTACAACAAAATCTTGGTCTAATATTTATACAATTTATGAGAAATCAAGTAATTTTCGTAAAAGAGCTAATTTTGTCCAAATTTTTACTGAAAATAATGAAAAATCAAATAGTTTTAGCAGCGAAACTCTAAATAACAATTATGACAATAGAAATGTTAAAATGGTGGACTTAGACAATAAAATAAATAAATATTCTATAAAAGATGTAATTGAAAATTATAAAGCGAAGGAAGCTATGAATGAATACAAAACTAAAATAGTGCAAGTTACCGCAAAACGTTGGTCTAATTTTTATAAAATTCTTGGCAACCCAAGTAATTTTCGTAAAAAAGGTGACAATGAGAAAATTCAACCTAAACATAATGAGAAATCAAATTATTTTAACAGAGAAACTATAAAAAACCATTTTAATAATAAAAAAGACAAAACGGCGAACTTGGACAAAAGAGTTATGAAACATAAAATAAAAACTAAAATAGATGAAATTAAAAATAAAAAAGTTTTTAGAAATAATATTTATTCAGAATTGAATATTGAAACTGGTTAGTATGTACTTATCTTAAATTAACATAATAATAAAATTCTATGGGACAAATATGTGACGAATTAGCTAAAAATGTATGCAGTTGACATAAGATGGTTCATCTTGAATACTTATTACTTGTTGAAATCAGATGGCGTTAATACTCATAGTAAACTTAATCACAATATTTTTACATTTTTTAGATCAACTCTCCGAGTCGGAAAGCGAAAGCGTATCGGAAACACATCAAAATAAAATGGACGAAAACACGAAACGCCAAATAAGGAACCATTTGATAAGTAAACATGCTAAATTGACAGAAAGTTCAAAAAAATACTACGAAATAAACAACAGGAGACAAACGAGTGTGAAAATTAAAGCTTTAAGCAAAAATAAGAGACAACAAAGGTTTAATGAAGTGAAAAAGTCTAATAAAGAACCTTATTTCAAAGACGAGATACGTGCTAGAGACAATGAAAGGCCTTCTTACAACATGCGACATTCTAACGAAGAAAATCGACGTCTTCCCGGCAATAGAAGAAATTACGGTAGTAAAAGGCGACCTCCTGGAGCCAATAGACGAACTTCTGACAGTATTACAAGAAATCCTGACGCCAACCAACAACCTTCAATGTATCTAACCCCACGATACGAATATAACTCCAGAAGATTCAACGAAAACCTCAATTTGACCCAACGAAGCAATGCTAAACCGATTTCTACAGAACTCTCGTACTCCTACGAAGAAAACGATATAAAATTTTACATACAAGACGCTATTCGACATCCTATTGATTTAAAATCGAAAATCCAACAAAATTCTTTAAAATTTGATAAAGTTCAAAATATCCGCCGGCAGGTGGCGCCAGTAGGTAGAATTAGTTTGAGAGACGAATCGAGCTATAGCGACGACGAATTAACGATTAAAAGTAATATTTACAAGGTTTTCAATAAGAATAATAAGATCTAAATTTTAAACTAACGTAGTTATTTGAACTACAATTGTTTTTTAAAACGAGATATTCACCATGTTTCTTGTTTTAGTTATAATATCGAGATCCACAAAACATAAACAAAAAACATGGGGAATATCCCGTTTTAAATAACTTTAGTAATAATTACAATTTTTTAAGAACTAGGTATTAAACATAAATATGTAACTAAATTATATATAAAAGTATAGTGTATATTGTATGTTTTGTATATAACCTGCCTTACATCATAACATGATCAAATACACAGAATACATTTTAAATCAAAACCATTTCATCTCTTATTTTTTAGCAATAAATTAATATAAAAATAAAAGAAACAAAATATATTTTTTTGAAATCGATAACACTTTGACATAAAAATGTATTGTTTTATGTTTTTTATTATATTATGTGAATTCAATTTTGCTGTAAAAGTTTATAGGCATTATAAGTAATTTTGGTGACATATATTTAGATATTTTTTACAACGTAAATTTTTCATCTAAGCCTTAATGGATGACAATGATAAAATCAGTTACCACAAAACAATCAACAGTTCTTCCTTATCCGTTTCAATAGGATTATAAATAGTACAAAAACAAGATTTTTGAGAATGAGAATAATAATTTATAGTAGAAAAAAGGCCTTTTATGAATTTTTGTAATAAATATTGAGGTTCTCGACGGCCAGGTACACAGGCTTTAGAGTTGAGTCAACATGAAATGTTTTTCCCCATAATTGTGTTTCGGTTTTGAAAATATATAGTAGTTTGATCGAAACTGAATTTCTATTGTTTTTTTTTGGGATATTTTTGAGTGTTATCTGTTGATTAGAAAAAACATAATGGTCAAAATCAATTGTTGGAACAGAATTTCATTGGCTGTAATTGACCAGAAGTATCTCATTAGAGGACTGACTGGCCACTCACCTTGAATATAGTCTTCAATGGGTGGTGGTATCTGGAGGCTGTTGACTCAAAATTGTCAAAGTCAACTAGTGAGCTATGCTGGATTTTTGAAACATGGGTAACTTGTGTGCCCAAGGTGGGAATTACATTGTCTGTTCTACAATAGTTTTATTCAACAGCTGCAAATCAGTAACAATACTGTTTATCTCTTCAGGTGTGATGGTCACGAGGTAATCTATTGGCTGGAAGCTGGATTCCATTGTGGATTAGTTGCCGAGGTGGTGATAATGGATCCAGGTGACGTTTCCTATAAACATATTATAAATCAGACAAGTTGAAGTACGACAATGAAATAATGCTAATAAACTTTGAAACTGTTCAACCATTTTTTTCATTCATCCAAGTATTCAGGCATAAAAATTGGTTCATTCGACGTAGGTCTGGCATAGTACGAAACAACAAGTAATAAACAATCGACAACTCGTTATTGTCGAGTAATTCCATTCTTTGACATGCTTTACTACTTTACTATGTACATTGACATAGAGTACCCACAACGTACTAGCCAGCGTGGTGCTAGCCTGTGTGGTTCTTGTGTGGGTTTGCTAAATATTGTTCGTATTTGTCCATATCATATTTTCCTGGACCAAGTTAAAATACGTAGATAAAAGCTATATAATAATTCCTAGAATTCATTGTATCTCCAAACCAATTTTTATCGAAGATGGTATGACAGTTTCAGAGCCTATTCATTACAAAAATATTACATTTTCTCTTTAAAAATGACGTTATCTTTTTTTTAAATCCTAATTTTTGTCATTGTCACAGAATTTCGCCATCAAGGCTTAGATTTAAAATTTACGTAGTAAAAATATCTAAAAATATGTCATAATAAATACTTACAATTTCTATAAACTTTCGCAACAATATTTAATTCACATAATTTAATAATAAACATAAAACAATACATTTGAAGTCAACGTGTTATCGATTTCAAAAAATTTTCAAAATAAAAACTTTATACCTTAACTTGAAATATATTTTTGCATTAAATTACCTTTTATTGTTTAAGAATAAAAAATGAAGTGGTTTTGATTTAAAATGTATTTAATGTATTGGATCTTGTTACGATGTAAAGCAGGTTACACACAAAACAACACTTCATTATATTTTTATAAATAACTAGCTGTTGCTCGCGACTTTGTACGCGTTGTAGTTTTGTTTAATATACAAAAACCTTCCTCTTTATCACTATATCTATTCAAAAAAACCGCATCAAAATCTGTTACTTAGTTTTAAAGATCTAAGCATACATAGGGACAGAGACACAGCGGAAAGCGACTTTGTTATACTATGTTTAAAATATCTATATTATGTTTTATTATTAAAAAAATTGTAATTATTACTAAAGTTATTTATAACCATGTTTAATGTATATTGATAATATCAAGATTCACAATGAAAATATTAATGAATTTATAATTTCGATTCAAATAACTTTAGTTAGTAATAATATGATATTTTAAAAAACTAGGTATTAAAAACGAATTTTTATACATTTTTAAAAGCTATTAAAAGTATTAGTAAAGCTATTGCATCTTCGTACAGTCGTACCATATACATATACGTTAGGCGAACGCTCGGCCGAGCTACATGGTAGGCGGAGGAGGGGGGGGGGTGTTAGGTTTTATTTTCGATATGGAATTTCTTGATTCGGTCGCCACGATAAAAGCTATGCAATAGCTTAAAAATATTTGTATGTTGTATAATATGTAACCCAGCCTTACATCGTTAAAAAATCAAATCGTAAAATAACAGTTTAAATCAAAACAATTTCACACAGTAAATAGGTAAATATAATATAATTCAAGCTAAGCTATAAAGTTTTTATGTATTAAACATTTCTTGTCGAAAAATTTAAATCGATAAAATTTTGATATAAAATGTATCGTTTTTTGTTTTTTATTATATTATGTGAATTCAATTTTGCTTTAAAAGTTTCTAGAAAATGTAAGTATTTCTTATAAATAAATTATTTATATAATTATTCTTAGAATAATTCCTTAGAAATAGTTTTAGAAATTTTACAACGTGAGTACAAAATTCACTAAAACGTGAATTTCTATGATAATAAGAAAATCATTGGATTTAAAAAATAAACAGATAAAAATATTTATAAATGTTGTATTTTAAGGCTCTAAAACTTATATTATTATTATAATTATTACTTCCAATATTTATTTTATCAAATTTTAAATGGAAATATTATAGAATAATTTTTATCCTCGTATTCCGACGGGATCAAGCCCGCAGATGAAACCGCGACGTGTTCTAATTTAAAATATTTCAGCTACACCGAATGGACATGTTGATGACTACTTGGCCCAAGAAGTAAATGTTACGGACGAATTCATGGATTATAATATCCCGCAGAGCAGAACCACTCGGTCTCAGCAGTTCAGAACCACGCAGGCCAGTACCACGCAGGCCAATACTATACAGAAGACAACCACACGGGCTACAATTACATGGACAAGCACCACACAGGCTCGCACCACGCTACCTAGCACGTTGCCGGAAGACCATGTATGTAATAACAAAGCACTAAAATATGTTAAAGAATGGAATTACTCGAAAAAGAGTCGTCGATTATTTCTTCCTTGTTACTCGTGCTATGCCAGACCCACGAATAAATAAAATTATCTGTCTGTTTATTTAAGTTCGGCATTTACCAATTTAAATGCCAAAATAAATAAATTACTGAAAAAATAGGTTAAATAGTATACTTAAATTGGTCTAATAAATAAAATGTTTACAGGAAACGTCACCTGAACCGACCACCACCAACTCGGCAACTAGTCCATCGCCAACGGCAACCAGCTTCAAGCCAATAGATTACCTCGTGACCATGTCACCAGAACAGATATACGACGTCTATTCCGATTTAGAGGCATTGAATAAAACTATTGTGGAGCAGACCATGTAAGATACATACTCCGCCGAAGGGGATGAGTTTCCTAAAATCCCTTATAAATGCTTGGGCACACAAGTTACCCCTGTTTCAAGACCCAACAGAGCTCACTAGTCGACTTTGGGAAAAGGTGCTGAAACGTTTTGGATTTAAGAGAAAATTTAAAGGGAAAAGCTAATAGGCTAAAGTTCGGATAGAACAGCAAGCGATAAACTAGATAGGGCGCGGGTAAATAAAATTAAACATAGGAAGTGTAACACATTTAATTGCCTACATAACATTTGCACGGCCTGGCATTGTAGGTAAGTAGCGAAAAAAACACTAATCGTTGTTCGTCATCGTCGTCTCTCGTCGTTGGTCCGGTGTTCGTGTGACGGCATGGTGGCGTCTGGGGTGCTGATCACGCTCCGGGCTTCAGGTTAAATCCGGGCCGAAGAATGGGTAGTTCCGGGTGTGCGCAGGGTGGTGACGAGCTAGTGTCCACGTGGACGGCGCTACAGTAGGAAGCGTAAGAAGTCCTGGAAAAGAACGTGATGCAGCTATATAAACAGTGGAAAAATCCAGCTGTATTCATTGATAGTAAAATAATAAAGTGAACTAATAATTAATTAAGCCGATAAAAACCATTTTGTCATGTCCCCTGTATCCGCATCAGCTCACCCATCCTCAGTAAACTCTCATTAAAACTCATACTCTTTCTCACCCTTTTCACATATTCACAGATTCATGTACGGAGAAGATAGACCAGACAAATACAAATACGTACGGATTCTACTATGGGGTTACTTCAAGTCGATCGTAGAACGGTACTTCACACCGGACAATACAACATACGCTGGCAACACTCCACCCATTGGGAGCTATCTTCAAGGTGCGTAGCCAGTCTGACCTCTCATGACCTACTTCAGGTCAATCACAGGGTTTAAGGAGGGTTGTCAAGGGTGTGTTTGGTTAACGTGCAAGTTTGGCCAAAGGCAGTCAATGAATCCTAATTGATTTTGATCATAGATATATAGATAAATTCTTTATTGTAAACACCAATTTCAAAAAACATTAATAATAAAAAAAAAAACAAAGCTTAAGCTAAGTCTAAGGGCGGCCTTATCGCTCAAAGCGATCTCTTCCAGACAACCTTTGGATGGACAAGAAGTTGAGGAAGGTGAAGGGTAGGGTGTTTAAACTAATAATAATAATTACTAAATCCATAGTTCTCCAGTATCTAGTCCACTAGCTACCATCCCATCACAATAGCTCAAGTAGTTTTGTCCTGTAGATTATCAATAGTTTTATCCAAACCGGAGGTTGTCCTTGGTTGCACTTTATAGTGTAGACAGGGATAATCGCCGGTTTAGAATCCACCCCATTGTTTGCTATTAAACTTGTTATTGTAAAGGGCCTCTACGTGTTGGCTTCGGCTCCACGCATGCCTTCCAAAGGTCCGGGGCTCCATAGCCCCGTGATACAGGACGTATAACAGACAATAATTACTAATAATAGTTTCATAATGTTTTTCTAATCAACAGGTAACACTCAAAAATATCCAAGCACAACAACAAAAATTCAGTTCCGATCAACTACAAAATATTTTCGACATCCGACTTACAAAAATGATAATAACACATTTCATGTTGGCTCAACTCTTAAGCCTGTGACGCGAAGAACTGAAAGCCCAGTAACTGAGATAGTAATATATAAAAAAACCTATCATCTACCATCTAAATTAACTAAACTACCTGGCCGACAAGGACTTCTATATAGTACATCAACTTATAATCAACATCAGCCTCTATACCGGACCGATACTGACAGACGACAAACTCAGTATCCATCAATTAAATTACCTCAAAATAAATACTACGCATCAACTCCTGGTCGACAAGACAAGTAAGTATTTAAGTTATTTTAGATTTGGATATTTATTAAGTCTCGAGAGTTGTAGATGAAAGTATCTAGATGAAACGTTGGAGCTTTGGCTTCAGTTAAAGCGCTTCAGGAGTTCATGCATGCAGAGCTAATATACAACTAAGACATACAGTAACTTTTGCATTTTTAGTATTAGTCCGATTTGAACTATACAAGTCACATCGAGAGAAAACCGGCAAGTCGTACTCTCCATGATTCTAAGGCTGTGGATATTTAACTTTCTGGGAGAATATCAATACCCTAATTTTTATTGAATAGGTACAATAAAATGAAATTTGGTCAGCAAAATATTCAGTGGCCACAAACTGAGCGAATCGGTGTTAACGTAATAAGGCAAGGAATAGAGACTTCGGTTGATCCAGCGTATTACGACTTGGATGCGACTACCGGACGCCACGGTTATATTCCGGCAAGGCCGGATAGCTTAATTTATGGTAAGTTGACTTAAATCCGTTCAGCCATCTTTTAAGCAACAAAGTAATTATATTGAGTCTTGTCGCCAAATTTTGCAGATGTATTTTCCTTGATAATAATTCCAAAAATTACTAGTGCCTAGATAGACCAGTCGTATTTGAAGTCTTACGTTTTAAATCAAACTCTTGAAGTACTTACGCTAAAAAGTGAAACTAGTGAAAATGGGATCCGGAGTTTATTTTATTTGTGTGCCGAATAACATTAATTGTTTTAGGTATCACGACGCCGCCTCCGGTTTCTACCGATCTTCCTATTGTTAAAGACGCTAAAACTATGATGGGAACAAAAAAAGAAGGGTAAGATGTTTTTTTAATCGTTGTGTAAGTCAGCGATTGACCGTGTGACAATTTGTCTGACAAGTCGCTCTACCATTTTACAGCAAAAATTTGTCTGACAAGTCGTTTTGATTTTTTTCAGAGTTGTCATCAACCGTTTAGTAGCGTAACTGAGTTAAATATTAACCTATTTATTTAATTTAAATTCTAGATATTTCACGGCGTTCGTCCAAGAATTATGTTCAATAATAGCAGTAAAAGATCCACTTCAATCTAAGGATTTGTACTTAGCATTAGACCAGGTGATGGCGACGTAAGTTCTACTGATCTTTTTACTGACCTGTGTCCACCGAGTGGACGAACCGGTCTAACAACCGGCTAAGCTAAGCTGACTCTTTAGTAAAAACGACCTTTCGATACCATAGGCAAAGACCAAAGTTATTACAAATACTACAAATATCTAACACTAGCTTGTCCGCGTAAGGGTTAAATCTTCCATAATCCTTTCTTCTTGGATGCCTACAGTGTAACAGCTATTTGCCAAATTTTATCCGGATTCATCAATTCGAGCTGTGTGTTGTCAGATAAGTCAGACCTTTTATTTGGATAATATTTCAGCATGATGAGTCAAGAAGGCCTTTTTGTGGAATTGGGTATAAGATTCGAGACCACCGTCTCATCAATGATACGGAAACTCATTGCTCTCGAACCGGGCATCATACAGAGTGAGTATTCACAGTTTCACTCGATGTAACTCCCGGTGTCCTGGGAATAACGGAATAATAAATAGCCTATAGTGTAAACGAATTTGAACATCACTAGAAGATGATGAGTTAAGGAGCCCATCACTAGCAAGCGATGCCAGCGCATTGAACCCCAACATATTGGCGCCCCATGTTGGGCGCCAATATATTGCGGTTCGGGATCGCTGTTTATTGAAAAGTAGGTAAGTAACACGAGTTTCTTTTAACTTATTTTATTGAGAAGTTATAGAATAATAATTAAAATAAAATACAGAGCGGCATCCGCCATTTGTCTTCGCTGTCGAGTGTCGCTCGTGAGTGTTCTTAACTCATCATCATCTAGTGATGTTCAAACTGTTTTACATATAGCCTTAAGGCGCTGTCCTAATTGCGCGTCATCGTGCGACCGATGTTTCCGATGCGATGCGATTTCTTGAGAACAATTTGGTCGCAGTGCATGTTCGTGCAACCGTGAATTAGGATATTAAATAGATACCAGGGTGTTGGATCGCACTATCGTATGGCCCTTTTCATCGCATCGGACGCATCGGTCATGCGATGATGCATAATTAGGGCGGCGCCCTATAGGCGGATGTCTACTTGCAATTTTATAGCAATTGCTTCATTAGTTTAGGAGTGAAAAACTTAAAAATCAGCCACCGACAGAGTTGCATTCACCTGGATCGTATACACGTTATTTTTGGTTTTATAAAAAGTTATATTATAGTAAATCTCTTCCCTTAGGTTACGCATCAATAGCAAATAGTGCTCTCGAAGAAAAAGAAGCAGCACTCGCTGAAGATGTACAAACATTACTAAAAGATTTAGATAACATTTACAGTTTTCAAGAAGGTGAAGCACTTCTAAACACTTTAGTGGGAGTAGAAGAATACCCTAAGAACGATTCGGCTTACGTCGTTGTCGAAAATGTAGTGAAAAAAGTTTTCAAGCCATATTTGAGGTTGGCAGGTTCACAGACGAGGCAATTTCTAATACAATCGATTAATAACGTAATAGCGAAAAGAAGTTTGGGTCGCAGAAGTCGTAAAGGGGATTTAGATGATAGAATGTTTGAGAAAGTTTATGCAAGGAAACATATTGATAAGAGCTTCGATAAAGAAATAATGAGCATAGACAATAAAAAATGCAAAATAACAACAAGTATTACCAAACTAAGTGGTATTGAAAAAAACGACGTTAATGTAAAAAAAATAATTGAAAATGTCAAAATTATGGAAGCCATAAAGAAATACAAAACCAAAATATTCCAAACTACAGCTAAATTTTGGTCTAATATTTACAAAAGAGCTAATTTTGACGAAATCCAACCTAAAAATAATGAGAAATTAAATAGTATTAACAAAAAAACTACTAATATAAATTTTAATAATAAAAAAGACAAAATGGCGAATTTAGGCGATGGAGTTATGAATTATGAACTCAAAACTAAACAAAATGCTACAATTAAAAATAATAAAGAATCTAGAAAGATCTTATATTCAGAAACGAGCGCTGAAACTGGTCAGTATTAGCTTGTAATTTGTTTTTACATAATAATATAACAGTAAGGGATGAGTGACTGTATACATTAACAACACAGAAATATATTTGCTCATTTGATGAACAAAAGATATTACTATGGTCTTTTTGTATATATTTATTTGGTATGTGTGTATCAGTTAACATTTTCATGTTGGTAATAGCAATTGTATGTTAGATCGACGAGAGCAGATGGCGTTATTAATAGTAACTTTGATCGCAATATTTCTGTGTATTTTTAGATCGACTCTCCGGGTCGACATCGGGAAGCGAAAGCGTATCGAAAACACATCGAAACAAATTAGACAAATACATGAAACACAAAATAAGGAACCATTTGATACGTAACCATGCTAAATTGAACAAAAATCTAATCAAAACCCACCGAAAAAACGAAAAGAGACAAATGAATATAAAAAATAAAGTTTTAAGGAAGAATGAGGGACAAAATAAGTTTAATGAAGTAAAAAAACATCATAAAGAAATTTCTTTCAAAGATAAGCCACATGCTAGTGACAATGAAAGGCTTTCTTACAACATGCGACATTTTAACGAAGAAAATCAACGTATATCCGGCAATAGAAGACATTACGATGGTAAAAGGCGGCCTCCTGGAGCCAATAGACGAACTTCTGGCAGTATTACAAGAAATCCTGACGCTAACCAACAACCTTCAATGTATCTAACCCCACGATACGAACATAACTCTAGAAGATTCAACGAAAGCCTTAATTTGACCCGACGAAGGAATGGTAAACCGATTTCAGCAGAATTTTTGTACTCCTACGAAGAAAACGATATAAAATTTAATCTACAAGACGCTTTACGACATCCGATTGATTTAAAATCCAGAATACAACAAAGATCGTTAAGATTTGACAAGGTTCAAAATGGCCGTCGGCAGATGGCGCCAGTAGATAGACTTAGTTTGAGAGACGAATCGAACTATAGCGACGATGAAGAAACGATTAAAAGTAATATTTATAAGGTTTTTAATAAGAATAATTAGATAAAAATTTAAACAAACGTAGTTATTTGAAGTACAAATGTTATTTAAAACAGGATTTTACCATGTTTCTTATATTTGTTGTAATATCGAGATCCACAAAACGAAAACAGTAAACATGGTGAATATCCCGTTCTAAATAACTTTAGTAAAAATTACATCTTTTTTAAGAACTAGGTATTAAACTTAAATATGTAACCAAATAATTTATAAAAGTATAGTGTATATTGTATATGTAACCTGCTTTACATCGTAACATGATCAAATACATAATATACATTTTAAATCAAAACATTTTTATTTTTAATCAATAAATATGCAATTTAAAGTAAAAAATATATTTATACGTATAAATAATATAAAACGGTTATGGCGATCATATAAATAAATAATATTTTATGTTTTTTTATCATATTTAAATTTGATTTTGTTGTGAAAGTTTATGGAAATTGTTGGTATATGTATTTTAAAGGCATATTTAATTCACCAGGTGATTTTTTTATTTAAGCCTTAATGGCTTAAAAGGAAATCAATTTTAGCCAGAGATTAGCTTTTCTTAATTTCAAAATTTTAATTATTTTGTCATAGAATTTCGCCACTAAAGCTCTGATAAAATATATTTCAAATTTCAAAAATACTTTTATTAACAATTTTTATAAACTTTAACATCAAAATCAAATTCAAATATAACAAAAAAACATAATAAAATACATTTTTATGTCAAAACTATTTCGATTTCAACATTCTTCAATTATATTTTTATCACCTAGTTTTATTCCTTTTTGAGGCTTTTTATGCTGCCAAACGCAACGCGCCAGAAATACCTGTCGCTTATAACTAATATTTTTGATTGTAACGAATATATTTTGTTTACCTCAAAAGTGTTGAGATGGATTGTATTTGAAATATTTACAGATATTTTGGGGTAATTTGAGACGACAATTCTTTGTCATTTTAAAGCTAGACAAGTTTTAATTCTTAATTTTAGGATAGCTTTAAAACTATAGGATTTTTTTGGCTCAGATGTAGGCTGTGTAACAAGGTCGTTGGCGTATGGACCAACCTTAAGAAAAATCTTTTCTCAGTGGATGTTTATCTGTATGGCAAATAGCGCGATTCGTTCATTGGTTTGAGCAATGAGTTGATTGATATCAGTCAGGACTTTAAATATTAATAGATTAAGTATCAATAAATAAATAAATCATCATCATAATCAGCTACAACACGTCCACTGCTGAACATAGGCCTCCCCCAAAGACTTTCAGAGCGATCGGTCGTTTGCTCTCTGCGTCAAATCAAATTAAAATTCTTTATTCCTTTGGATACTTAATACCTAGGTACAAGATCACGTGGAAACCTCTTAAAAACTAAGTTAGGATGTGTGCCTTCGGAACGCGCCCACCAATGAGAAGAAGGCACAAGAAACTCATGGGGTTTTTTTTCATGTGATCACGCTCACAAATATTACAAATATTTGAAAGTATTATTTGAAATAGAGCAAATAAAGTCACGTCCATGGGTTGTTATCATTAAGGTAAGACGAAGTATCATAGTACGCCTTACTGCACAATTTATGCTTTATAAAAGTTTTGAACCTGTTAATGGACATTATCGTATAAATCTTTAGGTAATTTGTTATAATAGAGCACACATGTACTATTAAACGACCTGTTTATTTTCCGGAGCCTACTACCGGGCACGGTCAGTTCATCCTTAAAAGACTTCCCGCTACCTTCATTAAGTCGTCCTTCCATCAAATATTCCGGTACTTGGTCTCCAGTCTAGAACTTTTCAGCACCAACGGCCATCACTTTGGGATTGATGTGAAATTATTTTGATATAAAGTAAGTAGCCTGTAGACATAATTTGGTACTCATTTATTTTCAAAATATATGAATTACTAGCTACCCTCCCGAGGGAATATCAAAATGAAAAGTAGCCTATAGCCTTCCTCGATAAATGGAATATCCAACACACGAAGAATTTTTTAATTCGAACCAGTAGTTCCTGAGATTAGCGCGTTCATACAAACAAACTCTTCAGCTTTATATTATTAGTATGAATTACTAAAGTCATATAAAACGGGATTTTTACCAGAGTTTTGTTTTTATTTGTCAAAACAAATAAATAAACCATGGTAAATTAAAAGTCAAACTAAGAATGTCCATTAAGAAAATGTATAATCTACTTATTCTTATTAAAAACCTTATAAATATTATTTTTAATCGTTCCTTCATCGTCGCTATAGTTTGATTCGTCTCTCAAACTAAATCTATCTACTGGCGCCATCTGTCGGCGGTCATTTTGAACTTTATCAAATATTAACGCATTATGTTTTATTTTAGATTTTAAATCAACAGGATGTCGTATAGCGTCTTGTAGATTAAATTTTATATCGTTTTCTTCGTAGGAGTACGAAAGCTCTGCAGAAATCGGTTTAGCATTGCTTCGTTGGGTCAAATTGAGGTTTTCGTCGAATCTTCTGGAGTTATACTCGTATCGTGGGGTTAGATACATTGAAGGTTGTTGGTTGGCATTAGAATTTGTTTTAATGCTGCCAGAAGTTCGTCTATTGGCTCCAGAAGGTCGCCCTTTACTACCGTAATGTCTTCTATTGCCGGGAAGACGTCGATTTTCTTCGTTAGAATGTCGCAGATTGTAAGAAGGCCTTTCATCGTCTCTAGCACGTGTCTTGTCTTTGAAAGAAAGTTCTTCATGAGGCTTTTTCACTTCAATAAACCTATTTTGTCCGTTATTTTTCATATTAATTTGTCTCCTTTCGTTTCTTCGATGGCTTTTGTCTAGACTTTTGTTTAATTTAGCATGTTTACTTATCAAATAATTCCTTATTTTGCGTTTCATGTATTTGTCCAATTTGTTTCGATGTGTTTTCGATACGCTTTCGTTTTTGGATGTCGACCCGGAGAGTCGATCTAAAAATACATAGAAATATTGCTATTAAAGTTACTAATAACATGAGTTTTCGACGTGTCATGTTTGAATCAGCGCTATCTAACATAATAATATTTATCTAATGCAATTAACTAACGATACACGCAAAACAAATAAACAATTATTATGTAGATCATAGTAATATCTGTTGTTTATCGACAGGAATCGAACCTGCAAATGTCTGTGTCGATAATGTGCATACTCATTCCCTAGTATTTTAGTAATATGTAAATTAAAGATATTCTTAGTAAATAAATACTAACCAGCTTTAGCGACCATTTCTGAAAATAAGATCTTTCTAGATTCTTCATTCTTTTCAATTTTACGATTTTGTTTAGTGTTGGTTTTATATTTCATAACTCCATCGTCTAAGTTCGTAATTTTGACTTTTTTACTATAAAATTTGCTATTAGCTGTTTTTCTGTTAATACTCTTTGTTTTTTTATGATTTTTGGGTTGGATTTGGTCAAAATTAGCTCTTTTGTAAATATAAGGCCAAGATTTTGTTGTGGTTTGGACTATTATGGTCTTGTATTTCTTTATGGCTTCCATAATTTTGACGTTTTCAATTAATTCTTTTAAACTAATGTGATTTATTTCCATACCATTTAATTTAGTAACACTTGTTGTTATTTTGCATTTTTTATTGTCTTTGCTTATATATTTTTCTCGAAAACCGCTGTTAACTTTTTTTTCCTTTGCATAAACTTTCCCAAGCTTTGTATTATATAATTCCCCTGTGCGTCTTCTGTGTCCAAAACTTCTTTTCTCCAATACACTATTAATCGATTGTATTAAAAATTGCCTCGTCTGGGAACCTGCTAACCTGAAATACGGCTTAAAAAGTTTTTTCACTACACTTTCGGCAACGTCTAAAGCCGAACCATTCTTTGGGTATTCATACACTTGCACCAAAGTGGTTAGAAGTTCTTCGCCTTCTTGAAAACTGTAGATGTTATCTAAATCTTGAAGTAGTGATTTTACATCTGCAGCGAATGCTTCTTCTCTGTCATCGATTGCATGAACTGTTATTGATGCATAACCTGAGGGAAAATATTTGTTAGATTTAACTTTTATAGCAATCTGTTTTAAATCTTCTTCTTCTTCTCGTATAGTGGTGTGGCTCACCTATTGTTAGAGTTTTCAGATCGCCCTAAGGCCTCTAATTTGACTTAACGACTGCTACTAGAGGAAGCAACTGGGAGCAACGGCTTAGCGTGCCTTCAGAAGCACGGAATGATTGTTTTAAATAAACTCTGTCGGTGTTTGAATTTTAACTTCTTCACTCAAAAACTAATGAACCGATTGCGATAAAGGAGAATGGGAAAAAATGTACAGAGCTTGGGCCTGGAGGCCTCATGAAACGAGTCATATATCAAATGAAAGGTGGTTTCAAGAGGAACATTTTATTGTATGACCACTTTTTCAAATTAGTTGTGAGATCGGAGTTATAGGTAATTAATGATAGGTGATCGATTCACTCTCCGTACACCAGTAGGGAGTATTAACGTCTTAATATAATCAAATGTAGCCATCGTATAGCAATGAGTCATATATCAAATGATAGGTTATTTCAAAAGAAATAATTTAATGTATGATGTTTTTTAAAATTATTTTTTATTTTTAGAGTTATAGGCCATTTATGCTAAGTAGTAGGTATAGGTGTCTGAGGTCTTCTCTTGTGCAATGCAAAAGCTTGATTAGAATCAGATGTTGGTCTCCTCATGAAACGAGGCATATATCAAATGAAAGGTGGTTTCAAGAAAAACATTTTATTTTAAGACCACATTTTCAAAATAGTTGTGAATTCAGAGTTATAGGTCAATAATGGTAGGTGATTGGTACACTTGCGAATTTTCTCTGCACACCACTAGGGAGTGTTAAGACCAGAATATAATCAGATGTAGCCATTGTACAGTAATGAGTCATACACCAAATAATAGTTTATTTCAAGAGAAATAATTCAGTGTATTATAACTTTTAAAAAATATTTTTATTTTTAGAGTTATACGCCGTTATAGGCTAAGTAGTAATAGGTATAGGTGATTGAGGTTTTCCTTTGTGCAATACAAACGCTTGGTTAGAACCAGATGTTGCACTCCTCATAAAACGAGGCATATATCAAATGAAAGGTGGTTTCAAGAAAAGCATTTTATTATATGACCACTTTTTCAAAATAGTTGTGGATTCGAAGTTTTAGGTTAATAATGGTAGGTGGTCGGTACACTTGCGAACTTTCTCCGTACACCACTAGGGATTATTAACACCAGAATAGAATCAGATGTAGCCATCGTATAGTAATGAGTCATATTATTTCAAATAATAGTTTATTTCAAGAGAAATAATTTAGTGTATCATGACTTTTAAAAATTATTTCTATTTTAGGGGTTATAGGTCATTTCTGTTAATTAGTAGATATCGGTGACTAAGGTCTTTCCTTATGCAATGCAGATGCTTGGCTATAAACAGAATATGTTGCCCTCCTCATGAAACAAGTCATATATCAAATGAAAGGTGGTTTTAAGGGAAACATTTTATTGTATGACTACTTTTTCGAAATATTAGTGGTTTCGAAATAAGAGATCGTTAAATGTACTTAAGTAAGTATTCGGTAGTATCAGAAATTGTTGACAATGTCTGTCGTGATATAGACATCACTATTTAGTATTATTTAGTGACACAACAGGCTGATAAAAAGCATGATGCTTATCGTAACCGAGGTATAGGTACCATCACGAGTCGTGAGCTCAGATGTAGAGTCATACGCAAGCCATTTTGATGTTGATGGTTTTGCTTTGTCGGAACCTATTGCAATCAATAAGTCGCACTCGCAGCTCAGTCGCCAAGTTTTGAGAAGGCCGAAAACCTGCTAACAATTGCGCTTGAGAAGCTCGACACATACTACGCTGACAATGCCCTAAGGCCGAATCCGTCCAAGACTCAGTCTTGTGTCTTCCATCTCCGCAACCAACTAGCGAATCCAGCCCTCAAATTATCATGGCGAGGCGTGAAAATAGAGCACTGCCATGCTCCGCGGTACTTTGGGATCATGCTCGACAGAACATTGACATACAAGTGGCACTGTAAGCACACTAAAATGAAAATAGGGTCGAGGAACAACATACTACGGTGCCTCACAACAACATCATGGGGAGCAGACCCACATGTACTACGCACGACCGGTTTGGCGCTCTCGTTCTCCGTTGGTGAATAGGCGTGTCCTGTATGGCACCGCTCAGCCCATACCAAGGAGATCGATGCAGCGCTCAATGAGACGTGCCGTATTATAACAGGGTGCCTCAAACCTACCCCACTCAGCATGCTCTACCCTCTTGCTGGTATAGCTCCACCTGGTGTCCGTCGTGAAGTGGCATGTGCAGTGGAAAAACGCAATCAGGAAACTGATCACCGGCACCCTCTGCATAACCACGAAACGCCACAGCGGCGCCTTAACAGCCGTAAGAGTTTTCTCCGGCTCACAACCCCTTTGGGCTGTACCCCTGCTGAGGCCAAAAAGCAACTGTGGGCTGCCAATTTTCCCCCTCCACCAGACTTCATTTCACCCACGGAATCCCTGCCTGCTGGCGGTGACCTGCAATGGCCAACCTGGAAGTCCCTAAATCGCCTGCGGACCCAGGTTGGCCGCTGTAAAGAGAACATGGCTAGGTGGGGTTTTTCCGGATCGGACACTCTGTGTGAGTGTGGGAGGGCCGCCCAAACGATGGCGCACTTGACGGCCTGCTCTCTCTGCCCTATTAGCTGCTCTGCAGACGACCTCAACAGGGCAACAGATAATGCGATTGCCGTGGCTAAGTTTTGGGCGGGAGTGCTCTGATCAAGGTGTATTGCATTGGCCGCCGTTGACACGAAGAAGAAGGAGAAGAAGAGTTCCGACAAAGCAAAACCATCTTTTTTGGACTACGTATCTTCAAAAAACAAAAGGTACTCTTCATTATTCATACTCCGAAGGTGACTGGGTGGTGGTGGAGTCGGGGGTGTAAGGTTTTATTCTTGATTCGGGCGCTGCGCTCAAAGCCCGCGATAAATGCTATGCAATATGCATTTTTAATTATTTTAAACGTTTTAGTTAGTTTTATCTTTTGTTATTTTGTTATGTTTTTGTGTTAAGTTTAATGTGGTTTTTCATTTATTGTTGCGTATTTTGTGTAAATAATATTTTCTCGACATACCGTGTTCTGTTATTTAACAAAATAATTTAAATCTTCAGACTTCGCGTCATGAATGTCCAACGGGACTCTGAACAGTCCCGTGGTCCAACTATTTAAAAAGTTGAACCACGACCTATAGTTGGAGGCCCAAGTGTGCGGTGGTTCAACGCGGATTGTGAATACAGAATTAATGAAATAGAGGATTATTCCTTTCGACTCCCGCTTAATGGGTCCCATGGTTGGACCACCATCCCGCACTCTTATTATTTAGTGGACTTCGTAAGATTTTTCCTTACGGCCCCTATAAGCGGGAGTCGAAAGGAATAACCCTTGAAAATTATTCCTCTCAATGAAATTGATAACGAAGATTCATAGTTGCATCAGCGTTAGTCTCTATTCAGTGGGAATATCGATTTAAAAATAATATTTTGTGTTAATCTAGGTCTCCAACAATTTCCATACCGAGTTTCATCACAATCGATTTAGTCGATTAGAAAAATACCTAGTCCCCAAACAGGAAAATCTGAATAGATATTATTGCAGTAACAAAAGAAACGCACGATAGGTACTCGTAGAAAGGTATGTGGTATCATTATTATAACTATTGTACAAGACCCGTCACGAGACGTGAGCATTCTTTTCTTGTGTGGTTTGCAGGACATTGAACCTATTTATAATCCTACTTAGGTATCATAACCTATATCTCGGTTACGATAAGCATCATGCTTTTTATCAGCCTGCTATGCCACTAAATAGTATTAGGTAGTGATGACTAAATCACGACAACTATTTCTGATACAACTGAATACTTACTTAAGTACATTTATCGATCTCTAACTACGAAACCACTACTATTTCGAAAATATAGTCTTACAATAAAGTGGTTCCCCTTAAAACCACCTTTCATTTTATAAATGACTCGTTTCATGAGGAGGGCAACATCTGCTTCTAACCAAGCATCTGTATTGCACAAGTGAAGGCCTCAGTCACCTATACCTACTACTTAGCATACAAAGTGTTTGTTTGTATGTTTGAACGCTCTGATCTCAGAAACTACTGGTTCGGATAGAAAAAAAATATTTTAATGTTGCATAGTCCATTGTTGAATAAGGGTTACGCGGGTGAAACCGCGGAGCGCTGCTAGTTTGATATATGACTCGTTGCTATATGATGGGTACATCTGGTTCTATTCAGGCGTTAATACTCCCTAGCGGTGTACGGAGAAAACTCGCAAGTGAAACGACCACCTATCATTAATGACCTATATCTCCGAACCCACAACTATTTTGAAAAAGTGGTCTTAAAATAAAATGTTTTTCTTGAAACCACCTTTCATTTGATATATGCCTCGTTTCATGAGGAGACCAACATCTGGTTCTAATCAAGCTTTTGCACTGCACAAGAGAATTACATTAAATTATTGCTTTTGAAATAACCTATCATTTGATATATGACTCATTGCTAAACGATGGCTAGATTTGATTCTATTAAGGCGTTAATACTCCCTACTGGTGTACGGAGAGTGAATCGATCACCTATCATTAATGACCTATAACTCCGATCTCACAACTAATTTGAAAAAGTGGTCCTACAATAAAATGTTCCTCTTGAAACCACCTTTCATTTGATATATGACTCGTTTCATGAGGCCTCCAGGCCCAGAAAGACCATTCTCCTTTATATAAGTATATAACTAGGCACAACAACGGCTACTTTTTAAAGGTTACGTACCTCAAAGGGTAAAAAGGAACCCTTATCACATCACTTTCTTGTCTGTCTGTATGTCTGTTTGTTTCCCATTATTTCCACGACACCGGAAGTTCCACCGAGTGGAACTCTTAGTACTTACTCTGTATGACGTCCGGTTCGAGAGCAATGAGTTTTTGTATCATATATGTGACGGTGATCTCGAATCGTATACCCAAATCTACTAAACGGCCTTGACGATGCATTATGCTGAAATATAAGCCAAATATACAATGACGTTTAGAATAACCCCCTTTTGTAATAGAACCTACATCCTGACTTAGTTCTTAAGACGTTTCTATGTCATCTTCGTACAAACTGTACCTATGCATCCAATGAATAAAAAAATTACTTTCACTTTGTGAGCTCTAGGCACTGGCTAAAATTTAGCAAAAAAATTAAAAAAAAAAAGAAAGGAATATTGAAAATGATACATCTACGCGGACAAGTTCACACGCTAAGTTTGTTCGTGGTATTTTATAAGAAATTTAGTCTTTGCTCATTATAACAGTAAATATTAGAAAGGTCGTATTGACTGAAGACTCAGCTCAAAGTTCGACCGATGGACACACATGTCACTTTCAGTGGAACTTACTTCGCCATCACCTGGTCTAATGCTACGTACAAATCCTTAGATTGATGAGGATTTTTGATTGCAATTATTGTACATAATTCTTGCACGAACGCCGTAAAATATCTGGAATTAAAATTGAATAAGTTAAGAGCGAACTCCGCCGGTTGTCGGCCGACAAGTCGATCAACCAGCACGTATGAAGACGATCAAAATAACTTGTGAGACAAATTGTCGCTGTAAGATGGTAGAGCTTGTTGGTCTTTTCTCGGATACATAACAGGGAGTGTGCCACAGAACTGCACAATACCATCATCATCCGAGCGATGTTCCCGGTTGCATCCCTCTCGGGAGTCCGGGGTCCGCTTTCCTACTTTTGCGTCTCCACTTCGCACTATCTTCGCCATCCTGGTTTGTAAAGCCTTTTGCACGCATATGAAGGCTGCCCCGGATGCGAAAGTTCCTGACGCGATCCTTTTGCGTCACTCCACATATCCAGTGCAACATCTTCATCTCCGTGACACGCAGCTCCTGCTTATGTCGCTCAAGCACCGGCCACACCTCACTCCCATACAAAAGGACTGGTCAAATGATGATTTTATAGACCTGTCCCTTTAGTTTAACCGGCATTTTGGTGTCACTTGGCCAAAGCTGCGAGGTGACTGGTGTCATTTGCGACCCCAAAATGCCTGCACTGCTGAACTGCACAATATCATCTCCCCTTTTAAAGTCGGACAACTACGCAAACTGATCTGTGACTCCGGGGTTCTCAGTGGAAATCCCCAAGACCCGCACTGAACGCTTAGCTTCCTTATTCTTTATTCAGACAGCGAGGAATGAATTTCATTTCATTTATTTGTATTCATATAGAATTAGTTGCTTCAGCTGAATCTGTCGTTTCGTTCTTTTGGTAAGCGTGTTACATTACCACATCGTCACTTTCAGCTAAGACACGGTCAAACACTGATGTATACAACTTTATATAAAACATCTTACCCTTGGTTTTTGGTAACCATTTTAATTTTGACGTCTTTAACAACAGGGTGATAGGTTGAAGGCGGAGGTGGCGTCGTGATACCTAAAACAATTAATGTTATTCGGCAGATAAATTAAAAAACTCCATTTTCCATTTACCTTTATAGCGTAAAGTACTTAAAGAGTTTGATTTACAACATAAGACTTCGAATACGACTGATCTAATTAGGCACTAATAATTTCTGAAATTATTATCAAGGAAAAATACATCTGCAAAATTCGGCGACAAGACTCAATATAATTACTATGTTGCTTAGAAGATGGCTGAACGGATTTAAGTCAACTTACCATAAATTAAGCTATCCGGCCTTGGCGGAGTATAACCGTGGTGTCCGGTAGTCGCATCCAACTCGTAATACTCTGGATCAACCGAAGTCTCTATTCCTTGCCTTTTTACGTTAACACCAATTCGTTTAGTTTGTGTTAACTGAGTTTTTTGCTGATCAGGTGACATTTTTATGTATCTATATTAAATTAGACAAGAGGGTATTGATATTCTCCCAGAAAGTTGAACATCCACAGCCTTAGAATCATGGAGAGTACGACTTGCCGGTTTTCTCTCGATGTGCCTTGTATAGTTCAAATCGGACTAATATCACAAATGTAAAAGTTACTGTATGTCTTAGTTGTATATTAGCTCTGCATGCAAGAACTCCTGAACCGCTATAACTGAAGCCAGAGCTCCAACGTTTCATCCAGATACTCTCACAACTCTCGAGACTTAGTAACTATAAAAATCAAAAATAACTTAAATACTTACTTGTCTTGTCGACCAGGATTTGATGGATAGTATTTATTTTGAGGTAATTTAATTGATGGATACTGAATTGGTCGTCTGTCAGTATTGGTCCGGTATGGAGGTTGATATTGATTATAAGTTGATGTATTAAGTCGAGGTCCTTGTCGGCCAGGTAGTTTAGTTAATTCAGATTGGTGTGGAGGTTGGGTTTGATTAAGTAACGTAGGTAGTGGGCTCTGGGTTTTTCGCGTCACAGGTTCAAGAGTTGAATCAACCTGAAATGTTTTTTCTCCAGAATAGATTTTCGGTTTTTGAAAATTTATTGTTGTTGATTGGACCTGAATATCTGTTGTTATATTCGGATATTTTTGAGTGATATCTGTTGATTAGAAAAATATTATGGTCAAATTAAATATTTGGAACAGAATTTCACTGATTTAATTGCCCTGAAGTAGCATATTAGAGGACTGGCTACGCACGTGGAAGATAGCCCTCAATAGGCGGACTGTTGCTGACGAATTTAGTAGTGCCTTCTTTGCTTTCTTTCCAGTAGCGTTCTGCGATCGACTTGAAGTAACTCCATATTAAAAACGATACGTGTTTGTATTTGTCTGGTTTGTCTTCACCGTACAGGGCTCTGCGAATATATAAAAAAAATTATCCGGTTCTCTAGATAACAATTGATAGAATTTCGTGAACTAGATGTGGGGAAAAAAGATAAAAGCATAGTATTTTCTAAGGTTTTCGCGACTTGAATTCATAATTATAATTATATTTGAACGGACATATTCGCGTTATTTATATCTATGTTTTTATTTTTTTATAATTAAGATATAAGCATTTAAAGTTACGTGTGTTTCATTTTCTTCATCAGCATCTGACGTCATTACACAATAAAGGAACTTCAAGAACCTAACCTCCTTGCAAACAAGTAGTTTCTGTTCGAAGTTTTGCTTTTATTTTTAGAGTGAGAGTGAGTATGAGTGAGTTTTTATGAGAGTATAGTGAGTGTGGGTGAGCTGAAGCGGATACAGCGGACACCCCAAAGTCAACTAGTGAGCTCTGCTAAGTCTTGAAACAGCGGGAACTAGTGTGCCCAAGGTGGCATTTTTAAGGGATTTTAGGAAACTTTGCAGCACAGTTTGTAATAAGATAGTTTTAGATAGTAATAGGTATATTTTTAGATTAAGATTTTTATTTGTTGTATAGTGAAAAAGACACCAATATGGAAATGATCGTTGGTGGAAAGAGAAGGCTACATTCCGTACCCTTCTCTTTCCCTATTGGCTCAAACAGTACGTTCGGCTTCCCCGAACAAGAACTCTTTGTGGGGACATTTTTGCCATGTTAAATAGGGCCAATATTGTAAGCAATTCGCAGTTTGTACAGTGTACTACAAGAGTTAAAAATAAATAGAAGTTCAAACAGTTTCAAGACTTTGCTTCAGCAACCCCAGCAACAATATATCGCACCTCCGCTCAAATAGTGTCTCAAAAAATGAAAAAGGTGTCTAAAGTAACAGTTTTAATTTTTTTTCGTTTTTTTAGTCTTAATTTGAAAACTAATAGAATTAGCGATATGATCTTTTTAGTAGGTTTAAACGATTTTTTAAGCTTAACAAAATGGTGTTATTAGGTTTCCTGAAAATATGAAAAAAATTATATGATTTTTTAATTGTGACACTATATTATTAAGAAAAACGATTAAGTTAGGAAATATTATTTATTATATGAAATTAAATTGATATATATCGAGATACTACACTTTTAGTCAGCAAATCCACAGATTGTTTTAAAATTATCTTTTCATATATTTCGTCATAAACCGACAAACAACACTATAGATGAGATTTAGACAGGCGAATACCTTGCGCAAGTCATTTAAGTGACACTGTTCGTGTTTGGCATGTCATTGCTTTCGGTTAACATTATAATGACACTAGCGCCTTCTAAGGTCAAACTATTGAACTAAAGACATGACGCTTTTTGAGATAAGACTTTGAAGGATTGCGGATCTAATGGTGCAATAAAACTGATTTTAAACTATTGCATATTTGTTTTTTTTTTAGTTATGACACTATTTGAACGGAGGTGCGATATACAGAGGTGGCCAAATATTAGTTCGTCATATAATACAGTCCACTGATAGATAGAGGCCATCCTGTACAGAAACTCATCTCCTTAGATGGAGTATGTATCTTACATGGTCTGCTTCACAATAGTCTTATTCAACAGCCTGTAATCAGAATAGACATCGTCTATCTGTTCTGGGGTCATAGTCACGAGATAATCTAAAGGCTTGAATTTGGGTTCCGTTGGAGTATTTTCCGAGGTGGTGTTCGTCGGTACAGGTGATGTTTTCTGTAAACATTTATTAGACAAATTGATAGGTACCACAAAAGAGTTTTTAAGCCATCAAAAATGGTCGTGTTTAAAATCGGTTTACGAATAAAAATTTTACGTGATAACGTCTTAGAAAACGATTAAAAATTGAGTTTTTTGACAAAAAAATATTGATATTTACTTTTTTCTGTTTTAAAATACAAATTTTTTGTTAATTTTTACCAATTTTAACAAGTCTTTTCTTTTATTCGCAACTGTGATAAAAAAACATCGTCCGATATGCGTGTGGATATTGATCATTGCATCTCGGCATTTTGAACTGCCTTTGTCATAAACTGCCTTTATGCAATGATCAATTTACCACACTTGCATCTTAATCTACTATTATTATCTCATATCTTTTAGACCACTTGAGGGATTTCTTCAATCAAGGTTTCGTTAGATTCGTCTCATTAATCAAAGACGTGTTCAGATAGGTGACATAAAATATCTGGGGGCTGCTAGATTTAATTGTTTATGGTATTTTTTATATTTTACTACTTTATTGTTATGTACGGTTATGTACGGTCGGCTGCATAATTGCAGACCCACCGTAGAGCTCCAAAACGGCTGTTATAAGAATGTTTTTAACACGAGCAAGATTCTAGACACTTCCTTTATGTGAAGTTTAAAGTCTTCTAACTCATCAAATAATCAAACAAAAACGGCTGAACCGATTTCGATCAAACATAGCTAAAAACACTCTCGACTAATTCACCTTTCAAAGAAAAAAATTGCACTCCGGGAGTGCCGGCAGAAGTGAAAACTTGATTATTAACGTTGAGCATGTTTGATATTTTGGAATGGTTAGGGAATAATTTTGCACCAATTGCTTTATCAGTATAAAAGTACTATCATTTATGTGGTAGAATACAATATTCATTTATTGCGCTATCGTACACAAACATGACAATTTATATTACATTAAAAATTTAACACTTTAAAACTATAGCTGTCTACTCTCCATCCGTCTTACGCTTTTTCGATCAGGTCACGTGTCCTGACGCGAGTTTAAGATTTTATACCCATTACAGAAAAAGTGCTCAACGCCGCTAAAGAAGTTTTCACTTCAAAAAACTAAATTAAAATCGGTTCATCCGTTCGGGAGCTACGATGCCACAGACAGACACACACACACACACACAAATTCCAATACTAGTCATTTTCGAACCCTACCGAGAGCTGCAATTATGCAGCCGACTTTACGTACATTGACATGGTCTTTCTCCAAGTTACTAGTATGCGTCGTGCTAGCCTGCATGGGTCTAGTCCGCGTGATTCTAGCCACAGTAGTTCTAGACCATGTGGTTGTGGTTCGCGTGGTTTCAGCCTGCGTGGTTCTGGTCTGTGGGATATTGTATTCCATGTATTTGTCCATGTCATATACTGGCACCAAGTAGTCCTCGACATCAGATGTAGCTGAAATATTGAGAATTAGCAGCACCACATGGTTTTAGATGGAAGTCATCTGCGCTGCGGCATTTTAGGTCGGTCCTTTTGGGATAGCACACGGCATCCCGGACTTTTCCCTGTTATGTGTATTTAATTCTATAGATTGTTTTCTAATTCTGTCTGTTCCATTCTCTATTTTATTTGCAACTAGCTGCGCCCCGCGGTTTCACCCGCGTAATAATTTTCTACGCAATTTACTTATTTTTTTTTCTCTTATAAGAACCTTCTCCTGACAATAATAAACACAACAAAAATAGAATTAGCGAGATCGTTTCAGCTGTTTTCTAGATTTGCGCTTACCAACACATTTTGCGATTCATTTTTATATTATAGAAGACTAGCTGCGCCCCGCGGTTTCACCTGCGCAATCATTTTCTGTGCAACTTTCTTAATATTTTCTTTCATAAAAACCTTCTCCTGACAATATCAAAGACAACAAAAAAAGAATTGGCCAAATTGGTCCAGGCGTTGTTGAGTTATGCGCTTACCAACACATTTTGCGATTCATTTTTATATTATAGAAGATTGTGTTTAGGTAACTTTTTCATATTTGTTTTCTTGTCCGTGTGCTTTTCTGATAAATGTCTATTATATTTTATTGAGTCTACATCCCGTAAGAATACATAGATAACAAACATAGCAATCATAGAACACTCCCGACTAATGCACCTTTCAAACAAAAAAAACTGATTCAAAATCGGTTCATCCGTTCGGGAGCTACGATGCTACAGACTTGTACTTGTATATAGGCTGTTTTCCGCCATTGGACCCTTTTTTAATTGGGTCCTTTTTGCGTGAGGATGGAGTAGGCTTGCCCAGCACCTATTACCCTCTCAGCTTAGTCGACCATGTCCAGAGGAGAGAACTTGTCAATACTTCTGGAGCCAACTAAGCCGCGGGTTTCATCACGATGTTTTCCTTCACCGTAAGAGGAATGTCAATTAGCGCACATAAATTTTTCTTAAGAAAAATCCATTGGTGCATGGCCGGCCGGAATTCGAACCCATGACCTTCAGAATGAAAGTCGAGGTATCTACCACTAAGCCAACACCGCTCTAAAGACAGACAGACACATACACACAGACACGTCAAACTTATAACACCCCGTCGTTTTTGCGTCGGGGGTTAAAAACTAACCTATGTTAATTTATGGTTTAAGGTAATCTCAAATCAAAATCAAGATTGTAGAATAAGATGTTATTACTAGGTTTTATTGAAAAAATACCTTTTCTCTTTTTTATAAATAACTAGCTGCGCCCCTCGGTTTCACCCGCGTAAGTCCCGATCCCGTGAGAATATCGGGATAAAAAGTAAAAACCTATGTGTTCATCCAGGTCTCCAGCTATCTACATACCGAGTTTCATCGCAATCGGTGCAGTAGTTTTTGCGTGAAGGAATACCAAACATACACACACACAAACTTCCACATTTATAATATTAGTAGGATTGATATCTTTTTAACCGACTTCAAAAAGGAGACATTTCTAAATTAGTAGAATCGATCCTTAAAGAAATGGATACAAGTTGTTGCAGCATCTGAACCCGCCTTCCCGTAATAAAACTTCTCAACTAGGTATAACGGGTAACAATTTGAAAAAAAATGTCTGATATCGAAGGGTTTTTTATTACAAAAATCCAATGATTTTTTTCATTATCATAGAACTTTATAAAAAAAATAGTATCACCTGCCGGCGGGCATCGTAAAAAATCCACGTTATTAAAAATATCAAAAAAATAACATGTCATACAAAATTACTCACAATTTCCATAAACCTTGACAGCAAAATTGAATTCACTAAATATTATAAAAAACACAAAATAAAACATTTTTATGTCAGTGTTATCGATTTGAACAAAATAAATGTTTAATATAAATAATATAATTTTCACATTAAATAACTTCTTTTATTGTTTGAGAATAAAAATGTAAAATTGTGCCAAAATAAAAAGTTTATTATGTGTTTGATCTTGTTGCGATGTAAGACAGGTTTAAAACATATAACCCAGTTGGCCCAATGGTATCCATGCCGGACTGCCAAACACAGGGTTGCGGGTTCCATTTCACGTCTCAGACATGTATTTACGCTTAGATATTTGTCTGTGGTCTGGTTGTTTCTATGTATTATAAATATATAATTGCAAAAGAAAAGTATATAAATAAATAATAAATTAATATTGCAGGACATTCCACACATCGCCATCTAGCCCCAAGGTAAGTAACTAGACTTGTGTTATGGGTGCTAGATAACGGATATACTACTTAAATACTTTTCTTTTGTAAATATATACTTATAATACATAGAAACAACCAGACCACAGACAAATATCTAAGCATAAATACTTGTCTGAGGCGGGAATCGAACCCGCAACCCTGTGCTTGGCAGTCCGGCATGGTGACCATTGTGCCAACTGGGTCGTCAATATAAGTAGTATATGAGTTGTCTAGCACCCATAACACAAGTCTAGTTACTTAACTTAGGGCTAGATGACGATGTGTGGAATGTCCTGCAATTTTTTATCATTTATTTTATTTTATAGTCATACTTTTGCCCGCGACTTCGTCCGCGTAACAGTCGAAAATAGTTCTAACTATGATTGGGCCAAGGAATCACGTTGTCCCATAGAAATTTTGCCCCCCCCTTTTTCACCTCCTTAGGGGTAGAATTTCGGAAAATCCTTTCTTATCGGATGCCTACGTCATACAAAGAACACACCCTCCAAGTTTCAGGTCTCTACGATCGGCGGTTTAGGCTGTACGTTGATTCGTCAGTCAGTCAGTCAGGACAAAGCATTTAATATTTATTTTTTACATTGCACGGTAAATGATTTTAAATAACTGAACAAAAGTATAAATAAAGACAATTGCCAATTTTTATTTCTTTTTATTTTTCTGCATCCAAATTCTCTGGTTTCATCGTAGTTGTTGATGTTTTCTGCGTGACAGGTTTGAGAGTTGTTTGAAACTGATATATTTCGGACTCAGTTTCTGGACTTTTCTTAGTAGGCGGGGGTGGGAACTGAGGGTCTGTTGATATTTTCTTATATATTGGTGTTATTTCTGTTGATTAGAAAAACAATTATTGGAAAATAATTCAATTAACTGTGTTAACAGGTCAAGTTTCTGAACAGTTGGGACACGAGATAATGTAAACGGATATTGGGTTTAGAAGCGGGACAAGTAACAACTACAAAATTGAAATCAATACGGGACGTTGTAACATTTTCAGTGCACAAAACACTCATACAACTTTCAACATTCAACGCAGGATACCACAGTACACAAAGTTTTGACTTCATGTTACTTAACAACGCCATCTGCTGGAATAACTTAATTGCTCACAAAAAATAGTATTAGTAGTTCGCCAATAGATGTCAGGAAGAGTCATATTTTTCAGATAAAAAAAAGTTTCGATAAAACACGAATAAAATGACATTTTCTAAAAATTATTCCTAGCTAGATCGATTTATCGCCCCCGAAACCCCTATATACCAAATTTCATGAAAATCGTTGGAGCCGATTCCGAGATTCCAATTATATATATATATATATATATATATACAAGAATTGCTCATTTAAAGATATAAGATAAAATTAAATATTGCAGGACATTCCACACATCGCCATCTAGCCCCAAGCTAAGTAACTAAGACTTGTGTTATGGGACCTAGGCAACGGATATACTACTTATATACTTTTCTTTTGTAAATATATACTTATAATAAATAGAAACAACCAGACCACAGAAAATATCTAAGCATAAATACTTGTCTGAGGCGGGAATCGAACCCGCAACCCTGTGTTTGGCAGTCCGGCATGGTGACCATTATGCCAACAGGGTCGTCATTAGAGGCTACTGACGTACCATGAATATAGTCCTCCAATGGTGGTAGTGTCTGCAGACCGTGTTGGTTGCCGTATGTGTCCATCGCACTGCCCAGGGTCCCGTTTGTAACACTCTTTAGCAACGTCAAGAAGTACTGCAGCAAAGACGTGGCTACTTCTCCGTATTTATCTGGTCGATGTTCGCCGTATTTGAGTCTGAAGAAGTTATTTAGTGAGGTTTACTTTAACAAAAACAGTGAAAAGTCTAAGAATCTTATTGTTCTGGACTCAAACTTTTGAGTCAACCCATTTGACGACCCAGTGGGCCCAATGGTCACCATGCCGGACTGCCAAAGACAGGGTTGCGGGTTCGATTCC
This sequence comes from Idaea straminata, assembly GCA_951213275.1. Taxonomy (NCBI): domain Eukaryota; kingdom Metazoa; phylum Arthropoda; class Insecta; order Lepidoptera; family Geometridae; genus Idaea; species Idaea straminata. The sequence continues at coordinate 8,500,845 of OX577872.1, forward strand.
CGCCTCATACATGTATTTATGCTTAGATATTTATCTGTGGTCTGGTTAATTCTATGTATTTTATGTATATATTTACAAAAGAAAAATATATAAGTAGGACATGAGTTGTCTATCACCCATAACACAAGTGTAGTTACTTAGCTTGGGGCTAGATGGTGATGTGTGGAATGTCCTGCAATATTTATTATTTATTTATTAATACATAACTTTAAAAGTTTGCAATATATTTACTGACCCATTTAAACCAGCTCGGTGGAGGTACCTAGTCCTTAAGGGGATATTGGACTATGAAAGCGACTCAGCTGAATCTCTCCCCCAGAATCATAAAAGCCAACAAGTAAGCTCTGCTGACTCAATTCTGTGCTATATGTGGCACTTATAAATAAATAAATAATATAAACTTTTTTGTTTGAATTTGTTTGTTTGAACGCGCTAATCTCAGCAACTGGTTCGAATAGAAAAAATATTTTTGTTGGATAGTCCATTTATCGAGGAAGGTTTTAGGCTACTTTTTATTTTGCTATTTCCACGGGATCGGGACTAACGTGGGTGAAACCGTGGGGCGCAGCTAGTAAATAAATATTGCAGTACATTCCACACATCGCCATCTAGCCCCAAGCTAAGTAACTACACTTGTGTTATGGGTTCTTGACAACGGATATACCACATACTTTTCTTTTGTTTTACAAGGTGATTTTTTTTCGTGGTCCTTCTGGGCTATATCCTAACCTATAAAAGTTAGCGAAAAATGCTAAAAGGAGTTGCGTGCCCGGTTTTCACGAAAACCAGATTAGATTTTTGAAAAAGTCATTACTCTAGCCAGGAATCAAAACTGTTGATTTTTTCAAAAAAAATAATCACCTATTTTTTTTACCAATGCATAGTTTTGCTGATAGAGATTAATTATTGGAATCAAGTCATAAATTTGGTATTTCTTTTGACATGTTTGATTCTATAAGGCGTACTATAATACTTCATCGTACCTTAATGATAAGGACCCATGGATATAACTTTAATTACTTCATTTCAAATTTTATTTTCAAAAATATTTGGTATCTTGACAAATATTTTATTTTTTTTCTTTTTTGTAATCATGCTCAAACCTATGTGAATATAAGCATTTTATCTTTTTATAAAAAGCCTATGTTATTCCTAATGAATCATTGTATTCTCATACTAAGTTTCATCGAAATCGGTCCAGTAGTTTCAGAGCCTATTCGTTACAAACCCACAAATTATTATTCGTCTTTATAATATTAGTATTGACTATAAAAGTATAGATAAGCATTCTATGCGTTGTCTGGCTACCATAACACTTACGCCCGAATACTGAAAAGCTACTTAATCTTAAGCGGCGTTTAAATTGATATTTAAGCGTAGGCTTCAATAGCAAGCATACACTTAACTTAAATTTAAACGCCACTTAAGATTAAGTAGCCTTTCAGTATTCGGGCGTTAGTTGCTCAACTTAGGGCTAGATGGCGGTGTGTGCATTGTCCTGAAAAATTAAATTGAACCTTACCGGATCTGATCCTCAACAGTTTTATTAAACTGTTTAACCAGGTTGGGATAGAGGGCCATGAAGTGTGCTATCGGCATATAGATGGGTCGCGTTTGGAGTTTGGTTGTTGATGTGGACGTGGCTTCAGATATTTCCTGTAAAATGAGTTAATTAAAGTACCACAATGAAGAATACCACCCTCTCAGCTTTGTCGACCGTATAAAGAACTTGTCAACAGTGTTGCCAACTCGGATTTTGAATGCGTAGACCCCATTACAAAAGAAAAGTATATAAGTAGTATATGAGTTGTCAAGCACCCATAACACAAGTGTAGTTACTTAGCTTGGGGCTAGATGGCGATGTGTGGAATGTCCTGCAATATTTATTTTTATCACAGTTGCTCATAAAGTGGATCTTATTCAACGGCTTTTAGGCTCATAATCCATCATATTATGCACGCGTGCGTTTTATATTTGTTAACTAGTGCTGTAAAGTTATCCCGAAAAGGTAGGTACCAAAGAGTTTATAACTAGCAAAAATGGTTGTCTCTAAAGTCGGTTTACGAACGAAAATTTTACGTGATAATCACTTAGAAAACGATTAAAAATTGAGTTGTTTATTTTTTGTTTTTTCTTTTATTAAAATATTGTTTTTCCGTACCATTGTATTTTGTTCTTAACCCCCGACGCAAAAACAAATAGAAAAATCCCTAAAAAATAATGTATGTCACACGAGGATGTATAGGTTGAAAGTCTTTAGCCTGGCCTTTCTGGAGCATAATTAACAAAAAAATATTGCCTTAAAAAAATGTAAACATAGAGTTAACACAAATATTTTGTTAATTATTATTTTGTTTTCTTTTCAAGTCTTTTCTTTTATTCGCAACTGTGATAAAAAACGTCGTACGATATACGTGTGGAATTGATATTTGCATCTTGGCTTCATTAACACGCTCGCTGCCGCTCGCGCGTCATAAACCGCCTCTATGCAAAGATCAATTTACCACACTTATATCGTAATGTACTATTATTTATTTCTGTTTGATAAATTCATGAGTTAAAAGACTTTGAACTAGTTTCAAGTTTCAAGTAATTTATTGCATAATCATGTGTAATACAGATGGTGGTACAAATTATAATAAGTTCATCATGATACCCGTTTGGGCGTAGCAATGAGGTTATACATTTATAAAATTTGTTCAAGATTTAAATTCTAATTATAACTTTAAATTTTTATTTTATTTCCTTGAACGTGTAGCAGGTCAATGATGAGTTTGATGATTAATACGCTTTTTTTTATTTTCAACTGAATCTAATCAGAGTCATTGTGTTTTTATTCTAGTCTTTATATTAGTAATTTTAGGTTTTAGGGTTTTATGAACTTCAACTAAGGCTAATAATATAATCTATAAGTACTAATATTATAAATCTAAAAAGTTTGTTTGTTTGTTTGAACGCGCTAATCTCACAGAACTACTGATTTGAATTGAAAAATTATTTTTGTGTTGGTTAGTCCATTTATCGAGGAAGGCTATAGGCAACTTTTTATTTTGATATTCCCTCGGGATCGGGAGTTACGCGGGTGCAACCGCGGGGCGCAGCTAGTATTCTTATAACAGCTGTTTTGGAGCTCTAAGGTGCAATTATGCAGCCGACCGTACATAGTCATCTGGTGCTGGTGTGGTGGTGGTCGTGGTCGTGGTACTGGTTGTGGTTCTTGTGGTGCTGTAGGTGCTGATACTATACGTCACCGGAACGTCATATTCCATCTCATATGCGCTTTCCCCGGGATTCAATTCGTGGGATCGGGATCTGAAATCGTGTTTTGTGTTGTCTGGTACTCTATGGCTCCCTGGAAAATATTTATCACAGCAAAATTGAAATCGTATGCTCAAATTGCATTAATATATTTAATTATATTTAATAAAAACCACACTTATCTATAAGTACATATAAAATGCTTTGTCCGCTGAATGACTGACTGACGGATCAACGCACAGCCTAAACCGCTGATCGTAGAGACCTGAAACTTGGAGGGTTGTTCTTTGTGTGACGTAGGCATCGGATAAGAAAGGATTTTAAGAAATTCCACCCCTAAGGGGATGAAAAGGGGGGGGGGGCAAAGTTTGTATGGGACAACGTGATTACTTGGTCCAATCTACTTCAAATTTTGCGTAAACATTCTTTAACAGAACTGATAAAAAACGTGTTTCGTATTTTATTGTAATTCTTCTGCAACGGGATTAAAAAAGGGCAGAAAGTTATTTCGGGGTGGTTTGCATTGAAGTTGAAAGAACCATTTTCGACTTCTACGCGGACGAAGTCGCGGGCAAAAGCTAGTCTATAATATAAAAATGAATCGCTGAAGTGCCCCTAAACGCAAATATCGAGAGCGGCTGAACCGATTTTGCTAATTCTTTTTTTACTAGAAAGTAAAAAAATATAAAAAAAATTGGTAGTAATAGTCTTGAAGTAAATGACCTCTTCGTGTAAGTAACATCTGATTTTCGTGTAAACATAACCTCAAAAGTTTTAATTATAGTTTCGATTTATCGGGTAGAGTTGGTATTTATTGAAAATATTTTTTATGGAAAAACGCGTCTTCAAAAATCGCAACTGAGACGACACTCAAACTCGCATCCCTTGAATACCGTTGAGGTGCGCTTACCAATTACGCCACTCAGTCAAGTACCGTCATAGTTGAATTTAAGAATCGCATTAACCTCTATTCAAATTAAGTTTCGTTAGCGACATCTGTTACTATGAATTTTCATTACATATTATTATAACTCGAATGCTAACCATCTAGTTAACGTATCCGACAAGAGATGGCGCTTTTACTAGTCTCAATGACTTTTCTGCAGTGCAGACCATGCACTTTAAAAAAATAAAAAATAAATCATTGTTATTTTTGTTAAGTAATTTTAAATCAGGTAGAGATGGGGTCGGATAGAATGGGGACGAAGCCAGATTTTCGCCTCCAGACTCAAATGATCACCGTGTAAAAATATCTAAAAATATGACATAAAAATACTTTTACTTACAATTCCCATAAACCTTTACAATAAAAACGAATTCAAATAATATTATAAAAAACATAAAACTAAACATTTTTATGTTAAATCTTTTAATTTTATCGTTTTCAATTATATTTTCTAGCGTTTCATTCAATTTATTTTACATGTTTAAAAGTAAAATGTAAAATTGCTTTGATCAAAAAATTATTTTGTATGCTTTTTTTTATGAAATTTCTACCGGGGTCTGCCGGGTAATCTTTTACCGTTGGTAGGTGTCCAAAAAGTTGTTGATTTGGCCCAAAGTTCTTCCGGCACACTCACATTTCTGCATTAATTCATCATTTATACATAAAAATAATTGTAAAAACATATTATTATAAGCTTTGGGAATTATTTTTATTCTATTTCTAATACCTAATTCTTCAAAAACCATCTAGAACTACTAAAGTAATTTAAAAAGGGATATTTAACATGTTTTTTTTTTATGTTTTTTTTTATGGATCTTGATATTATAACAAATATAAAAGCATGGTAAAATGTCATTTTAATTTTTTAAATAACTTTAGAGAAATTGAAAACTTGTATTTATTTATTCTTATCAAAAACCTACAAATTCAATTCAATTTTTTATTTTTCATTTAATTAGAGTTATGCAGTGCACTTTGAAGCATAAAACCTATAACTGCCATGACTATGCCCCTACGTCTTGATTTTTTCCATTTTCTAATTATCATAGAAATTCAGATTATTTATAATTAGAAAGAAGATTATTAAAAACATAAGGGGCATGGTCAAGGCATTTATAGGTTTTATGCAACAAAAATATTTGCTCTAGTGTCATTATCCAGGGAGAAAACAGCCGACTACGTTTGTATGGAGAGAGCCCCCGGTACCTTTTCCTCTTAAAAACTAAGTTAGGATGTGTGCCTTCGGAACGCGCCCACCAATGAGAAGAAGGCACAAGAAACTCATAGGGTTTCATTCATTATTCTTCCGTCGTCGCTACAACTCGATTCATCTTTCAAACTAATTTCAACTACTGGCGCCATCTGCCGGCGGACATTTTGAACTTAATTAAATATTAACGAAATTTGAATTTTCGTTTTATAATTATTAGGATTGGTTTTTGTTAAATCTTCTAAAATTTCACCTATAGGACACTATACTACATCCGATTGATGTAAAATCGAAAAATTCTTTAATCCTACTAATATTATAAATGTGAAAGTTTGTGTGCGTGAGTGTGTGTATGTATGTTACTCCTTCACGCTAGAACTACTGGGCCGATTGAAATGAAATTCGGTATGTAGATAGCTAGAGGCCTGGATTAACACATAGGCTACTTTTTATCCCGATATTCCCACAAGATTGGGATTACGTGGGTGAAACCGTGGGGCGCAGCTAGTATTTGATATAGTTTAAAATGGCCGCCGTCAGATGGCGCCAGTAGATAGAAATAATTTGAAAGATGCATCCAAATATAGCGACGCAGAAGAGGAAGGAAATAATTAAAAATAATATTTTTAAGGTTTTCAATAAGAATAACTATAAAAAGAACAGAAACATGATAAATAACCCGTTTCAAATAATTTTAGTAATAGTTTTTCATGAAATAGACTATAAAATATTTCAAAGTTTATGTATGTTTATTAATCTTAATGTAACCAGTATTTTTACAACCATTATATAATATTTATTTTACGATAATAAAATAAGAAAATACATAGAAATACGCAATTACATAACGGAATAAGATTAAGCACACACAATAACTTATAAATCAAATTCACAATTTTATTATGAAGCAATACAAAGTGAAATAAATTTAACAAAACTCGATATCAAAGTTTATTGTAATCGAATATGATTTTACATAAAAATGTTTCGTTTTATGTTTTTATAATAATTAAACTCTATTTTGTTGGAAAAATTAATGGAAATTGTAAGTAATAAGAAAATAATTTATTAAATCAAAGATATATTACATATGTTTTTAGATATTTCTTCACCGATTTAATCTTAGGTACCTCAAATATCAAGTTTCATGAAAATCAGTCTTGTAGTTTCCAAAACAGTTTTTTCTAGGCAAAAATTACAAATTTTAAGTTAGTGAAGTGACAGAATACCAATTACATCATTATGTACATACAGGGTTATCTATTCATATAAAATTCTTTGTCCTGAATGACTGACTGACTGACGGATCAACGCACAGCCTAAACCGCTGATCGTAAAGACCTGAAACTTGGAGGGTGTGTTCTTTGTATGACGTAGGCATCCGATAAGAAAGGATTTTCCGAAATTTTACTCCTAAGGGGTGAAAAAGGGGGGCAAAGTTTGTATGCGACAACGTGATTCCTTGGTCCAGTCCTATTAGAACCATTTTCGACTGTTACGCGGACGTTACGTGCACCTACAGACGTGGCCCTACACCGCAGCTTTTGCCCGCGACTCCGACTCATCCAATAACTTTATTCTAATACTTTGGTAATTCGAACATTTTTTTGTAAATATTGGGGTTATGTTTACTTGAAAATCAGCTGTTCGTTATACGGAGAGGTCATTAACCTTAAGACTATACTTATTTTTTAAAGTTTTGTCTATTGTTCTAAGACTGAATGACCTTTGTTTTAAAAAATCAACCGCTTGCTAATCTAATTTTTTGTATGGCAAACCGGAAAAATCTCTATGATTTTTGGTTACCTTATAATTTAATTTGATATTTTAAAGCCATATTTATGAAAATACTTTATATTATCACCTGTTACAGGTTATGTTTGGGATCCTACTTGAGTAAATTCACAACCTACCATTAAAGCTGAATCAGTTCTTTTCCATCCAAAGGTTGCCTGGAAGAAATCGCTTTCAGCGATAAGGCCGCCCATTTGTGCAACTTATACTTTCTAGCTATTTTTTTACTTTGTGTATATAGTGTTCTATTTCTTCTTGTGTTATACGAATAAAGTTATCTATCTATCTATAATTTTCATATATTGTAAATGTTTAATAAATAACATACATACATACATTGCAAATTAAATAAAAAGTTACCAATAACCCTGTATTTAACGTTGCGTTAAAAAGTGAAAATAACCATGCTAGTAGTAAAAATCAGTGTCAAACATGAAGTTTTCTCGTTGCCTCTAAATCTCCTATAAACTTGCCACCGCTTTACTATAGCCCCTGACTTGACGGACTATGACGACTTTGACTGTTTTGAAACACTTTAGGCCCGATTTATGAAAAATCGGGCAAAATATAACTTGACACTGGATAAATGCACAAGCCGTGCGAAGCCATAATTAATAGAAAAAAATCCATGCTAGTATTAAATATTTCAGCAACAGCGGCTGATGTCGAGGACTACTTGGTGCCAGTATATGACATGGACAAATACATGGAATACTATGTCCCAAAGACGAGGAGCACGCGGGCTAGATCCACGCCTGCTAAAACCACGGGGGATAGAACCACGCAGGCTAGAACCATGCCGACTGGAACCACGCGGAATAGAACCCCGCCGCCTGGAATTACGCCGGTAAGCACTACGTAGGCTTCACAGGTTAACACAAAGCCAGCTTGAATTACACAGGCTACCACCACGCAGGTAAGTACCACGCAAGCTAGCACCACGCAGGCTACAACACGCAGGTTAGCACCACGGCGGGCGGCTTGAACTACTCACACTACCACCACGCAGGCTAGCACCGCGCCGGCTGTTCCGCGCAGGATAGCACCACGCAGGCTACAACACGCAGGTTAGCACCACGGCGGGCGGCTTGAACTACTCACACTACCACCACGCAGGCTAGCACCGCGCCGGCTGTTCCGCGCAGGATAGCACCACGCAGGCTACAACACGCAGGTTAGCACCACGGCGGGCGGCTTGAACTACTCACACTACCACCACGCAGGCTAGCACCGCGCCGGCTGTTCCGCGCAGGATAGCACCACGCAGGCTACAACACGCAGGTTAGCACCACGGCAGGAGGCTTAAACTACTCACACTACCACACAGACTAACACCGCGCCGGCTGGTCCACGCAGGTATACCCATGAAGGCTACAAGACGCAGGTTAGCACCGCGGAGCGTAGCACCACGCAGCCTAACACCACGCAGTCTAAACCCACACAGTCTAGACCCACGCAGGCTGGAACCACGCAGTCTATAACCACGCAGGCTGTAAAATGTATTTATATATATATATTTTTCATAAACTTTTACGGTTTCTCTTATATTTAAGAGATTAACTTACGGTTTTTCGTTTTACATTTTTTCATAACGCGTAACATTTTTACAGGAAACATCACGTAAACGCATCATCACCACCTCGGGAACCACTCCACGGTCAACGGAACCCAGCTTCAAGCCAATAGATTTCCTCGTGACCATCACACCTGAACAGATAAACAGTTTCGTAACCAATATGGACCTGTTGAATAAAACGATTGTGGAGCAAACGAAGTAAGATACGCATACTCTGCATTAAAGGCATTTGGAGGTAGTTGGTGGTGTATACCTCCAAAGGGAAGATCTTCCACCGGGCAGGTGTTATACCCGGTAGGCCGCCCAACGATGTTTCGTTGGAACTTGTATATAAGCTTATCTTCAGAAAAACTTCGCTTGCGCTAACTAGGATCTCAGATCGGCTTGGTGGCGTCATCTGTTGGTGGCGATGTGAAGTGTCGCCACAGGCAGATCCCCCTTTCCCACTGGCCACTTTGGGCAAGTGTCCAGGGTCTCTATTTTTGAATCGCTCGTGTGACATAGCTTCATCGTATTCGCCTACAAGTCATGCTCGACTTCCAAGTCGCATGACACCAATTTTCTGTATTTTCAATCGTTCGTCGTAATAATTTAAAAAGTCAATTTAATTTTTTTTTTAAATGGAAAATGTGTCTAATAAAAAATACAGATAACCCAGTGCATGCACTTTAAATACTAAAAAATCATGTCAATTTTTTTTCGTTTTACGCAGAAAATTGAAAATCGGTAATTACCGGCGAACATCCAAATAATCCCAAAAGATATAAATATTTTTCAAAGATCGTTTCCGAATGTTTTATTCTACCACTCGCCTATCGGCTACGAGTGGTGGAGACCACTCGTTACGATCGAGCGATTCAAAAATAGCGAATTTCCGATTTCGAACGAACATCATTAGAAATCAAGAAAATAGGGCTCCAGTGCCAAAAAACTTATTATTCTAGACTGAAATTTTTATGTCAACCCATTTGCATTAATATTTATTGACCTATCTAATTTGATTTTGTGCCATAAAAACTGTCATATAAATTAAGATTGTCATAGAAATGTCCTATGTCCTATGTCATAGAAATTAAGATTTAAAAAACACAAAAATAAAAATAAACTAAACATAGGGGCATGACCATGGCAGTTAAAAGTTTTATGCCACAAAAATATTTTCTCTAGTGTCATTATCCAGGGAGAAAACAGTCGACTACGTTTGTATGGAGAGAGCGCCGGTACCCTTTCCTCTTAACCAGCTCGGTGAAGGTCGTCCCTAAAGGGATCCTATACTATCACCCTAAATCTTATATCTTTAAAAGAGCAATTCTTGTATATATATATATATATATATATAATTGGAATCTCGGAATCGGCTCCAACGATTTTCATGAAATTTGGTATATACGGAGTTTCGGGGGCGATAAATCGATCTAGCTAGGAATCATTTTTAGAAAATGTCATTTTATTCGTGTTTTATCGAAACTTTTTTTTTATCTGAAAAATATGACTCTTCCTGACATCTATTCGCGAACTACTAATACTATTTGTTGTGAGCAATAAAGTTATTCCAGCAGATGGTGTTGTTAAGTAACACGAAGTCAATGAGTGTTTGCTTTGAGGTTAGACTAAGTAAAAAATAAATACCGAGCAAAGCTCGGTCATCCAGGCACTAACATTTATTCCCAGATTTCTATATGGCAAAGACAGACCAGACAAATACAAGAACGTAGTGTATCAATTGCTGGATTACTTCAAGTCGATCGCAGGACCCGAGTGGCTGCCAGACCCTCCGACGAACGCCGGGAACAGTCCGCAGACGGAACCACCGCTTGAGGACTATGATATCCAACGTGAGTATTCAGTCTTGTCCTCTCATGAGGAGTATCAGGACGTCTAAAGTAGGTACTAGTCTAAAACGCAACTGTTAACTCGTCTTAAAAGCATTCTTTATCACAGTTGCTCATAAAGTGGATCTTATTCAACGGCTTTTAGGCTCATAATCCAACATATCCTATGCACGCGTGCGTTTTACATTGCCAACCTAGTGCTATAAAGTTATCCCGATAAGTTAAATACGTATCTTACTGCTAATTACATGTTAGGTAGGTGAAACATTCTTAATTTATCTGGGTTATACTGTTTTGATGTATAAAAAAGGTAGGTACTAAAGAGTTTTTTAGCTAGCAAAAATGGTTGTCTCTAAAGTCGGTTTACGAACGAAAATTTTACGTGATAATGACTTAGAAAACGATTAAAAATTGAGTTATGTTTATTTTTTGTTTTTTCTTTACTTAAATATTTTTGTTTTCTTTTCAAGTCTTTTCTTTTATTCGCAACTGTGATAAAAAACTTCGTGCGATATACGTGTGGAATTGATCTTTGCATCTTGGCTTCTTAACACGCTCGCTGCCGCTCGCGCGTCATAAACCGCCTCTATGCAAAGATCAATTTACCACACTTATATCGTAATGTACTATTGTCTAACTCTCAGGTAGTTTAAAGTAGCCACTAGCCACTAGAGAGCGGTGTTGGCTTAGTGGTAGATACCTCGACTTTCATTCTGAAGGTCGTGGGTTCGAATCCCGGACGGCCGTGCACCAATGTATTTTTCTTAAGAAAAATTTATGTGCGCTAATTGACATTGCTCTTACGGTGAAGGAAAACATCGTGATGAAACCCACAGCTTAGTTGGCTCTAGAAGTATTGACAAGTTCTCTCCTCTGGACACGGTCGACTAGGCTGAGAGGGTAGTAGATGCTGGGCAAGCCTACTCCATCCTCACGCAAAAAGGACCCAATTAAAAAGGGTCTAATCGCGGAAAACAGCCCGTTCAAGTACAAGTCCAAGCAGCCACTAGTCTAAAACGCAACTGGGAACTCGTTTTAAAAACTTTTCGTCTAACTCTCAAGTAGTAGCTACCTCCTTTAGATTACCCACTGGGCACTCTGGGCAAGTGTCCAGGGCCCCTAACTAAACGATAACCGAAGTAAATATAGAGGCTTGCTTATATACTTTCTTTGTTTAACAGTTAAAGCGATTATCTCCGAACTTCGCATTCCTTTATTTGACACAATAATTTGACGTATCTTCACGCAATATGCCAAAACACCTGAGGGATTATGAGTCAATTGCCTTACTTCAGTGTGGTCAAGATTATTTCGCAAAGACGTAATATCTACCTCTGGTCGACATATCACTGGTTTAATCTAACAAAATAGTATTCTGTCAAAGTCTTAGAGGCCCCAAAATCCTAAACCCAGCACCTCCAATACGTTAAACACGAAATTGTCTTCAGATCAATCACAGTCAACGAAATTCTGTTCCAATAATTTGATTTTCACCATAATGTTTTTTTCCAATCAACAGCCGACCATAAACATCAGACGATACCCGAAGGACAACAATTACAATCACCTCCGATGATTTTCGATGATGATGAGTATCCACAAACGAACCTTCCACTCTACTCAACTCTCAAACCAGTGACTGATAATGACAAACTTATAAACAGATCAAAATTAAACAAGGCACGAAACGGAGCTAAATATGATATATCAACAAAATCTACAATTCCGCATCAAACAAAGCCAGGCCAAGAACAAACACAGACTCCATCAGTTAAATTACACGACCGACAAAAAACGACTCCATCAATTAAATTACACAACCAAACACGGATTCCAATTAAATTACACGAGCGCCAACAAAAGACTCTATCAAGTAAATTAAATTACCAACAACAAAAAACTTCATCAAATAAATTACACTACAAACAACAAAAGACTCCATCGATTAAATTAAACTACCAACAACAAAAGACTCCATCGATTAAATTAAACTACCAACAACAAAAGACTCCATCAATTAAATTAAACTACCAACAACAAAAGACTCCATCGATTAAATTAAACAACCAACAACAGAAGACTCCATCAATTCAATTAAACTACCAACAACGAAAGACTCCATCAATTAAATTAAACAACCAACAACAAAAGACTCCATCAATTCAATTAAACTACCAACAACAAAAGACTCCCTCGATTAAATTAAATTACCAACAACAAAAGACTCCATCAATTAAATTAAACTACCAACAACAAAAGACTCCATCAATTAAGTTAAATTACCAACAACAAAAGACTTCATCAAATAAATTAAACTACCAACAACAAAAGTCTCCATCAATTAATTTAAACTACCAACAACAAAAGACTCCATCAATTAAATTAAACTACCAACAACAAAAGACTCCATCAAATAAATTAAACTACCAACAACAAAAGACTCCATTAACTAAATTACATCAACGACAACAAACACAGCCTCCAATGATATTATACGTCCGACATCAAACACGGACTCCAAATAAATTACACGTCCGACAGCAAAATGATACTTCATCAATACCGGATCAGCAAGAAACTCAGTCGGCACCACCTCAACAAGTGGATGCATACGAAGACCTAATACTTGTAACCATTGAATATCCGACTGATGCAGGATATTACGACTTGGACGCGATTACCGGCAGCAAAGGATATAGTACTTCAATTGGTGATTTTAATTCAACATTGGGTAAGTTGGCATATCATATACGGAATCCCTTTTTTTTACGAGGAGAAATGCGCCTTATGTACGTCCCACCGCTCCGGGGGGGAGCGTGGGGCTCCCTGCTGGCCTGAGATGATAAGCGGCCAGAGGTTTACCCACTATAACTCCTCGGTGTCCCTCTCTTTACCGTAATCCAGGAGGAAGTAGGAACTGTTTTGCACATATAGCTACTTCCGCCTGGGGTGACTGGTCTCGGTAGACCCTTCACAGGTAAAAAACCGTCTCGAGAGGCGGCGCAGGACACGCCTCCGCCATCCCGGGCCTATGTTCTGACGACGAACACCCCCGAGTCCGTCGCCATGGGCTGCTTTACGGTGGGAGAAGGTCATTTCTGACCCTCCTCCTATTACGTCGGGACCGAGCAGGGTCGGAGGTCATCACCTCCCTCACTCGCTCGGCTTCCTCCTTCGCTGACATCACGGCCTCACAATAGATCCTCGTCGCCTGCCATGTCTCGTCACTGTCGACCATCGCGCGCACGACGGCCGGCAGCGACAGATCACTTCCGACCACTGCGACGAGGGCACGCCGCGGTTCAGCTCACGCCGGACATAAGGCCAAGGTGTGATGCGCCGTATCACACAGACTGGCACTATGGTGACACCTCTCATCCGGCTCCCGCTTTAAAATACGGGATCCCTTGAATAACCTTTATGACTGGTATCGACCAGAGAACTTCGTGCGCGAATCCGACTCGCACTTGGCCGGTTTTTTATTACACACTGTATATATTTCTAGGTTTGTTTAATTGATTTGACCAATGTGAATTGTTGGAACGTTCCTTGTCGCGCGTTGCGAAAGGGGGCTAGACGGAAAAAATTAAGACCAAAAGTTGTAAGGACACTTTTTGCTATAGTTGTAAGCCGTGCGGCGTGCGCGTGTTTCTCTCTCTGTCTCTCTCTCTCTCTCTCTCATAGAAAACAATTACTAAAATTGAGCCTACTGATTAAGTTTATATTACATTATATTTGTTACTTTAGGTACCACAGAGCCACCTCAGCCGACTACAGTACACCATATAATTAAAGAAATTAAAACTGAAATGGTTGAAAAAGAATATGGGTGAGCATTTTCTTGCGTAATTCCCGATCCCGTGGGAATATCGGGATAAAAAGTACCCTATGTTACTGTCAATGAATCAATGTATTCTTATACTAAGTTTCATGAAAATCGGTTCTGTAATTTCGGAGCCTATTCGTTCCAAACATCAAACAAAAAATCTTTCATCTTTTTATTGTTAGTGTAGGTAGATGATAGATAATTGGTCAGCGGTCAGCTGGTAAGTGAACAGAAAGAGAGGAAAGGGTACCGGCGCTCTCGACAGACAAACGTAGTCGACTGTTTCCTCTCTGGATAATGACACTAGCACAAATATTTTTGTGCCATAAAACCTAAGTTATAGGTTTTATGGCACAAAAATATTTGTGCTAGGGTAATTATCCAGGGAGGAAACAGTCGACTACGTTTGTATGGAGAGAGCCCCCGGTACGATTTCCTCTTAAGCGTAGCAGTCACAAAAGAAGGACGGGTCAGAAATTTTTTGTTCCACTGCCTACTTTTTACCTTTACTCGCGTCCTTCGGTCTTCCAGGGACGACTAAATGTGCGATCTCCATACATCCTTAAGGCGAGGTGGTACGACCGGTTCTCAGTGATTTCCACTGAGAACCGGTAGCACTGAAAATACTCCGCAAAAACCCTTAACTCATTTTTTTTAAATAATAAATAAATAAATAATCGTTTATTGCCATAAAATTACAATTTTATATAGTAAATAAACAAATAAGCAGGTATGGCAAAAGGAGCAGGCTCAGGATATGCTGTGAGACGCAGCTGCACAGTGCTGGTTTTCAGCCTGACCCTTTCTCTATGTTTCTTGTATTATTTAGGGTAGTCATGCACAAAAATAAAATAAAATGACCCAGATCATAAGAACCAAATTACAAGTGAGCTTTAAGCTAATAACCGAATGTTATGTTAAGGCGTCTGCGTGGCAGCCCGAACGGGATCCTGAGGGTATTGTCTGAGCGGTGGGACTCACCAATGTTAAGGAGGTGGATGCAGCTGCATGCTAAAGGTCCCTCCTATTTATAATTTTAACTCTTAGATTTTCAATTTCGGTTTTTTTATATTTTTTTTTATATTTTATGACATTTTAATTTCGGTTTTTATTTTATTTTATTCTATTTATGCTTATTTATTATTTGATTTATTTTATATTTGAAAATTTGACGTTGAATATTTAGTAATTTGTATTTTTGTAATTTTGTAATTATGGATTTTAATATCTGAAATTAATGATTTTTAATTTAATTTAATTTAATTAACTTAAAGCTCACTTGTAATTTGGTTCTTATGATCTGGTAATTTGGTTCTTATGATCTGGTAATTTGGTTCTTATGATCTGGGTTGTTTTATTTTATTTTCGGGTTACCGGTTGCGTACCGTACCTCAAAAGGTAAAAAGAAATCCTTAAAAGATCACTCTCCGGTCCGTCTGTCCGTGTGTCACCAGCGTTTTTTTTAAGAAAGGGTGGACGTAGATTTATACCGGATACTGAATTCAGTAGTCGCTAGGTGTATAAAAAACAAGATCCTAAATCAACACGATAAAAAGATATGGGTAAATTTAGATTATTGAAAAATTTGTAAATACCAAAATTTACCATAATGTTTTTTATTTATTTTCTAGATATATGAAGGGATTCCTGCTAGGGATCTGTACTATAATAGCAAATAAAGACCCGAGTCAATCTCAGGTGTTATACGGTGCATTAAGAGATGTCACAATGAAGTAAGTTCCACCAGATAATCATTTACCTACAAAAAACTAACTAGATTTTTTCTAGATGGCACCACCGTTTTTTGTACAGTTAACATATTGCATAACAAAGTCCTCAGCCGCGTCTGTCTGTTTGCTAAAAACTTGAGTTTTTTCTAAAAACCCAGTTGGCACAATGGTCACCATGCCGGACTGCCAAACACAGGATTGCGGGTTCCATTCCCGCCTCAGACATGTATTTATGCTTAGATATTTGTCTGTGGTCTGGTTGTTTCTATGTATTATATGTATATATTTTTGCAAAAGTATATAAGTACTATATGAGTTGTCTAGCACCCATAACACAAGTGTAGTTACTTAGCTTGGGGCTAGATGGCGATGTGTTGAATGTGTTGCAGTATTTATTATTATTATTTATTTATATTTCAGAATGGTAAAAAACGGGACTTTCGCTAAAATGGGTAAACGAGTCGAGAATGCGGTCGTAGCATTGACGCTGCATATAAACGTCTTAAATCCGGTAGCTGTAAAGGGTAAGTACTTCCACTTGGTGAAACTCCCGGTCCCGGTGGTAAGCACTTACAGTTCCACTTGATAAAACTCCAGGCCCCGGTGGTAAGCACGTAGAGTTCCACTTGATGTAACTCCCGGTCCCGGTGGTAAGCACTTACAGTTCCACTTGATGAAACTCCAGGCCCCGGTGGTAAGCACGTAGAGTTCCACTTGAT
Organism: Idaea straminata; assembly: GCA_951213275.1. NCBI lineage: Eukaryota > Metazoa > Arthropoda > Insecta > Lepidoptera > Geometridae > Idaea > Idaea straminata. Next base: position 8,517,736 of record OX577872.1, read on the forward strand.
GTAACTCCCGGTCCCGGTGGTAAGCACTTACAGCTCCACTTGGTGAAACTCCCGGTCCCGGTGGTAAGCACTTACAGTTCCACTTGATGAAACTCCAGGCCCCGGTGGTAAGCACGTAGAGTTCCACTTGATGTAACTCCCGGTCCCGGTGGTAAGCACTTACAGCTCCACTTGGTGAAACTGCCGGTCCCGGTGGTAAGCACTTACAGTTCCACTTGATGAAACTCCAGGCCCCGGTGGTAAGCACGTAGAGTTCCACTTGATGTAACTCCCGGTCCCGGTGGTAAGCACTTACAGCTCCACTTAGTGAAAGTTCCGGTCCCGGTGGTAAGCACTTACAGCTCCACTTGGTGAAACTTCCGGTCCCGGTGGTAAGCACTTACAGCTCCACTTGGTGAAACTTCCGATCCCGGTGGTAAGCACTTACAGTTCCACTTGGTAAAACTCCCGGTCCCGGTGGTAAGCACTTACAGCTCCACTTGGTGAAACTCCCGGTCCCGGTGGTGAAACTCCCGGTCCCGCTGGTAAGCACTTACAGCTCCACTTGGTGAAACTCCCGGTCCCGGTGGTGAAACTCCCGGTCCCGATGGTAAGTACTTATAGTTCCACATGGTGAAACTCGCGGTCGGGAGTGTTCTAAGCTATGTTTGATCGAAATCGGTTTAGCCGTCTGAAAGTTATTTAAAAAATGGGTACGTGTACCTACTTATGTACGCGCGTGAGAAGTTATACGTCCGTCTGTCTGTCCGTCCGTCTGATATTTATTTTGCGGGCAGCTTCAACCTGTTACTTTTGTCTATCGCAGCTGCAAGACGCGCGCATCTTAAAATTTCACTCTTGAAGCTTCGACCTGTTTTATTTTTAGGTTACGAAGCTGCAACATGTGACTTTTGTATTACAGTAATGCGCGCGCATCTTGAAATTTCACTCTCATCTTCTTCATAACACGCCTGAAGAAGTATAAAAACAAAAATCTCTGGTTCCAGGTTATGCAGCAATGGGGATTCATGGACTTGAAGTGGTACATGTTCTACCTTCAGATGTTCAAAAATTACTAAGTAATCTAGATGAATTATACAATGTCGAAGAAGGTGAACAGCTTCTAGCCTCCCTAGTTCCAATTGCTGAATACCCTAAAAGTGATAATGCTTCAGTCGTTGCTCAAAATATGATGGATAAGATATTTCAACCATATTTCCGTGCAGAAGGCTCCCCGTCTGCACAATCTATTTTACAATTGATTAATAGGTTCATGGAAGCCAGGAATTGGGGGAATAGAAGACTTATTAAGCATTTAGATTATGGATTTTTTGATAATAATGATTTTTATAAAGACGTCGAACGAGATAAAAATGTAAGAGTCAACAAAATGTTTGATGAATTAAATGATAAAGGAAGAAGGAAAGTTATTCTAAAGGAATTGATAGATAATGTTAAAGCAATGGAAGTTTTAAAGAAATATCGAAGTGAAAGAACTCATTTTACTCCAAATAAATTGACAAATTTTTATAACGTATATGATAAATCAAATTATTACCATAAAAGAGCTGATTTTGATCAAATCAAAGCAATGGATGATAAAAAAGTTGATGATTTTGATAAGAAATCTATTCAAGTTGACGATAAAAGAGACAAAATGACGGACTCTGATGATGGAACTTCAAATGATCAAGTCAAGAGAAAAGAAAATGCTGAAATTAAAGGACCTAGAAAGTATAAAATACGTTCTGGAATGGATATTGATACTGGTTAGTACATATATACCTATCCTACACAATATATAGTAATATTTGAAAAAATATGCTTAAAAAACCAAATAAAAAATATATTTTAATAAAAAAACTCTGAAATCACTCGCAAAGAAAAAGACACAATGTACAATACAATGAGACATATCAAGTAAATACGTAAGGGGGAAGTTCTATCAACTTTTATTCTGACTTTTAAAAATTACTACATATTTTAGCTCGAAAATCAGCTATATTTTAAAACTAGCTGCGCCCCGCGGTTTCACCCACGTAAGTTCCCGTGGGAATATCGAAGGAGCTGTGTTAATCCAGCTATCTACAATACTGAGTTTCATCGCAATCGGTCCAGTTTTTGCGTGAAGGAGTTACAAACAAACATACATGCATACATACACACACACACACACACTTTCTTCACTTTCACTTTTATAATATTAAATAGGATAATAATCTATCGCTACTCAATAACAGATGGCGTTATAAAAGTTCATTTTCTCTCGACAACAGATGTAAAAGTTTCTTTTGTCACTCAGATGGCGGTTGTAAAAGTTTCGTTTCATTCGACAACAGATGGCATTAGCAAAAGATTTCATCCACTTGACATGAGATGTCGCTAGTTACCTAACTCATACATTCGAGCACAGAAAGCGCTAGTATTGACCTGTCTGCAAGGAAAATATTATGTTTTCCTCCCATGTATAAGCCCCATGAGTCATCTAAATAAATGCCGCTACTAACTACGCTGTTAAAAGCCTCTTTCGTTAAAGAAATAGATGATGATGATAATAACTCCCCAACAGATGGCACTAGCAAAAGTTTTCATCCACTTGTCGCTAGTTACCTAACTTCACGCATTCGACCACAGATGGCGTTAACAGTAACTTTTATCTCGATTATATTTTTAGATCGACTCTACGGGCTGACATCGGAAAGCGAAAGTGAAAGTGAAAGCGAACCGAAAAAACATCATAACAAAATGGACAAACACATGAAACACAAAATAAGGCACCATTTGAAACACAATCATAGAAAACTGTACAAAAAATTGAAAAAACTACACGACAGTAACAAAAGGAGACAATTGAAACTGAAAAGTAAGGTTTTAAAGAATAGCAAGGAACAAAAAAGGTTTAATGTAGTGGAGGAACCTCAAAAACCTCCTTTCCAAGACAAAACTCGTGCTGAAGATAGTGACTCGAAAAATCAACATTCTAACGAAGAAAACCGACGGCTCGACAACAGAAGACCTTATAGACGACCTCCTGACACGAATAGAACACCTCCTGGGGTTAACAGACGACCTCCTGGCAACATTATAAAAGGTCCTGACATCATTAGACGTCCTCCTGCAGCTTATAGACGACCTCCTGGCTCCTATAACCGACCTCCTGGAGCTAATAGACGGTATCCTGTCAACGTAAGAGCTCCCGTCGCCAATAAACGACCTCCCGGAGCTAATACACGACCTCCTTACGACATTATAAGACCTCCTTACACCACCGAACCTCCTTCATTGTATTTAACCCCAAAATACAAATTTAACTCCAGAAGATTCAACGAAAACCTTAATTTGACCCGACGAAGCAATGCTAAACCGATTTCCACAGAACTTTCTTACTCCAATGAAGAGAAAGATATAAAATTCAATCTACAAGACGCTTTACGACATCCGATTGATTTGAAACCGAAAATTCAACAGAATTCATTAATATTTGATAAAGTTCAAAATGGCCGCCGGCAGATGGCGCCAGTAGAAAGGAATAGTTTGAGAGATGAATCGAGTTTCAGCGACGATGAAGGAATTATTAAAAATAATATTTATAAGGTTTTTAATAAGGATATTTAGATATCTTTATAAGCTAGGCTTTAAAAAATGTTAAATTATATTTTTGTATCTTTTAAAAATAAAATGAAAATTCCTACGTTTTTACATTTTTTTTACACCTTACTTACATATTTTTGCGCAAATTGAGCTAAAAAAACGAACTCAGTAGTTGTGAAACCAACAAAGATGAAATAAATAAAGAAAGAAATACGTTTATTTGTAAAAAAAAAACACGCAAAAGAAAGAAAGAAATAAAATGTTTTACATCACAAACTGTTTTAGAGTTTTAAAATTCGAACAAAATATAGGTATATTTATACCAGAAAATACAGGCGATATTCACTAAAATCCACTGTAAAAATTCACCGATGGATCTTTTTGCACTTTTAAATCCATTTTGTTATTTGATTCACCACTAACGCTTCGTTATCTCACAATATTCCCGCCCAAAAGAACATGAGTCCAAAAGATCCTAAAGAAAAAGAAAAAAAACAAACAGTGACAGCTCACTTTTCCCGCCAAGCGACCTGTCAACCGTTTTGGCGCCAACGGAACGGACGCGTTCACAAAACACATTCATTGAATCATCACTAAAGAAGTTTTTGTAAAGAAGGTTTGCACTTTATACTGTTTTTATTGTGTATTATTGTGCGTTATTATGTTTTATTGTGTGTTCGAGTACGTGGAATCCTTTAGGAAGCGTTCAATGAGTATCCGGTTACCGCGTGATTGGTCAATTTGCTAAATTTTTGCTCGATTTGTAAAGATTTTTTTACACGACTGAGAAAATGTCGGTAAATGTAATTCCGTGTGGTCGTTTGCCCATCATTTTGGGTATCAGTAATAGAATATTTTTCATATGAATTAAATATAAAATACCTAAATAAAATAATAAACCTGTCTTCTTCCATTTTGTAATCAATTAAAATGCCTTCCAAAAGGCATTGTTTTCACGTTGGTTGGCTTATTGCAGGACATTTTTACACAGCGCTATTTATCCCTAACTAGCAGCGCTCCGCTGTTTCACCCGCGTAACTCCCGATCCCGTGGGAATATCGAAATATAAAATAGCCTATAACCTTCCTCGATAAATGGACTATCCAACACAAAAATATTTTTTCAATTCGAACCAGTACTTCCTGAGATTAGCGCGTTCAAACAAACAAACAAACAAACTTTTCAGCTTTATAATATTAGTATAGACTAGGCTTGTGTTATGGTGGCAAGACAACGGATATAATACTTAAGTATATACTTTTTCTAGATAAGATTTTTTATTTAATTTTAGGTGATTTCACCTGCGAATTCGTTCGCCTAGAAGTAGATTTTTCTAAAATTCTTCACTTTTTGGATTCCTACTTTATTATCAGCTATCTTTATGACAAGCTTTTGCCCGTGACTTCGTCCGCGTAGAATAAAATACGAAGCACGTCTGCCATCAATTCTGCTGAAGAATGTTTATGCAAAATTTGAAGTAGATTGAACCAAGGAATCACGTTGTCCCATATAAACTTTGCCTCCCTTTTTCACCCCATAAGGGGTTGAATTTCGGAAAATCCTCTATTATCGGATGCCTACGTCATACAAAGAACACACCCTCCAAGTTTCAGGTCTCTACGATCAGCGGTTTAGGCTGTGCGTTGATCCGTCAGTCAGTCAAGACAAAGCATTTTGTACGCGTGTCCAAATGCTACAAAGACAATTAGTCAATAATTACAAATGCCAAAATGTCCAAATATTCTTCATTACTTATCTATGATGATTATGATTATTATGATGACTACATAGTATAAAACAAACTCGCTTTCTCTGTCCCTATGTCCCTTTGTATGCTTAAATCTTTGAAACTGCGCAACGGATTTTGATGCGGTTTTTTTTAATAGATAGAATGATTCAAGAGGAAGGTTTATATATATAATACATGCATAATATAGCCGTGCGAAGCCGGGGCGGGTCGCTAGTATATTATAAAGCTGAAGAGTTTGTTTGTTTGAACGCGCTAATCTCAGGAACTACTGATTCGAATTGAAAAATTATTTTTGTGTTGGATAGTCCATTTATCGAGGAAGGCTATAGGCTACTTTTTATTCCGATATTCCCACGGGATCGGGAGTTACGCGGGTGAAACCGCGGAGCGCAGCTAGTTGTACATAAAAGTGACCATTATTGGTCACACACAATCACACACATACACACAAACATACACTTGTGTAAGAGAGACGTGTCCGGAACTATATAAGTAGGTACCTGACTCTGTTCGGAAGAAAAAATAATGGTCAAGAGCGAACCATGGAATATTTAAAGGGTTCCACAGATTAAAAAAAATGTTTTAATGCAGTTGCAGTAGAGACGTGAAAATGAGCGTGAAAACGTTTAGTTTAGCAAGTCTTAGTGTAGCCAATTTTGTTTAGTGTACAAGTAATCGGCGAACATACATAAATATATATATATATATATATACCTACGCGACGAATTGAGAACCTCCTCCTTTTTTGAAGTCGGTTAAAAAGTAAAATGTACAGGATGTTTTTTTACCAGGACCAAAGCCGAAATCAAATCGTGTGCCATAAAAAAAACTAAGACGGCATCATTAATTTTTTTTATCACTATCCTTGCCAGGAATCGAACTGGTCATTTTACATTTTGCTAACTCGACATTTTACGAATTGGCAATTCTGTGCCTAAGTTTCTACGCCTAACTGCAGCTTAGTTGTCTCCAGTCGTATTGACGAGCTCTTTTTTTAAACACGGTCGACTAAGCTGAGAGGGGGATATAGGAGCTGGACATAATCTACTCTATCCTCACACTAAAAAGTCTAGTTGCGGACAACAGCCCGTATTCAAGTAACATGGTACATTTTATAAGGCGCCTCATTTTGGCGCGAAAACCCAGACAACAACCGTTTTATATAAGTAAATAAGGAACCCTAAAGCCAGCCTCCATTCTGAGAAGGAGCAAAGAATGTGCCGAACCTGTATTCGAAAAAAGGTTGATAAAAAACCAGCCTCTCAGCTGATTCTCCCGGGCTTTGAGGCGCCCCTCTACCACGGAATGCGAATCGTTGACCGCATTTCTAGAGGATTTCAGCTCAAATTATTTCGAAAATGATGAGAAATTGATATAAAAAGGATGTAGCTAATCTAATCTTCTAACAAACAGGATAAAATAGCTAATTATGTGGTCTTTAAATTCTAGATGACATAAACAGCAACAGCAACTTTAGTCCATGCTTCAGGACTCGTGTCCTGCGGCTCTGCGAGCAATTATGATTTACTAGCAGCGTTCTTAACTCCCGATCCCGTGGGAATATCGGGATAAAAAGTAGCTCATGTTACTGTTAATGAATCAATGTATCCTCATACCAAGTTTCATGAATATCGGTCCAGTAGTTTCGAAGCATATTACTTACAAACAAAAAAATCAAAAAATATTTCCTTTTTATAATATTACTAGCTGCGCTCCGCGGTTTCACCTACGTTAAGTCCCAATTCCGTGGTAATATCATAATGAAAAGTAGCCCATAGCCTTCCTCGATAAATGGACTATCCAACACAAAAATATTTTTTCAATTCAAACCAGTTCTTCCTGAAATTAGCGCGTTTAAACTAACAAACGCGCTAATCTCAGGAACTACTAGTTCGAATAAAAAAATATTTTTGTGTTGGATAGTCTATTAATCGAGGAAGGCTTTAGGCTATATAACATCACGCTGCGAACAATAGGAGCGAAGAAAAGTAGGAAATGTTGCAAAAACGGGGAAAACTATTCACATTTGAAGACTTCCGTTGCGTGCGCTGCGTAAATTGGATCGTTTGCATTGAATAGGCTCCGAAACTACTGGACCGATTTCAATGAAACTTGGCATGAGGGTACATTGATTCAATGACAGTATCATGGGCTACTTTTTATCCCGATATTCCTACGGGATCGGGACTTACGCGGGTGAAACCGCGGACTACAGATAATTAGTACCTATAGAAGTATAGATTAGAGTTGCTGCTGCATAAATAAATTATCTAGATTATGATATAAAGGCCAAGATTATAATTCTTCAGAACAGATAAACCTTTAAAATTATAAAGTTTACTCCAAAACGACAGCAAAACGATACACAACATCGCTACCTCACACAATACAGACGCCCGGTTAGACCAGTCAGCTGATCCCGCCAAAACACGGCCCCACGGCCCCACGCTTCCAAACAATATTCCTATACAAAACATGAATTGACTACCAAAAACCGAATACAACGTCAACAATTACCCTTTGTCGTCCATTGTCGGTCATTTTAAGTTATAAATCCTTTAAAAAGTGCAATATTCTCACGTATTAGGTTATGCTGAACAGCTGATTTGGCGGGAACGCCATCTTGGAACTGGTTTAGGTTGCTATGTCGTACGGTTGTTTGGACGGGCTGGTTTGCGTTTATATTGGAGATTGATTGCGTTCAATTACATAATAAAGGATTGAGTATGGCCATAGAGAAATGCTCGAAGTGTGCTCGAAGTATGGTGGTGAAAAGAGCATCTTACACAAGGTACCTGCAGGAAATAGGGCCACCTACTACCTTAATTAACGCTAATCTCAGGAACTACTGGTTCGAATTGAAAAATTCTTTTGAGTTGGATAATCCATTTATCGAGGAAGGCTATATGCTACTTTTTATCCCGATATTCCCACGGGATTGGAAGTTACGCGGGTGAAACCACGTAGTAATATAAAGCTGAAGAGTTTGTTTGAATGCGCTAATGTCAGGAACTACTGGTTCGAATTGTAAAAATATTTTTGTGTTGGATAGTCCATTTATCGAGGAAGGCTATAGGCTATTTTATATTTCGATATTCCCACGGGATCGGGAGTTAAACAGGTGAAACCGCGAAGCGCTGCTAATTTTTAATATGAGTTGATGGGTTTCATTTCAATGGTGGGGCCACAATGCAGGGAACATTAAGGTAATAAGGGTAATAGCGGTGTTGGCTTAATGGTAGATACCCCGACTTTCATTCTGAAGGTCCTGGGTTCGAATCCCGGCCGGCCGTGCAACAACGTATTTTTCTTAAGTAAAAATTATGTGCACTAATTGACATTGCTCTTACGGTGAAGGAAAACATCGTGATGAAACCCGCGGCTTAGTTGGCTCCAGAAGTTGACAATTGCTTTCCTCTGGATATGGTCGACTAAGCTGAGAGGCTAGTAGGTGCTGGGCAAGCCTACTCCATCCTCACGCAAAAATGATCCAATTAAAGAGAGTCTACTTGCGGAAAAAAGCCCGTATGCATACATACATACATACAAGGGAACATTAAACTAAAAGGTTTTTAAAACCTTGATATTAGTGACAAAATAACAAGAAAAAAAAACAGATAAAGTGTTTTTGTTTTATATTGACAATGAAGCAAATATTTATCTAATGACTAGTATAGCTGCGCTCCGCGGTTTCTCCCGTGTAAGTCCCTATATAAAGAAGTCTATAGCCTTCCTATCGAACACAGGACTATATGGACTATATGGACGATATAGTCCATATAGTGTATGGACGATATGGACTATCGAACACAGAAACATTTTTTCGATTCGAACCTTTAGTTCTTGAGATTAGCGCGTTCAAACAAACATACTCTGAGCTTTATAATATTAGTATAGATAGATACATGTCTGAGGCGAGAATCGAACCCACAACCCTGTGTTTGGCAGTCCGGCATTGTGCCAACTGGGTCGTGAGTATTTAAAACAAAACTACACGCGTATGAAGTCGCATGCAACAGCTAGTTATGATGTAACCATGATAAAAAGAAGAGATATGTGCTAAAAGCAACTTGCAAATATTCATCCGTTAAATCGGAAATAGCAACATTATGCGTTATTTCCTTGAGTCACTAAACTCTAGCGAATACCGGGAAACATTATGGCGAATATTTTTGTTTGTTATCCTTTAACTAGCAACACCTTGTGGTTTCACCCGCATAACTCTCGATCCCGTGGGAATATCAGGATAAAAGTACCCTATTTTACTGTCAATAAATCAATCTATTCTCATACCAATTTTCATCAAAATCGGTCCAGTAGTTTCGGAGCCTATTCAATGCAAACAAACAATCAAATATTTTCTCTAACAATTTTAAAGTTGAAAGATTTTTTGTTTGTTTTTATGTTTGTAACGAATAAGCTCCGAAACTACTGGACCGATTTAGATGAAACTTGGTATGAGGATAGATTGATTCATTGACAGTAACATATGGTACTTTTAATCCCGATATTCCCACGGGATCGGAAGTTACGCGGGTGAAACTGCGAGGTGATGCTATGCCTAAGTTCCTCTTAGCGGATCAATGTATCCTCATACCAAGTCTCATTAAAATCGGTCTAGTAGTTTCGGAGCCTATTCAATGCAAACAAACAAACATATTTTCTCTTCACTACATAGTATAAAACAAAGTCGCTTTCTCTGTCCCTATGTCCCTTTGTATGCTTAAATCTTTGAAACTACGCAACGGATTTTGATGCGGTTTTTGAAGTGAAAACTTCTTTAGCGGCGTTGAGCACTTTTTCTGTAATGGGTATAAAATCTTAAACTCGCGTCAGGACACGTGACCTGATCGAAAAAGCGTAAGACGGATGGAGAGTAGACAGCTATAGTTTTAAAGTGTTAAATTTTTAATGTAATATAAATTGTCATGTTTGTGTACGATAGCGCAATAAATGAATATTGTATTCTACCACATAAATGATAGTACTTTTATACTGATAAAGCAATTGGTGCAAAATTATTCCCTAACCATTCCAAAATATCAAACATGCTCAACGTTAATAATCAAGTTTTCACTTCTGCCGGCACTCCCGGTTTTTAATAAATAGAGTGATTCAAGAGGAAGGTTTATATGTATGATTCAAGCATAATATAGCCGTGCGAAGCCGGAGCGGGTCGCTATAGTTATAGTTTAAGTAAAGATGATCTTGGTAATTCTAAATACAAGGAATTCAAGTAGAAATACTAGTATAAACAAATTAACCATTTCCTCAGTGAAATTACTTGAACAAACAGACATTCGCATAGCAAAGTGTAAGCAAATACTGTGCACAAGTAGGAGTTACACGCAAAATACCTGTCACTGATAAATTAAAAATGTTATTTAATTTTTTCGTTTTTTTTTAATATTGTAGGACATTTCACACATCGCCACCTAGCCCCAAGCTAAGTCACTAAACTTGTGTTATGGGTGCTAGACAACGGATACACTACTTATATACTTTTCTTTTGTAAAAATATACTTATCCATACTAATATTATAAAGCTGAAGAGTTTGTTTGTTTGTTTGAACGCGCTAATCTCAGGAGCGACTGGTCCGAATTGAAAAAATATTTTTGTGTTAGATAGTCTATTTATTGAAGAAGGCTATAGGCTACTTTTTATCCCGATATTCCCACGGGATCGGGAGTTATCCGGGTGAAACCGCGGGACGCAGCTAGTAATATACAAACAACCAGACCACAGACAAATATCTAAGCATAAATACTTGTCTGAGGCGGGTGACCATTGTGCCAACTAGGTCGTCAAAAAAATCATTAATTCATTAATTGTTGTAAAGTGTTGTTATATTTACGCTTTTAGTGAAATCTCATCATACATTGTGGTACAGTATAAGTAATTAAAGATGAAAATGACCTGTCGTTTCTAAGTCTTTATAAAAACTTAAGTTGAAAAAGACTCATTTACTTACTATTTATTTACGATTTTGTTATATTGTATTTCGAATCGTCCAAAATCGTTCGATTTGAGAAGTCACTTCACCTTGTTTTTTTTCTGTAATTTTTTTATGAATTTTTCGATGTAATTTATGAATAAATTGTACTGGAGGATATTTTTGTGATAGATTAATTATAATAATGAGATTGTACTTATTTCATGTAATTCCATGTTTTACTTAAATCTGTGAGTTAGGTTATAATTAAGGTACTATTAGATATAATTAATATTAAGATTGTGCATTGCTGTGCATACTGTGGGCTACGGCAAAGAGGGGACTCCTCGAACACAAGTTCTATGAACTTAACAGAGGGGCTCCCACACTTTGTGTTTTTTGGCAATGTTTTGAATAAATTATTTTTCATTTTCATTTTTCATTTCATCATGTAAGTGTTATTTCTGGATGAAATAAAAGTTAATTATATTTTTTTATTAAGATTTTTACAGATCGACAAAAGGTATTTTGCTTTTGGTTTCTATTTGCTTCTTACATGGATTGCAAGAATCCTGTATTTGCCTGTGTATTTGTTTTCACATGCATAAACTGAACAATGTGTGCAGTAGAATTAGTACTTATCCATTTTCATCCGCGTAAGTTCAGACTCCACTGCGGCTGCGTCCATGACCCTATATTTTATTATTGGAAATGATAAGTCTATTCAATTTTTTGTAAAACGTGCCTGCTTACCTACCTCCAAGCTACCTTTGTATCAAAAAGGGAACTATTAACCGCTAGCCCACCGCCGCCTTTAGGTGCTTATAAACTGACAAACTTTTAGATAAAAAAAAATCTTTTATTATTTCAATAACCTGCCGGCAACACAGGTAGATCGGCCGATGCCATTTTTTTTGTTAAAAATCACCTGATTTTATTTAATATTTGTCAATGTCAAAGTTGTACAATGATAATAAAAATGGCTGAAATATCCCACGATGTGTTTTGATTATAAATTATTTAGGTTTCACCTTTCTTTTGTCGTCGAAAGCCGAAGTAAAACTGCATTTTTTAAAGTGCAAAATAGATAACTTTCGTAAAACACAATACTTTGATAATTTCAAATAATAAAAAAATAAAAATAAATATAAAAGTTTACATCGATTACATGATTACTTACATTGCTATGTGCTTAGCATTAAGTATCAGTATTTTGACCAGATTGACATTAATCAATGCTTGGCATCTGAATTTTAAAGGATTTGACCTCTGTTAAAAGCAAATCAGCATTTTGACACAGTATTTGACCAGAAATAACTGCTGTATAGGTAGTTCAAAATACAGATTGGACCTCAAATTAGTTCTTGAAATGGGCATTTTGACGAGCCACTTGGCACAATGGTCACCATGCCGGACTGCCAAACACAGGGTTGCGGGTTCGATTCCACGTCTCAGACATGTATTTATGCTTAGATATTTGTCTGTGGTCTGGTTGTTTCTATGTATCATAAGTATATATTTACAAAATAAAATTATATAAGTAGTATATGAGTTGTCTAGCACCCATAACACAAGTGTAGTTACTTAGCTTGGGGCTAGATGGCGATGTGTGGAATGTCCTGTAATATTTCTTTATTTATTTTTATTTATTTTGACTTTGACAGGTTTGTCCTGAAATAACTGCTTGACGTTCACATTTTGACATATTTCACCTCAAATACGTGCTTTGTCAGCATTTTTGACATTTTTGACTGAAACTTAGTTAAGTTACCCGAGTATGGAATCTAACTCAGATAGATAGATAGATTGGAAGTATCTTCACTCCATACTCCATATACCACTTGCAAGAAAAAGCGCGCCAATTTCCGAACAATCATACAAACGAATTTCACTTGTATTTCTGTACCATTAAAGCTCAAATTCCATTGAAGGAAATGGAATTCCTTTTTTGCTACGTCCACAATAAAGTAAATCGTGAGAACTATCAATTGCCAGAACAAAATAAACCTTATGCATTTGAATTAGAGTGTAAAATTGAATATTTTTAATGTGAATACCTGTTTCTTTGACCGACAATGACCTCGTCATAAGCGCGGGAAATGAACTTATCGATAAAAGAAATTAGACTTTATGCATTAAACTTTAAGGTTTATTGTTGATTGATACCTTAAACAGAACATGTGATGTAATGTTTGTATCTATAGATAAAGTGGAATATTATGATACTAGCTGCGCCCCGCGGTATTACCCGCGTAAGTCCCGATCCCGCGAGAATATCGGGATCAAAAGTATCTTATTGTCCTTCTTAATCTCTTTACTAACAACATGTTGATTTTCATTCAAATCGGTCCAGTGGTTTGACTGTAAAGAGAGAACGGATTTCGGTTTCAGATTTATAATATGAAGTTTGGATTTGAAAAATAAATCATTCTACTTATAGAAAAAAATTATATATCCTATGTTTTATTAATAATTCATTTTTATTTAAAAAAAAATGGTCGTCTGCAAGTCGTATTAAGTCACAGAAAACGGAAGAAAAGAGAAAGATAGACATTCCATATTCAAATATGGTAAACGGAAAAACGGTACTGTAACCGCGCTGAGATTTCGCGCGCTTTTTTACTTATCATGGCAATTTAAATAAACCTATAGCCAAAAAGATAGAGTTAAAATTAAGTCCTAAAAGGACTGATTTTAAATAATGCGAAGTTTTAAACTCTGTAGCTCTTGTAGTAGGTACTTTTGTACTTTTATTTATATAGAACATTTAGAATTTAGAAAATTGAATAAAATAATTTTTATTTTGTACTCTATTTTTAAATGAGCTCAATTGTTTAACCAATGTTTCAAACCATGCAACTTATCGGCTTAACATCTCACAGCGAATAGTGCAAAGTAAGTAAAATCAATCTCATTCTGTGATGCAATTTTGAAACAAAATATTTGAATTTGAACTCTATTTCTTACAGTTTAGGATCGATATTTCCAAATCAAAATTCAGACAACGGTATTCTAACCGAAGTTCAATTTGGCGGGACTTGCATAGTTTCTGTTGACAGAACAATTAAAACTTTATTTCTTACCTTTAAGGTCGACTTTCCTTTGAATTTCTTTTCCGTAATCTCGGCACGTAGTAACTATGATTTAAGCTGTGTTGAATTTATAACAAACGAAGATGACTTTTATTGCTTTAAATATAAAGACGATTTCAGTTTGAATTTTTCATTGTTTACAACCGGCTGGCTTTATAGTGAAACTAGACGATGAATGAAAGAAAAGTTAGACGAAGCTACATGGGTAAAAGTCTGTAGCCTGCCCTTTTAGAGATAAATATAAACAAAGAGAAAAAGTATATCGAAAAGTAACCATAAGTTTCAAAATTGGAATGCGCCAAAAAAAAACCGCTTGTTCAAAATTTAAAGATTGACAGGGATATCACGTAACTTCTAGAAATCGGCGACCGATTGCTGTTTTTTTTTACACTTTTTTTAAGTTTTTCGAACTTCAGTTCAATTAAAAAAACATGGCGTTTGTATTTTTGTCTCGGTTATTGGCAAGTAATGCTACACGATCAAAGGTCGCAAGTTTAAGAACCGCCATGAAGGTTTTAGAATACTTTCTTTGTAGATTTGAATCCTTAAATAATCTTACTAATATCATAGGAATACCCGCAGCTTAGTTGGCTCCAGATGTATTGACAAGTTCTCTCCTCTGGACATGGTCCACTAAGCTGAGAGGGTAGTAGGTGCTGGGCAAGCCTACTCCATCCTCACGCAAAAAGGACCCAATTAAAAAGGTGGTGTTTGTTATTCCTTCATGCAAAAACTGCTGGACCGATTGCAATTGAATTCGGTATGTAAATAGCTGGAGATCTAAATTAACACATAGACAACTTTTTATCCCGATATTCTCACGGGATCGGGATTTACACGGGTGAAACTGCAAAGCACTGCTAGTCTTTAATATTTAAAACCTCTTCCGAGCTACCAAAAAGGTTTCCAACAAAGAGATTAAAAGCTAAACAGTTTTGGACAATGCTCTTGAAATATTTATAATTTTTTTGTTAGAAAGGACAATAAGCGGCTTCATATCGTCCTTTGTCGGTACTTTCACTTATTTTTAGCTAAATTTTAAGCCAAATTAGAAGTTTTTTAGCGATAATTAATTTTTGAAATGGGTTTGAAGAGAGAGATGTAACTACTTGCATCTTACGGATCCCGGGGGAATATCAAGCTCTATTAACCTCTATAGGTCGGTGGGCAAACACTCGCCTGTGACGCAGTATGTTGCAGATTCTATTCCCACTTTAAACAAATAATTATTAAAAAATAATGTTTTTTTTATTATTAATGTAGAAATGTTAATTATTATTATATTGGACTGTGTAGCAATTCGAATAAATATAGAAGATAAAAAAAAATCTGTTCTTGGTGTCTTTTTTTAGAATTTGTTTCTTGTTGCCTAGCCACCATAACACAAGCCTAGTTGTTAAGCTTGAAACTAGGTGGCGCTGTGTGAAACGTCCTGCAATGTATACGTTCCCAATAGATTTCAAAGAAGTCAAAAAAACAATGGTTGTCTGTGAAGTCGGTTTACGGACGATAATTTGACGTGAAAACGTCATAAGAAAACATTGATGGTAATCATAGCAACGATAATACGTTGCTATGGTAATAACGCTCACGTTCCCGTAACATGACACTTTTTGTGAGTACAGTAATGTGTTCATCGATTTCGTCAAAAATAAACAATATTTATTTTAGTATTTTCTAAGGTTTTTGAGACTTGAACTTCTACTTAAAATTAATAAAAAGGTTTCATCTAACGCAGAATTGACTGTCATCTCAGTCTGCCTGTGACCATGGGATCTGCAAAGTTCCCGAAACGTCAGGTTTAAAACAAAAATAAAAAACGCGAATATATCCATTGAAGTATAATTATAATTATGAATATTTGTTTCTACCCGACTACAGAAAAGTTGTGTTATGTTATCAACAATCATCTAACCAGTGAATGTTAACTAGAGGTAGAAACGATTTTGCTAAATAAATGTGCCTACATGATCGCAAGGTAATTGACCACCGTTGATTCAATATGTTTCACGACACTTTTGCGATTGTCCACAAGACGTCATTTAAGGGCAGGTGCTAATAAAGCTACCAAAATCGACCTTTGTTTTAAGCAACTCTAAGTAATCAAATACTCTTTTTTTGTTATTTGGATATAAATGGATATTGTAGTTTAATAACCGTATTTTTGTTTATTGTGGTTGAAAACATGAACAACTTCGTTCGATAAAAAAAATGTTAGAAAACAGAGAATTATTAGATCGTTTATCGGGTTTTATTCAAAAATAGTTAACGTTTGTTTCTAAAAATGAATCAAATGATAGGTTTGACCTCTAGGAACTATATTTGTGGATAATAATGCTAAAATGTTTTGCATATCGATCAAATATAACAGTTAGTTTCACAGTTTTTCGTGAAACAACATGCCTTTGTGCGTATTCAGGAGATGTACAAATTATACTGTAAACACAAGAGGCTAAAACATAATCATTTCATTCGTAACTGTGTAATTTATTTAATAATATTTTTTTGGCAATCAAAGGAGAATGGTCTTTCTGGGCCTGGAGGCCT
Source organism: Idaea straminata (assembly GCA_951213275.1). Lineage (NCBI taxonomy): Eukaryota > Metazoa > Arthropoda > Insecta > Lepidoptera > Geometridae > Idaea > Idaea straminata. Next base: position 8,534,628 of record OX577872.1, read on the forward strand.
CATGAAACGAGTCATATATCAAATGAAAGGTGGTTTCAAGAGGAACATTTTATTGTATGACCACTTTTTCAAATTAGTTGTGAGATCGGAGTTATAGGTAATTAATGATAGGTGGTCGATTCACTCTCCGTACACCAGTAGGGAGTATTAACGCCTTAATATAATCAAATGTAGCCATCGTATAGCAATGAGTCATATATCAAATGATAGATTATTTCAAAAGGAATAATTTAATGTATGATGATTTTTAAAATTATTTTTATTTTTAGTGTTATAGGCCATTTGTGCTAAGTAGTAGTTATAGGTGACTGAGGTCTTCTCTTGTGCAATGCAAAAGCTTGATTAGAACCAGATGTTGGTCTCCTCATGAAACGAGGCATATATCAAATGAAAGGTGGTTTCAAGAAAAACATTTTATTTTAAGACCACTTTTTCAAAATAGTTGAGCGTTCGGAGATATAGGTCATTAATGGTAGGTGGTCGTTTCACTTGCGAGTTTTCTCCGTACACCGCTAGGGAGTATTAACGCCTGAATAGAACCAGATGTACCCATCATATAGCAACGAGTCATATATCAAACTAGCAGCGCTCCGCGGTTTCACCCGCGTAACTACGTGCGTAATATCGAAATATAAAATAGTCTAAACCCTTATTCAACAATGGACTATGCAACATCAAAATATTTTTTTTCTATCCGAACCAGTAGTTTCTGAGATCAGAGCGTTCAAACAAACAAACAAACACTTTGTATGCTAAGTAGTAGGCCTTCACTTGTGCAATACAGATACTTGGTTAGAAGCAGATGTTGCCCTCCTCATGAAACGAGTCATTTATAAAATGAAAGGTGGTTTTAAGGGGAACCACTTTATTGTAAGACTATAATTTCGAAATAGTAGTGGTTTCGTAGTTAGAGATCGATAAATGTACTTAAGTAAGTATTCAGTTATATCAGAAATAGTTGTCGTGATTTAGTCATCACTACCTAATACTATTTAGTGGCATAGCAGGCTGATAAAAAGCATGATGCTTATCGTAACCAAGATATAGGTTATGATACCTAAGTAGGATTATAAATAGGTTCAATGTCCTGCAAACCACACAAGAAAAGAATGCTCACGTCTCGTGACGGGTCTTGTACAATAGGTATAATAATGATACCACATACCTTTCTACGAGTACCTATCTTGCGTTTCTTTTGTTACTGCAATAATATCTATTCAGATTTTCCTGTTTGGGGACTAGGTATTTTTCTAATCGACTAAATCGATTGTGATGAAACTCGGTATGGAAATTGTTGGAGACCTAGATTAACACAAAATATTATTTTTAACTCGATATTCCCACTGAATAGAAACTAACGCTGATGCAACTATGAATCTTCGTTTTCAATTTCATTGAGAGGAATAATTTTCAAGGGTTATTCCTTTCGACTCCCGCTTATAGGGGCCGTTAGGAAATTCTTACGTCCTCCACTCAATAATAAGAGTGCGGGGTGGTGGTCCAATCATGGGGCCCATTAAGCGGGAGTCGAAAGGAATAATCCTCTATTTCATTAATTATGTATTCATAATCCGCGTTGAACCACCGCACACTTGGGCCTCCAACTATAGGTCGTGGTTCAACTTTTTAAATAGTTGGACCACGGGACTGTTCAGAGTCCCGTTGGACATTCATGACGCGAAGTCTGAAGATTTAAATTATTTCGTTAAATAACAGAACACGGTTTGTCGAGAAAATATTATTTACACTAAATACGCAATAATAAATGAAAAACCACATTAAACTTAACACAAAAACATAATAAAATAACAAAAGATATTACTAACTAAAACGTTTAAAATAATTAAAAATGTATATTGCATAGCTTTTATCGCGGGCTTTGAGCGCAGCGCCCGAATCAAGAATAAAACCTATCACCCCCGACTCCACCCATCATGTAGCTCGGCCGAGCGTTCGCTTAAGTGTATGTATATGGTACGAAGCTCGCACGATGCAATAGCTTTACCGCGGCAGTCCCCGGGTGCCACACATTTTTTTTTAAATAAAGGAACAACACTGACCGTACGGTCGTATAAAGCCACATCAGCAACATCACGACAGGGCGCTGGCGGTGGCGCAGCACGGTCATACGACGCTTTGGCCATTTTCGTCTTCACATTTATTTTGTTAAATAAGATAATAATATCTTGAACTAAATATATATCTACTTGAATTCGATTACTGAGAAAAAACCTACTAAGTACTAAACTCTGGCAATATACACAAGCCGTGCGAAGCTATGATTTGACGTGAAAGTTGTCAGTGAAAGCGATTTTCCCTATGGCTGAAAGTTTTACTTTCAACACGCTCGTTAGGCACCTTCGGAGTATGAATAATGAAGAGTACCTTTTGTTTTTTGAAGATACCTAGTCCAAAAAAGATGGTTTTGCTTTGTCGGAACTTATTGATTGCAATAGGTTCCGACAAAGCAAAACCATCAACAACAAAATGGCTTGCGTATGACTCTACATCTGAGCTCACGACTCGTGATGGTACCTATACCTCGGTTACGATAAGCATCATGCTTTTTATCAGCCTGTTGTGTCACTAAATAATGCTAAATAGTGATGTCTATATCACGACAGACATTGTCAACAATTTCTGATACTACCGAATACTTACTTAAGTACATTTAACGATCTCTTACTTCGAAACCACTAATATTTCGAAAAAGTAGTCATACAGTAAAATGTTTCCCTTAAAACCACCTTTCATTTGATATATGAATTGTCTTGTTTCATGAGGAGGGCAACATATTCTGTTTATAGCCAAGCATCTGCATTGCATAAGGAAAGACCTTAGTCACCGATATCTACTAATTAACAGAAATGACCTATAACCCCTAAAATAGAAATAATTTTTAAAAGTCATGATACACTAATATATTTCTCTTGAAAAAACTATTATTTGATATAATATGACTCATTACTATTTTATGATACATTACACCAGAATAGAATCAGATGTAGCCATCGTGGCTACATCTGATTCTATTCTGGTGTTAAATATTATAAAGTAAATTCTACAACAGTCTATGCATGTTTTTTGGACTTGAGTCGTGCATTTGACACCCTCAATCACGACCTTATTTGGACGAAAATGCACGGCACAGGGGTCGCTCCTGAGATCGTTGACCTTTTGTCGTTCTGGTACGGCAACCAGACCAACAGCGTCAGATGGGACTCTGAAATCTAAGATAGCTACCGGCTGTCCTGCGGAGTGAGGCAGGGTGGGGTAACCTCTCCTGACCTCTTTAACCTCTATGTAAACGATCTGATCGTGGAGCTGAGCAGCACCCCGGTCGGACTCAAGTTGGATGGCAGGTACGTCAACAACCTGAGCTACGCGGACGACATGGTGCTGCTCAGTCCCACGATCAAAGGACTTCGTAGGCTATTAAGTATATGTGAGAGGTACGCTAAAGAACATGACCTAGTGTATAACAGTAAGAAGACGGAAATGCTTATATTCAGGTCGGGAAGTGGACCCCAATTTGTGCCGGACGTGTATCTTAATGGTGAGGCTGTTAGGGTCGTGGATAGCTTCAAGTACCTTGGCCACATCGTAACTTCTAAATTGACGGACGACGAGGACATTGAACGCCAGAGGCGCGCTTTGTGTGTCGTTGGTAATATGATCGCTAGAAAGTTTAGCAGTGCCGCGTTTGACGTGAGGATAACTTTGTTTAAATCTTTTTGCCAGACTTTTTATACTTGCCAACTTTGGACTGACTATACTAAGAAGTCGCACAGCACCATCAGAGTAGCCTACAACAACATCTTTAGGTATCTGATGGGGCTGTCGCGAAGCTGCAGCGCCTCCGGGGTGTTTGCAGACGCGCGTGTTGATACTTTCAACGCCATCCAACGGAGGCGCATAGCGTCGTTCATGTGCAGGGTTGGCGAGTGTAAAAATAATATTATTCAAAGTCTCGCGGCTCGTCTGCCGCTGACTGCAACGTACCGAAAATGGTTGGCTATTGCCACCTAGGTTTCTATTTGTATTTATGCCTTTTTTTTTATATGGATTTTGTCTGAAATAAAGATTTATTATTATTATTTGTTTGTTATATGTCCTATATCACGGGACTATGGAGTCCCGGACCTTTGGAAGGCATGCGTGGGGCCGAAGCCAACACGTAGAGGCCCTTTACAATAACAAGTTTAATGGCAAAGAATGATGTGGACATCAAACCGGCGATTATCCCTGTCTGCACTATAAAATGCAGCCAAGGACAATCTCCGGTTTGAATAGAACTATTGATAAACTACAGGAGAAAACTACTACATGGGCTATTGTGATGGGATGGTAGTGGACTGGATACTGGGAGACTATGGGTACTATGGCACCTGCCGTAACAATGTTCAACAAACATGTAAAAGTGGCAGGCGGAGACTCGCCAACTCTCAAACTGGGCCACCCTAATCAGCTGAGTAAATTACAGCAAGGGGGCAACAGGGACGAGAGTGGCTTAAAGATAGTGATGCCGCACTGGGTTTTAAACTCAGGTCACGGGCTCCCTGAGGGTCCAGCCTACCTGGCCCACTCACCACTGACGTGCGGCATATATCTTTCGAACGTATTCTTGCGACTCCACTCTGGACGGCCGGTGAAGGCAAGCCAGAGGCGGAGGACCGCTTCCTCGTCATTTTTCACTCCGATCAGCCAACTAAGGCCAGCCGGAGATGAGGAACGGTTGCTTCCCCCTGGAGCACTCGGGAACCGCGGGGTCGCTACTCCCCGACACCTCGCCTCAAGGTGCCCTGCGGGCTTATTATTATTATTATTATTAATACTCCCTAGTGGTGTACGGAGAAAGTTCGCAAGTGTACCGACCACCTACCATTATTAACCTAAAACTTCGAATCCACAACTATTTTGAAAAAGTGGTCATATAATAAAATGTTTTTCTTGAAACCACCTTTCATTTGATATATGCCTCGTTTTATGAGGAGTGCAACATCTGGTTCTAACCAAGCGTTTGTATTGCACAAGGGAAAACCTCAATCACCTATACCTACTACTACTTAGCCTATAACGGCCTATAACTCTAAAAATAAAAATATTTTTTTGAAAGTCATGATACACTGAATTATTCCTCTTGAAATAAACTATTATTTGGTGTATGACTCATTACTGTACGATGGCTACATCTGATTCTATTCTGGTCTTAACACTCCCTAGTGGTGTACAGAGAAAATTCGCAAGTGTACCGATCACCTACCATTATTGACCTATAACTCTGAATCCACAACTATTTTGAAAAAGTGGTCTTAAAATAAAATGTTTTTCTTGAAACCACCTTTCATTTGATATATGCCTCGTTTCATGAGGAGACCAACATCTGATTCTAATCAAGCTTTTGCATTGCACAAGAGAAGACCTCAGACACCTATACCTACTACTTAGCATAAATGGCCTATAACTCTAAAAATAAAAATAATTTTAAAAAATATCATACAATATATTATTTCTTTTGAAATAACCTATCATTTGATATATGACTCATTGCTATACGATGGCTACATTTGATTATATTAAGGCGTCAATACTCCCTACTGGTGTACGGAGAGTGAATCGACCACCTATCATTAATGACCTATAACTCCGATCTCACAACTAATTTGAAAAAGTGGTCATACAATAAAATGTTCCTCTTGAAACCACCTTTCATTTGATATATGACTCGTTTCATGAGGCCTCCAGGCCCAAGCTCTGTACATTTTTTCCCATTCTCCTTTTTGATATGTATTTTACAGCATTTAACGCCGTTAATAATTTGAAAGGCAGGTAAGTACCGACACCAGATTTAGCCGGAGAGTTCCAATCTCCGCCTCCGACGGCCATAAACAGCTTCCTGTCGACGTGACATTGTTTTACTACATTTACTCGACTTTCAATAATGGTAGTTATGATTTACGACACCTAAAAACCGGCCAAGTGCGAGTCAGATACGAGGTTCCATACCATTATATTCTGTTTTTAGTATTTGTTGTTATAGCGGCAACAGAGATACAGAATCTGTGAAAATTTCAACTGTCTAGCTATCACGCCTGGTGACAGACAGACGGACAGTGGAGTCTTAGTAAAGAGGGTTCCGTTTAAGGCGCTCTTCCAGTACCGTGTGTAGGTATTCACATTACCTTAGCCCCCGCTCTCAAAGACGTAGCGTGCTGCGTGCTAACTGTTATATTTGATCGATATGCAAAACATTTTAGCATTATTATCGACAAATATAGTTCCTAGAGGTCAAACCTATCATTTGATTCATTTTTAGAAACAAACGTTAACTATTTTTGAATAAAACCCGATAAACGATCTAATAATTCTCTGTTGTCTAACATTTTTTTTATCGAACGATTTGTTCATATCATGTTTTCAACCACAATAAACAAAAATACGGTTATTAAACTACAATATCCATTTATATCCAAATAACAAAAAAATGTATTTCATTACTTAGAGTTGCTTAAACAAAGGTCGATTTTGGAGTTAAAAATACTTGTACTTGTTTAAGTACTGTTTTCCGCAACTAGGCTTCTATGATTCAGTCCTTTTTGTGTGACGATGGAGTAGACTATGTCCAGCACCTATACTACCCTCCAACTCAGTCGACCGTGAGGAAAGAACTAGTCTGGAGACTACAAGCCGCGGATGTCGTTACGATTTACCATAAGAGCAATTTTTCATAAGAATTGGTTCACGGCCGGCCGGGATTCAAACCCACAACCTTCGGAATCAAAGTACCACTAGACCATCACAGCTCCTTAAAGAATCGATTATTTCCCATTTGAAAGCCTAACTCAATCGATATCTTTGAACCCATCTGTGTAAAGAGGTAGCCTGAAAGCTCACACATACTTCCAAACTCTATATTATCTATCATCATCGTTATCTGGTCGCGACCGATAGCTACTATCCAAAATAAAGCTCAATAAAGTCACTTCCTAATGGTTAGGGAGCTCCCCATGTCATAAGTGACGATATTGGTACTGCTGTGGTACTTGTTGTTGGAAGTGCTTTCGCTTGGTTATGGTTTTTAACCCCCGACGCAAAAACGACGGGGTGTTATAAGTTTGACGTGTCTCTCTCTGTGTGTGTGTGGGTGTGGTGTGTGGGTGTGTGTATGTGTGGGTGTGTGTGTGTGTCTGTGGCATCGTAGCTCCCGAACGGATGAACCGATTTCAATTTAGTTTTTTTTTTCAAATAATGATTGCGAGGCAATACTTCATCATCATCCGAACGATGTTCCCGGTTGTATCCCTCTCCGGAGCCCGGTGTCCGCTTTCCTACTTTTACGCCTCCACTTCGCACGATCTTCGGCATCCTGGTTAGTAAGGCAATTTTCACGCACATCACCTTTAACGACATCACGCCAGCACTTCTTGGGTCTACCCAGTCTGCCACGACCTGGCAGAGGCGCCATGGCAAGACATTTGTTTCCCCGTGATCCCCGGGTGCCGCTAAAATAGCAGACAATCAAGCGGTGGTAGGCCTTCCCCGGCAGCTTGTAACACCACCCCCTGGACAAACTCATGGTGGCAAGTTACTTGTTACGATTGCAAAAAATACCCTCTAAGTAGGTCAAAATAACGACAAACTCTGGTTTTTGACAAAAAAGAACTGATTTTGAGGGATTTTTGTAATCGAAATACAAATGCAGATATCACAATGTAATTTAAACTGTTATTTACGAGATAGATAGATAATTTATTTGTACCACACAGGAAGAAACAGAACACGATACACACAAAGTAAAGTAATAGCTAGAAAGTATAAGCACAAATGTGCGGCCTTATCGCTGAAAGCGATTTCTTCCAGGCAACCTTTGGATGGAAAAGAACTTATTCAGCTTCTATGGTAGGTTGGTACGAGAATTGGCCTTGACATGAGGACAAATGAAAGTCTATTTCAAAAAATGTATGTTTCTTTCTTCGTTGTATAATGTTACCTATTTCTTTGTGTGTGTTTAATTTTAAAGTTGTCGTGTGCCTGCACCGAATAAATGTTTTTCTTTCTTTCTTTCTATTTTAAATCAAAGCAGTCGGTACCAACATAGTCACTCGAATCATAGTGAGCTCCCCGACAAGTATAAATACTTATCTTTCAACTGACGTAAAAGATAACAATAACGGTCGAACATATGATATCATATCGACTTGTGAGAAATTCATTCATTCACAACTTATGCAGTTCAGTTTATTTATTTGCGTAAAAGTTGGTACATTAATAAGAACTTATAAAATACTAGCTGCGCCCCGCGGTTTCACCCACGTAAGTCCCGATCCCGTGGGAATGTCGGGATAAAAAGTAGCCTATGTGCTAAACCAAGTCTCCAGCTATGTAGATACTGAGTTTTATCGCAATCGGTCCAGTCGTTTTTGCGTGAAGGAGTAACAAACATACACACACAAACTTTCACATTTATAATATTAGTAGGATATAAAGGGGAAAGATTTTATTTGTTAGTAGGATTATCTATATGTATATAAAAGAAAGTCGTGTTAGTTACACCACTTATAACTCAAGAACGGCAGAACAGATTTGGGTGAAAATTGGTAGGAAGGTAGCTTAGAGCCAGGAGACGGACATAAGATACTTTTTTATCCCAATATGCCCACGGGATCGGGACTTACGCGGGTGAAACCGCGGGGCGCAACTAGTTATCCATATAGGTAGGTACTATCTGTACAACATGACGACCCAGTTAGCACAATGGTCACCTTGCCGGACTGCCAAACACAGGGTTGCGGGTTCGATTTCTGCCTTATACATGTATTTATACTTAGCTATTTGTCTGTGGTCTGGTTGTTTCTATCTGTATATATAAAAATCTTGTGTCACGATGTATGTTCCCAATAAACTCCAAAACTACTGAACCGATTTCAAATCAAATGTTCACATGTACCCGTATTTTGGTCTAACTTACTGGATAGGATAGTTATTCTCAATTATTCGCTTATGTCGTGAATGTAAACGAATAAAATGTACCAATTAATGGTTTCTTAAGCAAGTGTTTATTTACTGTTTAGTTTTATGAAGTTCTCATAGATGGCGGTGTACGTTGATTCATCGATAAAAATCTTCAATATTGTTTGACATCTAGGTTGCAAATACACCCAATAGATGGCGCTGTGTTTGGGACTTACGCGGGTGAAATCGCGGGGCGAAGCTAGTGTATTATAAGTATTTACAAAAGTATATAAATAGTACAAGAGTTGTCTAGCACCCATAACACAAGTGTAGTTACTTAGCTTGGGGGGCTAGATGGCGATGTGTGGAATGTCCCGCAATATTTATTTATACTTTAAAATTCGGAACTGGGAATCGAACCTGTTAAAGAATGATGCCATGGCAATACTTCAACATATACACAAATATAGAAAATAATATTCTCTGTTTTCCTAGATTGCAATGATAGTATTGCGTGAACTAGATGTGGAAAAAAGGTATTTGCATTTAAAGTCACGTGTTTTACATTTCCTTCATCAGCATCTGACGCCATTACACATATAGGAACTTCAAGAACCTAACCTCCTTGTAAACATGGCATTTTTGGTCGAAGTTTTGACATTACTCATTGCTAAAACAATAAACAGCCTATAGGGAGTTTTGGCGGGAACGAGTTAACAACATGTCGTGCTGCAGTTTTATTTTCATGAAACTTAGTTGTAACCCGAGTTGAATTGTATAATTCTGGTGGAATGTTATTCAATTTAGTTCTGTGAAAGTGCACAAGTGTAGTGAAAGTAAAAATCAGTGTCAAACATGCAGTTTTCACGTTGCCTTCAAATCTCCTATTAAGGTTATGGTTAACTTGCCACCGCTTTACTATAGCCCCTGACTTGACGGACTATGACGACTTTGACCGTTTTAAAACTCTAGGCCCGATTTATGAAAAATCGGGTCATAATTTAGTGAAAAATATAACTTGACACTGGCTAAATGCACAAGCCGTGCGAAGCCATAATTTATAGAAAAAAAAACATTCTATATTTTTGTAGTAATCTATAGTGTTGCTAATATAGATTAATTCCTTGAAACAAATATAGTAAAGCAAATTAAAGGAAACAGCTCATTTTTGTAGTCGCATTTTTGTGATCAAATTTCGTTTGCTGCAAACTAGCATCACCTCGCGGTTTAAAAAGTTAAATGCTACTTTTTGGAACTTAGTTCATGTTGGCATGGACACCTAGCCCAGAAAAAATGTTACGCGTTACGAAAAAATTGTGTAACGAAAGACCGTAAGATAAACTTTAACCCACTTATTCCAAAACGAGGTTTAAAAATAGTCCAAGATGTGGATTTTGATTTAAACCTTAGATTTAGATACAGATTTACTCGTGAACTATAGTCTAAACACTATCCCTATAGATTATATAGGGAATTATAGTCTAAACACTATCCTAAAAACACCGAGAACTTCTTTAGAAACAGTCCTTCCTTCATGTTAGAAACATAGATGAATGATTACAATTTTATGTTCATTCTTAGGAGTCGATTGATCGTTATAAAAGATTATTTTCAATGGCAATGAAACTTGTTTGAAGGACCTCCCATGCAGCCCTCATGTTGGTGTCACTTCCTTTCTCCGCTGGCTTAGCGATCAGAACTGCTGTTGGACTAGTGGTAGATACCTCGACTTCCATTCCTAAGATCGTGGGTTCGAGCCCCGGCCGTGCACTAATGCATTTTTAACACGCTTTTATTAGCTTCACCTGTATGTTTGTATGTATGTTTGTATGTGTTTGTATGTATGTATGTTTGTATGTATGTTTGTATGTATGGTTGTATGTATGTTTGTATGTATGTTTGTATGTATGTTTGTATGTATGTTTGTATGTATGTTTGTATGTATGTTTGTATGTATGTTTGTATGTATGTTTGTATGTATGTTTGTATGTATGTTTGTATGTATGTTTGTATGTATGTTTGTATGTATGTTTGTATGTATGTTTGTATGTATGTTTGTATGTATGTTTGTATGTATGTTTGTATGTATGTTTGTATGTTTGTATGTATGTATGTTTGTATGTATGTTTGTATGTATGTTTGTATGTATGTTTGTATGTATGTTTGTATGTATGTTTGTATGTATGTTTGTATGTATGTTTGTATGTATGTTTGTATGTATGTTTGTATGTATGTTTGTATGTATGTATGTTTGTAGGTATGTATGTTTGTAACCGACTGTAGGACAAAATCGAGCTCAAAGGAGCTCGATTTTGTCCTACTTTGTTCTCAATAATGTGCGCTCACATTGCTTTTACAATAAAGGAAAAAGTCGTGATGAAACCTGCGGTTGTCACCAGACGTAGGTACTTGTATACAGGCTGTTTTTCCGCCATTGGACCCTTTTTAATTGGGTCCTTTTTGCGTGAGGATGGAGTAGGCTTGCCCAGCACCTACTACCATCTCAGCTTACTCAACCATGACCAGAGAGAACTTGTCAATACTTCTGGAGCCAACAAAGCCGCGGGTTTCATCACGATGTTTTCCTTCACCGTAAGAGCAATGTCAATTAGTGCACATAATTTTTTCTTAAGAAAAATACATCGGTCACGGCCGGCTGGGATTCGAACCTACAACCTTCAGAATAAAAGTCGACTCCAGACGTATGTACGGGTTCTTTCCTCTAGACACGGTCGATTGAGCTGAGAGGGTGAATAAATGTCCCAGGCACTACATCGCCCCAGAGAGAAGTGCATACTGTTAATCTAAATACGTCACAGATACTAGGTTCGAATACGTATAGTCTAGACCTTACTTTATAATAAAAAGAATATAATTGGACAGTTCATTCAACTTATTTTAATACTAAATATCAATGAACTTATGTTTTTTGACAAACGCGTAATAGTTCAAAACCAGAATTTTAATTGTTCATCGAAATCTATAGTGATAATATAAAGAGGAAAGATTTTATTGGTTTTTTTCTTGCATTGAATATGCTGCGAAATTACTACCGATTTTGATGAAACTTAGCATGAAGATACATTGATTTATTGACAGTAACATCGAATAATTGTTACCCCGATATTCCCACGGGAACGAGAGTAACGCGAGTGAAATTGAGGATCGATGCTAAGTGTCCATTTAAAAACGTTAACTTTCCCAAGATCATAAATTATATGACGATCGGCGCGGGCGCGACGATAAAATATTTGCACTTTAAATAAAATTAATACATATTCAAATCAATACAATTTCTCTTTAACCGATTACAAAGACAGGGTTTTGTTTTTCGCGCCTATCTATACATATATAATGCTTTGTCCTAAATGACTGACTGACTGACGGATCAACGCACAGCCTAAACCGCTGATCGTAGAGACCTAAAACTTGGAGGGTGTGTTCTTTGTATGACGTAGGCATCCGATAAGAAAGGATTTTAAGAAATTCCACCCCTAAGGGGATGAAAAGGGGGGGCAAAGTTTGTATGGGACAACGTGATTCCTTGGTCCAATCGACTTCTACGCGGACGAAGTCGCGGGCAAAAGGTAATCTATATCTATAATTAGACCCTTTCAATAAAAAAAAGAATTTTCCAAATCGGTCCAGGCGTTTTCGAGTAATCGGCGAACATACATAAAATATAAATATATATATACGCGACGAATTGAGAACCTCCTCCTTTTGTTTGAAGTCGATTAAAAATCAATGCCACTTTTCGTTGTAATTTTATAACTCAAGAACGAGCTCACCTATCTAAACCAAATGCTTAAGCTTTGTTCGGACTATTTAGTAGATGGTTTTTGTGAAGTTTGCGCAAAATCGGTCGAGCGTCGAGCGGTTCTTCATTTATCACATTTTTTGTAACAAATCAATTCAATAAGTGGCGGATCATTTTGTTAATTGCGTATAGATATAAATAAAATAAATAAATAAATATTGCAGAACATTCCACACATCGCCATCTAGCCCCAAGCTAAGTAACTACACTTGTGTTATGGGTGCTAGACAACTCATATACTACTTATATACTTTTCTTTTGTAAATATATATGTACTTATAATATATAGAAACAACCAGACTACAGACAAATATCTAAGCATAAATACTTATCTGAGGCAGGAATCGAACCCGCAACCATTGAACTACAATTACTAGCGTATTTTCACATGTCTCTGCCCGCAACAATGTGTTTGGCAGTCCGGCATGGTGACCATTGTGCCAACTGGGTCGTCAAATATATTTATATATATTTTTTTTTTTAGTCAATATATATTTTTGTATATGGCAAAACAACGTTTGCCGGGACAACTAGCCTTTGTATGTTTGTTTGTTTGTTTGTAATATACTTTATTCCTCCATATCTTCCAAAGCACTAAAAGAATCTCATTAATTATTTTTAAATTACTATCGATAGATAGCGTTCTAATCTAATTCACAGTCAAGATTTTTGTTTCTTTTTGCATGTTGTGTCCCATTTCTGGGCAAAAGCCTTTACATTTGTCCCGATTTCCAGCTATTTTTGGCCATTCGTCGCGCCATCGTCTTTTGAAGCAAATGTAGGTACTTCCTATTCGACTGTTATTAAAAACAGTAAGTAACTTTATGTGTCTAGAAGCTTCTCCGTTTTTTTGAAGACCATAGAGGTATCATAGACGATTAAAAATAAAGTAGGCGACGTGTTCCAATTTCGAAACGAATTTGACAGCAATTGCTATCGCTTATTGTTTGAAGGTTACGTGATAGGTGACCTATTTTGTTTTTTCTTACACCAAAGAGAGTAGAGATGTTTTGGCGGGAACGAGCCAAAATGTCGGTTACTGCAGTTTTATAAAAAGTTACGCGAAGAAATTGCTACCAACAAGGTTATTATTTATTTACAGTAAAGTAGCCACCCCTTCACTTTTGACCCCTGACTTAACGAATTATGACGATTTTGACTGGATTAAAAAATACTTTGAGCCGGATTCCTGAAAATCGAGTCATGCAAAATATTATTTGATAGTGGCTACATGCAATTAATTTAAAAAAAATTTACCATGGAACTTTTTTTAGTACATTTTTTCGAACGGCCATAGCCAAGAAGGTTAGAAAAGGCCATGGCCGACGTGATTTGGGCTAGTTTCTTATAATTTCGAGCCTATCCGGTATTCCATCCATCCCTTTACAGCAAAAAACTTTATTTTGGCATTTGTCTATACTTTCGTTGATTTAAAATAGGCAAAGTTACCAAAAAAATTAAAATTAGAATATTTACAATATTTTGAACTTTAATCAATCGGAATAAAGGTTAATAAAATTTAAAAAAAATTAGAAACAAAGTTCGTTAAATCATATGGTCAAGTTACAAAACTAAACAAGCTAAATTCACTTCTATTTCACCATAATAAAGTCTAAATTACATAAAATTGTAAAGGAATGACCATATGATTTCAGTTGAATTGAATACTTGTTTGTGTGTTGTTACTGGAACTGTATTTTATTTGTTATACTAATTTGATCTTTATTTATAGACGATAGAGTCCTTTTTAAAATATTAGATTTTTGTTAGTGTGAGTGGAACAGGATCTGTTTCCCATATGATTTTTGTGTTACATTCCTTTATTACATATGTGTTAGAAATAAGACTCTATTCCAAAGAAATAAGAGTTATTATGAAGTGTAATTGAAATATAAAACGTTGGTCTAGGGTGGGGTCAAACGGGCCCCATTTTCAAAATATGTTGCTAGATACAAAAAAAGAAAAATTACTAAAAAATTCCAAAACTTAACAAAAAATAAAAATTAATTAGAAATTGGGTTAGCTCTATCAGCGGGGTTCGTGGAATGTTTCATATTACGTCAAATCGACACAAAGAAAAAAATAAAACTAGACAGAACTTATTACGGTTCAAAAACTGCGGATTTTTACCAGATTTGATTGAACTATATTATGGACGGTATTTTTTAATTGTGATGTGTATAATATGTGCTTTTAATTTTTTATTTTTATTTGTGAAATTCAATTTTTATTTGCTAAATAAATAAAAAATCCTTATCAAAATAACAAAAAAACTATATTATTTAGTCTTGGATTGGTTGGACTTTATGTCCTGGATTGGACTATAGTACGTACATTAATGGGTTAAATAAACATCTTAATATCTGCCGAAATAACTTTCGGCAGATCAAACAGATTGCTAAATTGCAATCGATGTTTTTATAAGACAATTATATCTAGAACTCTTTGATATATTACGTTTTTATCTGAATGTCCTACTTCCATAGTAAGGTCATCTCAGGCCAATGGATTCTGGCCACTTTGATGTGACTTATTAATTTAAATTAGTTTCAAAAAGCTTTAAAATATTTAAATGAGTTTATATTTCCAGATTATTAGCGTTGGGTTGTCAAATCAAGCACTAAAATTATCTTAAATAGACCAGGGTTGCCAATTCTCAAAATAGGATTATTCTAGGTACTCAAAATAAATCTTCCATATCATATCCATAAAATCTAAGTGAATTACATATTCGATAGTCTTGCTGTTTTGGCCAATAAAAGCAAATAATAATGTTTGTGAATTTATACAACTCGTTATATTACAAAAAAAAAACTTTAAAAATGCGATGAATTATATATTTTTTTAAATATTTCCATAGTTTGTGACAACAGTCCCGCTGTCTTACAAAAAAACTACCAATTTAGTAAGATTCTAAAATCCCGCTATTCCAGATCCGGACACTAGCAACACTGGGAACAAAACGGTCATTCGCGCGCCTGCACTCTCCCGCCCCGCTCAGTCGAAAAACGGCGGCCGGTCGCGGTGTTTCGTGCGACGCTATAATTTTCGAATAAAAACTTGTGATAAACAAAAAGACTGAATTAAACTATGAACTATTATTAATAGCTAATAATTTCGTGCAAAATGTGGGGTGAATCGAGCGATCTGTGTGAGATAAACTGCCAGTGTTCTGGGTAAGTTTTTTTTTAATCAATTTCAGCCGGTATCAATGTTATTCTTATAATTTTCCCTTTAAAATTCTCACTTTAGACCACGAAAAAGGCTTAATTTACCTAGTTCTTGAATTTAAGAACACAGTCTAAGCTAAAAACTCACTAAATTATGGAAGTTTCAGTAAAAAATGGCGATAAGAAAGTTTTAGGTTAGAAAGGGGTTCCAAAGTTTTTCTCATGAACTTTTTGCTGTTTATTGCATAAATAACTTACCTATGCCTTCAACCAACCGTAAAAGATAGTTCACCTTGAATTTTTATTGACCACACGATCCATATTTTTTGCGGTAACCATAAATTATGACGTCAGATGGAAAAAAAGATTAGAGACATCGGATTTTCAAAGTAGGTAGGTATAATAAGTAAATAGGTATTTAAGTCGTAATACGGTCATAATAGTCTCCGTCCAATTTAAATAAAGTAAAGGGTAAGGATGTAGCTTATAAGGTACTAGCAGCGCCTCGCGGTTTCACCCGCGTAACTCCCAATCCCGTGGGAATATCGGGATAAAAAGTAGCCTATGTTATTCCCAATGAATCAATGTATCCTCATACCAAGTTTCATCTAAATCGGTCCAGTAGTTTCGGAGCCTATTCGTTACAAACAAAAAAACAAACAAATCCTTCCTCTTGATAATATTAGTATAGAATAATAAGGCCTTTTAGCACTCTGCCCTCAAAAATGTTTCTTAGCTAAACTTTAGTTACAATTCTGTCTTACATTGACATTTTCTCGCTGACGCAAAATAACTCCACGGCGAGGTTTCGTTTAAGATCGTCACTGAGAAAAAAAAGTAAAGATTTTCCTATTTTATACTGGCTCTATGAATAAATCGCATGAAGCCAAATCTTGAAGGGAAAAACCGGCATCAGTACGTTTTTTTCTGCCTAATCATGCGTTTAAAAACTGCTTTAACTTTTTTACCTAATTAAATGGGTACCTGCCTACGTAGAGTGCGTGCCAGATAAAAGTCTGCGCGCGAACTGATGTCAAGTGTTATATGCGTGAGGTATTCCAAGATGTACAAAAACATTTTTAGGGTTCCCTACCCAAAGGGTAAAAACGGGACCCTTTTACTGACACTCCACTGTCCGTCTGTCTGTAACCAGGCTGTATCTCATGAACCGTGATAGCTAGACAGATGAAATTTTCAAAGATTATGTATTTCCGTTGCCGCTATAACAACAAATACTAAAAAGAGAATATAACGGTACGAAACCATCGTACGCGAGTACGACTCGCACTTTTTTTTTTAAATTATAAGTCCCACTGCTATTGCAGTACTGCTGTTTCTTTTTGAAATGCCTTCTTTTGCTATAGTACCTACCTACAAAATAAGTCAATGCGCGATTGTCAACTGTACTCATACTTTTTTTATAATTATGTGAGAATGAAAAGCTCCGTTTCAGAAGTTAAGGAAAATGACGTAGTTTGCAAAACGTCGGCATATTAAAAAGTATTTATGATGGCAAAACGACTTACTAGAAAAATGTAAAATTGTCAACGATATACGAGACCGGGTAGAGTTGGGATTTTTTGTTAGGTAATTTAAAAACTTTATTCTTACTATGTCCCACCTCTATAGATTCCCAATTCTACAGATTTTCTCATGCCTACAGTATCCTATTTTTACAGATGCCTATTTCTACAGATTTCCATTTTACATTTGTGGGTTTTGTCGTCAAAAGACATGTGGTTCTAGATTACATCTGGAATGCTGTAGACGTTCCATTATAAAAAATGACTCCGAACGATGCCGATGTTTTTAAATCGGGTAGAGATGGGACGAAGCCGAAAGCGCTCCCGACCGCGTGCACACAGATCGGGCCCGCAGTCCACCAACTTTTAAATCAGGTAGAGATGGGACGAAGCCGAAAGCGCCCCCAACCGCGCGCGCACAGTTCAATCACGTACTCTACCAAGTAAGATGTTACGTCACTTATAACCGTGGCCTTCTTGACTTAGATAGAGGTCAGTGATCGCTCGGTGTTCAACTGCCAAAAGAAAGATCTTGTTTTCATTTCGTTTCGGAGGAAAGTGAAATTATTATTAATTTGCTTTCTAAGTCTGCAGTTATTCTCAAGCGTTATTCGGCGGGAACGAAAAAAAAACGAGATGAAAAAAAAGTTTTTTTTTTAGGTTTTTTTAGTTGTGTCTATTTTGTATGAGGATGGAGTACTTAGACAACGTCCAGCACCTATACCATCCCCTCAGCTCAGTCGACCGTGTCCAGAGGAAAGAACTAGTCAATACGTCTGAAGACAACTAAGCCGGGGGTTTCATCATGTTTTCCCTCAAGTCAATTAGTGCACGGCCGGGAGGTATTCGATTGAACCGACGACCTTCGATACGAAAGGCCAGCACACCGGTGTATAGTGCAGACACCCGGCGTCACTCGGACCGTGACGCGCCCGTTAACGTCTACACATGGGATTTACGTTAAACTACGTTTGCATTGATAATGTTTCACTCGAGTACTCCCCCCTAAGAACTAGTCCTTGTAAGAATTAATGCTTTTAAAAATTTGTCCTTTTAAGATTTACCTAGGCCTTTCTACGAACTAGGTTTTTAGGAATTAGCCATTTTAAAAACCTAGTCCTGTTAAGAATTAGTCCTTTTTCAAGCTGTTAGGCATTTTAAGAATTAGGTATTTATCAAATTGTGTATTAGTGTAGATAGTACAGTACAGTCGCCGTCGACCCTTAATTTTAACTACTAAGCACCACCACCGCTCTATATATAAAAAGAAAAAAAAACAACAATTGAAGCCATAATGTGCGGTTGTCTATGCTCCTCCACAATGGACCCGTATCTTTGAATCTGGAACATGGTTTTTGCTTTTAAATTGTTTTTGAATTTAGAATCTCATAATAATTTTGTAATCAACCTACTTTGTGTCACAAGGGAGTAAAACATAAGATTCTATTACCACAACAAAAGTTTCCTAAAAATAAAGTTTTTAAAAGATGGGAATTTTAAGTTATTTAAAATGAATTAAAGATATTTAGAAATTAAATGGCGGAAGTGACGTCATAAATACTTTTTAATTTGTAACGTATTTTGCTAATCTAACCTCTTTTATTTCTTTTATTAGGTTATGTTATATCGTATAAATACTTGTTTAAGAGGAAAGGGTACCGGGCGCTCTCTCCATACACACGTAGTCGACTGTCGACTGTTGACTGCTCCTCCCTGGATAATGACACTAGAGCAAATATTTTTGTGCCATTAAACCTATAACTGCCATGACCATGCCCTGTGACGTGTTTTTTCATTTCTCCATCAGCATCTGACGCCATTTCACAATATATGACACAAGAATTATCCAAAAATATCATGGAACCTCTTTATTTTAAAGCTGGTTAAACAAATATCCAATAGAACAATGTAATCAGTCACCTTTTGTAACAAACCCGCGACCCTCGGGTTGAAACACCGCCATTTTCAGCACCTGCTTCAATCCGAGGGTGTTTAATTGTTCATCTATTAGCTAAATGATACTCTATTGTCATTGATAGAGAGTCCTATATTCAATGGGGAGTAGGGTTTTGATATCGATTAATGCGCGTACGCTGCGCGGAGTTTTTGATTCGCGGATTTTTCGTTTTAGCCAACTTTGTAAAAGGAAGTAAAGATAAAATTCTTTAAAACAATAAAAAAATCGATGGTGACACACGGACAGACAGACGGACAAGAGATTGATATAAGGGTTTATTTTTTTACCTTTTGAGGTATGGAACCATAAAAAAGGATAGTTTATAAAAAATACGTGACCACGGCAGTTGTAACTCTGCCGAAACGTCATCTTTATAATAAAATTATAAAGCTGAAGAGTTTGTTTGTTCGAATTGAATAGGCTCCAAAACTACTGGACCGATTTAGATGAAACTTGTTATGAGGATACATTGATTAATTGACAGTAACTTATGGTACTTTTATCCCGATACTTCCACGGGATCGGGAGGTACGCGGGCGAAGCTAGTCTATACATGCAAAATGCATTGTCCTGACTGACTGACTGACTGACGGATCAACGCACAGCCTAAACCGCTGATCGTAGAGACCTGAAACTTGGAGGGTGTGTTCTTTGTATGACGTAGGCATCTGATAAGAAAGGATTTTCCGAAATTCTATCCCTTAGGGAGTGAAAAAGGGGGGCAAAGTTTGTATGGGAAAACGTGATTACTTGGTCTATTTTCGATTTCTACGGGGACGAAGTCGCGGGCAAAAGCTAGTCCTTTATAACCTTACGGTACGCCTACAAAAGAGCCCCAGTATAGGGAAGTGATGCGTACGCGCACGATTGGAAGCCAGCCACCCCTCGGCGGTCGTTCACCTCACCAGATGTGCCATCGCGGGTGCCCCTCGCTCCGTGAGGGCGAAGCCCTAACATAGTAGAATTTATATTAGGTAACTATTGATTATTTTGATGTGTAAATTTCTTTTAGCGCGGCGGTACGCATATTTTTAAATGAGATAAAAAAATGTTCTTTTACATTTTTTATAAGTTTTCACTTCTGTCGGCACTCCCGGAGTGCAATCGTTTTTTTATATGTAGCTTTTACCGCGTAGGAGAACTATTTTTTTTTAAAACAAGGCTGTATAGGATAAAAGCTCTTTGCCTTCCTCTTGGGAATAAACAAAAAAACCAGCATAATCACATCAGATTTTTTTAAGGTCGTAAAAAAGACTAAATGCTCTATCTTCCTTCCTTTTCTTGGAAATAAACAAAAAATAAGCAAAAAAAAAAAGGTATATTTTTCTTCTGTTCTTTTAGAAACAACTGTAATTGACTATAGCACTCTTCAATCAAGTAAATCTGTAGAAATAGAGAGCTTCCTTATCATAAGTGACTGTGTTTGGTACCGTCTGTTTGGTATGTGATATTATTGTTGGTAGTGCTCCAAGTTGACTGGTTATGGTTTTCGAATTTCATCAGGTCTAAATAAGAATCAAGAATTTTATTGTTAAAGGATGTACGGTCGGGTGCATATTTGCAGACCCACCGTAGAGCTCCAAAACGGCTGTTTTAAGAATGTTTTCAACACAAGCAAGACCTGCTTTAGTTGAAGTTTTATTGAAAAAATTTTATAATTAAAACATTCCAAAAATAGTATTTTTTGAACTCTACCGAGGGCTGCAATTATGCAGCCGATTGTACATTGAGGTCTGACAAGTTGTCATAGGTCAATAGGTAAGTGGTTGTCAGTGACAACCACTTACCTATTACAGGCATACAATAATAATAGGTTGACTCTCAACATCTTCCGTAACGGATCCCGGATCTCGACGGACCCCCTGTTGAAAGCTTTTTCACTCTCATCGTCCCTCTGGATTAGGAGGGACGATAAGAGCTAATTTTAAAATTAGATCGGATGGCCTCGCAGATCTCCTATGCTCCGGCAGGGGAGACGTTAACAGATGAACTGTAAAGATTTGTCCAATCTCATCGTATACCCTAGTCCAACGCACAATGGCTTAAATAAAGAGGCTAAGTGCTGAAACAGCCCCGTAAAACTAAACCCTAGTCCAAGGAAAACAAAAGACTATCTAAAAAAAGATGATCGAAATTATTTAGATTTAAAAAACTTGCCTTACAGCTTACAGCTATAGTAAAGGAGGGGTCGTTTATAAACAGTCAATTCGTGACTGGTCCAATTTAGTTGAGCAATATATTCGTTGAGCTACAGGGCATAACATGTTCAGTAATACAAATTATGTCCTACTGCTCAACTGCGGAACTATGGGCAAGTTGCGAATCTTAGACACACCAGATATACCGTTCAAGCCGACGGTACCATTATTCAGTCAAATCGTATAGGCAGCTCCCTAACTAGAACTAAACGCAGGCTAGAATGTAGACCATACTTAGATAGACCACTACGTAACCCGTTTTTCTCTAACCACCTATTATTTGCTTACAAAAACCGTGAGAATATAGAATTGTGATTTTTTTTAAATGATTTAAAAAAAAGAGTCCTAAATATTTTTTTATTATATGAGGATTTAAAAAACAGGGTAAATACATAATAAAATAAGGGACCTGCGGGTAATAAGGGCCACTAAAAAGGTTTTCTAAAAACCTTGATATTAGTTAAGAAAATGAACAAATTAATGAAGATATATTGTAATTTTTTATTTATTCAATTAATTATCAAAATTACATAATATAAACACACAAATTCAAAATAAGGTACATCAAATCAAATTACACAAAATAAAAAACAAAAAATAATATTAATAATCACAAAATAATTTAAAAGACGCTATAATTAATATAAAATTAAAATTAAAAATCAACCTAGGCCTTAACAAATTAATTGTTTTTCAGATTGACAAAAGCAAATCTATATATATAAAAGAAAGTCGTGTTAGTTACACCACTTATAACTCAAGAATGGCAGAACAGATTTGGGTGAAAATTGGTAGGGAGGTAGCTTAGAGCCAGGAGACGGACATAAGATACTTTTTATCCCAATATGCCCATGGGATCGGGACTTACGCGGGTGAAACCGCGGGGCGCAGCTAGTATTTATTTAATAATTTTTCCTATTTTTGGTCCAAATATTTAGTTTTAAATTAAAGTGGCAGGTTACCCGCAGATACCTTACATTAAAACGAATTAAAAGTCAAATTTCTTTATTAATTTCGGATCATACAATTTGCATGTCATCACTTTAAATAGTCTTAAAAACTAAGTTAGGATGTGTGCCTTCAGAATGCGTCCACCAATGAGAGGAACGCACAAGATAATCATGGGGACAAATAAATACATACATAACATTAAAATACACGAAGCTGGGCTATTTTATAATGAAATAGGTAAAAAATAAGATATCTCTTGGCTATCGCACAGCGTCCGTCGCCTAGACCTGCCTGTGGTACATTAAATACTCATTAGTATTAAAGCAATGACACCTACTAAGGTATTGTATAGAAATCACATCGGGACTCGTTTTTAGGGTTCCGTAAGACAAGTTCAATATTTGAAAAAATCGCACAAATTGAAACTCACAATGATTTTATTATTTAGTAGCTGCGCTCCGCGATTTCACCCTCGTAAGCCTGGATCCCGTGGGAATATCAAAATGAAAAGTAGCCCATAGCCTTCCTCGATAAATGGACTATCCAACACAAAAAAAAATTTCAATTCGAACCAGTAGTTTTTGAGATTAGCGCGTCCAAACAAACAATTACTAAAGACTAGCTTCGCCCATCAGTTTTACCCGTCTCTTAAAAAGTTATATTAAAATCCTATAAACACAGGATACTTAATAGGAACCCCCATGCGAAGTAAAAAAAAAAGTTTCAGACTTCGTAAGGGGTAAATATTGCAGGACATTCCACACATCGCCATCTAGCTCCAAGCTAAGTAACTACACTTGTGTTATGGGTGCTAGACAACTCATATACTATTTATATACTTTTGTAAATAAAATATATACTTATAGCAACCAGACCACAGACAAATATCTAAGCATAAATACATGTCTGAGGTTGACAAATGATGAAAAAAACTCAAGTAATCCTTTAGAGTTTTTGTTAATGTACAGAACCCTTCCGTGGTTAGAACCGGCTCGCTCCTCGCCGAACCACAGTAATTTCCTCTAAGGATGTCATTAAGTTTTTCTCCTCGTCCCTAGAATCTATATTCTTTTTGTAAAGCCTTTGGGTTCAACGTTGTACCATTTTATATAATAGAATAGTTTATGTTAGAAATATTGCGGGGTGGGGCGGGGCGGGTTGCCATGGCAACTATGTACTAGGTTTCAGTTAGTACTACTTAGTACTAAGTAACAGTCACATTTCTAGTACTAAATATAAAAACAATTGACGACCTAGTTAGCACAATGGTCACCATGCCGGACTGCCGAACACAGGGTTGCGGGTTCCATTCCACGTCTCATACATGTACCTATATATGCTTAGATATTTGTCTGTGGTCTGGTTGTTTCTATGTATTATAAGTATATATTTACAAAAGTATATAAGTAGTATATGAGTTGTCTCGCACCCATAACACACGTCTAGTTACTTAGCCAAGCTAAGTAACTGGATATAGAGAAAATAGATAAACTAGCGACCCGCCCCGGCTCTGCACGGCCATATTTTTCATCTATTATACATATAAACCTACCTTGGATCGCTCTATCTATTTAGAAAACCGCATCCGCAATCCGTTTCTAAGCATACATAGGTAGGGACAGACAGCGGGAAGCGACTTTGTTTTATACTATGTAGTGAAGTCTGGGATAGGAACCTGTGACCTTCAAAAGCAGTGTATTACCTCCCACTAGGCTCACGCTGGTTCCTCTAATCTTTCAAATTACGTAACCCGTGCGTGACTGAGGAATGTGCGAGCGAGACGACTATATTCTAATAACTGATCCCGCGCAGGGTCGATATTAAAGTCGTCCGATCGACGACGTGTTGAAAATCGGTCAGATGAGTAAGCTAATGTCGAAGTGTGACGTCGTAAATGTGACGTACTGTGTAACGGACGTGGCGTCACTTCTAACGGACGTAACGTCACGTGTAAGGAAGGTAACGTCACGTTTAATGGACGTGACGTCACGTGTAACGGATGTGACGTCACGTATAACGGATGTGACGTCACGTGTAACGGATGTGAAGTCACGTGTAACGGATGTGACGTCACATGTAACGGATGTGACGTCACGTGTAACGGACGTGACGTCACGTGTAACGGAAGTGACGTCACTTGTAACGGACGTGATGGAACGCGCAACGGACGGAATGTTAGGAGTCACTTAAAATATAAAATGTAAAAGAATGCGACGTCATAAAATGTGTAACGTGCAAAGTGGATGTAACTAATCTAACCGCCTTGTTATAATATTAGATAGATAGATATTATAAATTGTAAGGAGCTCAGTTTTGTTTCGCTCCTTGGGAATATAAAAAGCCTATGGTACCTTTAAATGAATCAATGTATCCTCATACCAAGTTTTATCAACATCGGTCCAGTAGTTTCGGAGCCTATTTCTCGTTACAAACAAACATATTTAACACTAGCTGTTGCCCGCGACTTCGTTCGCGATGTGGTTTTGGGTTATTTAGAATACCTAGCATTTTTCTGCATAGATACAATTTATCATTCGGTGTAAGTTTTTTTAAACTATATGTTTAATTGATTTGGCAAAGGCAATTCTTATTCTAGGCTTACTCATACTCCGAAAGTAGGTCTAAAGATGCCTGAAGAGCGTGTAGAAAGAAAAACTTTCGGCCCTAGGGACAGTACAGGTACAGGACAGGGACAGGACAGGCTTTCACTGACAGCTGTCATGTAAAATTATGGCTTCGCGCGGCTTGTGCAATGTGTTTGTAGCCAGTATCAGTATCATTACGCATTAGGGACTTCAAAAACCTAACCTCCTTGATTTAGGTAACACCAAAGAATAACAATTATGGTCTCGCACGGCTCATCCATTCTGCCAGAGTTTAGTACATAATAGGTTTTTTCTTAGTAATCGAATTCAGGTAGATATATTTAGTTCAAGATATCTTACTTAATAAAATAAATGTAAAGATGAAAATGGTCAAAGCAAGCGGTCAAGATTTTGCAGATGTGGCTTTATGTGACCGTGCGGTCAGTGTCGTTTCTTGAGTAAAAAATACTGGCGGGAAATGCTTGCATTTTGAATGATTTTAATTAGTATTATCTTTTGTTATTTTATTATGTTTTTGTGTTAAGTTTAATCTGGTTTTTCATTTATGATTGTGTATTTTGTGTAAATAACCTTTTCTAGACAAACCGTGTTACAAAAACTGTAATTGAAATCTACGGACTTCGCGTCATCACTCAGCGTTGGATAAACTAATTTATAAAAATCTCTTCGGTTAGTATAGACGTATTTGAGTATTGAAAACATGTTGAAAACAAATAGCAAAAGCAAAAAATCTACATAATGTATAACCTCTTTGGTCCCAACCTTGTAAGAGGATCAGGTAGTATGGAGTCTCTCATTCACTCTCGTTATTAGAAAAATTTTTATGTTTATTCGTAATGAAAAGCACAATGTTTACCCCGGGTTTGTTTTGTTTACCCAAGGTGTGAAAGTCACTCATTTAGTCCCTCGAAGTATTAGCGCCCTCGCTACGCTCGGGCGCCAAACTCCGTCTCGGGGCTCAATGAGTGACTTTCACACCTTGGGTAACAATATACTATTTTTGTTAATTTTTCACAAATAAAACATAATACACAACAATATGATAAGCTGAAACTAAGTCCAATTTCTATACGCACAAAACTTTCAACATACTTTGTCTTCCTAGTTATCTTTAGATTTTTGTAAATTAAAGAAAAAATAATTATCAACTACCTTTGTGTCTTGATTTATATTCTTCAATTAATAATATAAGAGGTTATTATAGTATTTATAACACCAACATCATGCAAATAAAAATCTATTTTGGTGCAAATAATATTTTACATTGTTTTTATTATCAAATAATAATATTAATGAATATTAATGATATTAATGACAGAACAAATACTAATACTTAAAATAACGCGATGCACATTGAGATCCTTACATATTGATAGAAGGCATTACGCTGAACAAAAAATGCTTTCACACCAAACATCTAAAGCGTCTCGGAAACGGGGTATTTGGAGGAACGTGATGTCCTATGAATCCAATTTTCTGAATTCTTGACCAAAATACCCAGTTTTTTTATTAGGTAGCTGGCAGGGCTACGTAACATTGGGAAAAAATGATTTTTACAAATGACTATTACCTGTATATTTTTTAACCCACATCAAAAAAGGTGGAGGTTCTCAATTCGTCACGTATATATATATATTTTTATGTATGTTCGCTGATTACTCGTAAACTCTTGGAGCGATTTGTTTAATTCTTTTTTGTTTTTACTATCTAAGGTTTCCGCTACTTGAACTCATAATTCAAACTATAGCAGGAGAAAAGCGCGATAGAAGTGTAACATCGGAGCTCTGCGGTAAAGGAGATCGGTAATATTATGTAGTAGTACCTCTTTGTACTAACCTCATTTTCAGTTTCACGTAGGTAGTATTAAATGCAAACTATTTGGTTTTATGACAGCTCTCATCTTGAGCGGGGGCATGTACTGCACTCCTACCATGACTTTTTGAAGAACTCGAAAAAAAGAAACCCTTTTTCGATCACTCTTTTGTCCGTTTGTCTGTCGGTGTGTCACTACCGATATTCTCAGAGACGGGTGGACCTAGTAAGTTGATTTTTAGGAAGTTCCATAGTAAATACTCAATATAGTATGTTTAATCGAATACGTAAAAAACCCGTGGTAAAGGTACTGTTCCCTTCTGACGTTCGATTACGTTTTACCACGGAAAATATTTCGATTTCACATTTTTTAAATGTTTTTTTATCAAATATCTTAATTATTGTATTAAAGTTAAATTAAAACATAGCCTAAATGTTATTCTGATATATTCTGAACAAATTTGTGTGGACCTTGTTAAAATCTGTTCTGTAGTTTATGAGATTACCTGGTTCAAACAAACAAACAGACAGACAAACAGACAAACAGACAAACAGACAAAAATTCTAAAAACTACCCTATCGTGTTCAGCTAACGATTTTAAGGCGACCTGTGTATTTTTTTTCTGGATATCTTACAATTACAGATTTTTTGATGTCTACAGATTTATTATATGTATAGATTGAGAATGTTTATGTTTTGGTTATTATTTGCCTGTAGTTTCGCGGATATGAGAGGTTCGCGGATGGGCCATATGTCAAAATGTACGTCTGACGGAAGGCTTCAAAGTGCAATTTGAATTTCCAAAATTGATCGGTAACTTTTGACATAATAGATAGATAGATAAATTCTTTTTTGTAAACACCAATCTTATATATATAAAAGAAAGTCGTGTTTGTTCCAACACTTATAACTCGAGAACGGCTGGACCGATTGCGATGAAACTCTGTATCTGGATAGCTGGAGACCTCGATTAACACATAGGCTACTTTTTATCCCAATATGCCCACGGGATCGGGACTTACGCGGGTAAAACCGCGGGGCGCAGCTAGTTTTAAATAAAATTAAATAAAAACAAAGCTTAGGTTTAAGTGTTACAAAGGGCGGCCTTATCGCACAAAGCGATCTCTTCCAGGCAACCTTTGGATGGACAAGAAGTTGAGGAAGGTGAAGGGTAAGCTGTTCAAACTTAAGATAATTAACTAAGATGCAAATAACAACAAAAACATAATAATAAATACATACATACCTTCATACTAATAATAATTACATATTGCACATAAAAATACTTATAAATGTACATATACATAATATGTAAATTCAATGTTTTTTCGCCGACTTAGTTTGAGCTCTAGGCAAAGTGTCTCTAGTCTGCAGAAGACATAAAAAGAGATAGAAATTAACGGCTTAGAGTTTTTTTAAATACAAGTGGTTTTTTTTTAAACAAGTTCCTTTTAGAATAATGTTTTGTTCCTTTTTACATCTTTTAGGCATAACTATGGCTTGGATTTTCGGGTTTAATATGGTGGCTATAAATTTTAAGATATTTTTTTTAATAAGTCCCGATCCCGTGGGAATATCGGGATAAAGATTAGCTTATATTACTCTCAAGGATTTAATGTATCCTCATACCAAGTTTCATCAAAATCGGTTCAGTAGTTTTCAGAGACTAATCATTACAACAAAACTAATATTAGATTTTTTGGTTTGTTAATGAATAGACTATTTCGATTGTCTTTTTTTCAAGGATGTAGTCCGTCCAGTTGCTGATTTGTCCAATTGTAACTGACCCTCTGATACTACCGAACCGATTTTGATGAAACTAAGTATGAAGATACATTGATTCATTGACAGTAACATAGGCTACGGTTTATCCCAATATTCCCACGGGATCGGGAGTTACGCGAGTAACACCGCGGGACGCTGCGAGTTGCGACATCTGTTGGTCAACATCTCCAATATTTAGTACATTCATTAGAACTTTTTAAAATATTTATTTAACCAAATAACTGTTGCATAAATGTCAAATATTATTAGAAAAAAATTGTTGAAAAAAAAACCGCTAATCACCATAAAAGACTAAGTTAACATGTTCACGGTAATTTTGTAAGCAAATAGGCTTCAAGTCAGCTTCAAGTATTGCCATCAGCTTAGAGATATAAGAGACACCTTTGTAGAGATTACATCACTGATATGAATATTTTCCCCGGGTCTTAATGGCGAATTTTTAGGATTCTTGCCTAAAGAGTAAAACGGGACCCTATTACTAAGACTTCGCTGTCCGTCCGTCTGTCCGTCTGTCTGTCTGTCCGTCCGTCTGACTGTCGTCACGCCAGGCTGTATCTCATGAACCGTGATAGCTACTAGTTAGACAGTTGAAATTTTCACAGATGATGTATTTCTGTTGCCGCTATAACAACAAATACTAATATTTTCGTTACGGAATTTCTTGATTCAGTCGCCGCTCTCAAAGCCCGCGATAAAAGCTATGCAATAGCTTAAAAACAGAATATAATGGCACGGGAACCTTTCATACGCGAGTCCGACTCGCACTTGGCCGGTTTTTTATTAATACCAAAGGTAACTGAATAGGTTCTGAATTCTGAAGTACCCTCTATTTTAAACATGTATATTTTATGTCTATTGTCAACATTTCATCAGTTTCTGTTGGTTCTTGCACTTGACTAGCCCTTTCTATTTACGTACCCATGTCCCGTTCCAAATTCAAATAATAACGGATATGTTTGAATAGAGAAGAATGATCGATTATTCGAAAAAAGAACGTACGAGTACTGGCCAGTAAGATATACCATGGAGATGTTTTTTATTTTATTTTTTATTTCAAAGTTCGTTTTCTTTTTTGTCTATCCAGCCAGCATCACGTCTTCCAATTTCGAACTCGTTCGATTTGAAAATTCGAATTGAGAGGGAACGTGTTCTTATTATTGTAGACGACCATAGAGACGTAGTTTAAAAAAAGAACTTAAGTGTTTCTGAAATGAGGTCCTATTTTAAAATCTGTCCCCGGGCTCAGCCTCACATTCCAAATTCAAATTCAACCGTTGAAAGACGGAAGAGATCTCTAATCATAGACCATAGAGTTCTTAATTTGAAACGCAGGTGGCCAGTAACAAAACAGGTTTTAGTTTTTGACTAGTCAGCGTGTAAAGGACACTGACCAAAGCAAGTACATCACTGGGCCTTGCAGTAAAATGTACAGATTTATTACGTAGTAAGTTCTTAATTCTTGGTTTTGGCTCTGTTTGTATTGGACCGATTTTGATGAAATTTTGTAAAAGGATTGATTAAGTTCTTGGATGTATTTATGTTAATTTATATCTCGATATTCCCATGGGATCACGACTTAGCGCTGTTGTGATTTATATATCCGTCTCTCTTTCTTCTACGTGTTAGAAAGAGGCAGAACGAGTTTTGATTATGTCGTAGTTTGTGTTTGGAAACAAGTTTCTAGTTTTAACGTATTTAGAAGGATAAGCGTAGGCGTTGTTTTTTCGTTCTTTTTGATTCAGTGAAAGGTAATGGTTTTTTCTTCCTTGGAATGATTTTATATGTTTTTTTTTTATATTCTGATCACGTGCGACACTTGATATTTCAATTCGACTATGTTTCCGAGAAATTGTTGTTTGTTATTATGTGATCAGTGCGTTGGCGATGTTAATAGTGAAATATTTCTAGAATTTAAAAAGCTGTTAATAAACGGCTGGGATTCTGGAACCTACGATTGATGTAGAGAAATTAATTATAAAGGTATTCCTACTATTCTCCAAATGGGAAATAGTGGGAATTTAGCGTGACATCGTCCCCCAAATTCAATTTAAAATTTTTCTTTTTTTAATTTAAAGGGAATTTAAAGTTTTTCTTCACTAGAATTCTAATGTGAGATAGTAGAAATTGTCGTGGCATATTCCTACGGAACCTATTTTTCAGTTTTTCGTGATAATATTACATTCGTTAAATGTTAGTATCTCCTGGTGGCTACTATGAGCAAAATGGTTCATTTCCTTCGGTGAGTAGAGTTGCACAATGGTACCAATTGAACAGGGTTCAGAAGTCCAGAGTTCTTGCGATATTCTATGTATTATAACATATCGCATTTTGTTTACAAGCAACCAGTAAGTTCGTTGACATATATTTAGACATCCTGCTCTTTATTTCAACGCTGATTGAATGAATGCCACAGTGACCTGATTTCAAAAAGTGTCTACACTCATGTTACCGTTTCGACACGTGCTTAAAACATATATTCTTTGAAGACATTTTCGGCCCATTTGGGCTACATCTAGAACTTAATAAAAATACATTTTATTAATATAGGCTATAAGCACAAATCACGTGTTACTAATTTGAGAATCACCTTTCAAACAAAAAAAAAACTAAATCAAAATCGGTTCATCCGTTCGGGAGCTACGACAGACAGACACACACACACACACACAGAGAGAGAGAGAGAGACGTCAAACTTATAACACCCCGTCGTTTTTGCGTCGGGGTATAAAAAAAGGTATTAAGCGAAATAATATGTCTACTTACCTTCGTGTTTTGAAACACTGTGAGCCCGATGTTTTAAAAGTCCGGCTATAATTTAAAATACCTTAAATTAATAACATAAAAATCGATTAAAAACTTAGTTCAAATTTTAAAAAGTAAGTAGTAAGGTTTTTTTTCCAAGTGTACTAATTACTAAGCCTGGGTATAGATGGCGATGTGTGTAATGTCCTTAAATATTACAAAAAAATATCTCCAGCATCCTCCTTACGAATCCAACACACCACATTATCTCGACTCGCGACAGTGTGTGTTATGAAATGAATCCTTTAACAAACAATTAGTGAGGTCATCGACACCACGTTCTCTAGTTAGTTTTATCTAGCCAGGATGTTTTGTTAACGTCTCTATGCCGGACTAGATGCTCACATTGCTTATATTAACTGATATTTTTCCTATAAAATACCAGAAATACATTGTGACAATACAACCAGAAGGTAAAACATACTATTCTCGTTTTTATTTAAATACCAATAATTTTGTATCGCTAAGCATTAGCTGAGAAGATTGCACGTAGCGGAGATGAAATTTTGAGATGTGTGGAGTAATGAGGATGGATAAACTATGGAACAAGTATTAGAGGAATCCTGAAAGTAGCACGTTACTGGAACAGTAAAAGGGAACAGTTTGATTTGGTATGGACGGACATTTGTGATGAGAAGAGAAGAGACGCATGTGACTAGAAGAGTGATGAGTATGAATGTAGAGGGATCGAGAGGAAGAGGACGACCTAAGGTGGATGGACTGTACGAGACTAGGCGAGAGAGATGGATGTGCACGATGAGATGACGGCTAATAGGAGTGAATGGAAGAAGAAGACATACTGCGCCGACTACTAAAAAAATAGGATAAGGGCAGGAAGATGAAGAAGAAGTATTGCCCGATTTGATTTGATTTGACGACCCAGTTGGCACAATGGTCACCATGTCGGACTGTCAAACACAGGGTTGCGGGTTCGATTCCCGCCTCAGACAAGTATTTATGCTTAGATATTTGTCTGTGGTCTGGTTGTTTCTATGTATTATAAGTATATATTTACAAAAGAAAAGTATATAAGTAATATATCCGTTGTCTATCACCCATAACACAAGTCTAGTACTTAGCTTGGGGCTAGATGGCGATGTGTGGAATGTCCTGCAATATTTATTTATTTTATTTTATTTATTTAAATTATAAAAGCCTTTCGTTGACCAATTAACTGCGTTCTTCAGCGAAAGTGGTAATTTTCCACCCTTAATCGAAAAAACAAAACAAAAATAGTCGCAACCGGTTCAGTAGTTTTTCGCATTTTTATTACTAGTAGGATATGCGTAGGCGCTGAGATCTGGTTAATAATTCAATGAGCAGTTGTTTAGTGTCCTAGTGATGTAATAGGAAATGACGTCATACGTGTTGAAATTCTTAGGAGCGGTGGATTACACTACTTTAAGCTTCTCTAGAATGATAACACCAGGATGCCAGCAAATTGAATAGAATAAAATCAATTTATGTATTTCCAAAAAAAAGTACATGATTTAATCAATTGTTTTGGCAAAGCCTTAGTTTGTTTCTTAGTTTGTACAATGTCATATAATTTTTTATTTATTTGCTTTTTGTAATTTAAAGGTGTTTGATTTATTTAGTGTTGTTTTAATTTCGTGTTTTAATTTTTATTTAAATATTTATTTTTAATCATTCCAATATTCCCACCGAACGAGACAAATGACATCCATATTGCAATACAAGTTAAAGGAGCTGTCCGTTGTTGGGCCAAAATTCCCACCTGATTTGATACATTTGCGGACACCATCTGTCCATCCATACCCATACCTAAACCCTTCGGAATTGCTCTATATTTATATATGTATGTATGTAACTACATGCCCTTATTTCTCACCCCCAAGCACGGAAGCCATGAGAAAATATAACAATAGGTTTTGTACAAAGATTCGCAAAGGTCACGACCTTGTGTGAGATACGGTACCTATTGCTGTGTGCAATCTGCAGTGCCGTTGCCATGGGAAGATGAAAAAAAATACATTGTCTATTGCAGACGAAGGTTCGAATTGTTGCGCTCCTGTTAGTCTATTTACATTTTTTGATTAGTGATGGACAGTTTGCGGAGATGAAAAAATCGATGTTGTATCGGATTTATCTTATTGTTTATTCATAAGACGGTTTGAACATTTTTAGTTCTGGAAAAACAGGTTCCATAAGAGTACAAATCGCTATAACCAAAGAAATTACTTTTTGCTTTTAATACTGATAACTCATAATAATAATTTAAAATGGGCAGTCTTATGCCAAAGTGCGGAAAATCGGAGCCCCCTTATAATTAAAAAAAAACTACTAATCCAAAGGACATCTTATATCCTACTTTAATATAAGTGTGAAACTTTGTGTTTCAATATGTGTATTTGTGTTTGTCTGTTACTCCTTCAGGCAAAAACTACTGAACTGATTGCAATGAAACTCGGTATGTAGATAACTGAAAACCTAGATTAATACATAGGCTACTTTTTATCTAGTTATTCCTACAAGACTCGGACTTACGCGAATTAAACCGCGGAGCACAGCTATTTATTTTTAAAAGTAGGTAAATAATAATATGTGAATAATAACATAATATCCGTCCCACTATCGCTCTGCGACCGTTACAACAGGATAACGATGTAAATAAACATACAAGTTATTATAACAATAGCTAATGATAACATTACTGCAAATTATTATTAACCTCCTGCGGTTAATAATAATTTGCAATTATTATCCCTGCGAGGAAATCATCAAAAGTGTCCTATGTCCTTCTCTATCCTCTAAAGTTTAGAGGATAATAGGCATCGTAGTAGTTTAGAGTCTAAACACCTACTATGCTAATTTAATGTCTAGTGGTTTACTTTCAATTCCCATTAGTCCCCAAACCCCCATTTTAGGGGATAGGGGGAATACTTCGTTTAATCGGTCTAGTAGTTTGACTGTGAAGTGGGAACAAACTAACAAATAAATGAACAAAATAATATTAAACTACGATAATTCCCAAGACAAATACAAACAAATATACGCTCAAACGAACACCGTTAGGTACATTTTTATGAATTTTTTGTTCCAGTTTTTATGTAGTTCAAAAAATTACAAAGGGCGTGATTGCTAACTTTGAATTGATTAAAAAAAAAACTTTAAAAAATGCATAGCAAACGTGCGAAGTTAATTTATTTTCGTGGGAATAAGAAAGGACAAGATAAGTGCATATTTTTGCATAATTGTATGTAAATGCAGGCATAGCCCAGATTTGCTTTCTGTTCTTTAAATATTTAAAGTTATAGTTTAATAAATAATGCATGCATTTTTTCATTTATTTTTTTTCAAGTTTGGGCTTAGCACGACTTGTGAATATAGCCAGTTTTTCTAGGCCAACACCACTCCTCAACATCTAGACGTCGGTTTTCGTACAATGTACAACTTACAAAAACTGGAACTAAACCTTTTTTGCTCATTACGTTATTTATTATTAAACAAAGAGTAGAGATTATTCATAAAAATACAACTGCTTAAGAAGGCCCATTTCGGCCATAATCCTTTACATAAATCCCAAGAAAACTTAGATAATAAAACATCAAAGACCCATTAAGACAGTATGCGATTTCTATGGATTAACCAAACGCTATTCACGACTGGCCTTAAACAATAGACAATAAGATTAACAAAGAAGGATTATAAGAAAAAAGAAATAAGTGTTCCAATTTCAAACTGCTACTAAAACATGCGAACCGTTCTAATTTTGAAAACAAAAGAGCCTTTATTATGAGTGTTCTATATTTGAAACATTGTTTTTTTAGGAGTTCTAGTTTTTAACGGCTTACGGGTTAAATGTTTTCGTCGAATATTTTACCTTCAAGAAGTAACCCAACACTGTGGCCTCGTTATTACCTGTGTGGATAAGCTATTATAATGTCAATTGTAAACCTCAAGATTCTAAAAAATATTATTAAATTTTTTGTTTGTAATAAATAAGTGAAAATAAGGCATATTGTCCAGAAATAACAGGAAAGCCTTCTTGACTTCTCTTTTTTGTCAATTTGACACTTTGACAGTTGGTTAATCATGTCCTTAAGTCTTAAATCAATTTATTTTTGGTTACAATTTATCTATTAAATATTTTTTTTTGAAAATTCAACTCTTGCGCGGACGTAGTAAAGTATAAAAGTATAAAGTGACAACTGTGCGATGCGAGAACTGGTGACGCAATTTAACGGTTTTTTCACTGCATGAGCCATATTCTGCCGCACAGCATAGCAGATGTGGCGCTTATCTGAGCTTTTAATTGTTTCAACATTCCATTTTTATTGGTTAAGTAATAAGATTTTTAATGTATTTAGTAACAATACGTCTGCAACAATATTGCACACCCACCGTAGAGTTCTAATATTACTATTGAATCATACATACATTACCTATCATTAATATTTATCTAATAAATTCATAAGTTGAAAGACTTTAAACTGAAACTTTAGCAAGACCATAGAATCTTGCTTAACTTGAAAACAATAATAATAATAATAATAGATCCTCATCTCCGGCTTGCCTTAGTTGGTTGGTCGGAGTGAAACCTGACGAGGAAGCGGTCCCCCGCCTCTGGCTTGCCTTCACCGGCCGTCCAGAGTGGAGCCACTATAGCAGAAATGCTCGAAGGATGGATGCTGAACGTCAGTGATGAGTTGGCCCGCTCGCTCGGACTACCAGCGATGACTTAAAATCCAGTGAGGCCTCTCCATCCTTCAGCCACTCACGTTCCTGTTGCCTCCTTGCTGTAATTTACTCGGCTTATTAGGGTGGCCCAGTCTGAGAGTTGGCGAGTCTCCGCCTGCCATTTTTACGTGTTTATTGAACATTGTTACGGCAGGTGCCATAGTATCCATAGTTCTCCAGTATCTAGTCCACTACCATCCCATCACAATAGCTCAAGTAGTTTTGTCCTGTAGATTATCAATAGTTTTATCCAAACCGGAGGTTGTCCTTGGTTGCACTTTATAGTGTAGACAGGGATAATCGCCGGTTTAGAATCCACCCCATTGTTTGCTATTAAACTTGTTATTGTAAAGGGCCTCTACGTGTTGGCTTCGGCTCCACGCATGCCTTCCAAAGGTCCGGGGCTCCATAGCCCCGTGATACAGGACGTATAATAATAGCAGTTTTAGAACTCTAACGGTGGGCCAACCATTTTGTTGCCTGATTGTACAGTCGAAACCTACTGGGCCCAAAAACTGGGAAATTTGGGCAGTGTTCTTTATGTAGAAGTACAATTTTAATACCGTGAAATAGTGCTGCGCCTATTTCTGCAACTAAGCAGAGAATCTCTGCATTTGCAGGGGTGTGTTCCGGTTTGAAAGACGTGGGTGAGAAGTATCTACTTTATCCCTAGAAAAATGATAGTATCTAAAGATCTCGCAACGGAGGCCTATATGGGACTCAGGTCTATAAGAGAAAATGTCAATGTTTGCAGAAAGTCCATATGTTAAAACGTCTATTAGGTGACGATTATATAAGTACAATCTTAGAATTGTACGTACTTACGAATTGAGATATTGTACCGATTTTAGAATTGTACGAATTGCTCATTGTATGTACTGATAGTTTGTGTAAACTGAGAATTGTACGAATTCCGATATTGTACTGATGGCGATGCTCCCCAAGTTACGCGGGTGGAACCGCGGGGCGCAGCTAGTTACATATAAAGGCCGATTTCAGCGATAACATTCCAACACTCAATAGAAACCCAAGATTAAACTTACAATTATAATCTCTCCATTAAATATAAGAGAAACGCCGACAATATTTCTACGAAAACCTCTAATAAATCACTGGTGTAGAGTTGACAAAAAACTTGAGGTCGTTCCGCCATGTTGGCAAGAAGGCGCGGTTGACGCTGCGCGCGCGCACGCAGGAAGCTGTTACTTGTTACCTACTCACGTTTTATTTATTTATTTATCAGACAAACTACATCTATCATTACAGGATTCCCAATGCAATAGTGTAGTTAAAACAAATTTAAATTAATTATAACAAATCCTATCCTACTAATATTATAAATGTGAAAGTTTGTGTGTGCGTGTGTATGTTTGTTACTCCTTCACGCAAAAACTACTGAACCGATTGCGATGAAACTCGGTATGTAGATAGCTGGAGATTTAGATTAACACATAGGCTTTTAGGACTTTTATCCCGATATTCCCATAGGATCGGGACTTACGCGGGTGAAACCGCGAGGCACAGCTAGTAATCCATAAAGCTACTTTTTGGAATTCACTCTTCCCGCATGTGAATACGTCAATTTGTTCGGCAACTAAATTTAGTGTGCGTAAACCCCGCGTGATTGGTGATTTTTTAACTAGGTTGGTCCTACCACGTTTGTGGGTAACAGCTCTCATACTACTAGCAATGTTAACAAGAAGAAAAAAACCCCCATGAGTTTCTTGTGCCTTCTTCTCATTGGTGGGCGCGTTCCGAAGGGACACATCCTAACTTAGTTTTTAAGACGTGTCCATCTGATCTTTGTACCAAGGTATAAAGCATCCAAAGGAATAAAGAACTTTGTCTTTGAAGATGACTTTCTATTAGCGATATCGATTTTTTATGAATTTAACATAGGCCCAACAAAAATATACATGGGTTAGAGAAAAAAAAAATCGGTGTGACAGACATACAGACGGACAGACAAGAAAGTGATCTTATAAGGGTTCCTTTTTTACCTTTTGAGGTATTAAACCCTAAACGGTGGACAAGATTTTGACTCTTTTGTACCACATCAAACCTTAATTCTGACATATATTCCTGCTAAAAAATCATATAATCCGAATAATATGGCACAATGGGCAGCCTTATTGCTAAAAGCGATCTCTTCCCTTTTGGATGGACAGGAATTAAACTTTTGGATTCTTTAATTGTTTCGTATTATATCAATTTTATAGAAAAAAAACTTGAGAGGTGTCGAGGGACACCCGGATGGAACGAAGTTTCTTTCGATTAATTAGTGAAGGAATTGTAATAAAATCAAAAAGTTTCGTTACAACTTTTGGTCTTAATTTTTTCCTTTCGCAAAGCGCGATAAGGAACTTCGTTCCAAAATATTTTAAAATATTTACAACAATTAAATAATAATAAAAACCTAAATTATTCGGGGTTATGCCTTATTATGTAGATTTTTTATAAGTCAAAATTTCTTGTCGTTTCTAACCTTTAAATTGTCGTTTCTAATTGAATTTTTTAGTAACTAAACTTTTAGTAAGAATTGACCTGAAATCTTATCATGGCGGACTGTGTACTTAATTAATGAATTACGTCATATGAAAGGGTCAGGCGGCCTAATCTCATTTGTCATCATTTAGGTACGAAGTAGGCCAAATTATTTAACAAGAATGAAATATTTGAATTTCTACGTACTTGAACATTGGGCAAAATTTTGGTCCATTACACTTGGGGAACCCAAAATCATATGTTTATTGGAGTCGCCTTTATGGACCTTCCCCATGAATCAAGATAGCATTTTATAAGCGATATCTCTAAGCAAAAAAATTAGATTAGAGGTCTCAATACCAGATTCATTAAGTCTTATCAAAATTTTAGGTATTGATTCGTCAGTCAGTCATCAGGACAAAGAATTTTATATGTATAGAGTAGCTTTTGCCCGCGACTTCGTCCGCGTAGAAGTCAAAAATAGACCAAGTAATCACGTTGTCCCATATAAACGTTGCCCCCCTCTTTCACCCTTAGGGGTAGAATTTCGTAAAATCATTTCTTATCGGATGCCTACGTCACACAAAGAACACACCCTATAAGAATACATTACTGAACACATTACTGGAAAGGCTAGACTGTCCTATAATTAGACACTGGAATAGAATGCAATATGTGTGTTAATACGGATACCACCAAAGATCACAAATTTAATAGAAAATATGAATTTAATTAATTTAGTAATTACTTTTGGACATTATTTTATGATAACTAACATAGCTGTAAGACTTTACTAACAAATGGATTGTACTATCTGATTAATAATAATCTATACTTATATTATCAAGCTGAAGAGTTTGTTTGTTTGAACGCGATAATCTCAGGAACTACTGGTTCGAATTCAAAAAATTATTTTTGTGTTGGATAGTCCATTTATCGAGGAAGGCTATAGGCTACTTTTTATCCTGATATTCCCACGGGATCGGGAGTTACGCGGGTGAAACTGCGGAGCGCTGCTATAGTAAATAATAATAAGTTTCAGGTCTCTACAATCAGCGGTTTAGGCTGTGCGTTGATCCGTCAGTCAGTCAGTTAGTCATTCAGGACAAAGCATTTTATATGTATACTAGCTGCGCCCCGCGGTTTCACCCGCGTAAGTCCCGATCCCGTGGGCATATTGGGATAAAAAGTATCTTATGTCCGTCTCCTGGCTCTAAGCTACCTCCCTACCAATTTTCACCCAAATCTGTTCTGCCGTTCTTGAGTTATAAGTGGTGTAACTAACACGACTTTCTTTTATATATATAACTAGCTGTTGCCCGCGACTTCGTTCGCGATGTGGTTTTGGGTTATTTAGAATACTTAGCATTTTTCTGCATAGATACAATTTATCATTCGGTGTAAGTTATAAAAACAAAATAGGTAGTTACATTGTTTTTAAACTATATTTTTAATTGATTTGGCAAAGGCACTTTACTTACTCAAACTCTGAAAGTAGGTCTAAAGATGCCTGAAGAGCGTGTAGAAAGAAAAACTTTCAGCCCTAGGAAAGATCGCTTTCACTGACAGCTGTCATGTCAAATTACTGCTTCGCGCGGCTTGTGCAATGTGTTGTAGCCAGTATCAGTATCATTACGCATTAGGAACTTCAAAAACCTAACCTTCTTGCTTTAGGTAACACCAAAGAATAACAATTATGGCTACGCACGGCTCATCCATACTGCCAGAGTTTAGTACATAATAGGATTTTTCTCAGTAATCGAATTCAGGTAGATATATTTAGTTCAAGATATCTTATTTAATAAAATAAATGTAAAGATGAAAAACTGTAATTTAAATCTACGGACTTCGCGTCATTACTCAGTGTTGGATAAACTAATTTAAAAATCTCTTCGGTAAGTACCGACGTATTTGAGTATTGAAAACATGTTGAAAACAAATAGCAAAAACAAAAAATCTACATAATGTATACCTCTTTGGTCCCAAACTTGTAAGAGGATCAGTTAGTATGGAGTCTCTCATTCACTCTCGTTATTAGGAAGAATTTTATGTTTATTCGTAATGAAAAGCACTTGTTACCCAAGGTGTGAAAGTCACTTATTTAGTCCCTCGAACTATTAGCGCCCTCGCTACGCTCGGGCGCCAAACTCCGTCTCGGGACTCAATGAGTGACTTTCACACCTTGGGTAACAATGTACTATTTTTGTTAATTTTTCACAAATAAAACATAATAGCTACACAACAATATGATAAGCTAAAACTAAGTCCAATTTCTATTCGCACAAAACTTTCAACATACTTTGTCTTCCTAGTTATCTTTAGATTTTTGTAAATTAAAGAAAAAATAATTATCAACTACATTTGTGTCTCGATTCATATTCTTCAATTAATAATATAAGAGATTATAGTATTTACACCAACATCATGCATATAATAATGTATTTTGGTGCAAATAATATTTTACATTGTTTTTATTATCAAATAATAATATTAATGATTAAAAAGAAAGGCCATTGGACAGAACAAATACTAATACTTAAAATAACGCGATGCACATTGAGATCCTTACATATTGATAGCAGGCATTACGCTGAACAAAAAATGCTTTCACACCAAACATCTAAAGCGTCTCGGAAACGGGGTATTTGAAGGAACGTGATGTCCTATGATTTCACAAAAGAGCACGGTGCCCTTTGAGACTCATACCTATCGATAGACGGCATCGAAAAAAAACAAATAATAAAAAAACCAACCCTCTAAAGCGTTTTGGATACAGGGTTTTTGAAGAAACGTGATGTTCCTTGATTTTCTAAGAGTGCGCGGTGACTTTATGCCAAAAATAATTGTTTAAAATTATGTTATGCCTAGGGTTTTATGTCAAAACCGATTTTTCCAAAACCTTTATACCAAACTACAAAAGGGCATTCAACTTCTAAAGCGAGACGTTTTGGAAACGGAATATTTAAAGAAAAATGATAACCTATAATTTTTCAAAGTGTGCGGTTCACTTTAAGTGCCATACCCATCGAAAATGACAAATAATGCCATCAAACAAAACCTATAAAGCGTTGGGCATTATTTATTTATCGGGTCTAAAATCACAGCGCATAAAACATAACATAACACATAACATAACTTTTCCAATTTTCTGAATTCTTGACCAAAACACCCAGTTTTTTTATTAGGTAGCTAGCAGGGCTACGTAATTTTGGAAAAAAAATGATTTTTACAAATAACTACCTGTATATTTTTT
The DNA here is from genome assembly GCA_951213275.1 of Idaea straminata. Lineage (NCBI taxonomy): Eukaryota > Metazoa > Arthropoda > Insecta > Lepidoptera > Geometridae > Idaea > Idaea straminata. The sequence continues at coordinate 8,576,643 of OX577872.1, forward strand.
AACCGACATCAAAAAAGCAGGAGGTTCTCAATTCGTCACGTATATATATTTTTTTTATGTATGCTCGCTGATTACTCGTAAACTCTTGGAGCGATTTGGAAAATTCTTTTTTGTTTTTACTATCTAAGGTTTCCGCTACTTGAACTCATAATTCAAACTATAGCAGGAGAAAAGCGCGATAGAAGTGTACCATCGGAGGTCTTCGGTAAAGGAGATCGGTAATATTATGCAAACTATTTGGTTTTATGACAGCTGTCATCTTGAGCGGAGGCATGTACTGCACCCCTACCATGACTTTTTGAAGAACTCGAAAAAAAGAAACCCTTTTTCGATCACTCTTTTGTCCGTTTGTCTGTCGGTGTGTCACTACCGATATTCTCAGAGACGGGTGGACCTAGTAAGTTGATTTTTAGGAAGTTTCATAGTAAATACTCAATATAGTATGTTTAATCGAATACGTAAAAAACCCGTGGTAAGGGTACTGTTCCCTTCTGACGTTCGATTACGTTTTACCACGGAAAAATATTTCGATTACACATTTTTTAAATGTTTTTTTATCAAATATCTTAATTATTGTATTAAAGTTAAATTAAAACATAGCCTAAATGTTATTCTGATATATTCTGAACAAATTTGTGTGGACCTTGTTAAAATCTGTTCTGTAGTTTATGAGATTACCTGGTTCAAACAAACAAACAGACAGACAAACAGACAAACAGACAAACAGACAAACAGACAAAAATTCTAAAAACTACCCTATCGTGTTCAGCTAACGATTTTAAGGCGACCTGTGTATTTTTTTTCTGGATATCTTACAATTACAGATTTTTTGATGTCTACAGATTTATTATATGTATAGATAGATATATAATATATCTGTGAGTGAAGTAATACATGATAACCCCTTGTTTTATCAACAACCGTTGGTAAATCCTTGACATGTATTTAGAGTGGAGTTTATTGGGTCAGCTCTGTATTTACTACTCACTTATTCATTGATCATTGTGTTTATAAACATTCATTGAAGTTGAGATCTATTATTTTTCTTCTTTTCTTATTGGAACGAAGTTCCTTATCGCGCGTTGCGAAAGGGGGCTAGGCGGAAAAAATTAAGACCAAGTTGTAACGACACTTTTTGATTTTATTACAATTCCTTCACTAATTAATCGAAAGGAACTTCGTTCCATCCGGGTATCTCTTGACACCTCTCAAGTTTTTTTCATTCTTAATTTATCCTTATACATCCATATTTTATACTTATATTATAAAGCTGAAGAGTTTGTTTGTTTGATCGCGCTAATCTTAGGAACTACTAGTTCGAATTGAAAAAATATTTTTGTGTTGGATAGTCCATTTATCGAGGAATTAAGTACTAGCTGCGCTCCGCGGTTTCACCCGCGTAACTCCCGATCCCGTGGGAATATCGGGATAAAAAGGCCTATAGCCTTCCTCGATAAATGGACTATACAACACAAAAAGAATTTTCCAATTCGAACCAGTAGTTCCTGAGATTAGCGCGTTCAAACAAACAAACAAACTCTTCAGCTTTATAATATTAGTATAGATAAGTATAGATTATTGTACACAAGTATTGTATACCACCTTTATACCACGGATATCGGTCCTTGCGGTTCAACCATCTCGACCACATCCTTCGGCATTACGTATCATTTTACATTGGTTTCCTTACCAAACATCCTCGATTTTAGGGTTCCATACTCAAAGGGTAAAAACCCTAATACTAAAACTTCACTGTACGTCTGTCACCAGACTGCATCTCATTAACCGTGATAGCTAGACAGTTAAAATTTTTACAGATGATGTATTTCTATTGCCGCTGCCAAATACACGGTTGCGGATTCGATTCCCGCCTCAGACATGTATTTGTGGCGACACTTCACATCTCCACCAACAGATGGCGCCACTAAGCCTATCGGAGATCCTAGATCGCGCAAGCGAAGTTTTTCTGAAGATAAGCTCATATACAAGTTCCAACGAAACATCGTTGGGCCGCGGCCTATCGGGTATAACACCTACCCGGTGGAAGATCTTCCCTTTGGAGGTATACACCACTTCGTACCTCCAAATATTTAAGCTTATATATTTGTCTGTGGTCTGGTTGTTTCCCTATATTATATTTACAAAATATAAGTAGTATATGAGTTGTCTAGCACCCATAACACAAGTGTAGTTACTTAGCTGGTGGCTAGATGGCGGTGTGTAGAATGTCCTGCTATATTTATTAGTACCACAACCCCATTCTATGTCATTTGGTTTCCACTAAAAACCAGGTCATTCGACGCTTCAATGAACTCGACCAACAGGGTAGCCCTGAGCCCTCCCGCATCGCGTCAACATATGGCAGGCACGCCAGGCTGCTGTAGCCAAATGTAATGTTCACTATTTACTTATAGAACGATCAAATTAAACTGTAGTGTTCGCCCTCCCACTTAGAGTTACATATTTTTACGTCATTATGTTTAAACTGTCAGTTATTGGAAATGGCGCGTTGCGAAAAGGGGCTAGACGGAAAAAATTAAGACCAAAAGTTGTAACGACACTTTTTGATTTTATTACAATTCCTTCACTAATTAATCGGAAGAAACTTCGTTCCATCCGGATGTCCCTTGACACCTTTCAAGTTTTTTTGTAATCAAACTTCGTAATTATAAATTCGAATTTTTGATTATTTATTTCGGTTAAACGACTGTATCGATTCGGCATAGTTTAGGGGATGAAGAAGAACATAGTTTTGTTTTTAAAGTTTTCCGGGATCCAAAGTATTAGTCCCGGTATCGGGACTTACGCAAGTGAAACAGCAGGGCGTTTTCTTCAAAATCTAGAAAATAATTTTACCAGTGTACATTTTGACGAATGAAGCGTATTAACACCAGTCCTCACGACTTCTACACTTCTAGGTGATATTATAAGAAAAACTAAAAAGGACACTGACTTCCGTAGTTGAGTAAGTGGCGTCACACAGAGAGACATCAAAGTAATGCAAGACCATGAATGGAACGGCTTCGGAAGGGAGTTGACCGGATTCAAGCTCCGTGGCACCCTCCTTGTATTATCTTACGGATGTCGGCTCATTTAAACATACCTAAGCTACCTAACTATAGGGTAAATTTATACATTGGAAATGGAAATGGCTCTAAAACAAAGGAAAATCTATCCCTATATGTCTATACATATAAAATGCTTTGTCCTGAATGACTGACTAACTGTCGGATCAACGTCCAGCCTAAACCGCTGATTGTAGAGACCTGAAACTTGGAGGGTGTGCTCTTTGTATGACGTAGGCATCCGATATGAAATTGATTGGATTTTCCGAAATTCTACCCCTAAGAGGGTGAAAAAGGGAGGCAAAGTTTGTATGGGACTACGTGAAAAGCTAGTCGCTAAATAAAATTCTCGTGTCGCGGTGTACCACGGCATCCAATTTTTCCAATCGTCTTTGACTTTTGAGTCATTTCAGAAAAGGGTTACGTTCGGAAAGAAAATAATAATTTTTTAAAGTTCCTAACCTAACCAGTTACTGGGTCAGGTTAGGAAAGAAGTTTGGAAAATTCAAACTCAACGCGGACAAAGTCGCGTTTAAAAACTAGTTGTAAAATAAAGGAGATGTTGCGGTGGGCTAATAGTTGTTTTTTGACGTAAGTACTCATGGAGCCAACATCCCAACAAAATGGGACATTGTCCTTTACGGTCATCTGCCGAAATCAAAATGCATCACCACAATAACTATCAATTTAATCAAACTCTATTCAAGTATTCGTTGTTTGATATCGAGTTATACACCCTCTTTGGGTGTTAAATCGATCGGTAACGGCCGCGGCTGCATGCTGGTGCAGCCCGATGCCGTTTTTATTTTCCGTTGGAAAAATATCGATTGCGCGGATATGTGCTGTGGTGCTGGCTGTGTGCTGTGTTCCAATTTTGAATATTTTAGTGTTGGGATTAGGAGGAAAGACTAGTCTTGCTTGAGTCTTATATAATTAAAATTAATGTTTTGGAAATTTGTTTTAATGAAGTCCACCGCGCACCGCCTTAGTCGTTGTGTTGACACACTTTATGTGAAAATAAAACCTTTCCGAAAACATTTCCAAAAAAGCCAAACAGTAACTTCATTCATTCGAAACTTTTTTTAAAGGACCAAAATGAACCCATGGACAATTTATTTACTTTTTAAATTCACACTCGCGCGGCACGCGACCATCAAAACATTTAGTCACCCTCCTACGCAGGCGAAATGTATGAAAACAACCCTTTTTACTAAGGGATTATGGTTTATTATTCGACGAATGTATAACGAAAGGATGTTACAATGGATTTGACATTGAATAAATTGAAGATCTTCGAAGTTTTTATCGTGAAATGTGGTGAAAGGATAATTATTTTGAAATGGTATAATATAATTTTTTTTCAAATGCATTATTATAAATGAGATACATATAAAAAATATTAGGAGTGAGATCTACTTTCTTTTAGCTTTGATGCAAATATCATTACTGGCTATACAAATAGTCGTATGAAGCCGTTAGTTCAAATAAAAAAAGAAAGTAAATATAACAATAGTGTCGAGCTAATTGCAAGATTCTTTAAAATTGGTCATAAAGAGTAGGGGGTTGCGTGCAAAAACCGCTATTAAGTTTATTGCATTAAAATAAGAACTCTTTAGTTTGACCAAGACGTTTTTATGTCTCTACTGCAGCTGCGCTCCTGATACACTCTACTAGATTGTTTTAAATAATAAAAACGAACATTACTATTTTAAAACTCGGATGTTTTTTTCGCATAAAACGGTTTGAATCCGTCTTCCCTTTCGATCAGGTGTGTTATTGTGAGAGACACCGGAAGTACGAAGTACGGAAGCACGTGCGCGCGCGCAGTTGAGCTATCATTTTACTTTCAATGAAGGCTTTGTAGAAAAATACTCAAACAAGACTAGCTTTTCTTTCTAATCTCAACACAAAAATATTCAAAATTAGAACCCAGCATGCAGCCATGCCAGTATTCTATGCCAGTACCACAGCAGAGGCGCGCAATCGATATTTTTCCAACGGAAAAACGGCATCGGCCTACACCAGCATGCAGCCGCGGCCGTTACCGATCGATACCTACTTAACATCAAAGAGGGTGGATATCAAACACTCAATACTTAAAAAGGAATTCATTAAATTGATTTATTGTTTAAGAGGCATTTCGATAACTTTTTCTTATCATCTTATCAATTTTTTTTAATTTAGGAACCAACTTTTGATTTAAATCTGTCTTGATCAAAATTCCCACAGAATTCGATATCAATCTTAGGAGAATCCGCGAAAATCAGTTATGACATTACATCTGCTAACTTCCAAACCCCCCGAAGATACACGAAAAATATGACCCATGTCCCAAAAGGTCAGTTATGCTGTCAAAAAATATAATAGCCCCAATCACAAAATCCTTGGGGTCATTCGAGAGAAAAAAAATTGGCTGTATGGCAGCATGTACCGTTGCCTCAAGGTGTCGGAACTCTATGGGTTGTTACAACCGACCTAATTATTAGACGCATGCAGCTGGTTTGTGCAGCTGCTAAGATTGCACTTGCTAAGATCTTATTGTTGGCTAAGCAGATGTTACTCCCCCGCACGCGCCATAGTTACTATTTCTTCCTTACCTTTGACCCAAGAATCATTGTGCGGAAGTATGGAACGGAATCCCAAAGCCTATTGTTGAGATTAGAGAAAAAAATGTCAATAAAGTTTGACAGTTATCTGTCAATAGTGAGGGGAACAGTTTGTCTTGATTCAGTCTTGGGGAATACGCGAATAATTTTGGAAATTCTTTTTATTTTAAATATACGAAAAAAAAAACTGTTTTGCGGTAATTTTGAGTAATAGGTAGGTACTATTAAGTACTTAAAGTATCCGAAAAAAACTTATGATTGTTTTAACCTCCGTCTGCTCATAGCGACAGTGTGTCAAAAGGTTGTCGGTTCAAATCCTACCGACGAGAATTTTACACAATATATATTTTTTATTTTTTGTCTTAGCCAAACACCTTTTTAAGCCAAACATCTTAACGGTACGAGCGCGGTTTTAAAGCCATTTTTTGCGCAGCAGCTGGTTCCAATCCAAGATAAGATTAACGAATGATTTGTGACTATAGAAAATTGGTTTCTAATACATTTTTTATGTTTTATTGTTATTTTATTAATTGTTTTTTGATAGTGTTAAAATTGTGTTCATTTCAAAAAAAAAACTTTTATTATAGTGTTATCTTTCTGTAATAAAGAATTTATTTGACTTTGAAAAATAAGATTCCATTATTACTTACTCTCAAACTAACTTTTGCCTGCGACTTCATCCGCGTTTGGTTGTTTTTATCCAAATCACTGTCACATACAAATCACTGTTATGACGTAGGCATCCGCTTAGAAAGGCTAAGCGGATGCCTACGTCATAACAGTGATTTGTATGCCAAAGTTTAGCTTGATCCGTCGATTGCTTTAAACTGTGCGTTGAAACATCAGTCAAGACTTTTATTTTTGTATTTATATTAGGGATTCCTCATATTTCTTCTATCAAATAAAAATATTGCAGGATATTACACACATCGCCATCTAGCCCCAAGCTAAGTAACTAGACTTGTGTTATGGGTGATAGACAACTCATATACTACTTAAATACTTTTCTTTTGTTAATATATACTTTTAGGAATCAAAAGTGATAATTAAATAAAAAAAAACAATTCAAAATAACCTAAAATTAGTTTACTTCAAAAATAATCAAAGATTTACAAATTATAAAACCGAAAACTGATTTACTTCAAAATAAACTTAATTTTAACAAATATACACAGAATAATCGATAACACAAACAACCGTTGATCTTCAAAAACAAAAATTACCACAACAATATCAAAAACACAATAATCCACTAAAATAAGTAACGGAACAAACTTACAGTACGCAGCCTCGAAACCGACCACCTTACCGACCGATGTCTGAACAGCAAATGAGCCTGCCACCGACTGAGCGCTTGTTTTTATAGGCGGTGGTGGGGATCGAGACTGCCCACAGCAAGTTTGGCTTATACGGCCTCTCCTGATCGTGCACCGTCCTCGGCTGCACTGGAGTTGTTCTCCTCAGAAGAGCCAGCAGGTACGGCGGAACTTTACTCGCCGTCTTCGCCTGAATGTGATTCGCCTGCACTGGAAGCATCGGCGGGATCAGTAGGAGCACCTGAGGGTTCACCGGCATCATCAGGGTTGTCGTCATCGCAATCTGCATGAGAGAACAAGTTGTTAAATAACCATGACGACATACGCCATTGCCTAGTCTGTCATACATCGCGCATACAAGGCCCTCATACAGAAACTTTCACAATGTAAATTAAGGCACTTCACTTTCAAAAGTATGCATACATCTTCGCACAAAACATCTCACACATACTCATTCTTGAACCTGTACAAGTTCCCCCATCACGTTGAAAACGTGAACCAGCACAGCGGCTGAAACGCATTCAGAGAACACGTAAACCAGCACGGCGGCTGAAACCAGCACAGCGGCTGAAACCAGCACAGCGGCTGAAACCAGCACAGCGGCTGAAACCAGCACAGCGGCTGAAACCAGCACAACGGCTGAAACCAGCACAACGGCTGAAACCAGCACAACGGCTGAAACCAGCACAACGGCTGAAACCAGCACAACATCCAAACGAATCCCAGCGCCGCGCAGCGGCTGCCAGGACCGCCCACGCCGGTGTCCACCAGGCCCAACTTCAGGACGCTAGCCCATGGAGCAAGACCCGTCTGGACAGCGCCAAACGCTTACTCCAACCAGCAAGGCAAACACTCGCCTCACACTCGCACGCACACACATCTGACGTGCTACTGTAACATAAAAATCGAATTAAAACACTCGGTTGAAACTCACTTTCAAAAAATGCAGCACAGCTCTCAGGGCACCATTCGCCCTTCCAGGGTACCATATATTGAGCTGCAGCCTGAGTTGTCTTGCCTCTGGCTCCGCTTAACAACTTCAGCTCATAACGATCACTTGGTAACACCTTAATAACGCGGTACGGTCCTCTCATACCAGGATCAAGTTTCCCAGCGGATTGAGAGTACTTAATTACAAATACTTGATCGTTAACCTGGAATTTCCTTGGGGGGTGCCTTTCACGATTTACCCGAACATCTTGACTATCCTGATTTTTGTCAAGTGACGCCTTAGCAGCGCTCCTGCTAAGTTCCCTCATGGCTTCACGATTAGGGCTGGAGTCTTCAATGGCAACGTCGCGGATCAGTGCACGAATAACAGGAGTTGTCGCATTGGTACCAATCAATAGGTACAAAGCTGAATACTGTGTGGTTTTCTGTTTTGTAATATTTAAGACTAACTGAATTTTACACAAAGCATCAGACCAAGTGGATTTTTTATTGCTACTCTCTATACGGATTAAATTAAGAACGGTCCTTACATAACGCTCGGCTTGCCCATTGGAATGATGCATTTCGGGCGTTATGTAATGGATATCACAACCAATTTCAGATATCCAACCAGTAAAAGCAGAAGCTTCGAACATACGACCACGGTCGCAAACTATTAGTTTGGGCGTGCCAAATAAAGATATTGCGTTATTAAAGACTCGTTTCAATTCATTTGTATCCTGTCTGTACATAGAATAAAGTAGGCAAAATTTTGTAAAGGAATCGACCAAAACAAGTATAAATTTATATCCGTTGGATTCCGGTAAGGGACCTAATACGTCAACATGAACCGTGCTAAATGGAACATCAGATTTTTCCCATGACGTAATAGGCTGACGAGGAGCTCTCGGGACACGTTTTTTAGAAATGCAAATCAAACAGTAGGAAGTATACTTTCTAACAAATGGTTTTAAACCGGGGAACCAAAAATATTTTACAATAAGATCATAAGTTTTATCCGCACCGATATGCTCGTGCTCGTCGTGAAAAACACGCAGCAAACTGAGCCTATGCCCTTTGGGGATATAACACAGTAAGCGAGACTCCTCTCCAACGGGTGAGTACCGGTAATAAAGGACATCGTTTTGACAAACGTATCGACTAGAATCTAAACGACCGTCTCTTAGTTTTTGAATCAGATCGATAGTCTCTGAATCAGCCGATTGGGCCATCTGTGCCCAGTTCAACGGTCTTTCAATGTTATTGACTTGCAACGTTGGTGGATTCCTACTTAGATAGTCTGCGTGGCCCATCATTACACCCTTACGATATTCAATTTCAAAATTAAAATCTTGGAGGTAAATCCACCAGCGTGCAACTCGTGGAAGGAGATCCTTCTTACGCTCCGTGGCCTTCAAGGCATTGCAATCGGTTATGATTTTAAAACTTACACCAATCAGATAATGCCGAAAATGTTGCAGTGCCTTGACGACCGCGAGCGTTTCCAGTTCGTACGAATGGTATTTTGCCTCCGCACCCTGCGTAACCTTGCTATAGTAGGCTACCACTCGTTTACCACCGTCCGTATGAACCTGCATGAGTACTGCACCGTACCCTACACTACTGGCGTCTGTGTGTAGTTCGGTAGGAAGGTTAGGGTCAAAAATCGCAAGTATAGGCTCGCTAGTTAACCGTTTAATGAGATCATGACGGACTTGATCTTGGTCAGGTCCCCATTCAAATTTTACATCTTTCTTTGTGAGACGCGAGATACATGCGGTTTTCGTCGCATAACCCTCGATATAACGCCGGAAATATCCCGCAAGACCTAAAAATTGACGTACTTGTTTGACGTTGGTAGGGGTAGGTGCATTGACTAGCGCCTCGATTTTGTGAGGGCTCGGCCTAACCTGACCGTGACTGATGACGCGTCCTAAGTACTCTACTTTAGTGGTAAGAAAGGAACACTTCCGCAAGTTAATAGAGAACCCTGCCTCGGTCAGCGTCCTTAGAACATCTCGTAATAATAATACGCCATCATCGACAGACATGCTCACTATAAGGACGTCGTCAATATATACAAGGACGCTCCCAGCCTCTATGAATCTGCGTAAGGTATTGTTGATGATCCTCTGATAGACAGTGGGAGAATTACATAGACCATACGGCATTTTTAGGTACTCGTAGTGGGCTTCTGGTGTTACAAAGCCGGTTTTGTGAATCGAGCCCTCATCAATGGGGATTTGATGGAATCCCGACGCCATATCTAGGGATGAAAAGAATTTCGAACCCCCAAGCCGGTCAATGTGGTCATCAATCAAGGGTAGGGGATACCTATCTTTGACGGTAATGCGGTTTAGTGCACGAAAATCGACGCACATTCTGTCTGAGCCGTCCCTTTTCTTGACCAGAATGATCGGACTTGCGTATTCGGAATTCGACTCCCTAATGATCTTTTTATCCAACAGATCCTGACAAATCTCGCGAACCTTAAGTTTCTCTTGGTAGGATAAACGATATGGATGATACGCTACGGGTACTTTACTTGTCAAGTTGATGTGCATCTTGCCAGTTTTCACAGTCGTAGTTGCTGTGCCAGATATTAAAAACGGAGAAAATTCTCTTATGACAATCATCAACTTAGCAAGTTCCGCACCCTCGAGAAGAGTGTTTATTTTGTCAGACTCGGTAGCATTCACCGAGTTTACTTTTAGTACAGCATCTGGTGTATGAGTCAAATATTGCTCGTATTTCGTACGAATAAATCTTACACCATCGCGATTGAGAACGTCTGTCCCTATGATAATAGGCGTATTCATATATGACGCAGGCACTATGACAAAATCAACTTCAAGCGTTATGTAACGAAACTCAACCGTTAGAGCAATACATTCATGAGAAACGAACTCTTTATTGCCTATTCCCTTCAAAGTACAGTTGGTTTGTTTTCGCGGGCCGGAAAAATGATTTACTACCGCCGACGATATCAGAGACACATTGAGTGCACCACTATCTATAAGAATATCAACCGGAATACCCTGAATCACAGCTGTACTTATATCGTTGTTATCCCTTCCGTTTGACAGCTCGCAACACAAATTAACTTTCCGTTGGTTGTTATTGTTATGTTGAGCCTCAGATCTAGCCTTAGCGAAACAATCACTCTCTTTATGACCTACCTTCTTACAAAAAGGGCAAACAATTTTACCATTATTATCAGTTTTATCGGAAATATTACGCTTCTTAGGGCATGTATCTTTAAAATGGCCCGTTTGACCGCAGATAAAACACTTGTTTTCAAGATTACCAGAACGACTGAAGTTACGTTTTTTAGCTGTACTAGAATGAGATGAAATAGATTTGTCAGAGCTACGATTATCAAATTTCCGGGTAGGCTTAACGTATGTGGCTAAAAACGAAACCAGATTCTCCGTTGTTAGGTCACCATTGGTGGCTGCTGCACGCACTTGTGTGTCACTAATACCGTGAATCACTATTTGGACCATAAGTTCTTCGCTTAACCCTTTGATTACACGCAAGCGCAATAGTGAACGACGCGCATACTCTGCGTATGACAAAAACTTATCCGATGTGGAATTTATAACCTCCTGCAGAATTTGCGCGTAGTTAATTTTTTGCGGACACAAAGACTTAAATTCTCTAATGAAACTAGACCACGAGCGGTCATTTGTTGCCCATTCATTTAACCAAGTCTTTGCGTCACCTCTCAAACAGTGAGCTACCCGGGAAAAGCACTCAAAATCATCCCAATGGTTCGCACGCCTAGCCCGTTCCACCTCGTCGCACCACACCTCGAAGTTATTAATAGCTGGATCAAAATTTGAGACATAATAATTGCTGGATTTTGTTTTTGCTAATACACCCAACGCATCAACAAACGCTTGAGTAGTAGGAGCATTATCTTTATCTGCCGTGGGTGTGCTGCCATGAGCGGACGAAGGAACATGCGAATCACTGGCCGTATTCTCCTCGATAGCGGTTAATCGCGACATGATTGAGACTATCGCTTCTTTTACCGAATTGTCGTGATGGTATGATCGCGCTTTGCCTTGGCGATTACTTGAATTCGATTCTTCGCGTGAACGATAATCACTACCGGAGCGCGAACTATCACGGCGTGAACGCGAGCGTGACCTATGACGACGTGAACGCGAGCGCGATCTGTTACGACGTGAACGCGAGCGCGATCTGTTACGACGTGAACGCGAGCGCGATCTGTCGCGACGTGAACGTGAACACGTCATTCCACGACCCGACCGCACGCGTGATCGACTACGATGAGACCGTGAGCGGTGTCTGCTTGGTCGCGGTGATTCACTGCGACGACTATGCTCGACCCCAGAGCGAGGTGGAGACCTAACTAACCGCTCACGTGAAGCACGTGGCATTTTTATTTTATTTGAAATCAACGGTTGTTTTCTTCAAGGCTAATTTGTGAGCGAAATCCTATCCCACTTCTGATTTTAGGAATCAAAAGTGATAATTAAATAAAAAAAAACAATTCAAAATAACCTAAAATTAGTTTACTTCAAAAATAATCAAAGATTTACAAATTATAAAACCGAAAACTGATTTACTTCAAAATAAACTTAATTTTAACAAATATACACAGAATAATCGATAACACAAACAACCGTTGATCTTCAAAAACAAAAATTACCACAACAATATCAAAAACACAATAATCCACTAAAATAAGTAACGGAACAAACTTACAGTACGCAGCCTCGAAACCGACCACCTTACCGACCGATGTCTGAACAGCAAATGAGCCTGCCACCGACTGAGCGCTTGTTTTTATAGGCGGTGGTGGGGATCGAGACTGCCCACAGCAAGTTTGGCTTATAATACTTATAATACATAGAAACAACCTGATCACATACCCTGTGTTTGGCAGTCCGACATGGTGACCATTAAGCCAACTGAGTCATCGTGCTGTGCCAAATAAAAAAAATATCGCGGACACTCTTGCAGAACCTAACTCCCTTACAAATTCTAGGGATCATTTTAAGCCCTAAGACTTAACCTATACATTTCATTTGAGATTTCTTTCCATGTTTTTCCTTTTTCTATAAAAACAATAGTGCATCACGCATCGTTGCATAACGGCAACAAACAACGGTTTACCGATCGGTTATTTCTAACGTATCGTTGGGGTAGGTCGCGCATTTCACTCTCTCTTCTAATAATAGAGAGAGATAGTCGTTTTTTGTGTTGAGATTTAGTTTCGTCGATTAATGGGGTCAATTTTTTTTGGTTTAGTAAGATTAATCGGATGAATCGATTAATGATTTTGTTCCATCTGTTTTCGTGGTTTTGGAACAATATAGGCACGAGCGATGGAATTGATTAACGGATAATAATACAGGATAATACATTTTTGACCATAGTGACCATTGTTATGACAAAAAAATCGCAAAGACCAGGAACGCAGCCGCAGTAAGTACATGAAATGAAATGTCTCATCTTAAAAAACTTTTTTAACTCACACGATTTATATTCATAGTAGGTAATTATTTTCCCGGGTCTTAAATGCGTATTTTTGTTTCCCTTGCCTCGAGGTTTCGACTATGTTACAATAGTCGTAAATAATAAAAAATAAATAAATATTACAGGACATTCCACACATCGCCACCTAGCCCCAAGCTAAGTAACTACACTTGTATTATAGGTGCTAGACAACTCATATACTACTTATATACTTTTCTTTTGTAAATATATACTTATAATACATAGAAACAACCAGACCACAGACAAATATCTAAGCATAAATACTTGTATGAGGCGGGAATCGAACCCGCAACCCTGTGTTTGGCAGTCCGGCGTGGTAACCATTGTGCCAACTGGGTCGTCTATGGTCGCGAGAAGACAGAAATACGCGATTAAGACCCGGAAAAATAATTACTATATCTCATATTATCTTGTTTCAATCGCTCGGTCGATGGACGACACTGAGATTTAATTTCATTTAATTCTAGGGTCAAACAGGGATTCTTATTGGCCATATTACATCCTTCAAATTTTTAAATGCTGTAGTATCAAGGCATCTGGTACTAGTCCTTTTTTCTGAACAAGCCTTATTACCATTTGCTCCTTTATTAAAACGAGCACTCGCTTTGACGGTTACAAGCTATGTTTATAACTTTAGGAATCCATACGCCTCCAACAGGATGCCGATGGTATGGTACATTAGAACTGATATCCTGAACAACCTTGTGTTAAAAATAGATCCCATATGGTGACGGTTACATATGCAAATGTTTCGTTTGGGGATCACAGCGCACGGTGTCGTTAGAGCGACGTGCGACAACGACGTCACTTCTAGTTCACAACCTGCGTGTATTTCAGCACACGCTTCTTCTTTACATGTATTTTGACGACCCAGTTGGCACAATGGTCACCATGCCGGACTGCTAAACACAGGGTTGCGGGTTCGATTCCCGCCTCAGGCAAGTATTTATGCTTAGATATTTGACTGTGGTCTGGTTGTTTCTATGTATTATAAGATTTATAAGTATATATGTATTTACAAAAGAAAAGTATATAAGTAGTATATGAGTTGTCTAGCAGCCATAACACAAGTGTAGTTACTTAACTTGGGGCTAGATGGCGATGTGTGGAATGTCCTGAAATATTTATTTATTTATTGCCTTTTTCTTTCTATTGTATTTTGTTAAAAGCATGTGTAAACAAGAGGTACTCCGATTCACTGGGCGATATCTAAAGAAGTGATTGAGGCTTTAGCAGCCAAGAATTGCGATACAATGCGGTGAACTTTAAAGGTAGAACAGTGTTGTTACTTGCTTGTGATGGTTATAGGCGTAGATTGAACTATACCATCCCTCGTGTATCTATTGTTTTATAATTACTTTCGGAGTAGTCCAGATTACCAGCAAAGACATCAATTACTTTGCCGCCCGACGCCGTCTGTTGAGGCCGCTCTTTGTTCCGATATTCTCACGAAGTCGAGAATCTGGTAAAACCGCCCTGCTAGTATTAAATTCTGAGAACTTTGTCGTTTGTCGAACCTTCATTGTGTGCTGCCGATTAGGCATGCAAACGTGCGCCACTTTAGGGAAACTTTAAAGTTATTTTGTTGCGGTTTGTGGCTAATTAGTGCGAAATATAAATTAATTGGATACTCCATTATTTTTAGGCGTTATCGTTATTATTATTTTATACCATTTCGAATTTATTTAAGGAAATTCGGACTTGCGCGAGAAGGTATTTCGTACCATTATATTGTTTTTAATATTTGTTGTAATAACATAAATACATAATCTGTGAAAATTTCAACTGTCTAGCTATCAGTTCATGAGATACAGACAGAGAGTGGAGTCATAGTAGGGGGTCCCATCCTTTGGGTAGGGAACCCTAAAACGACCAGGTCGAAACTCGAGTGAGGAAAATGCTATTGGAAAGTTCCATACGCGGTATTAACGAGTTTAGGGAATCGAACTCTCGCCAAAGTACTTACTTATTTGGCTAAAATACTTGGCATTTGGCCAAACAAGTATTTTATTTTTCGTTTATTATTTTGTGAAAAGTCACTGAAGTTTTTTGTCAGTAAAGAGCCGATGTTTAGTATTGCAGTTGTGGGACCAGGTAATGTGCTTAAATTGAATTTTAGGCACTTTACTTTTAATGGCATTTTACATTTTAAGCACTGCGCTTTTAATGGCACCTTTTATTCATTTATTAATTATTGTTTAACTTGCGGCTTGATAGCGCCGTGTATAATGTCCTGCGATATTTATAGATTATTTAATATTTCATATTTAGTATTACAGGCATCTTACGTTTTAGGCACTGTGCTTATGGCATCTTACATTTTAAACACTGGCATTATACGATATATCACTGCAACTGCTAAACCAAAATATTCTGGAACAGGTTTTTACAAAAAAACCACTTTTAAACCTATTTGTTGCCAAATATTCTCTGTCATACAACAAAAGGTTTCCAAAATACCCTTTCTGTCGAAAATAAAAAAAATGGTAGCCATTTCTTTTTTTCCAAGGGAACCCTTCGGACGTTAATGTACGTTAAAACTAGAATCCAAACAATACTGAATGCACTTGTGCTGACAATGAGATGCGTTAACATATCGCCAAACTAAAACCAACTTTAAATCAAACCAATAGGGTTCATATTAGATTCAAGTTTTATAAGTAGTTTTTGTAATGTAAACTTCGGGGTTGTCAATTGATTTTGTATTTTATTTTAAAGGTTTTAAAGTGGGTTTTGCAGTGGTTTGTATTACAATAGGATGTGATAACAGGTAAGGTATTGAGAGTGAAATGTTTTCGGTTCCAAATCTCGAAGGATTTAGTCCGGAGGCTTCCAAGGAAGCAGTATAGAGGTTATTATCCTATTTTATAAAGAAACTTATACGAAGAAGTGGGTAAACCGCTAGACTTTCTAAATGAGAACGTCTGACGTCAGTTAAATGGTTTTTTTTAATATGAACTATATTAACGGTTTCATTTGAACTAGCTAAAAATCCAGATGTTCCAATGATATTGACAGGCGAATCATTATTCAATGCAAGAAGTTTAATTCAGCTTCGTTTATTTTTTAAATGAGAAAAAACACTTTTTAATTTTAACCAGAAGAGTAGGGAATCATTTGCAATTACTAAATGACTAATGTGACGTTATAAATAAGTCATAATAATATGTAACGGATGTTGCTAATCCAACTTCTTTGGGTAAGGTTTGAGTTTATTGCAATAAAATGAGAACAAGACGTTTTATGTCTGTACTGTGCGGGCTGTCTACCCGATTTTTTACTTACCCTACTTGTGTTCTAAAAGAAAAGAAAAAGCGCCGTTACATATTTTTTTCTCAAAAAACCCGCTATCAGAGCTGATAAGGAATAAGGAACGAGCCCCTCAGTTATTGTACACAATAAGTTTGCACCGTTAAACTGCCCCCAGACTTGCATTGTGCAACTTGCAACCCCTGGTTAACTTGCAGACTGGCAAGGAACTTAATGAACGTGGCCAAAAATGGAACTAAAATGCTATCATTTAAACTAAAAATTAAAAAGGAAAGACCGAATTGTCTATAGAGAAAGAGTAGAAGAAATGTTCATAGTTTTTGATATTATGAAGGTTTTTAACTATGTCGTTAAAAACACCGATTGTTAAATCTGGTTTATACTATTTGATAGCTCTATTCTTTAGGAAGGTCATGGTATACTTAACATCAAAATCCAATTAAAACTTCAGTAATAAGCGAAACTCTGCCCAAAGGTAAGCGCGAAGTACCAATTTACTATTTATCAAACTGGATTGGGATCGGGTAAAATCATATTACTAGATAAGGTCCAAATGTGGTTGATTTCTTCTATCAGTAAGGACACTATGACGAGTGAGCGTTCACGAAGAACCTTGTGCAATCTAACGGCAAACTTCTTAGGGATTGTTGCTCGGAGATAATTTGTAGGTATATTGTGTTCTGCTTATAACAATAAATCGATTAGAATCGGGTAGATTTGACGGCTTCGACGAATCTATAAAATTCAAAGCCCTCTGACTTACTGATGTATCAACGCACTGCCACACCAATCGACGGGTTGGGCTAAAACTTGGCACACATGTAGCTGTTATGACGTAGACATCCGCTAAGAATTTTGGAAAATTAAACCCTTACGCGAACGAAGTCACGGGTGAGAGCTAGTATGTATATGTATTTGAAGAACGCAGCTAGTTTTTGCGAGCTTTTAACTTTTACGTTCCCACCGAATCGGACAAATACTTAACTGTCTTATCTGTTGCTTAAAATCTATTCATTAGATGACAAATAGAATTTTAGATCCGATAAATGGACCCAAAAAACGAAATTGGATTACTTAAATCTAACTTACCCAGAAACATACAATTATTTTCTAAGAATCAAATGCCGAGTGCAGGCTTAAGCACTTAAATAAATTGGTAAAATAGTTAAATGAGTTAATTACTCACCGTATTTGTATTGTTAATTCTTAGAACTAGCTGCGTTACTAAATTTTTACATTACATTCTCACCATTAAAACTTTCCCTGGACTTCGACAAATATTTAAAAATTAGCCAAATCGGTCTAACCAGCCGTTCTCAAATATAGGCGTGAAGAAGGGAAATAGGGATTAATTTTTAATATAAGAAAATACCGATATGCTTACCAAGATGTATAAAAATACAAGTAGGCATATAAATAAATTTAAATAACAATAGATAAAAGTATAAAAAACCGTTATTACGTAAATAAAGATAATCGGTTGACAAACCGTTATACAAACGTCATTAATATACGTAATTATTCATGAAATCACAACCCTTCTCCTTCGATATCGGTATTGCTATCTTCATGTCTATTTAGTATTCAATTAAATCTATTGAGATTGAATACGTAATAACCCCGAGAGGTGTTACTTGATAATCGATGACTTTTTTGTGTGAATTACTACATAATAATAAATTAAAATAAAGATACGAGTTAAAAAAGGATTAGTTCTAAAAATTATACCAACCAATTTAAATAAGTCTTTGTCAATTGAGTGACCATCAAATCACACACCATAAAGCCTTTGGGTGTTTCTTATTCCCTTAAGTCCCGACAGGAAATATCAGACCAATAAAATGTAACACAAACTTTAAAGTCAAGATTTTATAAGGATTTTATTTTAAAATAACTCTTATGTTTGCCTTACGGAGCTTCGCCTTTACAAACTTACAAAAGATCATATAAATCCTCAAAGAAAAAATCTATTGTTCAAAATGACAATAGACTTTTTTTTTTCCAAGACTGTCTCGTCCTTGTCCCATCTCTGGCTCTTCAGTCAGCTGACGACCGCGGCTGCATGAACATCTTCCCGTGCCGTGCAAACGTCAACGTCAGTATTGTCAACATAACCTCTAAATGGCGGGAGCCGGTCCGGTGTAAAGAACTCAAGTGATTCACATTTTATTAATTTCTACCTTAGATTTCTCAAATTAAGCATCAACAGTGTTCATAAATCATACCCAAGTGTTTTATTTAAAGTATACCAGTGAAATAAGTGATATTTACTGCATTTTTCTACGTTTAAAACCATCGGAATTCTCACGGAATTTTTTGTTCACCTTTTTTTTGATCGTAAGGTCAAATTATTGAAGAATGGAGCCCTAAGGTACGTCGGAACCAGTTCCTTGGTATATTAACGAATGATAGCCAATATTGGGGGATGATTCATTGTCACAACCCTTGAGAAAAGGGTAAAAATTGTCTAAATAGGGGCTGATACGTTTTACCTCTAAAGTTACCTTTGACGCTATTGTGTTCCGATTTAAAATTGATATTTTACTACAATGCAACGGGGAATGCTCCCATAATCAAATGCAATTGTTATTTTGGTAGTTTTAAAACAATATTTATTAAAAAAAACGTGCTAATACATTTTACCCAACAGAGTCAATAAAATCGCTTCTTTTCATGTAAATGAGTAATAAAACGAGTTATGCCTCATGACCTCACCCGTGTGCATCCAATCCCGTGGGAATTGAAAAATAATTCAATGCTTAGTGCTTACTTAGGGACACTAAGGAACCCCTAACCAATACTTATGAAAAATGTGTAAAGACTAGCACTGCCCCGCGGTTTTACCCTCTTATATCCTGATCTCGTGGGAATATGAGGATAATATGTATTCTATGTGTTGATCCAGGTCTACATTTCAAGTTTCATTGCAATTGGTTTAGTAGTTTTTGCATGAAGGAGTAAGAGACATACAGATAAACTTTCATATTTATAATATTTATAGTTCCTTCTTCTCTTTTGTGGGTGTGTTCTAAATATACACATCCTTACATCATTTTTAAGATATTTCAATGTGATCTCATGCAAATCATACCTACCAATTGAATAACGAAAACTTTGACTTATAAATACTAATTAAATTATTGTAGGACACTTAACACAGTGAAAGAAAGAAAGAAAAAACTTTATATTGTAACTAGCTGTGCCCCGCAGTTTCACCCGCGTAAGCCCCGATCCCGTGGGAATATCAAACTGAAAAGTAGCATATAGCCTTCTTCGATAAATATACTATCCAACACAAAAATAATTTATCAATTCAAACCAGTAGTTCCTGAGATTAGCGCATTCAAAGAAACTCTTCAGCTTTATAATATTAGTATAAATACAAAAACATTCAGACCAAAAATAAATATCCTACTAATATTACAACTGTGAAAGTTTGTGTGTTAGAATGTTTGGTTGTTACTCCTCCACGCCAAAACTACTGAACCGATTGCGATTAAACTTGATATGTAAATAGCTGAATACCTGGATTAACATATAGGCTACTTTTTTTTCCAAAATTCCTGCTGGACCGGGACTTACGTGGGTGAAGCCGCAGGGCTCAGCTAGACTGTAGATAAATATTTGTTTGAAGTGGGAATTGAACCCACAACCTTTTAAGTCACAGATGGGTCGTCTACCTTTGATCAGATAATCAGTAACAGTAATTTCTCAATCTTTCCAGCTTGCTATCCGACTTCCGCATCAACTCCGGCAGTGGCGCCACCAAGCGGAAACAGGAAGCATCATCGACAAGTAACTTCAAACTGAAAATGAACCCGCACTCAATAGACTTCAACAAATCACCTCTCTCACCGATACACACACCGAAACGCAGAATACTGGGGGAACTACAGAACTATAAGCCATTAGGTAAGATTTCCACCTTAAGAGAATTTTCTACTATGTATGTAGGTGACCCAGTAAAAAGATGGATAATGTTCATTTACATATGTTTATTGGAAACACTTCATAATGTTTAAGCTTGATCGGCACATCGTTCGCCATTTTCTCTCTCTAATCTAATTCATTCTAGTTCCTCTCTAACACCTGTCACTTGCTACTCCCTACTCCTATTGGTGGAACAACTTACTCATTCGAGGTTAACATTCGGATACTTTTACCAAATTCAGAATGAACGAACAATGATGTTCAGATATTTCTACATGTATTTAAGAGTGATGATGGCCTGGTGATCAAGGTTAAAAAGAAAACCTTATAAGATCACTTTCATGTCCGTCTGTCTGTTTGTTTTATAAAAAATAACTCTCGATCTCATGGGAATATCGGGATAAAAAGTAGCCTATGTTACTGTCAATGAATAAATCTATCATAATACTAAATTTGATCAAAATCGGTGTAGTAGACCAAATGTAATATTTTTATCCTAAAAATCATGTTTGCAATTTGGAACTGCAAACAAACTAAATGCCGTTTGACTGTGGCGAAATAACTAAATAAGTCAGAGCAGATATCAAACCTCTGTAGTGCGACGGGGAACTAGGTGGCGCGGTTTGCATGTTCTGTAATATTTACCATTAAAAAAAGAAGAAAAAACCTTTTTTTATTGTACAACATTAAAAACTTATAAAAATTATTTTTCTACAAAAACATTTTTCTTCATTTTCCAGGGGAGCTCCAAAACTTCAATCAACTACAAAACTTCAAGCCCTCATCACCCTACATCGAACGTCTCAAACATTCACCTCTCCCCGACTACAACAAGTCACCGAAAACCATCAAATCTCCGCTCCAAAGCTCGCAGAAAGAAAACCTGATCCCACCAACTTACACTGTGAATCGGTCCCAAAATTCACCAGTTTTCACAACCAAGTCTCAGAATATACAAAAATCACCAAACACACCGGTTTTTGGGATTAAAAGTCTGAAATCTCAGAATCTTCCAAGTTTCGGCACCCAGAAGCTCACTCAAGGCTTCGGCACCAAAGAAAACTCCCCATTAACATCTATAAAGTCACCACTGCTAAACTCTCCAATAATTTCTACACATTCTCCGCTGACAAGCAATACTAGATTGAAACGTACATCTAAAATAACAAGGATATTCGAGGAGAGAACCAAGTTTAAGATGGATAATGATAAGGAGAATATTAGTGAGACGTTCATGAAGTTTGATTTCGAAGAGGAGACTAGAGACTGTAGCTTTAGCAGTAGTGGGTTCCAGAAGAAAAGTTGGACTTCGGCTAAGGTAATTACTATATTTGATAAGATTCAATTCCCCCTCGGAAAAACAGTTTTTCGTTCAAGTCTTAAAAGCTTCTCAGTAGAAAACTTTTCCATAATTTAATATTCTGTCTGTCAAAGTCAAACATTTTTATTCATTAGGATTCTTGCAAAGCATTACATCACTTTAAAGCGTCCTAAAAATTAAGTTAGATGCATATTAGTAGGCAAACATGCCTTCGGAACTCAACGGAACTGAGTAAGGCAAGGCAAGTCTGGTTAAATATTCTGTCTATGTTAAATAATCTCAGCTGTATTTTATGGCCAGATGGCGCTGTATGCGATGTCTTTACTGGTAACTCTGTGGTCAATCGATTACTAATCCTGAGATAATTTAGGGACGCAGCTGCAGTGGAGTACGGGATACGTCTTATGTTTCTGTAAAAAAATTACACTAGAACCCAAACATTAGATTAACTACATTCGTTACGAATGGTTTTTGCAAAGGACCCCTTTTGTATTAACAGATATAAAAGACGTTTCTCTTCAAAATGTCATTCTAAGTCTAAAAATTCTAACCAGACAATATCTCCACCTTCCAGCTGGACTTCACAGACACCCTACCACAGAAACACGACCCATGCACTGTCCCACAAACAGACTCAGACATGGACGACATGTCCTTACAAGACTTGGAAGCTGAGTTTGAGAATGAAAACTTCGATACGTGTACCAATTATGAAATAATATCCACCGATAGCCCAGATATCATATCCCGAGGCCGGAGTTCTAATAGAAAGATCACGGCTCGATCGTTCAACTTTGGAGCCCCGATATCTGACAATGAAGCCAGCACATCCTTCAACGAACCATCAACCTCCTACAAGGCTACTCGAATGTTAAACTTTGACGATGAAGACTTTGAATTCACATCGCCGGCGGTAAAAAAGTCTGTATCGGTGAAAAAGTCTTTAAAATTCTCTGAAACTCCAACAAAATTAGCCGAGACCAGAACTAAGTCTACAAAATATGAGACCACATCGAAGTCCTTGAATTTCAATGACACACCGAATAAATCATTAAAATTCACCGAGACCTCTTCCAAGACCTTACAATTCACAGAGACTTCGAGTAACTCTATGAAATACATGGAGACTTCGACCAAGTCTACAAAGTACACTGAGACCTTTAAGTCTTTGAAATACAACGAGACCCCGACTAAACTATGCCATCAGAGAAGTGATTCTAGTATCGGCTCCATGTGTTCACCAGCGTCGAGCCAACACTCCAAACTTTATACCTCAGAATCCACAACCTCAATGGAATCCGGCTTCATCTCCGAATTAGAAGAACCATTCTTAGACATTGAAGAGTCAAACAGCCCTAAAGTGGCCAACTTTAGTGATCTTTTGTCCGGCCAAATCAAAGATAACATCTTCACAGACAAAAACTTCAAGAAACGGCCGCCTCTAGCACGGAGTCTCTCTTTCCATCCAGAAAGTAAAGCTAAAGTATCACTTTTGTCTATTTTGGAAGGCCCTGAAGAGAAGAGGGGTAGTAAACGGACAGAAATTGAAGGGAATGAAGATGAGAATGATTGTGAAAGCAGAGTGAAGAGGAGGAAGAATTGTGATAGTCCAGTGAAGAGGCCTGTGTTGCAGAGGGCGTTTTCAGAGAATAATGCGTCAATCATGTCTGCTTTAGCGAGATGTGAGTATCTTTTATAAATAGCCAAGTTGTGCCCCATAAGTCCCGTTGCTTCTCATCTACACTTCTATAATATAATTATAATAAAAGAGGAAAGATTTGAATAGACTCCGAAACTACTGGACTGATTTTGATGAAACTTGGTATGAGGATATCCCGATATTCCTACGGGATCGAGTTGTGCGGGTGAATCTTTTATATTTTTTTATTTTTATGCATTTTGAGTTATCCTGGACTTCAGCTAGCTTGTACTTAACGAAGTTTCATTGCGATCGGATTATACATTTTTCCGTGCAGTGGAAATAAACATTTAATTATTTAATTATTAAGCCTTTAATGCCAACATATTTTACAATAAAATTATTTTAAAAAATTTTAGTTATTGGGCGTCGGCGTGTCTTTTTGCGACACGAAGGCCTCCTCCAGCTCTTTCCAGTCTTGTCTTGTTTGAGTTATTCTAAGCCATATTGGACCGGCAATCTTTTTGATGTCGTCAGACCATCGTTTTCTCTGTCGTCCTCTTTTTCTCTTTGTTTGGAATCTAGGGGTCCATTCTGTTATATCTTTTGTCCATTTATTATTGTTCTTGGAGATGGGTAGGCCACATGATGAGAGAGAACAATAATAAATGGAAATAAACATACTAACACACAAACTTTCTCATTTATATTAATTACTTGGTGTTGCCGTTTTATGTACTAAAACCTTCCTCTTGAATCACTCTATCTATTTAAAAAAACCACATCAAAATGCGTTGCGTAGTTTTAAAGATCTAAGCATACATAGCGACAGACAGTCAGCTGGAAGCGACTATATTTTATACTACGTAGTAAATACTTTTTGAAGAGATTTAGGCCTATATTAATGATGACTTGTTTCTCCCCCAGCTGCCACGGAACCAGACTTAATAGGTGACTTCAGTTCATCGTTCTCACTGCCTCTAACACCCGGTGACCATTCCGATCTGAAGAGCATCACTTGTGACACCCTGGCTGAGCTACTGCGGGGGGAATATCAGGATTCTGTTACTAATTATCAGGTTAGTTGGCTAAGTAGGCTGATTTTAGTCAGATTGGTACTTCGGTTAGTTAAGTTTGATGATTTAAGTCAGATTGACGACCCAGTTGACACGATGGTCGCCATGCCGGACTGCCAATCACAGGGTTGCTGGTTCAATTCCCGCCTCAGATATGTATTTATGCTTAGATATTTGTCTGTGGTCTGATTGTTTCTTTGTATTATAAGTATATATTTACAAAAGAAAAGTATACAAGTAGTATATCCGTTGTCTAGCACCCATAACACAAGTCGCCTTGGGGATAGATGGCGATGTGTGGAATGTCCTGCAATGTTCGTACTTCGTAGTAAAGTTGAATAATTTTAGTCAGATTGGTACTTCAGTAATTCTTATATTTTGACTTTTATTTAACACTAAACGTTTTAACATTAAAAACAAATTGATTTAATACCCAAGAAAAGTAAAATAATCAATTATTCAACTTTTCTTTTATTCAATCTTTTCAAAAATTCATAACTGAACCAAAATCATATGCTATTCAGGACGCTATAGTGGCTCAGAGAGAACGGAAACACACCCCCTTATAAACTTAATTTCTTTCCTCACAGGTAATAGACTGCCGCTATCCATACGAATACTCCGGCGGACACATCCTCAACGCGGTCAACTTATACACACAGGATCAGATACTGAAGCTGGTGAACACACCGAAACGGGAGAGATCGGTGCTCATACTACACTGCGAGTTCTCTATTGAACGGGGACCTAAATTGTAAGTTATGGTACTACATTTATAGTAGTGTTTAGTTGGTCTGGTACTTCATTAGTCTCTGTGGTATTTCAGTGATATGTCATTTTCGTAAGAAGAGACTAAACTACAAGTTTATTATTGCGAGAGAAGTTGTAAGTGTTATGTGGATACACTAGCTTCTGCATGCGGCTTCGTTCGCTATTTCACCCTCTTAGGGGTGGAGTTTCGGAAAACCCTTTCTTAGTGGATACCTACACTTCACAACGAACACCCTATGAATTTCAAGTCTCTAAGACCAGCAGTTTAAGCTGTGCATTGATGTATTAGTAATTCAGGACTTTCAATTGTATATTTATATTAGTGTTTAGTCAGTCTGGTACTTCGTTAGTCTATGTGGTATTTCGAAGATTTTAGTTGCTTAGATGGTTTTGGGACATATGTCATTTTAGTCAATTTGATTATTATTTTGCTCAGTCTAATAATTTGGTATTATTATGTATCGATTTACAAAAAAAATGTAAGTACTAGTTAAGCCCCGCGTTAAGTCCCGATCCCATGGGAATATCGGGATAAATAAACATACCGAGTCTCATCGCAATCGGTCCAGTCATTTTTGCGTTAAGAAATAACAAACAAACACAAACTTTCCCGACAAGATAATATCCGTTGTCTGGCATTCATAATACTTAGCTTGGGGCTAGATGGCGCTGTGTACATAGTCCAGCAATATAATATGTTTTTTTTCCTAACTCATGTCAAATCGTCCTTCTTTATAGACGAACCAGTTCTAAAAAAACACTTACCAAATTTCAATTCACAATGCAATATTGAATCAACTTTTCTTTGTCTTCAGATTCCGCTACCTCCGTTCATCAGACCGTGCAAAGAACGCCGAACGTTACCCCAACCTGGACTACCCTGAGATGTACCTCCTGCACGCCGGATACCGGTCGTTCTACAGGAAGTACCCCGAGCTTTGTACCCCCGAAGGGTACACTGCCATGTTGGACCCCCAACATCGGCATCAGTTGAGGAAACATAGGTCTATTGGTATGAAGAGGTATTAAACTATATAGCTCTTAAGAGCTTTTTAGGGTCACAAAAACTCAATATTTCATGAACAAAGGTCTTTTTGTATGAAGAGGTATTAGAAGTGGCTCTTCAGAGCCTTTTAGAAGCATAAAAACTATTCTCTAAGAAGACTAGTAACACAGGTCTGGTTGTATGAAAAGATATACTACTAATGTGGCTCTAATGAGCTTTTTAGAGTCACAAAAACTCTTAATAGTCCTCAAAGAAGCCTAGTAACACAAGTCTCGGTGTATGAAAAGGTATTACATTATAAATGTGTCTCTTAAGAGCCTTTGAGAGTCACAAAAGCTCTTACAAGTCCATGAAAGTCTCAGAATCATAGAACTTAATTTTAGCCTCTAAAAGGCTCTTAAGAGACATAAGAATAATTCTTGAGAATTTGGTTAAACTAAGAAACAAATTAAACTGGGGTCAAGATATTTTAGAAAGAAACTTTGAACAGTAAAAACATGTTTTTCTAGTTTCTGACAAGTTTATTATAGGAAATGTATATAAATATTGTATATAACTATGATTAGTTGGTAAAACGACGCCATACTAAATGTTTAAGTTAATAATTAAGTATACTTTTCGTATTTGACTCAAAACGATATTTTCAAATCAATATCTTTGGGCATTTTGTGATTTTAAATACTACATAGGGAATTTTTGTAATTAAAATTATTTTAAAAGGGGTATCAACATATATGTATGGAAACTGGCATAGCAGTCGCTTCAATCTTTTTTTGTGCCACATTTTAAATCGTAAGTTTAAAGTTGACCTGTTACTAACCGTTTACTATTTCAGAATGTTAAAATCCCTTTTCTTCCTACTGGGGTTTGAATTTTTTTGTAAAGTATTTCAATTCTTAAAACTATTTCAGTCACAAAGGCCATACTAAAATACTCGTAGAAAATAATTAATCTTAAAAGGCAATGAAATTTTTAGTCCTTAAAAGAGTTTTTTTTAAATGCCATACTAAAAATTAAGATTATTTTTATTATATGAATGTGAGATTGTTTTCTCGAAATGTCCAATTAAGCGTTTTGCGTATGAAATTTTTGTAGACATTCTGCGTTTTTGAGTCAAATTGTGTTTCCCACCTTTAGATTGTATTTTTTATATGCAATATGATAAATTAGGTAATATTTTGTACATAATTATCATAGGGTTTTAATATTTTTACATGTCAAAAATGACAATATTTTTAACATAGATTTTTATAGTTGCACGTTTTCCCGCGTAGGTCCAGATACCGTGGGAATTTAAAAAAAATCCCGGAAATATTCATGATGCTTTATTAATTTCGACACGGGCGGCTGTGAGCCCTGTGGCTTGGCGGTAATATCAACGCCACAGTGAGCGGTTACACGTTTAAATTTTGCCGGAGAATGCAGGGGTAGTAACATAGAGACTTGCATAGTAGTCGCCTCTCAATCTTTTGTTTTTAGTTGCCCGGCCACGTTTCAAACCTATATCAATGTGTAGAGAACATTAATACAAAAAAAATGTCATGTCACAATATCTCGAAGTGTCACGTTCTCCTGTTATGTGGTAAATACTTAAAATAATCTTAAATATTTTTGATGCGATGAACACCGGCAGCACTCACTAGAAAGTGTGACGTCATCGCTCACGTTTGACAAGGTTACCATAGCAACGTCACTCACGTTCCGGGAACGTGAGTTATTAACAAGGTAACCATAGCAACTATATGCTATGGTTACCATCAATGTTTTCTTATGACTTTTTTCAACATCAATGAACATGCAAACCGGACATTTTACGAGATTTTGTTACATGATGTATATTGTTTGTATTAATGTTCTCTATACATTGATATATGTTTGAAGGAGGACGCGCAAGTAAAAATAATGGCAGACCGTTGACTATGCCAGAATGTTACAACCCCTTTAGATTTTTCTAGACCTGCGTTAATTCAAAGATCTCGAGATCTTTTCAAAAGCTTTAATTTAAAAAAAAGCAAGTGCCGTAACATCCAAAAAATAATGAATAAGATGTACATAAATACATTTAAGGGTTAAATATATATTTTTAAGAAATAAAATCTCTTAATTTTAAGTTAAATATAACTGATTGCGTGTTTGCGAATTTTAAACGAGCAAAAAAAAACTTTTGAATACATAAATCTTAAATCTGATTTGAAAACCTTTTTAAAGTTGGTTAAAAATGCGCGTAATTTCACCACCGCGATTCAGGTTTCTCTACTAGTACTTAGTTCCGCCGTTTGCAAACTAGATGGCGTTGTATTGAATAGACTAAAATTGTAAATATTCGAATAAAATGCAATATTCTACGCTTAATTAAGTTAAATAAGTTAAAAATTTGATTTAACTGCCAATTTTAATATAGTTTAAAAATAGATTAAAGTTAAGATAGAGCGAAAATTAACCTCAAAAACTATGGTAAAGACTAGAGATGTCACGAATAGTGATTTCGTCCAATGCCGAATATTCGGCTAGGTTTTCGGCTGAATACCAAAATTTCGGTGACAAAGCCAGTCAAAATTATTTATTTATATGGATTCATTATAATGAGATCACATTGAAACGTCTTAAAAATTAAGTTAGGATGTGTGCCTTCGGAACGCATTTTTATCTTGGTATTTGGTATCTCGCCCCTCAATGAAAAGGCACAAGAAACTCATGGTTTTTTTTGTGATCATACTAACAAAGGTCAACAAAAAATATTAGACAAATATAGATAACAGGATTTGATATTTGCAAGTATCCACGCCTAGCTGAATTTGCTAAAATTTATTTATTTCATCTTCCGATAGCAGTTTATTGTAAGCGGCTAATTTCGGAAGCAGGAATAATTTATAAGAAAAAACCCCAATCGATTGCTAACAAAATCTGAAATAACTTGTTTTCATGCATCCGATTGATTTTCGGTATTAGATATGCTGATTTATTGTTGAAATATTTGTATTCTGAGTATTATTATTTTTCATGATTTAGATATTCGGCCGAATAGTTCCCGATTAATTCGTGGCATCTCTAGTAACATCTTTTAAAATTAACTTTAGTTTCTAATTTAGTATAAGTATCATGGATTTTTAATGGTAAGTTTAAGATTCTTTATTCGAGACAAATTAATTATGAGAACGATTGTGACATAGATTTTTAACGAACTGGAGTTGAAATAACCGACAGTTAACTATACGGCGCCGATTTCAGCCTATTCGGCTGAAATCGGCGATTTCAGACTCTTTTTTATGCGCGATTTACGCTAAAAAACGGATGCTGTAAAGAAAATTATAGTACACTCATAAATACGCTTACTAGATGTTTTAAGTAGAATTTTCAGGAGGGGAATGCTAACCGGATACGCGCGGAATTCAATTTGTTTTAGCTTTTCATAAAAATGACTCAGAAATTGAAATAGAGTAAAGTTGCAGACTACAAAGTGACTTTCATATTTAGATTATGGACCATTTTTTTTAGAATATAAAAGAATTACTTAATGAATTTCATGCGCAACTGGTATCTATTCACTTAAAGACAGAATTTCAAAATTGATATTTTTTACACTTTGGTATTTCATGACTCATTTTAGTACTTCGTTTAAAGTCACTGTGTTACTTATAATTATGTACCAGATCTATTTCTATCATCTATAAAAGTCTCATATTTGACTTCTAAAGTATTTAGTGACTTTGGTATTTGATAAGTCAAATTGGTACTAAGTTTTAAGTCACTGTAGTACTTATAATTAAGTACCAGCCAGATCTATATCTGTCATCAATAAAAGCATTTAATTTGACTTCTAAAGTATTTCAGTCACTCTGGTATATCATAAGTCACCTTGGTACTTCATTTTAAGTCACCATAATACTAATGTCATCAAGCAAAAGTAGGTGACGTTAAAAATATCAATTTTGAACATTCCAATATATAAGATTTTGCATTTCTTTAATATTAATTGATGTAGTTTTAAGCGATTTTGGAAAAAAATATTAGTGTTTAAAAATTTCGATTTTTTTAGTTACGTATGGAAATTTTAGATTTTTTGGTGTTTTGTTTGGCATTTTGGTATCTCGTTCGTTGCCGTAGACGTGGTTTTTCGAGTAAATAGCTCGAAAAACTCACGCTTGGATGGACGTGTTTTTGGAATTCTTCGTCGTAATTTGCAATATGGGTCGAAATTCAAAATTTATTTCATATATTTTTTCTATATTATAAAATTCGAAATTAAGTTTTCTAAAATTTAATATATTATGTATAGATATTAGTATATACTAGGTTTTAAGAAATAAATTATGTGAAAAAATATTCTAAAGATTTTTATTCAAAAATCCCTTTTTATACTAGAAATAAGCTGTTTCGCAGTTTTACCCGAATAAATACAGATCCCGTAGGAATATCGGGATAAAAAGTAGCCTATATCCTTCTCCATATTATTAACTATCCCTGTTACACATTTTCATCGAAATCGGTCTAGTTTTAAACTGTTAAACTCCGCTAAGACTCATAAATGAAGATGCCTTAACCAAAGCCCTTGGTTTTGCTACTCGAAACTAGATGGCGCTGGTAGTACGTAAATAAAAAACCTTGGTGTCTGGTTCTTAATTATTGATTTATTACATAGATACAATTAAGAAAAATCAGTGAAGCCTTATCAAGGACGCATCCCCAGTTGTGTAAGATTCCTAGGATTGACATTAAATAGTTAAATTAGTTGTTATGTATACCTTGCAACATTACATAAATAATGTTAATGAAATATTTTATTTAATAAGTTGGCAACATTTGTTTTGGCAGTTATTTTGTGTAGAATGTTGGCTATTCTTTTTTTCTTTTCTTTTATTATGGCTTCGCACGTGTGCATTTAGCCAGTGTCACGTTATATTTTGCATCAAATTATGACCCGATTTTTCATAAATCGGGCCTAAAGTGTTTCAATACAGTCAAAGTCGTCATAGTCCGTCAAGTCAGGGGTTATAGTAAAGCGGTGGCAAGTTTACCATAACCTTAATAGGAGATTTGGAGGCAACGAGAAAACTGCATGTTTGACACTGATTTTTACTTTCACTACACTTGTGCACTTTCACAGAACTAAATTGAATAACATTCCACCAGAATTATACAATTCAACTCGGGTTACATCTAAGTTTCATGAAAATAAAACTGCAGCACAACATGTTGTTAACTCGTTGCCGCCAAAACTCCCAATGTTGCCTATTGTTTACATTGCTAGAGGATGCTAGAAGATTATCTATGGATTTACGATATTATTATGGCGGCTCGATACGGCGTTTTGTTGTGATCGGTTTTCGCAGTGAATTCTCGGAAAGATACTAACTAAAACTGACAACATTGTTTTCTAATTTGCAGTACGAGTGTGTAGATGTGTTGTGATGTTATAAAAGGACGATAAAAACAATATTTCTGTCGGATATTGGTGGTCGCTCAAACGCGACGCGATGGCCGAGTTTAGTTTACCTTACTAAATAAATGAGTAGAAGTTTTGGCGGGAATGAGTTAACAACATGCCGTGCTGCAGTTTTATTTTCATGAAACTTAGTTGTAACCCGAGTTGAATTGTATAATTTTAGTGGAATGTTCCTCAATTTAGTTCTGTGAAAGTGCACAAGTGTAGTGAAAGTAAAAATCATTGTCAAACATGAAGTTTTCCCGTTGCCTCCAAATCTCCTATTAAGGTTATGGTAAACTTGCCACCGCTTTACTATAGCCCCTGACTTGACGGACTATGACGACTTTGACTGTTTTGAAACACTTTAGGCCCGATTTATGAAAAATCGGGTCATAATTTGATGCAAAATATAACTTGACACTGGCTAAATGCACAAGCCGTGCGAAGCCATAATTAATAGCAAAAAATAAATAAATAAATGAGTAAGCATCAGACGAACGACTGCGAGACTATCCAAGGGGTCGTTATGTTCTATAATGTGTCAGCTTCACTAATTATTAGAGCTTATTATTACAATCTACATAATATTATAATTGTATTTTACATTATTATTTATGATTTATATTACATTTGTTTATAATTTAATGATTGGGAATTTTGTGACTCAATGCTGTGGCAACACTGTCATGGCGGTTGGCTGGTCATTCGATGTTTGAAGTTCAGAGTGCGAAGTGTTTCGCAGTATTGAGAATAAAAACGCATGTAAGTACTTGCAAATATTGTTACTGATGGTTATAAGTAGATTAATAAGATGAACGATTATGTTGCAAAGTCCAAGTTTACGGAATATACAATAATATTAGCATGATTTACTTGTTTAATTTCTATATTTTATAAGATCCTTAAACCCGACATTCTGACAAACTCAGAAGTGGGATAAATGGACATTAAATTGAAAGAAAAAAAAGTTTTTAGGATAAATGTATACTGTGGGATAAACGAATATCAAACACAAAATCTTTTTTTTTTCCCCTTCACTTGTGGGTAGATTATTTTTTTAAAATATGTTTGTCATAAAGCCCAAGTGCAACTAACAATCGCGATAACGAAGATTTTAGACGAAATTGCCTACTGAAGATATAAGTAGGTACTTAGTTAACCGCAAATAAAAGATCAAACTGCGCATAGGTATGTAATTTCATGTTACAGATCGAAAATGAATAATCCAACATCTCCATCCCGAAAGCGATCGACTTCACAACTAGCAGTTGATGATGTTGATCGATCTCGAGCGATCAGTCCAATAATTGAACCACGAAATTCAATTCGCCGCGTTCTACGGACGCCCAGTGGCGCGCGGGATGATGTGCTACGCGATTATGGCGCCACTGATGGGTCGCGCATTCACCGCACCACCACCGCCGCGTCGTCACCTAGCCGTTGTCAAGTAGTACCTCAGGACCACGGCAATGAGGCGCCCGCGCTGTACGATCGTGGTGGTGAAGGGCCATGCTCGAGTAACCGACAACGTATGGAGCGTCCTCGCAGCCATCGCGAGGAGCACTCGCGAAACCGCAGCGTGGTGCGCTCGCGTAGTCGTCGCGTGGAGCATTCGCGCGACCTACACGCTGAACGCTCTCGTGACCGCAGCGCAGTGCATTCGAGCAGTCATCGCGACGACCCCAGGCGTGACCTTCACGCTGAGCGCTCGCACAGCCGTCGCGAGGAACAGTCGCACGGCCTTCTCGCCGAGTGCTCTCATGACCTTCACGCTGAGCGCTCGCGCAGCCGTCGCGAGGAACAGTCGCACGGCCTTCTCGCTGAGTGCTCTCGCGACCGCAGCGCAGGGCGCTCGCGCAGAAGTCGCGCAGGGCGCTCGCGCAGCCGCCGCGCAGTGCGTTCGAGCAGTCATCGCAACGACCCCTCGCGTGACCTTCACGCTGAGCGCTCCCGCAGCCGTCGCGAGGACCAGTCGCATGGCCTTCTCGCTGAACGCCCGCGCGACCGCAACGTAGAGCGCTTGAGCGGCCGTTGCGAGGACCCCTCGCGTGACCTTCACGCTGAGCGCTCCCGCAGCCGTCGCGACAACCAGTCGCACGGCCTTCTCGTTGAACGCTCTCGCGACCGCAGCGCAGGGCGCTCGCGCAGTAGTCGCGTAGGGCGTTCGCGCAGTCGTCGCATGGGGCGCTCGCGCAGCCGCTGCGCTGTGCGCTCGCACGGTCGTCGCGTGAGCCGTTCGCACCGTCGTCGTCGCGTGGGCCGCTCGCGCAGTCGTCGCGTGGGCCGCTCGCGCAGCCGCCGTGTTGAGCGCTCGCGCAGCCAGCGTAGAGAGCGCTCTCGCAGTCCTCGCGCGGGGCGCTCTCGCAGTCGTCGCATGGGGCGTTCTCGCAGCCGCCGCACGGACTCGCGCAGTCTACACGTCAAGTCAACGTGCAAACGTAGTAACCAACAAACCGATGGAAGTAACAGGTCGTATAAATATGATTTAAATTGCATTTCTCAAATCGTTCAAACCCTAAATGCCATAAACCAAAATGATTCTCTTGCAAAATTAGGGCAGAACGCTATCCCAGAATTTCACCCGGAACGTAGGGAGCAAACGATGCTAATGTGGCTGCACAAAGTGAATGAATGTGCCAATATTTACGGATGGACGGAGAAACAAGTCATTCACTTTGCGTTGCCGAAACTCCGTGGAGTGTCCCAGCGGTGGTATGAAGGGTTGTCATCTGTTCTTTTCACATGGGTAGAATGGCAAGAAAAACTTCTTTCTGCGTTCCCATCAGAAGAAAATTACGGACAAATGCTTGGCGATATGTTGGCTAAACGTGCCCGATTTAGTGATTCTCTCGAAGATTATTACTACGAGAAAATCAATTTAATAAATAGATGTGGTATTGTAGGTTCCAAGGCCGTTGAGTGTGTTCTGCATGGCATCGACGATAGATCGGTTAGGTTAGGAGCAGAAGCCGTTAAATTCGACGATCCTAACAAATTGTTATCATACCTACGTAATGTTCGTAATGTCAGACCTCTAAATGACCGTAAGGGCAACAGAATACAAGTTCATAGAAATCAAGTTATTAATTCGCAAGTGACCAATGAGACACAACGTAATATTGCTAAACCGTTCCGTTGTTTAAACTGCAAACAGGAAGGTCATGCATATCTGAACTGTCCGCAACCGCGGAAAGTTTGTAGTAAATGCAAGAAGATAGGACATGAGACTGAAAATTGTTACTCGAAAGTATCAGCTACAATAGAAAAGTCTGTGTTAAATGTTTCTAACGATAATCCTAGTTTCGAGTCTAGTAAATTAGGTAGTTCACAACTCAATCAGAAATATTTTAAACAAGCTAAAGTAAATGGCGTTGATATAGAGGCATTCATCGATTTTGGGAGTGAATGCTCCATGATAAAAAAATCAGAGTTTTTAAAAATTAATGCCGCGTTGGACACAACTAGCTTACCTATTCTTAGGGGTTTTGGGAATTCCGTTGTGATTCCAATTGGAAAATGTTACGTTTCTATAAATGTAGATGGTGTGGCAGCTGATATAGACCTCCTTGTAGTCCCTGATCACGTCATGCACGTTTCTCTAATGATTGGCCAAACCTTTACCGAACAATCACATGTAGTCATTACGAAAACTTGTAATAGTCTCGAAATATCAACCCTCGACTTTTATGAACATTTAAATAGTAAGGTCAAGATTTTTTGTGAAGATGATAAGGAAGTGTCTGGTCTATCTATCATTGATGTTTATACTGATATAGCTAGTTTTGAAGGGGAGGTGTACATAGAAGGTAGTTTACGATATAAAGATGGCGTCCAGTATTGTACTTTATCTGGTTTATACTACTTGTGTCAAGGTAAAGGTCAAATAGTTGTTACTTGTAACCCGTCAAATAGATTACTGCTTAGCAAGAATCTTCTTATTGCTCGTGGCAAAATAGCCCATGAAGAAATAACCTCACAGGTTCTTAATGTAACAGTAGGTTCTGATGTCGACGTAAAATGTATAACGGAATTGGATGTTAATATTGATGATGAGCTAACTAATGAAGAAAAACGGCAATTATTAGGTTTACTAAATAATTTTAAATCTTGTTTTGCGTTTAATCTTTCACAATTGGGTAGTACAACAGCCGGGATGATGAAGATAGAGTTGGACGATGATCGGCCAGTGGTTTACAGACCGTATAGGTTAGCTATAAAAGAAAAGGAGATAGCTAGGGACATGATTACCGAACTGTTAGACCACGATATCATACGGCCGTCTACGTCATCTTATGCGAGTCCAATAGTCCTAGTCAGGAAGAAAACTGGCGAGATGCGTCTCTGTATAGATTATAGAGCTCTCAATAAGAAAACTATCAGAGAGAATTATCCAATGCCTCTAATAGACGACCAGTTAGATGTACTGTCCGGTAATAAATTTTACACTACATTAGATCTCATATCCGGTTACTATCAGGTGCCCATTCGGGAGGAGGATAAGTATAAAACAGCTTTTGTCACTCCCGAGGGACACTACGAGTTTAACCGGATGCCATTCGGACTCGCCAATGCACCCGCTACCTTTCAGAGGTTAATGAATGGTGTTTTAGGTTCTACTGGTCAAGGTGATGCTCTAGCTTATTTAGATGATGTGATTATTCCATCTAGAACTATAAGTGAAGGTATGACTAAGTTACGAAAAATACTGACTTTGTTTAGAGATGCGGGACTTTATTTAAAGCCCTCAAAATGTTTCTTTTTCAAGCAAACTATAGATTACCTAGGATTTGAGATAACGGAAAACGGAATACGACCTGGTTCAAGGAAGGTTGAAGCTGTCGAACGATTCCCTACTCCCCAAAACCAACATAACGTTAGACAATTTTTAGGACTAGCCAGTTTTTTTCGTCGATTTGTGCCTAAATTCTCTATTGTAGCTAAGCCGCTTACGCATTTACTAAAAAAAAACGTTACTTGGATTTGGGGAGTTGAGCAAGACATTGCGTTTAAATCTTTAAAGGAAGCTCTAGCTCAAAAACCAACTCTAGCATTGTACAATCCTAGGTCAGAAACAGAATTGCATACCGATGCATGCAGGATAGGAGTTGGTGGTATTCTGTTACAGAAGGATGAAAACCAAGTACTTAGACCGGTCGCTTACTTTAGCCGTCAAACCACCCCTGAAGAGCAAAATTACTAGTCTTATGACCTAGAAACGTTAGCCGTCGTTTGTGCTCTTCAGAAGTTTCGAGTCTATCTGATCGGTGTTCACTTTAAAATAGTCACTGATTGCAATTCGTTGAAAGCCACACTTCAAAAAAAGGACATGCTTCCTCGCGTTGCTCGGTGGTGGGAACAAATTCAAGAATATAATTTTTCAATTGAGTATAGGCCCGGTACTCAAATGGCGCACGTAGATGCACTTAGCCGCAACCCTATCTCTAGTCCAGAGTATCTTAATGTTTTTACCGTCACTGACACTAATTGGCTCACCACCGTTCAAATTGCAGACGAAGACATTCAAAGAATAATAGGAATTCTTAAGAATCCCGAATTCGATGATTTGGTTGATATAAGGTCGAATTTCAAAGTTAAAAGTGACAAATTATTTCGCATAACGCCAGATGGAGATCGTTGGGTTGTACCAAAGGGTGTAAGGTGGCAGGTGGTTAAGCAAAACCACGATGACATCGGACACTTTGGTTTTGAGAAAACTTTGGAAAAAATTAAGTCCAGCTATTGGTTCTCGAAAATGCGTCATTATGTAAAAAAATACGTCAAATCCTGTTTGGAGTGCACTTATTCCAAGTCTAGTGCAGGTAAAAAGCCGGGTTTCTTACACCCTATCCCCAAAGTTGCTGCACCCTTTGATACACTCCATCTGGATCACACAGGACCGTTTGTTCGCAGTAGTAAAGGGAATATGTATATTTTAGTTATTATCGATGCTTTTACTCGTTATATTTATTTGAAAGCTGTGCGAAATACCAAATCTCAGACATCCATAAAGGTACTTAGGGAATACTTCGGCGTTTTTGGGGTACCTGGGAGAATAATCTCCGATAGGGGCACTTCTTTCACAAGTGATAGTTTTAAAAGGTTTATGAGTGATAAGGGCATTAAACATGTATTGAATGCCGTTGCATCCCCCAGGGCAAACGGGGAGGTGGAACGGTACAACAAAATAGTGATAGATGCCCTAACAGCTAAAACTATCGGTACAGCTGAAAATAAGTGGGACGACCACCTGCCTGAAGTGCAATGGGGTATGAACAACACATTTAATAAAGGAATAAATAGGACGCCCGCGGAAGCCTTGTTCGGTAGACGATTAACAGGATCTAGTGAAGGAAAAATAATTTCCGAAATAGAAGAAGACGTAACTAGAACTAATGATAGTCAAGATATAACTGAGATTAGAGATGAAATAAGTTTACATATTGCGGATAGGCAAAACAAGGAGAAAGCTAATTTTGACAAGAAACGTTGTAAACCGATTTCTTTTCGAGTTGGAGACTTAGTCAGAGTTGAAAGACAAGTACCGTCTACCGGACAAAGCCGAAAGCTAATACCGAAGTTCCAAGGTCCCTATAGAATTGCTAAAGTCTTAGATAACGATAGGTTTCAGATAAAAGATACCCCCCTTACTAAGAAAGGTAACAAAATTTATTCGACAGTAGTAGCCGTGGATAAGATTAAGCCGTGGTTAAGTTTCGACAGGCCACACGACGATGACAACGAATCAGTCTCATCGCCGCGTGGATCTGATAAAACTGAAGTTAGTGATTGAGATGGTCGATTTACATTATTTGTTTTATTTTTCTGATAAACTGATTATATTATTAATTATTTTGCAGCATTGATCGGACGGAATGGTC
Organism: Idaea straminata; assembly: GCA_951213275.1. NCBI lineage: Eukaryota > Metazoa > Arthropoda > Insecta > Lepidoptera > Geometridae > Idaea > Idaea straminata. The sequence goes on from OX577872.1 coordinate 8,615,408, forward strand.
CTACCTAACTTATTATTTAGTGGACGGAATGGTCCCAATTGGTATTTAAAATTATGTTATATTTCCTCATTGTTAATCTTATAAAATCTATTTGCAGTATTGATTGGACGGAATGGTCCTACTTAATTTATTATTTAATGGACGGAATGGTCTCTATTTTAGGACGGAATGGTCCCTATTTTATTATTTATTGGACGGAATGGTCCTAATTTAGTATAAAATGGACGGAATGGTCCTAATTTAGTATAAAATGGACGGAATGGTCCTAATTTAGAATAGTATGGACGGAATGGTCCCAATTTAGTATTTATTGGACGGAATGGTCCCAATTTAATATTTAATTGTTCTAAGTTTAACGAAATTAAGTTAGTAAATAAGAGTCTAACTTTTGTTATTGTTTCGATTGAAGTTAGTTTTTGTAGTGAGATCATTGATTTTAATTTACTAGAAAATAGATGTTAAAATAGTTCCAAAACAGCTTTGTATTTGTTAATACCTAGTTATGTACAATGATAATAGTTGCTTTGTTTATAGTTAAATAGAGCATGAGGTCATGCTTTGTATAGGAAGGCCGAGTGTCAGCTTCACTAATTATTAGAGCTTATTATTACAATCTACATAATATTATAATTGTATTTTACATTATTATTTATGATTTATATTACATTTGTTTATAATTTAATGATTGGGAATTTTGTGACTCAATGCTGTGGCAACACTGTCATGGCGGTTGGCTGGTCATTCGATGTTTGAAGTTCAGAGTGCGAAGTGTTTCGCAGTATTGAGAATAAAAACGCATGTAAGTACTTGCAAATATTGTTACTGATGGTTATAAGTAGATTAATAAGATGAACGATTATGTTGCAAAGTCCAAGTTTACGGAATATACAATAATATTAGCATGATTTACTTGTTTAATTTCTATATTTTATAAGATCCTTAAACCCGACATTCTGACAAATGTTACTAGATAGTGATAACGTGGGTAAGTGACTCTTTCAGGAGCTGTATTTTTGAATTGCTCGTGTGACATAGCTTCTAGTTAGTTAGCATAGTTACAACTAAGTTTCATATAAATAAAACTGCAGCACGACATGTTGTTAACTCGTTCCCGCCAAAACTCTTGACTATGATTATTTGACATTTATTTTACCACTCGCCTGTCGGCGACGAATGTTGGAGACCGCTCGTTACGATTAAGCGATTCAAAAATACCGAATTTCCGATTAACGAATATCAGTAGAAATCGAGCGCCCAACGCGGGACGAACGATTCGAAAATAGAGCGCCTGAAGAGACGAGAAAACGTCTTGATGAAACCAAAGAGTTTTATTTTAAAGTAATAAAACAACTTTGAGTTTGGATTATTTATGCCGTCATAAAAACCAATAGGATTATAAGTAGGTACATAAATAACTTTAAAGTTCTGCTATTTGACAATAGATGGCGTTACTTGTATTTATAATGTTCACTAATAAAATTGACTAGATTCACACATAATTACGAAAAAAAAAATACACATAGATTTTTTAAAGACGTTTTAAAAGTAAACTATTCGTATAACGTAAATATTAAGGTTTTCATACTAAATAGTTTAACAGTGATCCGCTAGATGGCGTTACTTCGTTTAATAATTGGCGTCAATTCTAGTTCAACTATTTGACTAGCACATAATTATTGATGTTGTAAAATAACGCCATCTAGTGAACTCTTACCAAAACATTTAGAATAACAAGGTGACATTTAACTTTTACTATAAGGCGCAGTTGGCGAACTCTCGTCTGGGACACAGAAGCGTGCGGACTCAATTCCCGCCTCGAACATTTATGTACAGATATTTGTTTTTGGTCTGGGTGTATCTGTATGTATAGAGAAAAGAAAAATTAATTAAGTAATCTATCCGTCGTCTGGCCATCATAACACAAGACTTAGCTTAGCTTAGGGCTAGGTGACGCTGTTTGGAATGTCCCACAATATTATTCATTCTTCACTTCCTTTTCAGTATCCTTCTTCACTTCATTCTCAGTATCTTTCTTGACCTCCTTTTCCATATCCTTCTTCACTTCCTTCTCAGTATCTTTCTTGACCTCCTTCCGTGTATCCTTCTTGACCTCCCTTTCCGTATCCTTCTTCACTTCATTCTCACCATCTTTCTTGACCTCCTTCTTGACCTCCTTTTCCGTATCCTTCTTCACCTCCCTCTCCTCTTTACTAGCATCCTGTTTAACTTCATCGATAGAACTCTTCGAGAGCTGCCGTAGAATGCTCTCGAAAATTCTCGGCGCACTTTTAGTGTTTGGTAGCGAGATGTCTGTCTGTGTGGTCGCTGTCTCACTTCTGAAATTAAATTGTATTTTTATCGGTGAAATGTACTGCAAGTAGATGATTTCACAATCGTGGCCGTCGCTCGCGTTGTGTGTCTTGTAATCAATAGACAAAGAATCGTACTTAAAATTTGCAACATAATAATATTTATTGTAACATTTAATATTTGTATGATTTCTCATCTTATCTTATCTTACTAATATTATAAATATGAAAGTTTGTGTGTGCGTGCGTGTGTGTGTGTGTGTGTGTGTTTGTTACTCCTTCACGCAAAAACCACTGAACCGATTGCGATGAAACTCGGTATGTAGATAGCTGGAGACCTGGATTAACATATAGGCTACTTTTTATCCCGATATTCCCACGGGATCGGGACTTACGCGGGTGAAACCGCGGGCCGCAGCTAGTAGAATAATAAATAACTAACTACACCCCGCGGTTGTACTTACGTATGTCCCGATTCCGAGAGATTATTCCGAGAGAAAAAGTATCCTATGTCCATCTCCATCCCCTAAACTACAACTATGCCGATTTTCATTGAAATCGGTCCAGTCGTTTGACCGTGAAGAGGGAACAAATAAATAAAAAAACATACGTTTAGATTTATAATACAAGTTAGGAGGTTGAGATGTAGAATTTCATTGATTTTTCTAATTTATCAATGAAATTCATGTGCTGATTAAATTAACTTTAATGCTCTAAACTTACTTCTTTTCTTCTTTAACTTCTAAAGGTATAGTTATCTCCCTCAGGTTCAATGGTTTAAGGTTCTTGCGTTTGTTCTCGTTATTATCTTCTGTCTCGCTTCTTGTTAATATATTGTTCTCTGTATGAATACCATTTTTATCTGTAATTAATATAATATACTAGCAGCGCTCTACGGTTTTACCCGCGTAATTCCCGTACCCCTGGGAATACCTGGATAAAAAGCATGTTCCTCTTAATTAATCAATTTATCCTCATACCAAGTTTCATCAAAATCGGTCAAGTAGTTTCGGAGCCTATTCGTTTCAATAAAAAAATAAAATCTTAAATAATATAGTATAGATAATTGACTGTGGGAGCTAAGCGTCTCGTTGTATGTTGTATGGCGTCGAATGTTACCTTTTCCGGTAGTTTTATCTTTTGTCTCATTTCGTATAACTTCCTCATTTACTTCTTCTATTTGTAAATCATCCTTTTCCCTTGACCTTCGTTCTATTGCCTTAAAAAAATAATAAAAGTTATTTCTAGATGGACCACGGATAGAAAACAATGCCCCTAGTACAACCAGGCGAACTCTGTTAGTGGAAAAAAGGCAGGGTGCGTTAATAAAGAAATTTGCCAAAGTACAATAATTTATAAATTGTAACTTTCAGGCAAAACTTAGGTGTTTTGATTGTTTGATGGCTTGCCAAACGATTAATTTTTAAATATTGCATACAGCTCAATAAAGCTCATAAACTAAGCAATTAATATAGACAACGGTTGTTATGTAACAAAAATGTTAATTTGAAGTTTATTTATAATGATTATGATTCTAAGTAGACTGAGCTTTGCATAGAGGCGGTTTATGACGCGCGAGCGGTAGCGAGCGTGTCATAAGAAGCGAAGATACAAAGATCTATTCCACACGTATATCGTACGACGTTTTTTATCACAGTTGCGAATAAAAGAAAAGACTAGAAAAGAAAACAAAATAATAATTAACAAAATATTTGTGATAAGTCTATGTTTACATTTTTTTAAGGCAGATTTTTTTGTTAATTATGCTCCGGAAAGGCAGGCTAAAGACTTTTAACCTATACATCCTCGTCTGACATACAATATTTTTTAGGGTTTTTTCTATTTGTTTTGCGTCGGGGGTTGAGAACAAAATGCAATGGTACGGAAAAACAATATATTTAAGTAAAGAAAAAAACAAAAAATAAACAACTCAATTTTTAATCGTTTTCTAAGTCATTATCACGTTTAATTTTCGTTCGTAAACCGACTTTAGGGACAACCATTTTTGCTAGCTAAAAAACTCTTTGGTATCTTACCTTTTTTATACATCAAAACAGTATAACCCAGATAAATTAAGAATGTTTCACCTACCTAACGTGTAATTAGCAGTAAGATACGTATTTAACTTATCGGGATAACTTTACAGCACTAGTTAACAAATCTAAAACGCACGCGTGCATAATATGTTGGATTATGAGCCTAAAAGCCGTTGAATAAGATCCACTTTATGAGCAACTGTGATAAAAAGTTTGATTATAACGTAACTAGCTGCGCCCCGCGGTTTCATCCACATAAGTCCCAATCCCGTGGGAATATCAAAATAAAAAGTAGCCTATAGCCTTTCTAGATAAATGAACTATCCAACACAAAAATATTTTTTCAATTCGAACCAGTAGTTCCTGAGATTAGCGCGTTCAAACAAACAAACTCTTCAGCTCTATAACATAAGTATAGATTTGATTCAGACCCTTTTCGGGTTAAAGTCTATTTCTGAGTAGGTGAGATTCATAATAGACCGATGAATGAATTACGTCAGATTTCTGTGAAATGGAGTACTGGCAAAGACAAAATTCTAACGCTACCTTTGACAGCACGTTGCCAAGTATGTGGGCGCATTTGATGATGTTCTGCGTCTCTCGCGGTGTCAGTGTTAGACCTTCGTTCCTTATAATGCTGTTTATGTTGGTGATGTTGTTCGGGGAACGTTTGTTTGGACATTCTGTTGACAGATCTGTAAGAGGGGGTTCATTTTACAGATTTAAATGAACAAAATAAACTCACTCTTACAACTGCTGAGTCAGGTGATTTTCAAGTAAACATCCTCAATATTTACGAAAACATGTCGACGGTTAAAAGGAAATAGGGTATAATCGCCAAAAACCAAATTGTTCAGGACAGCTGTTTAAAGTTTGAAATTGCAGAACAATGGTCACAACTTTAATATTTATTATCGTTACATAAATATGAGAACAGCTTGAAAATCGAGAAAAATGAAAGCATTAATTGGTTTTTTATTTATAAAAAAAGAATGGCATTCAAAAGTCACATTTGACAAAATTGTCGCTTATGCCCTATTTCCTTTTAACCTTCGATGTTGAAATTTTCAAAAGTCGTAAAACAATAGTTGTTTTCCCAGAAGACTAGAACAACCTCCTTTCGTATTAAAATTTGAAACATTGAAACACACTGTATAGAGGGAAGAATATAAATAAAAAATAAATAAGTTTAATTTCACAATCTTAAGTCTAAAATAAAATAACATTAATTACCTAATAACGGCTTAAAAACAAAGGATTAGGATGTTAATAGTTACCAAAATCAGCCAAGTCAATAGTCTCAGTCCTGTACGGAGTGGGACACTGGTCGTAGTACCGTGCCACTGGCACCGGCGCACCCTTGTAGTTGTAGTTCGCCCAGAACTGCCCCCATTCGCCCTCGCCCCGGGCACCGCACACCTTCGTATCCAGCTCGCTGTCTTGCCAGCTCGATACGCAGCAACTGAGGCGATAGATTTTACTTATTTAACATATATTCAGCTTCACTCGGGTGGCTTACAAAAGTAACCCCCCATTTTACCCTCCTAGGGGTAAAATTACATAAAAACCCTTTCTCAATGGATACCTACACTTCACAAAGAACACAACCTTCAAATTTCATGTCTCTTAGACGGTTCAAACGGTTGATTGTTATAACAGTCAGTCAATCAGTCAGTCTGTCTGTACTTTGCATTTTATATTTATAGATCTAGATGACTTATGAAACTATTTACAAATGCTATTCTGAGCGATGTTGTACCAGTGGGACATCTATAACTTTTAGTAGAGATTATATGGACCTCCTTCATTCTCTTATATACACACATACATATTTAAATTTTGAAAAAGACATTATTCTAATGTGCAGATATGTACCTAGATGCTTGTAGACTACCAGGCGTAATGAGGTCCTGCAGCCGAGGTGACTCCTCCGTCGAAGACTGCCCGGAGTACTCCGGGGACACCGACGAGTAATCCAGCTCGTATCTACAAACATATACAAAACTAGTCCATATGGAGCCTTCTCCATCTATCTTTATTGACCGAGAGAGCGAAGCGTCTCTGTTTCAAGCCTGGCAATGTTGCTTTCCTCTGTCAGTCTGGCAATGTTGGTACTCCAACATATTTTACATCGGACGAAACTTGGTATGCTATTATATACGAGTAGTATATAGGTTTAACGATTTTTAAGAGAAGATAACAGAGTTTTATATACCTACTGTATATTATAAAAATAATTTGTACCTGTGTGGACTGGCACTTGATGATGTCTTGTAGAGACTATCCCTGCTGTATGAGAACGTGCTGTCACGGCTCCGACCATCAAGGGAGCTCTGAGTCTTACCCTCCAGAGATTTCTAAAATATGAAATCCCACATGAAATTAGGGATTTGAATAGAAGCTACAATGTAGAGAACGGTGTTCGGCATTGAATGGAATTACATGACAAGCCGGGACCCGTCGCCAAAACATTGAACCAAATGGTCACACATAATGTATGGTTACTTTGGTATGGATAGGTTAAAGATTTTTTAACTAAAATATATTAAATAATGGCACATATTTACATACAGAAACATACAGTTCAGAAACAATTGTCTATACATTGATACAATAAAATATGGCGGAAATCGAACCCTTCTGTGTTACAGGCGAGTTTTCGCCCATCGCTCCACAGAGGTCGTCAAAAAAATATCATGCTCCTAAATCAAGCTATTTTAGCTGAACGTTGTCTTTAAACCTACGTATTTAAAGTGTACAGTTTCAAAAATTATACTACCAACCTCATGTATTCCCTTCTTGTCGAACTTCTGAGCATGCAGCTGGCTCTGCAGCGAGGCGCTCCGTGGCTTGAACTTTGGTTTCGGTGTAGAGGTCGCTAGTGCTATCAACTTCGATGGGATGCCGTATTTAGAGTTAGTGTCTTCAAAGTCTGAAACCTGCGGGAAATATAGAATACAGCGTCATCTAGGTTGAAATATTTAATATTGTTTACAGCGCCATCTAGCTTTGTGATAAGCGTTTATTTGAATTTAAGTTATTACTAGTTATTTCGGTGAAGTAGAATTGTGCCCTTCGGTGTAGTAAGAGGAGCAAGGCATCCTATTAAATAAATAAATAAATATTGCAGGACATTCCACACACATCGCCATCTAGCCCCAAGCTAAGTAACTACACTTGTGTTATGGGTGCTAAACAACGGATATACTACTTATATACTTTCTTTTGTAAATATATACTTATAATACATAGAAACAACCAGACCACAGACAAATATCTAAACATAAATACTTGTCTGTGGCGGGAATCGAACCCGCAACCCTGTGTTTGGCAGTCCGGCATGGTGACCATTGTGCCAACTGGGTCGTCATTATATTATCTACACTAATTTATCTACAAATAAATATTTTTTTACTAGCCAAAGATTTCTTTTTACCTTTCTAAATAAGATGCTTTTTCTGAGATCTTACGAGCAATTCGCGAAGAAAAATATGAAATCTTACTGAAGGGCATTGTTACCTGAGACAGATCCAAAGAGACATCCTCCTCCAACGAGGCCTCCTTACTCTTCACCGCCGCGCTAGAGGCAGAGGGCGGTAACCTGACGACGGCCTCCGTCGGCCTCCGGCGAGAGGTCGCGCTCGCGTCCGATGACGGACGCCGGTACGACCCGGGGAGGGAGTTCGCACGATCGGACCTTTAGAAGGAGACAAATCAAAGATACAGAACAGTAAAAGTTTCATCAAGATCGGTTGTGCAGTTTTCGAAATAATGTTGATTTCAGTTGGTTTGTAACAGCGCCCGGCCTTGATTATTTGGTAACGCGTACTACTAGTGACATCTTTCGACAATAAAGTTCAATCATTTACTACTGTCATCTTATCTGGAGTAGCAGCAATACATACTGCTAGTGACATCTATTGACAATAAATAAAAACTTTTTTTACCGTCATCTATTATCGAGTAGTAGCAATACTTACAACTAGTAAAATCTAACGAATAATGAAATCAGGTTTCAAAATATTACTTTCATGATAAATTTAGCTTAATTTAACTTACAAGGTTTTTTAAATTGTTAGCTTTGAAATCAAGACATTTATTGCGAAGTAAACACAAAGATTAGGTTAACTAAACTAGGTTTAACATGACTGCTACTAGATGGCACTATTTTAAACTTAGCTTTTTAACATCCAAACTTACTTTTTCAAAATCTGTTTCCCAGTGACCATGAAATCAGGTGTTGTTTTAACAGTTTTCTTCGGAGTAGACTGAGCTGAAGCCGGTTTCCTATCCTTATCCTTCTTGACGCTGTTCCTCCGTGGTGGGAGCGAGGCGGAGCTCCGGCGTGAAGTCGGCCGGCTTTTGGGCGAGCCTTGCGAGTCGGGGGAGTTGTCCATTTCATGAGGTCTGAAAAACATTAAAAATAGCATTTTCAGATCTTATTTCACCTGGTAATTCATTGTTCTCTTATCCTATTTAATTCACACTAGCTTTTGCCCGCGACTTTGTCCGCGTAGAAGTCGAAAATAGACCAAGTAATCACGTTGTCCCATACAAACTTTGCCTTTTTCACCCCCTTAGGGGTAGGATTTCGGAAAATCCTTTCTTATCGGATGTCTACGTCATACAAAGAACACACCCTCCAAGTTTCAGTCTCTACGATCAGCGGTTTAGGCTGTGCGTTGTTCCGTCAGTCAGTCAGTCAGTCATTCAGGACAAAGCATTTTATATGTATAGAAGATAGATAGATAGATATGTTGTTCTAACAACACTATTGAAAATAAAGGTAATTATTTTCTGCAAAATCAATAGGTTCGATTCCTGGCTAGGAAAATAAAGTTTTCAAAAATCTAATGATGCCGTTTTAATTTTTGTTTAAATCGGGCACGCACGGCTTTTCAGCAATTTTCCAGGTATATGGGATAATATATGGGAGATTAGTTATCAGTCTTCTTTTTTCTCTATTTCTTACGGTTTTTCGTAACGCGTAACATTTATTCTCGGCTAGGCCCCGCGCTGAACTTTGTTTCAAAAATATCTTACAATCCTACTTCCTACTAATATTGTAAAAGTGAAAAATTGTGTGTGTGTGTGTGTGTGTTTATTACTCCTTCACGCTAAAACTACTGGAGCGATTGCAAAAGAAACTCGGTATGTAGATAGCTGAAGACCTGGATTAACATATAGGCTATTTTTTATCCCGATATTCCCACGGGACACATAAAAATATATCTACGCAATAAATTGAGATACTCCTCTTTTTTGGAATCGGTTAATAAAACACAAAATAAACTCCAATTCGGATAACGAACAGCTATGTTACCACATGATGTGCAAACCCAACATTGAGACCCAAAATAGCAAGGCTCGATGTGTAGGTACGCACCTTTGAACCGTTACCTTGCTGGTTAATGAAACGGATAATTATCTAAAACACGGAGTTTGGACAGGGTTCTAGCTTGAACCACCCCGTCTGTGAATACCTGCCTACTTATTTTTATTTTTTATATTAATTTAAAATTTGCAATTTTATATCATCTTCTATACATATAAAATGCTTTGTCCTGAATGACTGTCTGACTGACGGCACAACCTAAACCGCTGATCGTAGAGACCTGAAACTTGGAGGGTGTGTTCTTTGTATGACGTAGGTATCCGATAAGAAAGGATTTTCAGAAATTCCACCCCTTAGGAGGTGAAAAGGAGGGGGGGGGGGAGTTTGTATGGGACAATGTGATTCCTTGGTCCATTTTCAACTTTTACGCGGACGAAGTCGCAGGCATAAGCTAGTTTATAGAATATAAGACTAAAAATTTATAAATAAAGTTTTATTACATTCCCATAAACATTCCCGTAAATAACTTTACAATTTATCGCTTAAATTCTCAGCCATTTTATTTGTTATATTTTAAATTTTGCAAAAATGACAATTTTCAACAAATCATAAAGGTATTGGAACTTTTTATTTTATTTTTGGAATTTGAGCAGGTATAGTAGGAACTTTTAGGAAATCCAGCTACATTAATTGGAGATGATCAAATTTATAATACTACTAGCAACGCTCCGCAGTTTCACCCGCGTAACTCCCGATCCCGTAGGCATATCAGGATAAAAATATATATATTATATATATATATATAATATATATATAATATATATAGCCTATAGCCTTCCTCAATAAATAGACTATCCAACACAAAAATAATTTTTCAATTCGAACCAGTAGTTCCTGAGATTAGCGCGTTCAAACAAACAAACTCTTCAGCTTTATAATATAAGTATAGATTGTAACAGCTCATGCTTTTATTATAATTTTTTTATAGTAATACCAATTATAATTGGAGGATTTGGTAATTGATAAGTACCTTTAATATTAGGAACACCTGATATAGCTTTTCCTCGAATAAATAACATAAGCTTTTGACTATTAGGTGGCGTCCATAAATTACGTGAGGTGTTTTTTTTTAATTTTCTGTCCCTCCCCCTGGTGAGATGCCGTGAGATTTTATTCAACCCCCTACCCCATCCCCCAATCTCACGTGAGATTTTTCAAAGTGTGGGCGACTTATAACTCTCAGCAATATTGCTGAGAGTTATAAGTGTAATAAAAATTTAACAATAGAATACTTAAATCGTGACTACTGTGATTAAAAAAAGAATATCTACTCTAATTCAGTCCATGGAGAATCATGCGCGGTCTCAAGAGAGACTATTGATGTCCGTTTGATTTTCAGTAAAATCATCGGCTCCTTCAACTTCGTTCTGATCTAGCCACTCTAAGCCGGAAAAATAAATCAGAAAAAAAATTGCGTGATATTTGCCGAGACCCCCTGTCTCTCCAACGTAAGATTAGATGAGATTTGAGTCAACCCCCTCCCCTCCTTAAACATCTGACGTAATTTATCGACGCCCCCTTACCCCCTTCAATTGTTTTATTAATTTCAAGTTGAATTGTAGAAAATGGAGCTAGAAAAGGATGAACAGCATTTTATCCTCAAATATTGCTCATAGAGGTAGATCTGTAGACTTAGCAATCTTTTCTTTACATTTAGCTGAAATTTCATTTAAATTATTTGATTCGGTTTTATAAAATACATTGAAACTTTTACTAGGAAGAGTGACTGCCTATTTATTTTTCCGACTACGGCGAAGTCAAAAGGGAGGGTCATGTATGTATGTATGTTCCCACCTAACCTTAAGGCGCTCTTCCAGTACCGTGTGTAGGTATTCACATTACCTTAGCCCGCGCTCTCAAAGACGTAGCGTGCTCCGTGCTAACTGTTATATTTGATCGATATGCAAAACATTTTAGCATTATTATCCACGTATAGTTCCTAGAGGTCAAAACCTATCATTTGATTCATTTTTAGAAACAAACGTTAACTATTTTTGAATAAAACCCGATAAACGATCTAATAATTCTCTGTTTTCTAACATTTTTTATCGAACAAAGTTGTTCATATCATGTTTTCAACTACAATAAACAAAAATATGGTTATTAAACTACAATATCCATTTATATCCAAATAACAAAAATAGAGTATTTGATTACTTAGAGTTGCTTAAAACAAAGGTCGATTTTGGTAGCTTTATTAGCACCTGCCCTTAAAACTACTTAGTATAATTCAACAATTGAGGTATCGTTAGAAGCGTCTCAATAGCTCGCTGGTTATAGGCTATGTGACGTCACTATACATTAAATACATTAAATAGAGTCATGAATAAAAAAATAAAAATATTTAAAATGTTATTAAAACACCGAGCAAAAAAATAAAAACCGGTCAAGTGCGAATCGTACTCGCGCATCGAGGGTTTCTTACATTAGTTCAACTCTGTTTCTCTACCTTTGCCGTGGTATAGTAGGTACCAATTTATCTTGACCCCTATTTCGTTTGGGCGCCAAAAAGGCGTTAAAAACTAGATCTTACAGCACAGGTAAAAGGAAAAATCCGAAATATAAAAAGTTGAAAATTAAGGTAAATTTTGGTACTCACATGTTTAAGCGAAAATGTAAATTTGCCCATATCTTTTTATCGTGTTGACTCAGGACCTTGATTTTGATACACCTTATAGGGACTATAGACCTCAGTATCTGGTATGAATTTCAACTTGCTAGGTCCACACGTTCCTGAGAAAATCGGTGGTGACACACGGACAGACAGACAGACAAGAAAGTAATTTTATAAGGGTTCCGTTTTTTACCTTTTGAGGTGCGGAACCCTAAAAATACAGCCACTCCCCCTTGTAAAAATTTGAATGTCTTTTTTAAGTTGACAAATCTATAAATATAAATTTCAAAGTCCTTATATGGACTAACTCGCGAAACTACTAAATAAGTCTTTAAATTAACTTTTAGTGTAGTTTTATTATTAACTAGCGACCCGCCCCGGTTTCGCACGGTCATATTATGCATGTATCCTATCCTACTAATATTATAAATGTGAAAGTTTGTGTGTGCGTGTGTGTGTGTGTGTGTATGTTTATTACTCCTAAAACTAAAACTACTGGACCGATTGCGATGAAACTCGGTATCTAGATAGCTGGAGACCTAGATTAACGTATAGGCTACTTTTTATTCCGATATTCCCACGGGATCGGGATTTACGCGGGTGAAACCGCGGGGCACAGCTAGTTATGCATAAAAACCTTCCTCTTAAATTGCTCTATCTATTAAAAAAAACCGCATCATCCTTTGCGTAGTTTTAAAGATCTAAATATACATAGGGACAGACAGACAGCGGGAACCGACTTTGTTTTATACTATGGAAACGTTAAACTAAAGGTCTAAACCCAATGTTTTGGCATCGATTCAAACAGGTGGTTCTAAATTCCCCCTTACATCTGTTAGACCAAACTCAGTGAACCGTTCCAATTTAGAGGTATGATTGTTTTGTTTGTAACGAATATTGCTGCGAAACTACTAGATCGATTTTGATAAAACTTAGTATAGAGATACATTCATTCATTGACAGTAACATTGTGTCCTTTTTATCTCGATATTCCCACGGGATTGGGAGTTATGCAGGTGAAACCCCAGAGCGTTGCTAGTGTATATCTAAAGAGGAAATATTGTTTTGTTTGTAACAAATTTTCTCCGAAATTACTGGACCAATTTTGATAAAACTTGGTACGAAGATCCATTGATTTATTGATAGTAACATAGGATACTTTTATCCCGATATCCCCACGGGATCGGGAGTTACGCGGGTGAAACCGCACAGCACTGCTATAAAAGACTATAAATTACAACTTACTCAAAAAATCTTTAAATCACTAACACAAATTCCGTCATCTTTAACCAACTTTAACAAAGGAGGTAGTTCTATATAGACACTATTATACAATCACTATATAGAGTCGTATGTGGACGGTATGGCGGTGTGTGTTGAACTGATCGGGAGTAAGGATATGGATGGATAGAGCGGGGAGGGACTTCAGTCACGAGCGGAGCGAGTAGCGACGCGGTAGGCGAGGCAGACACTGCAGCAGTAGTGACTTAACATTGTTTTTCGGGTTCCGTGCCTCTAAGGGTAAAAAAGGAACACTTATAAGATCACTCTCTTGTCCGTCTGTCTGTCCGTGTGTCACCACAGATTTTCTCAGAAAAGGGTGGACTTAGCAAGTTGAAATTTACCAGATACTGAGGTCTATAGTTCCTATTAGGTAATATAAAATCAAGGACCTGAGTCAACACTAGATTTTAGTCAATAAAGCAGGTGACTTGCAAAAACCAACTGTAACAATAACGTCACAAGATGTTCCACATAATCCACTAACTGCCGCAGTTGTTCCTGATACAGCTTACTTGATTTTAGGACCTTTAAGAATTTAAATCTATCCTAAACTCAAAGGAAAACTCCATCTACACTTTTATTTCCACCAATAATATTATAGAGAAGAAAGTTTTTTCGTTTGTAACGAATAAGTTTCGAAACCATCGGACTGATTTTGATAAAACTTGGTATGAAGATACATTGATTCATTGGTAGGTACATAGCCTTTTTTTTCTTTTCATCCCGATATTCCCACGGGATCGGGTCTGATCGGGAGTTACACGGGTGAAAACGCGGGGCGTTATAGTTTACAATAAAGCCGTTAATTCATACGAGAACTACATCAAGTGTCAACGTAATGCCCCAATCTCTCAATCGCTCTCTGCTCCGCTAACCGCTCCGCTCGTGTATGTGTTTAGGCCTTAATTAGGGGTGTATCGATAAAGGGTGCATAACATAGAAAGCAATAGAGTCGAACATCTGACATTTCAAGAAAAAAATACCTTTATAATAAAAAAAATAAACATTTATAATAAATCAAAATGAAGTAAAACAATTAATTATTATAGTATAGTACTCTCTACAGACGCAAAATACATACAATCTATACTTATATTATAAAGCTGAAGAGTTTGTTTGTTTGAACGCGCTAATCTCAAATCTCAAAATCTCAAAAGGTTCTAATTAAAAAATATTTTCGTGTTAGATAGTCCATTTATCGAGGAAGGCTATAGGATATTTTATAGTTCGATATTCCCACGGGATCGGGAGTTACGCGGGTGAAATGGCGGAGTGCAAATAGTCAATAATACGTAATTTTAGAACTCTACGATGTGTCTGCAATTTTAACTCCGACCGTACCTGCGGATAATAAGGTTTATTAAAAGTTTATTTAAAAACCTTGATATTAGTGACAAAATAACAAAAAAAAAAAGATCTGTAAAGTCGGTTTACGGACGATAATTTTACGTGATAGTGTCATAAGATGTTCGTCCGGACCGCGCAAGTGACAAGACGTGTGCACTTTACATCTTGCAACGTACCTACCTACACTCGCAGATCTAACCAGAATTGTTGTGTGGTCCAAGACAAAAGCGCGTCAACATGCAGAGAAGCCCGCCTGATCAAAGAAAACAAAAGTATTCTGAATCCTCGGAATCGGAAGCCAGCACTAAAGGTGGACCTATCACTAGAAAAACCGCAATTGAAAAAGCACAAATGAAAGCGAAACTAACTAAACCAAAAAAGGACCTCCAACCCAACGATGGCGTTGAAGACCATTGGGGCATACAACTCAAAGAAGAAATTATGGAGATGCTGACTGGTTGGAAAGAAGAGCAAGATGCATGCCTTAAAAAGCTTCATGATGAAATCAAAGAAGTAAGAAAACAGAATAAGCACATACAAGCAACTAACAAAGAAATCGAAAAATCAGTTGAATTTATCACTAAGCAACACGATGAAGTGCTCCAAAAGATAAAGTGCCTTGAAAAGGTTAGAAAGGAGAGTGATTTGAAAATAAGTGTTCTTGAGGACAAGGTAGAAGAATTGCAGAGAGCATTAAAGACATCTGTAATGGAGATAAGGAATATACCTAGGATTGAGCCAGAAGCCAAGAAAGAGTTAACCAAAATTGTGATGGATACTGGGATTGCACTGGGCACAGAATTACAGATGTCTGACATTAAAGACGTGTACAGAAGCAACAACAAAACTACCAACAGTGCAATCATAGTAGAACTTAACACGCCATTATTGAAACACAACATCTTGAACAATGCTAAGAGGTACAATAAACAAAATCCTGATAACAAACTCGATTCTGCTGCAATTGGATTAAAATGTAAGTCTGTTCCAATATATCTTTCCGAAAGTCTCACATTTAAAGGCCGAAGATTATATTATTTGGCTCGAGAATATGCAAAGAAGAACAATTACAAATTTTGCTGGACTTCTAACGGAAGGGTATTTCTTCGAAAAGAAGAAGGGGCGCCGCTAATACGAATAGACAATGAACACCAATTCGAAACGATTACTCCAACTCTGTGACTAGGATCTATAAGTTGTTTTTCTAGCTTTCATTTAGTTTTTAATACATATTTGTTAATAATCTTGCCTCGAACTTCATCTAACCATGTCTGTTATATATACTTTAAAACCACCACAATCATTGAAACAAATGCTCAAAGAATTTATCTGAAATGTTTGACCTGTTCATCAAACTTTTTTGAAAACCACAACAACCTTTTTACATTCCATTTGATACCACAAACTTTAAATAGATCCAAAGCCCTTCTTATTGTGACTACCATAAACGATAAAATTCAATAACTTAAACCCAGATACATTGGATGACATTGACAATACAGTTATTAGCCATTGTGTTCGGGTTGATGGAACGGAAGACTGTAGAAACATCATACAAGCCCATCTAACCTTAAAACTTGAAACATTGCTTATTCTCTCGGTCAATATCCGTAGCGTTAATAAAAACTTTGATTCTCTGCTTCTCTTTATAACAAACTTAGATTTGACTCTGGACCTAATAGTCTTGACAGAATGTCGAATAACATCAGACAGTTTCATCCCAAGCATACCTAATTATACCACTATTAGTACGAAGGTAAGTATTAATCAAAATGATGGAGTTATAGTCTATGTCAGACAAGGTATTAACTTTACGGCTAGTGAACCTCCTATAACGGATGGAAACTGCTTACTAATCACAATACCAAATTCCATGACAGTTATTTGCTCATACAGACCCCCATGCTTTAACAACCCCACTGATTACATCGATTCGATTGATAACGTTATCAGAAACTTAAATAGTAGAACTATCATTTTAACAGGCGACATTAATTTAAATTTATTAGCCGACACAAAATATACCAATCGTTATCTGAACGTAATGGCCTCAAATGGCCTGATCGAAGGTGTCAACATACCAACCCGCGACAAAACGTGTTTAGACCATTTTATGATTAAAACTAACAAAAAACATCTAACTCTAGTATTTGAAAAACTTACTGATCATGCTCCAATATTATTATGTTTGGAAAACTCAAAGCCCACCTTACATAAAGCTACTATGAGTAAAAAGCGACTTAACCTGCAAGGCATCTTTGACGGTTTGAAAGATTTCGACTGGGATGAATATTACAGTTACAGCAATGCCAATTATGCCTGTGATTACTTAATTAATGTTCTGTTATCTTTTATTGATAAAAATTCATGTACAAAATTAATTGGTTGTAAAAAACGCCCTCTGAAACCATGGATAACGCATGGCCTAATTAACTCAATTAGAACAAGAGATCAGCTACATAGAAAAGCTAGAAAATCCCCAGACAATCTAGAATTACAAAACAAATACACCAAATACCGAAATATGTGCAATTACCTTATCAAAAATACGAGAAGGAACTACTACCAATCTCAACTGCATAATAATCAAGGTAATATAAAGGAGACTTGGAGTATTATAAAAGACATTGCAAATATGAAAAAGACACCTAGTGTGCCAACTGAATTACTTAACAACAAACCTATCAACACCGAATCCTTGGATCACGTAAATGCATATTTCACTAGCGTAGGTAAAGATGTGGCGCAGGCTACTCTCGACAAAATGAAGACAACTGAAAAAGAGTTGTCCAATAAAGCAAAAACCACCCGTAGTCCGGTCAACTCAATGCTTCTCACTCCAACGGACCCCACGGAAATAACAGCAGTCATTCAATCACTCAAACATAACAGCGCACCAGGCTGCGACACTATACCAAACACATTACTCAAATACTGCTCCACAGTCTTAGCTTTGCCTATTGCACACCTTTGTAATTTGAGCATGGAGTCAGGTATTTTTCCCGATCATTGTAAACTAGCAATAGTATCGCCAATCTACAAGTCAGGAAATAAAAAAAATCCCTCGAACTATAGACCTATCTCGCTTTTAAACTCCGTTTCCAAGATATTAGAGAAAGTAGTCAACAAAAGACTAACCAACTATCTTGAGTCTCATAATATGCTAGCGTGTAATCAATTTGGATTTCGACAAAAACGGTCAACGGAGGATGCCACACTTCTTTTAACATCCTTAGTCGCTTCCCATCTTGACAAAGGCGAAAAATGTGTTGGGGTTTTCCTTGATTTGCAAAAGGCTTTCGACACAGTATCAATTAAAATTCTACTTACTAGATTAGAGAATATAGGAGTTAGAGGTACTCCATTGGAATGGTTCGTAAGTTACTTGTCAGGACGCAAACAGTGTGTTCGAGTAAACGACATAAAAAGCGGTTACGAGGGTCATCAGTATGGGGTGCCGCAAGGTAGCAATTTAGGCCCAACACTGTTCCTGGTTTACATAAATCAGCTATGTCAAATGAAAATTATGGGGGCTGATATGATTATGTTTGCTGATGACACGGTTGTAGTTTTTCACGCAAAAACCTGGGAAAAAGTGAGATTACTTGCAGAGGTGGGAATGAGTTCAATTTCTGCATGGCTGGAAGATAGTCTATTGTCACTAAACATTGAAAAAACAAAATACATATGTTTTAGTATTAAAAGCGTGACAAGCCCAGGCGCTAATTTTCAAATAAAACTTCATTCGTATCCATGTAACAGAAATAGCTGCAGTACTTTTTCCGACACTGTATGTGATTGTGATTATTTATTCCGTTGCTCTCAGTTAAGGTATTTAGGTATTATTGTCGACGATAAGTTGAATTGGTTTGCGCAAATTACTGCACTTAAAGGCCGAATTCGAAGATTAATTGTTGTTTTTAAAAATCTGAGAACAGTGCTCGATGATAAATTTATAATTCAATTGTACAGGGCATTGGGTGAGTGTCTGTTGACATACTGTGTAACATCGTGGGGAGCTGCAATTAAAACTAAAATGATTGAGGTAGAAAGAGCTCAAAGAGCATTACTGAAAGTAGCATTGCATCTGCCATATCGATTTCCAACTCATAAACTATATGAAGCAACGAGTGTCTTCAGTGTTCGAAAGCTTTTTGTATACGAATCACTAAAGAAATTCCACCGAACAGCCACACTATCACCTACATCTATGAATGCAAAAAGAATTCGTAAAGTGCTGGTTCCTATAACAAGAAGTAAATTTGCACATAAACGTTATGAGTACATTGCAGCTCAAATATACAATCTAATTCTAAAAGATGAAAACATTATAAACCAGTCTAACTACAAGGTAAAAAACATCTTCAAAAAATGGCTGTCTCAATTAAAATACATAGACTTGGAAAATTTGTTGTCCTGCGAATAGGTAGATAGAAACACTTTATTTGTATAACACACAAGAAATAATAAAAAGAAAATTTCAGCCAGCAATCAAATAAAAAAAAAACTTTTTTAGAACAACAAAGAACCTACCTATTTATACTATTTATTGCTTTTTAACTTAGTATGTTTGTTGGTATGTATATGTTGTATGTTTATCAATATTATATTATATGTGTATGTATATATAAATAAATTCGTAACTCCTGTTTCTTACTTGATTGCCCGGTTCTGAGTGTTGAAAGTTTATCGTTAAAAGATGTTAGATCTTAACGCTTGGACCACACCCCAACGCAAGGAATGTAAACATTTTGTTGAACGAAATTTAATTTACCTATACAACTAGGTTGATTTTATTCATTAATATAAAAACATTCGTAGGTATAATTATTATAACTAGGCGGGGCTTTTGGTGTTTTATGTATTCATAATCAAGGTTATTGGTAATATTGTTACGTTGCCTAAGTAGTTGTATTATAATTGTTTTGAAACTACCCCACATTGGATTTTCTGTTTAAATCTTGATACAAGAAAAGAGTCGATTATCGTTGAAGTTTATATTGCAGTTGATAGATAATTAATGGTTTTCAAAGTGTAGTGTAAGATATTGTATTTGTAAATATTATATTTTCTTCGTGTTAAACTCGTATTGTGCACATAAAAAAAAAAGGGAAGACACTGGCTTTTAAAACACAAGTTTTCTTAGTTTAAGAGTCAGAGTTCCACCTACTGAGACTGTAAGTTTAACAATAAAGATTTATTATTATTATTATTATTTGTTTGTTATATGTCCTATATCACGGGACTATGGAGTCCCGGACCTTTGGAAGGCATGCGTGGGGCCGAAGCCAACACGTAGAGGCCCTTTACAATAACAAGTTTAATGGCAAAGTATGATGTGGACATCAAACCGGTGATTATCCCTGTCTGCACTATAAAATGCAGCCAAGGACAATCTCCGGTTTGAATAGAACTATTGATAAACTACAGGAGAAAACTACTACTTGGGCTATTGTGATGGGATGGTAGTGGACTGGATACTGGGGGACTATGGGTACTATGGCACCTGCCGTAACAATGTTCAACAAACATGTAAAAGTGGCAGGCGGAGACTCGCCAACTCTCAAACTGGGCCACCCTAATCAGCTGAGTATATTACAGCAAGGGGGCAACAGGGACGAGAGTGGCTTAAGGATAGTGATGCCGCACTGGGTTTTAAACTCAGGTCACGGGCTCCCTGAGGGTCCAGCCTACCTGGCCCACTCACCACTGACGTGCGGCATATATCCTTCGAACGTATTCTAGCGACTCCACTCTGGACGGCCGGTGAAGGCAAGCCAGAGGCGGGGGACCGCTTCCTCGTCATTTTTCACTCCGATCAGCCAACTAAGGCCAGCCGGAGATGAGGAACGGTTGCTTCCCCCTGGAGCACTCGGGAACCGCGGGGTCGCTACTCCCCGACACCTCGCCTCAAGGTGCCCTGCGGGCTTATTATTATTATTATTATAAGAAAACGATGAACAATTGAGTTATTTTTCCCTTTATATAAGACCTTATTCGTCAGTCACCATAACACAAGCCCAGATGAGCGATGTTATTATTAAATACTCTGTTTTCTAACGGGAATTCACGCGTCATGGTCATGTTAGCATGACGCGTGACGTCACATAATATTACCATGATACTTTTCTGTGAATGCAAGTGACATTATCACAAAAAAAGAATTGTTTTTCAGATTGACAATAAAGCAAATATTTATCTAATAACCTGTTTTTAAGTAGTTTAAATATTTTTGTAGTGATAACGTCTAATAAATTGATGAACAACCTGCATTTACAAAAAAGTGTCACGGTAATATTGTTTACTAGCTGCGCCCCGCGGTTTCACCCGCGTAAGTCCCGATCCCGTGGGAATACCGGGATAAAAGGTAGCCTATGTGTTAATCCAGGTCTCCAGCTATTTAGATACCGAGTTTCATCGCAATCAGTCCAGTATTTTTTGCGTGAAGGAGTAACAAACACAAACACACACAAACTTTCACATTTATAATATTAGTAGGATGAAATATTTAGTTTTTAATTTTTGACGACCCAGTTGGCACAATGGTCACCATGCCGGACTGCCAAACACAGGGTTGCGGGTTCGATTCCCGCCTTACACAAGTATTTATGCTTAGATATTTGTCTGTGGTCTGGTTGTTTCTATGTATTATTTACAAAAGTATATAAGTAGTATATGAGTTGTCTAGCACCCATAACACAAGTCTAGTTACTTAACTTGTGGCTAGATGGCGATGTGTGGAATGTGTTGCAGTATTTATTTATTAACTAAAGTGGTAGGTAGCCCTTATTAGCCGCAGGTACTATAAATACCTACCTATAAGGGATACTAGAACTGTAAAAAAATCCCTTCTTCCCAATAAAATCTCCATAGTTTCCTTCATCTACCCTCAATCTACATTTAGAACAGTGACCCAATAAACTTATCAACTGATTTTAGCGAACAAATTTAAAGTGCGGGTCGTCCTTGTGTGTTTTTTTATTTAATCAGTGTATAGTGAAAATAAAGGTTCTTTAGAGCGGTGTTGGCTTAGTGGTAGATACCTCGACTTTCATTCTGAAGGTCGTGGGTTTGAATCCCCGCCGGTATTTTTCTTAAGAAAAATGTATGTACGCTAATTGACATTGCTCTTACGGTGAAGGAAAACATCGTGATGAAACCCGCGGCTTAGTTAGCTCCAGAAGTATTGACAAGTTCTCTCTTCTGGACGTGGTCGACTAAGCTGAGAGGATAGTAGGTACTGCGCAAGCCTACTCCATCCTCACGCAAAAAGGACCCAATTAAAAAGTGTCCAATGGCGGAAAACAGCCTGTATACAAGTACAAGTACAAGGTTTTTATTAATTATAGCTTTTGCCCGCGACTTCGTCCGCGTTTATGTCGAAATGGAACTATTAGGATTTTTAATTGAAAAGGAGTATTGATATAAATTTCGAAGCAAACCACCCCCAAAATAACTTTCTACCCTTTTTAACCCCGTTGGGGTATGAATTTCAATAAAATACGAAACACGTGTCGTGTTCCATCAATTCTGTTAAAGAATGTTTTTGCAAAATTTGAAGTAGATTGGACCAAGGAATCACGTTGTCCCATACAAACTTTGCCCCCCCCCCGTTTCACCCCCTTAACCCCTAAGGGGGTCGGAAAATCCTTTCAGGTCTCTACGATCAGCGGTTTAGGCTGTGCGTTGATCCGTCAGTCAGGACAAAGAATTTTAAATGTATAGAATATGCAGCGAACCGCGGTTTCACCCGCGCAAGTCCTGATCCCGTGGGAATAACAAAATAAAAAGTAGCCTATAGCCTTCCTCGATAAATGGACTATCCAACACAAACATATTTTTTCAATTCGAACCAGTAGTTCCTGAGATTAGCGCGTTCAAACAAACAAACAAACTTTTCAGCTTTATAATATTAGTATAGATATAGCAGGCCTCCGCGGTTTCACCCGTGTAGCTCCCGATCCCGTGGGAATATCGGGATAAAAAGTACCCTATGTTACTGTCATTGAATCAATGTACCCTCATACCCAGTTTCATCAAAATCGGTCCAGTAGTTTCGGAGCCTATTCGTTACAAACAAAAAATAAAAAAATATTTCCTCTTTATAATATTAGTATTAATAGATATACATCATCACTACATAGTATAAAACAAAGTCGCTTCCCGCTGTCTGTCTGTTCCTATCTATACTTAATATTATAAAGCTGAAGAGTTTGTTTGTTTGAACGCGCTAATCTCAGGAACTACTGGTTCGAATTGAAAAATTCGTTTTGTGTTGGATAGTCCATTTATCGAGGAAAGCTATAGGCTACTTTTTATCCCGATATTCCCACGGGATCGGGAGTTACACGGGTAAAATATATGCTATGTAACTACGCAACGGATTTGATTGCGGTTTTTTTTATAAATAGAGTGATTTAAGAGAAAAAAAATTGTATTGAAAACAAAACCACCACGCGTACGAAGTCGCGGGCAACAGCTAGTACCTCTATAATTTCTATACAAAAACTGACCTTTAGCTCCTTTAAGAGGAAAGGGTACCGGCGCTCTCTCCATACAAACGTAGTCGAATGTTTCCTGTCTAGATAATGACACTAACAAAAAATATTTTAAAATCTATAACTGCCATGACTATGCCCCTATGTCTTGGGTTTTTTCACATTCTAATTAATCTAATTATCATAGAAATTAAAAGTTAAAAAAAACATAGGGCATAGTAACGCAGTTATAAGGTTTATTCAACAAAAATATTTGCTCTAATGTCATTATCCAGGGAGGAAACAGTCGACTACGTTTGTATGGAGAGAGCGTCGGTACCCTTTCACCTTGAGCTTCATAATCTACATAATTATAGTATCTAAATTATAGAAAATGAATAGAAACTTCGTACGAAAATATCAAGATGTTTTGACTATTAAGCTATAACTTTCTTAGAACTTTCTTTCTACCAAATACATTATGGTAAAACTAAACACGAAAGCTGTGACACCTCATTTTGGTGTCACTATCGATTTTATGCAAATCACATCGAAAAATGTTTAGTTTAACATAATTATTTTTTTTACATCTTGACATTTTTAATGCAAAATTGGTCTTAAGAGGACTATTGAATTATTTTCATAGATATTATTTTCCCGGGTCTTAAGAGGACAGAGTACCGGCGCTCTCTCCATACAAACGTAGTCGACTGTTTCCTTCCTGGATAATGACATTAGAGCAAATATTTTTGTTGCATAAAACTTATAACTGCCATGACCAACCCCCATGTTTTTTTTTTCAATCTTAATTTCTATGATAGTTAGAAAATGAAAAAATGACCATGGTCATGGCAGTTAAAGGTTTTACAGCACAAAATTATTTGTGCTAGTGTCATTATCCAGGAAGGAAACAGTCGACTACGTTTGTATGGAGAGAGCCCCCGGTACCCTTTAATTTTAAAACCCGGAAAAATAATTACTATGAAAAAACTAAATTAAAATCGATTCATCCGTTCGGGAGCTACGATGCCACAGACACACACACACACACAGAGACACGTCAAACTTATAACACCCCGTCGTTTTTGCGTCGGGGTTAAAATAATTCAATGCAGAGAACGTCGGTACGCTTTCACCTTGATCGCGTATTTTTAGGGTTCCGTACCCAAAGGGGGAAAACGGAACCCTATTACCAAGACTTCACTGTCCGTCCGTCTGTCTGTCAGCAGGCTGTATCTCAAGAACCGTGATAGCTAGACAGTTGAAATTTTCTATTGCCGCTATAACAACAAATACTAAAAACAGAAAAAGGGCCTCCTCTCTCATACAATATGGTACGGAACCCTTCGTACACGAGTCCGACTCGCACTTGGCCGGTTTTTTAAAGTACCTATTTTATTCTTTATTAAGAAGACTTGTATATCCATTTTTGTTTTTAACCAAAGTTAAAGTCAGAATCAAAGTCTTATTCATTTGGGATCATACAATTTGCATGAGATATTGAAACGTCTTAAAAACTAAGTTAGGATGTGTGCCTTCGGGACGCGCCCACCAATGAGAAGAAGGCACAAGATAGGTACTCATGGGGTTCGAATCAAACCAAGAATGCTTCACGCAGCCTTTAAACAAGGAATTATTTTTTATATTATAATAATTTTTTGATCCATAATAATATACTTAAATTTTACTGTGCCTTAAAATTAAGTATGTATTTATTATTTTTCAAATTGTCACACCATTTAATAAAAAATCCATATTACCAAATGATTATAATCAATTTTAAAGAAAAATGCTAGAATAATTTTCAATAAAAAATCCATATTACCAAGTGATTATAATCAATTTTAAAGAAAAATGCTAGAATAATTTTCAATAAAAAATCCATATTACCAAGTGATTATAATCAATTTTAAAGAAAAATGTTAGAATAAAAAAAAGCATACCTAAATACTGACTTACATTAAATAAATAAAAAATATGGTGGTCTGTAAAGTTAATTTTACGTTTTTTCCGTACCTCAAAAGGTAAAAAAGGAACCCTTATAAGATCACTTTCTTGTCCGTCTGTCTGTCTGTCTGTTTTTTCCTATATTTTTTTCCTTAATATACTTAAGTCTTTTCACTCGCTCGTCACCATACCACAAGCTCAGATTAGCGATATTATTATTAAATACGGACGATAATTTTACGAAACATTGGTTGCTATGGAACGTGAGCGGAACACGATGACGTCACGCTTTTTTTGTGAGTGCTGTCGGTTTTCATCAATTTAATAGACGTTATCACGTTAAAAAAATAAAAATTAAATGAAATGTAGTTACATAAGTATCTATTAAATTAAATAAATAAATATTACAGGACATTCCACACATCGCCATCTATCCCCAAGCTAAGTAACTACACTTGTGTTATGGGTGCTAGACAACTCATATACTACTTATATACTTTTCTTTTGTAAATATATACTTATAATACATAGAAACAACCAGACCACAGACAAATATCTAAACATAAATACGTGTCTAAGGCGGGAATGGAACCCGCAACCCTGTGTTTGGCAGTCTGGCATGTTGACCACTGTGCCAACTGGGTCGCCTGTCATATCGCACCTCCGCTCAAATAGTGTCATAACTCAAAAAAGAAAACTGTCGAGAAAAAGGTGTCTAAAGTAATAGTCTAACTGTTTTTCCGGTTTCTTAGTCTGAATTTGAAAACTAATAAAATTAGCGATATGAACATTCCAGTAGATTTGAATGATTTTTTAAGCTTTATGAAATAGTGTATTAGGTTTCCTGAAAATATAAAAAGAAAGAAAGAAAGAAAACCATTTATTCGGTGCAGGCACAAAATTAAACACACACAAAGAAATAGGTAACATTATACAACGAAAAAAGAAACATACACTAAACCTAAGAATATTTAAGAAGCCATGTGCTGCCCCAAATGGGTCGACCTCAGCTGTAAGCCACAGTCAAGCGTAACTTGGCTGCAGCGCTGGTCTTCCGGCCAAACCCGCTGGCGTCGTGCGTCGTCATACGCTCCCACATACACACAATAAAACGATAAATAAATAATGTTAAAAATAAATTTAAGATTACTTACCTACTATATTTCATGTTATTTAGGTAGACCTACTTTATAATTTAGATAATTATATAACAGTACATAAAATATTTAGCTTTTTCCTTACGTTTAATTTATTTATTGATTCGCTTACCTTATATGTATTTTTCACTTCTCATGTCTAAATTTAACTCTGTCTTCATATGTATTTACTTATCTTTGAAAACTTTATTGGCTTATGAAATATATATACATTTATAATCTTATGTAATTATTTAAGCTGTATGTTTTCTTGAAATAAATAAAATAAAATAAATATTGTTTTAGAGTTATGACACTATTTGAGCGGAGGTGCGATATATTGAAGGAATATAATACGTAAAGTTAAAATACGTATAATATGATGAGGCGTGTGTGAGATGACTTTCACTGGCAGCGCGGGCAAGGCCGGGCACTACCACTTTCACTCCGCCAGTAGGGGGACCATTGCGGCGGAAGCTGGGGGATAAAACACATACGTCGGCTGCAAAATTGCAGACCCTCTGTAGAGCTCTAAAACGGCTGTTTTAAGAATGTTTTCAACAGAAGCAAGATTCTTGGCACCTGCTTTAGTTGAAGTTTAAAGTCTTCTAACTCATCAATTTATCAAACAAAAAGTATTAGAATGCAAACATTCCAATAATAGTCATTTTCGAACTCTACCGAGGGCTGCAATTATGCAGCCGACTGTACGTCACTCGACGTGTCGTTTTTGCGTCGGAGGTTAAAAAAAAAAACATGATAAATATCCAGTTATATTTAACTTGAATAGTGAAAATAGCCATGTTGATTAAGTTTAAAAATACTATTATGACTACTTAAAAAAATATTTTTAAAATGTTCACCAAAACTCCAGCAAGTGAAAATTGACTTGTTTAAAATACAACAATGACTATATTTTTTTATGTCTTATAGATCTAAGTACCTGGATGACCGAGCTTTGCTCGGTATTTTTTTTTTTACTTAGTCTAACCTCAAAGCAAACACTCATTGACTTCGTGTTACTTAACAACGCCATCTGCTGGAATAACTTTATTGCTCACAAAAAATAGTATTAGTAGTTCGCCAATAGATGTCAGGAAGAGTCATATTTTTCAGATAAAAAAAAGTAAGTTTCGATAAAACACGAATAAAATGACATTTTCTAAAAATGATTCCTAACTAGATCGATTTATCGCCCCCGAAACCCCCGAAACCCCCTATATACCAAATTTCATGAAAATCGTTGGAGCCGATTCCGAGATTCCAATTATATATATGTATATACAAGAATTGCTCATTTAAAGATATAAGATTATACGGCGTTTACAAAAAAGCGTGACGTCATGCGTTACATGGCAACGTATTGAAGTTTGCAAAATGGTAATATCATTGATACAAAAGAGTTTTTAGGGCGTTATCACGTAAAATTATCGTTCCTAAACCGACTTTACAAACAACCAGTTTTTTTTAAATGTTCCCCGAAACTCCATCAATGATGGTCACCCTACAAATATCCGACACACATTACATAACACATGGTCACTATCATCTCAATGGAATGCGCGGGCGCAGGTTGCGACACTGACACTGCCTAGTGGAACGGAGCCGGATTTTAACGGCGGGAAGGGGGGGGGGGGGAGTGGCAGGTTCATAAAACGTATAATTGGTTCATAAAATGCTCAGTTTAAAACATTCTGATTTATATTTTAGGGTTCCGTACCAAAAGGGTAAACGGGGCCCTAATACGAGGAGTTCACTGTCCGTCCATCTGTCTGTCCCCAGGATGTATAGTAAATATAGTAAATATTTTTTTCAGGACATTCCACACATCGCTATCTAGCCCCAAGCTAAGTAACTAGACTTGTGTTATGGGTGCTAGACAACTCATATACTACTTATAAATATACTATTTTGTAAATATATACTTATAATACATAGAAACAACCAGACCACAGACAAATATCTGCACATAAATACATGTCTGAGACGTGGAATGGAACCCGCAACCCTGTGTTTGGCAGTCCGTTATTGTGACCATTGTGCCAACTGGGTCGTCATTATAGCATTATAGCTAGCCATTCACGCACGGATATGCACGTCAGTCGGGCAGATCCGGCAGGCATATTCATAATTTCAACTTAAGGAATAAGAATGAACTGACCGTGCCCGGTAGTAGGCTCCGGAAAATAAACAGGTCGTTCTATAGTACATGTGTGCTCTATTATAATAAATTACCTAAAGATGTATATTACATGTCCATTAACAGGTTCAAAACTTTTATAAAGCATAAATTGTGCAGTAAGGCGTACTATGATACTTCGTCTTACCTTAATGATAACAACCCATGGACGTGACTTTAGTTGCTCCATTTCAAATAATACTTTCAAATATTTGTAAAATTGACCTTTGTGAGCGTGATCACATAAAAAAAACCCCATGAGTTTCTTGTGCCTTCTTCTCATTGGTGGGCGCGTTCACACACACACATCCTAACTTAGTTTTTAAGACGATTTCAAGTGGTCTATGTACAAAGAAACAAAAAAAATTGATTTTTTTGATTTTTGCATATCCGTGCGTGAATGGTGAGAAAAGACACGGATTTGCCCCTCTAAAGCTTGCCCGCCGCCCGTGCTTAAAGCGACCGGATCAGGCACAGGGCAGATAGATCCGGACACCAAACTGTGCGTGTGTGGTGTGTGCGTAGCGACGGATGTGCCTTGGATTAACTGCATCTCTATATCATCACTGTATTTTTATCACAGTTGCTCATAAAGTGGATCTTATTCAACGGCTTTTAGGCTCATAATCCAACATAATATTATGCACGCGTGCGTTTTAGATTTGTTAACTAGTGCTGTAAAGTTATCCCGAAAATTTAAAAATTTAAAATAAGTATTTATTCAGGCAACTTGACCCACACATAGAATTATTAACAAAGTTCACAATCACAACATTACGCAATCACAATAGTAGTCAATCAGGTCATACATGGGTCATAAAATCAAATTAAATTAAACATATTTAGCACCTACATATTTAGTATGTCAATTAAACTCAAAATTAAATGAAATATGTCATAAATAAATAAATTCAAATCAATAAAATTAAATACATTACAAAAAAAAAAATAATAATAATAAAATCTATTTGAAATCAGTCTTATTACAGTCAATATTACAAAATGTCAACGTTAATATTTCCTCTCCGGTATTGGCACCGTGACGTGTCTAGCGCAGCAATGTCTTATATAACAACAATCTAGCCTAGATGCAAACATCGCTAGGACGGAGTTGGAGCTGCCCCACACTCTGCGCACCATGGACGCGGCACGCTTCCTCATGGTCGCGTGGAAGCAATCAACGCACGCCTCCGCGAACATACCCGAGGCGCTACAGAACCGGGGCAGCCCCATCAACGCCCTGAACGCGTTATTATACTGGACGCGGAGAGCGCTGTAACTGGACTTAGTATAACCTGCCCACAGACTGCACGAGTAGAGCGATGTACAATACGCTCTGAAGAGCGTAACCTTAACTTCTTTTGAACACCGTGCAAACCTGCGAGCGATCATATTCGCCCTGATTGACAACGCTCTCCGCTCCCGTTCCATGTCAGCATTGTCTCCGAGGCCAACGGTAAGCACGTGCCCTAAATACCTGAACTCGTCGATCCTTAGAAGAGGGACCCCGTTCAACTTTATAGGAGGTATATTGGAAGGGCATATAGCACCACTAGCCTCAAAGACCATAAACTGACTCTTCTTTACATTATATAGGAGACCGTGGCCACAAGCGTACTCCTCGCACGTCCGCATCAAAGTCCTTAGTCCGCACACCGAAGCGCTCAGCAAAACCATGTCGTCTGCATAACTCAAGTTGTTTACACAGACACCGTCAATGTGGCAGCCGACATGCTGATTGCTAAGCGCCACGATTAGCCCGTTGATATACAAATTGAACAGGGTAGGAGACGTTAAACCACCCTGTCTTACGCCACATTCCAACTGATACGGATCCGACACTGCCCCCGCCCACCTGACACTATTCGACTGGTGACCATACCAATATTGGAACAAGCTGATGAGTTCCCTCGGTAGGTTTATACTCCTCAGCTTGTCCCAGAGCAAGTCATAGCCTACCCGGTCAAAGGCCTTGGACAAGTCGAGAAAGCACGCGTAAACCGGCGTCTTACGATCTGTATAATATTTGATGGTTTGCTTCAGACACAGAATTGCGCTTTCAGTGGAAAGACGTGCACGAAACCCAAACTGGTTGTCGTGCAGTCGCACATAGTTATCTAACTGTGTATTCAGCAAACCATCAAACACTTTTGCAATCACAGTAGCGAGAGAAATCGGCCTGTAGTTACTCTTATCGGAAAGATCACCCGTTTTGTTTTTCACTACAGGCACCACCACCGTTTTCATGAACTCCGCGGGCAGGTAGGAGTGGTTCACACACAAGGAGTAGAACATCGCTAAAACTCTAGCGATGTGGGGTCCGGCGTGACGAAGGTGCTCGATGCTGAGTCCATCATGGCCTGGGGACTTGCCTCCCGACATGGATGACAAAACCTTTGTTACATCTTTTGCCAAAAACCTCGTCCCGAGTACTAGACTGTTCATATCAACATCGAGCACCTCCCCCGCCGTATTTAACAGAGACTTAACCGCAAAATAGTCCTTAAAAATATTAGCGATATCCTTTGGATCACTCACACCATCGACGCTAACAGGAAGGCCAGGCCGTGCATTTAGTTTGTTAGTACCCTTCCAGAAGCCACGAAAATCCCCTTTACTATATTTGACAGCAAGCGCATCCAACCGTATTTGCTCCTGATGATTTTTACACCATTTTAATCTAGATTTAAATATACGCCTGGAAACGCACATGTCCTTGTAAAGAGGACCGGACCTGGGCCTACCACACATCATCCAATCATTAAACCTGGACCTGGCCTCTCTGTGGGCCCCGCTGACGTGTTCGCTCCACCCCGATATGCGCGAACCACCCCCACCCCTTCTCGCTCCCCCCCGACCAGTCAAAGACGCCGCGTCGCGGAGAGCGGTAACAATATCAGAGTACATCGTATCCAGAATACGCCTGTGATCACAATCACCACAAAAATGGTCAGCACATTTTATAAACTCCGTAGGAAAATCTATCTTTTTTAACTTATTATGACACTCTTCAGTAAACATAGCTACTTGTTCTTCACTTCGTTCACCCCATATGACATCTTTATTTTCATTACACACTTTCGAGGAGCCCTTGGGGTTTAGTACTTTTAAATTACAAACAATTACAAGTGGGAAATGATCTGACCACCGAGTGTCATACTTGACACTTACACAAACAACAGCCTGTCTAGCCGCGAGAGTTGTAACACAGTGATCCAACCAGCTACATGACCCATACACATCACTTACAAAAGTAAAAGTATCCGAGTCACGGCCCAACATATCTACATCAACACAAAACCAATGTTGTTCATTACAAATATTGGTAAGCTCACTGTAAAACAACTCACCCGGGTCCGCGTTGAAGTCTCCCAAAATAAACACCGATTCAATGCCGTACTCTTCAACAATAGCGCTCATTACACTCAAACAATCCGTAAAGTCTTGTAGATTATCGGCAGAGTTTAAAAAAGGTAGGTACCAAAGAGTTTTTTAGCTAGCAAAAATGGTTGTCTCGAAAGTCGGTTTACGAACGAAAATTTTACGTGATAATGACTTAGAAAACGATTAAAAATTGAGTTGTGTATTTTTTGTTTTTTCTTTACTTAAATATATTGTTTTTCCGTACCATTGTATTTTGTTCTTAACCTCCGACGCAAAAACAAATAGAAAAACCCTAAAAAATAATGTATGTCACACGAGGATGTATAGGTTAAAAGTCTTTAGCCTGGCCTTTCCGGAGCATAATTAACAAAAAAATATTGCCTTAAAAAATGTAAACATAGAGTTATCATAAATATTTTGTTAATTATTATTTTGTTTTCTTTTCAAATCTTTTCTTTTATTCGCAACTGTGATAAAAAACGTCGTACGATATACGTGTGGAATTGATATTTGCATCTTGGCTTCTATAACACGCTCGCTGCCGCTCGCGCGTCATAAACCGCCTCTATGCAAAGATCAATTTACCACACTTATATCGTAATGTACTATTCTTTCTTAATTCGTTGGGTTTTCCATGAAAGCGTGTTTTTTTAGTTTTTCAAACTATTATTTATTTCACAAGTGTTTCCGAGGTTGTGCCAAACTGAGTGTACGACCAAAGAGTAACTGTGGAGCTGCACGCATGCGTAGTTCGCGCACTAGCTCTATCTCTCTTACTCGCATGCAAAGGATGCGGAAAGGAATTAATGAATCCTGGCGAATCTAATCGGGATAATCGGATTTTTTAATCGAATTATTGCATTGTCATCGATCTTTGACAGGTGTGCAAAGTTTGAATTAAATCTGATCGTTCAAAGTAGGACAAAATCGAGCTCAAAGGAGTCGGTTACAAACATACATACAAACATACAGGTGAAGCTAATAAAAGCGTGTTAAAAATTAAAAAAGAAAGGGTACCGGCCGCGGCTCTCTCTCCATACAAACGTAGTCGACTGTTTCCTCCCTGGATAATGACACTAGAGCTAATATTTTTGTTCCATAAATCCTATAACTAACATGACTATGCCCCAATGTTTTGTTTTTTTTTTCATGTTGTAGATAACATAAACAAAGAATAAAAAAGACGAAACATAGGGGCATGGTCATGGCAGTTATAAGTTTTATGCAACAAAAATATTAGCTCTAGTGTCATTATCCAGGGAGGAAACTACGTTTGTATGGAGAGAGCGCCGGTACCCTTTCCTCATAAGTAATACAATATGGTACGGAACCTTTCGTCCGACTCGCACTTGGTCAGTTTTTACCCAACTCCAAGAAAAGGGTTATGTTTTTTGTGGCTATCTTTGTATGTTTGGAATATTCTTTTTTGTTAAGACTTTTCAATGTTTTTGGATAAAAAGAAAATGTAGAAGGTGACATCATAATCACGTGTATAAGACGTCATAATTTGTAACGGATATTAGGAAACCGGATGCAGCTAATCCAACCCCAACTTAATTGATTTTCTTTCCTACCGACTAAATGAATGTTTGTTGACCTTGGATTAGCTACATCCTCAGTAAATCAGAATAGACCCTGTATAGCCAATTTCCGTAAATTGACTGTACAGGGTCTCACGCGTGATATGGTCAAATATTTTCATGAATATTTCTTAAATTATTAGGAAATTGACACAAACTATCGACAAACTGTAGTCCATTATTGGCTTTTGTATGACCCTAAACTTTTTCGAATAGGCTCCGAAACTACTGGACCGATTTAGATGAAACTTGGTATGTAGATAGTTAGGAGACCTGGATTAACATTATATATAAATTTTGTATTGTTACCGTTCATATTTTCATAAATAAACACTTTTTCTGAAGTCATGTTTCGCGATCGTCATCATCAAAGGCATCATGGCTGGCATGGCTATGGTTGAGAAAGAAAAATGTAAACTTTTTTTTTCTATTAATTATGGCTTCGCACGGCTTGTGCATTTAGCCAGTGTCAAGTTATATTTTTCATCAAATTATGACCCACCAGAATTATACAATTCAACTCTGGTTACAACTAAGTTTCATGAAAATAAAACTGCAGCACGACATGTTGTTAACTCGTGCCCGCCAAAACTCATGTCAAAACTTTGAACAAAAATACCATGTTTGCAAGGAAGTTAGTTTCTTGAAGTTCCTATAATATGTGTAATGGCGTCAGATGCTGATGAAGGAAATGTAAAACACGTGACTTTAAATGCAAATACCTTTTTTTCACATCTAGTTCACGCAATACTATCAATTACATTGTAATCTAAAAACGGACTCGAGTATTGCCTTGCCACTATCACGAATAGAGGTAATGTCCTGATTCCTCATACTGAATTTGTCTTGCATCCGGTAAGAAATCCCAAACTGAAATAAGCAAACACTTAAACGCGAAATTATGCGGACATTTTCTCTTTTCTCAACAAATATTCAATAAGGTTTGACATTTCCGCCATTTTGTTTCGTAATGATTACGTCTGTTGGCGGGAAAACGTTTTTAGGTCGCGGAGAGATGGTGTTTTTTTAACGTGATGTCATTTTTATCGAAAAAGGTGAGGTGTTTAAAGGTTGGTTATAAATAATTAATGTTTTATGGCTGTAAGTGAAATCGAACTTGTTTTTGGTGGACATGAAATATTTTGATTACGAAATTGGCATATAAAGGGGTCCTGGCATTTACTATGGAAGGTTTTTTATGGCCCGGTGCACTTTGAGACTCATACTTATCGATAGCGGGCATTACGAAGAACCAATAATTCACATGCCTTCACATCAAATCTTTAACTATAGCTTAGAGTTTTGGAATTCTTTAGAGGTTATTAAAAACTAGCAGCGCTCCGCGGTTCCACCCGTATAACACCTGATCCCGTGTGAATATCGGGATTAAAAGTAGCCTATGTTATTACCAATGAATCTATGTATTCTCATACCAAGTTTTATCTAAATCGGTCCAGAAGTTTCGGAGCTTATTCAATGCAAACAAACAAACAAATATTTCCTCTTTATACGTCGTAAATTGATCACAAAAAAACCCGAAGAACGGTGTTGGCTTAGTGGTAGATAAGTACGTCGACTTTCCAATGTATTTTAAGAAAAATTTATGTGCGCTAATTGACATTGCTCTTACGTTGAAGGAAAACATCGTGATGAAACCCGCGGCTTAGTTGGCTCCAGAAGTATTGACAAGTTCTCTCCTCTGGACATGGTCGACTAAGCTGAGAGGGTAGTAGGTGCTGGGCAAGCCTACTGCATCCTCACGCAAAAAGGACCCAATTAAAAAAAGTCTAATTGCGGAAAACAATATACAAGTACAAGAAACTCATGAAGTTTTACGAGTTTCTTGTGCCTTCTTCTCATTGGCGGGCGGATTCCGATGGCACACATCCTGTCTTAGTTTTTAAGACGTTTCTATGTAATAAAGCCAAATGAATAAAGAATTTTAACTTTGATTTTGACCGTTCATTTTAAAATAAATAAATAAATATTACAGGACATTCCACACATCGCCATCTAGCCTCAAATTAAGTAACTACACTTGTGTTATGGGTGCTAGACAACGCATATACTACTTATATACTTTTCTTTTGTAAATATATACTTATAATAGAAACAACCAGACCACAGACAAATATCTAAGCATAAATACATGCCTGAGGCGAGAATCGAACCCACAACCTTGTGTTTGGCAGTCCGGCATGGTGACCATTGTGCCAACTGGGTCGTCAAAAAAGGAGGTAAAATTGGCATATAATGGCAAACAAATAATGAGAAAGCATAACATTCCACCGATAGTGGAGAACTGGCCGGCCATATCTAGGGTGACACACAGCTTTCCATTTTTAATTTTTATTCATAAATATTTTTCTATGTCATCGTGTTGTGATCACATCATTTACACATCCTTTTTCTAATAAGGTACCTTAAAAGGTTTTTTAAACCTTGATATTAATGAGTACCTGCGGGTAATAAGGTACCTGCGGGTTATAGGGTACCTGCGGGTAATAAGGTACCAGCGGGTAATAAGGTACCTGCGGGTAATTCGGGCCGTCAAAGTTTACGAGTTGGTACCTGCAGGTAATAAGGTACCTGCGGGTAATATGGTATCTGCGGGTAATTAGGGTCATTAAGGTTTACGAGTTGGTACCTGCGGGTAATAAGGTACCTGCGGGTAATATGGTATCTGCGGGTAATTAGGGCCACTAAAGGTTTTTTTTAACCTTAAAGAAAATAAACAAATGAATTGTTTTTTCAGATTGCCAATAAAGCAAATATTTATCTAACTGTTTTTAAGTAGTTTTCCGTATTTTTATGAAATATTTAGTTTTTAATGAAGGCTGCAGGTGTTTTTTTACAATAATAAATTTTGTTTATATATTTGTTTTGTTCAAAAAATGTTCGAATTTCCAAAAGTGTGAACAAAAGTTATTTGTTTAGGTGCACGGAAGTGACCTTGATCGCTTCATAATAAAACAAAGTCACTTCCCGCTGTCTGTCCCTATGTATGCTTAATCTTAAAAAAAACGCAACGGATTGCGGATGCGGTTTATTTTAATAGATAGAGTGATTCAAGAGAAAGGTTTATATGTATAATACATACTTAAAATAGCCAAGCGAAGCCGGGGCGGGTCGCTAGTGCTAATATAATATTTACCAATAATACTGCAAGTATAGGCTACGGTAAATACTTTTTCGAATATATCTATCTATATCTATACATATAATAAATCTGTAAACATCAAAAAATCTGTAATTGTAAGATATCCAGAAAAAAAAACACAGGTCGTCTTAAAATCGTTAGCTGAACACGATAGGGTAGTTTTTAGAATTTTTGTCTTTTTGTCTGTTTGTCTGTCTGTTTGTTTGTTTGAACCAGGTAATCTCATAAACTACAGAACAGATTTCGACAAGGTCCACACAAATATGTTCAGGAAATATCAGATTAACATTTAGGGTATGTTTCAATTTGAGTTTAATACAAAAATTATGATATAATTTGATAAAAAAAATATCAAACCGAAATAATTTTGCATGAAAAAATACCTCAGAAAGGAACATGGTACATACACTTACAACCCTTACACCATAAGTTTTTATGTTCTCGATCCAACGATCCGTATTGAGTATTTACTATGTTTACTTCAAGACTCGAATATGCCAACGTTCTATCGAGTGCGTGAACAACTCGTAGTAAGGCCTTAAGATGACAGCTCAAGTGCATTGTCATAATGACAGCTGAGACCTCCACGGTCTTCTAACTTTTTTTTAGTATTGACTTCGTGTGATTTGTACATATAGCCAGTTTCATGTATTTATTTTCTATGATTTATTTTATGTAATCAATCAGAAACCGGCGGTGGTATAAAGTTAAATACTGAGCGTAATTTTGCCGTTATTGAGGAAATATAAAAATCCCGAGCATTCCAAAAGTTTTCTAATAATAACTAACTACGCTTTATTGTTTCTTTATAAGTAGCTATAATACCTAACACAATAATATTTTTTCAATTATAATGATCGTGATATTAGCGTGTTCATGAAAACATTATAATCTTACGTAAGTCCAAATCCCGTGGGAAAAAATTCAGCTACCTACATACCGAGTTTCATCGCAATCGGTCCAGCTGTTCTCGAGTTACGAGTATAAATGGTGTGTAACATACTTCGACCATACCATAACTTTGTTAATAGGAGATTACCATAAAAAACTTTTAGAGGATATTATTATACGCGCCGGCTGGACTTTTTTTCAGGACAGAGAAATAATTTCTTCCTACATTATTTTTCCGTAACTTTAACCATTCCTTTTTCCATTAGACATTCCTTTTGAGAGCTTCCATTGCATATGCAGCGTACGTAATATTTTTTTCCAATTTTGCAAGAAACCAGAAGTTCCTTAAATTAGCGCGTTCATCCAAACAAACAAATTCTTCAACATTAAAATATTAAGTAAAGATAAATGTAAATAATTAATCATTCATTTAATATATACTTATATAAATAATAATATAGTAAAATAAATTTTATATTACAGGTTAAAAATATAGAAACCATAGTATTTCTGCATCTTGGCGCATGTTTATTTATACTAAAACCTCTTTTGTATTTCGAACACAAAAATATCAATCGAAGGACGAAGAAGGTTCACAACCTTTTTACTTCGATTTATTCGATGACTAAAGAAAAAAACAAAAGACAACTAGAACTTCTGAGACAAGATATTTTAATTTAGTTTTTGTGAGAATTGGAAATAAGACTGTAATTGAAATAATTACACTAATGTGTCCACGCTATCTAAATTAACAAAGAGTAAGTACGTACCTACTTGATTAAATGTAAAAATAAAGATTCACAATAATTTGAAAACATCTCTACTAATATTCCTTCCTACTAAATACCTACCTTTGATCTACGTATAATCTTATTAAGTTTTTTTATTGGTATTACCTAATTTAATTATTTATTAGATTACAAATACCACTCAAGTCCATCCGGTCCATCTCAAGACAATAATTGCATGTACCTACTAGAGGCTAGAGATGTTTGACGTTGAATAATACATACCTAATAATTGATACTTATTCAATAATTCAAAATGCCGAGGAGAAGGTCAAATTTGTCGCAGGTAAGAGATGTTTAATAAATAATTACTACGAAATTGTGAAAAACCGTAGACGGCACCGCAGCCGCACCGTCGCGCGTCCCCATTCCGCCGCCGCCGCTACCAAGCGGATTTCGTTTGTTTTTACTGAGAGCAAAACAATTTACTAAAACAAATCCTGGTGGTGCGACGAGCGGCAAAATGGTGCCATCGTGGCAAAGCGACGCGAGTGGCGGTATAAAGTATCGTCTCCCTGAGTTCATTTGTTTGATAATAATTTACCTACTTTACAACTGTACTGTACAACTTCAATGATTATAGTTTTTAAAATATAACAAGGTTTTATGCAAAGGATGTCATTTTCTATAAGGAATAACAGTTACTCTAAACCATTTAATAAAATAAATAAAAGCTGAGAATAGTTAAATCCCCTTTCAACTTGCAATAGTCATTCGTTAGGTCGGTATTCTAGGTTAAAAAAAGTTTGTTTTACTAACTATATTTTAGGATCTTTCACTATCGGTGAATTTAGATATGTTTAGAAAAAGTGCCTTTTTCTCGAATTCTGTTGTAAAATTTGACGTATTCACGGCAAAATTATAAAATGGTAGCCTAAATAAATGACACTTTTAGATTTTCGTATATTTTAGAGTTCCAGAGTCGCCAAAAGGTTGAGGGCAATGCGAGCTACAGAACCTGAGGAAGAACGCGAAGCAAGACTCTTAGCTGAACGACAACGTCGCACAGAATCTCGTGCTTCGGAGACGGAGAGCCAGCGGGAAGATCGTCTCTCATATGAAAGAGAACGTCGTGCTGAGTCCCGCGCCTCGGAAACTTTTACGGAATACCAAGACCGTCTTTCATACGAGAGTGAGCGACGCACGGAGTCCCGCGCGTCCGAAACTTTCACTCAGTACCAAAACCGGCTTTCGTATGATCGAGTAAGTCACGCGGAGTCCCGCGCCTCAGAAACTTTCACTCAGTACCAAAACCGGCTTTCGTATGATCGAGTAAGTCACGCGGAGTCCCGCGCCTCGGAAACTTTTACGGAATACCAAGACCGTCTTTCATACGAGAGTGAGCGACGCACGGCATCCCGCGCGTCCGAAACTTTCGCTCAGTACCAAAACCGGCTTTCGTATGATCGAGTAAGTTACGCAGAGTCCCGCGCCTCGGAAACTTTTACGGAATACCAAGACCGTCTTTCATACGAGAGTGAGCGACGCACGGCGTCCCGCGCGTCCGAAACTTTCACTCAGTACCAAAACCGGCTTTCGTATGATCGATTAAGTCACGCGGAGTCCCGCGCCTCAGAAACTTTTACGGAATACCAAGACCGTCTTTCATACGAGAGTGAGCGACGCACCGATTCCCGCGCGTCCGAAACTTTCACACAGTACCAAAACCGGCTTTCGTATGATCGAGACAGTCATGCAGAGTCCCGCGCTTCGGAAACTTTTACGCAATACCAAGACCGTCTATCAAATGAGCGAGAAAGACGTGCGGAGACCCGTGACTCTGAAACTTATACCCAACATGAAGAATACCTTATTACAGATCGCGAACGCCACGCTGAATCTCGAGCTTCTGAAAGCAATTTTGAACATGAAATGCGATTAGAGTCAGCCAGGGATGCTTATCACCAAAGCCAGGATCAACTCTTTCATCAAAGATCTCTCAATCGTGCCCAAGTACGTGAAATTCGTCGCACACAGTCAGAACAGCAAGATGTACAACGCACAGCAGATCGCCAGCGACACTCTGTGTATAGGCTTGAAAGTAGCATTGATGAATCGGAAGAAATACCGTGGTCGAATAAAAACAGATCAGGATTCGAGTACAATTCATCTATATTGTATAGTAACGAGACACACCTTGGCATCATGTCTGAAGTATGTCGTCATTGCAGGGCATTAAAATGGAAGGGAGAGTCGAACGGCATGTGCTGCTCTGCTGGCAAAGTTAAATGTGAATTATTTCGAGAGCCACCGGAACCTTTAAAATCCCTTTTGTATGGACAACATGCGCAGTCTAAACATTTATTGGATTCCATTCGCGCATACAATAGCGCATTCCAAATGACGTCATTTGGGGCCAAACAGATTACTGAACCTGGTTTTATGCCTACATTTAAAATACAAGGCCAAGTGTATCATTTGATCGGATCGTTGTTGCCCACTGATGATGCAAATTTTTTACAGATATATTTCATATCTGATTACGAAGAGCAAGCCAGTATCCGACAACAACGCATCCCAAATTTACACCCGGACCTAATTAATGAGCTCCAATATATGCTACACAGTGTAAATACGTATATAGCGAGTTTTAAAGCTGTATTGGAATTGACATCACATATTGATCACAATAACTTTAAGTTCGTTATAAATGCCGATCGCAGACCATCTACTACACAGGCAGGACGCTACAATGCTCCCACATCCAATGAAGTTGCCGTTCTATTGGTAGATGAAGAGTGTGGCAAACGGGATATAGTGTTACGTACGCGTGATAACCGACTACAGCGTATCAATGAGACAAACCGAGCTTACGATGCGCTGCAGTATCCTTTGATTTACTGTCGCGGTGAAGATGGTTATCATTTTGCGCACTATAACATAGACCCACAAACAGGTGCAATTAACTATTGTAAAAAGACATCTGCCCTTCAGTTTTACAGTTTTCATCTGCAGCTGAGACAAAATGAACATGTGTATTTGCACCGTTTCAAACAATTGTTTAATCAGTTTTTAGTTGATGTTTATGCCAAAATTGAAACGGAGCGGTTGGTGTTCATCCGCACAAATCAGCGTCAACTTAGAGCGGAAAATTATATCACCTTACGCGATGCTATGCAAAACGACGCAGACGTGGAAAACCTCGGTCGCATTGTAATACTTCCGTCAACATTTACCGGTGGCCCGCGATACATGCACGAGCGTACGCAAGACGCTTTATGCTACGTGCGAAAGTACGGAGGGGCTGATCTTTTCATAACTTTCACTACAAACCCAAAATGGCAAGAAATTAAAGATGTGCTCCTCCCTGGTCAAACTCCCTCTGACAGGCATGATTTGGTCTCCCGTGTTTTTCATTTAAAGCAAAAAAAGTTAATGGAACTCCTCGCGAAACATAAACTGTACGGAGATGTCCGCTGCTTTATTTACTCGATAGAATGGCAAAAAAGGGGCCTCCCGCACTTACATATACTTTTGTGGCTTAATGAAAAGGTGAGGCCAAATGAGTTAGACCACATCATAAGTGCTGAGCTACCAGATCCAGATATTGATCCACATCTACATCAAATAGTCAAGGCGCACATGATTCATGGACCATGTGGGATTATTAATCCGAATTCACCCTGTATGGTTAACGGGCGCTGCTCCAAACGTTTCCCTAAAACATTTGTAAGAGAAACCGCCACAGGAGAGAATGGATACCCAAGTTACCGACGTCGAGCACCTCAAGACGGTGGGTGCACAACATCTATAAACTCTCGTGGTCAGTTGTTGCAAGTTGATAACAGATGGGTTGTCCCTTATTCGCCAGTGTTGTCTCGGGCGTTTGAAACGCACATTAATGTGGAGTCATGTGCAAGCGTTGCATCCATAAAGTACATTTGTAAATATGTCAATAAGGGTAATGACCAAGCCACTTTTGGTATCCAGAACGAAAACCACGACGAGGTCACCACTTACCAGTTTGGTCGGTACATTAGCACCTCTGAAGCGGTTTGGAGGATTTTATCTTTTCCCATTCATGAGAGATACCCCCCCGTTATGCATTTAGATGTGCATTTGGAAAATGGCCAGCGGGTGTATTACGATCCGGAGAGTTCGCACGTCAGAGAGCGTATAGAAAATCCTCGGCCGACCACTCTTCAGGCATTTTTTAGGTTGTGTCAAGAATATGCCTTTGCCAGAACGCTTATTTATGATGAAGTCCCGTCGTATTACACCTTTGATAAACAATCAGGCGTGTTCAATAGACGGCGACAAGGCCAATCAGTCGAAGAAATATCGGGTGTCTACAGAGATAAC
Source organism: Idaea straminata (assembly GCA_951213275.1). Classification (NCBI taxonomy): domain Eukaryota; kingdom Metazoa; phylum Arthropoda; class Insecta; order Lepidoptera; family Geometridae; genus Idaea; species Idaea straminata. The sequence continues at coordinate 8,658,237 of OX577872.1, forward strand.
GCATTGGGCAGAGTATACACAGTTCATCCCCAAAACGGTGATTGCTTTTATTTACGATTACTCCTGCTGAATGTTCGTGGCCCTACATCGTTTGCATATCTTAAAACAGTGGACGGTGTAGAACATTCGACATTTCAAGCGGCTTGCCGTGCAAGACGTCTTCTAGATGATGATCAAAATTGGGAAGACACACTGGCGGACGCAATTATCGGTGATAGTCCATGGCGCTTGCGTCAACTATTTGCTGTTATGTTGGTGTTCTGTGGTCTTTCAAACCCAACTCTGCTGTGGGACAGGTATCGTCCTCATTTTTGTGAAGATGTTTTTAGAAACTTGCACAGCACAGATGAAAACATTGAAATCGGTGATGAAAGGGTTGTGAATCAGTGCCTCACACTTCTTCAGGACGCTGTGATCACGATTGGTGGTGATAATCTTAACTGTTACGGTCTTCCGGATCCACAGTTACTACCAGACCAGCCACAAATCAATCGAGAGTACGCCGCTGAAACTGCATATAATACAGCTGAAATGACCGCTATCGTAAGAGACAACATTTCAAAACTCACTCAAGAGCAAAAGATGGTTTACGATACAGTTCTGAGAAGCGTGGAGCAAGAACTAGGCCAAACATTTTTCCTCGATGCACCTGGTGGAACTGGAAAAACATTTGTGACAGGGATACTTTTGGCAGAAATCAGACGACAAAATAAGATTGCCCTGGCTGTAGCGTCTTCGGGAATTGCTGCCACACTGCTGCCTGGCGGAAAAACTGCCCATAGTGCTTTTAAAATCCCAATCGATTTAAGCGCGACTGAAAGCCCTTCATGTGGAGTGTCACGTAACAGTGATAAAGCGAGAGTTATAGAAGACTGTCACTTTATAGTTTGGGATGAGTGTACCGTGGCGCACAAGAAATCCATTGAGGCAGTGGACCGAATGCTCAGAGATATTCGAAGAAGTGATTGTGTAATGGGTGGTGTTACGGTTCTATTTTGTGGCGATTTCCGCCAAACACTGCCAGTCATAACGCGAGGCACAAGAGCTGATGAGGTGGGAGCATGTCTGAAACGCTCTGTGCTATGGCCTGGTATTCAGAAGCTTCGTCTTACCCAGAATATGAGAGTACAGCAGTCCAGAACGAGCAACGACGGTGCCCAAGAGTTTTCAGACATGTTGCTTAAAATAGGTGAGGGGAGACTACCACAACGTCGAGGCTTGATAGATTTGCCACAGTCACTGTGTCAAATAGTTTCGACCGTTGAGGAGCTTATTTATGGTGTGTTTGGGAATCTCTCCGAAATAACACACCAAGGGAACTCTTGGATGTGTGAGCGGGCCATCCTTACACCGAAAAATGAACAGGCCGCTACCATTAATCAGCGTATTTTAAGTGCAATTGAAGGGGAAGAAGTGGTATATACTTCTATCAATACTGTACTGGACCAAAACACGACTACCGTATACCCTGTCGAGTTTCTGAACTCTTTGAGTGCATCCGGACTACCAGCGCACTCTATCACCCTCAAAGTTGGAGTACCAATCATGCTCCTTCGGAACTTAACACCTCCAAAGCTTTGTAACGGTACTCGACTTAAGGTAATGTCACTGCAGAGGAATCTCATAGAAGCAGAAATTTTAACAGGTTGTGGCGCTGGAGAGTCTGTATTAATACCACGAATTCCTCTCATACCAAATAATTTCCCATTTCAATTTAGGCGCGTACAGTTTCCGGTAAGTGTTTGTTTTGCGATGACCATCAATAAATCGCAAGGCCAGACGCTTCAGGCTGCTGGTATTGGCCTTAGGACAGGATGTTTTTCACATGGTCAACTATATGTGGCCTGCTCCCGGGTAACGTGCTCTAATCGGCTTTTCGTGATGGCTCTCGAGGCTGTAACATCTAATGTTGTATATACAGAAATTTTGTAATAATTTGTAAATATCATACCATACGATAGCTCCCAAGGCTATATATGTCATGTATGAAAGATTGGAAGCAGACAAGTATTGTATTGTAAATAATTTTGTAAATTGTTTTGGGAAAACTTCCCACAACAGCCTGGTATGGATGGACACCTTCTAAGATATTGTAATGGCATGAAAACATTCTTCAAATAAAATGTATCTCATGTATACGCTTGCTGTGCATCTTCGAAGGAGTTTTCCCCAATATTTTATAAAAATTAAGATTGATAATGCTACCAAAGGGCAACGGTAAGCTTCTTTCAGACCTTTAATGATCTCCTCCGATTACTCTGCTGCCGATACTGAAGGTTAGTCATATCTTGCGCTCTCTGCCTATTAACATTCCTCTGACCAAACGTACACTTTGACCAAACACCAACCGTCTCCTTTGGACAACCGTCTCATCCCGGTCAATGGGGTGTCAGATAGCTGGGGATTTGTCAGGAGAATATTGACCTGTCTAATATATAGAGATACTCTTAACTATCTAAGCTATTTCCTTCGAAAGCGCGTTGGACTATTCTTAGTTAATCGGGTTGTATGGAAGACCTTCATTAATAAATAAATAAATATTGTAGAATATTCTACACATCGCCATCTAGCCCCAAGCTAAGTAACTAGACTTGTGATAATACGTAATTCGTAATATTGACATTTAATTTTGTGTGTTAAATTCGATTAGTTTTTAATATGAAAACAAATGTATGAAAGAGCATAACAAAGCTGTAGAGATTCAATTCAATGATAAAAATAAAAAGTAATGTCCAAATCAGTAAATTAAACACTCAATAAATAATGATGCAGTTTAAATTTTTTTTTTAATCGGGCAAGCTAATGCTTTCAGCAGCACCCCACGTACTTCACCTTGTATATTGTTGAACAACATCAATACTAGATGTCGCCACAGGTAAAGTTAGATCGCGCTATCATTGTGTTCCCTCGATATATGTATACTCTACTCTGTCCAAACGAGGCTCCTTATGATCAGTGATCATACGCCAATATAAACAGTGTATTTTTGTAAGGAATGTACTTTAATACATTCCTAAGTGACGCAGTTGTGTTGGATGTTGGGCTAGTGGTAGTGTTGCCGAACTATCGATAGTTTTCATCTGAAAAAATCTATAATATAATATAATAATAAATCATTTATTTCAGGCTACAAAGAAACATACCTTACAGACTAACATACATATTTTATAATAATAATTGAATGTGTTAAAGAGATAGCTTAGAACTATGTTAGTAGCACTTCCACGACACTACACTTTCGTCTTTGTCTGTTCTTGTGGAATTTGTCCGCGGAAGCGACGGAACACCACGTCCTTCGGCCAGAAGCTTTCATCCATAACGCCATCCATAAGCTTTCATCTATACTATCACGCTCATCGATAGTATTGTTGCTCGCGAAGAATAAACTATCGATTACTAGATACCGAGTTTCATTGCAATCGGTCCATTAGTTTTTGCGTGAAGGAGTAACAAACATACACACAAACTTTCACATTTATAATATTAGTAGGATTTTTGGACTATCGATAGACTGCCAATATGCAATAGTATTGGGTATATTTTAACAGTAGGTAATAGAACACATTGATATAACGCCATGTTTAAAAGTTTAAAAATTTATTAAAACTGAACTTGTGAGAAAGTCTCAAATTAGTACCTATCTTAAATTAGTCTATCTTTACGTAAAATTATATAAAACCATAGTTTGGACAATCCCAATTATGACCTTTGATTGCTAATTTAATTTGTTTTTGAGAAATGCCCAAGAAGGCAAGAGAAACTCGAAATAATGATAGCAAGACAATACTCGAGCATATACACAAATAGAAAAAAAATATGATAAAATTCAGTTTTTCTAAATTACAATGTAATTGATAGAATTTCGTAAAATAGATTAGGAAAAAGATATAAGCATTTACAGTTTGGCAAAAACGAGTAGAAACGGAACTAATTTTTTTGTTTGCTGGCAACATTTAAAAAATGATGACGTTTGAATTGCTTGAAGTAAACAAAGTTCGGAAGTTTATACAATTTATAATTTGTGCCATAAAAGCGTGATAAAACTAACTTAAAAATGAATAAAACCATCCGAAGTGCTGGCAGACAAATTATTTATAAGGTTTATAGGCGATGTTTGGTAGAAAAAGAAGCCAAAACCATTCTTACCGATCTCAACGATGTTTACCAAAGAACCGCTGATATGACAGGTATGTAACTGTTTGTATTGTTGTTTTTAGATGAATTAAGTGTAAATTGATGAATCCTATTCTGTTTTGAATAGCTTGCATACGAAATAAGTGGAATTTTGAACAATAATCATCGAGCACATAGGTTATATTTACATTTTGTCTAACATTACTTTGGTATAGTGCGACAGATCAGAGTTGATACTTGAGTGGCGTACTTTGCAATATGTACCTAAATTTAAATTCGATTTCTACAAAACTTTATTGTTGAATGAAAATCATTACAATTAGAAATTTACCAAAAATGTATTATTATTAATATTTTGTTTGTATATTTATTTATTCACTTCAGGTAAATCAGTAAGCACTGTAAGAAGAGTCGTGCTGGAAGGAGATCGAAACAAAGGCGTATTTTCTACACCCGGAAAAAATAGAAAAGGTCGTCCTAAAAAACAGTTGGATAACTTTGACTTATGTGCCATCAGACAAAAAGTTCAATTTTTTTACACTGTGAGAAAACAGGTACATTTATCATTATTATTATTGGTATTAAAATTTAACTGAATAAGCAGTGTTCATTCGTTTGACACGTCACTGCAACTTTCAAATTTAAAAATTTTACATAGTTATTTTATTTTCAGGTACCAACCTTACGAAACTTACTGCCAGTAGTAAGAGAAGATTTGGGATATGACGGAAGCCGTGAGCATTTACGGAAAATACTTATCGCCCTAGGATTCAAATATAAAAGATGTCAGTCAGAAAGAAGTGCATTAATTGAACGGCCGAATATAGCAGCGAAACGGGCAGCGTATTTAAATAAAATTATCAGCAATAGAAATTTGCCCGAAGAGCTTAGAAAGCCCATAGTTTACCTCGATGAAAGCTACGTTCACCAATCGTATAAATTAAAAAAGTGCTGGCAGTCGATTGATGTAAGTGGAGTAAAGCAGAATGTTTCAAAGGGTAAACGCTATATTATTGTTCATGCTGGCAGTGAAAAAGGGTTTATTCCTAATGCTTTGCTCATATTTACTGGAACAAATAAAAATGCCGACTACCATTCGGAAATGAATAAAACCAATTTTCAAAAATGGGTTGAAGATAGGTTGATTCCAAATTTACCACCTGCATCTATTGTGGTAATGGATAATGCGCCGTATCATTCCGTGGTATTGAACAAAGCACCTACCTCTGCTACCAAAGTAGCCGATATAAAGGAATGGTTATTCAAAAATGGAATTCCATTTGATGTGTCGTTGAAAAAGCCACAGCTGTTGATGCTGGTCAAACGGCACAAGCCCGAGCCGAAATTTGAAATAGACGAGCTGTTAGGAGAACATGGACATACAGTGGTAAGACTTCCACCTTACCACTGTGATCTGAATCCTATTGAGCTGATTTGGGGAATAGCGAAACATAAAATTGCAGCCCAAAATGTAGGCTCGATCGACATAAAGGTACAGTTTGGCTTATTAAAGTATGATATTGAGAGAGATTATATTGATGTTTTACTTTTAATGTTGATGAAGGTTTAATTAAAATGTTTCGTCTTTATAGGAAGCAGCTGAGCGCGCATTCCAATCAATTACGGAGGAAGATTGGAAGAATTCATGCCAGCATGTAATCAAAATAGAAAAAGATTATTACGAGCGGGAACTAACTATGTACGAAGACATGGAGCGAATTATAATAAACCTCGAAGACGATAGTAGTTCCTCTGAATCGGAGAACGATTTAGACGAATTTGCGGCTAACTCTAGCCAAGACTCGGATGAAATGGAGGGGGTGGAATATTTGGAGGAAAATATATTAGATTAATTACAATAACATTGTATCTGCGTCTTATTTTAATCCCAGAAAAAAATAGAGAGAATATTTTAAAAACACAGTATTACCTACTAGCATAATATATTTATTTTTAGGTAATAAATTATTGTTTAATTAAATGATACTTACTGATTTTAATAAATAAACTATATGTACAAAAAAAGTAACAAAAGTATCAAGACTATAGGTTGGTACGCGTACGCTATACGGTCACAGCGGGTTGCCATAAGAGCAGCACAGTGGCGGCCTCCGGATTTTCTACTCTTTTTTGCCAAGCTGTAAAAGCTTTAATTTATTTAACTTTATTTTTTTTATTTATTTAAAAGCTTCTATTTATTATTATTTTTTTGATATTTAAAATTGACATTTTTATTTTTACGTTTTGACTCGTTTTTTATTAGTTTTGATTTAAATTTGTTGATTTTTTAGTATTTTCGATTATTTATTTTAATTTATTGTATAAATGAATTGAATTGAATTTAACCACGTATTATAGTCGGACTTCCAAGTAGGTATGTTTAAGTTATCTGCTGTCTTAGTGACCCTAAATGGATTATTTTTCACTTTTTGGAACGAAATTCCTTATCACGCGTTGCGAAAGGGGGCTAGACGGAAAAAATTAAGACCAAAAGTTGTAACGACACTTTTTGCTATAGTTGTAAGCCGTGCGGCGTGCGCGTGTTTCTCTGTTTCTATGTGTCTCTCTCTCTCTCTCTCTCTCATAGAAAGCAAGCCAATTTACTAAAATTGAGCCTACTGATTCAGTTTATATTACATTATATTCCTTCACTAGTTAATCGAAAGAAACTTCGTTCCATCCGGGTGTCCCTTGACACCTCTCTAGTTTGTTTTTAGGATTTTTTTTGTTTTTGTTTTCAAGTTATTTTGAAGTCGGTTTTTATAATTTGATTTTTTTTAGCATCTGACACCATTATACATATAGGAACTTCAAGAACCTAACCTCTTTGCAAACATGGCATTTATGTACGAAGTTTTGACATTTGTTTTGTGACTGTGCCTTTGAGTAAGAACTTTAGATATTTTGGGCGTATTATTGTGAAAACAAAACCAGCAACAAGTGAAAGTAAAGCAACAGTAAACCAGTTCCGATCAGATATCGCTTTCAGATCGAATATATGTTTGATTATGCAAACATAAAGTGAAAATATATCCATTTATGTTATTACTAGTTCGTGCGGGCTTCTCGTCACTTTTACAATGAGCTTTTATGAATAATTTCGATGTTTTTATTGACTTTTAATTGCGTTTTTAATGAGGTATTCTAGATTTGATTTTAGAGTTCAGTACCCAAAGGGTAAAAACGGGACCCTATTACTAAGACTTCACTTTCCGTCTGTACGTTCTCTCCTCTGGAAATGGTCGACTAGGCTGAGAGGGTAGTAGGTGCTGTCAAGCCTACTCCATCCTCACGCAAAAAAGGACCCAATTATAAAGGGTCTAATTGCGGAAAACAGCCCGTTCAAGTACTAGTACATCCGTCTGTCTGTCACCAGTCTGTATCTTATGAACCGTGATAGCTAGACAGTTGGAATGTTCACAGATTATGTATTTCTTTTACCGCTATAACAATACATACTAAAAACAGAAAAACCGCGTCTCGTGTTTGTTTTATATTGCTGCATGCTGTGTGACGTCATTGTTGACATGACGCCACTGGAACGTGACAATGACGTCACACAATATTACCGTGACGCTTTTTTGTGAATGCAGTTTAGGAAAACGACACGTAAATTCCGTTTTCATAACTGGTTATCAAACAAGAAAAAAATTCCATGTCGTATCTGGTTATCAAAGATCAGTTACCAACGTGGAGTAGAGGGTTCTATCAAGTTATCACTTAAAAAAATATTTAAGTACGAAACCCTTCGTGCGCGGGTCCGACTCGCACTTGGCCGACTTTTGTTAGTTTTAAAATGATCATTTGGCATTCAATGAACCGCTACAATTTCATAATAATAATAAGGTAACGGCGGCAAATAAGGGCCACAATTGAAAGCAAAATATTTCGTAGAAAAAGGGAAAATTACTTAAAATTATTTATTATACTTGTGAGCTTTTTAAATTAATTTCTTCCGCCATATTGTGTGAATTGAAACGCGTGACAAAAATTCATTAAATCAGTGACGAGCTTATACTTTTTAATGGAGAATTCGACACGAATCGTTAGAGTGGCGAATTATACAGCACCCGTGACATATACCTAATAGAATTTCTATACAGTCAGTGTCAAGTAATCGAAACCTCGACGTAGAGTTTGGGAGCGAAGTTCCTTATCGTGCGTTGCGAAAGGGGGCTAGACGGAAAAAATTAAGACCAAAAGTTGTAACGACACTTTTTGATATAAGTGTAATCCGTGCGGCGCGGCGTGCGCGTGTTTCTCTCTCTCTCTCTCTCTCTCTCTCATAGAAAGCAATTACTAAAATTGAGCCTACTGATTATGTTTATATTATATTATATTTATTAATAATAAAAAATATTATTATAACTCAAAAATAAATTACAATTCCTTCACTAATTATTATTAATCGAAAGAACCTTCGTTTCATCCGAGTGTCCCTTGACACGTCTCAAGTTTTTTTTTCCTTCGACGTAAAAATATTATAAGTTATTTTCTTTTTATATTATTCTAAATTGAGAAAATGCTTAAGAGGAAAGGGTACCGGCGCTCTCTCCATACAAACGTAGTCGACTGTTTCCTCCCTGGATAATGACACTAGAGCAAATATTTTTGTGCCATTAAACCTATAACTGCCATGACTATGCCCCTATGTTTTTTTGGTTTTTAAATCTTAATTTCTATGACAATTAGAAAATAAAAAAAACCAAGTCATAGGGGCATGGTCATGGCAGTTATAAGTTTTATGCAACAAAAATATTAGCTCTAGTGTCATTATCCAGGGAGGAAACAGTCGACTACGTTTGTATGGAGAGAGCGCCGGTACCCTTTCACCTTAAAGAAGTAACATGCCTTTAGTTTTTGGAAAAAACATTACCTAGCCAGGAATCGCGTGTTTATTTTGCCGAAAAAAAAAAAACATTATTTTTGTATCAATCGATAGTGTTGCTGATAGAGATCGATTCCTGGAAACATACATAGTATGTCAAGTTAAAGGAAATAGCTCAAATTAGCAGTTTTTTGCAATTTTCAAAATAATAGTGTACGATACATAGAGGGCATGTGATATTTTTCTAAAGTGACTCCTCTTCTTCAAGGACGACACCATTACACATTTATGAATTTTTTTGACGTGATAACTTCTAGTAAATTGATGGAACACCAGCATTCAGTTGTTGACGTCATTGTCACGTTCCCATTGTGTGATGTCATCGTTACGTTCCGTTCCGTCAACAATGACGTCACACAGCACGCAGCAATATGCGCAGCAATGTTTGTTTTATATTGTTTAATAATAATATCGCTCATCTGGGCTTGTATTATGGTGACGAGTGACGAATAGGAGACTTATATAAAGGGGAAAAAATAAAGGAAAAAAATATAAATGAAAAAAAAGGAAAAGAATTATTCCATTTTTCATCGTTTTCTTATGACGTCATCATGTAAAATTATCGTCCGTAAACCGACTTTACAGACAATCATTTTTTTAATTAGTCGAACTTTCAAACAAAACTTTTAAAAGCTCAGTTGACATATTACCAAGCAAAAAGCTACCGTACAGTTATAAAATAAAGTACAAAATACAATTTTTATATTCAAGGAACTTCTTATTACAAAGTCAAAGGTAGAGGGTACAGGGTTATTGGCACTGCTGTGTAAAATGTTGTACAATATTAATTTATTATTAGTTATTAATTTAATATTATAAAGCTGAAGAGTTTGTTTGTTTAAACGCGCTCATCTCAGGAACTACTGGTTGGATAGTCCATTTATCAAAGAAGGCTATAGGCTACTTTTTATCCCGATATTCCCACGGGATCGGGAATTACGCGGGTTAAACCGCGGAGCGCAGCTAGTTAAATAAGAAAGCGGCCAAAGGTTACTTCTGTGCACCATGTAAATGTACCACCACCATGTAAACATACAACCTAGTTCTACGATTTTTGGGAATTCAAACATTTTTTCGATTTTTTTTGAGGTTAAGCTAGTTCCAAATTCAGAAGATTTTTTTAAATTCAAACTTAGAACAGTCGTTAAAAATTTAAAAAAAATAAGGAGAATGATAATACTCTCCGTGTAAGTAACAGAAGATTTTCGGGTAAACATAACCTCAATTTTTTTCAAAAAAAATGTTTGATTTTCTAAAAGTCGTAGAACAAAAGTTGATTGTCAAAGTGCATAGAAGTAGCCCTCAACTGCTTTCTTTAAAAATAACCAATAAAAAATAAATATTGTAGGACATTCCACATATCGCCATCTAGCCCCAAGCTAAGGAACTAGACTTGTGTTATGGGTGCTAAACAACTCATATACCTACTACTTATATACATTTGTAAATATATACATATAATACATGGAAATAACCAGACCAGATAAATAAAAATTAACATGTCGCAGGACACACGTTTGGAACGAAGTCCTTCTACTTTTTAAAAATATTTTTTTCATAATTACATATATGTGTGTGTGTATTAGTACATATGTGGGAGATAAGTTTCCCTTTTTCGTTTCACGTTTTCGTAACGCGTAACATTTTTCTCGGCCAACCTGCGATAAGGTACTTCGTTCCAATACCTATATCATAAATACTTGTTTGAGGCGGGAATCGAACCCACGACCTTCAGACGGGTGTCCGCCCGACGCGACGCGCCACAGGTGTCACCAATGACCCTGTACAGCAACTGGTATAGAAGCGATTGAGAAAGCATCCTACTTTCTTTAGAACTCATCTCGGAACTCCAGTCTATGTTTGAATTTCGAACGAGCTGGCCGCGGGAACAAACGATGACCTTACAATTCGAAATTTAAAATTACGCGCGTAAAGTGAAGTGACATTTGTAGTGTTGTGCCGGTGTACGGGTTTTGGATTTATTTTTTCTCGGGAAAAATGGTGAGCTTTTCTTTTTGGATTTTTTTCTCGGGAAAAATTATTTTCGGTTATGTTTTCAGTGATTTCAGGTTGGGAAAAAAATATACTTAAGCAAGTTAAATTGGACAATTTTTTTCAGCATTTATAACTTTTTTTTAAGTTGGTTATGTATCGACACACCTTTCTTACCTAGTAAAAAAAAACTTAAACTGAGGAAACCTTAAACTCGTCCTTTCAATAAATAATTCAAATTAATGTTTAACTTCGGATTCGTCACATTTTTTTTTTTTTGATGGAGCTCAAACGACAAGTACTGTCAAGAAAAGCTTTATTTATGGAAATGATTTTATATATTGGCACAAGGTACTAAAAACTCTTAGTACATAACACCAGAAATAGACTGAAAAACAAAAAAAATGTCGAAAAAATCTACAAAATCTCTAAGTCTAGTGTGGCATTTTGGTTCTGCGCAGATATTAAAAATATTTTGCATGAAATAATCTGTCTGTTCTCGTAAAATGATGCTTATAAAACCATCGAAACATTAAGATCTCCAAAAAATGGTAATTATCACATTTTATCAACTTTAACCCCTATAATACCCAGAAGGCCAATTTCCGTAAATAAAATTGTTTAAATTACATTGCAATATTATTTTGATTGCATTCCAATCACAAAAATACCCTCAAAGTAGCTCAAAATACCCTTAAAGTCAGCTTTTGGTATTCTCAAGAATATTTATTGCAATTAAAATGCAATCGAAATGATAATCCAATGTAATTTGAAGAAATTTATTGACGGGAATTGGTCTTCACAGACTGTTTTTTCTCCAAATTCCCACGGGATCGGGAGTTACGCGGATGAAACCACGTAACGCAGCTAATCAACTATCACTACATAGTATAAAACACAAAGTCACTTCCCGCTGTCTGTCCCTACCTATGTATGCTTCGATCTTTAAAACTACGCAACGGATTTTGATGCGGTTTTTTTAATAGATAGAGTGATTCAAGAGGATGTATAAAACAAACTATCACGCGTACGGAGTCGCGGGCAAAAGCTAGTCTTTAATAATTTGAGTCTCTCTACTTTCTACATAATATTATAAAGCTGAAGAGTTTGTTTGTTTGAACGCGCTAATCTCAGGAACTACTGGTTCGAATTGAAAAAATATTTTTGTGTTGGATAGTCCATTTATCGAGGAAGGCTGTAGGCTACTTTTCATTTTGATATTCCCACGGGATCGGGAGTTATACAGGTGAAACCGCGGGGTTTGTCTAAGCTATAATCTCAGAAACTACTAAAGTATTAATTATCCAATTTCTTTTACTTTACGATCTTAGTTTCTCGCAATTTCTGAGCTTTACAACTCGGTCCGGTATTTGTGTTGGATTTATAACTTTCATACTTTGTTACTATCGCCCGGGACGTGGCAGGTTCCGGGTTCGATACCCGCCGACGAAAAAAATTCAAAAGTGAAAACTTTATTCATTTGGAAACATGCATGAATGAAATCACAATCTTTCATCTTCAATCTTTCAATCTTTCACAATCAAAGTCTTTAAACTTAAGTTAGAAACATTTTTTTTTACCAATAATTGTTTTTATAAACAAACTAGCACTCCCGATCCCGTGGGAATATCAAAATGAAAAGTAGCCTATAGCCTTCCTCGATAAATGGACTATCCAACACAAAAATATTTTTTTATTATTTTCCCGAAATTAGCGCGTTCAAACAAACAAACTCTTCAGCTTATTAGTATAGATTTAAAACTAAGTTGTAAAAAATGCATTGTGCATGACTGTATTTAGGATGCAGCTGCAGTAGAGAACTAAAACGTCTTGTTATCATTTTGATGCAATAAAGAGGTTTCATTAACATCCGTTACTAACTTTGAAGTATTTATGACGTCACTTCCATTGGGTATTTCATTTTTTTTTCTTCGTTCGTTCGGCTTCGTTTGATATATTCTTTGTGTGTTGGATAGTCCATTTATCGAGGAAGGCTATAGGCTGCTTTTTATCCCGATATTCCCACGGGATTGGGACTTCCAGAATCCGCGGGTAAAACCGCGAATTCCATGGGTAATAGTCTCCTTCGCAGCGCGCGATAAGGAACTTCGTTCCAAAAGAAAAATGCAATGTTTCTAAAGAATGCAATGAGGGTGAATTGATTTAAATACTAGGTCTCTGTCTAGATTAGAATAGCTTTCCATAACATTAGAATGTTTGAAGAAAGTTTATAATTTATTGTAATCAATGAATTTTATTAGTAATCTGAGACGGGCTGAATCTCAATTTCACTACATTAAAACGAAGCTCCGCGTCTGTCTGTCTCAACGCGATAAACTAATGAACGGTTTGGTTGCCCCTTGGACTCGTCCCATTTAACTACAGCCTAAATGGGACGAATGAAAAAGCAAAAACAAAATCCTCTTATTACATAATCAAAATGATATTTGAAACTGTTGGAAGCAAAACTCATTCAGACTTTGTAATAGTGAATTACGATATAAGTATGGTAAATTGATCATTGTATGGAGGCGGTCGAGATGCAATGATCAATATCCACACGCGTATCGTACGACATTTTTATCACAGTTGCGAATGAAAGAAAAGACTTATTAAAAATAAAAAGTTAACAAAATATTTGTGTTTAAAAACAGAAAAAAATAAATTATATTTTTTTAGGCAATATTTTTTCCCGAAAGGCCAGGCAAAAGACTTTTAACCTATACAGCCTCGTCTGACATACGATATTTTTTAGAGTTTTTTCCATTTGTCGTCAAGGGGGTTAAAAACAGAATATAACGGAAAAAATATATTTAAGTAAAGTAAAAACAAAACTTAATTTTTATTCGTTTTCTAAGACGTTATCACGTAAAATTATCATTCGTAAACCGATTTTACAAACAACTATTTTTGCTAGTTTATTTTTATAGTTTTTTGTTGGTTTTGTTGGTACCTACCTTTTTTTATCTATCAAAATTTAAGAATGTTTCACCTACCTAACATATAATAAGCAGTAAGATACGTATTTAACTTATCGGGATAACTTTATAGCACTAGTTGGTAATGTAAAACGCACGCGTGCGAAATACGTTGGATTATGAGCCTAAAAGCTGTTTAATAAGATCCACTTTATGAGCAACTGTGATAATAAAAATATTTAAAACATACTGGTTATTCATGAAGAAGTTTTAGGTGCGTATTTAATTGATTTTTTGTGTAAATTAGTATTTAATTGAATTTTTGTGAAATATGACAAATAAAATGTAGTCTTATATATTAGAAAATAATCCAAAAATTAACAGACTTCCCTAACTACACGGCCTGGTCTAGAAATCTATAACCGAGTGACCCTTGAACTCGTCCCGTATACCTACGACCCAATGGGACGAATACCTATTCAAAGTCAACAACCCACATAATGTTTGACAGACAATAAATACCTACATAAATTATCAGTAAATACCTAAACTTTCACTGTATTCACTCAATGAATAACATTACCATAATTTTACAAAAGTTATATAATATTTTACGAACAAATAACTTGTTTTATATTTTTAAAAACTCTTTGTAACCAATGAATGAAATTTCACTTCCTTTATTTGTATATCCGTTTTGTGTTTTAAATAGATATTTTGTTGTGTAATAATTACCTATTTAACCGACTTTGGAAAAGGAGATTATCTATTTATTTGACGATTCAGTTGGCACAATGGTCACCATGCCGGACTGCCAAATACAGAGTTGTGTTTTCGATTCCCGCCTTAGATATTTGTCTGTGGTCTGTTTGTTTCTATCTATACATATAATAAATCTGTAGACATCAAAAAATCTGTAATTGTAAGATATCCAGAAAAAAATACACAGGTCGCCTTAAAATCGTTAGCTGAACACGATAGGGTAGTTTTTAGAATTTTTGTCTGTTTGTCTGTCTGTTTGTTTGTTTGAACCAGGTAATCTCATAAACTACAGAACAGATTTTAACAAGGTCCACACGAATATGTTCAGAATATATCAGAATAACATTTAGGGTATGTTTTAATTTAACTTTAATACAATAATTAAGATATTTGATAAAAAAACATTTAAAAAATGTGAAATTGAAATATTTTTCCGTGGTAAAACGTAATCGAACGTCAGAAGGGAACAGTACCCTTACCACGGGTTTTTTACGTATTCGATTAAACATACTATATTGAGTATTTACTATGAAACTTCCTAAAAATCAACTTACTAGGTCCACCCGTCTCTGAGAATATCGGTATAGTGACACACCGACAGACAAACGGACAAGAGAGTGATCGAAAAAGGGTTTCTTTTCTTCGAGTTTTTCAAAAAGTCATGGTAGGGATGCAATACATGCCTCCGCACAAGATGACAGCTGTCATAAAACCAAATAGTTTGCATTTAATAATACCTACGTGAAACTGAAAATGAGGTTAGTACAAAGAGGTACTACTACATAATATTACCGATCTCCTTTACCGAAGACCTCCGATGTTACACTTTTCTCCTGCTATAGTTTGAATTATGAGTTCAAGTTGCGGAAACCTTAGATAGTAAAAACAAAAAAGAATGATCCAAATCGCTCCAAGAGTTTACGAGTAATCAGCGAACATACATAAAAAATATATATATTCGTGACGAATTGAGAACCTCCACCTTTTTTGATGTCGGTTAAAAAATATACAGGTAATAGTCATTTGTAAAAATCATTTTTTTTCCCAAAATTACGTAGCCCTGCCAGCTACCTAATAAAAAAAGCTGGGTATTTTGGTCAAGAATTCAGAAAATTTGATTCATAGGACATCACGTTCCTTCAAATACCCCGTTTCCGAGACGCTTTAGATGTTTGGTGTGAAAGCATTTTTTGTTCAGCGTAATGCCTGCTATCAATATGTAAGGATCTCAATGTTCATCGCGTTATTTTAAGTATTAGTATTTGTTCTGTCCAATTGCCTTTCTTTTTAATCATTAATATTGTTATTTGATAATAAAAACAATGTAAAATATTATTTGCACCAAAATAGATTATTATTTGCATGATGTTGGTGTTATAAATACTATAATAACCTCTTATATTATTAATTGAAGAATATGAATCGAGACACAAAGGTAGTTGATAATTATTTTTTTTTAATTTACAAAAATCTAAAGATTACTAGGAAGACAAAGAACGTTGAAAGTTTTGTGCGAATAGAAATTGGACTTAGTTTTAGCTTATCATATTGTTGTGTATTATGTTTTATTTGTGAAAAATTAACGAAAATAGTACATTGTTACCCAAGGTGTGAAAGTCACTCATTGAGTCCCGAGACGGAGTTTGGCGCCCGAGCGTAGCGAGGGCGCTAATACTTCGAGGGACTAAATAAGTGACTTTCACACCTTGGGTAAACAAAACAAACCCGAGGTAAACACTGTGGTTTTCATTACGAATAAACATAAAATTCTTCCTAATAACGAGAGTGAATGAGAGACTCCATACTACCTAATCCTCTTACAAGGTTGGGACCAAAGAGGTTATACATTATGTAGATTTTTTGCTTTTGCTATTTGTTTTCAACATGTTTTCAACATGTTTTCAATAATTAAATACGTCGGTACTAACCGAAGAGATTTTTATAAATTAGTTTATCCAACACTGAGTGATGACGCGAAGTCCGTAGATTTAAATTACAGTTTTTGTAACACGGTTTGTCTAGAAAATGTTATTTACACAAAATACACAATCATAATAGAAAAACCAGATTAAACTTAACACAAAAACATAATAAAATAACAAAAGATAATACTAATTAAAATCATTCAAAATGCAAGCATTTCCCGCCAGTAATTTTTACTCAAGAAACGACACTGACCGCACGGTCACATAAAGCCACATCTGCAACATCTTGACAGGGCGCCGGTAGAGGCGCAGCATGGTCATACGTCACTTTGACCATTTTCATCTTTACATTTATTTTATTAAATAAGATATCTTGAACTAAATATATCTACCTGAATTCGATTACTAAGAAAAAACCTATTATGTACTAAACTCTGGCAGTATGGATGAGCCGTGCGAAGCCATAATTGTTATTCTTTGGTGTTACCTAAATCAAGGACGTTAGGTTTTTGAAGTCCCTAATGCGTAATGATACTGATACTGGCTACAAACACATTGCACAAGCCGCGCGAAGCCATAATTTAACATGACAGCTGTCAGTGAAAGCGATTTTCCCTAGGGCCGAAAGTTTTTCTTTCTACACGCTCTTCAGGCATCTTTAGACCTACTTTCGGAGTATATGAGTAAGCCTAGAATAAGAATTGCCTTTGCCAAATCAATTAAAAATATAGTTTAAAAACAATGTAACTACCTATTTTGTTTTTATAACTTACACCGAATGATAAATTGTATCTATGCAGAAAAATGCTAGGTATTCTAAATAACCCAAAACCACATCGCGAACGAAGTCGCGGGCAACAGCTAGTGTATTATAAGTATATATTTTCAAAAGAAAAGTATATAAGTAGTATATGAGTTGTCTATCACCCATAACACAAGTCTAGTTACTGAGTTTGGGGCTAGATAGCGATGTGTGGAATGTCCTGCAATATTTATTAATTTTTTTTGACAAGGTAAAGTAAATAAAATAAATAAATTGATTGACAAATGAATTAATAAATTGATAAATTAAAATTGCTTCTTCGCGATCGGAAACTTTAAGGAATTTTGCTTTTTTTGCATTTGACCTCATCTTACGTGATAGTGTCGGGACGATGAGGTCCAGGATGTAACATGCTCATCTAGATGGAAAAGGCATGGTTGGACAACATGATGGAACGTGACGAAACATGACAGTACATTATCTGCCTTTATGCTTATCTGTCCTTCTGCTAATCTGGGATTTTGCTATTCCGGGATTTTGCGTATCTGTCCTTCTGCTCCAGAGACAATCATTCGCCACCATACCTTTGTCCAGGGGGTCGTGTTAGAAGCCGCCCGCGCCGGGGACACCGCTTGATTCCTCTAGCGCTACGCGGGGGTCTAGTGTAGGACATCGAGGGCTAAACCCTACGGACACGAGCAAACCTGAACCCCCTGTAACATTCTTGGTGTTTGGATACGTTCTGTACTTATCTCGAGAGTTCAGAAAATATTGCAAAACAAGTGATATTGGACCGAAGTTCCTTATCGCTTAGACTTAGCTCAGAAAAAATATAAAGCTTTACGAAAATAGGGAACGAAAAACAGTAAGAGAAAGAGATAATAAAGGAGATCGACATATTTTCATTAAGAAAATTAAAAACAAAAAGGTAAATGTCTTCGATCCACATGCGTATCCCGCGACACGTTCATTTTTTAACCTAAAAACGCATTCTGCTCATTTCGCGTTATGCCTAGATCGACATATTGATTCAGACTTACTGCGTATTACTTCATGATTTAGGCGAACTGAACTTCTGACTTTCCTTTCCTGGCGTTTTTACGTCTTTCACAAGACAATGTTCTTGCAAAGGGTATTGCAATATACGACGAATGCGTGTAAAACACTAGGTATTTTCAGTAAAATCTAGCACGCCACTTAGAGCCTACTTAAACGTTTCCAAACCGGAAACCATCGAGCGTCAACAAACAAACGTAGAACCATCTAAAAGCATTTCCAAGTGTCGATGTGTGAGACGGGCGCGGGCGCGGGCGGCCACGAGTTGCGCAAGAGTCGGTGAACAGCTTTCGCGACTGGTCCTCAGGTAACTTTCCAATGTCGAGCCTTCGGGATTGTTTCAACACATACCTTGTAATTACTTTTTGGTTGTTAACCATACTATTTTTAACCGAATTAAAAAGAACAAGGGACACCCGGATGGAACGAAGTTTCTTTCGATTAATTAGTGAAGGAATTGTAATAAAATCAAAAAGTTTCGTTACAGAAATAGTCTTTAACAGCTTTTTTTATAAATTTACCAATAACCTTGTAGCTTGTATATAGGCGACGAATGGAAAACCTCTTTTTTTAAGTCGGTAACGAAGAAGGTGGTTCTCAATTGGACTGTATAAGGTACGTCCATAATAAACATTACCTTAATAATAAAAAAGACGACAAGAGAGTGAACCTAAAAGGGTTGCTTTTTTATCTTTTGTGTTGTTGTTGTCTACTGGTTGTCGGAACGTAAACATCGACTCCACGAATTATTATTTCCAAAAAATAAACAAGTGACTATATTGTGTAAATGCAGTGATATTCTTTTAAAGACCAGTTAAATAAGTGCCATAGAGTGTTATCATGACTGAAATCGACGAACTAAAGTTATAATAAAACAGAACAATTACCTGCTTTGTAAACTCAACACAAGGTAAAAATAAATAATAAAAATACCAAAATTACTAGACATAGTTATTACAAGTGAGAACCTACAATAAACAGTGCATTATAATAATTATAATTAATTTATTATGTTACATTAAAAAACGATAATACGTTGATCACTCGGTTCATCATTTGAATACTTGGACTTTGGACTATAAACACTCGTACCGTTCGGCACTCGCAGGCATCTCTAATTACCTACCTACACTCTGCTCACATCACAATTTTTACCTGCTTTGCCACTACATTGAAGGTGGATTATCAATTTGTCACTGAGTTTGTTTCTGTGGAACATAAACGGATTGTTGCTTTATTTTGATAAAACTGATATCATTATTACCTGTATGATGTTTGTTTACGAAATGCCAAACTGAAGTATATGACAACTTGACATTGACTACTAAATCTGATGTTACCACTAATAAAAAATATAAAACCTACCGGTCGGTGTTGTCATTGTTATATAAAAAAGAAGCAAAGCGGGCGTTACAAGTACTAAAAAAAAAAAAAAAAAATTGAAAATGGATAAACTAAAAATATGCCACAAGTGCAAAATTTCACTACCGAGACGAGAATTTCTTTTATGTTCAAATTGTAAACAACATTTAGACCTTGGCTGCGCAAACGTAAATCCAAAGATATTTAATTTAATGGATAAAGATAAAAAGAAAAAGTGGAAATGTATGGAATGTAGAAAAAATATTTCTGGGACTAATACATTGAAAACAAACACAACATTCACGCCGTCGTCAATGTCACCTATACCATCAGAAACTAAACCCAACAGCCCAATCACTGACAAAGTCAATAAAAAACCTAGGCTAAATAGACACAGAACAGAGAGTGAAATATTGGTGGAAAATAATTCACTGCAAGTTTCACCTGGAGATTTGAGTTCTACGAGTTTACCAGGTGACACAATTCCGGGATATATAAATCAGAGTATTATGGAGCAATATGTCAAAGAAATTGAAGAACTAAAGACTTTATTAGCCATAGCAAACCAAGAAATAGATAATCTTAATATGGAAAACGAAGAGTTAAAAAAAACGATGTCAGCCAAGGATAATACTATAAAAGCTCTAAAGTCGATCAGTTCGAATATACCACGGAGTCCAATGACACCAAGAAATCATGCAAGGGCAACACTTATGACAAATAGCACCCCTCTACAACATAGTGGGTCGTACGTTGTTAGACCATGTGGGAAATCTAGCGACGAATACGCCCACTCTAAGTCACCTAGCAATATAACTGAAGAAGGAAAGTTATCGCCAACCGAAAATAAGAATATAGAAAATAATATACAAAATGTAAACAGAGGAAAATTATTAAAAGATGAACAGAAAAAATCTGACAATGCGGTGAGATCAGATATAAATGACACACAGGGTAAAAAACATAATCTAATTATACTAGGAGATGAACAAGCAAAAGGACTGGCAGAATGTCTTCTAAGATCACGGAAAGATAAATGGAACGACGTATATAAAGTATTTTCTATGAACAAGCCAGGTGCACAATCCAGAGATATTCTAAGTTGCTGTGATTCATTAAAAGAAAAACTTAATGCTAGCGATAAAGTAGTACTAATTTTAGGAGTTAATGATACAAATCCCGTTAAACTATTATACGAACTGAATGTTGCACTGTATAAGCTTACGGTTCCTAAAGTATTCGTGTTGCAGGCTCAGCGTAGCCTTCACTTGAGGGAAAATATGCTTAATCTACACCTGTCCAACATTGTTAACATTCATAGGAATTGTAAATTCATAAAACTAAATAATGTATATAATAATGTTACGAATATAATACATAACATTGCTAATGCTATTAATTACGAAGTTGATTGTTTTGATTATAATAACTATTACTTGACTTTCAATTCAGCTAAAAAAGAAACATTAAAACATAAACTAAG
Organism: Idaea straminata; assembly: GCA_951213275.1. Taxonomy (NCBI): domain Eukaryota; kingdom Metazoa; phylum Arthropoda; class Insecta; order Lepidoptera; family Geometridae; genus Idaea; species Idaea straminata. The sequence goes on from OX577872.1 coordinate 8,679,520, forward strand.
CACCATTGACCCTAATAAAAAAGGGACGATACCTTATTATTTTAAACGGTTGGAACAATTACATAAATCAAGACAGACAATTTCAAACATTGAGACAACATATAAAAAAGGTACAATCCCATACTATTTCAGTAAGTTAACGAACTCTATTAAAGAACACACAAAATCGACAACATCATTTTTTCGAGGCTAACATGGAACACAATTTTTCTTTATTACATCAAAATATTGCCGGGGCAATTACTAAGTCCTGTAGTATAGTGATAGCTATTGAGGAGCTTGCTCAAATAGGTATTGATTTGGAGGTAATTTGTTTAACTGAAACATTCATAAAGGAGGGATCAGAATGTCTTCTTAGGATCCCAGGGTTTATATTAGCTGCATCGTATTCAAGAAACAGTAAAAGAGGTGGCTCTTGCATACTAATAAAAAAAGAACTTGAATACAGAAAAATTACCCTAACTAAATACGAATCTAAAATTTACTTCGAGTGTTGCGGGGTCGAAATATTAACGTATAAACTGGTTGTCATTTGTATATATCGGGTATCAGGAAGCAAGGTTGGTATTTTCTTAGAATCTTTAAACAAAATGTTACCGGACATATTATTGAAATTTAGGAATAAGAGAGTTGTTTTATGTGGAGACTGGAATATTAATATAATTAGACGAGATGAGATAGCATGTAGAGATTTGTTAAGAATACTAGAAAATTATAATTTTACCATTCATATTACTGAACCTACACGAAATAATTCATGCTTAGATTTAATAGCTAGTAACATTAAAAAAGTACTAGGAAAAGTCCATAATTTGACATTATCGGATCATGAAACAGGCCAAACCATTTCAACTAATCTTAAGAAAATCCCCATAGTAAATACATGGTATGAAATAAAAACGGATTATGGAAAAGATAATATAAATAAATTTATGGATTGCCTACAGTCACTAAGTTTCAAGGAAATGTATGACAAAAATATTTTTAATGAAGCATTTAATGAATTCCATGGTCAATTTGTATTGTTCTATAACTTGTGTTTTCCGACAATAAGAGTAAAGTATAGTAATCGTAAAAACAGAACGCGCTGGCTTACTAAAGGACTCCGGATAGCCTCCATCCAAAAAAGATATTATTATTGGAAGTATAGACGTAATAAAGACAACAAAAAATACCATAGAGATATATACTTTAATTACAATAGAATTATGAAAAAGTGCATTTTGCTATCTCAAAAAATTCAAAATAAAAAATACATAAATCAAAGTAAAAACAAAGCTAGAGCAGTATGGAATATAGTTAACGAAAATATAAAGGATAACCAGTATACTAAAATTGACATGATTAGAGATGAAAATGGTGATGTAATAGATGACCCTAATAAAATATGTAGTAAATTTAATCGTTTTTTTATTAATATGACTAAAAATTCAAAATGTAATCCAATTAAATTAAATAATACGAATCATCAATCAATATTTTTAAGACCCCTGGATGACAATGAAGTAGTTAGAATTATAAAATCATTAAACAATACAAATGCGGTGGGGTACGATGGCGTGGCTACAAAGATTTTGAAGGAATGTGCCGTGTTCATTTGTAAACACCTGACATATTTAATAAATATGTCTTTTGAGCAGGGTACATTCCCTGAAACTTTGAAAATTTCTATTTTAAAACCACTCTTCAAGAAAGGTGATTCAAAGGACTTGAACAATTATAGACCATTGACCTTAATACCTATCTTCTCAAAGGTCTTTGAAAGAGCCATATTATCGAGACTCGAGAACTTCTTTTCCGCACACAATATTTTGAGAAATGAACAATATGGGTTTCGTAAAAATAGGTCGACTACTTTGGCATGTTATGATCTTGTTAACACGATTGCAAAAGGTATAGACGACAAAGCTAGTGTTGCTGCTATTTTTTTAGATATGACAAAGGCATTTGATTTTGTGAACCATGAAATGGCTATAGGAAAATTTGAAGGTTATGGGATAAGAGGAAATGCGTTAAATTGGTTAAGGAGTTACTTAGACCAAAGAAAGCAATGTACTGAGGTTTCCAAAATCGTAAAGGGTGAAAGAATGACATTTAGATCAGAATTGGAAGTAAACAATTGTGGTGTTCCCCAAGGGAGTATATTAGGCCCATTTATATTTCTAGTATATATTAATGACCTTCCTGAAGTCACAAAACACAAATTTGTGTTGTATGCGGATGATTCAACCATAGTCATTAAAACAAAAGATAAAAATGATTTAACCCTCTATTGCATGAATTATTAAATTAAAAAGAAAAAAAATATTTTTATGTTTTAATGTGTTTTAATAGGGCTTGTAAGACAAAATATAAAGTGAAAAAAAAAATAAGTATCTTATTTTAGAAAAAAAAAACAGAAGCCAAAATTGGCTTCCCATGCAATAATGTCTGTGTATGAGACTGCCATTTTTGGCTTCCTATGCACAACAAATACCAAAACTTACACAAGGTGAAAATCTCTAAAACAGTTTCTTTTCTCATTCAAGCAAAGAAACACGTCACATTTCTCACATTTTATATGAGAACGCAAGGAACAATCATTTTGACATAATTGACGATTCTTTTGGTGTATCGGGAAATGGTCAATTTTGTCTGTACGTATTGAATTTAGAGGTAGGTCTTGCACTTTTGCTGGGGTTTTCCGTGCCCTTTTTCGAGGTGCGAAAGATTCTTTTCTACTGGTAGGAGTACCCGTTCTAGATGACGTAGGAGTATTTCCTCTTGACAAGGTAGGTGTACCGGGATTACTGATACTAGGACGGCCTCTTTTTCTTGAGATGCTTTTGCCAGCCTTGCAATAATGTTCGGAAATGGCTAGCTTGAAGTCAAATAGTGACATGTATTGGTCAGTCTTGCGTCGCCACAGTAACCAAGCATTAACTGCACACATATCAACCAAGTGGAAAAATATTTTTTTATACCACTGACGAGATCTTATTTTGATCCTATACAGACCTAACAAAGAGTCAAGCAGATCAACGCCTCCCATGTGTCGGTTATACACATCAACGCATTGTGGCGATGTTATGTCCTTGTACTGTTTATCTTTTCTGAAATATCTAGTCTTAGTAGAAGTCGGTTCACTACCAACAAACGCAGACAGTAAATTGACCACTTTATTGTCATACCATGATACCAGGCTTAGTTTTACGTCATCGACGATGGCGATTTTCTCAACCATAGTACCACGACCTATTTTCTTCAGGTCCTTTTCTGTAGGCATATCAGCGTTAGGTACTCTGTTCATCCTAATGGTTCCCAATGGCAGCAATCCATTTTTATACAGGTAAACTTGCAATTTTATACTATTGAACCAGTTATCGAAAAATATTTTGTGGTTTACATTTCGAGGCACAGTAGATGTGAGTCGTGTAACAACGTTGGAGCTGACACCAAGATCTGGTGCATCACTTGGAAAAATGTTGCTTTGATCGCCAGCAAAAATATCGAAGTCGTAACTGAACCCTGATACGCCACTCAACACTTGATTTTTGTACCCCCACTTATGAGGTTTGGCTGGATTGTACTGTTTGAGTTGGTGGCGAGCTTTCGTGGGTATAATTTGCTCATCTACGGCCAGATATTCTTCTTTGGGTATCAAAAGTAACCGCTCTCTTAATTTTTCTATGAGAGGTCGAATTTTAAACAGTTTATCGTGACTTTGTGTACCGGGTGGTTTGAAATCTTCATTATTATTGAAATGAAGATGACGTTTTATCATTTCAAACTTATTACATGTCATTATTGAATTGACTTGATGCTGACCAATGTTGTTGGACCAATACATCCGTGTAGATGGCAGGTGAACTAATGAGGTGAAGATGACAATACCTATAAATTGCTCAATCTCAGTAGTTGTGATATTTGCTGGCTTGTTAACATTGACCTGAGTAGATTTCAGATTTGACTGTTCCGTAATAAATGTTACCAAATCTTCTGTGAAAAAAAATTGGAAAAATTCGGCAGGTGATTCTAATTCTTGAGTAAACTCTGGCAATTCCAGGCTACCACTAAAATTGAAATTATTTTCATCATACGCTGGCATTTTTCCTTCAGTCCAGATAATTTTTTCCTTAACTGCTCGCTTCTGTTTAAAATTTTTAGGTCTAGGCTCAACTATTTCGTCATCGGAAGTATCGGAATCGGATGGTAGAATAATTATAGGTTTTTTACGTGTTTGGTTGCGCAAGCGCGAAAGCGGAACATCGTCATCGGAATCAGATAGTGAATCATCGTTACTAAGAGAGCCATCACCAGGAATAGGTTTAATGCAGTTAGCAGTGCCATAAAAGCGTGAAGGAAGCATTCTGGAAAGATAAAAAAAACTCTCTGAATGCATGCGAAGCCATTTTAGGCGCAAACATACTTCATCGTAAATGCATGCGAAGCCAAAATTGGCTCCTGTAGAAAATATTGAAAATGAAGTATAAGGAGCAAATATTTTGAATAAACTGTGATAGGGGTCAAAAACAGAGGTTTTGCAGAACATTATTTACATTTTTTAACATCAATTTTCTTACCTTTTCTATTTAATATCCAGCAACAAAGCTGCAATAAATTTCACTAAGAACGACGTCGCGTACGCACCGGAGAAAAGTGAGGTTATAATGACACATGACGTTGGCCATAGATAATAAAAATTACGTTTCGGTTCAGTTGGAATTCCTTAATATTACTACATTGACATTTTATAATTTTGTTTAAAATTAGGGTAGAAATAAATTACTAAAGTTGAGCAGCCAAAATTGGCTTTGTATGCAATAGAGGGTTAAGAACCGAAATAAATTACACATTAAATGAGGTCACTACATGGTTAGAATACAATAATCTTCGGCTTAATTTAAGTAAAACAAATCTAATTCAATTCCATTGCATTCAAACTGAAACGAATAAATTAAATATAATACATAATAATTGTAAGCTGAATGAAGTGGATAAAATAAATTTCTTAGGTATGATAGTTGACGAAAACTGCAATTGGAAAGAACATGTAGGTCAAATCAGTAACAAAATTGACAGATTTGCTTATGCTATTAGGAAACTAAGATTAACCGTTTCGAAGAATGCAGCTTTGAGCGCCTATCACGGATACGTATCGTCGGCATTAACATACGGATTAATTGTATGGGGTAATTCAGTTGATGTAATAAAGGCATTCAGAGCTCAAAAAAAATGTATTCGAGCAATATACGGAGCTTGGTATACAGATAGCTGTAAACCTCTATTCAAACAGCTAAAGATCCTACCATTACCGTGTCTATATATAAAGCAAATCTGTATGTTTGTCAAAGAACATAGAGTGTATTTTAATAATCATGCAGAAACATTACAAAGAACAATAAGACACGGCGAAATAATTTATCATCCACGTTGTAGAATTAAATTTTATTCTAAGAGTGTCCATGTTATGGCAATCAAAATATTCAATGCTTTACCTAGTGAACTAAAAAAATTATCCATTATATTATTTAAGAAAAAGCTGAGTGACTGGTTGCTGGAGCATTGTTTCTATTCATTGCATGATTTTTTTAATTATTTGAGAATTGTCTTTGACTGAAGTAGTCTGAGTTGTATTTTTACTTATGTGATTTAATTGCATGGCTATTAATGTTTCTGACTTGATTTCCATTTATTTTTATATCAACATTGAATGAAGAAAATTTATAAATTTAATAATATATAACGGATGTGACAATTAAGTGAAATGAAGGATGTTATTTTAATGATTTTTTTTTAAATAGTTTTATTTGTAACTTTGATTTTGACAAGTAATTAGATTGCACACCTTAGAAGGTAAATTGTAAGTGGACCTATACTATACTTAAATTTATAAGAACTTTTGTAACCTACAATTATGCAATAAAATATCTTTGTATCTTTGTATCTTTGTATCTTTGTGGTACGGAACCCTTAAAAATGAGAAATAAGTTAATTTTAGTGGAAAAAATATCCTCTTTATGGACTCGGAATTTGAGGTACTCTCGCAATAACGGCGTTGCCAAAAAAATTCTCGAGAAAATTTGTCTCCGGGAATTTTCTACGGGTAAACATTATTTTAAGAATATACCTTCCTACAAGTGCAGTGAATTAAATAATTCAATGCCAAATATTCACAGAGCGTCGTGTCGCAACACGAAATTAAATTTCAACCATTTAACAATAGAATTTCTACTAAATTATACTAAATTACATTTTGAGACAACAATGGCGTCGTCTGCTTGAGAATCTTACGAACACTATATGGAGGGAACGAAATAAAAAAAACGTGTGGCACTCGGGGACTGCCGCGGTAAAGCTATTGCGTCGTACGAGCTTCGTACAGTCGTACATATATATACACGTTAAGCGATCGCTCGGTCGAACTACATGGTAGGCGGAGTGGGGGGTGTTAGGTTTTATTTTCGTTACGGAATTTCTAGATTCTTGATTCGCCGCGCTCAAAACCCGCGATAAAAGCTATGCAATAGCTTAAAAGATTTTGACGTGTAGACAGTAGTTGCATGTTAGGGAATGAACCACGAATAGACATTTTTGGAATTGAACATTTTAAAACTTTTGGAAATTTTCCGAATTTGACATTATGAAGTTCAATGTATGTAGGTGTCCCCAGAGCTTATAAATAATATGAAAAAAAAAATGGTTGGGATAGTTAGCCCTAATTTATCGAGTTTGGGGGACTTTCAAATGTGGCAACAACATTATAACAGTACCAAAGGTTCGCTGCGGAAAACGGTGTTGCCACACCTAAAAATTCCTTGACTTTTAAGAAGGGTTTTTTTTTCCAAAATTAAAATTATTTTTCTATTTTCTTGCAAAAATATATTTTTTACTAGCTGCGCCGTGAGAATATCAGGATAAAAAGTAGCCTATGTGTTAATCTAGGTTTCCAGCTATCTAAATACCGAGATTTATCGCAATCGGTTCTGTAGTTTTTGCGTGAAGGAGTAAGAAACATACATACAAACATACATACACACACACACACGCACACACAAACTTTCACATTTATAATATTAATTGGATATTTTTTAGTAATATCCTGGAGGTACTTACGTACAAGTACCTAATTAAAAAGGTTTTGTTACAAATTATAAAGTGATAAAATATTCAATTATTAGCTGCGGCCCGCGGGCTCACCTGCGTTCGAATTTTACTTTAAATTTCTTTCATAAGAACCTTCTCCTGACAATAATAAACACAATAAAAAATAAAAATAAATAGGCGAAGTGGCCCCCCACTTCGCCTATTTATTTTTATATTTTTTATCTTAGGTTTTATTTTCGTTACGGAATTTCTTGATTCGGTCACCGCGGTCAAAGCCCGCGATAAAAGCTATGCAATAGCTTAAAAAGAAATAGCGAAATCGGTCCAGCCGTGATGCCATGACCAAGGAAAAAAGGGATTCATTTTTATATAATAGATATAGATAGATTTTATTTCTTCCCCGTCAAATAACGCACGACGCAGCGTTAAATAAATACAAAATGATTCCATTGTTTAGTTGATTCATATAAAAGTTCATTCATTCCTTGAACCAGTTCACACGGACAAGTGAACGAACATTGAACGAGCTTGGTGAATGCCAAGTGCAATTTGGTAGACGTTACCCGTACGGACGTTGTCTGTGGTAGTAGGTACCTCGACTTTCATTCCTAGACACGGTCGACTGAGCTGAGAGGGTGATATAAGTTAACATCGTGAAGAAACCCGCAGCTTCGTATTGACGAGACCTTTACTCTGGACACGGTCGACTAAGCTGAGAGGCGGTCCGTATCAGAAGGACAATCTAAGTAAAATGTAATCGAAGGCATGCGCTAAGTGCTAAATTAAAGTGTAACGCGAACGAAGCCGCGTTTGTAAGTAGTATTACATAAGTAAGTGGTTTCATGAATGGAATTATAAGTTGTTATAAATGTAGGCACGTATGTATGTATTAGACAGTCGGTGGCCACGTACGTCCTTGACATTGTGCCACAACATCTGACTACTGAGTATGTATTATGTATACCATCAAGTAACATTGATATGACATAGCTACCCGACGAACATAACTTACGATTGAATGACTTGTCATTATATATACAGGATGAATTTTTCATATGGACTTTTAAGGCTATATCCTTAACTACTATCGAAAAATGCTGAAAGGTGTTGCATGGCCGATTTTGATAAAGACTAAAACTGAATTATCCGTACCAGCGTAGGCGGCATTGTATTTTGTTCTTAACCCCCGACGCAAAAACAAATAGAAAATACCCTAAAAAATATTGTATGTCAGACGAGGCTGTATAGGTTAAAAGTCTTTAGTCTGGCCTTTTCGGAGCTTAATTAACAAAAAAAAATTTGTCTAAAAAAAATGTAAACATAGACTTATCACAATTATTTTGTTAATTATTATTTTGTTTTCTTTTCAAGTCTTTCCTTTTATTCGCAACTGTGATAAAAAAACGTCGTACGATATACGTGTGGAATTGATCTTTGCATCTTGGCTTCTTTAACACGCTCGCTACCGCTCGCGCGTCATAAACCGCCTCTATGCAAAGATCAATTTACCACACTTCCATCGTAATGTACTATTAGTGTTTTTTTTCTTTTATTATGGCTTCGCACGTGTGCATTTAGCCAGTGTCAAGTTATATTTTGCATCAAATTATGACCCGATTTTTCATAAATCGGGCCTAAAGTGTTTCAATACAGTCAAAGTCGTCATAGTCCGTCAAGTCAGGGGTTATAGTAAAGCGGTGGCAAGTTTACCATAACCTTAATAGGAGATTTGGAGGCAACGAGAAAACTGCATGTTTGACACTGATTTTTACTTTCACTACACTTGTGCACTTTCACAGAACTAAATTGAATAACATTCCACCAGAATTATACAATTTAACTCGGGTTACATCTAAGTTTCATGAAAATAAAACTGCAGCACGACATGTTGTTAACTCGTTTCCGCCAAAACTCTACTATTTTTTTTTTTTTTTTTTTTTTCTTTTATTGTGGCTTCGCACGTGTGCATTTAGCCAGTGTCAAGTTATATTTTGCATCAAATTATGACCCGATTTTTCATAAATCGGGCCTAAAGTGTTTCAATACAGTCAAAGTCGTCATAGTCCGTCAAGTCAGGGGTTATAGTAAAGCGGTGGCAAGTTTACCATAACCTTAATAGGAGATTTGGAGGCAACGAGAAAACTGCATGTTTGACACTGATTTTTACTTTCACTACACTTGTGCACTTTCACAGAACTAAATTGAATAACATTCCACCAGAATTATACAATTCAACTTGGGTTAAATCTAAGTTTCATGAAAATAAAACTGCAGCACGACATGTTGTTAACTCGTTCCCAAAAAACTCTACTATTAGTGTTTCCAATCGTTTATTTAACTTTTGACAGATCACGCACATAAAGTTTACTAATAATTTTTGATACAATGCACTACAGGTAATACTGTACTTCATGAACGGGCTCCACCCACTTAAGTGATGTGTCATTCGTAATTAATGACCACAGACTAAAAACGGTTTTAAAATAAATCGATTATCGATTATATTTATAAAACATACTATTTTATTGTGATTATATTTTATATCAAATCACGTAAAAACCTTTATTATTTTGCATTAAAATGCCCTAAATGTCTCTGTTTTAATGCATAATTAATTTGCGTAATGAAAACAGGTCCATCGTACTCGTACCTAGTAATGGGATCGAATATATTCGTTGCAAATTATTGAATCTAAAGTAATCGTTTGGACTTACTGTAGTTGGTTCAAATAAAAAGCATGTGAATGAACTGCGGTACCTACTTGTAAGGAACAACTACAAAATAATGAGTGTGTCAAATCGATTAAAACTTCTTCATGAATAAAATCGATCGATAAAAGAAATCGAATCGGTAACGGGTCTGGGTATCACTATTTGAGTAAGTATTAGAGCTGTCAAAAGTTAAATAAACGATTGGAAAGGGTATTTGTTATTTCTAACACAGTAACAGTGTCGCCGTCGAATAGGCTCCTGCTCAGCTATGTTTTGCATAAATGCAACGCTGATTTTAGCGTTTCTAAATCTACCCAAAGGGCTTGTAACATTCTGATATAGATACTGAACGATCAGCCACTTTGACACCTTTATACTCTAAAAGGAAAAATGCGTCTCCAAAAATTACAACCGACTTCAAAAAAAAAGAGGAGGAGATAGTAAGAATATCATAATTTAAAAATTTGATGAGACCCTTTAAAAAATTATGGGACCACTTGTAAAGTATTTTCTTTCAAACAAAAAAATAATTTTCCAAATCGGTCTAGGCGTCTCCAAGTAATCGGGGTACATTAAAAAAATGTCCCGACGAGTTAAGAACCTCCTTTTTTTGAAGTCGGTTAAAAAGACACGTCAAAAACAAAACAACAAGTACCTACGACACGTCATTTTTGATTCGATGCGGCGGTGGAAGATATTTAATTAGGCACCACTCAGGTAGGTACAATATTTCGTGCAACGTTCATTAAATCACTTTATGACATGTAACCAATTATATTATATTTTTGGAGCGAAACATGAAACGAGACGAAAGTCAATGTGAAATTTTGAACGTGTTTTGCTTCCGAAAGTATTATTGTTGTATTAAATATTGCTAAGTAACTAGACTTGTGTTATGGGTGCTAGACTACTCATATACTACTTAAATACTTTTCTTTTGTAAATATATACCTATGATACATAGAAACAACCAGACCACAGACAAATATCTGCACTTAAATACATGTATGAGACGTGTAATCGAACCCGCAACCCTGTGTTTAGCAGTCCGGCGTGGTGACCATTGTGCCAACTGGGTCATCATTATTTATCTAGAATTTTAATTCATGCTTCAGTTTTCTTCAAATATATTGCCACAAAACAAGCTGTAAATGTCATACCAAAGATATTTTTAATCAAAAAAATTCAGATGTACTTACGTAGGCTCATAATTTCGGGGTTATTTTTTTCTTTTTGTAGGGTTTTTTTTGCTTGTTTTAAGCTTTTTACGGTCATAGTATTTTTATTATTTTGTGTCGGGGGTTTTTTAAATTTTTAATTAAATTTTTATTTCATCCTTTTTGTACGGGGGGACTTATTAATTCGCTATTTCTAATGTGCAAATCATGCCCTTTCATTTGATACCCCACTCGAGCATTTCTACTTACATTCGGTTTTAATCCTGTCTTTTATCCCTCATAACTTTCAAACGGCTAAACCGATTTCGATCAAACATAGCTAAGAACACTCGCGACTAATGCACCTTTCAAACAAAAAAAAACTAAATCAAAATCGGTTCATCCGTTCGGAAGCTACGATGCCACACACAGACACGTCAAACTTCCCCCGTCGTTTTTGCGTCGGGGGTTAAAAAGAACAGAAATACAGCATACTTTTTACTCCTAAAACAGCCATGACAGATGTCTGTCAAAGGTTCACATTGAATGAGGAGTCTCACAGCTAAGTGACGTTCGTCGATACGGTCGTGAGGGTTAAGCGACGCCTGGCGAGGTCATTACTTCGATGGGTAGCCAATTAGTAGTGTGGCAAAACTGTGTTTTGCGTGAGCCCCTCCGTGCTTCGGAAGTCACGTTAAGCCGTTGGTCCCGGTTGCTACCTCTAGTAGCAGTCAAGTTAGAGGCCTTAAGGCGAACTGAAAACTCTAACAATAGGTGAGCCACACCACTATACGAGATGAAGAAGACATTGAAGTTTTACGAAGAATAGGTATATCCTTTCAGAAACAGGGTACCGGCGCTCTCTCCATACAAACGTAGTCGACTGATCCTCCCTGGATAATGTCACTAGAGCTAATATTTTTGTTGCATAAAACCTATAACTGCCATGATTATGTCTTGATTTTTTTAACCCCCGACGCAAAAACGACGGGGTGTTATAAGTTTGACGTGTCTGTGTGTGTGGCATCGTAGCTCCCGAACGGATGAACCGATTTTGATTTCGTTTTTTTTTATTTGTTAAGGTTCCATACTTTAAAAGGTGAATTAGTTCATTTTCTAATTATCATAGAAATTAAGATTTTAAAAACAAATCAAAACATAGGGGCATGGTCATGGTGGTTATAAGTTTTATGCAACAAAAATATATTTGTGCTCGTGTCATTTGTCCAGAGAGGAAACAGTCAACTACTTTTGTATGGAGAGAGCGTCCGGTACCCTGTCCTCTTTATGTTATCCCAGCGAGCGTCACGTGACGTGTCGTGACGTCACCGCGTGTCAATGTCCGCAGGGTGGTGACGTGACGCGAGCGCGTGTGACGTAACACGACATTCAACCTTGTTAGAAAGCGGGGAAAGTGGAGACGCGAGGTCACCTCTCGCTATAGGTACCCATCATATACATACATATTTGATATTTTTTACATCTACGGCCCGCGGTTTCACCCACGTAACTCCCGATCCCGTGGGAATTTCCGGATTAAAAATATACTATGTTACTGTCAATGAATCAATGTATCCTCATACCAAGTTTTATCAAAATCGGTCCAGTAGTTTCGGAGGCAAAAAAACAAACAAAAAATCGCTCTAGAGTCTCTGATTACAGATTTATCTCAACGTACCTAAGTTAAGTCTTGTATGAAACTCCCTAGGGAGGAAAGCAATGTCCACTATTCTTCATTTGGGGGATAGGAGGAATACCACGTCTTACGTCACGGGTGGCATATTGAACCCCTAACGTAACGAGTAATGTAGAGTACTGAGTGAAGCGCGAGGTTCAAGCCGGTGCTGCATAATCTACTAGATAGATAGATAGATATAGTACATTTTTACCCTAGGTGTGAAAGTCACTCATTGAGTCCCGAGACGGAGTTTCGCTAATAATTCGAGGGACATAATGAGTCTTTTACCCGAGGTAAACACTGTGGTTTTCATTACGAATAAAACATAAAATTCTTCGTAATAACGAGAGTGAATGAGAGACTCCATACTACCTCTGGCAGTACGCATGAGCCGTGTGAAGCCATAATTTTTATTCTTCGGTGTTACCTAAAGCAAGGAGGTTAGGTTTTTGAAGTTCCTAATGCGTAATGATACTGATACTGGCTACAAGCACATTGCACAAGCCGCGCGAAGCCATAATCTGACATGACAGCTGTCAGTGAAAGCGATTCTCCCTAGGGCTGAAAGTTTTTCTTTCTACATGCTCTTCAGGCACCTTTACACCTACTTTCGGAGTATGAGTAATGAAAAATAATTTATTACATCACACATAGGCACATACATAAACATAACTATAACTCTCGTTTAGTTTAGTTTTACAGGGCCGTTTCCGCACTTAGCCTCATTACTTGGGCCATTGTGTGTTATAATTATCGTTAAAACTAATTAATTATTTAGAAAAAAACAAAAGCCACTAAATGAATGGAAAGAGAAAAACAACTAACTCTATTGCCCCTGACTTGACGGACTATGACGACTTTGACTGTTTCAAAACACTTTAGGCCCGATTTATGAAAAAAACGGATCATAATTTGATGCAAAATATAACTTGACACTGGCTAAATGCACAATTTAAGCCGTGCGAAGCCATAATTAATAGAAAAAAAAATAGAAAGAAAACATGAAAACATAAAAGCTAATGTAAAACAAAATTCCACCCGAACATACATACATACATACACTGCAAGTTAAATAAATAAATAAATATTAAAGGACTATCCACACATCGCCATCTAGCCCCAAGTTAAGTAACTAGACTTGTGTTATGGGTGCTAGACAACTCATATACTACATAAATACTTTTCTTTTGTATATATATACTTATAATACATAGAAACAACCAGACCACAGATAAATATCTAAACATAACTACTTGTCTGAGGCGGGAATCGAACCCACAACTCCGTGTTTGGCAGCTTGGCGTGGTAACCATTGTGCCAACTGGGTCGTCAAATAAAAGCTAAATAAAATAAAAGTTAAATAAAAGCTTTTAATATAGAATACATGGTGAGCAGTGTGCCGCAGTGATGACTACTACCTACTTATCCATCTATTTATATACTAGCTCTTGCCCGCGACTTGTCCGCGTAGAAATCGAAAATGGACCAAGGAGTTACGTTGTCCCATACAAACTTTCCCCCCCCCCTTTTCACCCCGTTAGGGGTGGAATTTCGGAAAATCCTTTCTTATCGGATGCCTACATCATACAAAGAACACACCCTCCAAGTTTCAGGTCTCTACGATCAGCGGTTTAGGCTGTGCGTTGATCCGTCAGTCAGTCAGTCGTTCAGGATAAAGCATTTAATATGTATAGATTATAAGATTATACTAGTTGTATATCGAATATTGTTTTGCTATTTAGAAAAAAAGCCGGTCTAATTTGTGAATCTAAACCATCCAGGGCGCCACACGAACGAAGGTCCTTCCGCTACGCGGAATAGTGTGCGCAAAGAGCAATACCTCCCCAAATGCATACAAAAAAAAGTAATTCAAATCGGTCGAGCCGTTTAGGAGGAGTTCAGTGACATACACGGAGTGAGGCGGGTGAAACCGCGGAGCGCCGCTACCTGTCTACCTAGATAGTAAGCCGGAGAGCTGCGCGCGCGCATCTCGCTCGCATTGACCCCACTTTCGTCTTCGTACATGTGAAACCTAACCGGTTCCTATCTACCTAGCTAGCTAGCTAGCTACTTCCGATATGTGCGCATACGCATGTTTATACACTAGCACTATCTCACCCGCATTACTCCCGATCCCGTCGGAATATCGGGATAAAAAGTGCCTTATGAAAGAAAGAAAGAAGACAGAAAATTTGTGGGGTTTTAAGGTTTCGTACCTCAAAGCAAAAGAGTAAAAGCCCTCGCAAATAAAAGCTTATGCTCATGTGATAATAAGATCCTAATTGTCAGTCGTATTTGTTTTTCATTATTTTTCTTAGGAACGGGTTCTGCTTTTGTTTCCATTTAGATCCTATTTTTTTCCACTTTGACCCAATTTTATTTACACATACGTCGTCTTTTGTTTCCACTTTGAACCCCTTTGATTTCCACATAGATAGTATTTTTTTTTAATGTTAATTATTTAGTTTGATGAATTAATACTTATTGAATTTCTATACAAATTTACATAATATACTAAAAACTAAATATGTATGTACTATGTATTTAATTAGTAAATCGGTTTATTCTAGACAATTATAGTACATTACGATATAAGTGTGGTAAATCGATCATTGCATAGAGGTGGTGGAACGCGAGCGCGTTTAAAAAAGCCGAGATACAATAATTTATCCACGCGTGTATCGTAAGACGTTTTTTATCACAGTTGCGAATAAAAGAAAAAGACTTGTTAAAATAACAAACAGTGAAAGTCAACAAAATATTTTTGTATGTTTACAATTTTTTAGGCAATATTTTTTTGTGAATTATACTCCCGAAAGGGCAGGCAAAAGACTAGGTTAAACTATACAGCCTCGTCTGAAATACATATGTTTTAGGGTTTTTTTCCATTTGTTTTTGCGTCGGGGGTTGAAAACAGAATATAATAGCATCGTACGCTTTATGAGCAACTGTGATAAAATAGTACATTACGTTATAAGTGTGGTAAATTGATCTTTGCATAGAGGCGGTTTATGACGCGCGAGCGGCAGCGAGCGTGTTAAGAAGCCAAGATGCAAATATCAATTCCACACGTATATCGTACGACGTTTTTTATCACAGTTGCGAATAAAAGAAAAGACTTAAAAAGAAAACAAAATAATAACTAACAAAATATTTGTGATAAGTATATGTTTACATTTTTTTAAGGCAATATTCTTTTGTTAATTATGCTTTATGCTCTGGAAAGGCCAGGCTGAAGACTTTTAACCTATACTGCCTTGCTAACATACAATATTTTTTAGGGTTTTTTCTATTTGTTTTTGCGTCGGAGGTTAAGAACAAAATACAATGGTACGGAAAAACAATATATTTAAGTAAAGAAAAAATTAAAATAAACATAACTCAATTTTTAATCGTTTTCTAAGTCATTATCACGTAAAATTTTCGTTCGTAAACCGACTTTAGAGACAACCATTTTTGCTAGCTAAAAAACTCTTTGGTACCTACCTTTTTTATCCATCAAAACAGTATAACCCAGATAAATTAAGAATGTTTCACCTACCTAACATGTAATTCGCAGTAAGATACGTATTTAACTTATCGGGATAACTTTATAGCACTAGGTTGGCAATGTAAAACGCACGAGTGCATAATACGTTGGATTATGAGCCTAAAAGCCGTTGAATAAGATCCACTTTATGAGCAACTGTGATAAAAATAATATTTTGCGTTCCAATTGACGGGCTGTTAGTTAGCAATCACTTGAAGATGCTAATGTTGTATGTTGTTAGCTACAGTGCCATATATCTATAGATTTCTCTTCCGACACCGGTTCTATGACGTCACGTCACCACTGACACTCGTCATGGAGAAAACCGAGGGCTTGAACGTTACTTGTTTGATTTACTTCTAGTAATTCAATGTGAATTGTTTACGTGTGCCTTCAGGGTTATTTCTTAAACTTGATGAGATAGCAAGAAATGCTCAAAGAAGTTGCGTGACCGATTTTAACAAAAACTGAAAGAAACATCAGGATTTACAAAGAAATTAAGGTAAATTTTGGTACCTACAAGTTTTCGCGAATATGCAATGTGTTTCAGCGAAGGGGTTTTAATACGAATGGGGGTTGTTCTAGACGTCTAGACGAACAACTTTTGTTCTATTTTGGAAATTCGAACTTTTTTTTCGATAACTCTGTGGGAATTCTTGAAAATCAGCTGTTTCATACAAAAACTTCGAAAGAAATGTTCGAATTTTCAAAAGTCGTAGAACAAAAGTTGTTCGCCTAGACGTCTAGAACAATCCCCTTTCGTATTAAAACCCCTTCGCTGAAACAAATTGTTGAGATAGAAAACCTGGTGGGGTTTTTAGTGGTAACTTCCACATACTCCGCTGCCCCCGAGATGCTGCAAAGCATTTATCACACTATTCAAAAAAAGGATTTTTATACATCTAATAGGGACTATAGACCTCAGTATCTGGTAAAAATCAACTTGCTAGGTCCACCCGTTCCTGAGAAAATCGGTAGTCACACGGACAGACAGACAGACAACAGAGTGATCTTATAACGGTTCTTTTTTACCTTTTGATGTACGGAACCCTAAATTAAACAAAATGTATGCGATTTAATCCGTTAAAATACCTTCATTATGACCTCCGATATAAATAAATATGAATAAGTATTAAAAAAATTACGCAACTCCATAAACAGCAAAATAATATGAATTTTTATAATATTACAACCTTCTGTCCGCGACTTCGTCCGCGTTAAAGTCGAAAATGGACCAAGGAGTCACGTTGTCTCATACAAACTTTGCCCCCCGTTTTCACCCCCTTAGGGGTAGAATTGTGGGAAAATCCTTTCTTATCGGATGTCTACGTCATACAAAGAACACACCCTCCAAGTTTCAGGTCTCTACGATCAGCGGTTTAGGCTGTGCGTTGATCCGTCAGTCAGTCAGTCAGTCATTTAGCATTTTATATGTATAGAGATTATAAACTATTGTTTGTTTAATTGTAATTTATGAAAAATTATGTAATTAAAACAATTTTATGGAACAAAAAAGTTGAAATATTTATGATTTTTTTTGTTTCAGTTACCGAGGTTAAAAACGGTAAGTGGAATTTTATATCTTCTTCCGACATATTTTCTTCACCTCGCGGTTTAACCCGCGTAACTTCCGATCCCGTGGGAATATTGGGATAAAAGTACTCTATGTTACTGTCAATGAATCAATGTATCCTCATACCAAGTTTCATCTAAATTGGTCCAGTAGTTTTGGAGCCTATTCGTTACAAACAAACAGAAAAACAAAAAAGTTTTCCACTTTATAATCCATACTAGCAGCGCTCCGCAGTATCACCCGCGTAACTCCCGATCCCGTGAGAATATCAGGATAAAAAGTAGCCTATAGCCTTCCTCGATAAATGGACTATCCAACACAAAAAGAATTTTTCAATTCGAACCAGTAGTTCCTGAGATTAGCGCGTTCAAACAAACAAACTCTTCAGCTTTATAATATAAGTATAGATTTATGCAATGTATTTCATCGAAGGAGTTTTATTACGAAAGGAGGATGTTCTAGACGTCTAGGCGAACAACTTTTGTTTTGCGACTTTTAGAACGAACATTTCGTTCGAAGTTTTTGTATGAAACAGCTGATTTTCAAGTAAAAATTCCCTCAGAAACGAAAAAAGTTCGAATTTCCAAAAGTCGTAGAACGAAAGTTGTTCGGCTAGACGTCTAAAATATTCCCCTTTCATATTAAAACCCCTTCGCTGAAACACATTATACAGATGGAGATGCCGTCGATGTGCGACGTGCTATGTGTGATATATCTTCAACATACCCCGAGTACAAGTACTGACATACTTTCACATCCCATCGCAATTACAATAATGAACGACGTATTTACACTTAATTCTTTGTAATTTAATTATTATTGAAGCTTATAAAGTGAATGGAGCTAATAGAGCTTCCGGTATCTATGTAGAAATCGTATGAAGCCGGAAAATTGGCAAAATACATGAGCCGTGCGATGCCGTAAACGACTTTATAAAAGTACTAACAAACATTGTTTTGCCACTAAAAAATTCATTGAAATCGGTCCAGCCGTTTAGGAGGAGTGACATACACACACGCGATCAGTAGACATATATATAAAAAAGATAAATAGATATATATATATATTATTATCTACCTACAATAAGGTACCTGCGAGTAATAAGGGCCACCAAAGGAGTTTTAAAAACCTTGATATTACTGACAAAATAACAAGAAAATAAACAACTGAATTGAGTTTTTTGGCGGGAACGAGTTAACAACATGTCGTGCTGCAGTTTTATTTTCATGAAACTTAGTTGTAACCCGAGTTGAATTGTATAATTCTGGTGGAATGTTATTCAATTTAGTTCTGTGAAAGTGCACAAGTGTAGTGAAAGTAAAAATCAGTGTCAAACATGAAGTTTTCTCGTTGCCTCCAAATCTCCTATTAAGGTTATGGTAAACTTGCCACCGCTTTACTATAGCCCCTGACTTGACGGACTATGACGATTTTGACTTTTTTGAAATATTTTAGGCCCGATTTATGAAAAATCGGGTCATAATTGATGCAAAATATAACTTGACACTGGCTAAATGCACAAGCCGTGCGAAGCCATAATTAATAGAAAAAAAAACTGAATTGTTTTTCAAATTGTCCATAAAGCAAATATTGATCTAATAATCAGTTTTAAAGTAGTTTTCCCTATTTTTACGAAATGTTTAGTTTTTAATGAAGGCTGTAGGTGGCTCTTATTACCCGCAGGTTTGTAACATTTTGATATACTAATTCTGGTACTGGTGTAATATACAAGCCGTGCGATGCCAAAATCTTGAAAAAAAAAGGCTTATAAAGAACACTGTCCATATTTGGCCCCTGTTAATTGTCACGCGCGTCCGGTAAAAGCAAAATTGTAGGATATCCGATAATTATGAACAAATTGAATGGAAACGAGTAATGGTCGGTAACTTTACAACATTCTTTCAATTTAATTAATTATCTATCAATTATATTCATTAATCAATATAATTAATACACTTTAAAAATATATTTTTTTCACTAATGATAATTGACTCTCGACGGATCCCCTTCTTTCAAAAGATCCCGTTTAGAGTTTTTCAATCTCATCGGATCCTCTATAAGAAAACATGGAAAAAGGATTAGATTAATTATTTTTATGTTTATAACGAATAGGCTCAGAAACTGGACCGATTTTGATGGAACTTGGTTTGAGGAATAATGATATTCCCATATATTCCCACGGGATCGGGACTCACGTAATAAAATGTTTATTTCCGGTATAAAATCTCATTTCACAATAATGATTAACTTACATTTATTAGATAACACTTAATATCTAATAAATATTTGCTTGAGGTGGGAGTCGAACCCACAAGTCAAGTTATCACCGGTAACCGTTAAGGGGTGAACAAAGTTCGAACTGTCCCCTCGTTGCTAACAAGGGGAGGGGACAGATCACACTTTTTGTCCGATCTGTCACCCTAAGTGGACAAGGCAGGACGACAGATCTTAATAATCCAACCATCGATGCAATGGGTAATAATAATAATAATAACTAGGTTCTCTTCCGAGCTTCCTAACAACTGGTGTCACCTTCCTGCTCCATAAGTCCGGTAGTACCACGGAAGCTAAGAACTACAGACCCATTACGTGCTTGCCTACCATCTATAAGCTACTCACATCCATTTTGACGGTCAAAATTAATTCGCACATTGTCGCGAATAAAATTTTGGCCCCAGCTCAGAATGGATGTAGGGTAGGGTCCCGTGGTACTAAGGAGCTCCTCCTCATAGATATGGCCGTATGCCAACAGGTTCGCCGGAACAGAAGGAATCTTTCTACTGCCTGGATCGACTACAAAAAGGCCTACGATTCAGTGCCTCATTCATGGCTAAGAAGGGTCCTGGAGTTGTATAAAATCGATACAACTCTAAGAACTTTTCTTGATTCGTGCATGAGGCAATGGATCACGGTGCTTTGTCAACCGGGCGGTGTAGATACTCTTTCTGAGCCGGAGGACTACATAAGGATTGAGCGGGGTATATTCCAGGGTGACAGTCTGAGTCCCCTGTGGTTTTGTCTAGCCCTGAATCCTCTTAGCACTTTGCTTAAGAATTCAGGGTTAGGCTATCGGCTACGGAGAGAGGGTGAGGTTATTTCTCACTTGCTGTACATGGACGACCTCAAACTTTTCGCTACTAAAAAACCAGAGTTGATGACCTTGTTAGAAATTACTCATAATGTCAGCAGCGCCATCAATATGGAGTTCGGTATCGATAAGTGTGCGGTCTTACATTTGTACAACGAGGGAAAGTTGTAAATTCATCAGATTTACAACTTTCAGAGACAATATCGCTCAGATCTCTCTCTGAAGGCGAAACATACAAATATCTAGGTATGGCAGAAGCATTAGCTATTGACGGGAATATAAAACAGTCGGTGAAAGAGCGTTTCTTTGGTCGCTTGACAAAAGTCCTTAACAGTCTTCTGTCGGGTGGCAACAAAGTGCGAGCTTTCAATGGCTGGGTTATGCCTTTACTCATCTATACTTTTGGTATACTTAGATGGACTCAGACTGAGCTTGACGCTCTGGATCGGAGAGTACGTTCACAGCTGACAGCCCATCGCATGCTTCATCCGCGCTCATCGGTGATGAGACTGTACATTCCTCGAAAGAGTGGTGGTCGAGGTTTTTTAAATGCTAAGACCCTACACAATCGGGAAGTGTGCAGCCTCAGGGAATACTTTCTCGGATCCGAGAGTGAGATGCATTGTGATGTGGTAGCAGTGGATAATAACCTCACTCCGCTCTCCTTGGCAAAAGAGAATTGGCGTAAACCTTCGATACTCAGCGTCGAAGACCGCAAGAACATATGGAAGAGCAAGGAGCTGCACGGGAGGTTTTATCGGGCTCTTACGGATCCCGATGTAGACTTCCTCGCTTCGGTAAACTGGCTACGTTTCGGTGACCTCTTTGGGGAAACCGAAGGTTTTGTTTGTGCAATTGCCGACGAGGTAATGATGACGAACAACTATCGGAAATATATCCTGAAGGACGGTACGGTCGATATTTGTCGAGCATGCCACCGTCCCGGGGAGTCACTCAGGCATATTATTTCCGGCTGTTCTCATCTTGCCAATGGTGAGTATTTGCACAGGCATAACCTAGTAGCTAGGATCATCCACCAGCAACTTGCTCTTAAATATGGACTCGTGGACCAAGAGGTGCCATACTATCAATATGCACCCGCGCCAGTTCTAGAAAACGGCCATGCCATGCTCTACTGGGACCGGTCTATCGTCACTGACAGGACTATTGTCGCCAATAAGCCTGACATCGTGATAATAGACCGATCGAAGCGACGGGCAATACTCGTCGATATAACCGTTCCACATGACGTTAATCTCGTAAAGGCCGAAAAGGACAAGGAAACTAAGTACTTGGACTTGGCCCACGAGATTACCGCCATGTGGGACGTTGATTCGACGAGTATTGTTCCGATAGTTGTATCGGTAAATGGACTGATAGCGAAGAGCCTTGATCAACACCTGAAGAGGCTCTCGCTGGATGGTTGGGTCAAGGGTCAGATTCAGAAGGCAGTCGTCCTGGAAACGGCACGTATCGTAAGAAGGTTTCTGTCTCTGCGGCCCTAACCATCGGTAGCCTGGGCCTTGCTTCGCTGCCGACGGTCTTCTAGGTTTAGGTTTTTATAATAATTTACTGTTTTATATGCAAAATTTATACTTTATTGTTAAGACTTGTAAATTTAATTTTGTTTAGGTATTTATGTAAGTGCTTAGATGAATTTTTTTTATAAGTTTTTATAGTGATGTATATATTTTGTATTCAGTTTGTTTTTATAAAAATCTAAATTTAAGAAAAAATAAATGAATGAGTGATAATAATAATAAAAAATAAATATTGTTCTACATTCCACACATCGCCACCTAGCCTCAAGTTAAGTAACTAGACTTGTGTTATGGATGCTAGACAACTCATATACTACTTATATACTTTTGTAAATATATACTTATAAAACATAGAAACAACCAGACCACAGACAAATATCTAAGCATAAATACTTATCTGAGACGGGAATCGAACCCGCAACCCTGTGTTTGTCAGTCCGGCATGGTGACCATTGTGCCAACTGGGTCGTCAAGTCAATAATTCACGGTGTATGATGCCACACAGCCCGGCCTGCGCGGTGCGGTGCGCGGGCGCACTAACTACGGCCACTCCACATAATAAATACGAAAGTCAAATTAACATAACTATGTTATAATTATTACGTTTCCGTATAATTAAGTAATTAATTAAATACAATATACTTATCTTAATTGATAATTATTTTAATGGACCGTTCATTTTTTATAACATTTTGTAATTACGTCAGGCCATAATGACGACCCAGTTGGCACAATGGTCACCATGCCGGACTGACAAACACAGGGTTGCGGGTTCCATTCCACGTCTTAGACAAGTATTTATGCTTAGATATTTGTCTGTGGTCTGGTTGTTTCTATGTATTATAAGTATATATTTACAAAAGTAAAGTATGTATGTAGTATATGAGTTATCTAGCACCCATAACACAAGTGTAGTTACTTAACTTGGGGCTAGATGGCGATGTGTGGAATGTCCTGCAATATTTATATTTATATAATTGTCAATTTTACATTTTGAACGTTTTACTAATAAGTCGTTTTGCCACTCAAGCCGTTGTCACCTTATAGACGTTTTAATATGCAGACGTTCTGCAAACTACGTCATTTTCCTTGATAGACCTTATAAACCTAAAAACAGTTTATTAGATAAGTATTTGCTTCATTGTCAATATAAAAAACTTGAGAGGTGTAAAGGGACACCTGGATGGAACGAAGTTTCTTTCGATTGATTAGTGAAGGAAATGTAATAAAATTAAAAAGTGTCGTTACAATTTTTGGTCTTAATTTTTTTCGTCTAGCCACCTTTAGCAACGCGCGATAAGGAACTTCGTTCCAAAAAAACACTTCTTTGGTTATTTTCTTGTTGTTTTCTCACTAAAATATCATGGTTTAAAGAAACCTTCTAGTGGCCCTTATTTATCCGCAGGTACCTTATTATTGTAAAAATATGCCTCGTTTGATGTGAAAAACAGACAGACGGACAAGAAAGTGATTTAAAAGGGTTATTGAAAAGAAATTAAAAAGCTTACTTTGATCTGATTTTTTGTAATCAAAATGTTATAGCAATTGTTGCAATGTAATTTGAACAATTTAATTTACGAGAATCGGACTTGTTTTTTTTGCAATGTTTTTTAAATAGTTTTACCCATTTTTATGAAACACTTATTTAGTTTTTAATTAAGGTGGCAGGTGGACCTTATTACCCGCAAGTACCTTATATAAAAAAATCATGACCACTGAATTGAGTTTTTCTTGAAAATCTATTCTTCACAATCAGTACAGTATAAAACAAAGTCGCTTCCCGATGTCTGTCTATCCCAAGGTATGCTTGATTTTTTAAATAGATAGAGTGATTCAAGAGGAAGGTTTATATGTATAATACATGCATAATATAGCCGTGTGAAGCCGGGGCGGGTCGCTAGTAATGTTATAAAGCTTTGTATAAACGCGCTAATCTCAGGAACTATTAAAAATTTTGTTTTTTTTTGCGTTGGTTAGTTTATTTATCGAGGAAGACTATAGGCTACTTTTTATTTTGATATTCCCACGGGATCGGGAGTTACGCGGGTGAAACCGCGGAGCGCAGCTAGTTAAATAAACAAAACAATTCACTTTTAATTTCACACAGTCGCAATCGGAAGCGAACGACATCCGCTACCTGGGTAGGTACTGTATGCGTCATAAGTACACTATCAGCTATCATAATACTATCAACAAGTATTGGACTTACGACCTTTTTCAAATAGACGTTACACACAAACATTAAAAAAAACTTGAGAGGTATCAAGGGACACCCGGACGAACGAAGTTTCTTTCGATTAATTAGTCTTTACAATTTTTGGTCTTCATTTTTTCCGTCTAGCCCACTTTCGCAACGCGCCATAAGGAACTTCGTTCCAAAACTTGAATTAAAAGTACTCAGTGTGATTATTATTGTCAACATGTTAGCTATGTGTTTAGTTGTGTGAGTGGTATAAGCCGGCACCCGCTACAACAACCGACGTTGGTTCGATTCACAGGTTACGTTGTTATAATGTTCTAATAGTGCTGCACAGGATTGTACGGTGGGCAGATACTTTTGACGATTGATTGTAGTACAATCGGCACTCAAAAGTACACTAGTAGCGTAATGTTTGAATCCTGCGTGCAGTATTATTAGAATATTATAACGTAACCTGTGAATCGAACCCACGTCGGTTGGTGTAGCGGGTGGCGGCTTATACCACTCACACAGCTAAACACATAGCTAACATGTTGACAATAATAATCACACTGAGTACTTTCAATTCAAGTATTTATGTTTGTGTGTAACGTCTATTAGAAGAAGGTCGTAAGTCCGATACTTGTTTATAGTATTACTAGTTGCGCTCCGCGGTTTCACCTGCGTAAGTCCCGATTCCGTGGGGATATCAAAATCAAAAATTAGCCTATAATCTTTCTCGATAAATAGACTATCCAACACAGAAATAATTTTTCAATTCGAACCAGAGGTTCCTGAGATTAGCGCGTTCAAACAAACAAAGTCATCAGCTTTATAATAATAGATTTTAGTGAACTGATAGTGTACTTTTGACGCATAATGTACATCACTATCACGAGTGAAGAGACTCTCCCATGAGAATCGATTCTATTCTCTTTACATCAACAATCGATATAAACAAGAACACGGGAAACCAATTATCTAATAAAAAACTAATAGATACAGGTCGAAATGATGTGTATGTTATTATGTTGTTACTCTAATACTGGCTGTGTCCCGCGGGTTTACATGCGTTGCTCGCGATCTACACTAAAATAAATATTAAATATTGCAGGACATTCCACACATCGCCATCTAGCCCCAAGCTAAGTAACTACACTTGTGTTATGGGTGATAGACAACTCATATACTACTTAAGTATATACTTTTCCTTTGAAAATATATACTTATAATACGTAGAAACAACCAGACCACAGACAATAATATCTAAGCATAAATACATGCCTGAGGCGGGAATCGAACCCGCAACCCTGTGTTTGGCAGTCCGGCATGGTGACCATTGTGCCAACTGAGTCGTCATACTATTAATAATATAAAGAGGAAAGAATTTTTTTGTTTGTAACGAATAGGCTCCGAAACTACTGGACCGATTTAGATGAAACTTGGTATGAGGATACATTGATTCATTGACAGTAACATAGGTTACTTTTTATCCCGATACTTGCACGGGATCGGGAGTTACGCGGGTAAAACCGCGAGCGCTGCTAGTGGTACACATTGTTGTACAACATCAATACTAGATGGCTCCACAGGTAAAGTTAGATCGCACTATCATTGTGTTCCCTCGATATATGTATACTCTACTCTGTCCAAACGAGACTTCTTATGATCAATGATCATACGCCAATATAAACAGTGTATTTTTGTAAGGAATGTACTTTAACACATTCCTAAGTGACGCAGTTGTGTTGGGCTAGTGGTAGTGTTGCCGAACTATCGATAGATTTCATCTGAAAAAGCCATTACTATCGATTGGATTGGACAGACCCAGTGTTGCCAACTCGGATTTTGAAAAATGCGTATCATTAGGAAAGTTCGTAGGTCTACGTACTTTTATCTGACTAAAATTAAGAGTAATAAAATGAAAGAATTAACTCTGCATTAAACCCGCGCGCGGACCGTACCTAGTGCTTTCATGTTTATTTCCTCAGTTGAGTTCAATTAAATCGAAATTTGATAGAAATCAAAAGAATAAAACAACAGTAACTCTGTTGAGTCGAAATGCTAAGTGGTGTTTTTGTTAATATAAGTGTTATCGGATATCAGATAATAAAATATTATTACATCAGCTTAATCATTAGGTAAGCCATTGCTGTTTTATATATGCCGATAGGTGTTCTACATATATTTTTTTTTAAATTAAGTATGGCTTCGCACGGCTTGTGCGTTTAGCCAGTGTCAAGTTATATTTTGCATCAAATTATGACCCGATTTTTCATAAATCGGACCTAAAGTGTTTCAAAACAGTCAATGTCGTCATAGTCCGTCAAGTCAGGGGCTATAGTAAAGCGGTGGCAAGTTTACCATAACCTTAATAGGAGATTTGGAGGTAACGAGAAAACTTCATGTTTGACACTGATTTTTATTTTCACTACACTTGTGCACTTTCACAGAACTAAATTGAATAACATTCCACCAGAATTATACAATTCAACTCGGGTTACAACTAAGTTTCATGAAAATAAAACTGCAGCACGACATGTTGTTAACTCGTTCCCGCCAAAACTCATATTGTTTTATGGGTTTTTGTTTGAGAAACCTGAAACTGCGAATAAAATAGATTCGCGAATTGATGACCTTGACATTAATGATATCAAAAAATGACAGTTGACGTTTTCGGCAGTAGGAGAGGTTAAGTTTTTCTACAAGACGAGCGTGAAATGAGACGTTTCGTTTTACACAGTCACAGCTCTATGGAATGAGAACTTTGTTTCACTTGTGTTTGAAAATAATGACTAATTATTTCAAGCCAAGTTGCTTGGCTTGGGGCTAGATGGCGCCGTGAAAATGTTCTACAATATTTATTAATTTTATTATTTATTTATATGTTATCAGTTGGCGCTGGTGTGCCTGGTGGTTGCTGCGCGGGCGGTGGCTGACGACACCCCCCAGGGTCTCGTCTCCACGGACAGCGACCAGGATCTGCTGGCTGACGCTTCACAAACAGGTACGTCTTGAAGGAACACACTCTTTGTAAACGTTCAGACATTTTTTTGATTTCGTACCCAAAATCGGGACCTTATAACTAAGATTCCACTGTCCGTCTGTCTGTATGTCACCAGGTTGTATCTCATAAACCGTGATAGCTAGACAGTTGAAATTTTTACAGATTGTGTATTTCTGTTGCCGCTATAACAACAAATACTAAAAACAGGAAATAAAATTTAATAAGGTTCCCATAATAATAAGGTTCGCGAACTACGGGTTACCGGATTAGTGCGCGAGTTCGACTCGCATTTTCATCTATTGGAATGAAGTTCCTTATCGCGCGTAGCAAAAGGGGGCTAGACGGAAAAAATTAAGACCAAAAGTTGTAACGACACTTTTTAATTTTATTACAATTCCTTCACTAATTAATCGAAAGGCACTTCGTTCCATCCGGGTGTTCCTTGACACCTCTCAAGTTTTTTGTTGTTATAGCGGCAACAGAAATACATAATCTGTGAAAATTTCAACTGTCTAACTATCACGGTTCATGAGATACAGCCTGGTGACAGACAGATAGGCGGACAGTGAAGTAATAGACTACCGTTTTGACCCATTGTGTACGGAACCCTAACAACGATGTCTATATAAGTCACTAGCTGCGCCCCGCGGTTTAGTCTTGATCCCGTCGGAATATCTGGATAAAAAGTAGCCTTTAAGTTAATCCAGGTCTCCAACTATCTACATATCGAATTTCATTGCATTCGGTCCAGTAGTTTTTGCGTGAAGGAGTAACAAACATACACACACACAAACTTTCACATTTATAATATTAGTAGGATGTAAACAGGCTCCTAACGTGAACCTCTCGTTCCAGGATCATCAGCTACGAAGCGGGAGGCGAGCCTACTCAACTCGTACGGCGAGCCCCTCCCGGCGGACGCGTACGGACCACCGCAGGAGGTCAACCTTGGACACAGTTAGTTCCTATTGTTTATTACAGTGTGTTGGGAATGTAGGTACCCTTCCCTAGAGCCTATACAAAAAATAGAAGAAAATTTTGGGGGAAAAATGATAAAGAAATGTTTTGATATGTTTGTTTTACAGTTTGGTTTGAAATATTTACCAATTTACCCAGAATCTGGTAATTTCTTAAAATGTGACAACACTGTTTTTAAGGAATAAAATAAATAAATAAAAATTACCACACAATGTTGCCACATCTTAAAAATCCTTTGAATTGTCAGTATATTACTGCGACTACTTTTTATCCGTTATTCTGGATACAATAATTTGCCTTTAACAAAAATATGTTTACAGTTTCAGACCTCCAGCTACCAGCCCCGATCTACGGAGTCCCGGAGCTCCAGGCCTCCTTCCCCGAGCCACCTCCCGGCGCCTACGGACCTCCTGCGCCCGTCGTCTTCCCGAGCGTCTCCTACGAGGGACCCCCGCCTCCTATGCCGAAACAACTCTACGGACCCCCTAAATTCAACTACGGCCCCCCCAAGCACAGCTACGGACCTCCCAAGCACAGCTACGGCCCCCCGAAACTGAGCTACGGCCCCCCGAAAAAGATTTACGGATCGAAGCAGAGCCTCCCGAAGCCAACTTACGGGTTACCTTTCAAACAGAAGATTTTACATCCTAAACCTATCTACGGACCTCCCAAGCCGCTTTATGGACCTCCTAAACCGATTTATGGGCCTCCAAAAGTAACTTACGGAGCTCCTCTAGGCATACCGATCCAAAACGTAGCCGTACAAGATGTCTCCACTGTGACTGTCACACAAAACTTGGGAGCGATCGACAATACCATTGACTTCGGTGGTAATTTACCGGCTGCTATATACGGAACACCGTTATTTTCGCTTCCACAGGATTTGAAACCAGACTTCCCGATCCCATCCGATAGCTACGGCCCTCCGGGACATGCTCTCGGTCCGATAGGGCCACCGATCAGCTCAGTAGGGTCTATAGGGCCTATAGCACATTCGGAACAAGTCGTAGTCGAGGACCTATCGAATGTAGGACACTATGGACCTCCGCAGCCGGATCCGAACCCGCGACCTCCCCACCCTGGTATTCCGGCGCCTCCGACACCACCTCATGTCTTGTACGATGGTTGGAAGCCGATCCCAGGAGTATCACACCCTATAGGTCACGTGGAGAACATCGAGGACAACTACGGTCCGCCTCCTCCGCCGCCGGTCCATGAAGTCCACGTCTTG
This sequence comes from Idaea straminata, assembly GCA_951213275.1. Taxonomy (NCBI): domain Eukaryota; kingdom Metazoa; phylum Arthropoda; class Insecta; order Lepidoptera; family Geometridae; genus Idaea; species Idaea straminata. Next base: position 8,709,278 of record OX577872.1, read on the forward strand.
GAGCAGGAGTTGCCGAGCGTCGAACAACACCAGTTCTTCCAGGGACAAAACCAGAATCAATTCTCAACACAAATATCTACAGGCTACTCCAGCATACACCAAGATGCGCTGGCCAATTTGGACTTGAACTCCATCGTAGGCGGTGACACCAACAATATAGACCAAGCTAAGACTGTCTTCGAGGCGCACTACACCGAGCACAACCCTCAACAAGACCTGGCTGTAATCCAAGCTTCCATCCCAGAGAAACCGATCGATACGTACACATCACCGCCTTTAGACTCCACATCCGGAGGACCTTACTCCTCAAATATCAGACTACATGGAGCCAAAGGACTGGTTCCTCCATCAGGCATATACGGCGTACCTCCCGGCAGTCAATACGGCGCGCCCCCTAAGCCACCTCCTTCCAACCTCCCCCTACCGTACGGCTCTATATCCGGGGGCAGCCACTACTCCACCCACACCGGCATCCCTCGGCAGCCGATCAAGTTCCGGGAACCGGTCCCAGACGGTCTGCTCCAACACGTCGGACAAACGACGCACAGTAAAGACGCCCATGGGATCGATCACCTCACCCATGGACCGGCGTATATCCCTCCACCGATCAGAGACGTCAAAGATGTCAACGTACACTCTGCTAACCACGGATTCAATTCCTTGTCCCTCTCTATCGAACCTACAAGTCTATACAGCTTGCCTCACGCTGGAAACCCGCTGCAGTTCCAAGGTCACACAGCACCTAGCAGCTTGTACGGATCACCCATAGATTCCTACTCGGTACCTCTTCTAACCGTCGGAGACAACACAGCTTCTGGATCCAGCACTAACGCAGTCACTGCAGCAATAGACGGTTCTATATTCGCTAATCTATCTAACTTAGACGCCGCAGCCATTCTAAAACACTGTCCATACCATGAAGCTATCCTCAAAGCGGCTCGAAGTGGGGAGAAGATTCCAGCTGATTTAGCATCCAAATATGTTGCAAGTCTCAGCTCTCTAGGCTCTACTTTATCGAAGAATCAGCTAAATCAGCTCGTTTCACATGCTAATAGCTTCAATATACCTATTGAAGGAAGCGAATCTGTATCTTACAACAGCAAGGACTTGGCAACCGCCTCGCACACGCTGGTCCAAACTATCCTGCCCGACAAATACGAGAAAACCAAAGGCAAAGCGCTGAGAGAAGCGCAGCAAAACGCCAAAAACAACTTTAAAGATGAGAAAATACAATTCGTAACTGATGAAATTTATCGAACGTCAGAGAAGATAAAGAATTTGAGTGAAGAAACGAAGAAGTTACAGCAGAAAATAGCATCGAATTCGCAGTCATTGAATCACGTGCAAACGCAGAGTTCCAATCAAGTGAATCAGGTGCAAGGAGGTGATATACCTGTTAAAGGGAAGTTAGGGACTTATTCCTTACAAATACAATCGTCTAACGGTAAAGGAACTCCGACGATACCTCACGAACAGTTACTTTCTGAAGGACTACTTCAAAGTATACTCCAGGCAATCGAACAGCCTCCTAATGGACAGAATCATGTCCAAATACAAAGCAATCGTCCCCAAGTACAGATTCAGAACGCTCAACAAAATAGTCACGTACAAATACAAAGTACCCTTTCATCACAGAATACTCAATTATTTAACTACCAACAACCGCCATCTTTAAACGTTCCAAACTTCGCTGATGGTCTAGTCTTACCGGATGGATATGAACCGATCGATCGGACGAAGAAAGACCAAGAAGTTCAAACGTCGAATCAAGATACGAAAACTATTTACCAAACTGAAATGTTGCACCAAAGAGGTGACATACCCGATTGCGAACTCAAAGGAGATCATTCTATACAACATTCTGTGGCTATCCCTCCGACGAATTACGAGATAAAACCAGTCGAAGAGTTAGAAGACAACGATGTAGCCATTTATTTCGATAGAAAATCGGACGACAAAGACCCGGTCACGGAAATATCTGTAGCGACCAGTATAAGCGACAATTTAGATAATTACAGTGACGAAAAGAAAGAATTCGGCGAAAAGATTAAGAAAACATAAGTCGATTAGTTTTTGTAGTGTCTAGTCTGAACCAGTGAGCGGCTGCCATATTGTAAAATTCCCGCTCAATTTACTTTTTTTTACGACAACGGTTCTTTTTATGCAGCCAGTAACAATGGAGCAAAGAGTTTAATTACAAACATTAGGAATAAGTTTATTTATTGGTATTTAGGTATGGCTCTGTTTAAATCGATAATTTGAAGGAAAAATACATATATAAAAGTCTGACTATCGATGAAAAAAAATACAAGAATTTAGTACAATGAATTTTAGATATAAGTATATACATATTATTAAAGAATATTAACCTCAAAACATTTTTTTTCTTCCGTTAATTGAATAAATAATTATTTTACAAAACTTTAAAAAGATCATTATCAAGAAAGAGAACGGTTTTTGATCAAGTCGACTGGCGCCATTTTGTCTGTTCATTGCCATCGTCGAAAAATGAATTTATTATGGTATTTAATTGATTTTTTGGAATTCATCCACAGTTTCTATAAAAAAATAGAGATTTATTTAGTTTTGGATGAGTTCCGAATTTAATTTATACTGTTTAAATAAGCTTATTTATAATTTAATTAAGTTTATATAAGATTCGGCAGTATTCCGGGTGTTAATTATTTATTTAATTTAAGCTATTATTGTACAATTTAAATCTTAAGTTATTATTTAATAAAATGTACAGAATTTATTTGTGTATTTTCATTTATTTCTGGTTTTAATCACTAATAATCAATAGAGGATTTTATATTTGCTTTTTTTTTAACCTAGTTCCGAAATGCTCGCTAAATAGCTGATAGATATAGCTACAGTTATCTCTGGTTTTTTTTTTTATGGGGTTTTATCATTTTGGCATAGTGAACGTCACCATTTTTAGTTTCGCGGCTTTCTTTCAAACATATGTCAATTTATAGAGGACATTAATACAAATAACAAATGCCTGTATAACTACTGGCGAGTAGTGTAGAAGGGAAAAAATCCCTACCGGTATTGTCGACTGGTAGTGCGGCGGGTAATGAATGACAATATCTCGTAAAGTGTCCGGTTTTCCTGTTATGTGGCAAATATAAAAATAACCTTACCTTTCATATTTTTTTACGAACGCAAAAAAAAACATATTTTTTTTAAATTCTGGTACTGGATCTGGTACTGGTCTTTAATAATTAACATCTCGTGGCCGCAAGACACTTTGGCCAGCCGATAACCAGAGAAAATTATTTATTAAAATACCGCCATCTATACAACGAATTAGAACTAGTTTAAAAAAAAAACAAATTTAAAACAGATCATTAGTATTTTTATGAATAAATAATTCAATTTTAGATTTGTAGTTGAGTTGCTGTGACAGCTTGCGAGTCTTGCTTCTTCTTTGTTGTTACTGGAATAAAATAATGACTAATAAATGCAATGTGTGACAAAATAAATATAAATGACATTCATTCATTCAAAATCCCTCTTGTAAGAGTATATAAAAGTTCCTAAAATAGACTATAGTGGTTCCTCAAGCGAACAATGAAGAATGTTAACTAATTTTGAATATTAGCTCTCCATATTCTTTGTCAAAAATAAAAAATTCAAATGAAAGAATTAATTCGATACGTCAATTAGTTTCCGATTTATAGAAGTAAACTGAGCGGATCAATGTGAAATGACGTCAGACGCGGTCACGTGGCTGTTAGCGGGACTCGAAAATCGTAAGTTTAATCGCTTGTAAAATCAAAACTAATAGGTATTATTGACTTGAACAAAAACTAATGTATTTGTATATATATGAGGTTTACTGTAACACACCTTTAACCGATTTGGCATACCTAGTAACATTCTTCATTATACTAAAAAATAATCATCCTAATGGATTAAGCCGCCTTCGAGTTATCGGTAAACAAACATATTACATATTTCATCAACTGGCACACAGATGGCGCCATAATGAAAATGTATGAGTCAACCTTTTCTGCCAGTTGAGAGGTTATTTAATAATATAACCTCAAATTAAAAAAAATATCAAAGTCTTCAAAATCAAAAGAACAGATATTCGCGTAAATCTATACTAATATAAACTTATATAGAGAGGAAACATTTTTTTGTTTGTTTGTAAATCCGAAACTACTAAACCGATTTCGATGATACTGTTTAGTCCGATATTCGGACTCGGGTGTTACGCGGGTGAAACCGCGGGGCGCTGCAAGTTATATAATATTCAACTCACCTCTATGTACAAGTTTGAGATGCCTGTAGAGAGCTGCGTCGTGTGCAAAGGTGGCCGCGCACGGGGGCACGGAGCACGTGTACGGCCGCTCGCCCGTGTGCGACCGCACGTGTGACTCTAGGGACTTCTTACTCTGGGGGGGAAATACAGACTCCTAGAGACATCGTGATGAAACCCACGGCTTAGTTGGCTCCAGAAGTATTGACAAGTTCTCTACTCTGGACATGGTCGACTAAGCTGAGAGGGTAGTAGGTGCTGGGCAAGCCTACTCCATCCTCACGCAAAATGGATCCAATTAAAAAGAGTCTAATTGCGGAAAACATCCACCAAGAACAGTATCCCCACCCACAGAGCTAGGAGTGTGAAATGGCGGGGAAGGGGCGGCCGATAACTTAACAACCCCCTAGGGCGGCCATGTACGGTCGGAGTCAGAACTGCAGACCCACCGTAGAGCACTTAAACTGCTATATTAGAATGTTTTCAACTCAAGCAATTTTCTAAGGTCCTGCTCAAGTAAAAGTTTAAAGTCTTTCAACTTAACGTTGTTTTGGCATATTTAAAAAAAACTAAAGGATAAAAATACATTCAATTTAAGAAACCCCCGACACAAAAAATTAAAAATAGTATGAACGTAAAAAGCCTAAAACAAAAAAAATCTATAAAAAAACCCTATAAAAAGAAAAAAAAACCCGAAATTATGACCCTACGTAAGTAGGTACATCTGAAATTTTTGGATTAAATATTGTCGCGTCGGGGGACCGCTCTTTTTCAATTAAATATAATGGAAAAGTCGTCGTTGAAATTTTTGTTTTAGCATTTATTAGAATTGGCATTAAGTTGTGTAAGTATTTAGTTTTTAAGTAGTTTCACTTGTAATTCTTAATATTTATAACAATTTCGTTGAAATTTTAATATTATCATTATATTAAGGTGTTTTTATATTTAAAGAGCCCGACGTGACAATATTTAATCAAAAAAACTTATGTAGGGTCATAATTTGGGGGGGAGGGGGGGTTGTAGGGTTTTTTTATAGATTTTTTTGTTTTAGGCTTTTTACGTTCATACTATTTTCATTTTTTTGTGTCGGGGGTTTTTAAATTTTAAATTTAATTTTTTATTTCATCCTTTTTGTAGGGAGGGACTTTTTAATTAGGTATTCGTAATGTGCAAATCATGCCCTTTCATTTGATACCCTACTCGGGCATATCTACTTACATTCGGTTGTTAATCTTGACTTTTATCCCTCATAACTTTTAAACGGCTGAACCGATTTCGATCAAACATAGCTAAGAACACTCTCGACTAATTCACCTTTCAAACAAAATAAACTAAATTAAAATCGGTTCATCCGTTCGGGAGCTACGATGCCACAGACACGTCAAACTTATAACACCCCGTCGTTTTTGCGTCGGGGGTTAAAAATAGATAAAAATCGGTTCAGCCGTTTAGGTCGACACCGCGACACGAGTATTTTATATATTTATGGCATAGGGATAAAAACATTCCAATAATAGTAATTTTAAAATTCTACGGTGGGTCTGCAATTCTGACTCTATACCATAACACAAGTGTAGTGAGGGGGAGGGGGCGCTAGATGGCGCTGTGTAAAGTGTAGAGTTACCTTGTACTTGTGGCCGCACGTGTGGCACACGTGTGTGTGCGTCGTCCGGGTGAGGTCGCGTCGGTGGGCGGTCGCGCGGTGCGACCTGAGCGACCCGCGCGACCTGAACGTCTGGGGGAAGATTGATGGAACTTACAGGATATATTGATTCATTGACAGTAACATAGGGTGTCTTTTTATCCCGATATTTCCACGGGATCGGGAGTTACGCGGGTAAATACGCGGAGCGCTGTTGGTCATGTATTTAAAAAAAATCGGTCCAGTAGTTTCGGAGCGTAAAAAAAACAATATTCCAATAAAATTTACAAAGTACTTAATTACAAAAAAATATTCATGAATATTAAATAATTAATTTAATTTAAAATTAGATAAAAATATCTAAATACTGATTTTTTTTTATTTCCCAGGATTTGGTAACAAGCAAGCCTTTAGCGAGTCATATTTTGAAAATTCCCCAAACTCTGGGTAAATTAGGTTTTTTTTTGCAGATTAATAATAACCCGGATCCCTCTATAGATGGCAGCACCATCTTTACATCAAGGAAAGTGAAAAATACTGACGAAATATGTTTAGACATGGCTGTATAGGTTCAGCAGTTAGCCTTCCCCGACCGGGTAAAATTAAAAAATAAACATTATCTAGACCAGAGACAATAGAGACTATAGAGTCCTCATACCTTGTGACAGCCGGGCTGCGTGCAGTGCACGTCGTGCTCGTGCCGGGCGTGCACGACGCGCGTGTGCTCGGCGAGGCGAGACGCGCGCGCGAACCGTCGCTCGCAGTACTCACACTCGTGACTGAAAGATTAATCAATAAATTGCAGGACAATTCATACAACGCCATCTTGCGTCCAAGCTAAGAAACTAGGCTTGTGTTATGGTAGCCAGACAACGGATTCAATAATTAAATTACTTTAAATAAATATATCGGTTTACGGACGATAATTTTACGTGATGACGTCATAAGAAAATATCTATGGTAACCATAGCAACGATAATACGTTGATCAATGACGTCAATAACGTGACCGACGTTGTTATGGTTACCTTGTCAATATAGTGACACATTTTTGTGGGTGCAGTACGGTGTTCATCGATTTATAAGACGTTACCACGTCAAAAATTTGAAAATTACTATACTTAATGATTAAATGAAAAAAAAAATGTAGATTTCCGGAAAATTATTAAAAAGAAAAACTAAAGTTGGTTATACATCCATGGGATTTTTTATGTACGAAAGTAAAGCGTGTGAAACCGCAGGACACGGTTATGGTATGTATCTAGACTCTACACTAAAATATAATAAAGAGAAAAGTTTTTTTTTGTTTGTAACTAAGTCCAAAACTACTGGACCGATTTGATGAAACTCGGTATGAGGATACATAGATTCAATGACAGTAACATAGGATACTGTTTATCCCGATATTCCCACGGGATCGAGACTTACGCGGGTGAAACTGCGGAGCGCTGCTAGTAACTTACATAATTTTCTCCGGATCGATATGTTTGAGATTATATTTCATATGTTGATAGTATGACAGATGATTCTTGAACGTCACGTCGCACTGAAACATATATATATATCAATATATTATTATATTGCAGGACATTGCATACAGCAACTTAAGTAATTAGACGGTTGCTATATCTGGTAGCAGTCGTGTCTATATAGTAGTAGTCATTAGGTCACGTTAGAAGGTTGTTGTGTCTAGTAGCAGTCGTTAGGTCAAGTTAGACGGTTGCTATATCTGGTAGCAGTCGTGTCTATATAGTAGTAGTCATTAGGTCACGTTAGAAGGTTGTTGTGTCTAGTAGCAGTCGTTAGGTCAAGTTAGACGGTTGCTATATCTGGTAGCAGTCGTGTCTATATAGTAGTAGTCATTAGGTCACGTTAGAAGGTTGTTGTGTCTAGTAGCAGTCGTTAGGTCAAGTTAAAAGGCTATTCGGTAGCAGTCGTAAAGTCAAATTTTAGGGTTGTTATTGATATGGTAGCAATCGTTAGGTCAAGTTATTGGGTTGTTATCGATATGGTAGCAGCCATTAGGTCAAATTAGACGGTTGTTATATCTGGTAGCAGTCGTAAGGCCAAAATTGCAATGTTGTTATTGATATGTTCGCAAACGTTAGGTCAAGTTTGGAGGCCTTACTCTTACAATATTTGAGCCAAAATAGACTATACTAGCTGCGCCCCGCGGTTTCACCCGCGTAAGTCCCGTTAGACCCGATCCCGTGGGAATAACTAAATAAAAAGTAGCCTTCCTCGATAATTGGATTATCAAAAACTGGATTAAATTTTTTTTTCAATTCGAACCAGTAGTTCCTGAGATTAGCGCGTTCGAACAAACAAACAAACTCTTCAGCTTTATAATATTAGTATTTTGTAGAATATAGAATGAGAACATTTACCTGATGACAATACAAATATTGGTTCCCTCCGTGCGTCAGTTCGTGTATTTCTAGAGCTTTCTTGAAGAGGAATTTCTTTTCACATTTAGGACATTCATATTCTTTTTCACCCCTATGTATACTGGAAAATACAAGAATTTAATTAAAATAAAAAAAAAACAACTTGAAAATATATTCTGCTTTGTTTTAAAAAAAAATACAGAGACATTTGACAGAATTGAAGCTAAGCAAACTAAGCTAAGAATATTCCATTAGTTACACAGATATCTGTGTTTTAATTGATTTTTAGTTTTTGTTCATGTTTTCATTGAATTTTTAAGAGGTATTAGATTATTTTTATCTTCATTAATTTGATTTCATTTTGACATACGTTTTATTCATTTCCATCCAATTATTATTTACATTTTCAATATTTTCCACTAATATAGATTTGTTCTTAACAATTTATGTTTTTTCTTAAATTATTATTTGAAAATATATATGAATAGCTAGCTTTAGTAGATTGGACTAAGGAATCACGTTGTCCCATACAAACTTTATCCCCTTTTTCACCCCCTGAAGGGTGTAATTTCGGAAAATCCTTATCGCAGGCCTACGTCACACAAAGAACGCACCCTCCAAGTTTCATGTCTCTACGATCAGCGGTTTAGGCTGTGCGTTGATCCGTCAGTCAGTCAGGACAAAGCGTTTATATGTATTGATAATAATTTGCTTACAATAAATGCGTCCTCAAAGTATCCTTGTCCCTGTAAGTCTTCCCGCAAATCTCGCAGGAGACCGGCTCCGAGTGACTGCGCATGTGGAGCTTCAGCTTACCTAACGTACTGAAACAATACATTATTAACGGCTTTGTTACATAAATGCTATCTTCGGTAGCAGTCGTTAGAGCAACAAACTTTATTAAATTGGTTTGGATTAGATGGCGCTACTGGAATGTGTATGGTAACAAAATATATTATCTTCGGTAGCAGTCGTTAGAACGTTGCAATTTCTGGTAGCAGTTGTAGGGTCAAGTCAGATGATTGCTATATCTCTGGTAGCAGTCGTAAGGTCAAATCATAGGGATACTTTCATTAATTAGCAGTCATTAGCTGAAGTTATATGGATGCTATCTCTGTTAGCAGTCGTTAGGTCAAGTCAGAAGCCTCCCCACTATACGAGAAGCAGTAATATACTCACGGTGCAGTGTGCGTGCAGTAACTGCACGTGTGTGTCGGCGCAGTACTGCCGTGCGTGCGGTGCGCGTGATCTGCGCAGACGGCGGCGCGCGACCAGAGACTCCCGCACGGGATACAACGCCATCTGTTGACATATTTAATAAATATTGCAAGACTCGCGCCATATTGCCTAAAGGTAAGCAACTAGGCTTGTGTTACGACAGCACAGATGTAGAGATACACAATCAGTGCACGGACTAAGGTGGTGCAGATTCACTGTCTTAGAGGGGCGATGGTTAAGCGGATTAACTGGCATAAAGTGCTTTTAAAATGATGTTATCACATGTGTTTATATCAAGTAAATTGGAAAAAATAGTTTGAAAGTTATTCTAATTTACCCAAAGTTTGGAATTGCTTTTTGTGTAACATTTTGGTGATACATACATGAGTACCTAAGATGGATTACAGAATTTAAAACACACTGTTTAAGGTTTAAAGAATTTATTCTCAAAAAGACAAGTACATGTCACTTAATAGAGAATACATAGCTTAACTTAAAAACTAAATAAACATCGCCGAATGCCTATTTAAGACAATGTGTGCAAGGTAATACAAGTATATATATATATCCTTATCTAAATTATATAATATTCTAAAAACTACCCTATCGTGTTCAGCTAACGATTTTAAGACGACCTGTGTATTTTTTTTCTGGATATCTTACAATTACTGATTTTTTTATGTCTACAGATTTATTATATGTATAGATTACGTGCCTAATATACCTAATAACTAATACTTATCCAATATGTATTCTGTTAATTGAGTCTTAAAAGTATCAAACGAAGTAACATTTTTTATATATGTGGGTAATTGATTATAACATTGCACTCCTTCGTAAGTTATATTTTTCTTTGCAAGTTTAGTACGTACAGTCGGTAACACAAGTAAGGTAGGCCGATGACGAAGGTTTCGTTTTATTAACTGAGATGTTTTAGTGAAAGTTATTGAGGTATGGATTTTTTTAGTTATAATTTTCCTGACCAGAATGCATGTGCTATAAACATATAATTGTTTTATGTTCATTAATTTTGTATCTTTGTAGATTTTAAATGTTGGTGTTAAATAGGGATAATTAAATATAATTTTGATGACTTTATTTTGCAATCTCTGTAGTTTTTCTAGTTTTGTTTTGGCAGCATTGCCCCAGATTTCAATTAGGTATAATAAATTAGATTTGACCAGGGAATTATAAATTGTGTAACGCAACTTTTGGGGTATGCATCGACTCATATTACAAAGTGAGCCAGTTAGTGATGATAGTTTGCTCATCGTGTGATCTATTTGTTGGTTCCACGTTAGAAAATTATCCATTCTCAATCCAAGGTACTTCTCACAGGATTTTTGCTCGATAGGGATGTTGTTAATAGTTAGTGTGTTGTGCGGTGGGATAACTTTATTTTTGGGCTTAAAAATGATGTAACAGGTTTTAGAAATATTTATCGTTAGAAGATTATATCGGAACCAATCGCACAGAATACTAAGATCTTCCTGAGCTTGCAAAATAATATCATTTATATTAACTCCAAAATAAAATAAACAAGTGTCGTCCGCATACAAACTTATATGACCGTGTAACCCTATTTGTGAAATTTGATTTATGTAGATTAAAAATAGGAGTGGTCCCAAAATGGACCCTTGAGGTACTCCACAAGTGACTGGCAACGCTTTACTCTCAGAATTGTCGATTTTTACTATCTGTAATCTATTTGTAAGATATGATTGAAGTACTTTGTGAGCACTACCCCTAATTCCAATAATCCCCAATTTTTCCAACAGCAGTTTATGACTCACGGTGTCAAAAGCTTTTTTTAAGTCAATAAACACTCCCAAAGCTAGATTCTTTTTATCTATATTATCTCTTATTTTTGTTACGAGATCGATGGTAGCAGTTGTAGTGTTACTTTTTGCTCGAAACCCGTACTGCCGATTCGAGATAAAGTTAATTGAATCAAGATAATTTACCAGCCGGTTATATAAAACTTTTTCAAAAATTTTTGATAGAACTGGCAGAACGGATATCGGGCGATAGTTTCCTGGATCAGTCTTGGATCCCGATTTATGGATCGGTGTAACCTTTGCGATTTTCATACTATCAGGAAATTGTCCATCGATTAGGAGTCTATTAAAGCATCGTGCTAAACTATTTGATATCAGAACACGTAAACATTTTATCGATTTTGTATTAATGCCATCTATACCACTACTAGAATTTGGGTCAAGTTCTTTTATTATTTTATCTATTTCATCAGAGCTACAGGGATGAAGTGTAGACAGTTCACCAGTGTTTTGGGCATGGATTGATCGAAAATTGTTGTTAGAGCTGTCGTGGTATTTTATGGGTATTTCGTTTGCTAAAACAAGACCTATAGTTGCAAAATAATTGTTAAATACGTTACAAATTTCATCAGTTTTAGTTACTGATATAGAATTTACATTAAGTTTGGAAGGAGCACAACTTTGTTTTATTTTATTATTTGATAGATAGTTGATAAGTGACCACGTTTCTTTAGGATTTTTCAGTGAATTATTAAATAGTTTATAGTAGTAGGAGTTCTTCGTATTTTGTATAAGTTTTCTTGTCTCTTCCCTCTTTCTCTTAAAGTCTTCTTTTAGCTGTTCATTTTCCGGATCTTTCTTGTGTCGGGTCCATAAATAGTTTCGCTGTCGTATTCCTGAGATAATGTCACTGTTAATCCAATCATCTTGCGGTTTATTTAGGGTTTTTGTTTTTGTAGCTTTGCTTTTCTCGATATATCTGATAAGTGTTTGTTCTAGTTCACAGTAGTTATTATGTATGTTTTCAAACCCCGATGTTTCAATAAAGGTGTATAGTTTTTTGTAATCTGTAGCTTCATAGGTAATTCTTCTTTTAGGAAGTGGTTTAAAATTGTTCATCTGTAAGTAAATTTGCTTATGATCTGTCATCGAAGAATTTATAATAGCGACGTTGAAGTGATTTTCTTTCAGGTTAGTACTGACATGATCCAATATTGATTTCTTTGTTTTGCCATCTCTTGTGCAGTATTTCTTACTGACTTTGTTCAGTAATCTATGGCCTGCTTCACTGATTGTTTGTTTGTATTTTTTTAAGTCATTATTTTTTGTTAGTAAGTCTATGTTAAAGTCTCCAAAAACGATCGCTCTCTTTTGCTGCTGTAATTGTGCTTCGTATACGTCAAGGAAATTTTGAAAATTGGTATATCCAGGATTATAAACAACACCAACACTAAGTCCAAATTTTTCTATATGTACCCATAAGTAATTGTTTCTATCTTGGTATGTTGAATGAATTTGGTGGTGTTTTAAGTCGTTGTGAATGTATGCTGACACTCCTCCTCCAGATGTATCAGTCCTGTGGTTGTAGTAATGAGTATAGTTATCTATCTGCAGTCGTAATGATTGATTTTCGTTTTCTATCCATGTTTCAGTTAGTAGAATTATGTGTACGGTTGTTGGTATTGATTTAAGAACACATTTAAGTTCATCTAGTCTGCCTTTCTTTTTAATACTCCGAGCGTTTAAATATAGAAATGATAATCGTGATTTACTAGTCTGGATTTGTTGGTAATCATCTACTAATTGATAGTTTATGGTAGGCGGCATTATCATTGTGGCATGGAGTTTTTTGAAATCGATTTTACAACAGTGGGTGTTCCATTGACATATTTTATTGTCAGTTCCTTTTCCCCATCATTTATACGCCGTGTGAGTTCATTTTTAACACTTAAGAAGTATTTTTGCTGAGCCGGAGTTTGATCCGAAAAGATTTTGATATTGTCCGGTAATTTATCTCTGTTTTGTAGAAGGGATATCACTAACTCTGGTCTATCGAAACATACTTTAATCCTTCTAGTCTTTTCCGGGTTATACCTCCCAATTCGGAACAACTTAGTTGGTTTTGGAGTATCTCGGCATACTGCAGTGATTATTTTTAGTACCTCAGATTCATCTCTGCTTATCCTCTCTTCGGTGCTAGTAGATGTTTGCTCAGGTACTCCAACTATGATGATGTTGTTTTCCCTCTTTTTACGCTCTTGAACCTCACGTATAATCTGTTCCTTTGCATACAACTGGGAATCTTGACTTGACGATGGATCTATCTTAAGAACTTTTATATCGGCTTCGAGTAGTTTTAATTTATTTTCACCCTCAGATATTTTTGTTACTAACTGAGTTAGTTGGATTTTCATGCCGCTTTGTTCCGATGTGGTTTGTTCATGTGACGCCCTCAACTCTGTTATTTCGCTTTTAACTTCATTGATACTTTCGCTCAACTTTTTCATTATCTGCGCATTCGACTCAATGTAACTCTCCAGCAATGAAGACATACGCGTAATGTCTGTTTTAATTGATTGGACCTCCGTCGCGCATCTACAGTCAGATTCAGGTTGTTTACGTTTCCCACCTCCACGGGCAACTTTTGTAGCGGGGAAGGGGGGGTCATCGCTGTCTAGTTTCGACAAGTCTGGTTGGGAGCCCCCACCGTAAACGGTTGTTGGTGGCGATCGCATCATTTTTTTTTTTTTATGTACGTAAGGAACTCAAAGTAACAGGAATACTTTTGTGGAGGACTGTACTACGCTCGAACGCAGGGTCAGTGTGCGAGTGGGTCAAAAAATAGCAACCGTGCTCTTCTCTCTTGTAGTAAGGTGGTTCACGTGTCCACTGCGTGTTAGTAGCCGTCGTAGTTTTTACGTTGCACTGTTTACTTAATTCGAGTCTTAAGTTCACACATTAGAGTTGTAAATTGAGGAAGCACTCACTAATATTTTTTAGTAAAAAATTTACACACGTCTACTCTCGACAAGGCCCGCGACGAATCCATGATATCTTAAAAGTATAATTTTAATACAAAATTCCTCACAAACAGTGCGCAAGAAGCGAGTGAAGTCGCTTGCAACGTTTAATAGGTGAACAAGTAACGATGCGCAAGCGCATATCTCACCTGACCCTGTGCCTCCTTTTATGTGCATAAAGTGACTTCTCATTCTTGAACCTTATCTTACAAACATTACACATTATGTCGCCCGCCTCCTGGAATATATTACAATTGTGATTCTATTAGACAGTAATAAACTCAAAGTAGAAAGTTTAATTTGCTTTATCTGGTAGCAGTCGTTAGGTCGAGTTTGAGGTTTCCTATATTTAACTGCAGTCGCAAGTTAGAAGGTAGCAGTCGTTAGGTCGAGTTAGAGGGTTGCTTTGCTATATATGGTAGCAGTCGCAAATTAGATGGTATCTTTGGAAGTTATTTTTGGAAGCAGTTGTTAGGTTAAATTAGAGGGTTGGAGGTAGCAGTCATTAGGTCAAGTTACAGAGTTGCTATTAGTGGTAGTAGTCGTTTGCTCAAACTAAGAGGGTTGTTCTTGAGATAGCAGTCGTAAAATCAAATTAAAGGGTCAATATCAATGGTAGCAGTCGTTAGATTAAATAAGAGGGTTGTTCTCGAGGTAGCAGTCATTAGGTCAAGTGACAGAGTTGCTATCAGTGGTAGCTGTCGTTTGCTCAAACAAGAGGGTCGTTTCCGAGATAGCAGTCGTAAGGTCAAATTAGAGGGTCGATATCAATGGTAGCAGTGGTTAGATTAAATAAGAGGGTTGCTCTCGAGGTAGCAGTCATTAGGTCAAGTCACAGAGTTGCTATCAATGGTAGCTGTCGTTTGCTCAAACAAGAGGGTCGTTTTCGAGATAGCAGTCGTTAGGTCAAATTAGAGGGTCGATATCAATGGTAGCAGTCGTTAGGTCAAGTGTAATTAAGAAAACTTATCATCAGACGTGATATTGCCGTTGGTGGGTGTAAAGTATTTAATATTTACCGGGTTGTGTTTGTTCATGTGAGCGTCAAGTTTAGCTCTATGGTTGAACCCGAGCGCGCAGTGTTCACAACGGTATTGTAGTTTACAATATATGTCACTCTTCAATGCTTCCACGCGTTCCGATAACACCTACAAATGTATCAATATATTCAATACTGGTCGCGCCTCGCGGGTTCACTTCGTAAACGAAATGTTCATGGATACTCAACTATTGTAGGATACTTTACACAGCGCCATCTAGCCCCCAAGCTAAGCTAGGCTTATGTTATGGTGCTCAGATATAAAACTTATTGTAATACTATTTTATTATAAATATATTATAATACTTATTTCTTAGTGAAAAATGCTGAAAAACATTAAAATTGCATCAGATTTTTTTTTGTAAAATCTTTACCCGAGCCAGGAATTGAACCTGTTCATTTTCTAAATATAGTGAATGTATCAATCGATAGTGTTGCTGAAAGACATAGTATGGCAAATCAAAGGAAATAGCTCTTATATGAATTGACACAATGGTCACCATGCCGGACTGACAAACACAGGGTTGCGGGTTCCATTCCACGTCTCAGACATATGCTTAGATATTTGTCTGTGGTCTGGTTGTTTCTATGTATTATAAGTATTTACAATCCTGTAATATTTATTTATTCAATATCTGTACTTAAATATTTGTTTGAGGCGGGAATCGAACCCGCAACTTTCTACGACACAGGCTGGTTTTTGCGTACATTAATCATTACAATCCTATATTATGATGATTTAAATATTTAATTAAAATGTTCCATACTTCGTCCCAACTTAGCACGACCATCTCGATCTGTCCCCTCTCAACATTCAACTGGTTCAGCTTCCTTTCAACCCGCGGGTTGTAAACTACGCGCGAACAATCTTCTTGCAGAGGTTTGGTTACTTTTCTCACACCTTTTTAGAAAATATTTTTAAATCACATAGTTACAAAAACAATGTAATATTTTTTAAATACGAGTAGGTAACCATGGTAACAAATAAAATAAAAATTACAAACACAGGAAAAAAAATATTTGGTCTTTTTTCAAGATGGTTCTGTCACATTTTGGAAATTCCCCAAACTCTGGGTAAATTATCTATACATATAATAAATCTGTAGACATCAAAAAATCTGTAATTGTAAGATATCCAGAAAAAAAATACACAGGTCGCCTTAAAATCGTTAGCTGAACACGATAGGGTAGTTTTTAGAATTTTTGTCTGTTTGTCTATTTGTCTATTTGTCTGTCTGTTTGTTTGTTTGAACCAGGTAATCTCATAAACTACAGAACAGATTTTAACAAGGTCCACACGAATATGTTCAGAATATATCAGAATAACATTTAGGGTATGTTTTAATTTAACTTTAATACAATAATTAAGATATTTGATAAAAAAACATTTATAAAATGTGAAATCGAAATATTTTTCCGTGGTAAAACGTAATCGAACGTCAGAAGGGAACAGCACCCTTACCACGGGTTTTTTACGTATTCGATTAAACATACTACATTGAGTATTTACTATGAAACTTCCTAAAAATCAACTTACTAGGTCCACCCGTCTCTGGGAATATCGGTAGTGACACACCGACAGACAAACGGACAAGAGAGTGATCGAAAAGGGTTTCTTTTTTTCGAGTTCTTCAAAAAGTCATGGTAGAGGTGCAGTACATGCCTCCGCTCAAGATGACAGCTGCCATAAAACCAAATAGTTTGCATTTAATACTACCTACGTGAAACTGAAAATGAGGTTAGTACAAAGAGGTACTACTACATAATATTACCGATCTCCTTTACCGAAGACCTCCGATGTTACACTTCTATCGCGCTTTTCTCCTGCTATAGTTTGAATGATGAGTTCAAGTAGCGGAAACCTTAGATAGTAAAAACAAAAAAAGAATTTTCCAAATCGCTCCAAGAGTTTACGAGTAATCAGCAAACATACATAAAAAAATATAGATATACGTGACGAATTGAGAACCTCCTCCTTTTTTGATGTCGGTTAAAAAATATACAGGTAGTTATTTGTAAAAAAAAACTGGGTATTTTGGTCAAGAATTAAGAAAATTGGAAAAGGGGTTCGGACATTCAGTATGGGAGCGTGGTTATGTTATGGGTTATGTAATGTTTTTTGCGCTGTGATTTTAGACCCGATAAATAAATAATGCCCAACGCTTTATAGGTTTTGTTTGATGGCATTATTTGTTATTTTCAATGGGTATGGGACTCAAAGTGAACCGCACACTTTTGAAAAATTATAGGTCATAATTTTTCTTTAAATATTCCATTTCCAAAACGTCTCGCTTTAGAAGTTGAATGTCCTTTTGTAGTTTGGCATAAAGGTTTTGGAATAATCGGTTTTGACATAAAAACCCTAGGCATAACATAATTTTACACAATTATTTTTGGCATAAAGTCGCCGCGCACTCTTAGAAATTCAAGGAACATGACGTTTCTTCAAAAACCCTGCATCCAAAACGCTTTAGAGGGTTGGTGTTTTTATTATTTGTTTTTTTTTTCGATGCCCTCTATCGAACTCTCTTCCTCTCCTCCTAGGAACGTGATGTGAAACGGGGTATTTGAAGGATCAAATACCCCGTTTCCGAGACGCTTTAGATGTTTGGTGTGAAAGCATTTTTTGTTCAACGTAATGCCTGCTCTCAATATGTAAGGATCTCAATGTGCATCGCGTTATTTTAAGTATTAGTATTTTTTCTGTCCAATGGCCTTTCTTTTTAATCATTAATATTATTATTTGAAAATAAAAACAATGTAAAATATTATTTGCACCAAAATAGATTATTATTTGCATGATGTTGGTGTTATAAATACTATAATAACCTCTTATATTATTAGTTGAAGAATATGAATCAAAGGTAGTTGATAATTATTTTTTCTTTGATTTACAAAATTCTAAAGATAACTAGGAAGACAAAGTATGTTGAAAGTTTTGTGCGAATAGAAATTGGACTTAGTTTTAGCTTATCATATTGTTGTGTATTATGTTTTATTTGTAAAAAAATAACAAAAATAGTACCTACATTGTTACCCAAGGTGTGAAAGTCACTCATTGAGTCCCGAGACAGAGTTTGGCGCCCGAGCGTAGCGAGGGCGCTAATAGTTCGAGGGACTAAATGAGTGACTTTCACACCTTGGGTAAACAAAACAAACCCGAGGTAATCACTGTGCTTTTCATTACGAATAAATATAAAATTATTCCTAATAACGAGAGTGAATGAGAGACTCCATACTACCTGATCCTCTTACAAGGTTGGGACCAAAGAGGTTATACATTATGTAGATTTTTTTGTTTTTGCTATTTATTTTCAACATGTTTTCAATTCTCAAATACGTCGGTACTTATCAAAGAGATTTTTATAAATTAGTTTATCCAACACTGAGTAATTACAGTTTTTGTAACACGGTTTGTCTAGAAAATGTTATTTACACAAAATACACAATCATAAACTTAACACAAAAACATAGTAAAATAACAAAAGATAATACTAATTAAAATCATTCAAAATGCAAGCATTTCCCGCCAGTATTTTTTTACTCAAGGAACGACACTGACCCTACGGTCGCATAAAGCCACATCTGCAACATCTTGACAGGGCGCCGGCAGAGGTGCAGCATGGTCATACGTCGCTTTGACCACTTTCATCTTTACATTTATTTTATTAAATAAGATATCTTCTTGAACTAAATATATCTACCTGAATTCGATTACTAAGAAAAAAACCTATTATGTACTAAACTCTGGCAGTATGGATGAGCCGTGCGAAGCCATAATTTGACATGTCATTTTTGATTGCGATTTTCCCTAGGGTTCAAAGTTTTTCTTTCTACACGCTCTTCAGGCATCTTTAGACCTACTTTCGGAGTATGAGTAAGTAAAGTGCCTTTGCCAAATCGATTAAAATATAGTTTAAAAACAATGTAACTACCTATTTTGTTTTTATAACTTACACCGAATGATAAATTGTATCTATGCAGAAAAATGCTAGATATTCTAAATAACCCAAAACCACATCGCGAACGAAGTCGCGGGCAACAGCTAGTCCCAATATAAAAATAATTAAAAAAAAAAACAATATTTTCAATTTTTTAATATTTTTCTGGGTAAGGTCCTGGTAACAAGGGTTTGTAAATAAGTTATTTAAATTCATATTTTAAAAGGAATAATATTGTTTGTTTTTATTTTTAAGAATGTGACGGCGGTCGGTTGATTATTGACGTTTGAATTAGAAAATTAACGGTCGGCTGAATCAGTTTTCTCGATTATTGGTAGTTAGTTGTTAAGTTGACTATAGACGAGGGGGCGGAGTCTCTTCTGTGACTCCGCCCCCTCGTCTAGGTGTGTGCGGAGTTGATGTGAGCGCTTGGGCGCACGGTGCGAGCTCGGTCCGTTTGAGAGCGAGGTAGCGCATACACGTACTCAGCGGAGCGTTCCGTCTATTAGTCGAAAGACTCCTTTTTGTCTACTTTTAGGTTTTTTATAGTTTGTGTCGTGTTATCCTTATATGTGATCGAATTAAATGTGATTTATACTTGCTACCAGTGTATCTGTTCTCCTAGCCCGTGACCTTCACGTCCACAGACTGCTACCATGACTGATAAGGGTGACCAACTGCCTTTAAATGTTTAACAAGTACATTCCTTACAATAATAAATAAAATCATTACATAAATACAAAAACAAAATACAAATAAAAAATTTACATAAACTAATTTTACATAATAAACTAACCAATAAATATTAAGGAGAACAAAAATAACAGATATGCCTGAACTAATCATAACGATAACTAATCTAATTTTACCTCTAGCGCCATCTAGTATTGATTTTGTACAACAATATGCACAACTAGCAGCGCTCCGCGGTTTCACCCGCGTAACTCCCGATCCCGTGGGAATACCGGGATAAAAAGTAGCCTTCCTTGATAAATGGACTATCTAATACAAAATTATTACATAATTTTTGAATTTGAACCAGTAGTTCCTGAGATTAGATTAGCATTCAAACAAACTCTTCAGCTTTATAATATTAGTATAGAAGTAGGTATATAAATGTAGATTCCTTACCTTCTTTGTTATTCTTCTTCTTCTTCTTCATTTTCTTCTTTTTAACATTAGAAAGAGGTTCATCATCAGAATCATGGAAATTATCCTCCATTTTCACATTTATTTCTAAATTTTCAGTCTAAAATAAATGAAAAATATAAGATATTTTACATAGCGCCATCTAGCCCAAAGTAAGGTAAGTGGGCTTGTGCTATGGTGACCAGATAAAAGTATCTTTCTGTTGTCTGACCACCATAACACTAGCTTGTAGTCGCTTAGCTAGGGGCGTGCAAAGTTATAAGAAAATTTGATTATCAATACTCACATCATCATTTTGAAAATCATCTTCTAAAAACAATTCCTCAACTCTATCTTCCATTTTAACAAAAACAGGTTCAATATAAACATTGTCTCTGGTGGCATTTTGTCTGTTCACATTGCTGGCAACACATGTATCTTTATCATTGGATATATCTTCATTTTTAAGAATATGAAATGATTCATTCGGATCATTGTTTATTATTGAATTATTTTTTATTGACAATTTTGATAAAGATTCTGGTTTTAAACCATTTTTCTGAAACAAATTATTAGATAGTTTTAAATTACTGTGGCTACTTTCCTTTGGATGGATGGCATATTATTAAAGGGTAAGGGAGAAATGATTAAAATCAAGACCTAGGTACCTAAGAAAACTTCAGTCACAATGTAAATAGTTAACACAATAAAAACTATAAATATGTTTTCAATAACTTTAGGTGAAATAAGATAAATTGAAAAGCCTCTAGATGTAAAATTTTATAAATGGCTATAACAATTTTCATGAAACACTCAGAGAACACTCGGCTTTCAGATAAAAAATACTGCATTAAAATCGGTTCAGTCGTGAAATAATGCGAATATGGCCCTTGAGTAATTTCTTTCGAATCCTTCGAATTAAAGATATGAATTGGTGGTTGTTGGAACTCAAAAATTCAATGTTTTACTCACCAGGTAGAATAGGAAGCAGTCGTGAGCAACTTTCACTTGTTTTTTGAAATTAACAATGCGAAGTAATGTCGCATTGCATTCAAAACATAAAAAAAACGATGGCTCTCCTAACAAATTCTGAAAGAAATTACAATTTTTCGGGTACAAATAGGTAGAAACTTACTAAGATTTTAGGATTATATTTTTACAATAAATACATGACATAAACATTTGGCTTCAATTATAATTGATAGAAATCATATTTAACTTTAATTAAAACTGAAAATAATTGCAGTAAACTTACATCTTCCCAAATTAAATCGCAATAAATGGCTCTCGATTCCCTGTTCTCTAAATTCGTTAATTTTCTATCAGAACTCAAGCAACCGGCACAAAAAGAATTAATATTAGTCGACATTGGAGTTAAACTCATGATTAATGTTCAAACCATTGAGTATTTGTATCTATTTATTAAATTAATTTTATAAAATCAGATAAAAACAAAGTAAACTATTTTCTTGTTTATATTTTTCAGATAAACATGGCGACGGGAATGTCATGTCAATTGGAATTGACGTTTAGTATACTATCTCACTCTAAGTTACTACAAAGAAAAGAGAAAGCAATAATAACTAAAGCTTTGCTTCTAATCTGGGTTTATCGAAACGTTTGCAGTTACCAAAGGTTTAATGCCTTCGCCAGACTTGTCCATACCGGCTTTTTCAAGTTAATATTTGACCGTGTGGAAAAACATTAAAACCAATTGTCACTTTATTCAAGACGTCAAAATCGAATTTTGAATATGACATTTTACTTCATTGTCCCGAAAAATGTTGATGGAAAGCAAATTAATTTGAAAAATTTAGCATTTTATAGAAGAAAAATGGCTAAAATAGCTTTCCCTAAGATAGATGGCTACGTGGTGACTGAGAAAATAGGTTCGGGCAGTTATTCCACCGTCTACAAAGCTTATAACAAGGTAAATAAATGTATATTACTATGTAAACAAAAGATTACAAAACTTTATCCTCACCTACACTTTTGTAAATTATATAAATTAAGATAAACGCCTCTCGGAGATTCCTAAACCCGTGAGAATTTATCAAAAATCACGTGTTAATGCTCATAACGACGGATAAGGAATTCCAATTCAAAATTTACCCTGTTTTAAAATCCTAGGATATTTCTATCACTCATTCATTTTCTTTCTTCCCTCTGCTTGTTCCGTTTAATTATTTTGAACTAAAGAAACAATTTAAGACTAAGTGCAACTATACGTTTGAAATTAGCTTTAAATCACATTTTTTTTATTTAAACAATAAAATTAAATCGCAGCACGTCTGCAACAGCTATGATTCCTACTCCCCTTATACAGCTACTACTATAGTAGCTGTATAAGGGACGCAGCTGCAGTGGAGTTTGTGAAATAAATCATATGTCATGTTAATATTATTCTAAAACAGATGTAGTTAATCCTATCTCTTTGTTCAAAGATGAACACAAGAGCTTTCTTAACCTATTTAACCTTCTAAGAAAGAGGTAAAGAATAGCTACATGACAATATTGCCATCTCCATTTTTTCGTCATACAACCAGGCAGACAGATGTGCGGCACCGATTCATGGTGGACATACCAGACGTCCACACTTCACGTTTTGCTTCGTCATACCTTATTCATACAGCAAGGGAATGGAATCAGTTGCCTGCGTCTGTCTTTCCTGACGTGTACAATTTGTGTGTCTTCAAGTTGCAACTGTATCGGTATCTTCCAGGAAAAAGTGCTACATCGCTGCATCACCACCTATCAAATGCTAACCCATCAGTGTAAAAAAAATGGTTGTCTGTAAAGTCGGTTTATAGACGAGAATTTTACGTGATAATGTCATAAAAACTCTTTTGTATCTTTGACTTCAATACATTGCCAGAATTACTTGTCAATAATGTTTCTATGTAACACATGCTCGCACTTTTTTGTGAATGCCGGTGTATAATTCAATTTATAAGACTTTATCATGTTAAAAACAAAACATGATAATAATGTTACATCCATTATATTTGGTTCTAGCAAACCCTACTTCTAGTTAACCCCCTACTCAAACTCTTACTTTCATGTTTATAATTTCAGATTGGTGCTAAAATGACAGTAGCAATCAAATGCGTAGACAAATCAAGTATAAAGAACTCGGGCTCAGCGGTAGACAACCTCATCACGGAGATCAGACTCCTCAAGTCTCTCAGACATCCACATATCGTACAGATGCATAACTTCACATGGGATGATAAGTAAGTAGCCTTTGAATTCTTTATTCATTTGAGATCATTCTCAAAAGATTTATGGGTCAGATCCACCATGGATCAACTGAGATTTTTCTATCTTAGTCGATTTATCACTAGATCCATTGTGAATCAACTGGGATTTTCTTTCTTAGTTGATTTATCACCAGATCCATCATGGATCAACTGGGATTTTCTTTCTTAGTTGATTTATCACCAGATCCATCATGGATCAACTGGGATTTTCTTTCTTAGTTGATTTATCACCAGATCCATCATGGATCAACTGGGATTTTCTTTCTTAGTTGATTTATCACCAGATCCATCATGGATCAACTGGGATTTTCTTTCTTAGTTGATTTATCACCAGATCCATCATGGATCAACTGGGATTTTCTTTCTTAGTTGATTTATCACCAGATCCATCATGGATCAACTGAGATTTTTCTATCTTAGTCGATTTATCACTAGATCCATTGTGAATCAACTGGGATTTTCTTTCTTAGTTGATTTATCACCAGATCCATCATGGATCAACTGGGATTTTCTTTCTTAGTTGATTTATCACCAGATCCATCATGGATCAACTGGGATTTTCTTTCTTAGTTGATTTATCACCAGATCCATCATGGATCAACTGGGATTTTTCTTTCTTAGTCGATTTAACACTAGATCCATCATGGATCAACTGGGATTTTCTTTCTTAGTTGATTTATCACCAGATCCATCATGGATCAACTGGGATTTTCTTTCTTAGTTGATTTATCACCAGATCCATCTGGATCAACTGGGATTTTTCTTTCTTAATTGATTTATCACCAGATCCATCATGGATCTTACATCACTTTGAAGCATCTTAAAAAATATATTAAGATGAGTTCTCTTTCTTTTCTTATAATGATGTTTTTCTTTTATTTTCTTGTTTGTCTTTTTCTTCTCTAAATAGGTTTAGTAGGTTTATTTGAGATGAAACACATTGTCTCAGATAAAGTAGGTATGTAACCTATCTAAGTAAATGTTTCCACATGTTTCAGAAACATATACATAATAATGGAATATTGCTGCGGAGGTGACCTCTCTAGATATATAAAGAAATATGGCAGAGTGCCCGAGAAAGATGTAAGTTACAATTGCTCTTCGTTTATGAAAAACTAGCAGCGCTCCGCGGTCACTCTTGAACTCGCGATCTTGTGGGAATATCGGGGTAAGAAGTATACCAAGAGTCATCTAAATCGGTCCAGTAGTTTCGGAGCCTATTCACTGCAAAAAAAAACAATCAAATCATAATATATTTGACCTCCGGGCCCGTCAGAAGGTTGCAATATTTATTATTATTTCTATTGACTGTGTACCAATTTATTGGCACCCATATTTAAATAATGCCAATAATTAGTTGAAGGCAGTATGCCAATAACTGGATAAGTAAAGTTTCACAATAACGGTATGCAATAGTTTGTTCCAGGTGTTGTATTTCCTTCAGCAACTCGCGTCTGCGCTCAAGTTCTTGAGAGAAAAAGGTAACTTTGTGTACACCACCCAGATATCCGTCACCAATCCAATTTCGAACTAAATTGTTTGAATTTAATTCAGTTTTTGTAATGTCAGTAACTTAAATTCATAAAAAGTAGAGCATTTTTTTGCATATTTTTTTCTGTAATGTTTATTTATTTATTTTATTTTATTCCTAAAATAACGAACACTACAGTAGCTTCTTAGTTGATAACGTAGCTTAGCTGTAAATATACCGTTATCATTTTTTTTATTAATGTTATGTTTTTATGGATGATGTTTATTTTTCTTTTTAATAATAAATTGTTTGTGTAGGCGTAGTCCACATGGACCTCAAACCACACAACCTGTTGTTACACAAAGATTCCGACTTGAGCTACGTACTTAAACTTGCTGATTTCGGGTGAGTATATTCATAAACCTACTTTGAAGTATTCTAAGTTAATCGGTCACCATAACACAAGCTTAGTTTGCATAATTGTGCATTAAAAAATTGGTCATTTTAAGATCGATCGAAATAATATACTTGAACCACGGTAATCCGAATAGTTCATCCTAGGTGTGCAAAAACAAATCAAGTTTTTATTTACGTCAAATGAATCATGGATAAGAGAAATATACAGAGATTTTGAGTACGGAAGCGTTAGACTTTAATACCATCAAATAAATAGGAGTAAGAGTAGAGAGTTTTCAATATGAATCATCTTGTTTCTGTTTTTATGTACCTATAGTTTCGCAGCGCATATGTTAGAAGGTGGTCGCGGAGTGCGCGGCTCCCCGCTGTACATGGCGCCGGAGGTGTTGACAGGGGAGTATGGACCCGCTGTCGATTTGTGGAGTGTAGGTACGTTTACACACACACCCCCAAACATAATTATACAAACATTTTGACACTATTTGACATCATTTTTGATCGAATTCAAGGAAGCTGCCGGAAATAAGAAAGTTTTTTTTTGTTTAGCTAAATAGATCGTGGGTGTATTTTGATTGTGCTTGTGTTCGTTTCAGGTGTAATAATGTACGAATGTCTATTCGGCCGCGCGCCGTACTCCTCTAATACATTCAAGGAATTAGTCGATAAGATTGAGAAACGAGCTCCCATTGAGGTACGTATCTATAAATATAAAATTCAAAATTCTGACCGCGACTAACTGCTACATTCGCAAATAAAGGATTTTAGTAAAATCAAACCCTACGCGGGTGAAAATGCGCGTCAAACAGCTCAAAAAGTCCTCTTAAACAGTAGTCACCCCCCGGTTCCAGGTCCCGCCTCACTCGTCGATATCCCCCGGATGTCGTCACCTCCTGCATCGTCTGCTCCAACACGACCCCAAGGAGAGGATATCGTACGAGGAGTTCTTTAACGATCCCTATTTGGACCTAGAACATATGCCGTCCAAGGAAAACTATGAAAAGGTACATTTCAGACTGTATGTGGCCTTTATGTAATGCAATATATAATCTATCTATCAAATTTAAAAAAAATATGATCATGTTCATTTGAAAAACAGATTTTTTTAATCTGAAAAATAAGTAATATAAGGTCAATGACATCTTCGTAAGCAACAGCTGATTTCTGAATAAACATAATTATCGATGTTAGTTGTCTCCATACATACGCGTTGACTAAGCTGAGAGGGTATTGTTGTGGTATAGGTGCTGGACATAGTGTACACCATCTCATACATGTCCTAGGTACTACAGCACCCTGCAATAGCAAGAGCTAAAGTTGTTGTCGCTGTATACATCATCTATACATATAAAATGCTTTGTCCTGAACTACTGACTGACTGACTGACGGATCAACGCACAGCCTAAACTGCTGATCGTAGAGACTTGAAACTTGGAGGGTGTGTTCTTTGTGTGACGTAGGCGTCCGATAAGAAAGGATTTTCCGAAATTCTACCCCTTAGGGGGTGAAAAGGGGGGGCAAAATTTGTATGTGACAACGTGATTCCTTGGTCCATTTTCGACTTTACGCGGACGAAGTCGCGGGAAAAGCTAGTTGCGTGTAAAGGTTGTTATTATAATTCAGGCAGTACAATACATCCACACAGCGGTGGAGCTGGACTGCTCCGGGAGCCTCGGGCCGGCGCTCTCGCACTACACGGCGGCGCTGGCGCTGCTCGTGCCGCGCGCCGCGAGGGAGAGGGACGCGGTCAGGAAGGCGGCGCTCACGCATAAACTGCAAAGGTAAACTTTGTATGAGTGGAATTTACATCTCGAAAATCGATGTGATTTAAAACCGCGGCCCTGGTATGAACATAGGATGTTAACTTAATCGTTAACTAAAAGCGTTATGTGCGGTCGGCTGCATAATTGCAGACCCACCGTAGAGCTCCAAAACGGCTGTTATAGGAATGTTTTCAACACAAGCAAGATTTTAAGCACTTGCTATAGTTAAAGTTTAAAGTCTTCTAACTCATCAATTTATCAAACAAAAATTATAAGAATGAAAACATGCCAATAATAGTAATTTTAGAACTCTACCGGGGGCTGCAATTATGCAGCCGACTGTACCTCACAACACATAGCATTATTATGTAAGGAGTAAACTACATCGTCTGTCGGTCGTAAATAGTATTTTAATAAGATTTTATTTTATTTAAATTCTATTTGTTATGTATATATAGTAGCTCTGGAACATAGGTATATTTTTCCTTGAAGTGAAACAATGTTTTGTCTGAAAGGTACATGGAAAGAGCTGAAGAAATAAAACGAATATTAAAAGGCGAAACGCAACCGAATATTGAAAACAAAACTAGTCGTAATGGTAAGTTTTCATACTAAAGATTAAATGTATTCTCAAACCAAGTTTCATACAACTTTAAGATCCCAATTGCTGACTTCACACAATGCCAATAATTGGGTAGATGACCGTTATTGTGACTTTACGAAATGCCAATAATTAGGTAAAGGCCCGTTAACCACAAAATTATATTCTTAAAAACACGAATATTTTATAGTTGGAACATGATAATTTAGCTCCAAAATAAGTTAAAGTAAAATAAATATTAAAGCTTTTACTTGCTTTACCTTGCGTACTTTTTTAAGCTATTGCTTAGCTTTTATCGC
Organism: Idaea straminata; assembly: GCA_951213275.1. Classification (NCBI taxonomy): domain Eukaryota; kingdom Metazoa; phylum Arthropoda; class Insecta; order Lepidoptera; family Geometridae; genus Idaea; species Idaea straminata. Next base: position 8,737,508 of record OX577872.1, read on the forward strand.
GGGCTTTGAGCGCAGCGACTTCCACGAATCAAAAAATTCCGTAACGAAAATAAAACCTAACACCCCCCACTCCGCCTACCATGTAGCTCGGCCGAGCGTTTGCTTAACGTGTATGTACATAAAAAAGAGCAAAAACAAAAATTGTTTTTAAAAGTAAGTTTCAGGGGTCTTCTCTACTTATGGGATTTTATAATAACCTACACTAAAAGACAGGGATAATCGTCGGTTTGCTGCTCACATACTTTACGATTAAACGTTATTGTAAAGGGCCTCTAGGTGTTGGCTTCGGCTCCGATAGCCCCATGATTATAGGACACATCTACACTAATATCTATATATATAAAAATGAATTGCTGTTCGTTAGTCTCACTAAAACTCGAGAACGGCTGAACGGATTTATCTTATCTTAGTCTTGAAATGTTCGTGGAGGTCTAGGGAAGGTTTAAAAGGCGAGAAAAAATCGAATAACCGATATTCCCACGGGATCGGGACTTACGCGGGTGAAAACGCGGGGCGCAGCTAGTTATAAAAATAAAACAATCTTTTTGTTTATAACGAAAAGGCTTAGAAATTACTGGACCGATTTTGATAAAACTTGTCATGATACATTGATTCATTGACAGTAACATAGGGTACTTGTTATCCCGATATTCCCACGGGAACTAACGCGGGTGAGACCGCAGATCGCAGCAACTAAACAGGTGACGTGTTGTGTCCAGAAGGTCGAGTCGCGCCACCAACAGCAGTACCACACACTGAACAAAAGGAAGATGTCGGGAAAGTCGAGCAACCTGTTGAGGATCAAAATATTGAGGTGAATATACATTCGTGACACACAGCGCCATCTAGCCCCAAACTAAGCAACTACGCTTATAATATGGGATTGAATACTATTATTTTCTAGGTATATTCTTTTCTATCGTAAATAATATACATAGAGAAACAGACCAGAAAAATATTTGTTTGAGGTGGGAATTAAACCCACACCCCCTTAGTCCAAAACGAGGTTTAAGGATAGTCCGAGATGTGGATTTAAACCTTAGGTTTAGATGCAGATTTACTCGTGAACTATAGTCTAAACACTCTCCCTATATAATCCATATGGATAGTGTTTAGACTATGGTTCACGAGTAAATCTGTTCAGTTTAAATCAACGTCTCGGACTATCCTTAAACCTTGTTTTGGACTAAGGGGGACAACGTTTTGCGTCACAGGCGCGGGTTGTTCACTGTTCGCTCGCCCCGTTCCGTGCCGTTAATAATATGTTATTTCACATTCTATATTATTTTGAAATGTATTCAGACCGGATATTTAGTATGGGAGCTTGGCATACTTATTTTTGTCGCTCTGCATTTTGAAACCGATGCCAATCGATAGAAGGCATAACGACGAGCAAATTAGCCCTTAACACCGGACCTCTGAAACGTCTCGTAATCAGGATATTTAAAGAAACTTGATGCGTTCTTGTTTCAACAAATATCCCATTTCCAAAACGCTTGTTTTTAACCTAAATAGTAATTGATTAGGTGAATAATTATGTAACAATTATATTTTAGAGTGCAGACCAAAGTACAAGCAACGCGGTGAGTTCGAAGTCAAGGTTCGGCTTCAGACGATTGTTCAGTCGAACCTCCATACCTCTGCTAGATACCAAGGACGGTTACGTATGTATCTATTTAGATCCCGATCCCGTGGGGTTTTTAAAATGTCTTTATTGACAATAAAATATATTTAATTCAAACAATACTTAAACTAAAGCTACATAGAATCGAACATTACTTTATCAGACATACAACGCCTATAACTTACATATATCCTTTCTTATTATTTCAATTATCTATAAACATAAAATACATATCCTGACTGATTGACTAATATAGATAGCGGATGGAAGCCGGTTCCTCTTTTATAAAATTTCATATAAACCAGTTTAGCCGTTTGTTTATTTTCGAATGAACAAAGAGATATGCAATGAGAAAATAAACCGGTCTGTCACGATGACCAATTCGCCATTTTGTGTTGATAAGAACCGCCATTTTGATGACCCATTAGTGTGTTCGCTGTTTGTGTAGGTATAGTCCTTTTCGTAAGGGTTTCTTAGGATTTTGGTTATAAATGAGATCTCTATGTCTATTTGTCTATGGTCAGTGCTATTGCTGTTTTTTTTCTTCGGTCATAAACCTGTGCACTTGCACGCCAATGTCCAGTCTTTAAGCTGTTCTTGTCATCTGAAAGCTGAATGATCCATGAGAGTCCGTAGCTGTATTTTATAAATGTCTGTTCAAGTGTTGAAAAAGTTATTAGCATTTTTCATTGTTTTTTTTTATCCTAAAAAAGGAGAGATTCTGAATTCATCGCTTACATGTTTTTACAAGTCACTTTTTTCTTTTACAGTCAGAAGATAAAGAAAAAGATAAACCCGATTTGGAATCGAACGAGACGTGCCGGATATCGTAAAACTCTTGCCTTTCGAACTAGTTATTGAATTTATTAATCTTTAAGTTTTATTTAATTTTGTTGTCAAAATGAAAAAACAAAAATTATAAGTTGTAATTTTATCTGTTGTATGTGCTTTCGAATTTTATGTAAAGTTGTTTTTATAAGCGTAAAAGAGAGTTAATTTTGTATAATTTAATGCATAATAAAAATAAATGTGATTTTTTATTTAGGAACAATAAATACTATTTTTTATTTTATTTAAGTACCTACACCATTTTATTTTAAAAAAACTATTGACCAATTTATTGGTTTGTCATTAATCTTTGTGCCAATAATTGGTTCCCAAATAAATGGTAAATGATCATAAAACAATGCCACAGTATAGAAATATTATAACAGTAGGTACTGAGCTCGTAGATCCTGTAGTTGTCAGAGATAAACGCAAACTCGTCATAAACGCGACTCGTCATAAACGCGACTCGTCATTTTCGCAACTCGTCACAAACGCGACTCTTTCGTATTCTGAAATTCCCCCGGAGTCGGGACTTAGTGGGTGAAACCGCGGGGCGCAGCTAGTGCTAAAATAAATACAAATATTTTTGGGAAATTATTATATTTATAAAGTATAAAATAAAATCATAAATTACATAAATCAACGATCCACTGTGGATTGGAATTAGATTGGCTGGCACCAAGGGTATCATGGTACAAATTCTTGTCCTGTCCAAGATATTTTCTACTAATCTTTGTTATTATTATAATGCTTAAGGTTCGTGTGACGAATTGCAAAAATGACCAGTTGCAAAAATGACGAGATGCGAAAATGACGAGTCGCGTTTATGACGAGTTGCGTTAGTATGACGAGTTTGCGTTTATGACGACCTACTACTAATCCGATGATTTTTTACATGGGCATTTAGAACTAAGTAAGTATATCTTTATTCTTTAACTATATTGAATTGTTCTCTATCAGCAATTAATTTTTATAAAATAAACATGTTCTATTCTAGACTAGGATACTGGCCTTTTCTAAAAATTGTAATGATGCAGTTTTGAATTTCGTCAAAATCGGGCGCGCAACTTTTCACCATGTTTCGCTATCTCTTATAGTTTATGAAATGGCTCTGAAAGCCCATTTAAATAATCATCCTGTAGGTTAGGTAATATAAAACTTTAATTTTTCTGTGATTTTAATAATTCACAGTTACCATAACTGTTTATTCTTCTACTTTGTTCAACAAATTGAACAAAGCATTGCATTCTTTCCTATTTATACAACGCCACAGAAATGAACCACTTTTCACTTTTTCTAGAGAATTTTTGTGTCCGTCGTATAACAAACATACTTACTCTTTTTTTTTAATAAAAATTAATTGGCTATGCTTTAATTAATGTTTAATTCCATTCATTTTCATTTACAATTACGGTACTAATTCGTTTTGAAAAATAGGCTTATTGGTATCAATTATTGTGAGATTAAGTCGTCCCGATATCAGACATTGGGATTAAGTTCTTATGGACCGGAAGCACTTCGCTGCTCGTCCGTCTGTCTGTCACCAGGCTGTTTTCAATTGTACCTTGGTACGAACATGGATTTCTATGCTTGAACCTTCATCACCACCCTTCACTACCTGCTCTCAGAAATGGTCGAAGTCTCAGAACATGGCGGAAAGCAAATGAAAACCCATAGAAATCATAAGTGCCGAAACCTTTCATTGATGACAACGTGACAACCTGTTCAGCCAAGTGCACAGACATATTTTCGGTCTGCGACCGAAGAAAGAAGAAAAGCTATTGTATCGTGCAAGCTTCGTACAGTCGTACTATATACATACACGTTAAGCAAACGCTCGGTTGAGCTACATGGTAGGCGGAGTAGGGGGTGTTAGATTTTATTTTCGTTACGGAATTTCTTGATTCGGTCGCCCCACTCAAAGCCCGCGATAGAAGCTATGCAATAGCTTAAAAGAAGAAAAAAACCTGTTCAGCGTAATAAGGAGGTCAGTGACTTCACCCCTAGAACTCCTTACAGAACATCGGACCAAAATGTCTTGAAGATACTCGTACCTACTTTTACTCTGTGACGAAATATGTCAAATTAAGAAAAATATGTCAAAATCTAGATGAGAAGAATATTTCGATGTTTATTGTAAAATAAATAATTTATACACAATCATGGTTTGATAGTAAAATCTATATGAAAGTGAGGTTGTCGGTCCGTGTAACGTATTATGTCGGGTCGTGATTCCTGCAGTTCAAGTAAACCTCCATGTTTGACTCCGATATCTAGTAGACTGTTCAAGTCGGTACGTAACAAAACAACACAAGGTATTGTCCCACTCTCTCCCTCAATTGGGGATAGTGGGAATCTTAAATATTGCAGGACATTCCACACATCGCCATCCAGCCCCAAGCTAAATAACTACACTTCTGTTATGGGTGCTAGACAACTCATATACTACTTATACTTACTTTTCTTTTGTAAATATATAAACTTATAATACATAGAAACAACCAGACCACAGACAAATATCTAAGCATAAATACATGTCAGAGGCGGGAATCGAACAGCATGGTGACCATTGTGCCAACTGGGTCGTCTATAAGTACCTATAATTTATAGCTGTGCCCCGCGGAGGTCCCGCTTTAATCCATGATATTCAGGAGGCTGTAAATACTTGAGGCATGTAGGTATTAGATGGAGTTAAATAATAATAATAATAATAAGCCCGCAGGGCACCTTGAGGCGAGGTGTCGGGGAGTAGCGACCCCGCGGTTCCCGAGTGCTCCAGGGGGAAGCAACCGTTCCTCATCTCCGGCTGGCCTTAGTTGGCTGATCGGAGTGAAAAATGACGAGGAAGCGGTCCCCCGCCTCTGGCTTGCCTTCACCGGCCGTCCAGAGTGGAGTCGCAAGAATACGTTCGAAAGATATATGCCGCACGTCAGTGGTGAGTGGGCCAGGTAGGCTGGACCCTCAGGGAGCCCGTGACCTGAGTTTAAAACCCAGTGCGGCATCACTATCTTTAAGCCACTCTCGTCCCTGTTGCCCCCTTGCTGTAATTTACTCAGCTGATTAGGGTGGCCCAGTTTGAGAGTTGGCGAGTCTCCACCTGCCACTTTTACATGTTTGTTGAACATTGTTACGGCAGGTGCCATAGTACCCATAGTCTCCCAGTATCCAGTCCACTACCATCCCATCACAATAACCCAAGTAGTAGTTTTCTCCTGTAGTTTATCAATAGTTCTATTCAAACCGGAGATTGTCCTTAGCTGCACTTTATAGTGCAGACAGGGATAATCGCCGGTTTGATGTCCACATCATACTTTGCCATTAAACTTGTTATTGTAAAGGGCCTCTACGTGTTGGCTTCGGCCCCACGCATGCCTTCCAAAGGTCCGGGACTCCATAGTCCCGTGATATAGGACATATAACAAACAAATAATAATAATAATAATAAGTTTTTATTTCAGTAACTAAGAGGAATACATTTTATATAATTAGGTTGGAGACTTTCTTTTAAGCGAATAACGCTTGTGTCAGAAAGCATCACTCTTCCAATATCATTATTATAATTTGATTAGTTAAAGACTAGGTATGTCCACCACCTATACCACCCCCTTAGCTTAGTCGACCGTTTTCAGAGTAGGTATAGAACACCACGGTGATTTTCACATTAAATATTTTTTTTGTGTGGTAAATCGATTGATACAAAAATATAGATGATTTTTTTTTAAAGTTCATATCCGGGCTAGAGTAAGTTTCCAAAAATAATCGAATCATGCCCATTTCGTTTGTCAAAATAGAGCACGCGACTCCTTTCAGCATTTTTCGCTACCTCATAGATATAGTCTAGGATCTGAACGCCCGTTTAAAAAAGGCAAAAAAGCCTTTATATCTCGATCATGGAACTGAAAATCACCTCGATAGATTCAGATAAATATTTGAATAGATGAATAAATGTTTATAAGTATATTTCCGGAACTACTAAACAGATTTTGGCCATTATTTCATTAATAATACTTTAACTGTTTAAATATAAAGCTATTCAATAATTGACAATGATACTTAACGGTTATTATAAAAACGGCACTTTTATTTAAATTTGGGATAGTTTCAAAAACTAATAAAGGTTGTAATCATTGGAAAATCATGATTTAAAAGCATGTTTCACAAATAATAAATTTCAATTTCTGTCATTTTCAAGGCAAACTAAAAAATATATTTGGCGGTAATCATTTCGCGGGCTTCGAAGGTCGCGGTACTTCTTTTTTTCTTTTTGCGTTTTGTTGCGTCCAAGGAATCAACTAAATGTCAAAAAGCTTCCTTGAAAAGGCTACATTGGTTCCTTTATTCGCTTTGTGATAGATTCGTTTTAAGGCAGAATCGCTTTATGACAGATTCGCTTTACGGCAGAAATTGTACAATTAAATTAAGTACACTAAACAGTGCCTAAGAAAAAAAGGTACCTATGGGTTAAAACATTTCTCTTTTTGAATTTTTTGTGCAAGGTTTTATCTGGTTAGTCATGTTTTTATTTAAATTTACGATCAGAACATAATATCTGACTTGTATCTGATATAATGACATCAAAAATGCAGACCCACCTACCTAACTCTTAATTACCATAAAATCAAGCCTGTGAACGATGTGTATTTTGTTTAGAAAGTGTCTTGAAGTTTTCGATCGACTCTTTTAAATTGACTTGAATTGACCTATAGACAACTTCCATGATCACATATTGCTAAGATTGCGATGCATTTTTGGACCGAAGTTCTTTATATTATTTGACTTTGAGTACCTACCAGATTCTGTAAATCTTGAAATATTACGGGTTTTCTGTGTAGTTTTTGGTGTACACTTTATGTAATTTGTTACAGACATCCAGAGATTCTTCATTGTGTTGTAATTCGCCAAGAAGGACCTCGGTAAGAGCAACTGCATGGACTCATGTGGTTCAAAGTGCGGGGCACGGCTAGTAATCTATATATAAATTGTTACAGGCTCCAGCGTGTTGTCTGCCGGGAAGAATAACATCGGTAAGAGCAACTGCATGGACTTACCGGTCGAAACCTCAGGGCGCACCTAGTAATCAAATATGTAAATTGTTACAGGCATCCAAAGTCGCTATACCTCGAAGTCAGTCGGTAAAAAGACCATCGGTAAGAGCAACTGCATATGGACTTATGTGATTGAAACCGTGAGCCACAGACAGTAACATATATAAATTGTTACAGGCACCCAGAGAGGTTCCAGTGCGAAGCAAGTCGGTAAGAGCAACTACATGGACTTATCCGTTTAAAAAAAATAAATAAATAAAACCACGGGCACAGCTAATATAATAATATATAAATTATTGTTACAGGCACCCAGAGAGGCTCCAACGCCAAGTAAGCCGGTAAGAGCAACTACATGGACTTATGCGGTTGAAACCGCAGATCACAGCTAGTAATATAATATAAATTGTTACAGATACCCAGACAGACTCCAGCGCCAAGTAAGCCGGTAAGAGCAGCTCCATATACTTATACGGTTAAACCACGAGGCACAGATAGAAATATAAGTATGTCAATTATTGTTATAGGCACCCAGAGAAGCTCCAGCGTCAAGTAAGTCGGTAAGAGTAACTACATGGACTTATGACCGGTTTACATTATTCCAGTCCAGTAATCCAGTAGCGCTGAACTGGAATTAACTGGACTGGAGATATCGTCTACATGATGCCAGTCATTTAAAAGCTTTCGAATCGTGTTTCCTGTAAAATTATTCTGTTAGCACTGTAATGTCACTGGATTGGCCGTCTACATGATTCCATTTGCGCTGGAATGATCGTGCTGGATTCAAAAGTAGACCGCCAATCCAGTTACTGGACTGGATTGCTTATTGGATCCAATGCATTCCAGTGTGGGTTTACGTTATTCCAGTAGCAATCAATCCAGCGCTGAATTGGATCGCTGGACTGGAATAATATAAACCGGCTATTATGCGATTGATACCGAGGGGCACAGCAATAAATATATATATAAATTGTTACAGGTACCGAAACCGGCTCCAGCGCCAAGTAAGCCGGTAAGAGCAGCTCTATAGACTTATGCGGTTAAACCATGAGGCACAGATAGTAACATTTATATAAATTGTTACAGGCACCCAGAGAAACTCCAGCGAGAAGTAAGTCGGTAAGAGCAATTGTAATTGTATATAGACTTATACCTACGATTAAAATCACGGGGCACAGCAAGTAATATACATATATTGTTACAGGCACCCAAACAGGCTCCAGCGCCAAGTAAGCCGGTAAGAGCAACTGTATGGACTTATACGATTCTAACCGCAGGGCACAGCTAGTAATATAATAATAATATACATATAAATGATTACAGGCACCCAAACAGGCTCCAGCACCAAGTAAACCGGTAAGAGCAGCTCTATAGACTTATGCGGTTAAACCATGAGGCACAGATAGTAACATTATATTTTATTAATTGTTACAGTCACCTAGAGAGGTTCCAGCGCGAAGTAAGTCGGTAAGAGCAACTACATGGACTTGTGCGATTGAAACCGTGAGGCACAGCTAGTAATATTTATTCATTCAGAGATCTAGCTACTATTATATTATACTCATTAAACATAGTGTAACAACAGAAAGCCAACAGAGAAAATGATGTTAATTAAACACTTAGGCATGAGCGTAACTACGAACTAGCACTACAAATGTAAAGATAGGTACATGATAATATGAATAAGTATCAAAGTTTTGAACTGAGCATACTGTCGTAATCTATAAATTGTTACAGGCACCCAGAGAGGCTCCAGCACCGAGTAAGCCGGTAAGAACAACTACATGGACTTATGCGGTTGAAACCGCAGAGTACAGCTAGTAACATATTATTTAAATTGTTACAGGCACCCAAACAGGCTCCAGCACCAAGTAAGTCGGTAAGAGCAGCTTCAGAGACTTGTGCGGTTAAAATCATGGGACACAGCTAGTAACATATATAAATGATTACAGGCATCTAAACAGGCTCCAGGGCCAAGTAAATCGGTAAGAGCAATTGTATGTACTTATGCTATTCAAACCATAGGACAAACCTAGTAACATTATATAAATTATTACAGGCATCAAAAAAACAATCTCCAGCGCCAAGTAAGTCGGTAAGAGTAGTTCCATAGAGTTAAGGCCGATCCGCACAGCACAGTGGCGTACCGTGACGTACCGTGACGTATCCATTAGTGTCAGTGAAAATGATATTGTTGCATACATTTTGTACTCGGCTATCCGTACTGGTTTAGTTTAGTGCTGCACCGACAATATTTTGCCTGACGCGATCGCAGTGTTTCAAGATGGACGACGAAAAGTTAATTGAATTGGTCCTTGTGTTGCCCGTATTTAACACGTTTCACCCCTAAGTACATTCATTTTCCTTATAACTGCAGTCAAGATATCGGAAATTTTGCGGGCGTTATCTTTGCTCGCTCTCGTTTTTTTTACGTAATATATTTTGAAAAACCGGCCAAGTGCGAGTTGGACTCGCGCACGAAAGTTATGGTAACTCTGGCGATAGAGTACCTACTAAAAATCACTGCGCAGTGTAGGTACTGACACTGACATGTACGAACGGCACGGTACGTTACGGAAGTGTCGGTCACGTGCCGTTACTGTGCCGTCACTGTGCTGTGCGGATAGACCTTTATGCGGTTAGAACAGTGGGGCACAGACAGTAATATAAATAAATTGTTACAGGCACCCAAACAGGCGCCGGCGCCAAGTAAGTCGGTAAGAGCAATAAGCACTTATGGGATTAAAACCACGGGGCACAGTTAGTATTATATTATTATATAAATTGTTACAGGCATCCAAACAGGCTCCAGCGCCAAGTAAGTCGGTAAGAGCAGCTCCTTAGACTTATGTGGTTCAAACCATGGCACGGGGCACAGCATATGTTTATATATAGTATATTATTACAGGCATCCAAAAAGGCTCCAGCGCCAAGCCAGCCGGCAAGAAAGACATCGGTAAGAGCAACTACATGGACTTACAAGATTTAAACCGCAAAGCATAGCAAGTAATACAATACATTGTGACAGATTACCAAAAAGCCTCCTCCGGCGCCAAGTGGGTCGGCAAAAAAAACAGCCGCGCCCCCGCCGCCACCACCGCCACCGCCACCGCCGGCAGCGCCCGCAGTCGACAAGAAACCACCGCAAAAGGCCAAAGAAGAAGCCGTAGTCGAAATAAAAGAAGTTGAAGAAGCTACTGTAAGTTGCCTCAAAGCACCGTAGCCTGTAGTATGTGGCCTGTGGCCTGTGGATATTCCGGCGGTCGTCGGTTCCGGATTTCTTTTTCAGGAAACTTTTTTAAATTAATCTTAATATTAATATAGGTAGGTACCTACCCAATGAAAATATTATCGATCTGTTATATTTCTCTCAAAAAATGGCGCTCTAATCTAAGAAAAATCTAAATCAAAAACACGACAAAACATTGTCTCTGGTTATTGCTGGAAAGGTCCGATGAGTCAAGAAATGACAATTGATCTTGACTTAGATTAAAGCGCCATCTATCTACACTAGTTTTTTTTACCAAAAAAAGTGATTGCATAAGTAAGATTGATTGTCAAATCCATGTTATTGAATTGATTGCAGTGTGAGTGCGAATTCGGTCCAGATTACCCAGAACCTTACTCGTGGCGCGGTTGGTTTTGGCCCGGTGTTGTCTTCAGCGCGCTGGTAGTCATTATTACTGCAACCTTTATCCTTACGTTCCTATCCACCGAGGCGCTCTTTTAGATTAAGGTACCTATCTATTTATAATTTTTTAAGCCCATGACGTCTGACTGATGGCCAAAGGACTCTTTAGCCCAAGTGTGTATCAGGAATGCCGGTCACGTTTCTTTTTATCGCAGGACATTTTACACAGCGGCATCTTAGCTTCTAGGTTTGTGTTATAGTGGACAAATAACGCATAGAATACTTTGTTTTTGTAATTACATCCCTATTTGTTTGTTACTATGCCACGCGGTGACAGCCATGTATAATAAATACTGAATTTTATTATTATACATTAAGCATTTAGCGTCATGTTCCAAGAACGCGTCATGTTATTGACAACGTAACCATAGCTTACGTTACTGTTGGCACATGATTAGACAAGGATCAGATTGTAAGGTTCCATACAACGCTCTGTGATAAGTACACAACTACAAGCTGGACGCGCGTGTATGCATGACTGGGCTTGTGTTATGGTGACGAATAGAAGACTTATTTAAAGGAAACATAAAAGGAAAAAAATTATATATAAAGGGAAAAAACTAAATTTTTTCATCGTTTTCTTTGACATTATCACGTAAAATTATCGTCTGTGAACTGATTTTACAGACAACTATTTTTTTTTTTCAGAAATGGGCTTGTTTTCGCGCCAGGCGCGCGACTTGTCCGAGTCTCCGTTCCGATTGCAAGGCCAACTCTACGGACAGGACTCGTGCCTCGGACGTAACTTCTTCTGTATTCTTGTTGTCTTGTTTGCTGTGGCTTCCATTGCTGGTCTCGCTACTCTTATTGTCGTATTAGTAAGAAAATTCAACTGATTTAATGTTATTTTTATTGAAACGAAGTTCCTTATCGCAGGTTTGCGACGGGACCTATTTAATAAAAACAACCAGTTTTATCCAGTTTCAGCGTTATAAGAAACGTGAAATGAAAACCCAGATTAACTAATCTCTCACAAATATTATATAGATAGATATGTGAATGTGGGTGTGTGTATCCCAATCCTGTCTGTCTGTCCGTCCTTCCGCATGTCTGTCTAAAGAAACTTCGTTCCAAATGCGTGTCCCGCGACACGTTTCTTTTGTAGTGCGTGGCCTGATTGTAATTTTTTTTTTAGAATGAATTTCATTTCACTCTTAATGGCTCAAGCATTTATAGCTTTTTTGTACTTTTTTTGTTTTTGGATGGTTTTTGGTAGGATTTTACAACAATCGTATATTACCTACACTAAACACCTAAACAATTTTGCCCGTATAAAGAAAACTACAAGCGCTTCGCGGTTTCACCCGCGTAACTCCCGATTCCGTGGGAATATCGAAATTTAAATTAGCCTTCCTCGACAAATAGGACTGCGGAGCGCAGCTAGTTTAAAATAAAAAGTAAACTTTATTCACACCAGATAGGGTTTTTTGCTGTATGGTCGAAGGGTTTTAACGAACCATTTCTAGAAAATGGCCCATTATAAATTAAAAAAAAAGTGGAAGATATCATAGACTTAGAAATGGAAAATTTATATTTTTTTCTATACAAGGTGCTAAATGTGGATTGGAACTCATAGAATGAACAAAACGCAATCGATTTGACGGACGAGACAAGTCAACAGTCAAAAATTTTAAACCGTCAATGTCAAGTTTGAGGACGCTCGGTTGTATGGACGCGCTCGTTCAAAAAACAAACAAAAAAATCAATAAAAATGTGATGTAAATTATGAATCTGCTTGTTTTACTATCATTTAATGTAATAGGTGTTGTAAACAAAGGTTAATATGGAAGACCTGTGCGCCGGCTGCCTGTGTGCTGGCAGGAAATTAGTCCTACTGCACGAGACTGAGTATTATCACATTTACTCACAAATTCTAAATGAAATCTCGGTAAGAACTCTTTTCTACTTTAAAAACAAGTGTAATGAATTGTTTATGTCGACACATTTTACTTTCACTTGTGACTTTTAGATATAAATTTTTAAAAGTAAATCCCACCAAGGTTTTACTCAGTCATGTCTCTTATCTTAAAAGACATTTTGGCATAGTAACTTAAAATGACGCGGTGCATTTCGGGACCCATGCCACTCGATAGTGGGTATTACGGCAAAGAAATAATGCCTTCACACCGAAGCTCTAAAGTGTCTCGGAAAGGGGATATTTAACAAAACGTGTTGTTGTCCTATGATTTTCCAAAAATGCGCGGTGCACTTTGAGACCCATACCTATCGATAGAGGGCAATATGGCCAACAAATAATGCCTTTGCACTGGACCGCTAAAGCATCTTGGAAAGGGGATATTTGTTGAATCATGTTGTTCAACGAATCACGTTTCTTTGTATATCCCGTTTCCGAGACGATTTAGAGGTTCGGTGAGAAGGCATTATTTGTTTGCCGTAATGCCCTCTATGGATATGTATTGATCTCGAAATGCACTGTGCAAAAAAAATACTATGCCAAGCTCCCATACCAAATGTCCGGTCCTCTTTCCTATTATAATTACTACAAACTTTATCAGCCCTTTTTACCCCTTTAAAGGTCGACTTTCCATAAATCCTTTGCAAGCCTACATAGTAAATTATTTTAAAATAAACTGGTTCAACTTCTGGCTAGGGCAAAATCGGCTGATTCTCATGTAATATGTCCTGACAATTGTAGGTATATGAGCTGTCAGGAGTTGATATCAGGATATGTTGGGAATGTCGCGCGATACTGCGGAGGATGCACGAGTTCAAGGAGCTGGTCCAACGGAGCTATATGGAGCTCATGCAGGTATCTACCTACTCAACCTATACCCTGCTAATATTATATATGTGAAAGTGTGTGTGTGTGTGTGTTAATATGTTTGTTTCTTCTTCATGCTAAATCTATTGGACAGATTCTGATTGGACCCTTTTTAATTGGGACCTTTTTGCGTTAGGATGGTGTAGGCTTGCCCAGCACCTATTCATCACAATGTTTTCCTTCACCGTAAGAGCAATGTCAATTAGTGCACATAAAATTTTCTTAAGAAAAATACATTGGTGCACGGCCCGCCGGGATTCGAACCCACAACCTTCAGAATGAAAGTCGAGGTATCTACCACTAAGCCAACACCGCTCTTTAAAACTCAGTATGTACATAGCTAGAGACCTGGATTAACACATTGGCTACTTTTTAAAACTTCATAAGGGACATCCAACCGGTGAACTAACAACCACAAGACCGTGCGAGAGCCTGGCTGCATACAGGAACGACATACTTGGCAACCCGGACAACACTCCAAGAGGCGTGCGAGGATCCCAGGAGAATTCTGCGCTTCTGGTTGGAGCTGGGTTGGCTGGAGTAACAGCCGAAGGTCACGCGCAATGGGCAGACTTATGCCTGAGTGCGGAAAATCGGAGCCCCTAACCTAAACCTGAACCTGAACCTAAACCACAAGACCGTTTCCATCACAGACATAATATAGTAATAGTAGTATCATGGGAAACAAACTGGAAAGACTAATTACTTATGATAGACTAATTCTTATTAATGAATACAAGATCTTTTAAGATTTAAGTATGTTACCCAGTGTACAGCGTCTCCAGCAGCCCCGAGGCTCTCGGTCCACATCCTGGAGCCCCGTCCGTCCGTCAAGAGAGAATTACACGAGGAGTTGGACATCAAGTCAGAACCGGAGCCCGATATAGATGATGATGTCAGCGGAGCTGCCTTCGCTGACCAGCTGAGTGTAGAGTGTGAGGATCACACATATGAGGATCACGCATATGAGGTAAGTGGCGACCGGCTCATCTGCTGGCTTATTGTTGGCACAAAGTTCCTTATTGCAGGTTATAGCCCAGGAAAATGTTACGTTTTACGAAGAAATGTGAAAAGAAAAACCGTAAGAGAAACTGTAAAGGTTTGTACTATTAAAACCAAGGATATCCAAAAAGCTCATGTATTTCAAAAATCTATATTAATACTTATATCTAATCTTATAAAAACACAATGCTAGGCGATTTAATTTTCCCTGTAGCGCCATCTAGCTAAAAAAATTTATCTGACATTATTGCATACAACTTATACAGAAACGAATCTCCCACATATTTATTTACACGGTGTAACAAGGGGGTGGATCATCGGTTGCTGGGGGGTGGGGGACCTCAGTACCTATCGATTTAACCCCCCTGTATGTTCTGCAATATTTAGCGGTTCAAAAGTTATTTGAGTTTTAGTGAAATTTTAGTCAAAATCAGATTTCACCCTGAACTTCGCAATTACAGCCAAACTATCAGGTCTACGATTCTGCCGTTTTTTGTGAAACAAGTTTGATAGTGGACCTTTTGTACCCCTACACCAATCAGAGTCTTAGATTTATAAAACTCAAAATAAAACCATTAAAGTGATATTTTTTTCAAAATCTAATGTTTACCTTATCTTTGTATGGTTCTAAAAAAATATTTCACAGTCTATTTTTTACTGCTAAAAACTACTGGCTTTCATGAGGAATAACCCCTGAAAGTTTCATCCGGCTACAGCTAGGGCATCATGTTGAAAAATGTAATTGATAATCTAAAAAGTGAAAATAATCATAAAAGTTCATTCCAAACGCGTCTCTCGCGACACGTTCATTCTTAGGGTTCCCTAACCAAAGGGTACCTATTTATTTCTTGTTATATGAGATGGACTTGCGGTTGTCAATTACGATAAAACATCGGTTATTAGTTTAACAAAATGGAAAATCAGTATGGTGTGTTGAGTGCGCCAGAGAGAACCAAAGACAAAGAGTCAGGGAGCTAGTCTACCCATAAACAAAAACAATGTCGTGCCTCACTGTGCAATCAAAAGTACCACACGTGATTGGGAAGAAAGGAAAGAAGCAGATAGTTCGGAAAAATGAATGGAGTCCAATCTGTGGGTGGCTGTCACTTGGTTTCATTATAAGGAGTGATATTCCTAACTGTGTATTGTCAGCCAGGCCAGCCAACTTACGCATTACTCCAGATGCAACTTTGGACGATGACATCAATTACACGCCACCAAATTCTACTCCCTCACCTAACAAAAATCATATAGCACCATCTTCCCAAGTATGCGTAGAACCATTGTTATTACATCAAACTATCGATGATAAAAGCTTTTGTAGCCCAAATAATAGACAAGACCCACAAGAATATCACCAGAGTCATCTGAGCATTTCGTCACCAACAAATGTTACCAGTGATTTGATGTGACCAATGTAGGAACACAAGTAAACCTAGACTAGACTATAAAACCCATACAGGTTCTAGATTACATACTTACCGATGAATTGGTTGATTTGATTGTATCCTGCACAAATGCATATGGCGAAGCTTTATGTTCCTCCAACAGACTACATACAAGAGGTTCCCGAATACAATCATTTAAACCCACAGATAAAATAGAAATGAAAAAGTTCTTGGGTTTGTGCTTATTACGGGGGTACCTCGAATCTCCAAGTGTAAGAAATACTTTCACCGTCACCGATCCAATCCCATATTTTCATACAGCATATCAGGCAGGCTGTTTGAGCAACTTTTGCAGTGCTTATGCATCCGATTTGGATTCTAAGGAGATGGGCAAAGTGAAACACTTTGCGAATAAAGTAATCAATAATTATCAAAAGTTGAACTATCCTGACAAAGAATTATCACTGGATGAATTTTTGTTACAGTTCCGGGGACGTTTATCTTTTCGACAGTACATCGAGTCGAAGAAAGCAAGATATGGTATAAAATTCTGTACATTAACGACTCATGATGGTTATGTCCTGAATTTCATCATATTATATGAAGGAAAAAGTACAGCCTCTGAAGATGGCGATGGATCCAAAACTGCAAAATCGATCTTGAAATTGATGCAGCCTTATTTGGATAAAGTAAATGAGTTATATATTGATAATTTCTACAAAACGTACACGACAGGTACCTTACGAAAGGACAGGAAAGGAAATCCGAAGACAATGTTTGGAAGAAAAATTAAAAAAGGAGATCACGTTTGGAGTAGGAAAGGAAATGTCTATGTATCAATGTGGAAAGATAAAAGGGTCGTGTATATGGTAACAACAAAACACCGACCACGTCTTGTGCTAACTAGAAACAGGTACGGGCAAACTAAGAAAATACCAATTGAAGTTAGTGGTTATAACAAATTTATGTGTGACATTTACAAGTCCGAGATGATGGCTTATAATTCCACTCCGAAAAAAAAACAATCAGATGGTATTAGAAAGTATTTTTTCATATTGGACATGGTGTGGAATGCGTACTATATGTTCAAAAGGCTTTGTAACTCAAACACATCCTTGCTAAGTTTCCGAGAGAGTATAGCACAGTCATACCTACAGCTACAGGCGACCGATACCACTATAAAAGATCTGACAAAGACTTAAAGCAGGCGAAAGAAGAAAACTAGTGATAGCCTTCCTCAGGCGATGTGTGAACCCGGACACTGGCCAGAACTCATACAGGCTGAGAACGCAGAACGCAATATTTTTCTTGAGATGCCGAGTTTGTACTAAAATCAAAATATCGAAGCAAACGAGCTATCGCTGTAAAGGCTGCATTGACAAACCACCTCTTTGTCCAAGTTGCTTTGAATCGTGGCATATGGTTAGAGATGAAGCTTAAAGATGTTTTCGCTGCATTGGCATTCATCTTAATTAATCTCCTTTTTGATGTTCTTCTTGATATCAATTGATATACCTAAGTATTGATATTACATAAGATTAATATTAAATTTTAAAAGGTCATTAAATAACGTTTTTTTTTATTAAAAAAGAAGTAGTATTACCATAAGAACAACCTATGGCAGTTGACTGCTATAGCACCTGTATATATCCTATATGATACCAAATGTACTCTTGGAATAGGACACAACCGCTATAGCACTCGTCTGCTATGGCAGGTGTGTCCTATTTTATAGTACACATACTATCGGAAGGACATAGCTGCTATAGCATTCCATACAAAAAAAAACTGCCCAATGTGGGGCTGATTGTCCGCGAACGTGTAAAAATGTATGCTTTAAAGTAGATTTGACCAAGGAATCACGTTGACCCATACAAACTTTGTCCCCTTTTTCACTCCCAAAGGGGTAGAATTTCGGAAAATCCTTTCTAATCGGATGCCTACGTCACACAAAGAACACACCCTCCAAGTTTCAGGTCTCTACGATCAGCGGTTTAGGCTGTGCGTTGATCCGTCAGTCAGGACAAAGCATTTGATATGTATAGAAGATTAGTATAAATATTATACATATAGAAACACCCAGACCAGTCATGTTCGAGGCGGGAATCGAACCCGACACTGAAGGACACTGACATATAACACTATGTTTGTTTTATTTTCTAGCCGGAACCAGAAACACCGGAAAAGAAAGTCAAATTAAAAAAATCCGAAAAGAAAATCAAAAAGAAGAGGAAAAGACGGAAGAAATTAAATAAAGTAGCAGAAGATGAAGATGATACTGT
This sequence comes from Idaea straminata, assembly GCA_951213275.1. Lineage (NCBI taxonomy): Eukaryota > Metazoa > Arthropoda > Insecta > Lepidoptera > Geometridae > Idaea > Idaea straminata. Next base: position 8,756,147 of record OX577872.1, read on the forward strand.
TGGAGAAGACGAGAAACCTCAGGACGTGGGGGAGGAGGAGACGCCGCGAGTGACGCCGGGGGATAGTGGTCATATATCCGGGGATGTAAGTTGAGAAAAAATGAGACTGATCATAAATTGATCAGAAGGTCCATTCTCGTAAAAAAAAATGTACAAAATACATTGCAATACTATTTCGATTACAAAAACACCCTCAAAAGTATTTTTTGTGTATTCAAAATGTAATTTGACAAATTGATTTTGCGAGAATTGGCCTTCAGCTGTTTCTGTTTCTATCGTCTTGTATTTTATTACCCTAGGCCATGGTTGAGACAGATTGTAGGATAAATATTGTAGGATACTTTACACAGAGCGCCATCTTGTCCCTAAGCTAAGCAACTAGACTTGTGTTATGGTGGCCAGACAACTGATAGGATACTTATATAATTTTATTTTGTATATATTTAACTGGCTCCGCGGTTTCACCCGCATAACTCCCGATCCCGTGGAAACATCGGGATAAAAAGTAAGCCTATGTTACTCCCAATTAATCAATGTACCTTCATACCAAGTTTCATCTAAATCGGTCCAGTAGTTTCGGAGCCTATTTAATGCAAACAATCAAATCTTTTTGACGTGATAACGTCTTATAAATCTATGAACATCGATTCGTCATCGCTCACGTTCCCGTCCTGAGTCATGTTATCGACAAGGTAGCGTATTATCGTTGCTATGGTTACCTTTAATCAACAGATTCGATTCCTGGCTAGAATAATGACTTTTTCAAAAATCTAATGATGCTTTAGTTTTTGTCAAAATCGGGCACGCAACTCCTTTCACCATTTTTCGATAACTCTTATAGTTTAAGATATAGCCCTGAAGTTGTGTAGCACCCATAACACAAGTGTAGTTACTTAGCTTGGGGCTAGATGGCGATGTGTGGAATGTGTTGCAATATTTATTATTACAGTTGTGTTGTCGTATAGATCAATGTTTTGTACGTACCCAGGTAGCTACAGTGGCCGATCCACAGCCTGCACCTGTAAAGTGGTCGGCGAGCATCGAACCCGCTACCTTCGTCAACGACAAGCCCAAGTGCGAGGAGTGCGGGAAGATGTTCAGCTCCAAGAAGACTTATAGATATCATATCAAGTAAGACTGTCAAACCATTAGCGAGTATTTCATTCGTTTTACCAGTGTTTTAGTACTAATTTTACAATTTTTTAAGCACTTACCATTTTGCAAAATTTTTATTAACTAATTTTATCTTTTTTTTCTGATGCTATAAATAACATTTTTTTATCTTTTTTACCACTTTGTATTTAACTATTTTTACCGTTTGTTATTAACTAATTTTACCAACATTCTTTTACGAAATATTAAGGTGTTCTTAACACCTTTTACCTTAGGTTTGGTTTGAATATTTAATTGTTTTTTTTTATATAGTGTACTACATAAAGGCAACAACCAGTACCCGTGCCCGCGCTGCGGGAAAGTCTACCAGTGGAAGTCGAACCTCGGACGTCATATGAGAACGCACAAGGTACATTCATTATTTACCATAACTTATTTAACAACATTTACCATATTTTAACCCTATATCCCATGTTCACGAAACCATATTTTAATTTAATTTTTAGCTTACAATTTCTTTTACCAATTCAAATTAACATATTTTACCCAATTTACTTTAATATGTTTTATCTAATTTATCATTTTTACTTAGATACAAACATTGTTTAGTGTGGGGGCCATAGTAAAAGTTAACATTAGGTTTAGGTTAATAAATATTTTTCTTTTTTTTTTCACTCGACATGTTTTTGTATCTCAATTACTATTACGTATTGATATTTTACTTTTTTTTACCTTAATGACCGTAAGTTTTTACCCAAGTTACCGTATATTAGAACGCAATTGACCCTAATAATGAACGTTGTTTACATGTATGACGTACGTAAGGCGGTGGACGCGGGCGAGCTGTACTGCAGTCTGTGCGACAAGTCGTTCGCGTCCGTCGCGACGTACAGGCAACATCTCAAGATATCCAGGCGACATGTCTCCGAGAGTGATTTCACGTGAGTTTACTACTATTTGCCGACGACCCAATTGGCACAATGGTTTATTCGAATTGGCACAATGGCACAATGGTCACCATGCCGGACTGCCAAACACAGGGTTGCGGGTTCGATTCCACGTCTCAGGCATGTATTTATGTGCAGATATTTGTCTGTGGTCTGGTTGTGTCTATGTATTATAAGTATATATATACAAAAGAAAAGTATATAAGTAGTATATGAGTTGTCTAGCACCCATAACACAAGTGTAGTTACTTAGCTTGGGACTAGGTGGCGACGTGTGGAATGCCCAAAAAACAAAATTTCGTCACACCTCGGACCCCCCGTGATTGATAGTTATTGCCAGATCACTTAACGATATTTATTGATATAGCCAAATTTTAATAATTCGGATATTTCCAATCTAAATATGACAATATTTTTAAGGAAAAATGCGTCTTCATAAATTGTAACTGAGATGAGACTCGAACTCGCATCCCTTGAATACCGTTCAAGTGCGCTTACCAATTACGCCACTCAGTCAAGTACCGTCATAGTTGAATTTAAGAATCGCATTAACCTCTTTTCGAATAAAAATTTCATTTATGAAGACGCATTTTCCTTAAAAAATATTTTCATCTAAATCGGTCCAGTGCGAATTTAACGTTTTGGAGACCCTGGGCATATTAGGATAATGGGGCCCCATGACTTTGACAAAACACTATTTTAATATTTATTATTTTCATGACAAATCATTATCTTTATGTAAATATACGTAAGTAATAACAAACAATAGGTAGTCAACAAATTAGTTTCGATTTATTCTTATTAGTTTTTGGGTAATAAATATCGGTTATCGTTTAGTGATCTGGCAGAAACTAAGGGTCACGGGGCCCTGGGCACTTGCCCAAAGTGCCCAATGGAAACGAGGGGTATGAATTATATGTGTGTTTTAGTTTCGTATGCAACGACTGCGGCAAGAAGTTTGTGAACAAGACTCGACTGAGGGACCACATCGACTGGGAACATCTCAAGAAGATCAAGTTCAAATGTCTACTCTGTAACAAGGTCGGTTTTATATACCGGTGGCGCCATCTAGGTACAAGGGGTGTGAACATAGAGGTGGCGCCATCTAGGTACAAGGGGTGTGAACATACCGGTGGCGCCATCTAGGTACAAGGGGTGTGAACATACCGGTGGCGCCATCTAGGTACAAGGGGTACATACCGCTGCTAGTGTGTAATTAACATAAAGTGTGTATGTGGCAGGCGTTCAAGTGTCACACGTCGCTGTACGTCCACACGCAGAACGTCCACCGCGACAAGGAGAAGAAGGACAATCTTTGTCACGTCTGCGGGAAGTCGTATCAGGTCAGTCTATACCAGCCTTTCCCAAAGTGGGCGATAACGCCCCCTTGTGGGCGCTGCAAGCCTAAAGGGGGTAAGAGACCCAGAAAAAAATAGGTGCGTTGTGTACTACCTGCTGCGCTCAGGTTTCAAGTTTCGGGTTATAGTAAGAGTCTCGTTTAGAATTAATGTAATATTGGAATTAATGCAATAATTTCACAATACTAATTAATTTAACTTTATGTTATAGTGGTTTTTAAGTAGGTGAATGGGGGTGCTAAAATAATTTATTCTCAAAGTGGGCAGTAGACAAAATAAGTTTGGGAACTCCTGGTCTATACAATCAAACAAACTATAACCCCCTCCCTCTCCGACGAGGGATGACTGTCTTCGAGCCCACTCCAATTGGATGACAAAATTCGGACCCTCCAAAGGGAAGGTCTTCCGTGGGTTCAGGTGTTATACCCGGTATTACAGATCGCGGCGCGGCGGCGCGGGCGGCAGCAACAACACACAAGAGTCCTCTATGCACATTTTCAAGTTTTGATTTCGACTGCGTTGTCATCAGTCAAAAGTCAAAATGTTTTATTCCTTTGGATGCTTAATACATTTATACAAAGACCACATGGTAACGTCTTAAAAACTAAGTTAGGATGTGTGCCATCGGAACGCCCACCAATGAGAAGATGGCACAAGAAACTAAGGGGGGATTTTTTTTCATGTGATCACGCTCAGAAAGGTCAATGTTACATATATTTGAAAGTATTATTTGAAATGGAGCAACTAAAGTCACGTCCATCAGTGAATGACGTCACAATGACGACCCAGTTGGCACAATGGTCACCATGCCGGACTGCCAAACACAGAGTTGCGGGTTCCATTCCACGTCTCAGACATGTATTTATGCTTAGATATTTGTCTGTGGTCTGGTTGTTTCTATGTATTATAAGTATATATTAACAAAAGAAAAGTAAGTATAAGTAGTATGTGAGTTGTCTAGCACCCATAACACAAGTCTAGTTACTTAGCTTGGGGCTAGATGATAAATAGATAGATGGCGATGTGTGGAATGTTCTGCAATATTTATTTATGAATAAGTTCCTAGTATTAATATAATTAGTTATAATTTCCAGAACGCGGCAAAATTAAAGTACCATATAACGGCGATGCACTCGGGCTCCAGTCCGTACCGCTGCGGGGAGTGTGGAGCCGCCTTCGGCTGGTACTCCAGTCTCTACAGGCATCTCAGGGAGCTGCATTATAAGGTGAGCCAGGACCGTCTCTAACCTATTCGAGGCCCTCGACGTATTATGACTTTGACCTAGCTGCGCCCCACGGTTTCACTCGCGTAAGTCTCGATCCCGTACGAACATCGGGATAAAACGTAGCCTATGTGTTAATCCAGGTCTCCATCTATCTAGATACCGAGTTTCAGTCCAGTAGTTTTTGCGTGAAGGAGTCACAAACATACACACACACACTTTCACATTTATAATATTAGTAGGAAGTAGGATTTATTCTGTTTTTTTTTTGTAACGTATATGTAATGTTGTAATCAGTAATTAGGTTCGATTTATTCGAATTAAAAAGTATTTCGGTAATAAATATCAGTTATTGTTTAGTGATTTGGCAGGAACTAAGGGGAACTATTCCTAGACCCTATCGATCATGGGGCCCTGGGCACTTGCCCAGACTGCCCAGTGGGAAAGAGGGGTCTGGGGTGGTACCGGGGGTCTTTCGGGAATTATCCTGTATCGTTTGTACTACCGACATATCCTACTGAGGTTGGCCAACTTTAGAAAGTATTTGACAATTGATATTGAATAAAGCCGCGGTTAACAGGGTTTCAGTCGGTCCACCGAGGGTAACATACTGGAATATTCCTGTCGATACAAACGCAGAAGTGTCAAACAGAATTATCTTCAAATCTATTTAAATAAAAATGAAGCCCCATTTTCCTTGGTCACGGCATCAAGTGTGAACGGCTGGACCACTTTCGCTAATTCTTTTTTTTGTCAGAAGAAAGAAAAATAAATAATAGTTTAAATAAACTAAAAAAAACACGCTTTTATAAAAAATTCAACTAAAAAAGCAGAAAATAAAATTTAATAAATTTGGATTAAGAATAGTGTAAATAAAAAATAAATGAACATTATTGTAAAAAAGCGTGGGGTGCATTTAAAGTTCTTTTTATGATATTATCAAAGTAATGATCCTTCTACTCATCTGTCAATCAAATGTTTATAACTATTGACACTATGCATCCCACGCTTTTTTACAATAATGTACATTTATTTTTTATTTACACTATTCTTAATCTAAATTTATTAAATTTTATTTTCTGCTTTTTTAGGTAGTTTTTTTTATAAAAGCGTGTTTTTTTAGTTTTTTTTTACTATTATTAATTTTACTCGTGTTTCCGAGGTTGTGCCAAACTGAGTGTACGACCAAAGAGTAACTGTGGAGCTGCACGCATGCGTAGTTCGCGCACTAGCTCTATCTCTCTTACTCGCATGCAAAGGATGCGGAAAGGAATTAATGAATCCTGGCGAATCTAATCGGGATAATCGGATTTTTTAATCGAATTATTGCATTGTCATCGGTCTTTGACAGGTGTGCAAAGTTTGAATTGAATCTGATCGTTCAAAGTAGGACAAAATCGAGCTCAAAGGAGTCGGTTACAAACATACATACAAACATACAGGTGAAGCTAATAAAAGCGTGTTAAAAATTAAGTAATTTGCGGAAAATTTTCCCCGAGTGAAACCGCGGGGCGAAGCTAGTATTGTAATAATTTTAATATTGATTTAAATTATTCCAGATGAAAGCCCAACCGAAAAAGACGAAGAAATCAAAGAAAGTCCCCGACCTAGTATTTCAACCGATGGGACAAATTAATTACCCCATGCAACCACCGGAGTAGGTGACATACTTGCCCGTGCAACCACCGGGTTAGTTTCCTCAGGGGTTCTGATAGGAATAGTATCACCATTAAGATCTGTTTTTATAGTTAATTATTTAAATATAATGTGTAAGTTAAAAGTATTTTTATTTAAAAAAATGATAAAATGTTCGTTATTCTACGTTCGGAACTTTTTCGTATAAAATTGGTACATTTCCGAAAAAATTACATTAATGTTATTGGAATTTGTTTTAGAATCCCACACTCCGAAATAACTTTGTTTTGATTTCTAAATATGTTCCTAAATATTTCTAAATATCATTTTTTTTTATACAAATCATTTTACTAAATTCTTTTTTTTTTCAAAACGCTCAAGTGAAATGCACGGAAGGTCCGAACAAAGCTCCATAAGCTATTATCGCTTTTTTATTATAAAAATACAGTCATAAATGAATCAATTTTCTTTCTATTATAATAATGAAATGTGAACTACAAAAGTATTATTTTATAATTAGGTATATGAATAGGATTTTAAATTAACATTTTACCACTTAAGTTATTAAAAACGGGACAGGATATTAGATTCACGAAGCAAACGTACGCGAAGGGAGATCGCCTCTAATTCAAATCTACCCGCAATAACTCCAGTATCATGAAAATTCTGCTTGTAACAGCATCGAAATATCGAGCGCCACAGAATAAATAAAAAACATGATTAAAATTCCGTTTTTTTTTTCATAATTATAGTAGTAAAATCGAAGAATGCCAATAAGGGCAACTTACAGCATATCTGTAAAATTTTATTTACATACCAATTGTCTCAATTGAATTTCGGTTTTAGCTTTTTGTCACGTATGGAGTACTGAGATATTTATGTCACGTATGGAGTACTCAGATATTTATGTCACGTATGGAGTACTGAGATATTTATGTCACGTATGGAGTACTGAGATATTTATGTCACGTATGGAGTACTGAGATATTTATGTCACGTATGGAGTACTGAGATATTTATGTCACGTATGGAGTACTGAGATATTTATGTCACGTATGGAGTACTGAGATATTTATGTCACGTATGGAGTACTCAGATACTCTTATAATTCTTTCGGAAACTAAAATTATAACTTTACTATTTTACCAAAATTATGATTTTGAAAGGCTTTCTGGAAGAAAAATCATCGCTTTGAGGCTGAATATTTAAAAAATTATGTATATTAAAATGTAAATGACATCGTTTAAATCTCACCTCCTAAATAATATTATTGTGATGTTTATTAATTAAGACGAAATAAAATACATTTTTTACCGAATCAAATTATTTATTTAATACTTTATTTCTAATTGTAACAACTGTAAACAAACACAAATATTATAATATTTTACACAACCTATATGTAATACATAAATATTCCAGTTGATACCACTGGAGACTTATGTTAGTGGTGCTACGGGAAACCCAGTCGTACAAATAGGACACACATGCAAGAAAATGAGAAAAGTTAGAAGGGGGTGTTCCCGGAAACCCCCCTAACTTTTCTCATTCTCTGTATCATACATCTCTTTATAGAAATTCTATAGGGAATAATCAAATCTACACTAAGGTGGTACAAACTGGAAAAACCTCTAACTTTCCTCATATCTCTCTAAAGAGGTTAAACCACTAGTCTTAAACGAAGTTGGTCTACGAGAAACTAGTGGTACAAACTGGAAAATTACCTTACTTTCCTCATTTCCTTTATAATACATCTGTCAAGAGGTTATACCGCTTAAGTCTTAAACGAAGTTGGTCTACAGGGAACCCAGTAGCATAAACTGGAAAACCCCCTAACTCCCCTCATTCCCTTTATCATACATATCTCTAACAACGGCCAACAATTGAGTCAAATTCTCACCGGTCTTAGCAGATATACCCAAGACGTCACCCTTCTCCCTCATAGCCTCGTACCCTCGCCTTCCCTCGGGCAGGTCTATCTTGTTGACGACGACGCATGCGTTTCGGTCGAGCAACGCCGGGTTGTACTGTCCGAGCTCGTGCCGCAGGGTGTCCAGCTGCTGTTGGGGGTCCGACGTGCCGTCCAGGAGGTAGATGAGGCCGCGGCATCTCTCTATGTGCTGGAGGAACTGGATACCTATCACATACATGGGTATCATGTTATATAAAAACCGGCCAAGTGCGAGTCGGACTCGCTGTTTTCAGTATTTGTTGTTATAGCGACAATAGAAATACATAATCTGTGTGAATTTCAACTGTCTAGCTATCACGGTTCATGAGATACTGCCTGGTGACAGACAGACAGAGACACGGACGGACAGTGAAATCTTAGTAAGAGTGTCGTTTTTACCCTTTCTTTTCTACTTCCGATCTTGTGAGAATATATCGGGATAAAAAGTATCCTCATACCAAATTTCATCAAAATAGTTCCAGTATTTTCAGAGCCTATTCGTTACAAAAAAAACAAACATAATGCCTTCATTGGCATCCCGTAACCTAAAAAGGTTACTCGATCATAAGGCTTAATAGGTTAGATTAGCTACATCCTTTCTCGTTACATTTGTGACATTTAATTTTTGCAAGTATACGTTTAGATGCTTTTGTAAATAAATACATACAAAAACAAATATTTATTTCTAGACGGGAATGGCACTTGAGTAGCAAGAATGTTAGTTCATCTTTGGCAACTGGTTGTGAATTTCAGTTGCCAATGTGACCAGAGGGGAACCCGCAACCTTCTGCGTCGCACCATAAGTCGTCAAGATTAAATTCTCAAGCCATCAAAGGAGACTAGAGTCGCGTAGGACCCCCCAGGTGATATACCCAGGTGTACATGTTGGAATAGACATAACTTACCTAAGCCCTTGTTCTTGTGCGAGCCCGGAATGAGCCCGGGGAGGTCGGCTATTGCTACTTGCTCGTAGTCGTCGTACGGGACCATTCCTGGGAACATTTACTGGTGTTTTAGTCATCTCGAACTATTTTAGATTCGTTGGGCTATTTTAACCATGTTATGCAATTTTTTACCGTAAATCATTTTAGACTATTTTCGTCAACTCTGTTGACAGTCTTGACTTTTATTAGTCAAATCAGGCTATAAATATATAATTTATTGCGTATAGTATTGGTAGTGAAATGTTAAAGGTGTAGCCGAGTTACGTTACGTCCCGGTCTGTAACTGGTCCGAGTGACGTCAAACTGATAAGAGTACTATGACTAGTTTGTGATACCACTGGGACTAGTCTGAGGTACCACTGTGACTGGTCCGAGTTACCACTATGACTGGTCCCAGTTACCATTCTGTCTAGTCCGAGTTACCACTATGACTAGGTCGAGTTAACTCTGTGACTGGTCTGAGTTACAACTGTGAATGTACCAAGTAACAACTGACCGATATGCGGTTGTGTGGTAGTGAAGGCATAGGGCGCAGCTTTGGGCCTCGCCCGCGTCGTCGCCCGCAGCAGGGAGCTCTTCCCAGCGTTGGGCACGCCCACCACCCCGATGTGGGACATGGACCGGACCTCCAGCAAGTACGTGTTCGATTCACCTATAGCACCCAGTTCTGCTATCTCGGGGGCCTACACGATAACAAGCATAAGTATAATCTAAAGCATCACCTCGCGGTGTCACCCGTGTAAAACTCCCGATCCCGTGGGAATATCGGGAAAGTAACCTATGTTATTCCCAATTAATCAATGTTTCCTCATACATAATGTCGTCAAATTCGGTGCAGTAGTTTCGGAGCTTATTTGTTCTAAAAAAATGTCTTAATAAAACCAAAGTTGCCCCATCGCATCTCTCTAAACGCGATAAACTCAAAAAACCACGGATTTTCATACTGTTTTCACCAAGCAATGAACGTGGAATGAATGGGGAAGGTCTTTGTTTTAATTGTCTGAAATATGACGAGAAATCATGACGAACTAAGAGTACAAAGACTGGCGGGGCGAGTCGTCCGCTTTAATAAAAACATACAACTTGTTTGTTCTCATAGTTTCACCGGAGTTGAAATATATTAAATTCCTTTAAAATGGGCTGAGTAATCACAGACCTGGTCTGTATCAGTCAAGAAGAATTTGTTTCCCCTCCCCCCGGAGCCTCCCCGTGCCGCCACGAACATCACCCCCTCTGTGTTCAGGTCCGCGACCACCTGGCCATCGCTTGACTTTACTATGGTACCTAGAACAATAATGTATGTATTACAATACAACCTAGCAGCGACTCGCGGTTTCTCCCGCGTAACTCCCGATCCTGTGGTTATATCGGGATAAAAAGTACTCTATGTTACTTTCAATGAATCAATGTATATTCAGTTTCATCTAAATCGGGTTCATTAGATTCGGAATCTGTTAAAACAAAAATACTTTCCTCTTTGTAAAATAAAATTAATGTAGATTAAGACAAGCTGCGTCCCATAGTTTCATCCAGGATTGAGATAAAAAGGAGCCTGTCATACTAAGATTCATCAAAATTGGTTCAGAAGTTATAAAATGTACAGATAGAATTATTTTAGCATTTTAATATTAGTAATTCACTTAAATAAATGCATATTATATTAAACTCGTCCCACTTGGACCATATGTATGAGGGACGAGTCCAAGGTTCCCTCCCTCTCACCTAAAGGTACCGATACCAACACGTGTCCAGCGTTCTTCCCGTTGCAGTCCTTGTTGAACCCCCGTTCACCATGCTTGGCTTGGATCACTGCCTTGCAGCTGTTCAGACCCTTCACTGAGTGTGTCGCCTGGAATATACACCATTATTGATTCATTAAGAATGGTGTTTTTTTTTATTTTGAACGTTGGAAAAGGCCTTAAGCTAATTAATATCATCGAACTTACACGGGTGGAAGTGCAGGGCGTACCTATCCATTCATCACAAATTACAAAATATTATCCATGTTAATATTTTATAGAGGAAAGATTTGATTGTTTGTTTGAATTGAATATGCTCTGAAACTACTGGACCGATTTTGATGAAACTTGCTATGAAGATACATTGATCCATTGGAAGTCTCATAGGCTACTTTTTATAACGATATTCCTACGGGATCGGGAGTTACGCGGGTGAAACCGCGGTGCGCACCTAGTACATAATAAAGTGAATTTTTCCACATAACCTCAAAAAGTTAATTTTAAAAACACTAGTGCTGACAAAGCCTATTTCATCCACTGATTTCATCTAATAATATATGGCCAGGGCCAGTGGCGTTCCCCAAAACATAAATTATGTCATTAAACCTCTATAGATAATCTAAAACAGATTTATTTGTGTCTACAGCTAGGTTATGTACTTACCCTAAAAATGACATGTCCCCCGTGCCCACCGTCTCCTCCATCAGGTCCAGCCTGATCCTTCGACCACGCGTGAAGGAACGAGATACATCCATCGCCGCCATTCCCCGCCACAGCCCTAACTTTGTGTGAATCAACGAAATATTGCACAGTACTTCGCGTAGACTTAGCTTTCAAGCTGCGTAGCGCTTTAGGCTTCAAATCACTGTAATTACGTGTTAGAATGGTCGAGGAAGTGATTTTTAAACTGTTTAGTAACTTTAAAATATTCATTTTGTTGTTTTTTAAGAATTCTAGGTTGTTTTCATGTTTGTTTACTACTTTTTATGCAATATATTTTTATTTATTATACCCTTGGAAGGGCAGGCAAAAATATTTTAACCTATACAGCCTAGTCAGACTTACGTTATTTAGAGACAGTAAATCCTAATTCCTTGATCATTTATTTTCTTGTTAAAAACTTCGTGACAATCTTGACGAAACATCGGCGTAGGAGTTTGTTTAACTTGCGTAACGAAAGGGGTTTGATTGGACCTGTATTTTTTGTTTATACAAGGGGAAGGCAGTTGTATCAGCCGTATGGGCCAGTTATTCTGTAGTAAATCGAAAGTAGTAAACTATACCTACCACTAACCACAATAAACAAAACAGCAAACACTTCCATCTCTAAGGCTTTTTTAGCGTCAAAAGAAAAAAGGGTAAGAAATAAAATACAAAATAAGAGTAAAGATATTTTATTTAATTATACACTAACCTATTCAAACGGGATTAGGACAAAAGAGTTCATAATATCTAGACTAAAGCGTACGACACACACAAAACTTACTTTCGCTTTCGTTCGAACTATGTCGGTATCTTAATGCTTAATGTAGAAATATAATTACTTTGGAGAAAATAAAAGGGGAAACTCCACAAAAAGTTCAGATGTAAACTTTCTATCATAGTATTAATATTCTATCTTTGTTGAATCTTAAATAATGGGACTCGATACGTCTAGAACAATTTAACGTCTAGCTCATACCCCTAGGGCCCGCTGTGACGTCACTTTCGTACCCCTAGGGCCCGCTGTGACTTCACTTTCGTACCCCTAGGGGCCGGTGTGACGTCACTTTCGCACCCCTAGGGGGACGCCATGACGTCACTTTCGTACCCCTAGGGGCCGGTGTGACGTCACTTTCGCACCCCTAGGGGGACGCCATGACGTCACTTTCGTACCCCTAGGGGCCGGTGTGACGTCACTTTCGCACCCCTAGGGGGACGCCATGACGTCACTTTCGCACTCCTTGGAGACGCCGTGACGTCACTTTCGCACCCCTAGGGGGACGCCATGACGTCACTTTCGCACCCCTTGGAGACGACGTGACGTCACTTTCGTACCTCTAGGTGACGCCGTGACATCGCGTTTCTACTCTCGGTTCTATAGACGGCCGAAGCGTCCCTAGTGGACGTTTTTTCCCATAATCTTAGGGTAGAAATCAAGAGAAAGCCGTCACCCCTGCGCCATTATATAAGGGTACATCCAAACGTTTTCTATATCAATGAATATTACCCTAGAATTGCATAAATCCTTATAATAAATCACACGTCATACCCCCTACCGTACGCAGTAGGTACGCTTTAACGTCACTCCTATACTTAAAGTACGCCCTAAACTACAAATCATTCCGTACATTCGTGTATCCTAGAGTACACTCCTAACGTCACCCCGTACACGTTAGAGTACATCCCAACGTCACCCATACATCTTAGAGTACCCCCTAACACGAGTAGTACACGCCAACGTGACCCCGTAGCCCGCGTACAGGCTAGGGTACACGTCGACGCGACCCCCCCTAGTACCCCTCGTCGTGGGGATCGTACTTGTTGTCGTCCTCCGGCTCCTGCTTGATCTGGACACCACCGAACGGAGGCAACGAGAACTCCGGGTACTCTGCCAAGGGGGAAACAAATATATAAGTTACAATCAATAAAATAATATACACACATAAACAAAGTCTAGGGAACAAAGGTAGAATAGTGTTTTTTTTTTTCAAAAAAGGCATAATCGCCTCATAATTTGGCTGTAATTGTGAAGTTCAGGCTGAAATCTGATTTCGACTAAAATTTTGCCAAATACCAAATAACTTTTGAACCAGTGAATATCGCAGAACATACAGGGTGGTTAAATAGATAAGTGACCTCAGTACTAGATTGTTTGTGTTGTTTTTTTGTTGTTTGTGGTGGCAGGTGGTTTCACCAATAAGTATATGTACTTATATTTTATTGATTAGTCTAATTCAGTTTTTTTACATTGTTACTAACTTAGTTGTAAATACCCACTAACATTGATGGATCTATGTTATCTGATGAATAAATGAATTAAATTAAATTTTAATTCAGTACTTATCGATTTAACCCCTCTGTATGGGGATACAGGGGGGTTAAATCGATAAGTACTGAATTAAAATTACACGGTGGGGGGGGGGGCACCGTGTAATAATAATACCAACATACCGTCGAGCGGTTCCTGCTTGACCTTGACGATCTCGTGTTTGACCTTCTCCTTGTGCGTGCGCGCGCGCTTGCGGTCCCGCGACCTCGAGCGCGACCTGTCCTTGCCGCCGGCCAGGTCGCCCGCGCCGGTCGCGCCGCGCCGCCGCCGCGACCTCGACCCCGACCGGCGTCGACGACGAGCGCCGCCCCTGTACACACACACGTACATCAATAATGTACCACACAGCGCACATAGGCTTGTATCACGTTGCCCAGATAACTGATAGAAATACCATCATACTTTTACTTGGCTTTAGTATCCTTTAGTAATCACAAATTTGTACGAATTCAGAATTTTAACAGATGCCGATGCACCCTTTTTGTAAATTACATATTCATTATACAACAAATACCTGTACATAAATATTTGTTTGAGGCGGGAATCGAACTCACAACCTTCTGCGTCGCAAACAAAGATCACCGTATATGTATACTAGCTTCCATTCGCGACTTCGTCCTGGATGCTTACTTCACAATAATGACCTGTCCATTGGTTCGAACTCTGCATTGATATATCACAAAGTAAGTGAGTGAGTACTTACGTCTCGTTATCCTCGTCCCCTCCCCTCCTCTCCCTCTCGCGGTCCCGGTCGCGGTCCCGCCGGCGCGGTCTGGACGCAGACCGACGTCTGGACCGCGAACGGGACCGCGACCGCCGACGGTTGCCGCCTCCACCGCCGCCACCTGTTGGAGCACAACTTTCGTATAACAACTGTAACGAATCTTTTTTTTGTCGACTAAAATAGTACAAAAACTGAACAATTACAAAACCACACAGTGACAAACAATATCCTTAAATCTTTAAAAACATTCTAATGTCAAGTATGTATTCACTTTATAACGTCACAATATCTTCCCCTCATCAAGTAAACCCCTATCGGCAAACGATTCTCTTAAGGTACGCCTTAACATCTATCTAGCCCCCCCCCCCCCAGATAATCCCTAACGTCACGCGAGCCCCCCCCCCCTCCCCTAAGGTACGCCCTAACGTCACACAAACTTCCTAAGATACGCCTTAATACTATACAACCCCCCTAAAATACGCCCTAACGTCACTCGTTCCCCATAAAGTCCATCCAAACGCTACACAATTCCCCTCTACACGTACCTCTCTCCCCCCTGTCGTGCCTGGTGACTCCCCCCCTCTCGTCCCGGTCCCTCTGCTCGAGGCGGTAACGCTCCCTCTCCCGCTCGTTGTCCTCCCGACCGGAGTGCTTGATGTTCACGTCGTTCCCGCCGCGACGCGTCCCTCCCAGGCCGCCACCTGATACACACCAAACACTAGATTCATTATCAAAAGCCTCAAATAACTCAATTACTTACGTTTCTCCGGTAGATGGTGTTATGAGACTCAATGGTCAAATTACTATAACGAGCTTCACCCGTTGTGTATAAATTTTCCAAAATCTTTTCTTAGCCTATGTCATAATAGCTAGACCAATTTTCATAAATAAAATTGTTCAAATTACATTGTAATAATTTCATGCAATTATATTTCAGTTACAAAAAGTCTCAAAATCTGTTTTTTTTTCAAATGCTAACTTTGAGGGTATTTTGTGCTACTATAAGGGCATTTTTTGCAATTGAAATGTAATTTAAAAATGTTTTTTACGATAATTGGCCTTCAGTATGGCAAATAGCCCGAACAGTCCATTAGTTTGAGCTGAGCGTTGATATAAAAGTGAATAAGCGATATATCTCACCCAATCTCCTCGGCAGCCATCCCTTGACGGTGCGCGCTCGCTCCACGTCGACCAACACTCGCTTGCCGTCGATCTTCTTGCCGTCGGCGTGCTTGTATGCAGCTGTAATGTAGGGGGGGAGAGGGGGGCGTGTCACTTGGTGTTGTCGTTCAAGGGGGGAGTTGTCACGTTGTTGCAAGTCTTTGTGTGTTGGAGAGTGATGCTAGGGGGTTAGGTAGAGGGGGATCTTTGAAACGATCGATAGAGGGAGTAATGCTTTCACAGCATACCTCTCAAGCGCTTGGAAAATAATGATTCGGGGAAAAATTTTATACTTTTCCGGAAATCACTTTTCTTTGTTAAAGTTTTGGTGTGAAGGCATTGTTTTTTTTTATGTCTTCCATCGATTGGTATCAGTTTCGATCGATTGACAAAATTACTATGTCAATTTTGAAGTTAAATAACACAAAGACTTGCAAAAAATGACAGAATACAATGAACTAAATTATATGAACCATATTTTAGTATCAATACTATATTAATAATATTATGAGTTCACATAATTTCACGAAGGCAGCTTCAAAGTATTTTTAATCGCATAGATAAGCTATAAAATGTGTTTTAAACACTTTTGAGCGTCTAAAAATGACTATTAATCCCTTATTGGCGTCTAAAAACGACGTATAATCACTTTTAAGCGACTACAATAATTTTTAATTACTTTTAAGCGGCTTAAAATGACTTTTAATCATTCTTAAATGACTAAAAATGACTTTGAATGTCTGAAAACCTGAAAGAGACAATATAAAATAAAGGGTATAATATACCTAGTTGAATACCTACCGAGACCGAGACCGAGCGAGCCGTCGACACATTTGTAAAATAATAAAGGAATTCATGAAAATACCCACCGTCAATATACCTACCGTATTTTACTCTCATTTCCCGTATATTACTTACTTTTTCCGCATATTACTTACTTTCCCCCCGTATATTACTTACTTTTCCCGTAATTACTTACTTTTTTTTCAGTAAATTACTTACTTTTTTCCGTAAATTACTCACTGTTTTGCACATTAATATCTGTGGCGCCGTAATTTTTACCTGTGCGCTTTCATTACTTACTTTTTATCCATTTTTAGCGCATTTTTTTATATATTTAATCAATAAATTAACAATTACACAAATAAAGACAACTACACTTGTTTTTTTAATAATTAATAAAGAAAAAAAAACTTTCGGAGAACCGACTTCAAAAACAAGAAAAAAGTCAGAAGAATCTATCCTAATCAATACTTACTCAAAAAGGAGAATTATATACTAATTTTTAAAATGTTTTTGCCCAATAATGCCAATGAAACCGGTTTTCCCCAAATGAATGAATTCCTATTTTATACCGAAAAACGTATTTTTCCCGTTACGTATACCGTCAAAAGCTTTTCCTCGAATATCACAACCTATTTTATACCGAGAAATGTTATTTGTTTTTTTCCCAAAATACCCAAAATAATTTAACAACGAAAAATATTTTTCCTGTTATTAAAAAGCCATTTCCCCTAAAGACAATATAAACTTTTTTACTATTTTTATTTTTCCTAAGTTATACCGAAGGAAATTCTTCCCCAAATAATATAACAGCGAAACATTGTTTTTTTTTCATTACGATCGTCAAAAGTATTTGTTTCTAAATAAAATCACAAATAAATGAAGTTTTCCTATTTTATATCGGGAAATGTAAGTTTAACCAATGTTTTCTCAATCATTTCTCCCAATCAATGCCACGACAATTTAGTTTTTCCCAAATAATACCTCGGAAAGTATGCATTAAAGTTATTTAAAATACATGCTAATAAATTACGAAATTCTTTTTTATGTCCTACCCTCAAAGCAGGCTAACATCGTCCGTAAGTCAGTGAATACATCAAAGATTTCGGGCTAAATTTTGAAGTCGGTTATTTTTAAAATTGTATGTTGGCGTCTTACCACATACAAACCTATTAATTGGGTGCCACTCGGGTAGGTAGGTAGTGTCAAAACGGCCGGCTCTGTATAGTGAAAATAGAAAAAATCTAAATTAATTATGTCAAAATGGGGGGTAGTATTCAATACAAAATGCCGGACGGAATGGAGTGAAGGGACGACCTTCTCGGAGGTGAAATACGCGGAGTTTATATTGGATATATATTTTGATGAAGAAAATTAATGCGTCGGAGTTTTAAAAAATCCCCTTACGGCGCTCGAAGGGGATATCTGGAGAAAAGTTCCAGAAAAATTTGTACACAAATCCCCTTCAAGCGGGAAGAGAGTTTTTCTAGACAAAAGTACAAGAAATGCGTTTTGTTCAGTTTCCGGCACCTAAAGGGGAAGCGCAGTAGATTTAGAAACCCCCTTCCAGCGTGGGGATCAAAGGGTATTTCTAGGGAGACCACAAGACAAACACAAAAGACAAAGATTTATAGCCAATCGTTTAACCAAATAGAAACCAATATGTTGTACTTAGTAATAAGGCAGGTACTAGATACTATGTGGAAAAAAAACATTTTTATTATATAATTTTTCCTTTAAAAACACAAAAGAAAACAAAGAGAGACTTTCCATCTTCCTCCGAGAAGGTCTCAATTTATACGAATATCATTCTGAACAAACCGAATGACATTCATATCTTAAATAGATATAAACATTTAATGTGTTTATATTTTATGTTGGAATCAAAATATAAACAAAGATTTTTAAAACTTTAAATCCAATTGAATCATAACATAGGACATGACTAGATATTAATAAAATCTTAAAATTGTGAGAAATTAAACTTTTCCTAATTTTCTCCTATGACAGCGAGATGGTAGTTGATTATTAAAAGTAAAGTTTGGTTTTTTATTTGCCTGTTATTAAAAATATTAATAAACATTACTTATTATTTTTGATTGCCACATGACAGGAAAACCTGACACTACGAGATTTTATTACATAGCAAATGTCCTCTAACAATTGCCATAGGTTTGAAACGTTGCCATTGCTTTCAAAATCGCCCGATATGAACTAAATATTATCTATATAATATTTGATTCCAACATAATACATACACAGGATGTAATGTTGTTCCATTAAACTTGTACCGAGAGTGAAGCTGAATTCATTTTCTGTCACTTCCACAAAGATTAATTATTGTGTTTTTCTTTAAAAAAACTTACAACAACTTTCTTAAAGTTGCCCTAACACAAACTAATTCCCACTAAAACAAAGTAAAAAGTCTACGTAAAAAGGACCCAATTAAATAGGGTCTAATGGCGGAAAACAGCCTGTTTACAAGTACAAGTAAAAAGTCTACCCAGATGTTGTTCCAACACATCCCCTACCACAAAGTCCATCCCCCCTAACGTACGCCCCCCCCCCCTAAGTATAAATTCAGCGTCCCTAAGGTACAAGTACGTCCCGGATATACGTGTCAGGATACTCACAGTGCATGTCCCGCTCATGTTCATACTCAATGAAGGCGTACCCTCGGGGCTTGTCCGTGTCCTTGTTGAATATCATGTATATCTGAAACAATTTATATGTTTGATAATAAAGGTATGGTAGTGAGGCGTGGCCAGTGCTTGAGCGATGTTGCGCTGGATGTGTGGAGTGATGCGAAAAGATTGCGTAAGGAACTCTCGTATCTGGTATGTCTGAGACATTGCAGATAAATTGCAAGAATGTCGCGCCTCCGTCAGGTCGTGGCAGATTGGGTAGGGCTCCCTAGAGGGATGCAACCGGATCCAATGATGATGGTGTTATTGAAAGAAGAAATAATAGTAGTTGATTATTTGACGACCCAGTTGGCACAATGGTCACCATGCCGGACTGCCAAACACAGGGTTGCGGGTTCGATTCCCGCCTCAGACAAGTATTTATGCTTAGATATTTGTCTGTGGTCTGGTTGTTTATATGTATTATAAGTATATATTTACAAAAAAAAAGTATATAAGTAGTATATCCGTTATCTAGCACCCATAACACAAGTCTAGTTACTTAGCTTGGGGCTAGATGGCGATGTGTGGAATGTCCTGAAATATTTGTTTATTATTTATTTATTATGAATACAGCTGTTGTTGCTTGAAGTATAAGTCACGTCACGAATTTGTCATTGTTGTCAGCACAAAACCTCAATAAAATAATGATAAAATAATAATGGCAGCTCTTGACAGTGTTTCACATATTTTGATTCTATATTTTTTCCAAATTATAACTGATTACTTACCTTTTTAATAGGTCCATAGCCTTCGAACTCCCTACGTAGTTTGGATTCTGAGGTGTCATAGTTCTGTGGATAGACAAGGAAGGTTTATATCTTAGATCATATGTGAACTATCGTTAGGGAGCTCCCCATACGATTTAAGTGATTGTATGGAACTGGATTTTTTTAAGGAAATTATTCAGGATTTGATCCATGTTAAGAGTAACAAGTTGAGATTTTGTCCAGCAGCAGTATTGTTATTGTTATGTTTTTCTAAAATGAATAAAGTTATTTCTATTTCAGTTTATTCATTTCGAAACAAATAAAGAGAATTCTAAAACAATATTTATAAATTATAAAATAGTTCTTACAACTCTGGCCACAAATAGTGTCTTGAATGGGTCAGTGGTAGCGTGCTGGTTGATGGATGGGTCCCACAGAGCAATCTCCTGTTCCAGCTTGTACGCAGTCTGCTCAGCTCGCTCGCGGCGCCGACGCTCGAGGCGCTCCTCGCGGGTCTCCACGCGCGTCGGGGGCGGAGTCTCAGACGGGTGCTGCGGAGGCAGGGAACTGTGTAACTATTGTCTTCTGACAAAGTGCTGGGCGATGATTCAGTATTTTAAAGCGGAATACATCAGTAGGTACAAATTATATAATTAGCTAATTCTATGGACGAAAACTGCAGATAGTTCATTATAATGGGTCTAGCGCTTGTTTGTCCTTGGGCCTCTCTAACATTAAGAATGGGTAAACAGCCAATAGCATAAGACTTGGTAATCAATACAGTCGTCGTGGTAATAAATAATTGATTACGTGCGCAGTTTATTTCTTATAAATTTCGTAAAATTCTAACCTCAAATATATGTAGAAATGCCCCGACACCATCGTAGCCTTTCTGTTTCTTCTCGTGCGGGAGCTTCGCTGCGGGCGGCAGGTACGGTATGGGGTCCCGAGCCGCAAACAAAGCCAATAAATTCGGGGGTAAAAACTGTGTCATTTTGTAGAACGAACAATCACCACGCTCACAACGCTTTTACAAATAACACATTTTCACACCATAATATCACTTGACTTATAGTTTAAGTTGAATATAATATCGGTAGTTTTTACTTTTCTACGATTATTTTAAGGCTTGATTAATAAAATTGAATCGACGCTAGTCAAAAAACACTATTTCTCCCAGTTCAATGAAATAAATCCGCCATTTGTAAATTTTGTTTTATTTTTTCTTTCCTTTTGCGTTTCGTTCGTTTGTCATTTCTGGATTGCTTGGTTGGTAAGTTTGTTTGATTTGATGGTGGATTGAAAATTGAAAAGTAGAGCAGGGAATAAAAAGACTTGTATCCGAACCAAAAACAAACAATAATATAAAAAAAAGACAATTGTTTGTGGTCGTTTTACGAAAACAATAATATTTCCAATTATTTACTAGACTTTTTTTCTTGGAGATATTTAGTTTGCCGTGTTTAATTTACCAGAAAAGATGACAACGGAATCTTTATTAAACGATATATACCAAGAGGTCTCCATAAATGATTATTGTAGCATTTGTTTTCGAACTTGTAAAGAAAGTCGGCTCCTAGACGGTAAAAATCTAGCAAAATTCAAGTTTTTTCGGAAATCGAATTATTTGGAAGTTACAGAAGATATCGATAGATTCTGTACTCAGGTAAGATACATTATTATTATTCTCATAATTGGTTTAGCTGACTTTTAAGTCGAAGACCATTTATGTGACTGCTACTGCAACTGCTACTTACTTAATTATTTGCTATCCAGAAGATCTGCTACATGTGCGACGCGCAAGCGATAGCCGCCAACAAGTTCTGCCTGGCGGTGAACCTCTCACACCACATACACAGTCTATTCCACAAGATGAAGAGAGAACCAACATTCTATAATCAAGTGATAGAACATCTCACCAAGGGTGGTAAAGTAAGTACATATTTATACTAAATACGGAATATTTCATCGATTAGGTAGGATTATTGTTACCACGCTAAGTTGACTAAGGCTAAGTTGTCATGCTAAGAGATAAACAGGATAAATGGACCAAAATAACAACAGATTGGTACACAAGAGAAATGAAGTCAAGGGCGTCAAACGAAACGGTGGGAAGATGATGTAAAAAAGTGGCTGGACCAGAATGGATCCGAATAGTGAAAGTTATAGTAATGTGGAAGTCTTTTGAGGAGGCCTATGTCGCAAAACAAACTGTTTCTAAAAATTAGGATTTAAATATAAGTAATGTTTAGTAAGTTAAAACAGTAATAAAGGCAAATTTTATTTTATTGTTGTCACAAAATATCGAGTCGAACTAATTATTTAAAAATCATAGCAGCAAAAGAAATACGTAGTCTGGGTTGAACATTATAGCTATCATGGTTCTTGAGATACAGCCCGGTGACAGACAAACGGATAGACAGACAGTGAAGTCTTAGTAATAGGGTTCCGTTTTTACTCTTTGGCAATGAAACCCCAGTCAATTATACAAATAGAACCATTACAACAAAATAGATATATCAAAAATTAAATTTAAAATCCCCCGACTCAAAATAATAAAAATACTATGGACCGTAAAAAGCTTAAAACAAGCAAAAAAACCCTACAAAACGAAAAAAATAACCCCGAAATTATGACCCTACGTAAGTACATCTGAATTTTGTTGATTAAATATTGTTGTACTATTTGTAATGTGCAAATCATGCCCTTTCATTTGATACCCTACTCGGGCATATCTACTTACATTCGGTTGTTAATCTTGACTTTTATCCCCCCATAACTTTCAGACGGCTGAACCGATTTCGATCAAACAAAAAAAACTAAATCAAAATCGGTTTATCCGTTCGGGAGCTGCGTTGCCACAGAGACACACACACAGAGACACGTCAAACTTATAACACCCCGTCGTTTTTGCGTCGGACGTTAATCCTACTAATATTATAAATGTGAAAGTTTGTAAATCATAAATATTGCGGGACATTCCACACATCGCCATCTAGCCCCAAACTAAGTAACGTAATGCGTGCTAGACAACTCATATACTACTTATATACTTTTTCTTTTGTAAATATATACATATAATACATAGAAACAACCAGACCACAGACAAATATCTAAGCATAAATACATGTATGAGACGTGGAATGGAACCCGCAACCCTGTGTTTGGCAGTCTGGCATTGTGACCATTGTGCCAACTGGCTCGTCAACTAAACACACCTTGTCTACATAAAAGTAAAATTCAGAGTCCATGTGTTACATTATGTCCTCACTCGATGAACTTATTCTATTACATCATTTTTGAGTTTAAAACATAGGAATGTAATTTTGATAAAAGATCAAAATCTTACCTAC
The DNA here is from genome assembly GCA_951213275.1 of Idaea straminata. Lineage (NCBI taxonomy): Eukaryota > Metazoa > Arthropoda > Insecta > Lepidoptera > Geometridae > Idaea > Idaea straminata. The sequence goes on from OX577872.1 coordinate 8,779,503, forward strand.
ATCAATACCAAACATTATCTCACTAGTCGCATGAAACTGCAAACACTGCAAATAGTTTTCCTATAGGTACTCTGGGTGGTGTCAAGTTCCATGAGCTTGACTCATGGTGGACTCAAGGTGCATCAAGTTATGAATCTTTATAAAACAAATGAAAGAAATTTGATATCGGGTCAATGTTTTCAAAATATGTAATTAAAACGGAGAAAATCTATTATCTATGTAGTATGCATCAATATTCACTTACCTAAACATAAAAAAAAAGAAATATAAATCTGTCAACTCCCAGTAGATATATCTACTCGTATACTGTATACATATACAGTAGAGTATACCTACTCGTGTCAGAAAAACAGAAGAAATATTGAAATAAAAAAGACCTAAAATAGAATTTAAAAAACTTGAGAGGTGTCAAGGGACACCCGGATGATACGAAGTTCCTTTCGATTAATTAGTGAAGGAATATAATGTAATATAAACTGAATCAGTAGGCTCAATTTTAGTAAATTGGCTTGCTTTCTATGAGAGAGAGAGAGAGAGAGAGACACATAGAAACAGAGAAACACGCGCACGCCGCACGGCTTACAACTATAGCAAAAAGTGTCGTTACAACTTTTGGTCTTAATTTTTTCCGTCTAGCCCCCTTTCGCAACGCACGATAAGCAAATTCGTTCCAAAGACCCCATAACTTTCAGACGGCTGCACCGATTTTGATCAAACATAGCTAAGAACATTCCCGACTAATTCACCTTTTAAACAAAAGAAACAAAATCAAAATTGGTTCATCCGTTCGGGAGCTACGATGCCACAGACACAACGATCGCGCGTTGCGAAAGGGGGCTAGACGGAAAAATTAAGACCAAAAATTGTAACGACACTTTTTGATTTTATTACAATTCCTTCACTAATTAATCGAAAGAAACTTCGTTCCATCCGGGTGTCCCTTGACACCTCTCAAGTTTTTATTTATATGTATAAGTGAAATATTAAATATGCATCGATATATTATTATCACTTATAGTAATCAGTTGGGCTAAATATATATTTAATATTTTTGTTAATCAATACAAAATGGGTTCATGTTCTCGTTTCTAAGTAATACGTAGATATGTATTTGTCGGAGGGACTTAGCTACTGTTCTGGATCGAAGTGTAATATCGATAAAAAACTAACCATATCGGTTCACGAACCTTTTTCCTACTACACTCTTCTTGGGTTTTACTCTTCTTCCCAACTTTACCACTGGATTCAACTAATACAATTATCAGTAAATATTTCCGTTTTAAATAATTAGTAATGTATACACACAATTTGCTTGCAGCCTGGCGCAGTGGTATACAACCTTAGAAACGTAGAAGATCTCCAGAAGATGTTGGAACAGCACCGACGGAACACCACCTTGCTGCAGACGGAGACTCTGATGCTCAACAACCCGGGGGATGTAAGTGTCTCATATCGAACACCACTAGCATAGCCTTAATATATTATCTATACTTTATATTGTAAAGAGGAAAGTTTTTTTTGTTTGTAACGAATAGGTTCCGAAACTACCGGATCGATTTTGAAGAAACTTTGTATGGAAGGATGGTATGAGAATACATTTGTGGCGACACTTCACGTCGCCACCAACAGATGGCGCCACTGAGACGATCGTAGATCCTAGATCGCGCAAGCGAAGTCTTTCAGAAGATAATCTCATATACAAGAACCAACGACACATCGTTGGCGGGCGGCCTACCGGGTATAACACCTGCCTTGGAGGTACATACCACCTTGTACCTCCAAACATTGAATGAATTAACATTATATGACAGTAACAAAGGATACTGTTTATCCCGATATTCCCACGGGATCTGGAGTTACGTGGGTGAATCTGCTAGTGGGTAATATTATAATGTTACTAGTTTATTTATTTTTGACAAGTACATTTTCAGAATATCATTATTGTGAATTTTACTGCAAAATGTTTGTCAATTCTCGCAGATTATTTTCGATTATTTTTAGCGTTCCGTACTTAAAAGGTAAAAACGGGACCCTATTACTAAGACTCCACTGTCCGTCTGTCTGTCACCAGGATGTATCGCATGAACCTTGATAGTTGGACAGTTGAAATTGTCATAGAAGATTTATTTCTGTTGCCGATATAACAACAAATATTAAAAACAGAAAAACCATATTTGACATACATATATAGAGCCCAACTATAACATGGTACGGAATCCTTCGTGCACGAGTCCGACTCGCACTTGGCCGGTTTTTTATAATTTGGTGCTATATATGTATATAAGTAGCTTGCTTGGTTTACGTCTAGATGTCGCTGTGTACAATGTCGTGTAATATATCCAGGAGTGTAGGGAGGAGCCGCCGAACGTGTCCACCGCCCGCGACGCCGCGACCCCGGCGACTCCGGCCCGCGAGAGTCTCCGCGACCTGCTCACCTTCGAGTCGCACTCCGGCATCGATGACGATACACTATTTGACTTGTAAGTCACACACCTGACTGACAGTGATATATCCATCGACGCACAGTTCAAACCGAATGAAAGGACCAGGGTCCTAAGTCTGCTAATACAATTGTTTCAATAGAGTGTGGATCGAATCGTTATAGACATTTAATATCAAAAATATGACATTACATGTCAAATTGGTATTCTTCTGATGTTAACTATTCTATCGAAACACCACTGATGCACCACTGACTCACTTTGGTATTCTGCTCTAGAATCGTGGCTCAATGGAATCTCGATAGTTGTCAAAACGGTATATCGCTTAGCAACATATACCACGTTGGTAGGCAACACCAGCGACTTATCTATTACCATTCCATTGAGACTTCATAGTGATTCTATTGCGATGTTATTAAAACATTAGCAGAATACCAAATAAAGTAACAATCTCGATATAATATCAACAGAAACTCGATATAATGACAGTGGTAAATCCATGAATGCAAAATAGCAGAATAAGTGGATGAAGTCGCGGGGGTAAGCTAGTGCTATACAAATGATTATCCCAACTTATCATCATTATATCAATGAAACGCATTTCATTCTTACTGAAGACAACGCACAACCAAAACCCAAGAAAACTTGAAATTATGGATAGATAATTTTGACGAAGAAATGTAAAATTTTGTTCTTTTACTCAAAAACTACCTAGTCATGAAATAATACTATTTTCCAATCGACACTTTTACAGGTGAAACCGCAAGGCGCACAGCTAGCAGTAGGTGCTATGTAAAAAAAAAAAAAAAAAAATATTTTTTCCTAATCTGATAATTGTATTTATTTCTCTTTGTTTTCAGGGACGCATCAGATATAGACAAACAAATAATCATAGAGGACGATGATTCTATAAAGGAGGAACCTCCGGACCAAAACGTGTTCATAATCCCCGACGAACTTCCACAGACTGCACAAACTGTACAAACAAACACACAGACAGACAACACTGCAGGCTACCTCTTACATCCTATTCTACTACAAAACGGTGCACTCACTATCCCATCTCTTGTTAAAAACATATCTATCAATCAACCAAACCACACAGTAAACGGTTTTGCTAATAATACCAACAATAATTCATCATTAAATAAGTTTGTCGTACTACCACAAACTACATCAAATACTCAAATCGTAGGAACTAATCAAACTACCAATCAAAGTATGCCACAACTCAATTTCATACAAAATACGAATACTTTGGCTCAAGATATTGTTAGTTTAGTTAAAAATCCTACATTCAATTTTATACAAAATAATTCAAATTTAAGTCAAAATTCGGCAACTTTAGAGCGACATACGGTGAATTTGCTGCAAAATAAGTCAAATTTAACGCAAAATACGATTACTTCAACGCAAAGGCCAATTCTATTTCAAAATATGTCATCTCTTAGAGAAAATACGCTCAATTCATCTAATATAGTGCCATTTATCAAAACGATGCCTGTCAAAGTCACCGTCTCGCCTGTCAAAGTCACCGCCTCACCTGTCAGAAGGTCTGACAGTGACAGCAACACCAACTGTCAGAACATACAGCCTCTGAGGAAACCGGAGGGCAAGATCGATTGGGAAGATAAAATACCAATGGATGTTATATCTTTTGTTGTAAGTATATTTGAACTAACATCAAGTCTAACTTGACCTAATGACTGCTACTGCTACTACAGTTAGATAGGAGTCAGGACCTAATGACTGCTACTATGTATAAAAACCGGGATCGAACTACTACTACCAACTTGTACTTGTATACAGGCTGTTTTCCGCCATTGGACCCTTTTTAATTGGGTCCTTTTTGCGTGAGGATGGAGTAGGCTTGCCCAGCACCTACTACCCTCTCAGCTTAGGAGACCATGTCCAGAGGAGAGAACTTGTCAATACTTCTGTAGTCAACTAAGCCGCGGGTTTCATCACGATGTTTTCCTTCACCGTGAGAGCAATGTCAATTAGCGCACATATTTTTTTCTTAAGAAAAATACATTGGTACTACTACCAACAGCCAACTTGACCTAAAAACTGCTACTTGGGATATATGCCTGGCCCTTAACAACTGCTATCATGGATATTAACTTGGATCTAACGACTGCTACTTGAGGCAGCAGCTGTTAGTTTTTGCGAAATCATTAGATTTCATTCTTGGACAGATTGTTTTCATATAAAAAATGGACTTTGAAGCTTTTGATGTTTTTTACTAAATTCGACCATCTATACTATCTCTAATTATTCTAATATTTAGATTTAATACTAGAAAAATTATAAAAAACCGGTCAAGTGCGAGTCGTACTCGCGCGCCGAGGGTTTCGTACATTAGTTTCAACTCTCTTTCTCTACCTTTGCCGTGGTATGGTAGGTACCAATTTAACTTGACCCCTACTTCGTTTGGGCGCCCATACAATGTAAGGGTTAAGTTAAATTGGTTTAACCATGTACAAACGGGGACACCCATAAATTTTTAAACATTTTTATTTTTTGTAATTTTCCCTTTACTTATCAAAATAGACAATTCCAGGTCAACCGGAAGTACCCTATAGGTTTTGGGTCGAAAACCTATATGGTAGTTCCCATTGACCAAGAATCACGAAATTTCACGGTCTTATAGCACAAGTAAAGGGAAAAATCCGAAATATAGAAAACGTTGAAAATTAAGGTAAATTTTGGTACTCACAAGTTTTCACGAAAATGTAAATTTGCCCATATCTTTTTAACGTGTTGACCCAGGATGATTTTATACACCTAATAGGGACTATAGACCTCAGTATCTGGTATGAATTATTACAACTTGCTAAGTCCACCCGTTCACTACAGATTATCTCAGTAACGGACACACAGACAGACAGTCAAGAAAGTGATCTTATAAGGGTTCCTTTTTTACCTTTTGAAGTACGGAACCTTAAAAATGGGGATAACATTTAACGCAAGATTAATTAACAATATAATATTTTATATTCCTTGTTTATCATGTGCGTTTTACATAAACCTTGATTGGCCGAGCGAACGAAGCTCCTTTGCTTCAAGTATGTATGTATGTTGGTACTCCTCTACAGGCCGTACAGTTCTGCATTAAACCTTGTAAGTATACAGGTTCTATGATGCTATACAATTTTTGTCAGGTACGAGGGCGGCACTGAAAATTTCGGGAATCAAGGAAGTGACACAACATTACTATTTAAAAATGTATTTATTGCTTTTCGAAGTATTCTCCGCGAAATTTGACACATTTTTCCACACGATGGAACCAATCATTAAAGCAACCATTCCATTCGGAAGTTGGGGTCTCCAAAATGGCCGTTTTGTAGGCGTCCACAGCTTCTTCAGGTGATGAAAATCTCTGACCACGCAATTTATTCTTTATTTTAGGGAAAGTATAGAAATCATTAGGGCTTAGGTCGGGGCTGTACGGCGGATGGTCTAATAATTCTATGTTTTCTTGCTCTAAAAACTCTTTTGTTCTGTTCGCGGTGTGGGAACTCGCATTGTCGTGATGGAGGATGATGCGGCGGCTGCAGTTCTCTTTACGGAGTTCAGAAACGACCTGTGGCAAACAAATGCTAGCATACCATTCTGCATTAACCGTTCTTTGTCCCTCAAGAGGAATAGTCACAACATGGCCGGTTTTGGAGACAAACGTGGCCACCATTTTTTTTGCAACACTCCGTGAACGAACAATTTTTGTTGGCTTTAACTCATTTTCGAACACCCAAACTCGTGACTGGTTTTTTGTTTCGGGTTCGTACGCGTATATCCAGGATTCGTCACTTGATACGATGTTGTATACAGCATTTGAGGATCCTGCGTGGAATCTTTCGAGAGTTCTGACGCACCAAGTAACGCGAGCCACTTTTTGCTCTTCACAGAGCGAATGCGGTATCCATCGGGAAAACAACTTTTTTACACCTAATTGTTCATGCAAGATTATTTGTATTTGACTCATGCCAATGTCTAAAGTTGCCTGAATTTCGCGGTATGTTACATGTCGATCTTCCTCAATCAGCTTACGCACAGCATCAACGTTTTCTTGGGTGAGTGCAGTTTTTGGACGACCTTGACGGGGATCATCATTGAGCTTGACACGTCCACCTTGAAATTCAGCAAACCAGCGATAAATTGTGGTTTTGGATGGGGCTTCATCACCAAATGCAGAAATCATCCGGTCAACACACTGTTTTTGTGATAAACCACTTCGAAAGTCATAATAAATCATCGCTCTTGAATTTTCTCGAGTCAATTCCATTTTCTCAACGACTAAACAAGTTTGACAAAACCTTGTGACAAGACCGAGATTCTTTTTTTAAATAAATAAATGGTATTCGATTTTTAAAACCAAGGAGTTTTCAATTAAAAAGATTTAAATATGACAGGAACAGTGGAAATATTCCATTCCCGATACTTTTAGTGCAGCCTATGTACCTTCCCCAAAAATAGGGCTGATGGGAGGAGCGGTGTTGGCTTAGTGGTAGATACCTCGGCTTTCATTCTGAAGGTCATGGGTTCGAATCCCGGCCGGCCGTGCACTAATGTATTTTTCTTAAGAAAAAATTATGTACGCTAATTGACATTGCTCTTACGGTGAAGGAAAACATCGTGATGAAACCCGCGGCTTAGTTGGCTCCAGAAGTATTGACAAGTTCTCTCCTCTGGACATGGTCGAGTAAGCTGAGAGGGTAGTAGGTGCTGGGCAAGCCTACTCCATCCTCACGCAAAAAGGACCCAATTAAAAGGGTCCAATGGCGGAAAACAGCCTGTATACAAGTACAAGTAGGGCTAATGGATCTTTTTTTTAGGGTTCCGTACACAAAGGGTGAAAACGGCACCCTATTATTAAGACTTCACTGTCTGTCTGTCACCGGGCTGATCTGAAGAACCGTGATAGTTAGACAGTTGAAATATTCCCAGATGTATTTCTGTTGCCGCTTTAAAAACAAATCAACAGAAAGAACAAAAAAATAAATGGGGCTTCCATACAAGGTATGGTCCGACTCGCACTTGGCCGATTTGAAAGTAGTCTCTCATAATGTAGACCTGATGAGGACAAACGTAGTGATGCTCCATATGTTGTGCCTTCCAGTCCCCCTCGGACCCGACAACGAAGGCAGCCAAACGTCAGAAGACAAGCTCTTGGACTGGGACGAGTGCAGACCGGGACGAGCCCATGGGCGAGTGTGTCATCACTGATGTCAAGTCCGTCAGGGAGACGGAGGTCATTGATCTGTGCTGAAGGGGGGTTCCAACATTCTGCTATTGTAAGGAATCACGACTTTAGACCACCAAAATAATTTAAAGTATTATCAGAACAATTGACAGCACTTCTAGAGACAATCCTATAATAGTCAATAGAAATAAATCTATACTTATATTATAAAGCTGAAGAGTTTGTTTGTTTGAACGCGCTAATCTCAGGAACTACTGGTTCGAATTGAAAAATTCTATTTGTGTTGGATAGTCCATCAGTTTATCGAGGAAGGCTATAGGCTTCTTTTTATCCTGATATTCCCACGGGATCGGGAGTTACGCGGGTGAAACTGCGGAGCGCTGCTAGTCAATAGATATGAAATAAGTTGAAACTGTAAAATCCAAAGGTGCGGAGATGCGTCGCACATTGCACGTCGCACACTGTCTGGTGCGAGCGAACATGTCGGTTCATTCACACATGGATGCTAAACTAGTAGATACAAGGCAGTGTGGTGCGAGCGAGACGGAGCGAGGTCACCTTGAATTGACCAATCACGAGCCAGAACACATCTAGATAACTTCATTAGTGACATGCGCGTGCGGTTCTATTTCCATTCATTTGATTTAATATGAGAGATTTAAAAAAGTCATTAGATAATGGCGAGAAAAGTTCTTTATAGTAATAACTTAAGAGATCTCTTGAGTTTTAGCATAATACTGCTAAATATTCGTGACTTAACAAGGGCCATTTAGAAAGTTTTGTTGTAAAATATTCCTTTTTCGATATTTTTAAAGCGCTACCTATTGTTTTTTTATCTGCTTGAAACTTTTAGCAGGTGACCTCTATGTGCGACGTGTGATAGCCATAATTATTGTACTAAACAACGTGTGATCTTTAATAGTAAAAAAGTTACATACCCACTGGCTTATAATATAATTCTTCTCAACAACCACATAATATGGAACAAGTTCCAATTGTGTCACCATAATGTAGACAACACTATTACTTTCATTTCACTGAAATACTCCCTCTGATTATACACTACACTACCCATACAGTAAACACTACACACTAAGAAACACTAGTACATTGTGATGTGCGATACATCTTCAACGCACCCTTATCGTAAGATGTGTCTAAGTATTAAGTTGTTTTTTTTTAATAAAATGTTGTTATGTATCTTCTATGTATTTCTTTTTTATCTAGTATTTCAAAGAATTCAGTATTTTGTTAGTATCTAAGTTGAAGAAGAAAAGTCGTAAAATAAGTTAATAATTAGTTTTATTGCTTTTAAAGTCACGTGTTGTTTTCTTATAAGTAGGTAGATGTTAAGTAAATGTACATAATATTATTGTTATATATGTATACGTACCCTGGGAGGTACTTTTGTTTTTTATTTTTCATGAAGTTTCGGCTTCGCACGATCGTAAAAGATACAATATGTTGCTATGTAATACAAGTAGGTTATGATTAAATAATACAGGAATTAATAAAATCTAATATATATTTTTTATTATATTTACAGTGTATAAATAAAAGCCTGCTTTCCCCTCTTAGGTACACACCGATTTGGAAAAGTTTTTTTTTGTGAAATTATCCTAATTTACTCAGAGTTTCGCGAATAAAAACATTATTTAGGTACATAAGGGTTCGCTGTCACTAACAGTGTTGCCACATCTTGAAAGTGTTTAACTTTCAATACTAGCACGTAAGAGGGTAGTGTTTTTGTGACACACTGTATAATCCTGGGAGTATTGAGTATTGCACCGATTTTGATAATACTTTTACAGATAGAAAGCTAGATTATCAAGATCATAAGTATCTATAGCCTTCTTTATCTAACCCAATATAATTCCGTTTTTAGACGGTGCTGCCATCTGTCGAGCAGTAGTTGAACTAAATATGTTTACTTAACTTTGAAACTTAATTAGTTCAATTAAATTTTGACTCTTTTTCTTTATTTTCTTCTTCTTTTTCTTGTTCGGATCACTTTTCCTGTTCATGTCGTTGTACTTTAATAGTTTCTTGTACATCTTTAGTAGTTGTTTCGCGTCTTTCTTCATTTCCTTCGTCACTAAGACGTTTTCTTGTATATTTTGAACTTTTTCTTGTTCATTTTTGTCTTTTTCAAGGTCGTTTTCTTGTTCATTTTCATTTATTTTCTCTTCAACAGGATTCACATATCTCGACGATCCTTGGAGAGTGTTGTAATGATCTATAGATCCTTCTGGTGGATCGTTTTCTGGAGGTTTTTCTTGTTCTACTTCTTTTTCTTGTTCGATGTTCTTTTCTTCTTCAATTTTCTTTGATTCTTGTATCTTTTTCTTGAGTTGTATGTTTTTCTTTCTCAAAGCGTTGATAATGTTAGATGTAGTGAGTACTCGCTTCACTTTCTTACTGTCCAAGTATCTATCTTTCCAAGATACGTATACTTCTGCATCTGAATGGTCACCGTCCGCAGTTTTCGGAGCATTTTCAGGAGTTTCTGTGGCAGTTTGTTCGACTATTTCAGTTGGATTTTGATTTTCTACTGTATTCATTTCGATTTCAACAATTCCGACCGTTTCAGAATTATTTTTAGCAGTTTGTTCGTCATTTTTAGCAGTGTCTTTGTCGTTTTTAGCTAGCGATGCCTCATGACGCCTTATATCCTCTTCCGTCACGACCTCCTGCCTCTCTATTTCGTCTATTTTAGCTGAAAGTGCCTCAATTTCCTCCGCAGTCGGTTCCTTCGACAGAACAGTACCTTCAACTCCGTAACAAGATGAATCGTCTGACAATTCGTATATTTCGTCTGATAATTCAACTATATCTACATCTTGGTTATGTTTTTTGTATATATCTTTTAATTTTTCTGTATCTTTGTAAAAGTTTTCGTCACTGCTTTCGCGAAAATCCTTCTTTCGTTTTTCTTTTTTAGATTTCTTGTCTTTTTTCTTTTTCTTGTCCTTTTTCTTTTTCGTTTTTATTTCTTCATCGGATATAGTGACGACTTCCGGTTTAAGATCGATGGCTTCGACTGAACTTTCTCGGTCTGATACTTCGCCATCAGATTTAGGACTACCCTCAGTTTCGTTGTTCTCACTTGATTCTTTATTTGAATTTGGGTTTTCGACTTGTGGATCAACATTTTGGTTTTTAATGGCTTCTTCTTTGTTTATAACATTATCATTTTGAGTATGAGATTCTTCCTGTATTGATATCTTATCTTCTATATTAGTTATTTTAATTGCATTATCTGTGTCTTTAATTGTTTCGTCTGTATTTGAATTATCATTGTCTTTTGTTTCAATGTTTGGCTCGGCTGAACCGTGTTTGGTGATACTTTCAACCGTTGGAAGTTGATTTTCTTCATCTGTATCTTTATTATTTTTTTCAAATGATTTGTCTGTTTGTTCTGAAGTTTTAGCTGTATCTACATCAATTGCAATAGATGTTTCGTGTATTTCTTTATTTTTATCCATTTCTTGAACATTTCTATCAATTTCATTATTTTTCTGTATTAATTGAATGTTTCTGTTAATCTCTGTTATCTTATCATTTGTAGCCATTAAATCTTTTTGTAATTTCTCAAAATTCCTTTCTTTTTCTATTAAAACTTTATCTTTTTGTTTCCCAGACTGTTTATTCTTACTTTCCTGACTATCACTGTCACTGGATTCATCAGAATCGGTACTGCTTTCTGTACTAGAGTCTTTAGTATCTTTAGGATGTAGATCTTCTAGATCTTCGAGTAGGTCCATCTTCTCAGTATCCGATAGCTGCAATGTAATTTCATCATAATCCGAATCTTTCGGTTGACTTTTCTTCCTTTTCTTTTTCTTCTTTTTTATCTTTTCACCGTCATCCTTTTTACCTTTTTCTACTATATCAGTGTCGTTAGTCTTATTATTTTCTACCATAATGGTAATATTACGTTCCTCAGTGGCAACATTAGTTGTAATTTCAATAGTTTTAGGTTTATTTCGGTTGAGTTTAATTTTCCTCGTGGTTTTAGCCTGAGGTACTGTAATGGTGAGGTCATTGACCCGTTTAGTGACGACGCAGTCGGTACGTGTCTGTGTGGGTGATTGTTTGTCTGTGTGAGTGGGTTGTTGGTCTACGTTTGATTCTGGTTGTTTTGGACTCGGCGACTTTGCTTTCTCTTCTGTCAATAAAGGAAATAAAAATATCATTATTTTGACGGCTTATGTGGCGTGTCCGGCGAACACCCGCCTGCGAATCAGAAGGGTGCGGGTTCGATTCCCGTCCCAAACGAATATTAGTGTATTGTTATGTTCTGTATGTGCCACTGCAGGACATAAGCCTCTCCAGCGTCTCTCCACAGCTTCCCCACCGGTCTCCCTGGAACACGCCGCTTCAACGTGACCATCTGGCTGGTTTTTCCAGACCTTGGTCTCAAGAACAACCTTGCTCCAACTTCCATTTCTCTTTCAACACACAAGCCACGTCCATTTCATCTGTATGTATAATAAATATTTTATTCTATCTGTTATCTGGCGACCGTAACACAAGTAGTTGCTTAGCTTTAGGCTAGATGGCCCTGTGTGCAATGTCCTGGAATATCTATACATATAAAATGCTTTGTCCTGAATGACTGACTGATGGATCAACGCACAGCCTAAACCGCTGATCGTAGAAACCTGAAACTTGGAAGGTGTGTTCTTTGTATGACGTATGCATCCGAAAAGAAAGGATTTTACGAAATTCTACCCCTAAGGGAAGGGTAGCAAATTTTGTACGGAACAACGTGCTTCCTTGGTCCAATCCTAATTTCAGAAGCATTTTCAAATTCTATGTGAACAAAGTCGCGGGAAAAAGCTAGTCTATAAATATAAAAGTCCTGACTGACATACAGATAGCTGTTACAATGTAGGCATCCGCTAAGTATATTAGATGAAGTCACGGGTTCTCACCTGTCTTGGGCTGCTTCTCATCATCAGACGATATTATCTCGACGACATCGTGGGGTTCCTCTTTGATCATAACCTCACTGTCCGATGGGTCCGATCCGATTATCGGATCAGATTCAGACGGACGACCTGGAAAACGCAATTTTTTTTAACTTATAGATAAAAAAAAATATGTTATGAAAAAAAACTAATAATTGTTTCCTAACTTAACTTTTCATATATAAATCATTATTCATTTATTTTCTCTAATATAAATTACTAAAATATCGGGTAAGCTCTGCTTCAGGGACTGGGGACACAGCCGCAGTAGAGAAGTCAAAACGTCTTGGTCGAACCAAAGAGTTTTCGATTTTTGCAAAATATTATTGACCCGAGGTTGGATTATTTATGACATCCGTCATTTAATTGTGACCTTCTGCTCTTTCAATTGATTTTAAAGACATTATGATGTAAAAAAAATTAAAATGACTACTATGCCAGGCTCCATATCTAAAAGTTACTATCCCTTTTTTACCATACCCCGTTACGAAAAACCGTAAGAGAGACTAATCTCCCACATATTGATGTGAATAAAAGTAAAGGCACTTCGTTCAAAACGCGTGTCCCGCGACACATGACAATGTATGATATACAAACTCTTGGACTGTTCGTTCTGCAACTGCGCCCTGATGGCCCTCGCCCGCGCCTGCAGCTCCAGCAGCTCGAGCACGGTGAGCCCGGCCCGGGACGCTCGGGACATCTCCTGCTGCTGCGACGACGTCTCCGGCGACGGTGCCTTCTTGCTGCTTCTCCTCTTCTCTTTCTCTTTGGATTTAGAACCTTTTGTCTCCTTCTTGCTTTTAGAGTTGCGCCGGTGGTGTTTATGCTGAAATTATAAACGTATTTATTGTAATACATTCTACACAGCGCTATCTAGTTCCTTCAAAAACAAGAAAAGGCTTGTGTTATGGTAGTCAGGCTACTTTTGTTTCGTAAACATACAAAAACTAGCAGCGCCAAGCGGCTTTACCCGCGTAACTCCCGATCCCGTGGAAATATTGGGATAAAAAGCCACGTAACTCCCGATCCCGTGGAAATATTGGGATAAAAAGCCGCGTAACTTCCGATCCCGTGGGAATATCGGGATAAAAAGTAGCTGTTAACGAATCAATGTATCCTCATACCAAGTTTCATCTAAATCGGTCCAGTTGTTTCCGGGCCTATTCATTAAAACCAAAAAACTTTCCTCTTTATAATATTAGTATAGATCAGAAACAAATACTTGTTCGACAGTGATGGGAATTGAATCTGCAACTTTCTGCTTTGCTGGTAGGAGTACTTCCACCATGCTACAGAGGCTGGATATTTCATAGTTAATGGATACCTTTTTCTTCTTCTCGCTGCCCTGGCTGAGTATCTCCTCGTCAGATGAGATGCTGTCCAGCGAGATGGTCTCGAAGTCGGGTGGAGGAGACGGGCTCGAGGACTCCGTGTCCGACGGCGGCTCTGCCCCGTCCAGTATAGCTAGCAGCCGCTTCGAGCTGATGCCTAGTAACTGGGGGGAGGATATTGATATTTCGGAAGCTGTGTGTGATGGAACAGTCTGTGTGTGCGTCTGTATGTTGGTTAATTTATGCTAAAACTACTGTTAAGACTCTAGCTTGTAGATAAATGGACCCTTAGGATTATAAGCTGCCCATTTGACTTGATATCGCTGGTTTATTTACTGGGATAAAACGCTTATACCTACTAAACATAAAATTGCCTGAAACTTTGATTATCCGTAGTAATATCTTGTTTGAACTTACCTCCTCAGTGCACAGCTCCTGCAAGTCCCCAACAGCTAGATTCCTCACACAATTAGGTGCCATTGCCTTAATTTCCTTATATTTTAACACGGAGAACACTTGGTGCATGAGTTCTACACGATCGTGGATGTAGTGAGCTAAATCATGCTCTTCTTTGTCATTTACCGCAGAGGTAGAAGCCTCCGGCTTTTCAGTTTTAATTTTATGCCGCTTCATTTTGCGTTTATAATAGATTTAAGAACAATTTTCACACAATTCAATTCAAAACAAATTAGAAAATTAATCTATTCGGATATTGTTTATCGTATTATTTTTTCGTTGCACACCTGAAAGAGCAGGCAAAAGGCTTTAAGCTTATATAGCCTAATCCGACGCAATTTATTTTTCTTTCTCTATATTTTCTCTCTTTCATTTTTGTATCACAATCCGCTTCGAACAATCCGTGATCACAACTATGGATCACAATCATAGATCACAATCGAAATCTCGTCTTGGTTTGAAAAAAAAAAACAAAAAAAAGTACGAAAATGGTATTTTTTTTTTTTTTTCTTTTATTATGGCTTCGCACGTGTGCATTTAGCCAGTGTCAAGTTATATTTTGCATCAAATTATGACCCGATTTTTCATAAATCGGGCCTAAAGTGTTTCAATACAGTCAAAGTCGTCATAGTCCGTCAAGTCAGGGGCTATAGTAAAGCGGTGGCAAGTTTACCATAACCTTAATATGAGATTTGGAGGCAACGAGAAAACTGCATGTTTGACACTGATTTTTACTTTCACTACACTTGTGCACTTTCACAGAACTAAATTGAATAACATTCCACCAGAATTATACAATTCAACTCGGGTTACATCTAAGTTTCATGAAAATAAAACTGCAGCACGACATGTTGTTAACTCGTTCCCGCCAAAACTCCACGAAAATGGTATTGGGTATTGGATGGATATTGGAGACAAATTGATACAACAAACAACAAATTGAGACAAATTGTCTGTAAATTAGAATGCGTTCAGAATGTTACATTTCAGAAATAAGGTTTCATTGTTCTCTTTAATATATTTCAAAATATAAATAAAGTTAACTTGAAGTTGTCAAATACGTTTCAAATCTTACGTTAGTCTAATCTCTTTGTTTTCAAACGTAGCTTGATTATATTATTCTCTTTGGCAATTCTTATGGAATTTAGAAATTATGTAGTAGTGTATTATAATCATACAATATTTTCTTTATTACAATAAATCCGGGCGCAAAATGCAAATAGAAGAAATCTTGGATAGGGCTTTGCAAAGAATCCTTAAATCTCTTCTATTCCATTTGTGTCCGGCAGTTTCCATTTCGCTGTCTACTGGGCAGAATCATTCAACCAAGATACAGCTTATTCAATGTTCATAACGTCAAAATCGCATAGGTTTAAAAATTCTTAAATATGAACGCATCTTTTTATAAAATGTCGACTGGTAAGAGCGTAGTCGAAAAACTCTATGAAAGTGATAATTTCCTAGTCGTGAACAAGCCCTACGATATGTACATCAACTCTGATAATGAAAATGAAAAGGTAAGCTTTATAATTTCACTTAGAAATGTAATTTATTACTAAATTAGAGGTTATCTTCTGACTCGGTTTGTTGTCGTTTTATCTCACTCCCACACACGTTTGACAGTAGTGATGTACGTTCTCTCACACCGTTATTCCGTACCGTTCCGTGAAAATACCTACTATTTGTAATGAACATGCGGTACGCCTTTCAAGCGGTATTTTTTATTTTAATTTTGGTTCCGTGATGGAATTAGAATGTTTAAATATTTTTTGTGGATATTCAGATATAACCTCTTCTTTTATAAACCGATTTTGATGATTCTTTTTTCAGGACAAAGCTGATCATTCTACCTTTTGTACTACTTATCTATTATTTTTTCCAGAACACAGTAACATACCACGTAGCGTCCCCCGACTCTCACCTCTCGACGTCAGCCAACCCGATCCATTTCGTTCAACGCCTTGATTATTCAACCAGCGGCGTCCTCTGCATAGCCAAGAACAAGACCGCGGCCGCACGCGCGGGGAAACTGTTCGAACAGCGGCATACGAGAAAGTATTACCTCGCGGTGGTCCGAGGACATGTCGACTTTGAGATGGGTGATATTGAATATGATGTTGGTAAGAAGACACTCCATTTATTGTCCTTTAAAACGAATTTCATACAACACGTTAGAAGTAATTATAAGGGTCCTATTGGTTGATTAGCAATCGTAGACCCAGAATTTTTATTTGGGGCTAAAAACATGTTTAGAGAATAAGGGTTCTTTTAAGCGTCTCGTAAGAACCTTATGATTGAGATCTATGCAGTTAAAAATTTATGACTGTGTCATATTTTCATCTACGGCCCTCTCGGGGTTCTTTCAATCCTAGCGTCTCCCCAAATCCAGAGGAGATAATAATATCTACTATATTTATCATTAATTTCCTAATGTTATCCAACTAGGTGTGGATCCTCTAACAGCTGAGTCTAGTCACCGCATGTCATGTCGCACCTCTAACTCGAGCGCCCTGTGCGAGCGACCGCGACGCGCCGTCACCCGCATGCTGGCGCTCGAGACCGGCCTCTACGACGGCGACCCGGTCACTGTGGCGCTACTCAAACCTATCACAGGTACTCACTAGACCAAGTCCAGAAGAGAAAACGAGTCAATACATCTGAAGAAAACTAAGGCGCCGTTTAAATCATTTAGATTAAATGTAAAGGCCAAATTATAATTTATCGTACATAGGCTGCACTAAAAGTATCGGGAATGGAATATTTCCACTGTTCCTGTCATATTTAAATCTTTTTAATTGAAAACTCCTTGGTTTTAAGAATCGAATACCATTTATTTATTTAAAAAAAGAATCTCGGTCTTGTCACAAGGTTTTGTCAAACTTGTTTACTCGTTGAGAAAATGGAATTGACTCGAGAAAATTCAAGAGCAATGATTTATTATGACTTTCGAAGTGGTTTATCACAAAAACAGTGTGTTGACCTGATGATTTCTGCATTTGGTGATGAAGCCCCATCCAAAACCACAATTTATCGCTGGTTTGCTGAATTTCAACGTGGACGTGTCAAGCTCAGTGATGATCCCCGTCAAGGTCGTCCAAAAACTGCACTCACCCAAGAAAACGTTGATGCTGTGCGTAAGCTGATTGAGGAAGATCGACATGTAACATACCGCGAAATTCAGGCAACTTTAGACATTGGCATGAGTCAAATACAAATAATCTTGCATGAACAATTAGGTGTAAAAAAGTTGTTTTCCCGATGGATACCGCATTCGCTCTGTGAAGAGCAAAAAGTGGCTCGCGTTACTTGGTGCGTCAGAACTCTAGAAAGATTCCACGCAGGATCCTCAAATGCTGTATACAACATCGTATCAGGTGACGAATCCTGGATATACACGTACGAACCCGAAACAAAAAACCAGTCACGAGTTTGGGTGTTCGAAAATGAGTTAAAGCCAACAAAAATTGTTCGTTCACGGAGTGTTGCAAAAAAAATGGTGGCCACGTTTGTCTCCAAAACCGGCCATGTTGTGACTATTCCTCTTGAGGGACAAAGAACGGTTAATGCAGAATGGTATGCTAGCATTTGTTTGCCACAGGTCGTTTCTGAACTCCGTAAAGAGAACTGCAGCCGCCGCATCATCCTCCATCACGACAATGCGAGTTCTCACACCGCGAACAGAACAAAAGAGTTTTTAGAGCAAGAAAACATAGAATTATTAGACCATCCGCCGTACAGCCCCGACCTAAGCCCTAATGATTTCTATACTTTCCCTAAAATAAAGAATTAATTGCGTGGTCAGAGATTTTCATCACCTGAAGAAGCTGTGGACGCCTACAAAACGGCCATTTTGGAGACCCCAACTTCCGAATGGAATGGTTGCTTTAATGATTGGTTCCATCGTATGGAAAAATGTGTCAAATTTCGCGGAGAATACTTCGAAAAGCAATAAATACATTTTTAAATAGTAATGTTGTGTCACTTCCTTGATTCCCGAAATTTTCAGTGCCGCCCTCGTAATACTCTATTTTTAAACGATATAGTTTCGAATCGCTCGACTTTCGGCAGGCTTTATAACTTACGTTGCCTTTGGTTAAAAAATGGAGGTATTCCCACTATCATCCTCCAAATAGTAGCACCCAAAGGAAAGTGGGAAGATATATTTTTTAATTTTACCCGCAAGGGAAGGAAATCAAAAACTGCTTAGTGAGCCCAAACAGCCTCGTCTTTACTTACTTTGTCAATTATTACTGGCCATAGACATATTTCAGTTTATTTACCTTCCTGAATGTATAGATGCAGCTGCCATTTCTTTTGAGTCATCAGGAACCAGTCCCTTTTTATAGTAATTTAAATTGTATAACATAGGTCGCCGTCACCAGCTGCGCGTGCACTGCGCGGCCGTCGGTCACACGATACTCGGCGACTACACGTACTCCCGCGCCGAGGACATCGCGCCACATCGCATGTTCCTACACGCGACACGGTATTATTATTTTACGTTATAGTTTAAAGTTTACGATCTTTGTGACGCGAAGGGTCGATAAAAATCCACCTACGATTCGATTCCCGCCTCAAATAAATATTTATGAACATATATTTGTTTCTGATCTGAGTGTATCTGTATAGATTATCTACACGAAAACACTATTATTATCTTATTTACTATATGAAAAATAATTAAATGATTAGCATTTTATAGCAAGTAGGTAAGTGATATGTTTTAAGAAAATAAATTGTAGGACCTACGTTTGGAGCTAATATCTATTTATTTGCAATATTTATTATTAAAAGCATTTCTTTACCAAATAGGTATGTTTTTACTAACTTACTCAATGAAATCGTTTCAGACTAGTCCTGCCAGTCCCCCAAGAGACCCTCGACGTCCAAACCTCGGAACCGTTCTTCTCAGACTCGAAGTTCGTCTCCAAATGGAAGCCGACGCGATGTTTCCACAAGTACCGCGCCGAAGACGACTTCAGGGCAACGTGCGATATACTTGACAAGTCTTATGTCATCGGCGTCAAGTACAAACTGTTCAAACATACTTGAACTTACAAATTTAAAGAATTTCGACACTAGCTGTTTTTAATAAACATAAAAGATTTGAATAGGAACATAGGACCTACTTGATTTAAAAATATACATATATTTTTTTAATTTCTTTTTTTAAATAAATTAAATACAACTAAACAAACTATTTTATCTATTGAAATAGTGATATTATATTCTTATTTATTATAATTTAATATACTTCTCTAATTGTTATAGTAGTTTATTTTAACAACAAGAAAAAATAAATATTTGATTAAATAAACTAGTTAAAACAGTAATTATTGTTAGATACAATTAATATTAATAATGAATAATAAATCATGATGTAGTTTTGTACTGCACATTCCCTATTTCATATTATTATATATTAGTTATTATTATATCGGTATTTTTATAGTTCCATCGTTGTCACATCTCTATAATATATGAATGGATATCAAGCCTAATACCGTTCACTCTCATTGCTGTAGTTTTTTCCTCGACTCACTTGACATTGGCAGAATTGCGCCCTTATGTCAGCAATCAGCCATATAAAAAAGTTGAATTGAATTGAATGCTATTTTTTTTTTTTTTTCTTTTATTATGGCTTCGCACGTGTGCATTTAGCCAGTGTCAAGTTATATTTTGCATAAAATTATGACCCGATTTTTCATAAATCGGGCCTAAAGTGTTTAAATACAGTCAAAGTCGTCATAGTCCGTCAAGTCAGGGGTTATAGTAAAGCGGTGGCAAGTTTACCATAACCTTAATAGGAGATTTGGAGGCAACGAGAAAACTGCATGTTTGACACTGATTTTTACTTTCACTACGCTTGTGTACTTTCACAGAACTAAATTAAATAACATTCCACCAGAATTATACAATTCAACTCGGGTTACATCTAAGTTTCATGAAAATAAAACTGCAGCACGACATGTTGTTAACTCGTTCCCGCCAAAACCAATTGAATGCTATATTGTACTTTCTTTAACTCTCTTGTACTCTTTCATTATAGTTGTAATTTTTGTGTATAATTCTTACAGATATTTTCCTTTTTCTATTCCTTGACCATTTTTTTCCATCCTTTCCGAGTTAGGTATCCTTTTCCGCGCAGAAATGTTTCCCCGTTTTTGTCAAAACTCTCAGTCATTCCTCCCTCTTCCTGAAACCATCCTAAAACCAACAAAAACACAAGAAAAGAGCACAAGAAACAAGAAAAGAATAATTTGAAGGGAGAAGCAACATACTCGACGCTCGCTGGCAAGATGCGCAGCATAGAATATGCACAGTCGCATTCGCCATCAGAAGAAAAAAAAAAAAATTGAATGCATTCGTAGATTTGACTGACCTGCCCATAGTGCCATCTGTTGTGAAGAAGCAAAGTAGATGTAGTGCTAAATGTAGGTTGAGGTAAATGAGTGTTGAGGTTTAGTTTTCCAAGGGTTTACAAAAAAAAATAAGAACTATGGCTCACTTTTCAGATGTACCTTAGTTAGTAGGTCACAGATGGCGCTGTTTATAACTTAATAAAAAGATGCAGTTTTGGAAGACAAAAAGACATCCGAGTTTGAGAACTTCTTTTCGTAAGAAGTTTCTAATGTCTATGAAAACCTTCTTGAAGCTAATTACATTGCTGCTGCAACGAGTTTTACATTTATTTAATAAAATAAAATATTATAATGATACCTAAATAATAAAGGGGGTTGTAGAACCAAAGAATATAAACTATAACTTATAACTAGGACCCTAATGAATGTGTTCAATTCCTTTTCTTGGCAAGATCGTAGAGTGAAAATTAATTAAAAAATATTTGCAATAAGTCTTAAATCCTGGCATTTTAATGTGTGATTATTTATAGACTCTATTAACTAGGAATAAAGACTAAAATTCGATGACAAATAGTTACAAAATTTTTCTAAGGATTCTGTAGCTCTGGGAAAGAACATTGTTACAGTAAAGGAGTAGTTAACTTTCAGAAAATAAAGTTCATTTTCGAACGTATCTCTGTTTTTGTTTCTTCAAGATCCTGACCACTTTTACTTTGCATTTGCTTTGTACTTTATTTCAAAGGATTAAGGTTGGTTTTTGATTCAATTTGTTTCGTTTAATATTGTAGTACAGTGCTGCAATGACAACATACGCATTTGGTCAGTTTGTGTAGAGATACCGCGAAATACAGCCGGAAGTGATGCTTACATTTCAAAATTTCGTTTAAAAGTGCGTCAATGTACTTAGAAACATTTTAATTAGTCGTTAAATTTTTAATTATTGACATAAAAAATTGATACACCGTAATTCTATTTTCGAAAATTAATAAGTAAATAAAAAGTGCGTCAAATTAGTTTTTAAAGACACTATTATCAGTAGGTAGGGTAAACGCTCCTATTTTAGGCCGCGTTAAAAAGTTTACCATTTTATAAATATTTTTTTAATAAAAATAAAAAAAACTTTTTTATGGTATGAAATAAGTACTTACCTACTCTAATTAAAAAAAAATAGTTTAAATTGGTACTTTAAAAATATCATTTTAGAAGTAAATTAGTTTGAAATATGTACGGAGTTGTAGCGGGTCAACAGAAGGAGAGCAAACCAAAACCGGTCAGGGAACAAGTAAGTTATATTTTAACTTATATTATAATTTCCCATTCTTTCAGTGGGGACCGACGGGAATAAAAAAATATTACATTACAATACACACAGCGCCATCTAACCCCAAGCTAATCAGCTAGGCTTGTGTTATGGGTGCGAGACAGTTAATATAATACTTGTATACTTTTCTGTTTTAAATACCTATATACAGAAATACCGAGACCAGATACTTTCCTACATAAATATTTATTTGAGGCGGGAATCGCACCCGCAACTCTGTATTGTCATCAAAATACCTACAGTTTAAAGTAAATTCCATTTAAATGTTTTTGGGACCATTATTCTATTATTTCGATATTAATTTATTTCGTGCAGTGTTACTTTAGTGGGATACCTTGGCATTCAAACTAAAGTTCGTGGGTTCGAATCTTACACCGATAGGTTTTTCTGTACGATAAATGTATGTGTTTAAACACATACCCCCTTATTCCAAAACAAGGTTTAAGGATAGTCCGAGATGTGGATTTACACCTAAGATTTACTACTCGTCAACTGTAGTTTAAACATTATGTCTATATAATCTATAGGGATAGTTCACGAGTAAATCTGTGTCTAAATCTAAGGTTTAAATCCACATCTCGGACTATCCTTAAACCTTGTTTTCGAATAAGGGGGATGGTGTTCCCGACGAAGGAAAACATCGCAAGGAAGCCCCCATGTCCCTGAACTAAGCACGGTCCACGGGCTGCACACACACGGAGAGGACACACGTACCGTCCTGTAACTGCCGACATCCGACCGACCACTACTGGGACATATTCATGGGCTATACTTTACTTTTTTTTTTAATAAGTAAACTAATCATCTTTATTTCACTTCATCAATCCTAGTCGTCGCTGGTCGCTAATAGTAGGTAATTATTTTGATCCCGTATGTACACACTAGGGACAACCAGGAATGTTCCACATTTGTCCCCAATGAGAACAACTGGAAGCGCTGTCACAGTCCTACTGTAATATTTTAATTACAAAAGTACATTATGTCTGTTTGTTGCCTCCTCGGCTCGACTGATTTAAGTTGAAATTGTACCCAACGATAGACCAATCGTTTAGAATAGAGCGATGACATGTCATGTCCGAAGCAAATGTAAATGAATCATTCGTCAATAATAAAAGCTGTCAAATAAAGAATACGTACTCGGAGACATGACAACATCCGGTACGTCCGGGATTTCGTGCGGGTAGTTTGAAAACACTCGTTTTTAAAGCAATATTTTATTATACAGCGTGATTTTTAAAAAATGATATTAGGCATTTTCAGCGAAAAATGAGACACGTGTCTGATTTTGACAAAAAATACCATTATGTTTAGATTTGAAAATTCTTAAATTTTTAATTTTTATATCAATAAATGTTGCCTATAGAGATCAGTACATCAAATTCATAATATTATAATAAACAAAGGAAGTTGCAGTTCATTTTTGCTGCAGATTTTACCTTTCCTATAGTGGCAGAGAAGGCAAGTGAAAAGTTTTAATTTTTAAATAAAAATCTAGAATACTGTTTAAAGCTAATAAAATGTAAGATTTGAGGCTTGTTCGGTACAATGTCTCCCTGGTACAATAAACACGCGTGGTTTATATAGTTGCTGGTGAAGGAAGTACGCTTGCGGTGCGCTCTGGGCTTGTGGACACAATGTGGAGACCGGGCGGCGACAGCGACCGTTCCCATTGGTCACTGCTGTCTACGTGTCTAGCGGTGACAACCGGGCATTTTTAAATCCCAGTTGACCCCAATGTTAATGATGTAGTAGGGACAATTAGGATTGATACATTTTAACCGAACCGGGAGAGTAATAGAGAAAAATAATTCGTTCAGTAATGGCATTCTATGTAACAAAAACTTATTTCCAGATTTTGTGTTCTTTGTCCATCTCCTTTCATCACCACTATCAAAATAATAAAAATGGTTTGTGAAAGATTAACTTTGACCCGGGCTGAGTTCCTTAGTTTCCGATTTCAGATTAAATATTTTGGATAATTCCTGACTGTCTATCACCTCACCTTGTCCCAAATTCAGGAACTGATCAGAATAATATATATACTTCCTAATTGTCTCCTTTACGTGGTGAATTGAACTAAATTGAAAATAGTCAACAGTCCTTTAGTAAGTCCTTTTTAGGGTTCTATACCTAAAGGGTAAAAACGGGACCTTTTTACTAAGACTCCACTGTCTGTCTGTCTGTCACCGGGCTGTATCTCATGAACCGTGATAGCTAGACAGTTGATTTTTTCATGTTTTTCTGCTCTTATGTCCACTCTATCAACAAATGCTCAAAAAGAAAATAAGTGGGGCTTCCATACAATATGGTACGGAACCTTGCTACCTGGAGTCCAACTCGCACTTGGCCGGTTTTTTATTAAATTGACTTCCAAATAACTTAGAATAAATACTTACCTACTTACAATATAAATATGTTTGTCTTGCCGCGTGTCGCTTGTCTTCGCCCTGCATTGTGCGCTGTACTGTGAAGTGTAGGGTCCTTGAGGTACATATTTCTTTAAAACGTTGAAAAAATCCTGTTGATAAATAATATATTTGACGAAGATAGGTACACATTTTGCTTTACTATTTTGTTGTTTGTCCGTCCTATTTTATCGGATACTAGCATTGCTCTGTGGTTTCACCCGCGTAACTCCCGATCCCGTGGGAACATCGGGATGAATAGTAACCTAAGTAACTTCCAATAAATTAATCACTACATAATATAAAACAAAGTTGCTTCCCGCTGTCTGTCTGTCCTTATGTATGCTTAGAACGGCTTAGATGTTTAAAAATACGCAACGGATTTTGATGCGTTTTTTTTTGAAAATATAGAGTTATACAAGAGGAAGTTTTTAATATCTATATAAAACAAAACTACCACGCGTACGAAGTCGCGGGCAACAGCTAGTATATAAACTCATAAATCAAGTATCATCGAAATTAGTCCAGGAGTTTTTGAGCCCATTTTTCCTCTTTATTTATATGATAAATCCTACTAATATTATAAATGTGAAAGTTTGTGTGTGTGTGTGGATGTTTGTTACTTTTTCACGCAAAAACTACTAGACTGATAGCAATGAAACTCGGTATCTAGATAGCTGAAGACCTGGATTAACACATAGGCTACTTTTTATCCTGATATTCCCACGGGATCGAGACTTACGGGGGCTGGTATATTTTGTTTGTATATGGGTGTTCGTTTTCCCATTATAAACACTCACTTCCAAATTGTCGTATTTAACTTCCAAATGAGTAATAACGAAAAATAATTCCAAAAACAATGAATTTCAATTCCAATACATAACGGCGAAACGTTATTTCATTTCGAATTTGAACGTTGACTTTACGCAACTTTTATATCGTAAAATTTAATTGTTAGAGCGAGAGAGAGCGATAGTGAAGCAGGTGAGTGCGAGCGAGAGGAGGAGACCTCGTTGCAGCCGACGTAACGCGCTACTTAAGGGCCGGTGGGAGAGGTCCGCGTTCATTATTTGCATTCACTAAATATATGAGATGGTGTGACGAACATGACGGTGGTAAAGTCCTCAAACAAAATCAGGAACCAAAGTTCCTTTTCGTTAAAATATTGACAGGAATCAAAGTTTATTTCCCGACTAAATATAAAACTAACATTAGGTATAAGAAATAGTAATATTTCTTAAATAAGTTTTCACATTATAGTTTCCACGCAATGAGCGATGCGACGGACGCCTTTAAAGCCGGCATTGTTCGCTGGAATGTTGCCAGTAGTTGCCAGTAATGGCAATAACACCACATTTACGACATCTGGCTACAATTATATGGATACAGAGAAACTTTCAACATTCTATTCGCTTCGAGACAGACTTCATTTTAAATGAATGATTATAAATTAGAGGAATTGCGATCTGCGTTTGGAATATGGTGAAAGGAAACCATTTGTGTTTCCCGATGTTAAACTGTTTATTATCTCGATTCGTCTACTTCGCTTGTAAACTAATACGCAATGAGTCAAAATATGAATATCGATCTTAGCCGTTAGGTCCAACAAAACGAGGTTTAAGGATAGTCCGAGATGTGGATTTAAACCTTTGGTTTAGATGCAGATTTACTCGTGAACTATAGTCTCAACACTATCCCTATAGATTATCGTGAACGTTCTCTATATAATCTACTAGCTACGCTTTGCGGTTTCACCCGCGTAACTCCCGATCCCGTGGGAATATCAGGATAAAAAGCAGCCTATAGCCTTCCTCGATAAATGGACTATCCAACACAAAAATAATTTTTCAATTCGAACCAGTAGTTCCTGAGATTAGCGCGTTCAAACAAACAAACTCTTCAGCTTTATAATATAAGTACATATATTGATAATGTTTAGGCTATCGGCATATTGATATTTTGACTTATTGCGTATTAGCACAACACGAAATAAACAGACTGTGTCTAAGGTACTCAGCGATTAAGGATTTCAATGCTCAACTAATCTTTTCCGTTGCTCATTTTAATTTTTTGCTCAACTTTTTTTCGAAGCTAACAATTTTTTTTACGCTGTGGCTCAACTGTTTTCTGAGGTTCCTTCTTTCTTTTTGTTAACAAAGGAGAGTAGGTAATATATTAAGTAGGTACTCTAGGTACCTACCTACCTGCCTGGCTACACTCGACTTGCTTTAGCAAATGTTTCCATCCAATATATAGCAGTGGTTCCCGCTCCGTGTGTATTGTACAATGTACAGTACACCTACCTACCTACAGTAGGGCTGGGTCAGTATATTCACATAAAAGCACGGTAAAGTATCGGATATCGTCGCAATGCAGCCATTCGTCAAGCACAATCGCCCGTGGTACGGTTCCATCTGCGGCACACGCAGCCCAGGGACGGATCTAGGACTACATGTCCAAGGGGGGCTCTGTTTGTCCATAGATTTTGTCTAGTGAAGGGCCCCAGAAAATCGTCATAATATTATTGTATTAGATTTTTACACAATTTTTTTTTCATAAACTAAGGAATTGAATCTTATATGATTAATATTTATTTGTCCCTAGCACATGGCACATTCATAATGATACAACATTATTATAGCCTTTTAAAAAGTGACAAAACAAAAGTATTAAGTCTTCTAGTCTATAAAGCTCTGTTTTTTATTGAACGATTATTAAAAAATTATGTTCTAGAGTCACAGATTACAAAATAATGATAAAAACTGTATAAAATAAGACAGTCACAAATAGATTCAACTCGTAATTTTACCAAATAGGAAAACTAGTTATTATATAAAAAACCTAAATAAGAAAGTCCATAACCAGAAAAAAAAAACATTTTGTAACGATTTATGTAAGGATTTTAATTAATTAATTTATATTAACTCTTATTATTTTGTCTAGAGATTGTGATGGTTTAGTTCTTATTATAATTTACCCGTGACTTCGTACGCATAGTAGTTTTGTTTTATCCTTCCTTTTGAATCACAATCCGTTGAGTAGTTTTAAAGATCTAAGCATACATAAGGACAGATAGACAAGAGATTTCGTATTATGCTATGTAGTGATCTGGCTGGCATTGTCTTCACTAGTGATTATAGTGATAATCAAACCTAGTATTCCCCCTAGCTTCGACCGACTGAGTCCACCCCTGTACGATTAATCCCGCGGTCTCTCGCATCGGTTCCCCGATCGACGTACGTTTACAGCTCGTTACACCTACTTCTCAACCTCCAGCTCCCAGCTCCCAGCTCCCAGCCACACCACTTCCCTTTAATTACAGCTCGATTCAAGGGTAACTTCACTTCATTTTGATTTATTTACAAGTTATTAACTAAGTATTATTTATTAAGTTGATCATAAACTGGCGAGGAACGCACCTCGTTACTGCTTTATTGTTCAAGGCGACAGTTTCTAAGTTAATGCGGAGTACAGAGCCCGGAGTGCAAGTTTTTTCGTGTAGCAAACGTTATTATCACGTTTGCGTAAATTAGAAAATTATATGAAAAGCAAAAAATCATATGAAGAATAATTATATTATGATTATATGAAATTATTTTTTTTTGAATTAGCTTTGCATTTCTTCTGTTAGAGGGGGGCGTTTTTCAATTTTTACCTCGAACTCGTCCCATTGTTGTTTTGTACGGGATTTAAACGTACAGTCAGTCATTTAGAAAAGCGTTTGATATTTTATTTTTGAAATTAATTTTATAAATGTTTTTTAATAACATTCTAATATTGATTATTATAATTATATTATACATGTATTATACATATAAACCTTCCTGTTGAATCACTCTATCTATTAAAATAAACAGCACCCGTAATCCGTTGCGTAGTTTTAAAGATCTAAGCATACATACGTAGGGACAGACAGCGGGAAGTGACTTTGTTTTATACTATGTAGTGAAGTACATTTCTAAGCCTAAATCGACCGCGGCACAAAGGGCGGTCTTATCGTGAGATGGAATCGTAACGTTTATTGCTCCTTTTAATAAATGAAACCTTTTGTACTAAACAATATCGTAAACAACAACCTTTTTCAAAAAGACGATCTCGAGAGTCTCTTATCAGTTCTTTTCCATGATGTGGCAACACCAGGGAACGGCACGTTTTTTTTAATTAAAAATCAATCTGAATTGAATACCTTATTTTTTTTAAACCTTTTATTTTTGGAACGAAGTTCCTTATCGCACGTTGCGAAAGGGGGCTAGACGGAAAAAATTTAGACCAAAAGTTGTAACGACACTTTTTGATTTTATTACAATTCCTTCAATAATTATAATCGAAAGGTACTTCGTTCCATCCGGGTGTCCCTTGACACCTCTCTAGTTTTTTATTGTATTAAATCGGCTGTTCAGGGTTCAACCTGTATCTTCAAAAAATCTAAGGCTGCCGAGGGTTTACCAAATAATAAACACAACGAAAGTATAGATATACGGTATATTTCTCACAAAATAAATGCAAGAGGAGAAAGAACAAAAAACATAGCTCGGACCTAACTAAATTATTAGAACGTAACACTTGCGCGATCTAATTTTACCGGTGGCGCCATCTAGTTTCACACTTATGAACTATTGAAATTTATACATTCCGCCCCCAATGAACCAATGTTCATTTACAAGGTTTCAATCTTAAACTATTAATAAATTGCCTTAACAGCACAACTTCGGCTTAACTGAGAATAGATTCTTGAACAAACAACTTTTTTAGTAATATAAACTTAAACAATAAACAAAATAAGTACCAAAACATAAGGAATATAAACTCCTTTTTATAAAGTAGCACTAGATTTTTAACAATTTAGGTATCATTTTATCAGTCGGTCTGTTTCGGAATGATACAAATTTTAGATATAGGTCTTTTTATTACAGAACCTTTACAACGCACACTAACCACACGAGTGATCTTGTCTAAACCAGGGTGTTTGTCAACTATAACTCCGAATAACCAGCGTGCAGG
Source organism: Idaea straminata (assembly GCA_951213275.1). Classification (NCBI taxonomy): domain Eukaryota; kingdom Metazoa; phylum Arthropoda; class Insecta; order Lepidoptera; family Geometridae; genus Idaea; species Idaea straminata. The sequence goes on from OX577872.1 coordinate 8,808,996, forward strand.
AGGAAGATCATCTTCCATAATAAAAACTAAATCTCCTACTTTAGGTTCTAAAGTTGGTTGTTGCCACTTATATCTTTGCAAAAATCGTGTCGAGTATTCTTGGGACCACCTTCGCCAAAAATCTTGGACCATCTTTTGGGTGAGTTGCCAACGCTTTAAGGAAGTAATATTAGAGTTATGATAATTGCTATCAGGAACTAATAAAAGAGGTTCGCCAACCAAAAAATGACCGGGAGTCAAGGGATATGGCTCATTACAATCACTATCCATTTGAGTTATAGGCCTAGAATTCAGACACGCTTCAATCTGGCAAAGCATTGTCGAAAGTTCCTCGTACGTTAAGGTCGAGGTCCCTATAACCCGTTTTAAGTGGTGCTTTGTAGCCTTGATTCCGGCTTCCCAGAGTCCACCGAAATTTGGACTATGGGGGGGAATCCGATGGAAATTAGTCCCATTAGTGGCTAGCCAATCTTCAATATCTGCTGCAACACTTGACCTTTCGGAAGCGAAGAGAGACCTGAACTCGCGTTCAGCACCTACAAAATTGGTGCCATTATCGCTCCATAACTCCGAACAGTGACCCCGTCGAGCAACGAAACGCTTGAACGCTGCTATAAATGCATCCGATGTCAAATCGCTGACAACTTCCAAATGTATTGCCCTAGTGGACATACATACAAACAAACAAATATATCCTTTTGTTGCATGGTGACCTCTACCCTTGGTACTTCTGACAGCTATTGGGCCAGCAAAATCAACTCCACTGCGTTTAAAGGGTCGACTGGGAGTAGCTCGCGCAAGTGGTAGCTGTCCCATTAATGGATTATTGGAACGTGCTGCGTGACGTATACAAACAACACAACCATGAATGTGCGATTTTATCATATTCTTGGCGCCAACAATCCAATATTTTGTCCTAATGTAACATAACATTAATTGGGCTCCACCATGTAATGTCTTCTCATGAGCGTCTCCAACTATAAGCTTAGCTAAATGTGAAAATCGTGGAATCAATACAGGATGTTTACTGTCTTCACTTCTCTCTGCATTCTGCAAGCGACCACCGACTCTAAGAATGTCATCTGAATCCAGGAACGGGGTAAGTGACTTTAAATTACTATTCCTTGCTAAGTATCGATTATTTTTTAGATCTTTGATCTCTTTCTGAAAATAATGATTTTGACTATACTTTATGCTTAACACCATAGCTTCCTTTAGTTCTGTACTAGTCAACCAAACTGAAAATTCAGGTTTGGGTTTAATAGCAATACTTTTAAAATATCTTCTGCACCAAGCTATTACTCTTAACTGTTTTCTTAATGTTGAAAATTTTGTAAACAAAGTAGGTTCTTCCTGGATTACTACGTTTTTAAAACATTTTACTTTCAGTTCTTCCTTCGTTTCGTATGTACCAATAGCTCTATCTTCTTCTTCTAATGGACTGTATATAATATTTTCTTCACTTAACCACTTGGGGCCTTTCTTCCACAACGTGTTCTCAATGAATTCTGTAGGCTTCATACCTCGAGACGCGATGTCCGCAGGATTTTCTCCAGACCGAATATGACGCCAGTGATTCCGACTGAACCGGGATATTATTTCGGACACTCGATTGGCCACAAAAGTGTTCCATTTTCTCGGGTGACTACTGAGCCAAGCCAATACAATCGAGGAATCAGTCCACGCATGAATCTGATTCTTGGGAATTCGCAAAACTTGACCTACTTCATCCAACAGTTTGGCTAGTAAGACGGCACCGCACAATTCCAATCGAGGTATCGATATTTGCTTAACTGGCGCTACCTTCGTTTTTGACGTAACTAAATTAACATGCACTCTTCCGTAGCGATCTACAACTCGAACATATATCACAGCGGCGTAAGCGTCTTGTGAAGCATCGCAAAATCCCTGCAATTCAACTAATTCATCGTCACATCGCACCTCTATCCAACGATTGATACTAAAATCGGAAAGTGTAGTAAGTTCCCTTCTAAAAACTACCCATTCCTGTAAAAGAGTACTAGGTAATTCCTGATCCCATTCTATTCCGATAATCCATAACTTCTGAATGAAGATCTTCGCCGTTATAATGACTGGAGCTAAAAAACCTAGTGGGTCAAATAATCGACAGATGTCTGAGATTACTCTTCTTTTGGTAACTGGCAACAACATTTCAGGTAAGTGAACTGAATACTTAAACTCATCTTCTACACTCTTCCAATTTAGTCCTAATACTTTCCTTACTCCTTCTGTATCCTTTCCAGCTCCTATTTCTATCCCGTTATCTAACTTACCTTGTGACTCACCTGCTTTTTCTAAAAATTCTGTACTTTTACTTATCCATTTTTGTAATGTGAAACCTCCTTTCTTTAATAATAAATTCATTTCCTTATAGATTTTCGGGGCTTCTGCTGTGGTCTCGCATCCCGTCATCAGGTCATCCATGTAAAAATCCTTCAGGATTTTTTCAGCAGCACATGGATAATTTTTACCTTCGTCGAATGCGAGCTGTTGCAAGGCTTTAACAGCAAGATAAGGGGCTGAGGCGGTACCAAAGGTTACTCGAAGCATACGGTAATGTTCTACTACTCCATTCTCGTCTCTCCACAAAAGCCTGAGGAAATCTGAATCTTCCTCTGCTATCTTAACCTGTAAATACATTTTAATAATATCAGCGGACAAACAAATAGGATGGCGACGCCAGCGTAGAATTAGTTCCCGAAGATCAGGCTGCAACTTTGGACCTACCAATAATTCATCATTTAAGGAGACTCCATTTTTTCCTTTTTGCGAGGCATTGAATACAATCCTTACCTTGGTTGTAGTTTTATCTGTTCTCACGACTGCGTGATGAGGTAAGTAGACCGATTTCTCCTTTCTTCTCTGCTCTAGAGGGACCACCTCCATATGATTGGATTCCAGGTAAGTGCGCATACCATTTGAGTACTGTATTTTCAAATCTATATTTTTGGTTAATCGTCGTTCTAAACGAAAAAGGCTTGCAGTAGCTATATCCTTTAATCCACCATATTTGCAGACAGGATCTTCCTTACTAAACGGTAACTTAACTATATAGCGACCCTCCGTGTCCCGTCTCGTCGTCTTCTTAAACAGCTCTTCGCACTTAGTCTCCTCCTCAGTAAGTATATGATTCTGCGTGGAAGGTTCGGCTTCAATCTCCCAAAATCGTCTGAGTAAGTAATCTTCTGGTACATGAGTGAGAAAGGAATTATCTATTGCACTATTAACAACTACGTTTTCGGTTTCAGAATCAGACGAATTGGCAAGACCGGATAGAATCCAACCCAATTTTGTTTTCTGCGCGACTGGAAAACCTATAGGACCTCTAATAATACCGTCAAGAATAATTTGACTATAAATTTCAGCACCTAATAAAACCTCGATTTTGTTCGGTACATTAAATCGTGGATCTGCTAACTGCAACGTTTGTAACTCAAGCCACATCTGAACGGCTACCTTATGACGCGGAAGGAATGTGGTCAGTTTACTTAGCACGTGCGCTTTTACTTCTACTACACAATTTGAATCATGAATAGATCGAAGTTTTAAATATACTACTGAATTAGCTGAGACTGTACAATCTTCGCTACCAATTCCAGAAATAGAGATCCTGGAATTGCTCCTTCTCAATCCTAGCTTCTGAACCGCAGATTCGGTAATGAAAGAGGCTTGGGACCCCTGATCGACTAAACATCTTAAAGTAACTTCACCACCTGTCTTCGACTGAATGTTGACTAACGCAGTGGCCAACAATACTTGACTCCGAACAGACGAAACGCATGCAGTGACGTCACTAGAATTACAACATCCAACAGTTGCGGATGGATTGGCCTCAACTAACTTCTTCTCCCCCACTGAACCTTCAAATGTACTCGTGGTACTACTCTCGGGGTGAAGTAATAAATTATGCTTCCTCTTGCAAACATTACATCTAATAGACTGTCTACACGCGAATACTGAGTGGTTAATTCCTAAGCAATTGAAACATAACCCATTGGTTTTGACAAAATCATGACGCTTGGCATATGTTTCGTTTTTAAACCAATTACATTTAGTGATTTTATGGTTACCTTTACAAAATTGGCAATTTAAACCATTGCTTGTTGTATGGTTAACATTAACTTCTTCCTCCAATACATGTAATACAGTTTTACCAGAATTACCCTTTGGCCTTAGTTTATTACTATCTAAATATTCGAGCGATCTGTATTTATGATTTAAAAATTCTCTAAACTCATACAGTGTATTTAGGTCAGTTCCTTCTGAGGCTTTTGCTTCCCATTCTTTTCTAGAGTTAGGATCTAGTTTTTGACTCAACAAATAGATAACTATGATATCCCATGATGAAGTGTCTACTCCTATATTATTTAATGCTTGCAAACAATCATCCATATTATCTAGCAGCAACTTAATCGAATAAGCTGACTCGGTTGATAAACTCTTTAGACCCATAAATCTATTTAAAATCTGATTGCTTAAATACTTCTTGTTATCATACCTAGACTCTAATTTTTTCCAACAACTGACGTAGTTATCTGCCGTGATAGGTATGAAACGCAACAAACTTTCAGCCTCTCCGGAAACATGACATTTGAGATAATGAAGTTTTTGTACGTCGTCTAACTGATCATTTTTATCAATAAGGGAATTAAATAAGTCCCTAAAACTCGGCCATTGAGAATAATCCCCATTAAAATTAGGTATATTTACTGCTGGTAACTTAATTTTGCTGTGTTTAACCGACTCGACATTTGTGTTTGAACTTGCATTACCCTTTTTTGGTTCTAACTTAAGAATAGTTTCCTTTAACATAGTTTTATATTCAAAGAACAATTCTTCCGTTAACTCATAACAATTATTTTTATAATAGCTTGTAGTGGTAAGCACGGTTTTATCCAAGTAAGAAACTATTTCTTTGTGTGTATTTTCAAAAGCTAACCAAGTTCGCTCGACATTCTCTAATCGTATTTCACAATATGTCGCCGTTAATCTTTCCTTTGATGTTTTCTTAAAGTTAACTTTACCCTTCGAAATCATTTCTTTTAACTCATCTTGTAATTTGAGTTTGGCGGTTATTGCCTCAGAAATACTCATATTTTTAAATAATCAAATTACAGTTGAAATCAAAAGTTAAAGAAAACTCTAAATTTTTTAAAAAATGTTCTTACTAAAATTTTCTAAGTGTTTGAAACTGATTCCAATTTTATCAAAATTCGGGCATAGGTTCCCCGTCTCAACAAATTTCTTAAAACTATTCTAAGTCTATGAATTTACTAATACAAATATACTAAGTCCCACGCATGCATTAAAATTTCTAAGTTAAAAGTCCCATACAAATAAAGTTCACTTTTGCTTGAATACTGATGTTTGATTACTCACAGATAATGTCCAATGTTATTGTTTATCCACTCACTATTGACAACTGATTGATCCTTTACTCCGGTGATGACGTCTTTGGTGTAGTTCCTGTCCTTCGTTCCCTCCTGTCACAGTTCGCAACTTCCTTCACTCTCCACAGTCGAGTAGCTTCACTGCTGCTCGCTTCACACTGTAGACATTAGTAGTGACGCGGGGGCAAGGGGTAGGTAAGCAATCACTCAAGACCCTATCAACAACGATCAGTTGCCCGTCAGCGTCTCGCCGAACACCGACACGACAGTCACTAGACGGCTAATATCCGAGCTCGTCAAGGACCATGGTTCAGGGTTCAACCTGTATCTTCAAAAAATCTAAGGCTGCCGAGGGTTTACCAAATAATAAACACAACGAAAGTATAGATATACGGTATATTTCTCACAAAATAAATGCAAGAGGAGAAAGAACAAAAAACATAGCTCGGACCTAACTAAATTATTAGAACGTAACACTTGCGCGATCTAATTTTACCGGTGGCGCCATCTAGTTTCACACTTATGAACTATTGAAATTTATACATCGGCCATTTTTAAAACTTTTAAGATTTTTACTAGTGATATGTCTCTACGATACGACGGTAGGTACGGTCGGCTACATAATTACAGACCCACCGTAGAGCTCCAAAACGGTACAGCCGTTTTGGAATATAAGAATGATTTCAACACAAGCAAGATTCTTGGCACCTGCTATAGTTGAAGTTTAAAATCTTCTAACTCATCAATTTATCAAACAACAATTATTAGAATATTAACATGCCAATAATAGTAATTTTAGAACTCTACCGGGGGCTGCAATTATGCAGCCGACTGTACTACATATACCTAATCATACAAACAAAACCGGCCAAGTGCGAGTCGGACTTGAGGACGAAGGGTTCCGCACCAACTATCTATGGGAGTCACACTTATATATATTTGATTTCAGGTTTTATTATTATTATTTGTTGTTATAGCGGCAGCAGTAATACATAATCTGTGAAAACTTCAACTGTCTAGCTATTACGGTTCATGAGATACAGCCTGGTGACAGACAGACGGACAGTAGAGTCTTAGGGTCCCGTTTTTGGTCAAGGAACAATAAAAACAAATGAGTGAACGTTAACGATGGCCAGAACCAGAACGTAACAAAGAAACACTTTCCACTATTGTTTTCAATAAAAATAAAGGATGATTATGTTATATTTATACTGTCAATCCTATTTATACTAGCAGCGCTCCGCATTTTCACCCGCGTAAGTCCCGATCCCGTGGGAATATCGAGATAAAAAGTAGCCTATAGCCTTCCTCGATAAATGGACTATCCAACACAAAAATAATTTTTCAATTGGAAGCTGTAGTTTCTGAGATTAGCGCGTTCAAACAAACAAACTCTTCAGCTTTATAATATATCTTTAAATCTTTAAATGAGCAATTCTTGTATATATATATATATATATAATTGGAATCTCGGAATCGGCTCCAACAATTTTCATGAAATGTGGTATATAGGGGGTTTCGGGGGCGATAAATCGATCTATCTAGGAATCATTTTTAGAAAATGTCATTTTATTCGTGTTTTATCGAAACTTACTTTTTTTATCTGAAAAATATGACTCTTCCTTACATCTATTGGCGAACTACTAATACTATTTGTTGTGAGCAATAAAGTTATTCCAGCAGATGGCGTTGTTAAGTAACACGAAGTCAATGAGTGTTTGCTTTGAGGTTAGACTAAGTAAAAAAATAATACCGAGCAAAGCTCGGTCATCCAGGTACTAATATTAGTATAGATAAATTGTTTTCAGATGAATGGTGACTACCACCACTACACTATGGATACCTTCCATACAATATGCACCTCCATCATACTGTAACAAATACTCCTTAAGGTGAAAGGGTACCGGCGCTCTCTCCATACAAACGTAGTCGACTGTTTCCTCCCTGGATAATGACATTAGAGCAAATATTTTTGTTGCATAAAACCTGTAACTGTCATGACCATGCTCCTATGTTTCTTTTTTCTTCTAACTATTTAAATTAAGATTTAAAAAAAACATACAGGGCATGATCATGGCATTTATAAGTTTTAGCAACAAAAATATTAGCTCTAGTGTCACTATCCAGGGAGAAAACAGTCGACTACGTTTGTATGGAGAGAGCACTGGTACCCTTTCCTCTTAAATTGTATACATTCATGTTTCAAAAGTGTAAGTAATTTTATAAACTCTGCTAATCTACTAAGTATATCTACTAGCCACTGAACGCCTTTGGACACTTTGTCATAGTAACTTAAAATACCGCGGTGCATTTCGAGACCCGTACCAATCGATAGAGGGCATTACGGCGAACAAATAATGCCTTCACACCGAACCTCTAAAGCGTCTCAGAAAAGGGATATTTAACAAAACGTGTTGTCTTATGATTTTCCAAAAATGGGCGGTGGGCCGTTTCCGAGACGCTTTAATTAGGCATTATTTGTTCATTGTAATGCCCTTCATTCATAGGTATAGGTCTCGAAATGCACCGCAAAAAAAAACAGTATGCCAAGCTCCCACACTAAATGAGTAACTTAACCACCCTGGTGATAGATCCATTGAGGTGGTAACACTGCATCACTTAGGAATGTATTAAAGTACATTCCTTACAAAAATACACTGTTTATATTGGCGTATGATCATTGATCATAAGGAGCCTCGTTTGGACAGAGTAGAGTATACATATATCGAGGGAACACAATGATAGCGCGATCTAACTTTACCTGTGGCGCCATCTAGTATTGATGTTGTACAACGTGGTGGTTTTACTGTGTGTTCCTTCCGGCGCGAGGGGGGAGGGGGAGGGGGGGGCAATGGGGCGACATACATGGGGTACCATACCCGAGGGGTCAATTTGGTCCCAACCTTGTAAGAGTACCAGGTAGTATGGAGTCTCTCATTCACTCTCGTTATTATGAAAAATTTCATGTATTATTCGTAATGAAAAGCACAGTGTTTACCTTGGGTCCCTCGAACTATTAGCCAAACTCCGTCTCGGGACTCAATGAGTGACTTTCACCCCTAGAGTAACAATGTACTATATCTATATATGAATACTAGTGAATCGTCCCGGCTTCACACGGGTATAATGCATGCATTATACATGTAAACCTTCCTTTTTTATCACTATCTATTTAAAAAAACCTCATCCGTAGTGTTAAAGATGTAAGGGCGACAAGTGACTTTGGTTTACACTATGTAGTGATGGATGCTGTACTGTACTCGCAGTACACGGTGTGGAAGGTCACACACAGGTTAATGAATATAAACACTATAATGGACCTAAACAAACACACCTAACTACTGTGCTGTGTGTAGTGTGTGGCTACGTCCGACACAGGCATAGTGCCACCGCGTACAATGTGCTATGTTAATATAATAAATACTTAGGCAAGTTCATTATTTTAACTTTACAATAAGTTCAGTGTAGGTACAGTCGGCTGCATAATTGCAGCCCCCGGTAGAGTTCTAAAACTACTATTATTGGCATGTTTTCATTCTTATAATTTTTGTTTGATAAATTGATGAGTTAGAAGACTTTAAACTTCAACTAAAGCAGATGTTTAGAATCTTGCTTGTGTTGAAAACATTCTTATAACAGCCGTTTTGCAGCTCTACTGTGGGTCTGTCTGTAATTATGCAGCCGACCGTACGTACAGGGTGTAACGGACACATGTCGATGTTAAATCTAAGGTTAGTTTAAAGTTAATTTTAAAGATAGTTTAACTAATCAAAAATATTGTAACCTCATACAAGCTGTAATCTTTTTGGTAAATAAAATTTATTTATTTATTTATTTAAGGTTCTACCCACTATACAATGTGTTTCAGCGAAGGGGTTAACCAAATACCACGGGCAAGCAGAAGATTTTAAGGACGCGGTAGTGTACCTTAAAACTGTAAAGCTTTGAAGTAGAGAAACCTAACTAGCCATACGATGAATAAGCGAAGGGGTTTTAATACGAAAGGGGGTTGTTCTAGACGTCTAGGCGAACAATTTTTGTTCTACGACTTTTGAAAATCCGAATGTTTCGTTCGATGTTTTTGTATGAAACAGCTGATTTTCAAGTAAAAATTCTATAAAAAGTGTAGTTACTTAGCTTGGGGCTAGATGGCGATGTGTGGAATGTCCTGCAATATTTATTTTATTTATTATCGAGAAAGGCCTCCTCAAACTCCACAGCCTCACGTGTGTCTGTATGTTTGTTACTCCTTCACGAAAAAACTACTGGACCGATTGCGTTAAAACTCGGTATGTAGATAGCTGGAGATCTGGGTTAACCTTAAGCCATGTCCATTATTCCGATATTCCCACGGGACTCGGAGTTATGCGGGTGAAACCGCGGTATATCATAATCAGTTCCCTCCAACTACCAACTGGCACCACATTCATTTAACAGATAAAATCTCGAATATTGTTCTCGAATTTTCATATAAAACACCGCGTGACCGCGTTCGATACATAAATACATGTTAGGTATATTATATCGACGCGACGTGGCTCTATGGAGTATGGAATACTTTGCCGTTGCCGAAAAACGGAAAAAATAAAATTAATTTAATGGTATCACTTCCTTAAGTGGGCAATTACTGTGTTATCTACCGTGTGTGGGACCATCTGGGACATTGGGGACGATACGGGAATGGGATCAATCGAGGAAGCGTGACGAAATTGTGGAGCGGACCGATAGAGACAATGTCGAAGTTTTGTAGTTAAGATTTTATCACAGTTGCTCATAAAGTGGATCTTATTCAACCGCTTTTAGGCTCATAATGCAACGTATTACACACGCGTGCGTTATGCATTACCTCGACGCCACTAGTGGTTTGATCATTCCATCTCGGCGCTCTATAGACGCACTCGCGCAATGTACTATTACATCACGATGTTTTCATCGCGCCGTAAGACTAATGTCATTGGCGCATTAAAACTCGTAAGAGATATCCATCGGTGCACGGCCGGGATTTGAGCCCACAACCTTCGAAATGAAATTAGCTATAATCTACCACTAGAGCAACACCGCTCTCGATTGAGACTTATTTATTGATTTATTTTATTCCAACGGGATCGAGAGTAAAGCGGGTGAGACCGCGAGTCGCGACTAGTGTTACATAATATACGTGACGTAACGTGACGTGAGGTGACGAGATGAGATTCATTAGTGAAATATTGAGTGAGTGACGTGACACGTCGTCCCGCGCCCGCTGAGACCTCCCGCCATCTTGGTTATAAATGATGTTTTTGATGAACTCGAGGTTTTATCACATGCGTTCATAATTAGTGCTCTCACTGTCTCCGCTCTTGTACCGAAGTCTCAACTTATACCCCATCGCAATTTCTATTTGTACCTATTTATAGGAACATGATTTGGGGACAAACAGGAATGACCCAAAAAAATTACCTAACACAAAAACTGTTTTTACACTCTGAATTTCGCCTCATGCACTCCGAAGAAGATGGGTTCTCTTCTTATGTTTTGTAAAATCAGCCTGTCAGTTAGTTAGAGTAACTACGTATGACCGTAACGGATGCTAAGTCATAAATACGTCATAAAAGTGACCCCCTAGACCCCTCCCTCCCCACTCTGCTGACCGATTCCATTTTGTTTCAGAGTATCGAATCAAAGGACAAGAAATTGGACAGGAATAAGAACAAGAGTTTCACCTTCAAGCTACTAGACTACATCCAGCGCCGGCTGAACCCGCCCTCTGGTGAGTAGCGGCGGTACTACATACACAACAACCCGCCCTCTGGTGAGTAGTGGCGGTACTACATACACAACAACCCGCCCTCTGGTGAGTAGTGGCGGTACTACATACACAACAACCCGCCCGCGCCGTCTGGTTAAAAACATCTAAAGTTTTAGTTCAGCGTCATCTACTGTTAAATAGCTAAACGAATTCGTAGTTGGCAGGTATGTTTTTTAGTTGACAATGTAGTACAGAAAGTATGGCATAGATGTCGCTGTTTTCAGTTTATATTTTATTGACAACAGAGCCATCTACAGTTTTATCGCTAAACTACGTCGAGCACCACTTTTGGTTGTATTCAAACAAGGGTTTTTTTGAGATTTGGCGGGAACGAGTTAACAACATGTCGTGCTGCAGTTTTATTTTCATGAAACTTAGTTGTAACCCGAGTTGAATTGTATAATTCTGGTGGAATGTTATTCAATTTAGTTCTGTGAAAGTGCACAAGTGTAGTGAAAGTAAAAATCAGTGTCTAACATGACAAGTACAGTTTTCTAGTTGCCTCCAAATCTCCTATTAAGGTTATGGTAAACTTGCCACCGCTTTACTATAGCCCCTGACTTGACGGACTATGACGACTTTGACTGTTTTGAAACACTTTAGGCCCGATTTATGAAAAATCGGGTCATAATTTGATTCAAAATATAACTTGACACTGGCCAAATGCAAAGCCATGCGAAGCCATAATTAATAGAAAAAAAAACTAGTTGTTCCAATTTAATATGATAGATGGCGCTTTTATTTATTTTTATTTAATTTGTAACAATGCCATCTATTTTTACAGAATGTGACCATGTAGTAAGAAGCGGTTTGTGTTTGTTTATATTATTGATCACAGATGGCGCTGTTCACTCACCTTGCTTGTTCACGAGGAATTTATTGTTTTGTTGGTTGTTACAATGGATGGCGTTAGGTATATTTAATGAGGCAATGTTTGGTGTAAGTATTTGATCGAATATCTACACTTTTACATCCACATTTCTTTGAACATTTCTCGACTCAAATGCAACCTAGGAAGTCTCGAAGGTCCCTTTATTGATGGGAAAATATTTTTGCATTTATATTGTTCGGTCCGGCTCCGAAACTACTGGACCGATTTTTAGGAAACTTTTGAGGATTTATTAAATGCTTATAAGTAACATAGAGTTTAAGAATCAGGTACCTGCGGGTAATAAGGGTCACTTAAAGGTTTTTAAACATTGTTTTTCAGATTGACAATAAAGCAAATATTTATCTAATGACCATTTAAATAGAATTCCCTATTTTATTACGAAACTTTTAGTTTTATTATTTTACCTGACTTACGTGAGTGGTTTCACTCACGTAAGTCAGGTAAAATAATAAAACTTTTATGAATTGTTTTTATGAAAGAAAATATTAAGAAAGTTGCGCAGAAAATTATTACGCGGGTGAAACCGTGGGGCGCAGCTAGTAATACATAGAAACGACCAGACCACAGATAAATATCTAAGCATAATACATGTATGAAGCGGGAATGGAACCCGCAACCCTGTGTTTGGCAGTGTGGCATGGTGACCATTGTGCCAACTGGGTCGTCAAAATTAGAAATGGTACTTATACAGCACGTCTGTAATATAACAGCTGAAACTGAAACCATAATGTAAATGAAACGAAGCAGAAACGAACCAATATTTCACTAGTTATAATAAATCACATCAGATTCCATTAGCCGGGTGTCGACTCGCCCCGGTCGGCCGGCGACTGGCGCCACTTCAACTAATGGGCCGAGTAACGGCCGGTAAACTCGACCTATGATTTATCGTCCTCGGACTGAATTATTTGTAACACATTTCAAGAGAACGAGATAATTATTCGGGCTTTGAAATGTGCTCGAACCATTTGTGCGTACATTCATTATGAAGCCGGGTCTCTGTCCCTTACCACGACGTGTTTACACACACGATCGATCGTTACTTTGTCTTTGATCGAGTGATTGTAAACATCTCGTGGTGGAGGTACATACTTATTTATCATAAACATCCCTTTGAGAACGACCTTCACCGATTCGTTTTATTCTATGCTATTTTATATCAAGTTACTCCCGATCCTTCGGAAATATCGGGAAAAAATGTATCCTATGTTACTGTCAATGAACTAACATATCCTCATACCGAGTTTCATCACAATCGGTCCAGTTGTTTCGAAGCCTATTCGTTACAAACAAACAAAAAAAATCGTCGTTTTAAAATAGTGTAGATTAAATAGATGATTTGCGAATTAATTATTAAATTATTGCAAATGGGAAGACTAAAAAAGTTCGGCCCATTATTTTTAAATCTTTCACTGGTTTGTATAAGAGACAAATTCCATACCAATAGAAAGTATGAAGCCTATAGAATATGCGAACGTTAGGTTAACTATTAGTTCCTGTCACAACTCTTTGGTAGGCAGGTAGATCGATACTGGTCTGGTTAATGAATTCAAGTTAAGTTAAAATAAAGATTATGTATTTAATTGGTATTTAATTTGTCTATTGCATGACTTTCTACACAGCGTCATCTAGTGCCGAGCTAAGCAACTAGACTTGTGTTATGGTGGTCAACTAACGGATACGTTGATTTTGTAAATACTTACATCTATACTTATATTATAAAGCTGAAGAGTTTGTTTGTTTGTTTGTTTGAACGCGCTAATCTCAGGAACTACTGGTTCGAATTGAAAAATTATTTTTGTGTTGGATAGTCCATTTATCGAGGAAGGCTATAGGCTACTTTTTATCCTGATATTCTCACGGGATCGGGAGTTACGCGGGTGAAACTGCGGAGAGCTGCTAGTCTAATATAAGTACTAATATTATAAAGAGAAAAGAATTTTCTTTTTTTTTAGAACGAAGTTCCTTATCGCGCGTTGCGAAAACGGGAAAAATTAAGACCAAAAGTTGTAACGACACTTTTTGCTATAGTTGTAAGCCGTGCGGCGTGCGCGTGTTTCTCTCTCTCTCTCTCTCTCTCATAGAAAGCAAGCCAGTTTACTGAAATTGAGCCTACTGATTAAGTTTATATTACATTATGTTTGTTAATAATAAAAAAAAAGTGTGTGTGTCAGCTCCGACGCACGACTGCTATTTGATACCGTTATAGAAACCGTTACGATCGTCCCTTCCCTAGTGAGGTCAAGTACCACCTTTGAACTGCGGCACTGAATCTAATGTTTGCATCGGGACGCGTATATTGGAATACTCATTCCATACGGGGACGTATGGAATGAGTACTCCAATACGTACAGAGCTCATTCCATACGTCCATACGTCCCCACAGCACAAAACAAAATTCGGGCTGAATGGAGGACTGTGACCGTGTGGTTCAATCGATCCATCCACGTCAATTTTTGGAATGGAATTTGTGAGATATGATCTCGAACGCATCTTCGATTTCATCTGTCAATGTCTAATGTGTCACCCTCTCTCTCTCCCCGGTCCGTCCAACCACTACATGTGCCTAGCATTAATAAACCACAATTAATAAATTTGCGAGTTTAATTTGAGATATAACAGAATTCCTTATCGCGGGAAAAAAATGTAAAGCGTTACGAAAAATCGTACAAGAAAGAGATTAAAGTAGACAGATAAATAATCTTTATAAAAAAAGAAGGTAAAAGAACTCCGTTCCAAACGCGTTCCCCGCGACAAGTTAACCTTTTTTTCCACGGATGACATAAATGGGGTAATTTCAGATTTTTCCGTGGGATAGTAGAGATTTAGGTAATCTTAATCCTAACTAATATTATAAATTAGAAAATTTGTTAATTACTGTTAACAAACAAACATGTTTGTTCCCTCTTCACGGTCAAACGACTAGACCGATTAGGATGAAAATCAGTATAGTGATAGTTTAGGAAACGGAGAAATACATAAGATATTATTATTCCCGAAATTCCTACAGATGCAGGACTTACGTAGGTGCAATAGTAAATTTTTGTCTATTGGAATAGACTGGGAAATCCTATTCGAGTACGTCCACCGAGTTCCTGTTCATATGGGGACGTATTGAATTAGCATTTCTATTAGCGTCACCTGAAGGCTTCCTTTGTAGGACACTGGCTATGTCCTGTGCCGTGTACTACTGAACCGATTGCGATGGAACCTGTTAAAGGTGGAACCACCGGACAGAGCTAGTGCACCGTCTCCCTCTCTCCCTGTATCGGATCGTAACGGGATCATGTTTTACGACGTGATTATGTGACGTCACGGACCGGATGCCTATCTACGTAACTACAGCGACATCTCCGAGGATAACGACGTTTTTATATTTACGACTTCTAACATTAAATCTACATTATTTTACTACTCTTGTCACCCGCGTTACTCCCGATCCCGTGGGAATATCGGGATAAAACTACTCTATGTTATTCCCAATAGTTCAAAATATCCTCGTACCGAGTATCATCAAAATAAGTTAAGTAATTTCGGAGCAAATTAGTAACAAACGAAAAAGCTCCCCTCTCTAGGGTTATATGTGTAGAACCGTGACATTTGTGAACGATTTAGTCCCAATTCAGTCCTAAACTCGTCCCAAACGAGTCCTAAACTCGTCCAAAACGAAGATACGTACCGTTAGTACATTATAAAAGGTACCTACATTATTTTATTGTGATAATTTTGAATTGATTTTAAAATAGATTAATCCAATTACGCATCCTTTCTCATAGGACGGGAGAGTCAGTGCGTCCTTCAAGTGATTGACACAAGTGTACCACGGGCCTTTACCGAGACCCATGGTACAACCAGTAGGACGACGCGACGGTTCTCTCCCCCCCCCCACCACCAACCACACACTGTGTAAATCACCGCAGCTGTGCTTTAAGCTTCATTATAAAGTCCATCAAGTACCAGGACGTTATAAATAATAAGGAGTTGTATTCGATGTATAAATACAACGCGCGTCGGTTCGACCGTTGCGTCGACGAATGGAATGGAATGGTTTATATATAATTCATAAAGTTTTCAATGTAATATTCGAGACACAGGGCTGTATGAAAGGCACCAGTTTGCCGCCATTTGCTTCTCTAATACACTACGGGACAAGTTGATTGGGATCACGCGCGGGCCTTTACCAGGGACCCACGCGGGCCTAGGGGTCGTAGTTACACTATATCTTTAGCTAATATTAGCACTAACAAAATAATGTACACTAAGAGATTTATTATATATATTATTTTATTTTATTTATTAGGCTTACACCAACAGTAATTAGGTACTCGTTATTAAAATACATTACTGAAATCATGTTCAAAAGTGTACAATAATACATTTTTAGAGTTAAGGTACTCCTTGTAATTTTTATTCAAAACTACCTGTATGATTTGATTGGTAGCAAAATCAAGCGTTAACAAAGAGCGTTATGTTTGTTAATATATCTGTTACAATAGAAGACAGTTAGTCTGACAACAATAAACTCCAGTCGTGACTCGTGAAGGTGACACGTGTGCATATTTAACATGTATTTAATAATTACACGCGACTTATGTAAGTATAACAATATTTTAAATCTTTGTCAAATTTCAAACATTCATCTTTTCATCAATTTTAGGTTAGTTTGACGTAAATCCATCCGTTACTCTTCTCGCGGCCCGATCGCAGCGCGTGAAACAAGCTGTTGCGAAATTTTTGACTAATCTTCCTAGGTGGTAATTTATTTGACATTTATATCACGTCAAAATTCGTGTGTTCAAAAGCACAGCTGCGGCGTTGACAAGGAACATCCAAATGTCCGACCCGATCCGTGTGCACTGCACTGCACTATACATATTGTATAGTATCGTTTTATGCGCCCTTTCACCTCACTCAATGGACACCCTGTATACCCTTTCTGTAAGCACTGAGTGAACGTCATCAATCATAGCACGCTGTTTATTTATTCAGTTTATTTTTATATAAAGTTACTTCTTTAGTATTTATGGTGCCCTGGTAATATTAAAACACCGAATTTGCGAAAATGAAGTTTTTCCTTAAGTTTTGTTTGGCTTCGCACGACCTGAGCATAAAGTTATACTTCCCTAGCGTTCATGACGCCCTGGTACTTGATTAATATTATAACAGCTTGATAAAACTAAACTTTCCAAAAGAATAAAGTTTTTTGCCTCTACGTTGGGATTTTGAACGACGTTGCATATAGCCAGTGTCAAAAAGCCCAAATTAGAGGGAAAATGATAATTAAGCCAATAAGTTACTAATAGATAGCATTTTCTAGCAAATTACTAAGATTTTAGCATAAAAATGTAATAAACCTAATATCCCGTGATTACGCAGTTAATCCGGTATAATTGCCGGTGTTACCGGTATATCCGACCGAACCGGAGCCGGAGTTACCGGCTTCTAGTTAATGACGTCATTAATGTAATTAGCGCGCTCTGTTACATCTACACGGCGACCACGTTGTCTCGTGCCGACGGAATGTTCTCGAACTAATGGGAACCTTCACGTTCCGTTAGACGGTGGCGCCATCCTTGACCGCATCGATTATATGGTTCGGATTTAAGTGGAGTTTATATAATTTCGTTTGAGGTAAGTTATTAGACCTTCTATTTAGTTCTGCTAGCCTGGTAGCAGGCTTTAGTGGTTTTTAATGTTTTTAGTATTACGTTATCAGTCAGTCAGTCAGTTCTGTTCAAGTTTAAGTAATGGATTTACGATACGTTATTTAACTTACCCCCGAATACTGAAAGGCTACTTAACTTTAAGTGGCGTTTAAATTGACGTTAAGTGTATGCTTTCTATTGAAGCTTACACTTAAATTTCAATTTAAACGCCACTTAAGATTAAGTAGCCTTTCAGTATTCGGGCGTTAGGAATTTAATCTCGTTTAGTGAAAATGTTCAATTCGGTTTAGTCCGAATTCGTTCCTAAAGTCCCCCTTACCCTTATTACATGTATCTAGCGTACAGTAATATCTTAAAAACATTGCATAATTCAATATACGTGAAAACATAAACGCCCCGTTTTTCACGACATAATTTTAAAAAACTTGAGAGGTGTCAAGGTACACCCGGATGGAACGAAGTTTCTTTCGATTAATTAGTGAAGGAATTGTAATAAAATCAAAAAGTGTCCTTACAACTTTTGGTCTTAATTTTTCCGTCTAGCCCCCTAAGTAAAACTCCTAAACTAGTTTTAGTTTCTGAAGAATATGACGAATACAGAATATAATATTCCAAGGAAATAATGTACCAAGTACCTACTAAGAGTAGGGAAAATATTTTAACAAGTCTTTTCTTTTATTCGCAACTGTGATAAAAACGTCGTACGATACGCGTGTGGATATTAATCATTGCAGTTCGGCGCTCTATAAACGCATTCGCGTTCCGCTCGCGTGTCATGAACAGCCTCTATGCAATGATCAATTTACCACACTTGTATTGCAATTTACTAATAATATAAAGCACTTTATATGATGATCGTACATATTGAACACAATGCACAAATTCACGAAACATTTATATACTAAATCGGGGTGAAGTGGGTTTATGTCGGTATTATATTGTAGGAATATAATGTGACATCAAAATGGATGTACGTATGTATGTATGTATTCACGAAGCGATGGCGATGGCGATGGCGATGGCGATGGCGATGGCGATGGCTATGGCGATGGCGATCATGTAAACATAATATCTCGATATTGCATTACATATTGATGTTGTCTCTCGTCTCGTCGTGTCTCGCGTCTAGAGGGTAGGGGGGGGGGTAGGGGGGGGGGGTGCCACAGTATATATACAGGTACAACACCAGTCGAGTGAGTAGGTTGTACCTGTCAGTGGACGACGCAGCCGCGGTGGAGTTCGTGGAAACCTCCTCGTCTAACGTCCAGTCTACACTAACATTTGATATCATCTCATTTGTAGATTACATTAATTTCTTGCTATCTCAACTCTACACTGGAAGTTACTTTATATAGGGGTGAATTGAGAATACGTTTTTAAAAAAGATGAATTGGAGCCAACAACGGGATGAACTGGGACTGAAACAGATGAAATAAAGAAGGAAAATGTCAGATAATGAAGTGGAACATAGTTTATCAGCGTTGATGTCGACTGTCTTATGTCGCGTATGTTCCCCCGGGTGTCGCGTATTTTCCCCCGGGTGTCGTGTATGTTCCCCTGGGTGGTCGCTGTACTGCTATTCGATGACTAAAGGACCGAATCATCTCCTTCCTGATCTGGGATTAATTGCCCCTTTGCAATTGTGATAGTGGTCAACTGGGCCTACATAAGTATGCATTACATGTAGTATATTGTTGTAGGGGGGGGCCCTTACAACAATGACCAGGTAGGTATATACAAGAGTTGACCCACTGACTGGATCTCTCTTGTACTGTGTCATTGTTGCATAAAATAATATTGTATATGTATAATGTGTACATCGATCACGAGATGGAACCCGCTACCTCCCACCTGACATGTCGCGTGTGGCGTAGCGGTGCGGTGGTCACATGGCACTCTGTTTGTGTGATAGTATGTTACTTATTCATTACCACTTTAAACTTAATTGATTACATTATAATGGAAGGGGTATTCCCACTATCCCCCAATGACATCCTCCAAAATGGGGGATAATGAGAATCGTCGTGGCATCTTCTCCCAAATACATGATTAAGCCAATTTAGGGGATAATAATGGGAAATAAAAACGAATAATAATTATAAATAAAAACTTGAGAGGTGTCAAGGGACATCCGGATGGAACGAAGTTTCTTTCGATTAATTAGTGAAGGAATTGTAATAAAATCAAAAAGTGTGGTTACAATTTTTGGTCTTAATATTTTTCTAGTCCGTCTAGCCCCCTTTCGCAACGCGCCATAAGGAACTTCGTTCCAACAGGTTGAATTGAGGACGCTTGATTGGGATAAGTATATTAATGTGGGATGAGTCTGCTATTCATGTATAGTTTGTAAGTAAATTTGAGTTCGGAAAAAATATAAAACTTTATAAAATACAAAGAAAATGGTTTATCTTTTTTAAATACAGAGAAAAGAAAATGTATTAGAATTTCCTTTGTATTAGCGAGACAGTATCGAAACAAATGTACCGTAGCCGGTGCTACGAGACATCGCGCCGCGCTCTACGAGACGTTGCTACGAGACGTGCTACGAATGTCTACGAGCCTACTTGCTCTCCTTCTATGGACTCCTGGTACCTGTGATCTAGCTTCACTCGTCTACACATGGAGAATGTTGCGGGTTTGATTCCCGACATGTGGTGAACAAAGCGCTGGAGTTCTCTGGTCACCATTACACGAGCCTACTTGCTTAGTTTGGAATATAGATGGCGTTGTGTACAATGTCCTGCGTTCATTAAATTATCCACATCTTCTTTATTATTTTAAGGAGGAAAGTTTTTTTTTAGTTTTTAGGGTTACGTACTCAAAGAGTAAAAACGGGACCCTAATGCTAAGACTCTACTGCTCGTCTATCTGTCTGTCAGCAGACTGCATCTTATTAACCGTGATAGTTAGACAGTTGAAATTTTCACAGATTATGTATTTCTGTTGCCGCTTTAACGACAAATACCTAGTAAAACAGTATATAATGTAACGGAACCCTTAGTGCGTGTGTCCGACTCGCACTTGGCCGGTTTATTCCTCTACATAATGATATAGAGCGGTTATCCCCCGATGAGTGAATGCTCGTGTCATAAATCCAATATGTCCGCTCACGTCCGTACGATTCGGCTCCGAGCTACACCGCGCCGGTTGTAAAACTGACCAATCACAATAAATATAATACAAGTGTGACATCTCCCCCCCCCTCTCCCCCCCTCGCTACACGGCTTACTACCATTGCAGATTTATGGATATTATTGCTATATACGGATTTTACTTTACAAAATGGTCAAATATATTAAACTCGTATCAAGCGACAATTGACAAAACTAAATATTCTAGTAAAGCGCACGAGAGCTTCAGTTAAAGATAAAAGGGTTAACGATTAACGGTTCCCCTGGATGGGGGGGAGGGAGGGAGGGGGTCCGATAAGCGGTGATTTAAAATATGATAAAAGCATGTTATGTATAAATGGTATCTTCTTACACAAACATAATAATATGACTTATGACGGTTGTGTATTTTCGTTAGCGACGTGACGTGACGTGACGCGTGGACACGTGACACGGTCGTTCCGTGCATAGTTTAGATCGCGCTCCTATATAAATAACGGAGCGATGATGTTCACCAATAACTCAACATTTATCACATTCCAACAGAGCGGTTATACTGTTTACTTACAACTCATCCCACTGGTCATATCATCCCACAACAAAACAATCACAATATATCTAAATAATAATAATGTGGTAATCATACAAAATGTGATATAGTTAGAACAAGGTCACTGACCGGTGTCCGCTGGTCGTGTGACGTCACACACACACACACACACACACACACGTCACGACGTGGCGCCCTCTATAACACAACACGACACAGGTACATCAAGTCATACATTCAAACAACTATAATAATATCTTCTATCTATACATATAAAACGCTTTGTCCTGAATGACTGACAGACTGACGGATCAACACACAGATCGTAGAGACCTGAAACTTGGAGGGTGTGTTCTTTGTATGACGTAGGCATCCGATAAGAAAGGATTTTCCGAAATTCTACCCCTAAGGGGGTGAGAAGGGGGGGGGGGACAAAAACTCGCACCACCTGTATATCCGAGTGGTCCCAGGGTCGAGTGTACTCAATGTATCAATGTTGGTTGATATTATATTAGTATCGACATCGATGACCGCCGTTGTATTGTGCGTGTACCATTGTTGTATTGTTGTATACTATTGTACCTATTTTATACAATTGTTTCATGATTTATTGTAGTATACTAGTATGTATCACAAGGTTTTACTCGAGTTTACAGGTTTTATGTCTAACATGTCTAGTGTCTCGTAGCGACGCTACGTGGTGCTACGAGACACGTACCCCCCTCGTCGTAGCCTGTCTCGTAGCACCACGATCCCGCGGGATCCCGTCGTACACTCCATTTCTCCACCTAACTACATACAGAGTTTCAAACATACACAAACACACAATACATACTAACACACAACATTTATAATATTAGTACAAAGTTGAACAGGTAATATACATATAAAGATCGTAGAGTGCGACATGCGAGACGACATCTGTCAGTGCGTCAGTGACTCAGTGCGTCAGTACGTCAGTCTAGTGTCTCAACGTCACTAAACACACACACACACACACACACACATGGTACATCATACACTCGTCGACATATTATACCCATACCTACTAAAGGACATATTTGTTTTCTATCTTACGTAAAGTCATTTTAACATTAAACATACATACATACATAGTTACATTCCATTGTAGTACCTACCTATATGTATGTATTCATATTTATGACTTGAAGCTGACTTGGAATAGTGAACGTCACGTTTAAACCCCTGTAGCGGTTACTGTTCTCGTAGCACACTTCGTAGTGTAACTGGATGTGCTACGACGTAGGCAACGTTCTCGTAGCACACAACTAACATTATATCGAACCGTATTCGATACTCCCATTGTCCCCCCCCCCCCCCTTATTGATCCGTTTGATATTGTTGGGAGATTACACGGAAATTACCATTATTCCCAATTTTGGGATAAGTTTGGGTTTTATTTTTGAAATCAGAAATCCGAATGGTTTGATTTAGATTTTGGATTCATTTTTTAAGTGGGATGTATTGGGTTAATGTTAATGGGATGAATTCTAGGCGATTTCTTTAAAGACCTTGTTTAGATAAGTGGTCTCTCTAATCAAATTCAATGATTGTCTCTGGCCAATGGCCGGGGAGGTCCTGTGGTCAAGATGTTTGAGCATTGACCCGTCACTTAGATCGAAGCGACATCTGGCGATACAAGTTGTAACGTTGTGAACCGCATGACGCACGGGGACAAGTGGACACGTACTCCACTGCGGCTGGAATTGTCGGTAAGGTTTTACACGATTTAATATTATTTGGTTTCCATACGATTTATATAAAAGTACAAAAAAATATGATTTTTATTAACATTTTAAATTTACAAATACCAGGCTGACATAACATTCGAGAAGTTTTTCAACAACAATTCCTTTATTATTGTTGTTGTACAAATCTTACAGTTCTACGACGCGACGACGCTACGACACGCTACGATGCTACGACAACGCTACGAGGATGCTGCTACGAGACTCATACAATAACAAAGAGTCGTAACTACCATCAACATTATGTACATAACGAGAGTATTTCTAAATGTACTTATTACATTTTAGTACTCACAGTAACTTTTATTTTACTTTGAAATATACTTTAATAAACATTTACGAACAACTTTGTATCGTATGTCTTTAAAAATGGGGTCTTTTTTCAAATAACATTTCAAAGTAATTACGTTGTAGGGTTTGTAATAGAAATATTGACTGCAAGCAATAATAGTCTTTATGATAATAGTATAGAGCTCAATTTTGTATAAATGGTTTGTTGAATACAGACTTTTTGGTTTGTGAAAGTTAATTTGTCTTAGTATGTAGAGTGTGGGAATGTGAACTTTATTGCGATGGGTTAGGGTCGGGTTTAGAATGTGACAATGATGTAAAAGTTTACGAAATTCTAAATGACTTGAAGGGATGGAGTGAGTTCAGTATGTGGTACACTTTTATGAACTTTAGGGTTTTTTTTAGGATTTTTATCCTACACCTAAATACCTACAGTCTAAATTAATGAGTATGAGTATCGTCAGGGAGAAAATGGGGCAAAAACTGGGAAAAGGTGGGATTAAATTTAGGCCTAGCTTTTCCCTTTTTGAAGTGAAAACTTCTTTAGCGGCGTTGAGCACTTTTTCTGTAATGGGTATAAAATCTTAAACTCGCGTCAGGACACGTGACCTGATCGAAAAAGCGTAAGACGGATGGAGAGTAGACAGCTATTCCCTCTCTACGGCGCCGTGCGCGGGGTTGTAACACGGCCGCTCGCATTCATTTATGCGTTGAACTCGAATGACTCGAGGTCACGCGCACAGCGGGCACAGCTGATACCGCGCGCGTGTGTGCGTGGAACGAGCTCGCGGCTATGTCAGTGTGGGTGAGCGCTTGGGCATGCATTGCATTTCTGTAACTTCAAATGCGTAATTTGTTAAGAAAATTTAAAAATTTTGGTAATGTTTGTTTGGAAGAAAATTTTGTGTTAACGCTTAGAATTCGATTTTGCAAAAAAGTTGAAAAAAAAATGGACACTTTGACCTTCAATATCTCCAGAACCTGTGGTTTCCCAGGTATTGTCTAGAAGAAAAAAATGATCCCAATGATGGGCAGAATATGTGGTTTTCGTTTTCGTTAAGGGTCTTTTTACACCCTTTAGATACATATGAACTTACATAGTATAAATGTAATATTTGTAATATGTTTATACTTTATAGCATTAACCTATATTTTCATAACATCACAATAAGCACATGTGCGGTGTAGGTTTACCAAACAAATAATTTCGAATGAAAATAAATGAAATAAAATGATAATAAATAATCTCCGTTTTACAGAGAAAGAAAAGAAAAAAAAATTAGGGATGAAAGTTGATTTTTCGGAGAGATAAACTTTATAATGTAAAATAATTGTAATAGTTTTAAAGTGTTAAATTTTTAATGTAATATAAATTGTCATGTTTGTGTACGATAGCGCAATAAATGAATATTGTATTCTACCACATAAATGATAGTACTTTTATACTGATAAAGCAATTGGTGCAAAATTATTCCCTAACCATTCCAAAATATCAAACCATCAAGTTTTCACTTCTGCCGGCACTCCCGGAGTGCAACCCGTCTTTTTTTTATTTTTAAAAAACTCTATGAATTTATTTTCATTGGCTGTAAGTGGCTCACTCGCGTTTGTTCATTGGCTGTAAGTGGCTCACTCGCGTTTGTTCATTGGCTGTAAGTGGCTCACTCGCGTTTGTTCATTGGCTGTAAGTGGCTCACTCGCGTTTGTTCATTGGCTGTAAGTGGCTCACTCGCGTTTGTTCATTGGCTGTAAGTGGCTCACTCGCGTTTGTTCATTGGCTGTAAGTGGCTCACTCGCGTTTGTTCATTGGCTTAAGTGGCTCACTCGCGTTTGTTCATTGGCTGTAAGTGGCTCACTCGCGTTTGTTCATTGGTTGTAAGTGGCTCACTCGCGTTTGTTCATTGGCTGTAAGTGGCTCACTCGCGTTTGTTCATTGGCTGTAAGTGGCTCACTCGCGTTTCTTCATTGGCTGTAAGTGGCTCACTCGCGTTTGTTCATTGGCTGTAAGTGGCTCACTCGCGTTTCTTCATTGGCTGTAAGTGGCTCACTCGCGTTTGTTCATTGGCTGTAAGTGGCTCACTCGCGTTTGTTCATTGGCTGTAAGTGGCTCACTCGCGTTTGTTCATTGGCTGTAAGTGGCTCACTCGCGTTTGTTCATTGGCTGTAAGTGGCTCACTCGCGTTTCTTCATTGGCTGTAAGTGGCTCACTCGCGTTTGTTCATTGGCTGTAAGTGGCTCACTCGCGTTTGTTCATTGGCTGTAAGTGGCTCACTCGCGTTTGTTCATTGGCTGTAAGTGGCTCACTCGCGTTTGTTCATTGGCTGTAAGTGGCTCACTCGCGTTTGTTCATTGGCTGTAAGTGGCTCACTCGCGTTTGTTCATTGGCTGTAAGTGGCTCACTCGCGTTTCTTCATTAGCTGTAAGTGGCTCACTCGCGTTTGTTCATTGGCTGTAAGTGGCTCACTCGCGTTTGTTCATTGGCTGTAAGTGGCTCACTCGCGTTTCTTCATTGGCTGTAAGTGGCTCACTCGCGTTTGTTCATTGGCTGTAAGTGGCTCACTCGCGTTTGTTCATTGGCTGTAAGTGGCTCACTCGCGTTTCTTCATTGGCTGTAAGTGGCTCACTCGCGTTTGTTCCGAAAATCTTAACATGGAATCACATTATTTAAAAAAGTTTAAAGTAAAATTAGTTGATATTAGCACACCTGGACTAGGCGAAACGGTAAATGTAAAAACTCAACGGATCCCCTAGAGAAAGAGGGAGGGGGAAAGGCTTTGATTTAATATAAATTCGCATTGAAATACAATAAATCATTGATGTATTTTAAAGTGAGTGAGGAACTGAATACAGTAAGCGGTAGGCTTGCATTTTAAGGCTCCTTCAAGTAAACTGCAGTCCTTCGGTCCCCGAGGACCGTTAGCGGTGTAGTGTACCCCATCCCTAGCTGTAGTGGTAGTGACGTAACGCACGCGCGTATACTCCATCCAGCCATCCAGCCTTCCAGCCAGTCGGTCAGTCTCGTGCCGAGCGAGCGGCTGCATGCGAGGCACGCGCGCGTTCGCCGCACCTCTCTGTCGACGTGCGACCACCTGTTACTGTATTTACACTTTGATTGTACACCAAGGAGGTTGCTTGTTTCTAATACTACACGTGTATTACTCGTGTACTAGACGTGTATTAGACTAACTAAGGTCAGTCATCGATAAGTACTAATATATCGATTTAATTACTAATTACTTGTATTTGTATGAATCGATTGTAGAGCTATGTCTCTCCTCTCTGTTATGTACGCCTGGTACTTTGATAGGAATTTGTTGGGGTTTTTTCGATGTAATTTACCGATTAATCGATTATATAAGATTCGGTATTGCCCACCGGGCATTATGAATAATGACCGGAGTGTCGGTCAAAGTGTGTGTGTACTACTTTGACCGGTCCAGGTCATGTCCAGGTAGTTAGCTTCCGATAACTGTTACTCCATTTGATACATCGACATTTAGCAATATGACATAATATTTTCTAAATAGTTATAATTTTTATCTGTTACAAAAGCTTAATAAGATTGTGATAATTAAGTTATTATGTTTTAAAGTTGCGACCCTAATGTTACATTATAATTCCGATTTCTAACAGACAGACAGACAGACAGACAGACAGACGGCCAAGAAAGTGATCTTATAAAGGTTTCTTTTTTACCTTTAGAAGTACGGAAGCCTAAAACTACAGTTTTATTCTAATTCAGCTGCTATATATGTACGGTACGAAATGTTCCTATTTTTAAATGTTTCAAATAAAACTAAGATAGGGTCCTCGGGGAAGCAGGGATCGGGTCGCTTCGGTACAAGAATGTAACTTTGCCTGCAAGTACCAGGCTGCTATAAACATTAGAAGTAATGTCCCTTAGAACAATGACCCTAAACCCCCCTCCTTCCCCCCATAGGCAGTATCTCAAGTACCGAACTCCCCAACAAGTACCAGGCTACTATAAACATAAGGAGTAAATGTCCCTTACAACAATTACTTTCAAACTAATATTGAAATACGAAACAATCCGAGTCCCGAGGAGTCCCTCCCATGCTCCCGGTCAGCGGTTTATTATTCGAGGGCAGATTTAAATGTTAAATATTATACATTAAATTATAATAAAGGACGAAAACACTGTATTTGGAAGTAAATTGAAATATATTTAGTTTAGGGATCCTAGAATATGCAGTAGAACAAGAGTGCATTGTTTTTTAATTTCATGTCATCCCGTTCCTTCATATTTATGGTTTTCAATATCGGATAGTTCTATGTTCTAGGAAGAACGAGTTATACTTTACATTAAAGTCCATCAAGTTGATACTAAATGCGGTCTACGGTTGCTATTTACCGGGATTGTCTTACAGGATCGGGACTAACGTGGGTAAAACAGCGAGATGTAGTTAAATAGTGGGTTCGAATCCCGGCCAGGTGTGCGCGAAGTAATGATACCCGCGGCTTGAAGTTGTCTCCAGACGTACTGACGAGTCCATTCCTCTGGACACGGTCGACTAAGTATGTTCCAGGCACTGCAGCGTGTTGAATAGAATGTTGCTATCGATGCATAAATATTTTAGATTTCAAAAGGAATATTTGAATTGTACGTGGTGCGTACTGCGTGGTACGTATCGCGTGGTACGTGCGTATTGTTGGTGGATACAATGACAACAATGGGAGGGGGTAGTTTGTTTGTTTGTTGCGAGTCATGCTGCGGTACGTGGGGTAGGTGACGCGCGCGGCCGCAGTGGAGTTCATTGTCGTAGCTCAGACGCGTGTTACTGACATAACTTATATTTAGATATATGTTTGAAGGTTTATTGTATGTACTTAGAGCCAACCTTGAATTTTGTTTAGTTAAACACATAACCTCCTTTTCTGAAAGTCGTCTAAGTAACCAAGTCAATAAATAACCCATAATGATTTAAAACTACCAAGCGCCCATAACTTACGAAAGAGCTGTCGTAGCCCTGCTACGTCGTAGCCAGCTACGAGCTTATCGTAGCCCCATAGATATATAATACACTTATAATATAATAGAAGGTTCATTGAAACATTAGCACAATTTTGATCTTGATTCGTCAATTAAGTTACCTACTCTAATTTTTAATATAAAAATAACTTGGCAAAGAGTATCAGGGCCACGTACAAAAACCAAATGTAACGACATAAATACGTCATATCATGACGTGTAATGGGTGTAAAAAAAGATGATGTAGTTAGTTTAACTTGTTTGTTAGAAGGTAGCCCTTTTGGTAGGTAGTCTAGGTGTCGTCTAACAAAGAGGTTGTATTAGCTACATCCTATAGAATTAAATCAACTTGACGTAAGAGCAGACTATTCACGAACTCCACTGCGGCTACGTCCCTGGCAAAGTATACTCAATAATTGTGATCCAACCTTTAGGTACTCTAGCATCGTCCGAATTAACTATTCCAAATTGTAAACGTAATAATCTAGTTTTAAAATATATTGAGGAAAACCTACGTTAACATATTGAAATAGTAAACTCGGCCTAGGATCAGATAGTTAAAGTCGCTGCATACGGACGGGATTTTTCCCGTGCCGGACGGGACGTGATATTTTTACATGAAACGCCGTCAAGAAATTATCACGTCCAGTCCGGCACGGGAAGAATCACGTTACGTATGTTTAAAGTTCACGAACACTTTATGAACGACGCACGTCAAGTCCTGACCGAGGTTTTATCCCGTTATGTATGCAGCAACCTTTAGTGTCTGAGTCGCGCCCTCTAAGCGTCACATTATAATATAATGTTTTATCTCTATATCTCGTAGCTGCGGTAGATGTGACCGACCGCATCCGTAGCACCGTAGCAGTGACCGTAGCACTTGGCTTGTATACTACAATATTACAATAAAAGAACCTCCTACAGATCATGTCACCCGGGTACATATCTCCGGCTTCTATATCCCATATCCTCCTCACCATATCCCGCTCGCTAGATGGCAGCACCAACAACAACCTGAAATATGTTCGTGAACAGAACATATTAGGTAATCATTCTGGATATATTAGTATAGCGGTGCGGTGGTGATAGAGCGCGTCACCTATCTATCTATCTGACACAGTACCCGCAGACCGCACTCCAGTACCGCGCGCTACGAGACAGTCGTACAGCGAGCTATCCGGTATCGATAACCACATTACAATCGGTTCAACTGTATACAATTACATAGCTAACAAACAGACAGACACACATGAAAGTATTTATGTTCTACTGTCTATTCTAGACCAAGTATAGATTACTTCTGTAGACGACTCCGTGGTCCACCTACTCAGTTAACCTAGGTGGACCACGGTCACTTCATATCGCTTGTACTCCAGCTCAGTTTACCTGGACGGACTGTAGACACTATGACCTGTGGTTCACCCTAGCAATAAATAATATAGACTCAATGACCCGTGGTCCACCTTATACCTACTACAAGTAGTACCTATTAGAAGTAATGAACAAACGTAGCAACCTCCTTTGTTATCATCATATAAATACTCTTCAAGTCGAGTGTTTTCCAGAAGTTTTCCGGGAAATTGAGAACTTAAAGATATGGGTAAGTTGTTATATACCTACTATATATTGAACAATATCAGCAGTATCTATGTAAATATATAATTTATAGGGGTATTCCCAATGTCTCCCAAATATCCCTCAAAGGGGGATGATGGGAAGTTGTCGTGGCATCGTCCCTCAAGTTGTTATAGGTAACGTAACGGGGGATTCAGGGGGGCAATTCAAAGGGGATTTACGAAGTTTTAATATCCTGAGGAAGGCGGAAATGGAAATATTACTGAACCGATTGTGATGAAACTTGACCTCTGTAGCGCGGCGGCGAGCGAACACTCGCCTGTAGCGCAGTAGGTTGCGGGTTCGATTCCCGTTTCAAACATACATTTATTTGTTTATGTATGTATATTTAGTATAATATTTACAAAAGAAATATATTAAATAAGCAATAAGTAGTATATCCGTTATACCATAACACAAGCCTAGTAGCTTACCTCGGAGGCTAGACGGCGCTGACAGAGTAAACCCGCGTGACACAGCTAGCCAGGTACAACATACAGACATACAAACAGACATAGTACAACCCTCTACTCCACAAGGTAAGCCAAGTAAAACAAAGTCGACCACCAAGTAAAGTAAAGTAAAGAGATAAAGTGTAAGTAGTCAAGTTTACATAACTAACTCCGAGTCAAGTCTGTCCCTCCCCCCTCCCTCCCTCCCTCCCTCCCTCGGTCACCGGTCGGAGTTAACTAACTTCCACTGATCTTCCTACTTACAGGATTATATATGACTAGCTCTCTCACGCGGTTACACTCGATAACATTACTGTATTAACTAATATTCACTTTTTATTCTTTCTTCCTAATAACTACACCGATTTGGATGGAAATCGATATAATGGTAGTTTAGGGAATGAAGAAGGACATACGATACTTGGCATTACGCGGGTGAAACCGCGGGGCGCAGCTAGTCATCATCCGTGCAAGAGTTTCCGAGACGGTTTTAAAGTGAAGGCATTATTAGTTCGACGTAATGCCCTCTATCCAAAGGTATATGTCTCAAAGTGCATCGCGGCATTTTAAGTGACTACATCAGGAATCTTTCGTCCGTATTTCAGTTGTGTGGTGTTCACTAATAGATACATATTTGTGTCTTGTATTTTGTATTTACTAGTCTAACTCAGGTCTAAACTCGACAATGAACGACAATCAGTCAAAGACACGTCTAACTTATAACACCCCGTCATTATTGCGTCGGCGGTTAAAAACAAGCAAACAGTAAAAATGTAATATCAAAAAGGTTCAAACACAACAAGTAGATATATGTTTGTGTAACTATACATACATACATACATGTATACAGTTCCCCTTTGACAGATCAGTGTCGACACAAGTCGACAAGGGGAGGTGAAACAATATAATACTCTTGTATATTCATGTTGTCCTGGTACCTTGTCTTATGTTAGTACAAAGATTCAATAACAAAGGGTAAGAAGACGTACTGTGTCGACCCGTGGACCCACTACTGGGACATTATACTCATAAACATTCCAATTCCCCCCCCCTCCCCCCCAAGTAGGAAAAGAGGGGTTCTGTTAAAGGGATAACAAGAACGCCGAATGGCCCCTATCTTAGCGGTTATTTAAATGAAATGATGTAAAATATATCATTAAATTGTGTAAGTACTTGCAAACATAGACGATTGACTCTCAACGGCTCCCCTACTATCAATGGACCACCTGTCGAGAGTTTTACACTCGCATCGTCCCCCCTGGACTAGGGGTGGACAATAACAGCTAATTTAAAATTAGATCGGAGGGTCTCGCGGATCCCCTGTGCTCCTCCAGGGGAGACGTTGAGAACTGAAATGTTAAGTTTGTTTAATCTTAAACGTATTAGAATTATATCGTCTATGGTACGTACAAGACACATTGCACCTCTATGCTCTATGGTATCTTTAGTCATATTGTATAGAGGAAACATTTGATTTATATAAAACCCAGTATGAGGACAGATTGATAAATTGTCAGTAACATAGACATACTCTATATCCCGATATTCCCACGGGATCGGGAGTAACGCGGGTGATACCGCCGACCGCCGCTAGTACTCTATACAAATATCACGTTCTCAGATCTAAACAACAATATTACATTATCCTCGGGATATAATATAATACAAGGGGAACAATATGCGGACATTTTTCTCGGGAAAATGTTTTTATCATATATTTTACAAAAGATAAGTGAACCTAAACGGTAATGATGGGCGGTAGAGGGGGGAGGAGGGGGGGAAGGGGGGGGACGACGGACGCCATCTTGTAAAGAAAAAACAGCACAAATAATATACTTAAAGTAGTTTGAACACTTCCGGTCAATTATAGAGGAGTTGGAGTACTGGTTGGAAGTGTTGCCAGCTCACTGACAGGGGCTCAGTATCTCGATAGCTAGAAGCCTGGATTAACACATAGGCTACTTTTTATCCCAATATTTCCACCGGATCGGGAATTCCGCGGGTGAAACCGCGGAGCGTTGCTAGTCACACTTATAAAGCGACCTATTTATGACGGTGTTCTTGTTGAAAGTTCAATAGAGCTCCCTCGACGGGCGGCTTGCAGCTTGTATACGACCTGCGAGTGAATAGCCTTAACCAGCTGCAGCCAGCTGTACACCTGTATAGCTGTACACCTGTACACCTGTACAGCTATACAGCTGAACGGCGCCGACCGACGCCGCTTCAATACGGGCTCCAAGCTGCCTTCGTTCATTCACTAGTTTACTTTATACTCGAGGGTTTGCAATTAACGAAGCTTTACAAACTTAAACGTGATGTTTTATATGAATACAGGCCGTTATAGAGGGTGGTCTGTTCCCGACGTCTCACGTGACACGTGGCGCGAGGGGGTACCGGTACCAGGGGTCCATGTCTAACGTTACAGAGGAGTCTATATCTAATGTGGTGTTGTATGTCGTACCTATAGAGGAGGAGTGCTCGGAGTCGTCCGGGCCGAGCTGCGGGCGGCACCGGCCCGAGGGGCTCACCGCGCTCGCGCAGGCCACCAACTTCACGCCGCACGAGATCAAGCTCATGTACCGGGGCTTCAAGCAGGTCAGTCGTCTGTCCCTCTAGCTCCACCGGGGGAACTAATGATACACAATATGTACGGTATATTCGATAATATGTGTGAATGTTCCCAGGAGTGTCCGACGGGTGTGGTGGACGAGGCTGCCTTCAAGAACATATTCTGTCAATTTTTCCCTCTCGGAGGTAAACTTAGTATTTTTACTAATTCTTATTTCTTAGTTAGATGTAATAATTTGTAAATCTTAAACGACGGTGTTTATTTCCAGATGCGTCTCAATACGCCCACTTGGTGTTCAACTCCATCAAGCACAAGGAATCCGGGAAACTTACATTCGAGGTGAGGACAATCACCTCCACATACATTCTGTCACCCTGGTACATACAACATCGGTTCCTTTCCGTAGTGAGTAGGGTACTAAAGAGTTTTCACGTCACAAGTTGCTAAAGTATTGTTTGAGTTGCAACCGACAATGACAAAACTTCAATGTTTGTCGTTCACTGCAGTTTTTTTTATAATCTCTTCACACATTATGTCGCCCTGGTACTTGCAGGAGTTCCTGGAGGTGTTGTCCCGCGTGGGTCGCGGCTCGCTCCAGGACAAGCTGTCGTGGGTGTTCTCGTTGTACGACGCGGACGGAGACGGGCGCATCTCCCGCGCGGAGCTCGCGACCGTCGTGGGCGCCGTGTACGAGCTGCTCGGACACTCCGCGCGGCCCCCGGCCTCCGCGCAGGCCGCCCTCGACCACACGCACAGGATCTTCCACGTGAGTTGAGCGAGTCGACGTTCCCTAGACGTGACGTGACGTGACGTGACGTCGGCGTCGGCCCGGTGGGTACTGTCACCCTGTACGTGTGCAGGCTATGGACGCGGACGGGGACGGCGTGGTGACGCGCGAGGAGCTCGCCGGGTGGGTCGCGCGGGATCCGGCGCTGCTGCGCTCCCTCGACACGCTCGACACCGTCTTGTGATCGCGACCGCCCGATGACGACCGCAGGTAACCTACCACTACATCACCGCCACAGACAGACAGACGCTCCACAATGTACAGTGTACACTATCACACGACTATAATGTTTACAGCCGCAACTCGTCACAGCCCTCGACCTCCTCACCGCGACGACGTGCGACCGCCACGTGTGACGTCACTACGTCTTCCAACCCCGACGACCCCCCTGCCCGACACGCCGCTGACGTCTCCGCCAAGGCTGACACTCGACGGCTGACACCGGCTGTCACTGCAGCTGTCAACGTCACGTCGTCATCTTACGCGTCCGAATGTAGCTCGCCGTCGTCGGTTCCGTCAGCCAAGACGACCAAGGCGACCGTCGTGACCGGAGTGTCGAGCGTGACGTGCGTAGTGACGTCACTGGGCGAGGTGACGTCACGCAACCGTCACGTGACCACCGTATCCGGGAAGGTGGTCCCGCCGCCGGTACCCGCCAGGGTCATCGCCCGTGTGAGTACATACATACTACATAATATGTTGCAGTTTCACTATACATAAATACACTAGTTAAATAAAAACACAAGGACAATCACCATTATTACTTTATGGGAAAATATTTGAAATAAAAATAAATAATGACATTGTAACTTATACCCCAGATATCGGAGTCGTCCTCACGTCCCCCGAAGCGTCGCCCTCACAGACCTTCCCCGCCGCCCCCGCCTCCGCCGCGACGGTAGACGGATGCTAAGTCGCGGTCAGATGTGCAGGACCTATCTCACAAATGTATCGTGTAAACCTCGATGTAACCTCGGTGTACGTGACTACATGATGTTGGAGGTAGTACAGTAGGACCACGACCGCTAGTAAAGGCCCGTGATTCAACTAGACGGACCACTCGAGGTGATGTCCCTCGTGTGAACTAGAGTACACCTCGCTCCATGATATCGTAAACTTGTTAAAATCTAAAACTACATTATATTTAAGTAAATACATCTATTTTCTATATTCATATTGTAGGAACATTCGTTCCGATTACGATTTCAATCTTAAAAGATACTTAATACTAGCAGCGCCCCACGGCTTCACTATCCCATGAGAATATTAGATATTTAAGATAAAATTACTTTATTCGCTACGAACAGAAATATAAAAAAACAATTATTGATTGATGTAAATGTTTATAATGCAACGTAAATGAGTTGCATTATCTTAGTCTCAAAGATTCACGTGAGACGCCCACGTACGTCTCACGTGATACGTTGGGAATAACCCCATGTTCATAACTAGTGAATCGATTGTGAGTTGTTGTATGAACATATATATTTTCGTTGGGAGATAGTTTACCTTTGATCCCGATGTTCCCACGGGATCGGGACGTAACGCAGGTAGAACCGTGGGATGCAGCTTATATTGGCTTATATTGTATGTAAAATATTCTTAAACTATTACAATTATAATTCTCTCGTCTTGAAGCAATACTTGTTGTAAATTTTATAC
The DNA here is from genome assembly GCA_951213275.1 of Idaea straminata. Lineage (NCBI taxonomy): Eukaryota > Metazoa > Arthropoda > Insecta > Lepidoptera > Geometridae > Idaea > Idaea straminata. The sequence goes on from OX577872.1 coordinate 8,844,547, forward strand.
AATAATGTCAAATGTACAATCATTTTAGGCCGACGCAGACGAGCGACTCGACCTACTAACTGCTACTACCGACCTGCATCACTGTCGCTCGACTGCGGTGGCCGCTACCTTCAGTTTCTAATATTACAATATTCTGTCACACAATGTCACAAATAATCGCATTTAACAACCACCTCAGGTATGCATCGTTGCCTTGCGTGGTATTTGTAGAAATATATCCGATTATCCAGACAGAATGTCACTCTCCCGGTAGATTTCTGACAAGCTCCCTCGGGTCAGTAGCAGGGGAACAAGTCGGAATATCTCGTTCAAAGTAAAATTGATTGAACTCATCTCGGGCGAGGGTTTGTATGATGGTCGAGATGTGAACACAACATGAACACTATCAAAGTGATGTAAATGGCTACATGTCCAAATGTCTCATTTGTAAAATGAATAATAAACACATTAATGTATTTGACGTAATATCTGCGAAATTTAATGTATATTTTGAATGTTTGGCTTTAACGACACGATGGCAATATTCTAGTTAAGTCTATATTACACTTTATTCCCATATCTTAAGGTCCACATTGTATTGCGCCTTATTATTACTATTTACTATTAGATTCTCGTACACTCGTACATTAGTACACTAGTACAGGGCGGAAAGTACAACATTACAGGACATGTAACTTTCCTAAGCTCTCTTATATCGGTATATTTCTATCGTTAAATTGACCAATCTATATAAATATTTAGAGTTATTCCCGACGACTCCACTAGCGACGTCGAGTCAGGTGAGTCGTTAGGAATCAATTCCCATTTACTAAACTATTTATATTAAATATATTCCTAATTGACCTCTGATGAGGTTGTATAACGTATATTAACGTATAACCAAAGCAAGCATCACGCGTCTCAAGTGTGTGTATCTATTGTACTGTGGGTGACAGCAGACCGACGACGGACGCGGGCGACAGCCGTTGCTCGTCTCTATATATTATTGTCAACAAGTTGAATAATATTAACTATCGATTAGTATCGCCCGATCCCTAGTCTATCTGTCTGTCTGTAGTGTGTGAGAGGTGGCTATTGATCACAAGAACCAACTGACAACGCGGTCACATAGGAACCGTGCGACTATATACTCGTGTAAGAGCTCCGTCAGGAAGGATATCATTCACTTTAATTGTATTTGTAACGACTCTAACTCAATTAAATAGTCGTTGGAACGATCTCTCACTGTGAGCCGACCCCTCCCCCTCCCTGGCGGGCTGTGTCGGACTGTTGTCGGGCTGTAGCATGTCGGTCTGTATACAACTGAGTATAAAATACAGAAAGATTCCAAATATTATCATTTGGAATCTTTCTATGTTTTCTCCTACACTAAATACACATACATTTCTAGAGAAATATGCAAAATGTCTATTTATTAAATGTCCAACTTGCAAATGGTATAAGGACGAATCACGTCACGTGACAACATGTTACTATTCTAAGTATTACTTGTTCTTTGCCTAAATATACTTTATTGATATTATTAATTTAATTTATTTTATTTTACATTTAGTTTTCTCCTGAATGGACAAAGATAATGACTGTCTGTTCATAACAATTTTATCAAAATTAAACAGAAAAAACTGAATTTTTCGTGAGCATTCTTAATTTAGATTCATGAAAATCGGTTCAGCCCCTCAAAATTTGTGGTCCATACCAATACTAATAAACGTTAATGTAATGAACTCTCTCTACACTCCCTCCCTACACCACGACGAGATCTTCTATAGATTGATAGATATACAATGTATATAAAAAAAATCTAATAAATTAAAAAAAACAATAATATATTTAAATATAAGTAAGTATAATGTATGGTAAGTGACACAGGTACCTCTCCACCGACCATAGACAGTAGAAGCGTGCGACGTGCAACCAACACCACACTCACAGATCTCATTAGAGTTGAAGTCACAGTATAATGTAATGTAATCAGCCGTGTCGATGCGATACATACATTCATCTATTAATTAACGCGTTGATTACATTATATATATATGTATACATACCTGCTCGCACCTATATATAGACGGCGGTGGCAGGTCGCGTCGGTCATCAGGCGACACGACCGACGCGATGTACGCGTTCATTGGTGAGTCCTTGCTTTGCGTATTGTTTTGTTACATATGTTCGTACTGGCCGACATCATCCACAACAACACGTCGGTAGAGGACCTGGCCTTGTTAGGATTAGTTTGTCTGACGTTTACAATGTTGGGTGTCTTCAAGTCGCGAGTGAACAGGTATCTTCTAGACATCATCAGGCACGTGTGATAGTGGTCAAACGATGACCTATCATACTTTAGTCGATGGTTAATCGGAGCAACGGGAACTAAATATTCCCAATCCTCCTACCGATAGTCAAATATCTTACAGTAATATAATAGAGAACATACCTAAATAATAATAACAGTAAATATGTAATAAATAACAAAGTATCGACATGATAGTTTACAATAATACTTGTACAAACAACGAGGGAGGTAAATATCGCGGTTTAAATTACTTTCATATTTGTTGACGTGAAAGACAAACCGGACACCAGGAGTCAGCTGGAAATATAAATGGATCTGGTCCATAATCTCACCTACCGGATTTCTCCCTTTCATGGGGGCCCATGATTGGGGAGTCGAAAAGAATAACCCAAATAAAAAACTTGAGAGGTGTCAAGGGACACCCGGATATTGGAACGAAGTTTCTTTCGATTAATTAGTGAAGAAATTGTAATAAAATAAAAAGTATCGGTACAACTTTTGGTCTTAATTTTTTCTGCGGCTGCGTGTGTCTCACGCTGACAACGTGTCTACATTGTGTTATTGCAGTGATGTTGGTGTGCGTCTCCCTGATGTCCTCGTGCGAGTGTCGCTCCAAGCACTCCACCGGTGCTAACGGTGCTACCGGCTCCAACAAGAGGCAGAAACTCATAGAGATCACTCCCATCAAGGTACGTTACAACGGTACACTCCCCTCCCCCCTTCGCTCTCGATGACGTCCTCTGGTCTATTCCACTTCACCAAGACAAAAAGAAAAAAAAAGAAATAAAATAACCCCGAATTTATGATCCTACGAAAGTACGTACATCTGAATTTTTTTGATTAAATATTGTCGCGTCGGGGGACCGCTCCCGTGGGATCTTTCGTGGGATCATAAATTCGGGGTTATTTTTTTCTTTTTGTAGGGTTTTTTCGTAGTTGTTGTTTTGCTTGTTTTTTTACGTTCATACTATTTTTAATATTTTTTTTGGGGGTTTTTTAAATTTTAAATTTAATTTTTTATTTCATCCTTTTTGTAGGGAGGGACTTTTTATTAGCTATTTGAAATGTGCAAATCATGCCCTTTCATTTGATACCCCACTCGGGCATATCTACTTACATTCGGTTGTTAATATTGACTTTTTTCCCCCATAACTTTCAGACGGCTAAACCGTTTCGATCAAACATAGCTAAGAACATTCTCGACTAATTCACCTTTCAAACAAAAAAAACTAAATTAAAATCGGTTGACCCGTTCGGGAGCTACGATGCCACAGAAAGACACACACATACACACACATACACCCACACACACACGCACAGACACGTCAAACTTATAACACCTCGTAGTTTTTGCGTCGGGGGTTAAAAACTACAACCGTTCGAAAATCCCGGCCGCCCGCCCGTGACGACACGAACGCCTCCCAGACCAGCAAACACGAACGTCACAGATTACATAATAGTACAGCATACTTTTTATCCCGATATTCCCACGGGATCACGACTTATGCGGGTCAAACCGCGGTGCGCAGTGAGTTTTGAATATTAAATAATTCGTATATTTTATAACCAAAATGTTTCTTTTAGTCCTTCCCATTACAAAATTTCAAATTCTACGTCCCTATGAGGCCGTGTCCCTAAAGTGCAACCTTTTTTGAATAAAATAAGTTAAAAGGAGTAATTGGTATCAACTTCGAAGCAAATTACCCCGAAAATAACTTCCTACCCCTTTTTAACCCCGTTAGGGGATGAATTTAAAAAAATACGAAAAACGTCTTCCATCAATTCTGTTAAGAATGTTTATGCAAAATTGGAAGAAGATTGGACCAAGGAATCACGTTGTCCCATACAAACTTTGTCCCCCTTTTTCACCCCATTAGGGATAGAATTTCGGAAAATCCATTCTTATCGGATGCCTACGTCACACAAAAAACACACCCTCCAAGTTTCAGGTCTCTACGATTAGCGGTTTAGGCTGAGCGTTGATCCGTCAGTCAGTCAGTCAGTAGTTCAGGACAAAGCATTTTATATGTATATATATATATATATATATATATATATATATATATACATTGCTGCCAACATAATGGCATTGAAGATATTCATCGGTGTATCCATTCCGAGTATGCTATACCGAGTGAGACAAGACTTAGCAGTGTTGACATTTGTCAGGTGGATCCGAAGAGCAACGCGCTGGCGTACATCCTGTCGCAGGCGAACGTCGCCCACGAGCTGACCAAGCTGTTCCCGAACCTCCACGTCACTACCGTCGACAGCGAGGAGCGGCTCTCCCTCCTCCCCCCCCACGACGAGGACGGCGGCTACTGGCTCTCCCCGACCTCCTCCGGCCGGACGCGACCTGACTACGACATCCTCGGCGACCTGTTCAACGACGTCCGTCCCTCGAGACACAAGGTGCTCCCTTCGCCTCACAAGCCGAGCGCTCCGTCGGTCACCCCACATCCTAAACGTAAAGGTCCCCTCGGCCCCCCGGACGTCAGATACCTCCCCCCACCTCCTCCCCCGTGGCGGAAGGACACCCTGGACACCGGGGGACGGTATACCTACAGTCCTAATGATATATCTGACAGTAACAACACAAGTGACAGTCAGTCAAGCGACAGTGAGTCGAGCGACAGTCAGTCGAACGATAGTCAGTCGAGAGACAGTGAGTCGAGAGACAGTGAGTCGAGCGACAGTCAGTCGAGCGACAGTCAGTCGAGCGACAGTGAGTCGAGAGACAGTGAGTCCAGCGACAGTCAGTCAAGCGACAGTCAGTCGAGAGACAGTGAGTCGAGCGACAGTCAGTCGAGAGACAGTGAGTCGAGCGACAGTCAGTCGATCGACAGTCAGTCGAGCGACAGTCAGTTGAGAGACAGTAAGTCGAGCAACAGTCAGTCGAGCGACAGTCAGTCGAGAGACAGTGAGTCAAGAGACAGTCAGTCGAGCAATAGTGAGTCGTTGAGCGAGAGTGAGACCGGATCTACGAGCGTATCGGTCGGGTCGTCATCGAGCGAGGAGCCTGTCGTCGAGCTGCAGCCGCCAGATGCTGGTGGCGACACCTCCCCGGAGTCCAACTCCCAACTCCAGGATCCAATCGATGACAAATTAATAGAATCTCTGTTCGATCTCGTCGGCCCCATCTATGAAGTATCCTCGGAACATGATCCCGTGAGGTCGGAGCCGTCTCCGGCATCTCCCTCTGAGCCCCCGGACACAGCCACCACCAGGTCTAACACGGCACCGACTGCACCTCCGACACCTGCTGCGACTCCTGCCTCCCACCTAACTGGGGAACCTCTCAACGTTTCCGTAGAGATTCCCCACCAGGTCGATGACGCGCCCCATCAGGAGCCCGCAGCGTCCATTCCGATCGAATCTATCGATCAGAAAGATGCAGGTGCTTCTGTACAACCTCTTGGAATCGTCGAGGAAATGGAAATATCTCCCAATGTTATGGTTTCCAATGATGCAATATCCGATGAGCCGATATCCGATGAAAACGCCAGTGAGATAGCTAAGGACGCTCCAGAACACGGCAAGGACGCCAGTAAGGAGGCTAAGAATACCGGTAAAGATGCCAATAAGGACGCTGGTAAGGATGCCGGTAAGGATGCCAGTAAGGACACCAGTAAGCACGCTGGTAAGGACGCCGGTAAGGATGCTGGTAAAGATGACAGTAAGGATGCCGGTAAGGACACCAGTAGGCACGCTGGTAAGGACGCCGGTAAGGATGCTGGTAAAGATGACAGTATGGATGCCGGTAAGGACGCCAGTAGGCACGCTGGTAAGGACGCCGGTAAGGATGCTGGTAAAGATGACAGTAAGGATGCCGGTAAGGACGCCAGTAGGCACGCTGGTAACGACGCCGGTAAGGATGCTGGTAAAGATGACAGTAAGGATGCCGGTAAGGACGTCAGTAGGCACGCTGGTAACGACGCCGGTAAGGATGCTGGTAAAGATGACAGTAAGGATGCCAGTAAGGACACCAGTAAGCACGCTGGTAAGGACGCCGGTATGGATGCTGGTAAAGATGACAGTAAGGATGCCGGTAAGGACGCCAGTAAGGACGGCAGTAAGGACACTAAGGATGCCAGTAAGGACGCAAGTAAAGACGCTAAGGATGCCAGTAAGGACGACGCTAAGGATGCCAGTAAGGACGCTGGTAAGGACGCCAGTAAAGACGCTAAGGATGCCAGTAAGGAAGTCGGTAAGGACGCCAGTAAAGACGCTAAGGATACCAGTAAGGACTCTGGTAAGGACGCCAGTAAAGACGCTAAGGATGCCAGTAAGGACGCTGGTATGGACGCCAGTAAGGACGCTAATAATGACATTAAGGATGTCGGTAAGGATACCGGTAAGGACGTCATTAAGGATACCGGTAAGGAGGTCAGTAAGGACCCCGAAAAGCAGGTCAGTAAGGACCACAGTAAGGATGCCAGTAATGACAGCAGTAAGAAGGTCAATAAGGACATCAGTAAGGAGGTTAGTAAGGACGTCAGTAAGGATCCCAATAAGGAGGTCAGTAAGGAACCCTATAAGGAAGGTAGTAAGGACCACATTAAGGAGGCCAGTAAGGACGCCAGTGCCGGTGGTACTGGAGAAGGAAGCACAGATCCTCCCGCGGCCCGTCCCGGTGTCGTCGGACTACAAGTTGCAGCGGGAACCAGCGAGACAACAGACTCTGGTAGCGTCGAGTTGACGAGGGAGGCCTGCACTCTCCCCTCCAGCGGGGAGGGCGGTCCCCTCCTCCCCGCCGACGCGAGCCCCGCGACCTCCGACCGACCTCGCAGCTACTACCAGCTCTCCTTCGTGTTCAACAAGTAATCCCTCCCCCTCCCCCGTACTCTGTCATATTATTGTGGACGGTAACCATTCCAGTATCGTATCGTATATGATATGTATATATTGTATCGTATGTAATGTTATATTAACCTACTTGTATATGTATATATAACTATATATAGGTTCACAATCCTCTATACAACAGAGGAGGAGTATAGAGGATTTGTACCGAACTGTTACTTATGTACATCATATTTATTTATTTTAATTTATTTATATTTGTATGAATGTATGTGTACCTATGTCCCGTTCGTCCACACTCCATGTCGGTGCTGGCCGGTGGGACAGACGGGATAATATTTATTTATGTTCGATTTTATAATTATTTATTTATATATTTTATTATTTAATTCATCCCAATTCATCTGACGTAAATCAATCACAAACAGTGTTCTCCACAACACATTTCCCACAACAATAATTACATTGTTGTGCTTCAACGAGCATAACGACAACAACAACAGCGTGTACAACGGACAACGGACTGACTATTGAGTAGTCTACAGTTAATGTAAAGATGGCATATACAAAATATATAAAAAAAGCAAAATAATGATATATAAATGTTATTTCTGACTAAACTGAGTATATTATTTCCCTAAAGATTCACGAACAATCAACAAACAAACAAAAAAACAAACAATGATCCTTAGAAACTATAGTCCGGGTCCTTCCTTAGCATCGAATACACCAGTTGAGTGGGGACAACATCGAGCTGGCTGTGAGCCGGACTGCACACCTCAGTCCGGGTGTCCGTTCCCTCGCCTCCGTACTACGTACAGTATGCGTCATAAGTTTGCTGCAATAATATTGAAAACAAGTATTGTACTTACGACCTTCTTCAAAGTCAAAGTCAACAATTTTTATTCCTTTGGATGCTTAATACATTTGTACATAGACTACATGTCTTAAAAACTAAGTTAAGATGTGTGCCTTCGGAATGTAGTGTAATGACGAGTGACGACACCATCATAGTTTAACCAATAGTTACTATGTACCTACAATACCACCCACGATGATAGAATACCTAGATTTAAAGTAAACAAATGAATATTGTATTTCAGTAATATGATCCATTCCTAGATAACCATTTTACTTAATTCCTATCAGTTTTGCAAGTTAGCAAAACAGACCAAATATGGCACCGCAACGATATAAGTAACATTTATTAATTGTAAATAAAATATTAAACAATAGATAAGGTAAAAACCTACGTCATTACCTACTAGCATTCAGTAGTATATAAGGACATATTAATCTTACATTAAAGCAGTTATAACCTGGAAGTCAAGTATTTCATTACCACCGCAGCTCCGAACATTACAGGAATGTGCCCACCAATGAGAAGAAGGCACAAGAAACTCATGGGGCTTTTTTTGATGTGATCACGCTCACAAAGGTCAATATTTGAATGTATTATTTGAAATTCCACTATCCACTACAGATTGAGAACTACTAACAATATTCAATACAGATTGAGTCATAAGAACTACTAACAACATTCACTACAGATTGAGTCATAAGAACTACTACAGATTGAGTCAATAGAACAAATAACAACATTCCTTACAGATTGAGTCAATGGAACTACTACAGATTAAGTCATTAGAACTACTACAGATTGAGTCGATAGAACTACTAACAACATTCACTGCAGATTGAGTCAGAGAAACTACTAAAGATTAGTCGTTAGAACTACTAGCAATATTCACTACGATACTGTAGAACTACTAGCAACATTAATTACACATTAAGTCACTATAAATTGTTAAAAAGGTTAGGTTAGGTTAGGTTTTTTACTTGGGAAGAGAATAGAGGTTGACGCTTAGGTGCTATTGGATACTCCATCCACGCCCCCATTTTCGAAGAGAGTAGAATAGAAAAGATAGAAATAAGAGTAGAAAAGAGTGTTGGTTTGGGAAGATATAGAGGAATGGGAAGGTCACATATGGACGGAATTGTGAGGGGGTATATGAGAGTCTTAACCCGCACCTACACGCAACCCATATATACTTGTATTTAGTTCATACAATAGATAAATGTATTTAATAGTGGCAAGAGTGCAATCAGATGGACGAGCGAGGTGATCACTTCTATACCAGTCGCCCATGGACGACAGCTGATAGAGAGTGAGTAGTTTGTAGATGTGCCTCCCTCGTTCATCGCACCATATTATGATCAGATTGATCAATTGTTTGAGACTTTGAATATCATAATCTATAATATAAAAATGAATCGCAAAATGTGTTGGTAAGCGCATAACTCAACAACGCCTGGACCAATTTGGCCAATTATTTTTTTGTTGTCTTTGATATTGTCAAGAGAAGGTTTTTATGAAAGAAAATATTAAGAAAGTTGCGCAGAAAATAATTACGCAGGTGAAACCGCGGGGCGCAGCTAGTATTAGATAATAATAGATGAATAGATTTAATGATGGACAGACCGAGCACATCGAGTGAGGCAAACTCCGCTTAGCCTAAAGCCTGGCTATTTTTGGGAAGGGGTGAAATAAACAGGCGAATGCTATAGCGGTAATCAATCAAGTCTTGACTATGCCAGTCGCCTGTTGAGCTGTCAGCGTCTAACGAAACATAGTACTTTCCTCGCCAGATTGACGATTCAGATACAGATTCGCACAGCCTGAAGCCTCGGGCGGCGACAGATGATAGAGGGTTAGTTTGATAGTAGGCCATACTCAATATGTCGATGAGTCCACTTGATGTCAAGTTGACAATTTCTGTAGGGAGAGAATATAAGTAAATGATTGTATTTAATAAGTGTAAGTAAAAAGATGCGTTGGGTTAGTTGGGGTGCAACAATAATAGTTATTATTATTCTTATTCATTTATTTTTCTTAAATTTAGATTTTTATAAAAATAAACTGAATACAAATATATACACTATAAAAACTTATAAAATAATTTTATCTAAGCGATTAAACTTAACCTAAATAAAATGTAATTTACAAGTTTAAAATTAATGTATAAATTTTGCATCTAAAACAGTAAATCAATATAAAAACCTAAACCTAGAGTACCATCGGCAGCGAGGCAGGGCCCAGGCTACCGATGGTTAGGGCCGCAGAGAAAGGAATCTTCTGACAATACGTGCCGTATCAGCAGTAGACGTGGGGGGACGTACGAGGGGACAGGGGGGCTGCGGGGGACGCGCCCAACAACGGGCGGGCGACGGGGGACGCGCCCAGGGATGCAGGAACGGCGGGAAACATCCCCATTGTTCCTGCATCTCGGACGAGGGGAAGGGCGAGGGCGCCCAGGGGAGGACAGACCAACAGACGGACAAGGGAGACGGAGGAACCTCCGGTGCCTACCCCGTCGACGGCGGACCCCGAAGTCATTCGTGGGTTCGCCGTCGCTGGGGGGGCGCAAGGGGTCCGGGTGGCTGCGGGGTACGCGCCTGAAGGGCGGGCGACGGGGGACGCGCTCAGGGGCGCGGAGGTGACGTGGGCAGTCCCCGCTACCTCCGCACCTCGGCAGGGTGAGGGCACCCAGGGGAGTACCGACGAACGGACCGACGCAGGGGCCGGTATACTACCGGGAGCTTGTGTGCTTAAGGACGAACTTCGAACTGCTTCGAAAATTCGGCCACGAGTGGCACATTAGGTTAGGTTAGGTTAGGTTAGGTTAGGTTAGGTTCCCCCCCACGGGACCACGCCTTGTCGTGGCGGGGGGGCTCAGTAGCTGCAGGCAATCCAGCCTGTAGTGAAGCGAAGTGGTCCCCGGAGGGCGCTCCGCCTGTCCCTCTGTCGAGCAGAGGGCAGAGTGGATGTGCGAGTGGTGGGAGGCGCTCTCCTTCGGTGGGGCAGTAATGCTCCAGAGGGAGGGCGCAGGGCGGGATCGGGAGAAGGCCGATCCCGCTCGATGGGGGCGGCGGCGGGCCACATGGTTTGGCTGGCTGCCGCGACGGGCTCGCGTGCGGGTGCACCGCTGGGGTTGGTGTGCCCGTGGTAGCGGCCCGGGATGGCGCCGCCGGTGAGGCGGGGTGTTTCAATGAGGGGGCCCCTGCTGGGCTCCCTCGGGAGAGGGCCCCCCCAAGTAATTGGGGGAGCAAAGGCGGGTGGGTCCCGGTGTGCTGACGCGATCCCGGGGCCCCCCCAGATGCCTGAGGAAGGCAACCGTGAGGTTTTTAGTGGGTAGGCCGGCCGCTTCACGGCCGGAGAGCCCCACATACCCCACCGGTCCACCCCTGGGACGGTGGGGATGCAGTTCAATGCATTTTCCTCACGAAAAAAAAAAAAAAAAAAAAAAAAAAGGTTAGGTTAGGTTAGGTTAGGTTAGGTTAGGTTCCCCCCCACGGGACCACGCCTTGTCGTGGCGGGGGGGCTCAGTAACTGCAGGCAATCCAGCCTGTAGTGAAGCGAAGTGGTCCCCGGAGGGCGCTCCGCCTGTCCCTCTGAATAGCAGAGGGCAGAGTGGACGTGCGAGTGATGGTGAGTTGGGGCGACGGACCAGGGGTTATGAACCCCCCCGTTCGGCCCAACCGATGGTGGATTAAGGGAGGGGCGACGGACTAGGGGTTATGAACCCCCCCGTTCGGCCTTCCCTAGGTGGTAGTTGTGGGCCAGGGCGACGGACAAGGGGTTGTCAACCCCCCCGATCGGCTTGGCCCGGGGTGGTAGCTTTGGGAAGGGGCGACGGATTGCGGTTATAAACCCTTCCGTTCGGCCTGACCCATGTAAGGGGCGACGGATCAGGGGTTGTAAACCCCCCCGATCGGCCCAACCCGTAACCCTCAACGGAGAGGAACGGGGGTCCCAAGGGACCGCGTGGAGTAAACCACTTTAAAAAATCCGTAAATCCCAAGCTCTGGTGCCTGGCGAGGGGATGTATGGTCGGCGCGGAGGTCGACCCCAAGGGCACTAACGTCGGGTCCCAGACGATAACTGGACAAAAAAACAAAATGAAAAAACAGCAGTGCGAAACAAATCCCCGGGCGGGTCCCAGCAACATTGCTGGGGAATCCCGTGCTGCCCTTTCCAGGGCGGCTGGCCCCACGTATACGGGGGGGGCCAACACTGCCTCGCGGCCTCGGTCGCGTACCGGAGTAGACTCGGAGGAGACGGTGGATGTTCCGACCACACAAGCATCTTGTGCGGTCGATGATCCCACCACTGGATTTGACACAAGGAGGTCGGGGGCGAGTTTCGTTCGCTCCCGGTCTCATTCAAGGACGACCTCGGAGGAGAGCCTGGTCTTGCGATTTGCTAGACCAGGCACTCCTTGCCCGAGGCTTAGGGCCGGAAGGGGTAATGATGGGGACAGCGACGGTATGTCCGGGGTCTCTATCTCATCCTCCATCGGCGGAACTCTGCGGGCGCGAAAGCGCAAACCACAGCGTCCTGCCGATGATGACGGGAGGCCCATGGTCGTGAGGCGGAGAGTAGAGGACGATGCCAGCGTGGAGCGAGAGGCGACCCAACCGGCCGCCGAAACCGGAGGAATCGACGAACGAGCGTCTGCGGACATCGGCTCGGAGCTCTTCTCCTGTCTGTCGGCCGTAGAGAAGACGGTCGATAAGCCGAAGAGCTCCAAGGCGGAAGTGGTAAAGTCCGTCCGGTCCGCCTTCGTCACCTTAAAGGCCTGCGCCTCCGAACTGTGCGTGAGGGCGGAGATCCGGGATCGGGAGAACGAGAGGACTCGTTCCCTGATCGACCGGCTCTACGCCCGCATCGAGGTGCTGGCCAGCGAGTTGGCGGAACTTCGGAGGGGAGGGGGTGCCTCACACTCCCCGGCCGCATCTTTTAAGGCGCCTGGAAGGGCTCAGGTGCCGCGGCCGCCCCGGGAAGGTTTGCCTGCCCCGGCAGCGCCGACACCGGCCGGAACAAAAAAGGGACGAGACGGTCCACAAAGGGGGGCGCCCGCGCCGACACCTCGGCTGACGGCGTCAGCCCCCCAACCAAGCTCGGACTGGAGCCAGCTCTCGGCCATTATGGACCGAGAGTACGCCCGTTTTCAGTCCGAGCTTATGGGCCGTCTCTTCCCTGAGATGGGAAGGAGACCTCCCCTGGGACAGAGTCAGCGTCGAGAGGGGGAAATTCCCCAAGAGACGCTGACTAAGTCCCAGAGAAGGAAGAAAAGGAGGGCAAAGAGGGGAATGACACCATCACAGGCCCCGCCAGTTCCAGCTTTGGCGGGGCCGTCGACGGAGCGGGTGGGGGCACAGAGCGGCACCTGGGCAACGGTGGTCGGCCGAAAGGCGGCCGCCCGTGCCAAACAGGTTGCTGCTCCACGGACCCAGGCCGCCCCCACCCCTCAGAAGAAGAAGGGGCAGCCCAAACCCCCCACATGTGCGGCGGTTGTGGTCACGGTGCCTGAAGGCGCCGAGACCACGATCGCTGCAGTTATGACGGCCGCCAAGGCCCGCATCAAACTAGCGGACCTTGGCATCGTGGGGGGCGTAAGGCAGAGGAAGGCGGCCACCGGGGCTCTCCTATTGGAGGTCCCCGGTCCCGAGAGCCCCGCCAAAGCCGACGCCCTGGCGGAAAAAATGAGGGAGGTCCTCGCCGACACGGGCGCACTCATCTCGCGCCCGTGCAAAATGGGCGACTTGCGGGTGATGGACCTAGATGAGTCCATCACCCCCGCGGACGTCACGGCGGCGATCGCCGAGGCGGGCGGATGCTCCCCGACCGATATCAAGATCGGGGAGATCCGAACCGCCCCATCACGGTTGGGGACCGCTTGGGTCCGCTGCCCGGTCGGGGCCGTCAGGAAGGTGGCCGCCCAAGGACGGGTACAAATAGGGTGGACCGCGGCGAGAGTAGAGGCACTGGCAGCACGGCCGTTGCAGTGTTACCAGTGCCTCGAGGTGGGGCACGTCAGAGTAATGTGCCCCAACACCGTGGACAGGAGCGGACGCTGTTACAGGTGCGGTGAGACGGGGCACATTGCCCGTCATTGCATAGCGTCCGCCCCCCACTGCCCGGTCTGCGCGGACCTAGGGCGGGCCGCCGACCACCGGCTAGGATCCAAAAAGTGCTCCCCGCCTAAAAACAAAAAGAAGAAGGGGCCAGTCCAGCCCCCTTCCCCGGCCCAGGGGAGTGAGGAAGTAATGGAGACCTCCTAATGGCTCCCCACGTCCGTGTGCTGCAGGTCAACCTGAACCACCGCCGAGCGGCGCAGGATCTCCTGCTCCAAACGCTCGCGGAGTGGTCGGTTGGCCTGGCGGTAGTTGCCGAGCCCTACTCCGTCCCGGACAACCCTAGGTGGTTCGGGGACGACTTGGGCTTGGTCAGCATTTATTGGGCGGGGGGTGACCATCTCCATTGCTCCCTCATCGCAAAAGGGCCGGGTTACGTGGCCGTGGAGTGGGGGTCCACGGCCATGGTGGGCTGCTATATCTCCCCTAACAGCGGCCTCGCTGTTTTCGAGGCATACCTGGAGGAGCTGGCGAGCTGCATTCGCGGCTGCGCCCCCCGCCAGGTATTTGTCTTGGGTGATTTTAACTCCCGCTCGAGAGAGTGGGGGGACACCATGGACAACGTTAGGGGAGAGACGCTTCTGGAGTGGGCGGCAGGGCTGGACCTCCGGTTGCTAAACCGAGGTTCGGCCCGTACCTGTAGGCGATGGCAGGGGGAGTCGATCGTGGACCTGTCATGGGCGACTCCCTCAGCCTCGCATACAGTTACAGGATGGAGGGTGGCGGAGGAGGCGGTCACGCTATCGGACCACCTATACATCGTATTCGATGTATCCCTCCGCCACCCTATCCGCCCACGCCAGGACCGCAGCCCTCCGCGACGTTGGTCTCTCAAGCGGCTCGACCGAGACATGGCCGTAGCCGCCGCCAACGTCGCGGACTGGACGGAGGAACAGATCTCGCCCGATCCGGAGGCGCAAGCCGCCTGGTTCCGGGACACAATGACGTCGATCTGCGACGTCTCGATGCCCCGAGCCAGGCCGCCCCAGCGGGGCTCTGTGTACTGGTGGAGCGAGAAGATCGCGCGGCTTCGACGATCGGTCGTGGCTGCGCGACGCCAGTACCAAAGAGCCCGAAGGAGACAGAACGGGAGATTACGTGCGGGGTTCCGCAGGGGTCCGTCTTGGGCCCCCTGCTATGGAACCTCGCATATGATGCGGTCCTTCGCACCAGTCTTCCCGGTGACGTGAGTGTCGTCTGCTATGCGGATGACACTCTCGTTGTCGCCACCGGCGCTGACTTCGGGCGAACGCTCAGGCTTGCCGAGCTGGGGGTGGCATGTGTCGTGCGGGCGATTCGCGAGCTGGGCCTAGAGATAGCGCCTCACAAGTGCGAGGCGCTATGGTTCCACCGCCTCAGACGAGGCCAGGAACCCCCCAACTCGCGAATCCGTGTAGGTGACGCCGAAGTCCAGGTGGGGCGGTACATCAAGTACCTAGGCCTCACCCTGGACAGCCGATGGAGCTTCGAAGAGCATTTCGTGCGCCTGGTCCCCCGAGCGCGCAGGATAGCAGGTGCGCTACATCGCCTGCTGCCCAACCTCGGGGGACCGCGGGAAGGAGTTCGCCGCCTCTACGGTGGCGTCATACGATCCGTGGCGCTGTACGGGGCCCCCGTGTGGTCCAACGACCTCACGAGGTCCTGCCGCTGCGGAGCTCTGTTGAGGAGCCTGCAGCGGCTAATGGCCATGCGGATCGTACGAGGCTACCGGACGATTTCGTTCGAGGCGGCGACGGTTCTGGCCCGTTCCCCCCCTTTCCAAATCCTGGCCAAGATGGACGCCGCCGTCTATGACGCGCGGCGAGGCATCGACCAGGGTGGAGGAGACGGGGGGTACGCGCTAGAACCCGCGCAAGGAATGCTCCGGCGGGACGCGCACCGACAGGCCTTGAGGGACTGGCGCGCGCAGCTGGAACGACAGGGCTGTGCGCGCCAACGCGCTGTCGGTGCCGTCCTGCCCAACTTCGAGGCCTGGATCGGCAGAAAAGGCGAGGTCACCTACAGATTGACTCAGATACTCACCGGACACGGTTGCTTCGGTGAGTATCTGAACCGAATCGGGAGGGAGGAAACGACACAGTGCCACCATTGCGCTTCCGACCGGGACTCCGCCCAGCACACGCTGGAAGACTGCCCCGCGTGGGAGTCTGAGCGTCGAGTCCTGGTCGACGTCATCGGGCGAGATCTGTCCCCTCCAGCATTGGTCGCGGCCATGCTGGAGAGTGAGGAGGGTTGGGAGGCAGCGCTCTCCTTCTGCGAGACAGTAATGCTCCAGAAGGAGAGCGCCGAGCGGGATCGGGAGAGAGCCGATCCCGCTCGAAGGAGGCGGCGGCGGGCCACATAGCTTGGCTAGCCGCCGCGCCGGGCTTGCGTGCGGGTACATCGTTGGGGTTGAAGTGCCCGTGGTAGCGGCCCGGGATGACACCGCCGGTGCGGCGGGTGGTGTCGTCGAGGGGGCCCCGTCTCGCTCCACGTCACTTTTATAAGGCGTGGATCGAAACGGCGTTCCCCTGCGGGGTTGAGCCTCTGTCAGGCTCCCCCGGGAGAGGGCCCCCCTAAGTAATTGGGGGGGCGAAGGCGGGAGGGTTCCGGTGCGCTTAAGCGATCCCGGGACCCCCCTAGATGCCTGAGGAAGGCCGCCGTGAGGTTTTTAGTGGGTAGGCCGGCCGCTTCACGGCCGGAGAGCCCCACATACCCCACCGCTCCGCCCCCAGGACGGTGGGGATGCAGTTCAATGCATTTTCCTCACGAACAAAAAAAAAAAAAAAAGGTTAGGTTAGGTTAGGTTAGGTTAGGTTAGGTTAGGTTCCCCCCCCACGGGACCACGCCTTGTCGTGGCGGGGGGGCTCAGTAGCTGCAGGCAATCCAGCCTGTAGTGAAGCGAAGTGGTCCCCGGAGGGCGCTCCGCCTGTCCCTCTGAATAGCAGAGGGCAGAGTGGACGTGCGAGTGATGGTGAGGTTGGGGCGACGGACCAGGGGTTATGAACCCCCCCGTTCGGCCCAACCGATGGTGGATTAAGGGAGGGGCGACGGACTAGGGGTTATGAACCCCCCCGTTCGGCCTACCCAAGGTGGTAGTTGTGGGCCAGGGCGACGGACAAGGGGTTGTCAACCCCCCCGATCGGCTTGGCCCGTGGTGGTAGCTTTGGGAAGGGGCGACGGATTGCGGTTACAAACCCTTCCGCTCGGCCTGACCCATGTAAGGGGCGACGGATCAGGGGTTATAAACCCCCCCGATCGGCCCAACCCGTAACCCTCAACGGAGAGGAACGGGGGTCCCAAGGGACCGCGTGGAGTAAACCACTTTAAAAAATCCGTAAATCCCAAGCTCTGGTGCCTGGCGAGGGGATGCATGGTCGACGCGGAGGTCGGCCCCTAGGGCACCGACGTCGGGTCCCAGACGTTAACTGGACAAAAAAACATGAAAAAATGAAGCAGTGCGAAACAAATCCCCGGGCGGGTCCCAGCAACATAGCTGGGGAATCCCGTGCCGCCCTTTCCAGGGCGGCTGGCCCCACGTATACGGGGGGGGCCAACACTGCCTCGCGGCCTCGGTCGCGCACCGGAGTAGACACGGAGGAGACGGTGGACGTTCCGACCACACAAACATTTTGTGCGGTCGATGATCCCACCAACACTGGACTGGACACAAGGAGATCGGGGGCGAGTTTCGTTCGCTCCCGGTCTCACTCAAGGACGACCTCAGAGGAGAGCCTGGTCTTGCGGTTTGCTAGACCAGGCACTCCTTGCCCGAGGCTTAGGGCTGGGAGGGAGAATGATGGGGACAGCGACGCTATGTCTGCGGTCTCTATCTCATCCTCCATCGGCGGAACTCTGCGGGCGCGAAAGCGCAAACCGCAGCGTCCTGCCGATGATGACGGGAGGCCCATGGTCATCAGGAGGAGGAAAGCGGACGACGCCACCGCGGAGCAGGAAGCGACGCAACCGGCCGCTGAAACCGGAGGAATCGGTGAACGAGCGTCAGCGGACATAGGCTCGGAGCTCTTCTCCTGTTTATCGGCCGTAGAGAAGACGGTCGATAAGCCGAAGAGCTCCAAGGCGGAAGTGGTGAAGTCGGTTCGGTCCGCTTTCACCACCTTGAAGGCCTGTGCAGCCGAACTGTGTGTGAGGGCGGAGACTCGGGATCGGGAGAACGAGAGGACTCGTTCCCTGATCGACCAGCTCTACGCCCGCATCGAAGTGCTGGCCAGCGAGTTGGCCGAGCTTCGAAGGGGAGGGGGTGCCTCACACACCCCGGCTGCGGCGCCATCTCATGTGGCGCCCGGAAAAGCTCGGGTGCCGCGGCCGCACCGGGAAGGTCTGCCTGCCCCGGCAGCGCCGACACCGGCCGGAACAAAAAAGGGACGAGACGGTCCACAAAGGGGGGCGCCCGCGCCGACACCTCGGCTGACGGCGTCAGCCCCCCAACCAAGCTCGGACTGGAGCCAGCTCTCGGCCATTATGGACCGAGAGTACGCCCGTTTTCAGTCCGAGCTTATGGGCCGTCTCTTCCCTGAGATGGGAAGGAGACCTCCCCTGGGACAGAGTCAGCGTCGAGAGGGGGAAATTCCCCAAGAGACGCTGACTAAGTCCCAGAGGAAAAAGAAAAGGCGGGCGCAGAGGAGAACGGCGTCGTCACAAGCTCCGCCAGTCCCAGCTTTGGCGGGGCCATCGACTGAGCGGGTGGGGGCACAGAGCGGCACCTGGGCAACGGTGGTCGGCCGAAAGGCGGCCGCCCGTGCCAAACAGGTCGCTGCTCCCACTCCACGGACCCAAGCCACTCCTCAGAAGAAGAAGGGGCAGCCCAAACCCCCCACATGTGCGGCGGTTGTGGTCACGGTGCCTGAAGGCGCCGAGACCACGATCGCTGCAGTCATGACAGCCGTCAAGGCCCGCATCAAACTAGCGGACCTTGGCATCGTGGGGGGCGTAAGGCAGAGAAAGGCTGCAACCGGGGCTCTCCTATTGGAGGTCCCCGGTCCCGAGAGCTCCGCCAAGGCCGACGCCCTGGCTGTGAAGATGAGGGAGGCCCTCGCCGACACGGGCGCGCTCATCTCGCGCCCGTGTAAAATGGGGGATCTGCGGGTGATGGACCTAGACGAGTCCATCACCCCCGGGGACGTCACGGCAGCGATCGCCGAGGCGGGCGGATGCTCCCCGACAGATATCAAGATCGGGGAGATCCGCACCGCCCCATCACGCTTGGGGACCGCTTGGGTCCGCTGCCCGGTCGGGGCCGTCAGAAAGGTGGCCGCCCAAGGGCGGGTGCAGATAGGTTGGACCGCGGCAAGAGTAGAGGCACTGGAAGCACGGCCGTTGCAGTGTTACCAGTGCCTCGAGTTGGGGCACGTCAGAGTAAAGTGCCCCAACACCGTGGATAGGAGCGGACGCTGTTACAGGTGCGGTGAGACGGGGCACATTGCCCGTCATTGCACAGCGTCCGCCCCCCATTGCCCGGTCTGCGCAGACCTAGGGCGGGCCGCCGACCATCGGCTGGGGACCAAGAAGTGTTCCCCGCCGAAAACTAAGAAGAAGAAGGGGCCAGTCCAGCCCCCTTCCCCGGCCCAGGGGAGTGAGGAAGTAATGGAGACCTCCTAATGGCTCCCCACGTCCGTGTGCTGCAGGTCAACCTGAACCACCGCCGAGCGGCGCAGGATCTCCTGCTCCAAACGCTCGCGGAGTGGTCGGTTGGCCTGGCGGTAGTTGCCGAGCCCTACTCCGTCCCGGACAACCCTAGGTGGTTCGGGGACGACTTGGGCTTGGTCAGCATTTATTGGGCGGGTGGTGACCATCTCCATTGCTCCCTCATCGCAAAAGGGCCGGGTTACGTGGCCGTGGAGTGGGGGTCCACGGCCATGGTGGGCTGCTATATCTCCCCTAACAGCGGCCTCGCTGTTTTCGAGGCATACCTGGAGGAGCTGGCGAGCTGCATTCGCGGCTGCGCCCCCCGCCAGGTATTTGTCCTGGGTGATTTTAACTCCCGCTCGAGAGAGTGGGGGGACACCCTGGACAACGTTAGGGGAGAGACGCTTCTGGAGTGGGCGGCAGGGCTGGACCTCCGGTTGCTAAACCGAGGTTCGGCCCGTACCTGTAGGCGATGGCAGGGGGAGTCGATCGTGGACCTGTCATGGGCGACTCCCTCAGCCTCGCACACAGTTACAGGATGGAGGGTGGCGGAGGAGGCGGTCACGCTATCGGACCACCTATACATCGTATTCGATGTATCCCTCCGCCACCCTATCCGCCCACGCCAGGACCGCAGCCCTCCGCGACGTTGGTCTCTCAAGCGGCTCGACCGAGACATGGCCGTAGCCGCCGCCAACGTCGCGGACTGGACGGAGGAACAGATCTCGCCCGATCCGGAGGCGCAAGCCGCCTGGTTCCGGGACACAATGACGTCCATCTGTGACGTCTCGATGCCCCGAGCCAGGCCGCCCCAGCGGGGCTCTGTGTACTGGTGGAGCGAGGAGATCGCGCGGCTTCGACGATCGGTCGTGGCTGCGCGACGCCAGTACCAAAGAGCCCGAAGGAGAAGGCAAGCCTCACTAGAGGAGACCCTAAGAGCCAGGCGGGAATACGGGACCGCAGCCCATGCCCTCAGCATCGCAATCGCTGAGGCCAAGGAGCGGTCCTGGAATGAGCTCGTGGAGGGACTGGATAGGGATCCATGGGGGCGCCCGTACAAGATGGTACTGGGCAAGCTCAGACCGTGGGTCCCTCCGTTGACGGAAACCCTGGACCCCAACTTCGTGGGGAGAGTCGTAGCAACACTCTTCCCAAGGGTTCAGGACAGTCCCTCCAGTCACCCTCCCTTGTCGCCGGATCGAGATCTTTGGTCCGACGATCTGGGGGTGACGGGGGCCGAGCTCGAGCTAGCCGTTAGGCGGCTGGCATCCCGCTCCACCGCACCCGGCCCGGATGGTGTTCCGGGCAGGGTGCTTGTGCTGGCTCTGAAGGTCTTAGGGAACCGGCTGAGGCAGCTCTTCAACGACTGCCTCCGCCTATCCGTGTTCCCCCTCGAGTGGAAGTCAGCAAGACTGGTGCTCCTGAGGAAGGAGGGAAGGACCGCCGAGTCTCCGTCGTCGTTTCGACCGATATGCCTGCTGAACGAGACGGGGAAGCTCTTCGAAAGAGTTATCTCCGATCGTATCAGCGGGCACCTGTCGCGGGTAGGCCCAGATCTATCGGACTGCCAGTTCGGATTCCGGCCGGGGCGGTCGACCGTGGACGCTGTCCGCCTCGTCCGCTCCCTTTCGGAATCGGCAGTCCGTTCAGGGGGGGTTGCGCTGGCGGTGTCCCTGGACATCGTCAACGCTTTCGGAACCCTCCCGTGGCAGGCAATTAGGGAGGCACTGGTTTATCACGGAGTGCCTCCCTACCTGCGGGCAATCATCGGGGCCTACCTTCGCGACAGACGCGTCAGGATTACCGGTCGAAACGGGACGGAGACAGAACGGGAGATTACGTGCGGGGTTCCGCAGGGGTCCGTTTTGGGCCCCCTGCTATGGAACCTCGCATATGATGCGGTCCTTCGCACCAGTCTTCCCGGTGACGTGAGTGTCGTCTGCTATGCGGATGACACTCTCGTTGTCGCCACCGGCGCTGACTTGCGCACTCGCGAATCCGTGTAGGTGACGCCGAAGTCCAGGTGGGGCGGTACATCAAGTACCTAGGCCTCACCCTGGACAGCCGATGGAGCTTCGAAGAGCATTTCGTGCGCCTGGTCCCCCGAGCGCGCAGGATAGCAGGTGCGCTACATCGCCTGCTGCCCAACCTCGGGGGACCGCGGGAAGGAGTTCGCCGCCTCTACGGTGGCGTCATACGATCCGTGGCGCTGTACGGGGCCCCCGTGTGGTCCAACGACCTCACGAGGTCCTGCCGCTGCGGAGCTCTGTTGAGGAGCCTGCAGCGGCTAATGGCCATGCGGATCGTACGAGGCTACCGGACGATCTCGTTCGAGGCGGCGACGGTTCTGGCCCGTTCCCCCCCTTTCCAAATCCTGGCCAAGATGGACGCCGCCGTCTATGACGCGCGGCGAGGCATCGACCAGGGTGGAGGAGACGGGGGGTACGCGCTAGAACCCGCGCAAGGAATGCTCCGGCGGGACGCGCACCGACAGGCCTTGAGGGACTGGCGCGCGCAGCTGGAACGACAGGGCTGTGCGCGCCAACGCGCTGTCGGTGCCGTCCTGCCCAACTTCGAGGCCTGGATCGGCAGAAAAGGCGAGGTCACCTACAGATTGACTCAGATACTCACCGGACACGGTTGCTTCGGTGAGTATCTGAACCGAATCGGGAGGGAGGAAACGACACAGTGCCACCATTGCGCTTCCGACCGGGACTCCGCCCAGCACACGCTGGAAGACTGCCCCGCGTGGGAGTCTGAGCGTCGAGTCCTGGTCGACGTCATCGGGCGAGATCTGTCCCCTCCAGCATTGGTCGCTGCCATGCTGGAGAGTGAGGAGGGTTGGGAGGCAGCGCTCTCCTTCTGCGAGGCAGTAATGCTCCAGAAGGAGAGCGCCGAGCGGGATCGGGAGAGAGCCGATCCCGCTCGAAGGAGGCGGCGGCGGGCCACATAGCTTGGCTAGCCGCCGCGCCGGGCTTGCGTGCGGGTACATCGTTGGGGTTGATGTGCCCGTGGTAGCGGCCCGGGATGACACCGCCGGTGCGGCGGGTGGTGTCGTCGAGGGGGCCCCGTCTCGCTCCGCGCCATCTTTACACGGCGTGGATCGAAACGGCGTTCCCCTGCGGGGTTGAGCCTCTGTCAGGCTCCCCCGGGAGAGGGCCCCCCTAAGTAATTAGGGGGGCGAAGGCGGGAGGGTTCCGGTGCGCTTAAGCGATCCCGGGACCCCCCCCAGATGCCTGAGGAAGGCCGCCGTGAGGTTTTTAGTGGGTAGGCCGGCCGCTTCACGGCCGGAGAGCCCCACATACCCCACCGCTCCGCCCCCAGGACGGTGGGGATGCAGTTTAATGCATTTTCCTCACGAACAAAAAAAAAAAAAAAAAAAAAAAAAAGGTTAGGTTAGGTTAGGTTAGGTTAGGTTAGGTTAGGTTGCCCACCAGTTGGACAGCCTCCTCGTGGCGTGGGTGGAAACAGCGTCGATCAATCGAAGAGAAGTTTCTCTTTTCCATTGATCGGCGCTGGCCAATGGTCTGACATAGTAGGTACACTATACATACACATCACACACACACACACATTGGTTCGTCCTCGTCGATGGGCTTTTACCATCGGCTTGGGCGAACCAATCACACACACATACATCACACACACACATACACTATACATATTGGAGGGTGCTCTTGCCTTAATTCGGCTAGAGCACGTGTAGCGTAGGTTATACACACGAAGCTGTGGATCAGCACCAAACACAAAAAATGGAAACGACGGCAATGGCAAATATTCTCCGGGCGGGTCCCTCCTCAGGAGGGGAATCCCGTCACGCTTCGGCGTGCTGCCCCGTAGTATACGGAGGGGGCAACTATTGCAAGAGTGGACAGGATAGTGGAGATGAGTGGGAGATGGCTCAGGAAGCCAGCGGGGGTGTGAAAAGACCTGGTGATGGAACAGTGCAGGTAGAGCTAGCACCTCAAAGTTCTAGTGAGAGCCAGGAGGGCCAGGCGGCGCAGGCTGAAAGACGAATGACCAGAAGCGCTACCAGTAGGAGCCGGTCTGAATCCGTTCGGCCGGAACAAGGCGAAAACAAACCAGAAGGGTTTAAGGAGGCGGTCATAAAACTTGATCGATTGCCTCTCGATAGAGAAAGGAGTCGAAGTCGACACAGTGAGCCGAATCAAATGTCCGATCTTGATAGCAGGACCATGGTTGTGGCACCGTCAGACGTGTCTTCTAACAACGCGGTCGATAAAAAGGCGGAAAAGCGACAGCGGCCATCAAGTGATGGTGAAGATAGCGGGCAGACCCCTTCCAAGGCGAAACCTGTCGCCAAAAAGAAGGATAACCCGCCTACCAGAGGTGACCGTACTGGCCTGGAGAAGGCACAGAAGCATCTCCAGGAGTTGCAACAGGCTGCTGCTGAGACTGAACCTTCAGGTTCACAGCGGCCGAAGTCGCAAGTGCAGTCCTTTAAGAAGGACAAGATCGTCGTAAACCCAGTGGGGGATACTGAAGAACAGACGGCGGAGATGCTCCACAAGAAGGCAGGTGAAAGTGTCTTGGCCATTCTTGAGGTAGCGAAAAGGAGTGGTCATCTGAAAGGTGATTTTATCCGCAACCTCAAGGAAGCGTCACATAATCTGCAGAGCATCTCTGAGGAACTGCATCGGCGGACCCAGTCTGAAGAGGTTGCCAAGCTTCAGGCCATCAATGCCAAATTGGAAAGACAGATGGCAGACCTCCGCAGGGAAGTTCAAGCGCTGAGGGAGGTGTTTGAGGAAACTCGTCACGAGCGATTGTGCGAGCCCACACAACTATCCATGCCGCCTGCTGTGACGGCACATGATATAGGCAGCATAGAAGAGTTAAGGCGTTCCCTACTTATAGACGTAGGGAATATGATGAACGCCCGCTTGGACGCTCTGAAAGATCGGCTTCCGCCCGAGAAACCCGTCCGCCCACCACTAGCGGCTGATCGGGCAAGATACACTGCGGCTGAAAGGACGCAGTCAACTACAGGTGTAACGGTGCCAACGGCACCGCCAGAGACGAAGAAGAAGAAGCAGAGAGGTAAGAAAACCAAGAAGAACAATCCGGAAGTTTCAGCTCCGACTCCCTCTGCTTCGACTCGTCCGGCTTCCGCCAGTGCCAAAGTGCCCACGTCAACTCGTTCTGAGTGGACTGCTGTTGGCAAAAATGGTAGGGCGGCGATGCCAAAGAAGACAAAGTCATCTCCCAAGAGGGTACGTACGCCTAAATCCACCGGGGTGGTGATCACACTGCTACCAGAGGGCGAGAAGCAGGGCGTTACATACGCTAAAATCCTATCGGATGCAAAGGCAAAGCTTGATTTGCCCAGTCTCGGCATTCCCAACGGGGTTCGTTGCAGAAAGACAGCCACCGGAGCTCGAATTCTCGAGGTTCCCGGGGCAACTAGTGGTGACATGGCAGACGCATTGGCCTCTAAACTACAAGAGCACCTAGGTCCAGTGGTAGCTAAAGTGCATCGACCGGTTGCAACTGCGGAGATCCGAGTCTCGGGGCTAGATGACTCTGTCACTACCGAAGAGCTCGTGGCTGCAGTTGCTCGAGGTGGTAATTGCCCTGTCGATGCTGTGAAGACAGGTCCCATACGCTGCGGCCCATCTGGAATGGGCACAGCCTGGGTGCGATGCCCAATCGCGGCGGCAAAGAGGGTGTCAGAGTCCAACCGGCTCTTGGTCGGCTGGGTCTCCGCCAGCGTCAAGCTGTTACAACCAAGAGCGAGAAGGTGTTACCGCTGCCTAGAGAGCGGCCATGTCTCAGCTAAGTGTGCTTCGGAGATCGACCGAAGTACCTTATGCTACCGCTGTGGAAAATCTGGCCACAAGGCCAGCGTATGTCAGGCCACCCCGCACTGCTTTTTATGTGCGGCGGCTAAGAAGCCTGCACAACACCGCTTGGGCACTAAAGCCTGTGCGGAGCCAAGGCTCACCAAGCCACGAAAGACTGCTGCCTCAGGAACACCGCCTCTGGCTCCGGTCTGCCCTGAAGCGTCTGAGGAAGTGATGGATGAGGAGTTCGAGATCGAGTGCCCATAATGGATCATACACCCATTCATCAATTCCTTCAGACGAACTGCAATCATTGCAGTGTGGCGCAAGACCTCCTCGTGCAGACCATCGCCGAGATGAGGATCGAGGTGGCTGTAGTGGCAGAACCCTACAGGATACCTCAGGGTAGCAGGTGGATTGCAGACGCAGCGGGACTGATCGTCATCATTCCCTCCAGCGATCTTGTTCCAACCCTCAAACTTATCGCTCGTGGCGACGGCTACGTGGCGGTACTGTGGAGGGAGACTGTAGTGGTCGGAACGTACTTCTCGCCTAACCGACCAGACCATGAGTTTGAGTCATTCCTGGGCGAGGTTGGGGCCCTCTTGGACCGGATACAACCTCGTCAGGCCTTGGTCCTGGGCGACTTTAATTCATGGTCCACAAGATGGAGTAGTCGCTACACTTGCCCGAGAGGCGCAATCCTCGAGGAGTGGATAGACTCTGTCGGACTCATGGTCCTCAATCGTGGGTCGACCAGCACGTTTGCGCGACGGCGGGGCGAGTCGATTGTGGATATCACACTTGCCAGTCCTGCCCTCGCGCACAATGTGCAAAGTTGGAGGGTTCTCGAGGGGGTGGAGACTGGTTCTGATCATCGGTACATCCGATTTCAGATCTGTACCCAAACCACAAACACTTTGGTTCAGCCCCCTCGTCAGTGCCGTCCCCGGTGGTCGCTGAAGAAGCTTGACCGGGAAATGCTGGAGGAAGCCTCGATCGTCCAGGCCTGGGTGTCTGCACCGGACAGGCCCGTCGACGTAAACGGGGAGGCGGAGTGGTTCCGTCGAGCCATGACGACAGTGTGTGACGCCTCGATGCCTCGGGTGAAGTCGCAGGGTCGCCCGCGGCAGGTGTACTGGTGGAGTGTGGAGATTGCCTCCCTACGCGCCGCCTGCGTAGCAACACGCCGTCCGTACACCCGACACCGGAGATATCGGCGTCACACACACGTGCCAGGTGACCCTGACCCAGTCGCCGACCAACTGTACGCAGTATATAGGGAGGCCATGAAGGCTTTGAAGACTGCCATCGCGGAGGCTAAAGACCGGGCTCGTGAGGAGATGCTCGCGTCCTTGAGTCAGGACCCATGGGGGCGCCCCTACCGTATGGCTAGAGGCAAGCTCAGACCGTGGGCTCCGCCTTTGACTCGGACACTTGATCCGGAACTCCTCACGAACGTTGTTGCGACGCTCTTCCCAGATAGGGAAGAACACACCCCACCGCCTATGGCTCCTCTTCAACCTTTAGAGCCAATGTCGGAGGAAGTGGAGGACCCGCAAGTCACCACTGCGGAGCTCAAGATGGTCGTACGGCGTCTCAGCGCCAAAAACACCGCACCTGGGCCTGACGGCATACCGGGTCGAGCATGGGTTCTTGCTGTTGGGGCGCTGGGCGACCGTCTCCGGGCACTTTTCAGTGCCTGTTTTGAGCATGGTCAGTTTCCGGACCTGTGGAAGACCGGCAACTTGGTGCTACTGCGTAAAGAGGGTCGACCAGAGGATTCACCATCGGCTTATAGGCCCATAGTCCTCCTCGACGAAGTGTGTAAACTCTTCGAGAGAGTTATCGCGGCGCGACTCGTCCGACACCTGACTCAGATCGGGCCCGACCTGTCGACCAGTCAGTTTGGTTTTAGACGAGAGCGGTCTACAGTGGATGCCATTCTGCACATGAAGGCCATTGTGGACGAAGCGGTGTCCGCGGGGGATGTGGTGTTGGCAGTGTCCTTGGATATTGCCAATGCGTTCAACACCCTCCCGTGGACTTGCATCGTTGAGGCCCTGCGTTTCCACCAGGTGCCTCAATATCTTCAGCGTACGGTGGAGGCCTACTTGAGCAACCGGTGGATTGCCTACGAGACGGGGGCGGGATGGCAACGGTGGCAAATGTCATGCGGCGTTCCACAGGGGTCGGTCCTTGGACCACTCCTGTGGAACTTGGGCTACGACTGGGTGCTTCGTGGTGTGCTACTCGACAACCTCAGCCTTACCTGCTACGCCGACGATACGTTGGTGACGGCTAGAGGGAGGACACATCGCGAGGCAGCCATGTTGGCAACAGCTGGCGTTGCCCATGTAGTGGAAAGGATCCGTTGTCTGGGTCTAGAGGTGGCTTTGTCCAAGACGGAAGCAATATCATTTCATGGGACTAGGAATAAGCCTCCTCGGGACTTTCACATCGTCGTTGAGGGGACTCGTATTACTGTTGGGGCCACGCTGAAATACCTCGGGTTAGTCTTGGACAGCAGGTGGAACTTCAATGCCCACTTTGCCCAACTTGTGCCGAAATTGATGAAGACGGCAGGCGCTCTCTCCCGCCTACTGCCTAACATAGGTGGCCCAAGCGTCTCCTGCAGACGCCTGTATCTGGGAGTCTTACGCTCTATGGCGTTATATGGGGCACCGGTGTGGGCCCCGGCTCCATCAAATGGCAACATTGTCGCTTTGAACAATGTTCAGAAAACAATGGCCATAAGAGTCATTAGGGCATACCGCACTGTGTCCAGAGAGGCGGCCTGCGTTTTAGCGGGAAGTCTCCCCTGGGACCTTGAGGCAGAATCCCTTGCGTCACTACACCGGTGGCGTGAGGAAGCACGAAGCCGAGGCAATCGACCGGCGCTCAGGGAGGTGGAGGGGCGTCGCGACGAGCTTCGCCAGGCTGCAGTGGCGAATTGGCGAGCGCGCTTGGAGCGTCCTCATTATGGACACCATACCATCGCGGCAATCCTGCCAGTCTTCGACTTATGGCTCCAGCGAAGTCACGGAGCTCTCTCGTTTCGCTTGACGCAGGTGCTTTCCGAACACGGTTGTTTCGGGAAGTATCTGTGTCGCATTGGGAGAGAAGCCTCCGAAAAGTGTCACCACTGCACCTCCAGCTGTGACACAGCCCTGCACACGATGGCGGAATGTCCGGCTTGGGAGGAGCCGCGACATGCATTGACGCAGGCGATCGGACCTGATCTGTCGCTGTCAGCAGTGGTGCGAGCCATTGTTGACAGCGATGAATCGTGGCAAGTGTTTCGCACTTTCTGCGAGACAGTAATGTCCGCTAAAGAGGCCGCGGAGAGGGAACGTGAACTACTCTCCGTCGAACCGACGCGCGCAAGGCGCAATAGGAGGCGAGTGGTGCACAACGACCACCTGCCACCCTAAATTGGCCTATGGAGGCGGACTCGGGGGAGTTCGTCTCCAGACCATAGGCCCGAGAAGGCGGCGGCGTGTCCTACGCTGCCTCTCGAGAGGGACTTTTTTCCCGGTACACGGGTTTTTTAGAGACGGGGTCTTACGAGACCAGCCGCCGCCGTGGGGCAGCAGATGACATGTGTAAGCGCTCCTGCGTCCCCGGCACTAACGGCGGTAAGAGGACACCGAGGGGTTTTAGTGGGTAAACTTCTGGCCGCCCACCACCACAGGCCAGAGGGAGCCCCACACATCCCTGCCACTCCCCCCGGAGCGGCAGGACGGTGCATAAGGCTGCATTTCCCCTCGTAAAAAAAAAAAAAAAAAAAAAAAAAAGGTTAGGTTAGGTTAGGTTAGGTTAGGTTAGGTTAGGTTAGGTTAGGTTGCCCACCAGTCGGACAGCCTCCTCGTGGCGTGGGTGGAAACAGCGTCGATCAATCGAAGAGAACTTTCTCGTTTCCATTGATCGGCGCTGGCCAATGGTCCGGCATTGTAGGTACACTATACATACACTCGTTGTCGGTGGTTCTCTTTGGGGGACCGTCGACATCACACACACACACATTGGTTCGTCCTCGTCGGTGGGCTTTTACCATCGGCTTGGCCGAACCAATCACACACACATACACCACACAACACTTACACTACACACAGGGTGGGGGTGCGCTTGCCTTGATTGGCCGG
Organism: Idaea straminata; assembly: GCA_951213275.1. Classification (NCBI taxonomy): domain Eukaryota; kingdom Metazoa; phylum Arthropoda; class Insecta; order Lepidoptera; family Geometridae; genus Idaea; species Idaea straminata. Next base: position 8,874,195 of record OX577872.1, read on the forward strand.
TGCACGTAGCTTAGGGACCCCTTCGCGAAAGTGAAGGGGGTGAGGGCCCGTTATCCCTTGAGCGTGCTCGGGACCGGAGGTCTTGCCTTAATTGGCCGGGCCGCGAGGAGCCAACCTCAATAAAAAACAAAGTGGAGCATACCACTTTTCAATAAAAAACCCTGTGTGGCAAGCGGAATGGCAGCGCGAAGCCTTCAAGATCGGCCAGGGTGTCGGGCGGGACGGGCCAGTCAGTGCCGCTTGTGCGCTGAATGGTCCGCCTCGCTCGTCGTGTCGGTCGCTACTGCCTCCCAGGAGGGTACCTGCCGCCCCCCTCTTGGGTCACCAAAATAAAGGCTTACCCGTGGTAAGGACGCACTACCCGGGTGGACTTTTGTTTCGTTCCATACTCGTGGGAATGTTATGGAATACATTAAAATAAAAACAAAAAATGACGTAGAAAAGGAGAGTGTGAAGGAGAGAAAAGAGAGACGTAGTAGGCGTGAGAAGGGACGCAAGTCCGAAAAGACAGAGGAAGGGTCCGATGGATCCGAAACGGAGAGAGAAAAGCCTAGAGCTAAATCAAGAAGCCCGGTCGCGGTTGTGAGACTAAACCGCCTGAGCACTGACGAGCTCAAAGAAAAGAGGCTGCGCAGTGAGGAGTCGAGTCTTGAAAGACAGCTGTATCTGTCCGACTCATCAAGCGCCGACAATGTGTCTGTGTCCGGCTATAGGTCAGCCGTTAGCCGTGACAGCGCAAAAGCGCAAAAACGGCCACATAGTGATGGCTCTAGTGGCGAGGAATGGGGAGGCAAATCTCCGGCCATACCAACGAACAAGGTCCGAGGACGTGGCCGTCCCCCGTCTACTGGAGAGTATGTCGGCCTTGCACAGGCTAAGCAGCAGCTGCTTGAGACGGAGAAGCAGCAGATGAGGCTGGAGGCTGAAAAAGAGATTGTGGCGGCCGCTGCATCTGCTAGGGAGCTTAGACTCAAGTTCCCAACAAACTCGGAGCGGTCGACAACAGTGCCTACGGGTGCTAGTGAAGCGGTCATGGGAGATGTCAATACCCAGGAAGAGGATTTTTTTTTTTTTTTTTTTTTTTTTTTTTTTTTTTCTACACTTGGACTAAGCCAGCGCATCGCTGGTGATGTCAACACCATCCGGTTTGTGGCAAAAAATAGCAAAAAGTTATGTGGCCGTTTCCAGGCTTATCTAAATGACGCCGCAGCCAGCGTCACACAGGTGGTAGAGGAGCTCAGCAATCGCACGGCCTCAGAGGAGACCCGGCTTCTCCAGGCGGATAACGCTAAACTGAGGCGTGAAATGGCTGAGCTTCGAAAGGAGCTGACTTCTATGAGGGAACAGCTAACCAAGGCCCTGAGTGGTGGATCACTGACTCCAGGCGCCGAGAACCAGCCTAACTCGGATATGGAAGTTAGTTACCCAGAGACGCGACCCCAACAGGGAATAGATGTAGAGGAGCTGAAGCGATCACTGCTCATAAGCTTAGGCACAATGATCAGTGCCCGCTTGGCTCCACTGGAGGAGAGGCTCCCGCCCGCGCCACGTGTTCGCCCGCCTTTAGCGGCGGACAGGGCCCGAGAAGACTCGTTGGAACCCGTGGAGCCAGCTTTACCAGCACCACAGGTACCCTCCAAGAAGGGCAAAAGACGGGGTAAGAAATCCAAGAGTGCTCCGGCACCTCCAACTCTTGCCCCTCCAGCACCAGCTATTACCGGAGCGTCAAAGGCTGCTCCGCCAAAAGCTGCCGAGCCGTCAGCACCCGCTCCATCTAGAGATTGGGTGCGCGTCGGTAAAGGCGGGAAACGTGCGGCGAGCAAAAAGTCGACTCAGACCGCCGCCGAAAAGAAGGAGAAACTGCCGAGGAAGCCAAGGTTACGTGCTCCCAAGACTGCAGCCGTAGTGGTGACTTTGCAGCCAGAGGCTGAGAAGAGAGGAGTGACCTACGCGACGGCGTTGTCCGAGGCCAAGTCCAAGATTGACTGGGTTGGCCTTGGAATTCCGGCGCTCCGCCCGCGCAGGGCTGCCACGGGAGCCCGCATATTTGAGGTTTCCGGTGTGGAGGGCGCAGAAAAAGCGGATATATTAGCGGAGCAAATAAGGGCTACCCTGGGTTCGGATTGCGTTCGTGTCCACCGCCCGGTGACCACTGCGGAGATCCGTATTACAGGACTGGACGATTCGGTCACCGCCGAAGAGTTATCGGCGGCGATCGCCAAAGCTGGAGATTGCTCTACGGAGTCGATAAAGATCGGCACCATCCGCCAAGCCTCATCCGGCATGGGTGCTGCGTGGGTGCGCTGTCCAGTGACTGCAGCCAAAAGATAGCGGATAGTGGCCGTCTCCTGGTTGGCTGGGTGACAGCCAGTGTAAAGTTATTGCAGCCCAGAGGAAGACGCTGCTTCCGCTGTCTCGAAACGGGGCACGTCCGAGTGCAGTGTAAGTCAGAGGTCGACCGTAGTGACCTTTGCTACAGGTGCGCCAAGCCTGGCCACAAGGCGAGTGACTGCTCGGCAGCCTCACACTGCGCTCTGTGTGCGGCAGCCAAGCTACCTGCGGGTCATCAGGTGGGCACCAAGGCCTGCCAGGCCCCCAGGCCCAAAAAGACGAAGGCTGCAGTCGGACCAACACATCCGGCTCCAGCCTGTCCTGCCACTTCCGAAGCCCCTGCGGCCTCCCGGGAAGTGATGGAGGAGTTTGAAATCGACATCGAGTGTCCCTAATGGATAACGACCTTAGACACCGATTCTTGCAGATAAACTGCAATCACTGCAGTTCGGCGCAAGACATGCTGGTGGCGTCACTGGCAGAATGGAAAATTGAGGTGGCTGTGGTGGCGGAGCCCTATTGGATTCCACCTCGGAGCAATTGGATAGTGGACACGGCGGCTCTGGTTGCCATCATCCCATCAAATGCCCTGTGTGTGCCACCCCTGAAGGTCATTGCCCGTGGCGTGGGTTACGTCGCGGTGATGTGGAGGGACATAGTCGTCATCGGGGTGTATTTTTCGCCAAACCGACGCGACTCGGAGTTCGAGTCCTTCTTGGGCGAGGTTGGGGCCCTTCTGGACCGCACACAACCTCACCCGGCTCTCCTCCTAGGGGACTTGAACTCGTGGTCCACCAGATGGGGTAGTGCACACACTTCCTCGAGGGGCGTGCTCCTGGAGGGTTTGGTCGACGCCGTCAGCCTCACGGTCCTAAACCGAGGGTTGGTAAGCACCTGTGTGCGTTGGCAGGGCGAGTCGATCGTGGACGTCACGTTCGCCAGCCCTGCCCTCGCATCCAGGGTGCTAGACTGGAGGGTTGTTGAGGGGGTGGAATCTCTCTCGGACCACCGGTACATCCGGTTCGAGATTCGTACCCAGACCTCCAACCCTTCAGTCAGGGTGGACCGCCCCAGGTGGGCGTTGAAGCGGCTGGACCGAGTGCTACTGGAGGAGGCCGCTATCGTCCAGGCGTGGGTGCCCGTGCCGGATGCCCTGGACGATGTCAACTTGGAAGCGGAACGGCTCACGGAGGCAATGACGAGCGTCTGTGACGCGTCGATGCCCCGGGTCAAGTCGCGAGGTCCATCGAGACGGGTGTACTGGTGGAGCGCGGATATTGCATCCCTGCGCGCCGCCTGCGTAGAAGCGCGACGCCCGTACACCCGACATCGGAGTCATCGACGCGGTCGCCCGTATTCGCCGGATGACGTGGACCCTGTGGGAGATCGGCTGCACGCCGCCTACAAATCCGCCAAGGAGGCCCTGAAAGCGGCCATTGCAGCCGCTAAGGACCGTGCAAGGGACGAAATGCTCGCGTCTTTGAGTGAGGACCCATGGGGGCGTCCCTACCGTTTGGCTAGGGACAAGCTCAAACCGTGGGCTCCTCCGTTAACTCAGACGCTCGAGCCACTTTTCGTCTCTGAGGTCGTCGCGGTGCTCTTCCCGCAGAGGGAAGACCACATTCCACCGCACATGGCTCCTCCACCACCCTCGGAGCCAACGACCCAGGAAGAGGAGGGCTCCCTTGAAGTAACCACCGCAGAGATTAAGATGGTCGTCCGGCGCCTCAGTGCTAAGAACACCGCACCTGGGCCGGATGGCATACCGGGTCGCGCGTGGGTTCTGGCCTCGAGAGAGCTGGGCGACCGTCTGAGGAGACTGTTTACCGCCTGTTTCGAGCAAGGACAGTTCCCTACTCGGTGGAAAACAGGCAACCTTGTTCTTCTTCGCAAGGAGGGCAGGCCAGAAGACTCTCCATCGGGGTATCGGCCGATCGTTCTGCTGGACGAGGCGTGCAAGCTCTTTGAGCGCATCATTGCCGCACGCCTTGTCAGCCACCTCACCCGGACCGGGCCGGACCTGTCGGAATACCAGTTCGGGTTTCGGAGAGAACGATCGACCGTTGGTGCTATTCTCCGGGTTAAGGCACTTGCAGAAGAAGCCGTCGCGGCTGGAGAAGTGCTGTTGGCGGTGTCACTCGACATCGCCAACGCTTTTAACACGCTTCCATGGGCGTGCGTGAGGGAGGCCCTTCGCTACCACCGCGTACCCGAGTACCTGCAGCGCATCCTTGAGGCGTATTTGTCCGAGAGGATGATCGCCTACGAGACGCAGGATGGGTGGCGGCGGTGGCGCATGACCTGCGGCGTTCCACAGGGGTCGGTCCTCGGTCCACTCCTGTGGAACATTGGTTATGACTGGGTGCTTCGCGGTGCCTTTCTTCCAAACCTTGGCGTGACGTGTTACGCCGACGACACGCTCGTTACTGCCAGGGGGAGAACGCACCGTGAGGCAGCCATTCTGGCGACGGCGGGAGTGGCACACGTTGTGCAGCGCATCCGAGGCTTGGGGCTTGAGGTCGCCCTAGGCAAGACGGAGGCGATCTGTTTCTACGGTCCGCAGAATAAGCCACCCCGTGACTTCCACCTAGTCATTGGCGGAACCCGTGTTGCTGTCGAGTCGACGTTAAAATACCTCGGCCTTGTCCTCGACAGCAATTGGGATTTCAGGGCGCATTTCGGCCGTTTGGCGCCGAAGCTGGTTGGAGCGGCGGGTGCTCTTGCCCGGCTCTTGCCAAACCTAGGTGGCCCAAATGCTTCGACGAGACGTTTATATATGGGAGTGTTGCGCTCGATGGGACTTTACGGCGCTCCGGTGTGGGCCGCATGTGTCTCTGATGGCGTCATCAGTACACTCTTGCGCGTGCAGAGGCTGATGGCTATCAGAGTCACGCGGGCATACCGCACCGTGTCGGGGGAAGCAGCCGTCGTCTTGGCTGGGTCTCTGCCATGGGACCTCGACGCGAAATCCCTCGCGTCGCTGTACGAGTGGCGTGAGGAGGCGCGGAGTCGGGGTGACCGCCCGGCGCTCAGGGAGGTGGAGGAGCGTCGGGATGTTCTTCGCCAGGCCCAGGTAGCGAAGTGGCGGACGCGGCTGCAGGAGCCGAGGTACGGTCTCAGGACTATCGAGGCTGTAAGGCCCGTACTAGATGAGTGGCTCAACAGAAACCACGGGGCGCTAAGCTTTCATTTGACACAGGTGCTTTCCGGGCACGGTTGCTTCGGAAGGTACCTGTGTCGAATACAGCGGGAAAGTGATGAGCGGTGTCACCACTGCGGCTGCAGCTCCGACACCGCTCAACACACGTTGGAATTCTGTCCGGCCTGGGAGGAGCAACGGCAATGTCTTGTGACAGTGATAGGGCAGGATTTATCGCTGCCGGCTGTAGTTTTGGCCATGGTCGGTGGTGACGAAGCTTGGCAGGCGACTCGCCGCTTTTGCGAGGCGGTCATGGGCGCCAAGGAGTCCGCGGAGAGAGAGCGCGAACTCCTCCGCGGCACCCAGCGCCCCAGGCGCTCAAGGCGACAGGTCAGAAATGACCTGTTGCCACCTTAAACGGCTCTCAGCGGCGGACTCGGGGGGGTCCGTCGCCAATAAATGAGCCCGAGAAGGCGGCGGCGTGTCCACGCCGCCTCTCGAGAGGGTTTTTCCCCGACAAGGGGTTTTTGGAGATGGGGTCCGACGGGACCAACCGCTGCCAGAGCGCATAGATGTCATCCGCAACGGTTCCTGTGCGCTCTAGCAACGCGGTGTGACTGGACACCGAGGGGTTTTAGTGGGTAAACCTCTGGCCGCCCACCATCACAGGCCAGAGGGAGCCCCACACATCCCTGCCGCTCCCCCCCGGAGTGGCAGGACGGTGCATAAGGCTGCATTTCCCCTCGTAAAAAAAAAAAAAAAAAAAGGTTAGGTTAGGTTAGGTTTTTTTTTTTTTTTTATAATCCTGTCCGGGCGCTAACGGCCCGGCCCGCGAGCTAATTACTCCCCGTTTTTTAACAGGTTTTTATCAATGCTTTTTAATTTACTTTATTTATTGAGCTCTTTTCGGCGCTTTTTGCGCGTTTTTCTTTTTGTCTCTTATAAATATTACAATTTTCATTTATTATACATAGTTTAGCATACATTTTTCTAACATTACATATAAAATTGATAAAACATTATTATTACACTATTATTTAATATTATTACTATTAAGTTTGAATTTACCATTACACAATTATTAACAATTATTATTATTACATTACATTACATATTAAAAATAAAAAACTTACAACTATACTTTCCCCGGGCTAGTCAAATCACAGTGTTGTCACTTAAATACTAATCATCACAGTCTTATATACTAATATCACAGAAATACAATTAACTTATATACTATATCACAGTTATTTACGTTTTATTTCTTAAAACTACTCTATCTACAATTTTCAATGCAAATTCTAAAAATATATTTCTTTGGTCACTATCTTTCATTATTTCCCATAAATTCTGCTTGCTGAGGTGTGTGTGTAATTGTGTGCGTGTGTCGTGTCTGTCTGAGTCGTGCAAAGGGCAGTCTAGGAGGACATGGAAGATGTCCTCCTCAACAATAGGATCGCAGACGCATCCTGGGGTGTCCTTACATTTAAAACGATGGAGGTAGGCAGAGAAGCCGCCATGTCCCGTCAGCAGTTGCGCACTCATTCGATCAATCTTCATTCTTCTCACAACGCCGAAGGCATCCTCCCCGCTTGGGAAGAATGCCTTCGTTGTAGCGGCCGTGGTTTCGCTCCTATACCTTCTGTCCCATTCTGCTTTCGTCTCACCACGTATATGTCGTTTGACGTAAGAGATGGGACAGCAGTCATAGTGCGATTTGCTCTTTAACTTGAGGGCCGCTTCCTTCGCCAGCTGGTCCGCCCTCTCGTTCCCGATCACCCCGACGTGGGCCCTGATCCAGAACAGGGTAACGGTTTGTCCGTTGTCCCTGATCTGCGCCAGATTGCCCTGTATCGCCTTGGTGATCGGATGCGAGGATTCTGGATCAGCTAGCGACTGGAGAGCGGACCTCGAGTCACTGAGGACGGCCACCTCCTTCCATCCCTTTCCCATCACACATTCTGTTGCTTGGAGGATAGCATACAGCTCGGCTTGGAAGACCGTACAGTATGGCTCTAACTTGAACTTTCGAGAAAGCACTTCTGCCTGCCCTTCCCAGCAGGTTAGGGCGGCTCCTACCTTTCCCTCCAGTTTGCTGCCATCCGTATAGATCTTCACAATCCCATTTGCCGTTGTGCCATCCTCTTCTGCATTCTCCACGCATTCAAATCCAATCATTCTGCAACTGCTGGGGTGGTCTGCCTCCATAAATGACACCCTTTGCTCCACCTTTCTTCCCCTTAATACTTCCTGGGGTTTCCCACGCTTTGCCTCATAAAGCAGGGATGTTTCTTGGACCCTAAGGTCCAGAGGAAGCAGCCCCGAAAGTATTAAGGCGGAGTTTAGGGAAACGGTCCTATAACATTTTGCAATTTTTTGCGCGAATCCCCTTTGCACGACCCCGAAAATCTTTTTGCTCATCAATTTCTGGGCCTCTTTGGCCCACACACTGGATGCATAGAGAATAATGGGCTCTATTACCGCTACGTATATCGTTCTAACCACCTCCGGATCCAGCCCCCACGTTGTCTTTGCGGCTCTTGCTACTCCTTTATATATATTTATTGCCTTCTTGCATATGTAGCTTATGTGGGGGTTGAATGTCAACTTGTCGTCGACAATCAACCCCAATATCTTCATTTCTTTTACTATTTCGATTTCTTCTCCCGCCATGATCAGCCTGGGGGTGTCGAACTTGAGTTTGTTGGTCATTACCATAGCCTTGGTTTTTTGTGGCGCGAATCTTAGTTTGTTCGACTTCCCCCAGCTACTGACCACGGCGAGAGCGACATTGGTTTTTTGAGAGACTTCGTGGGCACTGTTTCCTTCGATGATCAGAACGATGTCGTCCGCAAATGCCTGGCTGTAGACATTGGCATCGGCAAGTTCGCAGAGGAGGGGGTCTAGGAGAATATTCCAAAAAAGAGGGCCCCCTATGGAGCCTTGTACACAGCCCTTGTTGGTGGGCTTTCCCCACTCCTCTCCCGCGTATCTCACCGATACCCTCCTATCCTGAAGATAGCTGTCAACGAGTCTCCTTATATTTATTGGGCATCCTTTTATTTCCAATTGAGCACGGATCTGTGGCCACCAAGCGTTGTCGAAGGCCCCCTCTATGTCCAGCGAGATCAGGGCCATGATTCGCTTATTTTGCAAGTTATGCCTGATTCGCTGAACCATGTCGTAGAGGGAGTCCTCTGTACTTCGCTGTGGCACAAACCCGTACTGTCTTGGATTTAATTTTGGGAGCACGTGCCATTTAATTCTTTTGACAGCCATCTTCTCCAGGATCTTCCCTAATACAGCCAGGAGTCCTATCGGCCTATACGACTTGGGGTTGGTGTAGTCATCTTTGTTTGGTTTGCGTAACATAATGATTGTCGCTTCTTTCCATGGCCTAGGAAAATGGGACAGCTCCAGACACTTGTTGTACATCGCGAGGGCTATTTGAAGGTCAGTTTTTATAGCCGCCGCGCATATGTCCGCTGTAAAACCGTCTCTACCCGGAGCCTTTTTAGGGTTGAACGATTCCACCGCATGAACTAGCTCGGCTTCCACGAATGGGGGGTCACAAGCTCCATGTTTGTTCTCTCCATTCGCTTCCGCCGCCCTAATTCTAACGGCTTTGTGGGAATCGTTCTCCCCCTCTTCGGTATCTTCCGGGTAGAAGGTCTCAGCCATTATGCGCGCCGACTCCTGCAGGCTGGTGGTTTTTCCGTCCCTCGCGATGGGTAAGTCATCTTGTTGGCTCTTTGTTCTCGTTATGACTCTGTAAATGCTGTCCCACATTGATTCCCGGTCCTGTTTGCTGCAAAAGTCTTTCCAACTTTTCACACGTGCCCTGTCCATCTCTTCCTTGTACTCTTTCAGAATAGACTCGTACCGCTCGACCACATGCTCTCTGCGGCTTGGTGCCGCCCATCTTATCCGTCTCTTCCTTTTGTTCTTCTCTTTCTTCAGTTTTTCTAGTTCCTCGGTCCACCACACAATCTTTATTTTAATATTATTCTTTTTAGGTTTTAATTTATTATTACATGTATCCTCTATTACTTTTGTGTATTTATCTATAAATTCCTCTAATTCGTTTCGATCTAAAATTTTCCCTACCTCCTCACTGTTTACTTTTTCTTCTATCATTTTTGCTTTCAAATACTCAGTAAAAATTTTCCAGTCTACATTTTTAGTGTTAAATTTTCGAGTCGTTTTGTTGTTGCCTAGCGCTCTCGTAGCTCCAGTAGTTTAGGAGATATGTCCCCTCGAAAAAAGGCCCGGGAGATATGGGCATCCGTACAAAACCGGAAGTCGATCAAAGATGGCCGCCAAGATTTTTAAAAATTTGTATCTCCCTAACGGCTGGTCGCACAGACTTGTGCGAGGGCTCGTTGTAATGGGCTCGTCAAGCTCTATGTGGGACTGTGTAGAGCTAGAAAATGTAGAGCTCCAAAAAAGTTTTTTCGACTCTACCTAGAGTCAGTTGCTTAAATTACCCTAAAACTAAGGCGCAGTCTAAATATTACCCTCCGTTCTCCCGATATTCCCAAGTTCACGTAAAACTGGTTTTCACCCTCCCCCTCCGAGGGGGGTGCTCTACCACGCTTGAGCTCTATGAATGAGTTGTAGATCTCGGCGATCTTAACTGTTTCCAAAAAACCCCGTGATTTTAAACCTAATAGTTGCCGAGATATACAATTTTGAAATTTGCGATTTACGTAATTATTTTCCAAAAATGACCCCCCCCAATTTTGATGCTAGAATTTTGAAAATTTTACTGTGTGTAGAGACCCCCAAAAAAATGACTTCTGCAAAAGAATTTTTTGAAAAAGTCACCCCGGGGGGAAGTTACAACCCCGTGAACTTGAGAATTTCCTCGACTTTTCCTGCCCCGCTGTCAACCTTATAATTCTAATAACTTTGTTATTTATTAAGCTAAAAATATAAAAATTACGTCAATTTGTGTGGCTTGAATTATCCTAATTTGTCAAAAAATAAATAAAATTTAATTTTGATTTTTTGATGTCTTTTTGCATATTTTTCTAAAATGTCAAAAATATTTTGTATTTTTAATTATAAAATCTAATATATTAGTAATAAAATTATAAAATTGATGTCAAAAGATGCGGGGCAATAAGGTCTAACACATATATAAAAATAAAAAATTTAACTCTAAAAATAAAAATGCTATAAACAAAAAACAAATTTCAAAAAATTCCAGTCATAAGTTTGTAACCTAAATAGCTAAAAAATTTTCCCGGGGAAAGTGTCCTAAATTTTTGTCACAAACAATTTCAGCTTAAGGGCTATCTATAAACTACTTAAAAACTATTAGTTTCAGCATTATTTTCAGAGTTATGGTATCTACAATGTTATTATTTTGTACTTTTGAAAAGTGGAAATTTTTAAAGTCTTATATTTTCTTATCCACTTAACTTTTGGTCAATTTTCTTTCAGCTCCAGGTTCCACTCGACGTTTTCCAGGCGATGGCAATGTCAAATTCGGTCAAACTTTGTTGGATCGATTTCCCACACCACGTGTGAAAACCGGAAATTGTCCAGTAGCTCTGCTGTCCTCTCCCGGAAAATTCCAATGTTGGTCTCGGGAGATAGGTCTCACCGAGACGCGTCGGGTGATAACAAAAGATGATGTTGTTATCGCTGAAACGCCGGAGATATCAGCGTTTTTGTCACGAAATTTAGCACTTTTTTGTTAAATTTTCACCAAACTTTCTCGAAATTCACTAATTTTTACTTTTTCTTCACTTTTATTTTAAAACACATTTAATCACGACTATTGAAGAGGGTTAAAAGTTTCCCCAACTCGATACGTGAAGTTTTACTAATTTTATTGAATTTTTTAAGTGCGGAGCGACTCTAATTCGTGACACTCTCAACGGCGGGAGGTGCGCAACTGGGTTAGGTTAGGTTAGGTTAGGTTAGGTTAGGTTAGGTTAGGTTAGGTTAGGTTCCCCCCCACGGGACCACGCCTTGTCGTGGCGGGGGGGCTCAGTAGCTGCAGGCAATCCAGCCTGTAGTGAAGCGAAGTGGTCCCCGGAGGGCGCTCTGCCTGTCCCTCTGTCGAGCAGAGGGCAGAGTGGATGTGCGAGTGGTAGGAGGCGGCGCTCTCCTTCTGTGGGGCAGTGATGCTCCAGAGGGAGGGCGCGGGGCGGGATCGGGAGAGAGCTGATCCCGCTCGATGGCGGCGGCGGCGGGCCACATGGTGTGGCTGGCCGCCGCGACGGGCTCGCGTGCGGGAACACCGCGGGGGTTGGTGTGCCCGTGGTAGCGGCCCGGGATGGCGCCGCCGTTATGGCGGGCTGTTTCAATGAGGGAGCCCCTGCTGGGCTCCCTCGGGAGAGGGCCCCCCCAAGTAATTGGGGGAGCAAAGGCGGGTGGGTCCCGGTGTGCTGACGCGATCCCGGGGCCCCCCCAGATGCCTGAGGAAGGCAACCGTGAGGTTTTTAGTGGGTAGGCCGGCCGCTTCACGGCCGGAGAGCCCCACATACCCCACCGCTCCACCCCTGGGACGGTGGGGATGCAGTTCAATGCATTTTCCTCACGAAAAAAAAAAAAAAAAAAAAAAAAAAGGTTAGGTTAGGTTAGGTTAGGTTAGGTTGCCCACCAGTTGGACAGCCTCCTCGTGGCGTGGGTGGAAACAGTGTCGATCAATCGAAGAGAAGTTCCTCTCTTCCATTGATCGGCGCTGGCCAATGGTCTGACATAGTAGGTACACTCTACATACACATACACACACGGTTCGTCCTCGTCGATGGGCTTTTACCATCGGCTTGGCCGAACCAATCACACACACATACACCACACACACACCTACACTACACATAACAAATAGCTTAGGTAACGAAGCTGTGGATCAGCCAACAAACAAAATATGAACATGAAGGCGCATTGTAATAGCAGTACCCAGGTGGGTCCCGACTGCAACGTGGTTGGGGAATCCCACCCCGCTTCGGCGGGCAGCCCCCATCGTATTCTGGGGGGGGCAACAATTCGCACGACTGTTGGGGGGGAAGATGAGGAAACAGTGGAGAAGGAGATTGGAGTAGAGTTTGTCAGGACAGAGTCAGCAGGAGAGGAAGATAGAAGGACGACAAATGAAAAAGTGGTGGAAGCCTCAGAGGCAAAAGAAGTGAGAAGATCAGAGAGGCTGATGGCCTTAGATAAAGAAAAACATAGAGAAAGAGACAGAAGTCCTTTATTAGAGGACAGAAAACGAAGTCAGAAAGAGACAGAGGAAACGTGTAATCGCAAGATAACGTGCCGTGATGCGGTGACGAATAAGGAGATTGAGCTGTTTCGTGACTGTAGTTCGAGGGCGGATCTGGAGTGGGATGTAATGGACCCCAGTACACCTTTTGGTGTCCAGAGTCCTGTTTACGATTCGCGACCTGGCTCTGCCTGCTCGACCCTGACTGCAAGAGTGGTCACGAGAGGCAAACGGCAACAATCCGACGAGACGGATTCAGAGGAAGACGCGACCCGCCCAGTCAAGGTGTCAACCTCTAAAAGAGGCGGGGTAGTGCTGAGCTTCAACAGGATTGACTTCATTAAGAAGCCAGAAGCAGCACCACAGCCCCAACGGAGTGGGAAAAGAAGTCGGGGTAGGGGGACGCTAGAACAACAGAGTGTGAGCGAGTCTGATCGTGATACACCAGCTCTGGCGATCCCTGAACCTGCCATGCGAGGAGATGAATTCGACCACCAGATATCATCCTCCGAGTCCAGTGCGCCGGATGCTGCCTACAACAAGAGCGACCATAAGTCAGCTTCCAGGTTGCGCAAGCAGGCCAAAAAGGCCATAAATATGGTGAACACGGTGGCCAAATCATCGCGCACCCTGAGCGATGGACACGTACAGCAGCTGCAGGATGCGACTGCCTCTCTGATGGAAGCAGTCAATAAGCTCAGCTCTAACAGCATAAGTGTGGAAACGGAAAAGCTTAACCGTGACAATGAGCTTCTGCGTAAGAAAATGTCGCAGCTTGAGAGGGAGATGCACGACCTTCGGAGCCAGCTTCGGATAATGTATGAGCTGCGATCCGACCGACCGACGGACACAGTGGTCGCATCCTCAAGTGAGGTCGCAAATGAGTTTCCGGAGGTAGTTTTGAATGGAAGGCCTAAGGATCAGTCAGTGCCACTGCCGCAGAATATGCCAGTTGTGGATACTAGCGTCACAGCCGAGACAATGGAGGTGTCCTATGACTTGAGGTCACCAGACGTAGCTAACCCCAGTTATGCGGCTGCTACACGGGGCCTAAATCCTCCAGGAGAGAGTGGAGAGTGGATGACTTCCATCGTCAACTACATAAATGCCCGCTTAGAGGCATTGGAGGGACGGTTGCCGCCGGAAGAACGAGTTCGTCCACCTTTGGCAGCAGACAAAAGGAGGGAGACTGCCACGAAATCGGGTGTTGCTAAGTCGGCTCCACTAAAGCCAGCACCAGTTCCGCAGCAACAGAGTCAGGCTGCAGCACCAGAGTCTTCGAAAAAGACAAAGAGAAGACGAAAGAAGAAATCTCTCGCTGCGCGGGAGGCTCAGGCTTCAGTTAGAGACGAAACATCTCCCTTGACTCAGCAGATGGAGTGGACTACGGTCGTCAGGAGCAACAAACCTAGAGCGCAAAATCCACCAGCCAAGAGTGTTGCACAGACAAAGAAACCCAACCTGCAAGTTCCCAAATCCGCTGTTGTGGTAATCACGCTGAAGCCTGAAGCGTTAGAGAAGGGGAAAAACTATGGAGAAGCGATTGCGCTGGCTAAGGCTCGCATAGATCTTAATGCCCTCGGTATCCCAGAAGGCGTAAAGTTCCGCACAGCGGCTACTGGCTCCAAGTTATTTGAGGTCCAAGGCGAGGACAGCGCGGCAAAGGCCGACTCTCTTGCCGTAAAGCTGAGGGAGCTTTATGGTCAGGACGTGATAGTCACCAGGCCAACCAAGTGTGTGGACATACGTGTCTCCGGCCTGGATGACTCCGTCACCAACGTGGAGGTAGCCGCTGCTATAGCTGCGGCTGGCGGAGTTGCGGTTGACACCGTCAAGACCGGGGAGATCCGTCGAAATCCTTCAGGACTTGCCACAGTCTGGGTCCAGTGCCCTGTGTTGGCGGCGAAGAAACTGATGGAGGCCGGTAAGCTGTTGGTTGGTTGGGTTGCAGCTAGAGTTAAAGTTCTAGACCGCAGACCATTGGTTTGTTACCAGTGCCTCGGGCGTGGCCATGTCGGCAAATGCTGTACGGAACAAATTCCGGTTGGTGGCCTGTGCTTTAGGTGCAGTACGGCGGGTCATAAGGCTGCCAATTGCTCTGCAGCACCCCACTGTGGCCCTTGTGCTAAGGCCGGAATTCCCGCTTCACATTCAGTCGGCTCGACAGCATGTAAGGCGAACAAGAAGGGGACTGGTCGCAAGGCTCAGTCCAATGGGAGAGTTCATACATCGACCAACAAGTGATAGATGGCCATCTCTGTGTTGCAGGCGAACATTAACCACCGCGGAGTCGCACAGGATCTCTTGATTCAAAGCGCTACACAGTGGTCGACATCAGTGGTAGTGGTATGCGAGCCATACTCGGTCCAACAACACCCGGACTGGGTCGCGGACTTGGATGGTGTGGTGGCCATGACCTCGAGGGGTGCAGTCGGCTCTCCCCCTTTTACTCGTGTTGTAAGAGGTCGGGGCTGTGTCGCTGCGGTACTAGGCGAGGTAGCGTTCATAGGAGGCTACTTTTCACCAAACACAAATATAGCCGAATTTCAGGGCTTTATCCGGGAGTTGGACGCCATGTTCAATCTGGTCCGCTCGTATCCCGTGGTGGTCCTCGGTGATTTTAATGCCAAATCCATGGCGTGGGGATCGCCTCGGACACTGCCGAAAGGTCGAGAATTGGAGGATTGGGCACGAGTTTCGGGATTGCAGCTGCTGAATCGCGGAACGGTGGCCACATGTGTGAGATCCAATGGGCAATCGATTGTCGACGTGACATTCGCGAGTCCGTGTCTCGCCACACGAATCAGGGACTGGAGGGTTCTAGAGGGGGTGGAGACGCTGTCGGACCATCGTTACCTCTGTTTCAGCGTCTCGGCCCAGACCTCGGTTCCTCTGGTGCCTGCCTCGACTCGCGATGGAGGCCCGCGCTGGACGCTCAGTCGATTTGATCCAGAATTGGCAGATGAGGCGGCGTTGGTAGAAGCTTGGCCGACGGCACCCGACAGACCAGCGGACATTGACACCGAGGCGGCATGGTTCCGGGGGGCGATGACCCGTATATGCGACGCATCAATGCCCCGCTCCGGTCCCCATCCTCCAAGACGTCGAGTGTATTGGTGGAACGAAGACATCGCGCAGCTTCGTAGAGCTTGCGTGGTTGCAAGGCGCCATTACGCTCGACATCTCAGGAGGCGCCGTCGCGAGGATGATTTTGCGCAAAGAGGGGCTACTTTGGAGGAGGCGTATAGAGCGGCCAAGCTCTCACTTCAGGTGGCTATCGGCGAAGCCAAAACTAGGGCCAGGGAGGAGATGTTGGAGGCTTTGAGTGAAGATCCGTGGGGGCGACCTTACCGCACGGTCCGGGGCAAGATGCGCCCGTATGCCCCTCCACTCACTCAGAGTCTTCAGCCTCAGTTTGTGGATAGAGTAGTGAACACGCTCTTCCCGGACGGAGAAGATATAGTTCCTCCTTCAATGTTGCCATCGGACTATACCGTGCCGGAAGAGTCCAGCGAACCGGTGGAGGTGACGACCGTGGAGCTAAAGCTGGCTGTTGCCAAGATGCGGGCAAAAAACACTGCTCCTGGTTGGGATGGCGTTCCTGGCCGAGTGTGGGCATTGGCTCTGAAGACGCTGGGACCGAGATTTCTACGGTTCCTGAGCGCATGTATGGAGCGGGGCCAGTTTCCTCGTCTCTGGAGGACGGGGAAACTGGTATTGCTCAGAAAGGAGGGTCGTCCGACAGATTCACCATCCGCGTACCGCCCTATAGTGCTGCTGGATGAGGCGGGCAAGCTCCTCGAGCGAGTCGTAGCTGCACGCCTCGTCGCGCACCTTAGGAGAGAGGGTCCGGATTTGGCTGACTCTCAATACGGATTTCGCGGGGGCCGCTCGACGATCCAGGCCATACTGGGAGTCAAGGCGCTGACGGAGGAGGCAGTAGCCCAGGGTGAGGTCGTCTTGGCGGTGTCGTTAGACATCGCCAATGCCTTCAATACCCTCCCCTGGACGGTCATAAGGGAGGCGCTTCGGTACCACCGAGTGCCACCCTACCTCTGTCGCGTGATAGGCGATTATCTCAGTGATCGTCGAGTGGTATATCCTGGACGGGATGGAGTGTGCAGTCGGGAGGTATCATGCGGTGTTCCACAGGGATCGGTCCTGGGACCGCTCCTGTGGAACATCGGGTATGACTGGGTCCTCCGTGGACGCAACTTTCCGGGCGTGGGCGTCTTTTGTTACGCAGATGATACGCTAGTAACCGCCCGGGGAAGCACGTTCCACACTGCAGCAGCTGTGGCATCCATTGGGGTAGAGGACATAGTGGGCCGTATTCGCATGTTGGGCTTGAGGGTGTCTCCAGAAAAGTGCGAAGCTGTCGGCTTTTATAGCCCTTGTCTAGTGCCGCCTCGGAGACTCTGCGTGGATGTCTGCGGAGTACCTGTCAGCGTCAATGCGTCGCTGAAGTACCTAGGGCTCATTCTGGACTCAAACTGGGACTTCGCAGCACACTTCGAGGCCCTTGCTCCGAAGCTAGATGCGGCAGCATTGGCCCTATGTAGATTGTTGCCGAATGTTGGCGGACCATCGGTGTCCTGTCGGCGATTATACGCTGGTATAGTGCGGTCGATGGCCTTGTACGGGAGTCCGGTGTGGGCGGACACCCTCACGAACCGAAATCGAGCTCTGCTTCGTAAGTCGCAGAGATTGATGGCCGTGAGGGTGATACGCGGATACCGCACCGTCTCGTACGAGGCCGCTTGTGTTATGGCCGGAGTCTTGCCTTGGGACTTGGACGCGAGAGCTCTCGCGTCAATGTACCGGTGGCGTGAGGAGACCCTTGAGCGGGGCGATCGACCGGCTCCAAGGGAGGTGGAGGGACGCCGGTTGGAGCTCCGTGAGGTCGCTATGGCAAGATGGGAGGACCGGCTAAATCGGCCAACGGCTGGTAAGACCGTTATTGAGGCCATACGCCCAGTGCTGGGTGAGTGGGTTGAGCGACAACACGGGGTTCTCACATTCAGGCTGACGCAGGTGCTTTCCGGGCACGGGTGCTTTGGAAAGTACCTGTGTAGGATAGCTCGCAGAGAACCCGACGAGAGATGCCACCACTGCTCGAGCACCGTGGACACCGCTGTTCACACGCTTGAATTGTGCGCAGCCTGGCGTGAACAGCGGGACGAGCTGCGAGAGGTGGTGGGGCGCGATTTGTCGCTCCCCGCAGTCGTGTTGGCTATGGTGTCTGATGAGGCAGCCTGGGAGGCCATGCTCCGCTTCTCTGAAATCGTTATGGCGGCCAAAGAGAACGCGGAGCGTGACCGTGAGGTCACGACCTCTGACCCCATACGGTCACGCCGATCTGGGGGCAGGGGCAGACCACGACGCGGAAGGCGTCGAGGTCGTGCAGACGACCTGATGCCACCCTAAATGGGCCCATAGGCGGCAGACTCGGGGGGGTCTGTCGCCGTGTAGGGCCCGAGCGAGGCGCACGTGGTTCCCGTGCGCCGCTCAAGAGGATTGAGGTCTTAACCTCTAAGAGAGGGTCCTAACGGACCATCGCCGTCGGGACGCGGACGAGTACGAACGTGTCCCCGGGCCCCGACAACAAGGCGAGCGAGGAACCGGTGGAGTTTTAGTGGGTAAACCCCTGGCTGCTCAACATCTTAAGCCAGGGGGAGCCCCACACATCCCCGCTGCTTCCCCCCCGGAGGTAGCGGGACGGTGCATAAGGCTGCATTTCTCCACCTAAAAAAAAAAAAAAAAAAAAGGTTAGGTTAGGTTAGGTTAGGTTAGGTTAGGTTAGGTTAGGTTAGGTTAGGTTAGGTTAGGTTAGGTTAGGTTAGGTTCCCCCCCGAGGGTTCCCGCCTTGTCGTGGCGGGGGGGCTTAGTAATCGTGGCCTTGCCAACCACGGTGAAGCCAAGAGGAACCCAGGGCCAAGCCAGGCTGGAGGAGCTGGCTAGCCCGAGAGGGACCGCTCCACCGACTTCCCCGCAAAGTCCGGTGCGAGCGGTACTAGAGGTAGGTCGCAGTGCTGTATGGGCGGTACTGCGACTGAGGCGGGTTGCGGTGTAGTATGGGCTGCACCGCAACTGAGGAGTAAGGGCCACGGCGGGAGAGGGTTGCCGGTATTGCGGTGAGCCGTTTCCCCTACCTTCCGTGGCCCTGACGGGGCCGCCACCGTTAGATGGCGGACGCGGTGGGGTCGCAGAGGAAGAGGACTGTCGGTGTGTTGTTGCCGCTTTCCCTGTCCTCTGCGACCGGAGTGGCTGGCGATGGGGCTACTTATCTGACCCATCGCAGGGGACCATGGGCGTCCAGGCATGGGGCTGTCTGGCGTCCATCCGCTTGGTCCCCGAGAAGGAGGTTGCGACGTGCCAAGTGCTCTGGTGCGTCGCAACAAGGGGGGAGGGGCGAAAGCCTCGTAAGAGGAGGGTCCTCACGGACAAATGCCGTCGGGGCTGCTGATGAATGCGAAAGCGATGCCGGTAGCCCCGACAATAGGCATCGAGACGGAGCACCCTGGGGTTTTAGTCGGTTGGAGCCCGACATAACCACTTCGTTGGCCCCAACAACGGAGTGGTACCCGACCGGGTTTCCCCAGGCCAAAAAAAAAAAAAAAAAAAAAAGGTTAGGTTAGGTTAGGTTCCCCCCCCGTGGGTTCCCGCCTTGTCGTGGCGGGGGGGCTTAGTAACCGTGGCCTTGCCAACCACGGTGAAGCCAAGAGGAACCCAGGGCCAAGCCAGGCTGGTGGAGCTGGCTAGCCCGAGAGGGACCGCTCCACCGACTTCCCCGCAAAGTCCGGTGTGAGCGGTACGAGAGGTAGGTCGCAGTGCTGTATGGGCAGTACTGCGACTGAGGCGGGTTGCGGTGTAGTATGGGCTGCACCGCAACTGAGGTGTAAGGGCTACGGCGGGAGAGGGTTGCCGGTATTGCGGTGAGCCGTTTCCCCTACCTTCCGTGGCCCTGACGGGGCCGCCACCGTTAGATGGCGGACGCGGTGGGGTCGCAGAGGAAGAGGACTGCCGGTGTGTTGTTGCCGCTTTCCCTGTCCTCTGCGACCGGAGTGGCTGGCGATGGGGCTACTTACCTGACCCATCGCAGGGGACCATGGGCGTCCAGACATGGGGCTGTCTGGCGTCCATCCGCTTGGTCCCCGAGAAGGAGGTTGCGACGTTCCACGTGCTCTGGTGCGTCGCAACAAGGGGGAGGGGCGAAAGCCTAAGAGGAGGGTCCTCACGGACAAATGCCGTCGGGGCTGCTGATGAATGCGAAAGCGATGCCGGTAGCCCCGACAATAGGCATCGAGACGGAGCACCCTGGGGTTTTAGTCGGTTGGAGCCCGACATAACCACTTCGTTGGCCCCAACAACGGAGTGGTACCCGACCGGGTTTCCCCAGGAAAAAAAAAAAAAAAAAAAGGTTAGGTTAGGTTAGGTTAGGTTCCCCCCCGAGGGTTCCCGCCTTGTCGTGGCGGGGGGGCTTAGTAATCGTGGCCTTGCCAACCACGGTGAAGCCAAGAGGAACCCAGGGCCAAGCCAGGCTGGAGGAGCTGGCTAGCCCGAGAGGGACCGCTCCACCGACTTCCCCGCAAAGTCCGGTGCGAGCGGTACTAGAGGTAGGTCGCAGTGCTGTATGGGCGGTACTGCGACTGAGGCGGGTTGCGGTGTAGTATGGGCTGCACCGCAACTGAGGAGTAAGGGCCACGGCGGGAGAGGGTTGCCGGTATTGCGGTGAGCCGTTTCCCCTACCTTCCGTGGCCCTGACGGGGCCGCCACCGTTAGATGGCGGACGCGGTGGGGTCGCAGAGGAAGAGGACTGTCGGTGTGTTGTTGCCGCTTTCCCTGTCCTCTGCGACCGGAGTGGCTGGCGATGGGGCTACTTATCTGACCCATCGCAGGGGACCATGGGCGTCCAGGCATGGGGCTGTCTGGCGTCCATCCGCTTGGTCCCCGAGAAGGAGGTTGCGACGTGCCAAGTGCTCTGGTGCGTCGCAACAAGGGGGGAGGGGCGAAAGCCTCGTAAGAGGAGGGTCCTCACGGACAAATGCCGTCGGGGCTGCTGATGAATGCGAAAGCGATGCCGGTAGCCCCGACAATAGGCATCGAGACGGAGCACCCTGGGGTTTTAGTCGGTTGGAGCCCGACATAACCACTTCGTTGGCCCCAACAACGGAGTGGTACCCGACCGGGTTTCCCCAGGCCAAAAAAAAAAAAAAAAAAAAAGGTTAGGTTAGGTTAGGTTAGGTTAGGTTAGGTTAGGTTCCCCCCCACGGGACCACGCCTTGTCGTGGCGGGGGGGCTCAGTAGCTGCAGGCAATCCAGCCTGTAGTGAAGCGAAGTGGTCCCCGGAGGGCGCTCCGCCTGTCCCTCTGAATAGCAGAGGGCAGAGTGGACGTGCGAGTGATGGTGAGGTTGGGGCGACGGACCAGGGGTTATGAACCCCCCCGTTCGGCCCAACCGATGGTGGATTAAGGGAGGGGCGACGGACTAGGGGTTATGAACCCCCCCGTTCGGCCTACCCAAGGTGGTAGTTGTGGGCCAGGGCGACGGACAAGGGGTTGTCAACCCCCCCGATCGGCTTGGCCCGTGGTGGTAGCTTTGGGAAGGGGCGACGGATTGCGGTTACAAACCCTTCCGCTCGGCCTGACCCATGTAAGGGGCGACGGATCAGGGGTTATAAACCCCCCCGATCGGCCCAACCCGTAACCCTCAACGGAGAGGAACGGGGGTCCCAAGGGACCGCGTGGAGTAAACCACTTTAAATAATCCGTAAATCCCAAGCTCTGGTGCCTGGCGAGGGGATGCATGGTCGACGCGGAGGTCGGCCCCTAGGGCACCGACGTCGGGTCCCAGACGTTAACTGGACAAAAAAACATGAAAAAATGAAGCAGTGCGAAACAAATCCCCGGGCGGGTCCCAGCAACATAGCTGGGGAATCCCGTGCCGCCCTTTCCAGGGCGGCTGGCCCCACGTATACGGGGGGGGCCAACACTGCCTCGCGGCCTCGGTCGCGCACCGGAGTAGACACGGAGGAGACGGTGGACGTTCCGACCACACAAACATTTTGTGCGGTCGATGATCCCACCAACACTGGACTGGACACAAGGAGATCGGGGGCGAGTTTCGTTCGCTCCCGGTCTCACTCAAGGACGACCTCAGAGGAGAGCCTGGTCTTGCGGTTTGCTAGACCAGGCACTCCTTGCCCGAGGCTTAGGGCTGGGAGGGAGAATGATGGGGACAGCGACGCTATGTCTGCGGTCTCTATCTCATCCTCCATCGGCGGAACTCTGCGGGCGCGAAAGCGCAAACCGCAGCGTCCTGCCGATGATGACGGGAGGCCCATGGTCATCAGGAGGAGGAAAGCGGACGACGCCACCGCGGAGCAGGAAGCGACGCAACCGGCCGCTGAAACCGGAGGAATCGGTGAACGAGCGTCAGCGGACATAGGCTCGGAGCTCTTCTCCTGTTTATCGGCCGTAGAGAAGACGGTCGATAAGCCGAAGAGCTCCAAGGCGGAAGTGGTGAAGTCGGTTCGGTCCGCTTTCACCACCTTGAAGGCCTGTGCAGCCGAACTGTGTGTGAGGGCGGAGACTCGGGATCGGGAGAACGAGAGGACTCGTTCCCTGATCGACCAGCTCTACGCCCGCATCGAAGTGCTGGCCAGCGAGTTGGCCGAGCTTCGAAGGGGAGGGGGTGCCTCACACACCCCGGCTGCGGCGCCATCTCATGTGGCGCCCGGAAAAGCTCGGGTGCCGCGGCCGCACCGGGAAGGTCTGCCTGCCCCGGCAGCGCCGACACCGGCCGGAACAAAAAAGGGACGAGACGGTCCACAAAGGGGGGCGCCCGCGCCGACACCTCGGCTGACGGCGTCAGCCCCCCAACCAAGCTCGGACTGGAGCCAGCTCTCGGCCATTATGGACCGAGAGTACGCCCGTTTTCAGTCCGAGCTTATGGGCCGTCTCTTCCCTGAGATGGGAAGGAGACCTCCCCTGGGACAGAGTCAGCGTCGAGAGGGGGAAATTCCCCAAGAGACGCTGACTAAGTCCCAGAGGAAAAAGAAAAGGCGGGCGCAGAGGAGAACGGCGTCGTCACAAGCTCCGCCAGTCCCAGCTTTGGCGGGGCCATCGACTGAGCGGGTGGGGGCACAGAGCGGCACCTGGGCAACGGTGGTCGGCCGAAAGGCGGCCGCCCGTGCCAAACAGGTCGCTGCTCCCACTCCACGGACCCAAGCCACTCCTCAGAAGAAGAAGGGGCAGCCCAAACCCCCCACATGTGCGGCGGTTGTGGTCACGGTGCCTGAAGGCGCCGAGACCACGATCGCTGCAGTCATGACAGCCGCCAAGGCCCGCATCAAACTAGCGGACCTTGGCATCGTGGGGGGCGTAAGGCAGAGAAAGGCTGCAACCGGGGCTCTCCTATTGGAGGTCCCCGGTCCCGAGAGCTCCGCCAAGGCCGACGCCCTGGCTGTGAAGATGAGGGAGGCCCTCGCCGACACGGGCGCGCTCATCTCGCGCCCGTGTAAAATGGGGGATCTGCGGGTGATGGACCTAGACGAGTCCATCACCCCCGGGGACGTCACGGCAGCGATCGCCGAGGCGGGCGGATGCTCCCCGACAGATATCAAGATCGGGGAGATCCGCACCGCCCCATCACGCTTGGGGACCGCTTGGGTCCGCTGCCCGGTCGGGGCCGTCAGAAAGGTGGCCGCCCAAGGGCGGGTGCAGATAGGTTGGACCGCGGCAAGAGTAGAGGCACTGGAAGCACGGCCGTTGCAGTGTTACCAGTGCCTCGAGTTGGGGCACGTCAGAGTAAAGTGCCCCAACACCGTGGATAGGAGCGGACGCTGTTACAGGTGCGGTGAGACGGGGCACATTGCCCGTCATTGCACAGCGTCCGCCCCCCATTGCCCGGTCTGCGCAGACCTAGGGCGGGCCGCCGACCATCGGCTGGGGACCAAGAAGTGTTCCCCGCCGAAAACTAAGAAGAAGAAGGGGCCAGTCCAGCCCCCTTCCCCGGCCCAGGGGAGTGAGGAAGTAATGGAGACCTCCTAATGGCTCCCCACGTCCGTGTGCTGCAGGTCAACCTGAACCACCGCCGAGCGGCGCAGGATCTCCTGCTCCAAACGCTCGCGGAGTGGTCGGTTGGCCTGGCGGTAGTTGCCGAGCCCTACTCCGTCCCGGACAACCCTAGGTGGTTCGGGGACGACTTGGGCTTGGTCAGCATTTATTGGGCGGGTGGTGACCATCTCCATTGCTCCCTCATCGCAAAAGGGCCGGGTTACGTGGCCGTGGAGTGGGGGTCCACGGCCATGGTGGGCTGCTATATCTCCCCTAACAGCGGCCTCGCTGTTTTCGAGGCATACCTGGAGGAGCTGGCGAGCTGCATTCGCGGCTGCGCCCCCCGCCAGGTATTTGTCCTGGGTGATTTTAACTCCCGCTCGAGAGAGTGGGGGGACACCCTGGACAACGTTAGGGGAGAGACGCTTCTGGAGTGGGCGGCAGGGCTGGACCTCCGGTTGCTAAACCGAGGTTCGGCCCGTACCTGTAGGCGATGGCAGGGGGAGTCGATCGTGGACCTGTCATGGGCGACTCCCTCAGCCTCGCACACAGTTACAGGATGGAGGGTGGCGGAGGAGGCGGTCACGCTATCGGACCACCTATACATCGTATTCGATGTATCCCTCCGCCACCCTATCCGCCCACGCCAGGACCGCAGCCCTCCGCGACGTTGGTCTCTCAAGCGGCTCGACCGAGACATGGCCGTAGCCGCCGCCAACGTCGCGGACTGGACGGAGGAACAGATCTCGCCCGATCCGGAGGCGCAAGCCGCCTGGTTCCGGGACACAATGACGTCCATCTGTGACGTCTCGATGCCCCGAGCCAGGCCGCCCCAGCGGGGCTCTGTGTACTGGTGGAGCGAGGAGATCGCGCGGCTTCGACGATCGGTCGTGGCTGCGCGACGCCAGTACCAAAGAGCCCGAAGGAGAAGGCAAGCCTCACTAGAGGAGACCCTAAGAGCCAGGCGGGAATACGGGACCGCAGCCCATGCCCTCAGCATCGCAATCGCTGAGGCCAAGGAGCGGTCCTGGAATGAGCTCGTGGAGGGACTGGATAGGGATCCATGGGGGCGCCCGTACAAGATGGTACTGGGCAAGCTCAGACCGTGGGTCCCTCCGTTGACGGAAACCCTGGACCCCAACTTCGTGGGGAGAGTCGTAGCAACACTCTTCCCAAGGGTTCAGGACAGTCCCTCCAGTCACCCTCCCTTGTCGCCGGATCGAGATCTTTGGTCCGACGATCTGGGGGTGACGGGGGCCGAGCTCGAGCTAGCCGTTAGGCGGCTGGCATCCCGCTCCACCGCACCCGGCCCGGATGGTGTTCCGGGCAGGGTGCTTGTGCTGGCTCTGAAGGTCTTAGGGAACCGGCTGAGGCAGCTCTTCAACGACTGCCTCCGCCTATCCGTGTTCCCCCTCGAGTGGAAGTCAGCAAGACTGGTGCTCCTGAGGAAGGAGGGAAGGACCGCCGAGTCTCCGTCGTCGTTTCGACCGATATGCCTGCTGAACGAGACGGGGAAGCTCTTCGAAAGAGTTATCTCCGATCGTATCAGCGGGCACCTGTCGCGGGTAGGCCCAGATCTATCGGACTGCCAGTTCGGATTCCGGCCGGGGCGGTCGACCGTGGACGCTGTCCGCCTCGTCCGCTCCCTTTCGGAATCGGCAGTCCGTTCAGGGGGGGTTGCGCTGGCGGTGTCCCTGGACATCGTCAACGCTTTCGGAACCCTCCCGTGGCAGGCAATTAGGGAGGCACTGGTTTATCACGGAGTGCCTCCCTACCTGCGGGCAATCATCGGGGCCTACCTTCGCGACAGACGCGTCAGGATTACCGGTCGAAACGGGACGGAGACAGAACGGGAGATTACGTGCGGGGTTCCGCAGGGGTCCGTTTTGGGCCCCCTGCTATGGAACCTCGCATATGATGCGGTCCTTCGCACCAGTCTTCCCGGTGACGTGAGTGTCGTCTGCTATGCGGATGACACTCTCGTTGTCGCCACCGGCGCTGACTTCGGGCGAACGCTCAGGCTTGCCGAGCTGGGGGTGGCATGTGTCGTGCGGGCGATTCGCGAGCTGGGCCTAGAGATAGCGCCTCACAAGTGCGAGGCGCTATGGTTCCACCGCCTCAGACGAGGCCAGGAACCCCCCAACTCGCGAATCCGTGTAGGTGACGCCGAAGTCCAGGTGGGGCGGTACATCAAGTACCTAGGCCTCACCCTGGACAGCCGATGGAGCTTCGAAGAGCATTTCGTGCGCCTGGTCCCCCGAGCGCGCAGGATAGCAGGTGCGCTACATCGCCTGCTGCCCAACCTCGGGGGACCGCGGGAAGGAGTTCGCCGCCTCTACGGTGGCGTCATACGATCCGTGGCGCTGTACGGGGCCCCCGTGTGGTCCAACGACCTCACGAGGTCCTGCCGCTGCGGAGCTCTGTTGAGGAGCCTGCAGCGGCTAATGGCCATGCGGATCGTACGAGGCTACCGGACGATCTCGTTCGAGGCGGCGACGGTTCTGGCCCGTTCCCCCCCTTTCCAAATCCTGGCCAAGATGGACGCCGCCGTCTATGACGCGCGGCGAGGCATCGACCAGGGTGGAGGAGACGGGGGGTACGCGCTAGAACCCGCGCAAGGAATGCTCCGGCGGGACGCGCACCGACAGGCCTTGAGGGACTGGCGCGCGCAGCTGGAACGACAGGGCTGTGCGCGCCAACGCGCTGTCGGTGCCGTCCTGCCCAACTTCGAGGCCTGGATCGGCAGAAAAGGCGAGGTCACCTACAGATTGACTCAGATACTCACCGGACACGGTTGCTTCGGTGAGTATCTGAACCGAATCGGGAGGGAGGAAACGACACAGTGCCACCATTGCGCTTCCGACCGGGACTCCGCCCAGCACACGCTGGAAGACTGCCCCGCGTGGGAGTCTGAGCGTCGAGTCCTGGTCGACGTCATCGGGCGAGATCTGTCCCCTCCAGCATTGGTCGCTGCCATGCTGGAGAGTGAGGAGGGTTGGGAGGCAGCGCTCTCCTTCTGCGAGGCAGTAATGCTCCAGAAGGAGAGCGCCGAGCGGGATCGGGAGAGAGCCGATCCCGCTCGAAGGAGGCGGCGGCGGGCCACATAGCTTGGCTAGCCGCCGCGCCGGGCTTGCGTGCGGGTACATCGTTGGGGTTGATGTGCCCGTGGTAGCGGCCCGGGATGACACCGCCGGTGCGGCGGGTGGTGTCGTCGAGGGGGCCCCGTCTCGCTCCGCGCCATCTTTACACGGCGTGGATCGAAACGGCGTTCCCCTGCGGGGTTGAGCCTCTGTCAGGCTCCCCCGGGAGAGGGCCCCCCTAAGTAATTAGGGGGGCGAAGGCGGGAGGGTTCCGGTGCGCTTAAGCGATCCCGGGACCCCCCCAGATGCCTGAGGAAGGCCGCCGTGAGGTTTTTAGTGGGTAGGCCGGCCGCTTCACGGCCGGAGAGCCCCACATACCCCACCGATCCACCCCTGGGACGGTGGGGATGCAGTTCAATGCATTTTCCTCACGAAAAAAAAAAAAAAAAAAAAAAAAAAAAAAAAAAAGGTTAGGTTAGGTTAGGTTAGGTTAGGTTAGGTTCCCCCCCACGGGACCACGCCTTGTCGTGGCGGGGGGGCTCAGTAGCTGCAGGCAATCCAGCCTGTAGTGAAGCGAAGTGGTCCCCGGAGGGCGCTCCGCCTGTCCCTCTGAATAGCAGAGGGCAGAGTGGACGTGCGAGTGATGGTGAGTTGGGGCGACGGACCAGGGGTTATGAACCCCCCCGTTCGGCCCAACCGATGGTGGATTAAGGGAGGGGCGACGGACTAGGGGTTATGAACCCCCCCGTTCGGCCTTCCCTAGGTGGTAGTTGTGGGCCAGGGCGACGGACAAGGGGTTGTCAACCCCCCCGATCGGCTTGGCCCGGGGTGGTAGCTTTGGGAAGGGGCGACGGATTGCGGTTATAAACCCTTCCGTTCGGCCTGACCCATGTAAGGGGCGACGGATCAGGGGTTGTAAACCCCCCCGATCGGCCCAACCCGTAACCCTCAACGGAGAGGAACGGGGGTCCCAAGGGACCGCGTGGAGTAAACCACTTTAAAAAATCCGTAAATCCCAAGCTGTGGTGCCTGGCGAGGGGATGCATGGTCGACGCGGAGGTCGGCCCCTAGGGCACCGACGTCGGGTCCCAGACGTTAACTGGACAAAAACACATGAAAAATGAAGCAGTGCAAAAATAATCCCCGGGCGGGTCCCAGCAACATTGCTGGGGAATCCCGTGCTGCCCTTTCCAGGGCGGCTGGTCCCACGTATACGGGGGGGGCCAACACTGCCTCGCGGCCTCGGTCGCGCTCCGGAGAAGACACGGAGGAGACGGTGGACGTTCCGACCGCACAATCATATTGTGTGGTCGATGATCCCACCACAGGACTAGACACAAGGAGATCGGGGGCGAGCCTCGTTCGCTCCCAGTCCCACTCGAGGACGACGTCGGAGGAGAGCCTGGTCTTGCGATTTGCTAGACCAGGCACTCCTTGCCCGAGGCTGAGGGCTGGGAGGGAGAATGATGGGGACAGCGACGCTATGTCTGCCGTCTCCATATCATCCTCCATCGGCGGAACTCTGCGGGCGCGAAAGCGCAAACCGCAGCGTCCTGCCGATGACGACGGTAGGCCCATGGCCGTGAGGCGGAGAAAAGCGGACGACACCAGCGCGGAGCGGGACGCGACGCAATCGGCCGCCGAACCCGGAGAGGACAGGAGTGTACGAGCGTCCGCGGACATCGGCTCGGAGCTCTTCTCCTGTCTATCGGCCGTAGAGAAGACGGTCGATAAACCGAAGAGCTCCAAGGCGGAAGTGGTGAAGTCCGTTCGGTCCGCCTTCGCCACCTTAAAGGCCTGCGCATCCGAACTGTGCGTGAGGGCGGAGACTCGGGATCGGGAGAACGAGAGGACTCGTTCCCTGATCGACCAGCTCTACGCCCGCATCGAGGTGCTGGCCAGTGAGTTGGCGGAGCTTCGGAGGGGAGGGGGTGCCTCTCATCCCACGGCCGCGGCGTCTCGGAGAGGTTTGCCCGCCCCGACAGCGCCGACATCGGCAAGAGCGAAAAAGGGACGAGACGGTCCACAAAGGGGGGCGCCCGCGCCGACACCTCGGCTGACGGCGTCAGCCCCCCAACCAAGCTCGGACTGGAGCCAGCTCTCGGCCATTATGGACCGAGAGTACGCCCGTTTTCAGTCCGAGCTTATGGGCCGTCTCTTCCCCGAGATGGGACGAAGACCTCCCCTGGGACAGGGTCAGCGTCTAGAGGGTGAAATCCCCCAGGCGACGCTGACTAAGTCCCAAAGAAAGAGGAAAAGGCGGGCGCAGAGGGGAACGGCTTCAACACAGGCCCCGCCAGTTCCAGCTTTGGCGGGGCCGTCGACGGAGCGGGTGGGGGCACAGAGCGGCACCTGGGCAACGGTGGTCGGCCGAAAGGCGGCCGCCCGTGCCAAACAACAGGTCGCTGCTCCTACACGGACCCAGGCCACCCCCACTCCTCAAAAAAAGAAGGGGCAGCCCAAACCCCCCACATGTGCGGCGGTTGTGGTCACGGTGCCTGAAGGCGCCGAGACCACGATCGCTGCAGTGATGACAGCCGCCAAGGCCCGCATCAAACTAGCGGACCTTGGCATCTTGGGGGGCGTAAGGCAGAGGAAGGCGGCCACCGGGGCTCTCCTATTGGAGGTCCCCGGTCCCGAGAGCTCCTCCAAGGCCGACGCCCTGGCGGAGAAGATGCGGGAGGCCCTCGCCGACACGGGCGCGCTCATTTCGCGCCCGTGTAAAATGGGGGATCTGCGGGTGATGGACCTAGACGAGTCCATCACCCCCGGGGACGTCACGGCGGCGATCGCCGAGGCGGGCGGATGCTCCCCGACCGATATCAAGATCGGGGAGATCCGCACCGCCCCATCACGCTTGGGGACCGCATGGGTCCGCTGCCCGGTCGGGGCCGTCAGGAAGGTGGCCGCCCAAGGACGGGTGCAAATTGGATGGACCTCGGCGAGAGTAGAGGCACTGGCAGCACGGCCGTTGCAGTGTTACCAGTGCCTCGAGCTGGGGCACGTTAGAGTAATGTGCCCCAACACCGTGGATAGGAGCGGACGCTGTTACAGGTGCGGTGAGACGGGGCACATTGCCCGTCATTGCACAGCGTCCGCCCCCCATTGCCCGGTCTGCGCAGACCTAGGGCGGGCCGCCGACCATCGGCTGGGGACCAAGAAGTGTTCCCCGCCGAAAACTAAGAAGAAGAAGGGGCCAGTCCAGCCCCCTTCCCCGGCCCAGGGGAGTGAGGAAGTAATGGAGACCTCCTAATGTCTCCCCACGTCCGTGTGCTGCAGGTCAACCTGAACCACCGCCGAGCGGCGCAGGATCTCCTGCTCCAAACGCTCGCGGAGTGGTCGGTTGGCCTGGCGGTAGTCGCCGAGCCCTACTCCGTCCCGGACAACCCTAGGTGGTTCGGGGACGACTTGGGCTTGGTCAGCATTTATTGGGCGGGGGGTGACCATCTCCATTGCTCCCTCATCGCAAAAGGGCCGGGTTACGTGGCCGTGGAGTGGGGGTCCACGGCCATGGTGGGCTGCTATATCTCCCCTAACAGCGGCCTCGCTGTTTTCGAGGCATACCTGGAGGAGCTGGCGAGCTGCATTCGCGGCTGCGCCCCCCGCCAGGTATTTGTCCTGGGTGATTTTAACTCCCGCTCGAGAGAGTGGGGGGACACCCTGGACAACGTTAGGGGAGAGACGCTTCTGGAGTGGGCGGCAGGGCTGGACCTCCGGTTGCTAAACCGAGGTTCGGCCCGTACCTGTAGGCGATGGCAGGGGGAGTCGATCGTGGACCTGTCATGGGCGACTCCCTCAGCCTCGCATACAGTTACAGGATGGAGGGTGGCGGAGGAGGCGGTCACGCTATCGGACCACCTATACATCGTATTCGATGTATCCCTCCGCCACCCTATCCGCCCACGCCAGGACCGCAGCCCTCCGCGACGTTGGTCTCTCAAGCGGCTCGACCGAGACATGGCCGTAGCCGCCGCCAACGTCGCGGACTGGACGGAGGAACAGATCTCGCCCGATCCGGAGGCGCAAGCCGCCTGGTTCCGGGACACAATGACGTCCATCTGTGACGTCTCGATGCCCCGGGCCAGGCCGCCCCAGCGGGGCTCTGTGTACTGGTGGAGCGAGGAGATCGCGCGGCTTCGACGATCGGTCGTGGCTGCGCGACGCCAGTACCAAAGAGCCCGAAGGAGAAGGCAAGCCTCACTAGAGGAGACCCTAAGAGCCAGGCGGGAATACGGGACCGCGGCCCATGCCCTCAGCATCGCAATCGCTGAGGCCAAGGAGCGGTCCTGGAACGAGCTCGTGGAGGGACTGGATAGGGATCCATGGGGGCGCCCGTACAAGATGGTACTGGGCAAGCTCAGACCGTGGGTCCCTCCGTTGACGGAAACCCTGGACCCCAACTTCGTGGGGAGAGTCGTAGCAACACTCTTCCCAAGGGTCCAGGACAGTCCCTCCAGTCACCCTCCCTTGTCGCCGGATCGAGATCTCTGGTCCGACGATCTGGGGGTGACGGGGGCCGAGCTCGAGCTAGCCGTTAGGCGGCTGGCATCCCGCTCCACTGCACCCGGCCCGGATGGTGTTCCGGGCAGGGTGCTTGTGCTGGCTCTGAAGGTCTTAGGGAACCGGCTGAGGCAGCTCTTCAACGACTGCCTCCGCCTATCCGTGTTCCCCCTCGAGTGGAAGTCAGCGAGACTGGTGCTCCTGAGGAAGGAGGGAAGGACCGCCGAGTCTCCGTCGTCGTTTCGACCGATATGCCTGCTGAACGAGACGGGGAAGCTCTTCGAAAGAGTCATCTCCGATCGTATCAGCGGGCACCTGTCGCGAGTAGGCCCAGATCTATCGGACTGCCAGTTCGGATTCCGGCCGGGGCGGTCGACCGTGGACGCTGTCCGCCTCGTCCGCTCCCTTTCGGAATCGGCAGTCCGTTCAGGGGGGGTTGCGCTGGCGGTGTCCCTGGACATCGTCAACGCTTTCGGAACCCTCCCGTGGCAGGCAATTAGGGAGGCACTGGTTTATCACGGCGTGCCTCCCTACTTGCGGGCAATCATCGGGGCCTACCTTCGCGACAGACGCGTCAGGATTACCGGTCGAAACGGGACGGAGACGGAACGGGAGATTACGTGCGGGGTTCCGCAGGGGTCCGTCTTGGGCCCCCTGCTATGGAACCTCGCATATGATGCGGTCCTTCGCACCAGTCTTCCCGGTGACGTGAGTGTCGTCTGCTATGCGGATGACACTCTCGTTGTCGCCACCGGCGCTGACTTCGGGCGAACGCTCAGGCTTGCCGAGCTGGGGGTGGCATGTGTCGTGCGGGCGATTCGCGAGCTGGGCCTAGAGATAGCGCCTCACAAGTGCGAGGCGCTATGGTTCCACCGCCTCAGACGAGGCCAGGAACCCCCCAACTCGCGAATCCGTGTAGGTGACGCCGAAGTCCAGGTGGGGCGGTACATCAAGTACCTAGGCCTCACCCTGGACAGCCGATGGAGTTTCGAGGAGCATTTCGTGCGCCTGGTCCCCCGAGCGCGCAGGATAGCAGGTGCGTTACATCGCCTGCTGCCCAACCTCGGGGGACCGCGGGAAGGAGTTCGCCGCCTCTACGGTGGCGTCATACGATCCGTGGCCTTGTACGGGGCCCCCGTGTGGTCCAACGACCTCACGAGGTCCTGCCGCTGCGGAGCTCTGTTGAGGAGCCTGCAGCGGCTAATGGCCATGCGGATCGTGCGAGGCTACCGAACGATTTCGTTCGAGGCGGCGACGGTTCTGGCCCGTTCCCCCCCTTTCCAAATCCTGGCCAAGATGGACGCCGCCGTCTATGACGCGCGGCGAGGCATCGACCAGGGTGGAGGAGACGGGGGGTACGCGCTAGAACCCGCGCAAGGAATGCTCCGGCGGGACGCGCACCGACAGGCCTTGAGGGACTGGCGCGCGCAGCTGGAACGACAGGGCTGTGCGCGCCAACGCGCTGTCGGTGCCGTCCTGCCCAACTTCGAGGCATGGATCGGCAGAAAAGGCGAGGTCACCTACAGATTGACTCAGATACTCACCGGACACGGTTGCTTCGGTGAGTATCTGAACCGAATCGGGAGGGAGGAAACGACACAGTGCCACCATTGCGCTTCCGACCGGGACTCCGCCCAGCACACGCTGGAAGACTGCCCCGCGTGGGAGTCTGAGCGTCGAGTCCTGGTCGACGTCATCGGGCGAGATCTGTCCCCTCCAGCATTGGTCGCGGCCATGCTGGAGAGTGAGGAGGGTTGGGAGGCAGCGCTCTCCTTCTGCGAGGCAGTAATGCTCCAGAAGGAGAGCGCCGAGCGGGATCGGGAGAGAGCCGATCCCGCTCGCAGGAGGCGGCGGCGGGCCACACAGCTTGGCTAGCCGCCGCGCCGGGCTTGCGTGCGGGTACATCGTTGGGGTTGATGTGCCCGTGGTAGCGGCCCGGGATGACACCGCCGGTGCGGCGGGTGGTGTCGTCGAGGGGGCCCCGTCTCGCTCCGCGCCATCTTTACACGGCGTGGATCGAAACGGCGTTCCCCTGCGGGGTTGAGCCTCTGCCAGGCTCCCCCGGGAGAGGGCCCCCCTAAGTAATTGGGGGGGCGAAGGCTGGAGGGTTCCGGTGCGCTTAAGCGATCCCGGGACCCCCCTAGATGCCTGAGGAAGGCCGCCGTGAGGTTTTTAGTGGGTAGGCCGGCCGCTTCACGGCCGGAGAGCCCCACATACCCCACCGCTCCGCCCCCAGGACGGTGGGGATGCAGTTCAATGCATTTTCCTCACGAACAAAAAAAAAAAAAAAAAAAAAAAAAAAAGGTTAGGTTAGGTTAGGTTAGGTTAGGTTAGGTTAGGTTAGGTTAGGTTAGGTTAGGTTAGGTTGCCCACCAGTTGGACAGCCTCCTCGTGGCGTGGGTGGAAACAGCGTCGATCAATCGAAGAGAAGTTTCTCTTTTCCATTGATCGGCGCTGGCCAATGGTCTGACATAGTAGGTACACTTAACATACATGCGTTGTCGGTGTTTCTCTTGGGCTGCGGTTGGCTCCTTGCCTTTCGACGTCATTGCGAAAGGTCGAGGAAGCGTCTCCGCGGTTCTGAGGATCACCGGCATCACACACACGCACACACACGCACACATGTTTGTTCCTCCTCGTCGATGGGCTTTTACCGTCGGCGTGGGCGAACCAATCACACACACACACTCACATACATCACACACACACTATCACTATACAGAATTTAGCGTAGGGCACTCACGAAGCTGTGGATCAGCCACCAACAAAAACAATGACAGACGCGAATGTAAAGAGAATTACCCAGGTGGGTCCCGTTCGCAACGCGGACGGGGAATCCCACCCGAGCTGTTCTGTCTCGGCAGATTCTGCTGGAACAGGCCAGCTCGGTAGGTCCCATCGTATTATGGGGGGGCCAACAATCGCTGAAGTTTTGGGGGGGGAACGGGGGAAGACGGACGAGGAGAGGGGGGAGGAAAGGATAGGATTGGGGAAACTAGGGGGGGCGAGTGGGAAAGACAGGGGAACAGGGGGGAAAATGGGTGACGAAGAAGTGGGACGCAATGTGGAAAGAAGAAGGAATAGGATTGGACCTGATTGTCAAAAGGAAAGGAGTCCTATTAAATCTCCAGTCCTTCTTACGATGAGTGAAAGGAGAAGGATGGATCGAGAGAGGAGCTGGGATAGAGATGTGGAGAGGCCCTATGGCGCTTTAAGAAGCCCGGCAGACTCCCTGTTTGGGAGCTGTCGTTCCATCGGTAGGAGTGAGGATGAGGTCGACATCCTGTCTTGCTCATCGATCTCGATGGACCAGACACCGGATAAACCACAGCGCAAACGCCATGCTGAATCCAATGAGGAAGATGGTCCGAGAAAGGTTAACACCGCGCGGAGAGGAGGTCGTCCGCGTACTTACTCGAAGGCCGATTTCCTCAAGGACAGACCTTCTACTTCGGCGGATTGCAATGTGCGGGACCTTGGATCCAGTGAAAGCTCCGAGGGGTCCAAAAGTGCCGGGGACGGTCCCAAATCTGTGAAAAGGCTCCGAAAGCAAGCCAGGCAGGGTATCAAGCTTCTGACTGAGTTTGCCCAATCGTGCGGTGACCTTGGCAAGGGACATAAGGGGAGGCTCAGTCGAGCTTCTGCACTCCTGATCGAGGCAGTCGAGAGCCTAGGTGTTGTCAACACCAATGCGCCAACGGAGAAGCTCCAGAAGGAAAATGAGCTTCTCCGAAGCAAGGTATCGGCACTGGAAAGAGAGATGGCAGATATGCGAAACCAGCTGCAAAGGCTAAACGAGCATCAGACTGGGAAGTCTGACGTGGTCGAGATGACCGAGGCTGAGGCTGAGGCTGAGGTGTCGGAAGAGCTGCCTGGGGTATTGATAGCCGGGAGCTCTGGGAAGACAAAGCCGGCTGACATAGAAACGGATGAGTATGCGAGGGCCATATTTAGTCAGGTGGCTAAATATATGGATGCTCGGTTCGAGGCAATCAGTGCCAGACTGCCTCCCGAAGAGCGGCTTCGTCCACCCCTAGCTGCTGACCGTCAGAGGCAGACTACAGAACGGGCGACACAGCCTGTTGCTACTCAAGCGACAACGTCAACTTATGCGGAGGCAGCCAAGGGGCAGAGCAAAAGGAAAAGGTCTCGAGGCAAAACGTCTCTCGCAGCTCGCGACGCCCTTCGAGCACGAGTCAACGAGACAACAACTCAGCCTATGGCTGCCCAAACGAGGCCATCAGTTTCTTCGCAGGATGCAACACAGGCGAGACCGCAGACCAAGGCACCTGCAGAGTGGACTACCGTTGAACGAGCGAAAAAGCCACCTGGGAAGTCGTCAACCCAAACTAAGGGGCCCCGTCTGCAGGTGCCAAAGTCGTCGGTCGTGGTTCTCACCATAAGCCCGGCTGCCTTGGAAAAGGGACGCACTTACGCAGATGCCATTGCAGTTGCTAAAGCTAAAGTGGATATCTCCGCCCTCGGCATTCCACCGCTTGAGGGGATCTGGCCGACGGCTACCGGAGCTCGAAAGCTAGAGATTTCGGGCGCCGATAGCAGTACGAAAGCGGATCTCCTCGCGGCTAAACTTCAAGAAGTGTTTCGCCCCGACGAGGTCATGATCACCAGGCCAACCAAAAGCGCAGAACTGCGTGTAGTTGGCCTCGATGACTCGGTGACGGCTTCTGATGTGGCGGCTGCTATTGCTGCTGTGGGAGGAGTGCCATTAGAGGGCATAAAAACAGGGGAGATTCGGCGTAGTCCCTCCGGCCTCGCCTCCATCTGGGTGCGCTGCCCTATAGCGGCAGCAAAGAAGGTGACGGAGGCCAAACGGCTTCTTGTGGGTTGGGTGGCAGCTAAGGTGAAGGTGCTGGACTCCAGGCCCTTCCTTTGCTACCAATGCTTGGAGCGTGGCCACGCTGGAAAGTGCTGCTCCGCAAGAATTGAGACGGGGGGTCTTTGTTTCCGGTGCAGTAAGCCGGGTCACAGGGCCGCCCAGTGTTCCGCGGAGCCGTATTGCGGTCCGTGCGCCAAGGTTGGTGCAACCGCCACTCACATGGCAGGATCTGCTACCTGTCAATTGGCTCAGAGGAAAACCGGTAAGAGACCGGTAGCTGGGAGGACGCAGAGACCACGCCGTCAATAAATGGCAGTTTCGGTTCTGCACGCGAATATCAACCACTGCGGGGTGGCACAGGACCTTATGATCCAAAGTGCTGCGCAGTGGTTGATATCTTTGGTAGTGTCGATCGAGCCATATTCGGTACAAAATAATCCGTCTTGGATCTCGGACGTAGACGGTGTGGTCGCCATGATCTCCAGAGGTGCGGTCGGTTCTCCTCCGTTTTCCTCAGTGGTACGAGGCCGGGGATGTGTGGCAGCTCTGCTTAACGGGGTCGCGTACGTTGGCGTGTACATATCGTCCAATGCATCCCGGCCGGCGTACGTGGCCTTTCTCCAAGAGCTAGAGACAGTCATGGGCCAGTTCCGCTCACACCCATTGGTGGTTACGGGGGACTTCAATGCGAAATCCACGGCGTGGGGGTCCCCTCGGACCAATGCCATGGGTCGACTCGTGGAACGCTGGGCGGAGGACCACGAGATGCTCTGCCTGAATCGAGGGACGGTATCGACGTGCGTGCGACCCAACGGAGAATCGATCGTCGATCTAACGTTTGCCAGCCCTTGTGTCGCTTCTCGCGTTAGGGACTGGAGGGTTCTTGAGGGAGTAGAGACGCTGTCGGATCATCGCTATGTCCGATTCAGCGTCTCAGCCCAGACCTCGGGCCCTTCGGCTCCTGCACCGTCTCGCGAGGAGGGTCTGCGCTGGTCCTTGAGCCGACTGGATCGGGACAGACTCGCAGAGGCAGCGATGGTAGAGGCGTGGGCGACAGTTCCTGAGCGCCCGATTGACATCGACACTGAGGCAGAATGGTTCCGGGGGGCGATGACTCGCATCTGCGACTCATCAATGCCCCGAACCGGACCCCAACCACCGAAACGCCGGGTGTACTGGTGGAATGACGAGATAGCGCAGCTTCGTAGGGCCTGCGTGGTTGCTTGGCGTCAGTACTCCCGGCATCGTCGGAGGCGCAGTCGAGGTGTAGATTTTGCTCAAATCGAGGTGGAGCTTCACCAATTGTACCGCGAGGCTAAGCGAGAACTAAAAGTGGCGATTCTCGAAGCCAAAAATAGGGCCAGGGAGGAGATGCTGGAGACTCTGAATCATGATCCATGGGGGCGACCTTACCGCATGGTGCGGGGCAAGCTGCGCCCGTATGCCCCACCTCTGACCCGGAGTCTCCAGCCTCAGCTCGTTGAAAGGGTTGTGGAGAGCCTGTTCCCCGAAAGGGGTGAACTCGACCCACCCAACATGTTGCCGGAAGAATACATCGAGCCGGACGAGGAGACGGAATCTGTCGAAGTTTCGTCAGTGGAGCTGCGTCTGGCCGTCAAGCGTATGACGGCAAAGAATACTGCACCCGGCTGGGATGGAGTCCCGGGTAAAGTTTGGGCGCTTGCCTTGAAGGAGTTGGGGCCACGGTTTCTCCGTTTGATCAGCGCGTGCTTGGAGCGGGGGCAGTTTCCCCATCTATGGAGGATGGGCAAACTGGTTTTGCTCAGAAAAGAGGGTCGACCGGCTGAGTCTCCATCCGCGTACCGCCCCATAGTTTTGCTCGATGAGGCGTGCAAGCTCCTCGAGAGAGTCGTAGCTGCGCGCCTCGTCGCAAATCTGGGGAGAGATGGTCCGGACCTAGATGACTCGCAGTTCGGCTTTCGCAGAAACCGCTCAACGGTCCATGCAATATTGAGGGTAAAAGCGCTGGCGGAGGAGGCAGTTGCCCAGGGTGAGGTCGTCTTGGCGGTGTCCTTAGACATCGCCAATGCCTTCAACACCCTCCCCTGGAGTGTCGTTAGGGAGGCGCTGCGGTACCACCGAGTGCCTCCCTACCTCTGCCGCGTTATTAGCGCATACCTCAATGACCGCTGGGTGGTCTACCCTGCACGCGATGATCGAATGGGCCGCCGGCAGGTAACTTGCGGTGTTCCACAGGGGTCCGTCCTCGGACCACTCCTGTGGAATATCGGATATGACTACGTCCTCCGTGGGCGGAATCTCCTGGGCGTGGGCGTGATTTGCTACGCAGATGACACGCTGGTAACCGCCCGGGGGAGCACGTTCTATACCGCCGCAGCATTGGCTTCGGTCGGCGTGGAGGACGTGGTCGGCCGCATTCGACAACTCGGATTGGAAGTGGCCCTGAGTAAAAGCGAGGCCGTGTGCTTTCACGGTCCATCCTCCATGGCCCCAACAAGTCCATATGTGACTGTGTGCGGAGTGAGGGTGCCAGTCTGCTCGACAATGAGATATCTGGGTCTCGTCCTCGACGAGTCCTGGAAATTTACACCTCATTTCGAGCAACTGGCACCAAAACTGGAGAAAACAGCAAGGGCTCTCTGCAGCCTTTTGCCCAACGTAGGAGGTCCTTCGGTTGCCTGTCGCAAGCTCTACGCGGGCGTAGTGAGGTCTATGGCCTTATACGGGAGTCCAGTGTGGGCGGACACCCTCACGAGCCGAAGCCAAACGCTACTGCGCAAGGCGCAGAGGCTGATGGCCGTGAGGGCGATACGTGGATACCGCACTATCTCGTATGAGGCCGGGTGTGCGTTGGCCGGAGTTCTGCCATGGAACCTGGACGCGAGGGCCCTCGCGTCGGCGTTCCGCTGGCGTGAGGAGGCGCGACTCCGGGGCGACCGGCCGGCTCCACAAGAAGTGGAGGGACAACGGCAGGCGCTCCGCCAGTATGCCGTGGCGGAATGGGAGGCACGCATGACGCGACCCCAAGCCGGTCATAGGACCGTTGAGGCCCTACGTCCCGTAATGGACGAGTGGATGGATAGGCGCCACGGGGCTCTATCTTACCGGCTGACGCAGATACTTTCCGGGCATGGATGCTTCGGAAAGTATCTGCATCAGATAGCCCGGAAGGAGCAGGACACTCGTTGCCACCACTGCTCTAGCGCCGTGGATACTGCCGACCACACGCTCCAGGACTGCGTGGCCTGGAGTAACGAGCGGGACGACCTCAGAGCGGTGGTGGGAAGTGACTTGTCTCTCCCAGTCATTGTGGCGGCGATGGTGGAGGATGAGGCCGCATGGGCGGCTGTCCTTTGCTTCGCCGAACGCGTCATGTCGGCGAAAGAGGCTGCAGAAAGGGAGCGGGAGAGGTTCTCTCGTTCCAACCCTGGAGGGGGACGCACAGGGCGTCGTAACGACCTGATGCCTCCATAACTGGGCCCATAGGTGACAGACTCGGGGGGGTCTGTCACCGTGTAAGGGCCCGAGCGGGGTGCACGTGGTTCCCGTGCACCGCTCAGGAGAAACAGGTCGAACCGTTTGAAGAGGGGTCCGCCTGCAAACGGACCATCGCCGTCGGGTGCCGCGGAAGAATCGCACCCGTTCCCGCAGCCCCGACATCACGGCGAGAGAGGAACCGGTGGAGTTTTAGTGGGTAAACCTCTGGCCGCACACCATCACAGGCCAGTAGGGAGCCCCACATACCCTCGCTACTCCCCCCCCCGGGGAGTGGCGGGATGATGCATAAGGCGCATTTCTCCACCTTAAAAAAAAAAAAAAAAAAAAAAGGTTAGGTTAGGTTAGGTTAGGTTAGGTTAGGTTAGGTTCCCCCCCGAGGGTTCCCGCCTTGTCGTGGCGGGGGGGCTTAGTAATCGTGGCCTTGCCAACCACGGTGAAGCCAAGAGGAACCCAGGGCCAAGCCAGGCTGGAGGAGCTGGCTAGCCCGAGAGGGACCGCTCCACCGACTTCCCCGCAAAGTCCGGTGCGAGCGGTACTAGAGGTAGGTCGCAGTGCTGTATGGGCGGTACTGCGACTGAGGCGGGTTGCGGTGTAGTATGGGCTGCACCGCAACTGAGGAGTAAGGGCCACGGCGGGAGAGGGTTGCCGGTATTGCGGTGAGCCGTTTCCCCTACCTTCCGTGGCCCTGACGGGGCCGCCACCGTTAGATGGCGGACGCGGTGGGGTCGCAGAGGAAGAGGACTGTCGGTGTGTTGTTGCCGCTTTCCCTGTCCTCTGCGACCGGAGTGGCTGGCGATGGGGCTACTTATCTGACCCATCGCAGGGGACCATGGGCGTCCAGGCATGGGGCTGTCTGGCGTCCATCCGCTTGGTCCCCGAGAAGGAGGTTGCGACGTGCCAAGTGCTCTGGTGCGTCGCAACAAGGGGGGAGGGGCGAAAGCCTCGTAAGAGGAGGGTCCTCACGGACAAATGCCGTCGGGGCTGCTGATGAATGCGAAAGCGATGCCGGTAGCCCCGACAATAGGCATCGAGACGGAGCACCCTGGGGTTTTAGTCGGTTGGAGCCCGACATAACCACTTCGTTGGCCCCAACAACGGAGTGGTACCCGACCGGGTTTCCCCAGGCCAAAAAAAAAAAAAAAAAAAAAAAAAAGGTTAGGTTAGGTTAGGTTAGGTTTTTTTTTTTTTTTTTTTTTTTTTTTTTCTTGGGAAGAGAATAGAGGTTGACGCTTAGGTGCTATCGGGATACTCCATCCACGCCCCCATTTTCGAAGAGAGTAGAATAGAAAAGATAGAAAGAAGAGTAGAAAAGAGTGTTGGTTTGGGAAGATATAGAGGAAAGGGCAGGTCAAATATGGACGGAATTGTGAGGGGGTATGTCAGAGTGTTAACCCGCACCTACACTCAACCCATATATACTTGTATTTAATAGGACGTGGTTTTACTTTTCCAATATCTGCATTATTGCATACGGTTATGCTGATACGATGGTACCCAGGAGTATATCGTGTGGGCAATACCGAATGCCAAAATGCATGTATTTGATAAGTGGTTGGTGGTGGTGGTGGTGTTGGTGGTGGATGTACCATTTGTTAGATATCTGCGTCACGACATTCAGTGATACTGATATAAATATACTCTGGAGTATATCATGTGGATATCACCGCATGCCATGACACATGTATTCAACAAGTGGTTGGTGGATGGATGGATGGGCCATTTATTCAATATCTGCGTCATTGTACTCAGCGATACTGATATGAATATACTCTGGAGTATATCATGTGGGTATCACCGCATGCCATAACACATGTATTTAACAAGTGGTTGGTGGATGGGTTATTTATTCAATAACTGCGTCATTGCACTCAGCGATACTGATATGAATATACTCTGGAGTATATCATGTGGGTATCGCCGCATGCCATGACACATGTATTCAACAAGTGGTTGGTGGATGGGCCATTTATTCAATGTGTGTGTGAATGATAAAAATAATAGATAAATAGATTTAATGATGAGCAGACAAAAGAGTTGAGTAAGACAGACTCCGCTTAGCCTAAAACCGAGCTGCCCACAACAACAACAAAGTGGTGGTGGAGCAGCCAGTCGAATGCTATAGCAGTAATCATATACTTAATAATGCCCTTCGCCATTGGAGACGAACTTAAGATTAAATTGACAGCAAGTCTCTCTCAACCTTCAGTGAGCTCACTTAAGGTCAAATTGACCAGTACTGTAAATGCGTTAGCTGACAAGTAAGCGAGATTGACTCCATGTAATAGGATTGAACCATAGGGTTGGATTATTTAATAGATTTTGTGGTGTGATCGATAAGAGAGAGATATCATCACAGGTATAGGTGTATATATTGAGATAGAAGAGATGGGTGGACTCATATACACATCAGCTGGCGCTAAGTGGGTCAGGTATTTAGTTTATATAATAGATAAATTTATTTAATAGTGGCAAGAGTGCAATCAGATGGACGAGCGAGGTGATCACTTCTATACCAGTCGCTCATGGACGACAACTGATAGAGAGTGAGTAGTTTGTAGATGTGCCTCCCTCGTTCATCGTACCATATTATGATTGGATTGATCTATTGTTTGAGACTTTGAATATTATAATGTTAGATAATAATAGATGAATAGATTTAATGATGGACAGACCGAGCACATCGAGTGAGGCAAACTCCGCTTAGCCTAAAGCCTGGCTACTTTTGGGAAGGGGTGAAATAAACAGGCGAATGCTATAGCGGTAATCAATCAAGTCATGACTATGCCAGTCGCCTGTTGAGCTGTGAGCGTCTAACGAAACATAGTAGTATCCTTGCCAGATTTGGCGATTCAGATACAGATTCGCACAGCCTGAAGCCTCAGGCGGCGACAGATGATAGAGGGTTAGTTTGATAGTAGGCCATACTCAATATGTCGATGAGTCCACTTGATGTCAAGTTGACAATTTCTGTAGGGAGAGAATATAAGTGAATGATTGTATTTAATAAGTGTGAGTAAAAAGATGCGTTGGGTTGGTTGGGGTGAAAAAAAAAAAAAAAAAAAACAATAGTCACCATTATCATTATCACACACCAACCAACCCAACGTAATGAGAGATTGAGCTACCTGATTTCAGAGGGTAAGATCAATAATAGTACCAATAATAATCAGTATAAAATTGAGCAAATGTGAGTAAAGTGTGTGAATGATGAAAATAATAGATAAATAGATTTAATGATGAGCAGACAAAAGAGTTGAGTAAGGCAGACTCCGCCTAGCCTAAAGCCGAGCTGCCCACAACAACAATAAAGTGGTGGTGGGGCAGCCAGTCAAATGCTTATAGCAGTAATCATATACTTAATAATGCCCTTCGTCATTGGAGACGAACTTAAGATTAAGTTGACAGCAAGTCTCTCTCAGCCTTCAGTGAGCTCACTTAAGGTCAAATTGACCAGTTATTAGATAATAATAGATGAATAGATTTAATGATGGACAGACCGAGCACATCGAGTGAGGCAAACTCCGCTTAGCCTAAAGCCTGGCCATTTTTGGGAAGGGGTGAAATAAACAGGCGAATGCTATAGCGGTAATCAATCAAGTCATGACTATGCCAGTCGCTTGTTGAGCTGTGAGCGTCTAACGAAACATAGTAGTATCCTTGCCAGATTTGGCGATTCAGATACAGATTCGCACAGCCTGAAGCCTCGGGCGGCGACAGATGATAGAGGGTTAGTTTGATAGTAGGCCACACTCAATATGTCGATGAGTCCACTTGATGTCAAGTTGACAATTTCTGTAGGGAGAGAATATAAGTGAATGATTGTATTTAATAAGTGTGAGTAAAAAGATGCGTTGGGTTGGTTGGGGTGAAAGAAAAACAATAGTCACCATTATCATTATTACACTCCAACCAACCCAACGTAATGAGAGATTGAGCTGCCTGATTTCAGAGGGTAAGATTAATAATAGTACTAATAATAATCAGTATAAAACTGAGCAAATGTGAGTAAAGTGTGTGGATGATAAAAAATAATGGATAAATAGATTTAATGATGGACAGACCGAGCACATCGAGTGAGGCAAACTCCGCTTAGCCTAAAGCCTGGCCATTTTTTGGGAAGGGGTGAAATAAACAGGCGAATGCTATAGCGGTAATCAATCATTTTCTTGACCATGCCAGTCGCCTGTTGAGCTTTGAGCGTCTAACGAAACATAGTAGTATCCTTGCCAGATTGGCAATT
Source organism: Idaea straminata (assembly GCA_951213275.1). NCBI lineage: Eukaryota > Metazoa > Arthropoda > Insecta > Lepidoptera > Geometridae > Idaea > Idaea straminata. The sequence goes on from OX577872.1 coordinate 8,918,078, forward strand.
CAGATACAGATTCGCACAGCCTGTAGCCTCGGGCGGCGACAGATGATAGAGGGTTAGTTTGATAGTAGGCCACACTCAATATGTCGATGAGTCCACTTGATGTCAAGTTGATAATAGATAAGTAGATTTAATGATGAGCAGACAAATGAGTTGAGCGAGACAGACTCCGCTTAGCCTAAAGCCGAGCTGTCCATGACAATAAAGTCGCAGAAGAGTAACCAGGCGAATGCTATAGCAGTGATCAAGTACTCAATCATGTCCTTTGCCATTGGATCAGATGCAGTGCGAAAGAGATGAAAATGAGGTGTATGCCCATTAAACATGTTATTCGAGTTGCTCCGGGCCGCAGACGATAGATGCTAAAGAGTAAGTTGACAGTGAGTCTCTCTCAACCACCAGTGAGCTCACTTAAGGTCAGATTGACCAGTACTGTAAATGCGTTAGCTGACAAGCAAGTGAGAATGACTCCATGTAATAGAATTGAACCATAGGGGTGGGTAATTTAATAATTTTGTGATCAAATGAGTATGCAGTATTTAGGTGTGATCGATAAGAGAGAGATATCATTACAGGTATAGGTATATAATAAAATAGAGGAGATGGGTGGACTCATATGCACATCAGCTGGCGCACATCAGGTATAAGAAATGACAGTTGTTGTGTATTTTTATTTTTGTTATTTTAATTTAATAGACGATGATGACGAAGAATTATTGGTGAGTAAATAAAAGGTGTTGGCTAACGAGTGGGTCATGTGAATTTTCCTTTTTTAGTTTTGGTTTGGGAAGATAAACATAATGGGAAGGTTGCATATGGAGGAATTGTGAGCCAAATAAATAGTGAGACATATATACATGTATTTAGTAAGTAGTATTTAGCCGTTTGTTCAATACTTTCGTCATCGCATACGGTGACACCGATACAACAATACTACTTGTGAGTACCTCGTGCGGGCATCGCCGAGCGCCATAATACATTATGTATTTAATAGGACGTGGTTTCACTTTTCCAATATCTGCATTTTTGCATACTGTCTTGCTGACACGATGGTACCCAGGAGTATATCGTGTGGGCAATACCGAATGCCAAAATGCATGTATTTGATAAGTGGTTGGTGGTGGTGGTGGTGTTGGTGGTGGATGTACCATTTGTTAGATATCTGCGTCACGATATTCAGTGATACTGATATGAATATACTCTGGAGTATATCGTGTGGATATCACCGCATGCCATGACACATGTATTCAACAAGTGGTTGGTGGATGGATGGATGGGCCATTTATTCAATATCTGGGTCATTGCACTCAGCGATACTGATATGAATATACTCTGGAGTATATCATGTGGATATCACCGCATGCCATGACACATGTATTCAACAAGTGGTTGGTGGATGGATGGATGGGCCATTTATTCAATATCTGGGTCATTGCACTCAGCGATACTGATATGAATATACTCTGGAGTATATCATGTGGGTATCACCACAATGTCATAACACATGTATTCAACAAGTGGTTGGTGGATGGGTTATTTATTCAATAACTGCGTCATTGCATTCAGCGATACTGATATGAATATACTCTGGAGTATATCATGTGGGTATCGCCGCATGCCATGACACATGTATTCAACAAGTGGTTGGTGGATGGGCCATTTATTCAATATCTGCGTCATTGCACTCAGCGATACTGATATGAATATACTCTGGAGTATATCATGTGGATATCACCGCATGCCATGACACATGTATTCAACAAATGGTTGATGGGTGGATGGATGGGCCATTTGTTCAATATCTGCGTCACTGCATTCAGCGATACTGATATGAATATACTCTGGAGTACATCATGTGGGTATCACCGCATGCCATGACACATGTATTCAACAAGTGGTTGGTGGATGGGAAGTATTATTTAATATCCGCGTCATTGCACTCAGCGATGCCGACCCGATGATGCTCCGGAGCATATCACGCGGGTACAGTCGCATGCCATGACACACGTATCCAACAAGCGGTTGGTGGAGGGGCCATTTATTTAGTACTCGCGTCATTTTATTCAAGGGTAGGCATATACATATCAGATGACATGAAATGGGTCAGGTATATGAGGATAGTGGTTGTATATATATATATATATATATATATATATATTTGTTAAAGGATGATGGGGTGATAAAAGACTCATTCCCCTCTCATTTGCCAAAATTCGGGTTTATTTATTTATTTTTTTTTTTTTTTTTTTAATGTTATAAATTAGGAGAAGAATAACTTTCTAAGCCATAAAACAGATTGATGAAAGTACTGGTCGTCGAATACAGGTTAGCCTCTGAGGGGGTAGTGTGATGCGTTCATGTAGAGGCTGAGAACAGAGTTGTTTTCCTTAAATAAATAAATAATTTTATTAATATTAGTGAGTGAGTGAGTGAGTAAGTGAATGAGTATACAATGATTATTTAAGTAGATGTATACAGCCTTATGTGGCTTGTGGTTTGCACTCACGTAATATATAACTGTTTCTGCACTAATCAAATAGCTTCCGTTTTTTTTTTTTTTTTATTTAGTTATACTATTGGTACCTATAAATAAGGCAGAAAGAGTTGACTAGACTACTAGCAAATGATTAGGGTAGAGAGAGTTGTCGAGAATACAAGTAGCTGCTTGCTTGAGGTTAAGGTTGTGTAGTTATAAATACAAAGTTGTACATAGGATTATTATTATTATGATGAGTACTAGTAACCGTAGTTTCTGCCAGCACAGAGAAGTGGTGGTATTTCCGCCTTCTGGCACCCATGACACAAGTTCAGTTGCTCCATATTTGTCCGAAAGACAGGGGTCCATTGATTTAAGGCATATGCTTCTTTTTTTTTTGGCAGTTCTCCGCGCATTTACAATTATTAGTTGTGACATATATTTAACTATATATTTATTCTCATTAGATGTTATGATCTCTTTGTTCTATATATTTATTTCTAATATCATTATGATTTTGGTGGTTGTTGTATTGTAGTGCTGTGCGCAACAATGGATTGGGAACAAAAGTAATATCTAATCCATACTAATATTATGAAACCAAGGGGTTTGTTTGTCTGTTTGAGAGCGTTTGCTTTGAGATCTATTGGTTTCAAATTATTATTGTTACAAGACCGGGACCCTTTTGGGTGAGTGAGACCGCAGAGCGCAGCTAGTATATAGGGTCTACAGAAGGTGAATGGACCAGCTCAAAGGATGAAGAAAAGTAGAGGTTGAGAGAGTTAATAGGAAAGTATGACGTTGATTTTATTCATGACTGAGGTTGATTGAAGCCCGAGAGATGTGGAGAGAGGCGAGAGGATGTAGTCGGTTGTATGAAAAAGAGGTGTTATGAGTTATAATTTAGTTGAGCTGAGAGGAGTTTTGTTTTGCAGAGAGATAATATCCAGCTATCTCAAAATCAGCGGCCGCGTACTGATGTTTGTTCATTAATTTATTCATTCATTTCAATAAAATAGTTTTATTAGAGGCTACTGTCATGTGTTTATATATTTATTTTGTGTGTTATGTTCATTAGATCCCCGCGCCTATATTTAATTGAAGCTTAGGTTAAGTAAAGTAATTGCTATGAAGTTTCGATCAGGAGTTATTGGGATTATATTGTTAGTTTATTTATCTCTTTTTCTTTTCTTTTGAGACTTGCCTGCGGACTTCTGCCATGCACGCATTGATATTAGATTTATAAGAGAAGTTACTATAGGTTTTGCTTCACACCATAAATTAATAATATCTAATTTATACCAATATTATAAAGCAGCGTGGGGTTGTTTGTTTGTTTATTTGAGTGCGTTTATTTAAGAACTAATGACTTGAAATAACTTCAGGCTCGTGGCTTTTGAGGGCAGAAAAGCAAAGCGCGGTTTGTATTATTTCATGGGAATTGTTGGAGCCAATTCCGAGATTCCGATTATATATATATATATGTATATACAAGAATTGTTCGTTTGAAGATATAAGATATATGATTAACTGGAGAGCTTATTGTTTTGTTTTATACTATCTATCTCGAATACCGCTATGACTATGGTGATGGTGTTGCAATGTAATGTGCAAATAATAGGTGAAGAATAACAATATCTAATTTCTACCAATATTGTAAAGCAGCTGAGGGGCCCGTTTGTCTGTTTGAGGGCATTCATTTGAGAATTAATGGTCTAAGACAACTACAGCCCGCACGAGTGAGACCGCAGAACACAGCTAGCACTATGTAAACGGCAGTAGGTGGAGGCATCCTCCCAAGTGGCGGGCAACACAATGAGAAAATCAGGTATTGTTATTATTCATGATTGGAGGTTATTTGAAACTTAGGAGATGTGGAGAGAGGTGACAGAATGTCATCGGTTGTCAATATAGTTGTTATGAATCAATTTTGAGTTTGAAGGAGAGGCTGGTTGAGAGGTTGGAGATGGCTGATAGAGAGATAAGGAGGTGCGTGGACCTCACGCGAAGGCTGCGGAGGCAATCGGCAGCACCAGCAGTGTTTGAGGATGAGTCAGGATGTAGGAGGAGGCCTTTAGAGGCTAGTGAAAGTGACGGTTAGTTGAAACTCAGCAGATGTGGAGAGAGGTGACAGGATGTAACCGAATGTCGATAGAGGTGTTATGAATTAGTTTAGTTGAGTTTTGAAGGAGTGATATTTATAGAGTTAGAAGCTGATCATATTATTGCATTCAATCAGTACCAAATTTGTAGGAAGAGGCCTTTAGAGGCTAATGAAAGTGGAGGTTAGTTGAAACTCAGCAGGTGTGGAGAGAGGTGACAGAATGTAGCCAGTTGTAAGTGGAGGTGTTATGAATTAGTTTAATGAATTAATTAAAAGAGTTTTGTTTTGAGAGATAATATTTGTACTGAATTTACCCACCTTTTATTTAGCGCTAATTAGTTGATAGTTGCATAATCTTTCTCCAGTGTTACCATGGCTATTATGATGAATATAGCAATTTTGTGTAGAATATTAAGTTGAGAGTATCAGCATTCAAAGTATACTGATATATGGATCTGAGAGGTTAGTTAGTTGTTTGTTTGAGAGCGTTCACTTAGAAAATAGATGGCTTGAGATAATTACGAGACCGAGATCAGCTGGTATTATCAAGACAGCAGGAGGTGAAAGAGGTCCATTTAATTGGTGAGTAGAAGGGGTAGTAAGAGTTAGTTAGAAGTCAGACGTTGTTATTATTATGAATGAGGTTAGTTGAAACTCAGCAAATGTGGAGAGAGGTGATAGGATGTGACCGGTTGTCAATAGAGGTGTTATGAGTTAGTTTAGTTGAGTTCTAAGGATTTTTATTTATAGAGTTAGAGGCTAGTTATATTATCACAATCAGTATGTGTAATTTGTTTATTAATTTTCCTTTTAAAATCTAGTGAGGTAAACGAGGAGGCGCACCGATGAAATGAGATATGAGGGCTATAGTGGTCATTAGAGGTAGTCAGAGGTGAGCCACTCAGTTTGGAGGTAGGAAGAGTCAGACCGAGGCTAAAGGAGGTGTAATACAGTGTTAAGAGGTATAAAGAGGTTTGATACTAGCTGCCGCCCGCGGCCTACAGCACACGAGTTAAACTTTAGTAAAGACAAGATTAAAGAGATGCTTAGTGTCTTATTCAACGAATGGATCGTTTATTGACGAAAAGAATTTTCAGGTTCTCAGCCTGGAGTATCTAATATTGAGTATGTACGAACCGAGATGGATCAATGAATAAATTATTATTTGTTAAAAGAATGTTGTGCATAACTCTTAGTGGAGCCCGAGTTTAAGTTTAGAGAAAGCTATCAACCTTCTCGTAGGCATTGAGCCGCCAGCGGCTCGGCTATTGTAGAACCAAACTCGCGCTTAGTGGCAGTGAGCCGCCTCGGCGCGCGCATACTATTTGATACAGTATTTTTATTATGATAGAGTATATATTCCTTTGAGCAACCTGTGTTTAAGGTATAGACAATGAACACAAAGAATCGCTGTTGAGGTTCCGCGTCATAAGTTGTCAGTTGTACCTGATGGCGCGGATCATGGAAATCTGAGTCTTATTCGTAGGACGTTATGGTGTAAAGTCAAATGACAAGTTGTACGAAACAGAAATGTGTTTGCAATCTAAGCCTTATAGCTAGTAGGTTGGGGCATACAATTAAAATTTCAATTTGTGTCAATTAAAGATTGTTTATATTGACGTTTTTATGTTTATTTTGTTTGATCTTGTTTTTAGTTATTATAAATTACATCAGCATAGTGGAGCAGATAGGAGGGATTAATGTCATTGTATTGAGTAGATTTATATATGAGTTAGTAAATATGAACATGTGGGCCGGGTGTTGTTTGTGTAGTATAGTTGGAAGAAGAGAGTGACCAGGTGTACAGGAGTATAATCAACATAAGATGGTCGTGGAAATGATATTTATTTGATATTATGTCTTATTTATATAGAGGTCGGTTGGGAGGCTGAAGATGGCTAAATAGATAGAATAAGAGGCATGCGGAATCCATATGCTTGTAATTGAGTTAGAATGCAGGGAGAGGTTTTTGGAGATTTATGAGAGTGGAGGCTAGTTGAGTCCAACAGATGTGGAGAGAGGTGGCAAGACGTAATGAGAGGTCAGTTGAGAGACACAGAGGCATGTAGAGTCCATTAAACGGCGGTGGAGGCAACTGACTGTTGCTTGTGACCGAGTCAGGATGTAGGAAGAGGCCTTCAGAGGCTAGTGAAAATGGAGGTCAGTTGAAACCCCAACAGATGTGGAGAGAGGCGACAGAATGCAGCCGGCTGTCAGCAGAGGTGTTATGAACCAGTTAATTAATTAATTAAGAGAGCTTTGCTTTGAGAAATAAGATTTGTACTGAATTCACCTACTTTTGCTTTATATGAAAAGATAGAAGTAAGAGTCAGTTATATAGTGCCAATCAGTTGATAGTTGCATAATCCTTCCCCAATGCTACCATGGCTATTATGATAAATATAGGTGTAATCAGAACTGCAGGAGGTGGGGAGGTCAATTTAAGTGGTGAGCAGAAAAGGTAGTAAGAGTTAATTAGAAGTCGGACATAGTTATTATTTATGAATGAGGTTGGTTGAAACTTGGCAGATGTGGAGAGAGGTGATAGGATGTGACCGGTTGTCAATAGAGGTGTTATGAATTAGTTTAGTTGAGTTCTAAGGATTTTTATTTATATAGTTAGAAGCTAGTTATGTTATTACTATTAGTATGTGTAATTTGTTTATTGATTTCCTTTTAAATGCTAGTGAGGCAAACGAGGAGGCGCACCGATGAAATGAGATATGAGGGCTATAGTGGTCATTAGAGGTAATCAGAGGTGAGCCATTCAGTTTGGAGGTAGGAAGAGTCAGACCGAGGCTGAAGGAGGTGTAATACAGTGTTAAGAGGTATAAAGAGGTTTGGTACTAGCTGCTGCCCGTGGCTTACAGCACACGAGTTAAACTTTAGTAAAGACAAGATTAAAGAGATGCTTAGTGTCTTATTCAATGAGTGGATCGTTTATTGACGAAAAGAATTTTCAGGTTCTCAGCCTGGAGTATCTTATATTGAGTATGTGCGAACTGAGATGGATTAATGAATAAATTATTATTTGTTAAAAGAATGTTGTGCATAGCTCTTATTGGAACCTGATTTTAATTTTTAGAGAAAGTTATCAACCTTCTCGTAGGCATTGAGCCGCCGGCGGGCGGCTTGGCTATTGTAGAACCAAAAACGCGCTCAGTGGCAGTGAGCCGCCTCGGCGCGCGTATGCTATTTGAATCTGTATTTTATTGTGATAGAGTCTATATTCCTTTGAACAACTTGTGTTTAAAATTGGTCTAATATTTCCTATTCATTGCAATGCTAAGAATGCGATAGGTGTTCTAGGTATGGGTATTTATTTGAAGCGTGATTTATAGCCGTGAATAAAATTGATTAGTGAGCCGATGACCTTGAAATCATTATTCGCGAAAGTTTGCAATTAAAACTTGAGCAGATAGGAGGGGTTAATGTCATTGTATTGAGTAAATTTATATATGAGTTAATAGATATATACATATGGGCCGGGTGTTGTTTATATAGTGTAGTAGGAAGAGGAGAGTGACCAGGTGTAAATAAGTATAATTAACATAAAATAGTCATAGAAATGCTATTTATTTGATATTATATCTTATTTATATAGAGGTCGGTTGGGAGGCTGAAGATGGCTATAGATAGAAAAAGAGGCATGCGGAATCCATATGCTTGTAGTTGAGTCAGAATGTAGGGAGAGGCTTTTAGAGATTTATGAGAGTGGAGGTTAGTTGAGTCCAACAGATGTGGAGAGAGGTGACAGGATGTAATAAGTGGTCAGTAGAGAGTGACAGGATGTAATAAGTGGTCAGTAGAGAGATATAGGAGCATGTAGAGTCCATTTGACGGCGGTGGAGGTAATAGGCAGGTGCTTGTGACTGAGTCAGGATGTAGAAAAAAGGCCTTTAGAGGCTAATGAAGGTGGAGGTTAGTTGAAACCCCAACAGATGTGGAGAGAGGTGACAGGATGTAATAAGTGGTCAGTAGAGAGATATAGGAGCATGTAGAGTCCATTTGACGGTGGTGGAGGTAACTGGCAGGTGCTTGTGACTGAGTCAGGATGTAGAAAAAGGCCTTTAGAGGCTAATGAAGGTGGAGGTTTAGTTGAAACCCCAACAGATGTGGAGAGAGGTGACAGGATGTAATAAGTGGTCAGTAGAGAGATACAGGAGCATGTAGAGTCCATTTGACGGTGGTGGAGGTAACTGGCAGGTGCTTGTGACTGAGTCAGGATGTAGAAAAAGGCCTTTAGAGGCTAATGAAGGTGGAGGTTAGTTGAAACCCCAACAGATGTGGAGAGAGGTGACAGGATGTAATAAGTGGTCAGTAGAGAGATATAGGAGCATGTAGAGTCCATTTGACGGCGGTGGAGGTAACTGGCAGGTGCTTGTGACTGAGTCAGGATGTAGAAAAAGGCCTTTAGAGGCTAATGAAGGTGGAGGTTAGATGAAATCCAACAGATGTGGAGAGAGGTGACAGGATGTAATAAGTGGTCAGTAGAGAGATACAGGAGCATGTAGAGTCCATTTGACGGCGGTGGAGGTAACTGGCAGATGCTTGTGACTGAGTCAGGATGTAGAAAAAGGCCTTTAGAGGCTAATGAAGGTGGAGGTTAGTTGAAACCCCAACAGGTGTGGAGAGAGGTGACAGGATGTAATAAGTGGTCAGTAGAGAGATATAGGAGCATGTAGAGTCCATTTGACGGCGGTGGAGGTAACTGGCAAGTGCTTGTGACTGAGTCAGGATGTAGAAAAAGGCCTTTAGAGGCTAATGAAGGTGGAGGTTAGTTGAAACCCCAACAGATGTGGAGAGAGGTGACAGGATGTAATAAGTGGTCAGTAGAGAGATATAGGAGCATGTAGAGTCCATTTGACGGCAGTGGAGGTAACTGGCAGGTGCTTGTGACTGAGTCAGGATGTAGAAAAAGGCCTTTAGAGGCTAATGAAGGTGGAGGTTAGTTGAAACTCCAACAGATGTGGAGAGAGGTGACAGGATGTAATAAGTGGTCAGTAGAGAGATACAGGAGCATGTAGAGTCCATTTGACGGCGGTGGAGGTTACTGGCAGGTGCTTGTGACTGAGTCAGGATGTAGAAAAAGGCCTTTAGAGGCTAATGAAGGTGGAGGTTAGTTGAAACCCCAACAGGTGTGGAGAGAGGTGACAGGATGTAATAAGTGGTCAGTAGAGAGATATAGGAGCATGTAGAGTCCATTTGACGGCGGTGGAGGTAACTGGCAGGTGCTTGTGACTGAGTCAGGATGTAGAAAAAGGCCTTTAGAGGCTAATGAAGGTGGAGGTTAGTTGAAACCCCAACAGGTGTGGAGAGAGGTGACAGGATGTAATAAGTGGTCAGTAGAGAGATATAGGAGCATGTAGAGTCCATTTGACGGCGGTGGAGGTAACTGGCAGGTGCTTGTGACTGAGTCAGGATGTAGAAAAAGGCCTTTAGAGGCTAATGAAGGTGGAGGTTAGTTGAAACCCCAACAGATGTGGAGAGAGGTGACAGGATGTAATAAGTGGTCAGTAGAGAGATACAGGAGCATGTAGAGTCCATTTGATGGCAGTGGAGGTAACTGGCAGGTGCTTGTGACTGAGTCAGGATGTAGAAAAAGGCCTTTAGAGGCTAATGAAGGTGGAGGTTAGATTGAAACCCCAACAGGTGTGGAGAGAGGTGACAGGATGTAATAAGTGGTCAGTAGAGAGATATAGGAGCATGTAGAGTCCATTTGACGGCGGTGGAGGTAACTGGCAGGTGCTTGTGACTGAGTCAGGATGTAGAAAAAGGCCTTTAGAGGCTAATGAAGGTGGAGGTTAGTTGAAACCCCAACAGATGTGGAGAGAGGTGACAGGATGTAATAAGTGGTCAGTAGAGAGATATAGGAGCATGTAGAGTCCATTTGACGGCGGTGGAGGTAACTGGCAGGTGCTTGTGACTGAGTCAGGATGTAGAAAAAGGCCTTTAGAGGCTAATGAAGGTGGAGGTTAGTTGAAACCCCAACAGATGTGGAGAGAGGTGACAGGATGTAATAAGTGGTCAGTAGAGAGATACAGGAGCATGTAGAGTCCATTTGATGGCAGTGGAGGTAACTGGCAGGTGCTTGTGACTGAGTCAGGATGTAGAAAAAGGCCTTTAGAGGCTAATGTAGGTGGAGGTTAGTTGAAACCCCAACAGGTGTGGAGAGAGGTGACAGGATGTAATAAGTGGTCAGTAGAGAGATATAGGAGCATGTAGAGTTCATTTGACGGCGGTGGAGGTAACTGGCAGGTGCTTGTGACTGAGTCAGGATGTAGGAAAAGGCCTTTAGAGGCAAATGAAGGTGGAGGTTAGTTGAAACCCCAACAGATGTGGAGAGAGGTGACAGGATGTAATAAGTGGTCAGTAGAGAGATATAGGAGCATGTAGAGTCCATTTGACGGAGGTGGAGGTAACTGGCAGGTGCTTGTGACTGAGTCAGGATGTAGAAAAAGGCCTTTAGAGGCTAATGAAGGTGGAGGTTAGTTGAAACCCCAACAGATGTGGAGAGAGGTGACAGGATGTAATAAGTGGTCAGTAGAGAGATACAGGAGCATGTAGAGTCCATTTGACGGCGGTGGAGGTAACTGGCAGGTGCTTGTGACTGAGTCAGGATGTAGAAAAAGACCTTTAGAGGCTAATGAAGGTGGAGGTTAGTTGAAACCCCAACAGATGTGGAGAGAGGTGACAGGATGTAATAAGTGGTCAGTAGAGAGATACAGGAGCATGTAGAGTTCATTTGACGGTGGTGGAGGCAACTGACTGTTGCTTGTGACCGAGTCAGGATGTAGGAAGAGGCCTTTAGAGGCTAATGAAAATGGAGGTCAGTTGAAACCCCAGCAGATGTGGAGAGAGGCGACAGAATGCAGCCGGCTGTCAGCAGAGGTGTTATGAACCAGTTAATTAATTAATTAAGAGAGCTTTGCTTTGAGAAATGAGATTTGTACTGAATTCACCTACTTTTGCTTTATATGAAAAGATAGAAGTAAGAGCCAGTTATATAGCGCTAATTAGTTGATAGTTGCATAATCTTTCTCCAGTGTTACCATGGCTATTATGATGAATATAGCAATTTTGTGTAGAATAATAAGTTGAGAGTGTCAGCTTTTAAAGTATACTGATATGTGAATCTGAGAGGTTAGTTAGTTGTTTGTTTGAGAGCGTTCATTTAGAAAATAGATGGCTTGAGATAATTACAAGACCGAGATCAGCTAGTATTATTAAAACAGTAGGAGGTGAAAGAGGTCCATTCAATTGGTGAGCAGAAGAGGTAGTAAGAGTTAATTAGAAGTCAGATGTTGTTATTATTATGAATGAGGTTAGTTGAAACTCAGCAATTGTGGAGGGAGGTGATAGGATGTGACCGGTTGTTAATAGAGGTGTTATGAGTTAGTTTAGTTGAGTTCTAAGGATTTTTATTTATAGAGTTAGAGGCTAGTTATATTATCAATACTAGTATGTGTAATTTGCTTATTTATTTTCCTTTTAAAATCTAGTGAGGTAAACGAGGAGGCGCACCGATGAAATGAGATATGAGGGCTATAGTGGTCATTAGAGGTAATCAGAGGTGAGCCACTTAGTTTGGAGGTAGGAAGAGTCAGACCGAAGCTAAAGGAGGTGTAATACAGTGTTAAGAGGTATAAAGAGGTTTGATACAAGCTGCTGCCCGTGGCTTACAGCACACGAGTTAAACTTTAGTAAAGACAAGATTAAAGAGATGCTTAGTGTCTTATTCAACGAATGGATCGTTTATTGATGAAAAGAATTTTCAGGTTCTCAGTCTGGAGTATCTTATATTGAGTATGTGCGAACTGAGATGGATTAATGAATAAATTATTATTTGTTAAAAGAATGTTGTGCATAGCTCTTATTGGAACCTGATTTTAATTTTAGAGAAAGTTATCAACCTTCTAGTAGGCATTGAGCCGCCGGCGGGCGGCTTGGATATTGTAGAACCAAAAACGCGCTCAGTGGCAGTGAGCCGCCTCGGCGCGTGTATGCTACCCGATACCGTATTTCATTGTGACAGAGTCCATATTCCTTTGAACAACTTGTGTTTAAAATTGGTCTAATATTTCTCAGTCATTGCAACGCCAAGAATGCGATAGGTGTTCCAGGTATGGGCACTTATTTGAAGCGCGATTTGTAACCGTGAATAAAATTGATTCGTGAGCCTATGACCTTGAAATCATTATTCGTGAAAGTATGCAATTAAAACTTGAGCAGATAGGAGGGGTCAGTGTCATTGTATTGAGTAAATTTATATATGAGTTAATAGATACATGCATATGGGCCGGGTGCTGCCCGTATAGTGTAGTAGGAAGAGGAGAGTGACCAGGTGTAAAGAAGTATAATTAACATAAAATAATCATAGAGATGCTATTTATTTGATATTATATCTTATTTATATAGAGGTCGGTTGGAAGGCTGAAGATGGCTATAGATAGAAAAAGAGGCATGTGGAATCGATATGCTTGTAGTTGAGTCAGAATGTAGGGAGAGGCTTTTAGAGATTTATGAGAGTGGAGGTTAGTTGAGTCCAACAGATGTAGAGAGAGGTGACAGGATGTAATAAGTGGTCAGTAGAGAGATACAGGAGCGTGTAGAGTCCATTTAACGGTGGTGGAGGTAACTGGCAGGTGATTGTGACTGAGTCAGGATGTAGAAAAAGGCCTTTAGAGGCTAGTGGAGGTGGAGGTTGGTTGAAACCCCAACAGATGTGGAGAGAGGTGACAGGATGTAATAAGTGGTCAGTAGAGAGATATAGGAGCATGTAGAGTCCATTTGATGGCGGTGGAGGTAACTGGTAGGTGCTTGTGACTGAGTCAGGATGTAGAAAAAGGCCTTTAGAGGCTAATGAAGGTGGAGGTTAGTTGAAACCCCAACAGATGTGGAGAGAGGTGACAGGATGTAATAAGTGGTCAGTAGAGAGATACAGGAGCATGTAGAGTCCATTTGACGGCGGTGGAAGTAACTGGCAGGTGCTTGTGACTGAGTCAGGATGTAGAAGAAGGCCTTTAGAGGCTAATGAAGGTGGAGGTTAGTTGAAACCCCAACAGGTGTGGAGAGAGGTGACAGGATGCAGTTGGTTGGTAGAGGGATGGAGAGGCATGTGAAATCCATAATTTGGCGGTGGGGGTAACCGGCAGCGGTGGTGGTGGTTGAAAGTTGGGTCAGGATGTGGGGGGAGGCCCCACATCCTGACTCAACTTAACTAACTTGACAGGGAAAAATGATACAGAGGAGCTGGTTGAGAGGTTGAAGATAGTCAGTAGAGGAGTGATGAGGCATGGGGAAACCATGTGACAGCGGCAGGGGAAATCAGCAACGGCGGAAGCGCTCGGGAGTGAGTCAAGATGTAGGGAGAAGCCGTTAGAGTTTAATAAAAGTGGAGGTTTTTAGTTGAGATCCAAATATGTAAAGAGAGGTGACATGATGTAATCGGTAGTCAATAAAGATGTTGTGAGTTAATCTAGTTGAGTTCAAGGGAGTTTTGTTATGTTAGAGTTAAAATCCAAATATATGTGTTATGAATTAAATTTTAATTGGGTATCAGAGGAGAGGCTGGTTGAGAGGTTAAAGAGGTTTGAAAGAGAGATAAAAAGATGTGCAGGTTTCATGCAACGGCTGCAGAGGTGGCCGGAAGTGTCAGAAGTGCTTTGAGAATGAGTTAGGATGTGAGAGGAGGCTAAGGAAGGTGGAGGTTGGTTAAAGTTCAGATGATGTGGAGAGAGGTGACAGGAAGTAAATGGTAGTTTTATCACAGTTGTCCACAAAGTGGATTTTATTCAACGGCTTTCAGGCTCATAATCCAGCCTATTTATGCATGAATGCATTTTGCAGTGCCAGCCTAGTGCTATAAATTTATCCCTTGAATATATTTTCGTATTATTAAAATGTATATATATATGCTTATATATAATATCGGCAAGTGTCTATGTTTTGTGTGAAAGGAGGAGAGCAAGTAATTTGCAGAAGGAGTATGGTATTCATAGGATAATTATAGAAATGATAGTGAGTGAATAGCTGGTTGAGAGGTTGAGACCATATGATAGAGGAATGAGGAGGTGTGTGGATCCCGTGAGACGGCATCAGAGGCATTAAGCAGCATCAATGGTGCTTGGAGATGTGTCAGGTAGTAGGAAGAAGCCTATTAGAAGGGTAATGAAGTTAGTTGAAAAACCAAATAGATGTGGAGAGAGTTGACAGGATGTAATCGGTAATTAATGGAGGTGTTATGAATAAATTTAAGCTGAGTTTGAGGAAAGAGCTGGTTAAAAGGTTAGAGATGGATAATAGCAAGATAAGGGGGCGCGCGATTCTTATGTAACGGCGACAGAGGTGACGGGCCATGACAATGGTGTTTTCGTTATTCAAGTGTTAGTTGCAATGTGGGAAGAGGTCATTAAAAAGTGAAAGAAGGTATATGAGGTTATAATAACAAGTAGAAAAATTTATCGGTATAGCGCGAATGTCCGATCAGGGGGTTGAGTTATTTGAGTTTGTAGTATTAGATGGGAGTCATTAATAGATAGATAGATAGATACCCACTCCATTTGTACAAAACACAAACATTGAAAATTACGAAGTTGTACAAACAGGCGACCTCATCGCTCATAAGAACACATAATATAATAATAAATACTTACGAAAAATAGATATTATGAACGAATTACTTAAACATAGATATAATAATATTTAGCAATACTATTCGTAATGAGAATATACTAACAATTATTTACATAATAAGAAATAAGTAAATATAAATAAAAGAAAAAATAAAAATATAATAATATTATACAAGCATTTCTAAGAGAAGAAACAAGAATATAAATATGAGAAGAAATAAGAGGTAAGAGTTATGTACCAATGAAGTGAGAGTAATGTTCAGTTATCATACTCTTGAAAATGGGTATCAATATAAAGTTAAATTAGTATAGTTAGGCTGAGAGGTTTGTTAGTTTATTTAAAAAGCGTTTAAAAAATAAAAGGATGGTTTGAAATAATAACGGGACCAGGACTTGTATGGGTGAGACCGTATAGTACAGCTAGTATTGTTTTATTTGTGTATTTTGATAGCAGGAGGTGGCAGGAGGAGGAACCCATCCAAGTGGTGTGCAGAGGAGGCAAGATTAATAAGAGGTCAAGTATTGTGGTATTTGTGATTGAGGTTAATTGAAAACAAAAGATGTGAAGAGAGGTGGCAGGATGTAATCGGTTGTCAACAAAGGTGTTATGAATTAATTTAGTTAAGTTGAAAGGAGTTTAGTTTTTAGAAGCTGGCCGTATGATCATTATAGATTGGCGCTATTTTGCTCAATCGTTTCATATTTGAGCAAAAAATAAAAGTAAGGGCCCATTGTATAGGGTCAGTTAGTAGATAGTGTGATAGAATGAGCATTGGTTGATATATTTTAGTATATTTGGTTAAAGTTATATTTTAGAAGAAGTTATTAATAGCTTTTGTAATTGAGCAAATTTATATGTAAGTTAATGAGTATAAATATATACAAGTTAATATAGTTTGTATTTGTTTAATAGGGAGATAGTAAACAGGACGAGTAAGAGCATAATTGCATAGAGTAATTATTATAGAAATAATAGATAGGAGCTGGTTTGGAGATTGAAGACGGTAGATGAGGAGATAAAGAGGCATGCGACGACCATGTGTCAGCGATGAAGGCAGCCAGAGGCGGTAGCGTTGCCTGCAGATGAGTCAAGATGTAGGGAGAGGTCATTAAGAGACTAGTGAGAGTGGAGGTTGGTTGAAATTCAGTAGATGTGGAGAGAGGTGATAGGATGTAGTCGGTGGTTAGAGATGTTTAATGAATATATTTAGCCGGAGTTTTTGTTACTAGAGTTAGTAATAGTCATTTTTCGTAATTTGTTTGTATTACTTTGTTAATTAGGGGTTTTTAATAATAATACATACAAGGAGCCACTTATGTAGCGTAGCTAGTTGACAGCGTGACAGAGCGCGCGTGTGTTTAGGTTATTAGACAAGCTGGCTGTACACAGAGAAGGATAATCATAGAAATGATATGTAGAGGCCAGTTAGGAAACTGAGGACAACAAATAGAGAAGTAGAGACTCAGCCGGTGACCAATCAAAAAGGGGTCATGGATTAATTTAGCCGAGTTTGAAGGAGAAGCTGGTTTAGAGGTTGGATAAGGTTGATAGAGAGTTCATGTGACGGCGGCAGAGGTAACCGGCATCGGCGGAAGTGTTCGGAAGTGAGTCAAGATGTAAGGAGAGGTTTTTAGAATTTAATGAAAGTGGAGGTTTTTAGTTGAGATCCAGAGATGTGGAGAGAGGTGACAAGATGATTTAATTATAGAAATGATTAATAGAATCAGTTTGAAATACCGAATATAGCTAATAGAGAGATATGGAGGTTTGCGAGGTTCATGCGATGGCAGCAGAGGTAAACGACGGCAGCGGCGGCGTCCTCGAGCGTGAGTCAGGATATAGGAGAAAACTTTAGAGACTAATGAGAGCGAATTTGAGTGACTATGGTGATTAGAAATGGTTATTGTTATTGACGGGAGCCACCAATAGAAGGCAAAAGAAGCAAGATTTTGATAATATCATTAAAGGGGCACTCGAAAGCCCAAGACTGAATTCGGTTAGGCTTTGTCAACAAAGCACAATTGGGTAGAAATCCCTATGTTTCACGTAATCGATTTCTAACATCATTATGACTAAGATGATTGCACTACGGTGCCGTGCGCAACAACAGATTGAAAATAAGGCTATTTAATCCAAGCCAACACCACCAAGCCGAGGGGTATGCCTGTCTTATTCGAGAGTGTTCACTCTAAGAATCACTAGTTCGACGTTACTATGGGATAAGGATCTGCATATGTGGAACCGCAGAGCGCAACCAGTATTATTGATAAGACAGATGGATAGATAGATTGATAAATTCCCCATTGTAAACATTAATTTAAAATAGTGCATGGAAAGGTCTGCATCACGCGGAGGGCAGTAGAGGTGAGAAGAGCCGACTCAGAATGTCAGGCGCTTCCACTATCAATGACAGAAGTCAGATGAGATTCAAAAGATGCAACAGTATGTAATAACTTGGCCAAGTCGCTTTAAGCGATAAGACCGTCCATTTTGTGCAACTTATACATTCTTGCAATTGCTTAAATTTGAGTTGTTAGTGTATTGAGTTTATTTAATTTATTTAATTTGTTTTATTTTATTGAATTTATTTAATTTGTCCCAATTTGTTTCAAATTATTTTAATTTAAATGATTTGATATGTATTTGTTTTAGTTTTAATGAAATTATAAGAATTTATTTTAATTTATATGATTTTATTTTAATTTTTAAATTTCCTTAAGATTTGTATGAATTTATTTTATTAGTGTGAAATATTTTAATTTTAGTTTCTAATGCCGATTAGGTTTTGTCAACAAAACACAGTTGAATAGAGATCCCTCCGCGTTATATTATCTATCTCTAATATCACTATGACTATGATGATTGCATTTCGACGCTGTGTACAGCAAAAGATTAGGAATAAAACTATCTAATCATACTAATAGTATAAAGCTGAGGGGTTTGTTTATTTATTTGAGGGAGTTTACTTTAGGAGCTCATGGCTCGAAAATTACTACAGGACAGGGATCTGTATAGGCGAAATCATAGAGCATAGCTAGTATAATTATTAAAACAGCAGGAGGTGGGAGGGCCCGCTCCGCCCACGCGGAGGGCAGTAGAGGCAGAAAGAGCCAATTTAGGAGGCGAGACATTGCCACTATTCGTGACGGAGGCTAGATGAAGTCCAACAGATGCGTCAGGATGTAAACAACTGGTCAAATCACTATAAGCGATATGGTTGCCCATCCCATGCAACTTATATTTCCTAGCTATTGCTCTGCTTTGTGTATATAGTGTTCCGTTTCTTACTGTGTTGTATAAATAAATTTCCATCTTGAAATATAATACACGTTATATTTTATGATTGCACCCTATATGCCATTGCATTAACTCAATTACTGCTTTATACCTTCAAGGCCCAGGTAACACCGATCACCGAGCAGGCCATTATTGTCTATAGGGTTGTGTTACAAGCACTTTCCATGGGCATTTATATTGAAGTGCGATCCGAAACCGTTAATTGAAATTGACTTGCGAAATTGATAACCCTGATGCTCATCCAATGGTTGCCTGGAAGAGATCGCTTTTAGCGATAAGGCCGCCCATTGTACCGTGTTGCAAGGCATTATATATGAATTCTCTTTTAGCGTGTAGGTAGTTACTTAAGTTAGAATTAATTTTAATTTATAAGTAAGTAATCGATTTCCAATATCACTGTGACTATGATGCTTGCAATGCGATGCCGTGCGCAACAACAGGTTGAGAATAAGGCCATCTAATCCAAGCCAATACCACCAAACCGAGGGGTATGCCTGTCTTATTCGAGAGTGTTCATTCTAAGAATCAATGGTTCGGCGTTACTATGGGACAAGGATCTGCATATGTGGAATCGCAGAGCGCAACCAGTATCATTGTTAAAACAGATGGATATGTAGATTGATAAATTCCCATTGTAAACATCAATTTCAAATAGTAACAAATACAGCAGTGTATGGAAGGGTCTACATCTCGCGGAGGGCAGTAGAGGTAAGAAGAGCCGACTCAGAAGGCCAGGCGCTGCCACTATCAATGACAGAGGCCAGATGAGATTCAAAAGATGCAACAGTATGTATTGTAATAACCCGGCCAAGTCGCTTTAAGCGGCAAGACAGTTCATTTTGTGCGACTTATACATTCTTGCTATTGCTTAAATTTGAGTTTTTTTTTTTTTTTTTAAAAGGAGAATTCAGTTGTTAATGTATTGAGTTTATTTAATTTATTTAATTTGTTCCATTTTATTGAATTTATTTAATTAGTCCCAATTTATTTCAAATTATTTTAATTTAAATGATTTGATATGTATTTGTTTTAGTTTTAATGGGATTATAAGAATTTATTTTGTTTGAATTTATTTGAATTTATATGATTTTATTTTAATATTTTTTTTTTTTTTTTATTTTCATTAAAATTTGTATGAATTTATTTTTATTAATGTAAATTATTTTAATTTTAGTTTTTAATAGTATTATTACTAGAAGTAGAATAAAACCGGTCATGATAATATTGTTTATAAAGATCGAAATGAAGGATGTACATCGCCTCGCGTCGCTTCCACTCTTAAGGGATGTGAAAATGTGTGTAAGCATGATAGCTTTGATCGTTGGTTCGTAAACTATAATTGTCTTTAGCCACGTGCTTCGTCGAACCATAGTGCTTGATCAGAATTTTCATAAGCATTGCCTCTGCTGCATCCAATTTACAAAGGATGCAGAGAGGTACGTAGGCAAGACAGCGTCGATCATTGGTTCATGAGGTATGATTGTCATCAGCCCCGTGTTTGCGTCGGACCACCGAGCCGAGCCAAAAATTTCATATCCCATCAACCGCCTCTGCTGCATCCACTCTTCAAGGGATGCGGAGAGGTGCGAGGGCAAGACAGCGTCGATCGTCGGTTCGTGAAGTATAATTGTCATAAGCCCCGTGTTTCGTCGGACAGCCAAGCCCAGCCGTAGATCTTCATATCCCATCAACCGCCTCTGCTGCATCCACTCTTCAAGGGATGCGGAGAGATGCGAAGGCAAGACAGCGTCGATCGTCGGTTCGCGATTTCATATCCCATCAACCGCCTCTGCTGCATCCACTCTTCAAGGGATGCGGAGAGGTGCGAAGGCAAGACAGCGTCGATCGTCGGTTCGTAATTTCATATCCCATCAACCGCCTCTGCTGCATCCACTCTTCAAGGGATGCGGAGAGGTGCGAAGGCAAGACAGCGTCGATCGTCGGTTCGTGAAGTATAATTGTCATAAGCCTCGTGTTTCGTCGGACAGCCAAGCCCAGCCGTAGATCTTCATATCCCATCAACCGCCTCTGCTGCATCCACTCTTCAAGGGATGCGGAGAGATGCGAAGGCAAGACAGCGTCGATCGTCGGTTCGTGATTTCATATCCCATCAACCGCCTCTGCTGCATCCACTCTTCAAGGGATGCGGAGAGGTGCGAAGGCAAGACAGCGTCGATCGTCAGTTCGTAATTTCATATCCCATCAACCGCCTCTGCTGCATCTACTCTTCAAGGGATGCGGAGAGGTGCGAAGGCAAGACAGCGTCGATCGTAGGTTCGTGAAGTATAATTGTTATAAGCCCCGTGTTTCGTCGGACAGCCAAGCCCAGCCGTAGATCTTCATATCCCATCAACCGCCTCTGCTGCATCCACTCTTCAAGGGATGCGGAGAGATGCGAAGGCAAGACAGCGTCGATCGTCGGTTCGTGATTTCATATCCCATCAACCGCCTCTGCTGCATCCACTCTTCAAAGGATGCGGAGAGGTGCGAAGGCAAGACAGCATCGATCGTCGGTTCGTGAAGTGTAATTGTCATTAGCCCCATGTTTCGTCGAAACCGCCGAGCCCATATTATGCACCCATACTATGTTCCACCAGCCTCGCCCCGCAACCCCACCCATGCAAGCTCAGATCCCGTGGGAATATCAAGACAAAGAGAGCCCATGCGTCAATCTAGCCATCCACATAGCAGAATTTTATTTCAGTCGTTATAATAGTTCTAGCGTGAAGGAACAAAAACACAATATATACACGCACTTACACAACACATACACAACGCACACTTATATATTTTACGAAAACTACATATACTACGATCGAAGAGTAGCTATCACAAGCACTATGTTCCGTCGAAACACCGAGCCCGACCAAGCATTTTATATTATGATGTACCTATATATTCTATGAAAATTATAAATAAAAATATGAAGAATCTGAGATTTTGAAGACGTAGACGCAAGGCTGTTCCATTTACGACTCACCAACCGCCTATTTCCAGGGGGGTCCCTCCTTGTCGCTACCTACGTAGAGAGGACAAGGAGGCGGAGGAGGATCGCTCGGGTCTCCGGGGGAGAACTCACAAAATTAATTGCTCCTCACCCCAGCCTCAGCGATCCCCGATACTCTGATGGATGAATGAGTGAAGAGACGCTGTTCAGGCCGCAGAAATCCAGGTCAGGGGGCCATGCCCATTCAGTAGGGAGCACCGATCTCTCCGACAAGACCAAAATTGGTCTGTTTTCCATCAGAAAACCAAGTTCTGATCATCATTTATTCCGAAAACAACAACAACATGGTGGTGGTCCATGAGAAGAATCATATTCCAATTTGTTAATCCAAGTCATAGGGCCCCGCCGACAATACCAAAAAGGCATTCCGTTTTCCGTCAGACATCCAAGTTCTGAACCGTCACCTGTTTCAAAGACAATATGGTGGTAATCCAGGGAAAGCATATTCCAATAATTCCGGTTCGTAGGGCTCCGCCACAAACATCAAAAACACATAAAGCACCAAAAACACTAATAAAATTCACTTATAAAAAAGAAGCCAGACATCACTCGACCTCTTTTAAAATCCTCGAAAAATACACGGGAGCGCATAGTGGAGTCGACCGCTCTCCACTACGGCCCGAGACCGACTGGTTAGGTTAGGTTAGGTTAGGTTAGGTTAGGTTAGGTTAGGTTAGGTTAGGTTAGGTTAGGTTAGGTTAGGTTAGGTTAGGTTAGGTTAGGTTAGGTTAGGTTAGGTTAGGTTAGGTTAGGTTAGGTTAGGTTAGGTTAGGTTAGGTTAGGTTAGGTTAGGTTAGGTTAGGTTAGGTTAGGTTAGGTTAGGTTAGGTTAGGTTAGGTTAGGTTAGGTTAGGTTAGGTTAGTGTATGCAGTGTGTGTAGGTCAATGGGTTAGGTCAAGTCAAGAATTTTACAGGTTAGGTTAGGTTAGGTTAGGTTAGGTTAGGTTAGGTTAGGTTAGGTTAGGTTAGGTTAGGTTAGGTTAGGTTAGGTTAGGTTAGGTTAGGTTAGGTTAGGTTTTTTTTTTTTTTTTTTATTGTGGAAGAGAATAGAGGTTGACGCTTAGGTGCTATCGGGATACTCCATCCACGCCCCCATTTTCGAAGAGAGTAGAATAGAAAAGATAGAAAGAAGAGTAGAAAAGAGTGTTGGTTTGGGAAGATATAGAGGAATGGGAAGGTCAAATATGGACGGAATTGTGAGGGGGTATGTCAGAATGTTAACCCGCACCTACACGCAACCCATATATACTTGTATTTAGTTTATACAATAGATAAATTTATTTAATAGTGGCAAGAGTGCAATCAGATGGACGAGCGAGGCGATCACTTCTATACCAGTCGCCCATGGACGACAGCTGATAGAGAGTGAGTAGTTTGTAGATGTACCTCCCTCGTTCATCGCACCATATTATGATCAGATTGATCAATTGTTTGAGACTTTGAATATTATAATGTTAGATAATAATAGATGAATAGATTTAATGATGGACAGACCGAGCACATCGAGTGAGGCAAACTCCGCTTAGCCTAAAGCCTGGCTATTTTTTGGGAAGGGATGAAATAAACAGGCGAATGCTATAGCGGTAATCAATCAAGTCATGACTATGCCAGTCGCCTGTTGAGCTGTGAGCGTCTAACGAAACATAGTAGTATCCTTACCAGATTTGGCAATTCGGATACAGATTCGCACAGCCTGAAGCCTCATGCGGCGACAGATGATAGAGGGTTAGTTTGATAGTAGGCCATACTCAATATGTCGATGAGTCCACTTTATGTCAAGTTGACAATTTCTGTAGGGAGAGAATATAAGTAAATGATTGTATTTAATAAGTGTAAGTAAAAAGATGCGTTGGGTTGGTTGGGGTGAAAGAAAAACAATAGTTACCACTATTATTATCACACTCCAACCAACCCAACGTAATGAGAGATTGAGCTACCTGATTTCAGAGGGTAAGATCAATAATAGTACCAATAATAATCAGTATAAAATTGAGCAAATGTGAGTAAAGTGTGTGAATGATAAAAATAATAGATAAATAGATTTAATGATGAGCAGACAAAAGAGTTGAGTAAGACAGACTCCGCTTAGCCTAAAGCCGAGCTGCCCACAACAACAATAAAGTGGTGGTGGAGCAGCCAGTCGAATGCTATAGCAGTAATCACATACTTAATAATGCCCTTCGCCATTGGAGACGAACTTAAGATTAAGTTGACAGCAAGTCTCTCTCAACCTTCAGTGAGCTCACTTAAGGTCAAATTGACCAGTACTGTAAATGCGTTAGCTGACAAGTAAGCGAGATTGACTCCATGTAATAGGATTGAACCATAGGGTTGGATTATTTAATAGATTTGTGGTGTGATCGAAAAGAGAGAGATATCATCACAGGTATAGGTATATATTGAAATAGAAGAGATGGGTGGACTCATATACACATCAGCTGGCGCTAAGTGGGTCAGGTATTTAGTTTATATAATAGATAAATTTATTTAATAGTGGCAAGAGTGCAATCAGATGGACGAGCGAGGTGATCACTTCTATACCAGTCGCTCATGGACGACAACTGATAGAGGGTGAGTAGTTTGTAGATGTGCCTCCCTCGTTCATCATACCATATTATGATTGGATTGATCTATTGTTTGAGACTTTGAATATTATAATGTTAGATAATAATAGATGAATAGATTTAATGATGGACAGACCGAGCACATCGAGTGAGGCAAACTCCGCTTAGCCTAAAGCCTGGCTACTTTTGGGAAGGGGTGAAATAAACAGGCGAATGCTATAGCGGTAATCAATCAAGTCATGACTATGCCAGTCGCCTGTTGAGCTGTGAGCGTCTAACGAAACATAGTAGTATCCTTGCCAGATTTGGCGATTCAGATACAGATTCGCACAGCCTGAAGCCTCAGGCGGCGACAGATGATAGAGGGTTAGTTTGATAGTAGGCCATACTCAATATGTCGATGAGTCCACTTGATGTCAAGTTGACAATTTCTGTAGGGAGAGAATATAAGTGAATGATTGTATTTAATGAGTGTGAGTAAAAAGATGCGTTGGGTTGGTTGGGGTGAAAGAAAAACAATAGTCACCATTATCATTATCACACACCAACCAACCCAACGTAATGAGAGATTGAGCTACCTGATTTCAGAGGGTAAGATCAATAATAGTACCAATAATAATCAGTATAAAATTGAGCAAATGTGAGTAAAGTGTGTGAATGATGAAAATAATAGATAAATAGATTTAATGATGAGCAGACAAAAGAGTTGAGTAAGGCAGACTCCGCCTAGCCTAAAGCCGAGCTGCCCACAACAACAATAAAGTGGTGGTGGAGCAGCCAGTCAACTGCTTATAGCAGTAATCATATACTTAATAATGCCCTTCGTCATTGGAGACGAACTTAAGATTAAGTTGACAGCAAGTCTCTCTCAGCCTTCAGTGAGCTCACTTAAGGTCAAATTGACCAGTTATTAGATAATAATAGATGAATAGATTTAATGATGGACAGACCGAGCACATCGAGTGAGGCAAACTCCGCTTTGCCTAAAGCCTGGCTATTTTTGGGAAGGGGTGAAATAAACAGGCGAATGCTATAGCGGTAATCAATCAAGTCATGACTATGCCAGTCGCCTGTTGAGCTGTGAGCGTCTAACGAAACATAGTAGTATCCTTGCCAGATTTGGCGATTCAGATACAGATTCGCACAGCCTGAAGCCTCGGGCGGCGACAGATGATAGAGGGTTAGTTTGATAGTAGGCCACACTCAATATGTCGATGAGTCCACTTGATGTCAAGTTGACAATTTCTGTAGGGAGAGAATATAAGTGAATGATTGTATTTAATAAGTGTGAGTAAAAAGATGCGTTGGGTTGGTTGGGGTGAAAGAAAAACAATAGTCACCATTATCATTATCACACTCCAACCAACCCAACGTAATGAGAGATTGAGCTGCCTGATTTCAGAGGGTAAGATTAATAATAGTACTAATAATAATCAGTATAAAACTGAGCAAATGTGAGTAAAGTGTGTGGATGATAAAAAATAGTGGATAAATAGATTTAATGATGGACAGACCGAGCACATCGAGTGAGGCAAACTCCGCTTAGCCTAAAGCCTGGCCATTTTTTGGGAAGGGGTGAAATAAACAGGCGAATGCTATAGCGGTAATCAATCATTTTCTTGACCATGCCAGTCGCCTGTTGAGCTTTGAGCGTCTAACGAAACATAGTAGTATCCTTGCCAGATTGGCAATTCAGATACAGATTCGCACAGCCTGTAGCCTCGGGCGGCGACAGATGATAGAGGGTTAGTTTGATAGTAGGCCATACTCAATATGTCGATGAGTCCACTTGATGTCAAGTTGATAATAGATAAGTAGATTTAATGATGAGCAGACAAATGAGTTGAGCGAGACAGACTCCGCTTAGCCTAAAGCCGAGCTGTCCATGACAATAAAGTCGCAGAAGAGTAACCAGGCGAATGCTATAGCAGTGATCAAGTACTCAATCATGTCCTTTGCCATTGGATCAGATGCAGTGCGAAAGAGATGAAAATGAGGTGTATGCCCATTAAACATGTTCTTCGAGTTGCTCCGGGCCGCAGACGATAGATGCTAAAGAGTAAGTTGACAGTGAGTCTCTCTCAACCACCAGTGAGCTCACTTAAGGTCAGATTGACCAGTACTGTAAATGCGTTAGCTGACAAGCAAGTGAGAATGACTCCATGTAATAGAATTGAACCATAGGGGTGGGTAATTTAATAATTTTGTGATCAAATGAGTATGCAGTATTTAGGTGTGATCGATAGGAGAGAGATATCATTACAGGTATAGGTATATAATAAAATAGAGGAGATGGGTGGACTCATATGCACATCAGCTGGCGCACATCAGGTATAAGAAATGACAGTTGTTGTGTATTTTTATTTTTGTTATTTTAATTTAATAGACGATGATGACGAAGAATTATTGGTGAGTAAATAAAAGGTGGTGGCTAACGAGTGGGTCATGTGAATTTTCCTTTTTTAGTTTTGGTTTGGGAAGATAAACATAATGGGAAGGTTGCATATGGAGGAATTGTGAGCCAAATAAATAGTGAGACATATATACATGTATTTAGTAAGTAGTATTTGGCCGTCTGTTCAATACTTTCGTCATCGCATACGGTGACACCGATACAACAATACTACTTGTGAGTACCTCGTGCGGGCATCGCCGAGCGCCATAATACATTATGTATTTAATAGGACGTGGTTTCACTTTTCCAATATCTGCATTTTTGCATACTGTTTTGCTGATACGATGGCACCCAGGAGTATATCGTGTGGGCAATACCGAATGCCAAAATGCATGTATTTGATAAGTGGTTGGTGGTGGTGGTGGTGTTGGTGGTGGATGTACCATTTGTTAGATATCTGCGTCACGACATTCAGTGATACTGATATGAATATACTCTGGAGTATATCGTGTGGATATCACCGCATGCCATGACACATGTATTCAACAAGTGGTTGGTGGATGGATGGATGGGCCATTTATTCAATATCTGGGTCATTGCACTCAGCGATACTGATATGAATATACTCTGGAGTATATCATGTGGATATCACCGCATGCCATGACACATGTATTCAACAAGTGGTTGGTGGATGGATGGATGGGCCATTTATTCAATATCTGGGTCATTGCACTCAGCGATACTGATATGAATATACTCTGGAGTATATCATGTGGGTATCACCACAATGTCATAACACATGTATTCAACAAGTGGTTGGTGGATGGGTTATTTATTCAATAACTGCGTCATTGCATTCAGCGATACTGATATGAATATACTCTGGAGTATATCATGTGGGTATCGCCGCATGCCATGACACATGTATTCAACAAGTGGTTGGTGGATGGGCCATTTATTCAATATCTGCGTCATTGCACTCAGCGATACTGATATGAATATACTCTGGAGTATATCATGTGGATATCACCGCATGCCATGACACATGTATTCAACAAATGGTTGATGGGTGGATGGATGGGCCATTTATTCAATATCTGCGTCACTGCATTCAGCGATACTGATATGAATATACTCTGGAGTACATCATGTGGGTATCACCGCATGCCATGACACATGTATTCAACAAGTGGTTGGTGGATGGGAAGTATTATTTAATATCCGCGTCATTGCACTCAGCGATGCCGACTCGATGATGCTCCGGAGCATATCACGCGGGTACAGTCGCATGCCATGACACACGTATCCAACAAACGGTTGGTGGAGGGGCCATTTATTTAGTACTCGCGTCATTTTATTCAAGGGTAGGCATATACATATCAGATGACATGAAATGGGTCAGGTATATGAGGATAGTGGTTGTATATATATATATATATATATATATTTGTTAAAGGATGATGGGGTGATAAAAGACTCATTCCCCTCTCATTTGCCAAAATTCGGGTTTATTTTTTTTTTTTTTTTTTAATGTTATAAATTAGGAGAAGAATAACTTTCTAAGCCATAAAACAGATTGATGAAAGTACTGGTCGTCGAATACAGGTTAGCCTCTGAGGGGGTAGTGTGATGCGTTCATGTAGAGGCTGAGAACAGAGTTGTTTTCCTTAAATAAATAAATAATTTTATTAATATTAGTGAGTGAGTGAGTGAGTAAGTGAATGAGTATACAATGATTATTTAAGTAGATGTATACAGCCTTATGTGGCTTGTGGTTTGCACTCACGTAATATATAACTGTTTCTGCACTAATCAAATAGCTTCCGTTTTTTTTTTTTTTTTTTTTTTTTTTTTTATTTAGTTATACTATTGGTACCTATAAATAAGGCAGAAAGAGTTGACTAGACTACTAGCAAATGATTAGGGTAGAGAGAGTTGTCGAGAATACAAGTAGCTGCTTGCTTGAGGTTAAGGTTGTGTAGTTATAAATACAAAGTTGTACATAGGATTATTATTATTATGATGAGTACTAGTAACCGTAGTTTCTGCCAGCACAGAGAAGTGGTGGTATTTCCGCCTTCTGGCACCCATGACACAAGTTCAGTTGCTCCATATTTGTCCGAAAGACAGGGGTCCATTGATTTAAGGCATATGCTTCTTTTTTTTTTTTTTTTTTGGCAGTTCTCCGCGCATTTACAATTATTAGTTGTGACATATATTTAACTATATATTTATTCTCATTAGATGTTATGATCTCTTTGTTCTATATATTTATTTCTAATATCATTATGATTTTGGTGGTTGTTGTATTGTAGTGCTGTGCGCAACAATGGATTGGGAACAAAAGTAATATCTAATCCATACTAATATTATGAAACCAAGGGGTTTGTTTGTCTGTTTGAGAGCGTTTGCTTTGAGATCTATTGGTTTCAAATTATTATTGTTACAAGACCGGGACCCTTTTGGGTGAGTGAGACCGCAGAGCGCAGCTAGTATATAGGGTCTACAGAAGGTGAATGGACCAGCTCAAGGGATGAAGAAAAGTAGAGGTTGAGAGAGTTAATAGGAAAGTATGACGTTGATTTTATTCATGACTGAGGTTGATTGAAGCCCGAGAGATGTGGAGAGAGGCGAGAGGATGTAGTCGGTTGTATGAAAAAGAGGTGTTATGAGTTATGATTTAGTTGAGCTAAGAGGAGTTTTGTTTTGCAGAGAGATAATATCCAGCTATCTCAAAATCAGCGGCCGCGTACTGATGTTTGTTCATTAATTTATTTATTCATTTCAATAAAATAGTTTTATTAGAGGCTACTGTCATGTGTTTATATATTTATTTTGTGTGTTATGTTCATTAGATCCCCGCGCCTATATTTAATTGAAGCTTAGGTTAAGTAAAGTAATTGCTATGAAGTTTCGATCAGGAGTTATTGGGATTATATTGTTAGTTTATTTATCTCTTTTTCTTTTCTTTTGAGACTTGCCTGCGGACTTCTGCCATGCACGCATTGATATTAGATTTATAAGAGAAGTTACTATAGGTTTTACTTCACACCATAAATTAATAATATCTAATTTATACCAATATTATAAAGCAGCGTGGGGTTGTTTGTTTGTTTATTTGAGTGCGTTTATTTAAGAACTAATGACTTGAAATAACTTCAGGCTCGTGGCTTTTGAGGGCAGAAAAGCAAAGCGCAGTTTGTATTATTTCATGGGAATTGTTGGAGCCAATTCCGAGATTCCGATTATATATATATATATGTATATACAAGAATTGTTCGTTTGAAGATATAAGATATATGATTAACTGGAGAGCTTATTGTTTTGTTTTATACTATCTATCTCGAATACCGCTATGACTATGGTGATGGTGTTGTAATGTAATGTGCAAATAATAGGTGAAGAATAACAATATCTAATTTTTACTAATATTGTAAAGCAGCTGAGGGGTTTGTTTGTCTGTTTGAGGGCATTCATTTGAGAATTAATGGTTTAAGATAACTACAGCCCGCACGAGTGAGACCGCAGAACACAGCTAGTATTATGTAAACGGCAGTAGGTGGAGGTATCCTCCCAAGTGGCGGGCAACACAATGAGAAAATCAGGTATTGCTATTATTCATGATTGGAGGTTATTTGAAACTTAGGAGATGTGGAGAGAGGTGACAGAATGTCATCGGTTGTCAATGTAGTTGTTATGAATTAATTTTGAGTTTGAAGGAGAGGCTGGTTGAGAGGTTGGAGATGGTTGATAGAGAGATAAGGAGGTGCGTGGACCTCATGCGAAGGTTGCGGAGGTAATCGGCAGTACCAGTAGTGTTTGAGGATGAGTCAGGATGTAGGAGGAGGCCTTTAGAGGCTAGTGAAAGTGACGGTTAGTTGAAACTCAGCAGATGTGGAGAGAGGTGACAGGATGTAACCGAATGTCGATAGAGGTGTTATGAATTAGTTTAGTTGAGTTTTGAAGGAGTGATATTTATAGAGTTAGAAGCTGATCATATTATTGCATTCAATCAGTACCAAATTTGTAGGAAGAGGCCTTTAGAGGCTAATGAAAGTGGAGGTTAGTTGAAACTCAGCAGGTGTGGAGAGAGGTGACAGAATGTAGCCAGTTGTAAGTGGAGGTGTTATGAATTAGTTTAATGAATTAATTAAAAGAGTTTTGTTTTGAGAGATAATATTTGTACTGAATTTACCCACCTTTTATTTAGCGCTAATTAGTTGATAGTTGCATAATCTTTCTCCAGTGTTACCATGGCTATTATGATGAATATAGCAATTTTGTGTAGAATATTAAGTTGAGAGTATCAGCATTCAAAGTATACTGATATATGGATCTGAGAGGTTAGTTAGTTGTTTGTTTGAGAGCGTTCACTTAGAAAATAGATGGCTTGAGATAATTACGAGACCGAGATCAGCTGGTATTATCAAGACAGCAGGAGGTGAAAGAGGTCCATTTAATTGGTGAGTAGAAGGGGTAGTAAGAGTTAGTTAGAAGTCAGACGTTGTTATTATTATGAATGAGGTTAGTTGAAACTCAGCAAATGTGGAGAGAGGTGATAGGATGTGACCGGTTGTCAATAGAGGTGTTATGAGTTAGTTTAGTTGAGTTCTAAGGATTTTTATTTATAGAGTTAGAGGCTAGTTATATTATCACAATCAGTATGTGTAATTTGTTTATTAATTTTCCTTTTAAAATCTAGTGAGGTAAACGAGGAGGCGCACCGATGAAATGAGATATGAGGGCTATAGTGGTCATTAGAGGTAGTCAGAGGTGAGCCACTCAGTTTGGAGGTAGGAAGAGTCAGACCGAGGCTAAAGGAGGTGTAATACAGTGTTAAGAGGTATAAAGAGGTTTGATACTAGCTGCCGCCCGCGGCCTACAGCACACGAGTTAAACTTTAGTAAAGACAAGATTAAAGAGATGCTTAGTGTCTTATTCAACGAATGGATCGTTTATTGACGAAAAGAATTTTCAGGTTCTCAGCCTGGAGTATCTAATATTGAGTATGTACGAACCGAGATGGATCAATGAATAAATTATTATTTGTTAAAAGAATGTTGTGCATAACTCTTAGTGGAGCCTGAGTTTAAGTTTAGAGAAAGCTATCAACCTTCTCGTAGGCATTGAGCCGCCAGCGGCTCGGCTATTGTAGAACCAAACTCGCGCTTAGTGGCAGTGAGCCGCCTCGGCGCGCGCATACTATTTGATACAGTATTTTTATTATGATAGAGTATATATTCCTTTGAGCAACTTGTGTTTAAGGTATAGACAATGAACACAAAGAATCGTTGTTGAGGTTTCGCGTCATAAGTTGTCAGTTGTACCTGATGGCGCGGATCATGGAAATCTGAGTCTTATTCGTAGGACGTTATGGTGTAAAGTCAAATGACAAGTTGTATGAAACAGAAATGTGTTTGCAATCTAAGCCTTATAGCTAGTAGGTTGGGGCATACAATTAAAATTTCAATTTGTGTCAATTAAAGATTGTTTATATTGACGTTTTTATGTTTATTTTGTTTGATCTTGTTATTAGTTATTATAAATTACATCAGCATAGTGGAGCAGATAGGAGGGATTAATGTCATTGTATTGAGTAGATTTATATATGAGTTAGTAAATATGAACATGTGGGCCGGGTGTTGTTTGTGTAGTATAGTTGGAAGAAGAGAGTGACCAGGTGTACAGGAGTATAATCAACATAAGATGGTCGTGGAAATGATATTTATTTGATATTATGTCTTATTTATATAGAGGTCGGTTGGGAGGCTGAAGATGGCTAAATAGATAGAATAAGAGGCATGCGGAATCCATATGCTTGTAATTGAGTTAGAATGCAGGGAGAGGTTTTTGGAGATTTATGAGAGTGGAGGCTAGTTGAGTCCAGCAGATGTGGAGAGAGGTGGCAAGACGTAATGAGAGGTCAGTTGAGAGACACAGAGGCATGTAGAGTCCATTAAACGGCGGTGGAGGCAACTGACTGTTGCTTGTGACCGAGTCAGGATGTAGGAAGAGGCCTTCAGAGGCTAGTGAAAATGGAGGTCAGTTGAAACCCCAACAGATGTGGAGAGAGGCGACAGAATGCAGCCGGCTGTCAGCAGAGGTGTTATGAACCAGTTAATTAATTAATTAAGAGAGCTTTGCTTTGAGAAATAAGATTTGTACTGAATTCACCTACTTTTGCTTTATATGAAAAGATAGAAGTAAGAGTCAGTTATATAGTGCCAATCAGTTGATAGTTGCATAATCCTTCCCCAATGCTACCATGGCTATTATGATAAATATAGGTGTGATCAGAACTGCAGGAGGTGGGGAGGTCAATTTAAGTGGTGAGCAGAAAAGGTAGTAAGAGTTAATTAGAAGTCGGACATAGTTATTATTTATGAATGAGGTTGGTTGAAACTTGGCAGATGTGGAGAGAGGTGATAGGATGTGACCGGTTGTCAATAGAGGTGTTATGAATTAGTTTAGTTGAGTTCTAAGGATTTTTATTTATATAGTTAGAAGCTAGTTATGTTATTACTATTAGTATGTGTAATTTGTTTATTGATTTCCTTTTAAATGCTAGTGAGGCAAACGAGGAGGCGCACCGATGAAATGAGATATGAGGGCTATAGTGGTCATTAGAGGTAATCAGAGGTGAGCCATTCAGTTTGGAGGTAGGAAGAGTCAGACCGAGGCTGAAGGAGGTGTAATACAGTGTTAAGAGGTATAAAGAGGTTTGGTACTAGCTGCTGCCCGTGGCTTACAGCACACGAGTTAAACTTTAGTAAAGACAAGATTAAAGAGATGCTTAGTGTCTTATTCAATGAGTGGATCGTTTATTGACGAAAAGAATTTTCAGGTTCTCAGCCTGGAGTATCTTATATTGAGTATGTGCGAACTGAGATGGATTAATGAATAAATTATTATTTGTTAAAAGAATGTTGTGCATAGCTCTTATTGGAACCTGATTTTAATTTTTAGAGAAAGTTATCAACCTTCTCGTAGGCATTGAGCCGCCGGCGGGCGGCTTGGCTATTGTAGAACCAAAAACGCGCTCAGTGGCAGTGAGCCGCCTCGGCGCGCGTATGCTATTTGAATCTGTATTTTATTGTGATAGAGTCTATATTCCTTTGAACAACTTGTGTTTAAAATTGGTCTAATATTTCCTATTCATTGCAATGCTAAGAATGCGATAGGTGTTCTAGGTATGGGTATTTATTTGAAGCGTGATTTATAGCCGTGAATAAAATTGATTAGTGAGCCGATGACCTTGAAATCATTATTCGCGAAAGTTTGCAATTAAAACTTGAGCAGATAGGAGGGGTTAATGTCATTGTATTGAGTAAATTTATATATGAGTTAATAGATATATACATATGGGCCGGGTGTTGTTTATATAGTGTAGTAGGAAGAGGAGAGTGACCAGGTGTAAATAAGTATAATTAACATAAAATAGTCATAGAAATGCTATTTATTTGATATTATATCTTATTTATATAGAGGTCGGTTGGGAGGCTGAAGATGGCTATAGATAGAAAAAGAGGCATGCGGAATCCATATGCTTGTAGTTGAGTCAGAATGTAGGGAGAGGCTTTTAGAGATTTATGAGAGTGGAGGTTAGTTGAGTCCAACAGATGTGGAGAGAGGTGACAGGATGTAATAAGTGGTCAGTAGAGAGTGACAGGATGTAATAAGTGGTCAGTAGAGAGATATAGGAGCATGTAGAGTCCATTTGACGGCGGTGGAGGTAACAGGCAGGTGCTTGTGACTGAGTCAGGATGTAGAAAAAAGGCCTTTAGAGGCTAATGAAGGTGGAGGTTAGTTGAAACCCCAACAGATGTGGAGAGAGGTGACAGGATGTAATAAGTGGTCAGTAGAGAGATATAGGAGCATGTAGAGTCCATTTGACGGTGGTGGAGGTAACTGGCAGGTGCTTGTGACTGAGTCAGGATGTAGAAAAAGGCCTTTAGAGGCTAATGAAGGTGGAGGTTTAGTTGAAACCCCAACAGATGTGGAGAGAGGTGACAGGATGTAATAAGTGGTCAGTAGAGAGATACAGGAGCATGTAGAGTCCATTTGACGGTGGTGGAGGTAACTGGCAGGTGCTTGTGACTGAGTCAGGATGTAGAAAAAGGCCTTTAGAGGCTAATGAAGGTGGAGGTTAGTTGAAACCCCAACAGATGTGGAGAGAGGTGACAGGATGTAATAAGTGGTCAGTAGAGAGATATAGGAGCATGTAGAGTCCATTTGACGGCGGTGGAGGTAACTGGCAGGTGCTTGTGACTGAGTCAGGATGTAGAAAAAGGCCTTTAGAGGCTAATGAAGGTGGAGGTTAGATGAAATCCAACAGATGTGGAGAGAGGTGACAGGATGTAATAAGTGGTCAGTAGAGAGATACAGGAGCATGTAGAGTCCATTTGACGGCGGTGGAGGTAACTGGCAGATGCTTGTGACTGAGTCAGGATGTAGAAAAAGGCCTTTAGAGGCTAATGAAGGTGGAGGTTAGTTGAAACCCCAACAGGTGTGGAGAGAGGTGACAGGATGTAATAAGTGGTCAGTAGAGAGATATAGGAGCATGTAGAGTCCATTTGACGGCGGTGGAGGTAACTGGCAAGTGCTTGTGACTGAGTCAGGATGTAGAAAAAGGCCTTTAGAGGCTAATGAAGGTGGAGGTTAGTTGAAACCCCAACAGATGTGGAGAGAGGTGACAGGATGTAATAAGTGGTCAGTAGAGAGATATAGGAGCATGTAGAGTCCATTTGACGGCAGTGGAGGTAACTGGCAGGTGCTTGTGACTGAGTCAGGATGTAGAAAAAGGCCTTTAGAGGCTAATGAAGGTGGAGGTTAGTTGAAACTCCAACAGATGTGGAGAGAGGTGACAGGATGTAATAAGTGGTCAGTAGAGAGATACAGGAGCATGTAGAGTCCATTTGACGGCGGTGGAGGTTACTGGCAGGTGCTTGTGACTGAGTCAGGATGTAGAAAAAGGCCTTTAGAGGCTAATGAAGGTGGAGGTTAGTTGAAACCCCAACAGGTGTGGAGAGAGGTGACAGGATGTAATAAGTGGTCAGTAGAGAGATATAGGAGCATGTAGAGTCCATTTGACGGCGGTGGAGGTAACTGGCAGGTGCTTGTGACTGAGTCAGGATGTAGAAAAAGGCCTTTAGAGGCTAATGAAGGTGGAGGTTAGTTGAAACCCCAACAGATGTGGAGAGAGGTGACAGGATGTAATAAGTGGTCAGTAGAGAGATATAGGAGCATGTAGAGTCCGTTTGACGGCGGTGGAGGTAACTGGCAGGTGCTTGTGACTGAGTCAGGATGTAGAAAAAGGCCTTTAGAGGCTAATGAAGGTGGAGGTTAGTTGAAACCCCAACAGATGTGGAGAGAGGTGACAGGATGTAATAAGTGGTCAGTAGAGAGATACAGGAGCATGTAGAGTCCATTTGATGGCAGTGGAGGTAACTGGCAGGTGCTTGTGACTGAGTCAGGATGTAGAAAAAGGCCTTTAGAGGCTAATGAAGGTGGAGGTTAGATTGAAACCCCAACAGGTGTGGAGAGAGGTGACAGGATGTAATAAGTGGTCAGTAGAGAGATATAGGAGCATGTAGAGTCCATTTGACGGCGGTGGAGGTAACTGGCAGGTGCTTGTGACTGAGTCAGGATGTAGAAAAAGGCCTTTAGAGGCTAATGAAGGTGGAGGTTAGTTGAAACCCCAACAGATGTGGAGAGAGGTGACAGGATGTAATAAGTGGTCAGTGGAGAGATATAGGAGCATGTAGAGTCCATTTGACGGCGGTGGAGGTAACTGGCAGGTGCTTGTGACTGAGTCAGGATGTAGAAAAAGGCCTTTAGAGGCTAATGAAGGTGGAGGTTAGTTGAAACCCCAACAGATGTGGAGAGAGGTGACAGGATGTAATAAGTGGTCAGTAGAGAGATACAGGAGCATGTAGAGTCCATTTGATGGCAGTGGAGGTAACTGGCAGGTGCTTGTGACTGAGTCAGGATGTAGAAAAAGGCCTTTAGAGGCTAATGTAGGTGGAGGTTAGTTGAAACCCCAACAGGTGT
The DNA here is from genome assembly GCA_951213275.1 of Idaea straminata. Taxonomy (NCBI): domain Eukaryota; kingdom Metazoa; phylum Arthropoda; class Insecta; order Lepidoptera; family Geometridae; genus Idaea; species Idaea straminata. Next base: position 8,954,603 of record OX577872.1, read on the forward strand.
GGAGAGAGGTGACAGGATGTAATAAGTGGTCAGTAGAGAGATATAGGAGCATGTAGAGTTCATTTGACGGCGGTGGAGGTAACTGGCAGGTGCTTGTGACTGAGTCAGGATGTAGGAAAAGGCTTTTAGAGGCAAATGAAGGTGGAGGTTAGTTGAAACCCCAACAGATGTGGAGAGAGGTGACAGGATGTAATAAGTGGTCAGTAGAGAGATATAGGAGCATGTAGAGTCCATTTGACGGCGGTGGAGGTAACTGGCAGGTGCTTGTGACTGAGTCAGGATGTAGAAAAAGGCCTTTAGAGGCTAATGAAGGTGGAGGTTAGTTGAAACCCCAACAGATGTGGAGAGAGGTGACAGGATGTAATAAGTGGTCAGTAGAGAGATACAGGAGCATGTAGAGTCCATTTGACGGCGGTGGGGGTAACTGGCAGGTGCTTGTGACTGAGTCAGGATGTAGAAAAAGACCTTTAGAGGCTAATGAAGGTGGAGGTTAGTTGAAACCCCAACAGATGTGGAGAGAGGTGACAGGATGTAATAAGTGGTCAGTAGAGAGATACAGGAGCATGTAGAGTTCATTTGACGGTGGTGGAGGCAACTGACTGTTGCTTGTGACCGAGTCAGGATGTAGGAAGAGGCCTTTAGAGGCTAATGAAAATGGAGGTCAGTTGAAACCCCAGCAGATGTGGAGAGAGGCGACAGAATGCAGCCGGCTGTCAGCAGAGGTGTTATGAACCAGTTAATTAATTAATTAAGAGAGCTTTGCTTTGAGAAATGAGATTTGTACTGAATTCACCTACTTTTGCTTTATATGAAAAGATAGAAGTAAGAGCCAGTTATATAGCGCTAATTAGTTGATAGTTGCATAATCTTTCTCCAGTGTTACCATGGCTATTATGATGAATATAGCAATTTTGTGTAGAATAATAAGTTGAGAGTGTCAGCTTTTAAAGTATACTGATATGTGAATCTGAGAGGTTAGTTAGTTGTTTGTTTGAGAGCGTTCATTTAGAAAATAGATGGCTTGAGATAATTACAAGACCGAGATCAGCTAGTATTATTAAAACAGTAGGAGGTGAAAGAGGTCCATTCAATTGGTGAGCAGAAGAGGTAGTAAGAGTTAATTAGAAGTCAGATGTTGTTATTATTATGAATGAGGTTAGTTGAAACTCAGCAATTGTGGAGGGAGGTGATAGGATGTGACCGGTTGTTAATAGAGGTGTTATGAGTTAGTTTAGTTGAGTTCTAAGGATTTTTATTTATAGAGTTAGAGGCTAGTTATATTATCAATACTAGTATGTGTAATTTGCTTATTTATTTTCCTTTTAAAATCTAGTGAGGTAAACGAGGAGGCGCACCGATGAAATGAGATATGAGGGCTATAGTGGTCATTAGAGGTAATCAGAGGTGAGCCACTTAGTTTGGAGGTAGGAAGAGTCAGACCGAAGCTAAAGGAGGTGTAATACAGTGTTAAGAGGTATAAAGAGGTTTGATACTAGCTGCTGCCCGTGGCTTACAGCACACGAGTTAAACTTTAGTAAAGACAAGATTAAAGAGATGCTTAGTGTCTTATTCAACGAATGGATCGTTTATTGATGAAAAGAATTTTCAGGTTCTCAGTCTGGAGTATCTTATATTGAGTATGTGCGAACTGAGATGGATTAATGAATAAATTATTATTTGTTAAAAGAATGTTGTGCATAGCTCTTATTGGAACCTGATTTTAATTTTAGAGAAAGTTATCAACCTTCTAGTAGGCATTGAGCCGCCGGCGGGCGGCTTGGATATTGTAGAACCAAAAACGCGCTCAGTGGCAGTGAGCCGCCTCGGCGCGTGTATGCTACCCGATACCGTATTTCATTGTGACAGAGTCCATATTCCTTTGAACAACTTGTGTTTAAAATTGGTCTAATATTTCTCAGTCATTGCAACGCCAAGAATGCGATAGGTGTTCCAGGTATGGGCACTTATTTGAAGCGCGATTTGTAACCGTGAATAAAATTGATTCGTGAGCCTATGACCTTGAAATCATTATTCGTGAAAGTATGCAATTAAAACTTGAGCAGATAGGAGGGGTCAGTGTCATTGTATTGAGTAAATTTATATATGAGTTAATAGATACATGCATATGGGCCGGGTGCTGCCCGTATAGTGTAGTAGGAAGAGGAGAGTGACCAGGTGTAAAGAAGTATAATTAACATAAAATAATCATAGAGATGCTATTTATTTGATATTATATCTTATTTATATAGAGGTCGGTTGGAAGGCTGAAGATGGCTATAGATAGAAAAAGAGGCATGTGGAATCGATATGCTTGTAGTTGAGTCAGAATGTAGGGAGAGGCTTTTAGAGATTATGAGAGTGGAGGTTAGTTGAGTCCAACAGATGTAGAGAGAGGTGACAGGATGTAATAAGTGGTCAGTAGAGAGATACAGGAGCGTGTAGAGTCCATTTAACGGTGGTGGAGGTAACTGGCAGGTGATTGTGACTGAGTCAGGATGTAGAAAAAAAGGCCTTTAGAGGCTAGTGGAGGTGGAGGTTGGTTGAAACCCCAACAGATGTGGAGAGAGGTGACAGGATGTAATAAGTGGTCAGTAGAGAGATATAGGAGCATGTAGAGTCCATTTGATGGCGGTGGAGGTAACTGGTAGGTGCTTGTGACTGAGTCAGGATGTAGAAAAAGGCCTTTAGAGGCTAATGAAGGTGGAGGTTAGTTGAAACCCCAACAGATGTGGAGAGAGGTGACAGGATGTAATAAGTGGTCAGTAGAGAGATACAGGAGCATGTAGAGTCCATTTGACGGCGGTGGAAGTAACTGGCAGGTGCTTGTGACTGAGTCAGGATGTAGAAGAAGGCCTTTAGAGGCTAATGAAGGTGGAGGTTAGTTGAAACCCCAACAGGTGTGGAGAGAGGTGACAGGATGCAGTTGGTTGGTAGAGGGATGGAGAGGCATGTGGAATCCATAATTTGGCGGTGGGGGTAACCGGCAGCGGTGGTGGTGGTTGAAAGTTGGGTCAGGATGTGGGGGGAGGCCCCACATCCTGACTCAACTTAACTAACTTGACAGGGAAAAATGATACAGAGGAGCTGGTTGAGAGGTTGAAGATAGTCAGTAGAGGAGTGATGAGGCATGGGGAAACCATGTGACAGCGGCAGGGGAAATCAGCAACGGCGGAAGCGCTCGGGAGTGAGTCAAGATGTAGGGAGAAGCCGTTAGAGTTTAATAAAAGTGGAGGTTTTTAGTTGAGATCCAAATATGTAAAGAGAGGTGACATGATGTAATCGGTAGTCAATAAAGATGTTGTGAGTTAATCTAGTTGAGTTCAAGGGAGTTTTGTAATGTTAGAGTTAAAATCCAAATATATGTGTTATGAATTAAATTTTAATTGGGTATCAGAGGAGAGGCTGGTTGAGAGGTTAAAGAGGTTTGAAAGAGAGATAAAAAGATGTGCAGGTTTCATGCAACGGCTGCAGAGGTGGCCGGAAGTGTCAGAAGTGCTTTGAGAATGAGTTAGGATGTGAGAGGAGGCTAAGGAAGGTGGAGGTTGGTTAAAGTTCAGATGATGTGGAGAGAGGTGACAGGAAGTAAATGGTAGTTTTATCACAGTTGTCCACAAAGTGGATTTTATTCAACGGCTTTCAGGCTCATAATCCAGCCTATTTATGCATGAATGCATTTTGCAGTGCCAGCCTAGTGCTATAAATTTATCCCTTGAATATATTTTCGTATTATTAAAATGTATATATATATGCTTATATATAATATCGGCAAGTGTCTATGTTTTGTGTGAAAGGAGGAGAGCAAGTAATTTGCAGAAGGAGTATGGTATTCATAGGATAATTATAGAAATGATAGTGAGTGAATAGCTGGTTGAGAGGTTGAGACCATATGATAGAGGAATGAGGAGGTGTGTGGATCCCGTGAGACGGCATCAGAGGCATTAAGCAGCATCAATGGTGCTTGGAGATGTGTCAGGTAGTAGGAAGAAGCCTATTAGAAGGGTAATGAAGTTAGTTGAAAAACCAAATAGATGTGGAGAGAGTTGACAGGATGTAATCGGTAATTAATGGAGGTGTTATGAATAAATTTAAGCTGAGTTTGAGGAAAGAGCTGGTTAAAAGGTTAGAGATGGATAATAGCAAGATAAGGGGGCGCGCGATTCTTATGTAACGGCGACAGAGGTGACGGGCCATGACAATGGTGTTTTCGTTATTCAAGTGTTAGTTGCAATGTGGGAAGAGGTCATTAAAAAGTGAAAGAAGGTATATGAGGTTATAATAACAAGTAGAAAAATTTATCGGTATAGCGCGAATGTCGATGGAACCGATCAGGGGGTTGAGTTATTTGAGTTTGTAGTATTAGATGGGAGTCATTAATAGATAGATAGATAGATACCCACTCCATTTGTACAAAACACAAACATTGAAAATTACGAAGTTGTACAAACAGGCGACCTCATCGCTCATAAGAACACATAATATAATAATAAATACTTACGAAAAATAGATATTATGAACGAATTACTTAAACATAGATATAATAATATTTAGCAATACTATTCGTAATGAGAATATACTAACAATTATTTACATAATAAGAAATAAGTAAATATAAATAAAAGAAAAAATAAAAATATAATAATATTATACAAGCATTTCTAAGAGAAGAAACAAGAATATAAATATGAGAAGAAATAAGAGGTAAGAGTTATGTACCAATGAAGTGAGAGTAATGTTCAGTTATCATACTCTTGAAAAATGGGTATCAATATAAAGTTAAATTAGTATAGTTAGGCTGAGGGGTTTGTTAGTTTATTTAAAAAGCGTTTAAAAAATAAAAGGATGGTTTGAAATAATAACGGGACCAGGACTTGTATGGGTGAGACCGTATAGTACAGCTAGTATTGTTTTATTTGTGTATTTTGATAGCAGGAGGTGGCAGGAGGAGGAACCCATCCAAGTGGTGTGCAGAGGAGGCAAGATTAATAAGAGGTCAAGTATTGTGGTATTTGTGATTGAGGTTAATTGAAAACAAAAGATGTGAAGAGAGGTGGCAGGATGTAATCGGTTGTCAACAAAGGTGTTATGAATTAATTTAGTTAAGTTGAAAGGAGTTTAGTTTTTAGAAGCTGGCCGTATGATCATTATAGATTGGCGCTATTTTGCTCAATCGTTTCATATTTGAGCAAAAAATAAAAGTAAGGGCCCATTGTATAGGGTCAGTTAGTAGATAGTGTGATAGAATGAGCATTGGTTGATATATTTTAGTATATTTGGTTAAAGTTATTTTAGAAGAAGTTATTAATAGCTTTTGTAATTGAGCAAATTTATATGTAAGTTAATGAGTATAAATATATACAAGTTAATATAGTTTGTATTTGTTTAATAGGGAGATAGTAAACAGGACGAGTAAGAGCATAATTGCATAGAGTAATTATTATAGAAATAATAGATAGGAGCTGGTTTGGAGATTGAAGACGGTAGATGAGGAGATAAAGAGGCATGTGACGACCATGTGTCAGCGATGAAGGCAGCCAGAGGCGGTAGCGTTGCCTGCAGATGAGTCAAGATGTAGGGAGAGGTCATTAAGAGACTAGTGAGAGTGGAGGTTGGGTGAAATTCAGTAGATGTGGAGAGAGGTGATAGGATGTAGTCGGTGGTTAGAGATGTTTAATGAATATATTTAGCCGGAGTTTTTGTTACTAGAGTTAGTAATAGTCATTTTTCGTAATTTGTTTGTATTACTTTGTTAATTAGGGGTTTTTAATAATAATACATACAAGGAGCCACTTATGTAGTGTAGCTAGTTGACAGCGTGACAGAGCGCGCGTGTGTTTAGGTTATTAGATAAGCTGGCTGTACACAGAGAAGGATAATCATAGAAATGATATGTAGAGGCCAGTTAGGAAACTGAGGACAACAAATAGAGAAGTAGAGACTCAGCCGGTGACCAATCAAAAAGGGGTCATGGATTAATTTAGCCGAGTTTGAAGGAGAAGCTGGTTTAGAGGTTGGATAAGGTTGATAGAGAGTTCATGTGACGGCGGCAGAGGTAACCGGCATCGGCGGAAGTGTTCGGAAGTGAGTCAAGATGTAAGGAGAGGTTTTTAGAATTTAATGAAAGTGGAGGTTTTTAGTTGAGATCCAGAGATGTGGAGAGAGGTGACAAGATGATTTAATTATAGAAATGATTAATAGAATCAGTTTGAAATACCGAATATAGCTAATAGAGAGATATGGAGGTTTGCGAGGTTCATGCGATGGCAGCAGAGGTAAACGACGGCAGCGGCGGCGTCCTCGAGCGTGAGTCAGGATATAGGAGAAAACTTTAGAGACTAATGAGAGCGAATTTGAGTGACTATGGTGATTAGAAATGGTTATTGTTATTGACGGGAGCCACCAATAGAAGGCAAAAGAAGCAAGATTTTGATAATATCATTAAAGGGGCACTCGAAAGCCCAAGACTGAATTCGGTTAGGCTTTGTCAACAAAGCACTATTGGGTAGAAATCCCTATGTTTCACGTAATCGATTTCTAACATCATTATGACTAAGATGATTGCACTACGGTGCCGTGCGCAACAACAGATTGAAAATAAGGCTATTTAATCCAAGCCAACACCACCAAGCCGAGGGGTATGCCTGTCTTATTCGAGAGTGTTCACTCTAAGAATCACTAGTTCGACGTTACTATGGGATAAGGATCTGCATATGTGGAACCGCAGAGCGCAACCAGTATTATTGATAAGACAGATGGATAGATAGATTGATAAATTCCCCATTGTAAACATTAATTTAAAATAGTGCATGGAAAGGTCTGCATCACGCGGAGGGCAGTAGAGGTGAGAAGAGCCGACTCAGAATGTCAGGCGCTGCCACTATCAATGACAGAAGTCAGATGAGATTCAAAAGATGCAACAGTATGTAATAACTTGGCCAAGTCGCTTTAAGCGATAAGACCGTCCATTTTGTGCAACTTATACATTCTTGCAATTGCTTAAATTTGAGTTGTTAGTGTATTGAGTTTATTTAATTTATTTAATTTGTTTTATTTTATTGAATTTATTTAATTTGTCCCAATTTGTTTCAAATTATTTTAATTTAAATGATTTGATATGTATTTGTTTTAGTTTTAATGAAATTATAAGAATTTATTTTAATTTATATGATTTTATTTTAATTTTTTAAATTTCCTTAAGATTTGTATGAATTTATTTTATTAGTGTGAAATATTTTAATTTTAGTTTCTAATGCCGATTAGGTTTTGTCAACAAAACACAGTTGAATAGAGATCCCTCCGCGTTATATTATCTATCTCTAATATCACTATGACTATGATGATTGCATTTCGACGCTGTGTACAGCAAAAGATTAGGAATAAAACTATCTAATCATACTAATAGTATAAAGCTGAGGGGTTTGTTTATTTATTTGAGGGAGTTTACTTTAGGAGCTCATGGCTCGAAAATTACTACAGGACAGGGATCTGTATAGGCGAAATCATAGAGCATAGCTAGTATAATTATTAAAACAGCAGGAGGTGGGAGGGCCCGCTCCGCCCACGCGGAGGGCAGTAGAGGCAGAAAGAGCCAATTTAGGAGGCGAGACATTGCCACTATTCGTGACGGAGGCTAGATGAAGTCCAACAGATGCGTCAGGATGTAAACAACTGGTCAAATCACTATAAGCGATATGGTTGCCCATCCCATGCAACTTATATTTCCTAGCTATTGCTCTGCCTTGTGTATATAGTGTTCCGCTTCTTACTGTGTTGTACAAATAAATTTCCATCTTGAAATATAATACACGTTATATTTTATGATTGCACCCTATATGCCATTGCATTAACTCAATTACTGCTTTATACCTTCAAGGCCCAGGTAACACCGATCACCGAGCAGGCCATTATTGTCTATAGGGTTGCGTTACAAGCACTTTCCATGGGCATTTATATTGAAGTGCGATCCGAAACCGTTAATTGAAATTGACTTGCGAAATTGATAACCCTGATGCTCATCCAATGGTTGCCTGGAAGAGATCGCTTTTAGCGATAAGGCCGCCCATTGTACCGTGTTGCAAGGCATTATATATGAATTCTCTTTTAGCGTGTAGGTAGTTACTTAAGTTAGAATTAATTTTAATTTATAAGTAAGTAATCGATTTCCAATATCACTGTGACTATGATGCTTGCAATGCGATGCCGTGCGCAACAACAGGTTGAGAATAAGGCCATCTAATCCAAGCCAATACCACCAAACCGAGGGGTATGCCTGTCTTATTCGAGAGTGTTCATTCTAAGAATCAATGGTTCGGCGTTACTATGGGACAAGGATCTGCATATGTGGAATCGCAGAGCGCAACCAGTATCATTGTTAAAACAGATGGATATGTAGATTGATAAATTCCCATTGTAAACATCAATTTCAAATAGTAACAAATACAGCAGTGTATGGAAGGGTCTACATCTCGCGGAGGGCAGTAGAGGTAAGAAGAGCCGACTCAGAAGGCCAGGCGCTGCCACTATCAATGACAGAGGCCAGATGAGATTCAAAAGATGCAACAGTATGTATTGTAATAACCCGGCCAAGTCGCTTTAAGCGGCAAGACAGTTCATTTTGTGCGACTTATACATTCTTGCTATTGCTTAAATTTGAGTTTTTTTTTTTTTTTTTTAAAAGGAGAATTCAGTTGTTAATGTATTGAGTTTATTTAATTTATTTAATTTGTTCCATTTTATTGAATTTATTTAATTAGTCCCAATTTATTTCAAATTATTTTAATTTAAATGATTTGATATGTATTTGTTTTAGTTTTAATGGGATTATAAGAATTTATTTTGTTTGAATTTATTTGAATTTATATGATTTTATTTTAATATTTTTTTTTTTTTTTTTATTTTCATTAAAATTTGTATGAATTTATTTTTATTAATGTAAATTATTTTAATTTTAGTTTTTAATAGTATTATTACTAGAAGTAGAATAAAACCGGTCATGATAATATTGTTTATAAAGATCGAAATGAAGGATGTACATCGCCTCGCGTCGCTTCCACTCTCAAGGGATGTGAAAATGTGTGTAAGCATGATAGCTTTGATCGTTGGTTCGTAAACTATAATTGTCTTTAGCCACGTGCTTCGTCGAACCATAGTGCTTGATCAGAATTTTCATAAGCATTGCCTCTGCTGCATCCAATTTACAAAGGATGCAGAGAGGTACGTAGGCAAGACAGCGTCGATCATTGGTTCATGAGGTATGATTGTCATCAGCCCCGTGTTTGCGTCGGACCACCGAGCCGAGCCAAAAATTTCATATCCCATCAACCGCCTCTGCTGCATCCACTCTTCAAGGGATGCGGAGAGGTGCGAGGGCAAGACAGCGTCGATCGTCGGTTCGTGAAGTATAATTGTCATAAGCCCCGTGTTTCGTCGGACAGCCAAGCCCAGCCGTAGATCTTCATATCCCATCATCCGCCTCTGCTGCATCCACTCTTCAAGGGATGCGGAGAGATGCGAAGGCAAGACAGCGTCGATCGTCGGTTCGCGATTTCATATCCCATCAACCGCCTCTGCTGCATCCACTCTTCAAGGGATGCGGAGAGGTGCGAAGGCAAGACAGCGTCGATCGTCGGTTCGTAATTTCATATCCCATCAACCGCCTCTGCTGCATCCACTCTTCAAGGGATGCGGAGAGGTGCGAAGGCAAGACAGCGTCGATCGTCGGTTCGTGAAGTATAATTGTCATAAGCCTCGTGTTTCGTCGGACAGCCAAGCCCAGCCGTAGATCTTCATATCCCATCACCCGCCTCTGCTGCATCCACTCTTCAAAGGATGTGGAGAGATGCGAAGGCAAGACAGCGTCGATCGTCGGTTCGTGATTTCATATCCCATCAACCGCCTCTGCTGCATCCACTCTTCAAGGGATGCGGAGAGGTGCGAAGGCAAGACAGCGTCGATCGTCAGTTCGTAATTTCATATCCCATCAACCGCCTCTGCTGCATCTACTCTTCAAGGGATGCGGAGAGGTGCGAAGGCAAGACAGCGTCGATCGTAGGTTCGTGAAGTATAATTGTTATAAGCCCCGTGTTTCGTCGGACAGCCAAGCCCAGCCGTAGATCTTCATATCCCATCAACCGCCTCTGCTGCATCCACTCTTCAAGGGATGCGGAGAGATGCGAAGGCAAGACAGCGTCGATCGTCGGTTCGTGATTTCATATCCCATCAACCGCCTCTGCTGCATCCACTCTTCAAAGGATGCGGAGAGGTGCGAAGGCAAGACAGCATCGATCGTCGGTTCGTGAAGTGTAATTGTCATTAGCCCCATGTTTCGTCGAAACCGCCGAGCCCATATTATGCACCCATACTACGTTCCACCAGCCTCGCCCCGCAACCCCACCCATGCAAGCTCAGATCCCGTGGGAATATCAAGACAAAGAGAGCCCATGCGTCAATCTAGCCATCCACATAGCAGAATTTTATTTCAGTCGTTATAATAGTTGTAGCGTGAAGGAACAAAAACACAATATATACACGCACTTACACAACACACACACAACGCACACTTATACATCTTACGAAAACTACATATACTACGATCGAAGAGTAGCTATCACAAGCACTATGTTCCGTCGAAACACCGAGCCCGACCAAGCATTTTATATTATGATGTACCTATATATTCTATGAAAATTATAAATAAAAATATGAAGAATCTGAGATTTTGAAGACGTAGACGCAAGGCTGTTCCATTTACGACTCACCAACCGCCTATTTCCAGGGGGGTCCCTCCTTGTCGCTACCTACGTAGAGAGGACAAGGAGGCGGAGGAGGATCGCTCGGGTCTCCGGGGGAGAACTCACAAAATTAATTGCTCCTCACCCCAGCCTCAGCGATCCCCGATACTCTGATGGATGGATGAGTGAAGAGACGCTGTTCAGGCCGCAGAAATCCAGGTCAGGGGGCCATGCCCATTCAGTAGGGAGCACCGATCTCTCCGACAAGACCAAAATTGGTCTGTTTTCCATCAGAAAACCAAGTTCTGATCATCATTTATTCCGATTTTATTCCATCAATTATTTATTCGTAGGGCCCCGCCGACAATACCAAAAGGCATTCCGTTTTCCGTCAGAAATCCAAGTTCTGAACCGTCACCTGTTCCAAAGACAGTATGGTGGTAATCCAGGGAAAGCATATTCCAATAATTCCGGTTCGTAGGGCTCCGCCACAAACATCAAAAACACACAAAGCACCAAAAATACTAATAAAATTCACTTATAAAATGAAGACTAGACATCACTCGACCTCTTTTAAAATCCTCGAAAAATACACGGGAGCGCCTAGTGGAGTCGACCGCTCTCCACTACGGCCCGAGACCGACTGATGGTTAGGTTAGGTTAGGTTAGGTTAGGTTAGGTTAGGTTAGGTTAGGTTAGGTTAGGTTAGGTTAGGTTAGGTTAGGTTAGGTTAGGTTAGGTTAGGTTAGGTTAGGTTAGGTTAGGTTAGGTTAGGTTAGGTTAGGTTAGGTTAGGTTAGGTTAGGTTAGGTTAGGTTAGGTTAGGTTAGGTTAGGTTAGGTTAGGTTAGGTTAGGTTAGGTTGCCCACCAGTTGGACAGCCTCCTCGTGGCGTGGGTGGAAACAGCGTCGATCAATCGAAGAGAAGTTTCTCTTTTCCATTGATCGGCGCTGGCCAATGGTCTGACATAGTAGGTACACTATACATACACATCACACACACACACACATTGGTTCGTCCTCGTCGATGGGCTTTTACCATCGGCTTGGGCGAACCAATCACACACACATACATCACACACACACACATACACTATACATATTGGAGGGTGCTCTTGCCTTGATTCGGCTAGAGCACGTGTAGCGTAGGTTATACACACGAAGCTGTGGATCAGCACCAAACACAAAAATGGAAACGACGGCAATGGCAAATATTCTCCGGGCGGGTCCCTCCTCAGGAGGGGAATCCCGTCACGCTTCGGCGTGCTGCCCCGTAGTATACGGAGGGGGCAACTATTGCAAGAGTGGACAGGATAGTGGAGATGAGTGGGAGATGGCTCAGGAAGCCAGCGGGGGTGTGAAAAGACCTGGTGATGGAACAGTGCAGGTAGAGCTAGCACCTCAAAGTTCTAGTGAGAGCCAGGAGGGCCAGGCGGTGCAGGCTGAAAGACGAATGACCAGAAGCGCTACCAGTAGGAGCCGGTCTGAATCCGTTCGGCCGGAACAAGGCGAAAACAAACCAGAAGGGTTTAAGGAGGCGGTCATAAAACTTGATCGATTGCCTCTCGATAGAGAAAGGAGTCGAAGTCGACACAGTGAGCCGAATCAAATGTCCGATCTTGATAGCAGGACCATGGTTGTGGCACCGTCAGACGTGTCTTCTAACAACGCGGTCGATAAAAAGGCGGAAAAGCGACAGCGGCCATCAAGTGATGGTGAAGATAGCGGGCAGACCCCTTCCAAGGCGAAACCTGTCGCCAAAAAGAAGGATAACCCGCCTACCAGAGGTGACCGTACTGGCCTGGAGAAGGCACAGAAGCATCTCCAGGAGTTGCAACAGGCTGTTGCTGAGACTGAACCTTCAGGTTCACAGCGGCCGAAGTCGCAAGTGCAGTCCTTTAAGAAGGACAAGATCGTCGTAAACCCAGTGGGGGATACTGAAGAACAGACGGCGGAGATGCTCCACAAGAAGGCAGGTGAAAGTGTCTTGGCCATTCTTGAGGTAGCGAAAAGGAGTGGTCATCTGAAAGGTGATTTTATCCGCAACCTCAAGGAAGCGTCACATAATCTGCAGAGCATCTCTGAGGAGCTGCATCGGCGGACCCAGTCTGAAGAGGTTGCCAAGCTTCAGGCCATCAATGCCAAATTGGAAAGACAGATGGCAGACCTCCGCAGGGAAGTTCAAGCGCTGAGGGAGGTGTTTGAGGAAACTCGTCACGAGCGATTGTGCGAGCCCACACAACTATCCATGCCGCCTGCTGTGACGGCACATGATATAGGCAGCATAGAAGAGTTAAGGCGTTCCCTACTTATAGACGTAGGGAATATGATGAACGCCCGCTTGGACGCTCTGAAAGATCGGCTTCCGCCCGAGAAACCCGTCCGCCCACCACTAGCGGCTGATCGGGCAAGATACACTGCGGCTGAAAGGACGCAGTCAACTACAGGTGTAACGGTGCCAACGGCACCGCAAAAGAAGAAGAAGAAGAAGCAGAGAGGTAAGAAAACCAAGAAGAACAATCCGGAAGTTTCAGCTCCGACTCCCTCTGCTTCGACTCGTCCGGCTTCCGCCAGTGCCAAAGTGCCCACGTCAACTCGTTCTGAGTGGACTGCTGTTGGCAAAAATGGTAGGGCGGCGATGCCAAAGAAAACAAAGTCATCTCCCAAGAGGGTACGTACGCCTAAATCCACCGGGGTGGTGATCACACTGCTACCAGAGGGCGAGAAGCAGGGCGTTACATACGCTAAAATCCTATCGGATGCAAAGGCAAAGCTTGATTTGCCCAGTCTCGGCATTCCCAACGGGGTTCGTTGCAGAAAGACAGCCACCGGAGCTCGAATTCTCGAGGTTCCCGGGGCAACTAGTGGTGACATGGCAGACGCATTGGCCGCTAAACTACAAGAGCACCTAGGTTCAGTGGTAGCTAAAGTGCATCGACCGGTTGCAACTGCGGAGATCCGAGTCTCGGGGCTAGATGACTCTGTCACTACCGAAGAGCTCGTGGCTGCAGTTGCTCGAGGTGGTAATTGCCGTGTCGATGCTGTGAAGACAGGTCCCATACGCTGCGGCCCATCTGGAATGGGCACAGCCTGGGTGCGATGCCCAATCGCGGCGGCAAAGAGGGTGTCAGAGTCCAACCGGCTCTTGGTCGGCTGGGTCTCCGCCAGCGTCAAGCTGTTACAACCAAGAGCGAGAAGGTGTTACCGCTGCCTAGAGAGCGGCCATGTCTCAGCTAAGTGTGCTTCGGAGATCGACCGAAGTACCTTATGCTACCGCTGTGGAAAATCTGGCCACAAGGCCAGCGTATGTCAGGCCACCCCGCACTGCTTTTTATGTGCGGCGGCTAAGAAGCCTGCACAACACCGCTTGGGCACTAAAGCCTGTGCGGAGCCAAGGCTCACTAAGCCACGAAAGACTGCTGCCTCAGGAACATCGCCTCTGGCTCCGGTCTGCCCTGAAGCGTCTGAGGAAGTGATGGATGAGGAGTTCGAGATCGAGTGCCCATAATGGATCATACACCCATTCATCAATTCCTTCAGACGAACTGCAATCATTGCAGTGTGGCGCAAGACCTCCTCGTGCAGACCATCGCCGAGATGAGGATCGAGGTGGCTGTAGTGGCAGAACCCTACAGGATACCTCAGGGTAGCAGGTGGATTGCAGACGCAGCGGGACTGATCGTCATCATTCCCTCCAGCGATCTTGTTCCAACCCTCAAACTTATCGCTCGTGGCGACGGCTACGTGGCGGTACTGTGGAGGGAGACTGTAGTGGTCGGAACGTACTTCTCGCCTAACCGACCAGACCATGAGTTTGAGTCATTCATGGGCGAGGTTGGGGCCCTCTTGGACCGGATACAACCTCGTCAGGCCTTGGTCCTGGGCGACTTTAATTCATGGTCCACAAGATGGAGTAGTCGCTACACTTGCCCGAGAGGCGCAATCCTCGAGGAGTGGATAGACTCCGTCGGACTCATGGTCCTCAATCGTGGGTCGACCAGCACGTTTGCGCGACGGCGGGGCGAGTCGATTGTGGATATCACACTCGCCAGTCCTGCCCTCGCGCACAATGTGCAAAGTTGGAGGGTTCTCGAGGGGGTGGAGACTGGTTCTGATCATCGGTACATCCGATTTCAGATCTGTACCCAAACCACAAACACTTTGGTTCAGCCCCCTCGTCAGCGCCGTCCCCGGTGGTCGCTGAAGAAGCTTGACCGGGAAATGCTGGAGGAAGCCTCGATCGTCCAGGCCTGGGTGTCTGCACCGGACAGGCCCGTCGACGTAAACGGGGAGGCGGAGTGGTTCCGTCGAGCCATGACGACAGTGTGTGACGCCTCGATGCCTCGGGTGAAGTCGCAGGGTCGCCCGCGGCAGGTGTACTGGTGGAGTGTGGAGATTGCCTCCCTACGCGCCGCCTGCGTAGCAACACGCCGTCCGTACACCCGACACCGGAGATATCGGCGTCACACACACGTGCCAGGTGACCCTGACCCAGTCGCCGACCAACTGTACGCAGTATATAGGGAGGCCATGAAGGCTTTGAAGACTGCCATCGCGGAGGCTAAAGACCGGGCTCGTGAGGAGATGCTCGCGTCCTTGAGTCAGGACCCATGGGGGCGCCCCTACCGTATGGCTAGAGGCAAGCTCAGACCGTGGGCTCCGCCTTTGACTCGGACACTTGATCCGGAACTCCTCACGAACGTTGTTGCGACGCTCTTCCCAGATAGGGAAGAACACACCCCACCGCCTATGGCTCCTCTTCAACCTTTAGAGCCAATGTCGGAGGAAGTGGAGGACCCGCAAGTCACCACTGCGGAGCTCAAGATGGTCGTACGGCGTCTCAGCGCCAAAAACACCGCACCTGGGCCTGACGGCATACCGGGTCGAGCATGGGTTCTTGCTGTTGGGGCGCTGGGCGACCGTCTCCGGGCACTTTTCAGTGCCTGTTTTGAGCATGGTCAGTTTCCGGACCTGTGGAAGACCGGCAACTTGGTGCTACTGCGTAAAGAGGGTCGACCAGAGGATTCACCATCGGCTTATAGGCCCATAGTCCTCCTCGACGAAGTGTGTAAACTCTTCGAGAGAGTTATCGCGGCGCGACTCGTCCGACACCTGACTCAGATCGGGCCCGACCTGTCGACCAGTCAGTTTGGTTTTAGACGAGAGCGGTCTACAGTGGATGCCATTCTGCACATGAAGGCCATTGTGGACGAAGCGGTGTCCGCGGGGGATGTGGTGTTGGCAGTGTCCTTGGATATTGCCAATGCGTTCAACACCCTCCCGTGGACTTGCATCGTTGAGGCCCTGCGTTTCCACCAGGTGCCTCAATATCTTCAGCGTACGGTGGAGGCCTACTTGAGCAACCGGTGGATTGCCTACGAGACGGAGGCGGGATGGCAACGGTGGCAAATGTCATGCGGCGTTCCACAGGGGTCGGTCCTTGGACCACTCCTGTGGAACTTGGGCTACGACTGGGTGCTTCGTGGCGTGCTACTCGACAACCTCAGCCTTACCTGCTACGCCGACGATACGTTGGTGACGGCTAGAGGGAGGACACATCGCGAGGCAGCCATGTTGGCAACAGCTGGCGTTGCCCATGTAGTGGAAAGGATCCGTTGTCTGGGTCTAGAGGTGGCTTTGTCCAAGACGGAAGCAATATCATTTCATGGGACTAGGAATAAGCCTCCTCGGGACTTTCACATCGTCGTTGAGGGGACTCGTATTACTGTTGGGTCCACGCTGAAATACCTCGGGTTAGTCTTGGACAGCAGGTGGAACTTCAATGCCCACTTTGCCCAACTTGTGCCGAAATTGATGAAGACGGCAGGCGCTCTCTCCCGCCTGCTGCCTAACATAGGTGGCCCAAGCGTCTCCTGCAGACGCCTGTATCTGGGAGTCTTACGCTCTATGGCGTTATATGGGGCACCGGTGTGGGCCCCGGCTCCATCAAATGGCAACATTGTCGCTTTGAACAATGTTCAGAAAACAATGGCCATAAGAGTCATTAGGGCATACCGCACTGTGTCCAGAGAGGCGGCCTGCGTTTTAGCGGGAAGTCTCCCCTGGGACCTTGAGGCCGAATCCCTTGCGTCACTACACCGGTGGCGTGAGGAAGCACGAAGCCGAGGCAATCGACCGGCGCTCAGGGAGGTGGAGGGGCGTCGCGACGAGCTTCGCCAGGCTGCAGTGGCGAATTGGCGAGCGCGCTTGGAGCGTCCTCATTATGGACACCATACCATCGCGGCAATCCTGCCAGTCTTCAACTTATGGCTCCAGCGAAGTCACGGAGCTCTCTCGTTTCGCTTGACGCAGGTGCTTTCCGAACACGGTTGTTTCGGGAAGTATCTGTGTCGCATTGGGAGAGAAGCCTCCGAAAAGTGTCACCACTGCACCTCCAGCTGTGACACAGCCCTGCACACGATGGCGGAATGTCCGGCTTGGGAGGAGCCGCGACATGCATTGACGCAGGCGATCGGACCTGATCTGTCGCTGTCAGCAGTGGTGCAAGCCATTGTTGACAGCGACGAATCGTGGCAAGTGTTTCGCACTTTCTGCGAGACAGTAATGTCCGCTAAAGAGGCCGCGGAGAGGGAACGTGAACTACTCTCCGTCGAACCGACGCGCGCAAGGCGCAATAGGAGGCGAGTGGTGCACAACGACCACCTGCCACCCTAAATTGGCCTATGGAGGCGGACTCGGGGGAGTTCGTCTCCAGACCATAGGCCCGAGAAGGTGGCGGCGTGTCCTACGCTGCCTCTCGAGAGGGACTTTTTTCCCGGTATACGGGTTTTTTAGAGACGGGGTCTTACGAGACCAGCCGCCGCCGTGGGGCAGCAGATGACATGTGTAAGCGCTCCTGCGTCCCCGGCACAACCGGCGGTAAGAGGACACCGAGGGGTTTTAGTGGGTAAACCTCTGGCCGCCCACCACCACAGGCCAGAGGGAGCCCCACACATCCCTGCCGCTCCCCCCGGAGCGGCAGGACGGTGCATAAGGCTGCATTTCCCCTCGTAAAAAAAAAAAAAAAAAAAAAAGGTTAGGTTAGGTTAGGTTAGGTTAGGTTAGGTTAGGTTAGGTTAGGTTAGGTTAGGTTAGGTTAGGTTAGGTTAGGTTAGGTTAGGTTGCCCACCAGTCGGACAGCCTCCTCGTGGCGTGGGTGGAAACAGCGCCGATCAATCGAAGAGAACTTTCTCGTTTCCATTGATCGGCGCTGGCCAATGGTCCGGCATTGTAGGTACACTATACATACACTCGTTGTCGGTGGTTCTCTTTGGGGGACCATCGACATATCACACACACACTTTGGTTCGTCCTCGTCGGTGGGCTTTTACCATCGGCTTGGCCGAGCCAATCACACACACATACACCACACAACACTTACACTACACACATGGTGGGGGTGCGCTTGCCTTGATTGTGCCGGTGCACGTAGCTTAGGGATCCCTTCGCGAAAGTGAGGGGGGTGAGGGCCCGTTATCCCTTGAGCGTGCTCGGGACCGGAGGTCTTGCCTTAATTGGCCGGGCCGCGAGGAGCCAACCTCAATAAAAAACAAAGTGGAGCATACCACTTTTAAATAAAAAACCCTGTGTGGCAAGCGGAATGGCAGCGCGAAGCCTTCAAGATCGGCCAGGGTGTCGGGCGGGACGGTCCAGTCAGTGCCGCTTGTGCGCTGAATGGTCCGCCTCGCTCGTCGTGTCGGTCGCTACTGCCTCCCAGGAGGGTACCTGCCGCCCCCCTCCTGGGTTACCAAAATAAAGGCTTACCCGTGGTAAGGACGCACTACCCGGGTGGACTTTTGTTTCGTTCCATACTCGTGGGAATGTTATGGAATACCTAAAAATAAAAACAAAAAACGATGAAGAAAAGGAGAGAGTGAAGGAGAGAAAAGAGAGACGTAGTAGGCGTGAGAAGGGACGCAAGTCCGAGAAGACAGAGGATGGGTCCGATGGATCCGAAACGGAGATGGAAAAGCCTAGAGCTAATTCAAGAAGCCCGGTCGCGGTTGTGAGACTAAACCGCCTGAGCACTGAGGAGCTCAAAGAAAAGAGGCTGCGCAGTGAGGAGTCGAGTCTTGAAAGACAGCTGTATCTGTCCGACTCATCAAGCGCCGACAATGTGTCTGTGTCCGGCTATAGGTCAGCCGTTAGCCGTGACAGCGCAAAAGCGCAAAAACGGCCACATAGTGATGGCTCTAGCGGCGAGGAATGGGGAGGCAAATCTCCGGCCATTCCAACGAACAAGGTTCGAGGACGTGGCCGTCCCCCGTCTACAGGAGAGTATGTCGGCCTTGCACAGGCTAAGCAGCAGCTGCTTGAGACGGAGAAGCAGCAGATGAGGCTGGAGGCTGAAAAAGAGATTGTGGCGGCCGCTGCATCTGCTAGGGAGCTTAGACTTAAGTTCCCAACAAACTCGGAGCGGTCGACAACAGTGCCTACGGGTGCTAGTGAAGCGGTCATGGGAGGTGTCAATACCCAGGAAGAGGATTCTTCTACCCTTGGACTAAGCCAGCGCATCGCTGGTGATGTCAACACCATCCGGTTTGTGGCGAAAAATAGTAAGAAGCTATGTGGCCGTTTCCAGGCCTACCTAAATGACGCCGCAGCCAGCGTCACACAAGTGGTAGAGGAGCTCAGCCATCGCACGGCTTCAGAGGAGACCCGGCTTCTCCAGGCGGATAACGCTAAACTGAGGCGTGAAATGGCTGAACTTCGAAAGGAGCTGACATCTATGAGGGAACAGCTAACCAAGGCCCTGAGTGGTGGATCACTGACTCCAGGCGCCGAGAACCAGCCTAACTCGGATATGGAAGTTAGTTACCCAGAGACGCGACCCCAACAGGGAATAGATGTAGAGGAGCTGAAGCGATCACTGCTCATAAGCTTAGGCACAATGATTAGTGCCCGCTTGGCTCCACTGGAGGAGAGGCTCCCGCCCGCGCCACGTGTTCGCCCGCCTTTAGCGGCGGACAGGGCCCGAGAAGACTCGTTGGAACCCGTGGAGCCAGCTTTACCAGCACCACAGGTACCCTCCAAGAAGGGCAAAAGACGGGGTAAAAAATCCAAGAGTGCTCCGGCACCTCCAACTCTTGCCCCTCCAGCACCAGCTATTACCGGAGCGTCAAAAGCTGCTCCGCCAAAAGCTGCTGAGCCGTCAACACCCGCTCCATCTAGAGAGTGGGTGCGCGTCGGTAAAGGCGGGAAACGTGCGGCGAGCAAAAAGTCGACTCAGACCGCCGCCGAAAAGAAGGAGAAACTGCCGAGGAAGCCAAGATTACGTGCTCCCAAGACTGCAGCCGTAGTGGTAACTTTGCAGCCAGAGGCTGAGAAGAGAGGAGTGACCTACGCGACGGCGTTGTCCGAGGCCAAGTCCAAGATTGACTGGGTTGGCCTTGGAATTCCGGCGCTCCGCCCGCGCAGGGCTGCCACGGGAGCCCGCATATTTGAGGTTTCCGGTGTGGAGGGCGCAGAAAAAGCGGATATATTAGCGGAGCAAATAAGGGCTACCCTGGGTTCGGATTGCGTTCGTGTCCACCGCCCGGTGACCACTGCGGAGATCCGTATTACAGGACTGGACGATTCGGTCACCGCCGAAGAGTTATCGGCGGCGATCGCCAAAGCTGGAGATTGCTCTACGGAGTCGATAAAGGTCGGCACCATCCGCCAAGCCTCATCCGGCATGGGTGCTGCGTGGGTGCGCTGTCCAGTGACTGCAGCCAAAAAGATAGCGGATAGTGGCCGTCTCCTGGTTGGCTGGGTGTCAGCCAGTGTAAAGTTATTGCAGCCCAGAGGGAGACGCTGCTTCCGCTGTCTCGAAACGGGGCACGTCCGAGTGCAGTGTAAGTCAGAGGTCGACCGTAGTGACCTTTGCTACAGGTGCGCCAAGCCTGGCCACAAGGCGAGTGACTGCTCGGCAGCCTCACACTGCGCTCTGTGTGCGGCAGCCAAGCTACCTGCGGGTCATCAGGTGGGCACCAAGGCCTGCCAGGCCCCCAGGCCCAAAAAGACGAAGGCTGCAGTCGGACCAACACATCCGGCTCCAGCCTGTCCTGCCACTTCCGAAGCCCCTGCGGCCTCCCGGGAAGTGATGGAGGAGTTTGAAATCGACATCGAGTGTCCCTAATGGATAACGACCTTAGACACCGATTCTTGCAGATAAACTGCAATCACTGCAGTTCGGCGCAAGACATGCTGGTGGCGTCACTGGCAGAATGGAAAATTGAGGTGGCTGTGGTGGCGGAGCCCTATTGGATTCCACCTCGGAGCAATTGGATAGTGGACACGGCGGCTCTGGTTGCCATCATCCCATCAAATGCCCTGTGTGTGCCACCCCTGAAGGTCATTGCCCGTGGCGTGGGTTACGTCGCGGTGATGTGGAGGGACATAGTCGTCATCGGGGTGTATTTTTCGCCAAACCGACGCGACTCGGAGTTCGAGTCCTTCTTGGGCGAGGTTGGGTCCCTTCTGGACCGCACACAACCTCACCCGGCTCTCCTCCTAGGGGACTTGAACTCGTGGTCCACCAGATGGGGTAGTGCACACACTTCCTCGAGGGGCGTGCTCCTGGAGGGTTTGGTCGACGCCGTCAGCCTCACGGTCCTAAACCGAGGGTTGGTAAGCACCTGTGTGCGTTGGCAGGGCGAGTCGATCGTGGACGTCACGTTCGCCAGCCCTGCCCTCGCATCCAGGGTGCTAGACTGGAGGGTTGTTGAGGGGGTGGAATCTCTCTCGGACCACCGGTACATCCGGTTCGAGATTCGTACCCAGACCTCCAACCCTTCAGTC
This sequence comes from Idaea straminata, assembly GCA_951213275.1. Taxonomy (NCBI): domain Eukaryota; kingdom Metazoa; phylum Arthropoda; class Insecta; order Lepidoptera; family Geometridae; genus Idaea; species Idaea straminata. The sequence goes on from OX577872.1 coordinate 8,976,110, forward strand.
AGGGTGGACCACCCCAGGTGGGCGTTGAAGCGGCTGGACCGAGTGCTACTGGAGGAGGCCGCTATCGTCCAGGCGTGGGTGCCCGTGCCGGATGCCCTGGACGATGTCAACTTGGAAGCGGAACGGCTCACGGAGGCAATGACGAGCGTCTGTGACGCGTCGATGCCCCGGGTCAAGTCGCGAGGTCCATCGAGACGGGTGTACTGGTGGAGCGCGGATATTGCATCCCTGCGCGCCGCCTGCGTAGAAGCGCGACGCCCGTACACCCGACATCGGAGTCATCGACGCGGTCGCCCGTATTCGCCGGATGACGTGGACCCTGTGGGAGATCGGCTGCACGCCGCCTACAAATCCGCCAAGGAGGCCCTGAAAGCGGCCATTGCAGCTGCTAAGGACCGTGCAAGGGACGAAATGCTCGCGTCTTTGAGTGAGGACCCATGGGGGCGTCCCTACCGTTTGGCTAGGGACAAGCTCAAACCGTGGGCTCCTCCGTTAACTCAGACGCTCGAGCCACTTTTCGTCTCTGAGGTCGTCGCGGTGCTCTTCCCGCAGAGGGAAGACCACATTCCACCGCACATGGCTCCTCCACCACCCTCGGAGCCAACGACCCAGGAGGAGGAGGGCTCCCTTGAAGTAACCACCGCAGAGATTAAGATGGTCGTCCGGCGCCTCAGTGCTAAGAACACCGCACCTGGGCCGGATGGCATACCGGGTCGCGCGTGGGTTCTGGCCTCGAGAGAGCTGGGCGACCGTCTGAGGAGACTGTTTACCGCCTGTTTCGAGCAAGGACAGTTCCCTACTCGGTGGAAAACAGGCAACCTTGTTCTTCTTCGCAAGGAGGGCAGGCCAGAAGACTCTCCATCGGGGTATCGGCCGATCGTTCTGCTGGACGAGGCGTGCAAGCTCTTTGAGCGCATCATTGCCGCACGCCTTGTCAGCCACCTCACCCGGACCGGGCCGGACCTGTCGGAATACCAGTTCGGGTTTCGGAGAGAACGATCGACCGTTGGTGCTATTCTCCGGGTTAAGGCACTTGCAGAAGAAGCCGTCGCGGCTGGAGAAGTGCTGTTGGCGGTGTCACTCGACATCGCCAACGCTTTTAACACGCTTCCCTGGGCGTGCGTGAGGGAGGCCCTTCGCTACCACCGCGTACCCGAGTACCTGCAGCGCATCCTTGAGGCGTATTTGTCCGAGAGGATGATCGCCTACGAGACGCAGGATGGGTGGCGGCGGTGGCGCATGACCTGCGGCGTTCCACAGGGGTCGGTCCTCGGTCCACTCCTGTGGAACATTGGTTATGACTGGGTGCTTCGCGGTGCCTTTCTTCCAAACCTTGGCGTGACGTGTTACGCCGACGACACGCTCGTTACTGCCAGGGGGAGAACGCACCGTGAGGCAGCCATTCTGGCGACGGCGGGAGTGGCACACGTTGTGCAGCGCATCCGAGGCTTGGGGCTTGAGGTCGCCCTAGGCAAGACGGAGGCGATCTGTTTCTACGGTCCGCGTAATAAGCCACCCCGTGACTTCCATCTAGTCATTGGCGGAACCCGTGTTGCTGTCGAGTCGACGTTAAAATACCTCGGCCTTGTCCTCGACAGCAACTGGGACTTCAGGGCGCACTTCGGCCGTTTGGCGCCGAAGCTGGTTGGAGCGGCGGGTGCTCTTGCCCGGCTCTTGCCAAACCTAGGTGGTCCAAATGCTTCGACGAGACGTCTATATATGGGAGTGTTGCGCTCGATGGGTCTTTACGGCGCCCCGGTGTGGGCTGCATGTGTCTCTGATGGCGTCATCAGTACACTCTTGCGCGTGCAGAGGCTGATGGCCATCAGAATCACGCGAGCATACCGCACCGTGTCGGGGGAAGCAGCCGTCGTCCTGGCTGGGTCTCTGCCATGGGACCTCGATGCGAAATCCCTCGCGTCGCTGTACGAGTGGCGTGAGGAGGCGCGGAGTCGGGGTGACCGCCCGGCGCTCAGGGAGGTGGAGGAGCGTCGGGATGTTCTTCGCCAGGCCCAGGTAGCGGAGTGGCGGACGCGGCTGCAGGAGCCGAGGTACGGTCTCAGGACTATCGAGGCTGTAAGGCCCGTACTAGATGAGTGGCTTAACAGAAACCACGGGGCGCTAAGCTTTCATTTGACACAGGTGCTTTCCGGACACGGTTGCTTCGGAAGGTACCTGTGTCGAATACAGCGGGAAAGTGACGAGCGGTGTCACCACTGCGGCTGCAGCTCCGACACCGCTCAACACACGTTGGAATTCTGTCCGGCCTGGGAGGAGCAACGGCAATCTCTTGTGACGGTGATAGGGCAGGATTTGTCGCTGCCGGCCGTAGTTTTGGCCATGGTCGGCAGTGACGACGCTTGGCAAGCGACTCGCCGCTTTTGCGAGGAGGTTATGGGTGCCAAGGAGTCCGCGGAGAGAGAGCGCGAACTCCTCCGCGGCACCCAGCGCCCCAGGCGCTCAAGGCGACAGGTCAGAAATGACCTGTTGCCACCTTAAACGGCTCTCAGCGGCGGACTCGGGGGGGTCCGTCGCCAATAAATGAGCCCGAGATGGCGGCGGCGTGTCCACGCCGCCTCTCGAGAGGGTTTTTCCCCGACAAGGGGTTTTTGGAGATGGGGTCCGACGGGACCAACCGCTGCCAGAGCGCATAGATGTCATCCGCAACGGTTCCTGTGCGCTCTAGCAACGCGGTGTGACTGGACACCGAGGGGTTTTAGTGGGTAAACCTCTGGCCGCCTACCAATACAGGCCAGAGGGAGCCCCACACATCCCTGCCGCTCCCCCCCGGAGTGGCAGGACGGTGCATAAGGCTGCATTTCCCCTCGTAAAAAAAAAAAAAAAAAAAGGTTAGGTTAGGTTAGGTTAGGTTAGGTTAGGTTAGGTTAGGTTAGGTTAGGTTAGGTTAGGTTAGGTTAGGTTAGGTTAGGTTAGGTTAGGTTAGGTTAGGTTAGGTTAGGTTAGGTTAGGTTAGGTTAGGTTAGGTTAGGTTAGGTTAGGTTAGGTTAGGTTAGGTTAGGTTAGGTTAGGTTAGGTTAGGTTAGGTTAGGTTAGGTTAGGTTAGGTTAGGTTAGGTTAGGTTAGGTTAGGTTAGGTTAGGTTAGGTTAGGTTAGGTTAGGTTAGGTTAGGTTAGGTTAGGTTAGGTTAGGTTAGGTTAGGTTAGGTTAGGTTAGGTTAGGTTAGGTTAGGTTAGGTTAGGTTAGGTTAGGTTAGGTTAGGTTAGGTTAGGTTAGGTTAGGTTAGGTTAGGTTAGGTTAGGTTAGGTTAGGTTAGGTTAGGTTAGGTTAGGTTAGGTTAGGTTAGGTTAGGTTAGGTTAGGTTAGGTTAGGTTAGGTTAGGTTAGGTTAGGTTAGGTTAGGTTAGGTTAGGTTAGGTTAGGTTAGGTTAGGTTAGGTTAGGTTAGGTTAGGTTAGGTTAGGTTAGGTTAGGTTAGGTTAGGTTAGGTTAGGTTAGGTTAGGTTAGGTTAGGTTAGGTTAGGTTAGGTTAGGTTAGGTTAGGTTAGGTTAGGTTAGGTTAGGTTAGGTTAGGTTAGGTTAGGTTAGGTTAGGTTAGGTTAGGTTAGGTTAGGTTAGGTTAGGTTAGGTTAGGTTAGGTTAGGTTAGGTTAGGTTAGGTTAGGTTAGGTTAGGTTAGGTTAGGTTAGGTTAGGTTAGGTTAGGTTAGGTTAGGTTAGGTTAGGTTAGGTTAGGTTAGGTTAGGTTAGGTTAGGTTAGGTTAGGTTAGGTTAGGTTAGGTTAGGTTAGGTTAGGTTAGGTTAGGTTAGGTTAGGTTAGGTTAGGTTAGGTTAGGTTAGGTTAGGTTAGGTTAGGTTAGGTTAGGTTAGGTTAGGTTAGGTTAGGTTAGGTTAGGTTAGGTTAGGTTAGGTTAGGTTAGGTTAGGTTAGGTTAGGTTAGGTTAGGTTAGGTTAGGTTAGGTTAGGTTAGGTTAGGTTAGGTTAGGTTAGGTTAGGTTAGGTTAGGTTAGGTTAGGTTAGGTTAGGTTAGGTTAGGTTAGGTTAGGTTAGGTTAGGTTAGGTTAGGTTAGGTTAGGTTAGGTTAGGTTAGGTTAGGTTAGGTTAGGTTAGGTTAGGTTAGGTTAGGTTAGGTTAGGTTAGGTTAGGTTAGGTTAGGTTAGGTTAGGTTAGGTTAGGTTAGGTTAGGTTAGGTTAGGTTAGGTTAGGTTAGGTTAGGTTAGGTTAGGTTAGGTTAGGTTAGGTTAGGTTAGGTTAGGTTAGGTTAGGTTAGGTTAGGTTAGGTTAGGTTAGGTTAGGTTAGGTTAGGTTAGGTTAGGTTAGGTTAGGTTAGGTTAGGTTAGGTTAGGTTAGGTTAGGTTAGGTTAGGTTAGGTTAGGTTAGGTTAGGTTAGGTTAGGTTAGGTTAGGTTAGGTTAGGTTAGGTTAGGTTAGGTTAGGTTAGGTTAGGTTAGGTTAGGTTAGGTTAGGTTAGGTTAGGTTAGGTTAGGTTAGGTTAGGTTAGGTTAGGTTAGGTTAGGTTAGGTTAGGTTAGGTTAGGTTAGGTTAGGTTAGGTTAGGTTAGGTTAGGTTAGGTTAGGTTAGGTTAGGTTAGGTTAGGTTAGGTTAGGTTAGGTTAGGTTAGGTTAGGTTAGGTTAGGTTAGGTTAGGTTAGGTTAGGTTAGGTTAGGTTAGGTTAGGTTAGGTTAGGTTAGGTTAGGTTAGGTTAGGTTAGGTTAGGTTAGGTTAGGTTAGGTTAGGTTAGGTTAGGTTAGGTTAGGTTAGGTTAGGTTAGGTTAGGTTAGGTTAGGTTAGGTTAGGTTAGGTTAGGTTAGGTTAGGTTAGGTTAGGTTAGGTTAGGTTAGGTTAGGTTAGGTTAGGTTAGGTTAGGTTAGGTTAGGTTAGGTTAGGTTAGGTTAGGTTAGGTTAGGTTAGGTTAGGTTAGGTTAGGTTAGGTTAGGTTAGGTTAGGTTAGGTTAGGTTAGGTTAGGTTAGGTTAGGTTAGGTTAGGTTAGGTTAGGTTAGGTTAGGTTAGGTTAGGTTAGGTTAGGTTAGGTTAGGTTAGGTTAGGTTAGGTTAGGTTAGGTTAGGTTAGGTTAGGTTAGGTTAGGTTAGGTTAGGTTAGGTTAGGTTAGGTTAGGTTAGGTTAGGTTAGGTTAGGTTAGGTTAGGTTAGGTTAGGTTAGGTTAGGTTAGGTTAGGTTAGGTTAGGTTAGGTTAGGTTAGGTTAGGTTAGGTTAGGTTAGGTTAGGTTAGGTTAGGTTAGGTTAGGTTAGGTTAGGTTAGGTTAGGTTAGGTTAGGTTAGGTTAGGTTAGGTTAGGTTAGGTTAGGTTAGGTTAGGTTAGGTTAGGTTAGGTTAGGTTAGGTTAGGTTAGGTTAGGTTAGGTTAGGTTAGGTTAGGTTAGGTTAGGTTAGGTTAGGTTAGGTTAGGTTAGGTTAGGTTAGGTTAGGTTAGGTTAGGTTAGGTTAGGTTAGGTTAGGTTAGGTTAGGTTAGGTTAGGTTAGGTTAGGTTAGGTTAGGTTAGGTTAGGTTAGGTTAGGTTAGGTTAGGTTAGGTTAGGTTAGGTTAGGTTAGGTTAGGTTAGGTTAGGTTAGGTTAGGTTAGGTTAGGTTAGGTTAGGTTAGGTTAGGTTAGGTTAGGTTAGGTTAGGTTAGGTTAGGTTAGGTTAGGTTAGGTTAGGTTAGGTTAGGTTAGGTTAGGTTAGGTTAGGTTAGGTTAGGTTAGGTTAGGTTAGGTTAGGTTAGGTTAGGTTAGGTTAGGTTAGGTTAGGTTAGGTTAGGTTAGGTTAGGTTAGGTTAGGTTAGGTTAGGTTAGGTTAGGTTAGGTTAGGTTAGGTTAGGTTAGGTTAGGTTAGGTTAGGTTAGGTTAGGTTAGGTTAGGTTAGGTTAGGTTAGGTTAGGTTAGGTTAGGTTAGGTTAGGTTAGGTTAGGTTAGGTTAGGTTAGGTTAGGTTAGGTTAGGTTAGGTTAGGTTAGGTTAGGTTAGGTTAGGTTAGGTTAGGTTAGGTTAGGTTAGGTTAGGTTAGGTTAGGTTAGGTTAGGTTAGGTTAGGTTAGGTTAGGTTAGGTTAGGTTAGGTTAGGTTAGGTTAGGTTAGGTTAGGTTAGGTTAGGTTAGGTTAGGTTAGGTTAGGTTAGGTTAGGTTAGGTTAGGTTAGGTTAGGTTAGGTTAGGTTAGGTTAGGTTAGGTTAGGTTAGGTTAGGTTAGGTTAGGTTAGGTTAGGTTAGGTTAGGTTAGGTTAGGTTAGGTTAGGTTAGGTTAGGTTAGGTTAGGTTAGGTTAGGTTAGGTTAGGTTAGGTTAGGTTAGGTTAGGTTAGGTTAGGTTAGGTTAGGTTAGGTTAGGTTAGGTTAGGTTAGGTTAGGTTAGGTTAGGTTAGGTTAGGTTAGGTTAGGTTAGGTTAGGTTAGGTTAGGTTAGGTTAGGTTAGGTTAGGTTAGGTTAGGTTAGGTTAGGTTAGGTTAGGT